>CM057476.1:45866324-50666324 GCA_030035585.1 Dugong dugon
ATATATTCCAGATAGATCAAATAATACAACATTCAACGTAAGCACATGGAACCATAAAGGACCTGACAGAAAATACTGACAAGCATGTCAGTTCCTGGAGGCAGGGGTGCCTTATGTAGCACAAAGGTAAACTAGAAACCAGAGAGTCACAGATTGGTAGATTTGGCCACATAGAAACGAAAAGCGTTTGTATGCCAAAAAATACCAGGAGCAAAGTGAAATACAAAACCTACTCACAGCATATGACAAGGATACTATCATTGATATATGAAAGAATTCTTTTATGTCTATAAGGAAAAGACAAACACTTGATTTAAAAAATGGGCAATGTGTCAGGAAGCTTTCAGCTTTAAAAATATACAACTGGCTTAAATTCAAACTGGCTTAAGCTATAAGGCAATTTACTGACTCACACAACTGCAAGTCCAGAGGGAGAGTAAGCTTTAGGGTTCATTGATTTAAGACTCAAAAATAACACTGAAGATTCTGGTCCTTTCCATCATTCTCTATTCTGTCAACATGTCTCCTTCGTGTTCATGGTTCCTCAGGAAAGACAGGTTTCCTGTGGCTCTTTTCTTCCCTTTCTTTCTCTGTGTCTTTCTCTCTCAATGAGTTTTGAAATTATATGCAACATTTGAACATATAAATAATATGTATAATGTATATGCAATTCATGAAACACAATGAAAAAATAATGCCCAATGTTAAGAACTGCAACTTTACCAACATCTTGAAGTTATCTTGCGTGTTCTTCCTCAGTGCCTCTACCTTCCTCCTCTTTCAAAGACATATGATATTTGTTTTATTATACCCTGGCTATTGTTTTTAGTTTTACCGCATAAAAGATATATGTTGTTAAACAATATGTTACTGAAATCTGTTTGTTCTTAAGTGCTATAAAAATGATATACTGTATGTAGTCCTCAGACACTTGTTTTTTTATTTAACATTGTACATCTAAGATTTATTCATGTTATCATGTGTAGTTGTATTTCCCTCACTTAACACTGATATATATATGTATAATAGTTTGCAGTGTGATCATACAAAACCCTGTTTATCTTTTCTCTGTATGGACATTTGAGTTTGTTTATTTTTGTCTGTTTTATTTTGCTTATTGCTACCAGGAACAATGCTGTAATCATTCTTGCATAAACCTTCTTTTGTATCAGTGTGAAAGTATCTCAAATTGACCTCAGGATGGTATTGTTGGGTAATTATGTTATGCATATTCAACTTTACAAGATAATGCCTAATTGTTCTACAAACTGATGCTACCCATTTATACTCTTACCAACAATAGTGTAAATATTTTGTGGCTTTATAAAATCAGGGATACTTGATATTGTCAGACTTGAGTTTTTGCCATGTTGAAGAGTGTCTTACTGTTGTCTTAATGTGCATTCTCTGATAACTAATAATATTGAGAATATTTTCATGTGTTTATTGGCTACTTGTGTTTCCTATTTTATGAATTATCTGTTCATCTCTTTTGTCCATTTTTTCCCCTTTGGGTTGTCACCAATTTTTAGACATTTCTTGTGAATTCTGGATATGAATATTTTGTTTTTTGTATTTGTGTCATTTATCTTTTTCCAGTGTGAGACTTGTCAGTAGATCTTTATTAAGAAGGAGAAAATGCCAGACTTACTGGCCTGTCGGAGATTGGAGAAACGCTGAGAGTATAGCCCCCAGACACCCTTTTAGTTCAATACTGAAGTCACTCCTGAGGTTCACCCTTCAGCTGAAGATTAGACAGGCCCATAAAACAAAACAAGACTGAAGGGGCACACCAACCCACGGGCAAGTACGAGAAGGCAGGAGGGGCAGGAAAGCTGGTAATGGGGAACCCAAGGTCCAAGAAGGGAGAGAGTTGACATGTTGTGGGATTGGTACCCAATGTCACAAAACAATATGCATACTAACTGTTTAATGAGAAGATAGCTTGTTCTGTACACCTTTATCTAAAGTACAATAATTAAAATATATATGTGTGTGTGCGTGTGTGTGTGTGTGTGAGACAAAGCCTTGCCATCCTTGCTTCTAAGGAGCATTCTGGCTACGCTTCCAGGGAAGATTTGTTCACTCTTCTGGCAGTCCATGGTGTACTCAATATTCTTTGCCAACATCATAATACAAAAGCATCAATTCTTCTTAGTCTTCCTTGTTCATTGTCCAGCTTTTGCATGCACATGAGGTGAATGAAAGTACCCTGGCTTCGGTCAGGCGCACCTTGGTCCTTGAAGTGACATCTTTGCTTTTGAACACTTTAAGGAGGTCTTTTGCAGAAGATTTGCCCAATGCAGTGCATCCTTTGATTTCTTGACTGTTGCTTCCATGGGTGTTGATTGTGGATCCAAGTAAAAGGAAATCCTTGACAACTTCAATGTTTTCTCCGTTTATCATGTTGTTGCTTATTGGTCCAGTTGGAAGGATTTTGGTTTTCTTTATGCTGAAGTGTAATTCATACTGAAGGATGTAGTCTTTGATCATCACCAGTGAGTGCTTCAAGGACTCTTCACTTTCAGCAAGCAAGGTTGTGCCATCTGCATACCGCAGGTAGTTAATGAGTCTTCCTCCAATCCCGATGCCACATTCTTCCCATTTAGTCTAGCTTCTCAGATTATTTGCTCAGCATACAGATTAAGTATGGTGATTTCATTTTGCTTGGATCCACAGTCAACACCCATGGAAGCAGCAGTCAGGAAATCAAACTATGCATTGCATTGTACAAATCTGCTGGAAAAGACCTCTTTAAAGTGTTAAAGAAGCAAAGATGTCACTTTGAAGACTAAGGTACACCTTACCCAAGCCATGGTGTTCTCAGTCACCTCATATGCAAGCAAAAGCTGGACAATGAGCAGGGAAGGCCAAACGGGAATTGATGCCTTTGAATTGTAGTGTTGGCGAGGAACATTGAATGTACCACGGACTGCCAAAAGAACAAACAGGTCTGTCTTGGAGAAAGTGCAGCCAGAGTGCTCCTTAGAAACAAGGATGGCTAGACTTCATCTCACATACTTTGGACAGGTTATTAGGAGGGATCGGTTTCTGGAGAAGGACATCGTGCTTGGCAAAGTGACGGTCAGTGAAAAAGAGATGGATTGACACAGTGGCTGCAACAATGGGCTCAAGTATAACAGTGATTGTGAGGATGGTGCAGAACTGGGCAGTGTTTTGTTCTGTTGTACATGGGCTCGCTGTGAGTTGGAACTGACTGGACAGCACCTGATAACAACAAGTATGGTGAAAGGATACAACCCTGACACACACCTTTCCTGATTTCAAACCACGCAGTATCCCCTTGGTCTGTTTGAATGACAGCCTCTTCGTCTATATACAGCTTCCCCATGAGCACAATTAAGTGTTCTGGAATTCCCATTCTTCTCAATGTTATCCATAATTTGTTATGATCCAGACAGTCGAATGCCTTTGCATGGTCAACAAAACACAGGTAAACAAAAAAAAAAAAAAAAAAAAGAGGGAGGAAATGTCTGTCGCAGAAGCTTCCAGGAAAGCTCATGGCTTAGACCTGCTTATCCCTATACCAGTCACTGCCAAGAGGGATGATGAGGTTATCTTGACAGGGTGAGACTAGTGAGGTCCATCTTTGGAGGCAGGTTAGCTGCTTCTGCATGGCAGAGGGGTGGATTCCTGCCAAACAGAAGGATTTTTTGGGAAGGAGGAAGGAGATGGAAGTAGATAATGTGTATTTTTTTTCCCTCTGTTGGCTCATTTACATCAGCTTGCATGCATGCTGCTATTATTTCACTCATATTTAAAAATCTCACACTTGTCACCACATATCTTTCCAGCTACCATCCCATTTCTAGGCTCTCCTTTACAGCCAGCTCTTCAAATTTGCCTGTATAAACTGGCTACAATTCCTCAGTGGGACTCACTCCAATTATGAGGTTTCACTCACCATTACCAGTAACCAGTTGTTATTGAGTTGATTCTGACTCATGGTTACCCCATGTGTGTCAGAGTAGAACTATGCTCTATAAGGTATTCAATGGCTAACTTTTTGGAAGTAGACCACGAGGCCTTTCTTCCAAGGTGCCCTCTGGGTGGGTTTGAGCTTCCAACCTTTCAATTAGCAGCCAAGCACGTTGACCTTGTACCATCTTGGGACTCCTCACCTAGCACTATTCTGCCAATATTGCTCTTGTCATTGTCACCAATGACCTCAAATTCAGATCTAAATGACCTCAGCGTTTGTCTTCCTTTTTATGTACTAGCAGCATTTAACCCAGTTAACTTCTTCCTACTTGAAATACCTTCTTCACTTGGCTTCCAGCAACACTCTCCTGGTTTTCTTCCTACCTCAGTGAGGTGTTCTGGATAAATTAAAGAATAAATTTCATGGTATGTAAATTATATCTTAATTTTTGAAAATCATGTGTAAGCCAGAAGACTAGATAAACTTTATCCAATGCTACATAACTAATCACTATAAAACTTCAGTGGCTTAAAATAACAACATTTATTTTGCTCATGAATCTGCAATCTTGGAAGGGTTCAGCAGGAATACCTTGTCTCTGCTCCACCCAGCATCATCTGGGCAGCTTGAAGGCTGAAGGCTGGAGTCATCTGAAGGGTCACTCACTCTCATGTCTGGCACTTGGGCTGGGAAGATTCAAACAGTGAGGAACCCTAGGGCTTCTCTATCTTTGGTTAGTGTTTCTATATGGTCTCTTCAAAGTGGCAGCTTCTGGGTAGCTGGACTGTTTGCAGTTTGGTCAGGGCTCCCAAGGAGTTAGTCCCAAGAGAGAGCCAGGCAGAACCTGTATTACCTTTTCTAACTTAGCTTCAGAAGTCATGCAGGGTCACTTCTACCACATTCTATTTGCTATAAAAGAAAAGCTAAAGCCAGGCTAGCATACTTTTTGTGGAGGGGGTGTGAATGCATTCGTGGACATGTTTTAAAACTACCCCAGAGGCTCCTTTGATGGTTCCCACTAATTTCTATGCTCACTAAATATTGAAATGTCCTAGGTCTCAGTCCTTGAATTCCTTCTTTTTTCCATTTACTCTTATAGTAATAAGTTTATCCAATTTTCTGGCTTACACATGATTTTCAAAAATTAAGATATAATTTACATACTATTAAATTTATCCTTTTAAATTTTACAATTCATCCTTTTAAAGTATATAATTTAGTATATCTGCAAAGTAAGAGACAATGTAAATAACAGTGTAAGATAATTCCAGTTGCTCTACATCCTCAGAAACACTTAGTATTGTCAGTCTTTTTAATTTTAGCCATTCTTGTGGGTGTGCTTTTGTATCTCATTATAGTTATTATACTATTATTAATAATAGTGAAACTTAGACAATAAAACTGACTAAAATGGTATCAGATTTATAAATAACAGTTTATTCTTTCCATAGAACAACCTTAGCAGTTACTCTGCCTTTTAAAATCTGGGTAAGATTAGCTCAAATCCCCATTCTACATCATTTTGTATTGAAATATGGTGCCTTCCCCAAGATTTCTAGTTACCTAGAAGGTAATTTATGTTCTGTGGTGACCTTTGGCTCTGACTGCTTATTCTCTGACTCTGTATTTTGGTGCAGTTTCTCATCTGACCTGCCATTGACCCTAAATGGAACTTAGTCCCTTTCTTTGCTATCCACACGAAATCACTCACACAAGCCCTTGACTGTCAGACTAGCGGAGCTTGAGAGAGCCTCATCACAGAACACCAGTGATGAAAATGGAAAATTGAACATTCCTGTTTTTAAAAATCTTTTGGCTACTCCACCATGTAGTTTGGCCCTCTTTTTTTTTTCCTCCACATTTCTTTTCTGCCTCCTCTTTCTCAGGAATGGAGAAACAAAAAAATTCTCTCATTTACTCATGCATAAGAACTCAACTCTCCAGCCCTTTTCCTTAAACCCATTTCTAAACTTTCCTTTGCAAATCCAAAAATTTGGCTGAAGCTTAGAAATTGCCACTTGTAGGGGCCTGATTAGGCTTCTAGGCAAAGCACCATTCTCTTTCCCAGTCTTTTGTCCAGAAGTAGGTAGTGATTGTATTCTTTTAGTCAGTAGGCATTAAAAGAGAAAACTGAAAGGTTTGTGGGTTGAACCCACCAGTAGTCTGCTTCCATAAAGATTTACGGCCTTGGAAACCCTGTGGGGCAGTTCTACTCTGTCCTATAGAGTCGCTATGAGTCATAATTTGAGGTTTTTGGTTTCGGCAAGTCACATGCTCTTCTCTCAATTAACTGGAGGATGTTGTTAGTATTAAATAGATAATGTATATTAAATGCTTAACATGGTGCCTGCTCTTATAAGTCCTGTGACCTGAAAAAGAAAAATGTCAGTGGTTTTGGAATGGTGACATGCTGGCATGTTGTGTTCGATAGTGCAGTGTATAAAAAGCTGTTTAACATCAGTTATAATCAAACTACTAAAGCTTTCAACTAATTTATTAAAATATATACACACACGTTTAATTTATGTTACTTAAAATATATGTATATAGCGGGTTCAAGATAATCTCTATAGTCATATTACTTTTCCACATTTGCTATCAGAATATAGCATTTATATCTGAATGGTGATTACTCTGGGGTTATTTTTATTGTCTTCAGTAAAGTGGAAGATGAAAAGGTGGAGAGTTATGCTAAAAATTACAGATAAGTACACTATCTATGCTGCATTTCATTTAACCCTTACTTATGCACTATCATTGGTTGAAATTTTTATGAGTGGCTTGTGACTTGTGAATGTGTAATTTCATTTTTTCTTGATTTTTACTTCCATGAGTAAATTTCAGAAAGCAAGCAAGCATTATTAAGAAGCCTCCAGCACTGCACCTGTATTGCATATGGGAGAAGGATGCAATAAACATATTCTTTGGCGTATACAAGAATTAGGATGATCAAACCAAGGAATTAAAAACAATGAGCAAGTAACTTTACATTGACACTTTCATATTGATAATATATTAAATTAGATTGATTTTATTGTATCAATGAAAGACAAAGTATGTATCATTATTTACTTTATTTCTGCCCAAAATGCCTTTGGGTTTCTTTAAAGACTTTAAGTTGCCTTGAGAATGCCTCCAATACAAGTCTTGGGGGAAAAAAAGATGAAAAGTGCCCCCTTCAACTTGGATATCTGAAGCCCTTTCTATTGTTGTTGGTGGCAGTGGTTGCTGTTGAGTGGATTCTGACTCATGGCGACCCCATGTGTGCAGAGTGGAAAGTCTCCATAAGGTTTTCAAGCTGTGATCTTTCAGAAGCAGATTGCCAGGCCTGTCTTCTGAGATGCCTCTGTGTGGGTTCAAACCGCCAAACTTACGGCCAGTAGTTGGGTGCTTAACGTTTTTTACTTCCCAAGGACTCCTATTCAAAACCTATTGCCACCGAGTCGATTCCGACTCATAGTGCTACCTTATAGGACAGAGTAGAACTGCCCTGTAGCGGTTTCCAAGGAGTGGCTGGTGGATTCAAACTGCCAACCTTTTGGTTAGCAGCCAAGCTCTTAACCACTGCACCACCATCCAAGATGATTCTTTAGTAATGTTTAAAGCCTTTATCCAACATCTCTTTCATTTATTTTCTTTTCACATTTGTTTCTTTTCATTTCTTTTGATTTTGTTCTTTCATATAGCAAGACTTGTTTTATTATGAAACTCAGTAAGAAATTAATTAGCTTGGGAAAGCAAGCTAATTAATTATATATAAAAAAATACTTTCTCCTGGTGAAGGAAATAAAGGATGGGTAAGGAGAGATTCTTAATAGAAAAGCTCTGCAGGGTAACATTATTGAAAATACCATTTTTGGGTGGATCTGCAAGATGATTACTAATTGACATAATAGGAATTTAATTTTGGTTGCTTTTTGTGCGAAGGATGGCAAAAAATATGATGTATATTAAGAACTTGTAAAACTTAATGTACTTTATTACACATCGCATACTTTTATAGCAAATATAATTTAATATATTAAGATGATTATTGTCTATGAGCAGAAACCTATTATTAGAATAGTCATAAAGCTTCCAGAAAATCAGCATCTTCTGTGTACCCAGCAGGGAGCTCAACCATTTTCACAGTTAGTAGGAGGCAGAGATGGAAGCAAGGAACTGATGAACACAAAGATGTTATTGGTGTTTTATGTCTGAGGCAGAGGATTCCATCCATCTCTGGATATTCATCCAGGCTTCTCTGAATTGGGAGCCATCGATGTAACCTCTATTATGGATTAATTTATTTATATATACAGAAAATTATGTTTCTCTTATGGAGGCTGTGGTCTTAAGGCATTTTTAGGGCAGCAGACATTGATGGCTAATTTCTAGGGTACCTAGGGTGATAGTTGTAGGAAGGGTAACTCTTTCTAGTTCTTCTCATTAACCTACTGTGATTATTTAGAATCCATGTAGTGGAATCGCCCCACAAATGGTTTTGGCTTTGATAAAGAGTCATACCTCCTACCAAAGATATCCCTTAAAGCAAAAAAAACAAAAAAAGAAGCTGATTACATTTGCTATTCTGTTATTAAGAAAGCAGGCTGTTGAGTTTGTGCTTCTGTATTAGGCTGAATTAAATTAAAGACAAGTCTCTTGTTCCCATCCTAGCCAGTAGTTTCCTTGTAGAATGATCCGCTGTGCTTTGTTGGAGACAGGAGGCCTGGTTTTGAGACTTGCTCTGTTCCTGTGAGTTGTGGGACTGTGAGTGGCTGAACTTTAGGACTTCATTTTTTTGAATCTTTCTAATGAGGAAGCTGGCTCATTTATTACCTCATTCAAAAATGTAAATTGAATCTTGACCAAATGCCAGGCATAGTGCTGCATGCTAGTTTCCAATCTTCTCACCACACAAGATTTCCCTTTTTAATATTTTCTCCTTGTGGCCCTATTATTTTGAAAGATTGATTTGCCAAATAGACTGTGTGTATCAAGTAACATGATATTCTTCTTTTTAATAACAGAGACAATCACAGTTGACAATCACAGCTTCTGATTATCTGGAGATAATGATTCCATCCAGAACAAAGACACTTTGTTGTTGGAGTTAGCATCTAGAGTCACATTGCCAGCAAAATGTGCTATTTCCATTAGGCTTTTTTTTTTTAAATCCAAAAAACTCCAAACTTTTAACCAATTTATTTTAAGCATCATATAAGTATAGGCACCTTATCATATCTCTTCTTGCATGCTTAGTTCATAACTCCTGAGCCCCAAATGGCCAGTTGTAGCAGAAAGAGGGGACATAGGTAGCTTCTACTGTAATATCAATAGAATTAATGTTTCTAGGAAGTTCACTTTTAATGGGTCTTATCCATTAGGTTTTTTAAAATATTGAAAATGGTTCAGAGATGTCTATTACTACCTTTGAAGGTTGCTTAGGCATCTGGACCTCCAAGGTAGGATTGGTGAAATGGTCTCTACTCTAAATCTCTATGTCCTGGTCATTTGAAGTTTGGATAAACAAGATGATGCCATTGAGCATTGTGCTTTTGGTTCTGAGTTTGCTTTCACATCCACTTTGCTAGATGGTTATGAAAAATGATTTATCCATCCAGGATATAAATACCCTTAGACTCTTCTCAATGAGCTGTGTTGACCTTTGATCATGGGCCAAATAATTTGAAGGATTACCTCACTAGTTAAATCACTGGGCTGAGGTGGAAACACTTGCATTTGAAAACAATACACTTACAGTAGGAGGTCAGGGAAAATAATGTTCTCAAAACATGCTTGAGCCTTATATTCAACTTAATTGAAACAGTTCATTCTCCTCCTCCTCTCACCCCACTCCAACTCCCGGCTCCCAAAGCTGATAGTTCCAATTCCTCTTTATTCAGTGACTCTCTGGGAACAAGTAACATTTATGAATTTGAAAATATTTATAATGAACATAATTGAGTGAGAAGCACCTCAGATGGCTCTAGATATTTCTTAATTTAGTATTCAGTTAATTTAACAACATTTTTTGAATTTCTTGTATGGGCCAGGAGTACAATAACTTATCTGTTGTTTCCCCTGCCCTTAAGGAGCTTCCAGATAAGTGAAGTTATAACATATATGCACAAAATCAATAGTCATGAAATTACTATAGATAAACCAATGCATGACAACAGACCATACCGTTTTCTGCTGAAGATCGTTACTGCTAAACTTATGACGTAGATGCTGTATGCCAGCCATGTTCAGGAGGGGAGCCACTGATATTTACTGGTGTTATTCTGGAGGCTATCTAAGAGTGACATTTGAGTTAGGCCTAGAAACAAGATAGAATTATGTGAAAAAGTTTCAACAGCATTTAGGCAAGAAAAGGGGCAAAAGGAAATGACCCACATCTTAGTTATCTAGTGCTGCCATAACAGAAATACTGCAAGTGGATGCCTTCAACAAACAGAAGTTTATTCTCTCATAGTCTAGGAGACTAGAAGTCCAAACTCAGGGTGGCAGCTCCAGGGGAAGGCTTTCTCTCTCTTTCGGCTCTGGAGGAAGGTCCTTGTCGTCTGTTTTCCCGTGGACCAGGAGCTTCTCAGCGCAGGGACTCCAGGTCCAAAGGACAGATTCTTCTCCTGGCATTACTTTCTTGACAGTATGAAGTCCCCATGCCTCTTTGCTCACTTCCCTCTTTTATATCTCAAAAGAGATTGATTTAAGACACAACTGAATCCTGTAGATTGAGTCCTGCCTCATTAACGTAACTGCCACTAATCCCACCTCATTAACATCATAGAGGTAGAGTTCACAACACATAGGAAAATCATGTCAGATCACAAAATGGTGGACAGTCATACGTTTCTGGAAATCATGGCCTAGCCAAATTGACACACATTTTGGGAGGACAAAATTCAATCCATAAAAATCCAATAGCTTGCTATAAAGTTTTCCTTTAGAGAGTTATTTTTTTCTAGTTGAGACAACCAGATCTGTTTTCCTGAACACCTTGACCTTCATCTTTGAAATCTCGCTCTGTTAAAAAAGAATCAATAAAATCCACTGCATTTTCTCTGTAGTACAGTTTAATTGTACATTCAAACAAAATAAATCCCAAAGGCTTTATTTTTAGCACAGAGCAATTTCAAAAGCTTTAAGATTCTATTATTGTTGTCACAGTTCATTTTATCAGAAGTAATTACTAAAACATCACTGTATGAAAACCACAAGGAACTTTGGGGTGGTCAAGTTGATAACAATAGAAACTAATGTTTAATATCAAAATTAATATTTAATACTATAAACTACTATTTATCAACTGAGTATCTACCAGGCATTATGGTAAAAGCTTTACACACGTAATTTCACTAATCTCACAAAAGCTTATGAAGTAAGTACTAGTTTCATGATTATGTTTTAGCTGCCATCAAGTCAGTCCCGACTCATGGCAACCCCATGCACAACAGAACAAAACACTGCTCAGTCCTGTACCATCCCCATAATGGGCTGCGGATGGGACCGTTATGATCCATAGGGTTTTCATTGGCTGATTTGCAAAAGTAGATTGCCAAACTTTTCTTCCTAGTCTGTCTTAGTCTGGAAGCTCCTCAAACCTGTTCAGCATCATTGTTGTTGTTGTTAGGTGCTGGTGAGTGATTTTTGACTCATAGCGACCCCATGCAACAGAGTAGAACTGCCCCATAGGGTTTTCTTGGCTGTTATCTTTATGGAAACAGATAGCCAGGTCTTTCTCCCACAAAGCTGCTATGTGGATTTGAACTCTTAACCTTTTGGTTAGCAACCAAGCCCTTAACTGTTTGTGCCTTGAAAGCCTCCACTAACAGATGGTGGTGCCCATGCCTGAGGTGCATTGGCTGGGAATCAAAACTGGGTCACCTGAGTAAGAGGCGAGAACACAAGATTAATACTGAGAGGATAAGTAGCTTGCCCAAGGCCACAATTAGTGTGTGACAAAGCCAGAATGAGCATTTATCAATACTCTTAGGTACATCTCTATACATACACATTTATTTGATATTTAGCTAATATCAACCTGAAAGAAAAGAACAATATAGACCAGAGAATCTTCAGAATGTTAACTGTGCTATTTGAGGAAGTTTCCTCATCCCACCTGCTAAGGTAAAGCTTCAGTTAACTAGAGAATGTGCTAGGGGAATAGGCAAATTTAAGTTTCTAGTTAACTAAGGATTATAAAGAGGGCATTGGTGGTTCGGTGGTAGAATTCTTGCCTCTCATGCTGCAAACCCGGCATGGGTCTGACTTGAGGGCAGTAACAACAAGGATTACAAAGAAAACTTCTCCTTTAAACCTCACCCAGTGAACAAGACTAAATCAGGTTTTGATTATTGTGAAGCTGGGAGTATTTAAATTCAATACAGCAAATATTAACCAAGCACAAATTATATGTCAAGCTGCTTCAGGCCTTCTGAATTTTAAAGTTGACTCTTTCTGGTAATGTGACAAGTGTAGCATTGAGATCTCTAACAAGCTAATCAAGAAATCTGATCTTTGATGGAACCAGATTTCAGCATGGCCCTTGCTGTCATTTGCCAAATTTTGAAAGAGGGAACCACTTTCTGCTCCGGAATTTTACTATTAGCACTTTTATCTTCCACACAGACACCATTTCCTCTCTTTTCAAGGAGTCACAGAGAGGAAAACAAGATTCTTTCCACAAAAATGTAAAGACTTCTTAGGTATTGAGTCTTTTTAAAAATATATCTCTATTGAGACATAATTCTATACCATACAACTGAACACTTTAAATGGATGAATTATATAAGTGGATTATGTCTCACATGGAATTTCAGTTGATGATGACTGAATCCTCCCTGGAATTAACCCACAGAGTGTGTCATAGGAGTCTTGGCCCTCCAGGGACCATGGGGCCCTGATATTTGGAGGAGTCTATGGAAAAAGAAGATTTCAGAGGGTGGCTTGAGTAGACAAAGTAAAGTATTGTTGTTACTGGGTGGAAACCCCAGTTTCTTGCTTGGCATGACTCATACTGGCCAATAAAGGAGAAACTGGTGGGAGAGCAGGAAAGGCACCTTCATTTCATTTCACAAGGAAACAGAGTCAGTCAGAACTGCTGCCGCCAAGACTGCTCCCCAAGGGTGAGGAGAAAAGTCACTTTTAAAGGGTTTACAATTAGGGAGTTAATACAAGTTACATCAGCAACATTCTTAACCATACTACACAGGTGCAATAGGGTTTACATATAATTTCCAAGCAGGATTTTAATGCAAAGCTGTTGGAGGGAGAACGCAGCAAAGGAAACAGGATTTTTAATGCAAAGCTGCTTGAGCCTCTGCCTTATTATAATGAAATGTGCAAAGACCTGGAGTTAGAAACCTAAAGGAGAAAAATACACTTGGCATTTCTTAAGCTGAAAGAACTGAAGAAAAAATTCAAGCCTTGAGCTGCAATACTGAACGATTCTCTGGGAAAAATATTGAATGATGCAGTAATCATCAAAGGAAGATGGAAGGAATACACAGAGTCAGTGTACCAAATAGAATTGGTTGATGTTCAACAATTTTAGGAGGCAGCATATGATCAAGAACTGATGATACTAAAGAAAGAAGTCCAAGCTACACTGAAGACACTGGCACAAAAACAGGTTCTAGGAATTGATGAAATACCAATTGAGATGTTTCAACAAATGGATGCAGTGCTGGAGGTGCTAACTTGTCTATGGCAAAATATTTGACACCATAGCTGAATGAACAACACTGCCCACTGGACAAGGAGGTGAAAAGTATCAGGCCACAGAAGAGCAAACAACAAAGAACACACAGCCTGCTTGGTCAGACATAACCATATAAAACAGAAAATCAGGATGAAACAGACAAATCTGCGATCAATAAACCAGGAAAATAACTACTAAATGTCATGAAGACAGCATACAATATCAAAACATATTAAAAAACAGGGCAGGATGGTTCTAGTAGGTGTCCAAAATAAAACAGCAGATGACTTTCCACTAGAAGAAAAGGCACTAGAACTACCTGATAGGGAACTCAAATCTCTAATATTCAGAGCTATGTAAGAGTTGAAGCAAAAAGCAGACAAAGATGAGGAAAAAATAGACAAATTCATGGGAAATACAGGCAAAAAAATGGAAGAATTCAGGAAAATAATGCAGGAGCAAGATGCCAAAATAAATTCACAACTAGAAATCATACAAAAACAACAATTAGAAATCCAAAAGATAAACCACAAGATTTCAGAAATGGGCAGTGTCATAGAAGGGCTGAGGAGCAGGTTTGAAACGATGGAAGACAGGATCAGCGAAATTGAAGACAAACAGTTGGCTACAACTCTGTTTGAGGAAAAATCAGAAACAGAATGAAGAAAAATGAAGAAACCCTGAGAATTATGGGATACCATCAATGGCAAAAATTTTCGAGTGATGGGAGTTCCATAATGGGGAGAAAACAGAAAAAAAGGAGAGAGGATCATTGAAGAACTGTTGACAGAATACTTCCCCAATATCATGAAAGATGAAAAGTTGACATTCCAAAAAACTTAATGAACTCCATATACGATAGACCCCAAAGGAAAATCACCAAGGCATATCATAATCACACTCACTAAAACCAAAGACAAACAAAGAATCCTGAGAGCAGCTCAAGAAAAAAAAAGTCACATACAGAAGAGAAACAATAAGACTAAGCACGGATTATTCAGCAGAAACCATGCAGGCGAAAAGGCAATGGGATGATATATATAAAACCTTGAAAGAAAAATATTGCCAGCCAAGAATAATATACCCTGCAAAACTCTCATTCAAATATGATGATGAAATTAGAACATTTCCAGATAAACAGAAATTAAGGGACAATGTAAAAACCAAACCAAACTTACAAGAATTATTAAAAGGAGTCTTTGGATCTGAGAACAAACAACATCAGACCACAGGCTGAATCTAGGACGCAGGACTGCGCTCGCCAGATACCAACCTAGGAAATGAACTCTCAAGGAATATCCAAAATCAAAATAATTAAAACAGGAAACCAGAGAGTTTAATCTGTAAATGACAACAACATCAGAAAAATAAAAGGGAAAAAACAGTGTAGGTATAGAATCTTCTAAGGGAGAATAAGGCAAGGCGATACTGAGTAATAATAGACTGGTTCAAATCTAGGCAGACAAGGGTAAATTTCAAGGTAACCACGAGAAAGTTAATAAACTTACTCATCAAAATAAAGAAGAAAAACGTAAAGTCTCAGAAAAAACAAAGTCTACAAAAACAAAAGAAATGAAAAAAAAAAAATCCACAAACAAAAAAATTCAGCACAGGAGAGTAAGAGGAACAAAGAAAACGTCAGCACCACAAAAAAAGCACTACAAAATGACAGCAATAAACTCACACCTATCAATAATTACACAGAATGTAAATGGCCTAAATGCACCCATAAAGAAACGGAGAGTGACAGAATGGATAAAAAAACAGGGTCCATCAATATGCTGTCTACAAGAGACACACCTTAAAAACAAAGATGTAAATTTATTAAAAATCAAAGGGTGGAAAAAATATACCAAGCAAACAGCTCCCTACAAAGAGCAGGAGTGGCAATACTAATCTAAGATAAAATAGACTTTAAAGCAAAATCCACCATAAAAGACAAAGAAGACACTATATAGTGATTAAAGGGATGATCCATCATGAAGACATAACCATAATAAACATCTACACACCCAATGACAGGTATCCAAAATACACAGGAAACAAACTCTAACAGCACTATAAAGAGAAATTGACAGTTCCACAATAACACTAAGAGTCTTCAGAATACCACTCTTGGTAAAGGACAGAACATCTAGAAAGAAACTCAACAAAGATACAGAAGACCTAAAGGGCACAATCAGCCAACCGGACCTCAGACATATATAGAACACTCCATCCAACAGCTGCAAAGTACACATTCTTTTCCAATGCACATAGAACTTTCTCTAGAATAGACTACATCTTAGGCCACAGAGCAACCCTCGACAAAATCCAAAACACTGAGATAATACAAAGTATCTTCTCTGCCCACAACACCATCAAGGTACAAATTAACAACAGGAAGAGCAAGGAAAAAAAATCAATTACATGGAAACTGAATACCACCCTGCTTACAAACCACTGGGTAATAGAAGAAATCAGAGATGAAATAAAACAATTCCTAGAATCAAATGAGAATGAAACACATCATACCAAAACCCTTGGGACACAGCAAAGGCAGTCCTCAGAGGACAATTTATAGCAATAGATGCACACATCAAAAAAGAAGAAAGGTGCAAAATCAAAACAGTAACTAAACAACTCGAACAAATAGAACAGAAAAAAGGCCCACAGCCACCAGAAGAAAGGAAATAATTTACTAGATCAGAGCAGAAATAAATGAAATATAGAAGAGAAACACAGTAGAAAGAATCAACAAAACCAAAAGCTGGTTCTTTGAAAGTATCGACAAAATCAACAACCACTTGCCAAACTGACAAAAGAAAAACAGGAGAGGACACAAATAACCGAAATAAGAAATGAAATGGGGGACATTACAACTGACCCAACTGCAATAAGAAAGATCATAACAGATTATTATGAAAAACTATACACCAACAAATTTGAAAAACTAGAGGAAATGGATAAATTTCTAGAAACACACTACCTACCCAAAGTAACACAAAGTGATGTTGAAAATCTGAACAGACCCATAACAATAGAAGAGATTGAAAAGGTAATAAAAAAAACTCCCAAGAAAAAAAAGCCCTGGCCCAGATGGCTTCACTGGAGAATTCTACCAAACATTCAGAGAAGAGTTTATAGCAGTACTACTCAAACTGTTTCAGAACATAGGAAAGGAAGCAACACTTCTGAATTCATTCTATGAAGCCAGCATAACCCTGATACCAAAATCAGGCAAAGATGCCTCCAAGAAAGAAAATTACAGACCAATATCTCTCATGAATATTGATGCAAAAATTCTCAACAAAATTCTAGCCAATAGATTCAGCATCATATCAAAAAAAAATACACCATGACCAAGTAGGATTCATACCAGGTATGCAGGGATGGTGGTTCAACACTAGAAAATCAATCAACATAATCCACCACATAAATAAAATGAAAGAAAAGAATCACATGATCATCTCGATGCAGAAAAGGAATTCTACAAAGTCCAACACCCATTCCTGATAAAAACTCTCAATAAAATAGGTATTAGAAGCGAAATTTCTCAACATAATAAAGGGAATTTATGCAAAACCAACAGCCAACATCATTCTTAATGGAGAGAAGCTGAAAGCATTCCCCTTGAGAACAGGAACAAGACAAGGATGCCTTTTATCACCACTCCTATTTAACATTGTGCTGGAAGTTCTAGCTAGAGCAATAAGGCAAGAAAAAGAAATAAAGGGCATCCAAATTGGTAATGAAGAAGTTAAACTGTCCCTGTTTGCAGATGATATGATACTATACATAGAAAACCCTAAAGACTCCACAACAAAACTACTGGAACTACTCAGCAGAGTAGCAGGATACAAGATAAACATACAAAAAATCAGTTGGATTCCTATACACCAATAAAGAGAACGATGAAAAGGAAATCAGGAAAATAATACCATTTATAGTAGCCCCTAAAAAAATAAAATACTTAAGGAATAAATCTAACCAGGTATGTAAAAGTCCTATACAAAGAAAACTACAAAACTACTGCAAGAAACCAAAAGATATCTACATAAATGGAAAAACATACCATGCTCGTGGATAGGTAGACTCAACATTGTAAAACTGACAATTCTACCCAAAGCAATTTACAAATACAATGCAATCCCCATCCAAATATCCACAACATTCTTTAAAGAGATGGGAAAACTAATCATTAACTTTATATGAAAAGGGAAGAAGCCCAGAATAAGTAAAGCACTATTGAAGAAGGATAATAAAGTAGGAGGACTCACACTACCTAACCTCAGAACCCCCTCTATAACTACTGTAGTCAAAACAGCCTGGTACTGGTACAACAACAGATACAGTGACTAATGGAACAGAATTGAGAACTCAGATGTAAATCCATCCAGCTACGGTCACCTAATCTTTGACAAGGGCTCAAAGTCCATCAAATGGGGAACAGACAGTCTTTTTAACAAATGGTGCTGGCAAAACTGGATATCCATTTGCAAAAAAATGAAACAGGACCCATACCTCACACCATATACAAAAACTAATTCAAAATGGATCAAAGACCTAAATATAAAGCCCAAAACTATAAAGTTCATAGAAGAGAAAATAGGATCAACATTAGTGGCCCTAATACACTGCATTAACAGGATAAAAACCATAATCAACAACACACAAACTCCAGAAGATAAGCTAGATAAGTTGGATCTTCTAAAAAACTAAACCCTTATGCTCATCAGAAGACTTCACCAAAAGAGTAAAAAGAGAACCTACAGACTGGGAAACAATTTTTGGACATTACAGGTCAGACAAAGGTTTAATCTCTAAAATCTACAGGAAAATGCAACGACTCTGCAACAAAAAAGGCAAATAATCCAATTAATAAATGGGCAAAGGAAATGAACAGACACTTCACCAAAGAAGACATTCAAGCAGCCAACAGACATATGAGGAAATGCTCTTGATCACTAGCCATTAGAGAAATGCAAATCAAAACAACAAGATACCGTCTCACCCTGGCATTACTGGCACAAATCAAAAACGCTGGAAATAACAAATATTAGAGAGCCTGTGGGGAGATCGAAACTCTTATACACTGCTGGTGGGACTGCAAAATGATACAACCATTTTGGAAAACGATATGGCGCTTCCTTAGAAAGCTAGAAATAGAAATACCATACAATCCAGAAATCCCATTCCTAGGAATATATCCTAGAGAAATGAGGGTCGTCAATCAAATAGACATATGCATACCCATGTTCACTGCAGCATTGTTCACAATAGCAAAAAGATGGAACAACCCAGATGCCCATCAACAGATGAATGGATAAACAAACTGTGGTATATACATACAATGGCGTATTATGCAGTGATAAAGAACAATGATGAATCTGTGAAGAATCTCATAACATGGATGAAACTGGAGGACATTATGTTGAGTGAAATAAGTCAATCACAAAAGGACACATATTGTATGAGACCACTACTGTAAAAACTCATGAAAAGGTTTACACACAAAAAGAAACACTCTTTGATGGTTACGAGGGATGGGAGGGCTGGGGGTGGGGTAAATACTAAATAGACAATAGATAAATGGTAACTTTTGTGAAAGGTAAGACAATACGCAATACTGGGGAAGCCAGTGCAAGTTGTACAAGGCAAGGTTATGGAACCTCCATAGACACATCCAAATTTCCTGAGGGACTGAATTTCTGGGTGGAGGGCTGTGGTGACCACGGTCTTGGGGAGCATCTAGCCCAATTGGCATAACATAATTTATAAAGCAAATGTTCTACATTCTACCTTGTTGAATAGTGTCTGTGGTCTTAAAAGCCTGTGAGCAGCTATCTAAGATACTGCAGTGGTCTCACCCCTTCAGGAGCAAGGGAGAGTAAAAAGAAAAAAAAAGTTGGAGGTCAGCTGCCTGGCCAACCAACTGGAAGAAAGGTGACCCAACATAATGCAGAAATTATCGAACAGTATCATTAATATCACACGCAAGTAAAATTCTGCTGAAGATGATTCAAAAACGGTTGCAGTAGTACACCGACAGGGAACTGCCAGAATTTCAAGTTGGATTCAGAAGAGGATGCAGAACAAGTGATATCATTGCTGATATCAGATGGATGTTGTCTGAAAACGGAGAATACCAGAAAGATGTTTACCTGTATTTTATTGACTACGCAAAGGCATTTGACTGTGTGGATCATAACAAATTATGGGTAACGTTGCAAAGAATGGGAATTCCAGAATACTTAATTGTGCTCATGAAGGAATCATACATAGACCAAGAGGCAGTCATTCCAACAGAACAAGGGGATACCGCGTGGTTTAAAGTCAGGAAAGGTGATGTGTCAGGGTTGTATCCTTTCACCATACTTTTTCAACCTGTATGCTGAGCAAATAATCTGAGAAACTGGACTATATGAATAACTTGGCATCAGGATTGGAAGAAGACTGATTAACAACCTGAGATGTGCAGATGACACAACCTTGCTTGCTGAAAATGAAGAGGACTTGAAGTACTTACTCATGAAGATCAAAGACCACAGCCTTCAGTATGGATTACACCTCTACATAAAGAAAACAAAAATCCTCACAACTGGACCAATAAGCAACATCCTGATAAATGGAGAAAAGATGGAAGTTGTCAAGGATTTCATTTTACTTGTATCCACAATCAACACCCATGGTAGCAGCAGTCAGGAAATCAAACGATCTATTGAATTAGGCAATTCTGCTGCAAAAGACCTCTTTAAAGTGTTAAAAAGCACAGGTGTCACTTTGAGAACTATGGCATGCCTGACCCAAGCCATTGTATTTTCAGTCGAGATTGGCTGCTAACCAATCCACCATTCACTCCTTGGCAACCCTATGGGGCTGTTCTACTCTGTACTAAAGGATCTCTATAAGTTGGAATTGACTCAACAGCAACGGATTTGGTGGGTTTTTTTTTTTTTTTTTTTTTTTGGTCATATACCTGTAAAAGCAGGACAATGAATAAGGAAGACTGAAGAAGAACTGATGCTTTTGAATTATGGTATTGTCAAAAAATATTGACTATATCATGGACTGTCAAAGGAACAAACAAATCTATCTTGGAGGAAGTACAACCAGAATAGTCCTTAGAGGCAAAGATGGTGAGACTTGGTTTCATGTACTTTGGACATGTTACCAGGATGGACCAGTCCCTGGAGAAGGACATCATGCTTGGTAAGGTAGAGGGTGAGCAAAAAAGAGGAAGACCCTCACTGAGATGGATTGATACAATGGCTGCAATGATGGGCTCAAACACAGCAACAATTGTGAGGATGGTGTAGGACCAGTGAGTGTTTCTTCCGTTCTGTTGTACATAGGGTCACCTTGAGTCAGAACTGCCCCGATGGCACCTAACAACAACAACATGGAAACTTTGCTTGGGATTGGTTAGAGACTTTTAATTATGTAAGTTGCCCACTGATTTCCAACTAAGAAGTGAATTACTGAGACTGAAGAAAAGTTATCTCGACCTAGATTAAAATGAAGGCAAAGTGCATCTTAGAAAGGAGGAGTTGGTCTCTGACATTGGAAGGACTTTACAGACACAATTTAAGGAAAGTGAACAGAATCATTTTAGTGCCAGATTCGAAATAGGGGGATGAGACAGGAACCACAGCCACACACCAAAGGGAATATGCTGTGCAAATATTGTATTTTTATTTGTGTCCTATGACCTAAAAAAGTTGGTGGGCTTTTATTTAAATATGGCTTTTGTCTTAGTCATCTAGTGCTACTATAACAGAAATACCACAAGTGGGTGGCTTTAACAAAGATAAATTTATTTCTTCACAGTAAAGTAGGCTAAAAGTCCAAATTCAGGATGTCACCTCCAGGGGCAGCCTTTCTCTCTCTGTTGGCCTTCTCATTAATGGTCCCCCAAACTAGGAGCTTCTCCAAGGAGAGACCCAGGTCCAAAGGACACGCTCTGCTTCCAGCACGGCTTTCTTAGTGGTATGAGTGAGGTCCCCATGTCTCTCTGCTCACTTCTCTCTTTGATATCTCCAGAGATTGCCTCAGGACACATCCAGTCTTGTAGACTGAGTCCTGCCTTACTAACACAATTGTTGCCCATCCTTCCTCATTAACATCATAGAGGCAGGATTTACAACATACATGAAAATCATACAACACCGGAATCATGGCCCAGTCAAATTGATACACACATTTTTGGAGGGACATAATTCAATCCATGTCAACTTGCAAATGTAATAAGTTAAATTTATGAGGCTACTTAACTCCTCTTAAATATTCCAATGCTGTTTATAAGCTTAGTAAAATACTCTTATACTTTTCAGCTAAATTAATTACTCAATATAGTAGTCAGAATAATGGTCTCCCAAAGATGCCCATTTTCCACTCCTTGGAACCTGTGAATATATTACATGGCAAAAGGGACTTTGCAAATGTAATTATGGTTATGGGCCTTAAAATAGGGAGATGATCCTGGATTATCTAGGTGGGCTCAATCTAATCACTTGAGACTTTAAAAGAAAATTTTGTCCAACTGGAATCAGAGAGATGCAGCAGAAAAGAAGGCAAGAGAGGTGAGGCAGCAGCAGAGGTCAGAGTAATTAGAAGCATGAAAAAGACTCAACCTACTGTTGCTGGCTTTGAAGATGGAGGAAGGGAACCACAAGCCAAGGAATGAGTGTCCTCTAGAAGTTGAGAATACCCCCACACCACCCCACCAGCAAGGAAACTGGGACTTTAGTCCTACAACCGCATGGAATTGAATTCTGCCAATAACCTGAATTAGCCTGGAAGCAAATTTTTCCTCAAGTCTCCGGTAAGAAATGTGGCCCTGCCAATAGCTTAATTTTAACTCAGTAACACCTGTATTGGACTTGTGACCTACAGAAATTGTTAGATGGTAAATCTGTATTGTTTTAAGCTGCTGAAGTTTATGGTGATTAGTTAAGGCCGCAAGAGAGAACTTATATACTTTTTAAATTCAATTCAAATGTTAATAATACGCCAAATTCTCACATGTATTACAGATTATTCTAAAATAAAATACAAAATTTTATGGGTTTGGTTACTGCATCATATCTATAGTTGATTGTAAATCTTCCTGGATTAGGGACTTTACCATTTAAAGCTACCTGAAAATACCTTTCCATGTAAATTTGGGGTTACCTTCTTAGGTGGATGAGATTACATATCAACCAGAAATTTTGATCCATTCATGAGATATAAAATTATAAACTCATACAGCATATTTTTTCATGACCCAGGCACCTAGTCTGAATTACTTTTATTAGCTCTGTGGCATCTGGGGACTCCAAGTTCATACCCTGTAAATAGGACTGATTTCAAGAATGATGTCCCCAGAGTTCAAGATAAGCTCTTGCCTAATTAGCCTTTATCTCTACATCAGAGCTGATGAAACTCTGAACAGTCCACCCAGTTACTTCACTACTAGATTGGATTCAACCAATCTATATACTGCTTCATTCTGAACTATTTATAGATTCTCCCTATCTTGCAGGACCACAATACATATTTAAATGACATCTTTGGTTTCTGTGTATCTCTCTAAGCTGTGATACTTTGTGGTTGCAGAAGTAAAGTCATATGAGTGATTTAAGGCAGCACATTTACACCCAGCTTCAAAGAATTATTATAACTTGTGATTTTAAAAAAATAATAATGTAATGATGATGCCCCATAAGAAAACTTAAATCACAAAAGAGTAAATCTGCCTTATTTTCTGAGTATAAGAAGCATTTTACATATTAAACAAATATAAATTCATCTAGAATATTCAAATTTTCATTTCAAAAGAAAATAAACTTGGGATCTTTCTAAAAAATACTTGTACTCAGCAAGTATTAACCAGACCCTTTTGGAGACAGTATTGCCCAGTGTTACAACAGATGCAACAGAAGTAGAAGAAAAGTTCACAGCACACAAATTTAAGACCTAGAAAAAGATATGAGGGAAACATGCACAAAACAATCAGAGATTATGTGTAAATTTTAGAAACTATTGTAGGAAATACACCTAGGTGTGAAGTGAAAGCAAAAGGTGGAAGAACCTATGCCTAAAAGGACTAGTTAAGGGAAGGAGGGACATCTTGGAGGACTAATAAAGGTTTTAATAATATTGGGAAGGAGGGAGGACATCCTAGACTTTTCTAGAAATACATATATTTGGTAATGATATTTTATATTTAGAATCCATTATTATTTTATCAACCAGATATCTTGAAAAAAATAATGTAGTTCAGAACAGTTCTGATCCATCTAGCTCACGTCTTCATTCTTGTTGTCAAAATGGCAATATCTTAAAATAGAATAAATTATGCATATGGACTAATTTGATTAAATAAACACATAAAGTGCACAGGTGCACACAGTGGAAAACAAAAACAGATCTACAAGAGTAAAGCACGAGGAATAAAAAGGATGCATTTGATAAATATGTGAAATTCCTCTGTTTTGCTAGGAATTTATTGTCAGGAGCTTCAAATTTGGAAAAAAGAACCTTTAGAAAAGTGAAGAATTCCTCAAAACTATATAATATATAAAAAGATACTCAGAAAAATACAAAGCAATCTCAAACTTCCAGAAAAATTCAATGATTATTAAAAGTCCAATTCAATTAAAAATGCTCTCTTAAAAATGGTTTAAAAAGAGAAATGAAGTTCTGATACATGCCACCACATGAAAACTTTATGCTGAGTGAAATAAGCAATACACAAAAGTACAAGTATTGTATGATCTCACTTACATAAAGTATCTAGAATAGGCAAATCCATCAAGACAAAAGAAGATTAATGGTTACCATGGGCTAGAGAGAGCTGGGAAAGGGGAGTAAAAAAAACCCCAACCAACTAACCAAACAAAAAGACCACCCCTTTAAGGCTAGTATGATATTTCCAACTGAAAACAGAGGAGATGGTCTCATTGTGGAGGTCGATGGAAGGCATTTAACAGACATGAGGGAGTTACAAGAGTTACCCGGCAGGGGAAAAAAAAAAAATCCTTATTAAAAAATGGTTTAAAATTACTAAATTTGAATACAGAATTCTAGGCAAATTGGCCAGTATTTTGATAATTAGTTGAACTGATTTCAAAGAAATTAGTTTTATGTTTAATGGATGTGTTCCCACTCCAGACATGTAGACAAGCATGAGTGAGCATCAGAAGAGGGGTCTCCAGGAACAGAAAGGAAACCAGCCTTGCTGGAAACCAACATACTTGACTATGGGATTCTAGGACAGGAGGAAGGATGTGTGTGTGTGTTGGAATCAATTGGTAAAGGACTAGTCCAAAAGGATGACAGTGGCAACAGGATAAGCCTTGATTGTTCTCAGTTCAAAGTCACAATAGTGCTTGTGGGACTGAAGGACTTCAAGGGCATGATTTAGAATATCCTGATTGGAGGATCTTTAAATTACATTGACCTAGAGAAGCATCTGCCTGTGCTGTAGGATTGGGATACTGTACTGTAGTAATTTGGAGTCCCTGTGTGGCACAAAGGGTTAAGCACTCAACTTCTAGCTGAAAGGTTGGTGGTTCAAACCCACACAGAGGTATCTTTATCTTGAAAGACAGGTCTAGCGATCTGCTTCTGAAAGGTCACAGCCTTGAAAACCCTATAGAGCAGTTCTACTCTGCTTACATGGGGTCACCATGAGTAGGAATTGATTTGATGGGAACTAACAACACTAATAATTGATACAGGCTTATTAGCTTTCAAAGTGAGCCCAGTGACCTTCATCTCTTTCGTGACTTAGGCTCAGAGGATTTAGGCCTTCCACCAATGAGTCAGTTTCCAAATCAAACGAGCATACTTTTTGTTAACTCTTAAAATTTTTTTTGGTTTTGGTTTTTAAAATCTATTTTTAAAAAACGTACAAGCAATACATGTTAAGTAATGAAAAATCAGAACATTTGGAGAAGCATGAAGAAGAAAATAAAAATCATCAGTTGTTGCCTTGCCAGACGTTTCATTTTCATCCTTCCAGTCTCTCCTTTTTGTATATATTTAACTAGTACATACCAGGGGCGTCTCCTCTCAGTGGCTGTATAAACAGGAAACAGTTCAATGAGTTCAGCTGGGTGCTGTCAAAATCCTTTATTGCCCCTTAATATAATTTTAGGCACATTCCATAACTTTCTGGTAAACATTGACTATTCAAAATCCTGTCTCAGATAAAACTTTAATCTCAAATCTGATAGAGAACATTTCTTGTCTCTCATTACATGTCTGACTCATGGCTGGAAAGGCATGGCTCACCTGCCCACTTATAAATCACCTGCTTTTCTAGTCCGGGAGTGTGGTTGAATATAGGCTGATTCTGTCAACATGTAGCAAGCACTGTATAAGATGACTGGCTTCACTTGCAGGGGTTCTTTCTAGAATATTGGGATGTACCATCTCTTTATCTTCAGCTTTGTCCTCAGCAAAAATTAAGAAACAGAAGTCTCACTAAATGTTCCATTATATGTATATATTTATTTTCTTACAAAATGCAAACATATGTACCTATTGATTACTTGCTGATTTTTACTTAAAAAAATATTGTGTGGCCATGATGGAGTAGATACACTTCTTTCTATTGTTGCTGCTAAGTACAGCCAAAAATTCTGGACATTATATGTAAAACAACTATAATACTCTGAAAGGTGATGAGAAGAAGACCAGACCAGCTAGGGACCTGGAGAATTAAAGATCTACAGGGTAGTGAGTTTGCTAGGTTTTCTTTGTACTTCATATATTCCAGACAGGGTGCTGGAGAAGCAGGCAACCAGAAACATCAACAGGCAAAGATTTAAAAAAAAAAAAAAAAAAAAAGCCCTAAGAAAAGCCTAATCTCTCTAGCCAGAGGACCAGGAAAGAGGTAATAGGACAGAAAACTTCTGGACATTAAGTACCTTACCCCAACCAAACATCCTGGCAAAACTGTGATCCCACACCCTCCCCTGTTAGAAAAGATCAGGTGGAGAGAATAAACTTCCACTTTTGCCCAGGGGTAATGATGCATCCCTTCTCCCCCAGCTCCACACTGGGATGGTTTCAGCAGAGCCTAGTACCAAAGAAAAAAAAAAAAAACAAAACCCAAACCTGTTGCTGTTGAGTTGATTCTGACTCACAGCGACTCTTAGGACAGAGTAGAACTACCCTATAGGATTTCCAAAGCTGTAATCTTTATGGAAGTTGACTGTCACATATTACTCCCACAGAGTGGCTGGTAGGTTCAAACTGCTGACCTTTCAGTTAGCAACTGAGCACATAACCACTGTGCCATCAGGGCTCCTTAGAGGCCTAGTAAAAAAAACAAACAAAAAAACCCAAACTCATTGCCAACATGTCGATTCCAGCTCATAGCAACCCTATAAGACAGAGGAGAACTGCCCCATAGGGTTTCCAAGGAGTGGTTGGTGGATTTGAACTGCCGATCCTTTTGGTTAGCAGCCAATCTCTTAACCACTGCGCCACCAGGGCTCCAGAGTCCTAGCAGGGGGTCCTGAGATCCCATCTCTACCCAGTAATAATAAGACAATCCTACTCTCTGGGGTGTCAAAGTAGGCCAAGTGGGGAACTTAGACTTTCACCCTCATCTGTTAGTAATGAGTTTTCTAAATTATGTTTGACAGTTGAAGAAAAAAGTCTAACATTATCTAATGTGGTTCTCCACGCATGTAGAGGAAATATTTAGGACAATTATATTATAAATGAGGGAAGATAAAGGAACATAATAGCAGGTAAGTTTTCTACACTTCACTTAAACTAGTAAAATGTCGATACCAATAGACAGTGATAAGTTATATATATATATATATATATATATATACACATATATAAACCGTAATACCTAGAGTAACCATACAAAGAGATACACTCAAAAACACTATGGATAAGTCAAAATAGAATTTTAAAAAATGTTCAAGTAACCCACAGGAAGGAAAGGAAAACAGGAACAAAAACAGAGGGAACAAACAGAAAACAAAACAAAAAGATGCAAAAGACTTGAACAAATATTTCACTAAAGAAGATATATGAGTAGCAAATAAACACATGAAAAGATGTTCAACATCATTACCGTATTTTAATGCAAATAACATGTGCCTTCTACGTTTGTTTGCCAACTGCTCCCTCCCCCTGCAAGTTATTTTCATAAGGGACCTCAGTACCACCAAGAAAGAAGAGCTGGGAGCAGAGCATGTCCTTTGGACTTGGGGTCCCTGCTCTGAAACCTCCTATGCCCAGGGGAAGATTTGATGCCAAGGACACATAGAGATCTCTAAGGGATGTTGAGCCCACAGATATTGAAAGGGGACAAAGACCTCCCCCCAGAACTGACAGAGAGAGAAAGCCTTCCTCTAGAGTTAGCACCCTGAATTTGGATTTCTAGCCTCTTAAACTGTGAGACAATAAATTTCTGTTTGTTAAAGCCATAGCTGCACGAAGTAAGTAAGATAGAAAAATAAGACAGAAATTTGGTGGTAGGAAGTCCCCTCTTCTCTGCTTTCTTCTCTCTCCTTTTATCTCTTGTTACTCTGGATCCTGCACATGGCTAGTCATCATCTGACTTCCGGTTCTTGGGACTTGAGCCAGTGGCCTGCCATCTGACCTGCTGATCTTGGGTTCATCAGCCCCTGCAGCTATGTGAGTCAGGAGAAGTCTCCAGCCTGACACCTGACCCATGAACTTGAGACTTGGCAGCATCTACAACCGCGTGAGCCATTTCCTTGAGATAAATCTCTCTCCCTCTGTATGCTTCAATGGTCTTGCTTCTCTAGAGAACCCAGCCTAACATTAGTTATCTAGTGCTGCTATAACAGAAATACCACAAGTGGATGGCTTTAACAAACATAAATTTATTGTCTCACAGTTTCGAAAGTTAGAAGTCCAAATTCAGGGCACCAGCTCTAGGGGAAGCCTTTCTTTCTCTGTTGGCTCTAGAGGAAGGTCCTTGGTCTTCTTTCAACATCTGTGGGCTCGGCATCCCTTGGAGATCTCTATGTGTCTTAGCATCAATCTTCCCCTCTGTCCTAGAGGTTTCAGCACAGGGACCCCAAGTCCAAAGGACACACTTCACTCCTGGCTCTTCTTTCTTGGTGGTAGTCAGGTCCAATTTTTTTTTAAGGTGCATGCTATTTGCATAAAAATACAGTAGTCATTAGGGAAACACAAATTAAACAACAATAAGACACAACTACACGTATATTAGAATGGCTAAAATTTTAAAAACTGACCATATCAAGTGTTGCTGAGGATATGGAGGAACTAGAAGTCTCATACATTGTTGGTAGGAATGTAAAATGGTATAGCCACTTTGGAAAACAATTTGACAGTTTATTAAAGAGTTAAACATAAACTTTGTATATGACCCAGCAATTCCACTTCTAGGTATTTATCCAAAAGCAGTGAAAGCATATGTCCATATAGTTGTACACAAATATTCATAACAGCTTTATTTGAAAAGCCAGAAACTGGAAATAACCCAATAGTCTACCCACAGGTGATGGCTAAACAAAATGTGCTTTTTTAGAATATGACTCATCAATAAAAAGAAGTGAACTATCCATATACACAATATCAATGAATCTCAGAATAATTATGTTGAATAAAAAAAGCCAGGCAAAAAAAAAAAAAAAAAAAGAGTACATGCTATGTGATTTGATATACATAAAATTCTAGAAAATATAATTTATAGTGATAGAAAGCATATCAGTTGTTGGTGGATTATGTGGAGGGATGGGTGGAAGAGGCACAAGGAAGCTTTTGGGGGTGATTAATATACTCATTATTTTGATTGTGATGATGATTTCATGAGTATATACATATGTCACAACTTACCGAATTGTATGCTTTAAATATGTGCAGTTTATTGTATGTCAATTATATCTCAATAAAGTGTTTAAAAAAAGGAATATTATGATCACCTTTCCGTGTTACTGAATATACTCTTTAACATAGTTTTAAATAACTATTTAATACACATTATATGGAGTTGATTTAGTTTACTTAAGAATTTATCTATATCTATAATTGGATCTTTAACTTGCTCCTAATTTTCTACTGTAATAAGCAAGCTGTGATTAAGACCTGTGTGCATACATGTGGAGTGGGTATGTAATACACTCTACAGTCTCCAGTACAGAAAAATTATTTATTTACTGATTTCATGTCCAATTAAATATAATTCTGATTCCCCATTCAGGCCTGTAATAAATTCAGTTTCTTCTGTACTAGGTTCCCCCAGGGTCACTACTTGGTGCCTGAAAAATGAGGGCAGCCCACTGATCTGATTGGTTTCCACTAATGCTTCTATACCATGCATGGACACATAGCCATTCCCTTTGAGGGGATCCCAACTTTAGCAGGCACAGCCACAGAGTGGGCCCAGGGCCTTGTTGGCAAGATCCACAGACCTCCAACCCCTTCCCTGTTCAGATGAATCTCTCCTTTCCCTCCCTCTTTGCCCTAAACCAGTGCTGTCCGATAGAAAAATAAAGCAAGTCACCAATGTAATAAAAATTTTTCTAGTATATATATTTGTGAAGAAACATGTAAAATTAATTTTAATAATATATTTTATTCAACCCAATATATCTAAAATATTACCTTGCAACATGTAATTAATATAAAAATATTAATGAGGTATTTTTTCTTTTTCTTTCTCTTATTTCTTTTTTTCTTTGTTTCTCTCTTTCTCCTTCTCTCTTTCCCTCCTTTCCTTTCTTTCTTTCATTAATACGTCTTTGTGATGGTTAATGTTATATGTCAACTTGGCTAGGCTATAATTCTCAGCAGCTTGGTAGACACTGGACTGGTTGCTTTTCCATCATGTAATATAATGTAATCACTTTCCATGATGTGATCTGATGCGATCAGACAATCAGTTGAAAGGGGCGTTTCCTTGGAGGTGTGGCCTGCCTCCAGTGTATAAATGGATATTCTGGCAAAGCTGTCTCTCTCAACCCTGCACTTTTCCTGTTGCCTGGCTTCCAGTTCCTGGGATGGAAGCCTGCAGATGTCTCCAGCCTGCCACCTGGCCTGCATATTTTGAATTTGCCAGCCCCTGTATAATTGGAATTTGCCAGCCCTCTAGTCTGCTGCCTGACCTATGGATTCGGGACTTGCCAGCTGCCACAATTGCGTGAGCCATTTCCTTGAAGTAAATCAATCTCTCTCTCTCTCTCTCCATATATAATCACTGGTTTTGCTCCTCTAGAGAATCCAGACTAAGGCAGTCTTTGAAATCTGCACAACTCCACTTAGACTAGTCCCGTTTTAATTGCTCAATAGACACATGTGGTCAGTTGCTTCCATAACGTATACAGCAGCCCTAAATGCCACTGCTCTCAGCTCTCCTTTTCCAGAAACACAGCAAAATCCATATAATGGGATTAGACTTTTCTAAAAAATTATGAAGAGCAGTGCCTAGTTATAGTTTCTACTTTCCAAACCTGCCAAGTGAAAATAATATCTCATCATTGCTTTAGTTTCTATTTCTTTGGTTATGAATGAAAAGCAAACATCTTCTCACTTTTGTTGATATTTTGTATTTAAGTTATTGTGAAATGCTTATTTTTGCCATTTCTTTGTTCTTCTCCTGAGGCACTATCTTTTCCTTTTTATTTGTGACAGTTCTTTACATATTAAATCTTTTTCCATCGAATATTATAAATTATTTCCTAGTTCTTACTTTGTCTCTTAATTTTGTTCCTTGCACTTTTGCTAAAGTGAAGTTTTAAATTTTATGAATTTTAATAGTTCTTTTATGTTTATTTAATTTTTCATAATTGATTCCTCAGTTCCTTGGAATTTATTGAGTTGTAAAATAAGGATCCATATTTTTTCAAAAGGTCTATTTATACTACTCATCTGAAGTCCACCTCTATCAAACACTAAATTCTTCTGTATGTTTGGATCTAAGTTTTCTTTTCTGTTTCTTTGATTTATTATCTATTCTAGTGCCAGAAATCCATTGTTTTAATTGTCATAGATTTAAATTATATTTATATGCCTGCTACTGCAAACTCTCTTTCATGATTCTCCCCCACCCCACCCCCCACCACCAATGTTTTCCTTGCTCTTCTTGACCATTTATATTTATAAATTAACTTTAGAATTCCATTGAGAATTTCACTAGAATTGCATTTTAAATTTATAAATATTTTAGAAAGAATTGTTATATTTTAAATACTGGATCCTCCAGTACAGGAGCATGGTCTCTCTCTCTCTTACTTTCTTCACACAAGTCTACCATATTTCTCATTTAATTTACTGTTGATTAGTTTATATTTGTTATTGCCATTGTGAATGGCATCTATTTTCCTTCATATTTTTTAACTGGTATTGTTGGTATATGGGAAAACTTTTGTACATTTATTTTGTAATTGCCACATTATTAAAGTTTGGTTTTGAATTTTATAGCTTTTCAGTAGATTGTTTTGGCTGTCCCGGACTAACAATATTGTTAATGATAGTTGCCTTCCACTATTAAAGAGACTTTTATCTGTCTGTCTCCTTATTGTAGAAAGTAGAATTTCTTGAACAATGGTAAATAATGGAGGTTGAATGCTCCTGTCACTTAGTGATTTGTTTCATTGGTGATATTTTTAGGACAGTATTTTTGCCAGTGCATTGAGATGTAACTTCCCATATCTCCATCCTCTCATGCAGCCAGAATGACTGAACCAGGCTCTGCTGCTACCTCTGGCTGCTTGTTCCTTTCTTTATGCTTTGGAGGGCCCCTCATCTCCCTTTACTGAAGGAGCCTGTCTCACTCAGAGACTTCTAGATCATTCTTGAGGGGACTCCCAAACATAGCCCTCTCCGTTTCTAGATTGCCACGTCACCAACAACCCCACTTTGATTCTGCAAAGATGCAACCCTAAGGTGCTCCTGTTCTACCACATCACATTTCAGCCCATGCCTGAAGGCGTTGAAGTCCCTAGATGGTGCAAATGGTTAAAGCGCTCAGCTGCTAACTGAAAGATTGGAGGTTCAAGACTATGTAGAGGCACCTCAGAAGAAAGGCCTGGTGACCTACGTCTGAAAAATCAGCCATTGAAAATCCTGTGGAGCACAGTTCTACTCTGACACACATGAGGTCGCCATGAGTAGGAACTGACTGACAACAACTGGTGCTAAGATAAAGTGAAGAGTGGGGCCTTTGTACCGGGGGCATAAGGATGACTGTCCCTTCTTCCCTCTAACATGCTGCTTTTAAAAGCTAGGTCTATTGAGGTATAATTTACATATAATAAAATTCATCTTTTTAGTGTATGTTTTATAAGTTTTAACAAGTGCATAAAGTCATGTAATTACCACCATAATAATCAAGATATATAACACTAACAAGCATTTTTAAAACAAACATTTTGATATTTTTTTCTGATTTACATATATAATTGCCTGAGTTATTCATGTTATCTTAGCAAAGAAAACATCTTCAAGCTGTTAAATTAGAAAAAATACATTTCTTTACCATCCCGGTTCACATATATATAGGATCCATCATAAAACACAGTCAAAGAACAAAGACATAGTTAACTGCCTTTCAGTTTGGAGAGGTATGGCCAAATCTATAAGCAGACATGGTTCAGAAGCTACTTGGAATTTCAACAGAAAGATTTTTGGAGTTGGAAATGGAAGCAAAGTAGAAAAATACATATCAGGCATGTAGTTACATTTCACACATAAGTGTTTCTGACCTCAAGATAACCACGCTGTAACAACAAAGGACCTTGTTTGGCTTTCTTCCTTATAATTTCCTACCTGTGTCTCCATTGAATGGCTTTTAGGCCACTAGGTGTTTCCCCATTTAATGCAGAAAATTATCTAAGGAAGCAAACACATTTATTTGTCCTCTGGGCAGGAGGAGGCCCTTTTCTTATTAAAATACAACTCCTTTGCATGGGTACTGTCACCAGATGTCTTGGGGCTCACTCACAAAGCTCTAGCTTCCATCTAAGGCCTAGTTTATCCAGAGCCAGGAGGCAGTGTAGTGATGATTAATAGTCACTGAATCTCATGACATCAACTTACCTTTTCTGGCCAAGGTTTTGGTTCTCACCACTTCAACAAATTCTATGATGACTCAAAAAGTAAATCCATTATCAGCTTGCAACATACCAGTAACTGCATTGTGCAAAAGTCATATACACCTGAAAAAAACAAAAACAAAAAACAGTTGCTATGGAATCAATTCTGAGTCATGGTGACACTATGAGTCAAAGTAGAACCGTGCTCCGTAGGATTTTCAATGGCTAGTTTTTCAGAAATAGATTAGCAGGCTCTTCTTTCAAGGTGCCTCTTGGTGGATTGGAACTACCAACCTGTCAGTTAGTATCTCAGCCCATTAACCATTTGTATTACCCAGCCACAAGATAATTCTCCTCTCACCACCCCCACCAGGCTCTGGCAGTACACTGTTAAGAACATGAGTGTTATGGATTGAATTGTGTCCCCTCAAAATATGTGTTGTAAATCCTAACCTCTATGCCTGTGATTATAATACCATTTGGGAATGGGTTTTCTTTGTTATGTTAATGAGGCAGTTATTAGTGCAGGGTGTGTTTTAAGTCAATCTCTTTTGAGATATAAAAGAGATTAACAGGTGATGAAGCAGGAATGGGGGAAGAGAGATGCCAACATACATGAAGATTGCCCAGGAGCAGAAGCTCAAAAGAGGCAAGGACTTTCCTCCAGAGTCAAAAGAGAAAGCATTCCTCTAGAGCCGGCATGCTGAATTCAGACTTCTAGCCTCCTCACCATGAGAAAATAAATTTCTGTTTGTTAAAGCTACCCCGTCTTGGTAACTAAGACAGTGTGCTAGCAATATTTTGGGTAAATTGTGCAACCTCTTTTTTACCTCAGTTTCTATCTCTGTAATATGGGAATTATAAAAATAACACCTACATCATAGGTTGTTGACTAAAAAGATAATATGTGAAAAAGTGAAAATTGACGCTGGCAGCTGGCAGCTAGGCTGTGATGTTCCCAACAGAACGCACAGATGTTCACAGGAGATAAGCACTGCTCAGACAAAGCCGCTCTGTGATGATGCTTGAAAAGAGCCAGAGACAAGGCCACTTTGCAACAAAAAAATGACTAAGCATTTCCCTGTCCCACCTTACATGAGTGACTTTTGCTTCTTTGTTTCTTAAAGTGAAAATCTCTATTGTGACTTCACCTGAAAAAGTGATCAAAAATATTTATTCTTGCTTTGACTCATACTTTCATAAAGCATCATGTGCATATAAAGTGTAATAAAATGGTCTCTGAGTAAAGGGCTAAGATGTTCTCCCGTGAGCAAAGTCTGTATTTTATGCAGTGCTTTTTTGGCTGCTCAAAAACCTGTTTTGTTTCCTATAACACATTTAATTTGGCAGACTTCTGTTGTCAGCCATCCAGGCCCTCTAGCTCATTAAGCTTTCACAATCCCAAAATAAAGCTATTTGGGGGCATTTCCATAATAAGCCAAAGAGACTTCTGGTTCTAAATGGTGCCTGGCTAATAGTCTCACTGCAGCCTTTCCCATTTCCTCACTAAAATGCCCGCAAAGTCACACAAAAACCAATTATAAACTAAGGCTGACAACTTAACTCCAGAATCTTGAAATAATTGACACTAATTATAAAGCAGATGGAACAGGACTGAGAATAACCTACCGTGTTTTACCTCATGGCCCACCCAGGATTGGCTCCACAAATTATACAACATTTGCAAAAACAGATATGAAGATAGTTTGTACCTCCCTAACAAATGTTCCTTGGCTCAGAGAATCAGGCTCAGACTCACCATAAAATAGGCAGGCAGGTGTTCTTTTCTGCCCTGCATGTGCTTCTCTGTGAGTTGCCCAGAGTTTTATGATCCTGCTCTCATCCCTCCCTGGCCCCAACCCACCGTCTTACTACATCCAGGAAGAGATGAAAATCCAGAGGAATCCGGGAGGAGGTGAGGAGATGCTGAGGGAGGAGAGGGGGATGATGCACCACAGGTTAAGTATGGAGCTGGCAAAGATCTTAGTAGCATTGCATTTTGGGAGTTGTAGTTTTCATTTATTAGATCAGCAGTGGCCCTAAAGAGATGGTGTGTATTTACAAGAAAGTTCATTGGGACACTGGGAGAAAATATTAGAACTTTTATTTTTATTTAAAAATTTAAAAAGAAGTTGATATATAATATATCAATATTGGTTCATTAATTGCAATAAATGTACCATACTAACATAAGATGTTAAAAATAGGGGAAACTTGAGTGCAGGGTGTATGGGAACTCTCTGTATTATCATCTCAATTCTTCTGTAAATATAAAACTGTTATAAAAAATAAAGCCTGTTAAACATACTACTTGAAAAAAAGTTAAGATTTTAGGATGGTTAAGGTTATATGTCACCTTGACTAGGCTATGATTATCAGTTGTTTGGCAGACATTGGACTGATTGGTCTTCCATAACGTAATAGGATCTGGTGTGGTCAGCCAATCAGTTGAAAGGGGAGTTTCCATGAGGGTGTGGCCTGCCTCTAGTATATAAATAGGTATTCTCTCTCTCCCTGGATCCTGCATCCAACTAGTCATCCTCTGACCTCTGGTTCTTGGGAGGTGAGCAAGCAGCCTGCCATTTGATGTGCTATATGTCAGATAGTTATTGTCACCTCCTGTAAATGGGGGGATAATGGGAGTTCTACAGGACAGCAGGTCAATGGAGGCACCTTCCCTGGGTCATTCATATTTAGCATTTGGAAATATACTGCAGTTTATACAGGCTTGGCTAAGTGGTGATATGGATTACAACATCTAGTTTTATGTAAAAAAATCTTTCCAAAATGATAAATGGTTTTAAAAGATTCCTTCAAAGAAAATTCAGATTGTACATAATATTAGTAATGTTAGCATAAATGAATAACAAGAAAATGTCAGAACTGCACTCCTCTTACTCCTGGATGGGCTCTTTTTTAGACACATAACAAACAAAAACAGTGACTCTCAAGAAGACTAATTGAAATATGAATTTACCTATACCATTATTAATGATAAACTTTGACCTGTGTGTTTATTATGCCTTTTGTATTAGCTAATTAAATATGAAGGTACCATCATTAGCAAGTTATTTAAAAACTTTATGTTAATCCAGATATGAAGACAAACCTCTACAATTTTCTCAGTAATGTTTAAAGTCATGCAGTATTCAATCTGGGACATCACAAAACTTTACTAAGCACGCTGATAAATATTTAGTATCCTCTTTTGAGGTTTCTTAATAGATGAAGAAAAAGTCATATGCCATGTGGAGACAATTGTTTTTCCAATCCTAGTAAAAATAGCTGAAGTATTAATTAGAGAATAAGGGAAAAACTAAAATGCATTTATTTGATGGAAGATATTAGTATGAAACACATGAAGAAACACTGCCAAGGATTTGAAGAAACAAGTATTAGAATAAATCATACATTCTGGAAAGTTTTCCATGTTATATTGCCATAAATTATGTAATTTTCTAGATTCTGTTTAAATAATGAAACACATGAAGAACTATTTCTTGTGAGTCTCCGAAGAAAATCTATTTTCAGGATTAAAGTACTTTTTAATAATAATACTTTATAGGGAAATTATGCACATGTCACCACTGATGGAGTGATTGTTTGGACCGTGGTAAAGAGATAATTCTGGTGTAAGGCTACAAAACACCACACGTCTGTCGTATCAGTCATTGTACTGTGGTGGCTTGCGTGTTGCTATGATGCTGGAAGCCAGGCTGTTATTTCAAATACCAGCAGGGTCACCCATGGTGGACAGGTTTCAGCAGAGCTTCCAAACTAAGATAGACTTAAGAAGAAAGGCCTGGTGATCTACTTACAAAAATTAACCAACGAAAACCTTATAGATCATAACAAAATATTCCCTGGTATAGTGCCAGAAGATGAGCACCTTAGGTTGAAAGCACTCAAAATACATAGTGGAGACAACAGCATATCAACGATTGTGCATGACTGGGTACCATTTCATTCTGTTGTATGTGCGGTTGTCATGGGTCAGAGCCAACTCAATGGTTAGCTAACAACAGTTGCAAACATGGCATCTTCTTTGTAAACTCATTCACTGCATTGTTCATAGAAGCTTTTCCAGCAAAGGAGCTGACCCTAGAAGAGCACTGTAAAAACAGCTTGAGGGCAGTGTCTGACCTCTTACTTCACAAGGGGAAAGGAGAATCAAGATCAACAGCCTAAGGCTGATTCCCATGAGGTGGAGGTCAGACATGCCTCCTGTGTGTTGTCTTTACTAATTCTCACACCAACTGTCCCTCCCACAGCCCTCTCTACTAGGTTCGTTAATTCATTGCAATGGCTACACAGAATTCACAGACCATACTCACAATTATGAGGTTTATTAGGGAAGTAACAGTTACAATTCAGGCTCAAGAACACTCAGGATACAGTTCTTCCATCAGGATAGCCTCTTCTCAGTGGTGCTTGAGGGTATGCTTCTCCCTGGCCCTCAGTCTCTGCCCAAAGGCACTCAGCTTTCTCTCTCCACGGGAAGCCCACCATGCCATCTCCTGCTAACGGGGGTCTCTCCTTCCTTGTTGGTGGTGAGTTCCTCCTCTCTGCTCCGCAGTTGGCACTCTTAAGGCAAAACTGACCAATCCCATTGTTAGGCCACAATTACCCTCCTACACAATCATCTGGGTGAGAGTTACAAGACGATGGCTAGAAAGGCCACACTTAAAAGTAATTAATCTACTGCAAGCGCAAAGGGCTGCAGCAGTTCTTCAGTGTCGTGCGTTATGTGTATATACATATGTAAAAATACTACTTTTAAAATGGAATGCTTTCAACGATGTGGGTATGTTGGTAAAAATATTTTGCACTACACAGCTGTTGCTGATTATAAATGGCGAAGTACTTAGAAGAGTTGTTTCCTATAAAAAAGATCCACTCCTTTTTCGTTTTCAAAATGCGTGTGCTGATATTTTCTCTGTACCTACCTAGTAGATCTTTTTGAACCAATAATTAATGTTACTTTGGTAAAATTTATATTTGAAAAAATATGAGAGTAAAACTATTCAGTTAAAGAAGCTAGTGATGTGGACAGTGAAGTTTGAAAACAGATATTCAATGGTTATCTCTGAGTGGTAGAAAATTTTCCCTCTCTTTTCTGCATTTTTCAGGTTTTTTTTTTTTCAATTACCATGTATTCCCTTTATAATATCACAAAATCAAGTTATTTTTTAAAACATGCTTGGCACATAGTTGGCACTCAATAATTGGGAGATCTTTCAGATGGAAAAAGAAAAAGGCAAACCAATGCACTCTTCTGATAGCTAGAATAAAACACAACTGCAGTAAGAAATGTCCAGAAAAGAACATTTTTCCTTGAGTTGGTTATAAGTGAACTAGAAACTTTAAGTGGTTCCCTCCCCCACTTTGTAATACTGAACTCCCTCTTTGTGAGAGAAAACATTTTAAAAATAATTCCTCAACAATCAGCTCACGGGCGTGGATTCCATTTACTCTTCCCAAAAACTTAAGCTGATGTGAGCAACCTGTAAAGAACTAGAACCATGTGGAGTAAGTTTCCTCACTGAAACATGCTGATCTCAAGGTCAGCTGTGGAGTTCTGGCCAGATGGATCTTGGATTTTGCTGCTCCTAAAATGTTGAACTGTTTGGAAGAGTTTGGCCAACACAATGTGCTGCCAGATTCTCCTGTCTGGAAGAAGTACAGGGCCAATGGGAGAGGCACAGCAGTCCCTACATGAAACTCCCCAGGAGGAGGACAGTCTGCTGCAGCAACCATACATTTGGGCCCAACCTGAGAAATGTGTGCTTAGGAGTTGTGAGGCAGATTTGCCCTATTGAGTCAAAAATTCTGGAAAATTCTTCTCAGTCCAGGAGGGACATTTTCCACTTCCCCTGCCTCCCTAGTTTAAGTCAGTTAAGTTAGAATGCAGGAGATATTGACTTTGCTGAGACTTGTTGAATTTTGCCAAGAATTTCTTTTTCATTTTTCCACCTGAAAGAGTTGATGGCCAATTTTCTTGGAAGGAAAGAATGTTTTTGCCCTGAGTTTGAATCTGCCTCTATCACTTATTAGTCACTCTAAGCCTCAACATCATGTGTAAAACACATATCTAACCTGCCTCTAAGGCCGATGTGAATAGAAATGAGAAGACACAAAGTTCACAGCCTATACCACCAGTTGCTGTCAAGTTGATTCTGACTCATGACGACTCCATATGTCAGAGTAGAACTGTGCTCCATAGAGTTTTGCAGGAAGGACAGATGAACCAACTTTCTTTTTCAGGTGCCTCATTGCTCTGCATCTCTGATCTTTCTTGTTAGTCTGTTGCGTTCTTCTGTCTTACAGACTTGTTCATCACATTTTTTTTTATGGCAATTCCCAGAGGTGGAAGGCCTGGTGATCCTCTAGCTCAGCTCCCTCCTCCTCTCTACTGTCTCTTTGTCTCCCTGTTCATTCTACCCAGTGGGGTCAGGTGTCTGTGGCCAGAATGGGGAAGATCGGGTTCTGCCCCTCCTTCCAGGAATGTGAGCAGAATGGCTCCTCTAAGAAGGAAGTATAAGTCATGCAGGCACCCTAATAGATGTCCACTCTCAGTGTGGGAGACAGACTAGATGCAACAGGTAAAACAAGCATTTCAGTGACAACCAGATTTCTTCAAGAGTCATATCAAAAGTCGTCCCTTCAGTGCAACTTCCCTGACTGTCTTGGAGCAGCCAATACCTGTTTCCACCTTAAACGCCTGTGTTGCTCTAATGTTTATCACGTTGTATTTTAATTCCTTACATACATGCCTTATTTTCCTCTGTAGATGGTGAGTTTCCATAAGGCAAAATTATTATATTTATCTCTATATTGACACTCATATTCCCATGTCTGATACATGATAGGTTCTGAAAAAATATTTGTGGAATTAATACAAAGAGTAGGAGGTGAACACAAACAGATAACTTATATACCAATGTCCATTGCAGTACTTTTCATAATAGCCAAAAGGTGGAAACAGCCAAAATGTCCATCAACAGATGAATGGATAAATAAAATGCAGTACATACATACAATGGAATACTACAAAGCCATAAAGAGAAATGAAGTCCTGATACAGGTCACAACATGGATGAATCTTGAAAACATTATGTTGCGTGAAATACCCATACTGGTTGCGGTTGAGTCAATTCCAACCCATAGCGACCCTAGAGGACAGAGTAGAACTGCCCTATAGGGTTTCCAAGAAGTGGCTAGTGAATTTGAACTGCCGACCTTTTGGTTAATAGGCGTATCACTTAACCACTGTGCCACCAGGGCTCCAAAACACAAAAGGACAAATATTGTATCATCTCATGTATATGAAATAGGCAAATATATAGAAATCAAAGCTTATTAGTGGTTAACAGGGGTGGAAGAGAGAGGGTAAAGGGGAGTTCCTGTTTAGGGGGCAGAGAGTTTATGTTAATGGTGGTAGAGTAGTTTGGAAAAGGATAGTGAGAATGTTGCATAGCATGAAAAATATAATAAATGTCACTGAATTGTACATGGAAAAATTGTTGAATTGGCAAATGTTTTCTTATGTATATTTGTACCACAAGAGGAAAAAAAGAGTAGGAAGTAAAGAAGGAAATAAAAAGGAGTAAAGGCAGTAAGGAATTTCTAAATACATAGGAAATTTTCTCAAATAAATACCAACTCTCCTTTTTAGATGAATACTTGTTTTTTGGTTTTTTTTAAAAACTAAATAATTTGTCTCTGATTTAAAACAAACAAACAAAAAAACAGTTCATCTGTTCCCTGGACTTTGCTATGACTCTTTCTTAAGGCTTTAAACAGGGTGTGCATTGAGAGTATGTGAGAATTTCAAGCCCTACATACTGTTTTTCAAAAGGCGTGACCCTGAACTTGAAGGGCTTTGTGATGGCTCCAAGGCTGCCTGAGAATGTTGGTTGGATTGAGTATCTGCATAGAGTGGACTGTCTTTTTCATTTGTGGTTAGGTGCTGTGCATACTTGGCAGAGAGCAGAGCAAAGAAAACTAAAAATGTCCCCAGTGAGCAAGAGAAGGCTTGAGAACTTTGTGGGATTTCCATCCCTGCAGGTTCTATAGATACTGCGTTTTAAATGTTGATACTACTTTCCCAAATGATCACAGTGGCTTGGCAGAGAGTCATACATCCAAGAATCACAATTAGAGTCCATGTAAAATGCTGGTGGGCTGAAGGGAGGGATCAAAGTGACTTTTGTGGACATGTAGTGTTAGGGAAAGAGCCCAGGCTGGGAATCAAGAGACTTGCACTCCATTTGGACCAGTCATTAGCTGTGGCATTTTGTGTAACTAACCTAAGTAAACTCAGAACTACACTGTAATATTAAGGGTAAAATGAGGAGAGAGAATTGCCAAAAAGATTTGTGTCATTCCTTCTTGCTTGGTTTTAGAATCTCATGGTCTAAATTTATAGAACTGACCACAGAAAAATTCATAGGTAGTTGCAATTTATTTTTGAAACCCATCCATTGGTCTCAGTGCCACATTCCACTTCCTTATTCTCTTGTGTTTTTCTCCACCCATCCTCATAATGTGTCCTATCACCTTCCGTTCTGATCTGGGGGACTATGCTCCCATTATGGAAGTCCACCTTGGGTAGCCCTCTTTTAATGTTTCTCATGCTGCAGAATTCTCCCCTTTACCTCATTTTACCCTCATGGAAACCTCTGCTACCTCAGTTTATAACAACAATAATAAATTAACTCATTCACCATAAAGCATGTAGGACCAGTAGGCAGCTCACTCATGATACATTTTTGGTTGCAGATTGGACCATTGTGGCTCACAGGGTTTTCATTGGCTGATTTTCAGAAGATCTCCAGGTCTTTCTTCCTAATCTGTTTTAGTCCGGAAGCTCTGCTGAAGCCTATTCAGCATCATAACAACACACAAGCCTCCACTGACAGATGGGTGGTGGCTGTACATGAGGTGCATTGCCTGGGAATTGCACTAGGGTCTCCTGCATGGGAGGTGAGAATTCTACCACTGAAGCCTCCATGCGAATCTCTAGTTGGTAGAAAATCAGTGGAGAGAGTGGCGATGTCAGGCAATACACTGTGTATGAAAGTTTTTTTTTAATAAAGGTCTTTTCTGTGGCCCTTAAAATTATACCATAAAAACTACTGCCGAGTTTGTCTCTACATACATTTGACTCTGACATGAAAAACTCAAAATCAGCTTCAAATTAAAATGGCAAATCTCTTTTCACTTCAATAATTGTCTCTGAAATTACTTGCTGCTTTGGAACCACCGTTTCCTTCTTTGATAACTGAAGTTTCACAAACTAACCACTGCACATTCAAAGATCCATTCCGCGGGAAATGCTGCTGACCCTCTCTGATGGTGCCGCAATGGTCTGTTCTTTAAATAAGCCGAAACTTTCCAAACAGTAATCTTCATGCTAATTAGGCAATTTATTTTCTGTTTTAAATACACTATTCATTTACCACTCTCTCTCACACTCCTACATCCTATTAGTTTATTCAAGGGATGTTTTTTTCTATGCGATTCTACCTTTCAGCATTTTGCACATTAGTACGTTATCTCAGTAAGCTTCGTAGGTGTCACAGATGGATTTCTTTCTGTGTGAAGAGATAATTGCCTTTCAATAATTTAGATGGGTTCCTTCCATTTCTCCACATACAATTTTAGCAAGCAAGCTCTCTGAGAATGGAATGATTTGGGCTTCCAGGAGTCAGAAAAAGCTTTTTAATGTTTAAATATTGCCAGACCTCTGTAATATATTTGCTGAGCCCCCAGAAGCTGGACAGTTTTATTCACTAGCTCTTCAGAATCCTGAAGCCCTGGAGATTTTGTTTTTATAACCATACCCACCAAATTAGACAATTATTATTCAGTTCTGCATCTCCTGTCAAGGTGCACAGCAAATGTTGTACAGTTGATGTTTTAATTGGGTTGATCCACAGTCTTTAAGAGACATGCCATTCACAGAACACATTTTTTTAGCTGTTTATTTGCTAGAGATGCCACTGAATACACTCACTCCAAGACATATTTTGAGGAGATTTTTCAGTTGCAAAGATTGTAGGCTGCTATTCTCCTTGAAGTTTGTGCTATCTGAGCTCTAGTGGGAGATGTTGATGGGGCCTAAATGACATTTTCTCATTACTGATTTGATGTGAACACCTGGGCCATGTCTACAAGACATAGAAATAGGTTATAATTGGTTTCTGAAGTGCAGCATAAATCTGGCAAATAATTGCATGCATGTAGGTTCATTAACTCTTTCCTTTGCTATGAATTAATTTTTATTATTAGCATTGCCCTGGCATGGAATTTTCTTTTTTTAAATTTTTTTATTGTACTTTAGATGAAGGTTTATAGAACAAATAGTTCCTCATTAAACAGTCAGTACACATATTATTTTATGACATTAGTTAACAACTCCACGACATGTCAACACTCTCCCTTCTCAACCTTGGAGGACCTTTTTTTTTTTTTTTTTGGTGAAAATACACATAGCCAAAGATACACCATTTCAAAAATTTCTACATGTACAATTCAGTGACATTGATTACATTCTTCTAGTTGTGCTGCTATTCTCACTATCCTTTTCCAAATTATTCCATCCCCATTATCTTCAACTCATTGCCCCCTAGACTTCCCATCAAATTTTTGAGTTGCTGTTGTCAATTTGATCTCACATATATAATTCTTTTTTTTTTTTTTTTTGTACTTTAGATGAAGGTTTACAGAAAAAATAGTTTCTCATTAAACAGTTAGTACACATATTGCCCTATGACAATGGTTAACAATCCCACGACATGTCAACACTGTCCTTTCTCAATCTTGGGTTCCCTATCACCAGCTTTCCTGTCCCCTCCTGCCTGGCATGGAATTTTAATCTTACACTCATAGAATTTAAGGCTTTGAATAACAAAATAGGTTCTTTATTTTGTTCTCTACTAGTATAATTCCCTGTTTACATGCGGTAACGTGGTAGATGCATGTAACAACTTTGAGGAATGTCAGAGGAAGAACACACTTCTGAAATCATTCAAGATTCAGACAAAAATCAAACAAATTCTTGGTCTCCTAAAAACAGGCCAACAATGACACTCCTAATGTGTATTGAGCCAGATCCTGTGCTAAGCACTTCACATGTATTATTTCATCTAATACCCAACAAACGGATGCAGCGCTGGAAGTGCTCACTCGTCTATGCCAAGAAATTTGGAAGACAGCTACCTGGCCAATTGACTGGACGAGATCCATATTTATGCCTATTCCCAAGAAAGGTGATCCAACCTAATGTGGAAATTATTGAACAATATCATTAATATCAGACCCAAGTAAAATTTTGCTGAAGAACATTCAGAAGTGGCTGCAGCAGTATGTCAACAGGAAACTGCCAGAAATTCAGGTTAGATTTGGAAGAGGACGTGGAACCAGGGATCTCATGCTGATGTCAGATGGATCCTGGCTGAAAGCAGAGAATACCAGAAAAATGTTTACTGTGTTTTATTGACTACACAAAGGCATTCGACTGTGTGGATCATAACAAATTTTGGATAACATTTGGAATAATGAGAATTCCAGAACACTTAATTGTGCTCATGAGGACCCTGTACATGAATCAAGAGGCAGTTGTTCAGACAGAACAAGGGGACACTGCGTGGTTTAAAGTCAGGAAAGGTGTGTCAGGGTTGCATCCTTTCACCATACCTATTTAGTCTGTGTGCTGAGTAAATAATCCGAGAAGCTAGACTATACGAAGAAGAATGAGGCATCAGGATTGGAGGAAAACTCATTAACAACCTGCGATATGCAGATGACACAACCTTGCTTGCTGAAAATGAAGAGGACTTGAAGTACTTACTCATGAAGATCAAAGACCACAGCCTTCAGTATGGATTACACCTCTACATAAAGAAAACAAAAATCCTCACAACTGGACAAATAAGCAACATCATGATAAATGGAGAAAAGACTGAAGTTGTCAAGGATTTTGTTTTACTTGGATCCACAATCAACACCCATGGAAGCAGCAGTCAAGAAATCAAAAGACGCATTGCATTGGGCAAATCTGCTGCAAAAGACCTTTTTAAAGTGTTGAAAAGAAAGATGTCACCTTGAAGACTAAGGTGCGCCTGACCCAAGCCATGGTATTTTCAATCACATCAAATGCATGCAAAAGCTGGACAAGGAATAAGGAAGACAGAAGAAGAATTGGTGCCTTTGAATTACGGTGTTGGTGAAGAATATTAAATATACCATGGACTGGCAAAAGAATGAACAAACCTGTCTTGGAAAAAGTACAACCAGAATGCTCCTTAGAAGCAAGGATGGTGAGACTATGTCTTACATACTTTGGACATGTTGTCAGGAGGGACCAGACCCTGGAGAAGGACATCATGCTTGGTAAAGTACATGATCAGTGAAACAGAGGAAGGCCCTCAATGAGATGAATTGACACAGTGGCTGCAACAAAGGGCTCAAGCGTAACAAGGATTGTGAGCATAGCTCAGGACCAGGCAATGTTTTGTTCTGTGGTGCATTGGGTCACTATGAGTTGGAACTGACTCGACGGCACCTAACAACAACAACAACAACAGCCTGATGAGAAAACTGATATTGTTATCTTCCATTTTAGAATTTGGGGCATTGAAACACAGAGAGATGAACTGACTTGTCAAAGAAGGAAGTGATGGATCCAAGGTCTGAAGAGAGAGTTCCATTAAGAACCAGTGCTCTTAATCATTATGCTACCCAGCCCTGGGTAGAAGGTAAGGTCCCTAAATGAACAGGGGTAAAATCATAAGAAAATACACAGTTGAGATGAGAAGATAAAGGATGTCTCTAAAAAGGCAACAGGGTGAGAGAAAAAGATGTAAGGATGCGATGAACAACAAGAGAAATAAAACAAGGACAAACAGTGAGGAAGCTAAAACCCAAGAGCATTATTACAAGCAGGACCACTCACACATTATGGGCCAACTCAGGTTCACTCAGCCTCCTCCATCTTCTGGACCACTTTGATCATGGAGAGCCTGGCTGCTGCCACCGCCACTGAAGCTGCAAACTTTCCCACCTCATCTACCAGCTCTGCCAGAGGCTTCAGCTTTCCCTAGAATGGAATCGGGGGATCTATTGTGGCCTTCATTGTTCCCATTACCTCAGGAGCCACCCCAAACTGACCAGACTCACAGGGGCTCTGGTTCCTTCCATTGCTGCCAGACACATGCTGCATAGGACAGAGGATATGGTTTCCTCAGTGGCTCCAGAAAGGTCAGGGACACAGTCTAGAAGTGTCAGAGAGTTAAGTACCATACGGTGAACCTTGACCAAGGTCTCTTCCCACCCCTCTTTCTGATTCTGTAGTAGTCTGAGGAATAATGAGGAGATATGTATAAGTCAACTTCAAATATATTTATTTGGTTCCATCTTCAAATAATCTTACCTCTTAGTTGGTGAGATCATTTTAATCAACTATTTATTCTTTAACAGGAAAACAATCATTATTTTGAAAGTGAGCTGTTGCTTTTGTTTCAAAGGAAGAGTTTTGTTTATCATTGTTAATTTAGGTTGCATCAGTACAGTTGGAAATTCTGATATAAAGCTGCCTGTCTCAATACCAATATTGTTGTATTTACATTTCATTGGTTTAGAAGTCTTTGAAACTTCCAGGCAACATGGTGCTATAGTCAGAAGTACCACACTGTCCCTCCACAGCAAAGATCAGAAAAACTAAGTCAAACAGAGTCACACATCAATCCTGAAACCCTAAGCATCAAACGAAGAGATAAAGAACTCAGCCAAGCACCAAATGGAATAAGAAACTGACCAAGAACAGAGAGTGAGGAGAGATGCATGCAGAGGTCCCCTATCAGCTACTGCAGTATGGATCTGCCGTCTTGGACTCCTATCAGAGATCAGCAAACAGGGAGCCCAAGAAAGCAGCTTCACGGAGCTTCCAGCAGGAGACAGAACAACTGGTAATCAGTGATATAGGCTTTCCCACCCCCTACCCTTCTTCACCCCCACTTAGCTCCCTTTGCTTACTGCAGCCACAGTCTCTTAGCTGGGAAGCACCAGCTTCACCCTGGTGTTGCTTGGATTCAACCCACCCACACTGGCCAGCTCCCTGAGTGCCTTTTGTTGGCTGCTGGTGTTGCTTTTTTCCACTTCTTTAGATTTCATTCTTACCTCTCACCACCTCCCTCTCCTTTCTCTCAAACACCTGGCTCTGTGCGCCATCTTTGCTTCTTCCTGAAAGTCTGCAAAACACCACTTGACTGTGAAACTGCTTCCCTGCCCACACCACCACGCTGGTGGGACCCCCGGGACTTTTTTCTTTGTTTGTTTGCTCTGATCAGTTCTGTTTTGATTTGTTTGTTTTTGCTTTCTTTTCTTAGCTTGGGAGCCCCTTCTAGCCAGGCAGTAATGCACAGCTTGGAAGCTACTCCATTACTCTGAGCAGACGCACAGTGGCATCCCTGGGGGCATTTCTTTTTTCTTGTTTTTTGTTTCTGGGTTTTTTGTTTGTTTGTTTGTTTCTTTGTTTTGTTTTCTTCTCTTTCTTATTACCTTTTTGTCTTTCTTCATTTCCAGTTTCTCGATTTACTCATTGTTTTCTTTTACCCTTTTTCTTTTGGTTTTTCTGCATTTCTCAGCCGCTCATCTCCCTGCTCCAACAGCAAGCTCCCTTAGCACTCTTTTTTGTTTGTGTGTATGTTTTTGTCTCCTGTTCCTCTCTCCTCTCTCTCCTCTTTCCCATACCCATCTTTCCTCCACACATCACAATCTACCCCCTCCTTCCTGCCTACCTGCACTGTGCGCTGAACATCACACTCTCAAGCAGCACACACACAACCTACTGGAACCTGTCCTGCACTGATTGCGAGTCTGCATGGTCAGCCCTGGTACGTGCCACAAACAATGCATCCCAGAAACTCCCCTTTATCTGGACCTGTCCTGCTGTACCATATCTGAGTGACAGACCCTGTCTGTTGGAGAAAGAGGTGAAAAGTATCATGCCCACAGATAAGCAAACAACAAAGAACGCACAGTCCACCTGCTCAGACATAACCAAATAAAACAAAAGAACAGGACAAAACAAACAAATCTACAATCAATAAATGAGGAAAATAACCACCGAATGCCTCAAAGACAGCAGACAATATCAAAACATTTACAAAAACAGGACAGGATAGTTCCAGTAGGTGTCCAAAATAAAACACCAGATGACCTTCCAGAAGAAGAAAAGACACTAGACCTAACTGATAGGGAATTCAAGTCTCTAATATTCAGAATTATACAAGAGTTGAAGCAAAAAGCAGACAAAAATGAGGCAAAAGTAGACAAATTCATGGAAAATGCAGACAAAAAAGGGAAGAATTCAAGAAAATAATACAGGAACAAAACGCTAAAATAAATTCACAACTAGAAATTATACAAAAGCAACAATTAGAAATCCAAAAGATAAACCACAAGATTTCAGAAATGGGCAGTGTCATAGAAGGGCTGAGGAGCAGGTTTGAAACTATGGAAGATAGGATCAGTGAAATTGAAGACAAACACTTGGCTACAACTCTGAGGAAAAATCAGAAAAAAGAATGAAGAAAAATGAAGAAACCCTGAGAATTATTTGGGATACAATCAAAAGCAAAAATCTTCAAGTGATCGAGTTCCAGAACAGGGGGAGTAAACAGAAAACACAGACATGATCATTGAAGAATTGCTGACAGAAAACTTCCCCAATAGCATCAAAGATGAAAAGCTGACCATCCAAGAAGCTCAACGAACCCCATATAAGATAGAGTCCAAAAGAAAATCACCAATCCATATCATAATCACACTCACTAAAACCAAAGACAAACAAAGATTCCTGAGAGAAGCTTGAGAAAAACAAGAAGTCACATACAGAGGAGAAACAATAAGCCTAAGCTCGTATTATTTGGCAGAAACCATGCAGGCAAGAAGGCAATGGGATGACGTATATAAAACCTTGAAAGAAACAAGATTGCCAGCCAAGAATAATATATCCTGCAAAACTCTCATTCAAATATGATGGTGAAATTAGGTCATTTCCAGGTAAACAGAAATTAAGGGCTATGTAAAAACCAAACCAAACTTACAAGACTTATTAAAGGGAGCCCTTTGATCTGAGAACAAACAACATCAGACCACAGGCTGAACATAGGACACAGGACTGTACTAGCCAGATACCAACCTAGGAAATGAACTTTTAAGGACCATGCAAAACCAAAAGAATTACAACACGGAACCAGAGGGGCTAATCTGTAAATGACAGTAGCATCAGAACAATTAAAGAGGGAATAAACGGTGTAGATATAGAACCTTCTAATGGCGAGGAAAGCAAGGTGATACCAAGTAATAACAGACTGGTTCAAATCTAGGAAGTTAAGGGTAGATTTCAAGGTAACCACAAAGAAAGTTAACAAACCTACTCATCAAAATAAAGAAGAAAAACACAAAGTCTCAGTAAAAACAAAACCTACAAAAACAGAAGAAATGAAAAAAAAAATCCACAAACTAAAGGAACTCAGCACAGGAGAGTAAGAGGAACAAACAAAATGTCAGCACCACAAAAATAAAAGCACTACAAAATGCAACCCCACTCCTAGGAATACATCCTAGAGAAACAAGAGCGGTCACACGAGTAGACATATGCACACCCATATTCATTGCAGCACTGTTCACAATAGCAAAAAGATGGAAACAACCTAGATGCCCATCAACAGATGAATGGGTAAACAAACTATGGTACATACACACAATGGAGTATTATGCAAAGATAAAGAACAATGATGAATCTGTGAAGCATCTCATAACATGGAGGAAATTATGCTGAGTGAAATAAGTCAATCACAAAAGGACAAATATTGTATGAGACCTCTGCTGTAAAAACTCATGTAAACGTTTACACACAACAGGAAACAATCTTTGTTGGTTATGAGGGACGGAAGGGGTTGGGGGAGGGAAACTAAATCGACAACAGTTAAGTGGTATCTTTGGTGAAGGGTGAGACAGTACACAATACTGGGGAAGCCAGAACAACTTGTACAAGGAAAGGTAGTGGAAGTTCCATAGACACATCCAAATGCCCTGAGGGACTGAATTGCTGGGTGGAGGGCTGTGGGGACCATGGTCTCAGGGAACATCTAGCTCAACTGGCATAACACAGTTTATAAAGACTATGTTCTACATTCTACCTTGGTGAGTAAATTCTGGAGTCTTAAAAGCCTGTAAGCAGCCATCTAAGATACTCCACTGGTTTCACCCCTTTGGGAGCAAGGGAGAATGAAGAGAACAGGATACAAGGAAAAGATTAGTCCAAAGGACTGTTGGACCACAGCTACCACAGCCTCCACCAGACTGATTCCAGTACAGCTAGATGTTGCCTGGCTACTACCACTAACTGCTCTGACCAGGATCACAACAGAGGGTCCTGGACAGAGCTGGAGAAGGAAGTAGAACAAAATTCTAACTCACAAAAAAGACCAGATTCACTGGCCTGACAGAGACTGGAGAAACCCCAAGGTTCACCATTCAGCTGGGGATTGGACAGCCCCATAAGACAAAATGGGACTAATGAGGCACAGCAGTCCAAGGACAAGGACTAGAAGGCAGGAGGGGACAAGAAAGTTGGTGATAGGGAACTTAAGGTTGAGAAGGGACAGTGTTGACATGTTGTGGGGTTGTTAACCATTGTCTTAGGGCAATATGTGTACTACCTGTTTAATGAGAAACTATTTGTTCTGTAAACCTTCATCTAAGGTACAAAAAACAAAAAGAATTATCTATGTGATGTCAAATTGACAACAGCAACTGAAAAGGTTTGCTGGAAAGCCTAGAGGCCAGTGAGTTGAAGATAATGGTGATGGAATAATTTGGAAAAGGATAGTGAGAATAGCAGCACAACTGGAAGAATGTAATTGATGTCACTGAATAGTACATGTAGAAATTTCTGAAATGGTGTATCTTTGGCTATGTATATTTTTACCAAAAAAAAAAAAAAAGGGTCCTCCAAGGTTGAGAAGGGAGAGTGTTGACATATCGTGGGGTTGTTAGCAAATGTCATAAAACAATATGTGTAGTGACTTTTTAATGAGAAACTATCTGTTCTGTAAACCTTCACCTAATGTACAATTTAAAAATTTAAAAAAAAAGGCTTTGAGCTAGAGCAAGAATTATTCTTGCAATAAAAGCTTTCTTTTGTTTATTGTTATTTCCTTCCTCCTTTTGAGGATTATGGGATCATAGAAGAATGCTTTCTAAATGAGTGAACCTTTGTTCAATTCACAATTTTAACAAAATGTCTAGTCTCTTTATAGAATAAAGTTTTTTTCAGCAGATATTTTCATAAAAAATTGCATAGTAGCCATTGTGGGTAGAAGATTCTTTATTTCTGTCGTTTCATAAACACAGATTTCACTGGGGCACCATGCCAATCAGTCAACAAGTAATGATGCAAGACAAAGTCAGGTTGCTTATTGAGACTTGCACATGGGCTTGCCTATCTGCAGACATACAGAGTGCAAATTGATTGGTGTTTTTATGTAAATTGAATCTTTGATCTTCATTTAAAGATATAAATGATTTCAAATGTTTAAAAATATCAAGATAATGTAATCACCATAACAAAAATATTGGTAGTTATCAATACTTTAAAATAGTATGGAGGGGGCCAAGATGGCTGAGTAATCAGACCCTTCCTGTGGTCCCTCTTACAACAAAGACCCTAAAAAACAAGTGAATCTATTATATATGACAATCTTGGAAACCTGAACATCAAACGCAAAGTTGAAGAATCGGACTGAGCAGCTGTGGGAGAGAGAGACAGTTCAGAAGCAGCGAGGAGTTGCCAGACCTGATCTGGTGGGAACCAGTACCCTGCAGCTGGTGCACGTGGTGAGGCAAGCAGTCGCACTCAGGACGCGTTTTCCACATTGGGAGAGACCAAGTGGTGGAGAGTCCACTGAAGCCTCCAGAACCAGTGAAAAGTGGCGCTCAACTGGCAAAGGATAAGTACATGAGTCTAACCTACCGCACGGATCAAAAAACACCCCCTTTGGGAAAAACCCTTCTCCTGTTTACCTGCCCCTCCCCACTCTGCACTGGGTCCCAGGCTGGCTTCAGCCATTGCCTCGCCCCTGGGCCAGAAGTAAGGACACATCACATACCCTGAGCCATTCTCCTGGCCTTGGAGAGGGAACAATTTAACAAACAGGAAAAAATAATCCGCCAGCTCCCCTAAGTCAGGAACTTAGGGGAAGCGCAGCTCCTTTGTCTAGGTACAGGCATAAGGGGTCCATGGACTTTGAATGCCTTTCACCCCTGCATAGACCTGTGTGGATCCATTTCAGCAGTGTAGGCCCTCATTAGCACACCGCAACAAAGAATATACCTGAAGCCTAACTTCAACAGTATCAGCTATATGGTGGAGTGGCAGGTTCATGACATTTGACCTGCTTTACCCACTAAGCAAGGTCCTCACCTACCCACATCAGGGGCCTGAGCACTGGTGGCTCCACCCAAGCCACCTAGCCACCCATGACAGGGGTTCAAGAATAAGTGATGCCTCCCAGTCCTTATAGCCAACAGCATTGAATGCCCATACTCTGGCTTCAAAACCCACCCACTAAGTGATCTAGGCAACAGGGACACTTTCTTCCCAGACACTCAGGGGTAGCTGTTAGCCCTTGCCTTGCTCAGCGTGTTACCGCATACTGCAGCCAGATATTTGTGCCTACACCAATCACCCTGCCCGTCTAGGACTGTAGGTGAGAGCCTGCACCATGCACTTGGTGACTGACTACCTGAATACCTGAGCTGAATGCAAAAAAGAAAAGTAAAAGGTCTCCTGGGCTGACATACCTAGTAACAGGTCCAACCACATGGTGGCAAGACATTAGGGCTTCAAAGGTACCAATAATCAAACTAGCTCACACAAGTAGCCTATTTGGGCTTATCAAAACAAAACAAAACAAAACAAGAAGTTAGGACACAGTAAGCAAACATAAAATAAATAAACATAAGAACTTATTGATGGCTTGGAGACAACAGTCAATATCAAATCACATAAACAGGCAGACTATGATGGCTTCAGCAAGTTCCCAAAAAAAAGAAGCTAGAAGTATTCCAGAGGAGAAGACCTTCTTGGAATCACCAGAGGTAGAATAAAAAGATTAATATACAGAACTCTTCAAGAAATCAAGAAGGAGATCATACAAAATGCAGAACAAGCCAAGGAACATACAGACGCAGCAATAGAAGAACTTAAGAAGATTAGAGAAAAGCATAATGACAAATTTAACAGGCTGCGAGAATCAATAGAGAGGCAGCAGCCAGAAATCCAGAGGATTAACAACAAAATTCCAGAATTAGACAACTCAATAGAAAGTCATAGGAGCAGAATTGAGGCAATGGAAGTCAGAATTAGAGAGATTGAAGATAAAGCACTTGACACCAACTTATTTAAAGAAAAATCAGATAAAAGGATTTAAATAAATTAAGAAACTCTAAGAATTATGTGGGACTCTATCAAGAGGAATAACCTATGAGTGATTAGAGTACCAGAACAGGGGGGATAACAGAAAATACAGAGAGAATTGTTGAAGATTTGTTGGCAGACAACGTCCCTGATATTGTGAAAGATGAGAAAATATCCAAGATGCTCTTTGAACCCCACACAAGGCAGATTCCAAAAGAAAGTCACCAAGACATATAATAATCAAACTTGCCAAAACCAAAGATCTTTTAAGAATGGCTAGGGATAAAAGAAAAGTCATCTACAAAGGAGAGTCAATAAGGCTAAGCTTGGACTACTCAGAAGAAACCATACAGGCAAGAAGACAATGGGATGATGTATATAAAGCCTTGAAGGAAAACAATTGCGGGCCAAGAGTTATATATCCAGCAAAACAGTCTCTCAAATATGATGGCAAAATTAGGGCATTTCCAGATAAACAGAAGTTTAGGGAATTTGCAAAAGCCAAACCAAAGTTACAAGAAATACTAAAGCATTACTAAAGAAGAAGAACAAAGTGGGAGGCCTCACACTACCTGATTTTAGAACCTATTATACCACCACTGCAGTCAAAACAGCCTGGTATGTACAACAATAGATACATAGGCCAGTGGAACAGAATTGAGAATCCAGACGTAAGTTCATCCACCTATGTGCAGCTGATATTTGACAAAGACCCAAAGTCCATTAAATGAGGAAAAGACAATCTCTTTAACAAATGGTGCTGGCATAACTGGATATCCACCTGTAAAAAATTGAAAGAAGGCCCATACCTCACACCATGCACAAAAACTAACTCAAAATGGATCAAAGACTTAAATATAAAATCTAAAATGATAAGATTATAGAAGAAAAAATAGAGACAATGCTAGGAGCCCTAATACATGGTATAAAGAGCATACAAACCATAAATAACAATGCATAAACAAATAGGAGAGAAACTAACTGGGAGCTCCTAAAAACCAAACACTTATGCTCATCAAAAGACTTCACCAAAATAGTCAAAAGACAACCTATAGACTGGGAAAAAATTTTTGGCTATGAGAAATCTGATCAAGGTCTAATCTCTAAAATCTACAAGATACTGCAAAACCTCAACAACAAAAGACAAATAACCCAATCAAAAAATGGGCAAAGGATATGAACAGGCACCTCACCGAAGAAGACATTCAGGCAACTAACAGATACATGAGGAAATGCTCAGGATCATTATCCATTGGAGAAATGCAAATCAAAACTACAATGAGATACCGTCTCACCCCAACAAGGCTAGCATTAATCCAGAAAACATAAAATAATAAATGTTGGAGAGGTTGTGGAGAGACTGGAACACTTATACACTGTTGGTGGTGATGTAAAATGGTACAACCACTTTGGAAATTGATTTGGCACTTCCTTAAAATGCTAGAAATAGAAGTGCCATATGATCTAGCAATCCACTCCTTGGACTATATGCTACAGAAATAAGAGACGCCACATGAATAGATATATGCACACTCATGTTCATTGCAGCACTGTTCATTGTAGCAAAAAAATGGGAACAACCTAGGTGCCCATTAGCAGATGAATGGATAAACAAATTGTGGTTTAATCACACAATGGAATACTATGCAAAAATAAAGAATAACAACGAATCCAGGAAACATCTCATACCATGGGGGAATCTGGAAGGCATTACGCTGAGTGAAATTAGTCAGTCACAGAAGGACAAATATTGTATAAGACTACTATTATAAGAACTCAAGAAAAGGTTTAAACACAGAATAAAACATTCTTTGATGGTTACATGGGTGGAGAGGGAGGGAGCGGATATTCACTAACTAGATAGTAGACAATAATTATTTTAGGTGAAGGGAAAGACAGCAGACACTGCAGGGGAAGTCAGTGCAACTGGGTTAAATGAAAGCTAAGAAGTTTCCTGAATACAATCAAACACTTCGAGGGACAGAGTAAGTGGGGTGGGGGTCTGGGGACCACGGTTTCAGGGGGCATCTATATCAATTGGCATAACAAAGTTTATTAAGAAAATGTTCTGTGGAGGTGGGGCCAACATAGCAGAGTAGTCAGATGATTCTGGTGGTCCCTCTTACAACAAAGACTCAAAAAAACAAGTGAATCGATTATATATGACAATCTAGGAGCCCTGAACATCAAAGGCAAAGTTGAAGAATCGAACTGAGTGGCAGGGGGAGGGACAGACAGTTCGGAAGCAGCAAGGAGTTGCCAGACCTGACCTGGCGAGAGTTTGAGCCCTTCAGGCCTGATCAGCTCATGATGAGGCAAGCAAGCAGAGGCACTCGGGAGGTATTTTCCACATTGGGAGAGACACAGCTGCAGAGAGTCTACTTGGCCATCCAGAACCAGTGAGAAACAGCCCTCGATCGGTGAAAGACACATTCTTGCATCTGGCCTACTGCACAGATCAAAAACACCCCCCTTAGGGAAAAACCTCTCTCTGATTTACCTCCCTGCTCCCTGCTCTGCACTGGGCCCAGTACTGGCTTCAGCAATTGCTGAGTCCCCTGGTCTGGAAGTAGGGCCCATCATGTGCCCTGAGCCATTCTCTCGGCCTTGGAGAGTGGAAAAATTAACAAAGAGGGGAAAAGATAATCTGTCAGCTCCCCTAAGCCAGGAATTCAGGGTAGGCACAGCTCCTTTGGCTAGGCACAGTCATAAGGGATCCATGGACTTTGAGTGCCTTTCCGCCTGCATAGACTTGTGTGCACCCATTTCAACAGTACAGGCCCTCATTACCACAGTACGTCAGGGTATATACTTCAAGTCTAACTTAAACTGTTTCATCTGTGAAGTGGCAGGTTCGTGACATTTGACGCTGCTCTGCCCATTAAGCAGGGTCTTCACCTACCCACATCAGGGGCCTGAGGACTGGTGGCTCCACCTACACCACATAGCCAGCTGCGACAGGGGCCCACGAATAAGAGGTACTCCCAGTCCTTACAGCCAACAATATTGGGTGCTCATAGTCTGGCTGCAAAACCCAACCATCTACGCACTCTAGGGAACAGGGACACACATTCCTCCTGGACACTTAAGGGTGGCCGTCGGCCCCCTGCATTGCTCAGCCTGTGTCTGCCTGCTGTAGCTGGATGCCTGTGCCTGCACCAATAACCCATGCCTGTTTAGGACTGTAGGTGAGAGCCTGCACCACACACTTGGTGGGTGACTGCCTGGACACCTGAGCTGAATCCATACAGGAGGAGTGGGGAGACTTTTGGGCTTGTATACTTATTGGCAGGTCTGGCCACCTGGTGGCAGGACATTGGAGCTTCAGGGGTGCTAGAGATTTGGCAAGCTCACAAGAGCAGCCTATTTGGGCATACCAAAACAAAACAAGAAGCCAGGACACAGTAAGCAAACATAAAATAAATAAACATAAGAACTTACTGATGGCTCAGAGACAACAGTCAATACCAAATCAAATAAAGAGGCAGACTATGATGGCTTCAGCAAGCTCCCAAAATAAAGAATCTAGAAATTTTCTGGAGGAAGAAAGTTTCTGGGAATTACCAGAGGCAGAATACAAAAGATTAATGTACAGAACTCTTCAAAAGATCGGTAAGGAAATTAATCAAAACACAGAACATGCAATAGAAGAACTTAAGAAGATTAGATAAGAGCATAATGACAAATTTAACAGGCTGCAAGAATCCATAGAGAGACAGCAATCAGAAATCCAGAAGATTAACAATAAAATTTCAGAATTAGACAACTCAATAGAAAACTTCTCTGATATTGTGAAAGATGAGAAGATCTCTATCCAAGATGCTCATCAAAGTCCATGTAAGGAGATCCCAAAAGAAAGTCACCAAGACATATTATAATCAAACTTGCCAAAGCCAAAGATAAAGAGAGAATTTTAAGAGTGGCTAGGGATAAAAGAAAAGTCATCTACAAAGGAGAGTCAATAAGAATAAGCTCGGACTACTGAGCAGAAACCATGCAGGCAAGAAGGCAATGGGATGACATATATAAAGCCTTGAAGGAAAAAAATTGCCAGCCAAGAATTATATATCCAGCAAAACTGTTTCTCAAATATGATGGCAAAATTAGGGCATTTCCAGATAAACAGAAGTTTAGGGAATTTGCAAAAACTAAACCAAAATTGCAAGAAACACTAACGGGAGTCCTCCGGTTAGAAAATCGATAACATCAGATAACAACCCAAGATTAGAACACAGGAGGGAGCAACTAGATATCAACCCAGATAGGGAAGTAACAAAAATAAATCAAAGCTAAAACACTGAAAATAGGGAAACACATGTCAATATGTAAAAGATGACAACATTAAAACAAAAAAGAGGGACTAAAAAATGTAGACATAGATTTTTCATATGGAGAGGAAGTAAAGACAATATAAAGAAATAAAAGACTGGTATAAACTTAGAAAAATAGGGGTAAATATCAAGGTAACCACAAAGGAAACTAAAATCCTACAAGTCAAAATAAAAAACAAGAAAAATATAAAGACTCAGTAAATAAAAAATTAACAACAATGAAAAAGATGAAAAGAAAGCACATAAAGAAAAACGACTCAGCTCAGAAGACTAAGCGGAACAAAGAAACTGTGAAAACATACACAAAAAGACATCAAAATGACAGCACTAAACTCATACCTATTAATAATTACACTGAATGTAAATGGAGTAAATGCACCAATAAAGAGACAGAGAGTGGCAGACTGGATTAAAAAAAAAAACATGATCCATCTATATGCTGCCTACAAGAGACACACCTTAGACTTAAAGATGCAAACAAACTAAAACTCAAAAGATGGAAAAAAATTTATCAAGCAAACAACACTCAAAAAAGAGCAGGAGTGGCAATATTAATCTCTGACAAAATAGACTTTAAAGTAAAATTCACCACAAAGGATAAGTAAGGACACTATATAATTATTAAAGGATCAATACACCAGTAGGACATAACTATAATAAATATTTATGCACCCAACGACAGGGCTCCAAAATACACAAATCAAACTCTAACAGCATTGAAAGGACTGATAGATAGATAGACTTCAACACTCCACTTTCGGTGAAGGACAGAACATCCATAAAGAGGCTCAACAAAGACATGGAAGATCTAAACACTGCAATCAACCAACTTGATCTCATAGACTTAGACCAAACACTCCACCCAACAGCAGCCAAGTATACTTTCTTTTCCAATGCACATGGAACATTCTCCAGAGTAGACCACATATTAGGCCATAAAACAAGCCTTAACAAAATCCAAAGCGTTGAAATATTACAAAGCATCTTTTCTGACCATAAAGCCATAAAAGTAGAAATCAATAACAGAAAAGGCAAGGAAAAAAAAATCAAGCACATGGAAACTGAACAATACCTTGCTCAAAAACTACTGGGTTACAGAAGAAATTAAGGATGGAATAAAGAAATTCATAGAATCAAATGAGAATGAAAACACATTCTACCAGCACCCTTGGGACACAGCAAAAGCAGTGCTCAGAGGTCAGTTTACAGCAACAAATGCACACATCCAAAAATAAGAAATGGCCAAAATCAAAACATTAACCCCACAACTGGAGCAAGTAGAAAGAGAGCAGCAAAAGAAGCCCTCAGGTGCCAGAAGAAAGGACATAGTAAGAATTAGAGCAGAATTAAATGAAATAGAGAATAGAAAATCAATTGAAAGAGCTAATAAGACCAAAAGTTGGTTCTCTGAAAGATCAAGAAAATTGATAAACCATTGGCCAAACTGACAAAAGAAAAACAGGAGAGGAAGCAAAAAACCTGTATAAGAAATGAGATGGGTATTATCAAAACCGACCCAACTGAAATTAAAAGAATCATAACAGAATACTATGAAAAATTGTCCTCTAACAAATTTGAAAACCTAGAGGAAATGGACAAATTTCTAGAAACTTACTACCTACCTAAAGGAACACAAACAGAGATAGAACAACAAAATAAACCCATAACGAAAGAAGAGATTGAAAAGGTAATTAAAAAACTCCCCCCCCCCCCCAAAAAAAAAAGCCCTGACCTGGACGGCTTCACTGGAGAGTTCTACCAAACTTTCAGAGAAGTGTTAACACTACTATTACTAAAGGTATTTCAGAGCATAGAAAAGGATGGACTACTCCCAAACTCATTCTGTGAAGCCCAGCATAACCCTGATACCAGGTAAAGACAACACAAAAGAAGAAAATTACAGATCGATATCTCTCATGAACATTGACACAAAAATCCTCAATAAAATTCTAGCCAATAGAATTCAGCAACATATCAAAAAAATAATTCACCTTGATCAAGCAGGATTTATACCAGATATGCAGGGATGGTTCAACATTAGAAAACCAATCAATGTAATCCACCGCATTAATAAAACAAAAGAGGAGAACCACATGATCTTATCAATCAGTGCAGAAAAGTCATGTGACAAAGTCTAACATCCATTCATGATAAAAACTCTCAACAAAACAGGAATAGAACGAAAATTCCTTGACATAATAAAGGGCATTTATACAAAGCCAACAGCCAACATCATTCTAAATGAAGAAAGTTTGAAAGCATTCCCCTTGAGAACAGGAACCACACAAGGATGCCCTTTATCACCACTCTTATTCAGCATTGTGCTGGAGGTCCTAGCCAGAGCAATCAGGCTAGTAAAAGAAATAAAGGGCATCCAAATTGGTAAGGAAGAAGTCAAAGTGTCTCTATTTGCAGATATATGATCTTATACACAGAAATCCCCAAAGAATCTGCAAGAAAACTACTGAAACTAATAGAAGATTTCAGCAAAGTATCAGGATGCAAGATAAACATACAAAAATCCATTGGATTCCTTTACACCAACAAAGAGAACTTCAAGAAGGATATCAACAAATCAATACCATTTGCAATAGCCCCAAGAAGATAAGATACTCAGGAATAAATCTAACCAGAGACACCAAAGACCTATACAAAGAAAACTAAAAGACACTACTGCAAGAAACCAAAAGAGACCTGCATAAGTGGAAAAATATACCTTGCTCATGGATAGGAAGACTCAACATTGTGAAAATGTCAGTTCTACCCAAAGCCAACTACAGATACAATGCAATCTCGATCCAAATTCCAATAGCATTTTTTAATGAGATGGAGAAACAAATCACCAACTTCACATGGAAAGGGAAGAGGCCCTGGGTAAGTAAAGCATTACTCAAGAAGAAGAACAAAGTGGGAGGCCTCACACTACCTGATTTCAGAACCTTTTATCCTGCCATGGTAGTCAGAACAGCCTGGTACTGGTACAACAACAGATACACAGACCAATGGAACAGAATTGAGAATCCAGACATAAATTCATCCACCCATGAGCAGCTGATACTTGACAAAGGCCCAAAGTCTGTTAATTGGGGAAAAGACAGTCTCTTTAACAAATGGTGCTGGCATAACTGGATATCCATCTGCAAAAAACTGAAACAAGACCCATACCTCACACCATGCATAAAAAGTAACTCAAAATGGATCAAAGACCTAAATATCAAATCGAAAACGATAAAGATCATGGAAGAAAAAATAGGGACAAAGCTAGGAGCCCTAATACATGGCATAAACTCAATACGAACCATAAATAACAATGCACAAGCAGCAGAAGAGAGACTAGATAACTGGGAGCTCCTAAAAATCAAACACTTATGCTCATCAAAAGGAATTCACCAAAAGAGTCAAAAGACAACCTACAGACTGGCAAAAAATTTTTGACTACGACAAATTCGATTAGCGTCTAATCTCTAAAATCTATAAGACACTGCAAAACCTCAACAACAAAAACACAAATAACCCAATCAAAAAACAGGCAAAACGTATGAACAGGTACTTCACCAAAGAAGACATTCAGGTGCCTAACAGACACATGAAGAAATGCTCACGATCATTAGCCATTAGAGAAATGCAAATCAAAACTACAATGAGATACCATCTCACCCCAACAAGGCTAGCATTAATCCAAAAAACATAAAATAATAAATGTTGGAGAGGTTGTGGAGAGACTTAAATACTTTTACACTGTTGGTAGGAATGTAAAATGGTACAACACTTTAGAAATCGATTTGACACTTCATTGAAAAGTTAGAAATAGTAGTACCATATGATCCAGCAATCTCGCTCCTTGGAATATATCCTAGAGAAATAAGGGCCATCAGACAAATAGGTATATGCACACTCATGTTCATTGCAGCACTGTTCATGATAGCAAAAACTTGGGAACAACCTAGGTGTCCGTCAAAGGATGAACAGATAAACAAACTTTAGTGTATTCACAAAATGGAATACTACGCAATGATAATGAACAATGATGAATCTGTGAAATATAACGTGGAGGAATTTGTAGGGCATTAAGCTGAGTAAATTTAGTTAGTCACAGAAGGACAAATATTGTATAAGACCACTATTATAAGAACAAGGTTTAAACAAGAAAAGGTTTAAACACAGAAGAAAACATTCTTTGATGGTTACACAGGGACTGGGGGGAGGGAGGAGGTATTCACTAACTAGATAGTAGACAAGAATTATCTTAGGTGAAGGGAAAGACAGCACACACTACAGGGGAAGTCAGCACAACTGGACTAAATGAAAGCAAAGAAGTTTCCTGAACAAAATCAAACACTTCAAGGGACAGAGTAGCAAGGGGCGAGGTCTGGTGACCATGCTTTCAGGGGACATCTAGGTCAATTGGCATAAGAAAGTTTATTAAGAAAATGTTCTGCATTCTCGCCTGGGGTCTTAAAAGCTAGCAAGCAGCCATCTAAGATGCATCAATTGGTCCCAACCACCTGGAGTAAAGGAGAATGAAGAACACCAAAGACACAAGGAAAGTATTAGCCCAAGAGACAGAAAGGGCCACATAAACCAAAGACTTCATCAGCTTGAGACCAGAAGAACTAGATGGTACCTGGCTACAACCAATGACTGCCCTGACAGGGAGCAGAACAGAGAGTCCCTGATGGAGCAGGAGAAAGGAGGGGTGCAGAACTCAAATTCTAGTAAGAAGACCAGACTTAATGGTCTGACTGAGACTGGAGGGACCCTGGAAGACATGGCCCTCAGACTTTATTAGCCCTAAACCAAAACCATTCCCGAAGCCAACTTTTCAGACAAAAATTGGACTGGACTGTGGGACATAAAATGATACTTGTGAAGAGTGTGCTTCTTAGCTCAAGTAGATACTTGAGACTAAATGGGCAGCTTCTGTCCAGAGGTGAGATGAGAAGGCAGAGAGGGTTAGGAGCTGGTTGAATGGACTTGGGAAATCAGGGGTGGAAAGGAGGAGTGTGCTGTCACAGTATAGCAAGAGACATTAGGGTCACATAACAATGTATGTATAAATTTTTGTATGAAAGACTAACTTAAAATTTAAACGTTCACTTAAACTACAACAATAAATAAAAAAAGAAAGAAAATGTTCTCCATCCCACTTTGGAGAGTGGCATCTGGGGTCTTAAAAACTAGTGAGCATTCATCTAAGATGCATCAATTGGCCCTTCCCACCTGGAGCAAAGGAGAATGAAGAACACCAAAGACACAAGAGAAATATTAGCCCAACAGACAAAAGGGCCACATAAAACAGAGACTCATCAGCCTGAGACCAGAACTAGATGGTGCCTGGCTACCACCAATGACTGCCCTGGCAGGGAACACAACAGACAGTCCCTGATGAAACAGGAGAAAAGTGGGGTACAGAACTCAAATTCTAGTAATAGGACCAGACTTAATGATCTGACTGAGACTGGAGGGACCCCGGAAGACATGGTCCCCAGACTTTGTTAGCCCTAAACTAAAACCATTCCTGAAGCCAACTCTTCAGACAAAGATTAGACTGTAGTATAAGACATAAAATGATACTCTTGAAGAGCGTGCTTCTTAGCTCAAGTAGATACATGAGTCTAAATGGGCAGCTCCGTCCAGAGGTAAGATGAGAAGACAGAAAAGGACAGGAGCTGGATGAAGGGACACAGGAAATCTGGGGTGGAAAGGAAGAGTGTGCTGTCATAGTATGGGAAGAGCAACTAGGGTCACATAGCAGGGTATGTATAAATTTTTGTATGAGAAACTAACTTGAACTGTAAACTTTCATTTAAAGCACAAAAAAAAATGCAAAAAAATATAGTATGGAAAACCAGATTACAATAATTACTTAAAGTGCTATTTTAATCATTAGTTGTAGAATTTGTGGTGTGAATTGACACTATTTCTTTCTTTTTTAAAAAAGGTTTATTAGTCATAGATTTTTACCAAGCAGAAATTTTTATTTTTGTGATGTCTAATTTTTCAGTCTTTTCATTTATGGTTTCTGGGTTTGGGGCCATACTTAGAAAGGTCTTTTCAATTTTTGGTTTGTACAAATATTCCCATGTTTAGTTCTAGCACCGTAAAAATAGCATGGTGGGAGAGGTGTCTGACCTCTTCTAATGTCACAAGGAGGAATAAGAATCAAGATCAACAGCCCAGTGCTGATTCCTATGAGGTCAAGGTTAGACATGCCTCCACCCTCCAACCTTTTTACCAATTCTGACACCAACTGTCCCTCCCATGAAGAACTGATACCTTCGAATTATGGTGTAGGGGAAAAATATTGACTATACCATGGACTGCCAGAAGAACGAACAAATCTGTTGTGGAAGAAGTACAGCTTGAATGTTCCTTAGAAGCAAAGATGGTGAGACTTTGTCTCATGTACTTTAGATATGTTTTCAGGAGGGATCAGTCCCTGGAGAAGAACATAGTTATGGATTAAATTGTGTCCTCCCAAAATAATGTGTGTCAACCTGGCTAGTCTATAATTCCCAGTATTGTGTGATTGTCCACCATTTTGTTATCTGAAGTGATTTTCCTACATGTTGTAAATTCTACCTCTATGATGTTAATGAGATGGCATTAGTGACAGTTAATTTAATGAGGCAGAACTCAATCTACAAGATTAGGTTGATTCTTAAGTCAATCTCTTTTGAGATATAAGAGAGAGAAGCCAGCAAACAGGGAGATCTCATCACCACCAAGTAAGATGTGCCAGGGGCAGCATGTTCTTTGACTTGGGATACCTGCACCAAGAAGCTCCTAGACCAGGGGAAGACTGATGACAAGGACCTTCCCCCAGAGCCAACAGAGAGAGAAAGCCTTCCCCTGGAGCTGGCACCTTGAATTTGGACTTCTAGCCTCCTAGACTGTGAGAGAATAAATTTCGCTTTGTTAAAGCCATCTACTTGTGGTATTTCTGTTATAGCAGCTCTAGATAACTAAAACAGACATCATGCTTGGTAAAGTGGAGGGTCAGCAAAAAAGAGGAAGACCCTCAACAAGATGGATTGACACAGTGTCTGCAACAATGGGCTCAAGCATAACAATGATTGTGAGGATGGCCCAGGGCCCAGCTGTTTTTCTTTCTGTCGTATATAGGGTCGCTATGAGTTGGAATCAACTCAGTGGCACCTAACAACAACAGCAACAGGTTACAATTCAGGACCAGGAATGCCCAGGATCCAGTTCTTCAATCAGGACAGCCTCTTCTCAGCCGTGCCGGAAGGCACACTTCTCTCTGGCCCCTCAGCCTCTGCCCTGCTTGGGCAGGTATTACAATGCTCTTTTAGCTCTGCGGATAAGTGCCCCGAGGCACTCCACTCCTCCAGCAAGCCTCCTGCCTGAAGGCACTCAGCTTTCTTGCTCCATGGGCTAGGAAGCCCACTGCTCCGTCTCCTGCTGGTCTCCTGCCAGTCTCCTGCCTCTGCTGCCATTGTTTCTCTGCTGCTGCTTCTCACCACCTTTGGTGCTACAGCTCTCTCTCTCTCTCTGTCTCCTGGTTCCAGGAGCTTCTCAGCACAGGGATCCTGAGTCCAAAGGATGTGCACCACTCCTGGCTCTTCTTTCTTGGTGTTGGTGAGATCCTTCCTTCCTACCTCTGGGGTGGCTCGTTTTAAGCTCCCACCCCTAAAAAGGTGCCATGCACCTTATTTACATTATTAGCAAGCTACCCAATTCCTTTGGTGGGCCACAAGCATCTCATTTGCATAGTCCCACCCAGTCATTTTGTGGGAGTTTCAAAGACTATGACTAGAAGGGCCATATTAAGTAATTCACTGCACCACAAGTAATTTAATGGTTTTAGCTTTTATGTTTCAATTTTGATCTATTTAGAATTATTTAAGGAATGAGACAAGGACCTAGCTTTATTTTTCTTTCTAGATGGGTACTTATTTGTCTGAAAAATTTATTGAGTAATCTATCTTTTCTCCATGGATATGCAGTGCATTTTTATCCTATGAAACTGTTAATGTGCTTGGCTGCTAACTGAAAGTCTGGATGCCTGGGAAGAAAGGCCTGGCAATGTACTTCTGAAAAATCAGCCATTGGAAACCTGATGGAGTTTATCCACATATATTTGTGTCTAATTTTGTATTCTTTTGATCCATGAAACCATGGCCAATGGGCTAAATGCAGACAGCTACCTGTTTTTATGAATAAAGTTTTATTGGAATAGAGCCATACTCATTTGCTCATGTATTGTTTATGGCTGCATTTTTGCTACAATGGTAGAGTTGAGTAATTATGACAGAGATGTATGGCTCATAAAGCCTAAAATATTTACCATCTGGGCCTTTAAAGAAAAAGTTTGTCAACCCCAGTTCTAATCCATTGATCATTACTGCAATCACTATAGAGTTGTAATACACTTAAATTTCTAGTAAAGTTAGTCTATTTTCATTCTTCTTCTTTTCAGATTTTTTCTAGGTATTCTTGCTTGTTCGTTTTCTTGTTTTTTCTCCCATATGACTTTAGTATCAGGTAATCTATTATATGTATATTCCTGTTGGTATCATTTTTGGTGGGGTGTGTCTTAGTTATCTAGTACTGCTATAACAGAAATGCCACAGGTGGTTGGCTTTAACAAACAGAAATTTATTTTCTCACAGTTTAGGAGGCTAAAAGTCTGAATTCAGGGTGCCAGCTCTAGCGGAAGGCTTTCTCTCTCTGTTGGCCCTGGAGGAAGTTCGTTGTCTCTTCTGAGTTTCTGCTCCTGGGCATTCTTCATGTGGGTTGGCATCTGTCTTCCCTCATCTCTGCTAATTAGCATGCTTGTTTAGTCTATTTTATATCTCAAAAGGGATTGACCCAAGATACATCCTAATCCTTCCTCATTAACATAACAAACATAACCTAATCCTCCCTAACATAACCTAATACTGCCTCATTAATATAAAAATCATAACCCATTCACAAACAAATTATAACCACAGGCAGAGGTGAGGATTTATAACACATCACAAAATGGAGGATAATTACATCAGATAACAAAATGGAGGGCAAGCACCAAACAAAAATCCAAGCCTGTTGCCATTGAGTTGATGCTGACTCATAGCAACCCTACAAGACAGAATAGAGCTGCCCTATAGTGTTTCCAAGGACTGGCTGGTGGATTCGAACTGTTGACTTTTTGGTTAACAGCTGAGCTCTTAACCACTGTGCTACCAGGGCTCCAGGATGACCACGTAATACTGGAAATCATGGCCTAGCCAAGTGGACACATATTTTTGGGGGACACAATTCAATCCATAATAGGGTGTTATCTTAAATTTGTAAGTTTATTTATGGAGACTTGATTTATTCATGATGCTAAGTCTTCCTATTCAAGAACAATATTCCTTTCAATTTGTTTATATTTGGTCTTCCAAAATATCTAGTTTTCTTCACATGACTTTCTTGCACATTTTGCCAGAGAACTGGGGAATGCCAGGGCTACAGAAGCTGAGACAAAGATCTTCCCCCAGAGCCTACAGAGAGACAGCCTTCCTCTATAGCCTGTGCCCTGACTTCAGACTTAGACTGACTCAGAAATAATAAGCATTTTGGGGTTCATTCTTCAAGATATTTGTGTAATATATATATATGTATATGTATAAACCAGTTGCTGTCAAGTAGATTCCAACTCATGGCGACCCCATGTGTTACAGAGTAGAGCTGCTCCATAGGGCTTTCAAGTCTGTGACCTTTCAGAAGTAGATCTCCAGCCTATCTTCTGAAGTACCTCTGAGTGTGTTTGAAATATCAGCATTTGGTTAGTAGTTGAGTGCTTAACCATTTGTACCACCCAGGGCTCATGTGTAAACATACACACATGCACACACACACACACGTATATAATATATGTTGTTTTCAACATGTTTTTATATTATTATACCATAAATATGTGCTTCTTTTAGGAAGCTATTGTTTAATATCATTTCTTTCATTAATTTAAAAAATAAACAATTGAGCAGCTTTTATGTTCTATTAACTCGGCTAGGTTTTTGCATTCATTGTCATACTTCCTTCTCACAAAATTGCAATAAAGTTGGCATTATTGGCCCTATTTCACAGATGACAGAAAGTGAAGCCCAGCAAAGTTAAGTGGTTTATCTAAGGTCTTACAGTAAGCAAATAACAAGGCGGTATTTAAACCCAGTGTCCCTGAACCCAAAGGTCATGTTCTTTTTTCAGGGAGACAATAAATGCAGAGAGAAATGACCTAGTGCGCGCACAGCCCCTGACACACAGAGGGCCCTCACTTTGCGAGAGATCACCCCTCCCTATCCAAAAGAGAACAGAACAAATCAAGTCCAGGCCCTCCTACCTTTGGTAGCTTCCCAAGAGTCTGCTGCTTTCTTCTAGTTCCTTTATAGCTTTGCAAATATGCTCTTTTGGCACCAGCTTACTGTTTGGCATCTGTTTGCTTTGGCAATATTCCTGCAGCTGAAGGCAGAAAAGACATCTGTTGGAAAAGGTAAGTTACAGGTACAGTTTTGCTGCAGCAATCAGAGAAATACATACAAATAGAGACTCTTGGCCTTGTCCCTTGTTTTTAGTTCTTTGGAGGCAGATGTCCCTCTGGTCTCAGGAAGAGTTGCCTTTCCTGCCTTGTTGAGTGCAAGTGATGCCTCCACCATGTGGCTGCATTCAGCTGCTCAGAAAGGGTTAAAGGGAAGACAAGAGCCGCAGCTGAGAATGCTCTAGGCAGATTCTTCCACTGAAGGCCTGTCAAAGGGCTTGTCATAAACACTTGCTTTAGCTCAGCTCTTTCATGCTAGGGAGCGTCTCACTCTGAAAAGCCCCCAAAGCTAACCTGCTCTCAAGGATTACTTTGCCTTTTTTTGTTTGTTTTCCTAGAAATATGGTGTTCTCTTAGACTCAGAGGAGGGATAGTAACAAAGCAATATTTATTCGGATCTGAGAATGCTTAATGTCAAATTTGGCTGTGGAAATAATTCTGTGTATAGGGCAAAGGAGAGGGGACAAAAAAGGAACTAATATTTATTAATCACTGCAGTGAGTTGGGCAATTTCACATGTATTCTCTCTCTTATTTAAGAGCCCTGTGGCAAAGTGGTTAAGCTCTCGGCTGCTAACTGAAAGGTCAGAGGTATGAACCCACTAGCTGCTCTGTAGGAGAAAGATGTGGTAGTCTGCTTCTGTAAAGACTTACAGCCTTGAAAACCTCATAGGGCAGTTCTACTGTGTCCTATAGGGTTGCTTTGAGTTGGAATCAACTCGACGGCAATGGGTTTGGTTTTGGTTTTTGGATCTCATTTAATCTCTGCAGTATCCTCATGCCGTAGGTACTTCTGGTCCCAATCTGCAGGTGAAGAAACTGAGATGCAGACAGATTAATTTGTCTGAAAGCTGCTGAGTGGCAGAGCAGTATATTACCTTAGACGTCTTATGATTACAAAGACTCTCACCACATAATTCTGTTGGGAAACATTCAAAGAACAATTACTAATAATTAAGAATCATATTTCTAGTATTTATTTACATTCTTAATGCAACAGGAAGCAGAAGAGATGGACCAGAAGAAAATCAAACGTCTCTGGCCCTCTTAAGCAGATCAACACCTCTAAAACTCCTGGAGGTGTTTTGGCTGGTGGCCCCAGGGAGGTGCCAAAGAGCAGCAAGGCTGCTTCGCCAGGGAGTTTTAGTCACTGGCATTAAAAAAAAATTAATTGCTGTTTGTTTCAAGTTGATATCTGGGACTTTCCATGAACTAGTCATTCTTAGATTTCTAGGTAATCAATGTAAGACCAGAAGGTCAAGGCTCAGGACTGGAGAAATTTAAGGAGATCTAGTACATGTAACCACCACTCGTCTGTCTGGTTGTGTGGCTTGCATGTTGCTAAGATGCTGGAAGCCATGCCACCTGCATTCCAAGTGCCAGTAAGGTCACTCATAGTGGACATCTTTCACTGGAGCTTCCAGATTAAAACAGACTAGGAAGAAAGGCCTGGTGATCTACTTCCAAAAATCTGCCAATGAAAACCTTATGGATTACAACAGAATATTGTCTGATATAGTACTGGAGCCCTGGTGGCACAACAGTTAAGTGCTGAGCTGTAACTGAAAGGGTAGTAGTTTGAACCCAACCAGTGGCTCTGCAGGAGAAAGACCTAATGATCTCCAGTAAAGATTACAGCCTAGAAAACCCTATGGGGCAGTTCTACTCTGTCACATGGGGTTGCTATGAGTTGAAATCTACTGGACAGCACCTAACAATAACATGGTGCTGGAAGATGGGCCCCTAGGTTGGAAGGTACTCAAAATACACAGTGTCTGCAACAATGAACTAATATACTGAGACTGTGGGATGGTGCAGGGCTGAACAACACTTTGTTCTGTTGTGCATGGGGTCAGCATGAGTCAGAGCCAACTTGATGGCAACTAACAACAACAATACACGTAAAGAGCAGAGGATGAAGTCTGAGATGTAGTAGGAGCTCCATAAATGTTAGCTTTCCTTCTTTTCTCCCTTCTCCCTCTCTGCTCTTCTCTGCTTCCACCCCAAAATTTCTCACTCTCTCCCCACTATCTTATATTTTCATTGAGTCTGGATATTTCCTAGGAGTGTAATGGCAGAAACTTCATAGCAAGCAAAACCACAGCAACTGACACAAGGATCACACTGTGCTGTGCCTCTGGGGTGGACAAAGGCCAAGCACACACACATGAGCCCAGACAAAGCTTGTCGTGAATCTTGGGCAGCATGCTAGAGCGAAAAGAAGTAGACTTTAGTATTAGTTCTCAGTTCAAATCCCAGCTCAAACACTAATCAGTTGTGTGACCAGAAACATTTTTGCTTACCCTCCTTGAGCCTCAATTTCCTCCTCTCTAAAGCAAGGGTAAAGCTACATCACAGGATTGCTGCAAGGATTGAATGAGAAAACATAGAAAAGCATAGTTCTGTGCATCCTGTAAGTATTGACAAAGTTTATTTAAAAAAAAAAATTTTTTTTAAACTCTTTCATAGGCTTTTGCTGGGGAGACTTGGGGGTGGGAAGCAAAAGTTTAACCGTGCTCCTGAATGCAAAACTCTGGTGGCTCTGTGTTTTCTGAGAGAAGGAACAGAAAGTGCTGTGCTTTGTAGGGTGAGTCTCTTAGCCCTAGCTTACCCCTCTGCAGCAGCTGGTGGGCCTAGAGAGAACAAATCCCTCTCAGAGAGGGAGAAGGAGGAGAGCAAAGTACCTCCTCTGTTTGTCTTCTTGTCCATGTCCACAGTCTAGTCACTGCCTCCCAGTGAAATTCTCTTGTGAGAAAACTCCTGGTTGGACTGATTGGATGTAAAAGGTATACTCTACTGTAAATAACTGGACTAATAAACAACAATCATGATAAATGAAGAAAAATTGAAGTTGTCAAGGATTTCCTTCTGTTTGGATCAATAATCAACACCCATGGAAGCAGCAGTTAAGAAATCAAATAATGTATTGTGTTGGACTAATCTGCCACAAAAGTCCTCTTTAAAGTTTTAAAAAGCAAAGATGTCACTTTGGTGACTAAGATGTACCTAATACAAGCCAAGGTTTTTTCAGTCACCTCATATGCATGAGAAAGCTACACAATGAAAAAAAGAAGAAGTGATGCATTGGAATGTGTTGTTGGTGAAGAATATTGAATATATCATGGACTGCCAAAAGGATCAACAAACCAGTCTTAGAAATAAAACTGGAATACTCCTTAGAAGTGAGGATGGTGAAACTTCATCTTGCTTGTTTTGGACACTTCATCAGGAAAGACCAATTGCTACAGAAATGTAGTCAGAGTCTCCAAAGAAAATCACAGCCTTTTAAACCTCTGTGCATGTGTGTGTGTGTGTGTGTGTGTGTGTGTGTGTATGGCTCCAAAAACACCCAGGAAATAAGGAAGGTGGTAATTCCAGTATTAGGGTACCTGGAAGAGAAAAGATTGTAAAGGTTATTGGTGATCTTGGAGGGATAGTAAATTTGGTTGATGCCCAATGCCTACCAAAATACAGATGCTTAAAAGTCTAGATTAAGTGTCACCTCCTTAGACTGGCCTTCCCGGATGCCCATTCTAAAGCAGCCCAATACAACTTCTTTATCACACTTCTGTTTTATTTTCTTTAGCGTATTTACCATTTCCTGACATTCTCCTGTTTATTTGCTTATTGCTTGCCTCTCCTTCAGTAGGATTTAAGCTTAATAAGGGCAGCAAACTTCTCTGCCTTTTCATCTTGATCATTAGGTCTTGGAAGGGTGTCCTACAGGAGTACAACAAATATTTGCACAACATGGAATGACGAGATCATCATTTCTTGTACCACAAGGTCAAAGCTCTAGACTTAACTTTTAAAGAGGTAGTGGCAGCCACCAAAAAAGAAAACCCCAAAAGAAAAGAGTATGCTTAAAAATTTGTGTTTTAAATTTCTGTGGAGACATAATTAGTGTTTCACTCTCCCCTTGGACCTGTGATGGCAAAATTAGCATGAAAGAGAGCAGTACATAATAGAAAGTGAAGGTAAGCATTAAAATGTGATTTGTCTCATACAAATTACTCAATCTAGTTCTGATTTGTGATGAAGAAAGAATTCTTTTCAACAGTCTTAGACTTGATAGATGTCAGTTTAACTGCTTTAGAGGCACAAAGCTTTCACTTTGAATGTGGGACTTTGTTTATGTAATAAGTATTTATTGAACTCTTCCAAAATGCTGTCACTAGGGTAACAATGATGAACAAGATGAAGTCCTCCTGCACCCACCCCACTCCTCACCCCAAGAAGTTTATAGTCTGAAAGATAATAGAGATAAGTAAAAGGTCAAGGGAACGTAGTGCAATAAGTGGTATAAATAATACAGTGTGTTTCAAAAGCTCAGGGGGCCTGGGTGGTGCAAATGGTTTGCACTCAACTACTAACCTAAAGGTTGGCAGTTCAAACCCACCCAGTGGTGCCATGGAAGAAAGCCCCAGTGAACTGCTTTCATAAAGACTACTCTATGGGGTAGCTCTACTCTGTAAACACATGGGGTTGCCATGAGTTAGAATGGACTAAATGACAAATTTTCTTTTTTTTAAAAACAGAAGCACAAGTAGTGATATTTGTGGCTTCATGAAAAATTTGCTTATGACATAATAAAGTTGAGGAAAATTTGATGGTCTTCAAAGACATGCCTTAACAGTAATGAAAAATGATGGATAAATTAAAAAAAAAAAAACACAAAAATGAAATTTAAGAGCTGATGTTGAGTAGGTGCCACGCATCAGTTGTCAAACATTTACTGTGTGCTGACCCTGTGCCAGCCCCTCTTCTAAGTGCTGTGGTCCAGTCCTCACAAACTCCCAGCTTGCCACTATGCTAGGTCTGTAAAGGCATCCAAAGAAGAATAAACTGTGATCTCTGCCTTCAGGGGACTTCAAATCTCAATAATCCACAAGAAGAGCTTTGCCACTTATGGAAACAATGAGATTGCTTTATTTTACCTCACTGGCAGGCCGACATTCTAACCAAACCCTCAAGGGGGCTGAATGGAAAGAGACAGTGTGTCGGACAACTCAAAGGCCATTCCTAGCTTCTGGGAATTTACTCCAAATCCTCTGGAAAAATTTGTACCATCACTTGTTCTTGCTGCAGCAGATAACTTCCCTTTTCAAAAGCAATTCATCTCTCTCTGTTTTGCATGAAACTCTTGGCTAGAGCCCAGGGCCTATTGAGATTGGAGGGATGATTTGATTTATGACAGGGGAGAAGTAGGTTTTCGGTTAGTTTTGGAGTCAGAAACATCTTATAACCCTAAAATAAATTGTGACAGGAAGTACAATCTGTGCCAAAAGCCTTGTGTCTCGTTGAGTTAGAGTGTCAAATTTAAGAGAATGTTAATAGCATTTACTCACTAAGAAATTTGCTACTTCCTTGCTCAGGAAACCGTGATATTAAATTCTCCAAAATGTTTGACCTCTTCCCCTTTCTGGTTTCTTTGTTCAAATCTGGTTTATACCTGGATTTCTACTTCCTGTCCGTATGGTTTTGGTTCAAGCGATTTCAGGGAAAATGATTCAGTTGGAATTAGATGCCTCAGTAGCAACCAACCTGCTGTTTTTCTTTACTTGGGGCCCGGAGGTGGCGCCCTCTACAGTTCTTCTTAGCAGTGCCTGGGGTGTAAGAGCAGCCATCTCCAGCAGAGATGCGGGAACTAAACTGTTGCTTGGAAGACTGGAGGTGGCAGAGCCCTCACACAAGCACCAAGCAGCGAGGACGCTCCCTCCCAGTTTTGGTAAATTCTTGCAAGCCATTATAATTGTAATCCCTCCAATAACCCAAGAGATGGAGCATCAAGGTCCCGGGTTACCAGTCCCAGAGCTGAAAACCAACATTTTATACATACTTACAGGCAGAAAACATTAAGAACGCCTTACCCCAGCAAGTAGAAAATATCAATGGATTCAGTAAGGGTTTAAATATAGTGCCTAACCTTATTAAGAAGAGATTGGAGATATTTGGGCCATGTCTCCAAAGCTTTTAAATCAACATTATGGAAAGTAATTCCCATAGATCTTGCCCAAGACAGATATATGGGTCAGAGGTTTGAAATAAAGCAGCATTCAAGAATGTTCTTATGACTAACGGGCCCGGAATATTAATTATTTTTTAGAGTGAATTATTCTACTTATTGAAATAGATGAAGAAAATAGCAGTGGGAGTAAGTAGTAAAGAACCAGCCCCTTCCCCTTCCATATCACCTCCACCTCCATTACCACAACTTCCAAGAATATCTAGCATTATTATGTATCCAGCATGGAAAGTCTATTTACAGACATTGTATCTTTTTTTTTTTTTCTCTTTCTTTTTTCTTTTTGTACTTTAGATGAAGGTTTACAGAAAAAAATAATTTATTAAACAGTTAGTACACATATTGTTTTATGACTTTGGTTAACAACCCTGTGACATGTCAACACTCCCTTCTCGACCTTGGGTTCCCTGTTACTAGCTTTCCTGTCCCTTCCTGCCTTCTACTCCTTGTCCTGGGCTGTTGTGCCCCATTAGTCTCATTTTGTTTTCTGGGCCTGTCTAATCTTTGGCCGAAGGGTGAACCTCGGGAGTGACTTCATTACTGAGCTAAAAGTGTGTCCGGGGGCCATACTCTTAGGGTTTCTCCAGTCTCTGTCAGACCGGTAAGTCTGGTCTTTTTTTGTGAGTTAGAATTTTATTCTACATTTTTCTCCAGCTTTGTCCAGGACCCTCTGTTGTGATCCCTGTCAGAGCAGTCAGTGGTAGTAGCTGGGCACCATCTAGTTGGTACTGGACTCAGTCTGGTGGAGGCCATGGTAGTTGTGGTCCATTAGTCCTTTGGGTTGATCTTTCCCTTGTGTCTTCTTTTCTTCATTCTCCCTTGCTCCTCAAGGAGTGAGACCAGTGGAGTATCTTAGATGGCTGCTCACAGGCTTTTAAGACCCCAGACACTACTCACCAAGGTAGAATGTAGAACATTTTCTTTATAAACTGTCATGCCAATTGAACTAGATGTTCCCGGAAACCATGGTCCCCACAGCCCTCAGCCCAGCAATTTGGTCCCTCAGGGATTTTGGATGTGTCTATGGAGCTTAGATGACCTTGCCTTGTACAAGTTGTGCTGGCTTCCGCAGTACTGTGTACTGTCTTACCCTTCACCAAAGTTACCACTTATCTGTTATCTATTTAGTATTCCCCACCACCACCACCTCTCCCCTCCCTCGTAACCATCAAAGATTTTTTCTTTTTGTGTATAAAGCTTTTCATGAGTTTTTACAGTAGTGGTCTCATACAATATTTATCCTTTTGTAATTGACTTATTTCACTTAGCATAATCAGGCATTATCTCTTTTAATAATTAAAAACGTTCCTATGAGGGAGATAGTATTATCATTTCTATTTTACAGATGAAAAAGTTAAAGTTTAGAAAGGTTATGCAACTTATCCAAGCTCACATTGCTAACGAATCATAGAGCCAGTTTTAGCAGTCTTTGTGATTTCAAAGCCCTCGTTCTTTGGCATTATATTGCCTGCCCTTGATGAAGTTTCCCTTCCTGGAGCTCTGAGAAATGGACTCTTCCACTTGCTCTTCAACCGGGATTTCTCAGGCCTTGGTTTTGACCTCTGGGTAGGAGAGTCCATTCTCAGCTTTCTCCATTCCACAAACGGACTCATCTTATATGTATCATATGGCCTTTCTTAAAGCATAAACCCACGCACAAAACAAATGCCACTAAACAAATACCAGATCAAGACAGAATCTTTAATTTTGCCCTTAAAAAATTCCTCCACATGAATAATAAATTACACTCCTTAGTGTAATGCTAAATTGCCTCCCCTTTAGTTATTTGCTTATGTGATCCATTCTTCTCTATTCCGGTCCTCTGTGTAACGCGTAATGAGGTTTGCTTGAAACCTAGCAATTTTGAAGTTTTTCTTTTCACTCTTTTTTAGGAACATCTGGAAGCTATTTATTTTCTACCTGTGAGCTATGTAAAACCACACTTCTCAGTTTCAGCCCCAGGAGCCATGAGTCAGTCTTGACTTAGGCCCAGAATTTTTTTCTAATTTGTTCTTGAGTGCAGTCAGTTTCCTGCTGGCCTCTGGCTTTTTCTGCCAGCATTATCTGCATTGAGGTTTACCAGACGCTTCCATTGAACCTTGTTTATTTAGGTTAAATTGTTAACACCGTTGGCTCCTCTGCTCATCCCACTAGACTGTGACTCTGTGGCAGACACTAACTCTTAGTCAGCTTTGTACTTCTAGTACCTGGCGTGGGCCTGCACATGGCGAGGGCCCAGTAAAACTTTTAGAAAGGAGGGCAGAAGGGAGGGAGAGAGGGAGCAAGGACAGGACAGAAGAGAGAAGGATGGAGGAAGGAAGAGGATAGAAAGAGTTATTATTATTATGGTTTGTTTTGTATGATTTAGTTTTTATTGCAGAGAGAAGAGAGGAGCGGTATGGAACCCTTTACCCGACCTTTTTACTTTTATGAAAGAGATGATTTAGTGGGAAGTTAAGAGCTCAACTCTGTAACACATGGGGTCACCATGAGCCAGAACGGACTTGATGATGAGTTTGTCTGTTTTTTATAACTCAGAAACTAGACTGATCAGACTACTGATATTCAGAATCCTAGCTCTGCTACTCCCTACTGATATGACTTTGGGCAAGTTTCTTAGGCTGTCTCTTCCTCAGTTCCCTCATCTGTAAAGTGGAGAAAATAAAGTTTCTTCTTCATAAGCTTATGATGAGGAGTGAATGAGTTAATATATGAAAAGCACTAAGAGAAGTGCCAGCACCTAGAAAGAACCATTTCACAGTTGTTGTTATTATGAGAGATGGTTTAGAGAAACCCCCCTAGAGATGAGTCACTAGGAAAAACATTTATTCATTTGTTCCATAAATATTTATCGGGCATGTAATTTGTGCCAAGAAATGTGCTAAGTGTTAGGAAAGAGGCCCAATCAAGAAAGCAATGGCATGAAGTTTATGTCATTAATTAATATTCAATCATTGGTGGTGCAAAAAAAAGAACAAAGTGTTGTGACAGAGAATAAGGCAATTAGAGTTTACCCAATCTGGTGGAAGAGGGGTGGGGGGGCTACTCTGGGTTCACAAAACCAGTGAGCACATCAGAGTTGGTGACACTGCAGGTACAAGTGGTGATGCTTCAAGGACCATGTGTGTCTACTGCCTAACCAAACAAAACAAAACCTGTTGCTGTTACTCGATTCTGACTCATAGTGACCCTATAGGGCAGAGTAGAACTGTCCCATAGTTTCCAAGGAGCACCTGATGGATTCCAACTGCCAACCTTTTGGTTAGCAGCCACAGCTCTTAACCACTACACCACTAGGGTTTCCATGCTGCTGCCTAGACCTGGTCAACTCTTTAATTTCATTTGTGCTTCAGTAGTACTGGAGCACTTCGAAGATCAGCAGCTGTGTGTGAGTGTGTGTGTGTGTGAAGGGGGGAGGGAGTGTACCCATGGGCATCCTTATCAGACTTTCTCAAACGGGCCTTCAAAACAGTTCAGCAGAGATTCTCAAAGGCCTCTCTGTTAGTTGAAGATATGGGCAAGAGGAGCCAAAGCAGGCATGGAACAGGGCAAAAGTTGGGGACGGAGGCATCTCCTGGGAGATGCCAGAGGATAAGATCTTGCCTTAGTAGGTGAAGGCTCAGAGCCACTGTAACTTAGGTATTAATATTAGTGTGTCCTCATTTGTACCCAAAGTCTGGTGATGTCTGGGGACATTTGGGTTACCCAAATAAAGCGTTCTGCAATTTTTCTGCTGGCTCTGGTCATTTTCAGAAGAGCTTGAATTTCTTCCTTCTAGGTCTAGGAACTACAGAAAGTTAAACTATAAACCAGACTCCTGGACTCTTCCCTATTTTTTTATTTGGAGAGATGTATAATACCTGATAATTGCCTTCTTTTTTCCCTGGAATATTATTAGGAATTAATCACTGAGATCTTCCATTTTTAGCATGCACTTTCTGTTTCTGACCTAAAATTGCTTTGTTACTGTATATTTTGTGAGTAGGATTCATTTTTTAATCTTTTTAGCCTCTGACAATATGAGTTCCCTTTGGTATTTCTGAGTCTTTATATGAACAAGATGTCAAATTCTTGATTTTATTAAATCATTTAAGGACTGGGAATGGCTGCCTTTGTAAGTAATAATAAAGATCTGGTTTTCTTTAAAAATGAAACAAGAAAGACAGAAAGTGATAAGAACCAGAAATTAGTCACATACACTTTTACATGAGATTTCTATTTTTTCCCATATTTGAAATTTACCAGGTAGTCTCTCTGAGAAAGAGCTTTATTTAAGAGGTCTGGACTGATGAACTTGGAAGATAACTACATTATTTTACAGAAGTTAGCTCTATTTGCATTAATTTTACTGACAAGCATATATGATAAATAAAATGGGAAGTTTCCTTCTTGAAAGAGAAAATTTAGTCCATTAGGAGACCTACTATGAATTCATTAGCTATTTCCCGCTTTGTTTTTCAATTCCTGGACAGCTAATATGTGCACCCATGTAAAAATGACTAAGTCATAGACTAATTCTGAACAAATAATATGATTAGTTGAAAAGATGCATTTCAAAAATACTGTTTCCTGAGCCAAACAAATGGTTACAAGTTTATCTAACATTCAGCATTGTCTCCAAATACCACTTTTTCACAAGTTGACCTTATCTTCTGCCTCCTCTTCCTATCCAGAACTGTTACCATGTTTTAACTTGTTGTTGTTGTTAGTTGCATGGAGTTGGCTCTGACTTATGGTGACCCCCATGAACAACGGAATGAAACATTGTCCTGTCCTGTACCATCTCCATGATCCTTGGTATGCTAAAGTCCATTGTTGTAACCACTGTGTATTTTGAGGGCCTTCCAACCTAGGGGGTTCATCTTCTAGCACTATGTCAGACTATATTGTGATTCATAGGGTTTTCATTGGCTAATTTTCAGAAATAGACCACAAGGCCTTTCTTCTTTAGTCTGTTTTGGTCTAGAAGCTCCGCTGAAACCTGTCAACCATGGGTGAGTCTGCTAATATTTGAAATACTGGTAGTATAGCTTCCAGTGTCACAGCAACACACAAACCACTACAGTATGACAAACTGACAGATGGGTGGTGGCCTTATAACTTACTCTCCTGATAATCACTTCTGGTCTCTCAATATCTGCTTCTACCCTCAATAGTCTGCTGCTGACAGGATAGTTGCCTGCCCTAAAGTAGACCATCTACAAAGCCAACTTTTAAGAATGACAAGACATGACCTCATATGACAATGGCTCAGATGCAGAACAATATTTCAAGGTAGATTTCAAGTGTGCCCTCTCCTATGTAAATGCTCCTGTTCATTGTCACCAGATGGCGAGCATCTTCCCTCTTTTGAAGTCCTGTGGCAATTTGCTTTTATTTTTCTTATGGCATTTAACCCGTTGCCACTGAGTCAATTCTGACTCATAGCGACCCTATAAAACAGTATAGAACTGCCCCATAGCGTTTCCAAAGAGCGGCTGATGGACTCAAACTGTCAACCTTTTGGTTAGCAGCCGTAGCTCTTAACCACTGCACCACCAGTGCTCCATTAATGAATTCTTGAGAAGCAGAGAATTAATCAACTTTGAACAACCCCCACCCCAACTCACATAAAGAAATGGTTTTGAAGGAAAGAATGGGACAAAGTGTGAAGTGTAATTGGTTTTGCTCATCATGGGCTGAGTATCACTTTGGTGAAAAAAATATTTTGGTTACGTTAATGAGGGAGTATTAGCGTAAGGTGTGTCATAAATCAATTTATTTTGAGATATAAAAGAGCAGATTAAGCAAGCAGCGAAAAAGCACACCTGGGAGAAGATAGATGCCACAACACATGAGATCTCCAACGAACAAAGAAACAGAAGCTGAAAAGAGATGAGGACCTTCCCCCAGAGACAACAGAGAGAAGAAGCCTTCTCCTAGAGCTGGTGCCCAGAATTCGGACTTCTAGCCGCCTAAAGAGTGAGAAAATAAATTTCTGTTTGTTGAAGCCACCCACTTGTGGTATTTCTGTTATAGCAGCTCTAGACAACTAAGACATCAACAGACTTTGTAATTTAATGCCATTTTTATCTATCAGGAAGCTATTATCATAATCATTGACATTTACAATATTCCCTCTCTTTTTCTCTGTCTGTCAATAGAATTGCCAGATAAAAGCACTCAATTAAATTTTAATTTCAGATAACACAACAAATAATTTTTTGGTGTAAGTATGTACCAAATATTGCATAGGACACTCTTATACTAAACATATTTGTTATTCATCAGAAGTTAAAATGTAACTAGGTGTCCTCTTATTTTCATTTGCTAAATCTGGGAATCCTACATCTTTCAACTTTTTTGGTATCTTTAAGAATAGGAAAAAGCAGAATCCTATGGGAACCCTGCAGCCCTTGGCCCTCTAATCAAAACCCTAGACGTATTACATTCTTAAAGTTTCTGAGAAAAAGAAAAGCATACATTTTAATTAAAATTGGGCAACAGAATCAGAGGCCATCTATTCCTAACATTAGGAGGATAGCACACACACTTTGTTAACTAGTGTTCTGTGTTTGAAAAGAGGAAAAGGTGGTGCCGCTGGCAGAAAAGCAAAATAGCATTAGCTGTTCTTAGGGGGACTATTAAGCACCCAGTTCAGAGAAATGGTCAGTAATAGAAATTCAATAAAGAGATATTTTCCTTGCTGTTGATTTTTTTCCCAGGCATACTGTAGACCAGCCCCCATGAGAATTCGAGAAATTTAGAATTACTATGCAAGGACCACCTTAAGGATGAGATTTAATTATTTTTTTTCTTTTTCCATTATCATTAACAGTCTCATCTTAATATGAGAAAAACTGAAACTATTAGCAGTACTAGGTTTTCATAGCTGTTATTTAGATTTTAAAAAGACATGCATTTCTAGAATGCTATCCAGCTTTGATCAGACAGAGAATAGAACTTAAGTTTTTTTATCCAGCAAAGAGAGCAGAAGAGACTTTGCTGGAGCCAGGAGTTCAAGGTTCCCAGCTCAGCAAAGCTGCTAATTGGTTGTGTGACCCTGCGTGTGCCGGTTAGTTTTTCTGATCCTTAAACTGGAGTAAGAATAGGAATGCTAACGTCCTTTCCCAATTCCATAATTCAGAAACTTCAGCAGCAGGTATCTTTAGTGAAATGCCAGCTTTTCCGGACTTTTCCTATCTTATTCTGTGTCTTCACTTTGCTCTGTATATTCAGCAGTAGGGAAAAATTCTGTGGAAAGCCCTGAAATAGTAACAGCCCAAAAGCCGCCATGGAGCCCACTCGGCTCCACTGGGCTCAGACCCTGCCAAATACTTGTCATCAAGTCACCAGCAGGACATGAGAAGGGACCAATGCTTGAGCGGCTGTGGCTCTCACTTGTGACTTGTGTCATTAACCTCCCCAGAAAACTTGGGCCAATAAAGAAGTCACTCGAAGAGCCCCCAGAAAACTAAAATATCAGTTAGAACAAAAATGCCAGCTGGGCCAGCTGCCCGATTAACCACTTGTGTTGCTGGGAGGTGAACCGATGCGTGGTGTGGCCTCTAAGTCCTGCTCCCCAGAATCCCTCAGGTCCTATGGCAGTTCCAGAGCTCACTGAAAGATCTCCAGGACCGAGCCATTTTATCAATTGTGCACCCTCCAATCAGTCTTGGGTGCCACTCAAAATCTACAAAGGGGTAAAATTCTAGACCTTGAAAAATGACTCCTGGCACTCCCACGAGCTCCAAGCTTTCAAAAAACATTGTAATGTACCCCACATTCTGGACCTTGAGATCACATTACTAAACATGGAATAAACTAAATGCTTAGTAGAGGGCTAGCTCAAGAGGAAAGAGGTTTACGGTTACTGGTACCCAGGAATGGGAGTTCTGTGTGAACCAGGCTCAGCTTTGTCAATAGTTGGCCACAAAACCCTGGTGGTTTTATACCTTCTGCTGAATCCTAAAGGGAATGTTCTTTGAAATGCAGATTTATTTTATATGTACCTTATAAAGTCCACCACCCAGAGTCCCTGTGTGGTGCAAACAGTTAACACACTCAGTTGCTACCCAAAAGGTTAGTTGTTTAAGTCCACCCAAAGGCACCTCAAAAGAAAGGCCTGGCAATCTATTTCCAAAAAATCAGCCATTGAAAACCATGTGGAGCACAGTTCTACCCTGACGCACATAGGATTTTCATGAGTTGAAGCTGACTAGACAACAACTGGTTTATATATTACCCTAAATATATTGCCCTAAATTAATCATATTGCATATTTTAAAACTAATCTTACACATACAGCTTTCTCATACCACCAAAACCAGAATGGGAAGTGTTCTGAAATGTGGGTTGAAATTTCCATTAAGAGATTAAAAAAAAAAATCCTTGCCTGCTAAGACCAGCCATCTGTGATATAAATCACAACACTACTGTGATTTCAGTTAAAGGAGGAAAATAACACAGCCCTTCTTTTTCATGGGGCTTGCAGTTTGCATGGGACTTTCACTTATATTACCAACTCATTTAAAGTCTACTAACATATACTAAGTACCTATGATCGGCCAAACTTCCCACCAGGCATTGGAGAGATAAAGGCGACTAAAACAGGAAGTTCCCTGAAGGAGACATCATCCCAGGGGTGAGAGACACATAAACAGATCCTTGCAATGCAGAGCATTAATGAAAGATATGTCTGGTGTGCTGTGAGAGTAACAGGAAGACCACTTAATCCATGATGGGGTGGGGATAAGACTTCCTGAGGAGCCAGTCCTATTGAGGATTTATAATAATCTTTTGAAGTATGCCAATATCTTTATTTAACAGAGAAGAAAACCAAAGCTGAGGAGTTCAAGTGAGTTGGCGAAGCTCCACAGCTTTCAAAAAACAGGGCCTATACGTGAATACATATCTAATGCTAAGTTCATGCTCTTTTCACTACCAACCAGTTGCCGACTCACAGCAACCCATGTGTTGCAGAGAAGAACTGTAAGTATGGTTTTCAAGGCTATGACCTTACAGAAGCAGATCACCAAGCCTTTCTCCCACGACACCTCTGGATGGTTCGAACCACTAACCTTTCAGTTAGTAGTTGAGCACTTCACCATTTGTACCACCCAAGGACTGCACTACATCAGCAACAAATCTTTATCAATTTCAGTTTTGTATTTCCCCCAACATTAGCAATGCAATGAACTAAATCTTTTTTTTAAAGTGGGAGTAATTTTTTTTCTCCTAGACTCTCTTCCATAAACTTTCTCATTTTGACAATGTATTCCGGATTGAAAAATCTCACTCATCAAGTAAATATTAGAGTTTGAATATCTAACAACGTTAGCTTTTCTCTATATTCCATCAGCATATGAAATCTTCTAAACTTTTTTCTCTGGAAACAGCATGCTTGTGTCTGAAAATTAGAAACGATTTCATGTTAATTTCTGCCCTGTAAGGAACCAGGCCACTAGCTGAATGAAGACAGCAAGGTCTCAGGTAAATACAATTGTGCCAGACATCCAAGTTTTTTAGAGAAGATTCTTCACATTGGAAAATTGTACTGACTAAAACGACCTTTTAGTTTGCCATGGAGTAGATTCTGACCCGTAGTGACCCTATATGACAGAGTACAACTGCCCCATAGGGTTTCTAGGTTGTAGATCGCTAGGTCTTATCTTCCGCAGAGCTTCTGGCGGATTTGAACCAATGACCTTTAGATTAGCAGCTCACCACTCGAACCATTGTGCCACTAGGGATCCTTAAAAGGGCCTTCATCCATTGCAGAATTAGAATTCTCTTGACCTCAATCATAAGTATAGAAAAAAAGTAGAAAACTTCCTCTTATACATTGATGAACCAGGAGATGAATGAGAAGAATTACAAACAAAAGCCCCAGAATTGTGAGTCCTTTGTAGCTAGAGCATATTTTGATCTATAGTATTTAGACTACAAGAAGGCTTGTTAGAGTCTGAAACTTCTTCTACCTATGCTAATGTTTTTCAGATCCAAACAAACAAAATCTCAAATCCAAATCAGTTGCTGTAGAGTCAATTCTGACTCATAGTGACCCCATGTATTACAGAGAACTGCTTCATAGGGTTTTCTTGGCTGAAATCTTTTCAGAAGCAGATTATCAGGCCTTTCTTCTGCAGCTCCACTGGGTGGGTTCAAACTATCAACCTTTAGGTTAGTAGTTGAGCACAAACTGTTTATGCCACCTGTTGGACAGTGTAGAACTGACCCATAGGATTTCGAAGGTTGAAATTTTTTTTTTTATTGTTATAGTTTAAGTGAAAGTTTACAATTCAAGTTAGTCTCTTATACAAGAGTTTATACATACATTGTTATGTGACCCTAATTGCTCTCCCTATACGGTGACAGCACACTCCTGCTTTCCACCCCTGATTTCTTTCCCATGTCCATTCAACCAGCTTCTAACCCTCTCTGCCTTCTCATCTCACCTCCGGACAGAAACTGCCCATTTAGTCTCATGTATCTACTTAAGCTAAGAAGCACACTCTTCACAAGTATCATTTTATGTCCCACAGTCCAGTCCAATCTTTGTCTGAAGAGTTGACCTGGGGAATTGTTTTAGTACTGGGCTGACAGAGAGTCCAGGGGCCATGCTTTCTGGGGTTTCTACAGTCTCAGTCAGACCATTAAGTCTGGATGTTTTACTAGAATTTGAGTTCTGCACCCTACCTTTCTCCTACTCCATCAAGGACTCTGTATTGTGTTCCCTGTCAGGGCTGTCATTGGTGGTAGCAGGGCACCATCTACTTCTTCTGGTCTCAGGATGATGCAGTCTCTTGTTTTTGTGGCCCTTTCTGTCTCTTGGGCTAATACTTTCCTTGTGTCTTTGGTGTTATTCATTCTCCTTTACTCCAGGTGGTTGGGACCAACTGATGCATATTAGATGGCCAATTGCTAGCTCTTAAGACCCCAGATGCCACTCACCAAAGTAGGATGCAGAACATTTTCTTAATAAGCTTTGTTATGCCAATTGACCTAGATGTCCCCCAAAACCATGGTCCCCAGACCCTTACCCCTGCTACTCTGTCCCTCAAAGTATTTGACTGTATTCAGGAAACTTCTTAGCTTTGGTTTAGTCTAGTTGTGCTGACTTCCCCTGTAGTGTGCACTGTCCTTCCCTTCACCTAAGATAATTCTTGTCTGCTATATAGTTAGTGAATACCCCTCTCCCTCCCTCCCCACCCTTGTAACCATCAAAGAATGTTTTCTTCTGTGTTTAAACCTTTTCTTGAGTTCTTGTAATAGTGGTCTTATACAATATCTGTCCTTCTGTGACTGACTAAATTCACTCAGCATAATGCCTTTGAGATTCCTCCATGTTATGTTTCACAGCTTCATCGTTGTTCTTTATCATTGCCTAGTATTCCATTGTGTAGATATACATATTTTGTTTATTCATTCGTCCATTGATAACACCTAGGTTGTTTCCATCTTTTTGCTATTGTGAATAGTCCTGCAATGAACATGGTTGTGCATAATCTATTCATGTGATGGCTCTTATTTCTCTAGGATATATTCCGAGGAGCAGGATAGCTGGATCATATGCTACCTCTATTTCTAACTTTTTAAGGAAGCGCCAAATCGATTTCCAAAGTGGTTATACCATTTTACACTCCCGCCAATAATGTAAAGCATTCCAGTCTCTCCACACCTCTCCAGCATTTATTATTTTGTGTTTTTTGAATTAATGCTAGCCTTGTTGAGGTGAGATGGTATCTCATGGTAGTGTTGATTTGCATTTCTCTAATGGCTAATGATCTTGAGCATTTCTTCATTTGTCTGTTAGCTGCCTGAATGTCTTCTTTGGCAAAGTGCCTGTTCATATCCTTTGCCCATTTTTTAATTGAGTTATTTGTCTTTTTGTTGTTGAGGTTTTGCAGATTTTAGAGATTAGACACTGATTGGATTTGATGTAACCAAAAATGTTTTCCCAGTCTGTAGGTTGTCTTTTGATTCTTTTGCTGAAGTCTTTTGCTGAGCATACGTGTTTGATTTTTAGGAGCTCCCAGTTATCTAGTCTCTCTTCTGGTGCTTGTGCATTGTTACTTATGGTTCGTATTGTGTTTATGCCATGTATTAGGGTTCCTAGCATTGTCCTTATTTTTTCTTCCATGATCTTTATCATTTTCAATTTGATACTTATGTCTTTGATGCACTTTGAGTTAGTTTTTGTACATGGTGTGAGGTATGGGTGTTGTTTCAGTTTTTTGCAGATTGATATCCTGTTATGCCAGCACCATTTGGTAAAGAGACTATCTTTTCCCCAATTAACAGACTTTGGGCCTTTGTCAAATATCAGCTGCTCATAGATGGATGAATTTATGCCTGGATTCTCAATTCTGTTCCATTGGTCTATGTATCTATTGTTGTACCAGTACCAGGCTGTTTTGACTGCCATGGCAGTGTAATAGGTTCTCAAATCAGGCAGTGTGAGGCCTCCCACTTTGTTCTTCTTCTTGAGTAATGCTTTACTTATCCAGAGCCTCTTCCCTTTCCATATGAAGTTGGTGATTTGTTTCTCCATGTCATTAAAAAATGCAGGTGGAATTTGGATGGGGATTGCATTGTATCTGTAGATTGCTTTGGGTAGAGTTAACATTTTCACAATGTTGAGCCTTCCTATCCATGAGCAAGATGTTTTTCCACTTATGCAGGTCTCTTTTGGTTTCTTGCAGTAGTGTCTTTTAGTTTTCATTGTATAGATCTTTTATATCTCTGGTTAAATTTATTCCTAAGTACTTTATCTTAGGTGCTATTATAAATGGTGTTGATTTGGTGATTTCCTCTTCAAAGTTCTCTTTGTTGGTGTAAAGGAATCCAACTGATTTTTGTATGGTTATCTTCTATCCTGAAACTTTGCTGAAATCTTCTATTAGTTTCAGTAGTTTTCTTGCGGATTCTTTGAGTTTTTCTGTGTATAAGATCATATCATCAGCAAATAGAGATACTTTGACTTCTTCCGTAGTAGTTTGGATGCCCTTTATTTCTGTTTCTAGCCTAATTTCTCTGGCTAGGACATCCAGCACAGTGTTGAATAAGAGTGGTGATAAAGGGCATCCTTGTCTGGTTCCCGTTCTCAAAGGGAATGCTTTCAAACTCTCTCCGTTTAGGACGATGTTGGCTGTTGGCTTTGTATAAATGCCCTTTATTATGTTGAGGAATTTTCCTTCTATTCCTATTTTGTTGAGAGTTTTTATCATGAATGGATGTTGGACTTTGTCAAATGCCTTTTCTGCATGAATTGATAAGATTATGTGGTTCTTGTCTTTTGTTTTATTTATGTGATGGATTACATTGTTTTTCTAATGTTGAACCATCCCTGCATGCCTGGTATGAATCCCACTTGATCATGGTGAATTATTTTTTTGATATGTTGTTCAATTCTTTTGGCTAGAATTTTGTCAAGGATTTTTGTGTCTATGTTCATGAGGGATATTGGTCTGTAATTTCCTTCTTATGTGTGTCTTTACCTGGTTTTGGTATCAGGGTTATGCTGGTTTCATAGAATAAGTTTGGGAGTATTCCATCCTTTTGTATGCTCTGAAATACCTTTAGTAGAAGTGGTCTTATCTCTTCTCTGAAAGTTGAAGCCATCCGTGCCAGAGCTTTTTTTTGTTGGCAGTTTTTTAATAACCTTTTCAATCTCTTCCTTTGTTATGGGTTTATTTAGTTGTTCTACCTCTGTTTGTGTTAATTTTGGTAGGTAATGAGTTTCTAGAATTTTTTCCATTTCCTCTAGGTTTTCAAATTTTTCAGAGTACAATTTTTCATAGTAATCTGTTATGATTCTTTTAATTTCAGTTGGGTCTGTTGTGATATCACCCATCTCATTTTTACATGGGTTATTTGCTTCCTCCCCTGTTTTTCTTTTGTCAGTTTGGCCAATGGTCTATCAGTTTTGTTGGTCTTTTCAAAGAACCAGATTTTGGACTTCTTAACTCTTTCAATTGTTTTTCTATTCTCTATTTCATTTAATTCTGTTCTTATTCTTATTATTTCCTTCCTTCTGGCTCCTGTGGGCTTCTTTTGCTGCTCTCTTTCTACTTGTTCAGTTATAGGGTTAATGTTTTGATTATGGCCTTTTCTTCTTTTTGGATGTGTGCATTTATTGCTATAAACCAACCTCTGAGCACTGCTTTTGTTGTGTCCCAAAGGTTCTGGTAAGATGTGTTTTCATTCTCATTTGATTCTATGAATTTCTTTATTCCATCCTTAATTTCTTCTATAACTCAGTAGTTTTTGAGCAAGGTGTTGTTCAGTTTCCATGTGTTTGTTTTTTTTTCCTTACTTTTTGTGTTGTTGATTTCCACTTTTATGGCTTTATGGTCAGAAAAGATGCTTTGTAATATTTCAATGTTTTGGATTTTGTTAAGGTTTGCTTTATGGCCTACTATGTGGTCTATTCTGGAGAATATTCCATGTGCATTGGAAAAGAAAGTATACTTGGCTGCTGTTGGGTGCAGTGTTTGGTATATGTCTATGAGATCAAGTTGGTTGATTGTAGCATTTAGCTCTTCCATGTCTTTGTCGAGCTTGTTTCTGAATGTTCTGTCCTTCACCAAAAGTGGCATGTTGAAGTCTCCTACTACTATTGTGGAGCTGTCTATCTCTCTTTTCAGAGCTGTTAGAGTTTGTTTTACATATTTTGGAGCCCTGTCGTTGGGTATGTAAATATTTGTTATAGTTATGTCCTCCTAGTGTATTGACCCTTTAATCATTATATAGTGCCCTTCCTTATCCTTTGTGGTGGTTTTTACTTTAAAGTTTTTTTGTCAGAGAGTGGTATTGCCACTCCTGCTTTTTTCTGAGTGTTTTTTGCTTGATATATTTTTTCCATCCTTTGAGTTTTAGCTTGTTTGTGTCTTTAAGTCTAAGGTGTGTCTCTTGTAGGCAGCATATAGACGGATCATGCTTTTTTATCCAATCTGCCACTCTCTGCCTCTTTATTGGTGCATTAAGTCTGTTTATGTTCAACGTAATTATAGATAGGTATGAGTTTAGTGTTGTCATCCTGATATCTCTTTTTTTGTGTTGTTCACAGTTTCTTTGTTCCCCTTAATTTTCTGTGCTGAGTCATTTTTCTTTATGTATTTTTTTCATCTTTTTCATTGTTGTAGATTTTGTGTTTGCTGAGTCTTTACATTTTTCTACTTTTTTATTTTGATCTGGAGGGTTGTTTGATTCCTCTTTGGTTACCTTAATATTTACCCCTATTTTTCTAAGTTTATACCAGTCTTTTATTACTTTATATCACCTTGACTTCCCCTCCATATGAAAAATCAGTGTCTGTATGTTTTAAGTCCCTCTTTTTAGTTTTAATGTTGTCCTTTTTTACACATTGATACCTCTGTTTCCCTATTTTCAATGTTTTAGCTTTGATGTATTTTCAGCTTCCCTATCTGAGTCAATATCTGGTTTCTCTGTCCTGTGTTCTAGTCTTGCGTTGTTATCTGGTGTTATTGATTATCTAACCATAGGACTCCCTTTAGTATTTCTTGTAATTTTGGTTTGGTTTTTGCAAACTCCCTCAACTTCTGTTTATCTGGAAATGCCCTAATTTTGCCATCATATTTGAGAGACAGTTTTGCTGGACATATAATTCTTGGCTGGCTGTTGTTTTCCTTCAAGGCTTTATGTATGTCATCCCATTGTCTTCTTACCTGCATGCATGGTTTCTGCTGAGTAGTCTGAGCTTATTCTAATTGGCTCTCCTTTGTAGATGACTTTTCTTTTATCCCTAGCCATTCTTAAAATTTTCTCTTTATCTTGGTTTTGGTAAGTTTGATTATAATATGTCTTGGTGACATTCTTTTGGGATCTACCTTACGTGGGGTTCGATGAGCATCTTGGATAGATATCCTCTCAACTTTCATGATATCTGGGAAGTTTTCTGTCAACAAATCTTCAACAATTTTCTCTGTATTTTCTGTTATCTTCCCCTGTTCTGGTGCTCCAATCACTCGTTGGTTATTTTTTTTGATAGAGTCCCACATGACTCTTAGAGTTTCTTCATTCTTTTATCTGATTTTTCCTCAAATACATTGGTGTCAAGTGCTTTATCTTCAGTGCCACTAATTCTAACTTCTACTGCCTCATTTCTGCTCCTATGCCTTTCTATTGAGTTGTCTGATTCTGAAATTTTATTGTTAATCTTCTGGATTTCTGATTGCTGTCTCTCTATGGATTCTTCCAGTCTGTTAAATTTGTGATTATACTCTTCTGTAATCTTCAGATGTTCCTCTATTGCATGTTCTGTGTTTTGACTAATTTCCTTCCTGATCTCTTGAAGAGTTCTGTATATTAATCTTTTGTATTTTGCCTCCAGTAATTCCAAGAAATTTTCTTCCTCTAGAAAATTTCTAGATTATTTTGGGAGTTTGCTGAAGTCATCATGGTCTGCCTCTTTGTGTTGTCTCCAAGTCATCAATAAGTTATTTTATTTATTTTACATTTGCTTACTGTGTCCTAGCTTCTTGTTTTTTGTTTTGTTTTGATACGCCCAAATAGGTTGCTTGTGTGTGCTATCCTGATCTCTAGCACCCCTGAAGCTCCAGCATACCGCCAGCAGGTGGCCAGATCTGCCACTAAGTATGTGAACCCAGGAGTCTGCCCACTCCTCCTGTATGGATTCAGCTCAGGTGTCTAGGTGGTAAGCCACCAAGTGTGTGGTGCAGGATCTCACCTACAGTCCTAGACACGCATGGATGATTGATGTAGGCACAGGCAACTGGCTGCAGCAGGGAGTCTCATTCTGAGCAAGGCTGGGGGCTGATGGCTGCCCCCAAGTGTCCAGGTGGAAACCGTGTCCCTGTTCCCTAGAGCACATAGGTGGGTGGGTTTTGCAGCTGGAATATGAGCACCCAATGCTGTTGGCTGAAAGGACTGGGGGGCACCTCTTATTCTTGGGCCCCTGTCATAGGTGGTTAGGTGACATGGGTGGAGCCACCTGTCCTCAGGCCCCTGATGTGGGTAGGTGAAGACCCTGCTTAATGGACAGAGCAGTGTCAAATGTCATGAACCTGACACTTCACAGCTGAAAGAGTTGATGTTAAACTTCAGTTATATACCCTGTTGTACTGCTGTAATGAGGGCCTATGCTGTTGAAATGGGCCCACATAAGTCTATTCAGGAGGAAAGGCACTCAAAGTCCAAGGATTCCTTAAGCCTTTGCCTTGGCAAAGGAGCTGTGCCTACCCTGAGTTCCTGGCTTTAGGGAGCTGGCAGATTATTTTGTCCCCATTTGTTAATTTGTTCCCTCTTCAAGGCTGGGAGAATGGCTCACGGTGTGCAATGGATCCTACTTCTGGCCCAGGGGATTCTGCAATTGCTGAAGCTCTCTCTGGACCAATGCAGAGCAGGGAGCAGGGAGGTAAATGGGAGAGAGTTTATTCCCTAGGGGGGTGTTTTTGATCCCTGCAGTAGACCAGATGCAAGTAGTTATCTTTCGCTGATGAGGGCTGCTTCTCACTGATTCTGGATGGCCCAGTAGACTCTCTGATACTGGGTCTCTCCCAGTGTGGAAAATGCCTCCCAAGTGTCACTGCTTGCCTGTCTCACCACACACCCCAAGCTGATCCGGGCTGAAGGGCTTCAGCTCCTGCTGGGTCAGGTCTGGCAACTCCTCGCTGCTTCCAAATTGTCTCTCCCTCCCCCTGCCACTCAGTCTGATTCCTCAACTTTGCCTTTGATGTTCAGGGCTCCTAGATTGTCATATATAATCGATTCACTTGTTTTTTTGGGTCTTTGTTGTAAGAGGACCACCGGGAACCATCTGACTACTCTGCCATCTTGGCCCTGCCTCTGAAGGTTGTAATCTTTATGGAAGCAGATTTTCATCTTTCAGCCCGGGAGCAGCTGGGGGGTTCTAATTGCTGATCTTTAGGTTAACAGTCGAGCTCTTAACCATTGCACCACTGGGGCTTCTTTTGCTAGGGCTCCTAGGCACCTGTTTTTCAGATAGTGTTTTATAACTACTGCTGCTCTAGGACTCACAAGGAAAATTGAGCATAAATTACCAAAGTCAGCAGAATTTATGTGTGAATGGCTATTTGAGCACAAGTGTTGGAAACATGACACAAACTTTGGGGACTTTCTATTGGATGTAGAAAGACTAGGTCTAAACTGAAGAAACTCTCAGTAACTCTGGGAACTATCAATATTTCAGTTCCTGCCAATGTTGAAAAAAAAGAGGGAATTGTTATCTATTATCTAATTATTTTTACTGGCATCCCTTTAATTACCAATAAGAGTAAACTTTTTTCATTTTTTAATTGATATTTTACATTTATTATATTTACTTTTTTATAAATGTCTTTTTCATATCCTTTACCAATCTTTATATTGGAGTGCTCATCTTTTTTTATTATGGAATCTGAAAAACTTTTTGGTTTTCGTTTGATTTTTTCAGTGAATGATATTTATCCATTTGTCTGTCAAAATATAACAAACATATTTTTCCTCAGGGATATAAACATTCTATTTTACATAATGGTTAACTAGATGCCCCAACACCATATATGGATTAATCTAATATTTCCTACATTAGTTTAATTATAATAAAAGAAAACGCTGTCTACTTTTTTTTCTTATTTTACAGAAATTTTCCAGCTTTACAAAACATATTTATTTTTCCAAATAAATTTTAGATGTTTTTAAAAAAGTCAAATTTGGATGAAGTAATATCTATTAATTAAGGTGGGAAATTTGTTCTCCTTTCTATTTTAATTTTTCATATCCAAATGTTTATTATTTATAAGCATTTTCTTTTATGATAATTGGCTAATTTTAGGTCCTATATATTTTTTTTTGCTTATTCCTTGGTATATAATGTTTTGTTGTTATTTAAAACTGAAAAAGTATATATTTTATGTAACTACCTATTTTATGTGAATACCCATTTTCTGTAAATACATATTGATGTGAATATATAAAATATATTTATGTGTATATATATATATATATATATATATATATATATGAAATCTCCTCCTCCTCCTGGATTTAATTAAATTTTTTTTGAGTACTTCCTCCAGAGTTTTGAAAGAGGTTCATTGTGTGGTAAGCATCCCAAAGTCTTAATGTCCAAGACTCTGTCTTTATTATTTCCACACATCTAAACAATGGATGACTGGGCTGAATAGAAAATCCTGGGTTAGAAATTTTTTCGTCAACATTTCAAAAGTAGTACCCCAGGTCCTGCTTGGCATCTAATGTTTTAAGTGAGATGGTTCATGTCAATCCATGCTTTATCTTTTAAGATGAGCTACACTTTCTCTCTAAAAGCTCTTAGAATTTTCTGTTTATAGCTTCTATTTTTAAATCTCATTACAATATTGTAGATGTGCTTCTTTCCTTACTAAATTGACAATCTCTTTGAGCGTTTATAAGCTGAGTTTTTTTTATTTTTCTTTAATTGTGTGACATATTGATCATTATTATTGGTCAATTATTTCTTTAAGTATTTTTTCTTTCTTTCTGGGACTCCTTTTATATGGATATTGACCCTACTGCGTCTAAAATTAATTTTGCACTATATTTCCCACATTTTTACTCCTCCAACACCATCTGGAAGATTTCCTTGACTTGAGCCTCCAGTTTACTAATTCCTTCTTCGTCTGTACCCATTAAACTATTTATCCCATCTACTGAGATCTTGATTTCAATATTTCTAATCTTTTTTTCTAAATTTTATTTATTTTGTTGTTACTGTTGAGAATATACACAAAAAAACACACCAATTCAACATTTTCTGCACGTACAATTTAGTGACATTGATTACATTCTTCAAGTTGTGCAATCGTTCTCACTTTCCTTTTCTGAGTTGTTCTTCCCTCATTAACATAAATTCACTGCTCTCTAAGGTTCCTATCTAATCTTTTGAGTTGCTGTTGTCAATTTGATCCCACACAGATAGTTCTTAAAAGAGCATAATGCTCAAGGCAGGCCTTTTTTACTAGTTAAGCTAAACTATTGTTTGGTTTTAAGATGATTTCAGGGTATATTTTTGGTTTAAGGTTTAAAGATTATCTCAGGGCAACAGTTTAAGGGTTGTATCCAACCTCTTTGGCTCCAGAAAGTCTGGAGTCTGTGAGAATTTGAAATTATGTTCTGCATTTTCCCCTTTTTGATTAGGATTCTTCTATTGAATCTTTGATCAAAATGTTCAGTAATGATAGCTGGGCACCATCCAGTTCTTCTGGTCTTGTGGTAAAGGTGGCAGTTGTTCATGGAGGCCATTAGCCACACATTCCATATCTTCATCCTATTTCTGACTCTCCTTCTTCCTCTGTTGCTCCAGGTAAATAGAAACCAATTGTTGTGACTCGGATGGCAGCTTGCAAGCCTTTAGGACTGCAAACACTACACAACAAACTAGGTGGTAGAGCAGAAGCACTAAACATGTTATTATGTCAATTAACTGGATATCTAATGATCTAATGAAACCATGACCCTAAACCTCCAAATAAAGTAGCCAAATCTCATGATGTGTTTGGTTATACATAAGCAGCCTCAGCAGCTACTCTTTTTTTTGTCGTTGTAAATATATCTATCACATAACCCTTGCCAATCCAACTTTTTATAGGTGTACAACTTATTGACAGCAATTACAATAATCGGCTGTGCAATACCCTTAAACAGTGTGATTTTTCTATTTTTTCCAACAGTGATGGAAAAATATTTCTAATACTGATACTCAGTATTTCTTCTTAATTCTTTTCATAACTGTGCTTGTTGCTTCTTCTTACCAACATTCCACCTTATGTCTTTAAAGATAATATGCTTATTTTTAATGATTGATAGTTCTGCTCTCTTATTTATGGTTCATCCAGTATATGTTATTCAGTTGCTAATTATTTTTGTGCAAATATGCTCATTATTTGATGCCCTATTTTGAACATGAACCCATTTTTCCTTGGTAGTCTCATCTGTCAGGCTGGGATTGTTTACGGTGTGTGCTGGATGTTTCTGGTGGGTCTAAGGAAGGAGAGTCATACACTGGGGCAGAGAAACAGAGCATTACCAGACGGATTTGACCATTTCTATTTGCTATTTCCTCCCAGGGATTTTTGCCCTTCTGAGAATTGACAACTTTGTCACAGACTTTTCTCTATTTGAGGATCTTTCCTGTCTTGGTTCCAGTTGCTTAGCTCTTGGAGGACAGAGGAATATATAGGGTAGAGGGTAGGTTAGGGACTGACCAATCATCCACTTCTCATTGTTACCATCCTGACTCCATCTGTGTTCTGGCACCAGCCTGCTTTTGCTTTTTCTTTCTTGGTATGCTAGGCTAGTGCTGTTACATTTCTGTTCTGCAGAGTTGAGGAGGTAAGTCACAATCCTACCCAAAGCCATGGGTGAGAGTGAAAATTCAAAATCTTTACCCAACCCTCACCTGGCCTCCTTTACCCCAGGCTCACCATGCTGCTGTTGCTGTTTTCACACTGGTCCCCAGAGGTTTTTTTAGTGTCATGCTTTAGTTCTTCAAATCCACACACTCTTTTTTCCACTTTGTCATTTCCTGTGATGGGGAAGAAAACCAATAGTCAGTGTTTGAGTTTTGGGGACTTTCAATATATTTTATATTTAAGTATTGTTGGCATATAATAAGGACATTGATTTTGGATATTTATTTTGTAAGATGCAGTTTTATGAACCCTTTTAGTGGGGTCGTTGTTGTTAGGTGCTGTTGAGTTGATTCTGACTCATAGCAACCCTATGTGCAACAGAAGGAAACACTGCCCAGTCCTGTGCCATCTTCACAATCGTTGCTATGTTTGAGCCCATTGTTGCAGCCACTATGTAAATCCATTTAGTCAAGGATCTTTCTCTTTTTCGCTGACCCTTCACTTTACCAAGCATGATGTCCTTCTCCAGGGACTGGTCCCTCCTGATAACATGTCCAAATTAAGTGAGATGAAGTCTCACCATTCTTGCTTCTAATGAGCATTCTGGCTGTACTTCTTCCAAGACAGATTTGTTCGTTGTTTTGGCAGTCCATGGTATATTTAACATTCTTCACCAACACCATAATTCAAAGGTATCAATTCTTCTTCAGTCTTCCTTATTCATTGTCCAGCTTTCACATGCTTATGAGGCGATTGAAGACAGCATGGGTTGGGTCAGGTGCACCTTAGTCCTTTAAGTGACATCTTTGCTTTTTAACACTTTAAAGAGATCTCTTGCTGCAGATTTTCCCAATGTAATGCTTCGCCTGACTTCTTGACTGCTGCTTCTATGGGTGTTGATTGTAGATCCAAGCAAACTTTAATCCTTGTCAACTTCAATCTTTTCTCCGCTTAGCATAATGTTGCTTATTGGTCCAGTTGTAATCATTTTTGTTTTCTTTATGTTGAGGTGTAATTCATACTGAAGTCTGTAGTATTTGATCTTCATCAATAAGTGCTTCAAGTCCTCTTCACTTTCAGCAAGAAAGGTTGTGTCATTTGCCTATGGAAAGTTGTTAATGAGTGGGGTACTCACATTTTTTTCTTAATATCTCTACACTATTGACATGTGCATTGCATTTTTATCAGCAACGTCTCTCATAACATTCTTAACCAAGCAATCACTGCTCTAGTTAGATCTAATAGTTCTCCAGTTAATTCTCTTAGATTTTCCTGTTGTCTCCTTCTTTCCCAATATTAACAGCTCTTGTTTCAATTTCTTTGTATTGGCTAATACTCTCAAAACAATATTAAATATAAATTATATTAGTCTCTGTATTTGATAATAATGTCTTTATTATTTTACCTTTAAGTTTGACATAGCCATTAGTATTAGACAATTTTTTAAAATCTTCCTTTGTCAGTAACTTTCTATCCATGCTTTATCGAAAATGTTTTCCTCAATCTCATCTAATAGATACCGTCTTTTATCAAGTGCTGTTTTTGCATCCCTTAAAATGAATGCTTTATCTATGTTGTCATACTAATATAATCATATACGCCAACTTATTTCTCAGTCTTGAACTCTCCTTGATTTGTAGCTGAGGTATTTTTATTTCAGTATATGGCAGGATTTAACTTGTTAATATTTTGTTTAATGTTTTGTACTTATATTCATAAGTGAAATTGGATGTAGTTTCATTTTTAAAAATAATATTTGTTTTTATAATCTCAAAAATTTTAAATATCATAGGAATCATCTGTTCCTTGATGGTTTGAAGAATGTTTTTTGTGAAACTGTCTCGACCTGATGACTTTGTAGAAAGTCATTTTTTGATAAAACTCCATTTTTTTCTCTAATGAATGTCTATTCAGGATTTTTTAAAAATTAGTTTGGATTCAACTTCAGGCATTTGTATTTTCTGGGGAAATGACCCATTTTAATGATATTCTCAAATATTTAAAAGTGGATGTATGTAGAATGATCTCATAGTTTAGAAAATCTCCTCAGATCTATTTTATATCCCCTCTTTCTATTGCTATGTTTTCTGTCTCTTTTCTTGATTAGATTTCCCAAAAGCCAGGTTTTGAATTTGTTTTATTTTTCAATTTTATTATTGTTTCTCTTTCATATTAATGATAATAAGTCTTTCCTTCTGTTTATTTCATTTATTTTGGTTTCTTCAGTTGAATGTCCAATTCACTTTTACTAATTGGTTCATATTTAATAAGAAAAGCACCTAAAGCAATGAAGTTTCTTCTGAATACAGCGTATCCACAGCATTTAATTTTTTATATGTAGTGTTCTCATCGTGGCTAATTTCTTTCTCAAAATACATCGATAAAATGTATTCTTTGTAGAAAATGAGAAGAGTAAAAAACAAGCAAATCACATGTAGTTTCACCAGATATAACCTCTGTTATTTAGTTTTGACAACATTTTATTTTTTAAGTGCCTCTATGTCAAAATCCATAATGAACAGAATTAAATTAAAGGGAAAACTGGGAAAAAGATCTGCAAAATATATAAGGAAGGATTAGTATTCTTAACATAAAAGCAGCACCTGTAATCTTTAAGAAAAAGTATAAGACTTTAATAGAAGAATGGGCAGAGCACCTGGATAAGCATTTCACAGTTGGAAGGCTGTGCTGGCCAAAACTATAATTTAAAAATTCAGTTTCACGTAGTAAACAAAGAAAAGAAAATTAAAGCCAGGATGAGAAATCTTTTTTTGCTTATAAATTAGCAAAGATTTTTTTTTCTTTAGTTATAATTTCTAATTTTGGCAAAGTTGTGGAGGAAAAAGGCTCTCTAATCATATTTTGGTAAATATCAAAAATAAGTAATAAAAACTTAAAAATTGATATACAAAAACCCATCACTGTCGAGTCATTCTGACTCATAGCAACTCTATAGGACAGAGTAGAACTGCCCCATAGGGTTTCCTAGGAATGGCTGGTGGATTCAAATATCCTAAGAAAATAACTACCAATGGGCCCAAAGATTGTTACAAAGATGTTACCGCAGCTAAAATAAACGGCCTGAATGTTAAACAAATGGAGAGTGGCTGATTTAACTATGTAATGTAAATGGATCGATAAGATGTTCCAAATGACAACGTAGAAATATTTATGGATAGGAAAAGATTATCATGATTCACACACACACACACACACACACACACACAGACACACACACGGCAGTTTACAAACATATTTATTCCATGACCTTATTTAGAAATATGAAGACATGTGACATATTTGCATTTGAAAAACTTATGCACACATATATTATTTCTTCCTCCTTCTTCTCCTCCTCCTCCCCCCTTCTTCTCCTTTCCTTCTCCTTTTTTATTCTAAAATTTAGAAAAAAAACACAAATGAAGATATATAAAAATTAGCTATAATATCTTTAGAAAAATATTTTCTTAAATATTCCAGCCTTTTTCCAATAGCATCAGATTTAGCAAATAGAAACTCACTGGTTATCTCTACCAGAAATATTTCAGAAGAATAGAAGGACAGAAGACTGTTGGCAGTGCATAGAGATGTGAATGCACAAGGATAGAGAGACCTGAGAGCAGAAAACTGTTCAAAGAAGGCTAATGATATAAGATAGGGACACAAAGGATAGAGCCAGTGGTGGAGAGGCACTCCTTGAGGACAAAAGTAATAATCATTTGTTGTCTAACTCAATCTCTAGCTCAATAAATGTTGAATTGATTTAAATTTATTTCATATATACCTTCCTCAAAAGATATAAGCTATCTGGGGCCAGATACCTTTTCAATTTTCTTAATATTTACCCTCCCCTAATATCTACCATGTTTTATTTATAAATGAGTGCTTTGAAAAACAGTAATATCACAACCAGGATATTGACATTGACACAATACTCAATGTATTAGCTATCTAGTGCTGCTATAACAGAAATACTGCAAGTGGATGTCTTTAACAAATAGAAATTTATTCTCTCAGTTTAGGAGGCTAGCAGCCAAATTCAGGGCACTGGCTCCAGGGGAAAGCTCTCTCTCTCTGTTGGCTCTGGGGGAAGGTCTTTCTCATCAGTCTCCCCCTGGTCTAGGAGATTCTCAGTGCAGGGACCCTGGGTCCAAAGAATGTGCTCTTCTCCTGGCACTTCTTTCTTGGTGGTATGAGTTCCCTCTCCTCTAAGCTAGATTCTTTCATTTATATCTCAAAAGAGACTGACTCAAGATACAAACTAATCCTGTAGATTGAGTCCTGCCTCATCAACATAACTGCCTCCAATCCTTCCTCATTAACATCATAGAGGTTAAGATTTACAGCACATAGGTTAATCACATCAGATCACAACCACACAATACTGGGAATCATGATCTAGCCAAGTTGACATATGTTTCTGGAGGACACAATTCAATCCATAACACCTATTTTTACTTAAACTCATTTGTGCATGTGTGTTTACTTATTTCTATACAATTTTATCATGTGTATACTTTGTTGTTGCTGTTATGTGCGGTGGAGTTGATTCTGAGTCACTATGACCCTATATGACAGAGGAGAATTACCCCATAGGGTTTCCTAGGCTGTAATCTTTATGGAAGCATATTGCCAGGTCTTTTCTCCCACAGAGCCACTGGTGAGTTTGAACTGTTGATCTTTCAGTTAGCAACCCAGTGCTTAACTGTTGCAGTACCAGGGCTCCTAATGTATAGATTACCATACTCAAAATACTAAACATTTCCGTTACCACTAGGATCCTGTTGAAGAAGAAAATCCTGCACTCTGTTAGGAGTGTAAGAAAAAGAGTTTTATTGAGGAATAATACAGCTCAAACTGGGCAGTGCTAAGTAAAAATACAAAGCACTCTGCCATCTGTATCAGGTTAGAGGTTTTTATGCATAGAGAACAAAGGAAAGGTAGGGGGTTAATGGTTGATTCAACTTCAGCTTTGGAGTCCTTTGAAATGTAAAGTTTGGTCATTTTGCTACGGAGGAGTGAGTTTTACCCCCTAGTTAAGTGGCATCAGCCAGTTTCAGTCATACATATCCTTCCTAGGAACACATTGTTTGCATCCTGACACATTCTTCCAGTAACAAATGGTATACATCCTTACATTTTGCTTCCTGGGAATACATGTTGGCCCCATCATTCTTACGTGCCTCCAGTTTGAAACTTTTCTGTTTTTTTGTTTACGTAGCCTTTCTTCTGCAAGGTCTTTGTTTTCTTGAGGACCTTTGGTTAATAAAAGTTATTTTCTTCACCTTGCCAAGCTAATAGGTCTCGTCTTCAGGGTGAGTAGGTTTTATGGGGAACATCTTAATGGACAAGGCCACATTTGAGGAACATTTCTTAGTCAAGACAGAATGATAGAGATCAAGATGAAACACACCCAGGGAGAAAAAAGAGAGGTGATTAAATGACACAATCATTGGTGAAAGCTTGTGAAACTAGCATGATTTCATTTGAAGGATCAGCTAGTTTTGAAGTATAGCATTTCATAGATAAAATGTGTTGAACTAAAGTAAAACAGCATTTTATAATTACGATAGTAGAAATGATAAGGAATATAATAATTTCAAAATAAAGTAGCAATTTTTTCCACCATTCACCCCAAGAGAAAAACCAATTACTTATAATATCAATTAAGGAAGGAACAGGATCATTAAGGTGAATTACTACACATTGCATATGATTAACATAGAGTGTAATATTAGCATTATCATCAGGAATATAGACACAACAATCAGATTTTATTATAGCACAGGTACCTCTTTGGGCTGACGTGATAATGTCAAGGGCCATTCTACTTTGGCATACTACTTTTCTCATCTTTGTCATTTCGGTATTGATCTCCTGAAGCCCAGGGGCACTGTCATTTAGGGAAGTTTGTATATATTTGGTTAATATTTTTACATGTGCCATAACATCTTCAAACCCTATCTGAGGTGTGAATATTGCCACTAAATGATCAATGAAACACCAATCGAGACCATCGAGCTCTTAATATGGGTGCTGGTAAAGGGAGTTTTGGAGCCCTGGTGGCACAGTAGTTAAGAACTCAGCTGCTAACCAGAAGTTTGGCAGTTTGAATTTACCAGCTGCTCCCTAGAAACCCTATGGGGCAGTTCTACTCTGTCCTATAGGTTCACTCTGAGTTGGAATCCACTTGATGGCAACAGAAAATAACGATTAGTTAAAATACATCCTTGAGTCCAGCTCAGGCCCAGAGTGCATCTTGCAATACAGCCTGGTGGAAGCCAGGGCCAAAGGTTGGATCACATAACCAAAAAGGTGCAATTAGGGGCTGCCCAATATATACCTGAGCATGTTAGCCAGTCAGTGGTGAACCAATCAGTACCTTGTAAGGTGCTTGTAACTGATGCATATTCAGACATTGGAAGCCATCCTATAGGTTTGGTGATGGTACAGTTATTCATATGGGTATGTTTAGATTGTTCCCAGCAACCTGACTCAGCCTTCCTACTTGGGGAGTTAACTAGATGAATTTGTTCCACAGTTGTTGATATGGGCTTGCAATACGAAGAGTACTGTTTGTGGGTTTAGAAGATTCTTTAGCTAGCCCTTCTTGGGCAATTTTATTTAGTAAACTACAGGTTGTGCTAAGACTAAAGGTTAAGTTATGGCTGGGTTTTGTTCAGATCTGAAATGAGGCTGTTTATCAACGAAAATCTAGTAATAGTGATTTCCTGAATTAATGAACTATTTCTCTGTGGTTCTTGTATTCATAGATCAAGAGCAACCCAATCAGATCCTTGTAGTGGAGATACCCACCCAGGAATGCCAGACTGGCTTGAGGTTAGGAGGGCAACACATATCCAATAATCAAACCTGTTAAAATGGTGAGCATAAGCATCTACCCAATCTAGGAATACATTAGTGGAGTCATCACAGTAGCAAAGGAAAAAGGAAATAAAAAGTGTATTTTCGGCTTGTTCTGGAGTCTTGGGTCAGGCATCTAATGTCATCTGCTTCTGGCCACAGAGGCATTTAAATGTCACTTTCAATTCTCTGGTGAGTTAGCTAGTCCAAAGAGTCTTAGTCTTTTTTAACAGTGACAAATGAATCCAAGGGTTTATTCCTGCTAATTTGGCTGCACATGGATTTGTGAGAAGGACTAAGTATGATCCTTTCCAACAATGTTCTAATGAGTGTTTTAGCTTGTGTCTCTTCCAATATACATATTCTCCTGGGCGATGTTAGGCAGACATTTGGAGTGTAGTTTCTGCTCATCAAAAAAGGCTCTAACCTGTGAAAAATATCCTTTAGAATATTGGATTAGAGGAGGCTGAGCCAACATCGTGCTATAGACAGAAGCACCATTCCAAGACCAAAAAAACTAAGTAAAATAGAGACAAATGTCAATCCTGGAACCCCAAGTGTCAAATGAAGAGATAAAGAACTCAACCAAGTGCAGAATAGAATAAGAAAGTGACAGAGAGCAGAGAGTGAGGAGATATACGGAGCAGAGGTCCCCATCAGATAATCCAGCACGGATTCACCATTTTGGACTCTTGTCGGAGACTGGTGGACAGGGAGTATAGGAAAGCAGCTTCATGGAGCTCCCAGCAGGAGACAGAGCACCCAGTAACCAGCAATACATGCTTTCCCACCCCACAACTTTCTTCCCTCTGCTTGGCCTCTGCTGCTACCAAGCAGGCCAGGGTCACTTGGCCAGGGAGGTACCAACTTTGTGCTGCTTGCATTTGCCCTGCGCACACCAGCCGGCTCCTTCAGTGCCATTTCTTTGTTGCTGGTGTTACTTTTTTCAGCTTCGTTTGGTTTCTTCCCTCTCTCTCACCTCCTCCTCTTCCTTTCTCTTGAATACCTGGCTCTGTGTGTCATCTTCGCTTCTTCTTGACAGGCTGTGAAGCGCCAGTCGGCTGGGGAACTGCTTCCCCTGTCCGTGCTGCCACACTGGTGGGATCCCTGGGGCCTTTTAGTTTGTTCGTTTTCCTTCATTTCTCAGTCTCTTGTCTCTCTACTTACCTGTTTTTCCTGTCTCCTGAATACATGGCACTGTGTGCCATCTCTGCCCCTTCTAGACAGCTGTACCATGTGCTTGGGAGCCACTTCCCTTGTCTGTGTTGTCTCACTGGTGGGATCCCTTGGGGCATTTATTTATTTTTTTTTAATTTTCTTTTTCTTTTTTTTTTCTTCATTTCTCGTTTTCTCATCTCTCTCTACTTACCTTCTTTTACTGTCTTCTGAATACTTGGTGCTGTGTGCCATCTCTGCCCCTTATAGATGGGCTGTGCCCTGAGGTCCAGGAGCCACTTTCCCAGTACCAGTGGGATACCAAGGGGTATATTTCTTTTTTTTTAATTTTTATTTATTTATTTTTTCTCTTTTTCTTTTTGTTATTCTTCATTTCTTGGTTTCTCATCTCTCCACACCAATGGCTGGCTCCCTCAACACTTTTTTTTGGCTCCTGTTTCTCTCTCTTCTTTCCCACATCCACTTAGACCCACACATCACAACCTCCTCCCTCTCTCTTGCCTATCTGCACCCTGCACTGAACATCGAAGCCCCAAATACCACAGGCACAGCCTACAGGAATCTGCCCTGCACTGACCCCAAGCCCCGCTTGGCTGGCACCAGTATGTGCCACAAACAGCCCATCCTAGCCCCTCCCCTTCAGCCGGTCCTGCCCTGCTGTACCGTAGCTGAGCAACAGGCCCTGACCATTGGACAAGGTGGTGAGAAGTATTGTACCCACAGACAAGCAAACAACAAAGTATGCACAATCCACCTGCTCAGACATAACCAAATGAAACAAAAAAGCAGGATGAAACAAATAAATCTGCAATCAATAAAGGAAGAAACCAAATGCCAAATTTCCCAAAGTCAGCAGACAATATCAAAACATATTAAAAAAAAAAGAAAAGGACAGGATGGTTCAAGTAGGTGTAAAAAAAAAATCAGATGACTTTCTAGTAGATGAAAAGGCACTAGAAATACCTGATCAAATCTTGAATATTCAGAGCTATCCAAGAGTTGAAGCAAAAAGCAGACAAAAATGAAGAAAAACTAGACAAAATCATGGAAAAGGCAGACAAAATCATGAAAAAACAGACAAAACTATGGAAGATTCAGGAAAATAATACAAGAACAAAATGTCAAAATAAACAAACAACTAGAAATCATACAAAAACAGCCATCAGAAATTCGAAAGATAAAAAGATTTCAGGAACAGATGTGTCACAGAAGGTCAGAGCAGATTTGAAAGAATGGAAGACAGGATCAGCAAAACTGAAGACAAATAGTTGAATACCACTCTGAGGAAAAATCAGAAAAAAATAACAAAGAAAAATGAAGAAACCTGAGAATGTTGTGAGATACAATCAAAAGCAAAAATTTTCGAGTGATTGGAGTTCCAGAACAGAAAACATAGAGAGGATCATTGAAGAATTGCTGACATAAAACTTCCCTAATATCATGAAAGATGAAAAGCTGACTATCCAAGAACCTTAATGAACCCCATATAGGATAGACTCCAAAAGAAAATCACCAAAGCATATCATAATCACACTCACTAAAAACAAAGACAAAGAAAGAATCCTGAGAGCAGCTCAAGAAAAAATGGAAAGTCACATACAGAGGGGAAATAATAAAACTAAGCTCTGATTACTCTGATTACATTGCAAGAAGGCAATGGGATGAGGTATATGAAACCTTGAAAGAAAAAAATTGCCATCCAAGAATAATATATCCTGCAAAACTCTCGTTCAAATATGATGATGAAATTAGGACATTTCCAGATGAACAGAAATTAAAGGAATATGTAAAAACCAAACCAAATGTACAAAAATTATTAAAAGGAGTCCTTCGGTTTAAGAACAAACAACATGAGAGCACAGCCTGAATCTAAGATACAAGATCACGTAAGCCAGATACCAACTTAAGAAATGAACTCTCAAGGTCTATTCAAAACCAAAAGATTTAAAACAGGGAACCGGAGAGGATAATCTGCAAATGACAACAACATCAGAACAATAAAAGAGGGACTAAATGGTGTAGGTATAGAACTTTCTAATGGACAAGAAGGCAAGGTGATACCAAGTAATAATAGACTGGTTCAAACTTAGGAATATAAGGGTAAATTTCAATGTAACCACAAAGAAAGTTAACAAACCTACACATCAAAATAAAGAAGAAAAATATAAGGTCTCAGTAAAAACAAAATCTACAAAAACAAAAGAGATGAAAAAAAAATCCACAAACAAAAGGAATTCAGCACAGAAGAGTAAGAGGAAAAAAGAAACCATCAGCACCACAAAAAAGCAGTACAAAATGACAGCAATAAACTCACACATATCAATAATTACACTGAACGTAAATGGCCTAATGCATGCATAAAGAGACAGAGAGTGATAGAATGGATAAAAAATACAGAATCCATCAATATGCTGTCTACAATAGACACACCTTAGAAAAAAAGATGTAAATTTATTAAAAATAAAATGATGGAAAAAATACATCAAGCAAACAGCTACCAAAAAAGAGGAGGAGTTACAATACTAATCTCAGATAAAATAGACTTTAAAACAAAATCCACTATAAAAGACAAAGAAGGGCATTATATAATTATTAAAGGGATGATCTGTCATGAAGACATAACCATAATAAATATCTTAACACCCAATGACAAGGCTCCAAAATACATTAAAAAAAACTCTAAGTGCACTGAAAAGAGAAATTAACAATTCCACAATAATAGTAGGAAACTTTGACACACCGTTCTCGGTAAAGGACAGAACTTCTAGAAAGAAACTCAACAAAGATACAGAAAAGCTAAAGGCCATAATCAGCCAACTTGACCTCATAGATATGTACAGAACACTCCACTCAACAGCTAAAAAGTACACATTATTTTCCAACCCACATGAAACGTTCTCCAGAATAGACCACATCTTAGGCCACAAATTAACCCTCAACAAACTCCAAAACATTAAGATAATACCAAGTATCTTCTCTAATCATAACGCCATCAAAGTATAAATAAATAAAAGGAAGAGCAAGGGGAAAAAAAATCAAATACATGGAAACTGAATAACAGCCTGCTTAAGAACCACTGGGTAATAGAAGAAATCAAAGATGGAATCAAAACCTTCCCGGAATCAAACAAGAATGACAACACATCATACCAAAACCTCTGGGACACAGCAAAAGCAGCCCTCAGAGGTCAATTTATAGCAATAGATGCACACATCAAAAAAGAAGGAAGGAACAAAATAGAAACATTAGCTACACAACTTGAACAAATAGAAAGAGAACAGAAAAAGAAGCCCACAGCCACCAGAAGAAAGGAAACAATAAAGATCAGAGCAGAAATAAATGAAACAGAGAATAGAAAAACAATAGAAAGGATCAACAAAACCAAAAGCTGGTTCTTTGAAAGAATCAACAAAATCGACAAACCACTGGCCAAACTGACAAAAGAAAAACTGAAGAGGATGCAAATAACCCAAATAAGAAATGAAATGGGGGACATTACAACAGATCCAACTGAAATGAAAAGACTCATAACAGAGTATTATGAAAAACTATATTCCAACAAATTTTAAAGCCTAGAAGAAATGGACAAATTTTTAGAAACACACTACCTACCCAAACTAAAACAAAACGATATTGAAAATCTGAACAGACCCATAAAAAAGAAGAGATTGAAAAGGTAATAAAAAAAAAAAAGCAAAAACCTCCCAATAAAAAAGAAACCTTGGCCCAGATGGCTTCACTGGAGAATTCTACCAAACATTCAGAGAAGAGCTTACACCAGTACTACTCAAACTATTTCAAAACATAGGAAAGGAAGGCATATTTTCAAATTCATTCTGTGAAGCCAGCATAACACTGATACAAAAACCAAGCAAAGACCCCACAAAAAAAATTATAGACCAGAACTCTTATGAATATAGATGCAAAAATTCTCAACAAAATTCTAGCCAATAGCATTCAGCATCATATCAAAAAAATAATACACCACAAACACGCAGGATTCATACCAGGTATGCAAGTATGGTTTAACATTAGAAAATCAATCAACATAATCCACCAAATAAAATAAAATAATCACACAATCATCTCAATTGATGCAGAAAAGGCATTTGACAAAGTCCAACACCCATTCCTGATAAAAATTCTCAATAAAACACATATAGAAGGGAAATTCCTCAACATAATAAAGGACATCTATACAAAACCAACAGCCAACATCATTCTTAATGGAGAGAGGCTGAAAACATTACAGGAACAAGACAAGGATGCCCTTTAACACCACTCCTATTTAACATTGTACTGGAAGTCCTAGCTAGAGCAATAAGACAAGAAAAAGAAATAAAAGGCATCCAACTTGGTAATGAAAAAGTAGACGTGTTCCTATTTGCTGATATATGATAGTATACTTGGAAAATCCAAAAGACACCATAAGAAAACTACTGGAACTAATAGAAAGATTCAGCAGAGTTGCAGGATACACGATAAACATAAAAATCAGTTGGATTCCTATACACCAATAAAAAGAAATACAAAAAGGAAATAATACCATTTATAATAGCCCCTAAAAAATAAAATACTTAGGAATAAATCTAACCAGGAATGTAAAAGAACTATGCAAAGAAAACTACAAAACACTGCTGCAAGAAGCCAAAAGAGAGCTACATAAATGGAAAAAACATACAATGCTCATGTATAGGTAGACTCAACATTGTGAAAATGACAATTCTATCCAGAGCAATCTACAAATACAATGCAATCCCAATCTAAATACCAACAACATTCTTTAAAGAGATGGAAAAACTAATCATTAACTTTATATGGAAAGGAAAGAGTTCCTGGATAAATAAAGCACTATTGAAGAAGAAGAATAAAGTAGGAGGACTTGCACTACTCGACCTCAGAACCTACTGTACAGCTATGGTAGTCAAGGCAGTCTGACACTGGTACAACGACAGATACGTTGATCAATGGAACAGAATTGCGAACCCAGAAGTAAATCCATCCACCTGCAGTCACCTGATATTCGACAAGGGCCTGAAGACCATGAAATGGGGAAGAGACAGTCTTTTTAACAAATGGTGCTGGCAAAATTGGATGTCCACCTGCAAGAAAAATGAAACAGGACCCATACCTCACACCATACACAAAAAATAATTCAAACGGAACAAAGACCTAAATATAAAACCAAAAACTATAAAGATCATAGAAGAAAACATAGGGTCATTGCTAGAGGCCCTAATACACAGCAGTAACAGGATACAAACCATAACTATCAACATACAAACTCTGGAAGATAAGCTAGATAACTGGGATCTTCTAAGAATTAAATACTTACGTGCTTATCAAAAGACTTCACCAAAAGAGTAAAAAGATAACATACAGACTGGGAAAAAATTTTTGGCTATTATGAATCTAACAAGGTCTAATCTCTAAAATCCAGAAGAAAATCCAACACAAAGACAAATAATCCAATTAAAAAATGGGCAAAGGAAATGAACAGACCACCAAAAAAGATGTTCAAGCGGCAAGAGACACATGAAATGCTCGCGATCACTAGCCATTAGAGAAATGCAAATTAAAACCACAATGAGATACCATCTTACCTTGGTATTACTGGCATGAATCAAAATCATAGAAAATAACAAATGTTGTGAGGCTACGGGGAAATTGGAACTCTTATGCCCTGCTGGTGGGAATGCAAAATGGTACAACCAATTTGGAAAATGATATTATGCTTCCTTATAAAGCTAGAAATAGAAATACCATATGAGTCAGCAATCGCACTCCTGGGAATATATACTAGAGAAATAAGAGCCATCACATAAATAGACATATGCACACTAATGTTCATTGCAGCATTGTTCACAATAGCAAAAAGATGGAAACAACTTACTTGCCCATCAACAGATGAATGGATAAACAAACTATGGTGCATACATACACACAATGGAGTACTATGCAACAATAAAGAACAATGCTGAATCTGTGAAGCATCTCACATGAATGAATCTGGAAGGCATTATGCTGAGTGAAATAAGTCAATCACAAAAGGACAAATATTGTATGAGACCACTACTGTAAAAACTCATGTAAAAGTTTATACACAGAAAGAAACAATCTTTGATGGTTACAAGGGAGGGGATAGGTGGGAGATAAAAACACTAAACAGACAACAGATAAGTAGTAACTCTGGTAAAGGTAAGACAGTACACAATAATGGGGAAGCCAGCATAACTTGTACAAAGCAAGGTCATGTAATCTCCATAGAGACATCCAAAGTCCCTGAGAGACTAAATTGCTGGGCAGAGGGCTGTAGGGACCATGGTCTCAAGGAAAATCTAGCTCAATTGGCGTAACATAGTTTTAAAAAAAAATTCAACATTCTACCTTGGTGAGTAGTGTCTGGGGTCTTAAAAGCCTGTAAGCACCCATCTAAGATATTCCACTCATCTCACCTCACTGGGAGCAAGGGAGAAGGAAGAAAACTAAAGACAAAAGGGAAAGATTAGTCCAAAGGACTAATGAACCACAACTACCTTGACCTCCAGCAGACTGAGTCCAGTACAACTAGATGATGCCCAGATACTACCAATGACTGATCTGACAGGGATCACAGTAGAGGGTCCTGGACAGAGCTGTAAAAAATGTAGAACAAAATTCTAACTCACAAAATAAGACTAGACTTACTGGCCTGACCGATACTTGAGAAACACTTAGAGTATGGCCCCTGGATACCCTTTTAGCTCAGTAATGAAGTCACCCTGAGGTTCACCCTTCATCCAAAGATTAGACAGGCCCATAAAACAAAATAAGACTAAGGGGGCACACCAGCCCAGGGAAAAGGACTAGAAGGCAGGAGGGAACAGGAAAGCTGATAATAGGGAATCCTAGGTTGAGAAGGGAGAGTATTGACATGTTGTGGGGTTGTTAACGAATGTCGTAAAACAATATGTGTATTAACTGTTTAATGAGAAGTAGTTTGTTCTGTGAACCTTCATCTAAAGTACAATAATAATAATAATATAAGAATATTGAATTAAAGATTAACAATACTTCAATAATTCAGGTTGAAAAATATAAGGGTCAGTGTAGGCAACATAAGAAATGTCCAGGGATCTCACAGTAATTATTTCATAGGGGATAAGTTTAAGCGATCCAAATGGTGTGGACCTCAGATTTAAAAGAACTAAGGAAAAGACTTCAGTTCAAGACAAATTTAAAGTTTCACAAAGATTGGCTAGTTGGTTCTTTATTATTCCTTTAGTTCTCTATACTAGGTCAGAAGACTGGAGATGATAGGGAAAACGTAGTCTTCAATTAATGGGAAAAACTTGACAGTTTATGAGTGACTTGACAAGTAAGATGATTTCTCTGATCACTGCAATGAGTTCTTGGTGTTCCCTAGATGAGTATGATGTTTTCAAGAAGTTTCTTTGCTACAAATACTGTATAGCATGATGGCAGGGGAAGGCTTCTGCCCAATGTAAAAATCAACAAATCATTACCAATATATATTTATAACCACTAGAGAGTAGAAAATGAATAAAATCTGGCTGCCATTCAAACATAGACCCAGAAGGTAAAGGGTACTGTCCAGGTAGAACTTTAAGGTGTTTTCTGAGATTACAGCTAGGGCAAATAGGGCAATGGGTGGCAACATTTTTGGCAGCCTCAAAAATTTTCCCCATTGATGTTTTCTTAAGGTCTCAATCATTCTATCTTGTCCCATGTAGAAACCTTCATATAAGGCTCGCATCACAGGAACATGCAGGAAATTGGGTAAGATAGTTTTATAATTAGGCCCAGTCCACAATTTAGTGGCAGGATCTTGGTAACAGCCTGCTTTTTTCCATGCCTTAATTTAGTCTGTTTGGGCTAATTGTTGGTGTTTCTAAAGTTTTTCTAGTTAATTCATGAAGATTAGAGTTACCAATAGACAAATTTGGGGAGTCCCTTATCATAAGGGAAGAAATAACTCGAGAGGCAGCTTCTTTGTCTGCCATATCAAGAAGATTATTTCCTCTAATTTCTCCAGTTTGGTATACTCCTTTTGGTTGGTGAGTTTGTTTTTTTAATATTGTACTTTAGATGAAGGTTTACAGAATAAATAGTTTCTCGTTAAACAGTCAGGGCACATATTGTTTTATGACATTGGTTAACAACCCCATGACATGTCAACACTCTCCCTTCTGGACCTTGGAGGACCTTTTTTTTGGTGAAAATATACATAACCAAAGTTACACCATTTCAAAAGTTTCTATATGTACAATTCAGTGACATTGATTACATTCTTCTAGTTGTGCTGCTATTCCCACTATCGTTTTCCAAATTATTCCATCACCATTATCTTCAACTCATTGTCCCATAGGCTTCCCATCAAACCTTTTGAGTTGCTGTTGTCAGTTTGATCTCACATAGGTAATTCCTTTTTTTTTATACCTTAGATGAAGATTTCCAGAACAAATAGTTGCTCATTAAACAGTTAGTACACAGATTGCCCCATGACAATGGTTAACAACCCCATGACATGTCAACTCTGTCCCTTCTCAACCTTGGGTTCCCTATCACCAGCTTTCCTTTCCCCTCCCACCTTCTAGTCCCTGTCCCTGGACTGCTGTGCTGCATCACTTCAGTTTTGTTTTATAAGGCTGTCCAATCCCCTGCCAAATGGTGAACTTCAGGAGGGGCTTCACCACTGAGCTAAAAGGGTGTCTGGGGCCATACTCTTGGGGTTTCTCCAGTCTGTCCGGCCAGTAAATATGGTCTTTTTTTTGTGAGTTAGAATTTTGTTCTACATCCTTGTCCAGCTCTGTCCAGGACCCTCTATTGTGATCCCAGTCAAAACAGTCAGTGATGGTAGCCGGGCACCATCTAGCTGTACTGGACTCTGTCTGGTGGAGGCTGTGGTAGCTGTGGTCCATTAGTCCTTTGAACTAGTCTTTTCCTTGTATCCTGTTCTTTTCATTCTCTCTTGCTCCCAAAGGGGTGAGACCAGTGGAGTATCTTAGATGGCTGCTCACAGGTTATTAAGACCCCAGAATTTACTCACCAAGGTAGAATGTAGAACATTGTCTTTATAAACTGTGTTATGTCAATTGAGCTAGATGTATCCCGAGACCATGGTCCCCACAGCCCTCCGTCCGCTATTCAGTCCCTCAGGGAGTTTGGATGTGTCTATGGAGCTTCCATGACCTTTCCTTGTACAAGTTGTGGGGGCTTCCCCAGTATTGTGTACTGTCTCACCCTTCACCCAAGATACCACTTATCTATTGCCTATTTAGTATTTCTTCTCCACCCCTCCCATCCCTCGTAACCAACAAAGATTGTTACTTTTTATTTGTCAACCTTTTCATTAGTTTTTGCAATAGAGGTCTCATACAATATTGATTCTTTTGTGATTGACTTATTTCACTCAGCATAATGTCCTCCAGTTTCATCTATCTTATGAGATGCTTCACAGATTCATCATTGTTTTTTTCGTCGCATAGTACTCCATTGTGTGTATGTACCATAGTTTGTTTATCCATTCATCTGTTGATGGACATCTAAGCTGTTTCCATCTTTTTGCTATTGTGAACAGTGCTGCAGTGAATATGGGTGTGCATATGTCTATTTGTGTGATGGTTCTTATTTCTCTAGGATATATTCCTAGGAGTGAGATTGCATTTTGTAGAACTTTTTTGTGGTGCTGACATTTTCTTTCTTCCTCTTACTCTCCTGTGCTGAGTTCCTTTTGTTTGTGGAATTTTTTTTCATTTCTTTTGTTTTTGTAGGTTTTGTTTTTACTGAGACTTTATGTTTTTCTTGTTTATTTTGATGAATAGGTTTGTTAACTTTCTTTGTGGTTACCTTGGAATTTACCCTTATCTTCCTAGATTTGAACTAGTCTATTATTACTTGGTATCACCTTGCCTTCCTCTCCATTAGAAGGTTCTGTAACTACATCATTTATTCCCTTTTATTGTTCTGATGCTGTTGTCATTTACAGATTAACCTCTCTGGTTCTGTGTTGTAATTCTTTTGGTTTTGCATAGTCCTTAAGAGTTCATTTCCTAGGTAGGTATCTGGCTAGTACAATCCTGTGTCCTATATTCAGCCTGTGGTCTGATGTTGTTTGTTCTCAGATGGAAGGACTCCATTTAATAAGTCTTATAAGTCTGGTTTTTACATAGTCCCTTAATTTCTGTGTATCTAGAAATGAACTAATTTCACCATTTTTGAACAAGAGTTTCACAGGATATATTATTCTTGGCTGGCAATTTTTTTCCTTCAAGGTTTTTTATATATCATCCCATTGCCTTTGTGCCTGCATGGCTTCTGCCAAATAATCCGAGCTTAGTCTTATTGTTTCTCCTCTGTATGTGACTTTCCATTTTTTCTTGAGCTGCTCTCAGGATTTCTTTGTCTTTGTTTTTAGTGAGTGTGATTATGATATGCTTTGGTGATTTTCTTTTGGGGTCTATCCTTTATGGGGTTTGTTGAGCTTCTTGGATGATCAGCTTTTTGTCTTTCTTGATATTGGGGAAGTTTTCTGTCAGCAGTACTGTGAAGATCCTCTCTGTGTTGTTTTCTCCCCCTGTTCTAGAACTCCAATCACTCGAAGATTTTTGGTTTTGATTGTATCCCACATAATTCTCAGAGTTTCTTCATTTTTCTTTGTTCTTTTTTCTGATTTTTCCTCAAAGTTGTAGCCAAGTGTTTGTCTTCAATTTCGCTGATCCTATCTTCCATTGTTTCAAACCTGCTCCTCAGACCTTCTATGGCATTGTCCATTTCTGAAATCTTGTTGTTTATCTTTTGGATTTCTAATTGTTGTTTTTGTATGATTTCTAGTTGTGAATTTATTTTAGCATTTTATTCCTGTGTTATTTTCTTGAGTTCTTCCCTTTTTTGTCTGTATTTTCCATGAATTTGTCTCATTTTTCCTCATTTTTGTATGCTTTTTGCTTCAACTCTTGGATAATTCTGAATATTAGAGATTTGAATTCCCTATCAGTTAGGTCTAGTGCCTTTTCTTCTTCTGGAAGGTCGTCTGGTGTTTTATTTTGGATGCCTACTGGAACCATCCTGTCCTGTTTTTGTAAATGTTTTGATATTGTCTGCTATCTTCGAGGCATTCAGTGGTTATTTTCCTCTTTTATTGATAGTAGGTTTGTTTGTTTCATCCTGCTTTTTTGTTTTATTTGTGTCTGAGCAGTTGGGCTGTGTGTTCTTTGTTTTTTGCTCATCTGTGGTCATGATATTTTTCACCTCCTTCTCCAATGAGCAGGGTCAGTCACTCAAGTATGGTACAGCAGGGCAGGTCCAGCTGAAGGGGAGTTGCTGGAATGGGTTGTTTGTGGCACGTACCAGGGCTGACAATGTGGACCAGGAATAAGTGCAGGGCACATTCCAGTAGGCCGTGCCTGCACTGCTTTGGAGTGTGATGTTCAGTGCACATGCAGGTATGCAGGAAGAAGGGGGTAGATTGTGATGTGTGGCACTAAGATGGGTATGGGAATGATGAGAGAGACGAGAGAGGAACAGTAGCCAAAAACACACACACAAACAAAAAAAAGTGCTAAGGGAGTTTGCTATGAAGTGGAGAGATGAGAAACTAAGAAATGGGGAAAAACAAAAATTAAAAAAAAGAAAAACGGTAAAAAAAAAATGAGTAAATTGAGAGACTGGAAATGTAAAAAGACAAAAAGGGAATAAGAGAGAGAAGAAAACAAAACAAAGAACAAAAAACAAAAACACCCAAAAAACAAGAAAAAAGAAATGCTCTCAGGGATGTTCCTGTGCATCTGTGCAGATTAAAGGAGTAGTTTACAAGCCACGTGGTACTGACCAGCTAGAAGGGGCTCCCAAGCCGAGAAAAGAAAAAGAAAACAAACAAAACAAATCAAAACAGAACAAATCAGAGCAAACAAACAAAAAAAGCCCTGGGGGTCCCACCAGTGCAGTGGCTTGGGCTGGGAATCAGTTTCACAATTGAGTGGTGTTTGGCAGCCTTTCAGGAAGAAACAAAAATGGCGCACAGAGCCAGTTATTTGAGAGAAAGGAAGGGGAGGTGGTGGGAGGTAAGGACGAAATCTAAAGAAGCAGAAAAAAGCAACACCAGCAGCCAACAAAAGGCACTCAGGGAGCCGAGCAGTGTGGGCGGGTGGAATCCAGGTGACACCAGTGTGAAGCTGGTGCTTCCTGGCCAAGAGACTGTGGCTGCAGGAAGCAGAGGAGGCTAAATGTGTGTGAAAAATGATGGGGGGTGTGAAAGCATATATCACTGGCTACCAGTTGTTCTGTCTCCTGCTAGAAGCTCCATGAAGCTGCTTTCTCATACTGCCTGTTCACTGATCTCCGATAAGAGTCCAAGAGGGCGGATCTGTGCTGCGGTAGCTGATACAGGACCTCTGCATGTATCTCTCCTTGCTCTCTGTTCTCGGTGAGTTTCTTATTTCATTCGGTGCTTGGCTGAGTTATTTGTCTCTTCATTTGATGCTTAGGGCTTCAGGATTGATGTATGACTCTATTTGACTTAGTTTTTCTGATCTTTGCTGCAGAGGAAAAATGTGGTGTTTCTGACTATAGTGCCATGTTGCCAGAAAGTCCTGAGCTTGTATTTTTATCACAGCAATTTCAGAGGGGAGTAATAAAGCTCCTAGAAGGCCCTCTACTAAAGCTCCATTTTTTATTGTATTTCTGGAAGATGTTAAAAATCCTCTTTGTTACCATAACATGCCAAAATTATGTACAATTCCAAAAACAAATCTATTGTCCATAAAAATATTAACAGATTTTCCTGAAGCAATTGTGGAAGCTCTAATGGGGGCAATTAATTTGGCTTGTTGGGTTGAAGTGGCTTCAGGGAGAGTCTGATTTTCAAGGATTTCAGTAGAAGTCATGACAATGTATCCAGCTTGATGGTGAGGACTAGCAGGATTGGGTTTTAAATAGGAACCATCCACAAACAAAACTAAATCAGGATTAGTTAAAACAGTTTCTTTTAAGTTTTTTAAAAGGGCTAAAAGTTGCCCAGTCACGTCTAGGCAATAGTGTGTAGGATAGCTGTTTTCATTAGTTATGAGAAGAGTAGCTGGATTTAAACAAGACATGGAATGTAGTCTTATGTTAGATGTAGCCAGGAGGGAAACTTCATAAGAGGTGAGTCTGCTTTCAGAAAGATGTCTGTGTCAAGGTAGAATTAAGTAATGCAGACACAGTATGGGACACATAGACATCTAAAAAGTTTCCCAGCATCACATCTACCGTGGTTTCCACTAGTTTGGCAGTAGCAGCCACAGCCCTAAGGCAGGGAGGGTATCCCCTGGCTACAGGGTCAAGCTGTAGGCTGTAACAACCTATAGGTCTTTGTTGTCCTCCATGTTTTTGAGTTAGTACACCTAAGCATTTCCAGACACTTCGCGTACAAATAAGAAACAATCTATGCGGTAATTAGGATAACCTAGAGCAGGCGTGTTCATTAAAGCCCCTTTCAATTGAACTATGGCCTCTTGATCTTCTGGTGCTTTTTGGAATGAATCTGGTGCAGAGGCTTTTAAGTATTTGTATGAAGGTTGAGCCAACAAAGAAAAATTGGGGATCCAGGTTTGACAATAGCTGCAGAGTTCTAGAAATTCACGTAGCTCTTTCTTTGTTTCAGGTAGAGATAAGAATAGCTTCTTTCCATTTAGGATCAATAGAAATGCCTTCTGCAGAAATTAGGTGACCCAAATATTTAACAGAAGTCTCAGTCAATTGTAATTTTTTCTAGATACATTATGTCCACCAACAGCCAGATGTTTTAATAAAGCTATAATATCATCAAGGTTGGCTTGCTGGGAGGTTGAGCAAACTAGCAAATCATCAACGTATTGCAGCAATGTAGATTTGTGTGTAAAGGCAAATCCTCATGCAGCTTCTAGAAAAATAGGTAGGAGATTCAGTAAATCCTTGGAGGGCATTAGAGTCCAGGTAAACTGTTGATTTTCCCAGGTAAAACTGACTTTCAGTATGTGCAGGAATACTGGAAAAGGCACTATAAACATTAACAATGGTAAAATGAGTTGCATCTGAAGGGATATTGGAAAGTAATAAATGAGGATTAGGAACTACTGGTAATCTAGGAATAACAATACTGTTGATTGCATGCAGATCTTTAAGAAATCTCCAGCCCCCATTATTTGATTTTTTAACTGGAAGAACAGGAGTATTACAAGGGCTGGCACAAGGAACAATTAAACTTTTAGAAAGGAAATCTTATATAATGGGAGCTAGCCCTTCTTTTGCTACTCGTTTGAGTGGATACTGGGGACTTGAGGCAGAGATTTAGATAAATCTATTTGAATTTTAATCAGCTTGGCTGAGAAAATTTGGTCTACTTCTGTGGATGTAGTGGCCCATAAGTTTTTAGGAACCAGGGAAGAGATGTTAGAAGGCAGAGGACTAGGATGAGTTGAAATTTGGAGAGGCTTAATGAGCACTTGCATACAGCGAATATCTCCTTCTTCCTGAATATAGTCTAATTCAGAATCTGTCTCTGTTGACTTAGGGATATCAGGCAGACAAAAATATTTCACCCTTTTCACTAAATTGTAAATGACAATTCCATTTGGATAAAAACCCTTCCCAATAGATTGACAGGGGTGCCAGAACTAAGCAAAAAGTGTATAAATATTTGCCAGGACCAAGAGATATCAGAACATGTTGTGAATGAACCAACATATGCTCCTGATTGGTGACCTCCACTACTTTTGAGGTTTTAGTACTCCAGGACAGGTGCTATCATAAACAGGTGGGGTTAATAGCAGACAGGGTGATCCAGTGTCAATTAAAATTGGAAACATTCTTTATTAATAAGTAAAGTAGTTTTTTCTTGCAGATTAAGAGCCACTGAAGGAAAAACCTTAGGGATAGCCTCTAGCAAATTTTTACTCATGGCCTGAGAGTCTTCTAACAGCTCAGTGGCCATTTTTTCAATATTTAAGGCTAAACTTCCTTGGGAGTCTTTCCATTCTGTTGTTCTAGCCAAAACTGAACTTCCTCTGGGCCAGTAATCATGTAAACAAGCTGGTATAGGTCAGGGAGTGCAAGCTGGTAGGCTTTTACAAGGATTTTAAATTCTTCAGAAAATTTGTAGGGATTCTCACAGAGTTTAGGAAAATCTTTCACAATGCTATGTAATTCTGAGTGTGTCCACGGGGCAAAAGTGATATGAGAAGAATCTTCATTATTACTACTGAGATGAATTTTAAAGAGAATTTCAGGCAAGGTTTTATTTGCTGGTTTTTTAGGAAAAAAAGGAAGTTCAGATAAAGTGTTATCAGAGGAGTAAGAAGGTAAAGAAGGGTATAAAGAGGTAGCAGCTGGCAGGGGAGTAGGAGCAGTAGGAGCTGAAATTTGACATTGTAATTCTTTATTCTGCTTAGTTAACTTAGAGACAGTGTCCTGCAAGGAAGCAATTTTACTGTCGTGATGTCTATTAGAGGCCTAATATACCAATCAAAATAGGCATCCCACTGAGACTGTTTAATCCAGGAGCTTCAGTTCTGTAACTTACTGTGCAGAAAAGTTAATTTAGAGAGAACAAAAGAACCCCCAAGTAGCCACTGATTTTCCAAACTGTCTCAAGGGAGGTTATGCCAGACAAACAAGAACATGTATGGTAAGAGACCATAATGGTTGTCCACATAGTGAACAGAAGTCCCAGAAGGTGGCTCCAAATCTCCTTTGGACACAGCATTCCCCATTTTATAATGACAGTAACAACAAAAATGTTTACTTGCAAGAACCAAAATAAATTCACAATAAAACTCAAAGAGCTATCAGTGCAAGGGAGCAGAGCTTGGATTTGAGAGATTTTTACCTTGAATGATTTTCAAGAACTTGAAGAAGCAGAGAACCAAACCGATTCAGCAGGTACCATGCCTGTGTCCAGATGCCCCAGGGATTGTCAAAGATAATGCACCTTCAAAATCCCATTTCTGACACCAGAAATGTCAAAGAAGAAAGTCCCACACTCTGTTAGGTGTATTATTGAGGAATAATACAGCTTGAGCTGGATAGTGCTAAGTAAAAATACAAAGCACTCCGTCATCTATCAAGTTAGAGGTTTTTATGCATAGAGAGCTAAGGAAAGGTAAGGTGTTAATGACTGATTCAATTTCAACTTTGGAGCCCTTTGAAATGTAAAGATTTGCCATTGGCTAGGGGGAGTGAGTTTTACCCCTTAGGTGAGTGGTGTCAGATGGTTTTGGTTATACACATTTTTCCTAGGAACAAATTGTTTACATTCTGACACATTCTTCCCAGGAACAAATTGTTTACATCCTCACCTTTCGCTTTCCTGGGAATGCATGTTGGCCCCCTCATTCTTATGTCTGACACAAGTGTCTCCAGTTTGAAACTTTTCCATTTACAATCCCTTCTGCTACCCCTTTATAACCACATCAACTTCCCTCTTGCCACCTCTAGCCCCTAGTCCCATATGCCTGGAAAATACTAGTCTATTCTCCATTTCTAAAAGTTTATCATTTCAAAAACGTTATATGAATGGATTCATACAGTGTGTAATCTTATAAGATTTTTTTTTTCTACTCAGCAAAATTCCCTGGAAATTTAAGTTGTCGTGTCTATCAATAGGTCATTCTTCTTATTGCTAATTCGTACTCCATGCATTGGATGTACCATAGTTTGTTTACCCATTTATCTGTTGAAGGGCATTCTAGTTTTTGGCTATTATGAATAAACTTCTATGAACATTTGTGTACAAATTTTTGTGTTAACATAAGTTTTCATTTTCTCCAGGATAAATGTCTATCCAGGAATGCAAATGCTGAGTTGTTGGGTACTTGCATGTTTAGTCTTATAGGAAACTGCCAAACCGTTTTCCAGAGTGGTCATACCATTTTACATTCCCACTAACAGTTCATGAGTGATCCATCTTCTCCACATCCTCACTAGCATTTGGTTTTGCCATTAATTTTTATTTTAGCAATTCTGATATGTGTATAATGATATCCCATTGTAGTCTTAATTTGTACTTCCTTGACAGATAATGATGTTGAACCTTTTTTCATGTGCTTTTTTTGCATCTATATTTCTTCTTTAGTGAAATATCTGTTCATGTGATTTTGCTTATTTTCTAAGTGGATTGTTTCGTTTGTTACTATTGAGTTTTGAAAGTTCTTTTTGTATACTAGTCTATTTCAAATATGTAATTTGCATATATTTTCTCCCAGGATATAGTTTGTGGTTTTATCCTTGTCACATGGACTTCTGCAGATGAAAAGGTTTTAATGTTGATGAGGCACAATTCATCTATTTTTCCTTTTATGGATTGAGTTTTTGATGTCAAGACTAAGAACTCTTTTCTTATTCCTAAACCCAAAGATTTTCTCTTATTTTTTTTTCCAGGCGTTTTATAGTTTTACATTTTCATTTAAGTCTGTGATCAATTTTGAGTTAAGTTTTGAATAAGGGGTAAAGTTTAGGTCTAGGTTTTCTCTCTCTCTCCCCTTTTTTTTATTGCGGGGGGGTGAGGGCCTTTGGATGTCCTATTGTTCCAGCATCATTTGTTGAAAAGGCTATCCTTCCTCCATTGAATTGCTGTGACCTATGTAAAAAATCAGTTGTGGGTCTGTTTCTGTATCCTATTGGAAATTCTGTGAAGTTTCCTTCCTGTGCTCCTCACCCAGGGTCACTGCTCCCTTTGTCTCAAGATGGCATTTCTGATCCATAACTCTCCTGGTTACTGTTTTTGCTCAGTTTCTCCTTCAAGTTGGTGTTTGATCTAATTCTTCTTCTTCCTTTTGATGCTCCGGGTTCCAGGATTGTCATCTGTATCTATTTCACTTGGTTTCTCAGGTCTTTGCTGGGGTCTTTGCTGCCGTCTTAGGTTGAGCAGCCTTCTCTTATATTTTTTGAAAAATTTTGTGAAGGATTGTTGTTATTAATTCTTTTTCAAATGTTTGGTTTAATTCAGTAGTGAAGCTATCTGGGCCCAGACTTTTCTTTGTGGATCATTTGTTATTACTAATTCAGTCTTTTTATTGTTATTTCTATTCAGATTGTCTATTTCTTCATGAGTTAGTTTCAGTAGTCTGTGACTTTCTGGGAATTTGTATGTTTCATCTAAATTATCTAATTTATAAGGAGCCCTAGTAGTGCAGTGGTTAAGCACTCAGCTGCTAACCTAAAGATTGACGGTTTGAACTCACCAGCTACTCCGCAGGAAAAAGATGTGGCAATCTGCTTCTATAAAGATTTACAGCTTTTAAAACCCTATGGGGCAGTTTTACTCTGTCCAGTATGATCGCTATGAGTCCTAATTGACTCGATGGCAGTGGGTTTTTTATTTCTAGATTTTCTATTCTGTTTCATTGATGTGTCTATCACACTACTAAAACCTGTCTTAATTACTGTACTTATATAATAAGACTTAATGTCAGGTAGAGTGATTTCTCCTACTTTATTCTTCATTGTCTAAATTGTTTTAGCTAACTAGGCTCCTTGACTTTCCATATAAATTTTAGAATAAGCTTGTCTATCTCTGCAAGAAATCTTGCTGGGATTTTGATAGAAATTGCATTAAACTATATCTAGACCAATTTGGGGAGAATTGACATCTTTACTGTGTTTAGTCTTGAGTATGTCCATCCATTTATTTAACTATTTTTTGATTTCTTTCATCTGTATTTTATGATTTTCAGCACCCAGATCCTGTAATGTTTTAAGTGTATGCTTAAGTATCTCATTTTCTTTGGAGGAATTTTAAATGGTACTTTTGTTTTAATTTCAGTTTATGTAGCTTATTGTTAGTATATAGAAATGTGATTGATTTTTGTGAGTTGATTTTGTACTCTGAGGCCTTCCTGAACTCATTTATTAGTTCTAGAAGTATTTTTTTGTAGATTCTTTGGGATTTTATAGACAGACAATCATGTCATCTGTAAGTAGAGACAGTTTTATTTCTTTCTCTCCAATCCATATGTCTTTTATCTCTTTTTCTGAATTATTGGAGTGACTCCAGTATTATATTAAATTAGAATGATGAGAGAGTACATCCTTGCCTTGTTCCTGATCTTAGGGGGAAAACATTCAGTCTTTCACCATTAAGTATGATGTTAGCTGTAGATTTTTTGTAGATACTCTTTATGAAATCAAGGTGAATCTCCTCTATTTCTAACATGCTGAGAGTTTGTGTGTGTGTGTGTGTGTGTGTTTAAATCATAAATAGATGTTGGACTTTGTCAAATGCTATCTCTGCATTAATTGATATGATCACGATTTTTTCCTTTAGCTTGATCGATTGTGATTAATTGATTCAAGAATTTTTTTGTTATAGACAAGCTTATTCTAAGATCAGTCCTTCTAATCCTTGCATATCTGGAATAAATACCTACCTGTCTGTCAGTTTGTTGTACTGTGGTAGCTTGCATGTTGCCATGAAGCTGGAAGCTATGCCAACAATATTTTAAATGTCAACAGCATCACCCATGGTGGACAGGTTTCAGTGGAGCTTCCAGACTAAGACAGACTAGGAAGAAAGGCCTGGTGAACTTATTCTTAGTATTAGCTAATGAAACCCTATGGATCACAACAGAATATTGTCAGATATAGTGCTGGAAGGTGAGCCCCCTAAGCTAGAAGGCACTACAATAGACACAGTAATGGACTCAAACATACTGATGATCATGAAGATGGTGTAAGACCAGGCAAAATTTTGTTCTGTTGTACATGGGGTTACTATGAGCCTGAGCCAATACCACAACGGCAAACAACAGCAACCACAATAACAATTTTTATACATTGTTGGATGCAGTTTGATAATAATTTATTAGGGATATTTAGCTCTAGGTTTACAAGAGATATTGGTCTGTAGCTTTGCTTCTGGTACAGTTAGGAAGTGTTCCCCCCTTTTATATTTTCTGGAACATATTTTGTAAAATTAGTGTTAATTTTTATTTAAATACTTGGTGGAATTCTCCGGTGAAACTATTGGGTCTGGAGATTTCCTTTTTGAGTGTTTTTTAATTACAAATTCAATTACTTTAATGGTTATAGGACTATTCATATTATCTATTTATGCTTGGTTGAGTTTTAATAGTGTGGTTTTCAAGGAATTAGTCTATTTCTTCTCTGTCAAATTTCTGAGTCTAAAGTTGGTTATAATATTTCCTTATCTTTTTTAAAACCTGCAAGCTCTATACATTTGTGTATTTCATTTCTGATATTGATAATTTGTGTCTTCTCTTTTTTTTTTATTTTTGTCAGTCTTGCTAGAAGTTTATCAATTAATTGTATTCATTTTTTTAAAAGAACCAATTTTTTGTTTCACTGATTTTTCTCTATTATTTATTATCAGTTTCATTCATTTACTCTTTTTTTTTAAAATTATTTCCTTCCTTCTGCTTGTTTTGGGTTTACTTTTCTCTTCTTTGTCTAGTTTTTTGAGGTAGGAAGGTAGGATACTGACTTTAGAGATTTCCTAATTTCTAATGTAAACATTTTAGTGCTATAAATTTCCTTCTTAGCACTGCTTTACCCACATTCCACATACTTTGATATGTTGAGCTTTCATTTTCATTTAGTTCTATGTAGTTTTTTAATTTCCTTTGAGATTTCTACTTTGGCTAAATGGATTATTTAGACCTCTGGTTTACTTTCTATCCTCTGTCATTTCCACTCTACTACCCAGTCCATCCAGTGAGTTTTTTTTTTTTTTTTTTTCCATTTCTCCTTTTTTTTGATGTCTATAATTTCTGTTTGGTTCTTTTTTTATAACTTTTATTACTTTGCGGGTATATTTTATTTTTTAATTTGCATGAAATTGTAGTTGATTGGTGAAGCATTTTTATGATGACTGCTTTAAAATCCCCGTCAGATAATTTCAGCATCTGGTTCATCTCAGTCCTGGAGTCAGTTGATAGACTTTTCTCATTTAAGTTCTGTTTTTCTTGGTTCTTGGTACAATGAGTGTGTTTCTATTCTCTTCTGGACATTTTGTCTAATATGTTAGGAGACACTGGGTCCTAATTAAATGTTTTATTTTAGTAAGAAGTCATCCTGTTTAGGTTTAGAACACAGGTCTTGGCTTACGTCTGTGGGCTATAGCTTCAATGACAGTTTAATTTTCAGAGTATGAGCTATGTTGTATTGGACTTCCTTACTCATCTGGACCCCCTGGGGTTCCTGTTGGTCTCTGCTGATGCTGCTTAAGGGGGCACAACGGGTGATGGAGGAGTGAGTTGGGATTCCCCTACTGGTGTTTCCTTGCAGATCCAGTGTCTCTGGGCAGGGAAGGGGTCTCTCAGGTGCAGGGGGTCAAATAAGGCACTTGTATCCCTCTGATGGTTTCACCATCCATACCCCTGGTGTCTCCCAGCAGGGAAAGGAGTCTAGAGAGTCTCAGGAGTCTCAGGCCAGTGGGACACTTGGAGTAAAAGAAGTTTCCCAACTGGGCTGTGAGTGGGTCCCTCTTTCTGGCTCTGGCCCCTGCCTTAGTGTCTCTCAGTGATGGAGGAGCGTCTTGGCTGGAGGGGAAGACTTCCCCTTGCCACTTTTTGTTGGCAGGGCTCCCGATTATACTTGATGCTGTCAGAGGGAATCCCTTTCCATTTGGGGAAGAAATGAGCCTACCTTGGCTGCATTTTCTTGGGTAACCTTCTTTTGGGTGGGGAAATGTAAGATGCCCTACTTCTGTCATTCCTCCAGTCCTTGGGTCCCAAGCCAGTTGTCCTTCTTCTCATCACCATTCAGAGTTCCCCTTGGTCGTCTCTTCCATTATTTTCAGGGTGTATTGTAGTGATTAGTGAGGAAGAGCAGGGAAAAACAGGTCTATGCCATATTGTCAGGACTGAAAGTCCTACCATGACATTTTTGTTAAAAACTTAGAAATTGAATTCTAAAAAGATTTCACAAACACAATGAGTTAGTTTCTGTGTATTATCACATCAAATAGGCCAAAAATAATAATCTAAGAAATGAGTGTATTGTAGAGATCTTTATCACTTTAATGTAATTAGTGCTTTATTGATTTAGGCACTTTTACGGCTGGTGCTTGAGTAGCAAACTTGAGAATTAGATAATGGAAAGGCATTTTGTCTCAAGGTTATAATATATGAGGTTTCTCTCCTGATGCACACAAGAAAAGGATGCTAAATACCTAAAATAGAGATATATCCATCCTCTAAAGGCAATATACTTTAAACAATTTTCATATTTTATTGTGTTTAAGGCTAAGGAACTTCATTATTAAAATCATATCCATTTGCCAAAATATGCAAAGCAATGATGTTATCCTGTATCAGGCTCCCTTTGCCCCCTCCCAACTTCATCCTTTTTATAACTGGAATTAATTGTGGATGACTTTGGCTCATGACTATGTAACTGATTCCTTGCTGGAGGTTTGGAGAACAAAGCCTCTGCATTTGTCTCTGTCTTTAACCCTCATGTGAAGAACCGATTTTTCAGCCTTTTTTAAATTGATTTTATATTTGGTGAAGTGATTCAACATGTACTAGACACCCAAATTAATTGGTATGGTTCTGGATTTCCAAAAACTGTACTCATATATATGAAATATATCATTTGGTAATATATGAATAATTTGTAATACCCAGCAAGTGTCTCATCACATAAAACATACATGTATAAAAACACATATACAATCATATCAGCTTTTACTAGTTTACAGTGAGAATTTTACTGACAGGCTATTTATGACATCCCTTAAAGGATAATGTAGTTTACATTTATTGTTATTATGACATATAATGGTATTTACACATGCACTATTTGGATATTTTATCTTTGCATCAATTAAAATTCTTCAGAGCACTTTTAAATTCATGATCTTGTTTTATTTAACAATCCTGCTCTATAAAGTATCTTCAGTTTGCAGATGCGGAAACTGAAAAGAGGCTTGGAACTTATTTTTCCTAAGGTCAAGCAGTTACATTCTAGCAGCCTTAAGACCAGAATATAGATCTTCTGACTCCAGGCTCTTTGCAGTAAACATCAATCCCTCTGTGACTAAAGCCCAAACACAGGATAAAAGAAAACAGGGAGCAGAATGCAAAAGAAGTTATTCTGTGCTGTATTTGAAAGTGTCATCCACACTCATGAAGTACCGCTAATTACCAACTTGGTGCTAATTTACTGATTTGTGTCTAGTCTGTGACTAAACATTATCTAGCCCATGCGAATAAATTCTGATGTGAATAAGATAATTTTGTCATTGGCCAAAACATACACTTCAGCCGTACCTAGATGAGCAGTCTCCCAGCCCATATATCCCATATACAGAGCCTATTTATTTGTAGTCAATGTAATAAAATTATGACCAAGATTATAATTTATAAGTTGCCAAAAATGTATCTAGAATGATCATTATATAGGAAATGATTTCAAGTTATTATACTACTATTAATCTGACTTCCATTCAGAATTCTGTGCAGAGCAGGAGTCTAAATTTAGGACTTAATTCTTCATATGCTTCCAGATTTATCCGGAGAATGTAGCTTTATATTAACAATGCAATTTTGTTAATTAAATAAGCTGCATTCATTTTATTATAAAAATTGTCTACTTATGAGATTTTCTAATAATTGAGTCTATTTGTTTCACTTCCCTTGATGTATTAATATTTTCTTTGCATGGTGCTTTAGAAAATATATGACTTAGAAATCAGCCTAATTCTTGTCACAGCTGCAGCCTTACTGATGCAGAAAATTTAGCATTTATATAAAATGAAACCATCACTAATGCTTTCTCTGCCTTCCTAGAATCTTCTTTGTTTAATCAACATGTTTGGAATCTCTAAAAAGGGACTGCTTTCAGGAATAAGACAATAGGGATGAGAGGATGCTGATGTGTGAATAAAATGGTGATATAAAATAAAATTGATTTTTTTCCCTCTCCAGCTGAAGCCTGTAGAAGTTGAGCTGCCTGTCACTGATAGCTGTATGAGTCAGTCTCTGATTCATAAATTACAGTCCTGACCCACCCCTAGACCAGGATTGCCTCTGCTATATGTTTCCATGGTGCTGAATTTCCCCTATCATAGCACATTATTGTTATTGCTTATTGTATTTTCTGTATTCCCTGATAGATGTAAGAGGTCAGAGACAATGTCTGCCTTGCTTCTCATTGTCTCAGCAAAATTTAGCATAATGCTAGCACACAGTGGGCCTTTAATAAATGTTTGTTGCATAAAAGCATGAATACCAGAAAGAACGAAAACACTGACTGGGACAGCATTCTCTCACTCCCTTAGAATAACAGACATGAACCCTAATATTCATATTTTCATCATTTATCTGTCTACTCTTTAGTGACAGTTTTGGAGAAAGGGAAGGGGAAATTGAGTGTATATGGCAGTAGCATGAGTTTTTAAAAAATTAGCTTAAAAATTCTGACAAGCTGTAGAAGTTATACCCTAAAGTATTGTCTGTTATAGTCTTAATCTTTTCAGCAATATGTACTCTGAAACAATAGGTACAAATGATAGCAGTAGGTACTTAATTCTCAAACAATAGGTACTCCACAAGAGACCTGGGAAGCATTATGGCAGGGTATGCATTTTATCATGAGGAGGTGGTGGAAAGGGTTGGTATGAATTTCACGTGGCCTGGGAATAGGCAGAAAGTCCCCTCTTCGGAGATGCTGGTGGGGCAAGAAAGATGTGATTGGAGGAAAGTGCGTATGCTAAAAATGAAGAGATAGACAAAGCCAAAATCTAGGCAGTTGTGTCATGGCCCAAAATTGCAACAGGAAATCTACATGGCAATTATGTCGAATGATTCCAAAGGCAGCTATTGGAAAAGGAGTACTAACGCAGGAATCTGGGGGTAAGGAGATGAAAGCAAGCACAGCTTAGTTAGATAGATAATGAGATGGGGAATATTATGGATTGAATTGTGTCCCCCGAAAATGTGTGTCAACTTGGTTAGGCCATGATTTCCAGTATTGTGTGGTTGTCCATCATTTTATGATCTGATGTGATTATTCTATGTGCTATAAATCCTAACCTCTATGATGTTAATGAGACAGGATTAGAGGCAGTTATGTTAATAACTCTATCTACAGAACTAGATTGTATCTTGTGTCAATCTTTTTTGAGATACAAAAGAGAGAAATGAGCAGAGAGACAGGGGACCTCATACCACCAAGAAAGCAGCACCAGGAGCAGAGCGCTTCCTTTGGACCCAGGGTTTCTGAGCTGAGAAGCCAAGGGTATTGGATGCTGCTATGATAAGCCATCCAAGCCATGGTGCAAGAATGCTGATGCTTGTTTTAGGGCCAGGGTGGGACGGATGAGGTATGCTAATCCCACACTTGTGGTCTCTGAGTAGTATTTTGCTTTTGTTTTCCTCCTCTGTATCCTCTTCATAGGCTTCCACAGCTCCACCACCATGAGCACCCCACATGCTCCCTTCACAGCCATCACCATGATCTCTTTCATCCCTTTCCAACCTTGTGAAAGAAATGTCACACTTAGGCTATAATTTTCATTCAGTTGACTGGTATGCTATGGGCTGTGGCGTCAGCTTGGCTGAGTACTATCCCTTGCATTAATAAGGGGGTCAGGGAAGGAATGGGTAACAGTAGGACACACAGACATTGTAAGTCTAGGAAGGATACTGGGGTTAAAAGCTATTGCATTTCCACTTCTAGTGAAATCCTGTGGTAATGGACACCCCTTTGCTATGCTGCCCACCTGGACTAGGCTTTCTTCACCAGTACAATCAATCCAGGTTGCAGCTGACTTCTTCTAAAGAGACCTAAATTCTCTCATTCACGAGGGACTGCTGGGATGTCTTTTGTTTTTTGAAAGTCAAAGAATCAACTTTATCCACAACGTCTCAACCCCTATCATCCTTGGACACAACCCAAGACGTAAGCCCCACTAGTCAACTGTGATCTACCTTCATCTTTTCCTCTGATGGATCCTCCTATATTCTTTTACTACTAAATCTGATAGAATTCCCATTCCATGAAAAACACATCCTCTACATTTTCACCTTCAACATCTCCACTAAAATACGTAGTAAGCATCTGAAACTTGTTGTTGTTAGTTGTCATCAAATCAATTTTCAATTCATAGTGAACTCATGTGACAGAGTAGAACCGCCCCACTGGGTTTCCAAGGCTGTAATCTTTTCTAAAGCAGATATCCAGGTCTTTTTCCTGAGGAGCTGTTGGGTGGATTCAAACAGCCAACCTTTTTGTTAGCAGCCAAACACTTAACTGTTGTGCCACCAGGGCTCCTTACTTCACACTTAGCATGTATAAAACAGAATTTTTTATTCTGTGTCAATCCCTTCTCCAATCTCCTTTTGCTTCATTTTCCTTCCTATTATCAGATAATAACCAAAAACCAGTTGCTGTTGAGTTGACCCCATGTCTGTTAAGAGTAGAACTGAGCTCTATAGGGTTTTCAGTGACCGTGCTTTTTTGGAAGTAGATCACCAGGCCTTTCTTCTGAGGTGCCTCTTGGGTGGATTCAAACCACCAGCCTTTGGGTTGGTAGCCAAGTGCTTAACTGTGCCACCCAAGGACTTTTATTATTAGATAATAACACTTACTATTCAGTTGGTCAGTTCTAGTTGCTTAGGCCAAAAACCTCGAAATCATCCGTGATTTCTTTCTTTTCTTTCTAAACCATGTTGAAACCATCAGCAAGTCCTGTTAGCACTACCTTGAAACTATAGCCTAACCTCTTCTCACCACCTCCATCACAACGATCTGGGGCAAGCCACCAGCTGTTCTACTAACTCATCTCCCTGCTTCCACTCTTATCCTCTATGTTTGATTCTATTCCCAGCTGTCAAAATGATCCTCATAGAACAAAACTGGGATCATATTACTCTTCTGCTTACAACCCTCCAACAGCATTTCATTAGAGAATCAAGATCAAAATCCTTGCCTTGGCTTACAAGGCCTTGTGTAATCTGATTCCCAGATATCTCTGCGACCACATCTTATACCACCAGCAGTGTGCTGATAAATGCTTAACAACCAGCTCTTCAGGTACAGTTCTGACATGAATGTTGGTTGGTATTTCATCAACGTTAACCAGAAGACAAAAGTAAAACAATGAAGATGTATGTTGAATTTCACCCATGTGCTAATGCCACGAGTGACTTCTTTGCTGAATTGGATATTAGTTTTCAAATACTGGAAGAATATTTTCTAAATTTTTGTGCTAGTCAAATGTAACATGAGACACTTTTAAGTTTAATCTGCACTATTTACATTTTATCCATATCTTTCTTAAGTCTAGACAGTCAACAAAAAATAAATTAAGCATTTGCCAATTTCCATGGTATAATTCTCCCACCATAGCAAATTTCAAGTTAACAACGTGATGTCACTGAATGCAGTTAGGAAGAGATCCACAGTAGCATACAGGTATATAGTATTTCTACCTTACAGATATTGTTGTTAGTTGCTGTTGAACTGGCTCCTAGTCATGGTAATCTTATATATAACAGAACAAAACATTGCCCAGTTCTGTGCTATCTTTATGATCATTGGTATGTTTGAATATATTGTTGTGGCTATTGTGTCAATCCATCTCTTGAGGGTTTTCCTCATTTTCGTTGGCTCTCTATTTTATCAAACATGATGTCCTTTTCTAGCAATTGGGCTTTCTTTATGATACGTTCAAAGTAAGCACGCCTAAGTTTCTCCATCCTCTCTTCTAAGGGACCTTCTGGTTGTATTGCTTCTAAGACTAATTTGTTCATTCTTCTGTCAGTCCATGGTATATTAAATATTCTTCTCTAACACCATAGTTCGAATGCATCAATTCTTCTCCTGTCTTCTTTTATCATTGTCCAGCTTTGTAGATATAAATAACTTCAAGAGCATACATAATAGTAAGATGTAGTAAAATAAATAGGAAATTATGAGTTTTGAGTACTTATTATTTTTGTTTTTAATATGACATTTAATTCTAAGTTTACATAACTTAATTTAATAATGGCTGTGCTTAACAATCAGCTTGCATAATTCCTAAAAAAATTAACAATTGACTTTTATGAGCTGGTACAAAATGGCTCCAGCACACCCCTTCCCCACCATTCACTCTGCTTCAGCTACCCTGGCCTCCTTGCTGTTCTTCAAATACACTAAGCACTTTCCCAACTCAGGGACTTTGACTTCTCTAGTCCCTGTAGCTAGAACGTTCTACCCCCAGATATCTGCATGCCTTACTCCTTTATTTTACTCATTTCTTTGCTTGAATATCACCTTCTCAGTAACGGCTTCGCTAACCATTCTGATTTTTACTGGCACCCTATTACCCTCTACACCTTTCCTGTGCTTTTATTTATTTTCATAGCACTGATCATTCCATGAAAGTCTATTATATGTTTGTTTATGTGCTTATTCTCTATTTAATAATAAGATAAATATAAGATTAATAATAATAAAATATAAGAATCAGAAGGTCAGGGAGTTGTTCTTCACTCTAGCCCTAACGCTTAGAATAGTTTCCAGTCTACTGTAGAGGTTTAAAAAATATTTTCAAATATTTTGGAATGAATTGAGTTTCTTTTTTTTTACTTATCTTACTCTTAGTTTCTTAGTACTACTCTAACAGAAATACCACAAGTGGGCAGCTTTAAAGGACAGAAATTTATTTTCTCACAGTTTAGGAAGTTAGAAGTCTGAATTCAGTGCACTTGCTCTAGGGAAAGGCTCACTGTCTGTCGGCTCTGGGGGATGATCCTTGTCTCTTTCAGATTCTGTAGCCCCCTCATTCCTCAGTTCCTTGGAGATCTTTACATGGCATCTATCTTCTGCCTATTTGTGCTTTATCCTGTGTCTAATCTGCATTTTTTATAACTCAGATGTAATTAGGTTTAGGACACACTCTACACAGGTATGTCTCCATTAACAGAACAAGGAAAATCCTATTCCCAAATTGGATTCTATCCACAGGTATAGGGGTTAGGTTCCAACACATATTTTGGGGAGACATTACTCAATCCATAACACTTACCTTAATCAAAATCTGCCTTTGAACCTCTTTCAAGTGGGATGCTATTCTTATTGACAAAACAATCTTCAGAGCACTGGCACCAGAGCCCCTGGAGTTGCAGGAACGAGGACCTCAGTGTTGAGAGATGGACTCAGCATCCTCCCTTCTCAGGGGCTCTTCTGAACTCCAGCTCCTTTGAAGCTCATGCCATTTCTCTTTACCACCCTATGTGCCTCTACTCATTTTTCCCATGGGCCTCCTGCTGATCATTGCCCCTCATACATTGATGACTTAATACTCGTATGGATATCACCTTTCAAAAACCATATGTTCTATGTTCCTTTTGATAATCCCAGCATCTAACTCAATGTCTAGCACATATTAAGTGATTGATAAATCTTTCTTAACTAACTGAATTCATGAGTTGCAGTCTCAGCCACTTTTATACAGTTCTCATTGGGAGTGAGCCAGTTACCCATGGATCAGACCTGGAGGCTCTCCGGTGGTTATACTGCTAAGAGTTGTCTCTGGACTTTGTAAGAGTTGGGAACTGGTACGCTTATCTGTCAGGGGCATTTCCTGATACATAAGTTTAACAAAATTTGTGTCTCTATATGATCTTCAACCTAATATAAACTAGATAGCCCCAAAAATTCAATAGTTCAAGTCTGATTTCCCTGGTCATCTGACTGTTTTGTGATGATGTCAATGAAGAATGCAGCAGAATGACAATTTCTGAACATTCTTCATTTTGACTCTGAAACTTGTTACAAAATGATAAGTAGAGGCCACTACTATGGTATATTGGGTTTCATGCCTATGACCTGGCATTTTTTGTTGTTTTTTCCTAAACTCAAATAGTCTCACTTGGCATTTGGAAGACTGACGCAACTGTTTCAGCATTCCCCAGGCAATATTTAAGTTAATTAAAAAACCAAAATAAACTGGTCTCCAAAAAATAGAGAACTTAAGAATGCCAATAAACAGCCATTTATGTTTTTGTTATGACAGAGCTTTGCGAAATGTTTAATATTCTAGGGCACTGAGTTAGCCAGTCAGTAATACCTACCACAAGCAGCACCTAGGATAGTGACTGGAAAATAATAGGCTTTCAATTAATCATTATTTAACTAATGAATATAGGTGTGTAAAGCATTGTACTCAATAGGAAAAATATTGAAGACAGAAAATGTGGTTTAATCTCTTTAGTCTTTCAAAATAAATATGGGAAAAGGAAATACAAATATCTGAAAAAAAGATATAAGGAATTTTAATGGTATATTGACATTCTCAGTAAGGAGTAGGAAAAATTAATCTGGGAAATTTGGATGGGGTGAAATAGGATCTTGCCCAGAGAGAAGAGGGAAAAATGGCAGGGGGTCTAACCCTTTGCATGGTAGAAGGAGAAACATGCTCTTTTTTCAGAAGAAGGTTTTACACTAGCCTCCCACAGCTGGTGTCAGATCAGTACAAAGCAGAGCAGCAGAACCCCAGGTGGGTCTGCCTTGGGTCCACTGTAAAATGGCTTGAGGCTGTGCCAACCCACTAGCCCAAATAGGTCTGCCACAGCGGTACTGGCCAGGCAGCATGAATAGGTGAGAAAGTACACTGGAGTGAAGGAGTAATGGCCCAGCCTCAAGGCAAGAAGAGACTCACCTGAGATGCAATCTCAAGATGACAGTAATGGAGCCACCAGGGAATGAGTCATATTTACAAAGAGGGGCCACAGAGAAGACACCAACTGGGAGAAGAATGGCCTAGGTGAGTGGCAAGTTAGTTAGCAATTAGCACTGGAAAGGAGGGTTCCTGAGACACCACAGGTGCCTGGCCTGAAACAGAATTATTCAGGGATTAAAGGAAAGAATTAGACTTCCCGTAGGTGGGGGTTCAGAGACTAGGATATTTTTATTCCCTAAGTCACATGGCCTACATTTCCTCTTGATTGTTCCCGTGGAGACCTTCAGGTGTCAGGGCCATATATCAGATGATGTGTGTATGGTGGCTCTGCATGTACCCCTCTGACCCTGATGTCCCCTTCAGTTTCAGGAGAGGTACTGCACCCATCAGTGCAGCCTGCTGGTGAACAGTGGTGACTTTGGGGTAGACACTCATTCAGGCATCCTGCAAATGTTTATTATGCATTAATTATGTGATAGGTACCCTTCTAGTAATGGAGATAGAGATGTAAACTAGAGAGACCTAGTTTGGGTTCTCGTGGTGATACACTGCAGAAAAGAGACAGATGATAAACAAGTCAGTTAGTGTATTAACAAGATAATGTTGAATAGACAGAAATGCTATAAGGAAAATAAAAGATGATGACATGATAAAGTGACTGGGTTAGGTGGGGTGGTTCACTTCAGATTAATAGTGAAGGAAGAACTCAGAGGAAGTGGCTTTGGAACTGAGACTAAATGGTGGAAGGATTCAAGCATGTCAAGATCTGGAGGCTGAGTGTTCCAGGCTGGAGGCACAAAGGATTTGTGGCAGGGGCAAGTTTACTGTATGTGAGAAACAAAGAGAAGGCCAGAGTGGCTGGAGCTCAGTAAGGGAGGCAGAGCATGGTGGACGAGGGTAGGAGCAAGTTTAGGTAGGGCCTTGAAGTCCTAGCTCTGTCTCCCACCATCTGTGAAATTTTGGACAAATTACAGATGCAGCCTGGGTTATGGTGCCTTTAAAATGGAAACCTATAAGCACCTACATCATACTCCATTGGGAGAGTTAAACGAAATCATATATTTAAGTACATAGCACAATATCTGGAACATAGTAAATGCTCATAAGTCCTGTCATTATTAATAAATTCTGCAGGGACAAATGTTAATGATGAAAAGATGGCTAAAACTTTTTGAGGAGTTGTTTTGTTTTGCTTTAGCAAAATAACTGTTGCTGGTGCACCGAGGTGTGGAGGAGAGATGCTGCATGAGTCCTGAGATAATTGGGATGTGGACACGACTGTGCCTTGGCGATGGGTAGAAAGGTGAAGAGCCAAGAATTATTTTGGAAAAGGAACAAATAAAAGGATGATATATTGAAAATTATTGAACTAATAATTATCTGAAGAAGGAAAAAACTGGAGACAAAGATCTGTATGTTTTTTATTGCCTTGCACTGACTTGGATAACACACACAATCACAGGAAGTGGTAATAGCGTTTTGATTTCTTTCTTTTAATCAGTTATTTTAGTTTTCATCTAAGAAAAGAAAAATAGAATATTATATGGGAAGAAAGGAGCCATTTGATGTAGAGGAAAAGACATTAGTTACTCATAATATTTCTGTGCACCCTCCTGGATTATCCTTTTCATAGTTTATTTGTATAGTTTGTTTTATAGTTTAATGTGTAGTTTGTATAGATTGTAGAGCCATATCTGTAGTTTGTAGAGCCACATGGGTCAGAGTGCACCTGACCCAAGCCATGGTGTTTTCAGTCGCCTCATATGCACACAAAAGCTGGACAATAAAAAGGAAGACTGAAGAAGAATTCACATACTCGAATTGTGGTGTTGGAGAAGAACGTTGAATATACCATCGGCTGCCAGAAGAACAAACAAATCTGTCTTGGAGGAAGTACAGCCAGCATGCTCCTTAGAAGCGAGGATGGCAAGACTTCATCTCACTTACTTTGGACACGTCATCAGGAGGGACCAGTCACTGGAGAAGGACATCATGCTTGGTAAAGTGAAAAAGAGAAAGACCCTCAATGATATAGCAGTGGCTGCAACAATGGGCTCAAACATACTAACGATTGTGAGGATGGCACAGGACCAGACAAGATTTCATTCTGTTATATTTGAGGTCACTGTAAGTCAGAGTTGACTCAGTAGCAACTAACAACAGAGCCATATTTTAAGAGGAAAAAACTGTGACATCTCTAGCACAATATGCTCTGGTGTTCAGACATTCATACAAAAACCTTTCATGAGATCCATTGTGTGCCCAGCACTCTCTGACAGGCACTCAATATGAGCCCTGTTCTCAGGGCAGCACCTGTAGAGAGGCTTTTAATAGCAGCGCAAGAGCTCTGACTCTGTCCTTGTTAGGACAGACACAGAGCTAAGCACTGGTCTCTCAAGATGGAAAGTCAAGACTCTCCTTCCTAGTAAGATGGTTGGCACATTATTTTGACTGACCCTCTTGCTAAAAATAATGGAAAATTCCGGCTAGGATGGGGAAAAAAAATCTCATAGCATTGATGCCCTAGCAGGAAAGGGGCTTTCAGGCTGAAATTTAAGTGAAGGTAGCTACCTAGAGAGGCACAAAAGGGATGGAGACAACATTGGCTTCAAGAGAATTTGCTAAACAAGATGAACCTGAGATTTGGTTTTCATGAATACGTGGCCATGGGGAATTAGGGCAAAGCTCAGGGCCATAAAACTGGGATCCCAAGAGCCACATCCTTGGCATGAAAATGAACCAGAAATAAGGATATCTAACCAAAAAGTTGCAGGTTTAAGTTCACTCAGAGGTGCCTTGAAATAAAATCCTGTCCACCTGCTTCCAGAAATCAGACATCAAAAACCCTATGGAGCACAATTCTACTCTGACACACATGGGGTTGCCATGAGCCAGAATAGACTCCACAGCAACTGTTTTTTTTTGTTTTTAATTTGGGTACATGACTAAATAACAATCATTTTATTGTTAAGATTCACAATTACCTATTATCATAATTATCAGAGTCACAATGATCAGGGTTAGCAGGGTTAGAAATTTTATATAATATCTTCTGTGCAACAGAAATTTATCTGTGAGCAGATTGAGTGTCTGTTCCGACAAAGAAAAAGAGAAGGTATTTAAAAAAGATTAAAAATAACATTAACATACAAGAATTTCTTTGTTACAGGCTCAGGTTTGGGTCTATGGCAAGCAAAATCCTGTCTTTTCTTTTTTGGGCACACCTCAAGCTCCCCTGCAGGTAGGTATGGTCATGAGACAAAGTTCTCTACAATGCAGTGTGAGCAAAAGTAATACAGATCACCTCCAGCTCTGGCCCATAAAACTCCTGCGCACCCTCCATCCTTTCTCCCACTCGACTACGTAAACAGAGATGGTGATGTCCAGCTAAAACTAGGAAGTCAGGTGAGAAGATGGAAGGGTCTCCATCAGCCTGAGTCCTTGGATGACTGTGAGGTAGAGATGACCCACAGACCTGAAGCCACAGATCCTAGACTGTGACAATTACATGAGAATTATATAAGAAAGTAATAAACTTCTATTGTGTTAAACTGCCACTATTTCGCGATCTAGTTGGTACTTCAGCCTAGCCTAATCTAATTAACACAGGACCTAACCACCTTCCATCCTGAAGACTATAGACCAGGCAGCTGCTGCAGACCCACATCACAAGGAAACTTGAGATTGGAGGGAAGGAGTGGAGTGGCAAAACCATGAGAAAGGCAGAAAAGGACTGGGGTGAGGTGGGGTGTGGGTGGGGGAATGAATGACTTTCTAATTATTTTCATTTGTCTTATTATGAAGAACATTAATGAATAAAGCATATATGTTGAGATAATGAATAAAGCAAAATAAGTTAATATCCTGTTCTCACAATCTCAGGACTTTAGGAACTCCTCATGTGGCTCTTCCTGATGGTAATCCTTACAAGCCCTGAAGAGGTAGCCACTATTCTTGCTTTCATGATAATTATTCTCTTTCTTTTCTTACAGATTTATCAGTATATGTGTGTATCTCATAATATATTATTAATGCCCAATTTATCCTTTAAATTTTTTATAAGTAATACATAACTTTACATAAATAGAATCATTTTGTATGTAGTCTTTTGTAATGACCACTCAGTATTGTGTTCATGAGATTCATGCCTGTCAATACATGTAGTTGTCGATTTTATTTTTACTATTAAATAGTATTTCTATTGTGTGACTATACAGCAGTTTATACACCCAATCTACTATTATAGGGAGCCCCAGTGGCACAGTGGTTAAGTGCTCAGCTACTAACCAAAAGGTGGATGGATTGTTCAAACCCACCAGCTACTCTGTGGGAGAAATATGTGGCCCTCTGCTTCCATAAAGATTTACAGCCTTGAAAACCCTATGGGGCATTTCTTCTCTGTTCTGTAGGGTTGTTTTGAGTTGGAATCAACTCCAAGGCAACGGGTTTTAGTATTGATAGATATTTGGGCTCTTTCCAGTTTTTGCTGTTGTGAATAATACGTGAACAGTCTTGTACATGCCTCCCAGTGGACAAGAGCTTACATTTCTCTAGGCTATAAATATATATTTTGCTTTAATTTTCTTGATTACTGAAAGGCTAGCACTTTTTCTTTTTCTTTTTTTTTTTTTTAGCTGTTTGGGTTTCTTCTTTGTGAAGTTGTTAGAATCTTTTGTCTAATTTACTATTGGATTGTTTGTATTTTAATAATTTATAGGCTTGCTTTATATATTCTGGCTATTAATCCTTTGACCTGTTGCAATATGTTCTCCAAGATTGCAGCTGGTTTATTTAGCATTTTTCATGGAACTTTTTGATGAACAGAAGTTTAAAATTTTAAAGTGTTTGATTTTGTGACTTATTTTATCCTCAGATCCACATGAAAGTTGACTTGTGGATATAAATCTTCAGGTGAGACACCTCCCCCCCATTGCAGCCAAAGACTGATAAAAGGAAGTTTACTTCTATTTTCCTTTCAAGGTGTCTCCCCCTCACCCCATTTATCTATTCATTGATGCTAAGGTCCTACAGGGGTTCTACTTTTATTAAAAGATCTCCAATCGACTCTCTAGTTTGCAAACCCTTGCTTTTATAGTCTTACCCGTGTTCTTCTATTTAAACTGAAATTTTAGGTCTACAAGCCTTATAAAATAACCTCAATGCAGCCACTGGCTTCAGCCTAGCTCATCTCTCTGGATTTACATTTTAGCTTTGCTTTCCACTCTGAGGACTTCCCTCACTTTGCTACCACATCAGTCATGTCTTCAACAAAAGTTTTTAATGTTTTATACAGAATTGTAAATTGTTTTCCAGTGGCAAGTTTTTTAGGATATTTTGTATGACTTATGGCCAGGAACAGAAGTCCAAATAATACATTTTCAGACAAGAAATAAAGAATCCAATTATCATTGGGTGGATGAGTCTAATAGATAAGGAAATAAATGATATAGCAGTCTAAAATAGAGCCTAATTCTTCAGTACAAAAGGAAAACAAATACTAACCAAAGCATATTTTACTATGGATTCTTTCTAAAATAGCAGGGAACTCTATAGAGCTCTCTCAGTTTTGACTTAATTACTTTTAAAACAATTTATTGTCCAGAGGATCACCAATTTACTTAAGTTATACAAAGCACAGTTCTTGGCATGTAATATTCACTCAACAAACTGTTTAAAAATAAAAATTTCTGAATTTAAATAAGATCCTGTCATTAGTTTGCTTAAGATAAATTGATGTCTTTGCATTGTTTACAAATTTCTTGGCATGATAAATAAGACCTGGCATTGTTTGCACTTTTGCATATGTTGCTGTCTCCACCTGGAATTCCATTTCTCTTCTTCTGCCCATCCAGTGGGCTCCTACTCATCCTTCAAGAATCAACATAAACTGCACCACTTCTATAATATTTTCCTTGATTATCCCAATACTTACTCATGCAGAGAAGGACTCTTTCTCCTCCTTGTTCCATTGAACAATCTACATACCAAATTCTATCATATCACACCATACTGCAGTTATTTGTTATGTTAGATCTTGGCCAGTTTGTACACTATAAGATATTTGAGGACTGGGTAGTGTCTTACTCAGTTTCTTATCCCAAGACACTCAATTATTGCTCTTGGTACATACAAGATATTTAAAAGTATTGGTTAAATGACCAAATTGAGTATACAGTTTACCAATAAGGTTGGGAGGATTTACACTTTTAAAATAAAATAAGAAATTTCAGTTCAGTATAAAATCTGGGTAAAGTGTATGTTACCTAAAGTAGGTCCTGCTTGGTGAGGCTTCTCATCAATAAAGACACACTGAGGTGAGGAGGGAGGAAGAGCATTTATTGCAAGTGCGCAGGCAAGGAGCAAGGAGGTGTATTCCTCAAATCAAGCACCCCAAACAAAGGGAGGGAGAACCTTTTATACCATCTCTCACAAGGAAGCACATACAAATATTATGGACTACATAGATTATCATGGCACACAGGCATAGTAAGACAAATTGCTTTTTTTTCTTTAGCATGTAGGCTAGTAAACTGGATTTGACTGACTTGAGCCACAACCAGCACTTTGAGGACAATGGACAGGAGGGGGCATGTTCTGTTTGATCTGAGCAGCTCCCAGTTGAGCCACACCCATCGCCATCACCTAAGCTTTTGTTTGCTAATGGAAAGGAGGCACAGGTAAGCAGCTATTGGCTGTGTTGGTTATCAATCTCTCCTTCTCTTTGGGGATATGGTGATAAGTAATATTCCCTGGGTTGTGGAGAGCATCTTCTAAACTGGGTAATGGCTCACTGATGTAGGAGATTGTATTGTATAGAACAGCAGACAAAAATTCCTGTTACAGCCATTCTGGGAACATGGTGCTATAGACAGAAGCACCATGACATCCCTCCACAGCAAAGACGTGAAAAACTAAAACAGAGACAAATATCAGTCCTGGAACCCGACAAATATCAGTCCTGGAACCCTAAGTGTCAAATGAAGAGATAAAGAACTCAACCAAGCACCAAATGGTATAAGAAACTGACAGAAAATCAGTTGGATTCCTTTACAACAACAAGGAGAACCTTGAAGAGGAAATCACCAAATCAATACCATTTACAATAGCTCCCAAGAAGATAAAACACTTAGGAATAAATCTAACCAGAGATGTAAAAGATCTATACAATGAAAACTACAAGACACTACTGCAAGAAACCAAACGAGAACTGCATAAGTGGAAAAACATACCTCGCTCATGGATAGGTAGACTCAACACATTGTGAAAATGTCAGTTCTACCCAAAGCAATCTACGGATACAATGCAATCCCAATCCAAATTCCACTGGCATTTTTTAATAAGATGGAGAAACAAATCACCAACTTCATTTGGAAAGGGAAGAGGCCCCGGATAAGTAAAGAATTATTCAAGAACAAGGTGGGAGGCCTCACACTACCTGATTTTAGAACCTATTATACTGCCACGGTACTCAAAACTGCTGGTACTGGTACAACAACAGATACATAGACCAATGGAACAAAATTGAGAATCCAGACATAAATTCATCCACCTATGAGCAGCTGATATTTCACAAAGGCCCAAAGTCCATTAATTGGGGTAAAGACAGTCTCTTTAACAAATGGTGCCAGCATAACTGGATATTCATCTGCAAAAAACTGAAACAAGACCCATACCTCACACTATGCACAAAAACTAACTCAAAATGGATTGAAGACTTAAATATAAAATCGAAAATGATAAAGATCATGGAAAAAAATTAGGGACAATGCTAGGAGCCCTAATACATGGCATAAACACAATACGAACCATAAGTAACAATGCACAAGCACTAGAAAAGGGACTAGATAACTGGGATCTTCTAAAAATCAAACACTTGTGCTCATCAGAAGACTTCACCAAAAGAGTAAAAAGATAACTTACAGACTGGGGAAAAATTTTTGGTTATGACAAATCTGATCAGTGTCTAATCGCTAAAACCTACAAAATACTGCAAAACCTCAATGACAAAAAGACAAATAACCCAATTAAAAAATGGGCAAAGGATATGAACAGGCACTTTGCCAAAGGAGATATTCAGGTGGCTAACAGTCACATGAAGAAATGCTCATGATCATTAGCCATTACAAAAATGCAGATCAAAACTACAATGAGATACAGTCTCATCCCAACAAGGCTAGCATCAATCCAAAAAAACACAAAATAAGAAATGTTAGAGAGGTTGTGGAGAGACTAGAATGCTTATACACTGTTGGTGGGAATGTAAAATGGTACAACCACTTTGGAAATTGATTTGGCACTTCCTTAAAAAGCTAGAAATACAAGTACCATATGATCCAGCTATCCCACTCCTTGGAATATATCCTAGAGAAATAAGAGCTGTCACACAAATAGATATATGCACAACCATGTTCATTGCAGCACTGTTCACAATAGCAAAAGATGGAAACAGCCAAGGTGCCCATCAACGGATGAATGGATAAACAAATTATGGTATATCCACACAAAGGAATACTACTCAACGGTAAAGAATGACAATGAAGCCATGAAACATCTTATAACATGGAGGAATCTGGGGGGCATTATGTTGAGTGAATTTAGTCAGTCACAGAAGGACAAATATTGTATAAGACCACTATTATAAGAACTCAAGAAAAGGTTTAAACACAGAAGAAAACATTCTTTGATGGTTATGAGTGTGGGTAGGGAGGATGCAGGTTATTCACTAACTAGATAGTAGAAGTATTATCTTAGGTGAAGGGAAGGACAGCACACTACAGAGGAAGTCAGCACAACTGGACTAAACCAAAGCTAAGAAGTTTCCTGAATACAACCAAACACTTTGAGGGACAGAGTAGCAGGAGTAGGGGTCTGGGGACCATGCTTTCAGAGGACATCCAGGTCAATTGGCATAACAAAGCTTATTAAGAAAATGTTCTGCATCCTACTTTGGTGAGTGGCATCTGGGGTCTTAAAGCTTGCAAGCATCCATCTAAGATGCTTCAATTGGTCCCAACCACCTGGAGTAAAATAGAATGAAGAACACCAAAGACACAAGGAAAGTATTAGCCCAAAAGACAGAAAGGGCCACATAAACCAGAGACTTCATCATCCTGAGACCAGAAGAACTAGATGGTTCCTGGCTACCACCAATGACCGCCCTGACAGGGAACACATACAGAGTCCTTGATGGAGCAGGAGAAAGGTGGGGTGCAGAATTCAAATTCTGGTAAGAAGACCAGACTTAATGGTCTGAAACTGGAGGAACCCCAGAAAGCATGATTCCTGGATTCTCTATCAGCCCAGAACTAAAACAATTTCCAAGGCCAACTCTTCTGACAGGAATTGGACTGGACTGTGGGACATAAAGTGATACCCGTGAGGAGTGTGCCTCTTAGCTCCAGTAGATACAAGAGACTAAATGAGGAGCTTCTGTCAGGAGGTGACATGGGAAGGCAGAGAGGGTTAGGGGCTGGTTGAATGGACATGGGGAATCAGGAGTGGAAAGGAGAAGTGTGCTGTCACAGTATGGGGAGAGCAGTTAGGGTCACATAACAATGTATGTATAAATTTTTGTATGGGAAAAAAGAAAGAAAAAAAAAAAAAAACCGACAGAGAGCAGAAAGCGAGACTTATGAATGGAGGTCCCTTATCAGCTAACGCAGCACAGATCCATCATCTTGGACTCCTGCCAGAGATTAGCAGACAGGGAGTACAGGAAAGCAGATTCACGGAGCTCTCAGTAAGAGACAGAGCACCTGGTAACCAGCGAGACACGCTTTCCCACCCCCTACTCTGCCTCCTCCTGCTCGACCTTCGCCGCTTCCTGGCTGGCCAGTTCACTGCTTCCCAGCAGGCAGATTCCCGACTTCCTGGAAAGCCAATTTGCTGTTTCATGGCTGTCATGGATTGAATTGTGGGCCCCCAAAATATCTGTCAACTTGGCTGGGTCATGATTCCCAGTATTGTATGATTGTGTATCATTTTGTAATCTGATGTGACTTCCTTATGTGTTGTAAACTCTACCACTATGATGTAATAAAATGGATTAGAGGCAGCTATACTGATGAGGTCTACAAGATTAGACAGTGTCTTAAGCCAATCTCTTTTGAGATATAAAAGAGAGAAGCAAGCAGAGACACATGGAAACCTCATACCACCAAGAAAGCAGTGCCGGGATCACAGCGTGTCCTTGGGACCTGAGGTTCCTGCGCTGAGATACTCCCAGACCAAGGGAAGACTGATGCATCACAAGGACCTTCCTCCAGAGCCAACAGAGAGACAAAGACTTTTCCTAGAGCTGATGCCCTGAATTTGGACTCGTAGCCTACTCGACTGTGAGAGAATAAATTTCTCTTTGTTAAAGCCATCCACTTGTGGTATTTCTGTTATAGCAGCACTAGATGACTAAGACACCAGTGGACAGATTCTCGGCTTCCCAGAGAGCTGATCTGCTGTTCCCTAGTGGGCTGTGACTGTGGCATGGGAGGCACTGGCTCTGTGCCACGCAAATTCACCCCACCCATACTGGCTGGCTTCTTCAGTGCCATTTCTTTGTTGCTGGTATTGCTTTTTTTGGCCTCTTTTGGTTTCTTATCTGCCTCTCACCTCCTCCCTCTCCTTTCTTTCAAACACTGGACTCCATGTGCCATCTTTATTTCTCCTTGACAGGCTGTGAAGTGTTGCTCAGCTGGGGAACTGCTTCCCCAGTCCAATTCCTTAGTCATCACTGCCACATTGGTGGGATGTCTGGGGGCCGGTTTTTTTTTTCCTTTTATTTATTTGTTTTCTCTTCCTTTTTTCCTTTTGTTTTTCTTCATTTTTTGGTTTCTCATCTCTTTCTACTTCTTTTACTGTCTCCTGAATATCTGGTGCTGTGTATCATCTCCAACTCTTATGGCCTGGCTATACTGTGCAGCTTGGGAGCCGCTCCCTGGTCTGTGCAGCTGTGCTGGTGATATCTCTGGGGGCATATTTTAATTTTTTTTAATTAATTTTTTTTCCTTTTTCTCCATTTCTTGGATTCTTGTCTCTAGACTCCAACGGCAAGCTCCCTCAACATTTTTTTTTGCTCTGTTTCTCTCTCCTCTCTCTTCTTTTCCATACTCAACCTAGCTCCACACATCACAACCTGCCCTTCCCCCTTTCTCCTGCCTATCTGCACCATGTGCTGAACATTGCACTCCCAATCAATACAAGCACGACCTACCAGAACCTGCCCTGCACTGACCGCTGGTCATTTGGTCAGCCCAAGTATGTGCTACAAACAACCCATCCTGGCCCCTCCCCTTCAGCTGGACCTGCTTTGCTACACCATAGCTGAGTGACTGGGCCTGTCCATTTGACAAGGAGGTGAAAAATATCATGTCCACGGACCAGGAAACAAAGAACGCACAGCCCACCTGCTCAGACATAAACAAATAAAGCAAATGAACAGGATGAAACAAACAAATCTACAATCAATAAACGAAGACAATAACTATCGAATATCCTGAAGACAGCAGACAAAACATATTAAAAAACAGGACAGGATATTTCCCATAGGCATCCAAAATAAAATACCAGAAGACTTTTCAGTAGAAGAAAAGGCACTAGAACCACCTGACAGGGAATTCAAATCTCTAATATTCAGAGTTATCCAAGACTTGAAGCAAAAAACAGACAAAAATGAGTAAAAAATCAGACAGAGTCATTGAAAAGGCAGACAAATTCATGGAAAGCACAGACCAAAAAATAGAAGAATTCAGGAAAATAATACAGGAACAAAACTCTAAAATAAATTCGCAACTAGAAATCACACAAAAACAACAATTAGAAAACCAAAAGATAAACAACAAGATTTCAGAAATGGACAGTATTGTAGAAAGGCTGAGGAACAAGTTTGAAACAATATAAGACATGATTGGTGAAACTGAAGACAAACACTTGGATACAACTTTGTTTGAGGAAAAATCAGAAAAAAAGAACAAAGAAAAATGAAGAAACCCTGACAGTTATGTGGGATACAATCAAAAACAAAAATTCACGAGTGATCGGAGTTCCAGAACAGGGAAAGAAAACAGAAAACACAGAGAGGATCACTGAAGAATTGCTGACAGAAAACTTCCTTAATATCATGAAAGACAAAAAGCTGACTATCCAAGAAGCATATAGGATAGACCCCAAAAGAAAATCACCAAGGCATATCATAATCACACTCTCACACTCGCCAAAACCGAAGACAAAGAAAGAATACTGAGAGCAGCTCAAGAAAAGCGAAAAGTCACATACAGAGGGGAAACAATAAGACTAAACTCTGGTTATTCGGCAGAAACCAGGCAGGCAAGAAGGCAATGGGATGACATATATAAAACCTTGAAAGAAAAAATTGCCAACCAAGAATAATATATCCTGCAAAACTCTCATTCAAATATGATAATGAAATTAGAACATTTACAGATAAACAGAAATTAAAGGAATATGTAAAAACCAAAGCAAACTTACAAGAATTATTAAAGGGAGTCCTTCAGTTTGAGAACAAACAACATCAGATGACAGCCCGAATCTAGGAAACAAGATCGCACCAGCCAGATACCAACCTAGGAATTCAACTCCAAAGGTCTATTCAAAACCAAAAGATTTACATCAAAGGACCCAGAGTCCATCAATGGGGAAAAGACCGTCTTTTTAACAAATGGTGACAGCAAAACTGGATGTCAATCTGCAAAAAAATGATACAGGACCCATATCTCACACCATACAGAAAAAATAAATCAAAATGTATCAAAGACCTAAGTCTAAATGCAAAAACTTTAAAGATCATAGAGGAAAAATAGGATCAATGCTAGAGACTCTAATACATAGCATTAACAGGATACAAACCAAAACTAACAACACACAAACTCCAGAAGGTAAGCTAGATAACTGGGATCTTCTAAAAATTAAATACTTACACTCATCAAAAGACTTCACCAAAAGATTAAATAGAAAACCTGCAGACTAGGAAAAAGTTTTTGGCTATTACAAATCTGACAAAGGTTTAATCTCTAAAATCTACAGGAAAATATAACATTTCTATGACAAAAAGACAAATAATACAATTAAAAAATGGGCAAAGGAAATGAACAGACACTTCACCAAAGAAGACATTCAAGCAGCTAGCAGACACATGAGGAAATGCTTGCCATCACTAGCCATTAGGGAAATACAAATCAAAACCACAATGAGATACCATCTCACCCCAGCATTACTGGCACTCCTAGCAATATATCCTAGAGAAATAAGAGCTGTCACATGAATAGACATATGCACACCTATGTTCATTGCAGCATTGTTCACAATAGCAAAAAGATGGAAACAACCTAGATGCCCAACAACAGATGAGTGGATAAACAAACTATGGTACATACACACAAGGGAATAAAGAATAATGATGAATTTGTGAAGCATCTCACAACATGGATGAATCTGGAGGGCATTATGCTGAGTGAAATAAGTCAATCACAAAAGGACAAATATTGTATGAGACCTCTATTGTAAAAACTCATGAAAAAGTTTACACACAAAAAGTAATAATCTTTGTTGGTTATGAGGGATGGGAGGGGTGGGGGGGAAATACTAAACAAGCAATAGATAAGTGGTATCATTAGTGAAGGGTGAGACAGTATATAATACTGGGGAAGCCAGCACAACTTGTTCAGGGTAAGGTCATAGAGAATCCATGGACAAATCCAAACTCCCTCAGGGACTGAATTGCTGGGCTGAGGGCTATGGAGACTATGGTCTCAGGGACCATCTAGCTCAACTGGCATAACATAGTTTATAAAGAAAATGTTCTACATTCTACTTTGATGAGTAGCGTCTGGGGTCTTAAAAGCCTGTGAGTGGCCATCTAAGATACTCCACTGGTCTCACTCCTTCAGGAGCAAGGGAAAATGAAGAAAACTAAAGACACAAGGGAAAGATTAGTCCAAAGGACTAATAGACCACAGCTACTATGGCCTACACCAGACTGAGTCCAGTACAATTACATGGTGCCCAGCTACCACCACTGACTGCTCTGATAGGGATCACAAAAGAAGGTCCTGAACAGAGCAGGAGAAAAATGTAGAACAAAATTCTAACTAAAAAAAAAAGACCAGACTTACTGGCCTGACATAGACTAGAAAAACCCTGAGAGTATGGCCCCCAGACACCCTGTTAGCCCAGTAATGAAGCACTCCAGAGGTTTACCTTTTAGCCAAAGATTAGACAGACCCATAGGACAAAATGAGACTAAAGGGGCACACCAGCCCAGGGGCAAGGACTAGACGGCACGAGTGGACAGGAAAGTTAATAAGAGGGAACCCAAAGTCAAGAAGGGAGAGTACTGACATGTCACAGTGTTGTTAGCCAATGCTTTAAAACAACATATGTACTACCTGTTTAATGAGAAGCTAGGTCGTTCTGTAAACCTTCATCTAAAGTTCAATTTTAAAAAAGTACAGAAAAAAAGATTCCTGTTACAATTAAAGAAAATAAAAATAGTAAACAAATGCTTTTGCCAATTATAGTTAGATAACCAGGAGGTGAGCCAGTCAAAGGTATTTGACCTATCTTGGTTAGGAACATGAAGTCAAGCAGCTCTCTGACATATTGACAAATCCAACATTTAGTCATGTTGGTCGCACTTGCTACTGATTGTGCTAATTTTACCAAAACATTACTATGCCAAGACTATGTGAGGGACAGAGTTAAGAGAAGAATGAAGATGAAGTACCACAGCTTCATATTTGCATGAAACAGGGTCTAGCTTAAGAGACCTACTATCTTAAATAGGTGAAATAGGAATAGGAAGGAAAAAACCACAGTAAACAAACTCTGTAGGTTAAAAACTCAGAGTCTCTTAAACGGATACTTCAGGTCTTGTAATGGCTCACAATTCCAGTTTCTCTGAAAAGTTTTCGTTGCAGGGTTGGAGTCTGGGGCAGGTGTAACTTTCAGCCAGGTGTAGTGAATCTATGTTGTTTTTTTCTTTTTTTTTTTTTAGTTGTGCTTTAGGTGAAAGTTTACAGCTCAAGTTAATTTCTCATACAAAAATTTATACACATATTATTTTGTGACATTAGTTGCTATCCCCACAATGTAACAGCACACTCCCCCTTTCCACCCCAGGTTCCCTGTGTCCATTCAACCAGTTTCTGTACATTCTTGCCTTCTCATCCTGGAGAGGCTTTTGAGCTGGAGAGGCTCATCTTTCCAGGCACGCAGCAGGACCCAATCTCCAGGCTGAAATGAGTAGACTGTCACGTCATGAGGGTGTTCTTGTCTGGCAAGGGCGTATCTGTGGAGAAAACAAAGGATGGCAGACAAAGAATGCAAATACTCTTGTTCAGTTTTTTTTACCTAATACAATTAAATGGTCACCATTCATCAGCCCATGAGTTTTCAGGAGGGGCTTCCCATAGATTAGCTCAAAAGGGCTTAATTTAAGCTTGCTTCTGGGAGCCGCCCTAACCTTAAGCAAGGATATAGGGAGAGCCTGTATTCATGTTAATTTTGCTTCTTGACACACCTTTGCTGTGTGTCTTTTAAGTGTCTGGCTCATTCTTTCACCTTTCCACTGGACTGTGGTCTCCAGGCTGCGTGTAGTCGCTGTTTGATGTCCAGGAAATGTGTGACTTTTTGGGTTACATCAGCTGCAAAGTGAGGTCCATTATCACTTCCTCTGGAAGCAGGTAATCCAAACACTCCATGGGCTGGCTAAAATTCTTAGTAACCTTTCTTCCTGTAACTTCCACCACTGGTATTGATTTCTTTGATAAGGGTCCCTTCAGATAGTTAATAACCAAATAGGTGGCTCCTGTGTCCAATAAAAAGTCAATCATTTCTCCCCCGACCTTTATTTTAACCAGGGGCTCGTCAGGGGAAACTGGAATAAGATTGGCCCCTGGTCCCCCTCAGTCCAACTCTTCCCCTTGTTGTCTCATAAATTGTTTGGGTTCTTCAGGACCCTCTGTTTCTTAGGGATTCACTCTTCCAATGCCCTTCTTATTTACACCATGGGCATTGGTTTTTCCCTTGCCTCCATGGGCTGGGTTAATGGATTCCAGTGGAACATGTCCAAACTCAGGCCGTCTCTTCATTGCTGCACTTCTTCTACTCATTAGTGGACCTAGCTGGTCACCACAGGTGAGCAGACCAAGCTTTCTACTTGCTGGCTCCCTTTAACTTCCAGTCCTGGAAGGGGACTCTTTCTAATGGACACAGACTTCCTGCTTCAATGCATCAACCACTTGCTTGAAATTCAAAAAGCAAAATACCTACTTTTTTTTCTGTGTTCTTCCTTCAAAAGAAAGTCTTCTATTCTCTCAGCAGTTCTGGGTGGTCCTGAATGTCTTTTCAAATGCAGATCTGGGTGGGGCTCAGGTTTTAGACCTAAGCCCCCACACTATACACAGGGCTACTGGCTTGAAACAAAAGCTGTGTTTCTCCTGGGCTGTAATCTATAATACCCAATATTCATTTTTACTATACATTTAGTTCTGCTTTACAACATTAGGTAGGAGAAACATTCAATATCCATAGTACAGTCAGATAAATGCATAATCCTAAACACATCACCCTTTTAAAACATTCCAGTTTAGTCTTCTCTACACCTTAACTATCTTCCCATTAGTATGCATATGGCCTTGGGCCTCTGGCTGGGTGGAAGCAGAAGACCTTGGCCTCTTGTAAATCATCCAGCTTAACTAGCCTGGCTTTTGCCCTAGGCCACTCCAGATGGGGCTTTTCTCCTCTCATCTGCAGCATAACCTTCCCTTCAGCCATTACTGGTAACAACAACCAAAGTAACAATCTAAGAATCAAAAGGTTCACTTCCCAATCCCTTTTATTCTTTCTCTTACAAAGTCCTGTACTTTCATGAGTCTGGAGCCATTGCAGAGAACATTGCTCCTGATGTCAATTGTAAAAACAGCTTGGGGGTGGTGTCTGACCTTCTACACCTAGCACAGGGAGTTGCCTCAATGGGTATAGCCCTGTTGAAGGTTCTGGGGGCCCCAGACCAAATTGGGCACTGCTTTGAGTATGTGCTGGAGAAACCGTCTCAGCACTGGAAGCCTCAGGGGCCGACGAAGTGTTTATAGGACAAAGGGGAGATCTATGACCTCTGGTTAAAACTGGATCCTCTTCTGGGGGACTAGAAAAAACAGGGGTTTTGTCCTCAGTTTAAACCATGATTTTACATTGTTTCCAAAAATTCTTATTTTGCCACAATGACATAAAAGTTCAACATACAATTTCTCATCCCACTTTCTTTCTTTAGTATGGAGATGGTATATTGCCTCTAATTGCAGTACGGTGTTATGATTTAAGGATCCATTCTCAGGATAGGTGGTGTTACAAAAAAGTTTCATTTTAGACTTTTTCATTGGGTCATATCCAAAATAAGACCAATTCTTTAAAATACACCCTAGAGGACTACATTCTGGAATGCTGGAATTATTTCCCATGGTACCAAAATCTAAAACTACAGAATGCTTATTGAAAACAAAAATTGTTGACCCGACCTTCACTGGCTAAGCATTACCAGAATCTGTGGCCTATCTAAATAGGACTTATTTCTACACCAAATCTGGAGTCACAGATGCCTGTTCAAAACGAAGGTATTTGACCTGTCCTTCACTGGCTAAGCATACCTAATAAACAGTCTATCCAATTTCTGTACTCACCAAGGGAGTTTTTTCCCTCTTCCTGGGGCACCTGACACGGTTCTCTCTCCTTCTCACATAGTCCACCACTGAGGGGTCCTAGGTTGGCTCCGGCCTCTAGGGCAAAACGAATCTCCACCAGAGAAAGATTACTGATGTGCACGTGGGAGAAGCAGTCACTTCCTGTCAGCAGAGGTGATCTCAGGAGTCCTGCAGCGCTGGTCCCATCCTGGTCTCCAGAATTTGTTACCTAAAGTGGCTTCTCGTCATTAAAGACACAGTGAGGTGAGGAGGAAGGAAAACCATTTATTGCAAGCATGCAGGCAAGGACCAAGGAGGTATATAACTCAAATCAAGCTCCCTGAACAAAGGGAGGCAGAACCTTCTATACCGTCTCTCACAAGGAAGTACATACAAACATTATGGACTACATAAGTTATCTTGGTGTGCAGATGCAGTAAGAAAAATTGCAGTTTTTTCTTTGGCATGTAGGCTAGTAAACTGGGTTTGACTGGCTTGAGCCACATCCAGCGCTTTGAGAACAATGGACAGGAGGGAGCAAGTTCTGCTTGACCTAAGCAGCTCCCAATTGAGGCACACCCATCACCATCACCTAAGATTTTGTTTGCTAACGGACAAAAGGAGCAGGTAAGCAGCTCCTGCCTACGCTGGCTATTATGTACACTTAAGTCTCTCTCAATTTCTGTTACAATAACCAGAAATCTAGAGGAGAATGAAAAAATTCCTCTCTTTAAAATATAAAACTGACAGACAAGCTAACAACAGAATGTGATTGTAATCCACAGTAGCAATATATGTAAGGGAATTAAAGAAAAAGTTGAGGTACCTGATAAGATCTGAAATAGCCAGTTTGAGGACTGAGTGCTATTCTTGTTTGTTGGTTCCGTTTTCACCTTAGTGGCAGCCATCTTCGGTACTGTGTCTAAGGGAGGACTGTCTGGTAATGATGACATAACTACACCACTACCTCTCCCTGTCACATACCCGTGTAACTGCCACATTGTAACCATTCTAAGAAAGAGACATATATGCTTTTAAGCCAATCACCTTACAGAGCTTGCCACAGGAAGCCCTGCCTTACAAGTTCTGGCACAGGAAACCACGCTTCAAGAGTTCCCACCACAGGAAACCCGGTCATATGAGTTCCCACCACAGGAAGTCCCGACTTAAGATGATCTACTACCAATCAAGTAATGTCTTTCAATAATCTAAGTTTGTAAACACCAATCAAGTAATGTCTTCTGTATTCATTGTTCCCTCCTATGAAATTTCACTACTGAATTGCCATTTTGGGTTACTGGATTCCACTGCATGGCGTTCACTCTGTTCTAGCTCAAGGTGTCTCTTTCCTTTCAGTAAATCTCTTGATTTTACATTAACCAGAGTACAGATTGTTGTTAAGTGCCGTCGAGTTGGTTCCAACTCATAGTGACACTATGTACAACAGAATGAAACACTGCTCAGTCCTGCATTATCCTTACAATCAATTTTATGCTTGAGCTCATTGTTACAGCCACTGTGTCAATCCATCTCGTTGACAGTATTCCTCTTTTTCACTGACCCTCTGCTTTACCAAGCATGATGCCCTTCTCCAGGGACTGATCTCTCCTGATAACATGTCTAAAATATGTGAGACATAGTCTCACCATCCTCATTTCTAAGGAGTATTCTAGCTGTCCTTCTTCCAACACAGATTTGTTTGTTCTTCTGGCAGTCCACGGTATAGTCAATATTCTTTGCCAACACCACAATTCAAAGGTGTCAATTCTTCTTCAGTCTTCCTTATTCATTGTTCAGCTCTCGCATGCATATGAGACAACTGATAACACCGTGGCTTGAGTCAGGTGCATCTTAGTCTCCAAGGTGACATCTTCGCTTTTTAACACTTTAAAGAGGTATTTTGAAGCCGATTTGCCCAATGCAATGAGTAGTTTGATTTCTTGATCGATGCTTCCATGGGTGTTGATTGTGGATCCAAGTAAAATGAAGTCCCTGACAACTTCAATCTTTTCTCCATTTATCATGATGTTGCTTTCTGGTCCGGTTGTGAGGATTTTTGCTTTGTATTGAGGTGTAATCCATACTGAAGGCTGTAGTTTTTGATCTTCATCAGTAAGTGTTTCAAGTCCTCTTCACTTTGAGTAAGGAAGGTTGTGTCATCTGCACAGTGCAGGTTGTTAGTGAATTTTTGTCTTATCCTGATGCCCTGTTCTTCTTCATATACTCCAGTTTCTCAGATTATTTTCTCAGCATACAGATTGAATAAGTATGGTGATAGGATACAACCCTGACGCACACCTTTCCTGACTTTACCATGCAGTATCCCCTTTTTCTGTTCAAACTACTGCCTCTTGATCTATGTACAGGTTCCTCATGAGTACAGTGAAGTGTTCTGGAATTCCCATTCTTTGCAATGTTAGCCATAATTTGTTGTGATCCACACAGCTGAATGCCTTTGCATAGTCAATAAAACAAAGGTAAACATCTTTCTGGTATTCTCTGCTTTCAGTCAGGATCCATCTGACATCAGCAATGGTATCCCTGGTTCCACATCCTCTTCTGAATCCAGCTTGAATTTCTGGTAGTTCCCTGTCAATGTACTGCTGTAGCTGCTTTTGAATGATCTTCAGCAAAATTTTACTTGCATGTGATATGAATGTGATTGTTTGATAATTTCGGCATTTGGTTGGATAATCTTTCTTTGGAATAGGCATAAATACTAATCTCTTCCAGTTGGTTGGCCAAGTAGCTGTTTTCCAAATTTCTTGGCATAGACTAATGAGAACTTCCATGCTGCATCCATTTGTTGAAACATCTCAACTGGTATTCTTCAATTTCTGGAGTGTTGTTTTTTGCCAATGCCTTCAGTGCAGCTTGGACTTCTCCTTCAGTACCATCAGTTCCTGATCATATGCTACCTACTGAAATGGTTGAACGTCAACCAATTCTTTTTGGTATAATGACTCTATGTATTCCTTCCATCTTCTTTTGATGCTGTCTGCATTGTTTAATATTTTCCCTGTAGAATCCTTCAATATTGCAACTCAAGGCCTGAATTTTTTCTTCAGTTCTTTCAGCTTGAGAAATCCTGAGCATGTTCTTCTCTTTTGGTTTTCTAACTCCAGGTCTTTGCACATGTCATTATAATAAATACTTTGTCTTCTCAAGCTGCCCTTTGAAATCTTCTGTTCAGCTCTTTTACTTCATCATTTCTTCCTTTTGCTTTAGCTAGTCAACATTAAAAAGCAAGTTTCAGAGTCTCTTCAGACATCCATTTTGGTCTTTTCTTTCCTTCCTGTCTTTTTAATGGCCTTTTGCTTTATTCATGTATAATGTCCTTGATGTCATTCCACAACTTGTCTGGTCTTCAGTCATTAGTGTTCAATGCATTTTAAAGGTTAAGGTTGTGTGCCTGCTTGGCTGGGCTATGATTCTTAGTGGTTTGGCAGTCATGTGATGTTGTGATCACCTCCCTGATGGGATCTGCTGTGAGTAGCCAATCAGTTGAAAGGGAGTTTCCTTGGCCTGCATTGAATATAAATGGACAGTCTGGCAAGACTTGGGGGGCTTTTGCTAGCTCTGGATCTTATAGCTGTCTTGTTCCTCTGACCTCTGGTTCTTGGGACTTGAAATACCAGCTTACCTGTGGTCCTGCCTGCAGGTCTTGGTATTTGACAATCTTCACAGCCTGTGAATGGTAGTCCTGCTCTCTGATCTGCTGATCTTGGGTTCACCAGTCACTGCGTCTACATGAATCAGGAGAAGCCTCCAGCTTGACCCATGGACTTGGGGTGGGTGTTCTAGTCTCTACAATCACGTTAGCCATTTCCTTGATATTAATCACTCTCTATATATATATTTACTCATTTTTTACTGATTTTGCTTCTCTAGAGAACCCAGCCTAAGACATGTGGTACCGAGAGTGGTTCTAGAGAAACAAAACTGTAAGGATGAGTTTTCTAAATTGGTTCTCAAGTCTACTTACTCTTAAAGATGTTGATGACTCTACTTCTAGTAGTAAAAAGGGTACTGCTAATCCATGGTGTCAGGTGGCAATACAAATATACAAAATATCACCACCAATAGACCAGGTATTGGTGAAAGGTGAGGCTCTGGGTGAACACATGTATGATACCTTTCTACAGTTTTGTCATAATGAGAAGTGCAAGGAAACTGGTTGGTTGGTCCTATTTTCACTAGACAAACTGGTGAAAGAAAGAGATGAGCTCAGGGCTTCAGAGTCAAAACTCAAGTGCTGCATAAATGACCTCAAAATTTCCACTTGAGCCTTGAATGAAGAAAACCTTATTTCTTGTAGTAACAGAGCTGATATTGCCAAAAACCAAACACGGAGTCTAATTGTAAGAGTAATAATGCCAACTCAATTGCCAACCTTGAGAGGCACCTAAAGTTAAAGTGAGGGCATTGATTGGGAAGAAATGGGATCCTGAAACTAGGGTTGGGGATGTATGGGCAGATAATTAGGAAAGTGGAGACACTAAGCCCCTAAATTTCTGTTGAATCACTCCTGCCAACAAAACCAGCCCTCTCACTCCCATCTGAAGAGATTATTCCATGTTTGTCTCCTAAACCACCCCACTCAGTAAAACCATTAGCCCCTCCACCTCCATCTAATGATATTAACCCAGCTGTGTCTAAAGAGCGTTTGTCTGAGTCATTTGCCTGGAGCATCGCCTGAGGCAGATGCTTTACAAGACAATTCTGAATGTTCTCAAAACAATTCCCCACTGTCTTTGGCTTCTAGACTTAAGTCCCAATAAGCCTCAAAAGGTGAAGTACAAAGTGTGACCCAGGAGGAGGTATGCTACACTCCAAAAGAACTGCTTGACTTTTCTAATAAGTACAAACAGAAACATGGAGAATATGTGTGGGAATGGCAATTAAGGGTGTAGTATATTGGTGCAAGGAACATAAAGATGGATCAGTCTGAGTTTATTGATATGGGCCCATGAAGTACAGATTCTTCATTTAATGTTTCAGCTAGAGAAGTTAGGAAAGGAACTAATAGTTTATTTGGTTGCGTCGCTGAAGCATGGGTTACACAGTGGGCTACGCTAAATCAAGTTGAAGTACCAGACCTGCCTTGGTATACTATAGAAGAAGATATCCAAAAGCTTAGGGAAATTGGTTGCTAGAGTGGATTTAACAGGTTAGACCCACAGACCCATCCATGGAGTGCCCAGAGGACACATCTTTTACCACAAGGGTGAGGAACAAATTTGTAAAGGGAGCCCAGCATCCTTGCAGACTACTGTGATTGCTGTTTTATGTAAGTCAGGTTTGATTGTGGGAACTGCCCTAACTGAATTAAAACACCTAACTGCAGTGGGGTTGACTGAACCCTGTGGTAGTAGGGCCAAGTGGCAGCACTCAATCGACAAAGACATGGTTATGATAATGGACAGCTGCGTCAAAGCAGTAATCAGAATAGTCTCATGGACTTACAGCGTTGGCTACTGAGGGTGTCTCTTACTACTACCATGCCCCGTGATTAAAGTCAATGGAAAACTATAGCAACCAATTCTGACATGACTACAGGAATGAAGGTTTGGGTCACCCCACCAGGCAAAGAACCACGACCAGCTGAGGTGCTTGCTGAGGGCAAAGGGAATGCAGAATAGGTGGTGGAAGAAGGTAGTTCTAAATACCAGTTACCACCACGTGACCAGTTTCAGAAACGAGGGCTGTAATTGCTATGAGTATTTCTGCTTTGTACGTGTGCATCAAATATTTTTGTTTTTTTCACTTACAAAATATAATATGTAAACAGGGCCAGTGCATTTTAGCTTGTATGTGTGTTTGTTGCATCATGTTAGGCACAAGTATGACTTTATAATTGTCTTTATTCAGAGATTATATATGATTTAAGGAGATGTGTACTGGTGCCAAGTTGACAAGGGGTAGACTGTGATGGTTAAGGTTGTGTGTCACTTTGGCTGGGCTCTGATTCTCAGTGATTTGGCAGTTGCGTGATGTTGTGATCACCTCCATGATGGGATCTGCTATAAGTAGCCAGTCAGTTGAAAGGGAGTTTCCTTTGGCATGTGGCCTGCATTGAATATAAGTGGACATTCTGGCAAGGCTTAGGGTCTTTTTCTCCATCTGGATCCTCCAGCTGGGTCCTGTTCATGTGACCTTCAGTTCTTGGGACTTGAGCTAGCAGCTTACCTGTGGCCTTGCTGGCCGATCTTGGTATTCATCAATCTTCACAGTCTGTGAGCAACAGCCCTGCTCTCTGACCTGCCAATCTTGAGTTTGCCAGTCCCCGCAGCTACATGAATCAGGAGAAGCCTCAAGCTTGACCCATGGACTTGAGACATTCCAGTCTCTACAACTGCATGAGCCATTTCCTTGATATAACTCTCTCTATATATATTTATACACTTTACTGGTTTTGCTTCTCTAGAGAACCCAGCCTAAGACAGCATCAAATCGATTCTTTAAATCATCTGTAAATTCAGGTGGAATATACTCAAGGTCATATTTTGGCTCTCGTGGACTTGCTCTAATTTTCTTCAGCTTCAACTTGAACTTGCATATGAGCAATTAATGGTCTGTTCCATAGTCAGCCTCTGGCCTTGTTCTGACTGATGATATTGAGCTTTTCCATTGTCTCTTTCCACAGATGTAGTCGATTTCACTCCTGTGTATTCCACCTGGAGAGGCCCACATGTATAGCTGCTGTTTATGTTGGTGAAAAAAGGTATTTGCAATGAAGAAGTCGCTGGTCTTGCAAACTTCTATCATGTTATCTCTGGCGTCATTTCTGTCACCAAGGTCATAATTTCCAACTACCAATCCTTCCTTCATACTCTATAACAAATAAGATATATAAAGGGACTAAAAATAAAACTTTTGTATGCCTTATGGCATTACTAGATTTTGTTTTAGGTCCCATAGACTTTCTGGAAATAAAAACTATAAGTACATAGCACCTCTCTCTGGCAACCCACCACTTCTGTTCCCACACTGAAGAGATCCAGGAATTGCACAAGAAAAATGACATGCTAGTCTTCAATTCTTGGGCTTTAATTTGAGATAATGAAAAAATTTTTCCTATCCTCCTCTGGTTTAATATTTCTGTACCTATCAAAGATAGAAAGCCTAGATAGCAACTAGCAGAAACTGGAGGAAAGGTATGAGCTCCTTCAGGAGTGGGGGCTGATAGTAGCTCGTTCTATTCTGATAAGTACAATTCCCAGTAGTTTGTGTTCATATGGTGAGAAGGGGCAAGCAGAACACCCTCTCCAGTACATACAAGTCAAGTCCTTCATTGAATCAGAATACAAAAGAGCCAAACAGTAGGGGTGGAAGAAGTTTCTTTTTCAGTGATGATTTTAATTAAGAACTCATCCCTGTCATAGCAAAGGTAGCCAGGAGCTGCTTAGCCATTATTCAACAAAAACTTAAGTGACAGTCCTGTGTGTGGCTCAGTTAGCGGCAAGTGGAACCTGCCTCCTCCTGTCCATTGTCCTCAAAGCACTGAACGTGGCTCAAGGCAGTCAAATCCAGTTTACTACCCTACATGCCAAAGGAAAAAAACAATGCAATTTCTCTTACTGTGCCTGTGTATCATGATAACCTATTTAGTCCATGTTTGTATGTACTTCCTTGTGAGAGACGGTTTAAAAGATTCTGCCTCCCTTTGTTCGAGGAGCTTGATTTGAGTTATACACCTCCATGCCTGCATGTTTGCAATAAACACACTTTTCTCCCCCTTCACCTCAGTGTGTCTTTATTGACAAGAAACCGTACTGAGCAGGACCTGCTTTGGGTAACAGATTCTCCTTCCAAGTATAGATCTGAAAAAGAGATGAACTATCAAACAAGTAGTGGCTTCCCTTGAAATATACACATAAACATAGAGTTTGCGTAGATTTTTTAAAGAATATGAGCAAAGTTAATGAAAACATCATAAATAACATGTTCTTTTTTTTTTTTAATGAAAAGAGAAGAGCATCAAGAGGACTCAAAGAAAAACACGACTTTGAAAATGAACTCCCATAGAACTCAGAAGAAAATTATAGTAAACTGTATGGAGTCCTTAGCATAATTAAAGACAACATAGTCTCTAAGAGTCAGGCGAGAACAAGCTACAGAGATAAAAGATAAACTGATGAGATATATAAAAAGAGATAAATGAAATATAAGAGACTGCCACAAATGTGAAATTTGATCAGGAAGAATACATATACGTATTTTTGTTTTCAAGAAATTCTTAAAAATGGAGAGTATAGGGAAGGGATTTGCCTTACCAAATATAGACATATTATTGTCTTAAGTTGACTTCCCTGGGAAATGGGCTCTGAGATGGAGAATTGTATGCAGGAAGTTTATTAGGAAGTATCCTCAGGATCAACACTCCTGGGAGAGTAAGAAAGGCATAATTGGGTAGAGGGAGAAGGTGGCAGGTAATGCAGTCACGACAAATGCCATAGGCCCCTAACCTCTATTGGGATCTCTGGAGCCAAGATGGCCCCCCAGAGTTGCCCAAATCAAGACACGGGGCCATGGCCTTGGGACCCTACATTGACCAATCATGGGGCTCAGGCTGTCTTTGTGTTGAAACCTTGGGGGTTTACTTTGGGTGAGGTAACTCCCTTCAGCAGAGAGCAATGTTGAGGGAGTTAAGAGAATTAATGCCTCAGTCTTAAAGGGTGTCTTGGTGGTATCCAACAGTATCCATAACTATGGAGGGAAAATAGTTTAACTATATTCCTATATATCCATATCCTCAGAACTGAAGAAAAAGTTCAGAAACATATCCAGAATATGAATTCATATATTAATCCAGAACAGAATAAAAATGGTTTTGCAAATTATTAGGAGAAAGAATGAATTATTCAATACAGTTTGGTGTAACAAGGAATTAACCATTTTAACAAAATTAAAGTTATGCCCTTATCTTACCCTATATTATTGATGATACGGATTTTGCTCTGTGTAAAAGAGACCTAAAAAACCAATTACTTAAGTGAGATAGAAAGTTATTACTTTCACTTAATCCTACGGAAGAAATCCAGGGGTAGATACACCGGTAGTCCACATTCCTTTTATTTTGTGGTTCAATCATCCCTATTGTGAACTACTTTTTGAATGTTCCAAGATGTCATTACAACTATGTTGCAAACATCAAAATGAAGGATAAAGAAAGGAAAAGTGTTCTTTGTTTAAGAGCAAGACTCAGAAATCATAGACATTACTTTCACCTACATTCCATAGGCTCAATCATAGCTGCAAGGGAGGCTGAGAAATGTATCTTTATTCTATTCATTAGGGTTTTTACATCTATTTTAGAGAAAATAACCATCAATATTGGAAAATATCTCTACCACACACATCATAAACCAACATAAATTCAAGAGGAATTAAAAATTTAAATGTATAAAATGAAACCATAGACTACTGGCAAAAGCTTATGTGAAAATGTGAGAAATGGGCTCTCTTAAAAATACATATTAAAAGTATTAATATATTCAAGCCTGTTTATCTAGGACTTCCACCTCTTGTTATCTATCCCAAGGAAATAAACAAGGATGTGTGCAAACATTTAAGTATAACAGTTATTAAATCATTATGCATGTTAATAAAAAGTTGAAAACAGACTTTGTTATTCAACAATATGAGATCAGTAGAGTAATTGTTTCCCTTTATGCCTTTATGTAGAGATGACTTATGTCTACAATGAAAATATTATGTTGCAAAGAATATTTGTGGATGGAATATGTGCAACATATATTATTGAGGGAAAAATGTCAAGACCCTCGACGAGATGGATTGACACAGTGGCTGCAACAGTGAGGATGGTGAGGGACCGGGTAGTGTTTTGTTTTATTGCACATGGGGTTGCTGTGAGTAGGAACTGACTGACAGCATCTAACAAAAACAATGTATAATATGATTTTATTTTTCTAAATATCATATGCATGGGTAAAAAGACTAAAAAAGAACAAGCCAAATACATTAACAAGTTTTATCATTATTTGTATATTTACATTATCCAAATATTTATAACGTATTACTTTGTAAGCAAAAACAATAAAATCACTCAAAAGAGGAGGGACATTAAAATGTTAGTAGCGTTTAATATGCATGCAATGTATAGATGCATGTAGTGCAATGATAGGGTTTATGCATGGATTCATAGAGAGGATGACACTTGACATGGCTCTTGATAAACACAAAATGTTTTTTATGTTTAGAAGAAGGGAGGAGCTTTAATAATGACAAAATTATGTGAAAGAATCAAGTGTGTTCAGGGAGCAAGTGACTAATTCAGTGTATTTGGGAGATGAGGCTGGAAAATTAAACTAGTATACAATTTCAAAGAACTTTGTATATGATATTAGGAAGTCTGAACGTTTTATTTTAAATAGTGAAGAGCCATTGAAGATATCAGCTGAAGGGCGTAATGGGATTAGGTTTTACTGCAGAAATAGACAAGGTGGATCTTTCTTGTCACTCACCTCCTCAGCTGTGCCTCTCACTTCGCTGGTCCCTACTGCCCAGTAAGCTGTCCAAAAGCCTCTTGTTTCCCTCTGTTTTAAGGCAATTCTCACTCTCAAATTGTCTTTACATCTTGGTATTTAAGCGTGCTTCTTCTCCTGCAATATTTGCAATTGGAATTCTGGTGCAATGGGCTCCCTTTTGTGGTCTTTTTGCCCTAGGTTTGTGAACAAAAAACAACAGGGAATTTCCTGAGTTGATTGACGTTTCCTGGTTAAACTGTAAACAACTTAAGAGTTTGTTACTTTTGTTCAACCTGTCCTGGTAATTGATAAGGCCTGAGTTGACTGATGTTTCCTGAATAATCAAGGATTGGTTCGGTTCTGATACAGCTAAGAGGATTGGCTGGGTTCCAACCCAAATAGAATTGATTGGGCTCCAATCTGGCTAAGGAACTCCTACCTTGAAATGATAAGAAATGGCCTATATAAATGGCTGAAATGGAAAATTTTGGGGCCTCCTGATTGAAGAGAACCAAGAGAGAAGCACATCCTTTGGACACAGGGGCCCTGCAGTGAAACCCTCTCAGACCTGGTATAAGAGCTGCTACACTGAGCTGTAACACTAAAGAAGAGTTGTAACACTGATGGAAAGCTAGACCCAGGTAAAGAGGTGGACCCAGTAGGAAACAGAGCAGTCAGCAGTGACCAGGATAAATGGCAGCGTTGGTGGCAATGGGGTCTGGCCTGTAAGCAGAGGTGGTGGTGCTGGGCTGAAGAGGACTGCGGAGCTCTCCTGGAGCACAGGACCCTACCCCGAGCAGGAGGCCACAGACCTTGGGTGTCTCAAGCATGGGATTTCCCAAGAGCAGTATTGCACTGAGAGCTGTTGTGATGCTGACCCAGAGCTGTCTTGGAGCCAGCTGAGATGAGTTGGAAGTCCACTAAGAGAAGCAGGCAGCAGCAAATCCTGCTGAGTGATGTTATTGAGTTTCCTGTTTGAAAGTTTCCTGATGGGTGAAAATGAACATTGGTTTTCAGGAAGGGTAAGCAGTTCCCCTTTGAGATGTTGAGGCTCCATTCTGGGACCCCTCCTGAACTTTGCCCCTTGCATTTCTTCACTTATATCTTTCTCTGTTATGTTAAAGTTATCGCAGGTATGGTGTTTCTGTGAATTTGTGGACATTGCAACAAATTATTGAACCCAGTATAGAAAGAGAGTGATGTGGGATGGCTGGTGTCGAAGTAAATGGGAAAGTTGGAAAGTGAAGGTATATTTGACCTCTGCCTCATAGGAACCAGCTTTGCACCGATTCTTATAGTCAAAGTTAGTTATGAAGTTACTCTCAAAGTTATTGGCAAAGTTATTCTTTCAGGAATGTTCTTTATTTCCCTGTTCATCTTAGAAATTTTTATTTAATTTACATGTTTATATGCATAAAATACTTTTGCATAAATTCATTAATACAATCATATCAAATAATCTTTTTGGTGCATTTTTTATAGTAAACTAATTTGATTCCTTCCATAGATTTTTCATCCTTACATAAATATATAGTGTCACATGCACACACACATGCACATAAACACACGTGTAAAGTCATGACTATCATTTATTTTACAAAAAAAGGCATCCAATTATATACACTTTACTGAATCTGCTTTTCTTTTTCAATAACTGGAAATGTATCCAAATGAATTGCTGTAACTCTAAGCCATTTAAAAAAAATAACCTCATGATATCTGGTTTCTATGCAGCATCATGTTTTTAGCAAATTTTCTTACTGATAGACATTTACTTTGTTTCTAGTTTTTTGTCACTACAATGCAATAAACATTCTTGTATGTGTATTCGTATGTATATTTGTTTCTATGGGATAAATTCCTTTTGCTGGGTCAAAGGCTATGTGTAATTTTAACTGTAATACGAAGTGGCCAGATTGCTTTCCAGAAAGTAAGGTAACACAACATTTCCAATGACAGTGGGAAAGATTACCCTTTTGCCCAGATCTTCACCAGCAATAGTTACCATGGTTCTTTTTAAAATTATTGTTGCTAGCCTGATGGGCATAAAATGGTATCTTATTATTATTTTAATTTACATTACTCTGACCACTAGTGAATTTCAATATCTTTTCATGTAGTGCTTTTTGGCTTTTTAGATTTACATTTCTATAAATTATTATTTATATTCTGTCCTCCGAATTTTTGTACTTCCATAATTTTTTTCTCGTGAGGCTAGCTGACTGGTCAATTTAGATTCTACGTGGCCTCCATTGACACAGAGTCCCTGCATAGTGTTAGGTTTTGCATTCTAAATGAATAATTCCATTTATAAGGATCAGCACAAAGCTGGTTCTTATAGGCAGAGGTTAAAGATATCCCAAATGTCCAACTTTTCCAAACTGCTGTACCACTCCATCATCTCTAACATCAACTCCTCCTCCTCCCCTCAGTACTCTCCCTTCAGTCTTTGGGTTCCATAATCGCTGCAACATCTCACAGAACTCACAAACTGTATCAAGAAAATGGCTCATGTGGTTATGGAGGCTGGCAAGTTCCAAATCCATGGGTCAGGTGTAGGCTTCTCACGACCTACTTGGCTGTAAGGGCTCAAGGGCTGATGAATCCAAATCGGCAGGCCAGACAACAGGCTGCCATCTCACAAGGCTGTGGAAGCTGGTGAATCAGGTCAAACAATAGGCTGTTGGCCTTGGGGTTGCAGAAGCTGGTGAATCTCAGAGTCAGCAGGTCAGATGGCAGGCTGCTAGCTCAAGTCCCAAGAACTGGAGATTAGACAATGACACAGGATCCAGGTGCAAAGTGAGAGACATACAGCCCTGCCAGGGCACCCATGTATATTCCATGGATGCAGGCCACACCCCAGGGAAGGGTGTAACTTGAGTAAGGGTGGGACTTGAGTCATATCCTCCTGCAAGGCTGTGACTCAAGATATACCCTACACCAATCCTGCCTCATTAACATGTAGAGGCTAGGATTTACAACACATAAAATGGAGGATAATTAGGATAATTACATCATATCACAAAATAAAGGACGATCATACAATACTGGGAATCATGGCCTAGCCAAGCTGACACATGATCCCAACCATCACAGGTCCCATATACCTTATTTGCATAGTCTCATTCAATTATTGTGTGTGAGTCACAAATGATGGCTAGAAGGGCCATATTAAGTAATTCATTGCACTGCACATTTTAAGACACTAATCTGCTCGTCTGCACACATCTCTCCCTTGAGAGATTTACTACACCATACTCAAGCCAGATAAACTATAAGCAGGAGGATCCAGATGATTCCTTCACATCGTTTTCTGGGAACAAAATGGGTGAACAGAACACAAATTTCCAACTCTTAAAACACCTAAAAGAGTTAGGTGCCTTATCAAGAAATGCAGGTCTGTAGCTGTGGGATAAGGTGTCTCTAGCTGTGTCAAAAGCCACCTCTGAAAATGTGAACTAGCCTGCAAACAAAATGTTCACTTGGAACAATAGGATTTCAGGATGACAGATGTGACTCTGGGAAGTCTCTAAGGACACTCTGAGAGGATGGTATGTGCCTCTCCCATTTATTAGTCAGTGTCTGCACTCAGCATTCTAATCTATGCCAGCCTGCTGATGCAGCAAATTATTACCTAGTCAATATGGAACACAGCCAACTGCTAAGGAGGCTGTGGACATTACGCTGTCATGCTGTGCAGTCACTGAGACCAATCCTTTCCCCTGGAGCTCCTTTAATAAATTAAAATGATGTAGATTGCTTGGTCTCCTTGTCACTACCATGAAATAAATCAAGAGAACTCAGCCTTGTTTTTATAGCTAACATCATCTGATTTTCTAAGGAAGGGTTGCAAGAGAGCTAATGCTCACTGAGAATTAGCCACCACCTAAAATTATTTATCTGCCCACTGAATCCACTTCCAGCATTAGCTGAGAGCACAGGCTACTCTAACTGGTCTCAACCTGTTTGCTCCAAAATAATAAAAAAGAAATCTCTCTGCTTCCTTTTTCAAAACAATAACCTCTTTCATACCAAATTAATTATATACCACAGATGTTAGAGTAGAAAGGAACATCTCTCCACATTTGACACGTCCCCAAATTAAATCAGAGAGATTAAATGACTTGCCCAATTAGAGTTAGTCAAAGTCAGGTCAAGACTATAACTTGTATATTCTGACCGTTACTATTAGATGCTGTCAGGTCAGTCCCTGAGTCATGGCAACACTATGCACAGCAAGAGGATTATCATGTTCCATAGAGTTTTCATTGGCTGATTTTTGGAAGTAGTTCACCAGGCTTTTCTTCCTAGTCTGTCTTAATCTGGAAGCTCTGCTGAAACCTATTCATCATCACAGCAGCACACAAGCTATACATGAGTATTAGAATGTTCATGGATGAGTTTCAGGGAACCTGTGAAACCTCTAAAATTGCACAAAAACTTGTGTGTGCATTTTAGGGGGAGACAGTCCATGGTATTCATCATATTCCTAAATGAGTTTCAGGTAGGAAATAAATTAGGAATCACTCATCTGGATGAAGCCCAAGTTCTCACTACTTACTCAAGCCAGATAAATTTTGTAGGGAACCCTAACATGAGCCAAGGACAAAGTAGAAACCTCAAAGACACACAACACAACCAGAAAGTATACAATTTTTGGTGGAGGATCAAAGGAGATTGTAATTCTCTTTCAACTTTTGGTTTTATTCCTTATTTGCTCTTTTACAAAGCAAATGTGGTACAAAGGAGCTTTGCATTTCCTTTGTTTGGGATTTTTTCATTCTTTGATAGTGGAGGACACAACAGTGAGGTTCTGGGGATGGAAGCATGGCGAGATGACCTAGGCATCACTCAAGCTTCTCCAGTTCCTCTTAACTGTCACTATCTTTGGTGAGGAAGAGCCAAAGGGCCAGCTAAACCAGGTGGGGCCCAGAGACAGAAGATAGAGCTGACTGGACAGTTACCTAGACCTTGTCCTGAAGGAGCAAGGAGGTGAGACATCCACACTGTTCAGCCTGATCCACCAGAGCAAGAGACCAGACCTATGGCTTAGAGGGGAGCCTCGCTGGTAACAAAGGTTAAGGGTCTGTCTTTTCCTCCCTCAGAGGCCCAGTATAGGAACAAATGGCTCAGCAGGGATTCGACACTCAGGGTCTGGCAGCATTTCATATGACTAGCACAATTTACTGTTGATTATCTGTGGCATTGAACTGAATTCCGGCACCAAGCAGACATCACAAATGCGTTGTGTTAGAGCGAAAGCAAACTCATTTTAATAGCTATGCCAGGAGAAACAAATTTGCAAAATCTGTCTGACATACAATGACCAGTGTGGCTGAAGCAGAGTGAATGGAAGGTCAAGAGGTAACAGTGGGCCAAAATCTGACATCCACAAGTAGAATCCAACTCTAATGCTTTATTTGACTTTTTTTTTTTTTTAAGCTTCTAAACAAATAACAATGGTTAATTGCTCAGCTGCTAACCAGAAGTTTGACGGTTTGAACCCAACAGTGGCTGTGAGGGAAAAAAGATCTGGCAATCTGCTTCTTTAAAGATTACAGCCTTGGAAACCCTATGGGGCAATTCTACTCTGTCCTATAAGGTCTCTATGAGTTGGAATCATCTCAACAGCACACAACAACAACAAACAAATAGCTGAATTTTTATTTCAAGGAATTTAAACATGAAAAAATTTCTGGAGGTGGGAGGAGGTTATATGTAGTGATTTCTTCAAAATCTCTATGTATTTCTTCCAACCCTGTCTCTTTCGGTTCTTCTCTAGCTGTCCACACACTTGGGACATGGCTTAAGACATCAGCCTTCAAACTCGAAACTCAGGAAAGACTCTGCAGAGGTACCACTGTAGCTCCTCTCCACTGCCCAACCCCTCTCACCAGACACATGAGGCTTTGCAGAGAGAGAGAGCCCTGGGACCAAGGCACAGCACAAATCAGATCCCTGTCTCTACCACCCTGAGAAGGGCCTGGCACTGTCCACTACCACCCGCCATTGTACCCACTGCCACTGCTGGCCCCTAGTGACCACAAGAAAATAGAATATCTAAGCCCCAATCACAAATTCTGGGCTTCGTTTCCAAGCCATGATGGAATTCCAGTAAGCCTCACTGCTCTTCTTCCTCGAAGTCTTCTTTGTCTCTCTCACATCCTTGTAAACCTTGGTCACTGGTCAAACACATGCCCATCTAGTTGTCTACAATCTCCTGAACTGCCATCCCTGTGACATTTACCCTGGTTTAGACCCTCGGTGCTCACCAGATCATGCTAATTCTTCCTCCTACTTACCGTATGAATACACACTCACTTCTCTCCATCTCCACTGCAACAAGCTTTGAACATCCCAGTTCTTGCCACCCCTGGCCAAATTACTCACCTAGCCTTTCAGCTGTCCTGCCCAATCTGTTCTCCACAGGGTAGTGAGATAATCTTTCTAAAAGGTAAATCAGATCATGTCATTCTTCTGGATCACTTAGGATGAAATCCAACATTCTTCATATGGCCAGCAAGGGCCCTATATAACTGACTTACACTCACCTGCTTCTCTAGCTTCATATGACTCAGCCTTCTCCTTGTTTCCTAAACTCCAGCTATTCTGCCTTTTTTAATTCTACAACATGCCAAGTTACTTCCCACATCAGAGGCTTCACTTGCTGTATTCTCTACCTGAAGCACACTTCCTTCTGCCCTCCTTTCCTTGACAACTCCTCTTCACCCATGTGGTTTCAGCAAAAACGTCCCCTCCTAGGAGCACCCTCCCTCATATTGACTAAGTGAGATACCTCTCTTATAAGGTTTTTATTTATTTATTTGTTTCTTTTAGCACTCTCTACTTTTATTTTATGGTACTTAGCAAATTGGCAATTAATCCATAGTGTGATTGTTTATTTAATATCTAGACTGTAAACTCCATGAGTGCAAGAACTCTTTGCTTTCACCCTGTGTTCCCAAGCCTAACACAATGCCTGACATGTAGTAGGTGGTCAGTAAATATTTGTTAAGTGAATGAAGTGGCTGAGAAATTGAAGGTACATAAATGAATATGATTAGTGAACAAAGCTGCCCACTGTAAATTTACCCTTAAAATGAATATACAGATAGTAAAGCTTTTCTCTAAAATTAAAAATGATTTTAAAATTTAAAATTTCCTTAACTGTATCTGAAGTTGAATTTTTTTTAGCTCATTTCATTCTACAGTGAAATAAAAGGTCTTGAAAAAAGTATAGCTTTTCCAGAATATATACATAATTTTCTAAGTGATAAAAAGAAAGCATAGTTATAGATTTAAAAAGCAGCATTTCACTGTAGAACAATATTATTTATGCAGTGTTCTAAACCGTACATTTTCCTCCTTTAAAACTAATAGCAAAGGTTCCAAGCATCCGGTGGAAGCCAGAAATATTAGCAATTATTTTATTATTTACTTAAACATTCTAGTCAGCTTAGATGCCAGTTGCTTTGCCCAATAAACAAGAAAGTAATGCTTCTTCCAATTTAAAATCATGGTTACAATTTTTAAAATCATTTCACAGTGTGTGGTTAGCCAAGTTATGCTGCAGATGTGTTACTATAAAGACACAGGGTGCCTTAAACAAATTCTCAGAATAAAGCACGTTAGATCAGCTTCTGGATATTTTTGTTTTGATTTGCTTCTGGCTCCAATCTAAAGCCATAAAAGGCTCTAGTTCACACAGCTTGGGTGTCTCAAAACCAAAGTTCGGCCTCCTACCTCCTTATGGTGACTGTAATCAGTGCAAGGTCAGTTGATTTACTTTGCATTTATGTAGATAACACACTGAGTTCCTGTCTGTGAATCAAAATATGATTCGCCAAAAGACTGATCTTTTTCCAAAATGAAAATGTTTAATAAGCAATGCTTAACTCTCAAACACAGCAAATATTTTAACTCTCACCTTAGCATCTCTGCATTCCCCTTTTTCTTTGGTTCTGACTTTGTATTTTTCATTTTACCAAATGTTGTATCTTTGGCTTTAAAGTGCCTCAAATCCTTTTATTTCTTTTATAATTTTACAGTATGATATGTTTTGTTATTTTAAAAACACAAAACAATACTAAATATGCTTATAGATGTATACTTATGAAGTAAATTGCAAAAAAAAAAAAAAAAAAAAAAACCATGGGAATGATACGTAAACTTCAGGATAGTGAAGACCTCCTGAGTGGGATGAGCTGGTGGTTGCAATTTACCTTTAAAATGTGTAACATTCTAATAAAGTCATTTCTGTCGAGTCTATTCTGACTCATAGGGACACTATAGAACAGAGTAGAACTGCCCCATAAGCTTTCCAAGGAGCAGCTGGTGGATTCGAGCTACCAAGTTTTTGGTTAGCAGCCAAGCTCTGAAGCACTGTGCCACCAGGGCTCCGTAACATTCTAAGCATGTGCAAAAAGTGAGATTTGCAATATTGCATGGGTAATATTGTCTTAGTTATCTAATGCTGCTATAACAGAAATATCACAAGTAGATGGCTTTAACATAGAGAAATTTATTTTTTCATAGTTTAAACCAAAAAACCAAACCCATTGGTGTCATCAATTCTGACTCATAGCAACCCAGTAGGACAGAAGTAGAATTGCCCCATAGAGTTTCCAAGGAGCACCTGGTGGATTCGAATTGCTGACCTTTTGGTTAGCAGTTGTAGCTCTTAAACACTATGCCACTAAGGTTTCCTCTCATAGTTTAGCAGGCTAGAAATCCAAATTTCAAGGGCCAGCTCTAAGGACAGGCTTTTTCTCTCTGTCAGCTCTGGAGGAAGGTCCTTGTCTCTTCAGCTTCTGCTTCTTGGTTCTTTGGAGATCTCCATGTGTTTTGGCATCTATTTCACCCCATCTCTCCTCTACTCCCTTGCTTGTTTAATCTTTTGTATCTCAAAAGAGATTGACTTGACACACCCTATACTAATCCAGCCTTATTAACATAACAAAGAAACCCATTCTCAAATGGGATTATAACCACAGGCATAGAGATTAGGATTTACACCGCATATGTTTTGGGGACACAATTCAATCCATAACATATGGGTACTGGCTCCCTCCCAGAACCCTATCTGGAAATGGTTCAGATGTGAAATTAAAATTGATAGACCTGGTAAGTTAAAGACTGTTGGAATCCTATGGGGGCATCAGAAGCTGGTTGGTGTGTGTGGGAATTGCAGACTGGACTGAAGGGGGACCAGGAGCCACTAACATGGGAATGGCCAAGGGAGAGCTCTAAGTTATACTCTTTTCACTCACTAAATTGGCAGAAGCTGATTATAGCGAGCTTGATCCCCACTTGAAGGAAGTAAAACAAAATTATCAGACTAGTGTTGAAGTCAGGGATGGGTAGCATCCAAGTGGAGCCAGAGCTCAGCAGGTGAGGGAGAGCAAATAGAAACAGGTACTGGTTACCACCCGAGGAACTGACAACCCTCTGGTAGCATGAGCTCACAGAGAAAAACTAACAAAGATCCGGAATTAAGCTGTAGAACCAACAAAGGTGAGGCACAGTTAATAAATTTAAAATAAACAAAAGTAATATTCTTCAAGGAGATAATTGGTAATAAGAAGCAGAAACAAAGAATTATAAAGAAGAAATAATTGCACGTTATCATTACAATAAAACCTCAGTAGATAGATTGACTAACAGAATGGATATAGCCAAAGAATGAGTTAGGAAACTAGAAAAATATGTAAAGGAACTCCCCCAGAAGACATTAAGTATGAATTAAAAGGGAAAAATATAAAAGTTAAGAGAGAGGGAGGAGAGAAGAAGTTCCAGATAGAAGGAATACAATGGGTGAAGAAGAGAAAATATTTGAAGAAACAATGATTGAGAATGTTCTATTAGAGAAGAAAGACCCCAGAGTGAAAGAGCTTAGTAAATGTCACAGAAAAGATGAAAAAAACCTCACCTCACTATATTTTAGTAAAATTTAAGATCATCAAAGTCAAAGAGAAAATTTTTAAGACAAATGAGCTAAAATCAGATTGGTACCAGACTTTTAACAATGATATTGGATGGCACTTGGATAATATTTTCAACATGTTGAAGGAAAAAAAAAAATTTAGCCTAGAATGTTTTTGTACAGTTAAGCTTTTAAGTGCAATAAAGATGTTCTCAAGCATACAATGCCTCAGAAGGATTAACACAAAGACTGTCTTTGAAATCACTCTTGGAGCAGGTATTTCAACAAAAGAGAGCACACCAAGAAGGTACAAAGATATATATATATAGGAAGTAAAGGTGACTAAATAACTCAAGACCACCTGTGGTTTTCTGAATGGGAATTAGCACACCAGAAGATGGCCAAAATAGCCTCATTTGGATGAGGGCTGAAAATAGCTAGAATGATGGGTGTCAGGGATTGAATTGTGTCCCCCAAAATATCTGTCATCTTGGCTGGATCATGATTCCCAGTATTGTATAATTGTGTACCATTTTGTAATCTGATGTAGTTTCCTTATGTTTTGTAAATTCAATCACTATGATCTAATAAGATGGATTAGTGGCAGTTATACTGATGAGGTTTACAAGATTGGATAGTGTCTTAAGCCAATCTCTTTTGAGATATAAAAGAGAAGTGAGCAGAGACACATGGGAACCTCATACCACCAAGAAAGCAGTGCTGGGAGCAGAGCGTGTCCTTTGGACCTGAGGTTCCTGCGCAGAGAAGCTCCCAGACCAAGGGAAAATTGATAACATGGAGCTGACAGAGAAAACATTCCTTTGGAGCTGACACCCTGAATTTGGACTTGTAGCCTACTGGACTGTGAGAGAAGAAACTTCTCTTTGTTAAAACCATCCACTTGTGATATTTCTGTTATAGCAGCACTAGATGACTAAGACAATGGGAATCAGAAATGTTGGCTTTATATATAATACTATTGTACTAGTATTATAGGTGCATGATAGCCAGAACTTGAGTGGACTGGATGACCTAAAAGTGAGGATTCGATAGGAGAGTGAGTAGGAAAGAAGGGAAGAACGAGATGGGCTGGTGGTTGTGAATTAGCTTTAAAATTCGTAACATTTTGAGGAGTTCCGGCAAAATGGCACTCTAGGCAGAAGCACCACGCCGTCCCTCCACAGCAAAGATTCAAAAAACTAAGCAAAACAGAGAATACAACGATCCTGAAACCCTAAAACATCAAATGAAGAGATAAAGAACTCAGCCAAGCACCAAATGGAGTGAGAAAACCGACAGAGAACGGAGAGTGAGGAGAGATTCATGCAGAGGTCCCCTAACAGCTAATGCAGTGCGGATCCACCATCTTGGACTCCTATCGGAGACCAGCAAATGGGGGTACGAGAAAGCAGCCTCACGGAGTGTCCAGTGGGAGACAAAACAACCGGTAATTTGTGGTGTGTGCTTTCCCACCCCCCCACCCCTCTTCGCCCCAGCTCGGCTTCCTCTGCTTCCCACGGCTATGGTCTCTTGACCGCGAAGTGCAGGCTGCTTGGATTACACACACCCAAGCGGGCGGCTCTGTGGGTGTCATTTGTTGGCTGCTAGTGTTGCTTTTATTTTCTGCTTCTTTTGATTTCTCACTTGCCTCTCGTCACCTCCCCCTCCTTTCACTCGAGGGCCTGGCTCCGTGTGCCACCTTTGCTTCTTCCTGAGGGGCTGCAGAGTGCCGGCAATTTGTGATATATGCTTTCCCACTCTCCACCCTTCTTCACCCACACTCGGCCTCCTCTGCTTCCCGCGGACACAGTGTCTTGTCCAGAAACACCAGCCCACACTAGCTGGCTCTCTGAGTGCCATTTGTTGGCTGCTAGTGTTGCTTTTTTTTTCTTTTTCTGCTTCTTTTGATTTCTTGCTTGCCTCTGGCCGCCTCTCCGTCCTTTTGCTCTAGTGCCTGGTTCCATGCGCCATCTTTGCTTCTTCCTGAGGGGCTGAGGAGCTCCATTCGAAGGTGGAGCTGCTTCCTGGTCTGGGCTACTGCACTGGTGGGATCCTGGGGCTTTTGTTCGTTTCTTCCTCTGCTTCCCATGGCCACAGTCTCTTGACCGGGAAGCACCAGCTGCTTGGATTCCACACACCCAAGTGGGCGGCTCTCTGGGTGCCATTTATTGGCGGCTAGTGTTGCTTTTTTTTCCTTCTTCTTTTGATTTCTCACTTGCCTCTAACCACCTCCCCCTCCTTTCACTCGAGTGCCTGGCTCCGTACACGATCTTTGCTTCTTCCTGAGGGGCTGCAGAGTGCCAGCAATTTGTGATATACACTTTCCCACTTTCTACCCTTATTCACCCACACTCGATCTCCTCTGCTTCCCACGGACACAGTCTTTTGTCCAGAAACACCAGCCCACACTAGCTGGCTCTCTGAGTGCCATTTGTTGGCTGCTGGTGTTGCTTTTTTTTTCTGCTTCTTTGGATTTCTCACTTGCCTCTCGCCACCTCCACTTCCTTTCGCTCGAGTGTCTGGTTCCGTGCACCATCTTTGCTTCTTCCTGAGGGGTTACAGAGCTCCATTCGAGTGTGAAGCTGCTTCCCATTCTGGGCTACCACACTGGTGGGATCCCTGGGGTTTTGTTCGTTTGTTCTTTTTGAATTGTTTGTTTGTTTTCTTTTCCCTTTCTTGAGTTGGGAGCCCTTTCTGGACAGGCGGAGCTGCGTGGCAAGGAACTCCCCTTCAGCTTCCACAGACGTGCAGAGAGATCCCTGAGGTCACTTATTTTTTTGTTTTTTTTTTCCCCCTGTTTTTTTGGGGGGAATTTCTAGTTCTTGTTTTTTTTTTTTTTTTTTTAATTTGTTTTGTTTTCTTTTCCCTATTTTTCCCTTTTTGTCTTTCTTCATTGCTCAGTTTCTCAACTCTCTATATCTTCCTTCTCTTTCTGATCCCTGAATACCAGGCATTGTATACCTCTATGCCTTCTAGCCAGGCAGTACTGCAACACCAGAGAGCGAATTCCCCAGACCTCATAGCTAAATCGGTGTGATCCCAGGGAACTTTGTGGTTCTTTAACCTTTCTGATTTTTATTTATTCATTCTTTTCTTTTCTTCCTCTTCCCTTTTCTATTTTTCTCCATTTCATAGTCTCTCATCTCTCCATTCCAACGGCAAGCTCCCCTAGCATTCTTTTTAGTTTGTATGTTTTTTAGCTCCTGCTCCTCGCTCCCATATCCATCTTAGCTCCACACATAACAATCTCCCTGCTGCATCCTGCCTACCTGCACCGTGCACTTGACAGCACATCACCAAGCAGTACAGGCATGGCCTACTGGAACCTGCCCTGCACTGATTACTGACCCGCCCTGGTGGCTGTAGTAAGTGCCACAAACAACCTGTCCCAGTAACTCCTCTTCAGCTAGACCTACCCTGCTGCACCATATCTGAGTGACTGACCCTGCCAGTTGGAGAAGGAGGTGAAAAGTATCAAGTGCACAGACGAGCAAACAACAAAGAACAAACAGTCTGCCTGCTCAGACATAGTCAAAAATTTTTTTTTAAAAAAAGGGACAAAACAAACAAATCTACAATCAATAAACGAGAAAAATAACTACTGAATGCCCTGAAAAAGGCAGACAATATCAAAACATTTACAAAAACAGGACAGGATGGTTCCAGTAGGTGTCCAAAATAAAACACCAGATGACTCTCATGTGGAAGAAAATGCACTAGAAGTACCTGATAGGGAATTCAAAGCTCTAATACTCAGAATTCTCCAAGAACTGAGGCAAAAAGCTGACAAACATGAGGAAAAAATAGACAAATTCGTGAAAAATACAGACAAAAAAATTGGAAGAATTCAGGAAGATGATGCAGGAACAAAATGCTAAAATAAATTCACAACTAGAAATTATACAAAAACAACCATTAGTAATCCAAAAGATAAACAACAAGATTTCAGAAATGGATGATGTCATAGAAAGGCTGAGAAGCAGATTTGAAACCATGGAAGACGATAAGTGGAACTGAAGACAAACACTTGGATACACCTCTGTTTCAGGAAACCTCAGAAGAAAGAAAAAAGAAAAATGAAGAGACCCTGGGAGTTATGTAGGACACAATTAAAAGCAAAAATTTACTAGTGATTGGAATTCCAGAACAGGGGGAGAAAACAGAAAACTCAGAGAGGATCATTGAAGAATTGCTGACAGAAAACTTCCCCAATATCATGAAAGATGAAAAGCTGGCCATCCAAGAAGCTCAACAAACCCAATATAGAAGAGAACCCAAAAGAAAATCACCAAGGCATAGCATATTCACACCCGCCAAAACCAAAGACAAACAAAGAATACTGAGAGCAGCTCGTGAAAAACCAGAAGTCACAGACAGAGGAGAAACAATAAGACTAAGCTCAGATTATTTGGCAGAAACGATGCAGGCAAGAAGGCAATGGGATGACATATATAAAATCTTGAAAGAAAAAAAATTGTCAGCCAAGAATAATATACCCTGCAAAACTCTCATTCAAATTTGATAGTGAAATTAGGTCATTTCCAGATAAACAGAAATTAAGGGAATATGTAAAAGTCAAACCTAACTTACAAAAATTATTAAAGGGAGTTCTTCGATCTGAGGACAAACAGCTTCAGCCCACAGGCAGAACCTAGGACACAGGATTGTACGAGCCAGATACCAATCTAGGAAATGAACTCTCAAGGACTATCCAAAAGCAAAAGAAATACAACAGGGAATCACAGCAGTTAATCAATAAATGACAACAACATCAAAACAATAAAAGAGGGAATAAATGGCATAGGCATAAAACCTTCTAATGGAGAGGAAGGCAAGGCAATACCAAGTAATGGTACACTGCTTCAAACATAGAAAGATAAGGGTAAAATTCATGGTAACCACAAAGAAAGTTAACAAACATACTCATTAAAAAAAAGAGGAAAAACATAGTCTCAGCAAAAACAAAACCGACAAAAACAAAAGAAATGAAAAAAAAATCCACAAACAAAAGTAACTCTGTACAACTGAGTAAGAACAAAGAAAACGTCAGCACCACAAAAAAAAAAAAAAAAAAAAACTACAAAATGACAGCAACAAACTCACATCTATCACTAATTACACTGAATGTAAATGGACTCAATGCACCCATAAAGAGACGGAGAGTGACAGAATGGATAAGAGAACAGGATCCATCAATATGCTGTCTAAAAGAGACACATCTTGGAAACAAAGAGGCGAATTTATTAAAAGTCAAAGGTTGGAAAAAAATATATCAAGCTAACAACTACCAAAAAAGAGCAGGAGTGGCAATTCTAATCTCAGATAAAATAGACTTTAAAACAAAGTCTACCATAAAAGACAAAGAAGGACACTATATAATGATTGAGGGGATGATCCATCATGAAGAAATAACCATAATAAACATCTATGAACCCAATGACAGGGCTCCAAAATACATAAAACAAACTTTAACAACACTGAAAAGAGAAATTGACAGTTCCACAATAATAGTAGGAGACTTCAACACACCACTCTCAGTAAAGGACAGAACAACTAAGAAGAAACTCAGCAAAGATACAAAAGACCTACAGGGCACAATCAGCCAACTTGACCTCATAGACATATATAGAACAATCCATCCAACCGCTGCAAAGTACACATTCTTTTCCAATGCGCATGGAATGTTCTCCAGAATAGACCACATCTTAGGCCACAGAGCAATCGTCAACAAGATCCAAAACGTTGAGATAATTCAAAGTATCTTCTCTGACTACAATGCCACCAAGGTAGAAATTAACAATAGAAAGAGCAAGGAAAAAAATCAACTATATGGAAACTGAATAATACCCTGCTTACACATCAGTGGGTAGTAGAAGAAATGAGAGATGGACTCCAAAAATTCCTAGAATCTAATGAGAATGAAAACACTTCATACCAAAACCTTTGGGACACAGCAAAGGCAGTCCTCAGAGGACAATTTATAGCAATAGATGCATGTATCAAAAAAGAAGAAAGGGTCAAAATCAAAACATTAACTACAGAACTCAAACAAATAGAAGAGAACAGCAAAAAAAAAGCCCACAACCACCGGAAGAAAGGAAATAGTAAAGATCAGAGCAGAAATAAATGAAATAGAGAACAGAAAAACAACCGAAAGAATCAACAAAACGAAAAGTTGGTTCTTTGAAAGAATCAACAAAATTGACAAACCACTGGCCAGACTGACAAAAGAAAAACAGGAGAGGACACAAATAACCCAAATAAGAAATGAAATGGGGGACATTACAACAGACCCAACTGAAATAAAAAGGATTATAACAAAATACTATGAAAAACTATACTCCAACTAATTTGAAAACCTAGAGGAAATGGATAAATTTCTAGAAACACACGGCCTACCCAAACTACAACAAAGTAATGCTGAAAATCTGAACAGACCCATAACAAGAGAAGAGATTGAAAAGGTAATTAAAAAAACTCTCAACCAAAAAAAGCCCTGGTCCAGATGGCTTCACTGGAGAATTCTACAAAACATTTACAAAAGAGCCTGTACCATTACTACTGAAGCTATTTCAGAGCATAGAAGAGGAAGCAACGCTTCCAAATTCATTCTATGAAGCCAGCATAATGCTGATACCAAAACCAGGCAAAGAAGTCACAAAAAAAGAAAATTACAGACCAATATCTCTCATGAATATAGATGCAAAAATTCTCAACACAATTCTAGCCAACAGAATTCAGCATCATATCAGAAAAATAATACACCATGTCCAAGTAGGATTCATACCAGGTATGCAAGGATGGTTCAACATTAGAAAATCAACCAAAGTAATCCACCACTTAAATAAAAAGAAAGAAAAGAATCATATGATCATCTCAATTGATGCATAGAAGGCATTTGACAAAGTCCAATACCCGTTCCTGATAAAAACTGTCAATCAAATAGGTATAGAAGGGAAATTTCTCAACATAATAAAGGGCATCTATGCAAAACCAATGGCCAACATCATTCTTAATGGAGAGAGGCTGAAAACATTCCCCTTGAAAACAGGAACAAGACAAGGATGCCCTTTATCACCATTCCTGTTTAACTTTGTGCTGGTAGTTCTAGCTAGAGCAATAAGGCAAGAAAAAGAAACAAAGGGCATCCAAGTTGGTAATGAAGAAGTTAAACTGTCCCTGTTTGCAGGTGATATGATACTATACATAGAAACCCTAAAGATTGCACAAGAAATCTAGAGGAGTTATTAGAGAGATTCAGCAGAGTAGCAGGATACAAGATAAACACTCAAAAATCAGTTGGATTCCTATACACCAATAAAGAGAACGATGAAAAGGAAATCAGGAAAACAATACCATGTATAATAGCCCCTAAAAAGATAAAATACTTAGGAATAAATCTGACCAGAGATGTAAAAGACCTATACAAAGAAAACTACAAAACACTACTGCAAGAAACCCAAAGGGATCTACATAAATGGAAAAATATACCATGCTCATGGATAGGCAGACTCAACATTGTGAAAATGTCAATTTTACCCAAAGCAATTTACAAATACAATGCAATCGCGATTCAAATACAAACAACATTCTTCAAAGAGATGGAAAAACTAATCATTAACTTTATATGGAAAGGGAAGAAGCCCTGAGTAAGTAAAGCACTACTGAAGAAGAAGAATAAAGTTGGAGGACTCACACTACCTGACATCAGAACCTACTGTACAGCTACAGTAGTCAAAACAGCCTGGTACTGGTAGAATGACAGATACATTGACCAATGGAACAGAATTGAGAACCCAGATGTAAATCCATCCACCTACGGTCACCTGATTTTCGACAAGGGCCCAAAGTCCATCAAATGGGGAAAAGACAGTCTTTTTTTTTTTTTTTTAAATATTTTATTGTACTTCAGGTGAAAGCTTACAGAGCAAATAGTTTCTCATGAAATAGTAGTACACATGTTGTTCTATGACATTGGTTAACAACCCCACAACATATTAAGCCTCTAAATTCTCAACCTTTTTATTGTATTTATTTATTTATTTTTTGATGAAAATACAGATAGCCAAAGATACACCGTTTCAAAAATTTCTACATTCACAGTTGAGTGACATTGACTACGCTCTTCCAACTGTGCTGTTATTCTCACTTAAGTTGAAGGCTTACAGAACAAAATAGTTTTTCATTTAACAGTTACTATACATGTTGCCCTATGACAATGGTTAACAATCTCACAGCACATCAAGAATATCCTTAGTCCACCTTGTGTTCCCTATCACCAGGGGACTTCCTTGTCCCCTTCTGTGAAAAGACAGTCTTTTTAACAAATGATGCTGGCAAAACTGGATATCCATTTGTAAAAAAATGAAACAGGACCCATACTTCAGCCCGTATACAAAAACTACTTCAAAATAGATCAATGACCTGAATATAAAGCCTAAAACTATAAAGTTTATAGAAGAAAAAATAAGACCAACACTACAGGCCTTAGTACATAGCACTAACAGGATACAAACCATAACCATCAATGCACAAAACCCAAGAGATAAGCTAGATAACTGGGATCTTCTAAAAATCAAGCACCTATGCTCTTCAAAAGGCTTCACCAAAAGAGTCAAAAGAGAACCTACAGACTGGGAAAAAATTTCTGGACAGTACAAGTCAGACAAAGGCCTAATCTGTATAATCTAGAAGAAAATGCAACACCTCTACAACAAAAAGACAAATAATCCTATTAAAAAATTGGCAAAGGAAATGAACAGACACTTCACCAAAGAAGACATTCAAATGACAACAGACACATGAGGAAATGCTCGCCATCACTAGCCATTAGAGAAATGCAAATTAAAACCACAATGAGATACCATCTCACCCAGGCATTACTGGCACGAATCAAAAACACTGGAAATAACAAATGTTGGAGGGGCTGCGGGGAGATAGGAACTCTTATGCACTGCTGGTGTGAATGCAAAATGATACAACCATTTTGGAAAATGATATGGCGATTCCTCAGAAAGCTAGAAATAGACATACCATTCCATCCAGCAATCCCACTCCTACAAATATATCCTAGAGAAATAAGAGTCGTCACTCGAATAGACATGTGCACACCTATGTTCATGGCAGCATTGTTCACAATAGCAAAACGATGGAAACAACGTAGGTGCCCATCAACAGATGAATGGATAAACAAACTATGGTACATACACACAATGGAGTACTATGCAACGAGAAAGACAACAATGAATCTGTGAAGCATCTCATAACATGGATGAAACTGGAGGACATTATGCTGAGTGAAATAAGTCAATCACAAAAGGACAAGTATTGTATGAGACCTCTATTGTAAAAACCCATGAAAAACTTCACACACAAAATGTAACAATCTTTGTTGGTTACCAGGGATTGGAGGGGTGGGGGAGAAATACTAAATAGACAATAGATAAGTGGTATCTTGGCTGAAGAGTGAGACAGTACACAATACAGGGGAAACTAGCATAACTTGTACAAGGAAAGGTCATGGAAGCCCCATAGACACATTCAAACTCCCTGAGGGACTGAATTGCTGTGCGGAGGGCTGTGGGGACCATGGTCTCGGGGAATATCTAGCTCAATTGGCATGACACAGCTTATAAAGACAATGCTCTACATTCTTCCTTGGTGAGTAGTGTCTGGGGTCTTAAAAGCCTGTGAACGGCCATCTAAGATACTCCACTGGTCTCATCCATTTGGGAGCAAGGGAGAATGAAGAGAACAGGATACAAGGAAAAGATTAGTCTGAAGGACTAATTGTCCACAGCTACCAAGGCCTCCACCGCACTGAGTCCAGTACAGCTGGATGGTGCCCGGTTACCACCACTGACTGCTCTGACCAGGATCACAGCAGAGGGTTCTGGACAGAGCTGGAGAAGGATGTAGAGCATAATTCTAACTCCCAAAAAAATAGACCAGATTTACTGGCCTGAAACAGACTGGAGAAACCTCGAGAGATGGCCCCCATACACCCTTTTAGCTCAGTGGTGAAGTTACCTCCGATGTTCACTGTTCAGCCTGGGAGTGGACAGCCCCATAAAACCAAATGGGACTAACGAGGTACAGGAGTCCAGTGACAAGGGCCAGAAGGCAGAAGGGGACAAGGAAGCTGGTGATAGGAACCCAAGGTTGAGTAAAGATATTTTGATGTATTGTGAGATTGTTAACCATTGTCATAGGGCAAAATTTGTAGTAACTGTTAAATGAGAAACTATTTTGTTCTGTAAGCCTTCATCTTAAGTGAGAATAACAGCACAATTGGAAGAGCATAATCTATGTCACTGAACTGTGTATGTACAAATTTTTGAAATGGTGTATCTTTGGTTATGTGTATTTTCACCAAAAAAAAAAAAAAAGGTTGAGAATTTAGAGGGTTAAAATGTTGTGGGGTTGTTAACCAATGTCATAAAACAACATGTGTACTAGTGTTTCATGAGAAACTATTTGTTCTGTAAGCCTTCATCTGAAGTACAATAAAATATAAAAAACAAAAAATAAATTTAAAAAAATTGGTAATATTTTTACAGTTTGTAAATTGTACTTCTAGAAAATGTCCTTACACTGACACTGAAACCATCATGTCAGGGAAATATTTGAGATTGACATCTGCTGTAGATACACGGGAGCCCTACTGGTGCAGTGCTTAAGAGCTTGGCTGCTAACCGAAAGATGGGCAGTTCAAATCTGCCAGCTGCTCCTTGGAAACCCTATGGGTCACTGTGAGTTGGAATCGACGCGACAACAATGAGTTTATTATTATTATTTTTTTTAATAGATACTTGATTTACTTTCTCCTTTGTCTAAATCTGAGCATGGTAACTGCTGGAGGTAGCTACTAAGGGGCTTTTATTGCAGAATTATCTATTTTCTCCTTGAGGGTCATTCCCTAGGACTTTGTATGCCATCATTAAACATGTTAATCACTTTTAACCAGGTTTCAGACAAGACACCAGACCTCAGGCGAAAAGGTCAACTAGGCTTGGTCATTGTAATATGACTTAATCTTCCCGTTCTAATTTTTACAAGGTAGAGATGCCATTGGATTTTGTCTATCAAGCCAGACAGCCACAAGCTAGTGCTACATGTTTATACAGAGCTTTCTTAGGCCATGTTGTTGCTGGGTGCTGTCAAGTAGATTCTGACTCACAGTGTCCACTTATGATGGAGTAGAACTTCCCCATAGGGTTTTCTTGGCTGCAGTCTTTACAGGAGCAGATAGCCAGGTCTTTCTCCCACAGAGCTGTTGGGTGGGTTTGAACCTTTCTGTTAGCAGCTGAGTGCTTAGCCATTGCGCCGCCAGGGCTCCATAGAGGTATGCAAAATGTAGTTTTAGTCCACAGAGTCTGAAACTGAATGTTCGCATTGTCTAAACTGCATTTTATTTTTTTCCACTTTCAAAATGTTATATATTCTGTGAGCTGTCATTTTAGAATATGTCGTGTACTTAGAAAGCAACCCATACTCAGTACAGCATACCTGGAATATACAAGAGTAGAAAGAAAAAAAGTTAAGGTTAACTATTCAACATTTTGGTTCATTCACTTCATTTTTTTTCCTTGATATTGTTATACAAAGAGATATTAAGCATTATTACAACCATGAGCTATGAGTCAAATTCTTTGGTTTAGTCTCCACTCCAACACCTCACTCTGAGATTGTAGTAGACTATTTGACTTCTCCAAGTCTTGAAGAGCTCTCTATCAGAAGGTGATGAGTATAATGGTATCTATCTCATGACATTGCTGTGTAGATGAAATGAGAAAATGCAGTGAAGCATTTAACTCCATGTCTGGTGCTTAGAAATTTTTCAATAAATGCTTATTATTATTAATACAGTAAAACCAGTGAAAACTGAAACCTGTGTAGGCAGAAACTGATCAGAGAAGAAGACTAAAACATTTTCCGCTAATAGTGAGAGTCAGAAAATTGGTAAGACTGCACCCTGTCAAAGGCGGAAAACTTGTGAGACCCAGGAAAATAAGGCAGTCCCGTTGAGTTCCGGTTCTCACGAGTTTTCCTGTATTATTATTACTTAACTCCAGATTCTTGATGAAACTAAGGATCCCTGGGAATAGTGTCTAGTAGTTCAAATTTCTCTTGACTCTTCTCACAATACCTGAAACAGTAGTTAGTGTGAAGGTTGTGTTCTAAGACATTGTTGACATTAAAGATATTATTTTCTCTATTTTTTATCCTAGGATACTAATTCATGTAAAATAACTTTGAAGATTATCAGGGTAGAATTACCTGAAACTACATGTTAAGTCATTTAAATGTGATACTTTCTCTTTATTAAAAATTGAGATTAATACAATGAAATACACAGATCTTTTAAGTGTTCTATGTGATGAGTTTCAACAATTGTTTACACCTATATAGCAAGATGTAAACCATTTCTATCCCCCACATAAAGTACCCTCACGTACCTTCCAATCAATTCTCTACTCTGCCCACATACCTCCCTGCAACGGTCAATCACTATGTGATTTCTGTCTACATAGATTAGTTTTGTCTGTATTTGGATTTCACATATATAGAATCACATACATGTACTTTTATGTATCTGACTTCTTTTGCTTAGCATAACATAATTGAAGTCCCTGGGTAGTGCAAATTAGTAATGTGCTTGGCTATTAACTGAAAGGTTGGAGATTTGAGGCATCCAGAGATGCCTCAAAAGAACAGTCTGGTGATTTACTTCTGAAAAATCAGCCGTTGAAAACTCTATGGAGCACAGATCTACTCTGACATGCATGAGGTCATCATGAGTTGGAGTCAACTCGACAGCAACTGATTTTTTATTTCAAGTAATTGATATTCATCGACATTATTGTACATATCATTCATGATACTTTCAATTATCCAAAACTATAGGGAGCAAAAGGAGTTAGTGAAAAGGACAAACAACTTATATATGGAAGATCTGAGTTAAAATCCTGGCTCTTATTGGTTGCATGACCTTGAACAAATGATGTCATCTTGATGCTGGCTCTTTGGAAAAAACATCTGTCTAAACCTCAACTTCCTCAACTGAAATTTACTATAAAAACATTCACCTCATAAAGCTGTTGTGAAGATTCAGTGAAAGAAAATAAGCAAGAATATGGTGCTAGACACATAATAGTTGTTCAGAGAAAGATTTGTTCAATGTGAATATAACAGACCAGCCACAGATATTGACTCTAATTACACCTCCTTAATGATCAACCACAGAGGAGACAAAAAAGAACAGAAACTGGTATTTTCCATTAAACATTATGATATAAATGCTATTTTCTCCCCTAAATACTATTTCAAAGTTTAAAATTCCTTAGATTTAAAACAAACAAGCAATTAAACATACAAAGTTGAGAACAAGCCTTCATAGCAAGAACTCTTTTGTAAGTCTCATGTACTTTATATTGTTGATCCCAGCCATTTCCGTTAGCCTTTCTTCAGGGAGGATGAATTTATTTTAGAAATGTAATGATAGACATTCATGTTATGTTAAAACATCATGAAGTTTGTTGGCAAGATGTTATCACTCAATAAAAAATATTTTTCAAGAGCATAAAGCAGAATCAGTACATCTAGTGGTATTCAACTGAAACTATAGACAAAAATATCATTTTTCTGCAAATGTTTGAATTGGCTCCATGAAATTCTTATACTCATTAACTATTTTAAGATAGTTAGTGATCATTTCCCAGAATTTGCAACTGTTCTTCAAGAACTGTGGGGATGTGGACCACTGTCAAGAGCTAATTTGGGAATGAAAACAGACTTTCAAAACACGGAACATTTAGACACCTTGGACTATGGTGATGCTTCATTATCATTGAGTTTGATGTGACAGTTGAAATTACCTGAGACATTTCTGCCTTGATAATGCCTGAATTGGGCAGCAATCATCTTTTTTTCCTGTGGTGAATTTTACATGGATAAAAACAGATTATACAAGTAAGCCCTTCTCCTAATACATCCAAATAGGGTTGACCTTGTAGAAATCTAATTACAAAATGCATTTATAAACCATAATGAACCTATTAAGAAGCCGTATGTAGCATAAAGACATGAATGAAAGTAAAAAGATGTGCAAAGTTAAGGAGGAGAAATATACCAGTGATTAAAAAAATAATAACAGCAATATGTAAAGTATTGCTTTTAGATTTCATGCATTTTTTCTTTTTTTACTTATCTGTAAAATAATCCTGTAAAATGAGTAGAGTAGATATTATTATCACCACTTTATAGATAAGGAAATTTGGACTAAGAGTTTTGGGGTGACTAATATTAGCAGACCCCCACATGTCAATCAGTTTGTCATACTGTGGGGCCTTACATGTTGCTGTGATGCTGGAAGCTATGCCACCGGTATTCAGATACCAGCAGGGTTACCCATGGTGGATGGATTTCAGCTGAGCTTCCAGACTGAGACAGACTAGGAAGAAGGATCTGACAGTCTACTTCTGAAAAGAATTAGCAAGTAAAAACTTTATGAATAACAGTGGAACACTGTCTGATATAGTGCAGAAACATCAGCCCCCCAGGTTGGAAGCCACTCAAAAGACGACTGGGGGACTTCCAGCAAAATGGCGCTCTAGGCAGAAGCACCACCCCATCCCTCCACAGCAAAGATTCAAAAAACTAAGCGAAACAGAGAATACAACAATCCTGAAAACTTAAAACAACAAATGAAGAGATAAAAAACTCAACTAAGCACCAAATGGAGTGAGAAAACTGACAGACAATGGAGAGTGAGGAGAGATTCACGCAGAGGTCCCCTACCAGCTAACGCAACGGAGATTCGCCATCTTGGACTCCTATTGGAGACCAGAAACAGGGTACGAGGAAGCAGCTTCACAGAGCTTCCAGCAAGAGACAAAACAACTGGTAATTTGCGATATACGCTTTCCCACCCCTTACCCTTCTTCACCACCACTTGGCCTCCTCTGCTTCCGGTGGCCATAATCTCTTCTCCGGGAAACACAGGCTGCTCGGATTCCACACACCAAAACGGGCCGGCTCTATGAGTGCCATTTGTTGGCTGCTGGTGTTGCTTTTTCCTGCTTCTTTTGATTTCTGCCTTACCTCTCATCACCTCCCCCTCCTTTTGCTCAAATACCTGGCTCCGTGAACCATCTTTGCTTCTTCCTGAGGGGCTGAGGAGCTCCGTTCAAGTGTGGAGCTGCTTCCAAGTCTGCGCTGCCATGCTGGTGGGATCCCGGGGCTTTTGTTTGTTTGTTTTGAACTGTTTGTTTGTTTTCTTTTCCTTTTCTTGTGTTGGGAGCTCTTTCTGGCCAGGCGGTGATGCGTGGCAAGGAGACTGCCCCCTCGGCTTGCACAGACAAGCAGAGGGATCACTGAGGGCATTTCTTTTTTCGTTGGTTTTTTTTTTTTCCTTTTTTTTCTGTTTTTGGGGGGACTTTTCTTGTTCTTTTTTTTTTTAATTTGTTTTGTTTTCTTATCCCTCTTTTTCCCTTTTTGTCTTTCTTCATTGCTCAGTTTCTCGTCTCTCTATATCTTCCTTCTGTTTCTGATTCCCTGAATACCAGGTGTTCTATACCTCTACGCTTTCTAGCCAAGCTGTACTGCAACACCTGAGAGCGAGTTCCCCAGACCTCATAGCTGCACCGGTGGGATCCCTGGGAATTTTGCAGTTCTTTAACCTCTCCAATTTTTATTTATTCATCCTTTTCTTTTCTTCCTCTTCCCCTTTCTGTTTTTCATACGCTCTCATCTCTCCACACAAATGGCAAGCTCCCCTAACATTCTTTTTTGTTTGTTTCTATGTTTTTGGCTCCTGTTCCTGTCTCCTCTCTCCCATAATCATCTTAGCTTCACACATAACAATCTCCCCGCTACATCCTGCATACCTGCACCACGCGCTTGACATCGCACCACCAAGCAGTACAGGCACGGCCTACTAGAACCTGCCCTGCACTGATTACTGACCAACACTGGTGGCTGTAGTGAGTGTCACAAACAACCCATCCTAGTAACTCCTCTTCAGCTAGACATGCCCTGTCGTACCATATCTGAGTGACTGACCCTGCCAATTGGAAAGGAGGCAAAAAATATTGTGCCCACAGAGGAGGAAACAACAAAGAACACACCGTCCGCCTGCTTAGACATAGTCAAGTTTAAAAAAAAAAGGAACAAAACAAACAAATATACAATCAATAAATGAGAAAAATAACTACTGAATGCCCTAAGACAGCAGACAATATCAACACACTTACAAAAACAGGACAGGATGGTTCCAGTAGGCATCCGAAATAAAACACCAGATGACTTTCCAGTGGAAGAAAAGGCACTAGAACTACCTGATACAGAATTCAAATCTCTAATACTCAAAATTCTCCAAGAGCTGAGGCAAAAAGCTGACAAACATGAGGAAAAAATAGACAAATTCATGCAAAATACAGACAAAAATAGGAAGAATCCAGGAAAATAATGCAGGAACAAAAAACCAAAATAAATTCACAACTAGAAATTATACAAAGACAACCACTAGAAATCCAAAAGATAAAGAACAAGATTTCAGAAATGTACGGTTTCATAGAAGGGCTGAGAAGCAGATTTGAAGCGGTGGAAGACAGGATCAGCGGAATTGAAGACAAACACTTGGATACAAATCTGTCTCAGGAAAACTCAGAAAAAAAACAAAGAAAAATGAAGAGACCCTGAGAGTTATGTGGGATACAATCAAAAGCAAAAATTTACAAGTGATTGGAATTCCAGAACAGGGGGAGAAAACAGAAAACACAGAGAGGATCATTGAAGAGCAGCTGACAGAAAACTTCCCCAATATCATGAAAGATGAAAAGCTGGCCATCCAAGAAGCTCAACTAACCCCATATAGGAGAGAACCCAAAAGAAAATCACCAAGGCATATCATAATCACTCTCGACAAAACCAAAGACAAACAAAGAATCCTGACAGCAGCTTGTGAAAAACAAGAAGTCACATACAGAAGAGAAACAATAAGACTAAGCTCAGCTTATTTGGCAGAAACCATGCAGGCAGGAAGGCAATGGGATGACATATATAAAATTTTGAAAGAACAAAATTGCCAGCCAAGAATAATATATCCTGCAAAACACTCATTGAAGTTTGATGGTGAAATTAGGTCATATCCAGATAAACAGAAATTAAGGGAATATGTAAAAGTCAAACCAAACTTACAAAAATTATTAAAGAGAGTTCTTCGATCTGAGAACAAACAACTTCAGCTCACAGGGAGAATCTACGATGCAGGATTGTACCAGCCAGATACCAATCTAGGAAATGAACTCTCAAGGACTATCCAAAAGCAAAAGAAATACAACAGGGAATCAGAGCAGTTAATCAGTAAATGACAACAACATCAAAACAATAAAAGAAGCAGTAAACAGCATAGGTATAGAACCTTCTAATGGAGAAGAAGGCAAGGCGATACCAAGTAATGGTAGACTGCTTCAAACTTAGAAAGATAAGGGTAAAATTCATGGTAACCACAAAGAAAGTTAACAAACATACTCTTAAAAAAAAGAGGAAAAACATAAAGTCTCAGCAAAAACAAAACCGACAAAAACAAAAGAAATGAAAAAAAAATCCTCAAACAAAAGTAACTCAGCACAAGAGGGTAAGAATAACAAAGAAAACTTCAGCACCACAAAAAAAAGCACTACAAAATGACAGTAACATACTCACATCTATCAATAACTACACTGAATGTAAGTGGACTCAATGCACCCATAAAGAGACAGAGAGTGACACAATGGCTAAGAAAACAGAATCCATCAATATGCTGTCTACAAGAGACACACCTTAGAAACAAAGATGTGAATTTATTAAAAGTCACAGGTTGGAAAAAGATATAGCAAGCTAACAACTACCCAAAAAGAGAAGGAGTGGCAATTCTCATCTCAGATAAAATAGACTTTAAAACAAAGTCTACCATAAAAGACAAAGAAGGACACTATATAATGATTGAGGGGATGATCCATCATGAAGAAATAACCATAATAAACATCTATGAACCCAATGACAGGGCTCCAAAATACATAAAACAAACTTTAACAACACTGAAAAGAGAAATTGACAGTTCCACAATAATAGTAGGAGACTTCAACACACCACTCTCAGTAAAGGACAGAACAACTAAGAAGAAACTCAGCAAAGATACAAAAGACCTACAGGGCACAATCAGCCAACTTGACCTCATAGACATATATAGAACAATCCATCCAACCGCTGCAAAGTACACATTCTTTTCCAATGCGCATGGAATGTTCTCCAGAATAGACCACATCTTAGGCCACAGAGCAATCGTCAACAAGATCCAAAACGTTGAGATAATTCAAAGTATCTTCTCTGACTACAATGCCATCAAGGTAGAAATTAACAATAGAAAGAGCAAGGAAAAGAAATCAACTACATGGAAACGGAATAATACCCTGCTTACACATCAGTGGGTAATAGAAGAAATGAGAGATGGAATCCAAAAATTCCTAGAATCCAATGAGAATGAAAACACATCATACCAAAACCTTTGGGACACAGCAAAGGCAGTCCTCAAGGACAATTTATAGCAATAGATGCACATATCAAAAAAGAAGAAAGGGTCAAAATCAAAACATTAACTACAGAACTCAAACAAATAGAAAGAGAACAGCAAAAAAAAAAACCCACAACCACTGGAAGAAAGGAAATAGTAAAGATCAGAGCAGAAATAAATGAAATAGAGAATAGAAAAACAACCGAAAGAATCAACAAAACAAACAGTTGGTTCTTTGAAAGAATCAACAAAATCGACAAACTACTGGCCAGACTGACAAAAGAAAAACAGGAGAGGACACAAATAACCCAAATAAGAAATGAAATGGGGGACGTTACAACAGACCCAACTGAAATAAAAAGGATCATAACAGAATATTGTGAAAAAGTATACTCCAACAAATTTGGATAAAATTTCTAGAAACACACAGCCTACCCAAACTACAACATTGATGTAGAAAATCTGAACAGACCCATAATAAGAGAAGAGATTGAAAAGGTAATTAAAAAAACTCTCAACCAAAAAAAGCCCTGGCCCAGATGGCTTCACTGGAGAATTCTACAAAACATTTACAGAAGAGCTTGTACCAGTACTACACAAGCTATTTCAGAGCATAGAAGAGGAAGCAACACTTCCAAATTCATTCTATGAAGCCAGCATAATGCTGATACCAAAACCAGGCAAAGAAGTCACAAAAATAGAAAATTACAGACCAATATCTCTCATGAATATAGATGCAAAAATTCTCAACAAAATTCTAGCCAACAGAATTCAGCATCATATCAGAAAAATAATACACCATGTCCAAGTAGGATTCATACCAGGTATGCAAGGGTGGTTCAACATTAGAAAATCAATCAAAGTAATCCACCACTTAAATAAAAGGAAAGAAAAGAATCACAAGATCATCTCAATTGACACAGAAAAGGCATTTGACAAAGTCCAACACCCATTCCTGATAAAAACTGTCAATCAAATAGGTATAGAAGGGAAATTTCTCAACATAATAAAGGGCATCTATGCAAAACCAATGGCCAACATCATTCTTAATGGAGAGAGGCTGAAAACATTCCCCTTGAGAACAGGAACAAGACAAGGATGCCCTTTATCACCACTCCTATTTAACATTGTGCTGGAATTTCTAGCTACAGCAATAAGGCAAGAAAAAGAAATAAAGAGCATCCAAGTTGGTAATGAAGAAGTTAAACTGTCCCTGTTTGCAGATGATATGATACTATACATAGAAACCCTAAAGATTGCACAAGAAATCTAGAGGAGTTATTAGAGAGATTCAGCAGAGTAGCAGGATACAAGATAAACACTCAAAAATCAGTTGGATTCCTATACACCAATAAAGAGAACGATGAAAAGGAAATCAGGAAAGCAATACCATGTATAATAGCCCCTAAAAAGATAAAATACTTAGGAATAAATCTGACCAGAGATGTAAAAGACCTATACAAAGAAAACTACAAAACACTACTGCAAGAAACCCAAAGGGATCTACATAAATGGAAAAACATACCATGCTCATGGATAGGCAGACTCAACATTGTGAAAATGTCAATTTTACCCAAAGCAATTTACAAATACAATGCAATCGCGATTCAAATACAAACAACATTCTTCAAAGAGATGGAAAAACTAATCATTAACTTTATATGGAAAGGGAAGAAGCCCTGAGTAAGTAAAGCACTACTGAAGAAGAAGAATAAAGTTGGAGGACTCACACTACCTGACATCAGAACCTACTGTACAGCTACAGTAGTCAAAACAGCCTGGTACTGGTAGAATGACAGATACATTGACCAATGGAACAGAATTGAGAACCCAGATGTAAATCCATCCACCTATGGTCACCTGATCTTCGATAAGGGCCCAAAGTCCATCAAATGGGGAAAAGACAGTCTTTTTAACACATGGTGCTGGAAAAACTGGATATCCATCTGCAAAAAAATGAAACCGGACCCATACCTCAGCCCGTATACAAAAACCACTTCAAAATGGATCAAAGACCTGAATATAAAGCCTAAAACTATAAAGTTCATAGAGGGAAAATAGGACCAACGCTACAGGCCTTCATACATGGCATTAACAGGATACAAAACATAACCTTCAATGCACAAACCCCAATAGGTAAGCTAGATAACTTGGATCTTCTAAAAATCAAACACCTATGCTCTTCAAAAGACTTCACCAAAAGAGTCAAAAGAGAACCTACAGACTGGGAAATAATTTTTGGACAGTACAAGTCAGACAAAGTTCTAATCTCCATAATCTACAAGAAATTCCAACACCTCTACAACAAAAAGACAGATAATCCTATTAAAAAATAGGCAAAGGAAATGAACAGACACTTCACCAAAGAAGACATTCAAGCGGCCAGCAGACACTTGAGGAAATACTCGCGATCACAAGCCATTAGAGAAATGCAAATTAAAACCACAATGAGATACCATCTCACCCTGGCATTACTGGCACGAATCAAAAACACTGGAAATAACAAATGTTGGAGGGGCTGCGGGGAGATGGGAACTCTTATGCACTGCTGGTGGGAATGCAAAATGATGCAACCATTTTGGAAAATGATATGGTGCTTCCTCAGAAAGCTAGAAATAGACATACCATTCAATCCAGCAATCCCACTCCTACGAATATATCCTAGAGAAATAAGAGTCGTCACTCGAATAGACATATGCATACCTATGTTCAAGGCAGCATTGTTCACAATAGCAAAACGGTGGAAACAACCTAGATGCCCATCAACAGATGAATGGATAAAAAAGCTATGGTACATACACACAATGGAGTACTAAGCAATGAGAAAGAACAACGATGAATCTGTGAAGCATCTCATAAGATGGATGAAACTGGAGGACATTATGCTGAGTGAAATAAGTCAATCACAAAAGGACAAATATTGTATGAGACCTCTATTGTAAAAACCCATGAAAAACTTCACACACAAAATGTAACAATCTTTGTTGGTTACCAGGGTTGGGAGGGGTAGTGGGGAAATACTAAATAGGCAATAGATAAGTGGTATCTTGGGTGAAGGGTGAGACAGTACAGAATACAGGGGAAGCTAGCACAACTTGTACAAGGAAAGGTCATGGAAGCCCCATAGACACATGCAAACTCCCTGAGGGACTGAACTGCTGGGTGGAGGGCTGTGGGGACCATGGTCTCGGGAAACATCTAGCTCAATTGGTATAACACAGTTTGTAAAGACAATGTTCCACATTCCACCTCGGTGAGTAGTGTCTGGGGTCTTAAAAGCCTGTGAGCGGCCATCTAAGATACTCCACTGGTCTCATCCATTCAGGAGCAAGGGAGAATGAAGAGAACAGGATACAAGGAAAAGATTAGTCCGAAGGACTAATTGTCCACAGCTACCAAGGCCTCCACCGCACTGAGTCCAGTACAGCTAGATGGTGCCCGGCTACCACCCCTGACTGCTCTGACCAGGATCACAACATAGGGTTCTGGACAGAGCTGGAGAAGGATGTAGAACATAATTCTAAGTCAAAAAAAAAAAGACTAGATTTACTGGCCTAAAGGAGACTGGAGAAACCCTGAGAGTATGGCCCCCGGACACCCTTTCAGCTCAGTGGTGAAGTTATCTCTAAGGTTCACCATTCAGCCTGGGAGTGGACAGCCCTGTAGGGACTAATGAGGTACAGTAGTCCATTGACAAGGGCCAGAAGGCAGAAGGGGACAAGGAAGCTGGTGATAGGGAACCCAAGATTGAGTAAGGATATTGTTGATGTGTTTTGAGATTGTTAACCATTTTCATAGGGCAACATGTGTAGTAACTGTTAAATGAGAAACTATTTTGTTCTGTAAGCCTTCATCTTAAGTGAGAATATCAGCACAATTGGGAGAGCGTAGTCAATGTCACTGAACTGTGCATGTAGAAATTTTTTAAATGGTGTATCTTTGGCTATATGTATTTTCACCAAAAAAAGGTTGAGAAGTTAGAGGGTTGACATGTTGTGGGGTTGTTAACCAATGTCATAAAACAATATGTGTGCTACTGTTTTATGAGAAAGTATTTGTTCTGTAAGCCTTCACCTGAAGTACAATAAAAAGAAAAAAATTAAATTAAAAAAAGAAGATACGACTGGGGAAGAGCTGCCTCCTCAAAGTAGAGCTGACCTTAATGATATGGATGGAGTCAAGCTTTCAGGCCTTCATTTGCTGATGTGGCATGACTCAAAATGAGAAGAAATAGCTGCAAACATCCATTAATAATCGGAACCTGTAATGTACGAAGTATGAATCTAGGAAAATTGGAAATCATCAAAAATGAAATGGAATGCATAAACATTGATATTATAGGCATTAGTGAGCTAAAATGGTCTTTTTGAATCAGACAATCATGGTATACTGTGCTGGGAATGATAACCTGAAGAGGAATGGCATTGCATTCATTGTCAAAAAGCACATTTCAAGATCTATCTTGAAGTACAATGCTGTCAGTGATAGGATAATATCCATATGTGTACAAAGAAGACCAGTTAATACGACTATTTTTCAAATTTATGCACCAACCACTAAGGCCAAAGATGAAGAAATTGAAGATTTTTACCAGCTTCTGCAGTGTGAAATGGATCGAACATGCAATCAGGATACATTGACAATTACTGTTGATTGGAATGTGAAAGTTGGAAACAAAGAAGGATTGGTAGTTGGAAAATATGACTTTGGTGATAGAAACTGCCGGAGACTGCATGATAGAATTTTGCAAGACCAATGACTTCTTCATTGCAAATACCATTTTTCACCAACATAAATAGTGACTATACACATAGACCTCACCAGATGGAATACACAGGAATCAAATCGAATAATCTGTGGAAAGAGACAATGGAAAAGCTCAACATCATCAGTCAGAACAAAGCCAGGGGCCAACTGCAGAACAGACTATCAATTGCTCATATGCAAGTTCAAGTTGAAACTAATGAAAATTAGAACAACTCCACGAGACCCAAAGTACAACCTTGAGTATATCCCACCTGAATTTAGAGACCATCTCAAGAATAGAGTTGATGCGTTGAACACTAAAGACCAAGGACCAGATGCACTGTGGAATGACATCAAGAACATCATACATGAAGAAAGCAAAAAGTCATTTAAAAGATACGAAATAAAGAAAAGACCAAAATGGATGTCAGAAGAGACTCTGAAATGAAACTTGTTCTTGAACGTTGAATAGATAAAGCAAAAGGAAGAAATGATGACATAAAAGAACTGAACAGAAGATTTCAAAGGGCAGCTCGAGAAGACAAAGCAAAGTATTATAATGACATGTACAAAGAGCTGGAGATAGGAAACCAAATGGGAAGAACACGCTCGACATTTCTCAAGCTGAAAGAACTGAAGACAAAATTCAAGCCTTGAGTTGCAACAGTGAAGGATTCTATGGGGAAAAAAAGAAGATAGAAGGAATACACAGAGTCATTCTACCAAAAAGAATTGGTCAACGTTCAACCATTTCACGAGGTGACATATGATCAGCAACCTATGGTACTGAAGGAAGAAATCCAAGCTGCACTGAAGGCATTGGCAAAAAACAAGGCTTCGGGAATTGAAGAATATCAATTGAGATGTTTCAACAAATGGATGCAGTGTGGAAGTGCTCACTCATCTACACCAAGAAATTTGGAAGACAGCTACCTGGCCAACTGACTGGAAGAGATCCATATTTATGCCTATTCCCAAGAAAGGTGATCCAACTGAATGCAGAAATTATCAAACAATATCATTAATATCACATGCAAGTAAAATTTTGCTGAAGATCATTCAAAAGCAGCTGCAGCAGTATAAAGACACAGTTCTGCCAGAAATTCAGGCCAGATTCAGAAGAGGACGTGAAAACAGGATATCACTGCTGATGTCAGATGGATCCTGGCTGAAAGCAGAGAATACCAGAAAGATGTTTACTTGTGTTTTATTATTGACTATGCAAAGGCATTTGACTGTGTGGATCATAAATTATGGATAACATTGTGAAGAATGGGAATTCCAGAACACTTAATTGTGCTCAGGAGGAGCCTGTACATGGATCAAGAGGCAGTTGTTCAGACAGAACAAGGGGATACTGAGTGGTTTAAAGTCAGGAAAGGTGTGTGTCAGGCTTGTAACCTTTCACCATGCCTGTTCAATCTGTATGCTGAGAAAATAATCCGAGAAGCTGGACTGTATGAAGAAGAACAGGGCATCAGGATTGGAGGAAGACTCATTTATAACTTGCATTATGCAGGTGACACAACCTTGCTTGCTGAAAGTGAAGAGGACTTGAAACATTTACTGATGAAGATCAAGGACCACAGCCTTCAGTATGGATTACACCGCAACATAAAGAAAACAAAACTCCTCACAACTGGACCAATAAGCAACATTATGATAAATGGAGAAAAGATTGAAGTTGTCAAGGATTTCACTTTACTTGGATCCACAATCAACACCCGTGGAAGCAGCAGTCAAGAAATCAAAAGATGCATTGCATTGGGCAAATCTACTGCAAAAGACCTCTTCAAAGTGTTGAAAAGCAAAAATGTCACCTTGAAGACTGATGTGCCCCTGACCCAAACCACGGTATTTTCAATGGCATCATATGCATGCAAAAGCTGCATAATGAATAAAGGAAGACCAAAGAATAATTGACGCCTTTGAATTGTGGTGTTGGGGAAGAATATTGAATATACCATGAACTGCCAAAAGAACAAACAAATCTGTCTTGGAATAAGTGCAACCAGAATGCTCCTTAGAAGCAAGGATGGCGAGACTATGTCTTACATACTTTGGACGTGTTATCAGGAGGGATCAGTCCCTGGAGAAGGCCATCATGCTTGGTAAAGTCCAGGTTCAGTGAAAAAGAGGAAACCTTCAAGGAGATGGATTGACACAGTGGCTGCAACAATGGACTCAAGCATATCAATGATTGTGAGCATTGTGCAGGACCGGGCAGTGTTCCATTCTGTAGTACATAGTGTCGCTATGAGTTGGAACAAACTCAACACCTAACAACAACAACGACAATATAAGAAGAGGTGATTCTTTTTCTCAGATGTTATCACTCCCTCAAATTTTTATGGCCCCTTAGAGTTTATGAACAAAAATCTTTACAAACAGGTCAATAAGTAACATCATGATAAACAGGGAAAATATTGAAGTTGTCAAGGATTTCATTTTACTTGAATCAACAATAAATGCCCATGGAAAAAACAGCAGTTAAGAAATCAAATAAGGAGGCAGGGCCAACGTGGTGCCCTAGACAGATGCATCATGCTGTCCCTCTGCAGCAAAGACCTGAAAAACTACGTTAAACAGATACAAACGTCAATCCTGGAACCCTAAGCTTCAAATGAAGGGATAAAGAACTAGATCAAACACCGAATGGAAGAAGAAACTGAACAAAAACAGAGAATGTGAAGAGATACGGAGTGGAGGTCACCTGCCAATTAACACTGCACAGCTTCGCCATCTTGGAGCACAGCCAGAAAATGAGCCTAGACAGCGAATACAGGAAGGCAGCGCCACAGAGCTCCCAAGAGGAGACAGAGCACCCGGTAATCAGAAAACATGTTTTCCCACCCTTTACCCTTCTTCCCTGTATACCACCCCCAGTGCTTCCTGCTGGGCCACTCTGTGCCACTTGGCTAGAGAGCTACAGGCCTGGCATCACCCCGAGTCTGCCCCACCCTAACCCACCAACTCTTGTCGTGCCATTGTTTTTCCCTTTCTTACTTTTCTTTACCCCTCCCACCTAGCCCTGCAAGCCACCTCTACCCTTTCCCACTGGGATACACTGCACCGCTATGGGTAGAGAGCTACTGGCCCACCACCAGCCAGGATCCTCTCCCCACCCCCACCCACTGGCTCCAGCTGTGCCATTTAAAATTTTTTTTTCCTTTCCTTCTTTTCTTTCTCCCTCCCACCTAGCCCTGTACCCACCTCTACCCCTTCCCATCTGGCCATTCCACGTTGCCTTGGCTAGAGAGCCACCGGCCCACTGCCACCCCAGGTCCACCATGCCCCCACCCACCGGCTGCCACCATGCCATTCTTTTTTACCCCCCCTTCTTCCTTTTCTTTTACCTACCAACTAGAGCCGTTTGCCACATTTGCCCCTTCCTGCCAGGCCTTGCCTCACTGACACAGTAAACACGCCACTGCCCTGGGTCCCCCACACCCCCACCCACTGGCTACCATCAGGCCATTCTTTTTTTTTTCCTTTCTTCCTTTTCGTCCTCCCTCCCACCTAGCCCTGTATGCCACCTCTACTTCTTCCCACCAGGCCACACTGCACTGCCACAGCTAGAGTGCCACCAGCCTGCTGCCACCCTGGGTCCTCCTTTGTCCCCATTCACTGGATCCTGCCACCACATTTTTTTCTTTCTCTTTTTTCCTTTTCCTTCTCCCTCCCACCTAGGCCTGTGTGACACCTCATCCCCACTTCCACCAGCCCCCAGCTCCACCCTGCCCCACCCACAAGCCACCTTTTGTTTTCCTTTCTCTCTGTCTTTTCTTTGTCCCATTTATCTAGACCCATACGCCGCCCCACCTCCTGCTGGCCTTCAAGGTGCCACTGCTGCTAGAGCATCGTTGGCTGAGTTCCACTGCTGCACTGGGCTCGCATCTTCCCTCCCACCACTTGACAAGCTACTGAATGGCGGGAAGCAAGCCCATACCATTCTCTGTCTGATACACCTGCCTCTACGGTGAGGGGCTGTGAATGCTGCCACACCACTGGAACAACACCTGGAGGTAGACAGCGCCAGCCCAGGCTGGCAGGAGAGGCCAGGGTGGCAGCAGCCTGGTGGCTCTCTAGCTGTGGCAGTGCAGCATGGCCCGACTAGCATCGTATCAAAAAAATAAAACACTAAGACCAAGTGAGATTCATACCAGCTATGCAAGAATCATTCAACATTAGAAAATCAATCAGTGTAATTCACCACATAAATAGAACAAAAGAAAAGAATCACATGATCATCTCAATCGACTCAAAAAAGGCATTTGATAAAGTCCAACACCCATTCCTGATAAAAACTCTCAATAAAGTAGGAATGGAAGAGAAAATCCTCAGCATAATAAACGGCATCTATACAAAACCAACAGTCAACATCATTCTCAACAGAGAGAGGCTATGGGGTTTAATATTTGAATTTAAGACTCTGCCAGAAAATTGGAATGGTTTCTCTCAGAAGTCATGTCTCCTTTCCTTTCTGCATGACACACACATGTAGGATGTTCAGAACCCAGGCATGTTGCTATATCCTAATATAGTAGTATTCTTCTCTCCATTTCCCTATCACCCCCACTCCCATAATGTAAGAATGATTATGTGGAGATTCGCAGATATTTTATGCACCCCACTGTTCCTAAACCTAGGGAAGAAAAGAGTTTATAATTACCATCATTGTTACATTAAGGTATTCATATGGGTCAATTTATTGTTATTTCATCAGACAGATTTTCTTCTGAAAGATTATCTGCTTTCACTTACCTATACAGGATTAATTTTTAATTTGATCTTCTTAAAGGGGGTCATAAAAGTTACTTATTAAAAATACAAAGAAATATCTATGTGTTTATGGTACTAAGATTGCAACATAAGAATAAAGAATTTATTGTACTCTAAGTCTCTCAATGTTCTTGCTGCTAAAGGAAATGAATGAGCTTGAGGCCAAAGTAAGCTTTATCTTATTAGTTTAAAAATGCCTTTTTGGTGCCTATTGATCACTGTTTTTAACCACTTTTAATTTTTTTTCTTTATTCTTTATTGTACTTTAGGTGAAGTTTTCCAGAACAAATAGTTTCTCATTAAAGAGTCAGTACGTATATTGTTTTATGACATTGGTTAACAACCCCATGACATGTCAACACACTCCCTTCTCTACCTTTTTTTTTTTTTCGTGAAAATATACATAGGCAAAGATACACCATTTCAAAAATTTCTACATGTACAATTCAGTGACATCAGTTAATTTCTTCCAGTTGTGCTGCTATTGTCACTTTGGATGACGGTTTAAAGAACAAAACAGTTTCTCATTAAACAGTACATATGTTGCCCTATGACAATGGTTAACAACCCCACTACATGTCAACATTGTTCTTACTCAACCTTGGGTTCCCTATCACTAGCTTTCCTGTCCCCTTCTGCCTTCTAGTCTTTGTCCCAGGACTGCTGTGCCTCATTAGTCCCATTTTGTTTTATGGGGCTGTCTCATCCCCGGCTGAACGGTGAACCTCAGAGGTGACTTCACTACTGAGCGAAAAGAGTGTCTGGGGCCATACTCTCTGGGTTCCTCCAGTCTCTTTCAGGCCAGTAAATCTGGTCTTTTTTGTGTGTATTAGAATTTTGTTCTACATCCTTCTCTAGCTCTGTCCAGAACCCTCTGTTGTGATGCCGGACAGAGCAGTCAGTGGTGATAGCCAAGAACCATATAGCTGTACTGGACTCAGGCCAGTGGAGACCTGGTAGCTGTGGTCCATTAGTCCTTTGGACTAATCTTTTCCTTGTATCCTGTTCTCTTCTTTCTCCCTTGCTCCCAAAGGGGTGAGACCAGTGGAGTATCTTAGATGGCTGCTCACAGACTTTTAAGACCCCAGAATTTACTCATCAAGGTAGAATGTAGAACATTGTCTTTATAAACTGTGTTATACCAATTGAGCTAGATGTTTCCTGAGACCATGCTCCCCACAGCCCTCTGCCCAGCTATTCAGTCCTTCAGGGAGTTTGGATGTGTCTATGGAGCTTCCATGACCTTTCCTTGTACAAGCTGTGGGGGCATCCCCAGTATTGTGCACTGTCTCACCCTTCACCGAAGATACCACTTATCTATTGCCTATTTAGTATTTCTCCTCCACCCCTCCCATCCCTCGTAACCAACAAAGATTGTTACTTTTTATTTGTCAACCTTTTCATTAGTTTTTACAATAGAGGTCTCATACAATATTTATCCTTTTGTGATTGACTTATTTCACTCAGCATAATGTACTCCAGTTTCATCTGTTTTATGAGATGCTTCACAGATTCATCATTGTTCTTTCTCGTTGCATACTACTCCATTGTGTGTATGTACCATAGTTTGTTTATCCATTCATCTGTTGATGGCATCTAGGTTGTTTCCACCATTTTGCTATTGTGAACAATGCTGCCATGAACATAGGTGTGCATATGTCTATTCGAGTGACAACTCTTATTTCTCTAGGATATATTTGTAGGAGTGGGATTGCTGGATCGAATGGTATGTCTATTTCTAGCTTTCTGAGGAAGTGCCATATCATTTTCCAAAATGGTTGTATCATTTTGCATTCCCACCAGCAGTGCATAAGAGTTCCGAACTCCCCACAGCCTCGCCAACATTTGTTATTTTCTATTATTTTAATTCGTGCCAGTAATGCCAGGGTGAGACGGTATCTCATTGTGGTTTTAATTTGCATTTCTCTAATGGCTAGTGAACATGAGCATTTCCTCATGTGTCTGTTGTCCCCTTGAATGTCTTCCTTGGTGAAGTGTCTGTTCATTTCCTTTGCCCATTTTTTAATAGGATTATTTGTCTTTTAGTTGTAGAGGTGTTGGATTTTCTTGTAGATTATGGAGATTAGACCTTTGTCTGACTTGTACTGTCCAAAAATTATTTCCCAGTCTGTAGGTTCTCTTTTTACTCCTTTGGTGAAGTCTTTTGAAGAGCATAGGTGTTTGATTTTTAGAAGATCCCAGTTATCTAGCATATCTTCTGGAATTTGTATGTTGATGGCTATGGTTTGTATCCTGTTAATGCCGTGTATTAAGGCCTGTAGCATTGGTCTTGTTTTTTCTCCTATGAACTTTATAGTTTTTGGCTTTATATTTAGGTCTTTGATCCATTTTGAAGTAGTTTTTGTATATGGTGTGAGGTATGGGTCCTGTTTCCTTTTTTTACAGATGGATATCCAGTTTTGGCAGCACCATTTGTTAAAAAGACTGTCTTTTCCGCATTTGATGGACTTTGGGCCCTTGTCAAAGATCAGGTGACTGTAGGTAGATGGATTTACATCTGGGTTCTCAATTCTATTCCATTGGTCAATGTATCTGTCGTCGTACCAGTACCAGGTAGTTTCAATACCGTAGCTCTATAGTAGGTTCTGACGTCAGGTAGTTTGAGTCCTCCAACCTTTTTCTTCTTCTTCAGTAGTGCTTTACTTATTTGGGGCTTCTTCCCTTCCCATATAAAGTTAATGATTAGTTTTTCCATCTCTTTGAAAAATGTTGTTCGTATTTGGATAGGGATTGCCTTGTATTTGTAAATTGCTCTGGGTAGAATTGTCATTTTCACAACGTTGACTCTACCTATTCATGAGCGTGGTATGTTTTTCCATTTATGTAGATCCCTTTGGGTTTCATGCAGCAGTGTTTTGTAGTTTTCTTTGTATATTCTTTTACATCCCTGGTTAGATTTATTCCAAAGTATTTTATCGTTTTAGGGGTGATTATAAATGGTATTGTTTTCCTGCTTTCCTTTTCATTGTTCTCCTTATGGGTGTATAGGAATCCAACTGATTTTTGAATATTTATCTTGTATCCTGCTACTCTGCTGTATCTTTCTATTTGTTCCAGTAAATTTCTCGTGGAGTCTTTATGGTTTTTTAAATATAGTATCTTATCATCTGCAAACAGGGAGAGTTTAACTTCTTCATTACCAGTTTGGATGCCCTTTGTTTCTTTTTCTTGCCTTATTGCTCTAACTAGAACTTCCAGCACAATGTTAAATAGGAGTGGTGATAAAGTGCATCCTTGTCTTGTTCCTTTTCTCAAGGGGAATGTTTTCAGCCTCTCTCCATTAAGAATGATGTTTGCTTTTGGTTTTGCATAGATGCCCTTAATTATATCGAGAAATTACCCTTCTATACCTATTTTATTGAGATTTTTTAATCAGGAATGGGTGTTGGACTTTGTCAAATGCCTTTTCTGTGTCAATTGAGGTGATCATGTGATTCTTTTCTTTCCTTTTATTTATGTTGAATCATCCTTGCATACCTGGTATGAATCCTACTTGGTCGTGGTGTATTATTTTTTTGATACGATGCTGAATTCTATTGGCTAGAATTTTGTTCAGAATTTTTGCATCTATATTCATGAGAGATATTGGTCTGTAATTTTCTTTTTCTGTGACATCTTTGCCTGGTTTTGGTATCAGGGTTATGCTGGCTTTATAGAATGAATTTGGAAGTGTTGCTTCCTCTTCTATGTTCTGAGATAGCTTGAGTAGTACTGGTGCAAGCTCTTCTGTAAATGTTTTGTAGAATTCTCCAGTGAAGCCATCTGGGCCAGGGCTTTTTTTGGTTGGGAGTTTTTTTATTACCTTTTAAATCTCTTCTCTTGTTATGGGTCTGTTCAGATTTTCAGCATTACTTTGTTGTAGTTTGGATAGGCTGTGTGTTTCTAGAAATTTATCCATTTCCTCTAGGTTTTCAAATTTGTTGGAGTATAGTTTTTCATAATATTCTGTTAAGATCCTTTTTATTTCAGTTGAATCTGTTGTAATGTCTCCCATTTCATTTTTTATTTGGGTTATTTGCATCCTCTCCTGTATTTCGTTTGTCAATCTGGCCAGTGGTTTGTCGATTTTGTTGATTCTTTCAAAGAACCAACTTTTCTTTTTGTTGATTCTTTCTATTGTATTTCTCTTCTCTGTTTCATTTATTTCTGCTCTGATCTTTAGTATTTCCTTTTTTCTGGAGGCTGTGGGCTTATTTTGCTGTTCTCTTCTATTTGTTTGAGTTCTGCAGTTAGTGTTTTGATTTTTTCTGTTTCTTCTTTTTGATATGTGCATCTATTGCTACAAATTGTCCTCTGAGGACTGCCTTTGCTGTGTCCCAAAGGTTTTGAGTTATGATGTGTTTTCATTCTCGTTTGATTCTAGGAATTTTTTGATTCCATCTCTGATTTTTTCTATTACCCATTGATGTGTAAGCAGGATATTATTCAGTTTCCATGTATTTGATTTTTTTTCTTTGCTCTTTCTATTGTTAATTTCTACCTTGATGGCATTGTGGTCAGAGAAGATACCTTGAATTATCTCAACGTTTTGGATCTTGTTGAGGATTGCTTTGTGGCCTAAGATGTGTTCTATTCTGGAGAATGTTCCATGTGCATTGGAAAAGAATGTGTACTTTGCAGCTGTTGGATGGAGTGTTCTATATATGTTTATGAAGACAAGTTTGCTGATTGTGCCCTTTAGGTCTTCTGTATCTTTGCTGCGTTTCTTTTTAGATGTTCTGTCCTTTACTGAGAGTGGTATGTTGAAGTCTCCTAGTATTATTGTGGAACTGTCAATCTCCCTTTTCAATACTGTTAGAGTTTGTTTTATGTATTTTGGAGCCCTGTCTTTGGGTGCATAGATGTTTATTATGGTTATGTCTTCATGATGGATTATCCTCTTAATCATTATATCGTGTCCTTCTTTGTCTTTTATGGTGGATTTTTTTTTAAAGTTTATTTTATCTGAGATTAGTATTGCCACTCCTGCTCTCTTTTGGTAGTTGTTAGCTTGATATATTTTTTTCCAACCCTTGATTTTTAATAAATTCATGTCTTTGTTTCTAAGATGTGTCTCTTGTAGACAGCATATTGATGGATTCTGTTTTTTTATCCATTCTGTCACTCTCCATCTCTTTATGGGCACATTGAGCCCATTTACATTCAGTGTAATTATTGATAGATGTAAGCTTTTTGCTGTCATTTTGTAGTGCTTTTTTTTTTTTTTTTTTTGTGGTGCTGACATTTTCTTTGTTCCTGTTACTCTCCTGTGCTGAATTCCTTTTGTTTGTGGATTTTTTTTTTCGTTTCTTTTGTTTTTGTAGGTTTTGTTTTTAGTGAGACTTTGTTTTTCCTCTTTATTTTTATGAGTATGTTTGGTTTCTTTGTGGTTACCATGAAATTTACCCTTATCTTTCTAAGTTTGAAGCAATCTATTATTACTTGGTATTGCCTTGCCTTCCTGTCCATTAGAAGGTTGTATACCTACACCATTTATTCCCTCTTTTATTGTTCTGATGTTGTTGTCATTTACAGATTAACTGCTCTGATTCCCTGCTGTATTTCTTTTGGTTTTGGATAGTCCTTGAGTGTTCATTTCCTAGATTGCTATCTAGCTGGTACGATCCTGCGTCCTAGATTCTGCCTGTGAGCTGAAGTTGTTTGTTCTCAGATCTTGTGACTCCCTTTAATAATTCTTATAAGTTGGGTTTGGTATTTACATATTCCCTTAATTTCTGTTTATCTGGGAATGTCCTAATTCCACCGTCACATATGTATAAGAGTTTTGTAGGATATATTATTCTTGGCTTGCAAGTTTTTTCTTTCAAGGTTTTATACATGTCATCCCATTGCCTTCCTGCCTGCATGGTTTCTGCCAAATAATGTGAGATTAGTCTTATTGTTTCTCCCCTGTATGTGACTTCTTGTTTTTCAGAAAATGCTGTCAGGATTCTTTGTTTGTCTTTGGTTTTGTTGAGTGTGTTTATTATACGCTTGGCGACTTTCTTTTGGGGTCTATTCTAGATGGGGTTCATTGAGCTTCTTGGATGGTCAGCTTTTCATCTTTCAAGATATTGGGGGAGGTTTTCTGTCAGCAGTTCTTCAGTGATCCTCTCTGTGTTTTCTGTTTTTTCTCCCTGTTCTGAAACTCTGATCATTCACAAATTTTTGCTTTTGATTGTATCCCACATAATTCTCAGGGTCTCTTCATTTTTCTTCATTTTTTTTTTTCTGAGTTTTCCTCAGAGTTGTATCCAAATATTTGTTGTCAATTCCACTGATCCTATCTTCCACTGTTTCAAATCTTCTTTGACAGCCCTTCTGTAACACTGTCCATTTCTGAAATCTCATTGTTTATCTTTTGGATTTCTAATTGTTGTTTTTGTATAATTTCTAGTTATGAATTTATTTTGGTATTTTGTTCCTGCATTATTTTCCTGAATTCTTCCATTTTTTTGTCTGTATTTTCCATGAATTTTTCTATTTTTTTCCTTATTTTTGTCTGCTTTTTGCTTCAACTCTTGGATAATTCTGAGTATTAGAGATTTGCATTCCCTATCAGGTAGTTCTAGTACCTTTTCTTCTACTGGAAAGTTATCTGGTGTCTTATTTTGTATGCCTACTGGAAGCATCCTGTCCTGTTTTTGTAAATGTTTTGATATTGTCTGCTGTCTTCAGGGCATTCAGTAGTTATTTTTCTCATTTATTGATTGTAGATTTGTTTGTTTCATCCTGTGGTTTTGTTTTGTTTTGTTTTTAAATTTGGCTATGTCTGAGCAGGCAGGCTATGTGTTCTTTGTCATTTTCTCATCTGTAAGCAGGATAGTTTTCGCCTTCTTTTCCAATTGGCAGGGTCAGTTGCTCAGATATGGTACAGCAAGGCAGGTTTAGCTGAAGAGGAGTTGCTGATATGGGTTGTTTGTGGCACTTACTATAGCCACCAGGGCGGGCCAGTAATCAGTGCAGAGCAGGTTCCAGTAGGCCGAGCCTCAGCTGCTTGGTGGTGTGATGTTAAGCGCACAGTGCAGGTAGGCCGGATGGAGGGGGAGATTGTGATGTGTAGAGCTAAGATGGGTATGGGAGATAGGAGAGAGGAAGAGGAACCAAAAACATACAAACAAAAAAGAGTGCTAGAGGAGCTTGCCATTGGAGTGGAGAGATGAGAGACTACGAAATGGAGAAAAACAGAAAGGAGAAGAAAAAAAAAGAAAAGAGAAGAAAAAAATGAATAAGTAAAAATTAGAAGGAAAAAAGGAAAGCAAAGCTCTCAGGGATCCTACTTGTGTGGCTACAAGGTCTGGGAAAGTTTCTCCCAGATGTTGAAGTACAGCCTGGTTAGAAGGCATAAAGATGTCACTCAGCACCAGGTATTCAGGGAATAGGAAGAGAAGGAAGGTATAGAGAGATGAGAAAATGAGTAATGAAGAAAGACAAAAAGGGAAAAATAAGGAAAAGAAAAGAAAACAAATTTAAAAAAAGATCAAGAACCACCCCCCCCAAAAAAAACACACATACACAAAAAAATGCACTCAGGGATCCCTCTCTGCATCTACGGAAGCTGAGCAGGTAGTTCCCAAGCCACACAACACTGCCTGGCCAGAACGGATTCCCAACTTGAGAAAGGAAAAAGAAACCAAACAAACAATTCAAAACAAACAAAGAAACAAAAGCCCCAGGATCCCACCAACGTGGCAGCATGGACCAGGAAGCAGTTCCACCCTCAAGCGGAGCTCCACAGCCCCTCAGGAAGAAGCCAAGATGGTGCACAGAGCCAGGTATTTGAGTGAAAGGAGGGGGAGGTGGTGAGAGGTAAGGAAGAAATCAAAAGGAGTGGAAAAAAGCAGCACCAGCAACCATCAAATGGCACTCAGGGAGTTGGCCAGTGTAGGTGGGTGGAATCCAAGCAGCCGGTGCCTCCTGGCCAAGAGACTGTGGCCATGGGAAGCAAAGGAGGCCGAGTGGGGGTGAAGAATGGTGGGGGCTGAAGAATGGTGGGGAGTGGGAAAGCGTATATCACTGTTTACCAGTTGTTCTGTCTCCTGCTGGAAGCTCTGTGAAGCTTTCTCTTACCCCCGTTTGCTGGTCTCTGATAGGAGTCCAAGATGGCGGATCCATGCAGCATTAGCTGTTAAGGGACCTCTGCGTGTATGTCTCCTTGCTCTCGCTTCTCTGTCAGTTTCTTATTCTATTTGGTGCTTGCCTGAGTTCCTTATATCTTCATTTGATGTTTAGGGTTTCAGGATTGTGTTTTCTTTGTTTGGCTTAGTTTTTTTGGATCTTTGCTGTGGGGGGGCGGCATAGTGCTTCTGCCTAGAGCGCCATGTTGCCGGAAGTACCACTTTTAATTTTATGTCAAATTTTTCTTGCCTTTTTTGGCTCACTAAACTAGGGAAACAACCTGGAGAAAATCAAAATAGATCCAAATATATCCAAAATAGATCCACTGTACAACCTGCACAGAATCCATAAACATCTTATTTCTTCTCATTTGCTTTGCCTTCTCTCTAATGATCTGCAAAACAGATCAAATGACTCCACAAAACAAATAGGCATTGCCCAGTGGTCTGCATAAGAGATCTACATTTATACTGATAGCCTGCTATTCCTAAGAAATGGGCTGTTGGTGAGTCTATTCTGACTCATAGCGACCCTATGTAACAGAGTAGAACTACCCCATAGGGTTTCCTATGCTGTAATCTACAGAAGCAAATCTCCACGTCTTTCTTCCCCAGAGTGGTTGGGTGGATCAAATCACCAACATTTTGGTTAGCAGACTAGCACTTAACCATTGCACCACCAGTGCTCCTAGGAAATAGGCTAAAGGTCTGGATTAAAGAGCATTTCCCTTGCTTGACCTGCTAAGAGTGATTCATAGTAGATGTCTTTGGGCCCCAACTATTCCACTAGCTCTCACTTCTACTATACCAGGTTGTCTAGGAGCTAAAACATTATTTGACATAGCTTGAATCTCTAGAATAATATTTAAAAGTATTTAAGTATGCAAAAGATATTTAAAATATTTTAGGTTATAAAGCATAGGCTTTGGGTTTAGATGGACATTGTCAATTCAATGTTTATTGAATATAATGAATGAATGAAGTCTGAGAGTCTTAGTTCTGCCACTTACAGCTCTGGAATCTTGGGATGGTTACTTATCTGTCATACCTTCTATCTTCATTAGATTGTTGGAGTATTAAATGAGATAAAAGTATATAAAGCATCTAGTAAACAATATAATAAATGTTGAAAAATTACCTCGCTGTTGAAATAATGGTCAAATTACCAGCAGGTTTCCTAAACACAGCAAGGAAAAGTAGTTACTGTAGTGTCAGCCAAGACACAAGAATTTCTTCCCTGGCTGGTGCTTTTTTCTTTAGAGTTGTAGCAGTTGTTTTCACACTAGATGGGGCATAGCACTGAGACTGTTACAAAATCTAAATGACACCAGTAAAAGGAAAACTTTTTCCCCTCAGAACAAAAGGCCAGCCTTACTAAAGTTGGAATTCCACCTTCACTGCAAATCAATTTAAACAATGCCGCATGCCAAGAATAGAAAAGAAATCTAGGACATGCAAAGCAAGAAACATTTACACATTCTTTTCACTTTGAAACTGTTGCCTAATCCATTTGCATATACTGTAACTCCCATCGCTTTTATTTACCTTGAGAAGACGGTTGTTTTGCCTCTCAAAAGATTATCCTCAGAATGTCTGATTCTGTTAGGCACAGAAAAATCTGGAAGTTCTACAGGAACCTGTTCTCCTATATGTGCTCCCCTCCCCCATTTTGTGGCACAGGATTTAGATCATCTGGGGCCACTGGTCAAGACAGAACAGTCTCCTGAAACGTAACCTACTGAGCTGTTCTATTCTATTTTGAATTCATAGCCTGTCGCACTGCAGCAAACAACAAGCTCATGCTTAGGAAAGGAAATGAAGGAGCACAAATATCCTGGCTTCCTTCTGAGCTGAAGGGTTGGACAGGGCAGTCTGCTTGGCAGCTCAGCTTCAGTCCCCAGCAGCAATGGGCCTTGGGTTCCATCAATTACCACGCATTGTATTTAAGAGGCTGGAAAACAGGTGAAATGATGCTTGTAATGCATATGAGAGAGTAGCAATCCATTTCACAAAGAATGCCAATTGCACAGACCTAAAGCAATTTCTAGGAGCAGAAAAACAAAACAAAAAAAAATGCATGCTCAAGATTTTACAAGTGTATCTGAAGCTGGTGGGCAGCTGCTGGTTTCACCTTATGATTTGCATTTTTGCATGATCTGTTAGGAGAGGCAATGCAACATCAGTGGAGCTGGTATTTTAGGAGTCAAAATAGGATCCCAGACTCAAATGCCTACAGATCCAAGTAGGTTACCTGGTTATGCAAAACAGGCTGGGTATAAGCACTTGCTGTGGTTTGCTCATAATGGTGTCTTAAGTTTCATTTTTTGACAAAGTCATACTCTGTTTGCATATAACATGTAACAATAGTCTTTATGTCCACCAAAATATGTGTTATCTCCCATTTTGCTTAAAATTCATGGCCTTCTCAGTCTTTCTGATATTTTCCCACTTATGATAGAGACATACACATAGTAACTATTACATTTTTCTCTTATTTTTTACTGTAAGAATTACAGCAGCCCATGTGTGATGATGAATGGCATCTGATATTAGGGAAACAGTACAGTGGTGGAAATTGTGGCCAACTTGAAAGTACATGTCTTTGTTAAAAGGAGGCAGCTACTTCTCAGTTCCAGACTATTATTACCATGCAGGAATTAGAGCCCAGTATTGCTAGATAGAGGATGACTGGTGGCACAGTGGTTGTTGTTGTTGTTAGGTGCCATCAAGTCGGTTCTGACTTATAGCAACCCTACATCTCTATAAAAGAACAAAACACTGCCGGGTCCTGAGCCATCCTCACAATCGTTGTTATGCTTGAGCCCATTGTTGCAGCCACTGTTGAGGGTCTTCCTGTTTTTGCTGACCCTCTACTTCACCAAGCATGATGTCCTTCTCCAGGGATAGATCCCTCCTGATAACATGTCCAAATTGTGTGAGATGTCATCTTGCCATTCTTGCCTCTAAGGAGCATTCTGGTTGCGCTTCCTCCAAGACAGATTTGTTCATTCTCTTGGCAGTCCATGGTATATTCAATATTCTTCACAAATACCACAATTCAAAGGCGTCAATTCTTCTTTGGTTTTCCTTATTCATTGTCGAGCTTTCACATGCATATGAGGCATTTGTAGTTCAAACTCACCAGCCACTCCACAGGAGAAAGATGTGGCAGTCTGCTTCCATAAACATTCCAGTCTTGGAAAGCCTATGGGATAGTTCTACTCTGTCCAAGAGGGTCACTATGAGTCCAGATCAACTAGACAGCAATGGATTTGGTTTTTAGTGGGTTTATTGCTAGATATTCTATTTTTATCAAAAGACAGATTTTTACATGAAATTTCTTTATTTTGTTTTTTTTAATATTTTATTGTACTTCAGGTGAAGGCTTACAGAACAAATAGTTTCTCATGTAACGGTAGCACACATGCTGTTTTATGACATTGGTTAACCACCCCACAACATTTTAACCCTCTAAATTCTCAACTTTTTTTTTTTTTTTTTTTGGTGAAAATAAACATAGCCAAAGATACAGCATTTCAAAAATATTTACATACACATTTAAGTGACACTGACTACACTCTTCTAATTGTGCTGTTATTCTCACTTAAGATGAAGGCTTACAGGACAAAATAGCCTCCCATGTATCATTTACTACAAATGTTGCCCTATAACAACGGTTAACAATCTCACAACACATCAACAATATCTTTACTCAACCTTGTGTTCCCTATCATCAGCTTCCTACTCCCCTTCTGCCTTCTGGCCCTTGTCACTGGACTCCTGTACCTCATTAGTCTCATTTGGTTTTACTGGGCTGTCCATTCCCAGGCTGAACAGTGAACCTCGAAGGCAACTTCACCACTGAGCTAAAAGGGTGTCTGGGGCCATACTCTTGAGGTTTCTCCGGTCTCCTTTAATCCAGTAAATCTGGTCTTTTTTTTTTTTTTTTTTTTTTGTGAGTTAGAATTATGCTCTACATCCTTCTAAGCTCTGTCCAGAACCCTCTGTTGTGATCCTGGTCAGAGCAGTCAGCAGTGGTAGCCGGGCACCATCTAGCTGTACTGGACTCAGTCCGGTGGAGGTCTTGGTAGCTGTGGACAATTAGTCCTTTGGACTAAACTTTTCGTTGTATCCTGCTCTCTTCATTCTCCCTTGCTCCCAAAGGGAAGAGACCAGTAGAGTATCTTAGTGGCCGTTCACAGGCTTTTAAGACCTCAGACACTACTCACCAAGGTAGAATGTAGAGCATTGTCTTTCTAAGCTGTGTCATGCCAATTGAGCCAGGTGTTCCCCGAGACCATGGTCCCCAGAGCCCTCCGTCCAGCAACTCAGTCCCTCGGGGAGTTTGAATGTGTCCATGGGGCCTCCATGACCTTTCCTTGTACAGGTTGTGTTAGTTTCCCCTGTATTGTGTACTGTCTCACCTTTCACCCAAGATACCACTTATCTATTGCCTATTTAGTGTTTCCCCCCCACCCCTCCCATCCCTGGTAACCAACAAGGATTGTTACATTTTGCGTGTGAAGTTTTTCATCGGTTTTTACAATAGAGGTCTCATACAATATTTCTCCTTTTGTGATTGACTTATTTCACTCAGCATAATGTCCTCCAGTTTCATCCAGTTATGAGATGCTTCACAGATTCATTGTTGTTCTTTCTCATTGCATGGTACTCCACTGTGTGTATGTACCATAGTTTGTTTATCCGTTCATCTGTTTATGGGTACCTACGTTGTTTCCATCGTTTTGCTATTGTGAACAATGCTGCCATGAACATAGGTGTGCATATGTCTATTCGAGTGACGACTCTTATTTCTCTAGGATATATTCGTAGGAGTGGGATTGCTAGATCGAATGGTATGTCTATTTCTAGCTTTCTGAGGAATCGCCATATCATTTTCAAAATGGTTGTATCCTTTTGCATTCCCACCAGCAGTGCATAAGAATTCCCATCTCCCTGCAGCCCCTCCAACATTTGTTATTTCCAGTGTTTTTGATTCGTGCGAGTAATGCCGGGGTGAGATGGTATCTCATTGTGGTTTTAATTTGCATTTCTCTAATGGCTAGTGATGACGAGCATTTCCTCATGTGTCTGTTGGCCATTTGAATGTCTTCCTTGGTGAAGTGTCTGTTCATTTCCTTTGCCCATTTTTTGATAGGATTGTTTGTCTTTTTGTTGCAGAGGTGTTGGATTTTCTTATAGATTTTGGAGATTAGACCTTTGTCTGACTTGTACTGTCCAAAAAGTTTTTCCCAGTCTGTAGGTTCTCTTTTTACTCTTTTGGTGAAGCCTTTTGAAGAGCATAGGTGTTTGATTTTTAGAAGATCCCAGTTATCTAGCTTATCTGTTGGGTTTTGTGTGTTGATGTTTATGGTTTGTATCCTGTTAATGCCATGTATTAAGGCCTGAAGTGTTGGGCCTATTGGTTCTTCTATGAACTTTATAGTTTTAGGCTTTATATTCAGGTCTTTGATCCATTTTGAAGTTGTTTTTGTATACGGTGTGAGGTATGGGTCCTGTTTCATTTTTCTGCAAATGGATATCCAGTTTTGCCAGCACCATTTTTTAAAAAGACTGTCTTTTCCCCATTTGATGGACTTTGGGCCCTTGTCGAAAATCAGGTGACCGTAGGTGGATGGATTTACATCTGGATTCTCAATTCTGTTCCATTGGTCAATGTATCTGTTGTTGTACCAGTACCAGCCTGTTTTGACTACTGTAGCTGTATAGTAGGTTCTCAAGTCAGGTAGTGTGAGTCCTCCAACTTTATTCTTCTTCTTCAGTAGTGCTTTACTTATTCAGGGCTTCTTCCCTTTCCATATAAAGTTAATGATTAGTTTTTCCATCACTTTGAAGAATGTTGCTGATATTTGGATCGGGATTGCATTGTATTTGTAAATTGCTTTGGGTAGAATTGCCATTTTCACAATGTTGAGTCTTCCTATCCATGAGCATGGTATGTTTTTCCATTTATGTAGATCCCTTTGGGTTTCATGAGGTAGTGTTTTATAGTTTTCTTTGTATAGGTCTTTTACATCCCTGGTCAGATTTATTCCTAAGTATCTTATCTTTTTAGGGTCTATTGAAAATGGTATTGATTCCCTGATTTCCTTTTCATTGTTCTCCTTATGGGTGTATAGGAATCCAACTAATTTTTGAATGTTTATCTTGTATCCTGCTACTCTGCTGAATCTTTCTATTAGTTCCAGTAGACTTCTCGTGGAGTCTTTAGGGTTTTCTATGTATAGTATCATATCATCTGCGAACAGGGAGAGTTTAACTTCTTCATTACCAATTTGGATGCCCTTTATTTCTTTCTCTTGCCTTATTGCTCTAGCTAGAACTTCCAGCACAATGTTAAATAGGAATGGTGATAAAGGGCATCCTTGTCTTGTTCCTGTTTTCAAGGGGAATGTTTTCAGCCTCTCTCCATTAAGAATGATGTTCGCCATTGGTTTTGCACAGATGCCCTTTATTATGTTGAGAAATTTCCCTTCTATACCTATTTTATTGAGAGTTTTTAACAGGAATGGGTGTTGGACTTTGTCAAATGCCTTTTCTGTGTCAATTGAGATGGTCATGTGATTTTTTTCTTTCCTTTTATTTATGTGGTGTATTATGTTGATGGATTTTCTAATGTTAAATCATCCTTGCATACCTGGTATGAATCTTACTTGGTTGTGGTGTATTGTTTTTTTGATATGATACTGAATTCTATTGGCTAGAATTTTGTTCAGTATTTTTGCATCTATGTTCATGAGAGATTTTGGTCTGTAATTTTCTTTTTTTGTGATGTCTTTGCCTGGTTTTGGTATCAGCATTATGCTGGCTTCATAGAATGAAGTTGGAAGTGTTGCTTCCTCTTCTATGCTTTGAAATAGCTTTAGTAGTGCCGGTACAAGCTCTTCTGTAAATGTTTTGTAGAATTCTCCAGTGAAGCCATCTGGGCTAGGGCATTTTTGGTTGGGAGTTTTTTTATTACCCATTCAATCTCTTCTCCTGTTATGGGTCTGTTCAGATTTTCAATATCACTTTGTTGTAGTTTGGATAGGCCGTGTGTTTCTAGAAATTTATCCATTTCCTCTAGGTTTCCAAATTTGTTGGAGTATAGTTTTTCATAATATTCTGTTATAATCCTTTTTATTTCAGTTAGGTCTGTTGTAAAGTGCCCCATTTCATTACTTATTTGGGTTATTTGTGTCCTCTCCTGTTTTTCTTTTGTCAGTCTGGCCAGTGGTTTGTCGATTTTGTTGATTCTTTCAAAGAACCAACTTTTGGTGTTGTTGATTCTTTCTATTGTTTTTCTGTTCTCTATTTCATTTATTTCTGCTCTGATCTTTACTATTTCCTTTCTTCCGGTGGTTGTGGGCTTTTTTTGCTGTTCTCTTTCTATTTGCTTGAGTTCTGTAGTTAATGTTTTGATTTTGTCCCTTTCTTCTTTTTTGATATGTGCATCTATTGCTATAAATTGTCCTCTGAGGACTGCCTTTGCTGTGTCCCAAAGGTTTTGTTATGATGTATTTTAATTCTCATTTGATTCTGGGAATTTTTCGATTCCATCTCTGATTTCTTCTATTACCCATTGATGTGTAAACAGAGTATTATTCAGTTTCCATGTAGTTGATTTTTTTTCTTTGCTCTTTCTAGTGTTAATTTCTACCTTGATGGCATTGTAGTCAGAGAAGATACTTTGAATTATCTCAACGTTTTGGATCTTGTTGAGGATTGTTCTGTGGCCTAAGATGTAGTCTATTCTGGAGAATGTTCCATGCGCATTGGAAAAGAATGTGTACTTTGCAGCGGTTGGATGGATTGTTCTATATATGTCTATGAGGTCAAGATGTCTGATTGTGCCCTTTAGGTCTTCTGTATCTTTGCTGAGTTTCTTTTTAGTTGTTCTGTCCTTTACTGAGAGTGGTGTGTTGAAGTTTCCTACTATTATTGTGGAATTGTCAATTTCTCTTTTCAGTGTTGTTAGAGTTTGTTTTATGTATTTTGGAGCCCTGTCATTGGGTGCGTAGATGTTTATTATGGTTATGTCTTCATGATGGATCATCCCCTTAATCATTATATAGTGTCCTTCTTTGTCTTTTATGGTAGATTTTGTTGAAAAGTCTATTTTATCTGAGATTAGAATTGCCACTCCTGCTCTTTTTTGGTAGTTGTTAGCTTGATATATTTTTTTCCAACCTTTGATTTTTAATAAATTCACATCTTTGTTTCTAAGGTGTGTCTTTTATAGACAGCATATTGATGGATCCTGTTTTCTTATCCATTCTGCCACTCTCCATCTCTTTATGGGTGCATTGAGTCCATTTACATTCAGTATAATTATTGATAGATGTGAGTTTGTTGCTGTTATTTTGTAGCGATTTTTTTTGTGGTGCTGAAGTTTTCTTTGTTCTTCTTATTCTCTTGTGCTGAGTTACTTTTGTTTGTGGATTTTTTTCTCATTTCTTTTGTTTTTGTAGGTTTTGTTTTTGCTGAGACTTTATGTTTTTCATCTTTATTTTTATGAGTTGGTTTGTTAACTTTCTTTGTGGTTACCATGAATTTTACCCTTATCTTTATAAGTTTGAAACAGTCTACCCTTACTTGGTATCGCCTTGCCTTCCTCTCCATTAGAAGGTTCTATACCTATGCCGTTTTTCCCTCTTTCATTGTTTTGATGTTGTTGTCATCCATCAACTGACTGCTCTGATTCCCTGTTGTATTTCTTTTGGTTTTGGATAGTCCTCGAGAGTTCATTTCCTAGAATGGTATCTAGTTCATAGGATCCTGCATCCTAGGTCCTGCCTGAGGGCTGAAGCTGTTTGTCCTCAGATCGAAGAACTCCCTTTAATAATTCTTGTAAGTTTGGTTTGACTTTTGCATATTCCCTTAGTTTCTGTTTATCTGGAAATGACCTAATTTCACCATCAAATTTGAACGAGAGTTTTGCAGGATATATTATTCTTGGCTGAGAATTTTTTTCTTTCAAGATTTTATATATGTCATCCCATTGCCTTCTTGCCTGCATGGTTTCTGCCGAATAATCTGAGCTTAGTCTTATTGTTTTTCCTCTGTATGTGACTTCTTGTTTTTCACGAGCTGCTCTCAGGATTCTTTGCTTGTCTTTAGTTTTGGCGAGTGTGAATATGATATGTCTTGGTGATTTTCTTTTGGGGTCTCTTCTATATGGGGTTCGTTGAGCTTCTTGGATGGCCAGCTTTTCATCTTTCATGATATTGGGAAAGTTTTCTGTCAGCAGTTCCTCAATGATCCTCTCTGTGTTTTCTGTTTTCTCCCCCTGTTCTGGGATGCCAATCACTCATAAATGTTTGCTTTTAATTGTGTCCCACATAACTCTTTTTTCTAAGTTTTCCTGAAACAGAGGTGTATCCAAGTGTTTGTCTTCAGTTCCACTGATCCTGACGTCCACGGTTTCAAATCTACTTCTCAGCCCTTCTATGACATCATCCATTTCTGAAATCTTGTTGTTTATCTCTTGGATTTCTAATTGTTGTTTTTGTATAATTTCGAGTTGTGAATTTATTTTGGCATTTTGTTCTTGCATCATCTTCCTGAATTCTTCCAATTTTTTGTCTGTATTTTCCATAAATTTGTCTATTTTTTCCTCATGTTTGTCAGCTTTTTGCCTCAGTTCTTGGAAAATTCTGAGTATTAGTGATTTGAGTTCCCTATCAGGTACTTCTAGTGCATTTTCTTCCACAGGAGAGTTATCTGGTGTTTTAATTTGGAGGCTTATTGGAGCCATCCTGTCTTGTTTTCATAAGCTGTTTTCGGGTCTTTCAGTAGATATTTCTCTCGTTTATTGATTGTAGATTTTTTTGTTTCAACCCTTTTTAAAAAAAAAATATGAGTATGTCTGAACAGGCGGACTGTGTGCCCTTTGTTGTTCGCTCATCTGTGGACTTAATACTTTTCGCCTCCTTCTCCAACTGGCTGGTTCAGTCAATCACATGTGGTACAGCTGGGCAGGTCTAGCTGAAGAGGAGCCACTGGGACGGGTTGTTTGTGGCACTCACTGCAGCCACCAGGATGGTAGGTAGTCAGTGCTGGGCAGGTTCCAATAGGCTGTGCCTGCATAGATTGGTGGTGTGATGTCAAGTGCACGGTGCAGGTAGGCAGGATGCTGCGGGGAGATTGTTATGTGTGAAGCTAAGCTGGATATGGGAGAGAGGAGAGAGGAGCAGGAGGGAAAAAACATACAAACATAAAAGAATGCTAGGGGAGCTTGCCATTGGAATGGACAGATGAGAGACTATGGAATGGAGAAAAACAGAAGGGGGAAGAGAAAGAAAAGAAAAGAATGAACAAATAAGAATCAGAAAAGTTAAAGAACTGCATAGTTCCCAGGGATCCCACCGATCCAGCTATGAGGTCTGGGGAAGTCGGTCTCAGGTTTCACAGCACAGCCTGGCCAGAAGGCACAAAGGCATACAACGCCTGGTATTCAGGGATCAGAAAGAGAAGGAAGAGATAGATAGACGAGAAATTGAGCAATGAAGAAAGACAAAAGGGAAAAAGAGGAAAAGAAAACAAAGCTAATCAAAAAAAAAAAAAAAAAAAGCAACACCAGCAGTTAACGAATGGCACTCAGAGAGCCAGCCAGGGTGGGCTGGTGTTTCTGGACAAGAGACTGTGTCCGTGGGAAACAGAGGAGGCTGAGTGTGAGTGAAGAAGGGTGGAGAGTGGGAATGCATATATCACAAATTGCCTGCGCTCTGGGGACCCTCAGGAAGGAGCAAAGAGGGTGCACGGAGCTAGGCACCCGAGTGAAAGGACGGGGAGTCGCCGAGAGGCAAGCGAGAAACCAAAAGAAGCAGGAGAAAAAGAAAAAAAAAAAAGCAGCACCAGCAGCCAACAAATGGCACCCTGAGAGCTGCCCGCCCTGCCGCGCAGAATCCAAGCAGCCGGCGGCCCCGGGTCAAGAGATTGCGTCCGTGGGAAGCAGAGGAGCAAACGAACAAAAGTCCCGGGATCTCACCAGCGCAGCAGCCCAGACCTGGAAGCAGCCGCAGGCCCGAACGCAGTCCCACAGCCCCGAAGGGAAGGGAAAAGATGGCGCTCAGAACCAGGCACCCGAGCAAAAGGAGGGGGAGGCAGCGAGAGGCAGGTGAGAAACCAAAAGAAGCAGAAAAAGCAACACCAGCAGCCAACAAACGGCACCCAGAGAGCCGCCCACCTGGGTGCGTGGAATCCAAGCAGCCGGCGGCCCCCAGCCAAGAGACCTTGGTCAGAAGCAGGGGAGCCCCAGCTGGGGCAAAGAGGGGTGGGGGGTGGGAAAGCACACACCACAAATTACCGGCTCTTTTGTCTCCCACTGGATGCTCCGTGAGGCTGCTCTCCTGTACTCCCATTTGCTGGTCTCAGATAGGAGTCCAAGATGTGGATCCGCGCTGCGTTAGCTGGTAGGGGACCTCTGCATGAATCTCTCCTCGCTCTCCGTTCTCTTTCAGTATTCTCACTCTGTTTGGTGTTCGGCTGAGTTCTTTATCTCTTCATTTGATGTTGTAGGGTTTCAGGATTGTTGATTCTCTGTTTGGCTTAGCTTTTCAGATCTTTGCTGTGGAGGGACGGCTTGGTGCTTCTGCCTAGAGTGCCATCTTGGCGGACTCTCTAAATTTCTTTATTTTTTAATGTTAGTAGCTAATAAAAATTTTTTAAGTATTGTAAAAATATAAAATTATGTATATAAAATTCCTCATTGCAGTATTATTTGTAAAAGTAAAATGTTGGAAATAATCTAAGTGTTTGTCAATAAAGGACCAGTTAAATGAATGATGAACACTTGTGAATGGAATCAGAACTGTTGTAGTCTTTTTTTTAAGCAAATATTTTTCAATGCCTCATTATTATAAAATTAAATTCATAAATAAATATAATCAATCTCCTGACATATTTTTTGTAATTAGTAAGATGCTGTAACTCTAATATGAAAACCATGTAATTTATAATTAATTACAAAATATATATTTCAATATGTACATGTTCAGACCCACCTGCTCTAAACAACATAATAACATAGTCAGGTGCACCTATCCATGGAACCACTGTTAATGCAACAGCTACAAATGCAGGCTGACAGAGTGGGTTGCAATGAAGACTCAAAAACATGAGTGGCATTACTTCGAGGGATGGGATTTTCTGAAATCTTGGGAAGTTCTGAAGAAAGCAGAGTTGGCCCACCATATCCTTGGCTTCCGCATCTGCGGATTCAACCCACCTTAGATGGAAAATATTCGGAAAAAAAAGAAAGTTCCAAAAAGCAAAGCTTGAATTTGCTGCTTGCAGATCACTACACTGAATGCACACGAATGAAGTTATCTGTAGGTATCCCCTGCTGCAGCCTTCTGCTATGTCACAGATCGTCAGTCTCTCTCCACCACTGGTTGTTGGAGCATTGTTTGCCTCACACTCCTTCGTTCACTACTTGTGTTGTGTTGCACACTTTGTTTCTGTGAAAAATTGCTCCTAAATAGCAACGAATTGGTCAAAGCAATCTCTCAAAGGGTAAAAGGGACCATAAAGTGCTATCTCTCGAGGAAACAAACAAACAAAAACCCAAACCCTTTATCGTCAAGTGGATTCTGACTCATAGCAACCCTCTAGGACACAGTAGAACCGCCCCATAGGATTTCCAAGGATTGGCTAGTGGATTTGAACTGCTGACCTCTTGGTTAGCAGTCAAGCTCTTAATCACTACCTTGAGAAAATCAAAATATTTGATCTTTTGAAAAGTGGCATGTCGCTTGCTGAAGTAAGCCTAAGCTCTATAAGAGGAACCAAACACTCGCATAAAAAAGCAGAAAAAATCTGAAATTCATGGAAGTGTTAGTGCTGCCCTACAATGGCAAAAATGGTCTCTGTTTCTTGATAAAGTGCTTCAAAGAGTGAGAAAGCATTAAGCGTTAAATGTAAGCATTAACAACTATTTACACATTTACATTGTATTACGTATAAGTAATCTAGAGCTGGTTTAAAGTATACAGGAGGGTGTTCGTTCATTATATGCAAATACTACACCATTTTATATAAGGGACTTGAATATCCTTTGGTTTTGGTAGCTGTGGGGGTCCTGGAACCAATCCCTTAAGGATACTGAGGGATGACTGTACATGCTTCTCTCAATTTACATAAATTGGAAAATTCAGTGCAAAGTACATTTTATGTTTCTGTGTAAACTAGAATCAAGGACAATTGTAAACAATCCTAAATAAGTGTCCAGTTTTGAGTTTGAAAAAAAAATTGCATAGGACCTGGGGAAAGCCTTCATTGCATTGTGCATTGCAGCATGTCTAACATCCTCACTAAATGCCAGTGGTAACCCCCTAATCTCTGTGACAACCGAAAACACCTGTACTCTTTTCCAGCACACTCCCCAGGGGTGGGCAGTTTTTTCTTTAGATCATTTCTCATATCTCTTCTTGCTCTTTGATTTAACTGCAATGACTTCAGTGTATAGGTGACCAGAAGTCCACATACAAAGTAAACTCAGGGAGAGGTGCCCACAGAATAATCCCACCAAAAAAGCCAAGATTCTGTAAGATTCCAGGCCTCTAAAGTAAAGATAGAACACATGCGGATAGTGGATATTAAATCAGTCATTGAGGGAAGGGCAGTAAGCTGAGGGTCTACTGCTAATGAAAAAAAGTACACCAAATTGTCTTACAATGTGTCTTGAGAAGCTCAGAGTTGTCGTATGGCAGAAACTACCTAGTTCCCGAGAATCAGTTATAGAATTCTTAGTGAAAATGAAAAATGAATAAACTCAAAGACCGATGAATACCATCATGGCATTAGACTAAGGACGCAGGCCACCATACAAAGGTGACAAGAAAGGCACTGATTTAGGATTGAGTGACTTGTTAGGTGCTATTGAGATGATTTCAACTCATAGTGAGCCCATGTGACAGAGTAGAACTACCCCACAGAATTTTTTACGTTGTGATCTTTATGGAAGCAGATTACCAGCCTTTCTCAAGCAGAGCCACTGGGTGAGTTTGAACTTCCAACCTTTGGGGAGCAGCTGAGTGCTTAACTATTTCACCACCAGGGCCTTGGACTGAGTGACTAATACTACTTTTGTCAATTTCTTTGTAATGACAGCATCAATGAACCTTAAAAATTAAGGATTCAAGAATTGTTTCATTCTGCCTCATTTTTTCAACAAATATTTCTTTCATCAAGAATTCCTAATGTGTTACTTTAAAAAAACAAAACAACAGAAAGCTTTCTGTTCAATGACTGAGGCCACACTGGATTAGCTCATTTCGAGATTACTGTTTGCAACTCCCCTGTTCCCTCATGTGTGTAATGGCTAATGTGCTTTAAAAATATATCACCCAAATTCCGAGTTCTCTACAGGGTGTGATTACATGAATAATCTTGTCAGAGCGAAGTAGATGTTTGCTCTGCCACCCTACTTGTCCACCCCCTCTCTTCCTCCACTGCAGTCAGTCCTCCTCCCTTTCTGGAGTTTATCCCAAATTTTTTCATCAGCTTCCCAATATGGGATCTGGAAACAGAGTTGGGGGTCCCATGAAATGAATATTAGTGAAGAAGCATGTTTAAAAGCTAGCAGGAAGGATCCAGTTAAGGAGAAATTGTATATACAAAAGGGAGAAGGCATAGTCTTCATTGTAAGATTTCTGAGAATCTTTAAAAGAGAAGGGATCACAAAAAAGAATTATCGAGTTTCCTCCTCTCCTCCTCCTCTGCTTCTTCATCCTTCCTCCCTCATTTTCCTCCACCACTTCCCTTTCTTCTTCCCATCACTCTCACTTCAAGGTCCAAACATGTAGACTATTTGGACGTAAGTTGTCCATTGCCCTATCAGCCACTCCGCAGGAGAAAGATGTGGTAGTCTACTTCTGTAAAGATTAAAGCCTTGGAAACCCTATGGGGTGGTTCTATTCTGTCCTATAGGGTTGCTGAGTTGGGTTTTGTCCACTGGCCTACGTTATATTTTGGTTATCAGCAGTTTCAGAAGTGCTCCCAACCTGTTTTGGAATGATTCCAGCCTAGGCTGGAAGCACTGATAAAACATTTTAGCTTTCATCAAATAAATGGGAATGTAATATTCTTTCTAATTTGTATGGGATAGATTCTATAATGGACTTACAATGTTCAGGCTTTTATAACAAAATCCCAAGCAGGGTCAAATAGAAAACACAGAAGACCCCTTTCCTTTCTCTCATCACTTTTCCCACCCCCACCCCACACTATGGTACTAGAGACTGGTTACTTCTGAGTAGATATGATGGAATCAGTTTTTCTTAATTACCTTAAAAGTCTGTCTCTCATAGTCATACACCCTGAGGTGGCACCAAAGAACAAGGTCAGGTCTCACAGAGTCTGAGATGATCACACACGTGCATTGCTTCTGCCCCCACTGTCAGCAGTGATATGGGGGCTTCCTGCTCTGATAGATGATTCTTCTCCCCACATAGGTCATGGTGTAAATCCTCTGACTCAAGTTGGTCTATTAAAATTCTCTGTCATACATTCATCTCACAGAAGACCACTGGAATGTCATATGTTTGTCTGGTAGTGATGTCTCAGGCATTAGTGTGAGGCTTTAGACATACATGCCAAGGGTAACCTGGGCAACTGTGACTCCTCCTCTGCATCACCACAACCAGCCTGTCCAGTCAGGAGTAAATATCTCTTGCTTCAGAGGCTGGTGCTATTTCAAACACTTTGGGTGAAACAGTCAGCTCTCATTTGCATCCTCTTTAATTTTTCTTCTCTTGGGTAAGCCCATTTTTCTATCCTTAAATTCAATCAAGCCATATTGGATACTAATAAATGTAAGGTACTCTTATAAGCACTGCAAGGAGCATAAAGGACTCTTACTAGACTGTAAGTACCTAGAGGACAGAGGCAATGTCTCATCCTCCCTGTATTCTAACCTCATCCAGAGGCACCTTAGAAGGCCTGATGATATACTTCTGAAAAATCAGCCATTGGAAACCCTATGGAACACAGTTTTACTCAGTCATATTTGGGGTTGCCATGAGTTGGGATTGACTCAATGGCAACTGGTTAGCACAGTGTCTGGCACATAACAGGGTCTTAATAAATATAACTTGAACCAAACAAAAATGAGTTTGTTTCAGCCATTATCTTTAAGTAGCTCCTTCCTTATCAATTAGGAGGGGATAAGAAAAATGCAAAAATTAATTATAAATGAAGGCAGAATGTATTAAACCCATAATATAGAGACAAACAAGGTGTTACAAAGGATAACAGTAGAGCAATAACATACTTCAGGGGCTAATCAAAAGAAGCTTCATGGAGGAGATAGTAATTAAGGTGATCTGTGAAGACTGGGGAAATGGTACAGGGACGGAGAAAGAAAGATAAAGGTGGGACAAAGAACAATCCAGATGGAGGGAATGATATGAACGACGGTGCTCAGGTTTTGGGGGATGCAGAAGATCAGTATGCATATATAGGTGACATTAATAGTAATTACATGCACAGGTTCTGGGATCCAAATCCCTGCTCTATCACTTACTAACTATGCAGCTATGGTCAAGTTACGTAAGCTCTTCTGTGCCTTAATTTCCCCCCTATGAAATGCGATAATAGCAACCTTCTCTATAAGGCTGTTGGGAGGACTAAATTTGTCCCTACATGTACTTGGCACATGTTGTTGTTGTTAGGCACCCGTCGAGTCCATTCTGACTTACAGCAACCCCATGAACAACAGAACAAAACACTGCCATCCTCATGATCATTGTTATGCTTGAGTGTGGGGATATATGCCATTTAAACATGGCTGCACTATTGACAACTGCAGCCCCCACAGTCCTCTATGCTGTATACGACATGTTGGAGACTTGTCAGCGATAAGGAAGAGATTAGGCACGACTTGTTTTCCCAAACCTATTGTCCTATTACTGATTGGCTTGTTTACCTGAATTCCTTCTCCCTTGCCCGAAACTTATTGTTACTCACCCAAAGCCCATTGTTCTGTTATTTGCTTCACTGCTTGCTGTATTGACTATAAATAAACTCCTGGGACTGGAGCCAGTGGTTGACTCCTCAGATTGACCCTCCTGGCCCCACTTCTCTGTAAGAGTTGTGTTTGGCTACTGTCTTCGCCGCCCCGACAACCGTCAACGCTGTGACACTTGAGCCCATTGTTGCATCCACTGTGTGAATCCTTCTTATTGAGGGTCTTCCACTTTTTGGCTAACCCTCTATTCTACCAAGCATGATGTCTTTCTCCAGGGACTGATCCCTCCTGATAACATGTCCAAAGTATGTGAGACAAAGCCTCACCATCCTTGCTTCTAATGAGCATTCTGGCTGTACTTCTTCCAAGACAGATTTGTTCGCTCTTTTGGCAGTCCATGGTATAGTCAATATTCTCGCCAACCTTATAATTCAAAGGCATGGATTCTTCTTTGGTCTTCCTTATTCATTATCCAGCTTTCACATGCATATGAGGCCATTGAAAACACCATAACTTGGATCAGGCACACCTTAGTCCTTAAAGTGACATCTTTTCTTAGCACTTTAAAGAGATCTTTTGCAGCAGATTTGCCCAATGCAATGTGTCCTTTGATTTCTCGACTGCTGCTTCCACGGGCCTTGATTGTGGATCCAAGTAAAACGAAATCCTTAACAACTTCAAACTTTTCTTCTATCATGATGTTCCTTATTGGTCCAGTTGTGAGGATTTTTTTTTTCTTTATGTTGAGGTACAATCCATACTGAAGGCTGTGGTCTTTGATCTTCATCAGTAAGTGCTTCAAGTCCTCTTCATTTTCAGCAAGCAAGGTTGTGTCATCTGCATATCAAATGTTGTTAATGAGTCCTCCTCCAATCCTAATGGCCTGTTCTTCTTCATATAGTCTAGCTTCTCTGGTTATTTGCTCAGGATACAGATTGAATAAATATGGTAAAGGGTACAAGCCTGACGCGCATCTTTCCTGACTTTAAACCAGTAAGTATCCCCTTGTTCTGTTTGAAGGACAGCCTCTTGGTCTAAGTAGGGGCTCTTTATGAACACAATTAAGTGTTCTGGAATTCCCATTCTTCACAATATTATCCATAATTTGTCATGATCAACACAGTCAAATGGCTTTGCATAAAACACAGGTAAACATCTTTCTAGTATTCTCTGTTTTCAACCAATATACATCTGACATCAGCAATGATATCCCTCTTTCCATGTCCTCTTCTGAATCTGGCTTGAATTTCTGGCAGTTTCCTGTTGATGCACTGTTGAAACAGCCTTTGAATGATCTTCAATAAAATTTTACTTTTGTGTAATATTGATGATACTGTTCGATAATTTCTGCACCTGTTGGATCACCTTTCTTTGGTACGGGCACAAATGTGAATTGCTTCTAGTCAGTAAACCAGTCGCTGTCTTCCAAATTTCTTGGCATAGACAAGTGAGCACTTCCAGTGCTGCATCTGTTGAAACATCTCAGTTGGTATTTCACCAATTCCTAGAGCTCTGTTTTTCTTCAATGCCTTCAGTGCAGCTTGGACCTCTTCCTTCAGTACCATCGGTTCTGGATCGTATGCTACCTTTTGAAATGGTTGAATTGGCACATAGTAAGTGCTCAATAAATGCTACATATTATTATGAGTGTAGTGGAAATTTAAACATTAATAAATGCTCAGAGACTGCTTTCTGATGTCAGCTCTTACTATGTGTAGGAGTAGGAAACTGGAAAGTTTACTCAGTCAAAAAAATATTAAGTGTCTACCCCGTGTGTGTCAGATTATTGCACTGTGTTCATTTGCATGTTGCTGTGATGCTGGAAGCTATGCACTAGTATTTCAAATATCAGCAGGGCCACCCTGGGTGGACAGGTTCCAGCGGAGCTTCCAGACTAAAAGAGATTAGGAAGAAGGACCCGGTGGTCTACTTCTGAAAAATTGGCCACTGAAAACCTTAGGAATAGCAGCAGAACACTGTCTTGCTGAAAGATGAGCCGCTCGGGTTGGAAGGCACGCAAAATACAACCAGGAAAGAGCTTCCTCCCCAAAGTAGAGTCAAACTTAATGAAGAGGATGGAGTAAAGCTTTCGGTACCTTCATTTGCTGAGGTGGCAAGACTCAAAATGAGAAGAAATAGCTGTAAACATCCATTAATAATTGGAATATGGGATGTACAAAGTATGAATCTAAGAAAGTTGTAAGTTGTCAGAAATGAAATGGAACACATAAAGGTCAATATCCTAGTCATTAGTGAGCTGAAATAGACTGGTATTGGCCATTTTGAATTGGACAGTCATATGGTATCCTATGCCAGGAATGACAAATTGAAGAGGAATGGTGTCACATTTAACATCATAAAGAACATTTCAAGATCTATGCTAAAGTACAATGCTGTCAGTGATAGGATAATATCCATATGGCTACAAGGAAGACCAGTTAATACAACTATTATTCACATTTTCACCCCAATCACTGATGCCAAAGATGAGGAAATTGAAGAAATTAACCAGCTTCTGCAGTCCAAAAGTGATCAAAGATGCAATCAGGATGTGTTGATAATTACTGGTGATTGGAACGTGGAAGTTGGAAGCAAAGAAGAAGGATTGCTAGTTGGAAAATATGGCCCTGGTGATAGAAACAATGCTGGCGATCTCATGATAGAATTTTGCAAGACCAATGACTTTGTCATTGCAAATACCTTTTTTCAACAACATAAATGGTGTCTATGTACATGATCCTTGCCAGATGGAATACACAGGAATCAAATCAATTACATCTGTGGAAAGAGACTATGGAGAAGCTCAATATCATTAGTCTGAAAAAGGCCAGGGGCGGACTTTGAAACAGGCCATCAATTGCTCATATGCAAGTTCAAGGTGAAGCTAAAGAAAATTAGAACAAGTCTATGAGAGCCAAAATATGACCTGGAGTATATCCTGCCTGAATTTAAAGACCATCTCAAGAATAGATTTGACACATTGAACACTGAAGACCAGACAAGCTGTAGAATGACATCAAGGACATCATACATGAAGAAAGCAAGAGGTCATTAAAAAGACAGGAAAGAAAGAAAAGACCAAAATGGATGTCAGAAGAGACTCTGAAACTTGCTTTTAAATGTAGAGTAGCTAAAGCAAATGGAAGATATCAAAGGGCATCACGAGAAGACAAAGTAAAACATTAAAATGAAACGTGCAAAGACCTGAAGTTAGAAAACCAAAAAGGAAGAACGTGCTCAGCATTTCTCAAGCTGAAATAACTGAAGAAAAAATTCAAGCCTTAAGTTGCAATATTGAAGGCTTCTACAGGGAAAATACCGAACAATGCAGGAAGCATCAAAAGCAGATGGAAGGAATGCACAGAGTCACTGTACCAAGAAGAATAGGTTGATGTTCAACCATTTCAGTAGGTAGCATATGAACAAGAACCAATTATACTGAAGGAAGAAGTCCAAGTTGCACTGAAGGAAATGGTGAAAAATAAGGCTCCAGGAATTGACAGAATACCAACTGAGATGTTTCAACAAATGGATGCACCGCTGGAGATGCTCACTCATCTATGCCAATAAATTTGGAGATCAACTGCCTTGCCAACTATCTGGAAGAAATCCATACTTGTGCCCATTCCAAAGAAAGGTGACCCAACAGGATGCAGAAATTATCAAACAATATCATTAATATCACGAAGTAAAATTTTGCTGAAGATAATTCAAAAATAGTTGCAGCTGTACATTGATCGACAGGGAACTGCCAGAAGTTCACACCGGATCCAGAAGAGGACTGGAATGAGAAGCATCATTGCTGATGTCAGATGGATATTGGCTGAAAACAGAGAATACTACAAAGATGTTTGCCTGTGTTTTATTGTCTATATATGTAAAGGCATTCATCTGTGTAGATCATAACAAATTATGGATAACATTGCGAAGAACAGGGTTTCCAGAACACTTAATTGTGCTTATGACGAACTTGTACTTAGACCAAGAGGGGCTGTCCTTCAAAGAGAGCAAGAGGATACTGAGTGGTTTAAAGCCAGGAAAGGTGTGCATCAGGCTTGTATCCTTTCACCATATTTATTTAATCTGTATCCTGAGAAAATAATCCAAGAATCTGGATTATATGAAGAAGGACAGGGTATCAGGATTGGAGAAAGATGCATTAACAATCTTCGATATGCAGATGACACAAACTTGCTTGCTGAAAGTGAAGAGGACTTGAAGCACTTACTGATGAAAATCAAAGACTATAGCCTTCAATATGGACTGCACCTCAACATAAAGAAAGCAAAAAGCCTCACAATTGGACCAATAAGCAACATCATGATAAACAGAGAAAAGACTGAAATTTTCAAGGATTTCCTTTACTTGAATCCACAATCAACGCCCATAGAATCAGCAGTCAAGAAATCAGAGGATGCATTGCATTGGGCAAATCTGCTGCAAACGACCTCTTTAAAGTGTTGAAAACAAGGATGTCACTTTGAAGACTAAGGTGTGCCCAACCCAAACCATGATATTTTCAATTGCCTCATATGCGTATGAAAGCTGGACCACGTATAAGGAAGAACGTGTAAGAATTGATGCCTTTGAGTTATGGTGTTGGTGAAGAATATCGATTATATCATTAACTTCCAGAAGAATGAATAAATCTTTCTTGGAAGAAGTACAACCAGAATGCTTATTAGAAGCAAGGATGGTGAAACTTCGTCTCACATACTTGAACATATTATCAGGAGGGACCAGTCCCTGAAAAAGGACATCATGCTTGGTAAAGTAGAGGGTCAGCAGAAAAGAGGAAAATTGTCAGTGAGATGGATTGACACAGTGGCTGCCCAATGCACAATGAACTCAATAGCGCAGGACCAAGCAATGCTTCATTCTGTTGTACATAGGGTCATTAGGAGTTGGAACTGACTTGACCGCACCTAACAGCAACAACAACATATGTCCACCAGTTAACTTCACTGGGAGTGAGATTTTTCATCTGTTAAATAAGAGATCTGACAAGATAGCTTTAAGCCCTTTTTAGTTACAAAATTCTACAAGGGTGTATATCATAAATGGATTTAAATGTCAGCTAAATGTAGGAGAACAAAAAGAAAATAAAGATGAAAAGGTAGGAGAATGTCAAGTTGTGGAAGGCTCTAAGCAACAAGGAGGGGTTGATATTCCAGTGAATGGAGAACATTGTAGAGTTCTGAATGGAGGAATAACCTAATAGGATTCTAGTCTGGAGAGAGGGTTTAAGGAATACCAAAGAGCCATCCATCCCACCTTACTGCAGCAAACCATTCCTGTGTAAATGGTTTAACTCAGGGAGGACATAGTTTACAAATCACTGAAATATAGGTTATTTAAAAGAGCTTATAATTTACTGCTTTCTGACAATGAAAAAATCCAGTGAGGAGCCAAAACATACCCTGTAGTGAGCAGTATCTGCCAAGGAGTCATAGGCATTAAATTCACAATGGCATGTGATAAAAAATACTCCATGAGAACCAGACAATTTCAGTGATAAGCTGAATCAAAATTGTTTACAGAAAGAGGCAACAAGCCATTATTTTCCTTAATATCTTAATCTAGGGATTTTAAAATTAAATAGAGTTTGAATCCGCATGACCTCTGTCACATATATTAAGTTTATCACTAATTGATAGTTCAGATACTCCTTTGATAAACTGCTCCAGTTAAAAAAGAATTTTTCTTCCCATAATTTGAATTTGTTACTTGTTGCATTCATTCAACAAATAATTAGTGTGACTGTCTACTGTACTGTACGCCCTCCACCCCTGGCATTTTTCTGGGATCTGTTGAACAGCTTGGACAAGAGCTTCATCTTCTTAGAGCTTAGAAATTAGTAGGGAAGAAAGACATTGAACAAGTAAACTGTATACATAGTTTATAGGTAGTTATATACTACAGTATCTTATTTTATATATATATATACGCATATATGTGTGTGTGTATATATGTATATGTAGTTTATAGGTAGCTATATACAAGGATCCCTGGTGGCACAGTGGTTAAGCACTCAGCTGCTAACCGAAAAGTTGGCAGTTTGAACCCACCAGCTGCTCCAAAGGAGAAAGATGTGATAATTTGCATCCATAAAGATTACAGCCCTGGAAACCCTATGAGGTCTCCATGAGTCAAAATCGACTTGATGGCCGTGGGTTTTGTTTTAGATAGTTATATACAAGGAGCCCTAGTGGTACAGTGGTTAAGGGCTTGCCTGCTAACCAAAAGGTAGGCAGTTCGAACCCACCAGCCTCTCTGAAGGAGAAATATATGGCAGTTTGCTTCTGTAAACATTACCGCCTAGAAAATCCTATGGGGGCATTTCTACTGTGTCCTATAGGGTTGCTGTGAGTCAGAATCTACTTGACGACAACGGGTTTGGGTTTTCTTTGGTACCATCTACAGGACACTGTGCTAAGCCCTCATAGAGTTTACATTTTAATTAAGTGGCAGACAGGAAAAGAGCAAATAAATACAACAAGATAGTTACAGGTGTGATATGTGCCTTGAAAGAAGTGGATAGGGTGATGCCATCGAGAGTAATCTGGAGGTAGGGCCACTTTAGAGAGTATGGTAGGAGACTGCCTTTTGAGGAGGGGACATTGATCTGAGTTCTTACAGTGAATATTGGCTAAAATCTGTAGCTGTTTAGCACCTTTTGAATGTCCTTCTAATGTAGGCACCTTAGCCTACTTCCCCATGGTAAAAGCAAAACCTTGACTTGCCCAGCTTCTTTGCAACCAAGGTGCAAATGTGCAGCTTAAGCTCTTCCATGAGATGCACCTACTGGGGATTCTGATTTGGTCAAGAGTGATGTGAAGAGAGGCAATGCCCTTAAAATGTTCCAGGAAGGGTGTTGGAGCCTGGTCAATAGATAAAAGGAAAAAGGTTCTGGTATAAGCATCTTTTGTGTAGTGGTGTGGGTTAAGTCGTGTCCCCCAAGAAGACATGTTGATAACATGTCCTAAACCTTGGTACCTGTGGATGTGATTATATTTGGAAATAAAGTCTTTTTGGATTTAATCAAGCTAAAATGAGATCATACTGGATTAGTTGTTATTGTTGTAAGGTGCTCACAAGTGGAATCAACTCATAGAGACCCTATGTGCAACAGAACGAAAACACTGCCAGTCCTGTGCCATCTTCACAATGGTTGTTATGCTGGAGCCCATTGTTGCACCACTGTGTCGATCCCTCTTGTTGAGGGTCTTCCTCTTTTTCACTGACCCTCTACTTTACAATACATGATGTCCTTCTCCAGGGACTGGTCCTCCCGATAACATGTCCAAAGTATGTGAGATGTCGTCTTGCCATCATTGCTTCTAAGGAGCATTCTGGCGGTACTTCTTCGAAAATAGATTTGTTTGTTCTTCTGGAAGTCTATGGAATATCCAATATTCTTAGCCAATGTCATAATTCAAAGGCATCAATTCTTCCATCTTCCTTAATCATTGTCTAGCATTCTCATGCATATGAGGATATTGAAAACACTATGTCTTGAGTCAGGTGCACCTTAGTCCTCAAAGTGACATCTTTGCTTTCTAACTCTTTAGAAAGGTCTTTAGCAGCAGATTTGCCCAATGCAATGTGTCATTTGATTCCTTGACTGTTGCTTCTATGGGCATTGATTGTGGATTCAAGTAAAAGGAAACCCTTGACAACGTCAATCTTTTCTCCATTATCATGATGTTGCTTATTGGTCCAGCTGTGAGGATTTTTGCTTTTTTTATGTTGAAGTTCAATCCATATTGAAGGCTGTGGTCTTTGATATTCATCAGTAAGCACTTCAAATCCTCTTCACTTTCAGCAAGCAAGGTTGTGTCATCTGCATGTCACAGGTTGTTAATGAGTCTTCCTTGAATCCTGATGCCCCGTTCTTCTTCATATAGTCCAGCTTCTCAGATTATTTGCTCATCATACAGATTGAATAAATATGATGAAAGGATATAACCCTGGTGCACACCTTTCCTGATTTTAAACCACTCAGTATCCTCTTGTTAAGTTTGAATGACTGACACTTGGTCTATACAGGACTAGAGTGACCCTAATCCAATGAATCGTGTCTTTCTAAGAAGAGAGAAGTTTGGACAGAGATGAAGAGGGGCGAACACCATGTAATTAGGAAACCAGAGATTGGAGTGATGCCTCTATAAGCCAAAGAATGCCAAGAATTGCCCGAAACCACCAGAAGCTACAAGAGGCAGGGAAGGATCCTCCCCTAGAGCCTTCAGAGAGAACATGACCCTGCCAACACCTTGACTTTGGACTTCTGGCCACCAAAACTGTGAAAACCAAACCAAACCAAACCAAACTGTGAGAGAATAAATTTCTGTTGCTTTAAATTGCCCAGTTTGTCATAATTTGCTATGGTAGCCACAGGAAACTAAGACATGCAGCGTCAAGGTGTGAGCTGTAGCACTGTGCTTCATGGGGTTAGCAGTGAGGTCTCCACAGGAGCAGGTGGTTTTGGTGGTGGTCAAGATGCTCCCTGGTCCATCTGCAAATACTAGGAGCCCCTAATATCATTTAATAAACTATTTTCCTGTTGGAACTATTTACAATGAGTTCTATTCTTTGTTACTTAGAACCCTAACTGGTAGCAATGATTCTAGGAATTTCTTCAGACAACAGGACTTCAGGGCAATGGAATACAAAGACTATGTGGGTAGACTGCTTCTGAGCTGAAGATTTTAAAGAAAGAAAAAACTTCAAAATCTTAATTTCTCAGCCTAGGGCATGGTAAGAAAACCAGGCATTTTCTGTAATTTCTAGGACTGTGCTAACAGAAGAATCTCTTATCTTCACTGCAGACCCAGGGTTGAAGTACTCAAAAATCAAGCTCAAAATTTGAGCCTGAGGGTTGCCAAAATTCAGTCAATTGAATTCACAGTATTGCCTGATATTTTCTGTAACTGTTAAGGTATCAAAGAAAATTACAGAATGTGAGAATGTGTACAAAATAGGAGGATTTGGGGGACTCATACCCTAATCTCCAAAGCCTGAGGCTCCCTTGGTAATAGGAAGCTCCTCCTTTCCTACGGAGGAGGCTCTTCCTATCTTCCTTGTTGTTGTTGTTAGGTGCCTTTGAATCAGTTCTGACTGATAGCGACCCTATGTACAACAGAACAAAACACTGCCAGGTCCTGCATCTTCCTTACAATTGTTGTTATGCTTGAGCCCATTGTTGCAGCCACTGTGTCAGTCCCTCTTGTTGAGGGTCTTCCTCTTTTTTGCAGACCTTCTACCAAGCATGATGTCCTTCTCCAGGGACTGGTCCCCTCCTAATAACGTGTTGGAAGCATGTGAGACGAAGTCTCACCATCCTTGCCTCTAATGAGCATTCTGGATATACTTCTTCCAAGATGGATTTATTCGTTCTGGCACTTCATGATATAGTCAATATTCTTCGCCAACACCATAATTCAAAGGTGTCAATTTTTCTTCGATCTTCCTTAAAGACCTGTTAATGGCTTCTTTTAAAGCAAAAACCAAAAAAACAAACCGAGTCAGACTCATGGCAAACTCCATGTGTGTCAGAGTACAACTGTGTTCCATAAGGTTTTCAATGGCTGTGATCTTTCAGAAGTAGATCGCCAGGGCTTTCTTCCAAATATCCTGTGGGTAGATTCAAATCCCCAACCTTTCTGTTAGTATCCAGAGTGTAACTTTTTGTGCCACCCAGGGACTCCTTTGCCTGGAGCAATTACCTCTTAAAAGAGCCTCCATTTCTCTTCACACTCCACCCCTAATTGTCTCTAGCCTATAGCTAGACTCAGAGGCCCTAGGGCTCCAAATACTACTCAACTTTCTGAAAAGAAGATTCATACACTAACAATTTTTAAAAACTGCTCATTTATGTTAACAGAAACTGAAAAAACACATGTGGAATTGATTCTGAGGGAGCTAGGCCAGTGAGGGCAGGGCATAATTTTGGATTGGGCTGAGTATTTCATTAAAAGTGCTGTATAAGTCAGGGTTCTCCAGAGAAGCAGAACCAATAGGATATATTTTATATTTAGGATTTATTCTAAGGACTTGGCTCGTGTGATTATGAGGACCTGAAAATACAAAATCCATAGGGCAAGCAGCAGGCTGGATACTCTGGCAGGATTTTTATGTTACAATCTTGAGGCAGAATTTCTTCTTCTCCAGTAAACCTTAATCTTTTTTCTGTTAAGGCCTTCAATTCATTGATTGTAGATGTTAACCACAGCTAGAAAATACCTTTACAGCAACATCTAGATTAGTGTTTGGTTAACTGAGTACTATAGCCTAGTAGCCAAGTTAACATATAAGACAAACCATCACAGGTGCACTTCCAAAACAGCCTGGATTAAATGTGTTAGCTAGTATGACCAGCCTAGAGTGGTTCCATTAACTTGCTATTTTGGCAAAATGAAATTGAACTCAGTGGTGGCCTGCTCTAAATGAATCTAGATACCAGAAATTCCTCAGTGAGTTTTATAGGAAGGATACCAAAGTCTTATATAGAGATAGGAATGCAGGAAAGTGAACTGTGACCTGCCCATTCACCCCCTAATGTTATCCCCCACGTAGGCCTAGTAGATATCCCATCCACTATGACTTGGAGAACTACCTCCACAAGATGACTGCCAACATTTTTGAAAAGCATTGTTTATGGCTGATTTTCCTTAGGCCAAGGATGTGAGTGGAAGATGTTATCATTGAAATGGTCTCCCTGGGTGTTAAATAGCAGCACTGAGCTATCAGAGACAAGCTGAGTGTGGTTAAAATAATAGGCAGAAAGGCCAGAATGGGAAGCAAGTGTTTGGACCAGCAGGTATCTTTGCAATTTTGTTAAGGGATAATAAAGTCTCTAGGAACAAAATTGACGGCTAGTTCACTGAGGTTCCATTTGGTCTGAGAAGACTTTAGGAGTGGCAAACAAAGGTCCAGTTAAAGCCTTGAAATATAGAGCAACAACCTTCACCCATTTTCCAGTCTTGAATCAGCTCTCAAACTCAAGAGCCCTTCGCGTGAAGGAGCAGTTGCAGTAGAATGCCTTGGTAGCATCACAAGTGTGTTTGGTAAATTTCCTTCCCAGCCTTCACCAAAGTCCTGAAGTCTCTCACTAGGGAAAATGTACACTGGAAAAGGAAACCACCTAGATATTTTAGGGATTATTGTAACAGACATGGGAAGCCAGAATATCACTTCAGTCTACCAGTTTTGCTTATGGAAGTTATCTGACAAAGGGAGTTTTAGTTGGAGTCTATCTCATGGTAAGTGTGGTGGAACTCCAGAAACATCTTTCCCCAGTTCCTAGATGCATAACTGGGGGAAAAAAAAAGCCTTACTTACAGTGTAAGGGCTATTATGAAATAGCCAAATGAGAGCCCCTGGAATGCTCCTTTTCCTCCAAAATAATAAACCTAAAGTTTCTGTTGCGTATGGGTAAAACAGGCAAGGTTAATACTACCGTTAAAGACTAGAAAGTTCTAGGAATGGTAATTTGTGTCACATCATCTAAACTCACCAGTTTGATCTGTGCAGAGCATCAGGTGGTGACTGCAAATGTGGATCCTAAAGCTGTATGCAGTGACACATAATCTTATATTGTTTTCCTCAATGCTAATGTGCAGAGAACCCAGAAAAAGTTTGCTCTTACATAAGTGAATCAGGAATTCACTTTTACTGTCTTATCTCAGTAATAACAATTTTCAGTTCTGTGTCTCAGTGTACTTTCTAAGACCCTTAATCATCTAACCATCTCACCAAAATATACAGGTCCTCTACAGCAGTAATATTATGATGATAGAACCTGAACAGCAGGAAGTAGCAGGTATTCTACATGCCGTTTTTAAGACATGAATATCTCAGTGTATTTGTTTCTTAGGGCTGCTGTAACAAAGTACCACAAATTGGGTGACTTAAAACAACAGAAATTTATTAGCAAAAAAGGTGCAGAACTAATAAATGAATTTAGCAGGACTGTAGGATACAAGATTAATATACAAATATCAACAGTATTTTTTATACTAGCAATAAACAATTGAAAACTGAAATTTAAAACACTACTTACAATAACATAAAAAACTACAAAATACTTGGAAATAAATTTAATGAAAGATATGCAAGTTTTATACCCTAAAAACTACAAAAGAGTGTATAAGTAGTCCCCCCTAACCCTTGGAGGATACGTTCCAAGACCTTCCGTGTATGTGTATGCCTGAAACTGTGGATAGTACTGGAGTCTGTATATACAATGATTTGTCCTATACATATATGCCTATTATAAAGTTTAATATGTAAATTAGGCACAGTAAGGGATTAACAACAATAACTAATAATAAAATAGAACAATTATACTAATATACTATAATAAAAGTTATGTGAATGACGGAATGGGACGGTCTGAGATTTCCTCATGGTACATACTCACTTAACATTTTTCAACTGCAGCTGACCGTGAGTAAATGAAACTGCAGAAAGCAAATGGGGGGGGGCGGCTACTGTAAATTAAAAATATCTAGGTAAATAAACATATATAATATGATCATGGACTGGAAAACTTAACGTTACTAAAATGTCAATCTTCTAGATCTTCTAGTTTAATTGAGATTTAATGCCATCTCAATCAAAATACTAACAGCTTTTCTTTTTTTTAAGAAATTGGCAAGCTTATTTTAAAATTCATATAAACAGGCAAAGGATCTAGAATTGCTAAAACAATTTAGTAAAAGAAAAGTCAAAGGGCTTAAAAACAAAAATGAAACCCCTTGCTGTTGAGTGGATTCCAATTGACAGAATATAACTTCCCCATAGAGTTTCCAAGGCTGCAACCCTTATAGCAGTAGAATGCCACACCTTTCTCCCCTAGAGCAGGCTGATGGGTTTGAACTACAGACCTTTCAGTTACCAACCCAGTGCTTATCTATTGTGCCACCAGGGCTCCTTACAAAGGGCTTACACAACCTGACTAAATTAAAAGATCTATTTTATTAAATAAATACTTAATTTGGCTAATACAATAAATCTCGATTAAATTAAATATTTACTAAATAAATAATTTATTTATTAAAACAAATATTGTTTAAAGAGTTACTATAGAGGCAGAGCCAAGATGGCAGTGTAGTAAGACGTTTCCTATATCCCTCTTACAACAAAGACCTGGAAAAACAAGTGATTTGATTATATATGAATATCTAGGAGCCCTGAACAAGGCAAAGTTGAGGAGCCAGACTGGGTGGCAGGAGGACAGGGAGATGGTTCGGAAGAAGCCAGCAGCACCAGAGTGGAGGCAGGGGGATGGCAGCTCTTCAGCCATACTGGCAACTTTCCAGCCACACCAGGTCCACAGTGGAGCAGGCCAACAGCTGTGTGCCCAATTGAAAAGCAGTTTCTACATCGAGAGAGATCGGGCAGGAGAGATTCTGCTTGGACACTCCGAACCAGTGAAAAGCAGCTCCCAAGAGGCTAAGATAAGTACATGCGTGCACCCTTTTGTGGGGATTTAAAAAAAAAAATGCGCATTTGGGAGAAACCTCTCTCCCTTTTACCTCCTCCCTCTGCGCTCTGCACCAGGAGTCCGCTGCGCCGGAAGTAGATCCCAAAAAGCACCCTGAGCCATTCTCCTGGCCTTGGAGAGGGAACAAATAAGCTACTGGCTCCCCTAAGCCAGGATCACAGGGTCGGCACAGCTCCTTTGCTAGGCATAGGTATCAGGGGTCTGCAGACTCTGAGTGCCTTACACCCCTGTGTAAACTTGTGGGGACCCATCTCAGCAGTGTTAGTCCTCACTACCACAGTACAACAGGGAAAACATCTGAAGTTTAACTTCAACTGCTTCAGCTGTGAACTGGTAGATTTATGACTCTCGAAACAGCCCTTCCCTTAAGTAGGCACTTTTATCGATCTGCAGCATGGGTTTGAGGACTGGTGATATCACCTAAAGTGCCTAGTCACCTGCTACAGGGCTTCAATAAAAAGTGGTGCCCTTGAGTCTTTACAGCCAACACAGTGGGGTGCTCATAGTCCAGCTGCAAAACTCAGCTACCTACTCACCCTAGAGAATAGGGACATGCTTTCCTTTCAGACTCTTGGGGCAGCTGTCAGCCCCTTGCCTGGCTCAGCATGTGATCCCTTACCACAGCCAGAGTCCAGTGCCTGTGCCAATCACCCATGCCTCTCTAGGACTGGGGGTGAGAGCCTGCATCACACACTTGGTGACCAACTGCCTGAACACCTGAGCTGAACCCATATAGAAAAATTTAACAGAGTCCTGTGTGCACATATGTAGTTACAGAACTACCTGGTGACAGGACGTTAGACATCCAAAGGTGTCAAAAATCAAACTAGTGCACATGAGCAGCCTATCTGGGCATATCAAAACAAAATAAGAAGCTAGGTCTCACTAAACAAATACAAAATAAAATTATAATAAATTATTGATGGCTCGGAGACAACAGTCAGTATCAAGTCACATAAAGAGGCAGTCCATGATGGTTTCAGCAAGCTCCCAAAACAAAGAATCAATAAATTCTCTGGAGTAAGAGAACTTTTTGGAATTACCAGAGGCAGAATACAAAAGATTAATATACAGAACTCTTCTAGATATTAAAAAAGAAATCTGACAAAATGCAAAAACATCCAGGGAACATACAAACAAAGTAGTAGCGGAACTTAAAAAAGTTATTCAAGAACATAATACCAAATTTAATAGACTGCAAGAATCCATAGAGAGACAGCAATCAGAAATCCAGAAGATTAACAATAAAATTTCAGAATTAGACAACCCAATAGAAAGTCATAGGAGCAGAATTGAGGCAGTAGAAATTAGAATTAGTGACATAGAAGACAAAGCTCTTGACACCAACTTATGTGAGGAAAAATCAGATAAAAGAATTAAAAAGAATGAAGAAACTCTAAGAGTCACATGGGACTCTATCAAGAAAAATAACCTACAAGTGATTGGAGCACCAGAACGAGGGGGTAACAGAAAATACAGAGAAAATTGTTGAAGATTTGTTGACAGAAAACTTCCCTGATATCATGAAAGATGAGAAGATATCTATCCAAGATGCTCATTGTACCTCACATAAGGTAGATCCCAAAAGAAAGTCACCAAGACATATTACAAGCAAACTTACCAAAACCAAAGATAAAGAGAGAATTTTAAGAGCAACTAGGGATAAAAGAAAAGTCATCTACAAAGGAGAGTCAATTAGAATAAGCTTGGACTACCCAGCAGAAACCATGCAGGCTAGAAGGGAATGGGATGACATACATAAAGTGTTGAAGGAAAATAACTGTCAGCCAAGAATTATATATCCAGCAAAACTCTCTCTCAAATATGATGGTGAAATTAGGGCATTTCAAGATAAACAGAAGTTCAGGGAATTTGCAAAAACCAAACCAAAATTACAAGAAATACTAAAGGGAGTCCTACGATTAGATAATCAATAACACCAGCTAACAATGCAAGATAGGAACACAGGACAGAGCAACAAGATATTGACTCAGATATGGATATCAAAAATACATCAAAGCTAGAACAGTGAAAATAGGGAAACAGATATCAATATGTAAAAAAGGATGATATTAAAACAAAAAAGAAGGACTTCAAAAATGGAGACATTGATTTATTATATGGAGGGGAAGTTAAGGTGATATAAAGTATTAAAAGAGTGGTATAAACTTAGAAAAATAAGGGTAAATATTAAGGTAACCACAAAGGACTCTAACAATCCTACAAACGAAAATTAAAAAGTAGAAAAACATACAGATCCAGCAAACACAAAATCTACAAGAAAGAAAAGGATAAAAACAAATACATAGAGAAAAACGACTCAGCACAGAAAATTGAGGACAACAAAGAAACTGTGAACAACACACAAAAAGAGATATCAGGATGACAGCACTAAAGTCATATCTATCAATAATTATGCTGACTGTAAATGGACTTAATGCACCAATAAAGAGACGGAGAGTGGCAGATTGGATAAAAAAAGCATGATCCATCTATATGCTGCCTACCAGAGATGCACCTTAGACTTAAAGACACAAACAGGCTTAAACTCAAAGGATGGAAAAAAATATATCAAACAAACAACACTCAAAAAAGAGCAAGACTGGCAATATTAATCTCTGACAAAATAGACTTTAAAATAAAATCCACCACAAAGCATAAGGAAGGGCACCATATAATGATTAATGGGTCAATTCACCAGGAGGACATAACTATAATAAATATTTACGCACCCAACAACAGGGCTCCAAAATACATAAAACAAACTCTAACAGCTCTGAAGAGAGAGATAGACAACTCTACAATAGTAGTAGGAGACTTCAACACGCCACTTTCAGTGAAGGACAGAACATCCAGGAAGAAGCTCAGCAAAGACATGGAAGAGCTAAATGCTACAATCAACCAACTTGATCTCATAGACATATACTAAACACTGCACCCAACAGCAGCCAAGTATACTTCCTTTTCCAATGCACATGGAACATTCTCCAGAATAGACCACATATTAGGCCATAAAGCAAGCCTTAACAAAATCCAAAACATCAAAATATTACAAAGCATCTTTTCTGAACATAGAGCCATAAAAGTGGAAATCAACAACACAAAAAGCAAGGAAAAATAATCAAACACATGGAAACTGAACAACACCTTGTTCAAAAACTCCTGGGTTATAGAAGAAATTAAGGAGGGAATAAAGAAATTCATGGAATCAAACGAGAATGAAAACACACCCTACTGGAACCTTTGGGACACAGCAAAAGCAGTGCTCAGAAGTCAGTTTAAAGTAATAAATGCACACATCCAAAAAGAAGAAAGGGTCATAATCAAAGCATTAACCCTACAACTGGAACAAGTAGAAAGAGAGCAGCAAAAGAAACCCTCAGGTGCCAGAAGGAAGGAAATAATAAGAATTAAAGCAGAATTAAATGAAATGGAGAACAGAAAAACAATTGAAAGAGTTAAGAAGTCCAAAAGCTGGTTCTTTGAAAAGACCAACAAAACTGATAAACCATTGGCCAAACTGACCAAAGAAAAACAGGAGAGGAAGCAGATAACCCGTATAAGAAATGAGATGGGTGATATCACAACAGACCCAACTGAAATTAAAAGAATCATAACAGATTACTATGAAAAATTGTACTCTGACAAATTTGAAAACCTAGAGGAAATGGATAAATTTCTAGAAACTCACTACATACCTAAATTAACACAAACAGAAGTAGAACAACTAGATAACCTGTAACAAAAGAAGAGACCGAAAAGGTTATTAAAAAACTGCCAACAAGACACAGCCCTGGCCCAGCTGGCTTCATTGGAGAATTCTACCAAACTTTCAGAGAAGGGATAACACCACTTCTACTAAAGGTATTTCAGAGCATAGAAAATGATGGAATACTCCCAAACTCATTCTATGAAGCCAGCATAACCCTGATACCAAAACCAGGTAAAGACACCACAAAAAAAGAAAATTACAGACCGATATCCCTCGTGAACATTGATGCAAAAATCCTCAACAAAATTCTAGCTAATAGAATTCAGCAACATATCAAAAAACTAATTCATCATGACCAAGTGGGATTTATACCAGGTATGCAGGGATGGTTCAACATTAGAAAAACAATCAACATAATCCATCACATAAATAAAACAAAAGACAAGAACCACATGATCTTATCAAACCATGCAGAAAAAGCATTCAACAAAGTCCAACACCCATTCATGATAAAAACTCTCAAAAAAATAGGAATAGAAGGTAAATTCCTCAATATAATTAAAGGCATTTATACAAGACCAACAGCCAACATCATCCTGAATGGAGAGACTTTGAAAGCATTCCTCTTGAGAACAGGAACCAGACAAGGATGCACTTTATCACCGCTCTTATTCAACATTGTGCTGGAGGTCCTAGCCAGAGAAGTTAGGCTAGAAAAAGAAATAAAAGGCATCCAGATAGGTAGGGAAGAAGTCAAAGTATCTCTATTTGCAGATGATATGATCTTTTATACAGAAAACCCCAAAGAATCCACAAGAAAACTACTGAAACTAATAAAAGATTTCAGCAAAGTTTCAGGATACAAGATAAACATACAAAAATCAATTGGATTCCTTTACGCCAACAAAGAGAACCTTGAAGAGGAAATCACCAAATCAATACCATTTATAATAGCCCCCAAGAAGATAAAATACTTAGGAATAAATCTAACCAGAGAAGTAAAATATATTTACAGAGAAAACTACGAGACACTATGGCAAGAAACTAAAAGAGAACTGCATAAGTGGAAAAATATACCTTGTTCATGGATAGGTAGATGCAACATACTGAAAATGTCAATTCTACCCAAAGCCATCTACAGATACAATGCAATCCCGACCCAAATTACAACAGCATTTTCTAATGAGATGGACAAATCACCAACTTTATATGGAATGGGAAGAGGCCCCGAATAAATAAAGCATTACTCAAGATGAAGAACAAAGTGGGAGGCCTCACACTGCCTGATCTGAGAACCTATTATACTGCCATGGCAGTGAAAACATCCTGGTACTGGTACAACAACAGATACATAGACCAATGGAACAGAGTTGAGACTCCAGATATAAGCTCATCCACCTATGAGCAGCTAATATTTGACAAAAGCCCAAAGTGCATTAATTGGGGGAAAAGACAGTCTCTTAAACAAATGGTGCTGGCATAATTGGACATCTATATGCAAAAACCTGAAACAAGAACCATATCTCACACCATGTACAAAAACTAACTCAAAATGGATCAAAGACTTAAATATAAAGTCAAAAACGATAAAGATCATGAAAGAAAAAATAGGGACAATGGTAGGAGCCCTAATACATGGCATAAACACAATACAAACCATAAGTAACAATGCACAAGCATCAGAAGAGAGACTAGATAAATGAGAGCTCCTAAAAATCAAACACTTATGCTCATCAAAAGACTTCACCAAAAGAGTCAAAAGACAACCTACAGACTGGGAAAAAAATTTTGGCTACGACAAATCTGATCAGTGTTTAATCTGTAAAATCTAGAAGATACTGCAAAACCTCAACAGCTAAAAGTTAAATAACCCAATTAAAAAATGGGCAAAGTAGATGAACAGGCACTTCACCAAAGAAGATATTCAGGCAGCTAACAGACACATGAAGAAATGCTCACGATCATTAGCCATTAGAGAAATGCAGATCAAAACTGCAATGAGATATCATCTCTCCCCAACAAGGCTAGCATTAATCCAAAAAACACAAAATAACAAATGCTGGAGAGGTTGTGGAGAGACTGGAACACGTATACACTGTTGGTGGGAATGTAAAATGGTACAACCACTTTGGAAATCAATTTGGTGCTTCCTTACAAAGCTAGAAATAGAAGTACAATATGATCCAGCTATCCCACTCCTTGGAATATATCCTAGAGAAACAAGAGCCGTCACACGAATAGATAGATGCACACTCATGTTCATCACAGCACTGTTCACAATAGCAAAAAGATGGAAGCAAGGTAGGCAACCATCAACGGACGAATGGATAAACAAACTACGGTATATCCACACAATGGAATATTACGCAACAATAAAGAACAACGTTGAAGCTGTGAAATAGCGTATAACTTGGTGGAAGCTGGAACTTATTATGCTGAGTGAATTTAGTCAGTCACAGAAGGACAAATACTGTATAAGACCACTATTATAAGAACTCAAGAAAAGGTTTCAACACAGAAGAAAACATTCTTTGATGGTTACCAGGATGGGGAGGGAGGGTGAGTGTTATTCATTGACTAGATAGCAGATAAGAGTCATCTTGCATGAAGGGAAGGACTGCCCATACTGCAGGGGAAGCCAGCACAACTGGACTAAACCAAAGCTAAGACGTTTCCTCAATACAACAAAATACTTTGAGAGACAGAGTAGCAGGGGTAGGGGTCTGGGGACCATGCTTTCAGGTGACATCTATGTCAATTGGCATAACAAAGTTTATTAAGAAAATGTTCTGCATCCTACTTTGGTGAGTGGCGTCTGGGATCTTAAAAGCTTGCAAGCAGCCACTTAAGAGGCATCAATTTGTCCCAACCACCAGGAGTAAAGGAGAATGAAGAACACCAAAGACACAAGGAAAATATTACCCCAAGAGTCAGAATGGGCCACATAAACCAGAGATTTCATCAGCCTGAGACCGGAAGAACTAGATGGTGCCTGGCCACCACCAATGAACATCCTGACAGGAAACACAACAGAGGGTCCCTGATGGAGCAGTAGAATGATGGGATGCAGAACTCAAATTATAGTGAGAAGACCAGACTTAATGGTCTGACTGAGACTGGAAGTGCCCTGGAAAGCATGGCCCCTGGACTCTCTATCAGCCCAGGACTAAAAAAATTTCTGAGGCCAACTCTTCAGACAGGGATTGGACTAGACTGTGGGACATAAAGTGATACTTGTGAAGAATGTGCCTTTTAGTCAAGTAGATACAAGAGACCAAGGGAGCAGCTCCTGTCCAGAGGTGAGAAGGGAAGGCAGAGAGAGTTAGGAGCTGGTTGAATGTTCATGGGGAATCAGGGGCGGAGGGGAGGAGTGTGCTGTTGCAGAATGGGGTGAGCAGTTGGGGGTCACATAACAATGTATGTAAAAAAAATTCTGTATGGGAGATGAAATGTAAACACTTAATTACAACAATAAAAAAGAGTTACTATAAAGCTACAGTAATTACGATAGAGTGGTACTGGAGAAAGGCTAGACATATAGATCAATGGAACAGAATAGAGTCCAGAAATACATCCACACTTATAAGATTAATTGATTATCCACATAAGCACCATGCTGATTCAAAAGAAAGAAGATAATGTTTTCATAATGATGTTGTAACAACTGGTTATCTGTATTTAAAAAAAAGAAAAATACAGCTTTGACCCTTACCTCACACCTTGCACAAAGATTAACTCAAAATGAGTTACAGCTCCAAATGTAAAAGCAAATACTATCACACTTTTATAAGAAAATGTAGGAGATCTCTGTGACGTTTTGTTAGTCAAAGATGTCATAAACAGGGCACCAAAATTACAAACTATAAAAGATAAAAAACTATAAAATGTGCTTCATCAAAATCAAAATATTTTGCTCTTTGGAAGTCATATTCAAGGTAATAAAAAGTAAGTGACAAACTGGAAGATATTTTTTGCAAAACATATTCAAAAAGGACTTTTATCTAGAACATATAAAGGAGTATATAAAGTACTCTTACAACTCAATAATAAAAGACAGAAAACTAATTAAAAATGGACAAAAGATTTGAGGAGACACTTCTCAAAGAAGGTATGTAAATCACCAATATGCACACTCAAAAAATGTTCTGCATCACTAGTCATCAGAGAAACGAAGTTAAAACCATGATGAGTTAATGCTACACAGTCACTACAATAAAGTTAAAAAGATTGACAATCTGTGTGTTGGTGAGGATGTGTGTAACTGGAACTCTCAGATATTGCTGGTGGAAATGATAGCACAGGTACTTTTGAAAACTATGTGGCAGTACTTTAGGAAGTTAAACATATGTTTACTATCTTACCCAGCATTTTCACTCCTAAGTATGAGAAATGAAAACATGTATCCATACAAAAATGGAAACACACAAATGTTCATAGAAGCATTATTCATGATAATCCAAAAATGGGAGCAAGTGAAATGTTCATCAAAACAAACAAAAAAACCCCACAAAGTTTTGGTATATCCATACAATGGAATATTGCTCAGTAATAAAAATGAATGAAATGTTAATGCATACAACATGAAAGAATCTCAGAAACATTGTGGTAAATGAAAGACGTCAAATGCAAAAGACTAAGTACTGTATGATTCCATTTACATGAAATTCTATAGTGGCAGTAAGCAGATCAGTGACTGCCTAGAACTAGGGGTATGTATAGGGGATCGAGTGCAAAGTGGCACAAGGAAACATTTTATAGTGAGTGAACTGTTGTGTATCTTACTTGTGGAATTATTTATATGATTATCTATATAAGTACCAAAGTTCATTAAATTGTACTTAAAATTGGTGAATTTTATTCTGTTAAATAATGCCTTAATAAAACAAGAGAAAAGAAAAAGAAAATGAAGTGAAGAGCAAGATGCTATACAGAATCTATTATACTTTCAGTCACTGGTTAAAATTTCAAGTCCTAGAACCAGTTCTTTTGCATCTAGAATGCCTTTGGCAGTCTAGTGAAGCCTATCCTTCTCAGAATAACTTTTAAATGTGTAAAAATAAATGCATAGGATTACAAAAGATATCAATTATATTGAAATACAGCTATCAAAATATTTGATATTAATATTTAATATAAGTATAATAGTAATACATGTTCTTTATTAATGTGGTAAATACATTTAAAATATAGGACAATTAAAATTATTTTTAACTTTTAAAAGATATATCAGAATGAAGACTTGTTGCTAAGTTTGAAAGAGAATGTTAAACTGGAGAGATCTTTGATGTTGAACATACTATTGATTTTGATTTTTTATTTTAATGGTTATAAGTGTTAAAAATCCCAATTTGCAAAGACATTTGGTGCAAATGGAATCAAAGTTTTATAGCTTACTTTATGAGGCAAGGATAGGCTTCGTTTAGGAGACACCAGAATTCTTCAAGGCTTTAATTACTTCAACTCCCCTGTTGGTGCAGTGGTTAAGAGCTCAAGCTGCTAACCAAAAGGTTGACAGTTTGAGTCCACCTTGGAGACCCTATATGGCAGTTCTACTCTGTCCTATAGGGTCGCTATGAGTCAGAATTGACTTGCCAGCAACTGGTTTGGTGCTGACCTTTTGGTTAGCAGCCGAATGCTTAACCACTGAGTCACCAGGGCTCCTTTTTTTTTTTTTTTATATATATATATTTTATTGTACTTCAGGTGAAAGCTTACAGAGCAAATAGTTTCTCATGAAATAGTAGTACACATGTTGTTTTTTGACATTGGTTAACAACCCCACAACGTATTAAGCCTCTAAATTCTCAACCTTTCTTTTTGATGAAAATTACAGATGGCCAAAGATACACCGTTTCAAAAATTTCTACATTCACAGTTCAGTGACATTGACTACGCTCTTCCAACTGTGCTCTTATTCTCACTTAAGATGAAGGCTTACAGAACAAAATAGTTTTTCATTTAACAGTTACTACACATGTTGCCCTATGACAATGGTTAACAATCTCACAGCACATCAAGAATATCCTTACTCCACCTTGTGTTCCCTATCACCAGGGGGCTTCCTTGTCCCCTTCTGTCTTCTGGACCTTGTCAGTGGACTATTGTACCTCTTTAGTCTCATTTGTTTATTTATTTATTTATTTTTTTAGTTTTATTTAAACACCATTTCAAAACTTTTTACTTACACGTTTAAGTGATATTGACTATGCTCTTCCAATTGTGCTGCCATTCTCGCCCAAGATGAAGGCTTACAGGACAAAACAGCCTCCCATTTAATAGTTACTACAAATGTTGCCCTATAGCAGTGGTCAACAATCTCACAATACATCGACAGTGTCCTTATTCAATTTGTGTTCCTTATCATCAGTTTCCTACTCTCCCTCTGCCTTCTGGCCCTTGTCACCGGACTCCTGTACATCGTTAGTCCCATTTAGTTTTACTGGGGTGTCCATTCCCAGGCTTAACATCCAACCTCGAAGGTAACTTCACCTCTGAGCTGAAAGGGTGTCTGGGGGCCACACTCTCGAGGTTTCTCTAGTATTCTTTAGGCCAGTATATCTGGTCTTTTTTTTTTTTTTTTTTGGGGAGTTAAAATTATGCTCTACATCCTACTCCACAGGGCTCCTTTTTTTGGTAGTAGGTTATTTATGTCATAAGATCCATGAGTTCACTTTTGGCTAGGTCAGTATCTTCAAGACTGTTTATATCAGAAAGAAAAAAACTGTGGATTTATGATTAACTTTGATGCCATCGAGATAGGAGGAAAAGGGTTCTGAAGTGTTGCTGGGTATTCACAGATCTCTTTATTCAAATATGTTGGTGGAGAACTTTGTATTTCAACTCCATTTTAGAAAAGGACTTCATTCAGCATTTGAAAGTTTCCAGGGATGTCAGACTTTACTCTCTTCTTCCACATGAGCAGGTTAGCCAAGAAAGTTTGTAATTTTTCCAGTGGTATCCGTAATGGTGACTTCGGAACCTTGAATTGAAAGACTTATCTCATTCATACAATTAAATATGTCTGCCAGGTAAGCTAACTTGGGAATAAAATACTTTATTTCAAAGTGTTTCAAAAGTGTGTTTTCTTTTTCTTTTAGCAAAAGTGAAACTCCCATCCTGTTTCAAACAAAAGCTTTAATACTTGTCTTCTTGAAGGCCAATGAACTTTGTCATCTATAAAAATGAAAAATATTTTTATCTCATATTATTACTGTTGCACATGTCTTGAAATACTGTTTATGCTCACCACAATTTCAAAATTTCATTAGTGATTAGACCTGCTTATAGAGATCACACGTGTTCACATTCATCCGCCTATAGACACTGTGTGCCCACAGTCAAGAGACTCTGTGCCTATTGGCCATTCAGCCCGCAGATGAGATGGCTTGTTTCCATATTGGTGACCGAGATATCTATGTTAATTTTTACCTGTTCCTATTTATAACTGTTAGTCCATAAATACATTACCAGTCCCATGGGAGTGTAGACCAAATAAGTTTAAATATCTGATGGTTGAACAAATGTTGAACTGTGTTATTTAAAGTCATTTATTATTGCTAAGGGATTGCTCAAAGGTTATAGGTCATGCCTAGTGTAGTATGTTATGAGTATAGTAAAGAACCTTTGTATATTTGCTATCTCTTTGTATTCTTTTTGAGCACACCTTCTGGGTAATGAAGTAAAAGGATGCATATACAGTGTATGACACAAATGATATTCATGTATTATTTTATGAAAACACTATGCATTTAAAAATATAAACTATAAAAGTTATCAGAATTAAAACCCACTATTTTTAGGAAGTCAAAGAAAGCCTTTGCCACTCTCTTCTTAACAGTAGCTGGATTTCAGGTGAATTTCAGTTTGATTCTGAACTACTGTTATAATAAGCACACCTATATAAGGGAGCATTGGAGGTGTGGGAGTGAGGAAACCTCAACTCAAAAGAGCTGGGATCCCTCTAAACCTTGAATTTACTGTTTCACAAAAACCTTTTCTTGACATATCCCATAAAGACGCCAAACACAAGAGGCGCCACTCTGTTGGAGAGACTTAAATAAAGCCATATGTTACAAATAGTCAAGCTGGTTTGTGGAACAGAACAGAGGAAAAAAACAGGAAGTGGTTTACTTGACTAATAATACATTCTAGAATAGTTGACATTTCTCTCATCATTTTAAAGCAAGTCATCAAGTAATTTACAGCCTCCTTATTCCTTTCAGTATGTAACCGGATGAAACTACAGATATCTTCTTATGTAATCACCATCTTTTTTATATTCACTATTTACATGCGAAAACGGGTTTTGTTTTTTGGTTATTTACATGCTAATGCCATCAAGGAAAAATTCTTATTTTGTGAGTCCATTTTGAAATTACAGAGATTGTCAATGTTTTGAAAATGTAATACAGCCATATATATTCCATGGTCCATGAAAGGGTTTAACAGAATCTGTTTGCCAACTACACTCAAGTGTGAGTACACTCAAGCTGCCAGAAGATGAAGAGAGAGAGTACCTGCAGCCCTTCAGTTGCCCTGATGGGAGGGAAACAATTTTCTAAAATATGCATCTGACTGATGGTGAGCATAGTGGAAAAAATAATTCTGAGCTCTTTCTTATCACTTTTACAATAATATTATATTATCAAGCTCACTTTTCAAACAATAGCTTAATATTGTGGATTCATATATAAGTGGCTGCCCTCCATAGGTCTATTAAGAAAGACTGCAGCTAGAATTTGTGTGCGTGTTTTCATGACAAATTTCAAAAGAACTGTTGGTCATGGATCAATCCTTTTAGCTATACCCACAAGCAGGAGTTATAATTGAGTTCAGTCATGCCATCATCTATCACAGAGAATGTGAGTGTGTGTTTTATTTTTAAATGCAGCATTTTTATTTCTTCTTTCCAGGCCAGTGAAATTGTGTTGCTGAGAGAAAAAGAAAGCCAAAATTCCTTTGAGGGACATTGTAGAGAGGGCAATTGACTTCAGAAAGAATCACCAAAGACAAATTTCTACTTCAGTCAATAAACTAATCAAATTTTTTAAAAAATTATGGACTCATATATACTCAAATCATAGTCTGATTACCCGTGAACAATGCTTAATTGTAGAGTGGTGAAGCAATGTCCTCAGATTTTTAAGAGAGAGAGAAAAAATGATGATCCAAATATTATTAATGTAAAATTAGGTTAAAAATGAAAGATCTCTAATGATTACATTATTGATGAACAGATAGTTGACATGGAGGAGTGGAGGAGGAGGGACAGAGATATTAAGTGAAGGAATTCAGTGAGTGTGAGATGGGAGGGCTGGGATGAGAGGTTGAGAAGAATGGGTATTGAAGGTTTCCTGAGCCTTGGTAGCTCCCATTCCAACATCGGCTTCTTCATGTCAGTGATAAACAGTGACCTAGTGGGAGTTGCCCAAACTACCACTGCCACTGTCCCTCAGGAGAGAGGGGTGCAAATGGGGTGAGTGATGAAGTGTCAGCTGGAAAAGTAGGGATAAGAGTTCAAGGTTAGACCATGTGTGGTATAAGTGAAGCCCTGTGTTCTGAGGGAGGACTGACCAGATGATAAGGGGCACCAGGACTGACCAGATGATAAGTCTGAAGAGGATTTGAAGGAACCTCAAACCAATCATTTTATTTACCTGCCTATATATAAAGTCAACAACTTGAAAGAGTTTTCTCCTTGTCAACTCGTAAAGATGAATTAGCTTTCAGCTTAGGAAATAAACAAAACCCATTGACGTTGAGTCATAGCGACCTTATAGGACAGAGAGGAACTGCCCCATAGGGTTTCCAAAGTGTGGCTGGTAGATTCAAACTGCTGGCCTTTTGGTTAGCAGCCTGAGCTCTTAACCACTGTGCCATCAGGGCTCGAAAAATTTTGAGGACTTATGTGTACCCAAATCATAGTTGGATCACTTGTCAACAATGCTTAATTCTAAGGTGGTGAAGCAATGTCACATCTAAAAAGAAAAGAAGAAAGGAAATATTTTCAAGCTTGTGGGGACATACAAAACTCTAAAGGCTAACATTACTTGTGAAATTATTGGAGGAATCTTGTTTCTTCTGTGTTTGAAATGATCTTTTCAGATGAGTGTTTTCTAAATGTTATTGAATACCTTAAGCATAATCATGCTTTGGTTCAGTCAAAAATCATGGAGAGTTTTTGACTAAAACAGTAAAATTTGAAGAAGTCAAACCAATAAGACTCTGATCATAAGCAAAAGATAGATTCTATTACTTTGTTACGATACTTTCAAACATTATTTTGCTAACATCTTTTTTTTCTTTAAGTCAATTATGCATGCCCACAATTTAAAGTGGCAGATAGTTCTACAAAACTATCTCCCTTCCATGTACTCTTTCCAGAGAATAAACCTCTCATTTTCTGCTGGTGTGTGGAAGGTTTTAGGTGCTTCTGAAACAGATTTTCAAACATACCTCCTGTTTTTGGACAATACTTACACTTCAGAGGAACCTGGTGTGTCTCTAAAACCTGAGATTTGGGGGTTTTGCGAGGCACATTGTGTCGTTGCTCCACTTTTCCTACTGCCGACTTGGCATTCAACTGTGTCAGATCTAATAAGTCAATCAACATTTTGCCCTCTGCATTGCAGTTTCCAAAATTTTGTCCTAATGATCTCTTTGCCTAACTTCATTGTGTAGGTTTATTTCTTTTTTCACAAGTAAAATCCTTTTCTCTTGTTTTAGTAGGGTTTTTGGAGGGAAAAGAAATAAAGGTTCAGGTTCTCTCTGCAATCTTTAACTAGCACCTTTGTGAGCAATCTTTAAAGTTATAATTTTCTTTCTTTTCTTCCTCTAGTCTCTTCAACAACATTAAAAATATTTTTTTCACAATGTTGCAGGAAAAGGAGAAATTTTTGTTTGACTTTTTTTTTTTTTTTTTTTTGGCCAGTTAACTAATACTATGTTTTCCTTTGTTTAAGTGTTGTTAATTCTTTTAAGGCCTTGCAGAATTTTTTTAAAAGCTATTACAATCTCAATTTAAGATTGCATTTTCAAAACTTGGGAAAAATTAGAAATTATTCAAACTCTTGGAATTTTAATGTCCCTGGATAAGTTGAAAGTTATGCCAACTTCTCCCAACATGTTTTCTTATTTTGGAGAGTTTAGCTCATCTGTGAGTAAGGCATGAATAATGCAATTAGTTCTGTAAAGTGATGATCATCTTGAACATAAATTGATATGTAATAGGATCCCTGTGTCAGGAAGACCTGTCTATTAATGGATCAACTTCCCACTCTAATTGACCAAAGGACATGATAGCCATAACTAATTAAATGGGAGGAAAAGGAGTATTTTTATATTTCGTTGATAATAATTTGCTGCATGTTTGTATGTCTCACAGTACCATTTTTATCCAATATTTAAAACAGAGACTAACGTGAAAAGGATATAATAGCTGAGTGTGATGGTTAAGATTGTGTGTCAACTTGGCTGGGCCATGATCTCAGTGTTTTCACAGTCATGTGATGTTATGGTCACGTCCCTGTTGAGATTTGATATGTGATCACCCCCATGATGGGATCTGCTGTGAGTAGCCAGTCGGTTGAAGGGGAGTTTCCTTGGGCATGTGTCCTGCATTGGGTGTGGGGGGGACGTTCTGTCAGGCTCTGGGTTCTGCTCATTCTGGATCCTACAGCTGGCTCTTGTTCATCTGACCTCCGGTTCTTGGGACTTGAGCTAACTTCTTACCTGTGGTCTTGACTGCCAATCTCAGGATTCATTGATCTTCACAGCCTGTGAGCAGGAGCTCTGATCATCTACCTGCCAATCTTGGGGTCCCCAGCCCCTAGGACTACGTGAATCAGAAGCCTCTATCCTGACTCACAGACTTGGAATGTTACAGCCTCTACAACCGTGTCAGCCATTTCCTTGATATAAATCTCTCTATATACACACATATATATTTATATGCTTTGCTGGTTTTGCTTCTCTAGATAACGCAGCCTAAGACACTGAATGTAACAAAAGGTACACAATTTGCCCGACATTGCTATCCCAGCACAGTTCATTACCTTTATTTAAGAGCTACTCACATTTTTGTGGAACATCACTTATTGCATAAAAATTATATTACTAACAAAGATTTCCTAAAAGGAATCTCAGTATTGATAAATTCAGAGCACACTTTTCTAGTCTTAAATACCTTTTAATTCACTGGGAGAATAATTGGTCTTAGAGCTGAAATGCATAACCCTTATACAGTGAGGAAAAAACTTTTGAGCTTTTCTGGCTAATGAAGCAAGGTTCAGTCTGTTGAACTCAGCTTCAGTTGAATTGTATGAATTCATAGGAGTGGAATATAGTACATCTTTTAGTATCTACAGAATTAAAATCTTCTATTTGAGAAGAATTGTAAATTTATACTTTTAACCACACACTTTGTTCTAAGCATATTGAAAGATATTGTTAAGAAATAGAATATTAAAAGACAGATTCAAGCTCAAAGATTAACATATTATGACTCAGAAATGACCAAAAACTCAAAGAACTGGTCAGGACTAAATCTGTGGGCATCATAGCCTTTCAGTCCCAAAGAAAACAGGAGTGGCCCAGAATTCCTCTCCTAAGTGTCAGGATTACAAAAAGACTCCAAAGAGGCAGGAGTGCAGAACCAGTCTCTGAGTGAAACCAGGACTTCAAATTGTCTCTTATACTCATGAAAGATGGTTTTAAAATTTGCCTCTCACCACTGCCTAGGACTAGAGTGTGAATGCAGGGGATGACACAGACACATCTCCCAGTCAGAACTGTCTGGGCTTAATGATGAGATCTGCAGTATCCCCCAGTATCACTATGGGAAGTGTTCCAAACTACTTCACAATATACGAACTGGTGGTTTTGAACTGGGTTCCTGAGAAGTTGGATGGAGGCAAACATTTGAAGATAAAGAGAAAAAAAAAAAAAAAAAAAGAACACACAATGAGAAGAAGGAGGAAGAGTAAAAGGATGAGGAAGAAGAACAAGAGGAGGAGGAGAGAGAACCTTTACTCAGAATGAGCTTGCAGGGGACTTGCAGCAAAATGGCACTCTAGGCAGAAGCATCACGCCATCCCTCCACAGCAAAGATCCAAAAAGCTAAGCCAAACAGAGAAAACAGCAATCCTGAAACCTTAAACCATCAAATGAAGAGATAAAGAACTCAGCCAAGCACCAAATGGAGTGAGAAAACTGACAGAACAGAGAGTGAGGAGAGACTCATGCAGAGGTCCCCTATCAGCTAACGCAGAGTGGATACGCCATCTTGGATTCCTAACAGAGACCAGCAAACAGGGGGTAGGAGCAAGCAGCTTCAAAGAGCATCCAGCAGGAGGCAAAACAACCAGTAATTTGCAATATATGCTTTCACACCCCTCTCCCTTCTTCACCCCCACTCGGCCTCCTCTGCTTCCTGCAGCCACAGTCTCTTGGACGGGAAGCACCAGCTGCTTGGATTCTACCCACCCGCACTGGCCAGCTCCCTGAGTGCCATTTGTTGGCTGCTGGTGTTGCTTTTTTCCGCTTCTTTTGATTTCTTCCTTACCTCTCACCACCTCCCCCTCCTTTCACTCAAATACCTGGCTCCATGCACCATCTTTGCTTCTTCCTGAGGGGCTGCAGAGCTCCATTTGAGTGTGGAACTGCTTCCCGGTCTGGGCTGCCACACTGGTGGGATCCTGGGGTTTTGTTTATTTGTTTTCAATTGTTTGTTTGTTTTCTTTTCCTTTTCTTGAGTTGGGAGTCCATTCTGGCCAGGCAGTGTTGCACGGCTTGTGACCTACCCCCTCGGCTTGCACAGACGAACAGAGAGATCCCTGAAGGAAATTTTTGTGGGTTTTTTTTATTTCTTCTGTTTTTTGGTGGGCTTTTCTAGTTCTTTTTTTTTTCATTTGTTTTGTTTTCTTTTCCCACTTTTTCCATTTTTGTCTTTCTTCATTGCTCAGTTTCTCATCTCTCTATACCTTCCTTCTCTTCTTGTTCCCTGAATACCTGGTGCTGAATACCTCTATGCCTCCTAGCCAGGCTGTACTGCAACACCTGAGAACAACTTCCTGAAACTTTGTAGCCACACCCGTGGGACCCCTGGGAGCTTTGCTGTTCTTTTTCCTTTCTGATTTTAATTTATTCCTTCTTTTATTTTTTCTTCTTCTTCTTCTTCCCCTTTTTCTTTTTCTCCATTTCATAATCTCTCATCTCTCCACTCCACCAGCAAGCTCACCAGCACTCTTTTTTGTTTGTTTGTATGTTTTTGGCTCCTGTTCCTCTCTCCTCTCTCCCATATCCATCTTAGTTCCACACATAACAATCTCCCCCCTCCATCCTGCCTACCTGCACTGTGCGCTTAACATCACACTAACAGGCAGCACAGGCACTGCCTACCGGAACCTGCCCTGAACTGATTAACGACCCTCCTTGGTGGCTGTAGAAAGGGCTACAAACAACCCATCCCAGTAATTCCTCTTCAGCTAGACCTGCCTTGCTGTACCATATCTGAACGAACGACCTTGCTAATTGGAGAAGGAGGCAAAAAGTATCATGCGCACAGATGAGCAAACAACAAAGAACACACAGCCAGCCTGCTCAGACATAGCCAATTTTTTTTTTAAAAAGGACAAAACAAACAAATTTACAATCAATAAATGAGAAGAATAACTACTAAATACCAGGAAGACAGCAGACAATATAAAAATATTTACAAAAACAGGACAGGATGGTTCTAGTAGGCATCCAAAAGAAAACACCAGATGACCTCCCAGTGGAAAAAAAGGCACTAGAACTACCTGATAGGGAATTCAAATCTCTAATATTCAGAATTATCCAAGAGTTAAAGCAAAAAGCAGACAAAAATGAGGAAAAAATAGACAAATACATGGAAAAGGCAGACAAATTCATGGAAAATACAGACAAAAAAATGGAAGAACTCAGGAATATAATGCAGGAAAAAAATGCCAAAATAAATTTACAACTAGAAATTATACAAAAACAACAATTAGAAATCCAAAAGATAAACAACAAGATTACAGAAATGGACAGTGTCATAGAAGGGTTGAGGAGCAGATTTGAAACAGCGGAAGACAGGATCAGTGGAATTGAAGACAAACTATTGGATACAGCTCTGTTTGAGGAAAACTCAGAAAAAAGAACAAAGAAAAATGAAGAGACCCTGAGAGTTATGTGGGATACAATCAAAAGCAAAAATTTTTGAGTGATTGCAGTTCCAGAACAGGGGGAGAAAACAGAAAACTCAGAGAGGATCATTGAAGAATTGCTGACAGAAAACTTCCCCAATATCATGAAAGATGAAAAGCTGGCCATCCAAGAAGATCAACGAACCCCATATAGGATATACCCCAAAAGAAAATCACCAAAGCATACCATAATCTCACTTTCCAAAACCAAAAACAAACGAAGAATCTTGAGAGCAGCTCATGAAAAACAAGAAGTTACATACAGAACAAGGAGAGAGGGAGGGGCAAGATGGCGCTCTAGGCAGAAACACCACGCCGTCCCTCCACAGCAAAGATCCGAAAAACTAAGCCTAACAGAGAATCAACAATCCTGAAACCCTAGAACGCCAAATGAAGAGATAAAGAACTCAGCCAAACACCAAACGGAGTGAGAATACTAAAAGAGAACGGAGAGCGAGGAGAGACTCAGGCAGAGATTCCTTACCAGCTAACGCAGTGCGGATCCACCATCTTGGATTCCTATCGGAGACCAGCAAACGGGAGAGCAGCCTTGCAGAGCATCTGGTCGGAGACAGAACGACCGGTAAACTGCGGTGCGCGCTCTCCCACCACCCACCCCTCTCCGCCTCAGCTGGGGATCCCCTGCTTTCTGTGGCCAGGGTCCCTGGGCTGGGGGATGCTGGTGCTTGGATTCCGCGCGCCTGGGCTGGCGGTTTTCTGGGAGCCGTTTGCTGGCACCTAGCGAATCTTTTTCTCCCGCCTCCCCCTCCTTTTGCCTGGGTGCCTGGTTCCGAGTGCTGTCTCTGCTCTCTCCTGCGGGGCTGTAGGGCTGCGTGCGGGCGTGTGGCTGTTTCTAGGTCTGGGCTCCCGCGTGGGTGGGATCCCGGGGCCTTTGTTCGTTCGCCCCTCTGCTTTCCGTGGCCGGAGTCCCTGAGCAGGGGGGCGCCGGTGCTTGGATTCCGCGCACCCGGGCTGGAGGCTTTCTGGGAGCCGTTTGCTGGCACCTAGCGAAACTTTTTCTCCCGCCTCCCCCTCCTTTTGCCTGGGTGCCTGGTTCCGAGTGCTGTCTCTGCTCTCTCCTGCGGGGCTGTAGGGCTGCGTGCGGGCGTGTGGCTGTTTCTAGGTCTGGGCTCCCGCGTGGGTGGGATCCCGGGGCCTTTGTTTGTTCGCCCCTCTGCTTTCCATGGCCGGAGTCCCTGAGCTGGGGGGCGCCGGTGCTTGGATTCCGCGCGACGGGGCAGGGGGCTTTCTGGGAGCCGTTTGCCGGCCGCTAGCGAGCCTTTTTCTGCCGCCTCCCCCTCCTTTTGCCTGGGTGCCTGGTTCCGAGTGCCGTCTCTGCTCTCTCCTGCGGGGCTGTAGGGCTGCATTTGGGCGTGTGGCTGTTTCCAGGTCTGGGCTCCCACGCGGGTGGGATCCTGGGGCCTTTGTTCATTGGCCCCTCTGCTTCCCGTGGCCACGGCCACTTAACCCCGAGACTACCGGCTTCTTGGAATTCGCGCCCCTGAGTGGGGGCTCTCTGGGTCCCATTTGTAGGCACTGACTGCTGGTGTTGCCCTTTTTTTTTTTTTTCTTTCTCTCAATTTTATTTTTCTTCCTTTTTTGATTAGTTTTGTCATCTTTTACCTCTTTTTCTCTTTTGTCTTTCTTCATTGCTTAATTTCTTGTCTCTCTATCTCTTCCTTCTCTTTCTGATCCCTGAATTCCAGGCGATGTATGCCTCTGTACCTTCTGGCCAGGCTGAGCTGTGAAAATTGAGACCGACTCCCCCAGACCTCATAGCTGCATCGGTGGGATCCCTGGGAACTTTGCAGTTCTTTAACTTTTCTGAATTTTATTTGGTCATTCTTTCCTTTTCTTTCTCTTCCCCCTTCTGGTTTCCTCCATCCCATAGTCTCTCATCTGTACATTCCAACGACAAGCTCCCCTAGCATTCTTTTATGTTTGTACGCTTTTTGCTCCTCCTCCTCTCTCCTCTCTCCCATATCCAGCTGAACTTCACACATAACCATCTTCCCGCTGCACCCTACCTACCTGCACCGTGCACTAGACATCACATCACCAAGCGGTGCAGGCACGCCCTATAGGAACCTGCCCAGCACTGACTACCGACCGTCCTGGTGGCTGCAGTGAGTGCCACAAGCAACCCATCCCAGTGGCTCCTCCTCAACTAGATCTGCCCAGCTGTACCACAAGAACAAAAAAAAAAAAATCTACAATCAATAAACGAGAGAAATATCTACTGAATGCCCCGAAAACAGCAAACAATATCAAAACATTTACAAAAACAAGACAAGATGGCTCCAATAGGCGTCCAAATTAAAACACCAGATAACTCTCCTGTGGAAGAAAATGCACTAGAAGTACCTGATATGGAACTCAAATCACTAATACTCGGAATTTTCCAAGAACTGAGGCAAAAAGCTGACAAACATGAGGAAAAAATAGACAAATTTATGGAAAATACAGACAAAAAATTGGAAGAATTCAGGAAGATGATGCAGGAACAAAATGCCAAAATAAATTCACAACTCGAAATTATACAAAAACAACAATTAGAAATCCAAAAGATAAACAACAAGATTTCAGAAATGGACGGTGTCATAGAAGGGCTGAGAAGTAGATTTGAAACCATGGAAGACAGGATCAGTGGAACTGAAGACAAACACTTGGATACAACTCTGTTTCAGGAAAACTCAGAAAAAAGAACAAAGAAAAATGAAGAGACCCTGAGAGTTATGTGGGACACAATTAAAAGCAAAAACTTACGAGTGATTGGCATACCAGAACAGGGGGAGAAAACAGAAAACAAAGAGAGGATCATTGAGGAACTGCTGACAGAAAACTTTCCCAATATCATGAAAGATGAAAAGCTGGTCATCCAAGAAGCTCAACGAACCCCATATAGAAGAGACCCCAAAAGAAAATCACCAAGACATATCATATTCACACTCGCTAAAACTAAAGACAAACAAAGAATCCTGAGAGCAGCTCGTGAAAAACAAGAAGTCCCATACAGAGGAGAAACAATAAGACTAAGCTCAGATTATTCAGCAGAAACCATGCAGGCAAGAAGGCAATGGGATGACATATATAAAATCTTGAAAGAAAAAAATTGTCAGCCAAGAATAATATATCCTGCAAAACTCTCATTCAGATTTGATGGTGAAATTAGGTCATTTCCAGATAAACAGAAACTAAAGGAATATGCAAAAGTCAAACCAAACTTACAAGAATTATTAAAGGGAGTTCTTCGATCGGAGGACAAACAGCTTAAGCCCTCAGGCAGGACCTAGGACCTAGGACGCAGGTTAACATGAACCAGATACCACTCTAGGAACTGAACTACAGACTACTTTCCAAAAACAAAAGATATACAACAGGGAATCAGAGAAATCAATCAAAGGATGACAACAACATCAAAACAATGAAAGAGGGAACAAACGGCATAGGTATAGAACCTTCTAAAGGAGAAGAAGGCAAGGCGATACCAAGTAATGGTAGACTGCTTCAAAATTATAAAGATAAGGGTAAAATTCATGGTAACCACAAAAAAAGTTAACAAACCAACTCATAAAAATAAAGACGAAAAACATAAAGTCTCAACAAAAACAAAACGTACAAAAACAAAAGAAATGAACACAAAATCCACAAACAAAAGGAACTCAGCACAAGAGAGTAAGAAGAACAAAGAAAACTTCAGCATCACAAAAAAAAGCACTACAAAATGACAGCAACAAATTCACATCTATCAATAATTACACTGAACGTAAATGGACTCAATGCACCCATAAAGCGACGGAGAGTGGCAGAATGGATAAGAAAACAGGATCCATCTATTTGCTGTCTACAAGAGACACATCTTAGAAACAAAGATGTGAATTTATTAAAAATCAAAGGTTGGAAAAAAATATATCAAGCTAACAACTATCAAAAAAGAGCAGGAGTGGCAATTCTAATCTCAGATAAAATAGACTTTAAAACAAAATCTACCATAAAAGACAAAGAAGGACACTATATAATGATTAAGGGGATGATCCATCATGAAGACATAACCATAATAAATATCTATGCACCCAATGACAGGGCTCCAAAATACATAAAAAAAACTCTAACAGCACTGAAAAGAGAAATTGACAGTTCCACAATAATAGTAGGAGACTTCAACACACCACTCTCAGTAAAGGACAGAACAACTAAAAAGAAACTCAGCAAAGATACAGAAGACCTAAAGGACACAATCAGCCAACTGGACCTCATAGACATATATAGAACAATCCATCCAACCGCTGCAAAGTACACATTCTTTTCCGACGCACATGGAACGTTCTCCAGAATAGACCACATCTTAGGCCACAGAGCAATCCTCAACAAGATCCAAAATGCTGAGATAATTCACAGTATCTTCTCTGACCACAATGCCATCAAGGTAGAAATTAACACTAGAAAGAGCAAGGAAAAAAAATCAAACACATGGAAACTGAATAATAATCTGCTTACACATCAATGGGTAATAGAAGAAATCAGAGATGGAATTAAAAAATTCCTAGAATCAAATGAAAATGAAAACACATCATACCAAAACCTTTGGGACACAGCAAAGGCAGTCCTCAGAGGACAATTTATAGCAATAGATGCACATATCAAAAAAGAAGAAAGGGACAAAATCAAAACATTAACTACAGAACTCAAACAAATAGAAAGAGAACAACAAAAAAAGCCTACAACCACCGGAAGAAAGGAAATAGTAAAGATCAGAGCAGAAATCAATGAAATAGAGAACAGAAAAACAATAGAAAGAATCAACAAAACCAAAAGTTGGTTCTTTGAAAGAATCAACAAAATCGACAAACCACTGGCCAGACTGACAAAAGAAAAACAGCAGAGGGCACAAATAACCCAAATAAGAAATGAAATGGGGGACATTACAACAGACCCAACTGAAATAAAAAGGATTATAACAGAATATTATGAAGAACTATATTCCAACAAATTTGAAAACCTAGAGGAAATGGATAAATTTCTAGAAACATACGGCCTACCCAAACTACAACAAGTGATATTGAAAATCTGAACAGACCCATAACAAGAGAAGAGATTGAAAAGGTAATAAAAAAACTCCCAACCAAAAAAAGCCCTGGCCCAGATGGCTTCACTGGAGAATTCTACAAAACATTTACAGAAGAGCTCGTACCAGTTCTACTCAAGTTATTTCAGAGCATAGAAGAGGAAGCAACACTTCCAAATTCATTCTATGAAGCCAGCATAACGCTGATACCAAAACCAGGCAAAGACATCACAAAAAAAGAAAATTACAAACCAATATCTCTCATGAATATAGATGCAAAAATTCTGAACAAAATTCTAGCCAATAGAATTCAGTATCATATCAAAAAAATAATACACCACGACCAAGTAGGATTCATACCAGGTATGCAAGGATGGTTTAACATTAGAAAATCCATCAACGTAATCCACCACATAAATAAAAGGAAAGAAAAAAATCACATGATTATCTCAATTGATGCAGAAAAGGCATTTGACAAAGTCCAACACCCATTCCAGATAAAAGCTCTCAATAAAATAGGTATAGAAGGGAAATTTCTCAACATAATAAAGGGCATCTATGCAAAACCAACAGCCAACATCATTCTTAATGGAGAGAGGCTGAAAACATTCCCCCTGAAAACAGGAACAAGACAAGGATGCCCTTTATCACCACTCCTATTTAACATTGTGCTGGAAGTTCTAGCTAGAGCAGTAAGACAAGAAAAAGAAATAAAGGGCATCCAAATTGGTAATGAAGAAGTTAAACTCTCCCTGTTTGCAGATGATATGATACTATACATAGAAAACCCTAAAGACTCCACGAGAAATTTACTGGAAGTAATAGAAAGATTCAGCAGAGTAGCAGGATACAAGATAAACATTCAAAAATCAGTTGGATTCCTATACACCGGTAAAGAGAACAATGAAAAGGAGATCAGGAAATCAATACCATTTTCAATAGCCCCTAAAAAGATAAAATACTTAGGAATAAATCTGACCAGGAATATAAAAGACCTATACAAAGAAAACTACAAAACACTGCTGCATGAAACCCAAAGGGATCTACATAAATGGAAAAACATACCATGCTCATGGATAGGCAGACTCAACATTGTGAAAATGGCAATTCTACCTAAAGCAATCTACAAATACAATGCAATTCCGATACAAATACCAACAACATTCTTCAAAGAGATGGAAAAACTAATTATTAACTTTATATGGAAAGGGAAGAAACCTCGAATAAGTAAAGCACTACTGAAGAAGAAGAATAAAGTTGGAGGACTCACACTACCTGACTTGAGAACCTACTATACAGCTACAGTACTCAAAACAGCCTGGTACTGGTACAACAACAGAGACATTGACCAATGGAACAGAATTGAGAACTCAGATGTAAATCCATCCACCTACGGTCACCTGATTTTTGACAAGGGCCCAAAATACATCAAATGGGGAAAAGACAGTCTTTTTAACAAATGGTGCTGGCAAAACTGGATATCCATTTGTAGAAAAATGAAACAGGACCCATACCTCACACCATATACAAAAACTACTTCAAAATGGATCAAAGACCTGAATATAAAGCCTCAAACTATAAAATTCATAGAAGAAAAAATAGGACCAACACTTCAGACCTTAATACATGGCATTGTCAGGATACAAACCATAAACATCAACACAAAAAACCCAACAGATAAACTAGATAATTGGGATCTTCTAAAAATCAAACATGTATGCTCTTCAAAAGATTTCACCAAAAGAGTTAAAAGAGAACCTACAGACTGGGAAAAAATTTTTGGACAGTACAAGTCAGACAAAGGTCTAATCTCCATAATCTACAAGAAAATCCAACACCTCTACAACAAAAAGACAACCAATCCTATCAAAAAATGGGCAAAGGAAATGAACAGACACTTCACCAAGGAAGACATTCAAATGGCCAACAGACACATGAGGAAATGCTCGCCATCACTAGCCATTAGAGAAATGCAAATTAAAACCACAATGAGATACCATCTCACCCCGGCATTACTGGTACGAATCAAAAACACTGGAAATAACAAATGTTGGAGGGGCTGCGGGGAGACGGGAACTCTTATACACTGCTGGTGGGAATGCAAAATGATACAGCCATTTTGGAAAATGATATGGCGTTTCCTCAGAAAGCTAGAAATAGACGTACCATTCGATCCAGCAATCCCACTCCTAGGAATATATCCTAGAGAAATAAGAGTCATCACTCGAATAGACATATGCACTCCTATGTTCATGGCAGCATTATTCACAATAGCAAAACGATGGAAACAACCTCGATGTCCATCAACAGACGAATGGATACACAAACTATGGTACATGCACACAATGGAGTACTATGCAACGAGAAAGAACAATGAATCGGTGAACCATCTCATAACATGGATGAAACTGGAGGACATCATGCTGAGTGAAATAAGTCAATCACAAAAGGACAAATATTGTATGAGACCTCTATTGTAAAAACCCATGAAAAAATTCACATGCAAAATGTAACAATCCTTGTTGGTTACCAGGGATGGGGGGGGGGGGGGATACTAAATAGGTAATAGGTAAGTGGTAACTTGGGTGAGAGATGAGATAGTACATAGTACAGGGGAAACTAACACAACCTGCACAAGGAAAGGTCATGGAGGCCCTATAGACACATCCAAACCCCCCGAGGGACTGAGTTGTTGGACGGAGGGCTCTGGGGACCATGATCTCGGGGAACATCTAGCTCAATTGGCATGACACTACTTATAAAGATAATGCTCTACCTTCTACCTTGGTGAGTAGTGTCTGGGGTCTTAAAAGCCTATGAGCGGCCATCTAAGATACTCCACTGATCTCATCCCTTCGGGAACAAGGGAGAACGAAGAGAACAGGATACAAGGAAAAGATTAGTCCGAAGGACTAATGGTCCACAGCTACCAAGGCCTCCACGGGACTGAGCCCAGTACAGCTGGATGGTGCCCGGCTACCACCAATGACTCCTCTGACCAGGATCACAACAGAGGGTTCTGGACAGAGCTGGAGTAGGATGTAGAACATAATTTTAACTCCCAAAAAAAAAAAAAAAAAAGAAGAAGACCAGATATACTGGCCTAAAGAATACTAGAGAAACCTCGAGAGTGTGGCCCCCAGACACCCTTTCAGCTCAGAGGGGAAGTTACCTTCAAGGTTCGATGTTAAGCCTGGGAATGGACACCCCAGTAAAACTAAATGGGACTAACGATGTACAGGAGTCCGGTGACAAGGGCCAGAAGGCAGAGGGAGAGTAGGAAACTGATGATAAGGAACACAAATTGAATAAGGACACTGTCGATGTATTGTGAGATTGTTGACCACTGCTATAGGGCAACATTTGTAGTAACTATTAAATGGGAGGCTGTTTTGTCCTGTAAGCCTTCATCTTGGGCGAGAATGGCAGCACAATTGGAAGAGCATAGTCAATATCACTTAAATGTGTAAGTAAAAAGTTTTGAAATGGTGTTTAAATAAAATAAAAATAAATAAATAAATAAATAAACAAATGAGACTAAAGAGGTACAATAGTCCACTGACAAGGTCCAGAAGACAGAAGGGGACAAGGAAGCCCCCTGGTGATAGGGAACACAAGGTGGAGTAAGGATATTGTTGATGTGCTGTGAGATTGTTAACCATTGTCATAGGGCAACATGTGTAGTAACTGTTAAATGAAAAACTATTTTGTTCTGTAAGCCTTCATCTTAAGTGAGAATAAGAGCACAGTTGGAAGAGCGTAGTCAATGTTACTGAACTGTGAATGTAGAAAATTTTGAAACAGTGTATCTTTGGCCATCTGTAATTTTCATCAAAAAAAAAGGTTGAGAATTTAGAGGCTTAATACGTTGTGGGGTTGTTAACCAATGTCAAAAAAAACAACATGTGTACTACTATTTCATGAGAAACTATTTGCTCTGTAAGCTTTCACCTGAAGTACAATAAAATATATATATATAAAAAAAAAAAAGAAGTCACATACAGAGGAGAAACAATAAGACTAAGCTCAGATTATTTGGCAGAAACCATGCAGGCAAGAAGGCAATGGGATGACATATATAAAACCTTGAAAGAAAAAAATTGCCAGCCAAGAATAATATACCCTTCAAAACTCTCGTTCAAATATGATGGTGAAATTAGACATTTCCAGATAAACAGAAATTAAGAGAATATGTAAAAACTAAACCAAACTTACAAGCATTATTAAAGGGAGTCCTTCGATCTGAGAACAAATAACTGCAACTCACAGGCTGAATTGAGGACACAGGATCGTAGCAGCCAGACACCAATCTAGGAAATGAAATCTCAAGGACTATCCAAAACAAAAGAAATACAACAGGGAATCACAGCAGTTAATCTGTAAATGACAACAACATCATAATAAAAGGGAGTAATAGGGTAGGTATACAGCCTTCTAATGGACAGGAAGGCAAGGTGATACAAAGTAATAATAGACTGTTTTGAACTTAGAAAGATAAGGGTAAATTTCATGGTAACTACAAAGACAGTTAACAAACATACTCATGAAAATGAAGATAAAAAACATGAAGTCTCAGTAAAAACAAAACCTACAAAAACAAAAGAAATGAAAAAAAAATCCACAAAGAAAAGTAACTCAGCACAGGAGAGTAAGAAGAACAAAGAAAACGTCAGCACCACAAAAAAAAGCACTACAAGATGACAGCAACAAACTCACATCTATCAATAATTACACTGAATGTAAATGAATTCAATGCACCCATAAAGAGACAGAGTGTGACAGAATGGATAAAAAAACAGGATCCATCAATATGCTGTCTACAAGAGACACACCTTAGAAACAAAGATATGAATATGTTAAAAGTCAAAGGTTGGAAAAAAATATATCAAGCTAACAACTACCAAAAGAGAGCAGGAGTGGCAATACTAAGCTCAGATAAAATCGACTTTAAAACAAAATCCACCATAAAAGACGAAGAAGGACACTGTATAATGAGTAAGGGGACTATCCATCATGAAGACATAACCATAATAAACATCTACGCATCCAATGACAGGGCTCCAAAATACATATAACAAACTCTAACAACACTGAAAAGAGAAATTGACAGTTCCACAACAATACTAGGAGATTTCAACACACCACTCTCAGTAAAGGAGAGAACAACTAAAACGAAACTCAGCAAAGATACAGAAGACCTAAAGGGCACAATCAGCCAATTTGACCTCATAGACATATATAGAACACTCCATCCAACCGCTGCAAAGTACACATTCTTTTCCAATGCACATGGAACATTCTCCAGAATAGACCACATCTTAGGCCACAGAGCAATCCTCAACAAGATCCAAAACGTTGAGATAATTCAAAGTATCTTCTCTGACCACAATGCCATCAAGGTAGAAATTAACAACAGAAAGAGCAAGGAAAAAAAATTAATTACATGGAAAGGGAAAAATACCCTGCTTACACACCACTGGGTAATAGAAGAAATCAGTGATGAATCAAAAAATTTCTAAAATCAAATGAGAATGAAAACACATTATACCAAAACCTTTGGGACACAGCAAAGGCAGTCTTCAGAGGACAATTTATAGCAACAGATGCAACATCAAAAAAGAACAAAGGGACAAAATCAAAACATTAACTGCCCAACTGAAACAAAATCGAAACAGAACAGCAAAAAAAAAAGCCCACAGCCACCAGAAGAAAGGAAATAATAAAGATCAGAGCAGAAATAAATGAAATAGAGAAGAGAAATACAATAGAAAGAGTCAAAAAAACAAAAGTTGGTTCTTTGAAAGAATCAACAAAATCGACAAACCACTGGCCAGACTGACAAAAGAAAAACAGGAGAGGATGCCAATAACCCAAATAAGAAACAAAATGGGTGACATTACAACAGACCCAACTGAAATAAAAAGGATCATAACAGAATATTATGGAAAACTATACTGCAACAAATTTGAAAACCTAGAGGAAATTGATAAATTTCCAGAAACACACTACCTACACAAACTACAACAAAGTGATGTTGAAAATCTAAACAGACCCATAACAAGAGAAGAGATTGAAAAGGTAATTAAAAAAAAAAAAAAAAAAGAAAAACTCCCAACAAAAGAAAGCCATGGCCCAGATGCCTTCACTGGAGAATTCTGAAAAACATTCACAGAAGAGCTTGTACCAGTACTACTCAAGCTATTTCAGAGCATAGAAAAGGAAGCAACACTTCCAAATTCATTCTGTGAAGCCATCATAGCACTGATACCAAAACAGGGCAAAGATGCCACAAAAAAAAGAAAACTACAGACCAATATCTCTCATGAATATAAGATACAAAAAATCTCAACAAAATACTAGCCAACAGAATTCAGCATCATATCAAAAAAATAATACACCAAGACCAAGTTGGATTCATACCAGGTATGCAAGGATAGTTCAACATTAGAAAATCAGTCAACATATTCCACCAAATAAATAAAAGGAAAAAAAAGAATCATATGATCATCTCGACACAGAAAACGCATTCAACAAAGTCCAATACCCATTCCTGATAAAAACTCTCAATAAAATAGGTATAGAAGGGAATTTTCTCAATATAATAAAGGACATCTATGCAAAACCAATGGCCAATGTCATTCTTAATGGAGAGAGCTGAAAATATTCCCCTTGAGAACAGGAACAAGACAAGGATGCCCTTTATCACCATTCCTATTTAACATTGTGCTGGAAGTTCTAGCTAGAGCAATAAGGCAAGAAAAAGAAATAAAGGGCATCCAAATTGGCAATGAAGAAGTTAAACTGTCCCTGTTTGCAGATGATATGATACTATACATAGAAAACCCTAAAGACTGCACAAGACATCTACTAGAACTAAAGAAACATTCAGCAGAGTAGCAGGATACATGACAAACATATAAAAATCAGTTGGATTCCTATACACCAATAAAGAGAACGATGAAAAGGAAATCAGGAAAACAATACCATTTATAATAACCCCTAAAAAATAAAATACTTAGGAATAAATCTAACCAGGGATGTAAAAGACCTGTACAAAGAAAACTACAAAACACTACTTCGAGAAACCCACAGGGATCTACATAAATGGAAAAACATACCATGCTCATGAATAGGTAGACTCAACATTGTGAAAATGACAATTCTACCCAAAGCAATTTACAAATACAGTGCAATCCCAATCCAAATACCAACAACATTCTTCAAAGAGATGGAAAAACTAATCATTAACCTTATATGGAAGGGAAGAAGCCCCGAGTAAGTAAAGCACTACTGAAGAAGAAGAATAAAGTTGCAGGGCTCACACTGCCTGACCTCAGAACCTACTATACAGCTACAGAAGTCAAAACATCCTGGTACTGGTACGACGACAAATACACTGACCAATGGAACAGAATTGAGAACCCAGATGTAAATCCATCCGCTTACGTTCACCTGGTCTTCAACAAGGGCCGTAAGTCCATCAACTGGGGAAAAGACAGTCTTTTTAACAAATGGTGCTGGCAAAACGGGATATCCATCAGCAAAAAAAAAAAATGAAACAGGACCCATACCTCACACCGTATACAAAAACTAATTCAAAATAGATCAAAGACCTAAATATAAAGCCAAAAGCTATAAAGTTCATAGAAGAAAAAATAGGACCAACACTACAGGCCTTAATGCACAGCATTAACAGGATACAAACCATAGCGATCAACACACAAACCCCAGAAGATAAGCTAGATAACTGGGATCTTCTTAAAATCAAACACCTATGCTCTTAAAAAGACTTCACCAAAAGAGTAAAAAGAGAACCTACAGACTGGGAAATAATTTTTGGACAGTACAAGTCAGACAAAGTTCTAATCTCCATAATTTACAAGAAAATCCAACACCTCTACAACAAAAAGACAAATAATCCTATTAAAAAATGGGCAAAGAAATGAACACACACTTCACCAAAGAAGACATTCAAGCGGCCAACAGACACATGAGGAAATGCTCGTGATCACTAGCCATTAGAGAAATGCAAATTAAAACCACAATGAGATACCATCTCATCCCAGCATTACTGGCACTAATCAAAAAGACTGGAAATAACAAATGTTGGAGGGGATGAGGGGAGATCAGAAGACTTATGCACTGCTGGTGGGAATGTATGCTTCCTGAAAAAGCTAGAAATAGAAATACCATACGATCCAGCAATCCCACTCCTAGAAATGTATCCTAGAGAAGTAAGAGTAGTCACTCGAATAGACATATGCACACCTATGTTCATGGCAGCATTGTTCACAATAGCAACAAGATGGAAACAACCTAGATGCCCATCAACAGACAAATGGATAAACGAACTATGGTACATATACACAATGGAGTACTATGCAACGAGAAAGAACAATGCTGCATCTGTGAAGCATCTCATAAGATGGATGAAACTAGAGGACACTATGCTGAGTGAAATAAGTCAATCACAAAAGGAGAAATATTGTATGAGACCTCTATTGTAAAAACCCATGAAAAAGTTTACACACAAAAAGTAACAATCTTTGTTGGTTACCAGGGAAGGGAGGGGTTGGGGGGGAAATACTAAATAGGCAATAGATAAGTGGTATCTTTGGTGAAGGGCGAGACAGTACACAATACTGGGGAAACCAGCACAACTTGTACAAGGAAAGGTCATGGAAGCTCCATAGACACATCCAAACTCCCTGAGGGACTGAATTGCTGGGCAGAGGGCTGTGAGGACCATGGTCTTGGGGAACATCTAGCTCAACTGTCATAATACAGTTTATAAAGACAATGTTCTACATTCTACCTTGGTGAGTAGCGTCTGCAGTCTTAAAAGCCTGTGGGTAGCCATCTAAGATACTCCACTGGTCTCATCCCTTCGGGAGCAAGGGAGAATGAAGAGAACAGGATACAAGGAAAAGATTAGTCCAAAGGACTAATGGACCACAGCTACAAGGCCTCCACCAGACTGAGTCCAGTACAGCTAGATGGTGCCCGGCTACCACCACTGACTGCTGTGACTGGTATCACAACAGAGGGTTCTGGACAGAGCTGGAGAAGGATGTAGAGCATATTTCTAACTCACAAAAAAAAAAGACCAGATTTACTGGCCTAAAGGAGACCGGAGAAACCCCAAGAGTATGGCCCCCAGACACCCTTTTAGCTCAGTGGTGAAGTCACTTCCGAGGTTCACCATTCAGCTGGGGATTGGACAGCTGCATAAAACAAAACGGGACTAATGAGGCACAGCAGTCCAGGGACAAGGACTAGAAAGCAGAAGGGGACAGGAAAGCTGGTGACAGGGAACCCAAAGTTGAGTAAGGACAGTGTTGATGTGTTGTGAGGTTCTTAACCATTGTCATAGGGCAACGTGTGTACTATCTTTTTAATGAGAAACTATTTTGTTCTGTAAACCTTCATCTAAAGTGAGAATAGGAGCACAATTGGAAGAGCGTAGTCGATGTCACTGAACTCTGCATGTAGAAATTTTTGAAATGGTGTATCTTTGGCTATGTATATTTTCACCAGAAAAAAATGTCGAGAAGGGACAGGGTTGATATGTTGTGGGGTTGTTAACCAATGTCATAAAACAATATGTGTACTACTGTTTAATGAGAAACTATTTGTTCTGTAAACCTTCACCTGTAGTGCAGTAAAAAAAAAAAAAAAAAGAGCTTGCAAACTAAAAGTAATGAAGAAATATAATAAGGAGAAAAATAGAGAATAAACATTTTAAACCCTAGAAGATTAAATCATTCCAGAAAAATCTAAATAATGTAGCAACCTGAAGAGCAGTTTGAAATAAGTAAACTTAGGTTCTAGAAAAAATATATATAGGAATAACATCCTTCAAAAAGAAAAGGACAATATAAAAAAGCTGATAAGAAGTATAAACAGTAGATATGAAACAGAACCAATTGTAAGTTTTAAAATAAAAATATTATCATTAAATTTTTAAAATCAATGGTTGGGATAAACTCTCTGCTGGGTAAAATTGAAGATAGAATACAGAAATCACCAAGAAAGCAGAACAGAGAGACAAAGAGATTAAAAACTTGAAACAGCAGAAAAGAGGTACAGTGAGTGAATTTAAAGACCTCAGTATATGTCTGATAAATGTATCAGAAGAAAACAAGAGAGAACATAGCAGAAAATCAATACGTTAAGAGTTAATGGCTGAGGATTTTACTGAATTGATGAAAGACTAGGTTCTCAAAGCAAAGGAGAATTCTAAATATGACAAAGGATTTTTAAAATTAATCTACACCTGACTAATAGGTAGTAAAATTAAAGAGAATCAAGGATGGAGAGAAAGTTCTAGAAATTACCTGAAAGAAGAAAGGAATGACAACCTGATAGTAGTAGAACAGCTAACAATTAACCCCTCCTTTATCAATAATAGATGCTAGAATACGATGGAATAATACCTTAAAGTATTGAGGGAAAATAAATATCAACCTAGAAAAGAAGCTATAATTCAAGAGTGAGGACACAGTAAAGACGTTTCCAGATATTCAATGATTAAAAGATTATACCACCCACCTGAGGACCTTCACTGAAATCTATTTCAGCAACAACAAAAAAAGTAAACCCAAAGTGAATTGGTGAGTTGCAAGAAATAATTTGAGCACATTTATTGTAGAAATGTTGAAAGACAGTTAAAAGCAAAAAGAAGAAAATAGAAATTAGCAGAAATATTTGCTAAATCAAGATAATTATTTTAACAATATTTTATAATTTTGATGTCATTAAGACTAGAGCTATTGGCACAAGGATATAGACAAATAGACAACTGAATAGAGAAGAAAACTGAGAAACAGAATTGCACCTTTATAGGAATTTGGTGTGTATGAGATGTAGAATTAAAACCAGTGAGAAAAGAATGGATTTTAAGTAATTCTTGATGCTGGGACAATTTGTCTTCCACGTGAAAAAGAATGGGACTAGAACCTCACCTCTCTTCATATCCCAAAATATGTTCCAAGTGGTTTAAAGACCTACAATTTTAAAGCAAAAATTTAAAACAGGGAAAAAAAAAGAAGACTATATTTATGATCTTAAGAGTATGAAAGGATTTCTTAAACATGACATAAAAAAAAATTATAAAGGGAAAAGATTAACAGATTTGATTACACTAAAACAAAAACCTACTATAGGGTTGCTATGAATCAAAATTAACTCGACAGCAACGGGTTTGTACAAAAACACTATGAACATAATTGTCTTAGTTTCCTAGTGCTGACGCAGTGGGTGGCTTTAAAGAACTGACATATATTTGCTCACTGTTCTTGTGGCTGGAAGTTCAAATCAGGATCTTGGCCTATTTGATTCCTTCTGTGGGCCTCTTTTCTGGTTTCTGATGACTATCGACAATCCTTGGCATTCGCTTTCTTCTTATAGATGCATCTGAGCCTTCTTCTGCTTGTGTGTTGCTATGTCTATTCTGCTCTTTTTATAAGACCACTTAGAAGTGATAAGGTTTAAGACCAACTGTATCCTGATATGTCCTCATTAACATAACAAAAGAAAATCTCTATTTCCAAACAGAGTCACATTGACAAGTACAGGAGTTAGAACTTCAACATATATTTTGGGGGGACACAATTTAATCCATAACAATAATGAAAAGGATTAGAAACAGATATAGAGAAAATATTTGCAAAACATTTTAACCACACAGGAATGGGATCCTCAACATAGGAACATATCCTAAAAATCAGAAAGGAAAAAGGCATATAACCTAGTAGAATTTTGGAAAATGAAATAAATAATTCAGAGAAGGGACAATCTAAAAGCTAAAGAACAAACAAAAAGATGCTTAAACTCACTAGTATTCAAGAATACAAAAATCTCAGTGAGCTACCACTGAGGTAGATTTAAGCGGGGAACAATTAAACGTTCTGTCAAAAACAAGTGTTGGTAAGGATGTAAAGAAACTGAAAGTCTTGTTAAATGCTATTGGAAATGTTCATTGGTACAATCCTTTTGGAGTGCAATTTGGCTATAAGTAGTAAAATTTAAGGTAACTCTTAACACTATAGAGTCACTGTGAGTCAGAATCCACTCAATAGCAACAGGTTTTTTTTTTTTTTTTTGTTGTTGTTGTTAACATGCTAGACTACTAACTAAAAGGTTGGAGGTTTGAGTCCACCCAGAGATGCCTCAGAAGAAACACCTGGTGATCTACTTCTGAAAAATCAGATATTGAAAGCCCTATGGAGGACAGTTCTGCTCTGACACATATGGGGTCACCATGGGTTGGAGTCTACTTGATAGCAACTGGTTTTGTACCAGTTGATCCAGAAATTACAATTTTAGTTACAGAGAATTCTTCATACTGTGCAAGGAAATATGCATGAAGATTTTTATTACAGCATAGGCTGTAATTGTGAAAAATTGGAATTAACATAATTATTCTTTAATAGAAGCAGGGCTAAACAATTTTTAGTCCATCAGATAATAAAACACCATACAGCAGTTAAAGTGATGAACTAAAGCAACATGAGTCAACAGGGAGGAGTCTCAAAAATAATGCTGAGTGAGCAAAGCAAACTGCAAAATGATTCTATCATATGATAACCATGTCTAAGGATTATATGATATCATATTAATGTTAAAGTATGTAATTAATGATATAATTTATTGATTGATATGTTCCCATATGGTAAAAAATTTTTTTACATATTTGGAAATAATACATTCTGACTTCAGAATAAAAATTACTTTTAGGGAGAAAGGGAAAGGGCATGTAGGGACCTTCTTCTGTATTTGTAATGTTTCATTTATTTTATTTTATTTTTTAGGCTCTGATGCAAAAAGACAAAGTGCTAAGTATTTTTTGAAGCTGCTTGGTGAGGACATTGGTATTCATTATATTAGTTTCAGCTTTCTTTGTGTTTACAATATTTCATAACAAAAATATTTTTAAGATTTAAAATACACTTGAATCAATTGAAAACATTCAGACATTCAAAGGCCAGGAGACAACAAAAAACAGCAAAACCAGAAACTAAGCAGTATTCCATCTATATTGCATTTCAACAATATTTTGAGATATGTGAGATGATCTAGGTGATGAATATAATTCAATAAACTTGAGGAGGAAGAAGACGCAGTAATTGTGTTGCCAGTGGAAAACTCTCAGCCTGAAAATGATATCCCAAATGATAATTTTAAAAAATTATGGAAAGAAAACGAACATCAAGAAAAGATGAAGAAAAAGTTCCCCAGAATACATAATCTAGTGATAGCAAAATTTTTTCATTCTACCAGCACTAATTATAGAGGAAATAATAATAAACCTATACTAGCTCAAATACCCTCCTCAAGTTCTAACGGCCCCTCATCTGAAACACATTTGACTACATCAACAGAAAACTCCACATCTGACTAGAGTCAGTGGTCTCCAAGATTTTGCATCATATATAAATTATAAAATTTCTGTTTTATATTGTATACCTGTTTATATATAATATATATGTATATGCAGACAATATAAAACAGAAACTTAAAAGACTGCATAATAATGAATATAAATAAAAGCTGTCATATCTTCTCAACACCAAACAATTGTCTTACACACCCCCTGAAATGAATGTGACTTATTTTGGAGACTACTGGTTTAGATGATAAAAAAGAAAATGAAAAAGAGACATGTCTATGGAAAAGACATCTTCTTGATTTCTTGGCTCCAAATACTTGTGGGTTTAACATCAAAGTGGTATCTTACTAAAATGATTCTCCTAGTTCGATGAGCTAAAAAAAAAAAAAAAAGTTTACCCTAGAGATGAAATTGCTTATGGAAGCAGCAGTCAAGAAATCAAACAATGGAGGCAGAGCCAAAATTGTATCCTAGAAAGATGCATCATGTCTTTCCTCTGCAGCAAAGACCCAAAAACTAAGTAAAATAGATACAAAAGTCAATGTTGGAATTCTAAGCATCAAATGAAGAGATAAAGAACTAGATCCAACACAAAATGGAAGAAGAAACTGAAAGAAAAAAGAGAATGAGGAGAGAGATGAGGTGGAGGTCAACTGCCAACTAATATGGCACAGTGTTGCCATCTTGGAGCACAGCCAGCAATAACCCTGGACAGGGAGTACAGGAAGGCATCTTCATGGATCTCCCAACAGGAGATAGAGCACCCAGTAGCCAGAGAAACACGCTTTCCCACCCCTCACCCTTCTGCCCTGTACACCACCTCCACACCTTCCTGCTGGGCCATGCCATACCACCTTGGCTAGAGAGCAACTGGCGTGCCACTAGTCCAGGTCCAACCTGCTCCCACCTGCCAGCTACCTTTTTTTTCTTCTTTCTCTCTCTTTTCTTTCTCCCACCATCTAGCCTCATACACCACCCCCTTTCCCACTAGCCCTTGCCATGATGCTGTAGCTGGAGCAACCCTGTTGCTCAGGCCTGCCACTGCACCAAGTCTGCACTGCCCCTACCCTCCTGCAACTCAACCAGCTGCTGAACAGTGGAAAACGAGCCCAGTCCAACATCCCTGCCTCTCTGGCAAGGGGCTGAAAGTTCCCACAGAGCTGGACCAACAACAGGAGGCAGACAGCACCCTCCCAATCCACCCTCAGCCACCTCACCAAACCAGTGTACTGTGAAGCAGGCTCGCCCTGTCTGCTGCTGCCTTGCCCACTCAGACAAGGTGTTGAGAGCAATCATACCTACAGACAAGTAAGTGGAAAAGCATGCCTGGCCAGCCCACTCAGACATATCAAAACAAAACAAAGAAGCAGGATGAAACAAATAAACATACAATCAATAAATAAAGAAAATAATGCCTTCCTTAATGTCTTGGAGACAGCAGACAACATCAAAATATAAATAAAGCTGGACAAAACGGCTCCAGCAAGTGACCAAAATAAAGAATTAAAGGACCGTCCAGTAGAAGAAAAGTCAGTGGAGCTAACTGATACAGAATTCAAAAGACTAATATTTAGGGTTATCCAGGAGATTAGGAAAAACATCAAGGAAAATAGACAAAAACATGGAAAACACAGATAAAACCAACAAAAACATAGCTAAAATCAAGGAAAACACAGACAAAGCAATAGAAGACTTCAGGAAAATAATAGAACAAAACATCAAAGTAAATAAACAATTAGAAATCATACAAAAAGAGCAGCTAGAAATACAAAAGATAAACAAGAAAATTTCAAATGGAGAACTCAATAGAAGGTTTTAGAAAGAAATTTGAAACAATGGAAGACAGAATCAGTGAGATTGAAGACAAATCCATGAATGCCACTTTGAGGAAAAATCAGAGAAAAGAATGAAGAAAATCTAAGAATTATGTGGGACACAATCAAGCCCAAAAATTTGCATGTGATCAAAGTTCCAGAACAGGGGGAGAAAATAAAAAACACAGAAAAGATTGTTGAAGATCTGTTAGCAGAAAACTTCCCTAATACCATGAAAGACAAAAAGCTGACCATCCAAGAAGCTCAACAAATCTCATATAGGATAGACCCCAAAAGCAAGTCACCAAGAAATATCACAATCATACTCGCCAAAACCAAAGACAAAGAAAGAATCCTGAAAGCAGCTTGAGAAAACTTACTTACAAAGTGGAAACAATAGGACTAAGCTCTGATTACTCAGCAGACACCATGCTAGCAAGAAAGCAATGGGAGACATACATAAAACTTTGAAAGAAAAAAATTACCAACCAAGAATAATATATCCTGCAAAACTCTCTCAAATACGATAGCAAAATTAGGACATCTCCAGATAAACAGAAATGAAGGGAATTTGTAAAAACCAAACCAAACTTACAAGAAATATTATGGGGAGTCCTTTGATTAGAGAACCAACAACATCAGACAACAATCGGAGTCTAGGACACAGGACAGCATTAGCCAGATACCAAGCTAGGCAATGAAGTCTCAATAATAAAACACAACTAAAAGATTTAAAACGGGAAACCTGAGACATCAATCTGTAAATGATGACAATGTCAAAACAACAAAAGGGGGAATGAATGGTGTAGGAAGTCAACATGATATCAAGAAATAAAGACTAGTTCAAATTTGAGAAGATAAGGGTAAATTTCAAGATAACCACAAAGAAAGCTAACAAACCTATTCATCAAAATAAAGAAGGAAAGTCTCAGTAAACACAAAACCTCCAAAAACGAAAAAAAAAATCCACAAACAAAATGTTACATTTTGGCCACAAAGCGACCCTTGATAAAATTTAGAACATCAAAATAATACAAAGTATTCTCTCTGATCATAACACCAAAAAAGTCAAAATCAATAACAGGAAGAGCAAAGAAAAAAATCAAATACATGGAAATTGAATAACACTTTGCTTAAATCAACTGGGTAATAGAAGAAATCAAAGAGGAAATAAAAAATTCCTAGAATGAAATGAGGATGAAAATACATTATAACAAAATCTTCGTGACACAGCAAAAGAGGCGCTCAGAGATCAATTTACAGCAATAAACACACACGTCAAAAAAGAAGAAATCGCCAAAAAAAAAAAAAAAAAGCATTAGTCCTACAACTTGAACAAATAGAAAGAGAACAGCAATGGAAGCCCACAGCCACGAGAAGAAAAAAAATAATGAAGTAGAACAGAAATAAATGAAACAGAGAACACAAAAACAGAATAGAAAGAATCAGCAAGACCAAAAGTTGTTTCTCTGAAAAGATCAACAAAATCGTCAAACCACTGACCAAACTGACAAAAGAAAAACAGGAGAGGAAGCAAATAACCCAAATAAGAAATGAGATGCAGGACATTTCAACACACCCAACTGAAATAAAAAGGATCAAAACAGAATACAATGAAAAATTGTACTAAAAAAAATTGAGAATGTAGAGGAAATGGGCTAATTTCTAGAAACACACTACCTACATAAACTAACACAAACTGAGATAGAAAATACAAACAGGCCCATAAAAAGAGAAGAGGTTGAAGAGGTAATTAAAAAAAAAAAAAAAAAAAAAAACTCCCAACAAAAAGAAAACCCTGTCCAGGACTCCTTCACTGGAGACTTCTACGAAACTTTCAGAGAAGAACTCACACCAATACTACTCAAACTATTTCAGAGCATAGAAATGGAAGGAATACTCCCAAATTAATTCTATTAAGCCAGCATAAACCTGATACCAAAGCCAGGCAAAGACACAACAACAACAAATAGAAAATTACAAACCAATATCTTTCACGAATATAGATGCAAAAATTCTCAACAAAATTCTAGCCTATAAAATTCAGCATCATATCAAAATAATAATATACCATTGTCTTAGGCTAGGTTCTCTAGAGAAGCAAAACCAGTAAAGCATATAAATAAATATATATAAAGAGATATATATCAGGGAAACGGCTCAAGTGATTGTAGAGGCTGGAACTCCTAGGAATATACATTAGAAAAATAAGAGCCATCATACAAATAGACACACACAACCATGTTCATTTTGGTATTACTCACCATAGCAAAAATATAAACAACCTAAGTGCTCATCAGCAGATAAACAAATTATGATACATACACACAATGGAATACTATGCAACAATAAAGAACAATGATGAACCTGTGAAACATCTCACAACATGGATGAATCTGGAAGGCATTATGCTGAGCAAAAGAAATTAATCACAAAAGGACAAATATTGTATGAGACTACTATTATAAAAACCCAAGAAAAGGTCTACACACAGAAAAAAAACAATCTTTGATGGTTACGAGGGGGAGAAGGGGTGGGGAGGGGAAATCACTAACTACATAGTAGACAAGCGTTAACTTTAGTGAAAGGAAAGACAACACACAATAGAGGGAAAGTCAACATAATTTGACCAAGACGAAGTCATAAAAGCTTCCTAGATACATCCCAACACTTTGAGGGACCAAGTTACTGGACTGAGTGCTGGGGACCATTGTTTGGGGGACATCTAGCTCAGTTGGCATAACACAGTTCATAAAGAAAATGTTCTACATACTATTTTGGTGAGTAGTGTCTGGGGTCTTAAAAGCTTGCAAGTAGCCATCTAAGATACTTCTATTGGTCCCATCACGTTTGAAGCAAAGGAGAATGAAGATAACAAAGGAGAATGAAGATAACAAAAGACACAAGGAAAATATTAGTACAAAAGACTAATGGACAATATGAACCACAGCATCCACCATCCTAAGCCCAGAAAAACTAGATGGTGCCCAGCTTCCACCACCAACTGCTCTGACAGAGATCACAATTGAGGGTTCCAGGCAGAGCAGGAGAAAAATGTAGAACAAAATTCAAATTCACAAAAAAGGACCAGACTTACTTGTTTGACAGAGACTGGGGGAACTCCTGAGACTATGACCCCATGACACCCTGCTAATTCAGAGCTGAAGCCACTCCTGAAGTCCATCTTTCATCCAAAGATTAGACAGACCTGTAAAACAAACAATAACACACGTGAGGAATGTGCTTCTTAGTTCAAACAAGTATAGGAGACCAAAGGACAATACATGCCCAAAAGCAAAGACAAGAAAGTAGGAAGAGACAGGAAAACTGGATGAATGGACACGGAGAACCCAGGGTGGAAAGGGAAAGGAGGAGAGTGCTGATACATTGTGGGGATTACAACCAATATCAGAAAACATTTTGTGTATACATTTTTGAATAAAAAACTAATTTGTGCTGTAAATTTTCACCTAAAACAATATTAAGAAAAAGAAATCAAACAATGTATTGCATTGGGCAAATCTGCTGCAAAAGATCACTTTATAGTGTTAAAAAGCAAAGATGTCACTTTGAGGACTAAAGTGTGCCTGACCCAAGCCCTGATATTTTCAATAGCCTCCTATGCATATGAAATCTGGATAATGAATAAGGAAGACCAAAGAAGAATTGACGCTTTTGAATTGTGGTGTTGGCAAAGAATATTGAATGTACCATGGACTACCAGAAGAATGAACAAATCTGTCTTGGAGTAAGTACAGCCAGAATGATCCTTAGAAGCAAGGATGGCAAGACCTCATCTCACATATTTTGGACATGTTATCAAGAGGGCCAAATTTGTCTTCAGAAAGACGCCATGCTTGGTAAAGTAGAGGGTCAGCCAAAAAGAGGAAGACCCTCAAGGAGATGGATTGATACAGGGGCTGCAACAATGGGCTAAGACATAGCAACAATTGTGAGAATAGTGCAGGACTGGGCAGTGTTTCGTTCTGTTGTACATAAGGTGGCTATGAGTTGAAACTGACTCTATGGCACCTTAACAACAACTACAGAAATGAAATTAGGCATCAAGTGTGTCTTAGGCTGGGTTCTCTAGAGAAGCAAAACTAGAAAAGCATATAAATATATAGATAGAGAGATTTATATCAAGGAAACGGCTCATGTGACTGTAGAGGCTAGAACACCCCAACTCCGTGGATCAGGATAGAGGCTTCCCCTGATTCACATAGCCAAAGGGGCTGGCGAACACAAATCAGTAGGTCGGAGAACAGGACTCTTGCTCACAGGCTGTGAAGATCAATGCATCCCAAGATTGGCAGGTAAGCTGGTAATTCAATTTCCAAGAACCAGAGTTCAGAAAAACAGGAGGCAGCTGCAGGATCCAGACAGGGTAAAAGGCAGAGCATCCACTTATATTCAGAAGCAGGCTGCACACCCAAGGAAACTCCCTTTCAACTGATTGACTACTCAAAGCAGATCCCATCATGGAGGTGATCACATATAAACACTGAGAATCATGGCCCAGCCAAGTGGACACACAATCTTAACCATCACAAAGTGTTAGATAAAAGGGTGTAGTTATGTTGAAAGGAGGAAGGAGACCAAGAAGAAAGAGAAGGGAGGAAAGAAGGAATGGAGAAAGGGACAGAGGATAACTTGGCTCAGTATAAAATTTTTGGCATATTCTCAATGTTGTGGTATATTCTCAGTATAAAATTCCATCCCAATGTCCTAGTCATTGTTCCACTGTCTTCTGGCTTTAAGTGTATTCTGTGACTAAATCTGAGGCTGTCTCGAGCTTTTCATTTCTTACACATAACTTAACCTTTTACACTGTATGTTCATAAGTTTCTTCCTTCATCCTTGAGGTCCAGAAGTATGACCAGAATATGGCTCAGAGCTGTATTAGTCTGTTCACGCTTTTCCTACGATATCACACACCCCTCCAATATCGAGACTTATGTGTTTTTTAGTTTAGGCAATTTTTAAACTTTTCAATTTTATTGTGCTCTGAACTTCACATTCCTGTTATAACTTTGCTCCTTTTCCATTCCTCTCCTGAAATCTATCAGCTTAATTTTTATTTTTTCTGTTGGCTTATCATCTCATTTGATCTATTGTGCCTTTGCTTTTAACTCTTGTCTCAGAGAAGCCATGTTCCTTAATTTCTCTCAACTCATAGAGATTCTTAAACTTTCTTTTATTTTGAGGCCAAATATGTCTTCTTTTTTGTATTCTTTGCCTTTTGATATTAATTCATGCTCTCCTTTTTTAATAGTAGTTTATATGCATATAGTTCACAACCCACCTGTTTGTCTTTCTATACTGTCGTGTCTTTCATATTTCTATGATGCTGAAAGCTATGCCACCAGTATTTCAAACAATAGTAGAGTCACTGATGGCAGACAGGTTTCAGCAGAGCTTCCAGAGTAAGACAGACTAGGAAGAAAGGCCTAGTGATCTGCTTCCAAAAATTAGCCAATGAAAATGCTGTGGATCACAACAGAATATTGTCCTATATTGTGCTGGAAGATTAGCTCCCTAGTTTGGAAGGAACTCAAAATACACAGTGGCTGCAACAATCGTGAAGATAGTGTAGCATAGGGCAAGGTTTTCTTCTCTTCTGAATGGAGTTGCCATGAGTAGGAGTCAACTTGACGGCAAGTAACAGCAACAACATATAAATAAGATACATCACTAATTTTTTTTCTCTTTTTTCTGATAATTGCTTATTTTAATGAAGAATATTTTAGGAGTTGGTGGGGTGTGAACTGTTCAGTGGCCACTTACATTTAATATGCTTAGAACTCATTCTCACTAACTCTGACATGCTCTGAGGACATCACACCTCGTTGACCTCTTTTGATCTGATCAGAAGTCTACATGACTGACAGTGAAGTGCATATGTTTTCTGTATGACTATTTAGGGCAGTATTTCACAAACTGTAATACCATGTCACTAGAGTATCTTGTTAAAAGACAGATTTTGAGTCGGTACCTCTGGGGTGGGGCCTGAAATTCTGCATTTCTAACAAGCTTCAGGTGTGTTCAGTGTTGCTGGTCCATAGAGGACATTTTGAATAGCCAGGATTAAAAGTTTACTTCTTTATTTTCAGCTGACTCTGAGCAGCTGCTTCCAAACAGATTGCCATCCATACCACTTAAGCTTCTCTGTAACTCTTCCCGCCTGCTGCCTCTGATAAAGTTTTGCCTCTCCTTCTGCACAGCTGGTCTAGTCACATAGAGCGGAGGTGACTTTTACAATGTTTAGGTATTATATTATTTTAATTAATGCTTAGTTTTAAGTTCTAATTTTATTGCATTATTATAAGAAATTGTTGATTATACAATTTCTACTTTGGAAAATTAAGGTTTTCTTTGTGGCATAAGTTATAATTTGTTTTTGTGTATGCTGCAGTGATACTAGAAAGTAAAATGTATTTCCTGCTTATTGAGGCCAAAGTTAATGTATGTTTTTAAGCTTATGTATTGTATTTTTCCATTTTTTTTCTCTCTACTTGATCCATGAAAGAGCAAAGAGATGTGTTAAAGTCTTCCATTGCTATTCTGATCATTTTAGTTTTCTACAGATTTTAGCCTTACGTATTTTGATGTAAGATTTTTCCAAGCACACAATTTCATGACAGTTAAATTTTCAGTGTGAAATTTAATTTTTAAAAATATTAACTTATGCTTTTTTTCACTTTTAATGCTTCATACCTGAATTCTGCTTTTTGAAATACTAACTTTCTAAACTTTAATTTTTATTTGATGTCCATTCTTTTACTTTTAATCTTTTTTGAGTCAGTTTGTTTTAGGAGAATCTCTTGCAAACAGCATATATTTAAATTTTGTTTTTAACTCAATTTGATTATTTTTTTAATAGACTATTTTAATTCCTTTACATTTATTGTGTAATAGTTGTATTTCATCTTACATCTGCCATTGTGTTCCATGTTTTCTACAGTTTTATGTTTTCCTGATATTTCTTACTAAAATATGGAATGTGTTTCGTTATTTTTATCTTCTCCAACATTTTGAAAATTATACTCTATTTTTATTTCCTTTGGTTTTCAAAAGCATTCTTTAACTTACTTTTATGTAATTGTTAGAGTTTGAATATAAGATGTGTCTTAATCCCTCAGTTTGGAAAAAAAATGTTTAGTGCATTTTTAAAATGTTCTCCTCAAAAACCCCTTTGTATATCTCTCAGTCTTTACATAATGGGATGATATTTAATTGTTTATTCAAACTAGTCTATGTACCCAAGGGTGTTTCAGGTGCTGGGAATAATCAAGGAACAAGATAGACAAAAATGTCCTCATGGAGTTTATACTTCAGCAACAGAGACAGACAAAGAGAATAAAAAAAAAAGACCCAGAATATATATATAATGTGATTTCAGGAAATGGTAGATCTATATTGTTGTTCTTATATAATTATTTTTTCTTCCATAGTTTCTCTTTAGAAATTAATTTTGACATTTGCATGGAGCAATGTAACTAGGTTTACAATAATATTTAGATTTACCTCTATTTTAACTGGTTTTAGTGCTCATTATATGTTCCTGATATATAATTTTCTCATCCAGAGGTCTCAACTTCACATAATTGCTGAAAGTACAAATAAAACCAAAGAGTTCATTTATACGGCTGTATGTTTTAAGCTCTTGCATTGCTGAAAATAATCTTCTGCTAATTTCATGTATACAAGAACTTACATTGCTATAAAATTATTGGATCACACCATTGTCTCTTAAAATCCTGTACAATTATTTCACTGTTTTCTGACATTTCATGTTATACTAGCAGAAGCTTAAGAACACATAGTTTTTGACCTTTATAAATAATCTATTTTTTTTGCCTGGAGGTTCTCAGGAATTCTTGTTTGTGTGTATGTATAGATAAGTTGTTTTTTTTTTTTGCTTAGTTTACAAAGAAAGTGTTAAGGGCATAAGGGTGGGCAATAAGGGCATAAGGGTGGGCAACGAGGGATTCTGTCTGCTTTATGCCACAGCTCTTGGGGTAGAAAAGAAAGCAGTTTACATCTTTTGTGGTATAGATCCTAGGTTTTTAACTCAGGAGATACATTAAAAATTTTCCTAACATTTTCATATATTTTATTAAGGGAAGGTGTGAGTATGTCATTAGCTTGGGATATTTTTCTAATTGCCTTCTAACTTAAATGAAAAATTTCCCCACATTTTGGCATTTGTTTTTCTGTGAAATTTAAGTTTTGGGGAGTGTAGGTTTTTTCTTGGTGAAGATGCTTGGTGAACTACCAGCTAAATGTTAATTTGAAGAAGAAATCTATAGTGTTCCTTATCAGTTTTTTTTACACTATTTTTTATAAAGAAAACAATATTAAATTAACAAAAAATGTACAAAACATTAAAGTCATTTTTTCAAAACGTATATGAAATTCAGTGTCTTAGACTTTTGGAAGATGTATGTACCGGTCAAAAATCTATATTAGTCAACACTCTTAGTTGCAAGTGAGAGAAGCCAAATTCAAATTAGTCTAAACCGAAAAATCAGGGGAGGGTTATTGGCTTTTGTAATTAAAATATCCAAGGGTAAATGTTACCCTGGCTGTCTCCAGGAACTCAAAGATATAATCAGCCCCTAAGATTACAATGCAAAATGGTATTCTTTAAGACTGCTCTAGCAGACTGTGCAGGGTTGATTAACCTATCTGGAGTCCTGTGGCCATTCCATGGGAATGAGGGCATGCTGATTGTCCAGGCTTGTAGTACATGCCTGTGGGATGTCCATTCTAAAGGCAGAGGCTGTATTACCTTGAATGTTGATTTTCATGTTCTTGTATATAATATATATGTTATTATATATTTTTCTAAATGTATTTTTAAAATAACCACAATGGGAAAAAAAAAAACAACTACAATGAGATACCCACTAGGATAGCTATAATTAAAAAGATGGACAATAGCAAGTGTTAACAAGGATGTGAACAAAGTAGAATCTTTACACATTGCTGATGGGATTGTAAAATGGTGCAACCACTTTGGATATCAGTCTGACAGTTCCTCAAAATGTTAACCATAGAGGAGGGCGGGGCAAGATGGCGCTCTAGGCAGAAGCACCACGCTGTCCCTCCACAGCAAAGATCCGAAAAACTAAGCCTAACAGAGAATCAACAATCCTGAAACCCTAGAACACCAAATGAAGAGATAAAGAACTCAGCCAAACACCAAACGGAGTGAGAATACTAAAAGAGAACAGAGAGCGAGGAGAGACTCATGCAGAGATTCCTTACCAGCTAACGCAGCGCGGATCCACCATCTTGGATTCCTATCGGAGACCAGCGAACGGGAGAGCAGCCTTGCAAAGCATCCGGTGGGAGACAGAACGACCGGTAAACTGCGGTGCGCGCTTTCCCACCCCCCACCCCTCTCCGCCTTGGCTGGGGCTCCCCTGCTTTCCGTGGCCAGGGTCCCTGGTCTGGGGGGCGCCAGTGCTTGGATTCCGCGCGCCCGGGCTGGCGGCTTTCTCAGAGCCATTTGCTGACTGCTGGCGAAGTTTTTTCTGCCGCCTCCCCCTCCTTTTGCCTGGGTGCCTGGTTCCGAGTGCCCTCTTTGCTCTCTCCTGCGGGGCTGTGGGGCTGCGTTCAGGCGTGTGGCTGCTTCCGGGTCTGGGCTGCCACGCTGGTGAGATCCCGGAGCCTTTGTTTGTTCGCGCCTCTGCTTTCCGTGGCCGGGGTCCCTGGGCTGCGGGGCGCCAGTGCTTGGGTTCCGTGCACCCAGGCTGGCGGCTTTCTGGGGGCCGTTTGCTGGCCACTGGCGAGGCTTTTTCTGCCGCCTCCCCTCCTTTTGCCTGGGTGCCTGGTTCTGAGTGCCCTCTTTGCTCTCTCCTGCAGGGCTGTGGGGCTGCGTTCGGGCATGTGGCTGCTTCCAGGTCTGGGCTGCCGCACTGGTGGGATCCCAGGGCCTTTGTTCGTTCGCCCCTCTGCTTTCCGTGGCCGGGGTCCCTGGGCTGGGGGGCGCCGGTGATTGGATTCCGCGCGCCCGGGCTGGTGGCTTTCTGGGAGCCGTTTGCTGGCAGCTGGCGAACCTTTTTCTGCCGCCTCCCCCTCCTTTTGCCAGGGTGCCTGGTTCCAGGTGCCGTCTTTGCTCTCTCCTGTGGGGCTGTGGGGCTGCGTTCGGGCGTGAGGCTGCTTCCAGGTCTGGGCTGCCACACTGGTGAGATCCCGGGGCCTTTGTTCGTTTGCCCCTCTGCTTCCTGTGGCCACGGTCTCTTAAACCCGAGACTGCTGGCTTCTTGGAATTCACGCCCCTGAGTGGGGGCTCTCTGGGTCCCATTTGTTGGCACTGACTGCTGGTGTTGCTTTTTTATTTTTTAATTTGATTTTTCTTCTTTTTTTGATTAGTTTTGTCATCTTTTCCTTCTTTTTCCCTTTTGTCTTTCTTCATTGCTTAATTTCTCGTCTCTCTATCACTTCCTTCTCTTTCTGATCCCTGAATACCAGGCGATGTATGCCTCTGTACCTTCTGGCCAGGCTGTGCTGTGAAAACTGAGACCGACTCCCCCAGACCTCGTAGCTGCATCGGTGGGATCCCTGGGAATGTTGCAGTTCTTTAACTTTTCTGATTTTTATTTGTTCATTCTTTCATTTTCTTTCTCTTCCCCCTTCTGGTTTCCTCCATCCCATAGTCTCTCATCTGTACATTCCAACGACAAGCTCCCCTAGCATTCTTTTATGTCTGTATGCTTTTTGCTCCTCCTCCTCTCTCTTCTCTCCCATATCCAGCTTAGCTTCACACATAACCATCTTCCCGCTGCACCCTACCTACCTGCACCATGCACTAGACATCACACCACCAAGCTGTGCAGGCACGCCCTATTGGAACCTGCCCAGCACTGACTACCAACCGTCCTGGTGGCTGCGGTGAGTGCCACATGCAACCCATCCCAGTGGCTCCTCCTCAGCTAGATCTGCCCAGCTGTACCACAAGGACGAAATAAAAAAAAAAAAACTACAATCAATAAACAAGAGAAATATCTACTGAATGCCCCGAAACAGCAAACAATATCAAAACATTTACAAAAACATGACAAGATGGCTCCAATAGGCGTCCAAATTAAAACACCAGATAACTCTCCTGTGGAAGAAAATGCACTAGAAGTACCGGATAGGGAACTCAAATCACTAATACTCGGAATTTTCCAAGAACTGAGGCAAAAAGCTGACAAACATGAGAAAAAATAGACAAATTTGTGGAAAACACAGACAAAAATTTGGAAGAATTCAGGAAGATGATGCAGGAACAAAATGCCAAAATAAATTTACAAGTCGAAATTATACAAAAACAACAATTAGAAATCCAAAAGATAAACAACAAGATTTCAGAAATGGACGGTGTCATAGAAGGGCTGAGAAGTAGATTTGAAACCATGGAAGACAGGATCAGTGGAACTGAAGACAAACACTTGGATACAACTCTGTTTCAGGAAAACTCAGAAAAAAGAACAAAGAAAAATGAAGAGACCCTGAGAGTTATGTGGGACACAATTAAAAGCAAAAACTTACGAGTGATTGGCATCCCAGAACAGGGGGAGAAAACAGAAAACACAGAGAGGATCATTGAAGAACTGCTGACAGAAAACTTTCCCAATATCATGAAAGATGAAAAGCTGGCCATTCAAGAAGCTCAACAAACCCCATCTAGAAGAGACCCCAAAAGAAAATCACCAAGACTTATCATATTCACACTCGCTAAAACTAAAGACAAACAACGAACCCTGAGAGCAGCTCATGAAAAACAAGAAGTCACATACAGAGGAGAAACAATAAGACTAAGCTCAGATTATTCGGCAGGACCCATGCAGGCAAGAAGGCAATGGGATGACATATATAAAATCTTGAAAGAAAAAAATTGTCAGCCAAGAATAATATATCCTGCAAAACTCTCATTCAAATTTGATGGTGAAATTAGGTCATTTCCAGATAAACAGAAACTAAAGGAATATGCAAAAGTCAAACCAAACTTACAAGAATTATTAAAGGGAGTTCTTAGATCTGAGGACAAACAGCTTCAGCCCTCAGGCAGGACCTAGGACCTAGGACGCAGGTCCATATGAACCAGATACCATTCTAGGAACTGAACTAAAGAGGACTTTCCAAAAACAAAAGAAATACAACAGGGAATCAGAGAAATCAATGAAAGGATGACAACAACATCAAAACAATGAAAGAGGAAACAAACGCATAGGTATAGAACCTTCTAAAGGAGAGGAGGGCAAGGCGATACCAAGTAAGGGTAGACTGCTTGAAAATTATAAAGATAAGGGTAAAATTCATGGTAACCACAAAGAAAGTTAACAAACCAACTCATAAAAATAAAGACGAAAAACATAAAGTCTCAGCAAAAACAAAACCTACAAAAACAAAAGAAATGAACACAAAATCCACAAACAAAAGTAACTCAGCACAAGAGAGTAAGAAGAACAAAGAAAACTTCAGCACCACAAAAAAAAAGCACTACAAAATGACAGCAACAAACTTCCATCTATCAATAATTACACTGAACGTAAATGGACTCAATGCACCCATAAAGAGATGGAGAGTGGCAGAATGGATAAGAAAACAGGATCCATCAATATACTGTCTACAAGAGACACACCTTAGAAACAAAGATGTGAATTTATTAAAAATCAAAGGTTGGAAAAAAATATATCAAGCTAACAACTACCAAAAAAGAGCAGGAGTGCCAATTCTAATCTCAGATAAAACAGACTTTAAAACAAAATCTACCATAAAAGACAAAGAAGGACACTATATAATGATTAAGGGGATGATCCATCATGAAGACATAACCATAATAAATATCTATGCACCCAATGACAGGGCTTCAAAATACATAAAAAAAACTCTAACAGCACTGAAAAGAGAAATTGACAGTTCCACAGTAATAGTAGGAGACTTCAACACACCACTCTCAGTAAAGGACAGAACAACTAAAAAGAAACTCAGCAAAGATACAGAAGACCTAAAGGACACAATCAGCCAACTGGAACTCATAGACATATATAGAACAATCCATCCAACCGCTGCAAAGTACACATTCTTTTCCAAAGCACATAGAACGTTCTCCAGAATAGACCACATGTTAGGCCACAGAGCAATCCTCAACAAGATCCAAAATGCTGAGATAATTCAAAGTATCTTCTCTGACCACAATGCCATCAAGGTAGAAATTAACACTAGAAAGAGCAAGGAAAAAAAATCAAACACATGGAAAATGAATAATAATCTGCTTACACATCAATGGGTAATAGAAGAAATCAGAGATGGAATTAAAAAATTCCTAGAATCAAATGAAAATGAAAACACATCATACCAAAACCTTTGGGACACAGCAAAGGCAGTCCTCAGAGGACAATTTATAGCAATAGATGCACATATCAAAAAAGAAGAAAGGGACAAAATCAAAACATTAACTACAGAACTCAAGCAAATAGAAAGAGAACAGCAAAAAAAGCCCACAACCACCGGAAGAAAGGAAATAGTAAAGATCAGAGCAGAAATAAATGAAATAGAGAACAGAAAAACAATAGAAAGAATCAACAACACCAAAAGTTGGTTCTTTGAAAGAATCAACAAAATCGACAAACCACTGGCCAGACTGACAAAAGAAAAACAGCAGAGGGCACAAATAACCCAAATAAGAAATGAAATGGGGGACATTACAACAGACCCAACTGAAATAAAAAGGATTATAACAGAATATTATGAAAAACTATATTCCAACAAATTTGAAAACCTAGAGGAAATGGATAAATTTCTAGAAACATACGGCCTACCCAAACCACAACAAAGTGATATTGAAAATCTGAACAGACCCATAACAAGAGAAGAGATTGAAAAGATAATAAAAAAACTCCCAACCAAAAAAAGCCCTGGCCCAGATGGCTTCACTGGAGAATTCTGCAAAACATTTACAGAAGAGCTTGTAGCAGTTCTATTCAAGCTATTTCAGAGCATAGAAGAGGAATCAACACTTCCAAATTCCATCAATGAAGCCAGCATAACGCTGATACCAAAACCAGGCAAAGACATCACAAAAAAACAAAATTACAGACCAATATCTCTCATGAATATAGATGTAAAAATTCTGAACAAAATTCTAGCCAATAGAATTCAGTATCATATCAAAAAAAATAATACAACACGACCAAGTAGGATTCATACCAGGTATGCAAGGATGGTTTAACATTAGAAAATCCATCAACATAATCCACCACATAAAAAAAAGGAAAGAAAAAAATCACATGATCATCTCAATTGACACAGATAAGGCATTTGACAAAGTCCAACACCCATTCCTGATAAAAGCTCTCAATAAAATAAGTATAGAAGGGAAATTTCTCAACATAATAAAGGGCATCTATGCAAAACCAACAGCCAACATCATTCTTAATGGAGAGAGGCTGAAAACATTCCCCTTGAAAACAGGAACAAGACAAGGATTCCCTTTATCACCATTCCTATTTAACATTGTGCTGGAAGTTCTAGCTAGAGCAATAAGGCAAGAGAAAGAAATAAAGGGCATCCAAATTGGTAATGAAGAAGTTAAACTCTCCCTGTTTGCAGATGATATGATACTATACATAGAAAACCCTAAAGACTCCACGAGAAATCTATTGGAACTAATAGAAAGATTCAGCAGAGTAGCAGGATACAAGATAAACATTCAAAAATCAGTTGGATTCGTATACACCAGTAAAGAGAACGATGAAAAGGAGATCAGAAAATCAATACCATTTTCAATAGCCCCTAAAAAGATAAGATACTTAGGAATAAATCTGACCAGGAATGTAAAAGACCTATACAAAGAAAACTACAAAACACTGCTGCATGAAACCCAAAGGGATCTACATAAATGGAAAAACATACCATGCTCATAGATAGGCTGACTCAACATTGTGAAAATGGCAATTCTACCCAAAGCAATTTACAAATACAATGCAATCCTGATCCAAATACCAACAACATTCTTCAAAGAGATGGAAAAACTAATTATTAACTTTTATGGAAAGGGAAGAAACCCCGAATAAGTAAAGCACTACTGAAGAAGAAGAATAAAGTTGGAGGACTCACACTACCTGACTTGAGAACCTACTATACAGCTACAGTACTCAAAACAGCCTGGTACTGATACAACAACAGAGACATTGACCAATGGAACAGAATTGAGAACCCAGATGTAAATCCATCCACCTACGGTCACCTGATCTTTGACAAGGGCCCAAAATACATCAAATGGGGAAAAGACAGTCTTTTTAACAAATGGTGCTGGCAAAACTGGATATCCATTTGTAGAAAAATGAAACAGGACCCATACCTCACACCATATACAAAAACTACTTCAAAATGGATCAAAGACCTGAATATAAAGCCTCAAACTATAAAATTCATAGAAGAAAAAATAGGACCAACACTTCAGGCCTTAATACATGGCATTAACAGGGTACAAACCATAAACATCAACACACAAAACCCAACAGATAAACTAGATAACTGGGATCTTCTAAAAATCAAATATCTATGCTCTTCAAAATACTTCACCAAAAGAGTCAAAAGAGAACCTACAGACTGGGAAAAAAATTTTTGGACAGTACAAGTCAGACAAAGGTCTAATCTCCATAATCTACAAGAAAATCCAACACCTCTACAAGAAAAAGACAAACAATCCTATCAAAAAATGGGCAAAGGAAATGAACAGACACTTCACCAAGGAAGACATTCAAATGGCCAACAGACACATGAGGAAATGCTCGCCATCACTAGCCATTAGAGAAATGCAAATTAAAACCACAATGAGATACCATCTCACCCCGGCATTACTGGCACGAATCAAAAATACTGGAAATAACAAATGTTGGAGGGGCTGAGGGGAGATGGGAACTCTTATACACTGCTGGTGGGAATGCAAAATGATACAACCATTTTGGAAAATGATATGGCGTTTCCTCAGAAAGCTAGAAATAGACATACCATTCGATCCAGCAATCCCACTCCTAGGAATATATCCTAGAGAAATAAGAGTCGTCACTCGAATAGACATATGCACACCTATGTTCATGGCAGCATTGTTCACAATAGCAAAACAATGGAAACAACCTCGATGTCCATCAACAGATGAATGGATACACAAACTTGGTACATATACACAATGGAGTACTATGCAACGAGAAAGAACAACAATGAATCTGTGAACCATCTCATAACATGGATGAAACTAGAGGACATTATGCTGAGTGAAATAAGTCAATCACAAAAGGACAAATATTGTATGAGACCTCTATTGTAAAAACCCATGAAAAAATTCACATGCAAAATGTAACAATCCTTGTTGGTTACCAGGGATGGGGGGGGGGGAATACTAAATAGGTAATAGATAAGTGGTAACTTGGGTGAGAGGTGAGATAGTACACAGTACAGGGGAAACTAACACAACCTGCACAAGGAAAGGTCATGGAGGCCCTATAGACACATCCAAACCCCCTGAGGGACTGAGTTGTTGGACGGAGGGCTCTGGGGACCATGGTCTCGGGGAACATCTAGCCCAATTGGCATGACACTACTTATAAAGATAATGCTCTACATTCTACCTTGGTGAGTAGTGTCTGGGGTCTTAAAAGCCTATGAGCGGCCATCTAAGATACTCCACTGGTCTCATCCCTTCGGGAGCAAGGGAGAATGAAGAGAACAGGATTCAACGAAAAGATTAGTCCAAAGGACTAATTGTCCACAGCTACCAAGGCCTCCACCAGACTGAGTCCAGTACAGCTAGATGGTGCCCGGCTACCACCACTGACTGCTCTGACCAGGATCACAACAGAGGGTTCTGGACAGAGCTGGAGAAGGATGTAGAGCATAATTTTAACTCCCTCCCCCCCTCCAAAAAAAGACCAGATTTACTGGCCTAAAGAATACTAGAGAAACCTCAAGAGTGTGGCCCCCAGACACCCTTTCAGCTCAGAGGTGAAGTTACCTTCGAGGTTCAATGTTAAGCCTGGGAGTGAACAGCCCAGTAAAACTAAATGGGACTAACGAGGTACAGGAGTCCAGTGACAAGGGCCCGAAGGCAGAGGGGGAGTAGGAAACTGATGATAAGGAACACAAATTGAATAAGGACACTGTCGATGTATTGTGAGATTGTTGACCACTGCTATAGGGCAACATTTGTAGTAACTATTAAATGGGAGGCTGTTTTGTCCTGTAAGCCTTCATCTTGGGTGAGAATGGCAGCACAATTGGAAGAGCATAGTCAATATCACTTAAATGTGTAAGTAAAAAGTTTTGAAATGGTGTTTAAATAAAATTTAAAAAATAAATAAATAAATAAACAAATGAGACTAAAGAGGTACAATAGTCCACTGACAAGGTCCAGAAGACAGAAGGGGACAAGGAAGCCCCCTGGTGATAGGGAACACAAGGTGGAGTAAGGATATTCTTGATGTGCTGTGAGATTGTTAACCATTGTCATAGGGCAACATGTGTAGTAACTGTTAAATGAAAAACTATTTTGTTCTGTAAGCCTTCATCTTAAGTGAGAATAACAGCACAGTTGGAAGAGCGTAGTCAATGTCACTGAACTGTGAATGTAGAAATTTTTGAAACGGTGTATCTTTGGCTATCTGTATTTTCATCCAAAAAGAAAAAAAAAGGTTGAGAATTTAGAGGCTTAATATGTTGTGGGGTTGTTAACCAATGTCATAGAACAACATGTGTACTGCTATTTCATGAGAAACTTTTTGCTCTGTAAGCTTTCACCTTAAGTACAATAAAATATATTAAAAAAAAAAAATGGGCAAAGGATATGAACAGGCACTTTACCAAAGAAGACATTCAGGCGGCTAACAGACAAAGGAGGAAATGTTCACGATCATTAGCCATTAGAGAAATGCAAATCAAAACTACAAGGAGATACCATCTCATCTCAACAATGCTAACATTAATTCAAAAAACACAAAATAATAAATGTTGCAGGGATTGTGGAGAAACTGGAACACTTATATATTGTTGACAGGAGTGTAAAATGGTACAACCAATTTGGAAATCAATTTGGCACTTCCTTAAAAAGCTAGAAATAGAGGTACCATGCCATCCAGCAATCCTGCTCCTTGTAATATATCCTAGAGAAATAAGAGCCATCACATGAATAGATATATGCACACCCATGTTCACTGCAGCACTGTTCATGATAGCAAAAAGATGACAACAACCTACGTGCTCATCGACAGACGAATGGATAAACAAATTATGGTATATCCACACAATGGAATACAACGCAATGGTAAAGAACAATGATGAATCCCTGAAACATCTTATAACATGGAGGAATCTGGAAGGCATTAGGCTGAGTGAATTTAGTCAGTCACAAAAAGACAAATATTTTATGAGACCACTATTATAAGAACACAAGAAAAGATTTGAATACAGAAGAAAACATTCTTTGATGGTTGCAAGGGTGGGGAGGGAGGGAGAGGGGAATTCACTAACTAGATAGTAGACAAAAATTATCTTAGGTGAGGGAAGGAGAGCACACTCTACAGGGGAAATCAGCACAGTTGGACTAAACCAAAAGCTAAGATGTTTCCTGAATACAACCAAACACTTCAAGGGACGGAGTAGCAGGGCCAGGGATCTGGGGACCATAGTTTCAGGGGACATCTAAGTCAATTGGCATAACAAAATTTATTAAGAAAGTGTTCTTCATCCCACTTTGGTGAGTGGCATCTGGGGTATTAAAAGCTGAAGAGTGGCCATCTAAGACACATCTATTTGTCCCAAACCACCTGGAGTAAAGGAGAATGAAGAACACCAAAGACACAAGAAAAAGATCAGCCCAAGAGACAGAAGGGACCACATAAACCAGAGATTCCATCAGCCTGAGACCAGAAGAACTAGATGTTGCCTGGCTACCACCAATGACTGCCCTGACAGGGAACACAACAGAGAGTCCCTGATGGAGCAGGAGAAAAGTGGGGTGCAGAACTCAAATTCTAGTAAAAATACCAGACTTAATGGTTTGACTGAGACTAGCGGGACCCTGGAAGACATGGCCCCTGGCCTCTCTGTTGGCCCAGAGCTGAAACCATTCCCTAGGCCAACTCTTCAGACAAAGATTAGACTGGACTATGGGACATAAAGTGGTACTTGTGAGGAGCGTGCTTCTTAGCTCAAGTAGATACATGAGACTAAATGGGCAGCTCCTGTCCAGAGGCGAGGTGAGAAGGCAGAGAGGGTCAGGAGCTGGTTAAATGGACATGGGAAATCTGGGGGTGGAAAGAAGGAGTGTGCTGTCACAGTATAGGGAGAGCAACTAGGGCCACATAGCAATGTGTGTATAAATTTTAGTATGAGAAACTGACTTGAATTGTTAACTTTCACTTAAAGCACAATAAAAAAAAATTATCTCCAAAAAAAAAAATGTTAACCATAGGTTTACCCTCTGACCCAGCAATTCTACTCCTAAGTATATACCCAGAAATGATTGAATACATATGTCTATACAAAAACTTGTACACAAATGTTCATAGTAGCATTATTCATAATAACCAAAAAGTGGAAACAACCCAAATGTCTATCAATGATGAATGGATAAACAAAATGTTGTATATTTATAAAATGAAAAATTATCCAGTCAAAAAAATAATGAAGTTCTGATACATGCTACAACATGAATGAACCTTGAAAACATTATGCTAAGTGATAGAAGCCAGACACTAAAGGCCATATATTGTATGATTCCATTTACAGAAAATGTCCCAAATAGGGAAATCTATAGAAACAGAAAGTAGAGTAACGGTTTCCAGTAGCTAGACAGGAGATGGCAATGGGGAGTGACTGCTAATGGGAATAAGGTTTCTTTTTAGGATGTTGAAAATGTTCTGGAAGTAGATAGTGGTGTTGATTGCACAACTTTGGGAATACACTAAAAACCATTGAATTATACACTTTAAAATAAGGCTGAATTTTATGGTATAGGAATTATCTCTCAATTTAAAATAATGAATATTTCTGAAAAAGTAAAGAATGGATGCAGAATGAAGAGCTTCGTAATTTGTGTTTTTAAATCTACACTTATGACAAGAGTCAGTAACATCCTTAGGACATTGTAGAGAAACCTAATGACAGGGCATATGGAATGCCATCAGTTGCTTCAGAGGACAAGCTATTATTATAGAAATAACTGCTCAAAGTTTTTTTTATTTGCTTTGATAATTAACTGCTCCCTTTCTGTACAGCCAAAATAATTTCATATTTGAAAGTTTTAAATGTGATTGATGATAAACATTATTACACAGAAATATTTCAAATACTGCTGAATTAAGTGGCATTTAACACCTGGAAGATATTTTAGATCAATTACAATTTACTAAATGACAGAATAGCATGCTGTTCATAAAGTTTTCTGACAAACCAAGGTATAGTTTAAAAATTGCTTTTTTCCACAATAAAAGCACATTGTACGTATGCAAATAACTTACAAAAAATGGAAAATTTAGGCAGTCAGGAAGTTTTATTTTCAATGAACAGTAAGGTAACTGTAAATACTTTATGTATTTTTATTTACTTTTTAAATTATTTTATTGTAAAACAAAACACAAATACAGAAATCCCTACCAAACAAATGTGTAGCTGAATGAGTTAATATAAAGCACTTTTGTAACCACTATCCAGGTCCAGATATGTGGCCCGTTGCAATCATAATCCCTTCGCTTCCCCTAAAAGTAGTTACTTATCTGACTTTTATAAAGATCACCCAAATGTTTATCTCTATAGACTATAGTTTAATCTTGCTCATTTGTTGAAAAGAGTATTTTAAATTTATTTTAATCTACAAGTTTTCTCTCCTCTATTCCCTCCTTTTCTTTTTTTTTTTTTTTTTTTTTTTCTGTTTTCTTTTAATTTATCTGTTGAGAAATCCAGGGCATTTAACAAGTAGAATAATCCACATCTCAATTCTGTTTATTGTGTACTCAGTGCAGTTCCTCTGTCCTCTGTGTTTCCTACACATTGGCAGCTGAACCCAGAAACTTCATCAGACTCAGGTTCAATCCCTATGGCAAGACTATGTGGTATTGTATACTTTGACCAAGAGACACCCTTCTGGTTGTCTCTCTTTTTTGTGGTCTTAGCAGCCCAGCCACTGTTACTCATTGATTGGTGAGTATCCATTCATTGGTTGGTGGTTGCAAAATGGTGATATTTCAGTTCCATCATTCCTTTTTCATTTATTGGTTAAAATACTTGTATAAAGAGATGCTTCCCTGCTTCTACTATTTGGTTACGCAGTGGACCAGTTCATACAGGGAAAGTAGGCTAAATGCTAGGTTCTTTCACTTCCCCTCCCCCTTTCACCAGTTTTCATGTAATGAATTGATTTCCTATCATCCTGAAAAGGTAACCAATTAGTTTTTTTTTTTAATTTTTCAATTAGTTTATGGATTTACACATTTTTCAAAGGTTTCACTCAATTACAATTATCCTTTTAGAAACTCAGATTGTCTCATCTTTTGCTACTGGGAGCCTCTTCAAATTGGCTCTCGAGTGATTTTAACATAACCCTTGTAATTGTTGAGAGCTTCCTTGTATCTGTTATGACAAGATCTCCTAAACTAAATTGTACATTTCTTGCCCCAGATCTAGAATCAGCCATTTACTTACAAAGCCCTGGTTTCTTTTAGCGGAAAATGATATGACAAGATCTAAGATATATGATATTGTATGTATATAATATGTAATTGTATATTACATAGAATTTATCTTTATATTATTTAAATGAATTTGAAGAGTTAGTATAAACTCATTAGGTATTTTATCTTAAAAACAATATATACAGACATATGTTCTATATTATCATTCATATTATATATAATTTATAGCATATTAATTTATTTATATGTTTTAAGATGAAACATCTCATGGGTTCATATAGATACTTCCAGTTAATCTCTTAATCTCTTCTATATGACATCCTCCCTTCTTCCATTCTAAAAATGCTGGTTCTCAAGGACTAAGGCTGATTGAATTAGAATATACCACTATTACTCATAATTTTTTCTCAAATCACACATACAGCAGCCTTGGAATAGCAATACTAATACCTCCACCATCAATATAAACTGAGAACAGTTAAAATTTTTTTTTTGTTTTGCGTATAGACTTCCTATCTTCCCTACATTTTTTTAGTTGTACTATAGCTATGTTGTCTGAACATGTAACGTTACATACTATGCTCTCTCCCTTTTGATCCTCACTTATTTCTACAAGTAACTATTTAATGACATCTGCCAATTCTTACAGTAAAGCATCTATAATTATTTTGATTGTCTGAAGCTCATTATTGATAAGATGCCTCATGCAGGAACCACGGGAATGTTAACTATTGAATACTGATAACATTTTGCTGGTATCTCTTATTCTTAGAATTCAGTTTTTCTGTATATAAAATCTTTGACTCATATTTTCTTTCTTATCTTAAACATATGGCCACATTTTCTTCTAATATAAAGTGTTGCCATGAAAAAGTTTGATAATTTTTTCCCCTTATATATTACTTGATGTTTCTGCCTACTTGCCAAAAAGACTGTTTTCTTTTTTCTTTAAAGTCCAGTAATTTTATTAGAAAAAATCTTGGTTTTAATCACTTAGGTTGATATTCTGATGCGCATGATTTGCTTTTTAGATATGTGGCTTCAAATCCTTTTTTTTTTTTTTTAAGAAAGCTTCATTGAATTGTAATTTTTAGTATTTGTCCTTTTCTTTTGCTTCAGTTTTCTTCTTCAGGAACTCCTATTAGCTGTATGTTAAATCTTCTTTGTTTATCTTCAATATTTGAAATTTTCTCTTGAATCTTTAAATCTCTTTTCTGTTTCTTTTTTTTTTTAAAAATGATTTTTCCTACTATCCGTATTAACACAGTACTAGTCATATTTATTTGTTCCTGTTGTCTTTTCAGTTTGGACTTTACTAATGAAATTATTCATCATTTTATTTCTTATCCTTTCCTCATTTATGTACCTCATTTCTGAATTTTTTTAATTCTGGTTTATATTTTCTCTTGTGTTTTGTATCATTTTCTTAATGTCTTTTAGCTTGCTTTAAAATAGAAAGTTATACTTGTGATCTGTTCCATGGAAGTGTCTTTTTTACTTGCTTTCATTTGCTGCAGAGATGTTATTCTGCCCATTTTTATCCTTTTTCTTACAACAAATTTGTATGGCATTTGACGTCAATGCTTTTTGGTTGCCATTTTTATGTAAGAATAGTTTTTCTGAAGTTTTAAAAGGATGTGTGGATCAGAGTAGATTTTCTAAGTTCACACCTATTTTTCTTTTTTATGTACTATTTGAAAATATTGCAACTTATTTCATGAGATTTTTGGTTCTATTCTCATTACCCATTTTTATCTCAACCTTCTCTCTCCTTCATCTTCATTATCCCTGTCCTACTCAATTTCTTTTTTTAGTTGTACTTCAGGTGAAGGTTTACAGAACAAACAGTTTCTCATTAAACAGTAGTACACATATTGTTTCATGACATTGGTTAACAACCCCACATGTCAACCCTCTCCCTTCTTGACCTTTTTTTTTTTGTTTTTTTCTTTTTGGTGAAAATATACATAGCCAAAGATACACCATTTCAAAAATTTCTACATGCACAGTTCAGTGACATCGACTATGCTCTTCAATTATACTGCTATTCTCACTTTAGATGAAGGTTTACAGAACAAAACAGTTTCTCATTTAACAGTTACTACACATGTTGCCCTATGACAATGGTTAACAACCTGACAACACATCAACACTATCCTTACTCAACCCGGGTTCCCTATCACCAGCTTTCCTGTCCTCTTCTGCCTTCTGGCCCTTGTCCCTGGACTGCTGTGCCTCATTAGTCCCGTTTTGTTTTATGGGGCTGTCTAGTCCCTGGCTGAATGGTGAACCTAGGAAGTGACTTCACCACTGAGCTAAAACGGTGTCTGGGAGACATACTCTCAGGGTTTCTCCAGTCTCCTTTAGACTAGTAAATCTGGTCTTTTTTTTTTTTTTTTATTTTTTTTGAGAGTTAGAATTTTGTTCTACATCCTTCTCCAGCTCTGTCCAGAACCCTCTGTTGTGATCACGGTCAGAGCAGTCAGTGGTGGTAGCCGGGCGCATCTAGCTGTACTGGACTCAGTCTGGTGGAGGCATTGGTAGCTGTGGTCCAATAGTCCTTTCTACTAATCTTTTCCTTGTATCATGTTCTCTTCACTCTCCATTGCTCCCGAAGGGATGAGACCAGTGGAGTATCTTAGATGGCTGCTAACAGGCTTTTAAGACCCCAGATGCTACTCACCAAGGTAGAACGTAGAACATTGTCTTTATAAATTGTGTTATGCCAGTTGAGCTAGATATTTCCTGAGACCATGGTCCCCACATCCCTCCACCCAGCAATTCAATCCCTCAGGGAGTTTGGATGTGTCTATGGGGCTTCCATGACCTTTCCTTGTACAAGTTGTGCTGGTTTCCCCAGTATCATGTAATGTCTCACCATTCACCCAAGATACCACTTATCTATTGCCTATTTAGTATTTCCCCCTCAACCCTCCCATCCCTGGTAACCAAAAAAGATTTTACTTTTTGTGTGTAAACTTTTTCATGGGTTTTTACAATAGAGGTCTCATACAATATTTGTCCTTTTGTGGTTGGCTTATTTCACTCAGCATAATGTCCTCAGTTTCATCCATCTTATGAGATGCTTCACAGATTCATCATTGTTCTTTCTCATTGCATAATACTCCATTGTGTGTATGTACCATAGTTCGTTTATCCATTCTTCTGTTGATGTGCATTTAGGTTATTTCCATCTTTTTGCTATTGTGAACAATGCTGCCATGAACGTAGGTGTGCATATACCTATTCGAGTGACTACTCTTATTTCTGTAGGATGTATTCCTAGGAGTGGGATTGCTGGATCGTATGGTATGTCTATTTCTAGCTTTCTCAGGAAGCGCCATATCATTTTCCAAAATGGTTGTATCATTTTGCATTCCCACCAGCTGTGCCTAAGAGTTCTGATCTCCCCGCAGCCTCTCCAACATTTGTTATTTCCAGTGTTTTTGATTCGTGCCAGTAATGCCAGGGTGAGATGGTATCTCATTGTGGTTTTAATTTGCATTTCTCTAATGGCTAGTGATGGCGAGCATTTCCTCAAGTGTCTGCTGGCCGCTTGAATGTCTTTTTTGGTGAAGTGTCTGTTCATTTCCTTTGCCCATTTTTTAATAGGATTATTTGTCTTTTTGTTGTAGAGGTGTTGGATTTTCTTGTAGATTATGGAGATTAGACCTTTGTCTGACTTGTACTGTCCAAAAATTTTTTCCCAGTTTGTAGGTTCTCTTTTTACTCTTTCGGTGAAGTCTTTTGAAGAGCATAGGTGTTTTATTTTTAAAAGATCCAAGTTATCTAGCTTAACTTTTGGGGTTTCTGTGTTGATGGTTATGGTTTGTATCCTGTTAATGCCGTGTATTAACGCCTGTAGCTTTGGTCCTATTTTTTCTTCTATGAACTTTATAGCTTTTGGCATTATATTTATGTCTTTGATCCATTTTGAATTAGTTTTTGTATATGGTGTGGGGTATGAGTCCTGTTTCATGTTTTGGCAGATGGATACCCAGTTTTGCAGCACCATTTTTTAAAAAGACTGTCTTTTCCTCATTTGATGGACTTTGGGCCCTTGTCAAAGATCAGGTGACTGTATGTGGATGGATTTACATCTGGGTTCACAATTCTGTTCCATTGGTCAGTGTATCTGTCATTATACCAGTACCAGGCTGTTTTGACTACGGTAGAAGTATAGTAGATTCAGCGGTCAGCTAGTGTGAGTCATCCAAATTTATTCTTCTTCAGTAGTGCTTTACTTTTTTGGGGCTTCTTCCCTTTCCATATAAAGTTAATGACTAGTTTTTCCATCCCTTTGAAGAATGTTTTTGGTATTTGGATCAGGATTGTGGTGTATTTGTAAATTGCTCTGGGTAGAATTGTCATTTTCACAATGTTGAGTCTACCTATCCATGAGCATGGTATGTTTTTCCATTTATGTAGATCCCTTTGGGTTTCTTGCAGTAGTGTTTTGTAGTTTTCTTTGTATAGGTCTTTTACATCCTTGGTTAGATTTATCCCTAAGTATTTTATCTTTTTAGGGGTTATTATAAATGGTATTGTTTTCCTGCTTTCCTTTTCATTGTTCTCCTTATGGGTGTATAGGAATCCAACTGATTTTTGTATGTTTATCTTATATCCTGCTATTCTGCTGAATCTTTCTGTTAGTTCCAGTAGATTTCTCATGGAGTCTTTAGGGTTTCCTATGTATAGTATCATATCATCTGCAAACAGGGACAGTTTAACTTCTTCATTACCAATTTGGATGCCTTTTACTTCTTTTTCTTGCCTTATTGCTCTAGCTAGAACTTCCAGCACAATGTTAAATAGGAGTGGTGATAAAGGGCATCCTTGTCTTGTTCCTGTTTTCAAGGGGAATGTTTTCAGCCTCTCTCCATTAAGAATGATGTAGGCTGTTGGTTTTGCATAGATGCTCGTTATTATGTTGAGAAATTTCCCTTCTATAGCTTTATTATTGAGAGTTTTTATCAGGAATGGGTGTTGGACTTTGTCAAATGCCTTTTCTTCGTCAATTGAGATGATCATGTGATTCTTTTCTTTCCTTTTATTTATATGGTGGGTTACGTTGATTGATTTTCTAATGTTGAACCATCCTTGCATACCTGGTATGAATCTTTCTTGGTTGTGGTGTATTATTTTTGTGATATGATGCTGAATTCTATTGGCTAGAATTTTGTCGAGACTTTTTGCATCTATATTCATGAGAGAAATTTGTAATTTTCTTTTTGTATGTGTCTTTGCCTGGTTTTTATATCAGCATTATGCTGGCTTCATAGAATGAATTTGGAAGTGTTGCTTCCTTTTCTATGCCCTGACATAGCTTGGGTAGTACTGGTACAAGCTCTTCTGTGAATGTTTTGTAGAATTCTCCAGTGAAGCCATCTGGGCCAGGGCTGTTTTTGTTGGGAGTTTTTTTTATTACCTTTTCAGTCTCTTCCCTTGTTATGGGTCTGTTCAGATTTTCAATATCACTTTGTTGTAATTTGGGTAGGTAGTGTGTTTCTAGAAATTTATCTATTTCCTCTAGGTTTTCAAATTTTTGGAGTATAGTTTTTCATAATATTCTATTATAATCCTTTTTATTTCAGTTGAGTCTGTTGTAATGTTGCCCATTTCATTTTTTATTTGGCTTATTTGCGTCCTCTCCTGTTTTTCTTTTGTCAGTCTGGCCAGTGGTTTGTCAATTTTATTGATTCTTTCAAAGAACCAACTTTTGGTTTTGTTGATTCTTTCTACTGTATTTCTCTTCTCTGTTTCATTTATTTCTGCTCTGAACTTTATTATTTCCTTTCTTCTGGTGGCTGTGGGCTTTTTTTGCTGTTCTCTTTCAATTTGTTTGAGTTCTGTAGCTAATGTTTTGATTTTGACCCTTTCTTCTTTTTTGATATGTGCATCTATTGCTATAAATTGTCCTCTGAGGACTGCCTTTGCTGTGTCCCAAAGGTTTTGGTATGATGTGTTTTCATTCTCATTGGATTCTAGGAATTTTTTTATTCCATCTCTGATTTCTTCTATTACCCAGTGATGTGTAAGCAGGGTATTATTCAGTTTCCATGTAGTTGATTTTTTTTCCTTGCTCTTTCTAGTGTTAATTTCTACCTTGATGGCATTGTGGTCAGAGAAGATACTTTGAATTATCCCAACGTTTTGGATCTTGTTGAGGATTTCTCTGTGGCCTAAGATGTGGTCTGTTCTGGAGAACGTTCTATGTGCATTGGAAAAGAATGTGTACTTTGCACCTGTTGGATGGAGGGTTCTATATATGTCTATGAGGTCAAGTTGGCTGATTGTGTCCTTTAGGTCTTCTGTATTTTTGCTGAGTTTCTTTTTAGTTGTTCTGTCCTTTACTGAGAGTGGTGTGTTGAAGTCTCCTACTATTATTGTGGAACTGTCAATTTCTCTTTTCAGTGTTGTTAGAGTTTGTTTTATGTATTTGGAGCCCTGTCATTTGGTGCGTAGATGTTTATTATGGTTATGTCTTCATGATGGATAGTCCCTTTAATCATTATATAGTGTCCTTTTTTGTCTTTTTTGGTGGATTTTGTTTTAAAGTCTATTTTATCTGAGATTAATATTGCCACTCCTGCTCTCTTTTGGTAGTTGTTAGCTTGATATATTTTTTTCCAACCTTTGACTTTTAACGAATTCACTTCTTTGTTTCTATGGTGTGTCTCTTGTAGACAGCATATTTATGGATACTGTTTTCTTATCCATTCTGTCATTCTCCATCTCTTTATGGGTGCATTGAGTCTATTCACATTCAGTGTAATTATTGATAGATGTGAGTTTGTTGCAGTCATTTTGTAGTGCTTTTTTTTTTTTTGTGGTGCTGACATTTTCTTTGTTCTTCTTACTCTCCTGTGCCAAGTTACTTTTGTTCTGGATTTTTTTTTTATTTCTTTTGTTTTTGTAGGGTTTTTTTTTGCTGAGACTTTATGTTTTTCCTCTTTATTTTTATGAGTATGTTTGTTAACTTTCTTTGCAGTTACCCTGAAATTTACCCTTATCTTTCTAAGTCTGAAGCAGTGTATTATTACTTGGCATCGTCTTGCCTTCCTCTCCATTAGAAGGTTCTATACCTACACCGTTTATTCCCTCTTCTATTGTTCTGATGTTGTCGACATTTACAGATTAACTGCTCTGATTCCCTGTTGTATTTCTTTTGATTTTGGATAGTCCTTGAGAGTTCATTTCCTAGACTGGTATCTGGGTGGTACGTTCCTGCATACTAGATTCTGCCTGTGAGCTGAAGTTGTTTGTTCTCAGATAGAAGAACTCCCTTTAATAATTCTTGTAAGTTAGGTTTAGTTTTTACATATTCCCTTAATTTCTGTTTATCTGGAAATGTCTAATTTCACCATCAGATTTCAACGGGAGTGTTGCAGGGTATATGATTCTTGGCTGGCAATTTTTTTCTTTCAAGGTTTTATATATGTCATTCCATTGCCTGCTTGCCTGCATGGTTTCTGCCAAATAATCTGAGCTTAGTCTTATTGTTTCTCGTCTGTATGTGACTTCTTGTTTCTCATGAGCTTCTCTCAGGAGTCTTTGTTTGTCTTTGGTTTTGGCAAGTGTGATTCTGCTATGCCTTGGTGATTTTCTTTTGGGGTCTATCCTATATGGTGTTCGTTGAGCTTCTTGGATGGTCAGACTTTCATCTTTCATGATTTTGGGGAAGTTGTCTGTCAGCAATTCTTCAATGATCCTCTCTGTGTTTTCTGTTTTCTCCCCCGTTCTGGAACTCTGATCACTCGAAAATTTTTGCTTTTGATTATATCACATAACTCTAGGGTCTCTTTATTTTTCTTTGTTCTTTTTTTTCCTGAGTTTTCCTCAAACAGAGTTGTATCCAAGTGTTTGTCTTCAATTCCACAGATCCTGTCTTCCTCTGTTTCAGATCTCCTCCTCAGCCCTTCTATGACACCGTCCATTTCTGAAATCTTGTTTATCTTTTGGATTTCTAATTGTTGTTTTTGTGTAATTTCTAGTGGTGAATTTATTTTGGCATTTTGTTCCTGCATTATTTTCCTGAATTCGTCCAATTTTTTGTCTGTATTTTCCATGAATTTGTCTATTTTTTCATCATTTTTGTCTTCTTTTTGCTTCAGCTCTTGGATAATTCTGAATATTAGAGATTTGAATTCCTTATCAGGTAATTCTAGTGCCTTTTCTTCCACTGGAAAGTCATCTGGTGTTTTACTTTGGACACCTACTGGAACCATCCTGTCCTGTTTTTGTAAATGTTTTGATATTGTCTGCTGTCTTCGGGGCATTCAGTAGTTATGTTTCTGATTTATTGATGTAGATTTGTTTGTTTTGTCCTTTTTTTTTTTAAATTTGGCTATGTCTGAGCAGGCAGGCTATGTGTTCTTTGTTGTTTGCTCATCTGTGGGCAACATACTTTTCACCCCCTTCTCCAATTAGGGGGGTCAGTCACTCAGATATGGTATAGCAAGACAGGTCTAGCTGAAGAGGAGTTACTGGGATGGGTTGTTTGTGGCACTTACTACAGCCACCAGGGCGGGTCAGTAATCAGTGCTGGACAGGTTCCACTAGGCTGTGCCTGTGCTGCTTGGTGGTGTGATGTTAAGTGCACAGTGCAGGTAGGCCGGATGTAAGGTCTAGATTGTGATGTGTGGAGTTAAGATGGATATGGGAGAGAGGAAAGAGGAACAGGAGCCAAAAACATACAAACAAACAACGAAGAGTGTTAGAGGAGCATGCCAGTGGAGAGGAGAGATGAGAGACTATGAAATGGAAAAAAACAAAAAGGGGAAAAAGAAGAAAAAAAGAAAAAAAAAGAATGAATAAATAAAAATCAGAAAGGAAAAAGAACCGCAAAGTTCTCAGGTGTCCCACTGGTGTGGCTATGAGGTCTAAGGAAGTTGTTCTCAGGTATTGCAGTACAGCCTGGCTAGAAGGTAGCCTAGCACCAGGTATTTAGGGAACAGAAAGAAGGAAGGTATAGAGAGATGAAAAACTGAGTAACGAAGAAAGACAAAAAGGGAAAAAGAGGGAAAATAAAAGCAAAACATATTTAAAAAAAAAAGAACAAGAAAAGCCCCCAAGAACAGAACAAAAAAAAAACCCACACAAAAAAAAGAAATCCCCTCAGGGATCCCTCTGTGCATCTGCACTAGCAGAGGGGTTAGGTTCTAAGCCACACAGCACCGCCTGGCCAGAACGGGCTCCCAACTCAAGAAAAGGAAAAGAAAACATACAAAAAATTCAAAACAAACAAATAAACCAAAGCCCCAGGATCACACCAGCATGGCAACCCAGACCGGGAAGTAGTTCCACACTTGAACGGAGCTCTGCAGCCCCTCAGGAAGAAGCAAAGATGGTGCACGGAGCCAGGTATTTGAGCAAAAGGAGGGGGAGGTGGTGAGAGGTAAGGAAGAAATCAAAAGAAGCAAAAAAAAGCAATACCAGCAGCCAACAAATGTCACTCAGAGAGCCAGCCAGTGTGGGCAGGTGGAATCCAAGCAGCTGGTGCTTCCCGGACAAGAGACTGTGGCCATAGAAAGCAGAGGAGGCCGAGTGGGGCTAAAGCAGGGTGGGGGGTGGGAAAGCGTATATCGCAAATTACGGTTGTTTTGTCTCCTGTTGTAAGCTCCGTGAAGTTGCTTTCTCTTACCCTCTATTCGCTTGTCTCTGATAGGAGTCCAAGATGGTGGATCCGCGCTCAGTTAGCTGATAGGGGACCTCTGCATGAATCTCTTCTCGCTCTCTGTTCTCTGACAGTTTTCTCACTCCATTTGGTGCTTGGCTGAGTTCTTTATCTCTCATTTGATGTTTTAGGGTTTCAGGATTGCTGTTTTCTCTGGCTTAGTTTTTCTGATCTTTGCTGTGGAGGGATGGCACGGTGCTTCTGCCTAGAGTGCCATTTTTCCAGAAGTCTCTGCCCTACTCAGTTTTGATTCCACATCTAGCATTTTCCCCTCAGTGTGGAGTCTAGAAGGATGCTCCTGACAATTTTGATTCAAGAGTTCATATGGGTCAGATTCCTTCAACCCCTTCAGAGCTTACAATGTACCTTGTGTAATTATCTGCTATTGAACGGTGAAACTCCTCCCAGTTTACCCACTGTTCTCAAATTGACCTGCCATGCTTTCTAGTGAATATCTATTGGCTATTTGGGAGTTGTTTGTTCGAAGTCAGACAGGCATTCCTTTGCTTCCCCCTGCTTTCTTCTGCAACACAGTGATACTATGCAAGTTTTAGCACTGGTGGTGGCTTGTCATCACTAGCTGGTATTTTGGGGTTCATGTCATCTGGTTTTGTTGTGAATGTTGCCATAAGTTTTCAGTTTCACTATCTACTTGCTTTCTTGTTTTTATGTGGGATTTTTGAAAAATTCAAAGCTATGCTGCTATTGCTTCTATTTTTTTCAGAATCCAACTGTAAATAATTTAATGTTAGTTTGTCCACCTATGATCTTAGATCATACTGATATAAGACAAAGGCCACAAAAATATAACTAGTAACTTAAGGTTTGATTAAAAATTCAAAATATGGACTATTTTGTATATCCATACAACTGGGCAAATTCTAGACCTGCTTCTCTTGTACTGTTTCTATTAAGCCACCTGAATATACTGAGGCATTTGAATTCAGTCATTTCTTATAACCTGCCCTCATGGCCCATCTCCTGAACCCCCCACCACACACACATGTGCACACACCTCTGACACTTGCTCCAGCCCTCTCCACTATTAGACAAGAGTGACAAAACAATTTCTCATTCTTATGCTGGAACTCACTGTTGATGAAAAACTGGGTCTCCTACAACTCAAATATGGTAAGGTTTACATGAAACACTGTTCCTTGAGTCCCCTTCTACATGACCATAGTTGGTCTCTGCCTCTTGGTGTGCCTGAGCAGCTCATGCGGAAAGACCCTTAGCCCACCTCTGCTTACACATGTCGTCTATGCTGCTGGTTCTCCTGTCTGTCTTATCTGCCCTTGCGAAGGCTTTGTAATTTGCAGTCTCCAGCTTCATTCACCCATAGATGATTTAAAGGCAAATCGATAATAGATTTTTTTTTCATTACTTTAAATCCACAAATAAAAATAAGTCCAAAAGATAGGAAATCTTTTTAGTAATTGTAAATCTCTGGCCCCTGTCCATTCCACAGACAGTGACAGTTCAAAATTTTTTTGAATCTCCACTTTCATATAATCCTCTGACAATAGTAACTTAAATGCAGTTAGCTGAAAAATACTTTTATTTGGCTACAGGATTTTTTTTTTTCAGATGTGGCAAAAGTATATCTTTTTAAAAAGATCTTTATATAGATAAAAGTCAGTTGACCAACCCCACAAGCAGAACAAATGTAAACTGCAATTAGTTGTTTTGTCAGCATTGGGTGTTCAGAAACCCAAGTGTTTGTTTCAGCTTTGCACATACTGTATAACGATACAGTATATCTAAACCATACACATTTAGAGACCATAATTATAGCAATGCTCACTTCACTCTCTTATTGCTAAGTTTAGCTGAAAACCGAAGCTAAGTGGAGTCAGGGTCTACCAGTTCATTCTACAATTATCTACAGTTAAATAATGATTTTAAAAAGAAATGAAATTGTTGCTTTTTCCATTCCCTTAGAATTTGATGTCCACTAAAGTAGAAGCAGGAAAAAGAAGGAAATGCTCTTGGGTTTTCATTACCATTAAAGGAAGTAGGTTGTGTTGTGTTGTTTTGTTTCTTTCAATGTTACTCTGGTTATAATTAAGGGTGGATGAACCCCAGTTTGGCCATCGTACATTTCATGCCCTTCATAAAAATGTTTTGGGTTAGAGAAACTCAGAATATATCTTGTCCTAAATACTTTTTATTTTCATTTTTAAGTGACCATGTAAACATTTATATCTGTTTCAGAGCTATTTACACTTATCTCACCAAAAGTTTTCACGGTATGACTCTGGATAGACTAAAATAAAACCAACCACTCTTATTTGCAAAAGAGGATTCCAAAAATCTCTCTACAAATTCTACCAAGCACTTACTTCTTAGAACCCTAAAGTCATGTTTTGTCAAATGTAATTAAATTAAAAATCCACTGGGTTTTGACTCTGTCTGAAATTCATTGTCTCAACAAAACACTGAAGATCTGATGGGCCCAGTCCTTCCTTGGTCCCATGATAATTCCATGATTAAAATCCAGTGTACCCAAAACTCATCATCTTTCCTTCCAAATATGCCTTTCTCTTTTGAGTTTATTTTCTTAGGAAATAGCATTACTTTTCTCTCACTGCCCCACCTCAAAACTCAGAGTCATCCTTGACCCCTGCTTCTTACACACACTCCCCCATCCCACCAAATCCTGCTCACTCTACTTCTTGATTATCTTCTAGTTCTTTCTCACTGTAATTATCCTAGACCATGCACCATTTCTTTTCCAAACCTGTACAACAGGTCCTAATGCTAGTTTTCCTCCCTCTGTCTTGTCCTTCCCCAGTTCATTGTTCTCCTATACAGTGATCTTTTTAAAGGACAAATTTGATCATCTTAATCCCCTGCTTGAAACTTCTCAATAGATTCCTATTGCTCTTAGAATAAAGTTCAAATTTATTAGTAGATTTTTCCAGGCACCTTCACTTGCTTCTATTTTCCCTTTCAGCAGCTTCATGGGAGAAAGACCCTGCTTTCATAAAGATTACAGCCAAAAAAACACTATGAGACAGTTCTACTCTGTCACATGGAGTTGCTATGAGTTGGAATCAATTCAGTGGCACTTAACAACAACAAAATTTTCCCTTTCAGTCTTCTTTCTTACCATTCCCTGACTCTCACAACACAAAATCAATGGAAACTTCATTGAGTTCCTCAAACATGTACTGGTATTTCTTCCCTTCTGGTCTTTGCTTTAACTGGTCCCTGTTCTTGGAAATTTCCTCCTCCATCCTGCCCACGTAGTCTCTCTCTGGGCAAATCTTGCACTTCCTTTTGGGATTGGTCTTAGAGTCATGTCCTTTGGGATGCCTTCTTAGAGTACGCTAATTGTCCTTGTAATGTACTAGCTAACGTTGTTGTTGTTGCCTTCCATTAGGTTCTGACACATGGCAACCCCATGTACAACAGAACAAAATGTTGCCTGGTCCCGTCCAAACTCCCTGAGGGACTGAACTGCTGGGCGGAGGGCTCTAGGGACCATGATCTTGGGGAACATCTAGCTCAATTGGCATGACACAGCTTATAAAGACAATGCTCTACATTCTACCTTGGTGAGTAGTGTCTGGGGTCTTAAAAGCCTGTGAGCGGCCATCTAAGATACTCCACTGGTCTCATCCCTTTGGGAGCAAGGGAGAATGAAGAGAACAGGATACAAGGAAAAGATTAGTCCAAAGGACTAATGGACCACAGCTACCAAGGCCCCCACCGGACTGAGCCCAGTACAGCTAGATGGTGCCCAGCTACCACCACTGACTGCTCTGACCAGGATCACAACAGAGGGTTCTGGACAGAGCTGGATAAGGTGTAGAGCATAATTCTAACCCACAAAAAAAGACCAGATTTACTGGACTAAAGGAGACTGGAGAAGCCCTGAGAGTATGGCCCCCAGACACCTTTTTAGCTCAGTGGTGAAGTTACCTCCGAGGTTCACTGTTCAGCCTGGGAGTGGACAGCCCCATAAAACCAAATGAGACTAATGAGGTACAGGAGTCCAGTGACAAGGGCCAGAAAGCAGAAGGGGACAAGGAAGCTGGGGATAGGGAACCCAAGGTTGAGTAAGGATATTGTTGATGTGTTGTGAGATTGTTAACCATTGTCATAGGGCAACATTTGTAGTAACTGTTAAATGAGAAACTATTTAGTTCTGTAAGCCTTCATCTTAAGTGAGAATAACAGCACAATTGGAAGAGCGTAGTCAATGTCACTGAACTGTGTATGTAGAAATTTTTGAAATGGTGTATCTTTGGCTGTGTGTATTTTCACCAAAAAAAAAAAAAAAAGGTTGGTAAGTTAGAGGGTTGATATGTTGTGGGGTTGTTAACCAATGTCATAAAACAACATGTGTACTGTTTCATGAGAAACTGTTCCGTAAACCTTCACCTGAAGTACAATTAAAAAAAAAAAAGTTGTCTGGTCTGTGACATCTTCATGATTGTTGGTATGCTGGAGTCCATTGTTGTAGCCACTGTGTATTTTGAGTGCCTTCCAACCTGAGGGCCCATCTTCCAGCACTACATCAGACAATGTTCTATTGTGATACACAAGGTTTTCACTGGTTTATTTTCAGAAGTAGATTGCCAGGGTTTTCTTCCTAGTCTGTCTTAGTTTGAAAGCTCCACTGAAACCTGTCCACCATGAGCAACTCTGCTGTTATTTGAAATACTGGTGGCATAGCTTCCAGCATCATAGCAACACGCAAGCCACCATGATATGACAAACTGACAGACATATAAATGGTAGACTAGCTAACATACCCATTGCCAAAAAAACCTGTTGCTGTCGAGTCAATCTTGACTCATAGTGACCCTATAGGACAGGGTAGAACTGCCCCTGAGGTTTCCTGCAGGGCGGGTTCCAAGGCAACTGCTTTGGTGTCACTTGGTGGCACGGCACTCAGCACACAGTGCAGATAGTAGGAGGGAAAGGAGAAGATGTGACATGCCAAGCTAAGTGGGTGAGTGAAAGAAGAGAAAGAAGAGAGAGAAACAAAAGCAAAAGAAGGAAAAAAAATGAAGGAAAAAATAAAATTGTAAATAAAATGGCAGTGCAGTAGGATTCGGTGGGTGGTGTGGGACAGACCTGGTGAGGCCATGTGCTGGTGGTTCTCTAGCCAAGCAGTGTGGCTTGGCCTATCGAGAAGAGGCATGGAAGGCACATGGGGCTAGGTGGGTGGGAGAAAGGAAAGGAAAGAGGAGAGAGAGAGAAGAAACCAACAAAGAAACAAAAATAAATAATAATAACAATAAAAATAATAACAAAAAAAATATGGTGGTAGGGGAGACGGCCATTGAGTCATGGTGGAATTGGGGTGGTGGTGAGCTGATATCTCTCTCAACAGTTCATACAGCATGGCCCATCAGGAAGGGGTGGAGGCAGCACAGAGCCTAGGTGGGAGGGAGAATGAAAAGGGAGAAGATGAAGATAAAGAAAAAGAAAAAATATGGTGCTGAGGGAGCTAGTCAGTGACAGCATGTAGTGATTCTCCTGCTCAGTGGTGAAGCACGGCCCCTCAGGAAGGGGTGGGGGTGGTGCACAGGGCTGGGTGGGTGGGAGAAAGGAAAGGGAGGAAAGGAGAGAAAGAGAAGAAATAGAAAAAAAGAAGAAGATAAAAGAACTAAGCAAAAAAACCCAAAAAATCACAGCATGTCAAGAAGGGGAGGGATGGCACATGGGGCTAGCTGGGTGGGACAAAGGAGAGGAATGAAGAAGGAGAGAAAGAAGCAACAAAAAAAGCCAAGAGAACAATATCAAAAAATAAACAATCAAAAAAAAATACAAAACTAAAAAACAAAAAAACTTCCTGAAGGGGACGATGGGGGCAGGGAGGACCCTGGTGGCAGTGAGCTGGTTCTCTCTGGCCGAGCAACTGAATGACCTTGGCCCAATGGAAAGAGGCTGAGGCCCTGTAGAGGGAAGGGTTGGGGGTGAGACAGTGTGTATCCCTGATTACCAGGTGCTCTGTCTCCTGTTGGTAGCTCCGTGAAGTTGCCTTCCCATACTCCCTGTCCGCAGTCTTTGGTGGCTGAGGTCCAAAATGGCGACTCTGAGTGGCAATATTGGCTCACTTACTTTGGACATGTCATCAGGAAAGATCAATCACTAGAAAAGGACATCATGTTTGGTAGAGGGTTAGTGAAAATGAGGGAAACCCTCTGTGAGACAGATTGAGACAATAGCCACAAAAATGGACTCAAACATACCAAAGATTCTGAAGATGGCGCAGGACTGGCCAACATTTGTCAACTCATAGCAACCTATGTCATAGATAAGGTTGCTATGAGTTGGAGCTGACTTGACAGCGTCCAACAACAGTAGCAGCAACAACAACAACAAAAACAGGGCAAGTTAACTTCAATTATTTTCCTTCTCTGTAAAATGAGGATGTTAATGCATACTTCATAATGCTTGTTTGTAATAAAAGAGATATCTAGGTAAAAGGGCTAATAAGATTTCTCCAGTCCTCCTCAATACCTTGTTAATAGCTGAAATTCCACATTTAATGATTCGTTTTCAGATTAAGTATTGAGTTCTTCATAAAGTAAGCATAACACACCAAGTCCCTAGCAACTTCCTTCAAATAAATTCTTCGGATTACTTTCAATGAAGAGAGGGTAGTAAAAAAGCACTTCCTGCCTTAAAAGGAAGAATGCAATAAATGAGGAAAACAAATGCAGAAAGTGACCAAGTTTTCTTACTTCACAACTTTGCTTCGGACTGGCTATATTTGTAGTATTGATAGAGTGCCAAATTATCCTCTTCCTTCTGTTAGCTTTTGATGTTATGGTTCCAGTTTATACTTCCAGTTCACAAAAAAGCCAAAGAAATGTGACCTGTTGCTGCCGAGTCAGTTCCAACTCATGGCAATCCCATATGTTTCAGAACAGAACTGTGCTCCATAGGCTTTTCAATGGCTGTAATCTTATTGAAATAGATTGCCAGGCCTTTCTTCCATGGTGCAGCTGGGTGGTATGTTGAGTTCCATAAAACACTGAACTGCCAGCCTTTCTGTTAGGAACCAAGCACAAACTGTTTGCACCACCCAGAAACTTTTTTAAAGGAATTAAAAATAAAAGAAAAGTTGCTGTCAAGTCGACCCTATAGAACAGAGTAGAACTGACCCATAGGGTTTCCAAAGAGCAGCTAGTGGATTCAGACTGCTGACCTTTTGGTTAGTGGCTGAGCTCTTAACCACTGTGCCACCACTTATCACACCATATCACAATTATGTTTATTTGTCAGTTTCACCTATGTGTTCCTTAAGAACCCGCTCAGAGACTTTTGTCTTTATGTCTCCATACCACAGCATGGTGCAAGAAACGTTGGAGATCTTCATTACATACTTGTTGAATTGATGAACAGATAAATTTGAGGCAGCAATTCTCAAACAGGATCTTAGAGGGAAGTTGAAGATGACCTCTTCAGAGCAGGGATCATGTCTTGTTTACCTGTGTGTTTTCAGAGCTTAGCACAGTGATTGGACTATAGTATTCACTCCATAATATTTGCTGAAGAAGTAAAGGTATAAATGGAACTGCAGATGGATAAATAGTGTCAATAAAATCATAGCTACAAAACTTGATTCTCTGCTTGATAAAGGCATTATTGTCACCTACTTCCTTTAGTTAAGCACTGGACTACTAACCAAAAGGTTGGCAGTTGAAACTCATCCAGAGGCACCTGGGAAGCCCCTGAGCTCTTAACCACTGTACCACCAGGACTCCAAAGGAATATAAACCAAAAACCAAGCCAGTTGCTGTCGAGTCAATTCCAACTCATAGCCACCCTATAGGACAGAGTAGAACTTCCATATGGTTTCCAAGCAGCTGTAGGTGGATTCAAACTGCCAACCTTTTGATTAGCAGCCGAGCTCTTAGGGATTGCAAATCTAATGCCAACAAAATTATTTTCCATATGTATAGTGCAGTGCAGTGATGTGCAGCAGTAGTTCGGTGGTAGAATTCTCACCTTCCATGTAAGAGACCCCGGTTTGATTTCTGGTCAACGCACCTCATGGGCCGCCACCACCCATCTGTCAGCGGAGGCTTGTATGTTGCTATGAAGTTGAACAAGTTTCAGTGGAGCTTTCAGACTAAGACTAGGAAGAAAGGCCTGAAGATCTACTTTCAAAAATCAGCCAATGAAACCCCTATGGATCACAACGGTCTGATCCACAGTCAATCATGGGAATGGTATAGGACCAGGCAGTGTTTTGTTCCACTGTGCATGGGATCGCCATGGGATGGGGGCTGACTTGATGGCAGCTAACAGCAGCAACAACAACATAGTACTTCTAACTTTTTCAGCACAGTGTATACGAGTTACCTCATTTTACCCCAAGTCTTGGGCATGGCTTGTATTATTCTCATTTAACAGATGAGGAATCTGAAACATAGACCTTAGGTTAACAGATTTTCAAAGAATTTAGAACTAGTTAATGGCAGTGGCAGGACTAGACCTTAGATCTCTTGTCATGATGCCAATAGCTGTTTCAATTATTGCCCAATTTCTTCGTAAAAGAAGAATAATCTACTACTAAATCACTCATGGGTTCAAAATCTTTTGTAATTATCTAAAACATTCAATAACTGTAGTAAATATGCAGATACAAAGACGACTAAAACATGGCAAGCACCCTTGGCAAGGCCACCTCTATAAATTGCTTCGGGAAGGGGCTCCTTCCTTCCCTGATCTGTGTGGTGTAGAGGCATGGCCAGGAAGAGCAGAACATGTTAGTTTAGTGGTGGCCTTGCACCAAATTTCACTTTCCAGAAAAACTGAAAGACAAGACAATAATCCAGTTCAGAAGAGGTCAGATTCTAGGGAGATTATCATTGCAGAGTGTCAGGTCTGGGGAGGAGTTGTGTTGGGGCTAGAAAGTATGACCTGAGCCACAGAAATAAAGCAGGAGAGAAAGTACCAGAACTTGGGCATAGAGCAAAAGTGGACTGACTGGATGTAAGTTCCGTAAAACATTGCACTTTAGGGGTTGTTAATCCTTTCTGATTAAGTATTAAGCTGATCCTCTAGGTCAAAGGTTTTCAACCTTGGCTGCACATTAAAAATCACCCAGAGAACTTTAAAAAACATGCTATGTTCAGTCATGTAACGTTCAGTCTCCACCTCTCAGAGGTTCTGATTTAACTGGCTGTCAGGCATTGTTTTTTGTTTGCTTGTTTGAAGTTTCTCACATGATTTTAACATGCAGCCAGGGTTGGGAGCCACCTGAGGCACAGTTGAACCTACAAGTGGGAAATGTGGCCACACACATGGGTAGGTGAGTGACAGGGAGCCAGGCAGGTACTTAGCACTTCAATAACGTTTGGACTAGTTGGCTTTCAGTGCTCTACTGGCACCAAAGTTTATGAACCTGCGCTCAATCAGACTGTACCAAGGAGAGATCAATTCAAAACACTGATACAGTAAACTGGGTTTGAAAGTATTTTTATGATCTCCTCAAACCAGATCTTATGAATTCATGTAAGTACTGTGTTTAAAGATTTGTTTTTGTTAAATCCAGAATATTCTTGTCTCAGAACAAGAAAATTATCATTAGAAAACCTATTAAGTAGGTGAAGAGGTGTCAGATGCATGGAAGGAGTTTAAGAACTGTGACTGTAGTAGCTTCAGATGATGGATATGAAATAGAACAATTGAGCAGGATAGAATTATTTTCTATAATGATTTAAAGGATTAGGAGTCAAGCTAAGCTCATGACACCAGGTTAACAAGGTAACTGTCAGAGAATGTGCTATAAATTAACTAAGGGTTTCTATTCAACAAAATGAGGTGGGCGAGAACAGTGTTTTACAACATGTATTTCATCAAATACTAATTTCTTAAGATTTTGTGAGAAATGTAAGGTGAAATAAAATTAGACAGGTTTTCTTTGTTTACTGCTAGATTTTTTTTTTTAAGTCTTTATTAGGAAGATGATCATGGTGGATGTCTAAGAAAGGGATGACAATAAACAATGTTACCAAAATGTCTCTCTCTCTTTCTGTGTAGATTTGTGCTTCAAAAAGCATACTTTCAGAAAACTCAGCGTACAGGATTGAGGAGAATGAGAACAAATTAATTACATCTTTCTCAAAACTACTTCCACCCAGTCCAAATGCTTGATCATACTGTATGTCTTAGGTCATTCCCTTTGCCACTGAGATGTGAACTTGAGCTTTTCATCTACATCTGACATTAGTAAATTAGTATAAGCTCAAACATAAATGAGTAAGTTATTTATCAATATGTAGAAAGCCAACATCTCTGCTGATGATGAAAGTGAGCCAATCCCTTATCCTACTATAATTGAGGCTCCTGGTCTGCTGGACTGTGATGTATTTGGGCTCATTATAGCTGTTTGATGGGTGATTTTTAGGGTTGTCTGTCATTGTTTTTCTGTGAAGTATGGTACTTTCCACTTTCATATATGGTCTCTCTACTGCTTCTCAGCTTTTGAACAGGTGGTACGCAATTTAAGAAAAATCTCTGTGAATAATAAAATGGACAAGTGAGTTTTCTGTGAACTTCAAAGATAAACTGAGTAAATGGAATAGCCTAGCCTGGTAGCCAGAACTTCAGTGAATTTTCCAGCTTCAAACAGAACTAATGCCATTTCACAACATGCTATTCTTCTCTGTTCCATTTTAGTAGTATGAATCCTGAACTTGAAATTAGCATGAAAAAAACCACTTTCTTGTAGATAGATTCTTGTTTCAGACTGCATTAAAGCTGCAAAATCTGTAGTTCTGTGAGTCCCAACCACATAAGAGTACAACCCTCGGGGGTCAAAGAACGTTCCTTTCTTCCTTACAATTATCTCACTGCGGGATCCCCAGAAACTATCTGTGCAAAGAAATCTACTCTTTTCTTTCCAGGGAATTTTTAGAGTAAAAAATAAACAATATTGACCTGTCAATCTTCTCGTTAAAGTCTATGGCAGACTTTTGTGAGAGAGAGTACAGACTGCCACCACCGTTTAATTTGCTTTATCCTCAGGCCCACATGAAAAGTTGGCTTCTCCAAGGCAAAAGAACAATCCCTGCCAGCCCGACCAAAGGACAGAATTTTGAGGGCTCTCTTATTCGGCAGTAATGAACATAGGCACTCTCCAGAACGCCCTGAAGCCTCTTAAGAAGCTATAAAAGAACAACTAAATAAATATACAAACTGAAATTAATGAACCAAAAACTGGAAAGCTAGTATAATTGATAAATAAATCTAAGAGCTTATTGTTTGAAAAGATCAATAAAATAGACAGATAATAGGGCTAATCAAGGTCTCCAACCACGTGTCATTCCCTCAGAGAAACTTTTGACTTTCCAAAAGTAATTCTGCCTGTCATTGCTCCCCTATTCTTTTCCCTTGCTTTATTTTCTTCATAGCACTAAAATTGCTTTGTATGTCTATTGGTTTATTTTTTAATCGTCTGCAACCCCCTCTCTACTGCAGTATTATCTCCAAACTGGAAAGGGCTTTTTCTGTCTTTTTCACAAAGATTCCCTCAGCACCTATTATAGTGTGTAGAATAGAGTAAGAGATCAATGATTACTGTTTACTTTTTGTTGTTGCTGTTGCTATCGAGTCGATTTGAAAACCCTAAATGTGCAGAGTAGAACTACTCCACTGGGTTTTCTTGGCTGTAATCTTTACGGAAACAGATCATCAGGCCATTTCATCCGCGGTGCTGCTAGGTGGATTCAAACAGCCAACCTTTAGGTTAGTAGTCACGTGCACCCAAGGACCTATTGTTGACTAGATGAATAATAAAAAAAAAAATGAAAAAAAGGTTTTGCTCAATAATAAACATGATAAAGGGGACATATATGTATATATATATACATATATACATACACATCATCTTGGAAAATTGGATAAAAACATAAAAAACAATAATGTCATGTTAGTTACAGTTAATTAGTAAGTTATAAAGATCTCCTACATTCAACGGCCCAAAATAAAATAAAGATAAAAATGTATATATAAAAAAAAAGCTAGACTAAAACAAATGTGACTGTATAATCTTGGATCTTGAGTTGGGTAAGATGTTTATAAAAATGACCCCAGGAAATGATTAGAAATGATTAGAAGCCATGAATGCCTTAAAATAAAAAAAATAAATAAAAATCTTAGAAAAAAATGGAGAAAATATTTGCAACCTAGACTATAAACAAGAGTCCTGGTGGCACAGTGGTTAAGAGCTAAGGCCAGCAGTTCAAATCCACCAGTCACTCCTTGGAAATCCTTTGGGGCAGTTCTACTCTGTCCTGTAGGGTCTCTACGAGTCAGAATCGGTTCGACAGCAGCAGGTTTTTTTTTTTTTAATACTATAAACAAAGGATTAACATCTTAACATAAACGAGTACTTAAAATTCAAGAAAAAGATGAGTACTTCTTTCAAAACGGGCAAAATAAGGAAGCAGCCGATTTACAATAGAAGAAATGCAGATGGCCAGTGAGCATGTTAACATACCCTGCCTGCAGTTAGCAAAGAAATGTAAGCTCAATGCAATTCCACTTTCACGTATTATACTGGCCAAATAAACAACTAATAAAGTATTGGTGGAGATGCAGAAAAAAAGACATTCAAATACTGATATAGAATGGCCAATCAGTGGAGTCTTTCTGGAAAAAAATCTAGCAATTGTATATCACAAATCTTTAAAACTAGTATAACCTTTACTATAGTAGTTTTACTTCTTGGAAATTATCTCAAGAAAAAATGCTAAGAAAATGTGCTAAGATTTAGTTTCAAGGAAGGTCATAACAATGATGTTTATAATAGCCAAAATTAGAAAAAAAACTAATAATTTATTTAACAATTTTGAAATTGTTAAATAAATCAAGGTTTATCCATATATTTTATGCAGCCATTAAAAACAGTTATGGACTAGATATTAGATAATACTGAAGAACTATTATTAATTTGTTTAAGGATGATAATAGATTATGGTTGTGTTTTCTTTTAAAGGTCTTATCTCTTAGAGATGCAGTCAGGAATAAGTGAAATAATATAATGTCTTCACTTGGATTGCTTTAAAATACCAAACCTCTGAAAAAAAAAAAAGTATGTGGGTAGGATAGATGACAAAAAGTCAGACTCTCAACTCAAACATTTTGACTTTGGGCTTACTTCTGTATGATTCTGGACAAATCACTTAACCTCTCTGTGCCATTGCCCCCATGTGATATGGGGATAACAATAGAATCTACTTCTTCCATTGATGTGGAGGTTGAATAAAACAATGAAGGTGTCAGACTTTGCACTGTGTCTGGCGCAGAATCAGCTGCCTGCCCAGCATCTAGAACAGTGCAGGGTAAATAGCAGGTGCTCAGTGAGGACGCTGGAGAACTAAAGAGGCCATTACCCAGCATGATCACTCTGGCTCTGAAAGTTTTGACTAATTAGCTCCTTTCTTCCAACAGAGGCTTGAATTCCCATAGGAGAGGGCTAGTGAGGCTGGGCAGACAGAACATTGGAGTAAATAACCCCTAGTAGGTGGAGAAAGGAAACCCTGGTGGCATAGTGGTTAAGAACTATGGCTGCTAACCGAAAGGACAGCAGTTTGAATCCACCAGGCACTCCTTGGAAACCCTATGGGGCAGCTCTACTCTGTCTTGTAGGGTCGCTATGAGTTGGAATCGACTCGATGGCAACAGGTTTGGTTTTTTTGGTTTAGGTGGAGAAAGCCAAATGCCAGGAAGGAGGGCTACTTAATGGGTATGAGTGTATTTGATAGAGGAAAAGAAAAAAAATTAGTTCTTTCAGAATTTTGCCTGAAGTGTCTCCTGTTGTTTGTATTTATTCAAAAGGCTGTAGAGACCAGGCAGGACCTGGGTGAGGATGTGAGTCCAGACACTGGCTTCAGAATCCACTCTCTAAGCCACTTGTTTCTTCCCTGGAAGCCCCTAAAAACTTCTGTTTCTCCTTTCTAAAAATGATCTTTATCTAAGTAGGATCGTTACTGCCAAATGCAAATGACTAATTAATATGGGAGTTAACTAACATGGGCTCTCTAGCCTGTAGATAACTCCTGACCGAGTGGGTAACCTAGTCTCCAAGTCAGTTTCATGGCTCTTCAGGGAAATTTATCCCGCAGATATTTTCCAGCTAACATGACCATTCTGAGTCTCTGGTCCCCCTCTTTTCCAATTAGGTCCAGGTATGGCTTAATCAAGGAAAATAATTATAAGGTGGGTTGGGAGGGTTGATGAAGAGTAGAGAGAAACAGTTTCTGATCTCTTTCAAATTAGATTTAATAAAACACAAAGGGCAGTGGCTAGGCAAAGAATGGAGGGAGCCCAGTTTATTCTTTTCATCAAAAATGTTTCAAGCTAACATCCCAAGCACTGGGTAACTAGACAGACAATTGTAGCTTCTAATATAGGTTTTAAAATAAGACAAGCTGAGAGAAAAGATTTGGTTCTATTAATTCTATCTGGTTATGGTATATGCTCAGCATGAAATCACTATTTCTTTCATTAACAAATACTGCCAGCTTGTCCCAGCTGCCTTTCATAGAAGTAATACTGCACAGCTTCTTGGTTTTAGTATTCCCTCGTTCCTCCATTAAGTACATTTAAAAAAAAAGTAAGAGGTAATATTTCATTTTTACAAATAACTTGGGAATATGGAGTCCAAGCCTAATTTCAATCTTCCATCAACATCCTCTAAGTCAGCCACCACCTTACTCTGTAGGGAATGAATGACAAGGACTTGGGAATGGCCAGTGTAAGGCAATTGGTGCAGGATAACTTACTATGTCTTGAACAATATAATTAAGGGTAACTCTCTTGGTTACTTTGCTTTTTACTCCAGTACTATCATCTTCCAGAACAAAAATGGAACATGACCTGACTGTATTACCAAGTGTCCTCCCTGAAAGCAAGGTATAAGCGGGTTAACCTGCGAGAGTGGCAGGAGTACATGCCATGGACTATGTGAACTAAAATAAATTTGGGCATAAACTTGGGTATTACATGGGCTAAATGTGCACCTTGGCCATATCACTGACCTCTTTAGTTTCATTCTCCTTTTCTGAAAAATAGACATAATAATACTTATATTTCTATGAGGATTAGAGATCAAGCATATTAAAAGCACATGACTATGTCTGAGACATGAGTAATAAGGTAAAAGGAAAACAGAAAATAGGGCAGTACTTAGGATGGGAGAGGCAACTGTGAGACTCTTAGCACTTGATTATGATGTGTATCTGAGAAATGACCATATTTAATTAGCCCACTGGCTAGTTAAGATTTTTTTCAGCTTTAAGTTACAGAATACCTAATTAAAAGTGACTTAAGTAGAGTTTCATTATTTCACATAAAAAGAAGTTTGCATCAATACAACCAAAAATTGGTTCTTTGAAAAGATCGATATAATCAACAAACCTTTAGCTACACTAACAAGGAAAAAAACAGAAAAGATTCAAATAACTAAAATCAGAAATATAAGTGAGAATATCATTACTGACTCAGCAGAAATAAAAAAGATTATGAGAGAATGCTATGAACAATTGTATGCCAACAAATAGATAACCTTGATGAAAGGTACAAATTTCTAGAAAGACACAAACTACCTAAACTGACTCAAGAAGAAATAGAAAATTTCAACAGATCTATAGCAAGTAAAGAGACTGAATAAGTAACTAAAAACTTTCCAATAAAGAAAAATTCAGGACAAGATGGCTTCGCTGGTGACTTCTAGCAAACATTTAAAGAAGAATTAATACCAATTCTTCTCAAATTCTTTCAAAAAATAAAAGAACATGGAACATTCTTAACTCATTCTATGAGACAAGCATTACCCTAATACCAAAACTAAACAAAGACACCACAAGAAAGCTACAAAGTAATATCTCTTATGCATACAGATGGAAAAATTCTCATCAAAATATAAGCAAAGTGAATCCAACAGCATGTTAAAAGGACCATACACCAAGACCAAGTAGAATTTATCCCAGGAATGCAAGGATGGTTCAACATGAGAAAAATTAATCAATGTAATAAAACATATTAATAGAACAAGGGAAAAGAACCACACGTTCATTTCAATTGTTGCAGGAAAAGAATTTGACAAAACCCAACACTTTTTCATGATTAAAAACACTAGCAAACTAGGAATAGAAGGGGAATTCCTAAACATGATAAAGGGCATTTATGAAAAACCCACAGCTAATGCTGTACTCATGGTGAAAGACTGAAAGTTTTCCCCTTAATATCAGGAACAAGACAATGATGTTCACTTTCACCACTACTATTCAATATTTTACTGGAACATCTAGCCAGAGAAAGTAGGCAAGAAAAAGAAATAAAAAACATCCAGATTAAAAAGGAAGATGTAAAACTATCTCTACTCACAGATGACATGATCCTATAAACATAAAATCTCAAAGAATCCACAAGAAAACTACTAGAGCTAATAAATGAATTCATCAAAGCTGCAAGGTAGGAGAACAACACACAAAACTCAGTTGTGTTTCTGTAGACCAGCAATGAACAAGCTGAAAAAGCAGTTAAGAAAGCAATTCTATTTACAACAGCATCTAAGAGAATAAAATACCTAGGAATTAATTTAACCAGGGAAGTGAAAGACTTGTACACTGAAAACTATAAAATATTGTAGAAAGAAATTAAATAAGACCTAAATAAATGGAAGAATAGCCCATGTTCATGGATTGGAAGACTTAATATTGTTAAGATTTCAATACTACCCAAAGCAATCTACAAATTCAATGCAATGTTTTTCAAAATTCCAACAAACTTTTTTGCAGAAATGGGAAACCCAATACTCAAATTCATATGGAATTGCAAGGGACCTTGGATAGCCAAAGCAATCTTGAAAAGAAGAACAAAGTAAGAGGACTCACAGTTTCTAATTTCAAAACATACTGTAAGGCTACAATGATCAAGAGAGTCTGGTACTGGTACAAGGATAGAAATACAGACCAATGAAATAGAATTGAGAGTCCAGAAATAAACCCATACATCTATGGCCACTTTGTTTTCAACAAGGTGCCGAGCGCATTCAATAAGGAAAGAATAATCTCTTTAATATATGGTTCTGGGACAACTGGACATTCACATGCAAAAGAAACAAGTTGAACCCATACCTCACACCGTATATGAAAATTAACTCAGCAGAACAAACCAAGATGAAGAGCATTATTGAAACGGGCTGCATGGAAATTTCACATGTATTGTTTATTGCCTGCAGTATAGGCCTAGCTCCCTGGGTATTTTGGTATTGTTAATGCCTAGCTTGCCTAGTTCACTTTTGCATGCTGCTATGATTTTGATTTATTTTCCTCTTATCCTCCCTCTTGCTTTCCCATGATATTTTCTTTTTTTGTTATTCTTTCTCCCTTCTCCTATTCCAGTAAGAATAACTAAAGTTTCTCCTTGGACGGTGGCATAACAAATTGATAACCCTCAAGGACTAGGATTAACTCATCTGCGATGTGACAATTGTAACTAACAGTGCCAGATGACCTTCAAGGATTGCCAGTAAGAAGTTAGATCATCTGAGGAATGCAGAATGTAACCACCGGAATAGAAACTATAATCCTGTCTATATAAAAACTTTCATCCAGTCTCCAGTCGAGGAGACAGGTCTTTTGGAGGAGCTCATTCCCCTCTGTCTCCTGTATATTGATATACAATAAAACACTCTTGCTGATCACCTCACCCCTGTCTCAGTATTGGCTTCTGCAGCAGGTGGCTCAGACCCACCATGGAAGTAACATTATTAATAAAAAATTGTACTCTAACAAATTTTAAAACCTAGAAGAAATGGACAAATTTCTAGAAACACACTATCTACCTAAACTAACACAGAGATAGAAAACCTGAATAGACCCATAACAAAAAAAGAAAATAAAGATGTCATTCAAAAAAAAAAAAAAAAAAAACTCCCAACAATAACAAAAAAAAACACTACCCAGATGGTTTCACTGGAAAGTTCTACCAAACATTGAGAAAAGAATTGATACCAATTCTACTCAAACTATTCCAGAACACAGAAAAGGAAGGACTACTCCCTAATTCATTCTATGAAGCTAGCGTAACCCTGATATGAAAGCCAGACAAAGACCACAAAAAAAGAAAAAGAAAATTACAGACCAACATCCTTCATAATTCAGGTGCAAAAATTCTCAACAAAATTCTAGCCAACAGAATTCAACAGCATATTAAAAAATAATATTTTTATGATCAGATGGGATTAATATCAGGAATGCAAAGGTGATTCTATACTAGAAAATCAATCAATGTAATTCACCACATAACTAAAACAAAGAAAAAGAATCACATGATCATCTCAATCGATGCAGAAAAGGCATTTGATAAAATCCAACACACTTTCCTTATAAAAACTCTCAGCAAAATAGGAATAAAAGGGAAATTTCTCAACCTAATTAAGGAGATATATAACCAAAAGCCAACATTATTCTCAATGGAGAGACATCAAAAGAACGGGAATGAAACAAGGATGTCCATTATCACCACTCTTATTTAATATTGTACTAGAAGTCCTAGCCAGAACAATAGGGCAAGAAAGGGAAATAAAGGGCATCCAAATTGGTAAGGAAGAAGTAAAACTATCTCTATTCGCAGATGACATAATCCTATAGATAGAAACTCCCAGAGATTCTACAAGAAAGCTACTGGAACTAATAAAAGGGTTCATCAAAGTAGAAAGGGACAAGATCAACATACAAAAGCCAGTTGGATTCCTCTACACTACCAATGAGAACTCCAAAAAGGAAATCAAGAAAACAATACCATTTACAATAGTCTCCTCAAAAGATAAAAATACCTAGGAATAAATCTAACCAGGGACATAAGAGACTTATGCAAGGAAAACTATAAAACACTATTCCAAGAAACCAAAAGAGACCTATCTAAATGCAAAAACATACCATGCTCATGAATTAGAAGACTTAACATTGTGAAAATGCCAGTACTACCCAAAGCGATCTATAGATGTAATACAATCCTTATCCAAATCCCAACAACATTTTTTAACAAAATGGAAAAATGAATCTCCAACTTTATACGGAAATGAAAGAGGCCCTGAACAGCTAAAGCATTATCAAGAAGAAGAACAAAGTAGGTGGCCTCAAACTTCCTGATCTTGAAACAGCCTGGTACTGGTGCAACAACAGATGCATAGACCAATAGAACAGAACCCAGAAGTAAAACCATCCATCTATGTACAGCTGATCTTTGACTAAGTGTCTGAATCTCCATTCAGTGGGGGAAAAGATAGTCTCTTTAACAAATGGTGCTGGCAAAACTGGATATCCATTTGCATAAAAATGAAACAGGACCCATACCTCACACCATACAAAAAAACTAACTTGAAATGGATCAAAGTGCTAAATGTTAAACCTAAAACTATGAAGTTCCTGGAAGATAATATAGGAACAAAGCTAGGGGTCTTACTTTATGGCATAAATACACTATCAAACATAACTAAAAATACACTAACAACAGAAGTTAAACTAGATAACTGGAACCTATTAAAAATTAAATACTTGCAGATAAACATTCAAAAATCAGTTGGATTCCTATACACCAGTAAGGAGAACGATGAAAAGGAAATCAGGGAATCAATACGATTTTCAGTAACCCCTAAAAAGATAAAATACTCAGGAATAAATCTGACGAGGGATGTAAAAGACCTATACAAAGAAAACTACAAAACACTACTGCAAGAAACCCAAACAGATCGACATAAATGGAAAAACATACCATGCTCATGGACAGGCAGACTCAACATTGTGAAAATGACAATTCTACCCAAAGCAATTTACAAATACAACGCAATCCCGATCCAAATACCAACAACATTCTTCAAAGAGATGGAAAAACTAATCATTAACCTTATATGGAAGGGAAAAAGCCCCGAATAAGTAAAACACTACTGAAGAAGAAGAATAAAGTTGGAGGACTCACACCACCTGACTTCAGAACCTACTATACAGCTACAGTAGTCCGAACAGCCTGGTACTGGTACAATGACAGATACATTGACCAATGGAACAGAATTGAGAACCCAGATGTAAATCCACCCACCTACGGTCACCTGATCTTCGATAAGGGCCCAAAGTCCATCAGATGGGAAAAAGACAGTCTTTTTAACAAATGGTGTTGGCAAAACTGAATATCCATTTGCAAAAAAATGAAACAGGACCCATACCTCACACCTTATACAAAAACTACTTCAAAATGGATCAAAGACCTGAATATAACGCCTAAAACTATAAAGTTCATAGAAGAAAAAATAGGACCAACACTATAGGCCTTAATACATGGCATTAACAGGATACAAACCATAAGCATCAATGCACAAAACCCAACAGATAAGCTAGATAACTGGGATCTTCTAAAAATCAAACACCTATGCTCTTCAAAAGACTTCACCAAAAGAGTCAAAAGAGAACCTACAGACTGGGAAAAACTTTTTGGACAGTACAAGTCAGACAAAGGTCTAATCTCCATAATCTGCAAGAAAATCCAACACCTCTACAACAAAAAGACAAATAATCCTATTTAAAAATGGGCAAAAGAAATGAACAGGCATTTCACCAAAGAAGACATTCAGATGGCCAACAGACACATGAGGAAATGCTCGTGATCACTAGCCATTAGAGAAATGCAAATTAAAACCACAATGAGATATCATCTCACCCCGGCATTACTGGCACGAATCAAAAACACGGGAAATAACAAATGTTGGAGGGGCTGCGGGGAGATGGGAACTCTTATGCACTGCTGGTGAGAATGCAAAATAATACAACCATTTTGGAAAATGATATGGCACTTCCTCAGAAAGCTAGAAATAGACATACCATTCAATCCAGTAATCCCACTCCTAGGAATATATCCTAGAGAAATAAGACTCATCACTCGAATAGACATATGCACACCTATGTTCATGGCAGCATTGTTCACAATAGCAAAAAGATGGAAACAGCGTAGGTGCCCATCAACAGATGAATGGATAAACAAACTATGGTACATACACACAATGCAGTACTATGCAACGAGAAAGAACAATGACGAATCTGTGAAGCATCTCATAACTTGGATGAAACTGGAGCACATTATGCTGAGTGAAATAAGTCAATCACAAAAGGACAAATATTGTATGAGACCTCTATTGTAAAAACCCATGAAAAAGTTCACACACAAAATGTAACAATCTTTGTTGGTTACCAGGGTTGGGAGGGGGGGGGGGAATACTAAATAGGCAGTAGATAAGTGGTATCTTGGGTAAAGGGTGAGACAGTACACAATACAGGGGTAACTAGCACAACTTGTATAAGGAAAGGTCATGGAAGCCCCATAGGCACATCCAAACTCCCTGAGGGACTGAATTGCTGGGCAGAGTGCTGTGGGGACCATGGTCTTGTGGAACATCTAGCTCAATTGGCATGACACAGCTTATAAAGACAATGCTCTACATTCTACTTTGGTGAGTAGTGCCTGGGGTCTTAAAAGCCTGTGAGTGGCCATCTAAGATACTCCACTGGTCTCATCCCTTCAGCAGCAAGGGAGAATGAAGAGAACAGGATACAAGGAAAAGATTAGTCTGAAGGACTAATTGTCCACAGCTACCAAGGCCTCCACCGCACTGAGTCCAGTACAGCTAGATGGTGCCCAGCTACCACCACTAACTGCTCTGACCAGGATCACAACAGAGGGTTCTGGACAGAGCTGGAGAAGGATGTAGAGCATATTTCTAACTCAAAAAAAAAAAGACCAGATTTACTGGCCTATAGGAGACTGGAGAAACCTCCAGAGTATGGCCCCCAGACACCTTTTTAGCTCAGTGGTGAAGCTACCTCCGAGGTTCACTGTTCAGCCTGGGAGTGGACAGCCCCATAAAACCAAATGAGACTAATGAGGTACAGGAGTCCAGTGACAAAGGCCAGAAGGCAGAAGGGGACAAGGAAGCTGGGGATAGGGAACCCAAGGTTGAGTAAGGATATTGTTGATGTGTTGTGAGATTGTTAACCATTGTCATAGGGCAACATTTGTAGTAACTGTTAAATGAGAAACTATTTAGTTCTGTAAGCCTTCATCTTAAGTGAGAATAACTGCACAATTGGAATAGCGTAGTCAATGTCACTGAACTGTGTATGTAGAAATTTTTGAAACGGTGTATCTTTGGCTATGTGTATTTTCACCAAAAAAAATAAAAGGTTGAGAATTTAGAGGGTTAATATGTTGTGGGGTTGTTAACCAGTGTCATAAAACAACATGTGTACTACTGTTTCATGAGAAACTATTTGTTCTGTAAGTCTTCACCTGAAGTACAATAAAATATAAAAAATAAAAAAGAATTAAAAAAATTAAATACTTTCATTATCAAAATATTTTACCAAAAGAGTAAAAAGAGACACCACAGTCTGAGAAAAGAATTTTGGAAACAACATGTCTGACAAGGGTCTAATCTCTCAATATGTAGAAAACTTCAACATCTTGACAAAAAAAGACAAACAATCCAACTTAAAAATATGGACAAAGAACATAAACAGACACTTCACTAAAGGAGCCATTCAGGCAGCTAAAAACACATGAAGACGTGCTCTGGATCATTAGCCATTGTTGTTGTTTTCACAACGTGACCAAGGTAAATGAAGACACTGAAAGGTACACAAGAATAAAAGACAACTATGGTAAATGCTATAACATATTAAATTGTGCAACAACAGTAATAACAACCAAAAATTTTTCAGTTGTTACATAAGTAGACATGTATGCTAAATAGGTATGGGAGGGCGTAAAGGAGTACATGCTCATGCATATATAGGTGTAGTTATGAGCATTTGTATACACATATTTGTATGTGCTGCATATATGTTAGGTACCACTTGGTGTCATCCAGTTGGTTCTGACTCATAGCGACCCTATGTACAGCACAATGAAACACTACCCAGTCCTGCACAATTCTCACAATCATTGCTATGGTAGATCCTATTGTTGCAAACATTGTATCAATCCATCTTGTTGACGGTCTTCCTCTTTTTCGCTGACCCTCTGCTTTACTAAGCGTAATGTCTTTCTCCAAGGACTGGCCCTCCTAAAAATATGTCCAAAGTACGTGAGATGAAGTGTCACCATCCTCACTTCTAAGGGGCATTATGGCTGTACATCTTCTAACACAAATTTGTTCTTGCTTCTGTCAGTCCATGGTATATTCCATATTATTTGCCAACACTGTAATTCAAAGATATTAATTCTTCTTCAGTCTTTCTTATTCATTGTCCAGCTTTTGAATGTGTATGAGGCAATTGAAAATACCATGGCTTTGGTCAGGCACACTTTAGTCCTCAAAGAGTTATGTTTACTTTTTAACACTTTAAAGAGATTTTTTGTCACAGATCTTCCCAATGCAGTATGTCATTTGGTTTCTTGACTGGCTTCCATGGGCATTGATTATGGCTCCAAGTAAAATGAAATCCCTGACACCTTCAATATTTTCTCTATTTATCATGATGTTGCTTATTGGTCCATTTGTGAGGATTTTTGTTTTCTTTATGTTGAGGTGTAATCCACATTGAAGGCTGTAGTCTTCGATCTTCATCAGTAAGTGCTTCAAGTCCTCCTCACTTTCAGCAAGCAAGATTGTGTCATCTGCATATCGAAGGTTAATGAGTCTTCCTCCAATCCTGATGCCTCCTCCTTCTTCATATAGTCCAGCTTCTTGGATTATTTGCTCAGCATACAGATTGAATAAGTATGGTGAAAGGATACAACCCTGACGCACACCTTTCCTGTTTTAAGCCATGCAGTATCCCCTTGTTCTGTTTGAACGACTGACTGCCTCTTGCCCTACGTGCAGACTCCTCCTGATACAATTACGTTTCCTGGAATTTCCATTCTTTGCAATTTTGACCATAGTTTATTATGATCCATGCTGTCAAATGCCTTTGTATAGTCAATAAAACACAGATAATCATCTTTCTGGTATTCTCTGCTTTCAACCAAGATCCATCTGACATCAGCAATGATATCCCTCATTCCATGTCTTCTTCTGAATCCAGCCTGAATTTGTGACAGTTCCCTGTCGATGTACTACTGCAGCCACTTTTGAATTAACTTCAGCAAAATTTTACTTGTGTGTGATACTAATGATATTGTTTGATATCTTCCACATTCTGTTGGATCACCTTTCTTTGGAATCAGCACAAATATGGATCTCTTCCAGTTTATTGGTCAGGTAGCTGTCTTCCAAATTTCTTGGCATAGAAAGTGAGTACTTCCAGTGTTGCAACCATTTGTTGAAACATCTCAGTTGGCATTCCATCAATTCCTGGAGCCTCATTTTTTGCCAAGGTCTTCAGTGCAGTTTGTACTTCTTCCTTTGATACCATCAGTTCTTGTTTGTATGCTACCTCCTGAAATTGTAGAACATAGAAAAATTATTTTAGGTACAATGACTCTTCGTACTTCTTAATTTTCTTTTGATGCTTCCTGTGTCATTCAATATTTCGCCCATAGTATTCTCTCAATATAGTGACTCGAGGCTTGAATTTTTTTTCTAGTTCTTTCAGCTTGAGAAATACTGAATGTTTTCTTCTGTTTTGCTTGTTTAACTTCAGGTCTTTGCACATTTTGTTATAATATTTTACTTTGTCTTCTTGGGCTGTCTTTGAAATCTGTTCAACTCTTTTACTTCATCGTTTCTTCCTTTCTCTTTAGCTACCCTACATTCAAGAACAAGTTTCAGAGTCTCTTCTGACATCCATTTTCGTCTTTTCTTTCTTTCCTGTTTTTTTAATGAACTTTTGCTTTCTTTATGTATGATGTCCTTGATGTCTTCCCACAATCTCTCTGGTCTTTGGTCATTAGTCAAATCTATTCTTGAGATGGTTTCTAAATTCAAGTGAGATATACTCAAGGCTGTAATTTGGCTCTCATTGACTTGTTCTAATTTTCTTTAGCTTCAACTTGAACTTGAATATGAGCCATTGATGGTCTGTTCCACAGTAGGCCCCCAGCCTTCTTCTGACTGGTAATATTGAGCTTCTCTGCTGTCTCTTTCCACAGGTATAGTTGATTTGATTCCTGTATATTCCATCAGGTGAGGTTCAAGAGTATAGTTGTTGTTTATGTTATTGTAGAAAGTTATTTGAAATGAATAAGTTGTTGATCTTGCAATATTCTATCATGCAATCTCCAGTATTCTTTCTGTCATAAAGGATGTATTTTCCAGCTACTGATCCTTCTTCTTTGTTTCCAACTAAGACAGACTTTTGCATTCCAATTACAAGTAATTATCAATGCATGTAGATCACATGTTTGATCTATTTCAGACTGCAGAAGTTGGAGAATATCTTCAATTTCTTCATCTTTAGCATTAGTGCTTGTTTGTAAATTTGAATAATAGTACTATTAACTGGTCTTCTTTGTAGGCATGTGGATATTATCTTATCACTGACAGTGTTATACTTCAGGAAAGATCTTGAAATATTCTTTTCGACAATGAATGTGAAGCCATTCCTCTTCAATTTGTCATTCCTGGTATTGTAGACCATATGATTGTCCATTTCAAAATGGCCAATACCAGTCCATTTCAGCTCACTAATGCTTAGGATATCGATGTTTATGTGTTCCATTTCATTTTGGATGACTTCCAATTTTCCTAGATTCATACTTTGTACATTCAACATTATGATTATTAATGGATATTTGCAGCTATTTCTTCTCATTCTGAGTCATGCCACACCAGCAAATGAAGGTCGTGAAAGCTTTACTCCATCCACATCATTAAGGTTAACTGTACTTTGAGGAGGCAGCTGTTCCTCAGTCATATTTTGAGTGCTTTCCAACCTGAAAGGCCCATCTTCTGTTGCTATATTAGACACTGTTCCACTGCTATTCATAAGGTTTTCACTGGCCAATTTTTTCATAAATAGATCTCCAGGTCCTTCTTCCTAGTCTGTCTTAGTCTGGAAGCTCCACTGAATTGTGTCTGCCATGGTTGACCCTGCTGGTATTTGAAATACTGGTGGCATAACTTCCAGCATCACAACAACACACAAGCTACTGCAGTACAACAAACTGACTGACAAGTGGTTGTATTAGCCATTTAAAAAAAAAAAACAACCAAACCTGTTGCTGTCAAGTCTATTCCAATTCATAGTGTATTAGCCATTAGAGAGATACGAATCAAGACTACAATGAGACACCATCTCACCCCTGCAAAAATGGCACCGATCAAAAAAACAGAAAACCAACAAATGATGGTGAGGTTGTTGGGAGACTGGAACTCTTAGACACTGCTGGTGTGATTGTAAAATGGTACAACCACTACGGAAAAAGGTATAATGCTTCCTCAAAAAGCTAAAAATAGAAACACCTTATGATCCAACAATCCCACTCCTAGGCATATATCCTAGAGATGTAAGATCAGTGATGTGAATAGACATATACACATCCATGTTTATTGGAGCATTATTCATAATGGCAAAATGTGGAACCATCCTAAGTGCCCATCAACAGATGAATGGATAAACATAATGTGATGCATTCATATAATGGAATACTATGCAACAATAAAGAATAATGATGAGTACATGAAACATCTTGTAACATAGATTAATCTGGAAGACATTAACCTGAGGTAAATAAGTGAATTACAAAAGGACAAATATTGTATGATATTATTTTTATAAAAAGTCAAAAATAAGTTTACACACAGAAAGCAACGTTCTGTGATGGTTACCAAGGATGGAAGGGGTGGGGAGGGAGAATCGATTATTAAATAATAGACACGTGTTAATTCTGATGACAGGAAAGGCAATGCACAATATGGGCAAAGTCAGCACAATGTGACCAAGGTAAATGAAGACACTGAGAGATATGCAAGAATAAAGGACAACTACTGTAAATGCTATAACATATAAAATTCTGCAACACCAGTAATAACAACCAAAAGTTTGTGAGTGGTTACATAAGTACATATGTATGCTACATAGGTGTGGGAAGGCATAAAGGAGTACATACACATACATATATAGGTATTGTTGTGGACATTTGTATATACATATTTGTATGTGCTGCACATATATTCATATATATAATAGAGCATATAGGGGGCACAGTTATGGAAACTTCTTAGTCATATCCAAACACCTAGTGGCACTGAGTTACTGGGCTTAAAGGTTAAGGACTGTAGTTTTGGGGGGACATTTAGGTCAATTGGCATAACATAGTTCATAAAGAAAATATTCTACATCCTAGTGTGGTAAGTAGCGTCTGGGATTTTAAAAGCTTGCAAGTACTCATCTAAGATACAGCTATTGGTTTCTCCTGTGTGGAGCAAAGGAGAGTGAAGGAAACCAAAGACTAATGGAAGCAATTGGTCTACAGGACTGTTGGCCCACATGAACCACAGCCTCCTCTAGCCTGAGACCAGAAGGACTAGATGGTGCCTGGCTACCACTACCAGCCACTCTGACCAGGGAAACAATAGGTCTTGGTTAGAATAGGGGAAAAATGTAGGACAAATCTCAAATTCATAAACAAAAAAACCAGGCTCACTTATCTGACTTACAGGTGACTTACAGGTCACCTTTCAACCAAGTAATAGATTGCCCTATAAAATATACAATAACACCTGTGAGGAATGTACTCCTTAGAACAATCAACTATACGAGACCAAATGGGCAACATTTGCCCAAAAGCAAAAATAAGAAGGCGGGGGGGGGGGGGGGCAGGGAAATTGGAGGGATGGAAACAAAGAAGGCAGGGTGGAAATGGTGAGAGTGCTCACACATTGCAGGGATAGCAACTAATGTCATGGAAAATTTGTGTATGAATTATTGAGTGGGAAACTAATTTTCTGTGTCAACTTTCACCTAAAATACAATGCGGTGTTCAAAAACATTATAAAAAATAAAAAGAAATAAGGAGAAGAATAATATCGAACATAGCTCGTTCTCTGGGGATAGCCAGCAAGGAAACCAAGATATCAGAAAATTGCATCTGGCTGGAGGTCAGCAGGTGGTTTCAGAACTGTAGATGTTAGAACTGAGTATACAAATAAAAAACATGGAATTAGAGATCCAGAAAGATGCTACTTCATTCATTCATATATTCAATAAATTAATTGAGTGTCTACTCTGTTCCAGGCACTACATTAGGTGCTCAGCAGTAACCAAGGCAGACATGGTCCTTGCTATTATATAGCTTATAATCTGTCTGACTGTAAGTTACAGATAGAAATGGATTTGAAAAAGCCAGGTGTCATGTACCATTCATCCAATGGAGGCTTACTGACTTATTGCTTACCATGCAGAAGCTGGGGTGAGGGGTGGGGGCTAAGATGAACACATCGAGCACTGCCTTCAAAAAAGGTACAAATTTCATTAGAGTACATAAGCAATATACAAGAATAACTATGCAATACGAAAGCATAAGATTCAATAAGACAACACCAGGCACTGTTCCTGGTGCCCAATGGGTGTTCAGTAAATGGTAACAATTACTTTAACAAGTGTAACTAATGTAGTTTGAATCAGGGAGGTAGTGTAGTGCAAAACTAAGAAAGGTTTCCTGAAGGTGATATTTGACCCAAGCCTTCAAATAGAGAAAGGATTTTGTACTTTCAGAGTGAGTAAGAAGACCCATTTCAGTCATGAAGAGTGAAGGAAAAGCAGAAAAGAAGGATAAAAGAAATAGTAGAATTTCTGTGTGTGAAGACTAGAACATAGGACAGAGCAACCAGATATCAACCCAGGTAGGGAAGTCACAAAAGGAAATCAAAGCTAAAACACTGAAAATAGGAAAACAGACGTCAATATATAAAAGACGACAACATTAAAACAAAAAAGAGGGACTTAAAAAATGTGGACATACATTTTTCATACGGAGAGGAAGTCAAAGCGATATAAAGAAATAAAAGACTACTACAAATTTAGAAAAATAGGGGTAAATATTAAGGTAACCACAAAGAAAACTAACAATCCTACAAGTCAAAATAAAAAACTAGAAAAATATGAAGACTCAGCAAACACAAAATCAACAACAATGAAAAAGACTGAAAGAAAATACATAAAGAAAAACAACTCAGCACAGAAAATTAAGTGGAACAAAGAAACTGTCAACAACACACAAAAAAGGACATCAAAATGACAGCACTAAACTCATACCTATCAATAATTAAGCTGAATATAAATGGACTAAATGGACTAATAAAGAAACAGAGAGTGGCAGATTGGATTAAAAAAACACGATCCATCTATGTGCTGCCTACAAGAGACACATTTTAGACTTAAAGACACAAACAAAACTCAAAGGATGGGAAAAACTACATAAAGCAGACAAAACTCAAAAAAGAGCAGGAGTGGCAATTTTAATCTCTGAAAAAATATATTTTGGAGTAAAATCCAGTAGAAAGGATAAGGAAAGACACTGTACAATGATTAAAGTGTCAATACACCAGGAAGACATAACTATAATAAATATTTATGCATCCAACCACAGAGCTCCAAAATACATAAAAGAAACTCTAACGGCATTGAAAAGAGAGCTAGACAGCTCCACAATAGTAGTAGGAGATATCAACACACCACTTTCGGTGAAGGACAGAACATCCAGAAAGAAGCTCAATAAAAGACACAGAAGATCTAAATGCTACAATCAACCAACTTGATCTCATAGACATATACCAAACACTCCATCCAACAGCAGCCAAGTAGACTTTCTTTTCCAGTGTGCACAGAACATTCTCATATTAGGTCATAAAGCAAGTCTTAACAAAATCCAAGGCGTCAAAACATTACAAAGCATATTTTCGGACCATAAAGTCATAAAACTAGAAATTAATAATAGAAAAAACAAGGAAAAAAATCAAACACATGGAAACTGAACAACACCATGCTCAAAAACTCCTGGGTTATAGAAGAAATTAAGGATGGAATAAAGAAATTCTAGAATCAAACAAGAACGAAAACACATTCTACCAGAACCTTTGAGACACAGAAAAAGCAGTGTTCAGAGGTCAGCTTATAGCAATAAATGCACACATCTAAAAAGAAGAAAAGGCTATAATCAAAACATTAACCCTGCAACTGGAACAAGTAGAAAGAGAACAGCAAAAGAAGCGCTCAGGTGCCAGAAGAAAGGAAATAACAAGAATTAGAGCACAATTAAATGAAATAGAGAATAGAAAAACAACTGAAAGAATTAAGAAGTCCAAAAGCTTGTTCTTTGAACAGATCAACAAAATCGATAAACCATTGGCTAAACTGACAATAGAAAAACAGGAGAGGAAGAAAATAACCTTTATAAAAAATGAGATGGGTGATATCACAGCAGACCCAACTGAAATTAAAAGGATCATGACAGAATACTATGAAAAATTGTACTCTAACAAATTCGAAAACCTAAAGGAAATAGACAAATTCCTAGAAACTCACTACCTCCCTAAACTAACACAAACAGAAGTAGAACAACTAAATAAACCTATAACAAAAGAAGGGACTGAAAAGGTAAGGAAAAAACTCCTAACAAAAAAAAACCCTGGCCCAGATATCTTCACTGGAGAGCTCTACTAAACTTTCGGAGAAGAGTTAACACCACCACTATTAAAGGTTTTTCAGAACATAGAGAAGAACGGAATACTCCTAAACTTATTCTACGAAGCCAGCATAATCCTAATATCAAAACCATGTAACGACACCACAAAAAAGAAAATTACAGACCAATATCCCTCAAGAACATTAATGCAAAAATTCTCAACAAAATTCTAGCCAATAGAATTCAGCAACATATCAAAAAAATAATTCATCATGATCAAGTGGGATTTGTAGAAGGTATGCAGGGGTAGTTCAACATAAGAAAAACAATCAGTATACTCCATCACATAAATAAAACGAAAGACAAGAACCACGTGATCTTATCAATCGATGCAGAAAAGGCATTTGACAAAGTCCAACACCGATTCATGATAAAAACTCTCAACCAGATAGGAATATAAGGGAAATTCCTCAAAATAATTAACGGCATTTATACAAAGCCAACAGCCAACATCATCCTAAATGCAGAGACGTTGAAAGCACTCCCCTTCAGAACGGGAACCAGACAAGGATGCCCTTTATCACCGCTCTTATTCAACTTTGTACTGGAGGTCTTAGCCAGAGCAATTAGGCTAAAAAAAGAAATAAAGGGCATCCAAAATGGTAGAGAAGAAGTCAAAGTATTTCTGTTTGCAGATGATAAGATCTTAAACACAGAAAACCCCAAAGAATCCACAGGAAAACTACTGGAACTAATAGAAGATTTCAGCAAAGTTTCAGGATATAAGATAAACATACAAAAATCAGTTGGTTTCCTTTACACCAATAAAGAGAACCTCAAAGAGGAAATCACCACATCAATACCATTTACAATAGCCCCCAAGAAGATAAAATACTTGGGAATAAATCTAACCGGAGATATCAAAGGCCTATACAATAAAAACTACAAGACACTACTGCAAGAAACCAAAAGAGACCTGAATAAGAGGAAAAACATACCTTGCTCATGAAGAGGAAGACTCCACATTGTTAAAATGTTAATTTTACCCAAAGTTATCTACATATACAATGCAATCCCAATCCAAATTCCAATGGCATTTTTTAATGAGATGGAGAAAATAATCACCAACTTTATATGGAAAGGGAAGAGATCCAGAATAAACAAAGCATTACTCAAGAAGAACAAAGTGGGAGGCCTCACACTACCTGATTTTAGAACCTATTATACTGCCACAGTAGTCAAAACAGCCTGGTGCTGGTATAAGAGATATATAGACCAATGGAACAGAATTGAGAATCCAGACATAAATTCATCCACCCATGAGCAGCTGATATTTGACAAAAGGCCAAAGTCCAGTAATTGGGGAAAAGACAGTTTCTTTAACAAATGGTGCTGGCATAACTGGATATCCATCTGCAAAAAACGGAAACAAGACCCATACCTCACCCATGCACAAAAACTTACTCAAAATGGATCAAAGACTTAAATATGAAATAAAAAACAAATATCATGGAAGAAAAAATAGGGACAACGCTAGGAGCCCTAATATATAGCATAAACACAATACAAACCATAAGTAACAATGCACAAGCACCAGAAAAGAGACTAGATAAATGGGAGCTCCTAAAAATCAAACACTTATGCTCATCAAAAGACTTCATCAAAAGAGTCAAAAGACAACCTACAGACTGGGAAAAAATTTTTGGCTATGACAAATCCAGTCAGTGTCTAATATCTAAAATCTTCAAGATACAGCAAAACCTCAGCAGCAAAAAGAGAAACAACCCAATTAAAAAATGGGCAAAGGATATGAACAAGCACTTCGCCAAAGAAGATATTCAGGCGGCTAACAGACACATGAAGAAATGCTCACGATCATTAGCCATTTGAGAAATGCAGATCAAAACTACAAAGAGATACCATCTCACCCCAACAAGGCTAGTGTTAATCCAAAAACCACAAAATAATAAATACTGGAGAGTTTGTGGAAAGACTGGAACACTTATACACTGTTGGTGGGAATGTACAATGGTACAAACACTTTGGAAGTTGATTTGGTGCTTCCTTACAAAGCTAGAAATAGAAGTACCATAGGATCTAGCTACCCTACTCCTTGGAATATATCCTAGAGGAATAAGAGCCATCACATAAGTAGATATATGCACACCCATGTTCATTGCAGCACTGTTCACAATAACAAAAAGATGGAAACAACCTAAGTGCCCATTAACGGACGAACTGATAAATTATCGTATATCCACACAATGGAATACTACACAACAATAAAGAACAAAAATGAAGCCATGAAATATAACATGGAGGAATCTGGAGGGCATTATGATGAGTGAATTTAGTCAGTTACAGAAGGACAAATATTGTATAAGATCACCATTATAAGAACACAAGGAAAGGTGTAAACTCAGAAGAAAGCATTCTTTGATGTTTATGAGGGTGGGGAGGGAGGGTGCGGGTTATTTACTAACTAGATAGTAGATAAGAATTATCTTAGGTGAAGGGAAGGATAGCACACACTGCAGAAGAAGTCAGCACAACTGGACTAAACCAAAGCTAAGAAGTTTCCTGAATACAATTAAACACTTTGAGGGACAGAGTAGCAGGGGTAGGGGTCTGGGGACCATGCTTTCAGGGATACCTAGGTCAATTGGCATAACAATGCTTATTAAGAAAATATTCTGCACCCTACTTTGGTGAGCGGCATCTGGGGTCTTAAAAGTTTGCAAGTGGCCATCTAAGATGCATCAGTTGGTCCCAACCCCCTGGAGTAAAGGAGAATGAAGAACACCAAAGACACAAAGAAAGTATTAGCCCAAGAGACAGAAAGGGCCACATAAACCAGAGACTTAATCAGCCTGAGACCAGAAGAACTAGACGGTGCCTGGCTACCACCAATGACTGCCCTGACAGGGAACACAACAGAGAGTCCCTGATGGAACAGAAGAAAGGTGGGGTGCAGAACTCAAATTTTAGTAAGAAGACTAGACTTAATGGTCTGAGACTGGAGGAACCCCAGAAAGCATGGGCCGCATATTCTGTATCAGCCCAGGACTAAAACAATTTCCGAGGCCAACTCTTCAGACAGGGAATGGACTGGACTGTGGGACATAAAGTGATACTCGTGAGGAGTGTGCCTCTTAGCTCAAGTAGATACAAGAGACTAAACGGGCAGCTTCTGTCCAGAGGTGAGATGGGAAGGCAGAGAAGGCTAGGAGGTGGTTGAATGGACATGGGGAATCAGGGGTGGAAAGGAGGAGTGTGCCGTCACAGTATGGGGAGAGCAATTAGGGTCATATAAGAGGGTATGTATAAATTTTTGTATGGGAGACTAACTTGAAATATAAACTTCACTTAAACTACAACAATAAACAAAAAAAGTAAAAACAAAGACAAAAAAAGACTCAGCAAACAGAAAACCAGCAATAATGAAAAAGATGCAAAGAAAATACGTAAAAACAAATGACTCAGCATGGAAAATTAAATATAACAATGAAACTGTCAACAACACACATTCACACACAAAAATACATCAAAAATGACAGGAGTGACTTCCGGCAACATGGACCTCTAGGCAGAAGCACCATGCAGTCCCTCTACAGCAAAGATCTGAAAAACTAAGCCAAACAGAGAAAACAGCACTCCTGAAACCCTAAACATCAAATGAAGAGATAAAGAACTCAGCCAAGCGCCAAATGGAATAAGAAACTGACAGAGAAGAGAGAGCAAGGAGACATACATGCAGACGTCCCCTATCAGCTAACACAGCATGGATCTGCCATCTTGGACTCCTATCAGAGACCAGCAAACAGGGGGTACAAGAAAGCAGCTTCACAGAGCTTCCAGCAGGAGACAGAACAACTGGTAAACAGCGATATATGCTTTCCCAACCCCACCCTTCTTCACCCCCACTCGGCCTCCTCTGCTTCCCGCAGCCACAGTCTCTTGGCCAGGAAGCACCGGCTGCTTGGATTCCACCCACCCACACTGGCCGACTTCCTGAATGCCATTTGATGGCTGATGGTGTTGCTTTTTTCTACTTCTTTTGATTTCTTCCTTACCTCTCATCACCTCCCCCTCCTTTTGCTCAAATACCTGGTTCTGTGTGCCATCTTTGCTTCTTCCTGAGGGGCTGTGGAGCTCTGCTCCAGTGTCCAACTGCTTCACAGTCCATGCTGCCACTCTGGTAGAATCCCAAGGCTTCTGTTTGTTTTGAATTGTTTGTATGGTGTCTTTTTCTTTTCTTGAGTTGTGAGCCTGTTCTGGCGGAGCAGTGCTGTGCGGCCTGGGACATACCCCCTCAGCTTGCGCAGATGAACAGAGAGATCCCTGAGACCATTTCTTTTTTCATGTTTTTTTTTTTTTTGGGGGGGGGGTTCTTGTTCTTTGTTTAAAATTTGTTTTGTTTTCTTTTCCCTCTTTTTCCCTTTTTTGTCATTCTTCATTACTCAGTTTCTTGTCTCTCTATACATTCCTTCTCTTCCTGTTCTATGAATACCTGGTGCCAAGTGACACCTTTATGCCTTCTAAACATGCTGTACTTCAACACGTGGGAACTACTTCCCCAGACCTTGTAGCCACACCGGTGGGATCCCTGGAAGCTTTTCTTTTTTCTTTCTAGTTTTTATTTATTCATTTTCTTTCTTTTTTTTCCTTCTCCTTTCTGTTTTTCTCCATTTCATAGTCTCTCATCTCTCCATGCCAAAAGCAAGCTCCCCTACCATTCTTTTTTGTTTGTTTGTATGTTTTTGGCTCCTGTTCCTCTCTCCTCTCTCCTATACCCATCTTAGCTGCACACATCACAATCTACCCCCTCCATCCTGCCTACCTGCACTACGTGTTAAAATCACACCACCAAGCAGCACAGGCACAGCCTACCGGAACCTGCCCTGCACTGATTACTGACCCACCCTAGTGGCTGTAGTAAGTGCCACAAACAAACCACCCAGCAAATCCTCTTCATCTAGACATGCCCTGCTGTACCACATCTGAGTGAATGATCCTGCCAATTGGAGAAGGAAGCAAAAAGTATCTTGCCCACAGACATGCAAACAACAAAGAACACAAAGCCTGCCTGCTCAGACATAGCCAAATTTTTTTAAAAAAGGATGAAACAAACAAATCTACAATCATTAAACAAGAAAATGAACCACTGAATGCCCCAAAGACAGCAGACAATATCAAAACATTTTCAAAAACAAGACAGGAAGTTTCCGGTAAGCATCCAAAATAAAACACCAGATGACTTTCCAGTGGAAGAAAAGGCACTAGAACTCCCTGATAGGGAATTCAAATCTCTAATACTCAGAATAATCCAAGAGTTGAAGAAAAAAGCAGACCAAAATGAGGAAATAATAGACAAATTCATGGGAAAGGTAGACATATTTATGGAAAATACAGAAAAAAAATGGACGAATTCAGGAAACTAATGCAGGAACAAAATACCAAAATAAATTCAAAACTGGAAATTATACAAAAACAACAATTAGAAATCCAAATGATAAACAGCAAGATTTCAGAAATGGACAGTGTCATAGAAGGGCTGAGGAGCAGATTTGAAATGGTGGAAGACAGGATCAGTGGAATTGAAGAAAAATATTTAGATACAACTCTGTTCGAGGAAAACTCAGGAAAAAAAAACAAAGAAAAATGAAGAGACCCTGAGAGTTATGTGGGATACAATCAAAAGCAAAAATTTACAAGTGATCAGAATTCCAGAACAGGGGGAGAAAACAGAAAACACAGAGAGGATCATTGAAGAACTGCTGACAGAAAACTTCCCCAACATCATGAAAGATGAAAAGCTGACCATCCAAGAAGCTCAATGAACACCATATAGGATAGACCCCAAAAGAACATCACCAAGGCATATCATAATCACAGTTGCCAAAACCAAAGACAAAGAATCCTGAGAGCAACTTGTGAAAAACAAGAAGTCACATGCAGAAGAGAAAAAATACGACTAAGCTCACATTATTCAGCAGAAACCACGCAGGCAAGAAGGCAATGGAATGACATATATAAAACCTTGAAAGAAAAATATTGCCAGCCAAGAATAACGTATCCTGCAAAACTCTCATTCAAATACAATGGTGAAATTAAGACATTTCCAGATAAAAAGAAATTAAGGGAATATGTAAAAACCAAACCACACTTACAAGAATTATTAAAGGGATTCTTTCAATCTGAGAACAAACAACTTCAGCTCACAGGCCAAATCTAGGACGTAGGATTGTACCAGCCAGAAACCAATCTAGAAAATGAACCCTCAAGGACTATCCAAAACCAAACGAACTACAACAGGGAATCAGAGCAGTTAATCTGTAAATGACAACAACATCAGAACAATAAAAGAAGGAATAAATGGTGTAGGTAGAGAACCTTCTAAGGGAGAGGAAGGCAAGACGATACCAAGTAATAATAGACTGCTTCAAACTTAGAAACATAAGGGTAAATTTCACAGTAACCACAAAGAAAGTTAACAAACATACTCATAAAAATAAAGAAGAAAAACAGAAAGTCTCAGCAAAAACAAAACCTACAAAAACAAAAGAAATGAAAAAAAAAATCCACAAACAGAAGTAATTCAGCACAGGAGAGTAAGAACAAAGAAAACGTCAGCACCACAAAAAAAATCACTACAAAATGACAGCAACAAACTCACATCTATCAATAATTACACTGAATAAACACGGACTCAATGCACCCATAAAGAGATGGAGAGTGACAGAATGGATAAAAAAACAGAATCCATCAATACGCTGTCTACAAGAGACACACCTTGGAAACAAAGATGTGAATTTACTAAAAGTCAAAGGTTGGAAAAAAATATATCAAGCTAACAACTACAAAAAAGAGTAGAAGTGGCAATACGAATCTCAGGTAAAATAGACTTTAAAACGAAATCCACGATAAAAGACAAAGAAGGACACTATATACTGATTAAGGAGATGATCCATCATGAAGACATAACCATAATAAACATCTACGCACCCAATGACAGGGCTCCAAAATACATAAAGCATACTCTAACAACACTGAAAAGAGAAATTGACAGTTCCACAATAATAGTAGGAGACTTCAACACACCTCTCTCAGTAAAGGACAGAATAACTAAAAAGAAAAGCAGCAAATATACAGAAGACCTAAAGGGAACAATCAACCAACTTGACCTCATAAACATATATAGAACACTCCACCCAACAGCTGCAAAGTACACATTCTTTTCCAATGCACATGGAATGTTCTCCAGAATAGACCACATCTTAGGCCACAGAGCAATCCTCAACAAGATCCAAAACGCTGAGATAATTCAAAGTATCTTCTCTGACCACAACATCATGAAAGTAGAAATTAACAACAGAAAGATCAAGGAAAAAACTCAGAGGACAATTTACAGCAATAGATGCACACATCAAAAAAGAAGAAAGGGACAAAATCAAAACATTAACTACACAACTCAAACAAATAGAGAAAAGCAAAAAATGCTCTTAACCACTGGAAGAAAGGAAATAATAAATATCAGGGCAGAAATAAATGAAATAGAGAACAGAAAAACAATAGAAAGAATCAACAAAACCAAAAGTTGGTTCTTTGAAAGAATCAACAAAATCGACAAACCACTTGCCAGAATGACAAAAGAAAAACTGAAGAGGATGCAAATAACCCAAATAAGAAATGAAATGGGGGAAATTACAACAGACTCAATTGAAATTAAAAGGATTATAACAAAATATTATGAAAAACTATACTCCAACAAATTTGAAAACCTAGAAGAAATGGATAAATTTCTAGAAACACAGCACCTACCCAAACTACAACAAAAGTGATGTTGAAAATCTGAACAGACCCATAACAAGAGAAGAGATTGAAAAGGTAATAAAAAAAACTCCCAACCAAAAAAAGCCCTGGCCCAGATGGCTTCACTGGAGACTTGTATAAAACATTCACAGAAGAGCTTGTACCAATACTACTCAAGCTATTTCAGAGCATAGAAAAGGAAGCAACACTTCTGAATTCATTGTTTGAAGCCAGCATAACACTGATACCAAAATCAGGCAAAGATGCCGCAAAGAAGGAAAATTACAGACCAATATCTCTCATGAATATAGACACAAAAATTCTCGACAAAATTCTAGCGAATAAATTCAGCATCATATCAAAAAATAATACACCACAACCAAGTAGGATTCATACCAGGTATGCAAGGATGGTTCAACATTAGAAAATCAATCAATGTAATCCACCACATAAATTAAAGGGAAGAAAAGAATCACATGATCATCACAATTGATGCAGAAAAGGCATTCGACAAAGTCTAACACCAATTCCTGATAAAAACTCTCAATAAAATAGGTATAGAAGGGAAATTTCTCAACATAATAAAGGGCATCTATGCAAAACCAACAGCCAACATCATTCTTAATGGAGAAAGTCTGAAAATATTCCCCTTGAGAACAGGAACAAGACAAGGATGCCCTTTACCACCACTCTTATTTAACATTGTGCTGGAATTCCTAGCTAGAGCAATAAGGCAAGAAAAAGAAATAAAGGGCATCCAAATTGGTAATGAAGAAGTTAAACTTGTCCCTGTTTGCAGATGATATGATACTATACATAGAAAACCTTAAAGACTCCACGAGAAATCTATTGGAACTAATAGAAAGATTCAGCAGAGTAGCAGGATACAAGATAAACATACAAAACTCAGTTGGATTCCTATACATCAATAAGGAGAACGATGAAAAGTAAATCAGGAAAACAGTATCATTTATAATAGTCCCTAAGAAAATAAAATACTTAGGGATAAGTTTAACCAGAGATATAAAAGACCTATACAAAGAAAACTGCAAAACACTACTGCATGAAACCCAAAGGGATCTACATAAATGGAAAAACATACCATGCTCATGGATAGGTAGACTCAACATTGTGAAAATGACAATTCTACCCAAAGCAATTTACCAATACACCGCAATCCCAATCCAAATACCAAAAACATTCTTCAAAGGGATGGAAAAACTAATCATTAACTTTATATGGAAAGGGAAGAAGCCCCGAATAAGTAAAGCACTACTGAAGAAGAATAAATTTGGATAACTCACACTAGCTGACTTCAGAACCTACTATACTTCTACCGTAGTCAAAACAGCCTGGTACTGGTACAATGACAGATACATTGACCAATGGAACAGATTTGAGAACCCAGATGTAAATCCATCCACATATGGTCACCTGATCTTTGACAAGGGCCCAAAGTCCATCAAATGGGGAAAAGACAGTCTTTTTAACAAATGGTGCTGGCAAAACTGGATATCCATCTGCAAAAAAAAATGAAAGGGGACCCATACCTCACACCATGTACAAAAACTAATTCAAAATTGATCAAAGACCTAAATATAAAACCAAAAACTATAGTGTTCATAGAAGAAAAAATAGGACCATTGTTACAGTCCCTAATACAAGGCATTAACAGGATACAAACCATAACCATCAACACACAATCCCCAGAAGATAAGCTATATAACTGGTGTCTTCTAAAAATCAAACACCTATGCTCTTCAAAAGGCTTCACCAAAAGAGTAAAAAGAGAACCTACAGACTGGGAAATAATTTTTGGACAGTACAAGTCAGACAAAGATCTAGTCTCCATAATCTACAAGAAAATCCAACACCTCTACAACAAAAAGACAAATAATCCTATTAAAAAATGGGCAAAGGAAATGAACAGACACTTCACCAAAGAAGACGTTCAAGCTGCCAACAGGCACATGAGGAAATGCTCACTATCACTAGCCATTAGAGAAATGCAAATTAAAACCACAATGAGATACCATCTTACCCGGCATTACTGGCACAAATCAAAAACACTGAAAATAACAAACTTTGGAGAGGCTGCGGGGAGATTGGAACTCTTATGCACTGCTGGTGAAAATGCAAAATGATACAACCATTTTGGAAAATGTTATGGCACTTCCTTAGAAAGCTAGAAATAGAAATACCATATGATCCAGCAATCCCACTCCTAGGAATACTTCCTAGAGAAATAAGAGCTGTCTCATGAATAGGCATATGCACAATCATGTTCATGGCAGCATTGTTCACAATAGCAAAACGATGGAAACAACGTAAGTACCCATCAACAGATGAATGAATAAACAAACTATGGTATATACACACAATGGTGTACTATGGAATGAGAATGAACAATGATGAATCTGTGAAGCATCTCATAACGTGGGTGAAACTGGAGGACATTATGCTGAGTGAAATAAGTCAATCACAAAAGGACAAATTTTGTATGAGACCTCTATTGTAAAAACTCATAAAAAAGTTTACACACAACAGCTAACAATCTTTGACTTCAGGCAACATGGCACTATAGTCAGAAACACCACATCGTCCCTCCACAGCAAAGATCAGAAAAACTAAGTCAAACAGAGTCACACGTCAATCCTGCAATCCTAAGGATCAAATAAAGAGATAAAGAACTCAGCCAAGCACGGAATGGAATAAGAAACTGAGCGAGAACAGAGTACCAGGAGAGATACATGCAGAGATCCCCTATCAGGTACTGCAGCACGGATCTGCCATCTTGGACTCCTATTGGAAATCAACGAACAAGAGGTATAGGAAAGCAGCTTCACGGATCTTCCAGCAGGAGACAGAACAACCAGTAACCCATGATATAGGCTTTCCCACCTCCCACCCTTCTTCATCCTCCACTTAGCCTTCTCTGCTTCATGCAGCCACAGTCTATTGGCCGGGAAGCACGAGCTTTCCCCCACTGCCACTTGGATTCCACCCGCCCGCACTGGCCAGCTCCCTGAATGCCATTTGTTGGGTGCTGGTATTGCTTTTTTCTGCTTCTTTAGATTTCTTCCTTACTTCTCACCACCTCCCCCTCCTTTCTCTCAAATACCTTCCCTGTGCACCATCTTTGCTTCTTCCTGAAAGGCGGTGAAACACCGCTTGACTGTGAAACTGCTTCCCGCTGGTGCCACCACGCTGGTGGGACCCCTGGGACTTTTTTGTTTGTTTGTTTGCTCTGATTTGTTCTGTTTTGATTTGTTTGTTTTCTTTTTCTTTTCTCAGCTTGGGAGCCCTTTCTAGCTGGGCAGTACCACGCGGCTTGGAAGCTACTCCCTTACTCTGCACAGAAGCACAGGAACACCCCAGAGGCATTTCTTTTTTCTTGTTTTTTTTTTTTTTATTTTGTTTGTTTGTTTTTGGGTTTTTTTTTTTCATTTCTTTGTTTAGTTTTCTTCTCTCTCTTATTCCCTTTTTGTCTTTCTTCATTTCCAGTTTCTCGATTTATTCTTTTTTTTTACTCTTTTTTTTTTTCATTTTGTTTTTCCCTATTTCTCAGTCTCTCATCTCTCTACTCCAATAGCAAGCTAGCTTAGCACTTTTTTGTTGGTGTGTATGTTTTTGGCTCCTGTTCCTCTCTCTTCTCTCTCCACTTTCCCATACCAATCTCAGCTCCACACAGCACAATCTACCCCCTCCTTCCTGCCTATATGCACCGTGTGCTGAACATCACACTCCTAAGCAGCACAGGCATGGCCTAGTGGATGCTGCCCTTCACTGATTCCTGGTCCGCACTGTCAGCCCTGGTACATGCCACAAAAAACCTATCCCAGGAACTCCCCTTCAGCTGGACCTGCTCTGCTGTACCATACCCTGCCAATTGGAGAAGGAGGTGAAAAGTATCATGCCCACAGACAAGCAAACAACAAAGAATGCACAGCCTGCCTGCTCAGAAATAACCAAATAAAACAAAAAAGCAGGATGAAACAAACAAATCTAAAATCAATAAACGAGGAAAATAACCATTGAATGCCCCAAAGACAGCAGACAATATCAAAACATTTACAAAAACAGGACAGGATGGTTCCAGGAGCCATCCAGGATAAAACATCAGATGACCTTCCAGTAGAAGAAAATGCACTAGAACTAACTGATAGGGAATTCAAATCTCTAACATTCAGAATTATCCAAGAGTTGAAGCAAAAAAACAGACAAATATGAGGAAAAAATAGACAAATTCATGGAAAAGACGGACAAATTCATGGAAAATACAGACAAAAAATGGAAAAATTCAAGAATATAATACAGGAAGAAAATGCTAAAATAAATTCACAACTAGATATCATACAAAAACAACAATTAGAAATCCAAAAGATAAACAACCAGATTTCAGAAATGAACAGTGTCATAGAAGGGCTGAGGAGCAGGTTTGAAACAATGGAAGATAGGATCAGCGAAATTGAAGACAAACACTTGGATGCAACTCTGAGGAAAAAATCAGAAAAAAGAATGAAGAAAAATGAAGAAACCCTGAGAATTATGTGGGATACAATCAAAAGCAAAAATCTGGGAGTGATTGGAGTTCTAGAACAGGAGGAGAAAACAGAAAACACAGAGAGGATCATTGAAGAATTGCTGACAGAAAACTTCCCCAATATCTTGAAAGATGAAAAGCTGACCATCCAAGAAGCTCAATGAATCCCATATAAGATAGACCCCAGAAGAAAATCATCAAGGCATATCAATCACACTCGCTAAAACCAAAGACAAAGAATCCTGACAGCAGCTCGAGAAAAACAAAAAGTCACATACACAGGAGAAACAATAAGACTAAGCTCGGATTATTTGGCAGAAACCATGCAGGAAAGAAGGCACTGGAATGACATATATAAAACCTTGACAGAAAAAAATTGCCAGCCAAGAATAATATATCCTGCAAAACTCTTGTTCAAACATGATGGTGAAATTAGGTCATTTCCAGATAAACAGAAATTAAGGTACTATGTAAAAACCAAACCAAACTTACAAGACTTGTTAAAGGAAGTCCTACTATCGGAGAACAAACAGCATAAGACCACAGACTAAATATAGGACACAGGATTGTACTAGCCAGAGATCAAACTAGGAAATGAACTCTTAAGGACTATGCAAAACCAAAAGAATTACAAAAGGGAAACAGAGAGGTTAATCTGTAAATGACAACAGCATTAGAACAATAAAAGAGGGAATAAACGATGTAGTTATAGAACCTTCGAATGGAGAGGAAGTCAAGTGATACCAAGTAATAATAGACTGGTTCAAATCTAGGAAGATAAGGGTAAATTTCAAGATAACCATAAATAAGTTAACAGACCTACTCATCAAAATAAAGATGAAAAACACAACGTCTCAGTAAAACAAAACCTACAAAAACAAAAGAAATGAAAAAAAAATCCACAAACAAAAGGAACTCAGCACAGGAGAGTAAGAGGAACAAAGAAAATGTCAGCATCACAAAAAAAAAAGTACTACAAAATGCAATCCCACCCCTAGGAATATATCCTAGAGAAATAAGAGTTGTCACATGAATAGACATATGCACACCCATATTCATTGCAACAGTGTTCATTATAGCAAAAAGATGGAAACAACCTAGATGCCCATCAACAGATGAATGAATAAACAAACTATGGTACAGACACACAATGGAGTACTACACAAGGTTAAAGAATAATGATGAATTGGAGAATCATCTCACAACACAGATGAATCTGGAGGGCATAATGCTGAGTGAAATAAGTCAATCACAAAAGGACAGCTATTGTATGAGACCTCTACTGTATAACTCATGTAAAAGTTTACACACACAAAAAGAAACAATCTTTGTTGGTTATAAGGTATGGGAGGGGAAGGGGAACTAAATAGATAAGTGGTAACTTTGGTGAAAGGTAAGACAATACACATTACTGGGGAAGCCAGCACAACTTGTACAAGGAAAGGTCATGGAAGCTCCATAGACACTTCCAAACTCCCTGAGGGACTGAATTGCTGGGTGGAGGGCTTTGGGGACCATGGTCTCAGGGAACATCTAGTTTAATTGGCATAACACAGTTTATAAAGACAATGTTCTACATTCTACCATGGTGAGTAGTGTCTGGGGTCTTAAAAGCCTGTCAGCAGTCATCTAAGTTACTCCACTGGTCTCACCCCTTCTGGAGCAAGATAGATGAAGAGAACAAGATACAAGGAAAAGATTAGTCCAAAGGACTAATGGACCACAGCTACCACGGCCTCCACCAGACTGAGTCCAGCCCAGCTAGGTGGTGCCCGGCTACCACTACTGACTGCTCTAACAGGGATCACAATAGAGGATCCTGGACAGAGCTGGAAAAGGATATAGAACAGAATTCTAACTCACAAAAAAAGACCAGATTTACCGGCCTGATAGACTGGAGAAACCCCGAGAATATGATCCCTGAACACTCTTTTAACTCAGTGGTGAAGCCCCTCCCAAAGTTCACCATTCAGCCGGGGATTGGACAGCCTTATAAAACAAAACTGGACTAATGAGGCACAGTAGTCCAGGGACAAGGACTAGAAGGCAGGAGGGGACAAGAAAGCTGGTGATAGGGAACCCAAGGTTGAGAAGGGACAGTGTTGACATGTCATGGGGTTGTTAACCTTTGTCATGTGGCAATATGTGTACTGACTGTTTAATGAGAAATGATTTGTTCTGCAAACCTTCGTCTAATGTACAAAAAAAAAGACTTATTTATGTGAGATCAAATTGACAACAGCAACTCAAAAGGTTTGATGGGAAGCCTAGGGAACAGTGAGTTGAAGATAATGGGGATGGAATAATCTGGAAAAAGATAGTGAGAATAGCAGTACAACTAGAAGAATGTAATTGATGTCACTGAATTATACATGTTGAAACTTTGAAAATGGTGTAACTTTGGCTATGTATATTTTCACCAAAAAAAGGTCCTCAAGGTCAAGAAGGGAGAGTGCTGACATGTCATGGGGTTGTTAACTGATGTCATAAAGCAATATGTGTACTGACTGTTTAATGAGATATTATTTGTTCTATAAACCTTCATCTAAAGAACTATAAAAAAATTTTAAAAATAAAAATAAAGTATTTGTCAGGTCCCACTTCTACTCTAAACTTTCTACAGAATTTCTTTTCTCCTTTTCATGTGTTTCTTGACAACTCTGACATACACTTATACTAGTATTGATTTCAAGTACAGGGTCTATTGTGATCCTTTAATAAGTTATGTAACTGATAAAGAAAAAGGGAAAAAGCACTATAGCAGATGCTGCTAATGACCCACCTCACTTCCTCTTGACACATGTGAGTTTGTTTGAAGCTATGGTGTAGTTTTACCATGCCCACTGACACACAAGTTCTACTTGGTCCATCAGAAGATTCCCAGCAGGATGGAACCCCGCCACCTACAGCAGTATACCACTCATTAATGGACCCTTCCGTGACTTTATACCCTGTCACACTTGCCTTACTCCCTCACTAAAGTTGCGCTAAAATCAGAGAGTGTTTTGTTAATGCCTATTACTTGGCTAAGTTTCCTGGGATCTCTTCCCAAATAAACTATCTGCACCAAAAAAAACAAACAAACAAACAAAAAACTAACAATCTTTCTTGGTTACGAGGGATGGGATTAGTGGTGGTGGGGAAATAGTAAATAGACAATAGGTAAGTGGTATCTTTGGTGAAGAGTGAGACAGTACAGAATACTGGGGAAACGAGCACAACTTGTACAAGGAAAGGTCATGGAAGCTCCATAGACACATCCAAAATTCCTGAGGGACTGAATCGCTGGGTGGAGTGCTATGGGGACCATGGTCTCAGGGAACATCTAGTGCAATTGGCATAACACATTTTATAAAGACAGTGTTCTATATTCTACCTTGGTGAGTAGCATCTGTGGTCTTTAAAGCCTGTCAGCAGCCATCTAAGATACTCCACTTGTCTCACCCCTTCGGGAGCAAGGGAGCATGAAGAGAACAGGATACAAGGAAAAAATTAGTCCAAAGGACTGACAGAGCACAGCTACCAAGGCCTCCACCAGACTGAGTCTAGTACAGCTAGATGGTGCCCGGCTACCACCACTGACTGCTCTGACCGAGATCACAACAGAGGGTTCTGGACAGAGCTGGAGAAGGATGTAGGACAAAATTCTAACACACACACACACAAAAGACCAGATTTACTGGCTGGAAAGAGATTGTAGAAACCCCAAGAATATGGCCCCCAGACACCCTTTCAGCTCAGTGATGAAGTTACTTCTGAGGTTCACTGTTCAGCCGGCGATTAGACAGCCCCATAAAACAAAATGGGACTAATGAGGCACAGCAGTCCAGGGACAAGGACTAGAAGACAGAAGGGGACAGGAAAGCTCGTGATGGGGAACCCAAGGTTGAGTAAGGACAGTATTGACATGTAGTGCGGTTGTTAACTATTGTCATAAGGCAGCATGTGTACTAACTGTTTAATGAGACACTATTTTGTTCTGTAAACCTTCATCTAAAGTGAGAATAGCAGCACAACTGGAAGAACACAATCGATGTCACTGCATTATGCATGTAGAAATTTTTGAAATGGTGTATCTTTGGCTATGCATATTTTCACCAAAAAAAAAAAAAAAAAAACAGGTCCAGAAGAGAGAGGGTTGACATGTCGATGGGTTGTTAACCAATGTCATAAAACAATATGTGTACTACTGTTTAATGAGAAACTATTTTTTCTGTAAACATTCACTCAAAGTATAATAAAAAAAATTAATGTTTATATCTAAAAAAAAGGACAGGAGTAAATTCATACCTATACAATAATTACCCTGAATGTAATTGGACTAATTGCACCAGTAAAGACACAGATAGTGGTAGGATGGATACAAAACAATCTGTCTATATGCTGCCTACAAGAGACATACCTTAGACTCAAAGACACAAACTAAAACTCAAAGGATGGAAAAAAGTATATCAAGCAAACAACAACCAAAAAAGAGCAGAAGTGCCATATTAATCTCTGACAGAATAGAGTTTAAAGCAAAAACCACCACAAAGGATAAGGAAGGACAGTATATAATAGTTAAAGGGTCAATACACCAGGACATAACTATAATAAATATATATGCACCCAATGACAGGGCTCCAAAATACATAAACTCTAACAGGATCGAAAAGAGAAACAGATAGTTCCACAATAATAATAGGAGACTTCAACACACTGCTTTAGGTGAAGGACAGGACATCTAGAGAGAAACTCAACAAAGGCATGGAAGGTCTAAATGCCACAACCAGTCAACTTGATTTCATAGACATATACAGAACACTCCACCCAACAGCAGACAAGTATATATATTTTTCCAATGTACATGGAACATTCTCCAGAATAGACCACATTTTAGGCCACAAAGCAAGACTTAACAGAATTCAAAACATCAAAATATTACAAAGCATCTTTTCTGACCATAATGCCATAAAAGTAGAAAACTTTCACAGAAACAGCAAGGAAAAAAAAAAAATCAGTACATGGAAACAATACCTTGATCAAAAACTACTGGGTTATAGAAGAAATCTGGGATGTAATGAAGAAATTCATAGAAACAAATGAGAATGAAAACACATCTTACCAGAACCTTTGAGACCCAGCAAAAGCAGTACTTAGAGGTCAACTTATAGCAATAAATGCACACATCCAAAAAGAAGAAAGGGCCAAAATCAAAACATTAACCCTACAACTAGAACAAATAGAGAGAAGCAAAAGCCCTTTGGCACCAGAGGAAAGGAAATAATAAAGATTAGAGCAGAAATAAATGAAACAGAGAATAGAAAAACAATTGAAAGAGTCAACAAGGCTAAAAGCTGGTTCTTTGAAAAGATCAACAAAATGCATAAACCACTGGCCAAACTGACAAAAGGAAAACAGGAGAGGAAGCAAATAACCCAAATAAGAAATGAGATAGATGATATGACAACAGACCCAACTGAAATATAAAGGATCATAACATAATACTATGAAAAACTGTACTCCAACAAATTTGAAAACTTAGAGGAAATGGACAAATTTCTAGAAACACACTATCTACCTATACTAACACAAACCAAGGTAGAAAAATTAAACCATAACAAAAGAAGAGATTGAAGAGGTAATAAAAAATTTCCCAACAACAACAAAACCTGGCTTGGATTGCTTCACTGGAGAATTCTACCAAACTTCAGAGAAGAGTTAACACCAACACTACTAAAGATATTTCAGAGCATAGAAAAGGAAGGAATACTCCTGAACTCATTATATGAAACCAGCATAACCCTGATACCAAAGCCAGGTAAAGACACCACAAGAAAAGAAAATTACAGACCAACATTCCTCATGCAAATAGACTTAAAAATCCTCAACAAAATTCTAGCCAATAGAATTCAACAGCATATCAAAAAAATAATTCATCATGACCAGGTGGGATTCATACCAGATATGCAGGGATGGTTCAATATTAGAAAAACAATCAATATAATGCATCACATAAATAAAACAAAAGAACCACATGATCTTATTAATTGATGTAGATAAGGCATTTGACAAAATCCAACACCCTTTCCTGATAAAAAGTCTCAGCAAAATAGAAATAGAAGGGAAATTCTGAATAAAGGATATTTATACAAAGCCAACGGTCAACATCATTCTAAATGGAGAAAGTCTGAAAGTATTCTGCTTGAGAATGGGAATCAGACAAGGATTCCCTTTATCACCACTCTTATTCAACATTGTGATGGAGGTCCTAGCCAGAGCAATAGGCTAGAAAAAGAAATAAATGGCATCCAAATTGGTAAGGAAGAAGTCAAAGTATCCCTATTTGCAAATGGTATGATCTTATACACAGAAAACCCCAAAGAATCCACAAGAAAACTACTGGAACTAATAGAAGATTTCAGCAAAGTTTCAGGATACAAGATAAACATACAAAAATCAGTTGGATTCCGCTACATTAACAAAGAGAACTTCAAAAAGGAAATCACCAAATCAATACCATTTTCAATAGCCCCCAAGAAGATAAAGTACTTAGAAATAAACCTAACCAGAGACATAAAAGACCTATGCAAAGAAAACTACAAGACACTACTGCAAGAAACCAAAAGAGACCTACATAAGTGGAAAAACATACCATACTCATGGATAGCAAGACTCAACATTGTGAAAATGTCAATTCTACCTAAAGTGATCAACAGATACAATACAATCCTGATCCAAATTTCAATGGCATTTTTTCTTTTTTTAAATTTTTTATTATTGTACTTTAGATGAAGGTTTACAGAACAAACTAACTTCTCATTAAACAGTACACATATTGTTTTGTGACATTGGTTACCAACCCCACAACATATCAATACTCTCCCTTCTCGAACCTGGGCTCCCTATTCCCAGCTTTCCTGTGTCCTCCTGCTTTCTAGCCCTTGCCCCTGGGCTGGTGTGTCCCTTTAGTCTCATTTTGTTTTATGGGCCTGTCTAATCCTTGGATGAAGGGTGAACCTCAAGAGTGACTCATTACTGAGCTGGGGGCCATACTCTCGAGGTTTCTCCAGTCTCTATCAGGCCAGTAAGTCTGGTCTTTTTTTGTGAGTTAGAATTCTGTTCTATACCCTTTTCCAGCTCTGTCCAGGATCCTCTATTGTGATCCCTGTCAGAGCAGTCAGTGGTGGTAGCCAGGCACCATCTAGCTGGACTGGACTCAGTCTGGTGGAGGCCGTGGTAGTTGTGGTCCATTAGTCTTCGGACTAATCTTTCCCTTGTGTCTTTAGTTTTCTTCATTCTCCCTTGCTCCCAAAAGGGTGAGAGCCGTGGAATATCTTAGATAGCTGATCACTAGCTTTTAAAACCCCAGACGCTACTCACCAGAGTAGAATGTAGAACATTTTCTTTATAAACTATGTTATGACAATTGAGCCAGATTTTCTCTGAGACCATGGTCCCCACAACCCTCAACCCAGTAATTTGGTCCCTTAGGGAGTTTGGATGTGTCCATGGAGCTTGCATGACCCTGCCTTGTACAAACTGTGCTGGCTTCCCTGGTATTGTGTAATGTCCCACCCTTCACCAAAGTTACCACTTATTTACCGTCTATTTAGTGTTTTTCCATCCCCACCCCTACCCCTCCCATCCTTGTAACCATCAAAGATTGTTCATTTTTGTGTGTAAACCTTTTCATGAATTTTTACAGTAGTGGTCTCATACAATATTTGTCCTTTTGTGATTGACTTGTTTCACTCAGCATAATGCCCTCCAGATTCATCCATGTTGTGAGATGATTCTCCGATTCATCATTATTCTTTATCTTCGTGTAGTACTCCATTGTGTGTATGTACCATAGTTTGTTTATTCATTCATCTGTTGATGGGCATCTAGGTTGTTTCCATCTTTTTTTCTATTGTGAACAATGCTGCAATGAACATGAGTGTGATTAACAGCATTTTTTAACAAGATGGAGAAACAAATCACCAACTTCATATGGAAAGGGAAGAGGCGCTGAGTAAGTAAAGCATTACTGAAGAAGAAGAAGCCTCACACTACCTGATTTTAGAACCTATGATACCACCATGGTAGTAAAAACAGCCTGGTACTGGTACAACAACAGATACATAGACCAATGGAACAGAATGGAGAACCCAGACATGAATTCATCCACCTATGAACAGCTGATATTTGACAAAGGCCCTAAGTCTGTTAAATGGGGGAAAGACAGTCTCTTTAACAAATGGTGCTGGCGTAACTAGATACCCATCTGCAAAAAAATGAAATAAGGCCCATACCACACACCGTGTACAAAAACTAACTCAAAATGGATCAAAGACCTAAATATAAAATCTAAAACGATAAAGACTGGGAGAAAATATTTTCAAAGTACATATTTGACAAAAGATTTGTATCTAGAACATATAAAGACCTCTCAAAACTCAGCAACAAAAAAAAAAGTAATCCAATTAGAAAATGGGCAAAAGACATGAAACATATTTTACCAAAGAGGCTATATAGATGGCATGTAAGCACATGAAAAGTTGTTTAACCTCATTATCTGTACTAGGTTGAATAGTGTTCCCCCAAATTTCATGTGAACCTGTGAATGTGACCTTACTTGGAAACAGGTTCTTCATAAATGTTATCAGGTTAAAACGTGGTCATACTGGAATACAAAAAAATCCTGTGGTGGCAGAGTCGATTCCAAGTCACAGTGACCCTATAGACGAAGGAGAACTGCCCCATAGGGTTTCCAAGGAGTGGCTGGTGAATTCAAAATGCCAATCTTTTGTTAGCAGCCAAATGCTTAACTACTGTACCACCCGGGCTCCTACTGGAAGACAGTAGGCCCTAAATCCAATGACTAGTATCCTTATAAGAAGAGGGAAATTTGGGCACAGAGAGACAGACATACACACATGGAGAACGTCATGTGATGATGAAAGCAGAGATTGGAGTAATGAATCTACAGGCCAAGGAATACCAAGGATTGTCATCAACCACTGGAAACTAGGAAGAGGAAGGAAGGATTCTTCCCCAGAGACTTCAGAGAGACATCTTGATTTTGTACTTCAACCTCAAAAACTGATAGAATAAATTTCAATTGTTTCAAGGCACTCAATTTGTGGTAATTTGTTGTGGCAGCCCTAGAAAACGAATACATTTTTCCATTAGGGAAATGCTAACTAAGACCACAATGAGATATCAATATACACCTATCAGAATGACTAAAATTAAAAATAGTGATAATACCAAATGATTACAAGAATACAGATTGATTGCTAGTGGGATTGTAAAATGGTACAGCCACTCTGGAAAACAGTTTAGCAGTTTCTTATAAAAACTAAAAAACCACTTACTATACAATATAGCAATTGCACTCTTAGGCGTTTGTCCCAGAGAAATGAACATGTTTGTTTGCTGAAAAATCTTTGCATTAATGCTTATACACCTTTATTCATAATAGCCCAAAACTGAAAATAATCCAGCAGTCCTTCAATGGGTGAATGGTTAAACATATTGTTGTACTTCCACACAATGGGATGCTACTCAGCAATAAAAATGAATGAACTATTGATACATGCAATAATTTGGATGGATCTCAAAAGAATGATGCTGTATGAAGAAAAAAGTCTACCTCAAAAGGTTATATATTCTATGCTTCCATTTATATGCCATTCTTGAAATAGCAAAATTATAGAGATGAAGAGCAGATTAGTGGTTGCTGTCTTAAGAGATGGTTGGAAGGCAGAAGGTGACTGTGACTATAAAGGGGTAACACAAGAGATATCTTTGTGATGATGGAATAGTTCTGAATCCTGATTGCAGTAATGGTGGCCTGAATGTTGAAATGGCATGGAACTACACAAGTTTTGATTTGGTTCCTTGCGTTGACTCTCCTTATGCCCAGGTTGATCAGATAGTTCCCAGGGATCTTACTTAAGCAAATGTCCTCCCAGAGACCTTGTTGGCAATGGCCTGTAGAAAAGACGACTCCCATACTTTATATATAGCATCAATTAGAGAGAATTGATTATGCTTATAGTGAACACTGAATAAGTTACAGGTTGCAACTTTCAGAGAATAGCAACATCAGGAGAGACATCTGATCCTCAATAGACTGAACAATAATGATGAGTGAAAAAGTAAGATTATTGAAACTTACAACTGACTTTACTACGATCTTCATACACCAAACTTTCTTGCATGGCCAGAAAACAGATATTCCCTAGGCATGAAGGGGAGAATCAGAAACTCTTTGGAATCATTATCTAAGCTGCTGAGGTAACCAGGTGCAACATAAACTTTTAGAGTCCCTTCATTGATATTTGTACAAAATGTTTCAGTTTAAAATTTCTCGAATATTACCTCATTTCATTCTCCTACTAGTTCTGTGATGTTGATATTTTTACCTTTGCCTTACAGATGAAAAACAAATGGCTCCAAGTTTAAGAGATTTACCCAGTATTATACAATTATCAAGTCAGTAAGTCAGGGCTCAGAGCCAGGCTTCAAAATTCCATATCCAATGTTTGATCCCACTAGATCCATGAAGAAATTCAAAATAAAATGAGTTACCATTTTATTACCAGCAACACTGATTGGATAGAACATGTGGTTTGTGGGGAGCAGCATTAGTCTAAAGAGGCAGAAAATGCGGCTGTATTCAATACCAAGTTCGGTGGCCTTGAGAATGACATTCACATCTCAGCAACTTGGTTTTCTCATCTGTAAAATGAGATGGTTAGCATCTCTAAGGATATTTCAACTCTAGAACTGCTTACTTTGATAGAGAATATTGACTTTCTTTTTCGTAATTACCAGGTGATTTCTGTCCTCAAACTAGGACAGATGGTCAATGACTGGAAATATAAAAGGGCAATCACATCTAGGGCATATTTATCTGTCTACATAAATCACTACATGATATTTAAAAAATAGTAAAGGAGAAGTGGCCATTTTTTGATATTCCTAATCAAACAACAAATGAATAAAACTTGAAACTGAAGTTGAAGACATGCTTAATACAATAAAATGTAGACTCTTGGGTTTTGAGCCAAGAATATGAAGTTCAGGTGTCTATTTTAAGACCTGGAAAATGTACCAGCTCAAATCATCACTGTGGAGAAGCACTCTGTGTAACCAAATCCCTTCCTGCAAGTCTGGGAGAAATTTTATTTCCAATGACACTTGGCACATCCTTCAGCAACTAATTGCCTACACATTCAGCAGTTCTCCAGTCCTCCAGTTAAAATCCCCAAACTTTAGTCTTCAAGATGCAGGAAGGAAGTGCTTCAGCAGAGAAATTAGAAAAAATGCAGAGGAGTTAAAATGAGAGCTGATTCATGGCATTAGAAAAAAATGTGAGCCAATAGGAGGTAAAACTAAATTATAAGAACCCTGAGGTTAGCAAGTTCTCGGAGGCTCAGGGCATCAGAGTGCTGTCATCTCATTAGGTAGTAAATCATGTCAGTAAATTAATTAGCATTGTCATTACGTCCTAATATTAAAATAACCTCAAGAAAGCCCCTTCAGCATCTTCAGCAATGCAAGTCTCATAAAAGTTTTGATTCATCTTCACTCCAAGTATTCCATCGAATAGAATCCAAGCCATAAGCTAATACTGGTCACTCATAAAACTTTTTGTGAGGTGAAAAAAAAGCATCAACTATATTTGTGTAATGCTAGTGCATATTTTAGGAGATCCATAGCTGACTGAGATTATTGAATATTAGAGACAAAAAGATTTGGAAGTCATCTAGTCCAGTACCTTCACTTAATGGACAAATCTCACAGGCAAGTGAAGTTCCTTGCCCAGGACATCTAGTCACTTAGTGACAAAGCAAGACTAGGATTGAGGTCTTCTCCCTCCATGTAGAATATCCTTTCTAGTAAACTAACTGTCAGGATACAAAGAATTTTTTTTTTCTTATATTTTGGGTTTTTTATTATGATGATGATGAAGAAATATATCAGACAGTTCTCCATACATACAGAGGCCAGAAGAAGAGAGAGGCAGAGAGGTGAAGTTTTCAGCCAGAGTGTGGTTAATTCACAGGGGAATATATATATATATATCTTCATGAGCATTGTTATAGATTTGGACATGCTTTATAAAAAGTGTCAGCCATTTTTCAAGACTGGAAAAAATATAATTATTCAATATAAAAGGCATGTAGGGAGGAATAAAAAGCTGGATTTGGAATAAATAAACCAGGATTTGAATTTTATTTTGTTCCTTTCTCAACAGTGTGCTCTTGAACTGTGTCAGAGTTGTTTTAGGGATTACATGGGCTAACATTCAAAGTGCCTACATAAAGTTCCTGGCAACCTGTTAAGCAATTAACTGTTTCCCACAGAACAAGTATCTGTTTCTGGGAAAGACTGCAGAGTCAACATGGCCCTCCCTCCAGGTTTTCCCTTCAAGTGCTGCATGACGAATATAATACAACAATTAGTATAATCTGCCAAACAGCTGGAATCTAGGGATGGTGCCATCCACTAGCCACAAGTTTTGAGGAATTTATTAGAGAGTTAGTGTCTATGGAACTAGATGAAACGGAAGAACTGATAAGTTACTCTCAGATCCTTATACTGAGAGAGCGGCTAGATATTTCTGAAAATGAAAGAAGGCCCCAGTGGAAGCCCTCTTAACAGCCACTAACCTAAACAGAAGCATGAATGGGCTTTAGGAGAAAAGAGAATCACACCATGGGGAGCACTTTTCTAACATAAATCAAAAACCCTGTATCAGGGAATGTTGTTTAACCATAGAAGAATGGCAGTCACATATGTTTAAATATCTCCACACAACATTCTCAAGATACATAAGATCAACAAGAAGTCATACATGACCCAGGGCTTCAGCATTACTTGAAGACAGGAAATATTACCAACTTCAAATGACCTCTAAGTAGAGAAGCAGCCATCCAATTCCAGCAGAGCTGGAGCTGCAGCTGCAGCTGCCACTCACTGCAAGCCTGTGGAGCAGAGAATGGAAGAAGGAAAGGGAAAAGCAGAGTCTTAAGGGACTCTGTGGAAAAGAGGAGAAGGGCATAGACAAAATCTCCTTCTCCATCTCCCATCCCCTAAGAAAGAAAAAAGTCCAATATTAAGTGCTAAAATACCGAGCACAGACCCAAAACGTGGTCTCTCACAGCATCGGTAACAAGGAAGTGACTTGAAAGTAAATGGGACCACAGAGTGCAGACTTAGAGAAGCATTGCTTCCAGGGGAGAAAGAGATAGGGAGGTACCTTGAAGAGATGAGGCAATGAAGGGAAAGAAGGAAGAAAGAAGGAAAAATTAAAGGTCCCCACATCATCCATTAAAGGGATTGCATTTCACTATATTGTCTGTAAAATGCTTAAGAATAGGAGAAATCGGACCAACTTTATACAAAGCTACCATAAGATGAAAAGAGAACATTGGGATCAAAACATTTTAGGGAATGAAAATTTCCCCAAAACATCAATCAAGAAGCAGAATACTGACACAACACTCCAAATATCCTTAAACAAGCATTCAGAGTTATTTTAAATGCCTTAGAATTAGAAATTCAAAAACTAAGAAAACAAGTGTGCACAAAACAGAAAGGAATGGAACAAGAGCTAATCAAGATCAGGAAAGAAATTCAAGGAAAAGTAAAACTTTAACTCAGAAATAAAGAATAAATTACCAAGTATCCAGTGGAGAAATTCAAATAAAATTTACCAAAGTATCTTCCTTTCTTACTGTTGCCATTAGCAGAAATACCACAAGTAGGTGGCTTTAACAAAAAGAAATGTATTTCTTAGGAGGCTAGAAGTCCAAATTCAGGGCACTGGCTCTAGGGGAAGATTTTCTCTATCTGTTGGCTCTGGGGGAGGATCCTTGTCTCTTTCTTCATTGTTTCCTTGGTGATCACCATGTAGCATCAATCTTCCCCCATTTGTGTTTCGTTTCTGTGCCTAATATGTTCCTTTTATATCTCAAAAATGATTGGCTTAAGACACACCCTACACTAATATGACCCCATTAACATAACAAAGAAAATTCTATTCTCGAATGGGGTTACATCTGCAGGTATAGGGGTTAGGATTTACAACATATATTTTGAGGGGACACAATTCAATCCATAACACAATGGACAATGAAGAAAGGCAGGAGAAAGTGATTGAGAAAGAAGACTGAAAAGAAGATTCAGCATATATGATTAGAGTCCCTGAAGAAGAAAAACAAAACGATAAAACAAAACTAATATTTAAAACTATAATTCAAGAAAACTTTCTGGAAATAAGAGAAAACAAATCTATATATTAAAAGGAAACACCACGTATGCTAGAAAATTGATGTTAAAGACCAAGAAAAAGTCTTCTGGGTCTCCAGACAAAAGGCTAAATGACTAATAAGAAGAAAATTGACTGGCATGAGACTTCTCAAGATAAATATACAAAGCATAGTAACAGTGAAGCTGCATTTTCCAGAAACTAAAAGAAAGAGAGAAATTAAGGATTTTATACGCAGATGGGAGCCCTGGTGGTGCTGTGGATAAGAGACCATGCTGCTAACCAAAAGGTCAGCAGTTCAAACCCACCAGCCACTTTGGAAAACCTATGGGGCAGCTCTACTCTGTTCTATAGGGTCACTATGGGTTGGAATTGACTCGATGGGTTTGGTTTTTTGGTTTAAATCCAGCTGGGTGTTCTTGAAATATTAATACTATGGAAAGCAGTTTTAATCCACAAAAATTTAGGGAAGGATCATGACCTCTTCCAGAAGAATCAACTAGAGGAGGTGCTCCATCCTACCAACTAAGGAATCTTTGATAAAGGGATGACGGTGAGCGTTTAGTATATGTAACTGTATATCTAATACTAAAAGAAGGGTGAGGACATGGGCGGAAGAATATTTGTATGTTCTGATAAAGTAGAGAGCATATGACTAAAATAAATGTGAGGAAAAGGAGTAATAAAAAAAGTAAAACAAGATCAGTCATTGACATATAAGTAATAAGTGAGAGTTAAAGAATACATTTAAAACTGATGTGGTAGGCAGAATAATGGCCCCCCCAAAAAATGTCTATGAATCTTGGTAGTGCAGTAGTTAAGTGTTCACTGCTGATCTAACCTAAAGGTCAGCAGTTCAAACCCACCAGCCACGCCACAGTAGAAAGATGTGGCAGTCAGCTTCCATACAGATTACAGACTTGGAAACCCCATGGGGAAGTTCTACTCTGTCCTATAGGACCACTATGAGTTGGAATCGATTCAGTAGCAATGGGTTTGATTTTGGAGATTTTAAAGATGTCCATGCCCAAATCCCTGAAACATGTGAATAGCTCAAATTGCACAACAAACAGAACTTCGTAAATGGAATTAAGGTTACAGACTTTAAATTAGGAGATTATCCTTGATTATCCAGGTAGGCCCTATGTAATTATACAGGTACTTACAAGTGGAAGAGGAAGTTAGAACGATCCGTCAGAGAGATGTGATAATGGATGAAGGGACATGAAAGATTTGAAGCATGAGAGGGACTTGACTGGCCATTGGCTTTAAAGACAGAGAAAGGAGGCCGTGGACAAAGGAATGTGGGTGGCATGTAGAATCTGGAAGAAGCTCTCAGCTAAAGGCAGCAAGGAAGAGGTGACTTCAGTCCTACAATCACAAGTAATTGAATTCTGCCTATAGCATGAATGAGTAAGGAAACGGATCCTCTCATAGAGCCTCCAGAAAAAGCCATAGCCCTGCTGACACCTTGATTATAGCCCAGTGAGACCTGGAATTGCAGAACTGTGAGATTATAAATTTGTTTTATTTTAGGCTTTTAAGTTTGTGGTAACTTGTAATGGCAGCAACAGAAAACTAATGCAACTGACAAACCAGAAAATAAACAAGCAAGAGAAAAAGTGATTAAGATCACCTAGTGTTGCTGTAACAGAAATACCACAAGTGGGTAGCTTTAAAGATAAGAAAATAATTTTCTCACAGTTCTGGAGGTTAAAAGTCCAAATCAGGATGTCAGCCATGATGATTCCTTCTGTAAGCCTCTCTTTTAATTTCTGGTGTCTGCCGGTGATCCTTGGTGTTTCTTGGAGTTCCTTGGCATTCCTTGGTGTCTGTCTTCCCCCTGTGTGTATCTCTGTGTCTATTCTGATTTTTTTATAACTCTGAAATAATTAGGTGTAGGATCCACCCTACAATGGCATAACCTCATTAAACTAGCAAAAGAAAAACCCCTGTTTCCAAACAGGGTCATATTTACAGGTACAGTGGTTAAGATTTCAACATATATTTTGGGGAGACACAATTCAGTCCATAACATGATAAAAGATACCAATGCAAAGGTAACCATTTGAATATAAGTGCAAACTATTCTAAATACTGAAGTAAATTCTAAAATGGAGCAAAGAAGACACATAAAAAATAGTAAATAAAATATAATATACACAGTGATTATAATCTAAACCTGAAATAGATAACCTAAAACTTGTAACCTAAAATAATAAACCTAAAGCAGAACAGTTTAAAAAGGCTAAAAGTAGAGATGTGCAAAGATATACAAAGTAAATAGAAACAATAAAAAAGCAAGTGTTGGCAACTTCTTTGCAGAAGTGGAAAAGCTAGTCCTCAAATTTATATGGAAATGCAAAGGGCCTCAAATAACCAAAGCAATGTGGAAAAAAAAGAACAAAGTAGAGAACTCACACTTTCCTATTTCAAAACATACTCTAAAGCTACAGTAATCAAAACAGTCTGGTGCTGGTATAATAATAGTCACATAGACAAATGGAATAGAATTAAGAGTCCAGAAATAAATCCATATATTTACGGTCAGTTGATTTTTGACAAGGGTGCTGAGTCCATTCAAAGGAGAAATAATAGTCTCTTTAATAAATGGTGATGGGACAAATGGATCTCTAAATGCAAAAGAATGAAGCTGGACTCATACCTCACACCATATATAAAAAATAACTCAAAATGAATCAAGGACCTAAATATGAGAAGTAAAACTATAAAACTCATAAAAAAAATAGGAGTATTTGGGACCTAGTTTTTAATAATGGATTCTTAGATACAACACCAAAAGCACAAGCAATAAAGGCAAAATAGATAAATTGAACTTCATCAAAATTAAAAAACTTCTGTGCATCAAAGGACTTGAAAATGAAGAGACAACCTACAGACCTGGAGAAAAATTCTGGGAAAGATATATTGGATACAGATTTAATATCCAGAGTATGTAAAGAACTCCTACAACTAAACAACAGAAAGACAACTCAATCAAAAAATGGACAAGGGATTTGAAGAGCCATGTCACCAAAGAAGATAAACAGATGGCCAACAAGCACATGAAAAGCTCAACTTTATTAGCCATTAAAGAGATACAAATTAAAACCTCAGTGAGATACCACTTCACCCCCACCAGGATGGCTAAGATAAAAAAAAAAAAAAATAGAAAATACTAATGTTGGTGAGGATGGAACCCTCATCCATTGCTGGTGGGAATGCAAAATGGTACAGCCACCACGGAAAACAGTTTAGCAGTTCCTTGAAAAGCTGAATATAGAACTACCATATGACCCAGCAATTCCACTCCTGGGTATATACACAAAAGATTTGAAAACAGCAATGCAAACAGACACATGTACACCTACGTTCATTGCAGCACTATTCACAGTAGCCAAAAGGTGGAAACAGCCTAAATGTCCATCAGCAGATGAGCAGATAAACAAAATGTTGTATATACATACAATGGAATATTACTCAGCCATAAAGAGAAATAAAGTCCTGATACATGCTACAACATGGATGGGCCTTGAAAACACTATGCTGAGTGAAGTAAGTCAATCACGGAAGGCAAAATATTCTACGATCCCATTTATATGAAGTATCTGCAATAGGCAAATGTATAGAGACTAGAGTTTATTAATGGTTACCAGGGGCGAGAGGGAGGGGAAAGAGGTAGTCATTATCTAGGAAGCAGTGAGTTTCTGTTTATGGTGATGAAAAACTTGCAACAGATACTGGTGATGGTCACACAATGTGATTAATGTAATTGGTGCCACTGAACTGTACATGTAAAACATGTTTAATTGACAAATATTGTGTTCTCTCTCTATGTATATATATATGTATACACGTATTTTTAAACAATCAAAAAGCAGGGGTTGGAATCCTATTTCAAACATAATAGTAATCAAGTCCTGAAGCATTATTTATTATTTTTTTCATTTGGGCTGTCTTGTATTGAAAATGGTATGTTAGTCTTTATAATTGGAATGTTATTTTTACTAGTTCCCCTTTCATCTTCTGTAATTTCTTCTTTATATAGTTCTGAATCATTTGATACATAGGTATTCATTACAGTTATATCTTCATTATGGTATAAAGCTTGTAGCATTATAAAGTGTCCTTTTTGTCTTGTTTTGCATTTATTTCTATGATCCATTTTGAGTTAACTTTTGTATACAGGATAAGGTATGGATCAAAATTTATTATTTTACATATGGCTATTCAATTGTTCCAGCATGATTTGCAGAAAAGACTGTGTTTTTCACATGGACTTGCCTTTGTGCCTTCCTCAAAAATCAGTTGTCCATAAAGATGTGGGTCTATATCTGGACACTTATTCTGTTCCATTGATCTTTTCTGTCTTTACAACAATATTACATGGTCTTGATTATTGTAGCTTTAAAGTAAGTTTTGAAATCAGATAGTGTTTGTTCTACAACCTTACTTTTTGTTTTAAAAATTGTTTTGGCAATTCTTGGTCTTTTGTATTTCCATGTTATGGAACAAAGAACTTGGTGTGGCTCTTTGACTCTGGTTTCTGAAAATAACATGAGCAATCAAGATGCCTTTGTTTTCCAAAATAGCCAGGCAAGTAGGGGCTACACTAGCCCCACACCTGACAAACTAACTTCAGGAAGGGAGGGGATTCTTATGCAGTCACTCATATTCATTGATTAGATTGAACATAACTATGCATTAAGGCCCAACCATGCATATTCATTGAGGTCCCAAAGACTAGGTAACCTGGAACATTGGAGTGCTCTCTTTGGGGCCCCCTGGATTGATGAGAACGTCTATGCTAGGGAGACATTGTGGCAGGTCCCTGGGGACAATGGACGCCCTGTGCTGAGAACTCTCCTAGACCTTGCCTGATGCATCTCTACACTTGTATCCTTTCTGGTTATAATAAATGGGTAGTTGTAAGTGTAGGTAATAGTTTCTGTGAGTTCTGTGAGTCATTCTAGTGAATTATAGAACCCCCTGGGGGAGTGAGAACAAGCAGAGAGGCTGGCATTTGCCTGATTTGGCAGGGGTTGGAAAGACAGTGTTCTAACTTGTAGAGACTCAACTCTGGGTGGATAAGGTCGGAGAAAAAATGCTTCGTGGGTGGCTGGTGTCAGAATGACGAAGTAGGAAAGTGGAGATATGAGTTATCTTCATGTTTCGGAAATTGGCCTTATGTCAGCTATTATTTCTACACATATTAATTTTAGAATCAGTTTGTCAATTTCCACAGAACTGTTGGAGTTTTGATTGGGACTCTGTTGAATCTATACATTGATTTGGGGAAGACTTACATCTTAGCAATACTGAGTCTTCCAACCCACTAATATAGTATAACTATTTATTTAGGTCTTTAATTTTTCTGAGCAATTTGTTGTAGTTTTGAGTGTATTGGTCTTACACATTTTTTTTTTGTCAAGGATATATCTAAAACTTTCATATTTTTTGATGCTATTATAAATGCTATTGCTTTTTATTTCATTTTCTGATTGCTTATTGCTTATTGCTGGTATACAGAAATGCACATGATACTTTATGTTGGTGTTATAACTTTCAACTTTATTAAACTCACTTATTATTACTAATAGATGTTGTTTTCTTAGATTTCTTAGGATTTCCTACATACACCATCATGTCATCTGGGAATAAAGACAGTTTTATTTCATTCTTTCCAGTATGTACTATATTTCTTTCTCTCACCTTATTTCACTTGCTAGGACATCCAATAAAATGTGAATGAAAGTGTTGAAAGTGGACAATGCTTATGCCGTTTCTGATCTAAGGGGAAATCATTTAATCTTTTACCTGTGAATATGAAGCTGTAGGTTTTTTGTAGATGCCATTCATTAAGCTGAGGAAGTTTCTTTCTAGTTTTCTGGAGCTTTGATCAGAAAAAAAAATTGAATTATATCGAATGCATTTGCTGCTTCTATTAAGATCACTGTATAGTTTTTTTCGTGTGTGTGTGTGTGTAGTGAATTACATAGATTAGTTTTTGAGTGTTAAGCCTTACATTCCTGAGATACACCGCGTACTTGGTATATTATCCTTTTTAATATAGCTTAATATATTGCTGGATACAATTTGCAAAATTTTTATCTAGAATTTTACCTAGTTTCTTCAGGGATGGAAACCCTGGTGGCTTAGAGGTTAAGAGAAACGGCGTGCTACAGCTGCTAACCAAAATGTCGGCAGTTTGAATCCACCAGGCGCTCCTTGGAAACCCTGTGGGGTAGTTCTACTCTGTCCTATAGGGTCACTATGAGTCAGAATCGACTCAACAGCAATGGGTTTGGGTGGTTTTGGGTTCATGAGGGATATTAGTCCATAGTTTTCTTTTTGGTTTGGGCATGAAGATAATGCTGACTTCCTAGAATCAGTTGTAAAGCAGTTCATTCTCTTCAATATTCTGAGAGATTGAGTAGATTTGATATTATTTCTTACTTAAATGTTTGAATAAAATCACCAGTGATGTCCTTTGGACCTGGAGATTCTTTGTGGGTGGGTTTTTAAGTAAGAAGAAAATTTCTTTAATACATGTAGAGCTATCAAGATTATCTATACATCCACCTTTTTATCTATCTATATTTTTAAAGGTATAATTCACATACCATACAATTCACCATTTTAACATGTACACTTCAGTGGTTTTTAGTATATTCTAAGTTGAGCAACTATCACTACTATCAATTTTAGAACATTTTCATCACACCCCAAAGAAATCCTGTATCTATCAGCAATCACTCCATTTCTCCCCAATCTCCTCAGCCCTAGACAACCACTAATGTACCTTCTGTCTCTATATATTTGCCTATTCAGGACATTTTACATAAACGTAATCATATGTGTCCTTTTATGACTGGCTTCTTTCATTTAGCATAATGTTTTCTAGTTCTGTCCATGTAGAAGCAGGTACTTCATTCCTTTTTTTAAAGTCAAAATGGCATTCCATTGTATGGATACACCACATTTTATTTATCCATTCATCAGTTGATGGGCATTAGAGTTATTTCCATCTTGGGCTATTATGAATAATGCTGCTATGAAAATTCATGTACAAGTTTTTGTTTGGATTAGTTGTTGTTAGGTATCAATGAGTCAGCTCTGACTCATAACGATCTTGTGTATAACAGAACAAAATGTTGCCGAGTACTGTGCCATCCTCACGGCCATTGCTATGTTTGAGTCCATTGTTGCACCATTGTGTCAGTCCATCTCATTGAGGGTTTCCCTCATTTTTGCTGACCTCTTATTTACCAAACATGATGTCTTTCTCCAGAGATTGGTCTTTCCTGATGACATGTCCAAAGTAAGCAAGACAAAGTCTCACCATCTTCACTTCTAAAGAGAATTCTGGCTGTACTTCTTCCAAGACAGATTTGTTTGTTCTTCTGGCAGTCCATGTTATAGTCAATAGTCTTCTCCAACCCCACGATCTGAATGTGTCAATTCTTCAGTCTTCCTTTATTATGGTCCAGCTCTTGCATGCATATAAAGCTATTGAAAATACCATGGCTTGTGTCAGGTGCACCATAGTCATCAAAGTGACATCTATGCTTTTTAACACTATAAAGAGATCTTTTGAAGCAGATTTTCCCAGTGCAATATGTCATTTGATTTCTTGGCTGCTACTTCCATGAGCATTGATTGTTGATCCAAGAATAATGAAATCCTTGACAACTGCAATTTCTTCATCATTTGTCTTGATGTTTTTTATTGGTCCACTTGTAATGATATTTGTTTTCTTCATGTTCAGGTGTAATCCATAATGAAGGCTGTAGTCTTTTACCTTTAAGTGCTTCAAGTTCTCTTCACTTTCAGCAAGCAAAGTGTGTCATCTGCACATACAACATCTCAAGTTGTTAATGAGTCTCTCTCCAATCCTGTTGCCATGTTCTTCTTCATGTAGCCCAGTTTCTCAGATTATTTGTTCAGCTTATAGATCAAATAAGTACAGCGAAAGATACCCCCTTACGGCACACCTTTTCCAATTTTAAACCACAGTATTCCCTTGTTCTGTTTGAGCGACTGCCTCTTGATTCTTGTACAGGTTCTGCATGAGCAGAATTTAATGTTCTAGAATTCCCATTCTTTGAAATGTTATACATAATTTGTTATGATCCACACAGTTGAATGTCTTCACATAGTCTATAAAGCACAGGTAACAGCTTTCTGGTATTCTTTGCTTTCAACTGTGATAACTCTAACATCAGCAATGATATCCCTGGTTCCACATCCTCTTCTGAATCCAACTTGAACTGCTGGCAGGGGCCTATCAAGGTAGAGCTGCAGCCATTTTTAAATTATCTAAAACAAAATTTTGCTTGCATATGATATTAATGAGACTGATAATTTCCACATTCTGTCTGATCGCCTTTCTTTGGAATGGCACAAATACGGATCTCTTCCATTTAGTTGTCTAGGTAACTGTCTTCCAAATTTCTTGATATAGACAAGTAAGCGCTTCCAATGTTACATGTTTGTTGAAGCATCTCAATTGTACTCCACCAATTCCTGTGGCCTTGTTTTACACCAGTGACTTCAGCTAGGCTTATACTTCTTCCTTCAGTACCAGTGGTTCTTGATCATATGTTACCTCCTGAAATGGTTAAACATTGACCAATTCTTTTTGGTACAGTGACTCTGTGTATTCCTTTCATCTTCTTTTTATGCTTTCTACTTCATTCAATTTGTTGCACATTGAATCCTTCAATTTGCAACCCAGTTAGAATTTTCTCTTCAATTCTTTCATCTTGAGAAATGCCAATCATGTTCTACACTTTTGGTTTTCTAACTGCAGGTCTATGCTCATTTCATTATAATACTTTACCTTGTCTTCTTGAGTGCCCTTTGAAGTCTTTTGTTCAGCTCTTTTACTTCATCATTTCTTCTGTTTGCTTTAGCTACTCTGAACTTGAGCAAGTTTCAAAATCTCATCTGAGATTTATTTTGGTCTTTTCTGTCTTTCTGATGACCTTTTACTTTCTTCATGTATGATGTCTTTGATGTCATCCCACAACACTTCTGGTCTTTGGTCATTACTGTTCAGTGCATTAATCTGTTCCTGAGATGGTCTCTAAATTCAGGCAGGATGTATTCAAGATGGTTCTTTGGCTCTCTTGGACTTGCTTTGATTTCCTTCAGCTTTAACTTGAACTTGCATATGAGCTATTGATGGTCTGTTCCACAGTTGGCCCCTGATAATAGTCAATTTGATTCCTGTGTAAACCATTCAGTAAGGTCCAAGAGTATAGTCACTGTGTTGTTGAAAAGGAGTATTGCCAATGAATAAGTCATTGGTCTTGCAGAATTCTATCATATGATCTCTGGCATCATTCCTATCACCAAAGCCACATTTTCCACTTACTTATGCTTCTTTTTTGTTTCCAATTTTTACATTTCAGTCACCAGTAATTCTCAATGCATCTTGACTGAAGTTTATCAATTTCAGACTACAATCTTGATTGAAGTTTTATCAATTTCAGACTACAGCAGTTCATAAAAATCTGAAATTTCTTCATCTTTAGTATTCACGGTTGGTGCTTCATTTGTCGTACTGTGGTGGTTCTTATGCTGCTATGATGCTGGAAGCTATGCTACTGGTATCTCAGATACCAGTAGGATCATATATGGTGGAAAGGTTTCAGTGGAGCTTCCAGAGTAATTGGGAAAAAGGCCTGGAGATCTGCTTCTGAAAACTAGCCAGTGAAAACTTTATGGATACCAACAGCATATTGTCTGATATAGTGCTGGAAGACAAGCCCCTCTTGTTGGAAGGTACTCAAAATAAGACTATAGTTTTCTTTTCTTGTAATGTCTTTGTGTGATTTTGGTATCAGGAAAATATTGGCCTCATAGAATGAATTAGGAAGTGTTCCCTACTCTTCTTTTTTTTTTTTTTTTTTGAATATTTTATTGTTTTAGGTGAAAGTTTACACAGCTAATTAGATTTCCTTTGAACAATTCATACACAAATTGTTCCATGACATTGGTTACAACCACCGCAATATGTCAGTACTCTCCCCATTTTCACCCCTCCTAACCCGTTTCCATCCATCCAGTCTCCCCACCCCTCCTTGCCTTCTAATCTTTGCTTTTGGGTAAATGTTGACCATTTGGTTTTGTATAGTGATTGTTTAAAGGAATACATTCCTCATGGGTGTTGCTGCTTATTTTATAGGCCACAGTATTATTTGGCTGAAAGGTGACCTCTAGGAGTGGCTTCATTTCCAAGTTAAAAGGGTATCTTAGGGTGACAGTTTCTGAGGTTCCTCTAGTCTCTATTAGTACCGTAAATCTGGTCTTTTTTATGGATTTGAGTTTTGCTGTACATTTTTCTCCCATTCTAACCAGGACCTTCTATTGTGTCCCTGGTCAGAACGGTCATTGGTGTTAGCCAGGCACTATCTAGTTCTTTTGGTCTCAGGCTAGTACAGGTTGTGGTTCTCATGGGACGTTGGTTCTGTGGACTAATTTCTTCCTTGAGTCTTTGGTTTCCTTCACTCTCCTTTGCTCCACTTAGATGACCACTCATGAGCTTTTAAGACCCCAGAGGCTACTCATCAAACTAGGATGTAGAACATTATCTTTATGAACTAAGTTATGCCAATTGACCTAGTTGTCGCATGAGACTATGGTCCAGAGCCTTCAAACGAAATGTTTGGATATGTCTAGGAAGTATCCCTAACTCTGCCCGCATGCGTTTATTCTATATATAAATATACATGCAGCACAAACATGTATATACATGTATGCACAAATATACATATATATATGCATGCACATGTAGTCCCATATGCCTTCCCACACCCATGTAGCATACATATCTACCTATGAAACCACTAACATATTTTTTGCTTGTTATTACTGTTGCAAAATTGGATGTTAAAGCATTTACCATAGTTGTCCTTTATTCTTGCAGACCTCTCAGTTTCTTCATTTACCTTGATCAAGTGGTGCTGACTTCCCCCGCACTGTGTATTGCCTTTCCCATCATCAAAATTATCATGTGTCTACTGTCTAGTAAGTGATTCCTCCTCCCTATCTCATCTATCCCTGGTAACCTGTGTGTAGTCCTATTATTGACTTTATATAAAAGTGGTATCATGCAATATTTGTCCTTTTGTGTTCTACTTATTTCACTAAGCATAATATCCTTTAGATTCATCCATGTTATAAGATGTTTTGTGGACTCATCATAATTCTTTATTGTTGTGTAGTGTTTCTTTGTATGTATGCATCACATTTTTTTTAATCCATTCATCTGCTGATAAGCGTTTAGGTTTTTTCCCACCTTTTCCCTATTGTGAATAATGCTTCAATGAACATGGGTGTTCACATGTCTATCCATGTTACTGCTATTATATCTCTAGGATATATGTCTAGGTGTGGGATTGCTGGATCATAAAGTATTTCTGTTTCTAGCTTTTTGAGCAAGTGCCATACCTTTTTCCATAGTGGTTGTACTATGTTAACAATCCTACCAACAATGTATAAGAGTTCCAATCTCCCCACAACCTCACCATTATTTGTTGTTTTCTGTTTTTTTTTTTTTTTTTTTAATCAGTGCCATTTTTGTAAGGGTGAGATGGTGTCTCATTGTACTTTTGATTTTCATCTTTCTGATAGCTAATGATCTAGAGCGTCTCTTCAGTGGTGGTTTGTTAGCCGCCTGAATGTCCTCTTCAGTGAAGTGTCTGTTCATGTCCTTTGCTCACCTTTTGATTGGATTGTTTGTCTTTTTGTTTTTGAGTTGTTTAAGTATTGTGTATATTTTAGAGATTATACCCTTGAGATACGTCATCACCAAAAAATTTTTCCCAGTCTGTGGGTTCTCTTCTTATTCTTTTGGTAAAGTCTTTTGATGAGCGTATTTAATTTTTAGGAGGTCCCAGTTATCTACTTTATCTTCTGTTGTTGTGCATTTTTAGTTATGTTTGATAGTGTATTTATGCCAAAAATTAGGACCCCTAGCTTTGTCCCTATATTATCTTCCAGTAACTTTATATTTTTAGCTTTAACATTTAGGTCTTTGATCCATCTTGAGTTAGTTTTTGTGTATGGTGTAAGGTATGGATTCTATTTCATTTTTCTGTGAATGGATAACCTGTTTTGACAGCACCATTTGTTAAAGAGACTGTCTCTTCCCCATTAAATGAACTTCTACCCCTTGTAGAAGATCAACTGTCCATAGATGGATGGATTTACTTCTGGGTTCATAATTCTGTTCCATTTTCTATGTGTCTGTTGTACCATTACCAGGCTATTTTGATTACTGTAGCTGTATACTAAGTTTTGAGATAGGAAAGTAGGAGGCCTCCTACTTTGTTCTCCTTCTTTAATATTGCTTAAGCTATTTGAGGCCTCTTTCACTTCCATATAAAGTTAGAGATTCATTTTTCCATTTTGTTGAAGAGTGTTGGAATTTGCATTATATTTGTAGGTTGCTTTTGGTAATATAACTATAGGGTTGCTGTGAGTCAGAACTGACTCAACAGCAATGGGTTTATTTTCAGCTTGGTTTTTTGGGGTAATGTTGACATTTTCACAATACTAAGTATTCTAATTCATAAGCATGGTATGTTTTTCCTTTTATGTGGATCTCATTTGGTTTCTTGCAGTAGTGTTTTGTAATTTTCCTCATATAAGTCTTTTAAGTCCTTGGTTAGATTTATTTCTAGGTATTTATCCTCTGGGGGCTATTATAAATAGTATTGTTTTCTCAATTTCCTTTTCAAAGTTCTCCTTGTTAGTGTAGAAGAATTCAACTTTTTTTTTTTTTTTTTAATGTTGATCTTGTACCTTGCCACTCTGCTGAGCTTTCTATAAGTTCCAGTACCTTTCTTGAGGAATCTCTGGGATTTTCTTTGTATAGGATCATGTCATCTGAGAACAGGGATAGTTTTACTTCTTCCTTATGAATTTGGATACACTTTATTTTCCTTCCTTGTCTTCTTGCTTTGGTTAGGACTTCCATTACAATATTGAATAAGAGTGGTAGTAATGGGCATCCTTGTTTCATTCCTGTTCTCAAGGGAAATGCTTTCTATCTCTCTGTTGAGAATAATGTTAGCCACTGGTTTTGCGTATATGCCATTTATTACGTTGAGGAGTTTCCCTTCTATTCCTATTTTGCTGACAGTTTTTTTTTTTTTTTTTAAATCAGGAAAGGTGTTGGACGTTATCAAATGCCTTTACTGCATCAGTTGAGATGATCATGTGATTCTTTTCCTTTGTTTTATTTATGTGGTGAAGTACATTGATTGATTTTCTAATGTTGAACCACCCTTGCATCCATGGTATGAATCCCACCTGATTATGATGTATTATTTTTTGATATGCTGTTGAATTCTGTTGGCCAGAATTTTGTTGAGAATTTTTTACATTTATATCCTTAAGGGATATTGGTCTGTAATTTTCTTTTTTTGTGTGTGGTATCTTTGCCTGGCTTTGGTATGAGAGTTTTGCTGGCTTCATAGAATCAATTAGGGAGTATTCCCTCCTTTTCTATGTACTGGGATAAATTGAGTAGAATTGGTGTCAACTGGTCTCTGAGTATTTGGTAGAATTCTTCAGTGAAGCAATCTGAGCCAGGACTTTTGTTTTTGTTTTTGTTTGTTACTGGGAGTTTTTTTAATGACATCTTCAATTTTTTTATTTTGTTATGGGTCTATTTAGATTCTAGTATAGGTAGGTAGCGTTTATCTAGAAATTTATCCATTTCTTACAGGCTTTCAAATTTGTTAGAGTACAATTGTTCATAATATACTATTATGATCCTGTTTATCTCATTGGTTCTGTTGTAATGTCACCCATTTCATTTCTTATTTTTTTTTGTGTGTCTTCTCATTTTTTTCCTTTGTCAAGTTGGAGTGGTTTGTCCATTTTATTGATCCTCTCAGAGAACCAACTTCTAGTCTTATTGATTCTTTGTATTATTTTTCTATTTTCTAATTCATTTATCTCTGTTCTTATCTTTATTGTTTCCTTTCTTCTGGTCACTGTGTTTTGTTTTGTTTTGTTTTTGCTGATCCTTTTCTATTTGTTCAAGTTGTTAGGTTAGTTACTGATTTTGGACATTTCTTCTTTTTTGATGTGTTCCTTAAATTTTCCTTTGAGCACTGCTTTTTCTGGGTCCCAGAGGTTTTGGAATATTGTGTCTTCATTCTCAGTTGATTCTAAGAATTTTTTATTTAATATTGAATTTCTTCTATGACCCAATAGTTTTTAAATAAAGTGTCATTCAGTTTCCACATATTTATTTTTTCGCTCGCTCTTTCTGTTATTGATTTCTAGTTTTATAACTAGAAATTATGGTCAGAGAAGATGCTTTGTATTATGTTGATGTTTTTGAATTTATTGAGGCTTACTTTGCAGCCTAGAGTATGATCTATTCTGGAGAATGATCCATGTGCATTGGAGAAGAGTGCGTACTGTGCTGCTGTTGGGTGGTGTGTACTGCATATGTCTACAAAGACAACTTGGTCGATTGTGTTATTTAGATCTTCTGTATCTTTATGAGTTTCTTTCTAGTTTTTCTGTCAATAGTCAAAAGTAGTGTGTTAAAGTCTTCTAGTATTATTGTAGAATAGTCTATTTCTCTTTTCATTTTTGTTAGAGTTTGTTTTATATATTTGGAGCTCTATCAGTGGGTGCATGAATATTTATTATTGTTATGTCTTTTTGGTGAACTGAGCCTTTAATTATTACGTTGTTGTTAGGTGCTGTCAAGTCAGTTTCAACTCATAGCAACCCTATGTACTACAAAATGAAACACTTCCCAGTCTTGTGCCATCCTCACAATCGTTGTTATGTTTGAACCCATTGTTGCAGCCACAGTGTCAATCTGTCTCATTGAGGGTCTTCCAAGCATGATGTCTTTGTCCAGGGACTGATCCCCCTGACAACATGTCCAAAGTATGTGAAACAAAGTCTCCCTATCTTTACTTCCAAGGAGCACTCTGGCTGTATTTTTCCAAGATAAGCTTGTTCATTCTTCTGGCAGTCCATGGTATATTCAATATTTTTCACCAACACCATAATTCAAAGGCATCAGTTCTTCTTTGGTCTTCCTTATTCATTGTCCAGCTTTCACATGTATATGAGGCGATTAAAAATACACTGGCTTGGGTCAGGCTCATCTTAGTCCTCAAAGTGACATCTTTGCTTTTTAACACTTAAAAGAGGTCTTTTGCAGCAGATTTGCCCAATGCAATACGTCATTTTTTTTTTTTTCTGACTTCTGCTTCCATGCGCATTGATTGTGGACCCAAGTAAAATGAAATCCTTGACAGCTTCAATCTTTTCTCCATTTATCAGGATGTTGCTTATTGGTCCAGTTGTGAGGATTTTTGTTTCCTTTATGTTGAGGTGTAATCCATACTGAAGGCTATAGTCTTTGATCTTCATCAGTAAATGCTTCAAGTCCTCTTCACTTTCAGCAAGCAAGTTTGTGTCATCTGTATATCACAGGTTGTTAAAGAGTCTTCCAGCAATCCTGATGCCACATTCTTCTTCATATAGTCCAACTTCTCAGATTACTTGCTCAGAGTAAGATTGAATAAGTACGGTGCAAGTATACAGCCCTGATGCACACCTTTCTTGATTTTAAACCGTGCAGTATCCACTTGCTCTGTTCAAACGACTGCCTCTTGGTCTGTGTACAGGTTCCACATGAGCAAAACTGAGTGTTCTGGAATTCCCATTCTTGGCAATGTTATCCATAATTTATTATGATCCATAATTTGTTACAATTCCTTTGCATAGTCAATAAAACACATCTTTCTTGTGTTCTCTCCTTTTATCCACGTAAATATCTTTCTGATATTCTCTGCTTTTGGCCAAGATTCATCTTTCATCAGAGATGATATTCCTAGTTCCACATTCTGTTCTGAATCCAGCATGAATTTCTGGCAGTTCCCTGTTGATGTACTGCTGTCACTGCTTTTGAATGATCTTCAGCAAAATTTTACTTGAGTGTGATGTTAATGATATTGTTCGATAATTAACATTCTGTTGGATCACCATTCTTTGGACTTGGCACAAATATGGATCTCTTCCAGTCAGTTGGTCAGGTAGCTGTCTTCCAAATTTCTTGGCATAGACAAATGAATGTTTCCAGCACTGCATCAGTTTGTTGAAACATCTCAGTTGGTATTCTGTCAATTCCTGGGGTCTTATTTTTCATCAATGCCTTCAGTGCAGCTTGGACTTCTTCCTTCAGTACTATTGGTTCCTGATCAAATGCTACCTCCTGAAATGGTTGAGCATCGTCCAATTCTTTATGGTACAGCGACTCTGTGTATTCCTTCCATCTGCTTCAATATTTTCCCCGTAGAATCGTTCAATATTGCAACTCAAGGCGTGAATTTTTTCTTCAGTTCTTTCACCTTGAAAAATGCCAAATGTGTTCTTCCCTTTTGATTTTCTAATTCCAGGTCTTTGCACATGTCTTTATAATACTTTACTTTGTCTTCTCAAGCTGCCCTTTGAACTCTTCTGTTCAGCTCTTTTACTTCATTTTTTCTTCCATTCTCTTTAGTTGCTCTATATTCAAGAGCAAGTTTCAGAGTCTCTTCTGACGTTGATTTTGGTCTTTTTTTTCTTTCCTGTGTTTTTAATGACCTTTTACTTTCTTCATGTATGATGTCCTTAATGTCTTACCACAGCTCATCTGGTCTTTGGTCATTAGTGTGCAATGCCTCAAATCTGTTCTTGAGATGGTCTCCAAATTCAGGTGGGCTATACTCAAGGTCATATTTTGACTCTCGTGGACTTGTTTTAATTTTTTCCAGCTTCAACTTGAACTTACACATGAGTAATTGATGGTCTTTTCTGCAGTCAGCTCCTGGACTTGTTCTGACTGATGATATTGAGTTTTTCCATCATCTCTTTCCACAGATGTAGTCAATTTGATTCCTGTGTTTTCTATCCGGTGAGGTCCATGTGTATAGGTACCATTTATGTTGTTGAAGACAGGTATTTGCAAAGAAGAACTCGTTGGTCTTGCAAAATTCTATCATGCAATCTCCAGCATCATTTCTATCACTAAGGCCATAGTTTCCAACTACCAATCTTACTTCTTCATTTCCAATTTTCATATTCCAATCATCAGTAATTACTGATGCATCTTGATTGTGTGTTTGATCAATTTCAGACTGCAGAAATTGATAAAAAGTTTCAATTTCCTCATCTTTGGCCTTAGTGGTTGGTGTATAAATTTGAATAATAATCGTATTAACTGGTCTTCCTTGCAGTGGTATGGGTATTATCCTATCACTGACAGCATTGTACTTCAGGATAAATCTTGAAATTTTTTTTTGACGATGAGTGCAAAACCATTCCTCTTCAATTTGTCATTCTCAGCATAGTAGTCCATATGATTGTCTGACTGAAAATGGCCAATACCAGTCCATTTCAGCTCACTAATGCCTAGGATATTGATGTTTATGTGTTCCATTTCATTTTTATGGCTTCCAATTTTCCTAGATTCATACTTCGTGCATTCCCCATTCTGATACTTGCAGCTGTTTCTTCTTGTTTTGAATCATGTCACTTCAGCAAATGAAAGTCCTGAAATGAAGGTCTACTTTGAGGAGGCAGCTCTTCCCCTGTTGTATATGAGTTTCTTCCAAGCTGAGGGGCTCATCTTCTGGCACTATACCAGACAGTCTTCTGCTGCTATTCTCCTGTCACTGGGAATGGGTGCTGGGGCACTCTCTTTAGGTTTCAGCCAGCAGTCTGGACCTGGCCTCGACCAAAAGTTAGGAAGGGACTGCCCAGAGTCTTGTTGGGTGGGGGACCTCCTGCTAACACTCTGTGGATCTACTATTCCATTTGAACCACCTACTCTAATAGTCAGGGACCACCACTGATGAGTGGTCTTGCCTCTGTTGTCACCAGGAACCCTGGAACTCTCACCCACCTTCCTGTACTTACCCTTCTTAGATTCAATTCATGTCCTGCTCACCTTGCTTCACACTGGGTTGTCTACACAGTTTCTCTGTCTTCTATTGGGAATTCCATGAAGTTGCCTTCCTGTGCTCCTCACTCAGGGTTGATGCTCACTTTGTCTCAAGATGGGAATGCTGCACTAAGCCAGCTGGCAGGGCATCTCCAATCCATAACTCTGCTCGTTTGCTGTTTTCATTCAGTTACTCCTTCCAATTGATGTTCAATCTAATTCTTTATCTACCTTTTGATGCCCAGGATTCCAGGATTGTCATCTGTATCTATTTCACTTGGTTTCTAGAGTCTTTGTTGTAGGAGGATAGCATGGTGTGTCTGACTAAGGCACCATCTTGGGCTGAGCAGCCTACTCTTACATTTTTTGAAAAATTTTATGAAAGATTGTTGTTATAATTCTTCACATGTTTGGTTTAATTCAGTAGTGAAGTCATTTGGGCCTGGAGTTTTCTCTGTGAGTCATTTATTATTACAAATTTAATTTCCTTATTGTTAGTTCTATTCAGATTGTCTACTAGTGAATTAGTTTCAGTAGTCTATGTCTTTCTGGTAATTTGTACATTTCATCTAAATTATCTAATTTATTGGCATGAACTTGTTCATTGTATTCCATTATAAGCCTTTTTACTTCTGTAAGGTTGGTAGTAATGGTCCCTGTTTATTTTTTTTTTTTCCTTTCTTATGTTTTTTATTTTAGTGCTTTGCATATTCTCTCCTCCCTTTCCCTCAGTCAATCTAGCTAGAAGTTGGTAAATTTTGTTGATATTTTCAAAGAACCAGCTTTTTGTTTTATTTGTTTTCTCATTGTTTTTCTATTCTGTATTTTATTAATTTCTGCTCGCTTTAGGTTTAGTTTGTTTTGTTTTTCTTTTTCCAGTGTCTTCAGATAGGAAGTTAGGTAATTATTTGAGGCCTTTATTATTTTTTAATGTATGCATTTATAGCTATAAATTGCCCTCTAAAGACTACTTTTGCTGCATCCCATCCCATCAGTCTTTGTGTGTTGTGTCTTAATTTTCATTCATCTCAAAGTATATTCTAATTTCCCTGGTGATATCAGTATTCCCTAACTCAGTGTTCATGATGAATTATAGAACATAACTACCACAAATTATTAACATAATATGAATTTTTTTCCATCCTTTTACTCTTAGTCTATTTGTATCTTTTAATCTAAAGTGTGTTTCCTGCAGACAACATATGGTTGGATCTTGTTTGATCCAGTATGACATTCTCTGTCTTTTGTTTGGATTGTTTAATCCATTCACACCTAATGTTTATTATTGGTATAGTACATACATCTGCCATTTTAATTTTTGTTTTGTATATGTCTTGTGTCATTTTTGTTTCTCTATTCCTCCTTTGCTTTTTTTTTTGCATTAAGTGAATATTGTCTAATGTAGCATTTTAATTTATTTAATAATTTTTTCTCACTATATGTTTTAATTTTCTCCTTAGTGGTTGCTCTATGGCTTACCATATATATCTTAACTTAGCAGGATCAGGTTCTAATTTATACTTATTTCCTTTGCTGTATAGCAACAGTACTTCTATATCACTCTATTCTCTTTTCTCTCTTTTTGTGACATTATTGTTATATATATTACATCTATAAATGTTACAAATCCAACAATACACTGCTATAATTATAACTTCATATAATCGTATGACTTTTAAAGAAGCTGAGCTAATAGAGCAATTATACATTTATAAAGTTTGATATATTAACTTTGTTATTTGTCATTTCTGGTTCTTCTCATTTGTTCTTGTGAATTTGAGTTACTATCTGGAGTCTTTTTCTCACTTCATTATAACTCTACTTCCATCCACCTTCTTTGTACTGTTATTGCCAAATATATTACATTTATATATGTTATCAGTCCAATACATTATATATATATATATATATATATATATATAGTTTTATACAATTGCTTTTTAAATCAGTGAAGAGAATAATGGAGGAGAAATATACATTCATACTTTCCCTGATAATTACATAATTACTTTTATTAGTGCTGTTTGTTTATTCATGTGGATTCAAATTACCATCTACTTCCAGTGGGAAGAACTTTCTTTAGCATGTCTTGTAAGATAAGCTTGCTAGCAACAAATTATCTCCTTTTCTATCTGTAGTGTCTTTATTTCACCTTCATTTTTGAAAGATAGCTTTGCTGGATGTAAGATTCTTGGTTAACAGTTTTTTGTTTTGTTTTGTTTTGTTTTTCCTTTGAGTACTTTGAATATGTTATCCCATTGCCTTCTGGCCTCCACTATTTTTTCTGAGTAGTCAATTGTTAATTTTATTGGCATCCCATGTAAGTGAAGAGTCATTTTTCTCTTGCTGCTTTTGAGATTTTCTCCTTGTCTTTGGTTTTCAGTAATTTTATATGTTTCTGTTCGTGGATCTCTTTGTAGTTTTTCATTTGGAAGTCATTGAGTCACTATGTAGGTCAATGTTTTTGAATAAACTTGGGAAGTTTTCAGTCATCATTTCTTTGAATATTTTTTACCTGCCCCCTCCATATTTCCACAACTTATTGTTGTTTGCTTGCTTATTTGTTCAGGGACTCGGCTGGGCACTTTTAGTTAAGTATAATTTCACCACACAGTATGAAGCCTCTGATGTACTTAGTAACTAGGAAACTGTTTGATCCTTTTAGGTCTTGTTATTAAGATTTGCTAGGCAGGACGAGAGCAGCATCTAGACTAGTTATTTCCCACTACTGAGTCAAGACCCTTCTGGACATTACCCAATTCTCTATTAATTATGAAGTTTTCCAGTCTGGCTGTTGAGAACAGGCACTTTTCAAGGTCCAGTATAAGTATCAGGTACTATTCTTCCTAATTTTGGGGGGTTCTCTTTCCCCAGGCTCAAATATTTTCTTCTCATGAGTAGCTCTGTACTCTGATGAATAGTACAGAGGAATCCTTTTGGGGTCTCCAAGATTTTCTTTCTATACAGTTCTCTCCTCTAAAATATCATTTTCCTACCAATTCTAGCTGCCTTGTTCTGTCTGAACTTTCAACTTTGTCTCCTCAACTTAAGGAGCCTACCATGCTTCACCTGGCTTCCCCTTCCTTGTGTTGAGACTTGGATGCTCTCTCAAGGCATTAGGCTTAGGCAATCATTAGTCTCACCACATTTATTACCCATCTTTTACGAATCACTGTCCTTCATTGCCTGATGTCTTGTTTTTAAAAAAATTTATTTCTTATATATTGTCTGTGCTTTTCTTTTGGTTGTTTCAAGTAATAGGGTAAATCCAGTTCCTGTTTGTTCATTTTGGTTGAAAGTGGAAGTCTGGAGAACATACTTTTAAAACTTGCTACAAGAAATGGAGTGAAATTTTAAACATCATCTGTTAAAAATAAAACAAAGACTATGTAAAGTAAAACACAGATAACACTGAGATGATGAGAAAGCTGAAAGTGTTACAAAGAGAATGCAGTTTAAAAAAGTCATGATAACTTTTTAAAAAAATAAATGTTTTAATTTTTTGTGATGAGTCCAAAGTCAATAATCACATGTATTTTTTAAAATTGTCAATTATAAGGGAATGTTTTGATATTTTATCAAGCTAGTTCATTCATATGAGATTAATTTTAAGATATAATAAGATAATTAGCTTACCTAAGATATTCTATCCAGAACTGAATTCTCAGTAGACACAGTCAGTTATGAAATAGGGATTAAAGCGAAGGGTATATTTGTATAGTCTATGTATATCAAGGTAAACAAAGGTTAAGAGGAGCTGGACTGCAGATCAAGAAATGAAGGCACATACTCATTAATACAAAATAAATCAACTTAGACACCAAATACCAGGAATGAGGAAGCAAAACTATCCCTGGCCTCTGAGATAGCTGATATTCTGCCCGCTTTAGTCAGAATTGGCTCAGGGACTGGGGCTGGCTGAATCTCTTGGATGACTAAATGCCTATAGCTGAGCTAGGCTGGAAATGGCAGGCATTATAAAAACAGTAACTTAGAAATGGTTTGAGTCAAGAAAGGTTCATAAATGAAGGAGGGAGGTACATGAAGAGAGACAAAAGGCTGCTGCATAGTATATATCTTATGAGTGCCTCAACAAATGTGCTCATATCTTTATTATTTTTATAACTCACTCTGACTGAGCTGGGTCTAAGTGACATGCTTTCATCAGCTATACTCTCATAAGGAAAGTAACACTTTTAGGAGCTTTCCCTTAAGGCATTGGTTTTCAAAGCAAGAACTCTATACCTGAGTGTGGTGTATCCTATATCATCATCTCATATCCCTGAAACTGTTAACAATGCCTAAACCCTGACTCCTCTTTTGTGGGAGTTACTACTACTCTGTTCTTTCCCTCTATGCAGTTGTGGAGTTCAGAGGGTTCTGAAAGGAAGAGGCTTGCCAAAGTTGAACTATGAAAGAATCTAAGCTTGTCTTTGGCCAGGGCTGCTGTTTTCATATGAAAGCCAAGGATAAATCTGCATCAGATAAGTGCAGCTTTATAAAGACAAGAAGTTTTAGAATAACAGCCACAGTACAAGTCTGGAAAATACAAATTCTTTTTTGCTGTCATATTTTTGTTGATGTTTCATATTCACATCGTGTGCGTGTGTGTGCATGCGCAAGCAAGGATGGTACTGTTGCCGAGTGGAAACCCCATGTTCTGCTTGACATGACTCTTCTCAGCCAATAAATGAGAGACGGAGGTGGGAGAGTAGAAAGGTACCTTTATTTTGATGTGCAAGGAAAAGAAACAGTTGGTGCTGCTGCTGCCAAGACTCTCAGTGAGGGCAAGGGGAAAGTTTACTTTTAGGGGGTTTACAAGTAGGAAGTTCATACAAGTTACATCAGCAACATTCTTAATCTAGGGTTTACGTATAACGTCATGCATTGCCAGGATTTTAATATAAAGTTAGGGGGCATGCCAAGCAAAGAAACCAGGATTCTAATGCAAAGCTACAGGGTGAGTCAAGCAAGCTGCTTGAAGCAGTGGAATTTTCTGCACCCTGGGCACCTCTGTCTTATTCCTTCCTTTTCTTTCTGGATATTGGTCATCCAGGACTAGTGTCCATTCTGAACTATAGGCTGGCTCAGAATTTGTTTGGCATGTTCTCAGGGAGAGGGTAAATATTGGACATAGGCTTGAACAGTTGGCCTTTCATTGTGGCCACTGATCTACTGTCAAGGTATTATGCATAGGCAGATCTCACAGTGGTGTATTGGACTATGCCTAGGGTTTTGCTTTTTTATTTATTAATTGTGCTTACTTATTAATTGCACCCCCTCTTCTTTTAGACACTAAATTGGATGGAGAGGTACAGGGATTATGGGTAATCCTTGCCCTACATACAAAGGAGAGTGTGAACAAATCCTGCAATTGTTAGCCCATGCAGTACTGTTTACAACTGACTATTCACTAAATGCTAAAAGAAAAAGGTAAGAGTGACTTTTATGTTCTGCTTATGTGAATCTTTTCCTAAAAGATGTTTTCCAAGACTGTCCTAGCTATTGTCTTTATACCTCAAGGATCAGTTGATGTGTCCTTGTGAGGCCAGCTCCAGCTGGGTTGCACTCTTTATGCTCAGGGGTAGGGGATAATGGCTCCAACATTATCTCCTAAATCATTCTCTCCTTTTTGATAAGATATTGGAAATAACACATTGATAATCAATACCTGGACTTAGTCGAGCTCCTAGATGGCAGCCATGACAAGCTCTTTAAACTCACGATGCTGGTTTTCCACTGGATACCACTTGGTTTTTCACCAGGATCTTAAGTAAGAGTGATATTCCCATCAATCGTATTGCCGAAGTGAGCAAATTCAGTGTACATCAACATTTTAGCCCGAGGCCTTCTTAAGTGTGTAAGACAATAGAAGATAAGTTTTATTATGCCTAATACTATCAGGATTCAGACTATTACTCTTCCTTGCAATAGTGAGCTAGCCCATTAATTTATTCTTGATGGTAACCAACGAAATAAATCTGGCATTTGTAAGGGTGTTACAGTGTGTAACCAAGTAGCTTGCTGTCTAATTCTAAGTATATATTACTCTCAAGTGCAAGTTGCCCTTCCTTGGTTTACCTGTTAACAGTCATGGTTCACTTTCTCAGAAGCAAAAGTGGAATCTAAGACAAAATAGAGTCTGAGCCATGGGGTCAATCTCTTCTGAGAATCTGGTTTAAGATACATAATTTTCTTAAACATAGCAAGGGGGTGACAGTTTGATTACAAACATTAGACAGGTATTTCATAAGACACTGTCTTGAAGACTGATTAAACTAATTACTGATTTACACTAAACATAGCTCTCAGTCCAATCTTTGGAATCAGTTTCCTAAAACAGGCTGAATTCTTCAAAAAGGCAGAGTGCCCAAAGCAAAACAGTCTTACTAGTTTCTCTGGACAATTATTTGACTCAAAAGTGGCTTCAAGAACCAGTGTTTTTTTTTTTTTTTTTCCTTTTTCCTCAAAGGTCAAAAGGACACTCAAAGACAGTGACCTATATGGTTTACCTCAAACTCCATGAAACCCAGAAATCTGGATTCCAGGAGAATTACAACTGTATTATGGTTCCTTCCTTTGGATCACAATCTTGTTACAGAATCTTTGATCAAAAATGCTCACTAAGTGGTAATTGGGCACCATCTAGTTTTTAAGATGCCAGGCACCATACAGTGAACTAAGAGGTAGAATAGAAACACTAACAATAATATTAGGCCAATTATCTGAAATAACCAATGAAACCATGACCCTAAGGCCTCTGAACCCAGGAAACAAATCTCATGAGGTGTTTATTTATACATAGGTAGCATTGGTAACTATTTTTCATGTGCCTCAGCAGCAACTGCAATCTGCAAAACTTCAGACTGCATATTAATACAAACACAGCAACATTTATCTGTTAAGGTACAAATGGTTACTTAAAAGACTAGTAGGAAATCTAACGTTAATCTATTTTGTAAAATCATAGCTCGAACTTCAGACACTTCTCTGGTCATGATATTTACAACTTTGTTAAGTTTACCAACAGGAACTTCTAATTCAAGAGTTATAATATCTAAACCCATTAGTTAGATAATTTAGGAGAAAAGAAAATTATTTCTTATATCCAGAAAGTAGTATCTTAAAACGTCAGCAATATTTCCACATAAAACCCATAGTAATCCTTTTGTTTAGTCAGTTTTATGTAGTTTCTTTCTGTTCCACATGATTGTGAATGAGCTGCAGTCTCTGGACCCATCAGCTTTTCATACAAGTTCTGTAAATGTTGATTCAGTTGAGTTACAGTCCTTTCCATAAGTTCAGTATAGTTCATCTTTTTGTTGAGATATTTTGGTCAAACGTTTTCAGCAAGTCAGCAAAGCAAAAACTTATCTTCAGACAAAAAAACTTAATAAAGCCATGACTAATTTGTTAAAATACACTCAAAAGTGAAAGACCTGGTAGAAATTAATTACAAGTGTCTTAGGCTGGGTTCTCTAGAGAAGCAAAACCAGTAAAGTGTATAAATACATATATAGAGAGAGATTATATCAAGGAAACAGCTCACTTGATTGTAGAGGCTAGACCATCCCAAGTCCGTGGATCAAGGTAGAGGCCTCTCCCAAGTCACACAGCTGCAGAAGCTGGCAAGCCCAAGATCGGAAGGTCGGAGAGCAGGGCTCCTGTTCACAGACTGTGCAGATCGACGAATCCCAGGTTCAGCAGATAAGGTGACAGCTCAAGTCGTAAGAGTGGGAGATGGGACGACAGGATGCAGCCGCAGGATCCATAGAGAGCAAAAAGCCAGAACGTATGCTTATATACAGATGCGGGCCACACCCCCAAGGAGAATCCCTTTCATCTGATTGGCTACTCACCATATATTCAATCACAGGAGTGATTACATTAAAACACAGAGAATCATGGCCCAGCCAAGTTGACACACAATCTTAACTATCACAACAAGTGTAAAATAAAAGCAAATATATTGTTTAAAAAAAAAAACTTTAGACAAAAACATTTCTAAATATAATCACTAGCCTTATTTTCAAAAAGCTTGACATATAATACATAATAATCTCGACACATAATATCATATAGTCAAGATGTACCAAGAATATAACAAGATCATCAAATCCCTAAATACTTATATAGTAATTAAAAAAAAAAAACTTTATAGGTAAATGGTTTGAATTCCCCAATCAAACCATTGGCTTTTATGATGCTAGATTCAAAAACATAAAGTTGCAACCAAGTTAGCAATAGGAAACAATAACAAAATTATGACAAAATATTATGCATTTGCTGTCTGATATTAGGCAAAAACATAAGAGGAAATACTAACATATAAATTTTAACCCAAAGAGAATCAGGCTCTTGATTTTGACAACATGTACCATGTAATTTATGACAATAAATAAACCTTTTTTAGCACTTTTCTTTTTTTTTTAAATTTTTTTCTCTCTCTGTCTAGGCTTGTCCTATGCCTCCCTCTTTTCCTACTCTGAAACTACTAGTTTTACTTTAAGACAAAATTATCCCTTTTCCTTAAATAAAACACATTTCATATAATACCTAGCTTAAGTTAATTAGAAAGGTTTTGTTTCTAAGATTGACATAAACATTCCTTTTTAAAGCCTTGCTATACAAATCAAAATAAACAAGCTATCCTCTTCTTAGTGCACCTTTTACATGGACCAATTTATATCAAAGTTTTTCCAAGTAGCTACTAAAAGTCTAAATCCTAAGACAGACACAAGATGCAGTTTTTCTTTGGATGAGGAAAGAATTGAGGTTGTAGGACAGCCTTACAAAAAACAGCAACTGTGAGCCATAGCCTCCAACCTGATAGGAGACAGAAACTAAGACAGCACTCTAGACCAGAAGCAAGCTCTCAGGGCAAAAGGAGACAGAAAGACTACATAAACTCATTGGACAATGCCACACAAAACAAGGATATGGGGATCCTAGTTTCTTAAAGTGTATACAGCAATTTTTGGTAAAATCAACTCAATTCAAAGGAAAAATCAGGTTCTAGATAAAACTTTTTAACTTGCTAGAGCCTCAGACAGAGGAGTATTAAATCTTTTGACAAAACCCGACCATCAAGTAAAAGTTCCCCAAAAAGGAAAAGACAACACAAATGGAGGCTCATTTTCCCGAAGTGGTCACTGAAATTCCAAATTACTTATAGTATATTCAGTTTATGGTGTTTTTTAATATCAACCCCAAACCAATGTCTTGGTAGCCTGAGGGAAATCGAGGCTCATTTATCAAAGATGTTAAGCTTTAAGGTTCAAGCTTTTGGCTTTCTTCTTTTTTAACTTAATTCATTCTGCTGGCTAGAGAATTAATCTCTTATATTAGACCTTAAATATACTAGTTCCTTCATTTTGAAGATACTTTAAAGTAGTTACTGATGATTTTAATTTTCACATTGTGATTCTTTATTGAGAAACTGTATCATAAATGGTCCGGAGCTACAACTTCTCCCTGAGAATTTTATAAAAAGGGTCAGAAGCTATCACCTCCCCCTGCAAATTTGGCAAAACAGGTCAGGAGTTGCCACCTTCTCCTGCAAATTTGGCAAAACAGAGCACTATTTTCCAGGTTTTCTCTGAGTCACAAAGAGAACTCTAATGAGGAACACTGTGGGGTTTGAACAGTGTTTTGCTTAGACCAATGTGTACCTTCCTTGCTCAAGAGTTTGCTTGTGGCTGACAAGCAGCCTAATGCTCTAGCCTGTCCCAAGACAACCTTATCCTGTCATGGGAGTCTTTAATGCCAGTGATGAGCATCAGCAACCACCCTAATGGCTTTTACTGGTCGACCTGTGCTTGAATTTTGTGGCTTACAGTGATCCAGAGCTCTTTGAAAATAGACTTACCTCCTTAATGTTTCAAATGCCCAAATCTAGACCTAAACTGCAGTTCACCAGAAGAGTTACTAGCTATCACTCTTAACTAAACGATCAAGCAAAAATCTTAAGATTCTCCTTAATTAAACAACCAGTTTTTCAAATAAATATGCAGAATAAAACTTAAGAAAACTTGAGAAAGAGAACAAAAAAGAATAAGCAAAGGCTTGTTTTCCTAGAGCACTTACCTCATCGGTGTTGAAGGGACACGGAGTGGGAATGAGTGGGTCCAGAAGATAGGACCCCTCTTTGCCAGCTTCTGCTCCACAGTCCAGGTCTCCTCGAGGTCAACTGGATTCGTGGCTTTAGAATCCCTGCAATGACTATGCCATTAACTGTTCTAGAGTAAAAACACCACAAAGTTTAGTAAAGCAAAAAGCAAAGTTTTATTCAGCATATGTTCAAAGAGGCAAAAATAGGAAACAGACAAGCATGCTGCCAGAGCCATGCCTGTCCAAGTCCAAGGAAATACAACAGAATAGACAAAAGTGGGAAAACAGACAAACATGCTGTCAGAGCCATGTCTGCCCATATCCCTATTTCCAGTTCTTAAGCCCCTCCTAGTGGGCTGTATTTCGAGATTCCTTGAACGTTCCCCATTCTCCTGACACACACACACTTACACACTCACATAACCTAATTCGGTGCACCAATCTAATAACAGGTACCTAGAGCATTTTACACTCTCAATAATCAATTCCTCCTGCTTCTTGGGACTCTTCTAAGGCCTTATGTAGATACTTACCAAATAATCTAGGCACGTTTCATGTCTTCCATGAGATCACCATTAGGTCTGAGGTGGATTGGCTTCGAGGCCTGCTCCAAGGTCTCCAGGAGAAATCTCACGGTGGCACCAGATGTCAGGGCCGGTCTGTTGTCTGATCCATCTCCAGAACTGAGCAGACGACTCCTCTCTGGCTCATCAGAAATGCTGCCGGGTGGAATTGCAGGTACTGTTCGGCATGAGTACTATATGTAAGAGAGACTGAATACGCTAACCCATGCCCTGATGTGGCTCAGTTCCTTGAGTTTACAACATGAATTACCAGACCAAGACATTTTGGTTGTTCTGATTCCTTCTACCAACCCCTCTCTCTAAGTTTCTTCACTTTCAAAGAAGGAGCCTAAAGTTTTCTTGTGATGTAAACAAATTCTACACTTGTTAAAAAGAGACTAACATTTAGAGAGCACCTACAATGCAGTACTTCATTTAACTATCAAAATCCATGAGATAGATCTCATTATGTTAGTTTTATAAATGAAGACTCAGAAAAATTAATTTTCTCATAACCTCACAGCTATTAAGTCACAGAAACAATATTTGAGTATAAGGATGTATGCTCGCAACATCTGTGTTGTTTCTACTTCTTAGGTTAGTGCTAAAATGTGGAATTATTTTTGAGTTGTAGGGGGAAAAACTAACACATTTGTAACAATTTACAAATAATCCAGAAATCACAACAGAGTCAAACATGGTCTAACAAATTCAGAACAATTAACTGTCTCCTGCACCACTTTGTTCATACTTGCTAAGAAGAAAGCAGAAAATAAAAATAAAAAAAAATTAAAAAAACTTATTCAGCTATGTATTCATCTTAAATTTAATTCATCTTTATCCATTTTTAGAAACTTGGCAGGGGTTGGAGGGAAAGAGGGAAATTGTCCCATAAGTGAAAACTTTAAATTGAGGAAAAACATTTAAAGCATTGATTCTTGACACCTGTATTTTAATAATCATTGAGAAATGTAATCGTTTAGACATATCTTACAAATCAAAAAAATTAAAAAATTAGAATGTTTTAAAATTTATATACTTTTATAAATTATCTTAATTTTCAAACTCAAAGAACCCGTAGGATTTTATGGAAATCCTCCAAACCTTGTGACGGGGAGGCAGAAAGCAGTGTCAGAGGAAAGCAGGGAAAAATGAGTAGATTCCCAAATAAGATTTTTAAGGAAAAAAAAGTTTGAAAACACTTACAGCTGAGACTGATAGCTGTATATTCTATCTTCTAGCCTCTCTATTCTCATTAGGAATAGAATTCCAATTTTCTCTGAGATGGCAGTTGTCATAGACTGAATTGTGTCTCCCCAAAAATATGTGTATCAACGTGGCTAGGTCATTATTCCCTGTATTGTATAATTGTGTACCATTTTGTAATCTGATGTGATTTCCTTATGTATTGTAAATTCAATCACTATGATCTAATTTTTAAGATGGATTAGCGGCAGTTACACTGATGAGGTCTGCAAGATTGGATAGTGTGTTGAGTCAATCTCTTTTGAGATATAACAGAGAGAAGCGAGCAGAGACACATGGGAATCTCATACCACCAAGAAAGCAGTGCTGGGAGCAAAGCTCATCCTTTGGACCTGAGGTTCCTGCACAGAGAAGTTCCCAGACCATGGGAAGATTAATGACACAGACCTTCCTCCAGAGCCCATGGAGAAAGCGTTCCCCTGGAGCTAATGCACTGAATTTGGACTTGTAGCTTACTGGACTGTGAGAGAATAAACTTCTCTTTGTTAAAACCATCCGCTTGTGGTATTTCTTTTATAGCAGCACTAGATGACTAAGACAGCAGTGTACCCAGCTCAAAAGACTTCATTTCCCAATCTCCCTCACAGAGATTAAGTTTCAACCAATGAAATGTAAACAGAAGTATTATGGGGACTTCTGGAAGGGCTTCCTAAAAGGTAGAGAGGCCCTTTTGTCTCCCCTTTCTTTCTCCGGAGTCCATGGTTGGTGTAAATGGCTAATATACTCAGCTGCTAACAGAAAGACTGGAGGTTCAAGTCCACACAGAGGCAACTCAGAAGAAAGGCTTGGTGGTCTACTTCCAAAAAATCAGCCATTAAAATCCTTATGGAGCACAGTTCTACTCTGACAGACATGGGGTTTCCAGGAGTCTGAATCAACTCCATGGCAATTGGTAACTTGTTTGCTTCCTTTGCTCTGGCCTGAAATATGCAGATGATGGCTGGAGGTCTAACACTCAACTTGGACAATGGATAGAAGCCACTCTTTGAGGATGACATGACTCAAAGTAAGAAGCTTTGGTCCTAGACGGCAATATGGGACCACCATATTGTATCATTCTGAGACTGCGTATCTCCAGATGTCTTTACAAGAGTAAAAAGATAAAATTCTATTCTTATCAAGCAGATGTTAATTCCTGTCAGTTGCAATCAAACACAGCTCTTAACAAACAAAAAATCAGTCATCTTAGGAACTGATGTTGCCTCTGAGGAGTCAACGCTAGAGGAGTTAAATATTTATCTGCTGTTTTTATTGAGACCACAGCTGAAGAACTTCTCAGCCAGCTGATAGTCCTGATGATGAAGCTGTGGACATGTACTAAAACATGTGTTCATAATTCAAGGCCAATTTTATAGCAAGCAAAGGGATTTTTTTGTAAGTATTTCTGTGAAATTAGATCAAGTCCTATAAACTTATCATTGAAAGCAAAGTAAAATCAGTGGACCATAGGAAATAATACTACATAAAATAAAATAACTTAAAGATGATAGTAAAAAATACTATTACATTAGATCAATATATTTTTACTTTTAGACAAGGCCTTATAAAAGCTCTAGAAGAAAGAATAGATATAAAATGCCCATTAAAATTAACTATAAAGTTTAAAAGCAGTAGAAAAACATGTAATGTTGTAGAGTTAAAAAGACAAATATCCAAACAATGTATTATTGTGGATGTGTATTTATATCAAGGATTTTTAAAGAAGTTTTGAATTTGGTTTTGAAGTGTGGATTACAAAAAGAGATAGTCTAATAAGTATACTTGTCTACATGTAATACCTTTCATTGTTGCTGTTGTTGTTAGCTGCTACAAGTAGCCCCTCCCCACAATGGTGACCCCATGTACCTGTTCTTGCATCATCCCTATGATCGGTTGTGAATAGGACTGTTGTAATCTACAGGGTTTTCACTGGCTGATTTTCAGAAGTAGATCCCCAGGCCTTTCTTTCCAGTCTGTCTTAGTTTGGAAGCTCTGCTGAAACCTGTTCAATATCATAGCAACACACAATCCATCAATGCCTCATGATGCTTTTTGCTCCTCTTTTATTTGTGAAATATAAAACTGTATGTGAAATATGTGAGGAATAAAATCAAAGCCCTCCTTCTGCAATCATTTTACCAAAAACAAACAATAAATAAAATGCCAGTCCATCCCTACACTTTTTTGTTTTTGGGTTTTTTTTTTTTTTTTTTTTTTTTTTTGGCTTTGAGAGATTGCTTTATTGAGTATATATATATCTAGATCAGAGTTTGTCAATCTCAGCACTTTTAACATTTCTACCCTGGTGAAATGGGACCTAAATAAAAATTAAGTCCAATTTTATAAAAATTTAGAAAAGTTATGTAGCTTGCGTACTTGAATTTGTAAACTCAGATTCATACTACTAAATCCTTAAGCCTTTCCCATCTTAAAAAAAAATCCCTACCTCAGTACCACTTCTGTCTTCATTATCACTCACTCTCTTCTCTCTTTTGCAGACAAATTTCTTAGACATGCTCTATACTTGCTATGTTAGTTTCCTACCACCCCACTCACTCACACCTAAACCAATTCCTATATGGCTGTGTCCTTATTTTTCCACCAGGAGGGCATTTGCTAAAATTATCAGTAACTTCTAGGCATCAGTCTTAGTTAGCTACTGCTGCTATAACTGAAATACCACAAGTGAATGGCTTTAACAAAGAGAAATTCATTCTTTCACAGTCTAGGAGGCTAGAAGTCTGAATTCAGGACACCAGCTCCAGGGGAAGGCTTTCTCTCTCTGTCAGTTCTGGGGGTAGGTCCTTGTCATCAATCTTCTTTTGGTCTAGAAGCTTCTCAGCCTAGGAAACCCGGATCCAAAGGATGCGCTCTGCTCCCGGCACCGCTTTCTTGGTGGTACGAGATGCCCCTGTCTCTGCTCGTTTCTCTCTTTTATATCTCAAAAGTGATTGACTCAAGAAACAACCTAATCTTGTCCTGTCTCATTAATATAACTACCGCTAATCCTGCCTCATTAACATCATAGAGGTAGGATTTACAACACATAGGAAAATCTCATCAGATGACAAAATGGTGAACAATCACACATACTGGGAATCATAACCTAGCCAAGTTGACACACATTTTGGGGGGACACAATACAATTCATGTTGTCGTTAGGTGCCTTTGAGTCACTTCCAATTCATAGTGACCCTATGTACAAAAGAACAAAATGCTGCCCGGTCCTGTGCCATCCTCACAATCTTTGCTATGCTCGAGCCTATCATTGCAGCCACTGTGTCAGTCCATCTCACTGAGGGTCTTCCTCTTTTTCGATGACCCTCTACTTTACCAAGCATGATGTCCTTCTCCAGGGACTGACCTCTCTTGATAACACGTCCAAAGTATGTGAGATGTAGTCTTGCCATCCTTGCTTTTAAGCAGCATTCTTGTTGTAGTTCTTCCAAGACAGATTTGTTCATTCTTCTGGCAGTCCATGGTATATTCAATATTCTTTGCCAACACCGCAATTCAAAAGCGTCAATTCTTCTTCAATCTTCCTTATTCATTGTTCAGCTTTCACATGCGTGTGAAGCCACTGAAAACACCATGGCTTGGGTCAGGTGCACCTTAGTCTTCAAGGTAACATCTTTGGTTTTCAACACTTTAAAGAGGTCTTTTGCAGCAGATTTGCGCAATGCAATGAGTTGTGATTTCTTGTGGATCCAAGTAAAATGAAATCCTTGACAACTTCAATCTTTTCTCCATTTATCATGATGTTGCTTATTGTTCCAGTTGTGAGGATTTTTGTTTTCTTTATCTTGAGGTGTAATCCATACTGAAAGCTGTGGTCTTTGATCTTCATCCGTAAATGCTTCAAGTCCTCTTCACTTTCAGCAAGCAAGGTTGTGTCATCTGCACAACACAGGTTGTTAATGAGTCTTCCTCCAATCCTGATGCCCCATTCTTCATTATGTAGTCCAGCTTCTTGGATTATTCAGTCCATAACAGCATCTAAATGCAATGGGCACTTTTCATCCCTCATCTTATTTGATTTTTAAACAGCATTTAACATTGTTTTTCTCTCTTCCTTTTTTTAAAATATAGTTTTATTTATATTGTTGTTGAGTATATACATAGCAAAACATACGCCAATTCAACAGTTTCTACATGTACAATTTAGTGACATTGATTGCATTCTTCAAGTTGTGCAACTATTCTCACCATTATTTTCTGAGTCATTCCTTCCTCGTTAACATAAATTCACCACTGCCTAAGGTTCCTATCTAATTTTTGAGTTGCTATTGTCAGTTTGATCCCATGTAGACAGTTCTTAAAAGAGCATAATGCTCAAGGCAGATATTTTTTACTAGTTAAGCTGAACTATTGTTTGGTTTTAAGAAGACTTTAGGGGATATTTTTGGTTTAAGGTTTAAAAGATTATCTCAAGGCAATAGTTTCAGGGATTCATTCACCCTCCAGGACGTCTGGAGTCCATGAGAATTTAAAATTCTGCTCTGCATTTTCTCCCTTTTGATGAGAATTCTTCTATAGAATCTTTGATCAAAATGTTCAGTAATGGTAGCCGGGCATCATCCAGTTCTTCTGGTCTCATGGCAAAAGAGGCAGTTGTTTGTGGAGGCAATGAACCACACACTCCATCTCCTCCTCCTATTCCTGACTCTTCTTCCTCTGTTTTTCCAGGTGAATAGAGACCGGTTTTTGTGCTTTGGATGGCTGCTTGCAAGTTTTTAAGATCCCAGGTACTATGCATTGAACAAGGAGGTAGCACAGAGGCACTAAACATGGTATTAAACCAATTAACTGGGAAGTCCTGTGAAACCATGACCCTAAACCTCCAAACCAAGAAACCAAATCCCATGAGGTTTTTGGTTGTATATAAGCAGGCTCAGCAACTACTCTTTTTCTTTTTTCTCCTTGTGGTAAATATATCCATCCCATAACTTTTGGCAATTCAACTTTTTACAGGTATACAATTTACTGACAGCATTTACAATAATCAGCTGTGCAACTCTACCCTTAGTCAACATATTTCCATCACTGTAAACCATCCATAAGCCTCCCCCTTCCTTCCCACCCCTGTTGTTGTTGTTGTTAGGTGCTGTAGAGTCAGTTCCAACTCATAGCGACTCTACGAACAACAGAACAAAAACAACAGAACGAAACTGCCCAGTCCTCAGCCATCCTCACAATCGTTGCTATGCTTGAGCCTATTGTCACAGCCACTGTGTCAATCCATCTCGCTGAGGGTCTATACACACACACACACACACACATATACATACATATATATACACACACATATATCCCAATTTATAACTTTGGCTCAGTCTTCTCTTTCATATTCTGGACCCATATATCTAACTACATACTTGACTTTCCCACTTGGACTTCATAAGAATACGTCAAACTTGACATGTCCAAGATCAAATTCTTGATCTTACATCCTGTCCAAACCTGCTCATCTTCCAGTGTTTCCTGTATTGATGAATGGCACCTATTTCTCCACTTCATCCCATTCCACTCTGCACCTTACTCTTGGCCTTGGATAATACTTCCCTTTGTTCTTCAAATGAACCACTCTCTCTTCCATCAAAGGATCTGCTGTTTTCTCTGCCTAGGATGCTCTCCTTTCAGCAGTCACTTAGTTAAATTGTCCTCATCTGATCTTGACTCAAGCATTCCCTCTGAAGGAAGCTTTTCCTGGCATCCTAGTCTACATTAGGCTCCTTTGATACTTGCTCTCATAGAACCATCCTCCTTTTTCTTCATATAACTACACAATCATCTGTCAATGTCTGACTCCTTATCTAGATTATAAGATCCATAAAGGAAGAAGTGTTTCTGTTTTACTCTCCATTTTACTCCAGGGCCAATAATTTTTGGACTGAATAAATGAATGAATCAAAAAGGGAGAGAGAATTATTTTCCTAAACTGGGTTGTTTGCCTTTTCCTTTTTATTTATAATGTTTTCACATACTGACATTTTTATTTTTACGAAATCTAATGTATCCATCTTTCCTACTTTAGCACCATTTTTAGAATGGCCTTTGCCACCTCCAAGATTGCATAAATATTCATCAGTTTACTTCCAGGACTTTTGTGGTTTCATTTGTAAAATTTAATTCTTAAATCCATCTGGAATTTATTCCTGAAAGAAATGAAACAGTGCCAGCTATTTTGTTTCAGAGTCAATTCTCCTAAGTTGAAATCTTCAGTTATATCCAGTAGTGTGGTGTCATTAAAGATAATAGGATTTGGAATCAGAGGACCTGGTTTTAAGTTCAGCTTTACCACCTGCTCACTGTGTAAATGTTAGCAAGACATTTAACCTCTCTGAGAGTCATCCACATTCTTTACATGAAGAGGATTCAAAGAGGCAGTCCAGGAATCCACATGAGCAAAATGGTCACTGAAGAGACAGCTTCACAAGTGGAATGATAGCGTAATGGCTAAGAGCATAGGCATCAGTCAGATTACACGGGTTTCAATTATTGTGCCCCTATTTTCTCCTCTGTAAAATGGGACAAAAATAGTACTTCTCTTCACATGGTAAATTGTACAGTTAAATGAATTAACAAATGTAAAGCACTTAGACCAATGTATAGATCATGGCAAAAAGTAATGAACAACAGTGCTCACAGAAAGTGATATCACTATTTCAGTGAGCATAACAGAAAGAGCCCCTAATTATACCCTATTGAAGAAACTAGGAGAGTATGTTGTCAAAGTGTTCTTCAAAAACTGTCTAATAGGAACAGTAAATAAAAGGAAGTAGAAACATCAGTTGCTGATGATCTGACCAAAGTGACTTACTCCTAGTTTTTATTTCCTTTTGCTCCCAAATATCTGTTGGCTTTGGTCTTTTCTTAACATGGGAAGAGTAGCCTCTAATGTTTTTCAGTTTTAAGGAAATAATTTTATTAAAATCAGTAAATTACTATCTTGAAGTTTATAAAAATAAAACCAATTCATTTTATATAGAGAGATTTTAATAGTGTAACTGGATATTGATGTCTCTAGAAAAGAATTGATAAATGTGTTGCATAGTGTAAGTAAGAAAATGAGAGGGAGGGTAATTACCTCATAAGCCCAATCATAATGAATATTTTCATTATTATTTTGATCCTCTAAAACCCAGGAGGAACTAGGGGTTAAGATTTAACTACATACAATCATAGAGTAATAAATAATAAACCACTGTTTTCACCTCTCTTTTGCTTTCCTAGGATTTATCTGGGTTGTGGACCCTAGAATGTCCTAACCTCACATCAAAACAGGCAGTGCCAGGCCAAGATATGTGGTGTCCAGAAACTGATTTCAGTGATTAATGAAATCATGTATCTCTTTCACTGAGTTCATATTAAGGGATTTATTACTTGCATTGAATTTAACATTCTAACTTATTTGGAATTGCCTATCATTTCGCAGTTTGTCACATAACTGGATAGCATTAGTCACTCAACTTAAGATAAAATCAATTTTATTGTTTTGTCTCTCTCTCTCTTTTTTTTTTTTTTTTTTTTTTACTTTTGTCCTGGGTAGGGGGGAATACTTTTATTTTTTGACTTGTTCACTTTTAAAGCAGAAACATTATCAATTGGCAAGTTCCCAGAGAATTCAGATGCTCATGTTTGCAAATATATCTTATAGTACTTTTAAGTTTATTATACCACAAGACATGTTTATAAACAGAATTTCCCAGTAGCAATTTTCCTATAATATATTGAATCAGACAAAGAGCAATAGTTGGAAAGTTGAAAAAATTGACTCCCCACAACACACATGCTCATGTTAGAGGAGCCCCCATCAGTGAGTGGGGTTGGAGGTGGGAACAGGGGACTGGTGCCTGTTGGGTGTTTTTTCTACTATTGCATTTGAAAAAAGCAGCTTGGACTCTCTTTCTCTGACTGTCTTGTGTTCAGTCACGAGCCCTCCATGCCTATCTAATCTCCCTGTGGTGTGCAGACCACAGGGCCTCCTCAGCTCTGACTTGCTAGCCAGGTATTAGATCCTTCTATCCCAGACTCTGGGCAGATAAAGCAGCACTATGCTCTTCAGTGGGTGCTAGTTATCTGAAGTTCATAGTCATAAGAAGAATGGCCCATTTTGATCTCAGGTTCAGGCCATGTTCTCTGATCTAGATTTCTCAACAGCAATATTGATGCTTTGATCCCAATTTGGCAACTTGTGTTTCTTCTCTATATATTAGAATGCAGACAGAGAAAGTGATTAACTGGGGCCCCTGCTCTCATGGCACAGTATGTTCAGAGTTTGTTCCATTAGGGCACCAGGTCACTTAGCAGCATCCTCATGATTAATATCAGGAGCAGCAGTCAGGTCTCTCTCTGGTTAGCTGTGTGAGCTGGAATTTCAGTTTCTCGTGGAAAAGAACACTCCTCCCATCCAATCAGAAAATAATTATCTGAGACAGTAGAAAGTCAAATATTATTCTATTTTAATTTCTTATTTAAAATTGAGGTAGGAATTACATCCTATGCAAGGAATTTTTACTCAAAACAGGAGAGGAGGAAGAAGAACAAAACCACTTAACCACTTACTAATTTACTTCCACTTTGGGGAGGGGGGCAATCCCTTTATATTTCATGATTTTTCCCTCTTTAGTTTTCTGAAGAATAAAGTTTTCAGATGGGGTAATAATGGCTTTTAATTTTAGATAAGAAAATGAGTCATTTCTTTTTGGAAAACAGCACCACGCCATGTATTATTCCATTTCAGAATTTCAGATGGCTCTGCCAATACCCTCAGGCAACTGTCAAACAGGAGGTCAAGGATTGGGGAATGGTCCGCAGTTGTACCCTATAAAATGCCATGTATATGCCACAAATATGCTCAACAGACCTAGGTTAGCACCGGCAAGATTTATTGTTATTGCTTTTATTGTTTACTTGAGGGCACTATCTATTGAGTTAGGAGCAGGAACTATTTACTTTTTTGCCAATTGTATTACTTTCCTGGGGCTGCTGTAAAAAATTATCCCAAACTTGGTGACTTAAAACAACAGAATATACTCCCTCACAGTTTTGGAGGCCAAAAATCCAAAATCAAGATGTCATCAGGACCACACTCCCTCTGAAGGGTCTAGAGGGAGAATCCTTCCTTGATTCTTCCAACTTCTAGTGGCTTCAAGAGTTCCTTGCCTTGTGGGTGCATAACTCCAATCTATGACTCCATCTTCACACATAGTTCTCTTCTGTGTCTTCTCCCCTTCTCTTGTCTTATATGGTCATTGGATTGGATTTAGGGTCCACTTTAATCCAGGATGGTCTCCTCTCTAGAGCCTTAATTAACTTAGCAAAGACCATTTTTCAAAATAGTGTCACAATTACAGGTTTTAAGTGGACATATCTTTCTGGGGGCCCACCATTCAACTCACTACACCAGTTACGTAAGCGGGGGATGTGGAAATCTGAATTAGCTGGAACTGTATTTCTGTTGTATTTTAATGATTTAGAGCTGCTTAAAGACAATTGCCTGTTTGAAGTTTCCCAGATGGCCCCATCCCAAATCTGGCTCTTGGCTAGGGAGAGGCAGCCATAAGTTGGGCACTGATTTAAGAAAGAGAGATTTGAAAGAAGAGCTTCTTTAATGGTTTTCTGTACATTCCCCTGCCAAACCCCATTGGTGAGTGTTCAGTCATTAAATGTTTCACAATACTAAATCTACTAATACAATAACTCCCTCCTTTATCCTTCCTAGGTAAAACCCAATCATCATCTGATTAGTAATCCTACATCATTTTCTTAATAAGTCTACTTTTCACACTGTAGAACAACTGTTTCATGGCTTCTCTTCTGTCCTCAATTGTCTAACTCCCAACACTCTTAGCTGATGATCTTGCTTCACATTTTACTGATAAAATTGAAAGAGTCTTCACATCCTCAAATTTATAAGCCAGGAAATATCTGTATCCAAAATCTCTGACTTTCCATTTTCTACAAATGTATTACTCTTTCCCTGTCAGACACCATCCCTTTTGGATAGCTCCTCATCAGCCTTCTTGAACGACCTCACTTCTGCATTGAACTCTTCTCTTCTCCATCATCAGCCCTCTCTCTGTGGATCATTCTTCCTCTACCCCAGAGCCTCTTCTACCTGGTATCTTTTTTTCCACTCCCTTTTGCAGAAATCCCTGTTCATTTTCCAAATTACTTCCCTCTGATTTCATTTCCTATTACTCCATAGACATTGTTGTTGGTGGTGGTTGCCATCAAGTTGATTCTTGACTCACGACAGCCCCATGTGCAGTGAACTGTGCTCCACAGGCTTTTCAGTGCCTGTGATCTTTCAGAAGCAGATCACCAGGTCTGTCCTTCAAGGTGCCTCTGGGTGGGTTTGAACTACCAACCCTTTGGCTAGTAGTCAAATGCTTAATCATTTGCACCACTCAGGGACTCCCCACACAAAGTCTCAAAACCCCTCCATGCTGTCAAATTCATTCATCACCTCTGGGTCCTTAATCCATAAACTTTTATTTTAACAATTTCCTTGTCCTTTGCAATCTCTGCATATTTATTAAAGGTTTAATTTTTTTTATTCCATCAGTGACCTTCATTTTTTTTTTTTTTCCACTACCTTCAATTATGCAGAGACAAAATCTCACAGTCACTCTATCTACCTTAGTTTTCCACTTGGGAGGAGGGGTTGATAAAAATAACCTTGACCCACTGATATATTATATATATATATGTATTTGTTTTAGCAATAACTTTCAAATATGCCCTTTAGTATAAAATTTACACATCATACTAAATGGTCAATATGGTCAGTGGGTTTCCAAAATCTACCAGGATGATGAATAACTATCTCAAATATTGGCAGGAACTTTGTTTTCTGTAGAGGTGTTTGAAGCATGACTTTCTGTGCAAATTAGATTGTTAAATTATTTCTTTGGAGCAAGGGAGTCTGTATACATCTGTAATAATGCACATTTATATAGCCCCTCATAGTTTTCAAGAAAATTTTATATCCATTATTTTATTTGATGCTCACAATAGTCCTGTAAGATACTGGTATTTATCCTATTTCCACATACAGGAAGAATGAGGCTTATAGGGACTAGATGACTAACCCAGTGTCCACAGATAGTACTGAACTTAAACCCACCACCATTACACTAGCTGTCCTCAACCTTGGATGAACACATTAGAATCACCTGAGGAGCTTTTGAAACTCTCAATGCCTAGCCTGCGTCCCACACCAATTAAATCAGAATCTCTGGGGTGAGACTAAGACATCAGGTTTTTTTGTTTAATGTCCAAGTGATTCAATGTGCAGCTACATGTGAGGACTCGTATACTAACTTGTCTTTTTAGAATAGTGTTGCCTCTCACATTTGAACCTCCTCCTCTTTTACCTTTAAAAAGGGTTTTTTTAATTGTACTTTAGATGAAGGTTTACAGAACAAATAGTTTCTCATTAAACAGTACACGTATTGTTTTATGACAATGGTTAACAACCCCATGACATGTCAACACTGTCTAAAAAGGGTTTTTTGTACAATTTAGAGGGGAAGGTGAACTTCTCGGAACCAAGTTTCTTGCAGACATAGATATCAGTCTTTTCACAAGGAAAAAAAAAAAGAATAAAGGAACAATAACTGTTATTTTTGTTGGTGTTGTTGTATGCAGCTGAGTCGATTTTGACTCATAGTGACCTTATCGGACAGAGTAGAACTGCCCCATGGGGTTTCCAAGGCTGTAATCTTTATGGAGAAGCCCTAGTGGTGGAGTGGTTAAGAGCTCAGCTGCTAATAAAAAGGTTGGCAGCTCGAATCCACCAGCTGTTCCTCGGAAACTGTATGCGGTAGTTCTACTCTGTTCTATAGGCTCGCTATGAGTTGGAATAAACTCAATGGCAATGGGTTTTTTAGTCTTTACAGCAGCCGACTGCCACATCTTTCTCCTGAACCTTCGCTACCAAGGATCTTAACAATTTAGGTATATAATTTTCCTGGAACCCTCTGAAGGATGTTTCTACATCTGTATCCATTGGGAAATGAAAGGTGTCAAAGAAGTATGCAGTGTGATTTGTGGTAAATATCAAAACATTTGAACCTATCTCATAGATTTTCAAATATCATATGGATATTCATATTCAAATTTATAGTAAAATATTATCATTTTCTTACACCTTTTAAAGAAACTAGAAATGTAACTCTGATAATTTGGTTTACCCTTTTCTTTTGAACACCTGGAGATAACCTTAGGAGTCCCTGGATGGTACAAATGGTTAAGAGCTCCACTACCAGCTGAAAGGTTGGCAGTTTGAACCTACCCAGAGGCTTCTCAGGAGACACGCCTGTCCATCTGCTTCTGAAAGGTCTTGAAAATCCTATGGAGCAGTTCTACTCTGCACATAGGTGGTCATCTGAGTCAGAATTGACTGGATGGCAACTAAGAACAACAACAACCTTAGAATGGGTTGAAAAGGAGCCTAAGTACCTTAATCCTTGTGCTAGAAAAGTACCCTATATATGTAAGGTCTGAGGACTGTTGGTTGTCAAATAATTTTCACATTTCTCTACTTGGATCTGAGGGCTGATTGGAAAAGGCAATTGTTCTGCTTTGACTATGAACTGGCTCTGCTCCTAAGCATGCAGTGAGGACAGGTAATGCTGATACAATGTAAGCTGGTAGTGCATTGCAGCTTTTGAATTATTAAGATAGCATTTTTATTACAAACTTAGGATAAGAATAAAAATTAAATAAAAGAGAAATATTCCCAGAGTACAATTATATTCCAAGACTAATAGCAATATTAGACTAATAGCACTATTACTGAAAGAAGAATATGAAAATTGAATCTTGGTGCATTCTTAAATTATTGCCTCAGTTAGCCATATGTAAAAATGGGAATATACTTCTGAGATTCACAAAAAGTCTAGAGTTGGCTACTCTTATTTTATTCAGAAAGAGCAAAATGAAATCAAAATTTTGTTTTTACTGAATTAGTTTCATCACTGTATTTTAAGTGAAAAATATTTAATTGTGATTGTTTAGGTGGCTGATTATAAGGGAGCTGTTGGAGACTCTTGTTTTGACCATTAATTTCTAAGAATTGAGTTCAAAGAGCAGACCATTTTTCCTAGAATATCATTTTCATCAGATGAATGCCCAGTTCAAGAATGTGGCTTCATGTTATTATTGCATGAAGTTCAAATTCTTCACTCTAACTTCTAAGGTGCCATATCTGTTCCAACTCAGTAGCCACCTGGTTTCTTAATGTTTCCCAGCATGTACTCTGCTCCAGTCAGGCTGTTTTCTCCTCGTCTCCCTGCTCACTCCCTCATGCTAATTCCCAGTACTGTGCCTTTGTTCATGGCTGCTTTCTTGACTGAATTGCATACCTTTTTCTCCACCACCCAGAAAAACCATAATCTTTCTTCGAGGCACATTTCAGTTCAAGTTACCTCCATGGAGCCTCTTTGCTCTGGACCACACTGATCTTCCATAATATATACAACTGACATTGTGCTACCCATATAAGGGCAAGGTCTATCCGAACCTAAATATACAGTGTTTCTAGATAATGTTACAGTTACCATCTCAAGATGAAAAAGATCCCATATGCAGCTTTTTAAATATTTGTGATATGCTTGGAGAGTCAACTAACTTTTTTGTGCCCCTGTTTAATTATTTAAAAAGTGTAAGTTGGATTTAATGGTCTTTGAGGAATAATCTATCTGTGAAATTCTGTGACTCTGATTTTTTTTTTTTAATTCCATGAATGGATTTTTTCCCATTGGTTTAACATGTTTTAGCATCATTAAAATCAACTAAACAAACAGATTGGTCCATAATCCCTTTTCTTCTCACTCTGCACTTTACTGAGTGGCATTGTCCATGTATAAACAGTGTGTTAAAATTTCAATCAAAGTATGACTTATACCTATTATGGACTACAAGCAAGTAGTCTAGGATATTCCTATCTCAATCCATACCCCCTTAAATGATGCAATGCCTATGAGTGTATGAGAAGTCATTACTGCTTGCCTCTGTTTTCTCCTTGAATCTGAGGTGACACAGCTCAGGTTGAGCTTCTGCTTCTGCTGGTACAACAGCTTGCCATGGCCGCCATGATTCTTTAAGGGAAGGAGTACCACAGCCTTGTTAAACTCAAGCAGAGATGTTCCATATGCAGATAGACGTTGATTTCTCAAGACTACAGCTCACAAATGCCTAAGAACTAAATTTGTCTCTGCCCCATCCCACCTTGCCCTACCCTCTGTCTCCCAGGTCTGGATTAGAAGAAATTAGGGCAGAGGCTCTCAACTCTAGCTGAGTATTAGAATCACATGAAGATCATTTTTTTTTCAACAGCTCTTTTGGGACATAATTCACATACCATAAAACTCACCCACAATTCAATTGTTTTTAGTATATTCACAGACTTGTACAACCATCACTACAATCAATTTTAGAATATTTTCATCATCTCAGAAAGAAACCCCAAGTCTTTTAGTTATAACTCTCCCAACCCTCCCCATACTCCAGAGTAATAAGCAACTTCTAGTATACGTGCTGTCTCAATACATTTGTCTATTCTGGATATTTCTTTTAAATAAAACTATGTAATAAGTTTTCTTTTTTTTTTTTTACCAGTTTCTTTTACTTAGCATATTTTCATACTTCATTCATGTCATAGTATGTATCAATACTTCATTCCTTTTCATTGTCAAATAATACTTCATTGAATGGATAGACCACATTTTGCTTATCCTTTTACCTGTTGATGAACATTTGGGTTATTTCCACCTTTCAGCTGTTATGAATAATGAACATTCATATACAAGTTTTTGTGTTGAATATGTTTTCATTTTTCTTGTGTGGAATTGAAGTGTTAAACGTCAACTGTAGGTTTAGCTTTCTGAAGAACTGCCAAACAGTTTTCCAAAGCTGCTGCACCATTTTATATTCTAACCAGCAGTGTATAAGAGTTCTGATTTCTTCACATTCTTCCCAACACTTGTTTTTAGCTGACTTTTTTTATTATGGCCATCCAAGTGGGTGTGAAGTGGTATCTTCTTGTGGCTTTGATTTGCATTTTCCCAGTGGCTAATGTTGAGCATCTTTTCATGTGCTATTGTATATCTTCTTTGGAGAAGTGTCTGTTCAGATCCTTCGCCCATTTTTAGTTGGGTTATTTGTCTTTTTAATTACTGAGTTGTAAGTCTTCTTTATATATTCTAGATATAAGTCCCTTATAAGATACATGATTTACAATTATTTTCTCCCATTCTATGAATTGCGGAGCTTTTTAATAATAGCAATGCCTGGAATCTACCCCCAGAGATGCAGGTTTATTTTGATCTGTTGGCAGAATCCACTCATATTTTTTCAATAGATAAAGAATTACTGAGTTAAGATATATGCCACCTTGGGATACCAGAATCAACCTGTTTATCCTCCAGAACAAAGGCCAGCCCATTGATAATGGGTGTCCATACCTATGGTAATTTTATTTTGGAAATTTGTTATCCTTTGATATCCCAAAACTTTGATCAGGAACACCTAGTTTTGTCCAAATAGATTTCTCTAACTTTGACTCTGAGAAGAACAGATTAGGGGGATCTCACTTCCTTTCCTCCCCTGAGTTCCTCATGACAAATCTTTGACAACCCCTTACCCCTGCTCAGAGCTCTGCATCTCAGGGGCTTTGGGGAAGGACAGAATTTACCAAGTCACAAAGATAAAAAGGCAAAAGTACAAGGTCTTCTTACACCCTTCTTCAGACAGTAAATAACCCCTTGCCTTATATTTATATGCCTACAGAAGACAAATCTATTGACATTTACCATATGTCATGGATTGAATTACGTCCCCCAAAAATGTGTGTATCAATTTGGCTGGGCCATGATTCCCAGTATTGTGTGGTCGTCCTCCGTTTTGTGATTCTAATTTTATGTTAAAGATGATTAGGGTGGGATTGTAACACCCTTACTAAGGTCACATCCCAGATCCAATGTTAAGGGAGTTTCCCTGGGGTGTGACCTGTACCACCTTTTGTCTTACAAGAGATAAAACAAAGGGAAACAAACAGAGAGTTGGCGACCTCATACCACCAAGAAAGCTGCGCCAGGAGAAGAGTACGTCCTTTGGACCTGAGGTTCCTGCCATGAGATGTTCCCAGACCAAGGGAAGACTGATGACAAAGACCATCCTCCAGAGCTGACAGAGAGAGAAAGCCTTCCCCTGGATTTGAAGCCCTGAATTTGAACTTGTAGCCTACTAGACTGTGAGAGAATAAATTTCTCTTTGTTAAAGCCATCCACTTGTGGTATTTCTGTTAGAGCAGTACTAGATGACTAAGAGACCATACAAAAGAATATCCTCCAAGAAGATCTGTTGTCATCGCCTCTAGACACAGCTGTAGCTGCAATATTTTAATTGGCAGCTTCCCTTGTAAAGCATGGATAGATGATAGATAGATAGATAGGTCTGTATTCTTCTATACAGGTTCATGGTTTCCACTCCAACCTCCACTGTTTTTCAAGAGAGTCCTAATTGGTATTTTGATGGAGCAACTCCTCATCTTTTGCTCTGTGGGATAGTACATCATCTTTCTCCTCTCCCCTACCCCAGACTTTAAATGTCAGTAGTACCCCCTCCAGGCATTTTTACAACCCAAAATTTCCCCATTTGGCACCAAAGTATGCTTTTAAGCACTATAATTCCTGAATCCCCAAATCCATGTCTTCAACCAAAATAGCTCTGTTCCCTAAACCTCTCATCTAAATGTCTAACTTCTTGTGCCATTGACAATTCCTTTTGTAAATCCCACTGGCAACTGAAACATATGTCCCAACGAAATTCATTATCTTCCCCCCCAGATATGCTCCCCCTCCTGAATTCATTATCCCTGATACCTTCCACTGTCTACTCCATCATCTTAAGTTCTTAATCCTTCCTCCTGTTCTTCTCCAACTTAATCATCATGTTCCATTGACTTTGTCTTCTAGAAATCTCTTGGCTTCATCCCTTCAAATCTCTGCTCACTAACCTTTACCTGGGGCACTATTACAGTAGCCTCCTAATTATCTCCCTGTCTTCAGCAGCTCCTTTGAACAATCTAGAGTGACTTCTCTAAAAGGGATCTCTGATCTCTGCTTAAATCCCTTTAGTGGCTTCTCATCAACACCAGTGGCTCTGCCCAGCTAGTGAATAGAGAACCCCTTGGGGATTTAATGGAGGAGTTCACAACAATAATGGCATCTGCTCTTTTCTAGTTTAACAATCAGGTAATAGAATAACGAAAATTTTAAAACTAATCATTCTATAAAGTGCAATCTTAAACATATTTCCCTTTAAAAAAGGAACACTTTCCTAGCTTCTGAGTTCATATGTAGTAAACAGGTATGCAGTGGCCAGTGAATTTCAAAGTGAATGAGCTCATGTCCCACTCAATTCATTACTCACCTGAACCCCACTAGCTATGACGGTTTTGACTTACTTTTAGTTGTATTTTTAGAGTTTTTCTTTTGTATTCATAATGCACCATTTGCTAACGAAAGTATAAAGAATGTAATGTCATAACTCATGTTATTAGAAGAATAAATTCTTCAATCTTACCTCAAGATGATCATCACTAAAAAGAGAAAATATAGAAATGAGTATATCTGAATTGGCTATTCATTTATTGGATATATATATATAAACACACACACACACTGAAATCTTCTCTTGTCTCATCATGTGTTGTTGTTGTTCCTAGGTGCCATTGAGTTGGTTCCGACTCTTAGTGACCCTATATATGATATAACGAAACACTGCCCATTCCATTCCTGTGTCATCCTCACAATTGCTGTTATGCTTGAGCCCACTGTTGCATCCACTCTGTCAATGCATCTCATTGAGGGTCTTCCTCTTTTTCACTGACCTTCTATTCTACCAAGCATGCTATCCTTCTCCAGGGACTGATCCTTCCTGATAACATGTCTGAAGTATGTGAGACAAAGTCTCGTCATTCTCACTTCCAAGGAGTATTCTGGCTCTACCTCTTCCAAGACAGATTTATTTGTTCTTCTGGCAGTCCATGGTGTATTCAGTATTGTTTGCCAACCCCATAGTTCAAATGCATCAATTCTTCTTCGGTATTCCTTATTCATTGTCTAGCTTTCACATGCATATGAGGCAATGGAAAATACCATGGCTTGGGTCAGGCACACCTTAGTCCTCAAAGTCACATCTTTGCTTTTTAACACTTTAAAGAGGTCTTTTGCAGCAGATTTGCCCAATGCAACACTGCATTTAATTTCTTGACTGCTGCTTCCATGGGCATTGATTGAGGATCCAAGTAAAATGAAATCCTTGACAACGTCAATATCTTCCCTGTTTATCATGATGTTGCTTATTGGTCCAGTTGTGCGGATTTTGTTTTCTTTATGTTGAGGTGTGATTCGTACTAAAGGCTGTAGTCTTTGATCTTCATCGGCAAGTGCTTCAAGTCCTCTTTATTTTCAGCAGGCAAGGTTGTGTCTTCTGCATATTGCGGATTGTTAATGAGTCTTCCTCCAACCCTAATGCCATGGTTTTCTTTATATAGCCCAGCTTCTCAGATTATTTGCTCAGCAGACAGATTGAATAATTATGGTAAAAGGATACAACCCTGACACACACCCTTCCTGATTTTAAACCCCACAGTATCCCTTATAGAAACATGAAAATGAAATAGTTGCTCTTTGAAACTATGATTAAGAAAAGTTTTTGTCAATTTTCAATGCAATAATAAGTAATTACATTTCAATCTACATATTATCACACCAAAAACATTCAGTCATTTTCAATTTGTGAGCAAATTATACTTTCTTTACAAAATTATAAATCATATAGTGCTTATCATTGTTAATGGGAAAAAGATTTTTTTCTGTAACAGGACTATCCCTATAATTATATTCTAAAAGAGCTTTACAAATCTAGAAGGAGGAATAATCAACTGAGGCAAATGCTGAGAGATGAAGAAAGATGAGGGCTGAGAACTCATCAACAACTTCAGTTTTCCTGGAAACCTACAGAAAATTCCAGTCTACTTTTGGAAATGCTACCAAATAGAAAATCACCTAGTCATTGATTATTCATTTAATAAATATTTTGAGTACCTATAATGTTCCAGATACTTAGATATAATGCGAGTATTTCTCTGCCCTCATGACATGTAGACTTTAGAAGGAACAAGCAACCAAAACTGAATGAAAAAGTAATGAATTAAGTAATTACAAATTGTTATAAGTACTAGGCAACAAGTGCTTTAAGCTTGCTTGAGGAGAGGATACTTGAACTGAGGCCTATGGGGTAAGAAGAGAAGAGAAGAAGGGAAACCTTACACATCAGTAGTCCTGGGGAGAGGATAGGCTTGGAGAAGACCAGGGAGACTGGAGCTTAGGGAGTCATGGGGTATGAAAGTAGCCAAAGTGAGGTTAGAATGGTAAGAAGGGGCCTGTGGTGGTGAGGGGTATTAATTTTTCTAACACTATGAAAAAAAGAGTAAAGTATTTTAGACAAGTGACTAGCATGACTCAATTTACATTTTAAAAACATTGATCTGGAGAGTTCTGCTTTCAACAAAGAGAACTGAGTCACTAACAAACCAATCTCCCTCAAATAATAGCTTTAAACTCTGGTCAAAATAGAAAGCAACAACCTGAGGTCTCTGGAAGCTGAATGAAGGCAGGCAGATTTAGAGCCCCACATAATCTGGTCCCGTCCTCTTTCTGATCTTACTTCTTTTCACTCTCCCCACTTGCTCATTCTTCTCCAGCTATACCAGTCATGCTCCAGGCACTGACTATCTTGTCCACCTGGAACCCTCTTTACCCAATGCAGGCTTGCCAGCTCACATCCTTTGCATACTTGCACAAAGATCTTTCCTGACCATCTTATATAAAATAACAACCCTCTACCCTGGGTGGTGCAAATGGTTAATGTGCTTGGCTACTAACTGAAAGGCTGGAAGTTCTAATCCATCCAGAGGCACCCTGAGAGAAAGACCTGGCAATCTACTTCCAAAAAATCAGCCTTTGAAAACTCTATGGAGCACAGTTCTACTCTGACACAAATGAGGTCACCATCAGTTGGAATCGACTCCACGGCAACTAATTTACTACCCTACCCCAGCTGATCTTATCTCTCCTTAACCTGCTTTTATTCTCCTCTATAGCACCTATGACCATCTGACACTCTATACATTTGCTTGTTTATTATCCCTTTTATCTATTCACACCCAGTAGAGTAAGCTTCATCCAAGCCGGGCAGCCTCAGCACTAGAATGGCACCTGGAGCAAAGCAGTAAAAAAATGGGCAGAGTAATTGGATGGGTGAATGAATGTGTGGTATTCCGAAGGACTGGAGTGATCTCATTTGACAGCCTGGAGACAGGAGGTCCTTCTGGACATAGTAATGCCCAGTGACCAAGGAAGAATGACTGGTCAAGGGCCGCAAGCATATGGAATGATAGACCACGTATCTAACTGGACGGGCTGGAATGTGCCAGATGTTAAAGTGAACGATAGAATACCAGAGGGTCAAGCTGGCAACACCTTTATGATTTTCTTATAACATAATTAAGATTTAAAATATAAAATGACTTACAGAAGTCACATAGCAACTAAGATGCAAAAGAGACTGTCTGATTCCTAGTCAAAAGCTTTCCACATACACTCATATGCCCCAGCCTCCTCTTCTCACTGCGCTCCCTCTTGATAAAACAGGAGTAAAACTGCTAATCTATATAGCCAGGTGACTGTAGCAACCACTAAGAGGGACATAGGGAATACAATTAGGAAGTAGGGGATAAACCAGGGATGGATTATCCAGTAAGCAAGGTAAGCACGGTGCTTGCCAGATCATCTGTAGTAAAATTGTTCACTACAGATTAGCAAGTAAGCACAAGTAAGCCTGTGCTTACCTTGCTTACTAGGTCATCCCCCCCGTCAGAGATTGAAAAGAGGCTTTGATTCTGTAGGAAGGTGCTGTGGGGCTGTGGGGTTGGGAGAGAGACAGATACCAGCCATACCTAGAAGCAGAATCTCTGAAGCTGTGAAATTGTTCACTACAGATGATCTGGTAAGCAAGGCAATCACTATGCTTACCTTGCCTGTTGAATAATCCATCCCTGCTATAAACAATATCTTTCCTGTGGCTAGCCATTTTTAGTCTGTTAACATTCTCAGACACAGCCTTCACAGATGACTTCCTCAAGTAATTCAGTGGCTTACTCTTCATTTTTATAACAGCTATCAGAGCCATATCTCTGTGAACACTTCAGAAGAGATTTAAACAGTAGTCTCCTGTTGTCTTGTTCTTGGGGCACAAACTGAATCTGATGGTGGGGGCAGGAGCAGTTAGAAGAAAACAGGCTGTTTTGATTTTCAGTCTACTGGCTTCCCTGGGTAATTCACCCAGTGTGAGAGCAGTGGTGCGTGGGTTTCACTTGTAATTGTACAAACACAAGCACATTAGCACAATTATTTTATGAAATGAATTACATAAAATTTTCTCTTATCTGGTGCTCTAATATTACCTTTTTATTGTTGAAACTGAAAACTGGAGACTCAATTCTTATTTTAGAAGAATTCCTGCCAGTAAAAATATTGATATTTAAAACAGATTTGGTGATGGGGTGTGGGGATCATTGTATTAGAATTCAATTCCTCCTCCGTTTATAAAGTGTAAATGATAAGTGAAGCATTGGTTAAGCTGCAAAAAAAAAGTAAGAAAACCCATCTACTTAGAGATATGACTCATAGAAAGCATTCAACAGAAAGATGATGATATGGGCACAAACATCAAATTGCCACTCCCCAATTCCTACTGAAATGACTATAAAGATCAAAAAAAGAACAAAATCTATATCCACTCTGCAGTTCAAGGAAAGTTGTTATAACCATGCCAGAAGCATCGAAGAAATAATTTAAATATAGTGAGGTAGGATTGAATGGAAAGAAAGAACGATCTACTACTGTGCTGTCTTCCCAGAAAGTAAGTGGAAGAGACTCCAGCAAAACTCCATTAAAATCATGTAATATGGAGGAGTGAGTACAATTAAGTGTTCTGGAATTCCCATTCTTCACAATATTATCCATAATTTGTTATAATCCACACTGTCGAAGGCCTCAGCATAGTCAATAAAGCACAGGTAAACATCTTTCTGGTAGTCTCTGCCTTCATCCAATATCTATCTGACATCAGCAATGATATCCTTCATTTCAAGTCCTCTTCTGAATCAGGCCTGAATCTCTGGCAGTTCCATGTTAATGTACTGCTGCAACCACTTCTGAATTACCTTCAGCAAAATTTTATTGCCTGTGATATTAACAAAATTGCTCTATATTTCCAGATTCTGTTGGATCACCTTTCTTTTGAATGGGCACAAATATGGATCTCTGCAGGTGCATTGGCTAGGTAGCTGTCTTCCAAATTTTGTGCCATAGACAAGTGAGTACCTCCAGCAGTGCATCTGTTAGCTGAAATTTCTCAGTTGGTATTCTGTCAATTCCTGGAGGCTTGTTTTTCACCAATGCTTCAGTGCACCTTGGACTTCTTCCTTCAATTCCGTTGATTCTTGATAATATGCCACCTCTTGAAATGTTGAATGATGATCAGTTATTTTTGGTACAGTGACTCTGTGTATTCTTTCCATCTTCTTTTGATGCTTCCTGCGTCATTCAGTATTTTGCCCATAGAATCCTTCAAAATTGCAACTCGAGGCTTGAATTTTTTCCTCAGTTCTTTCATTTTGAGAAATGTTGAGCTTGTTTGTTCTACCCTTTTGCTTTTCTAACCCCAGGTTTTTGCATACTTTATTACAATACTTTACTTAGTCTTTCCCAGCCACCTTTTGAAATCTTCTGTTCAGCTCTTTTACTTCATCATTTCTTCCATTCTCTTTAGCTAATCTACATTCAAGAGCAAGTTTTAGAGTCTCTTCTGACATCCATTTTGATCTTTTCTTTCTTTCCTGTCCTTTTTTTATGACCTTTTACTTTCTTCATGAATGATGTCCTTAATGTCATCCCAGAATTCATCTGGTTAATGTTCAATGCATCAAATCTATTCTTGAGATAGTCTCTAAATTTAGGTGAGATATACTCAAGGTTGTACTTTGGCTCTTGGGGACTTGTTTTAATTTTTTTCAGCTTCAACTTGAAGTTACATATGAGCAATGATGGTCTGCTCCGCAGTTAGCCCCAGACCTTGCTCTGAATGATGATATTGAGCTGCTCTTTCCACGAATGTAGTTGATTTAATTTGTGTTTATTCCATCTGATGAGGTCCATGTTTATAGTCACCATTTATGTTGTTGGAAAAAGTATTTGCAATGAATTAAGCCCTTGGTCTTTCAAAATACTATCATGCAATCTCTGATGTTGTTTCTATCACCAAGGCCATATTTTCCAACTTCCAGCTTTTTTTCTTTGTAAATAGGTGTTGTGGTAGCTATTTAAAAAAAAAAAAAAATTTATTGTACTTTACATGAAGGTTTACAGAACAAATGGCATCTCATTAAACAGTTAGTACATACATTGTTTTGTGACATTGGTTAACAACCCCACGACATGTCATCACTCTCCCTTTTTGACCTTGGTATCCCTATTACCAGCTTTCCTATCCCCTCCTGCCTTCTAGACATTGTCCTGGGCTGTTGCGCACCATTAGTTTCGTTTTGTTTTATGGGTCTGTCTAATCTTTGGCTGAGGGGTGAACCTCAGGAGTGACTTCATTAGTGAGCTAAAAGGGCACCTGGGGGCCATACTCTCAGGGTTTCCCCAGTCTCTGTCAGGCTAGTAAGTCTGGTCTTTTTTTGTGAGTTAGAATTTTGTTCTACATTTTTCTCCAGCTTTGTCCAGGACCCTCTGTTGTGATCCCTGTCAGAGCAGTCAGTGGCACCATCTAGCTGTACTGGACTCAGCCTGGTGGAGGCCTTGGTAGCTGTGGTCTGTTAGTCCTTTGGACTAATCTTTTCCTTGTATCCTATTCTCTTCATTCTCCCTTGCTCCGGAAGTGGTGAGACCAGTGGAGTATCTTAGATGGCTGCTCACAGGCTTTTAAGACCCCAGACACTACTCACCAAGGTAGAATGTAGAACATTGTCTTTATAAACTATCTTATGTCAATTGAGCTAGATGTTCCCTGAGACCATGGTCCCCACAGTCCTTAGCCCAACAATTTAGTCCCTCAGGGGATTTGGATGTGTCTGTGGAGCTTCCATGACCTTGCCTTGTACAAATTGTGCTGGCTTCCCCAGTATTGTGTACTGTCTTACCCTTCACCAAAGTTACTACTTATCTATTGTTTAGTTAGTGTTCCCCCACCCCTCCCCTCCCTCTTAAACATCAAAGATTGTTTTTTTGTGTGTGTAAACATTTTCATGAGTTTTTACAGTAGTAGTCTCATACAATAGCTGTCCTTTTGTGATTGACTTAGTTCACTCAGCATAATGCCCTCCAGATTTATCAACGTTATGAGGTGCTTCGCAGACTCATCATTGTTCTTTATCATTGCATAATACTCCATTGTGTATATGTACCATAGTTTGTCTACCCATTCATCTGTTGATGGGCATCTAGACTGGCTAGTGATCGGGAGCATTTCCTTACCAACTCTTTTCCTCTGTTTCTAACTTTTGCATTCCAATCACCAGTAATTATCAACGCATCTTGAAGGCATGTTTGATCAATTTCAGACTGCAGAAATTGTTAAAAATCTTCAATTTCCTTATCTTTGGCATTAGTGCTTGGTGCGTAAATTTGAATAATAGTCATGTTAATTGGTCTTCCTTGTAGGCTTTTGAGTATTAACCTATTACTGACGGTGTTGTACTTCAGGATAGATCTTGAAATGTTATTTTTGATGATGCATGCGATGCCATTCCGCTTCAGTTTTTCACTCCAGGCATCGTAGACCATATGATTTCCATTTCAAAATGGCCAACACCAGTCCATTTCAGCTCACTAATGCCTAGGATATTGATCTTTATGCAGTCCATTTCATTTTTCATGACTTCCGATTTCCCTAGATTCGTACTTCATACATTCCATATCCTGATAATTAATGGATGTTTGCAGCTGTTTCTTCTCATTTTGAATTGTGCCATATCAGCAAGTGAAAAGTCCCAAAAGCTTTACTCCATTCACATCATTAAGGTCGACTTTACTTTGAGGAGGCAGCTCTTCCCCAGTCATATTTTGAGTGCCTGAGGGGCTCATCTTTTGGCACTATACCAGACAATGTTTCACTATTATTCACAAGGTTTTCACTGGCCAATTTTTTCAGAAGTAGACCACCAGGTCCCTCTTCCCAATCTGTCTTGGTCTGGAAGGTCCACTGAAACCTGTCCACTATGAGTGACCCTGCTGGTATTTGAAATACCAGTGACATAGCTTCCAGCAACATGCAAGCCACCACAGTATGTCAAAATTGACTGATGCATGGTAGATCTTATGCTTTAGAGTGCTGAAATGAACTGATATTGGCCATTTTGAATCAGACAATCATATGGCATACTATGCTGGAAATGACAAATTGAAGAGGAACAATGTCTCATTCAACGTCAAAAAAAAACATTTCAAGATCTATCCTGAAGTATAACATTGTCAGTGATAGGATAATACCCATATGCTTACAAGGAAGACCAGTTAATACAACTATTATTCAAATCACACCAGACAGTAATGTCAAAGGTGAAAAAATTGAAGATTTTCACCAACTTCTGCAGTCTGAGATTGATCAAGCATGCAATCAAAATGCATTGACAATTACTGGTGACTGGAATGTGAAAGTTGGAAATAAAGAAGTAAGATCAGTAGTTGAGGAGGCGAGGCCAAGACGGCAGAGTAGTCATACCTTTCCTGTGGTTCCTTTTACAACAAAGACCTGAAAAAACAAGTGGATCCATTATATATTGCAATCCAGGGGCCCTAAACGTCAAAGACAAAGTTAAGGAGTCGGACTGAACAGCAGGGGGAGGGAGAGACAGTTCAGAAGCAGTGAGGATTTGCCAGACCTGACCTGGCCAGCACCCTGCAGGCTGGATTCAGTGGTGCGCACAGGCAGAGGCAAGCAATAGCACTCAGGACGTGCTTTCCACATCGGGAGAAACTGAGCAGCAGAGAGTCTGCACAAGCATCCAGAGCCAGGGGGAAGCGGTGCTGGAACTGTGAAAGTTAAGTGCAAGTGTCTAACCTACTGCACAGGATTAAAATAACCCTTCCCTCTCTGGGAAGTACCTCTCTCCCCTTCACCTGCCCCCTCCCCATTCTGCTCTGGTCCTGGTCCAGCTTCAGCAACTGCCACTCCCTTGGGCCAGAAGCACAACCTATTGCGCACCCCGAGCCATTCTCTCAGCTTTGGAGAGGGAACAAATTAACAAACAAATAACAAACAGGAAAAAAATCTGCCAGCTCCCCTAAGCCAGAACCTCAGAGCAGGCATAGTGCCTTTGCCTAGGCACAGGCATAAGGGATCCATGGCCTTTGAATGCTTCTCATCTCTGCCTAGACCTCTGTGGGCCCAGTTCAAAAGTATAGGTCGGCATTAGCATAGTAGAACAGAGTATATACCTGAAGCCTATTTTCAATGGCAACAGCTAAGGGGGAGTGGAAGATTTGTGATATTTGACACCACCCTGCCCATTAAGCAGGGTCCTCACCTACCCACATCAGGGGCCTGAGGACTGGTGGTTCCACCCATGCCACCTAGCCACCCACGACAGAGGTCTGAGAACGAGTGAGGCCTCACAGTCCTTACAGCCAACAGCACTGGGTGCCCAAAATTCAGCTGCAAAACTCACCCACCTATGCACTCTAGGGAACAGGGACACACCTTCCACCCAGGCATTCAGGGACAGCCATCAGCCCCCTATCTTGCTCAGCACATAACATCCTACTGCACCAAGATACCAGTGCCTGCTCCATTCACACCTGTGTAGCCCTGCCCATGTAGGACTGTACATAAGCACCTGCACCACACACTTGGTGACTGACGACCTAGACACCTGAGCTGAATCCACACAAGAAATTAAACAGACTTCTAGGCTCACGTACCTAGTAGCAGCTCTAACCACCTGGTGATAGGACTTAAGAGCTTCAAAGACGCCAATAGCTTCAAAGCTCCAATAGCTCATGCCACCAGCCAGTTTGGCCATATTAAAATAAAACAAAACAAGAAGCTAGGACACAGTAAGCAAACACATAAAAAATAAGTGTAATAACTTATTGAGGACTCGAAGACAACAGTCAATATAAAATCACATAAAGAGGCAGACCATGATGGCTTCAGCAATGGGTCAAAACAAAGAGCCAGGAAGCCTCCCAGAGAAGGAGAAGGTCTTGGAATTACTGGAGGTAGAATTCAAAAGATTAATATACAGAGCTCTTCAAGACATCAGGAAGGAGATTAGACAAAATGGAGACTAAGTCAAGGAACACACAGAAAAAGCAATAGAGTAAATTAAGAAGGTTATACAAGAGTAAAATGACAAATTTAACAGGCTGCAAGAATTTATAGAGAGACAGCAGATAGAAATCCAAAAGATTAACAATAAAATTTCAGAATTAGACAACTCAATAGAAAGTCATAGGAGCAGCACTGAGGCAATGGAAGTCAGAATTAGTGAGACTGAAGATAAAGCATTTGACACCAGTTTATTTAAGGAAAAATCAGATGAAGGAACTTTAAAAAAAAATGAAGAAATCCTAAGAATTATGTGGGACTCTACCAAGAGGATTAACCTAAGAGTGATTGGAGTACAAGAACAGGAGGGGATAACAGAAAATACAGAGAAAATTGTCAAAGATTTGCTGCAGAAAATTTCTGTGATATCGTGAAAGATGAGAAGACACCTATCCAAGAAGCTCAATGAATCCCACAGAAGGTAGATCCCAAAAGAAAGTCACCAAGACATATTAGAATCAAACATAACAAAACCAAAGATAAAGAGAGAATTTTAAGAGCAGCTAAGGATAAACGAAAAGTCATCTACAAAGGAGAGTCAAAAGACTAAGCTGTAACTACTCAGCAGAAAACATGCAGGCAAGAAGGAAATGGGATGACATATATAAAGCCCTGAAGGAAAAAAACTGCCAGCCAAGAATTATATATCCAGCAAAACTGTCTTTCAAAAATTCTGGTGAAATTAGGGCATTTCCAGATAAACAGAAGTTAAGGGAATTTGTAAAAACCAAACCAAAATTACAAGAAATACTAAAGGGAGTCTTCTGATTAGAGAATCAATAACATAAGATAACAACCCAAGACTAGAACTTAAGACAGAACAACTAGATATCAATCCAGATAGGTAAGTCACAAATATAGATCAAAGCTAAAACAAAAAAAATAGGGAAACATAGACATCAATATGTAAAAGATGACAACATTAAAGCAAAAAAGAAGGACTAAATAGTGTAGGCATAGAAGTTTCATATGGAGAGGAAGTTAAGGAGATACGAAGAAATAAAATATTGGTTTAAATTTAAAAAAATACTGGTAAATTTTAAGGTAACCACAAAGGAAACTAACAATCCTACACACCAAAATAAAAAACAAGAAAAACATAAAGACTTAGCAAATACAAAATCAACAACAATGAAAAAGATGAAAAGAAAATACATAAAGAAAAATGACTCAGTACAGAAAAGTAAGTGGAATAAAGAAACTATCAACAACACAAAAAAAGACATCGAAATAACAGCACTACACTCATACCTGTCAATAATTACACTGAATGTAAATGGAATAAATGCACCAATATAGAGACAGAGAGTGGCAGAATGGATAGAAAAACACAATCCATCTATATGCTGGATACAAAAGACACACCTTAGACTCAGAAACACAAACAAAGTAAAACTCAAAAGATGGAAAAAAATATATTAAGCAAACAACAATCAAAAAAGAGCAAGAGTGGCAATATTAATCTCCGACAAAACAGACCTTAAACAAAATCCACCACAAAGGATAAGGAAGGACACTACATAATGATTAGAAAGGGACAGGAGGCTATAACCATAATAAATATATGCACTCAAGGACGGGGCTCCAAAATGCATAAAACAAACTAACCGTATTGAAAAGAGAAATAGACAGCTCCACAATAATAGTAGAAGATTTCAACACACCACTTTTGGTGAAGGACGGAACATCCAGGAAGAAGCTCAATAAAGACAGGAAGATTAAAATGCCACAATCAACCAATCTGAATTCATAGACATACAGAGAACACTCAACCAAACAGGGGTCAAATATACTTTCTTTTCCAACACACATGGAACATTCTCCAGAATAGACCACATATTAGGCTACAAAGTGAGATTTAACAGAATCCAAAACATCGAAATATTACAAAGCATCTTTTCTGAACATAAAGCCATAAAAGTAGAAATCAATAACAGAAAAAGCAAGGAAAAAAATCAAATACATAGAAACTGAACAATACCTTGCTCATAAACTACTGGGTTATAGCAGAAATCAAGGACAGAATAAAGAAATTCATAGAATCAAATGAGAATGAGGACATATCCTACCAGAACCTTTGGGACACTGCAAAAGCAGTGTTCAAAGGTCAATTTATAGCAATAAATGCACACATCCAAAAATAAGAAAGGGCCAAAAGCAAAACATTAACCCCATAATTTGAAAAAATAGAGAGCAGCTAAAGAAGCCCTCAGGCACCAGAAGAAAGGAAATAATAAAAATTAAAGTGGAATTAAAGGAAATATAGAATATAAAAACAATTGAAAGAGTTAACAAGACCAAAATCTGGTTCTTTGAAAACACCAAAAAAATCGATAAACCATTGGCCAAACTGACAAAAGGAAAACAGAAGGGGAAGCAAATAACCCAAATAAGAATTGAGATGGGCTATATCACAACGGATCCAACTGAAATAAAAAGGATCATAACAGAATACTATGAAAAATTGTATGCTAACAAGTTTGAAAACCTAGAGGAAAGGGACAAATTTCTAGAAACACACTACCTACCTAAAGTAACACAATCAGAGGTAGAACAACTAAATAAACCTATAACAAAAGAAGAGATTGAAGAGGTAGTTTAAAAACTCCCAACAAAAAAAAGCCCTGTCCCTGAAGGCTTCACTGGAGAATTCTAGCAAACTTCCAGAGAAGATTTAACACCAGTACTACTAAAGGTGTTTCAGAGCATAGAAAAGGATGGAATAGTCCCAAACTCATTCTATGAAGCCAGCAAACCCTGATACCAAAACCAGGTAAAGACACTACAAAAAAAAAAAAAAAATTACAGACCAATATCCCTCATGAACATAGATGCAAAAATCCTCAACAAAATTCTAGCCAATAGAATTCAACAGCATATCAAAAAAATAATTCACCATGACCAAGTGGGATTCATACTTTGCATGCAGGGATGGTTCAACATTAGAAAAACAATCAATGTAATCCATCACACTAATAAAACAAAAGACAAGAACCACATGATCTTATCAACTGATGCAGAAAAGGCATTTGACAAAGTCCAACACCCATTCCTTATAAAAACTCTCAGTAAAATAAGAATAGAAGGGAAATTCCTCAACATAACGAAGAGCATTTATACAAAGCAAACAGCCAACATCATCCTAAATGGAGACAGTCGGAAAGCATTCCCCTTGAAAATGAGAACAAGACAAGGATGTCCTTTATCACCACTCTTATTCAACATTGTGCTGGAGGTAGTATCCAGAGCAATAAGGCAAGAAAAAGAAATCAAGGGCATCCACATTAGTAAGGAAGAAGTAAAAGTATCTCTATCTGCAGATGATATAATCTTACACACAGAAAACCCCCAAAGAATCCACAAGAAAACTACTGGAACTAATAGAAGATTTCAGCAAAGTATAGGACACAAGATAAACATACAAAAATCAGTTGGATTCCTTTACACCAACAAAGAGAACTTCAAAGAGGAAATCACCAAATCAATACCATTTACAATAGCCCCCAAGAAGACAAAATACTTAGGAATAAATCTAACCAGAGATGTAAAAGACCTATACAAAGAAAACTACAAGGCACTACTGCAAGAAACAGAAAAACATACCTCATGAAAACGAAGACTCAATATGGTGAAACTGTCAATTCTACCCAAAGTGATCTACAGATACAATGCAATCCCAATCCAGATTCCAATGACATTTTTCAATGCAGTAGAGAAACAAATCACCAACTTCATGTGGAAAGAGAAGAGGCCCCAAATAAGTAAAGCATTACACAAGAAGAAGAACAAAGTGGGAGGCCTCACACTACCTGATTTTAGAACCTATTTTACTGCCATGGTAGTCAAAACAGCCTGGTACTGGTACAACAACAGATGCATAGACCAATGGAACAGAACTGAGAATCCAGACATATATTCATCCACCTATGAGCAGCTGATATTTGACAAAGGCCCAAAGTCTGTTAATTGAGGAAAAGACAGTCTCTTTAACAAATAGTGCTGGCCTAACTGGATATCCATGAGCAAAAAAATGAAACAAGACTCATACCTCACACCATGCACAAAAACTAATTCAAAACAGATCAAAGACCTAAATATAAAATCAAAAATGATAAAGATCATAGAAGAAAAAATAAGGACAATGCTAGGAGCCCTAATACATGGCACAAACAGAATACAAACCATAAGTAACAATGCACAAATACCAGAAGAGAAATTAGATAACTGGGAGCTCCAAAAAACCAAAAACTTACACTCCTCAAAAGACTTCACCAAAAGAGTAAAAATACAACTTACAGACTGGGAAAAAAATTTTGGCTAAAACATATGCAATCAGGGTTTAATCTCTAAAATCTACAAGATACTTCAATACCTCAATGACAAAGAGACAAATAACCCAATTAAAAAATGGGCAAAGGGTATGAACAGGCACTTCATCAAAGAAGACATTCAGGCAGCTAACAGATACATGAGGAAACGCTCAAGATAATTAACCTTTAGAGAAATGCAAATCAAAACTACAGTGAGATATCATCTCACCCAGCAAGGCTAGTATTAATAAAAAAAACACAAAATAAGAAATTTTGAACAGGTTGTGGAGAGACTGCAACACTTATACACTGCTGGTGGGAATGTAAAATGGTACAACCACTTTGGAAATCAATTTGGCACTTTCTTAAAAAGCTAGAAATAGAAGTACCATATGATCCAGCAATCCTACTCCTTAGTATATATCCTAGAGAAATAAGAGCCATCACACGAATAGATACATGCACACCCATGTCCATTGCACCACTGTTCACAATAGCATAAAGTTGGAAATGATCTAGGTGCCCATCAACAGACGAATGGATAAACATACACACAATGGAATACTACACAATGATAAAGAACAATGATGAATCTGTGAAACATCTCAGAACATGGATGAATCTGGAAGACATTATGCTGAGTGAAATCAGTCAGTCACAAAAAGGCATATATTGTATGAGACCACTATTATAAGAACTCAAGAAAAGGTTTAAACACAGAAGAAAACATTCTTTGATGGTTATGAGGGTGGGGAGGGATGGTGAGAGTTATTTACTAACTAGATAGCAGATAAAAATTATCTTAGGTGAAGGGAAGGACAGCACACACTACAGGGGAAGTCAGCACGACTGGACTAAACCAAAGCTAAAAAGTTTCCTGAATACAATCAAACACTTTGAGGGACATAGTCACAGGGATAGGGGTCTGGGGGCCATGCTTTCAGGGGACATCTAGGTCAATTGGCATAACAAAGCTTATTAAGAAAATGTTCTGCATCCTCCTTTGGTGAGTGGCATCTGGGGTCTTAAAAGCTTGCAAGTGGCCATCTAAGATGCAGCAATTGGTCCCAACCCCCTGGAGTAAAGGAGAATGAAGAACACCAAAGACACAAGGGACTAGACATCATGCTTGGTAAAGTAGAGGGTCAGCAAAAAAGAGGAAGATCCTTAACGAGTTGGATTGACACAGTGGCTGCCACAATGGGCTGAAACATAGCAACAATTGTGAGGATGGCACAGGGCCAGGCAGTGTTTCATTTTGTTGTATGTGCAGTTGCTATGAGTCAGAACTGACTCAACGGCCCCTAACAACAATAACAGATCACAAAAAAACACAATAAATACAGACATTAAAAATTGTACAGACACAATCTTGACTACAATGCAGTATGATTCAATTTAATGATTTTTTTAAAAAATATCAAAATTCCAACACTTCAGACAATAAAAGTCAATGTTCTATGTAATTCTTGGGTCAAAGAGGAGATCAAACCACCATTACAGAGTATTTATATTATAATGAAAATAGAAACACTATGTATTAACATTTATGGGGTGCTGCTAACATTGAATTCAAATGTGTTCTTCCAAAATTTCAAAGAACGAATTATTCTCATGTAGTATAAGCTATTCCAGAACACAAAAAGTGATAGAAAGCTTTCCAATTCATTTTATGAAACAAATGTGCTCTGATATCCAGTTCTGAAGATGTTAGCACTAGAAGGAAATCTACAGAAAATACAAGGGAATAAAATTCAACAATTAATCAGAAGAATAATAGACCTTAGTCAAGGAAGGCTCAACTGAAGAAAGGAAGGCTAATTTAATATTAGGAAATCTGTTGATAGAAGTCACATCAATAAAGCAAAAGACAACTTATGGGGTCCCACTAAAGATCAAAAAAGATATTAAATAATATTCAACATATATTCCTAACACAAATTATAAATAAATGATCAGAGAAGCATTCTTCATTAACATAATCAAGAATAGTTATTTCAAAAAACCAACTACTATCATATTTATTTAAATCCATTGAGATAAGCTTTTCATATTTTTAAAAGAGAAATAAAAATAATTTAAGTAATGGAATTTATAATAAAATTATACCTTATGTGTTCTTTTATACATTATATATTAATATATACACTAAACACTTCTATGTATTACTGTACTGGGTTAAAGCTCCAAACCATGCATACTTATTTTATGGGCACTTTAAGGAAGTCTCAAGGTTAAGTTTGACTGTATTTCTTTTCATCTAGTGGATCTGACTTTAGCACCTAACATCCCCCTCATCAGCCTTAGAGGTGATTCTGCTTGCATTCTTGCTTATTCTAAGTAGTAATCCATGAGTTTATCTTTCACAGATTTCTCAGGGAATTTTTCCATAGTGGCTGAGCTCAGTCTTCTTTGGACTGATGCATGAGTTGGGAAGCCTATTTTGTTCTTGACACTTGTTTGGCTCTGACCAGTTCTACAGTACTACCTCATTTGTCCTCTGGTCCCTGAAATCTGATTCTTGGTTAGCTCCTACCTCTCAGAAGGTTGTTCAGGTAACAGATTTATGCACAAAGCGTTTGTTAGAAAATTCATTTAACAGCAAAACACTAAAAAAGTTTAAATGTCCAATAAGTCCAACAACTGGTGAATGTATAAATAGATCATGGAGCTTTCATATGGTAGAATACTATGCAACCTATAAAAATATATTTACTAAGACTTTTTTAACAAAATGAAAAAAAAAGGTTTTGCTACAGTTAGGGTACATTAACAGCACTTTTTTTGAGAAAGTGAGTCACAAAGACCTGGGGTTTAATTTTAGCTCCATCCTTCATTTACTGTGTGAAATATGGCAGATTATTTAACCACTATGAGCCTCAGTTTTCTCATCTGTTAAATGGTCATGGTAACAGCTACATCTTAGGGTCACTCTGATGATTAAATTAGGTAATATACGTAAACGCTTTAGCAGTCAGCCTATTACAGTAAGAAACAACTCCAAGTTCCCAGTGATTTAAGACAGCAAAAGTTTACTTCTTGCTTACACTTCAAGTCCATCAAGGGCTTGGGGTGGGCGGCGGGGTGGGGGTGCGGGGAGGGAGGCTCTACTCCAGACCCTCCTCGATTAGGCGCTCAGGCTGATGGAGCTTCTGCTTGCTGGAACATTGCCTGTCACATGGCAGAGGGAAAGAAACTCAGAGAATCACACATTGATCTTAAAGTTTCCATCTGGAATGTCTCATGGCTACATCTAACTTCAAGGGACAGATAAGGGCATAAAAGGAAAAGAACCAAAAATATAGGTGAATAGCGCAAATGACTATCACAAACACAAGTACAGTGCCTGGCACCTAGTAGGTTTTCAATAATGTTATGTATATAACATTTTAACATGGAAACAGTTTAAAAATGCATAAAAATGGAAATGGAATGTTACCATTTTAGCAGCAATGTCTTTAGATGATCAAATTGTCTATGGGCGTTTTCTGCTTCTATGTTTGTTCTGTAGCTATAAATTTTATATTATGTGTCTATATTACTTTTTTACTGACCATTAGTGAAGAAGAACAATATTTGTTACTGTTTATGCTTAGCTGTTTCCATCAAGTTTTTTTAAAAGCACAATTGAATTTAAAAAATCATTCTTCCTTCTCTTTCTGTTAACCACAACTCTAGATGCTCAGCTGTTTGGACAACAAAGTCATAACCAGGACACTACCAGTGTCTTAGTTATCTAGGGCTGCTATAACAGAAATACCACAAGTGGATGGCTTCAACAAACAGAAGTCCCACTAGTAGGCTGGCAATCCAAATTCAAGGTGTCAGCTGCAGGGGAAGGCTTTTTCTCTCAGCTGTGGGGGAAGGTACTTGTCGTCAATCTTTCCCTGATGGAGGAGCTCCTGCTGGCACTACTCTCTTGATGGTATGAAGACCCCTGTCTCTCTGCTCGCTTCTCTCTTTTATATCTCAAAAGAGATTGGATCAAGACACAGGCCAATCTTGTAGATTGAGTCCTGACTCATTAACGTAACTACCACTAATCCCACTTCATCAACATCATAGAGATAGGATTTACAACACTTAGGAAAATCAGATCAGATCACAAAATGGTGGACAATCACACAATACTGGGAAACATGGCCTAGCCAAGTTGACATATATTTTGGGGAGACACAATTCAATCCATAACAATTAATTTTAAAAAAAAGCATATACAAATAATCTGCAGAAGACCAAAGAAGGACCTAAACAGCCTACATACAGCCAGTATTCAAGATTCAAATGCTCAATTGATAGCAAATGTCAAACTATTATCAGTACAAACTGTACTGTAAATAGCATTGTCACATCACTAATGAAAATCCTGAGTGATGCGCAGCCTCATTCCAAATTGTGTGATAAAAGTTTAAATATAAAGTTCCCCAAAATCTCCTCTTACTCATGTTTAGTAAAATAAAGAAGTATATATAATCTTTGGTTGAAATATCCTTAAGAAGCATATTAAAAATTATAGCTCTGTAACGGAAAAAGGTAGCTGAATGTTTTTAAGAATTCCCCTAGGACTTAAGAAACTCTAAACTTGTATCTAATAAAATAGAAACTCCTTTAAACGATATTACAGATGTAATGTCCTCCATTAAATTTCTCCCCATTCAGTAAGAAAAACATTTTCTTTCTGTCTCCATGAGCAGTTATCAGCCACTGACCTTGCATCCCAGTCTGACTCCCCGACGAATTGTGACCACAGAGTCTGGACAGGAGCTTGCTGCTTGAGTCACAGCTGTCTGAGCCAAGGATGTCGGTTTTATTGTTCTGTTTCTTTCTGATCTGAGAACATGGTTATTGGAGAGGGACTTTGAGTTAAAAGGTGCTTATAAACAAATCCAATGTGGTATCATATTGCACTTCTGCTAACAAAGAGGATGCAGTCTAACAGCTTATTTGCCATTAAAAATTTGATTTTCTTCAACAAGTTAATGTCATGGGGAGAAAAGGGTGATGGTGATTGGCTTTTTATTAAAAGAGATTTTTTAAACATAACAACCAAGCAAAATGTGTGAACCTCAATTGGTTTGAACAAACCAAAAGTAGAAAAAAAATTGGGGACAATTGGGAAAATTTGACTATAGACTGGGTGTTAGGCTGTGTTAAGGAATTATTATTAATTTTATTAGTTGTGATAGTGGTATTGTGGTATACAGGCAAATTCATTATTTTCTAGAGATACTTTCTAAAGTATTTGGGGTAAATATCAAGACATGAATAATTTAAAATAGTTAAGCAAGTAATAGATAAAGCAAACATATAAAATAAGCAAATATACAGAAACCAAAGATAATTAATGATTACTAGCAGTGGAAGGAGGGGGAAGTGGTCAGCCATTGCTGAGAAGGCATCGAGTTTATGTTAATGGTGGTGGAATAATTTCGAAAAGAATAGATAGAATGGTTGCTTTAGTTGAAGAATATAATTAATGTCACTGAATTATACACGTAAAAATTGTTTTGAAAAAAAAAAAAAGATAAAGCAAGTCTCTTGGCTCCCAGGTATGATTCTACAACTACATTCTGGTTTCTAGATTCTGTTCTGCCTATAGTGACTTGTAACTAAGCCAACATAGCCGCCCACTCTATAGTCACTGACTGTACCTCTCTTATGCCAGCTGCCATGGCCACTAGCACCATCACCACAGTTGTTCCTGCCACTGCTATGGAATGACAGGAGCTGCAGCCAGTAACAACACCTTATGCCCAAATCCACCTCAGATGTTGCCCCCATCAGCAACTTGGCAATGAGAAAACTAGTACTGCTTCTCTTTCTGCCGACACTCAAATTGCTTCCATCTCTGACTACCACTACCTAAGTTCTACTAGAGTGAAGGGAAAGTTCATTGTCATTTTTAACAGAGCAAATTTCCTGCAAAAATGCTTTAGTTTCAGAAGACATATTAATTGAGGTATATAATGATTCTGCTTTTTTTTTTTTTAGTATGTGAATCGTTGAAATGTATTAGCAATAAACAGGAGAAAGAAATTACATGAATTAAATGTATGTTGTTTTCTCAGTAGAAAGACCCTACAAGCAGGTTATAAAATTACAAAATGCCTGAAATTATAAAACAGAATCAATTACATAGTTCATATTGATAAAGAAATTTAAGACTTTAAATTTAATTTTTATTTCTCTTTCTAGATTTATAACATGACCTTTTTTCCTTCTTTCTTTCCTTCCTTATTTCCTATTTTCCTTCCATAATGGATTCATTTTTTAAATTAATATTTCCTGAAAGTAAAAACATTGAAAATTTATGCAAAATATTGCACTCAGAGAGTGAGTAATAGTAAAACATTACTTTTTGCAACTTTGCTTCACCACAAAACTTTCATCAGCCTATACTATGTTTTGGCACAGAATTTTAGCTTCTTTGTCTCAATTAGGGACTAGTTTTGAGCTATGGGATTTTTGCTACTTTTTGTTATATTTAGTGCCTATACCCAGAGATGTGATACTCCAATGGGTAACATACAACAAGGAAAGAGTAAATCACCCCTAGGTTTGGTGTCCCATCAATGCGCATGAGTCCTGCTCTAATGACACTCTGAGCTGATGGATCTGAATCTTACCTGTCTGCCCTTGCCTACTTTAGCTGGCTTCTTGGGATTTCACTCCTCAGCTATCTGGACTTGCACCAACTTACAACTTCCCTCCCATCTTCCGGACTTTTCCTGTTTTACATTCTCCTGAACAACACTGCTTCTTGGCCTCAACATAATAATAATGCTTCATGGTTGAAAACAGCCCCTCACCCCCCAAATTCATTTAATTTAATGTAACCAAATTTAAGAGCTAAGTGAATATATATAAAAGCAAATTATACACAATTGGAGAGAGAGAACTAGTAGACCAAAATATAAGTTAGAAGATTCTATCTAGAAAGAAAAAGTTTAACAAAAGGATGAAAACAAAGAAGAGAGGATAAGAGATGTGGGAGATTCAGTGACAAAGTGTCTTAGTCATCTAGTGCTGCCATAACAGAAATACCACAAGTGGATGGTTTTAACGAAGAGAAGTTTATTTCCTCACAGTAAAGTAGGCTAAAAGTCCAAATTCAGGGCATCAGCTCCAGGGAAAGGCTTTCTCTCTCTGTCGGCCTTCTCATCAGTGTTCCCCTGGACTAGGAGCTTCTCGGCGCAGGGACCCCAGTCCAAAGGACGCGCTCTGCTCCCGGCACTGCTTTCTTGATGGTAGGAGGTCCCCTTGTCTCACTGTTCACTTCTGTCTTTTATATCTCAAGAGATTGCCTCAGGACACAATCCAGTCTTGTAGATCAGCTCCTGCCTTACTAACACAACTGCCACCCATCCTCCCTCATTAACATCATAGAGGCAGGTTTACAACATATAGGAAAATCACACAGTACCAGTTATCAGGGCCTAGTCAAACTGATACACACATTTTTGGGGGGACATAATTCAAACCATGACACAAAGTCTAATATATAGTTGATTAACATCTCAGAGAGGATGAGGCAAGCACAATAATGGAAGAAATAATAACTTAGAATATTCTAAAACCAACAGAAGACATCAATCTACAGATTTAAGAAGCCCAGTAAATCCCAAGTAGGATAAATAAAAAGAAACTCACACCTAGTAAAACCGGAGAAAACTAAAGATAAAGATAAAATCTTAAAAACAGCTGGAAGTGAAAAGACAGATTACCTTTAGAGGAGTGACAGAACATAGCTTACCTCTCAGCAGTAATATTTGATGTCAGAACATTATAGAATAGTACCTTCAAAATACTGAGCAAAAATAACTGCCAAACTAGAATCCTATACTGAGTAAAAATATCCTTCAAGGATTAAGATTAAAGACATTGTCAAATAAACAAAAATGATATCATTTCCCCTCAGTAAACCCGTACAAAAAGAAACCCTAAAGAATGTTGATCAGGAAGAAAGAAAGTGATCACAAATGGAAAGTTGGAGATACAGAAAGAGAGAGCGGGAGAAGGACAGAGGGAGAGAGCGACAGAGGAAGAAATGAAGAGGAGCAGGGGGAGAGGGAGAGGGAGAGGAAGAGAGAGAGAAAGGAAGGAAGGAAGACAGGCAGGAAGGAAGGAAGGAAGAAGGAAAGAAAGGGAAAGGAAGGAAGGAAGACCAAAAGGTAAGTATGAAGGTAAACCTAAACGAACACTGACTGTATAACAACAATAGAATGTTTTGTTGGGATGTTATATTTATAATTAAAATAAATGGCAACCATAACATAAAGTCAAGAGAGGATTAAAAGAAATCAAAGTGTTCTAAGGTCTTTTTATTATTTCAGAGAAGGGTAAATGATCAATTAATACTAAACTTGATAGGTCAAATATACATGCTGAATTTCTAGAGTAACCAGCAAAATAATAACACAACAGTGCATAAATTCCAAACTAGCAGAGGAAATAAATGGAATAATAAAAATACTCAATAAATCCAAAAGAAGGCAAAACTAGGAAGAAAAAGAAACATAGAACTGGTAGGGCAAATAGAAAGTATAAACTAAGAGAAGAAATTTAAATTCACATTTGTTGGTAATTACTCTAAATGTAAATTTACATAATACTCCAGTTAAAGGCTGAAGATTGTCAGACTGGATCAAAACAATAACAAATCTATCAGTAACCCCTCTAGACTTCCATGAAGCAAGGTATCTCACAGCCACACATATAAATACCTCATGTGGTTTGAACTATGGGCATATGCCCAAAGCAACTGTATCTTTCCCTTGTTATTAACACATATTCTCCCTAAAGTGCTCCTAAATAGGAACACTTCCTTCTCATATATATCAGGTACAATTTGTTGTATGTTTGTGGGGGGGTGTTTTTGTTTTTTATTTTCCATTGAGTTTTTTGTTGTTGTTAATGGAGAGAAACTAAACTTCACTATCCTTTGAAGGATTACCTACCTGAGTTGTTCTTTTTGAGCTCTGGAATTGCAGTCTAAGAAAAAAATTTGTGACTCTGTTGTGGTTGCCATTCCCTAAAATTACTGGGCCTTATGGGAGGAAAGAACCAAAACCATCAAGAATTGACACTTCTTCAAAGCTTCTCAAAATTTGAACTTAAGGAGTCCTGATGTGTTGGGAAGTTTGCTTCAACCTAGTCCCAGTGACAGGGAAGGACACTGAGGTCCCTGAAATACAATCGGAGTCCAAGCTAAAGAGGAGATCTATAGTTCCACGGAGGATTGGCTTTGTCAGTGTGACTGATAGTGGAAGCTTCTCTAGGCAGAACCTCCTGTCACAGTGCTTGTGCACTTGGGGAAATAGCTAAGCAAGAGAGCATCAGCTAGAGAGAAACTCAAGTAGGAGCATCTGGGGCTGAGCTTGGTATTCATCTGCCCTGAGAGGACCTTAATGACCTCCGTATTAGTTGTTTATTGCTGCCTAACAATTTACCCCACAAATTAATGGCTGAAAATGATAAACATCTATTATCTCTTGTTATCTATGAGTCAGGAATCTGAGTGTATCTTAGCTAGATATCCCTGGATCAAGGCATCTCAAGAGGTTGCAGTCAAGATGTCAGCTAGGGCTGTGGTTTCATGTGAAGACTCTACTGAAGGAAAGGTTATTCACTTCTGAGCTCACTCACATGGTTGTTTGTAGGCCCAGTTCCTCACTGGTTGTTGGCTGAAGATCTCTCCCTGTTCCTTGCTTCATGGACCTCTCCACAACATGGCAACTCAATACTGAAGCCATAGTCTTTTTGTAACTTAATCTCAGAGGTGACATGTATCACTTGCCGTGTTCTATTCATTAGAAGTGAGTCACGAGGTCCATCACATACTCAATGGGAGGGGATTATGCAAGGGTGTAAATACCAGAAGGCAGAGATTATTAGGGACTTTCAAATAGGCTTCCCACCATAGAACTGGACCAACAAGATCTAACCCTGCTGTCAGTAGCTTCTGACCGCAGAGAACTGTCTCTCCGCAGGGGTACCATGTGATACCATGACACTGTGTGGCAGGGAGAAGCAAGAGAGATGGTAATAACAAGAGCCACTATTTTCTAAATATTTAGTCTATGCCAAACACTAACCTAAGCAATTTACATGTATTAACTCATTTAATTCTCAAAATGACCCAGTGAAGACATGCTATTATTATCTATATTTTACCATTAAGGAAAGTGAGGCATAGAGAAGTTAAGTAACTTATCAAAGATCACACAGCTAGTAAGTGGTGGAGTCAGCATTCAAACCCAGGATGTCTGGTCACAAAGCCCATGCTTTTATCCACTACATGCCACTGAGTAGACACCAGTGTGGAGACACTGAATAGGCCACCAGTGTTCCCCATTATGCCTGTGTAAGTCCTTGGAATTTAGGAAATTCTGGAGTGGGCAAAGACAAAGATAACTGGTTTCCTGCCAATATGCTCAAGAGACCAATTGTGAATTTGAAAAATAAAGAGATATGACTGAAACTGCGCCTGTAAAAGTAAAGAGTGTAAAATGGTTTGCTCAAGTTCACAAGCTGACTCTGGAGGCATTTGTCTTCTTTAGGTTGGCCTACAGATCCCTCTGCTACTGGAAAACTGTGGTTATGCCTCAGTGAGCAGACAAGTTGAAACTCCCAGAAAAGGCATGTCACTAAACTCTACAAAGATTAGCACAATAAATTTCTCAAAATGCAGCCCCCTTCCCTCAATGGCATTTGGTGGTCAGCACTTCCCTTCCCATCCTGAATGTATGTAATAGACAAACCCTGCCTTGTCATTAACAACCTGCCATGACAATGATTTGGAACAAATCAACTTCAGTTAGATACAATGTAAAAGCAAAGGATATTTTTTACCTTGGCACCTATGAATGTATCCCTCTTCAAAGAACATTCTTTTCCAGATGCCCCTGAACCTGAAGTCATGGTCCATCTGCTGACAGCCGTCGCTGTGTCTCTCCACAGTACAGACTGTTTACAACACAGCATTGGATAAGCTTTCTCACAAATTGTTTGGAGCTGGGACCTATTTGCATTTCTTCCTACAAACATTATAATTCAGTAATGTCTTAGACTCATTTTGTTTCTACCTGTGAGATAGAATCCTCTTGCTTCTGCAGCTTGTTAGCTCCATGTGGTCTTTGTTGCAGAGAGGGAGATTCTTAGCGGGTACGTGCTGCAATGACCAACCAATAAACCGGAAACCAAACAGATTGCTATCGAGTTGGTTCTGACTATTCATAGTGACCCTATAGGACAGAGTAGAACTACCCCATAGGGTTTCCAAGGCTATAATCTTTAAGGACACAGACTGCCACAACTCTCTCCCGCGGAGTAGGTTCAAACTGCGACCTTTCAGTTAGCAGCCGAGCACTTAACCACTGTGCCACCAGGGCTCCTTCCCAATGACCAATAGCATTCAGTAAACACTTGTTGGGTGATCCAGGCAAAATAGGCCTCCTATGAATGCTTTCCATAAACCTAAGTTTTCATTGGCCTAAAATGAGAATGACTATTTCCATTTGAACTTGGCCTGGCATCAATACTTTTTGCTTCTCCGGTTTTGATACTACTGCTCCCACTGCCAATTTCTCATAATTCATCTGGAAGTCTGAGACAATTTAAAATGCACTGATAGCCAAATCCAGAGCGTGAGAGAGTGATTCTGTGAGCACCAGCAGGCAACATATAGGGACTGGAGGCCAGTTTAGTTGGAAGCAAAATCTCCTTTCGGAATTCCTGAGTATAGACAAAAATAAAGTGTGATGGATAGATTTGCTGTTGGCGTAGATGATTATTTTGCTCCGGTGCAAAGTAGAAGTTATGACATCTGAAAGTGGGTGGGCAAAACCAGCATGTGAAAAAGCAGAGTCAGTTTGTGACTGCAGCAGATAAAGATCACATTTGCATGTGATTCAAAACACTGAGGACAGAGCCACCCTAAGTTAGCTGTCACTTAGCAATATATGCCCATGTAGCAGTGCCCTTGCGGCTTCCCTCTGCCAGATCCACCCACTTTCCCAAGCCCGCTTTGATTGCTAGATGCAGATTGGCACTGGAGTCCTTGTAATTTTCTCAACAAATACACGGCAAATAGATTTAATTGCTGCCAGGCCTGTCTGAATTGCCTTGAGCCGGTGGTGGAATTCCTGCTTCACCACTTAATTGGAGGTTAAAGTGGTTTTTAGTGTTGGTGCCATTTGCCATCTTACTGTAGAATCTTCTTAGGTGGGGAGGGAAAAGGCCCACCTGGTATATACGGTACTTTCCTGGTAAATATCTGTGGAATTTACTAGCCCTCCACTGACTAGTTATAGATAAAAGGCTACTTTGAAACTCGGTTTACCAGTAAAAGAGCTACAGGTATTGTCAAGACCCAGTCATATTCAGTTTCAAAAAGGCATATATGTCTTTCTATCAAATTTCTTTTTAATAATTATCATGTTTTGATGTAATCATTTACATCTATCTCCCTCACCAGTCTACGGAGTCCTGGAGGGCAGGTAGAGTGTCATATTCATCTTTGTATCCCTAGGTTTTAGCACAGTGCCTTTCACATACTAGGTATTCAATAGAAGTTTGTTGAAAAGGTTATTTTTTAGCAACTATACCTTTCAATTGTGAGTCCTATATTAAATATTTTAAAAGATGATGTAATAGGATAAACGAAATATTTCAAGTAGAGGGAAACCTATTTCAACTCCCCTGGCCCCTTTACGTTCTCTCAGACGATTGATCTGAATGAGGATGTGAGACTGAGAAAACTAGCCTGCTTTTGTGCTCACTGTTGAACAGTACTCTTCAGGCTACTGTCATGGATTGAATTGTGTCCCCCAAAAATATCTGTCAACTTGGCTAGGTCATGATTCCCAGTATTGTATGATTGTCTACCATTTTGTCATCTGATGTGATTTCCCTATGTGTTGTAAATCCTGTCACTATGCTGTAATAAGATGGATTAGCAGCAGTTATACTGATGAGGTTTACAAGATTGGATAGTGTCTTAAGCCAGTCTCTTTTGAGATCTAAAAGAGAGAAGTGAGCAGAGAGACATGGGGACCTCGTACCTCTAAGAAAGCAGCATCTGGAGCAGAGTGCATCTTTTGGACCTGAGGTTCCTGCACTGAGATACTCCCAGACCAAAGGAAGACTGATGACAAGGACCTTCCTCTGGAGCTGACAGAGACAGAAGGCCTTCCCCTGGAGCCAGTGGCCTGAATTTGGACTTGTAGCCTACTAGACTGTGAGAAAATAAATTTCTCTTTGTTAAAGCCATCCACTTGTGGTATTTCTGTTATAGCAGCAGTAGATGACCAAGACAGCTACCTTGATATATGGTTCTATGCCTGACATTCTACAACATTATTGGAGAAGTTTGAAATTTAGAATGGCTCCCAAATTTCTCCCATGCATACTGTATCGAAGGTGCACAACTACTCTGTCCCTGGAGCCGAAAGCCCCTCAGAAGCCAAGCTGGAACAATGTACCTGTCCCTAGCTTCAGGAAGTACATGGGTCAGTTCCTAGACATTTTCTGAGAGGTAACAAAAAGTTTGGAAGTTCAAACCTACCCAGCAGCTCTAAGGGAGAAAGCCCCAGTGATCTGCTTCCTTAACAATTACAGCTAAGAAAACTCTACGGGGCAGTTCTACTCATGGGGTTGTTATGAGTTGGAATCAACTCAATGGCACTCAACAAAACAAAACAATGGGCCAGAGGTGCCCTGAAAATAACTTACACAGCCCTCCCCCTCAAAGTCTTCAGCCTGTGGTTGCATTTGGCTACAAAGCAAGAGCCTACTGGTTTACCTAACACCTACCATGCTATAAAACAGGGGTCAGCAAATTACATCTGTTAAATATATAGTAAATATGTTAGGCTTTGAGATAGCATATTCTTGTTTGTGTATTTGTCTATTTGTTTTTTTTTTTTGTTTGTTTGTTTGTTTGTTTTTTTACAGCCCTTAAAAATGTAAAAACCATTCTTAGCCCAGAGGATCAGCACAAAAATAGACTGGGGGGCCAGATTTAGCTCACAAGGCATAGTTTACCAACCTCTGCAAAAGGACAAATTGCCCTGCTAAATGTTACTATTCTTTCACTTTGATGATACATCCAACCCAGCAGTAAATTCATTGTATTTCAGACATTTTCTATAGAAAGGAGTTAAGTATTCAGGTTTAGAAAATCTAGATTTCTACCTTTAATTCACTGTATGATTTAGGCAAGCTCATTTGACTTCTCTAAGCTGCAGTTGTCTAGTTTTAAAAATGAAGATACTAATGAGTACGTTACAAGGTTGTTCAAAGAATCCAAGATGATAATGTCCGTAAAAGTTCTTTGTGAACTATAAACTCTATTTAAATGGTAGCTGTTATTTACTGTTAATATTATTGAACTCCCAGGAAATACAATTATCCTGATGACATTATGCTTTAGTTTGTATATATACAGTTCTAATGATAGAGTGTGGGAAAATCCCAAAGAAATATTTGGTTCAAATCATAAATTATTAGAAACTTCAAACTTTTCTTAGAAGCTATTATTTTGTTAGTGTGGGAAATTACTTGTAAGAAAAAGAAGTTTAGTAGTTTCCTAATTTTCCACATTCAAAGAATAAAAACCAGAAAAGAAAAAAAGTTGTTTTTGTAAACAATATTTGTAGAGGTCAGTTTTCAAATGCCAAAGATTTTGCTTTCCTGCAATTTAAAATGAGTGAAAACTCGTTTGTTTTTTAAGAAAAAAGAGCAATACTGTGTAAACTTTCACCAAAACACAATAAAATATTATTAAAATGAAAAAGAGGAACTGAGATTTTGTTGAAAATTAATATACTTTGGTAAGGGGCAAAGGCAATTTAATTAAATGCTCTTGGCTAGTTGTGATCACAGTGCTTCCTTTCTAATACACTTACAAATTAGACAGCTATTAAATGCCACCAAACTTTAGCAAAAGAAAAGACAAAAAATGAATTTATATTCTTCCTGTGAGACTCTTAGGATATTTCTCAAAAAAAAAAAAAGTTATTTGAAGACCTCAACAAATTGCAATGAATGGTGACAACAAACAGTCCATTTCCAAAATGTCTATTACATACAAACCATCTGCAATTTCTGAGTCTTACTTTGACTCTTTTTAACCTTTAGCATTTGACATCAGACCATCCCTTCTTATAAAATTATAGACTTTTCACTCTCCTACTTCTTTTATTCTTTGGCTCCTCTTCCTCATTTTGCCCTGAAAACATGAGCATTTCCCAACATTTTTTGATTGTCCTCATCTCTCTCCTCAGCTCCACTCCCCAGACAACAAAAGCATTCGTACTTATAAATATTTGTCTAATTGCTTATTCCCATTAGATTATCAGCTCCATGAAGCAGGGACATTGTCTTCTTCCCTGCGGAATCCCTGTGATTGTTAAGGCTGTGTGTCAACTTGGCTGGGCCATGATTCTCTGTGGTTTGGCAGTTATGATGTAGTTTGGCAGTCATATAATGACGTGATCACCTCAATGATGAGATTTGATATAATGTGATCACCTTCATGATGAGGTCTGCTGTGAGTAGCCCAGCAGATGAAAGGGGTTTTCCTTGGGGGTGTGGACTGCATCCGATATAGGCGGACTTTCTGGCAAGGCTCATGCGCTTTTGTTGTCACTTGATCCTACAGCTGGTTCCTGCTCACCTGACCTCTGATTCTTGAGACTTAAGCTAGCAGCTTACAGGCCATCTTGCCTGTCAATCTTAGGATTCATCTGTCTTTTCAGCCTGTGAGCCACAGCCTTGCTGTCTGACTTGCCAATCTTGGGTTAACCAGCCTCTGAGGCTACATGAATCAGAAGCCTCCAGCCTGACCCACGGACTTGAGATGTTCCCGCTTCTACAACCATGTGAGCCATTCCCTTAATATAAATCTCTCTATGTATGTATATATTTATACATTTTACTGGTTTTGTTTCTCTAGAGAACCTAGCCTAAGACATTTGGTACTGGGAGTGGTTCTAGAGAAACGAAATTGTAAGGATGAGTTTTCTAAATTGGTTTTCAAGTCTGGTTAGTCTTACAGGTGTTGATGATGACTCTGTTTCCAGTAGTAAAGAGAGAACTGCTAATTCATAGTGTGAGATGGCAATAGAAATACACAAAATATCACCACCAATAGATCAAGTATTTGAGTGATCATGAGTTAGCTTATCTTTCTACAATTTTGTCACAATAAGAAATATAAGGAAGCTGGTTGGTTGGTCCTACTTTCACTTGACAAAGTGGTGAAAGAAAGAGATGAGTTCAGGGCTTCAGAGCCACAGCTCAAGAGCTGCATAAATGACCTCAGTGTTTCCACTTGTGCCTTGAAAGAAAGACTTAATTTCCTGTAGTAACAGAGCTCAAATTGCCACCTCTGGCTTCTTTGCTTCTGTTAATGAAACCACACTTTTTTCAGTCACTTAGCGTTATCTCCTTTTCTCTCACCAAACATCAATTTAATTGCCAAGTTACTGTCAATTCTATCTCTTTTCTAGCTTCTAATATGGGTAGGTTGAACAAATAAAATCTTATCCACATCAGAACCGTTCAGAGTAAAAAAGAGTGTTAACAGATGAGACATCAGGACAGTAGCTAACACCTGGATTGACCTGGAAAAATGGAACATATGGTCACCTTAGCTATGAGCCAAGTACTATGTTAAGAACCATACATACTATAATGAGGTATATGACACAGACAGCCTTTTTATCACAACGTTTAAGCTCTATTACAGTAGATAAGACATGAACACAAATAACTCTGATATTATGTTCACAGTGATAACTATCAGCAAAGATATAAGCAGAATTTTTAAAGTTTGGTAGAGAGAGAGATCAATTTTGGTTGTGTGTATTAGGGAAAAAATCGCAGAAGATGTGACATTTGAATGAATTTTGGAATACAAGTTTATTTGTACGTAAAGATATAGGAGGGGAAGGCAAATAGAGCTGCAAGAATAGTGAGAAAAAAACCTTTGTGAATGGCAAATAAATTGATATAGCTGGTGAAAGAGGAGCAATAGGGAGAAATGGTGCTGGGAAAAATATGTTGGGAATTTCTTGATCAAATTGGCATTATGAGTTTGTGCTTGTATTTCATCTCCTCCTCTAATTCCATAAACAGAAAAAATATGCAGAACATTAAACCATTTTAAAAGCCTAAAACTATATAGCCGTACTCTAAAACAGAATAAATATCTTTCAGGAGCAAAAAATAAAATAAAACAAAGAACAGATATACTCACAGCAGTGAATGAGAGCTGAACGCATAGGCCTACTAGACCCTGATTATGGAAAAAGAGAAAAGTAAACATTTTGCTACTCAAAGGAAATGATGAACAAAATGCCCTGTGCCTGATAAGAGAATGAGAGCCTGTTTTACCGCTTGAAATTTGGGTCCACTGGTGTCTTAGTCATCTAGTGCTGCTATAACAGAAATACCGCAAATGGATGGTTTTAATGAAGAGAAGTTTATTTCCTTACAGTAAAGTAAGCTAAAAGTCCAAATTCAAGGTGTCAGCTCCAGGGAAAGGCTTTCTCTCTCTCGGCCTTCTCATCAGTGTTCCCCCAGACTAGGAGCTTCTTGGCGCAGGGACCCCGTCCAAAAGATGCGCTCTGCTCCCGGCACTGCTTTCTTGATGGTATGAGGTCCCCCTGTCTCACTGCTCACTTCTGTCTTTTATATCTCAAGAGATGGCCTCAGGACACAATCCAGTCTTGTAGATCAGGTCCTGCCTTACTAACTCAACTGCCACCCATCCTCCCTCATTAACATCATAGAGGTAGGTTCACAACATACAGAAAAATCACACAGTACCAGGAATCATGGCCTAGCCAAATTGATACACACATTTTTGGGGGGACATAATTCAAACCATGACAAGTGGGGATTCCAATATCTTAAAAAGAGTCTTTAAAAAAAAACAAACAAAGGAGCAATAGGAAGCAACTAAACAGAATCAGTGACTCAGTGACTGAACCTGCCATAGCCCCAATGTTACCATAGATGGTAGTCCAATTCAATATAAGATGTGATTCTGGACTTCAGAGACAGTTATCTAGGGCAGGAATAGTTAAGGTGGAGGTAATGAAATCCACTAAAATGGGAATAGTGACAAGAGAATAAAAGAGTAAAAATGACACCAGAAGATAATTCTGATTCAGGAGGAAATTGAACACAAAGTTATAAAGCACACACTAAGTATTAATGTTTAGGGAAAACATCCTAAAGAATGCAATGATCTTGCCTTACAGCAATCATCCACACCTCTCTAGGACTGTAGGTGAGAGTCAGCACCACACACTTGGTGACTGACTACCTGGACACCTGAGCTGAATCCGTATAAGAAAAGTTAACAGACTTCTGGGCTCACGCACTTAGTAACAGATCTAACCACCTGGTGACAGGATGTTAAAGCTTCAAAGGCACCAATAATCAAACTAGTGCACACGAGGTACATCCCAAAAGAAAGTTACCAAGACATATTATAATCAAACTTGCCAAAACCAAAGATAAAGAGAGAATTTTAAGAGTGGCTAGGGAAAAAAGAAAAGTCATCTACAAAGGAGAGTCAATAAGAATAAGCTCAGACTACTCAGCAGAAACCATGCAGGCAAGAAGGCCATGGTATGACATATATAAAGCCTTGAAGGAAAAAAACTGCCAGCCAAGAATTATATATCCAGCAAAACTGTCTCTCAAATATGATTGCAAAATTAGGACATTTCCAGATAAACAGAAGATTAGGGAATTTGCAAAAACCAAACCAAAATTACAAGAAATACTAAAGGGAGCCCTCTGGTTAGAAAATCAATAACATTGGAGAAGAACACAAAACTAGAACACAGGACAGAGCAACCAGATATCAACTCAGATAGAGAAGTCACAAAAATAAATCAAAGACAAAGCACTGAAAATAGGGAAACAGAGATATAAATATCTAAAAGAATACAACATTAAAACAAAAAAAGAGGGACAAATAAATGTAGACATCAATTTTTCATATAGAGAGGAAGTCAAAGCAATATAAAGAAATAAAAGACTGGTTTAAACTTAGAAAAATAGAGATAAATATTAAGTTAACCACAAAGGAAACTAACAACCCTACACATCAAAATAAAAACAAGAAAAATGTAAAGACTCAGCAAACACAAAATCAACAACAATGAAAAAGATGAAAAGAAAATACATAAAGAAAATGACTCAGAAGCACAGAAAATTAAGTGGAACAAAGAAACTGTCAGCAACACACAAAAAAAGACATTAACATGACAGCATTAAACTCATACCTATCTATAATTATGCTGAATGTAAACGGACTAAATGCACCAAAAAAAAAGACACAGAGAGCAGCAGATTGGATAAAAAAGCACAATCCACCTATATGCTGCCTATAAGAGAGACACCTTAGACTTAAAGACACAAACTAAAACTCAAAGGATGGAAAAAAATACATCAAGCAAACAACACTCAAAAAAGAGCAGGAGTGGCAATATTAATCTCTGACAAAATAGACTTTAAAGTAAAATCCACCACAAAGGATAAGGAAGGACACTATATAATGATTAAAGAGTCAATAAACCAGGAGGACATAACTATAATAAATATTTATGCACCTAATGACAGGGTTCCAAAATGCATAAAACAAACTCTAACAGCACTGAAAAGAGAGCTAGATAGCTCCACAATAATAGTAGGAGACTTCAAACACTCCACTATTGGTGAAGAACAGAACATCCAGAAAGAAGCTCAATAAAGACACAGAAGATCTAAATGCTACAATCAACCAACTTGATCTCATAGACATATACCAAACACTACACCCAACAGTAGCTAAGTATGTTTCTTTTCCAATGCACATGGAACATTCTCCAGAATAAACCACATACTAGGCCATAAAGAAGCCTTAACAGAATCCAAAGCATTGAAATATTACAAAGCATCTTTTCTGAACATAAAGCCATAAAAGTAGATATGAATAACAGAAAAAGCAAGGAAAAAAAATCAAATGCATGGAAACTGAACAATACCTTGCTCAAAAACTATGGGGGTCTAGAAGAAATTAAGGATGGAATAAAGAAATTCATAGAATCTAATGAGAATGAAAACACATCTTACCAGAACCTTTGGGACACAGCAAAAGCAGTGCTCAGAGGTCAGTTTATAGAAATAAATGCACATATCCAAAAATAAGAAAGAGCCAAAATCAAAACATTAACCCTACAACTGGAACAAGTAGAAGAAGAGCAGCAAAAGAAGCCCTGAGGCACAAGAAGAAAGGAAATAATAAGAATTAGAGCAGAATTAAATGAAATAGAGAATAGAAAAACAATTGAAAGAGTTAACAAGACCAGAAGGTGGTTCTTTGAAAAGATCAACAAAATCTATAAACCACTGGCAAAGCTGACAAAAGAAAAACAGGAAAGGAAGCAAATAACCTGTATAAAAAATGAAATGGGTGATATCGCAACAAACCCAACTGAAATTAAAAGAATCATAACAGAATACTATGAAAAACTGTACTCTAACAAATTTGAAAACCTAGAGGAAATGGACAAATTTCTAGAAACTCACTACCTACCTAAACAAACACAATCAGAGGTAGAACAACTAAATAAACCCATAACAAAAGAAGAGATTGAAGAGGTAGTTTAAAAAACTCCCAACAGAAAAAAAGCCCTGGCCCAAATGGTTTTACTGGAGAATTCTATCAAACTTTCAGAGAAGAGTTAACACCACTACTACTAAAGGTATTTCAAAGCATAGAAAAGGATGGAATACTCCCAAACTCATTCTATGGGGCTAGCATAACCCTGATACCAAAATCAGGTAAAGAGACCACAAAAAAGAAAATTACAGACCAGTATCCCTCATGAACATAGATGCAAAAATCCTCAACAAAATTCTAGCCAATAGAATTCTGCAACATATCAAAAAAATAATTCACCATGATCAAGTGGGATTTATACCAGGTATGCAGGGATGGTTCAACGTTAGAAAAACAATTAATGTAATCCATCATATAAATAAAACAAAAGACAAGAACCATATGATCTTATCAATTGATGCAGAAAGGCATTTGACAAAGTCCAACACCCTTTCATGATAAAAACTCTCAGCAAAATAGGAATAGAAGGGAAATTCCTCAACATAATTTAGGGCATTTATACAAAGCCAACAGCCAACATCATCCTAAATGGAGAGAGTTTGAAAATATTCCCCTTGAGAATGGGAACCAGACAAGGATGTCCTTTATCACCACTCTTATTCAACATTGTGCTGGAGGTCCTAGCCAGAGAAATTAGGATAGAAAAAGAAACAAAGGGCGTCCAAATTGGTAAGGAAGAAGTAAAAGTATCTCTCATTGTAGGAGATATGATCTTATACACAGAAAACCCTAAAGAATCCACAAGAAAACTACTGGAACTAAAAGACTTCAGCAAAGTATCAGGAGAGACGATAAACATACAAAAATCAGTTGCATTCCTCTACCCCCACCGAGAGAACCTCCAAGAGGAAATCACCAAATCAATAGCATTTACAATAGCTCCCAAGAAGATAAAATACTTCGGAATAAATCTAACCAGAGACGTAAAGACCTATACAATGAAAACTACAAGACGCTACTGCAAGAAACCAAAAGAGACCTGAATAAGTGGAAAAACATACCTTGCTCATGGATAGGAAGACTCAACATTGTGAAAATGTGAATTCTACCCAAAGCGATCTACAGATATAATGCAATCCTGATCCAAATTCCACCAGCATCTTTTAATGAGATGGAGAAACAAATCACCAGCTTCATATGGAAAGGGAAGAGGCCCTGGATAAGTAAAGTATTACTGAAGAAGAAGAACAAAGTGGGAGACCTCATACTACCTGACTTTAGAACCTATTATACTGCCGTGGTAGTCAAAACAGCCTGGTACTGGTACAACAACAGATACAAGGACCAATGGAACAGAATTGAGAATCCAGACATAAATTCATCCACCTATGAGCATCTGATATTTGACAAAGGCCCAAAGTCCATTAATTGGGGGAAAAGATAGTCTCTTTAACAAACGGTGCTGGCATAACTGGATATCCGTCTGCAAAAAATAAGACCCATACCTCACATCATGCACAAAAAATAACTCAAAGTGGATCAGAGACCTAAATATCAAATCAAAAATGATAAAGATCATGGAAGAAAAAATAGCGACAATTCTAGGAGCCCTAATACATGGCATAAACAGAATACAAAACATTACTAACAATGCACAAACACCAGAAGAGAAACTAGATACCTGGGAGCTCCTCAAAATCAAACATTTGTACTCATCAAAAGACTTCACCAAAAGAGTCAAAAGACAACCTACAGACTGGAAAAAAATTTTTGGCTATGACAAATCTGATCAGCGTCTAATCTCTAAAATCTACAAGATACTGCAAAACTTCAACAACAAAAGGACAAACAACCCAATTTAAAAAGTGGGCAAAGGATACAAACAGGCACTTCTCCAAAGAAGATGTTCAGGTGGCTAACAGACACATGAAGAAATGCTCAGTGTCATTAGCCATTAGAGAAATGCAAATTAAAATTACAACGAGATACCATCTCACCCCAACAAGGCTAGTATTAATCCAAAACACAAAATAACAAAAGTTGGAGAGGTTGTAGAGAGACTGGAACACTTATACACTATTGGTGGGAATGTAAAATGGTACAGCCACTATGGAAATTGATTTGGTGCTTCCTTAAACAGCTAGAAATAGAAGTATCATGCAATCCAGCAATCCTGCTCCTTGGAATATATCCTAGAGAATTAAGAGCTGTCACACAGATATAGGCATACCCATGTTCATTGAAGCATTCTTCATGATAGCAAAAAGATGGAAACAACCTAGGTGCCCATCAACGGATAATGGATAAACAAATTATGGTATATTCGCACAACGGAATACTATACAATGATAAAGAACAACAATGAAGCCGTGAAACATAACACGGAGGAATCTGAAGGTATTATGCTGAGTGAACTTAGTCAGTCGCAAAAGGACAAATATTGTATACAAGACCACTATTATAAAAACACAAGAAAACGTTTAAACACAGAAGACAACATTCTTTGATGGTTAAGAGGGTGGGGAGGGAGGGTGAGGGGTACTCACTAACTAGAAAGTAGACAACAATTATCTTAGGTGAAGGAAAGGACAGCACACACTATAAGGGATGTCAGCACAACTGGACTAAACCAAAGCTAAGAAATTTCCTGAATACTACCAAACACGTCAAGGGACAGTAACAGGTGCAGGGGTCTGGAGACCATGCTTTCAGGGGACATCTAGTTCAATTGGCATAACAAAGTTTTTTAAGAAAATGTTCTGCATTCCACTTTGGTGAGTGGTGCCAGGGGTCTTAAAAGCTAGCAAGCAGTCATCTAAGATGCGTCAATTGGTCCCAAACCACCTGGAGTAAAGGAGAACGAAGAACACCATGGACACAATGAAAGCATTAGCCCAAGAGACAGAAAGGGCCACATAAACCCTAGACTTCATCAGCCTGAGACCAGAGGAACTAGATGGTGCCTGGCTACCAAAATGACTGCCCTGACAGGGAATATAACAGAGAGTCCCTGACGGAGCAGGAGAAAAGTGGGGTGCAGAACTCAAATTCTAGTTAGAAGACCAGACTTAATAGTCTGACTGAGACTGGAGGGACCCTGGAAAGCATGGCCCCCGGCCTCTCTGTTAGCCCAAAAGTAAAACCATTCCTGAGGCCAACTCTTCAGACAAAGATTAGGCTGGACTATGGGACATAAAATGATACTCATGAAGAGTCTTCTTCTTAGCTTAAGTAGACACATGGGATTAAATGACCAGCTCTGATCCGGAGATGAGACGAGAAGGCAGAGAGGGTCAGGAGCTTGTTGAATGGACAAGAAAATCTGGGGTGGGAAGGAAGAGTGTGCTGTCACAGTATAGGGAGAGCAAGTAGGGTCACAAAACAGTGTATGTATAAATTTTTGTATAACAGATTAACTTGAATTGTAAACTTTCACTTAAAGCACAACAATAAAAAGAAAAAATAAAAAAAGACATAATGAAATCCAAAAAAACCCTAAAAAGTTAAACAAAAAATAATAGATAAGAATTTTCAAGAATTAAAAGATTACATGAATCTTTACTTTCAAAGGACAGAACTGGTGTCTATGAGAATAAATAGAAACAAATTAACATTTAGTGAAACTATAGAACATAAAAATAATATTCATACAACTACAAGGAAGATCAGTTAATGACTATTTTTTAAATTTATGTACCAACCTCTAATGCCAAAGATGAAGAAACTGAAGATTTATGCCAACTTCTGCAGTCTGAACTTGATCAAACACACAATAAATATGCATTGATAATTACTGGTGATCTGAACACAAAAGTTGGAGACAAAGGAGAGGTAGTTGGAAAATATGGTGTTGATGATAAAAACAACCCTGGAGATTGCATGATAGAATTTTGCAAGACAAATGACTTATTTATTGCAAATATCTTTTCAACAACATAAACGACAACTAAATACACATGAAACTCACCAAATGGAATACACAGAAATCAAATCAACAACATATGTGGAAAGAAATGATGGAAAAGCTCAATATCATCAGTCAGAACAAGACTAGGAACTGACTTGCTCATATGCAAGTTCAAGATGAAGCTGAAGAAAATTGAAATAAGTCCACTAGAGCCAAAGTACAACTTTGAGTATTTCCCACCTGAATTTAGAGACCATCTCAAGAATAGATTTGACACATTGAACAGTAATGACCAAAGACCAAAAGAGTTGTACGATGACATCAAGGACATCATACATGAAGAAAGTAAAAGATCATCAAAAAGACAGGAAAGAAAGAAAAGATCAAAATGGATGTCAGAAGAGATTCTAAAACTTGCTCTTGAACATAGAGCAGCTAAAGTGAATGGAAGAAATGGTGAGGTAAAAGAGCTAAACAGAAGATTTCAAAGGGTGGCTCCAGAAGACGAAGTAAGGGACCATAATGAAATGTGCAAAGACCTGGAGTTAGAAAAGCAAAAGGGAAGAACACGCTCAGCATTTCTCAAGACGAAAGAACTCAAGAAAAATATTCAAGCCTCAAGTTGCAATATTGAAGGATTCTATGGGCAAAATGTTAAATGATACAGGAAGCATCAAAAGAAAATGGAAGGAATACACAGAATCACTGTACCACAAAGAACTGATTGACATTCAACCATTTCAGGAGGTAGCATTTGGCCAAGAACTGATGGTACTAAAGGAAGAAGTCCAAGCTGCACTGAAGACATTGGCGAAAAATAAGACTCTAAGAATTGACAGAATATCAATCGAGATGTTTCAACAAATGGATGCAGTGCTAGAGGTCTCAATCATCCGTGCCAAGAAATTTGGAAGACAGCTACCTGGCCAACCAACTGGAAGAGATCCATATTTGTGCCCATTCCAAAGAAAGATGGTTCAACAGAATGCAGAAATTATTGAACAATATCATTAATGTTACACACAAGTAAAATTTTGCGAAGATATTTCAAAAACGGTTGCAACAGTTCATCAACCAGAAACTGCCAGAGTTTCAGACCAGATTCAGAAGAAGGTGTGGATTGAGGGATATCACTGCTGATGTCAGATGGACCTTGGTTAATACCAGAAAGATGTTTACCTGCGTTTCATTGGCTATGCAAAGGCATTCAACTGTGTGGATCATAACAAATTATGGATAACATTTTGAAGAATGGAAATTCCAGAACATCTAATTGTGCTCCTGTGGAATCTGTACACAGACCAAGAGGCAGTCATTTGAACAGAACAAGGAGATAGTGCATGGTTTAAAGTTCAGAAAGGTGTGTGTCGGGGTTGCATTCTTTTTTAATATGCAAGCTAAGCATATATATTAAAACTTCAATTATTTGCTTAATTATTTGCTGAGCAAATAATCCAAGAAGCTGGACTATATGAAGAGGAATGTGGCATCAGGATTGGAGGAAGACTCATTAACAACCTGCAATATGCAGATTACACAACCTTGCTTGCTGAAAGTGAAGAGGACTTGAAACACTTACTAATGAAGATCAAAGACTACAGCCTTCAGTATGGATTACACTTCAGCATAAAGAAAACAAAGAATCCTCACAACTGGACCAATAAGCAACATCACAATAAATGGAGAAGATATTGAAGTTGTCAAGGATTTCATTTTACTTGGATCTACAATCAGCGTCCATGAAAGCAGCAGTCAAGAAATCAAATGCATTGCATTGGGCAAATCTGCTGCAAAAGACCTCTTTAAAGTATTCAAAAGCAAAGATGTCACTCTGAAGACTAAGCGGTGCCTGATCCAAGCCATAGTGTTTTCAATATCCTCATATGCATGTGAAAGCTGGACAATGAATAAGGAAGCCCAAAGAAGAATTGATGCCTTTTAATTTTGGTGTTGACAAAGGATATTAAATGTACCATGGACTGCCAGAAGAATGAACAAGTCTGTCTTGAACGAAGTACAGCCAGAATGCTCCTTAGAAGCAAGGATGGTGAGACTTAATCTCATGTATTTTGGACATGTTATCAAGAGAGACCAGACTCTGGAGAAGGACTTCATGCTTGGTAAAGTAGAGAATCAATGAAAAAGAGAGATACCCTCAATGAGATGGATTGACACAGTGGCTGCAACAATAGACTGAAACATTACAATGGTTGGAGGATGACACAGGACCGGGCAATGTTTCTTTCTGCTCTACATAGGGTCGCTATGGGTTGGAACTGACTCTATGGCACCTAACAACAACAACAACAACATAGAACATAAAAGGCAAAAATAAAACCCTAAAAGCTACTAGAGGTGTAAAAGATCATTTACAAATAAATGCCAGTTAGAATGATGCAAAACTATCATCAGCAAAAGATGGACAACAGCAGAAAAAGAATTAATCTTCTAAATGCTTAACAGAGGATAAATATTGTCTTAGAGTTTTTCCTTAATAAAACATCTTCCAAGAGATAGTACAAAGTAAAGATGTTTTCAGATATACAGAGATTAAGAAATTTATACCACTTATCAAACTTCTGTGAAAGTACTAAAGGTTATATTTTAACAAGAATAAAAGATGCGTAAACAAAGAGATTTTTCCACCGCTACCATGGCCTCCACCAGATTGAGTCCAGTACAGCTAGATGGTGCCCGGCTACCACCACTGACTGCTCTGACCAGGATCACAACAGAGGGTTCTGGACAGAGCTGGAAAAGGATGTAGAACAAAATTCTAACTCACAAAAAAAAAAGACCAGATTTACAGGCCTGACAGACTGGAGAAACCCCGAGAAAGAACATGGCCCCCAGACACCCTTTTATCTCAGTGGTGAAGTCACTCCCAAAGTTCACTGTTCAGCCAGGGATTGGACAGTCTCATAAAACAAAATGGGACTAATGAGGAACAGAAGTCTAGGGACAAGGGCTAGAAGGTAGGAGGGGACAGGAAAGCTGGTGATAGGGAACCCAAGGTTGAAAAGGGACAGTGCTGACATGTCATGGGGTTGTTAACCATTGTCATAGGGCAATATGTGTACTAACTGTTTAATGAGAAACTATTTGTTCTGCAAACCTTCATATAAGGTAAAAAAAAAAAAAAAAAAGAATTATCTATGTGAGATCAAATTGACAACAGCAACTCAAAGGTTTGACGGGAATCCTAAGGGGCAGTGAGTTGAAGATAATGGTGATGGAATAATTTGGAAAAGGGTAGTGAGAATAGCAGCACAACTGGAAGAATGTAATTGATGTCATTAAATTATACATGTAGAAACTTTTGAAATGGTGTAACTTTGGCTATGTATATTTTCACCAAAAAAAAGGTCCTCCAAGGTCGAGAAAGGAGAGTGTTGACATGTCGTGGGGTTGTTAACCAACGTCATAAGATGATATGTGTACTGACTGTTTAATGAGAAACTATTTGTCCTGTAAACCTTCATCTAAAGTACAATAAAACTAATTTAAAAAAAAAAAAAGAAAAGATTTTTGTCTGCTTTGCTCACTGATGTGTTTCAACTACCTAAAACAGTGCCTGACACAGAGTAAGTGCTCAAAAAATACCTAATGAATAAAGGGAAAAAGTGAATTCAAAAGAAAGGAATAGGCTGCAACTAGCAAAATCAGGAAAAAATTAAATAAATATTAGTGAATTTAACTATAAATATTAATTGTTAATTTTGTATTTTTAAGAGGTGGAATTAAATTCTAATCAGTAATAATGAGGAATTAGAAAGTGTAGTTCAATGGATAGTTACAGCATGCTAAAATGACTGTTTTAGCAGAAAGAAGAGAAATAGCATAACTCTAGCTCTTGCTTGAAAAACATGTATTTAAGTATAGATAAAAAAAATTTGATAGTAACTACTTACAGAATAGAAATATGACATACAATTTTTTAACCAAAATTTGATGAAGGGAAGAACACAGAATAACTTTATCAATCTAATAGAAAGAGGGAAAATAGCAGAGAAAAGTGAGGATAAACAAAAACTAAAATATCCAGTTTTGCAACCAGATAAAGAAATAAATCCAAACATAACAGCAATCACAATGTATGTGAACAGATAAAACTTACCTATTAAAATACAGAAACTATCAAATTAGATTTTTTGAAAATAAAGAACACTACTGTAACAAAATGACCTAGAGAAGTTGCAAATAAAAGCACTGGGAAATCATAAACCAGAAATATGGTATCTAAAACACAGCAGGTGTCACTAAATTAATATCAAATAAAATAATATTTTATGTAAAGACAGTTAAATTTTAAAGTGAAGGAATATTACACTATGATGGGGGAGGGACTTATTCTTGGTCACTAACCAAAGAAAACCAAATCCTTTGCCATGGAATTAATTCCGACTCATAGCAACCCTATAGGGCAGAGTTGAACTGCTCCATAGGGTTTCCAAGGCTGTAATCTTTACAGAAGCAGACTGCCACATCTTTCTCCCACAGAGCGACTGGTGGGTTCAAACTGCTAACCTTTCAGTTAGCAGCTGTGCATTTAACCACTGCACCTGAATCATCATGAAATTAATTATCATGAAATAGAACGTACCTGGAAATGGTATCGACATGTATAGTGCAATAACTACCAGAATGATAAAGAGAAAATGTTAAATCTATAATCATAGTGGCAGACGTTAAATCACTTATATCAATCAGAAACTAACAGATTGAGCCAACCTCAAATTCATAAGAATAGAGAAAATTTTTGTAACAAAATTATTAAGTTTGATCTAGTCAATGTATAGGGATCCCTGTGTCTAACAAATAGAAAATATGTATGCTTTTCAAGCACATATAGAAAGTTTCAAAGACTGACCACATATTAAATTACAAAGTAGATCTGAAAAATTTCACAGAGGTGATATCACATAGATGATTTCCAAGCATACATGCAGTTAAATTTTATTTTTAAAAACAATAGCTTAAAATATTGATACAAAAACAAATAACACTCCTAATTAATTCAAGAGTGAAGAAGAAACACAGGTTGAAATGTGTGAAATGTTTGAAACTGAATGGCTATGAAAGCACTACAGAGCAAAACAAATCTTGTGGAATATCAAGTGCAGTAACTGCATTTGATCTGAAAAAACTTTGAAAACAAATGAATAAAATGTTTAATTTGTAAATGTACAAAACGTCAGAAAAATGATATCAGCATAAAACTAAAGAAAGAAGAAAAAAAGAAATTGTAAAAAAAAAAACGGAGAAATTAATGAAAGAGAAAGCACAGTAACACTTGTTACTATGACACAAGATTAAATTTGAAACTAACAATAAAAAAATTAGATTTGTTTAAAAAGACAAAACAAATACTAATAAAAACTAAAAAGGTCACTATTAAAAAGCTAATTAGTTAAAACCATGAAACTTTTAGAAAAAACAGCAGGAAAAAGTCTTCAGGATCTAGGACTATGCAGAGTTCTTAGACTTGATGGAAAACCAACAATCCATTTTAAAAAATTGATAAATTGGATTCACCAATATTAAAGACTTTTGTTTATGAAAGACATTGTTATGAGGTTGAAAAGAAAAGCTAAAAAATTTGAATTTTTTTGCAAACCACGTATGTGACAAAGAACTAATAACTAGAACATATAAAAAAAACTCTCAAAACTCAATATTAAAAAAGCAATCCAATTAGAAAATAGGCCAAAGTAATGAAAAGACATTTCACTGAAGAGGATACACACATGAAAAATAAGCACATAAGTAAGATGTTCGACATCACTAGCCATTAGGGAAATGTAAATTAAAACTACAATGAGATATCACTACACCACCTATCAGAATGACTGAAATGAAAAACTGCAATAACACCAATAGATGGAAAGAATATGGAGAAACTGGATCACTCATATATAGCTGGTGGTACTGTAAAATGGTACTGCCATTCTGAAAAATAGTTTGGAAGTTTCTTCTAAAACTAAATATTCACTTACAGACAACCGGCATTTGCATTCTTGGGCATTTATTGCAGAGAAATGAAAACTTATGTTCACACAAAAACCTGTTGTTGTTAGGTGCCCTCCAGCCCGTTCCGAATCATAGGGACCTTATGTACAAAAGAACAAAACACTGCCCGGTCCTGTACCGTCCTCACAATCATTGCTGTATTTGAGCCCATTGTTGCAGCCTCTGTGTTGATCCATCTTGTTGAGGATCTTTCTCTTTTTTGCTGACCCTCTACTTTACCAAGCATGATGTCCTTCTCCAGGGACTGGTCCCTCCTGACAACAAGTCCAAAATATGTGAGATTAACTCTCACCACCCTTGCTTCTAAGGAGAATTCTGGCTGTACTTGTACATGAAACGTTTATAGAAGCTTTATTTGTAACATAGTCCTGGTGGTGCAGTGGTTAAGGTCTGCCTGCTAAACAAAAGGTTAGCAGTTTGAATCCACCAGATGCTCCTTGGAAACCCTATGGGGCAGTTCTGCTCTGTCCACTATGGTTGCTACAAGTCGGAATCGACTCGAGGGCAATGGATTTGCTTTTGTTTGCTTATCTGTAATAGCCAAAACCTGAAAATGACCCAGATGTCCTTCAACAGGTGAATGGTTAAACTGTGGTACATGCATACATTGATACATGCAACAACTTAGATTGATCTCCACAGTATTATTGGGCTGAGTGAAAAACAAAACAAAACAAAAGTTTTCATACTGTATAATTCCATTTATATGACATTTAGAAATGACGATTATTTAGAAACAGAAAGCAGATTAGTTATTGCCGGGGTATGGGATGTGTGGAGGTAGAGAAGGAAAGTTGGGTGACTTTAAAAGGGCAACATGAGGGATCTTTTTCATGATAGAACTTTTCTGTATCTTGACTGTATCAATATCAATATCCTGATTATAATAATGTACTGTGGTTTAGTAAGATCTTACTATTAGTGAAACTGGGTAAAAAGGTAATGGGACCTCTCTGTATTATTAATTACAACAATGTGATCTACAACTATCTCAAAATAAAAAGTATAATTAAAAAAACTAATTAATTAAAGAAAAAAATCCTGATAGAAATCAGAGTATATTTAGAATTTAATAAAAAAGAATAACCTTTCACTACTACGTATTTACCCAAGAGAAATAAAAACAGATGTCCACACAAAAATTTGTACATGAATGTTTGTAGCAGCATTATTCATAACAGCCAAAAGGTAGAAACAATCCAAACGTCCATCAACTGATGAACAGATATACGTTATATGGTATATCCATACAATGAAACAGTATTTGGTCAAAAAAGGAATGAAGTACCAATACATGCTAAAACATGAGTGGACCTTGAAAACATTATGTTAAGTGAAAGAATCCAGTCACAAAACACCACATATATGATTCCATTCATGAAATATCCAGAATAGGGCAATCTGTAGACACAGGGAGTAAATTAGTGCTTACTTAAGACGAGGGATGATAGGGAAGTGATATATAAAGGGTACAGGGTTTTTATTTTATTTTATTTTATTTTGAGGAGATGAAAATGTTCTAAAATTGACTGTCTTGATGATTGCACAACTCTGTATATATGCTAAAAATCATGGTATATGAGTTATATCTCAATAAAGCAGTTTAACAAATCCTATGCCTTATCAAAATCTTTAGGGTACAGCTAAAGTGACACTTGGAAATGAACTTACAGTCATAAATGCATTTTAATTTGCTCAGCACAAGAAAACTAAGATTTTAATACAGTTTAAACCCAGAAGTGACAGAAAGAAGGAAAGTCACAACTGGAATTTGAAAAGACATAGCCATCTTACAGGACTGAGTAAGAAAAGATGAGAGAAAGAACATTTAAACAATATTAGGAATAAAAAAACCGAGTAAATATTTTCAAAATTGTAAGAGAATGTCATGAAAATGTATATGTTGAAAACTATAAAAATGTATGTTTAAATAGAGAAAAATAAAACTTAACAACAGCAACAAAAGAAAACCAGCATAAATGATAAACCATTAAAGAAAATCGAACAGATAGGCAAAAATTTCCCCTCCTAAAAAGACATTAGGCTCAAGTGTTTTATATTTAGGTTTACTCAACTTTCAAATAATAGAAACCCCAATTTGTTTAAGCAGTCCAAGAGTACAGGAAAAGAAGGAAATTGAGGTATCCTTTTCTTTTTTTTTTCTGGTGGCACAGTGGTTAAGAGATCAGCTACTAACCAAAAGGTTGACAGTTTGAATCCACCAGCCACTCCTTGGAAATCCTACAGGGCAATTCTACTCTGTCCTACAGGGTGGCTATGAGTTGGAATTGACTCAGTGGAAATTTTTTTTTTTTTTTTTTTGTGGGGCGGGGGGGGGGGTGTTTAGTACAATTATAATTCCAAGACAGGACAAACACAATATAAAAAAAAAAACCATACTCCAACCTTACTGGTAAATATCACTAGGAAAAAAAGCCTAAGTATATTAAAAAATTAAATGAAAAAGTGTGAAAAAAAACTATATTGACAGCAAGTAATATTTATGCCAAGAATGAAAAAAAATATTTAATATAAGAAAATCAATTTGTGCAATTCACCATATTAACAAATTAAAAGTGAAAAATCATATAATCATCTTAAGAGCTACAAGAAAGAAAAAAATAAAATCTCTTAGCAAACTAGAAATAGAGAGCAACACTTTTAACTGATGAGATTATTTGCCAAAAGATACAGCAAACATCATACTAAATATTGGAAGTCTAGAAGAAGCATTCCTATTAAAGTAAGGGTTAAAGCAAGGTACGTATAATTACGCTATAATCCCTAAACTTTAGCACTATAATAAAGCTAATAAAATACAAAAATAACAAATGATAACAGGTATGAGAATTTGAAAGGGAGAGATAAATTGTAATTGTGGTTGTTGTTAGAGTCCATTCTGAATCATAAAGACCTTATGTACAACAGAACAAAACACTGCCCAGTCCTGCATCACCCTCACAATCACACTGCCCAGTCCTGCACCATCCTCATAATCGTTGTTCTGCTTGAGCATTGTTTATGCTTCTGACTATCCACAGTATACTCAATATTCTTCGCCAACACTATAGTTCAAAGGCATCAATTCTTCTTCAGTCTTTCTTATTCATTATCCAATTTCCGCATGCATATGAGGCAATTGAAAGCACTATGGCTTAGGTCAGGCACACCTTATTCCTCAAAGTGAAATGTTTGGTTTTTAACACTGTAAAGAGGTCTTTTGCAGCAGATTTGCACAATGCAATATGTCCTTTGATTCCTTGACTGCTGCTTCCATGAGTGTTTATTGTGGATTCAAGTGAAATGAAATTCTTGACAGCTTCATCATTTTCTCCATTTATCATGATGTTGCTTATTGGTCCAGTCGTGAGGAGTTTTGTTTTCTTTATTTTGAGGTGCAGTCCATACTGAAGACTGTATTCTTTGATCTTCATCAGTAAATGCTTCAAGTCCTCTTCACTTTCAGCAAACAAGGTTGTGTCATCAGCATATAAACAAAAAAACCAAACCAGTTGCCATCGAGTTGATTTCGACTCATAATGACCCTATAGGACAGAGTAGAACTGCCCCATAGAGTTTCCCAGGAGCACCTGGTGGATTGCATATGGCAGATTGTTAATGAGTCTTCCTCCAATCCTGATGCCATGTTCTTCTTCATACAGTCCAGCTTCTCGGATTATTTGCTCAGCATACAGATTGAACAAGTATGGTGAAAGGATATAGCCCTGATGCACACCTTTCTGCACTTTGAACCATGCAGTATCTCCTTGTTCTGTTCAAATAACTGCCTCTTAGTCTATGTACAGGTTGCTCATGAGCACAATTAAGTGTTCTGCAATTCCCATTCTTCACAAAGTTATCCATAATTTGTTATGATCCACACAGTTGAATGCCTTTGTGCAGCCAATAAAACGCAGATAACATCTTTCTGGTATTCTCTGCTTTCAACCAAGACCCATCTGCTGTCAGCAACAATATGCCTCATTCCACATCCTCTTCTGAATCTGGCCTGAATCTCTGGCAGTTCCCTGTTGATGTACCACTGCAAAGGCTTTTGAATGATCTTCAGTAAAATGTCACTTGTGTGTGATATTAATGATATTGTTTGATAATTTCCACATTCTGTTGGACCACCTTTCTTTAGAATGGGCATGAGTATGGATCTCTTCCAGTCACTTGACCAGGAAGCTGTCCTCCAACTTTCTTGGCATAGACAAGTGAGCACTTCCAGTGCTGCATCCATTTGTTGAAACATCTCCGTTGGTATTCAATTTCTGAAGCCTTGTTTTTCACCAACGCCTTCAGTGCAGCTTGGACGTCTTCCTTCAGTACCATCAGTTCTTGATCAAATGCTGCCTCCTGAAACTGTTGAACTTTGACCAGTTCTTTTTGGTACAGTGACTGTGTATTCCCTCCATCTTCTTTTAATGCTCTCTGGGTCCTTCAATATTTTCCCTGTCTGTCAATATTGCAACTTGAGGCTTGCATTTTTTATTCACTTCTTTCAGCTTGAGAAATGCTGAGGGTGTTCTTCCCTTTTGGTTTTCTAACTCCAGGTCTTTGCATATTTCATTATAATATTTTACTTTGTCTTCTCGAGCCCCCCTTTGAAATTTTCTGTTCAGCTCTTTTACTTGATCATTGCTTCCATTTGCTTTAGCTGCTCTATGCTTAAAAGCAAATTTCAGAGTCTCTTCTGATCTCCATTTTGATCTTTCCTTTCTTTCCTGTCTATTTAATTACCTCTTGTTTTCTTCATGTATGATGTCCTCGATATTCTACAACTTTTCTGATCTTCAGTCATTAGTGTTCAATGCATCAAATCTATTTCTGAGATTCTGTCTAAAATTAGGAGGGATATACTCAAGGTCATATTTTGGCTCTCATGGAATTGCTTTAACTTTCCTCAGCTTTAACTTGAACTTGCGTTTGAGCAATTGATGGTCTGTTCCATGGTCAGCCCTGGCCTTGTTGTGACTGAAGATATTGATCTTCTTCATCGTCTCTTTCCAAAGATGTAGTCGATTTGATACCTGTGTGTTTGATCTGGTGAGATCCACATGTATAGGCACTGCCTATGTTGTTGACAAGAGGTATTTGCAATGAAGAAGTCTTTGGTCTTGCAGAATTCCATCATGAAATCTCCAGTGTTGTTTCTATCACCAAGGTCATATTTTCCAACTACTGATCCTTCTTTGTTTCCAACTTTTGCATTCCAATCACCAGTAATTGTCAATATATCTTGATTGCATGTTTGATCAAATTCAGACTGCAGAAGTTGGTAAAAATCTTCAATTTCTTCATTTTTGCCCTTAGTCATTGGTGTGTAAATTTGTATAATAGTCATATTAACTGGCCTTCCTTGTAAGCATATGGATATTATCCTCTCACTGACAGCATTGAACTTCAGGATAGATCTTGAAATGTTCTTTTTGACGATGAATGTGACCCCATTCCTCTTCAATTTGTCATTGCCTGCATAGTAGACCATATGATTGTCCATTTCAAAATGGCCAATACCAGTCACTTTCAGCTCACTAATGTCTAGGATATTGATTTTTATGCATTCCATTTTGTTCTTAACGAATTCTAATTTTCCTAGATTCATGCTTCGTGCATTCTACATTGATTATTTATGGATGTTCACAGCTGTTTCTTCTCATTTTGAGTCATGCCCCATCAGCAAATGAAGGTCCCAAAAGCTTGACTCCATCCATGTCATTAAGTCGACTCTACTTTGAGGAGGCATCTCTCCCCAGTCATATTTTGAATGCCTTTCAACCTGAAGGGCTCATCTTCCGGCACTGTATCAGACAACATCCCGCTGCTATTCATAAGATTTCACTGTCCAATTTTTTCAGAAGTAGACTGCCAGGTCCTTCTTTCTAGTCTGTCTTAGTCTGGAAGTTCTGCTGAAAACTGTCCACATGGGTGACCCTGCTAGTATTTGAAATACTGGTGGCATAGCTTCCAGCATCACAGCAACATGCAAGCCACCACAGTCTTACAAACTGACTAATGAGTGATGGAAACTGTAATTAAATATAGATAGGTGTTTTTATCAAAAATCTAAGATAATTAATATTAATAAAAAAGAAATAGAAATTGAGAAAATAAGATTAGTATGCAAAAAGTAATGTCTTTCCTATATATCAACAAAATTTAAAAATCTCATAGAGAAAATACATCATTCATATTAGGAACAAAAACAGTAATACACCAAAAAATAACTCTGACCAAAGTCATGCAAGACTTTAAAAAAAAATTAAATATTATTGAAGGATATATTAAAATATTTTGAATAAATGGTTAAATATACCAATTTCATGGATGGGCATACCATGCAGATGTCAATTCTCCAAAGATTAACACTTATTATTACAACTGAAATCTCAATAAGGTCTTTGGTAGAATTAAGCAAACTGATAGTAAAATTCAAATGGCTTCTGGTAATAATGAAATAGTTTGGTCACACTAATCCTCCTGCACATAACAGTTATAAAATCTGGAATACACATACACACACATATCACACCACACTATTTGAAGGTACTGTAGAGTAAACACAAAAAGGCTGAAACTGTAGGGAAGTCAATTTTTGAAAGACAAAATCTGCACCAGGTTTGTGTGTCTGTGCTGTTTGCCTTAGGGTACTTTCCAGTCCTTGAGATACAGGATGACATAAATCTCCAGTTTACTTGCTTGAGGTATAAGAAGGCAGAGTAAAAAGCTGGCAGAGCAATAGAATTAAGAAGGGAAAACCAAGAAAGGAGGAAGTCACAACAGGAATGAGCACCAAAATCTAAATATAGAATCTGCCCAAATCCTTGACAAAATACTGAATTACTCATGCACAGGGGAAATTCCAAAGAACCCAGTGAAAACTAAACTGGAACTGGAAGAACTGAGGGAAAATTTTAGCTGCTACTCACTGCATGGGAGACAGAGCTTAGAGTTGAAGTCTTGGCAAGTTAACTACCTGTTAGAACAAAAATCAACACTCTTCAGTAGAGCATAATAAAACCCAGAGTCCTTAAAATGTATCTTTCACAATGTCCCACATATAATTTAAAACATTGCTAGACATATGAAGAAACAATGAAAATGTGGTCTGTACTAAAGGGGGAGAACAGCAGTGAATAGAAATTAATTCCATAATGACTCAGGTGTCAAAATTAGTGGAAAATATCTTAAAAGAGCTGTTATAAATATATTAAAGTACTTAAAAATGTAATCACAGTGAATACACGAGTGAGGACTCTTAACAGAAATCAAAGATACAAAAAAGAAATATGAGAATTTAAGAAATAAAAAGTACTCTAACTTAAATTAAAAATTACTAGATAGTCTAACAGCATATTGAATATGGCAGAAAAAAGAGTCAGTGAACATGAAGATAATCGAAATTATCAAATTTGAAAAACAGAAAGAAAAAGATTGAAGAAAATGAATATAACCTTGGTGACTTCTGAGACAATACCGAGTGCCCTAACATACATGTAAATGGAATTCCAGAATAGAAGATACAGAAAATGGGAAAGAAAGAAATCTAGGAAGAAATTATTGTTGTTGTTATTGGGTGCCATCGAGTCAATTCTGACTAGTAGTGGCAGTGTAGGATAGAGTAGAACTGCCCCAGAGAGTTTCCTAGGCTGTAATCTTTATAGGAGCAGATCACCAGGTCTTTTCTCCCATGGAGCAGCTGGTAGGTTTGAACTGCCAACTTTTTGGCTAGCAGCTGAGCACTTAACCATTGCGCCACCAGTATTCCTTCTTTGAAGAAATAATGGCCGAAATTTTCTCCAAAGTAGTGAAAAACCTAAATTTACAAACCTCAGAAATTCAGCAGGATAAATACAAACAAAGACATACCTAGACACACCATAATAAAGCTCTGAAATCCAAAGATAAAGAGAAAATCTTAAAAGTAGCAAGAGAAAAATGGTACATTACCTGTAGGGAAACAATGATAGAAATTAGGTTGACTTCTTATCAGAAACAATGGAGGCCAGGAGACAATTGAACATACATACTCCAGATAATGATCTTTGTCTTTTATGTTTTACGATATATGCTGCCAATTGAAGTTATAACTTTTCTTTTTAGTCCCGGAGTGATGCAGATGATTAACACACTTGGTTGTTAACCAAAGGGTTGGAGGTTTGATTCCACCCAGAGGCACCTCTGAAGAAACGCCTGGCAATCTACTCCTGGAAAAATATCAACCATTGAAAACTCTATGGGGCACAGTTCTACTCTGACACATACAGTGTTGCCATGACTTGGAGTTAACTTGACAGCATCTGGTATAGTCCCTTCTATCATACTTAAGAATTGAATGTCAATGTAGTTAAATCTATCAATTTTTTCACAAGTTCTGTATTTTCTGTCACATTAAAAAAAAAAATTCCCTAAACCAAGTATGAAGATATTTTCTCCTATATTTCTTGGTAAATTCTATATTTTACATTTATATCTTTAATCTAGCTTTAATTTACTTTTATGTATAGTACAAGAAAGAGGTCTGATTTTATTTTACTTTTTCCATGTGGAAAGCCAAATGTTCAAGCACCATCAATAGGAATATAATTAAACTTTCTTCAGTTAAACCCTTTTCAGCATGCTTTCTGTTTCTTGCTCAGACCCTTATCAATACAAGAAGTGATAAACTGAGTATCTTGTCGTGAAATTTAATCAAGGTAAATAGTCATTTTGGAATTTTAGTGCCCTGAGTGCTGACCCGTTATAATCATTGCTTTGGTTGTCCATCTTTTTTCTGTCATTAACCACTAGTTTATGCTACAGAATTTCTGTACTTGGAAACAGAGAGATGCAAAAAACCATTGGAGAGAGAGGCTAGGTTCTTGTCTTGAAGCTGAGTTTCCATAGCAGGTATATTTTTCAAATTAGATTTTATGTTTTGCAGGGAGCCATTTAGAGAAAGCTGTTGGAGATTAAATCGCATACACGGCCTAAACTATTATAGACACTGTGTTTGCCTCATTAAAATTTCACTTTCTCATATTTGGAAATTTACTTGTCACTGAAGATACTGAACATATGCTCAGAATCCTCAGTTTTCTAGTTTTTCTCTGTTGATAACTTTCATTTCCAAGAATTCCCCAATAATAACTGGTGTGTCTGATAAAATCAAATTGGTCTCTCTTCTTAAGTTTTTATTTTTTTTCCTTTTAGGCTTGTAGAAAGAAAGGTGATCAAACAGAATGCAGAAATTATCTAACAATATCATTAATATCACGCACAAGTACATTTTGCTGAAGATAATGCAAAAACAGTTGCAGCAGTACATCAACAGGGAACTGCCAGAGATTCAAGCTGAATTCAGATTTCAGCCGAATTCAAGAGATATCATTGTTGATGTCAGATGGGTCTTGGCTGAAAGCGGAGCATACCAGAAAGATGTTTACCTGTGTTTTGGCTATGCAAAGGCATTTGACTGTGTGGATCATAACAAATTATGAATAACATTGTGAAGAATGAGAATTCTAGAACACCTAATTGTGCCCGTGAAGAACCTGTAGATAGATGAAGAGGCAGTTATTTGAACAGAACAAGGAAATATAGCATGGTTTTAAATCAGGAAAGATGTGCATCAGGGTTGTATTCTTTCACCATTTACTTATTCACTTTGTATGATGAGCAAATACTCCGAGAAGCTGGACTATATAGTGAAGAACGTGGCATCAGGATTGAAGGAAGACTCATTAACAACTTGTCATATGCAGGGTCGCTATGAGTCAGAATTCACTTGATGGGTTATTTTTAATATGTAAATGATACAACCTTGCTTGCTGAAATTGAAGAGGACATGAAGTACTTACTGATGAAGATCAAAGAATACAGCCTTCAGTATGGATTTTATCCCAACATAAAGAAAACAAAAATCCTCACAACTGCTCCAATAGGCAACATCATGATAAACAGAGAAAATATTGAAGTTGTCAAGGATTTCGTTTTACCTGAATCCACAGTCAACACCCATGTAAGCAGCAGTCAAGAAATCAAACAACGTATTGTCTTGGGCAAATCTGCTGCAAAAGACCTTTTTAAAGTGTTAAAAAGGAAAAAATATCACCATGAAGACTAAGTTGCCCCTGACCGAAGCCATGGTATTTTCAATTGTCTTGTATGCATGCGAAAGCTGGACAACAAATAAAGAAGACCAAGGAAGAATTGACGCCTTTGAATTATGGTGTTGGTGAAGAATATTGAATATACCATGGATGGTCAGAAGAATGAATAAATCTGTCTTGGAAGAAGTACAGCCAGAATGCTCCTAAGAAGTGAGGATGGTGAGACTCATCTCACCTACTTTGGACACGTTATCAGGAGGGACTAGTCTCTGGAAAAGAACATCATGCTTGGTAAAGTAGAGGGTCAGTCAAAAAGAGGAAGACCTTCAAGTGGCTGCAACAACAGGCTTAAACATAGCAATGATTGTGAGGATGGTGCCGGACAGGGCAGTGTTTCATTCTGTTGTACAAAGATTCATTGTAATGGCATCTAACAACAACAAACAACATAAACTTCTTAATTGGATTCACTTGATTACTATAAGATAGTAAAGAAAAATGTTGAGGGTGGCTTTAGAAAGTGAAAAAATATCAGTAAAATATATTTTACTTTGCCTTCTCTGATGCCGGATAGAGGAACAAAATCATCTTATCAATTTGTGTCCCATGTTTCCTAGAAGGTGAAAAAACTGCATCAATTGCAGTTAAGTTAACAAGATTGGATAAAAACTCTGAATATTGATCCAGAACTCAAGCTTATTTTCTTGGATGAGAGAGGAAACACTCTCCTTTTAAGCCTTTTAAATTATAGTGTATTATCTGCTTAACTGCAGCCAGGAGAAATTAAGGGACCGTCCCTTCTCAATAATCACTGTACACAAAGGTTTTCACTTCAAAAGGACTTTAACATTCAGTCCTATCAGAAGTCTTAAGTGTGCAAGGAAAATTCTCTGAGTGGAGAGAGATAAGGAAGCTCCTTCAGGTTCCTTCATGAGGTCAACAACCCTGACCATAGAGAAGAGTCACTGACCAGTCAACTCCTGTAAAATATTATGCATAAAATGTGGGCACATTATGTTCTTAGGTTGTCCAGGTATACATAAATATAACTTTCTGTTGATTATAGGAGAACTTTTATTGAAAGCCTCTCTATATAAATTCATACTGTTTTCCTATAAATGTCTATGACAGGGAAAAATGGCAGCAAATATTATAAAGGACTAAATTTATAGTATATGTGTGTCATGGATTGAATTATGTCCCCCCAAAAATGTGTGTATCAGTTTGGCTGGGCCACGATTCCCAGTACTATGTGTTTCTCCTCCATCTTGTGATTGTAATTTGTGTTAACGAGGATTAGGGTGGAATTCTAACACCGGTACTAAGGTCACACCCCTGATCCAATGTAAAGGGAGGTTCCCTGGGGTGTGGCCTGGAGTGTGGCCTGCAAGGTAGAAGAATAGCAGAAACCATTGTTCATCCTGCAGGAGTGTTGGAAAGGGTTGTAGGCTTCAGATGGTAGTAGAAGTGAGGTTTTGCCAGGAGCTTCTGCAAATCACTGTTGCTCCATGCAACTGAACTCACCAGGGTGGTTTTCTGACATTCCTGCACTTTTAGACTTCCTGAAAGCTAGTAGTAGATTTTCCTCATCTGTTTTCCCAATCCTTCCCAACCATTTTATAATCCTCTAATTCCCTGTATTAAATCATTTCCTGCTTGAAATACCTAGAGCAGATTCTGCTTTTTTTGACCAAATCCTGACTGATACAAACATGGGCAAGCAAATCACAAAGGAATAAATGCAAATATCAAATAAATGTATAAAAATATACTCAAAATTAAAGAATACAAATTAAAACAATGAGATGTTATTATTTATTTATCATATGAAATAATGTTTAGCAAGATTAGAAAGGGGTAGAAAGGTAGGTTCTGTCATACACTGCTATTGGGAATGTATATTTGTAAAATCTTCTGGCAGGTAATATGTTCATATCTTTGATCTGCTAATTTTATGTGCTGAAATTAATTCTAAGATAAAAATTAGAGTACAATATTTTATATAGTGTTCTGTATTAAAGCGTAAGTATAAGTCAGAAATTTTTTTGTGCATGTGCTTTAGGTGAAAGTTTATAGCTCAAGTTAATTTTGCATACAAAAATTTATACACACATTGTTATGCAACACTAGTTGCAATCCCTATAATGTGACAGCACACTCCTGCTTTCCACCCTGGGGTTTCCTGTGTCCATTCAACCAGTTCCTGTCCCTTTCTGCTTTCTCATCCTGCCTCTGGACAGGAGCTGCCCATTTAGTCTCATATATCTACTTGAACTAAGAAGCACATGCTTCACAAGTATTATGTTATGTTTTATAGTCCAGTCTAATGTTTACGTGAAGAGTTGGCTTCAGGAATGGTTTGAGTTCTGGGTTAACAGAGCATCCATGGGCCATGTCTTCAAGGGTTCCTCCAGGCTCAGTTAGACCATTAAGTCGGGTCTTTTTACATGAATTTGAGTTGTGCACCCCACCTTTCTCCTGCTCCATCAGGAACTCTGTGTTGTGTTCCCTGTCAGGGTGGTCATTGATGGTAGCCAGGCACCATCTACTTCTTCTGGTTCAGGTTGTTGGAGTCTCTGGTTTATGTGGCCCTTCTGTCTCTTGGGCTAATATTTTCCTTGTGTCTTTGGTGTTCTTCATTCTGCTTTGCTCCAGGTGGATTGGGACAAACTGATGCATCTTAGATGGCCGCTCACAAGTTTTTAAGAACCTAGATGCCACTCACCAAAGTGGGATGCAGAACACTTTCTTAATAAGCTTTGTTATGCCAATTGACCTAGATGTCCCCCGAAACCATGGCCCCCAGACTCCTGCCCCTGCTACTCTGTCCCTGTAAGTGTTTGGTTGTGTTCACAAGAACTTCTTAGCTTTTGGTTTAGTCCATTTGTGCTGACTTCCCCTGTATTGTGTGTTGTCCTTCCCTTCACCTAAGATAATTCTTGTCTACTATCTAGTTAGTGAATTCCCCTCTCCTGCCCTCCTCACCCTCATAACCATCAAAGAATGTTTTCTTCTGTGCTTAAACCTTTTCTTGAGTTCTTATAATAGTGATCTCACACAATATTTGTCCTTCTGCAACTGACTAATTTCTCTCAGCATAATGCCTACCGGATTCATCCATGTTGTGAGATGTTTCAAAGATTCATCATTGTTCTTTATCATTGCATAGTATTCCATTGTGTGTATATCAGGTCAGAAATTTTTGAAAAATCTAAATATGTGTTATAGAATGCTTAAATTTATCATGACATATATATAGAATGCAATTGTTGTATAGCTGTTATAAATCATATTTTGGCAGAAATTTAATAATATGAAGATGTGTATGATCACAGTATCATAATAATGTATATATACATTTATATATACACACATAGTATATATATGTATATATATTTCTTATGTATATAATTGATACACATGGGTAAAAAATGGGAAAATATTTAACAGTGCCTAGTTCTCCAGTGGAACTATTACAGATATTTTTTTATTTTCATACATTACTGACTTTTGAAAACATGCTGTTATTAATATGTATTTTATAATCAAATACAGGTCAACAAACATTTTAATGTGTCTGTAACAGCCCATTAGCAAGTGAAGAAAAGAGGTAAAGTATTTCTGCATTTGGTACAGATATTGATTTAGATCTTTCACTTCCCTCTTCAGATGGGATTTGAAAAAGGTATTGAGAAAATTTGGCTGATGTGGCTCAACTCACATTTGCTAAGTGAGAGTAAAATTATATTGTTTTAAAGAAATAATTTACCTGATCTAGCTGAAGACTGACTTGACTCATATTCCCACCATAATATTCCTTCAGTGTAGGGATAGAATGATGAGACTCACAAGACTTGGAGCAAGTTATTTTCTCAGACAAATGAGAATGAGCAGGACAAATGATGCCAAAGACAGAATTATTATTCTCAGTTCGATAAAGGATTAGAACACAACGTTTGTTTGGAGAATTGTGACTTGCTACTGCATCAATATCTTTTTGAGCAATGTTTTTCATTTTCCTCCCACTTTATCTTTTTAAGCCACAGGAGAATTTGTTGAAAAGCCAGGTCTTTTTGGTGGATACAAACATTAAGTCCTCTACTCTGTCACTTGGAATCATAAAACCCAGAAAACAGGTCCCAATTCCATTGTGTATTGTTTTCTAAGAGAAAGATTGACAAATTTTGTTTGGTTTTTTCCCCCAAAACCTCCTCCCAGGCTTGTTGATCTTCTTGCTGGTCACTAACAGAATCCTACCAATCAGAGATATCTGGTGTAAGTCAATGATTGCCTGGCCTTTCTTGTCCAATCAGACCAGTCTCTCCACTGTTTCTGAACACACACCACTCTACTATGTACTGCTGTTGATTCTCCTTCTTCACATTTGCCTACCCGTCTGGATGGATCTTGCTTATCCTTCAAGTGTTAAGTCAAGCAATATCATCCCATGAACCTTCCTGGATGCCCCCCTTTGGTGGATTCCTCAACTTCCATCATACCAAAGTGTACAAAGTAACACATTTGACCCAGGCAAAAGGGGCCTCTGCCTTGGGTTTCAGGCTTTAGAGAGTCCAGCTGACTCCTTCTGGCCATAGCCCTCCTCACTGGGCAAAGGGTCCATGGAACTAAGGTGAGATGTCCATTTGGAGCCTACAACCCCCACCACCCCCCTTCTAAACCATGCTCTGGGTCTCAGAATTCCCTGCTCCAAATGGCCACATGCAACTTTCAGGACTAGGGACCTTTGTTCTGGGTCCATCCTCTTAAGGGCAGACCACATCATAGAAATACATCCCGAGGCCCAAGGCCAAGGCCAAGTCTGGATACATGGGCTGAGGTGTTCCCATACATTTGCATGACCCCTCAAGATGCAAGGCAAGGGAGAAGTGGGAAGAAAAGGAGGAGTGCTCAGTGGCCAGGGCCAACTCTCCCTACTCTGCCAAGTTGGGTACAGCATGACTCACTCTGATTGCACCATTAGGCCCAAGTATAATTCTCAGGTCATTCAGCACATGTTTCTGGCTGAATTAATCTGTGTTACATGTGGGATTTGGACTATTCTGGGTTAGATGTGTGTTTCACTTTTAAGTAATACCCAAAAAGAGCAGAAACTGAAAGGGCTCATAAGCATCATAAGCTACATTCCTGAGAGAGAAAATTTCATCTGGTCCTAGTAACAACCCTGTAGAGTTTCATTGTCCCCCTTTAAAAATTAGAAAACCAAGACTCAGAAGAGCTGATGTTGGCCATGATCACATTGCAGGGAAGGGACAACAGCTTTGTGACTCCACAGCCTACTCTCTTCACTCCACCTACCCATGTCTCTAACTCAGACATCTTCTGGACATCTCTTCAAAAAATAGCCAACAGATGGAGAACTTTCTGTTTGTGAATCTGTAGGTAGCAACCAAAAAGTTGGTTCTGAAAGTTAGTTCTGCAAAAATTGGTGTTCACAGGCAGAGAAGCAGATTTAAAATCTCTCGACTACTAGTGGAAAGGTGGTTCAAACCCACTCATAGGAGCTGCGGGAGATAGGCCTGGCAATCTGCTTGCCTAAAGGTCACTGCCTTGAAAACCCTATGGAGAAGTTTTACTCTGCAAACACGGGTTGCCATGAGCTAGAATCTATTCTATGGCAACTAACAACCTGATAGCATAAATGAAACCAAACAAAAAATAAAGAGCCCATTTTTCCTAATCTTGGCACTGACCCATTAAGTACTGAGAGATGGAGGGATTTGTGTGCATGTTTGTGTTTAGGGGGTGGCGTGGGTGGAGAAACTGGGAGTTTCAAAGACCTTTGTAAATTCTGAGCTTGCAGAGCTGAGCAACTTTCAGTTGCATTTCTTGCTGATAATACTACTTCCTTTATCTACCAGGGAACAGATCTTAATGGAGAACTCAGATTCATGGCCTAAGGTTAATGAATATGAAACTAAACAACAATATATCCCTCTGGTTGATTGGATTTCTGAAGACCAGACATTCCATACATATTAAATGATAAGGTGTAGGATTCACAGGGAATTGTACTCCAGCCTCCACCTGAGGAAACTGAATCTCAGAGAGAACAGTGAAAGCTAGAGCTAGAAGAATCCAGGTTACCTATCTCCTTACCCAGTATGTTTCTGTTTTATTGGGGGGTAGTAAATATTTGAAAAAAAGAACATTGTATTTTATCTGAAGAAATAGAAATGAAAGATGACTTAGAAGGTGGGAATCAGACTGGAAAAAAATTCTAGTATTTTCCCAAATATTCGGAAACTCACAGGCTTTATTCAATTATTTGATAGACATGGAATTTACTAGAAAAAATGCAAATAAGACTGGCTATTTAAGCGTTTAAGACTTCAGCTATTAATGAATTAAAGATAATTGAAGAGAAGCAACACTCTCTAAAGGATAAATTTTCTTATGAGAAGTGAAAGAGAACACGTGGCACTTTAAAAATAGTAAATCATACAAGAAACTGCAGAGGGACCATAAGTCCTTTAATGCATTTGTTTAAATAAGTGGAAAATGGATTATATTTAATAAGACTTAGATATGCTTACTTAATCTTGCTGGAATTGTAATTTTATTGGGATCAGGTTTATTGAATTTTATTGATTGTAATTCCTTCTTAAAACAGTTGCAGATAATATAATTTACCTATATATTTGGCATAACAATTTGCTTTTTATTGATTTTAACAGAATATAGTCCAAGTGTTAATGGAATCAATCTGTTCCAAGTACCTTTACCAGACATTTCTTTGAACACACCATAAAGTAATCTGTTCTGCCAGGATGTGAATTTTTCTATATTTTTAAAATCAGACCATTTAAAGACGTAATTTACTACCAACCCCCTCCCCCCCCCCCCTTTTAAAGTAAAGCGAGGACCCATCCCACTCTGGCAGGAGAAAAAAGAAAAACATACGGTAGGAGGCACCGGTGTTCGTTGCGGCAGAGAAATACGGTAACACCAGGAGATTACGGTACTAGCTGTGGCTATTGCCGCCAGTGTTACGTCAGCGAGAGCTGCAAAGTTCCTTGCGGTTGTTTGCTGGTGTCTGAAAGCTGAATATTAAAAGGGTGATTGAGGAGTTATTGGTTCGCTGTATTTTTTTTTCTTCCTATTTTCACGCTTTATTTTAAAATGTCCAGGTAAAGAGATAGCGAAACAGGAGCTTAAAGACATCCGTGGTGGAGGGCTGAGTCAGCTGGCGCAAAAGGACTAGGGTTTGGTTCTTCGGAGAGACCGTCGCCTATTTTCCTCTTCCCAGAGAGGAGGTGGCAGAGCAGTTCTTGGGACCGAAGCCCTGTCTGCTCCCACCAGACCGCTGGCTGTAGGGCTCCGTATCGGCTCTCCAGGTGAGTGAGCGGCAAAGCTGGGCGCGGGGTGTAGACATAAAGCGGGGCCAGGTGGGTGAGGACAGATCTCCCCCGGCCTCCAGGTGAGACAGAACCCCCACTTTCCCCAAGCCCTCCCTCTTTTTTCACCCATTTTTATACCAGCACTCTTCCTCCCACCTGGTTCTCCCGTATATTCTGTGAAGTTGTCTCCTAGTTAACAAGTGTCTTTTTAACCCCTTATGTACCGCTCCAAGTAGGGGAAAACGTATTTCTCTAGTTGCTTGTTTTTAGGACAATCTGGGAGGTTTTGGGAGCTCTGGTGGCTCAGTGGTTAAGAGATACACGGCTGCTAACCAAAGGTCGGCAGTTCGAATACACTAGTTGCTCCTTGGAAATCCTATGGTGCAGTTCTACTCTGTCCTATAGGGTCCGTATGAGTCGTAATCGACTCGACGGCAACGGGTTTGGTTTTGTTTAGTAACATTTGCCGGGGCTTCCGCCTCAGGGACCAACCCCGGAATCTTTAGAAGGCAAGGTAAACACGTCCCTTGCTCACCCCACTCCAGCCGGATTCCCTGCGGTCGGTTTGCAGTTGTGGAAACAGGGTTCTTACACAGACTGTGGCCTCAGTTCAGAAAATCTGCGAAGTCCGGGTCCGATGGCGCGCCGGTTTGATTTTTATGCCTACAAAACCCGCAGTGAGTACCACTTACAAAGGCCCTCCTGCAGAGGGATGCCCACCCCCACCCCCACCCTCGCGTCTTTCCAGGAGCCCAGGTGGGGCATCTCGGCTATAGTCCTGGGGGGGCTGCTGACCCTGTTGCTTGTAAAGGAGTCCTGGGACAACCTGGGGTCGCGTTCAGCCCTGGAGACCTGCCAGACTTTGCTTGGGACCTGGCTCTAAGGCCCGCTTGGCTTGTCCACAGACTGGCGCGCTCCGCAGAGCCTAAGTGTAAATTTCTCGGGCATGAGCGTGCGCAAGGCACTGTCCCCGCGGTCCCCGGGTCGCAGCGGTTTCTTCTCCCAGGCCGCCCCCTCCAGGTGACAGGGATGCAACCTGTCCAAAGGGTAACCCGATAGATCCTCCAGATTCCTCCGGCTCAGCGCGACACTCATGCCAGCCGCGTCCCACCGCGGGGGCTTCGGCGGTTTTAATTTCGCGGTACTGGAGCTCGGAATCAGGCCGCAGGGCGCTGCAGCTGTAGGGGGATGTTTCCTTCGGATCTAGAACCCGGCCACAGCACGCTCCGCGGAGCTTGCGAAGGCAGGTTCCTAGTCGCTAGGGCGCGGGAGGGGGAAGGGTTCGACGCTCCTGCTCCCAGGTCTCCTCCACAGTAGCCGGGCGAAGCCGCTCCCCAACCGCAGAGTCCGCCGCACTCCCAGCCTGGGTCCGACCGCCCGTCGAGCTGGGCAAGGCCACCCTCAGGGCGCCTGGCTCACACGCAGCCTTTCACTTTGGGCTGTTTCAGGAGGAAGCGGGCAAACGATGCTCAGCAGCCGCCTCGCTCTTGGCAAACATTTCACACCCACGACCCTCAGTCGGTTCGCCTAAATTCCGGATCTAGCAAGAGCCCATTCCTCATCCTCTTCAGTGGCAGGGCAGCCAGACTATCGGTGAATGTGGGCGGGGAGCAGCACCCAGATGCCAAGAGTCCCGGCCTTTGAACTTCGACGGCAGACCCGGGCTTGCCTCTGGTTTAGGGGGAGACTGGCGCTGGATTTTTGAATTCCAAACTGTGCACAGAATGCTGAATCTTCTCCCCACTGGGACGGATCAGACAGTGCAGAAAAGCCGACTTCTGTAATTCTCTGACTGCATATTTACAACGCGTTTCCTTGAGCTTTGCGCCAAACCTCGGGTAGAAGGGAGTTGGGACCCTGGCCCAGCGCAGCTGGTGCGGAGGGTCCGCGGGCAAACCCGCGCGTCCCTGGCCATGTCATCTTTAATGCCTTGCCCCTTTACCTTGCCTTCTGAAGGTTTCCAGGGCTGCCTGGGGTTGCCTCCCACCCGCGCTTTCTCTCTCACCCCCAACCAAACCCAGCGGACAGGACTCCCCGGTGTCGAGATCTTTTGACTCTCCTCTCTCGCTCTGGCCTCCGCCCCCGCCCGGGGGTGGCCTTCAAGAGCCGAACCTGGGCTGGCACTGCCTGGGACCATGGTGTTTCTCTCCGGAAATGCCTCCGACAGCTCCAACTGCACTCACCCTCCTGCACCGGTGAACATTTCCAAGGCCATCCTGCTCGGGGTGATCTTAGCGGGCCTCATCATTTTCGGGGTGCTGGGAAACATCCTAGTGATCCTCTCCGTGGCCTGCCACCGGCATCTGCACTCGGTCACTCACTACTACATCGTCAACCTGGCCGTAGCCGACCTTCTGCTCACTTCCACTGTGCTGCCCTTCTCCGCGATCTTCGAGATCCTGGGCTACTGGGCCTTTGGCAGGGTCTTTTGCAATATCTGGGCGGCTGTGGACGTCCTGTGCTGCACTGCGTCCATCATGGGACTCTGCATCATATCCATTGACCGCTACATTGGCGTGAGCTACCCGCTGCGATACCCCACAATCGTGACCCAGAGGAGGGGTATCATGGCTCTGCTCTGCGTCTGGGCGTTCTCCCTGGTCATCTCCATAGGGCCTTTGTTCGGCTGGAGGCAGCCAGCCCCCGACGACGAGACCATATGCCAGATCACGGAAGAGCCAGGCTACGTGTTGTTCTCGGCTCTGGGCTCCTTCTACGTCCCGCTGGCCATTATCCTGGTCATGTACTGCCGAGTCTACGTGGTGGCCAAGAGGGAGAGTCGAGGCCTCAAGTCTGGCCTCAAGACTGACAAGTCAGACTCCGAGCAGGTGACGCTCCGCATCCATCGGAAAAATGCCCCCACAGGGAGCAGAGGAGCATCCAGCGCCAAGAATAAGACGCACTTCTCGGTGAGGCTCCTCAAGTTTTCCCGGGAGAAGAAGGCGGCCAAAACGCTGGGCATCGTGGTCGGCTGCTTCGTCCTCTGCTGGCTGCCCTTTTTCTTAGTGATGCCAATTGGTAAGTCTTTGCAACACATCATCTTCGTTCTTAGGGTCTTCACCCTCTTCCCCTTCTGCTACCCCAGATCACAGCCAGGGGTAGAAGACGAAGGATCTGCATTTCAAACAGCAGAGCTTACCAGGCAGTTTGGAAAGGCTCCCTTGTAAAAACGTGGATTTGCAATTCTCTCATTTATATTGTCCTAGGGCACTTTTTCGAATACTGTGAAGTGGCTTCCAGCTGATGCAGATTAATTGGTCTCCTTAATAAGAATGTCAGCTTTTCTTAATGCCTTTAGCATGTGTTGAATTTAAATACATCTGCCCTCTTTCAAAGGAGCCCTGGTGGAGCAGTGGTTAAGCGCTCGGCTGCCAACCGAAAGGGCGGTGGTTCTATCCCACCCAGGGCTCCGCAGGAGAATGTGGCAGTCTGCTTCCTAAAAGACTTACAGCCTTGGGAACTCCATGGGGCAGTTCTACCCTGCCCTATAGGGTTGCTATGAGTCGGAATTGACTGGATAGCAATGGTTTGGTTTGGTTTTCAAGTCTTTCACCGTGCACTTAGGCAGGGACTGTGGGATGAGACTTTAACCTCTGCTATGAGTTGCAAATTCTCTTGACCTGAAAATAATCAGCATGCTTATTCTGGACAAACGTGTAACATTAGATTAGATTATCTGGTAAGCGTTAGTTATGATCTGCTTATCCTGTATATCAAGATATTAATTTTATTTTCTGGATTCAATTGGAAGAAAGTATGGTGAGCCACTAACAGGGAAAAATAATAATTTTATGTCCAATACGATTTAAGCCTTAAAGAAATCATCATATTTACAATAAGTAGATACTTATTCCTTTATTTGAGTAGTAAGTATTAAAATAAACACTACTGTTACCCAGAATCATTCAGAAAGTTGCAGATGCCACCGTTTGAAAATAATACAATAATGTTATAAATCCGATTTTTACATATGCTAAATTAGCATTGTCAAAGCTAATTAGCTCATTAGGAATATCAGCAAACCGATCCGCTTGGAATAGTCATCTACCTCTGAAAGACTTCAATGAGTCCTAAAATGGATGTTTGCTATTTTTAGTTTGTGAGTTCAAATATAGACCCACACATTGGTTATCCACTAACTACAGGAAGCAAAAGGTAAGGATAAAAATGAATAAAAGTCGGTTTCCAATGCCTTAGGGCCAAAGTAAAATGGCCTGTAGTTAAATTATTTTAATTTGCAGCTCTGTACAGTAATAGCAGCTATTATTTTTTGAGTGTCAACTATGTTCCACACGTTTTACCAGGCACTTTGTTTCAATAGTCCTCTCAACAACTCGGTGAGGTAAGTGTCAGCAACCTGAAATCACAAGTGGAAAGAAGGCATTCTTCAGGCTCTAGAGCTGCACTGTCTAATATCATAGCCACTAGCCACATGTGGCTATTTAAATGCAAAGTAAAGTTAATTAAAATTAAATAAAATTTATATTTAGTTCTTCAATCCACTAGCCATCTTTCAAATGCTTTCTAGCCATGCGTGGCTAGTGGCTACTCTTTTACACCACAGAGACAGAGAACATTTCCATCATTGCACACATTTCTATTCAGCAGTGCTGCTTGGGAGGTCTTTCTCAGTCCACTAGCTGGCCTTCCATTGTGCCTGCTCATTATTGCTTACTCTGCTCCTGGAATTATAGCACAGCCTTGAATTTATTTGAATAACATTCTTTCCCTGGGCCACTGCCTCTTTATCTACCTCCCTGCATCCCATCCTTTACTCTCTCCTGAAGTTTGTATGTTTATTCATTCATCCACTCACTAAACAAGTCTGTGAAGGATTAGAAAACTGGATCAGATTAGGGGACATACGGAGTCAGATGGTAGATGGTCTAGGTGATGATAGGTGACTTGGCAGTCTGGGACTCTGGTGGTGACTGAGCTAAACAGGGATATGAGGACTAATGGGTTGGGTCCTGATGTCCTCTAGAGGAAGGTGGACTCTTGTTTCTAGTTATAGCCTCCCTCTTGGAACTGGTCTCTCAGGGAGTTAGTAATGTTGAGGTAAGGATTTAATGGTGAAAGGGAGTTGTGGTAAAACAGCATTTGGGATCAGTGGGGTTTCCTTTAAATCTTAATTAGGGTGGGCCAACAAGATGGAAATGGAAAACATGTAGTTAACAGTGTCCTACTAGGCAGTTCCGTAGGGCGAAAGATCCCTAAACCCACCCATCTGTGATCCACAGGTTTCTCTCGACACCAAATGAGTCACAGACCATTTCTTCCAGCATTTATTGACTGGGTGATAAGTACCCGGCACTGTGTTAGACAGTGAGAATAAAAAGATGAAAAGATACACTCCCTGTCCTCAACGACCTCACAATCTAGTTAAGGAGAGAAATTGTGAATAATTATTGTAAGTTTATAAGATTAGTCCTCAAAGTGGTATTATAAGGTGCTGAAGAACATAACGATTATGTCTGGCACTCACTGTGGAACCTTGCAAAGGCACCAACATTGCGCAGGAGTTTAAGGGAGACAGCATTACTTCTGTTGGGCCATCAGTGGGATGTTACTTATTTTTATTAACTATTTTATGTACATTTTTTCATGCAGAAGGGAAAGAGAAGATAAATATGCCATTATATTAGCTTCCACAAGGGACATGAGCTCTTAAGCATGACAAGTACTCTCTTGGGAGGAAGAGGTTATCAGTCTGCTCTAGACTGCTGGAGAGCAGTGGGATTAGGAGCTGAAAGCAGGGGTCAAGATGAGTGTGGTATACAGAACTGAGAGGTGAAGCACCACGTGCAGTAGCAACCCACCAGGCTTACCAGGGAAGTACCACTCAGTTTTAACACTGCGCATCCCTCCTGTATTTTGTGAGAAGACTTTGCCTCCTTACTGCCCCCATGCTTCTCTCCTCCTTACCAAAGCTGGGCTTGTTGCTGATTGAATAGTGTGATTGCTGGTAGGATCCGGCTTGCCTGCTCCCAAGTCTAAATCTTGCTAGCCTTGTTTCTTTTTGCATTGTAAATGTTTGATTAAAATTCAGAACCCCTTGGGGAGGGTTGGTATCACATTTAAGGTTGTTAATCAGTCATTTATACCATAGAGTGAATGTTTTTAAAAACAGGTTTTGATTGTGGAGATGAACAGACAGAATACAAAGGCATTAGCCTTCAACATATGAAACAAGATAAAATGTCTCTCCAGGGCCTGATGTGTGCATTTTCTTTGCCTATTTCATCCTTTTGTCTATAACTCACTAGTCCCAGAGACAATGAGTTGGAGAGGAAAAAGGCAGGTTGGCCTGAGATTCAAACCTAGGCTGTCTTTTTCATAGAACGGGGGACATTATACATGTCAGCTGGCCAGCATAGAGCTTATCACAGTGCCTGACACATAGGCTAGATGGCAATAAATGTTAACTTTATCAGAATTCATATGACTCACAGACCATTACTAACGAATGTCAGCATAAGGATGTTTTTATGAAGGGTAAATACACTTGGAGATCTGAGGAAGACAGACCATTAGAAAAAAGAGATGAAGGGATGCAACACTGATTGAACATGTATATTCTACACCCATTATCTTATTTGAGTACAAAATCTGGCATAATCGTTGGACCTAAGGCATTGCTATTATCTCTAAATCAAAGGATGCAGCAGTGGGCTGAGATGGGGCTCATGTGGACATACCATATTTGAGAATTATGTGAGAAAAGGACAAGAGACAGCACAGTGGTGGGGAGGGAGAATGTATTCTAAGTGGGTTGTTGGGGAAGGTAGAACTGGCAATGGGGTTATCAGGTGGGAATATTCAATTCATTCAGCAAAAATTTATTGAACATCTACTCTGTGCCAGGCAGCTAGACAATCACTGGAGATCAAGACACATCCCTGCCCTAATGGAGCCTAAAAAACTGTACAAATAAATACATAGCAAAATTTCAGAGGTTATATGTGAAACATATAGCAAGGAAAAAGGGGCAAGTATGATGCTAACGTAATGATACTGATTCTTTGTGGCTACCCAAGATAACCAAAGGTTAATGTTGCTTTGCTGCAGGCACAAAGGCCCCTGATTGTTACCAAAAAGGTTGACCTTTTAGAGATAATGGTGTGAAGAGAATCTAATAGCCATTATGATTTTAAGATAGAAGTCCAGTTTTTCAGTTACTCTTGCTGCACCACAAACCGCCCTGAAACTTAATGGTTTAAAACAGCAACCATTTTATGGCTCATGATTCCATGAGTCAGGAGTGAGTCAGGGCACAGCCTGCCGGAGCTTGCTGTCAGTCTCGGTGCCACACTCTCTTCCTCCAGTGGTCTAGACCCACTTTCTTACAGAATGCCAGTTCTCTTCCAAGATAGCAAAGACAGAAGCTGCCAGACCTTTTATCAGCTAGGCGATGTCACTTTCACTTCATCCTGTGGTCCAAGCAAGTGACAAAGCCATCTAGGTTCGAGAGAAGGGGACACAGACTCACCACTCCATGGAGGAGTAGCAGGGATGAGGGAATTGTGGTCATCTTGTAGAATATCTACCTCACACTTGTATCAAATAGCATTTCTCTTTCATTCTTCCATTATTTATTGAGAACTTTCCATGTGTCAAGCTTTGTGCAATGCACTGAGTAAAAACAGTCAGGGTCATTGCCTTCCTGGAGGCTTGTAATCTCCAGGGGGAAATAAACATTAATCAAATAACCACATAAAAAAATCCCGAACTATGTAAATTGCATTGAAGGGTATGTGGATGTTGCCTTGCAAACTTAGACTGTGGGTAAGAGTGGCCCTATGCAGGCAGCTCAGAAAAGGTTTGCTGGGAAGCTTCTTTTTGAGTGGAGATCTGTAGAATGAGTGTGTGTCCAGTAGTTAAAAGTGGAAGGGAGGGAAAAGAATAGGAAACAACTCCAGAAGGGTGGGCCTAATGTCCATTAGGATTTTCAAGAAGGCCAGTGTGGCCAGAGCTGAGAGGTCAAGAGATAACTGGTGTCCAGTAAAGCTGGAGAGAGAGGAACCAGACCAAACAAGCCTTTATAGTCATTTTACGAGTTTTTTTGACCATGAAGCAGGGATAATATAATCAAGTTTATGTTTCAAAATGTCAAAGGCTTAATGACAAGACGTGGCTAGATGAGTCAGGAGAACTTTACCCAGGACAGCTGAGATCCTGACAAGTGCAATCCTTCTAATATGCTGATAAAAGATTTATTTCTGTGAACTACTGCGTAGCTCTGGATGCCTCTTTTGTCATTGCCTTGAGAGCAGATTTATCAGAAAAGCTTTCTTGTGATCACAAATATTGTGACCAGACTTGGCTGAAATTAATTTTGACTTTTCGAAAAGACGAATCTGTTGATGAGGATTTACCAAATATTGAAAAGAATGTGCTGCAGGCTCAGAAGACAACAATAACGAGTTCTTACAGTGTTTGGGACAAGAGTTGACTCTTTCAAATCAGTCTATAGGTAGACAAATTATTACTTTGAAGAAGACAACACTAGTGACTAATGTATTCCTATGTTTTGTTACTTTATAGTGTCATGTTTTGATATTCAAAGAATCTTGAATCTTAAGTATTTAAAAGAGGACACTTTTCTGAGACATTTTTTCTTGTCTAGAAAGTTCACTGTATTTTAACCCTGGTATTTTGTTTGCCAATTTGATGCTTGAATAATGTTTTGACTTTTTTTAATTGCACATTTCTTTACAAGTTGAACATTTTTACCATAGTTTTATTAGTTATTTTTATTTCTTCTTTTGTGTAATCATATGTCTGTGCTTTTTGGCCACTTATTATAAAGCTGTTTTTCTATTTCTTTTTGACCTGTAAGCTCATTTTATACATTAAAGATATCAATCACTTATTTATCGTATATACTGAAATACCAATTTTATCATGCTGTATTCAGATGTGCCAAGAAAATATTTTCCCAAAACTGATATGATCTTTTTCATGAACTTCCTCAGAAACACACACTTTTTGTTAAATCCTATAAGCTCAGTTTGATCTGATAATTTAAACAAACAATGTCTTTATATGCTCAATCTCTTTTGAGTAACTCGGCCTTTTAGATGTCCTCCCCTTCTCCCTTACACCCTCTAAGGTGATGACCAGGCGTAGGGCCTTTTGGAACCTCATGCTTGTTGAGAAAGTGTAAGAAATGAGGACCTTTGAGTCTCAGGTGACCCTTTGTCGTACTTTTGCTCTGTCCCCCCCTGGGGCAGTTGGTTTAGTCTAGTGGCCACTCTAGTCCCCAGCCATCCTGCTGTTGTCCTCTGATGAATCTGAGGACGTTTGTCCATAGACACTTGCCCCCACCTGATGACCCAGCCCCACTCAGTCCTTACTATGACTCCAGACTCTCAAGGTCTGACTATGACTTCCATTTGGTTCTGACTTGGGTGATACTCTCTCTGTTGTCCTTAGCCAAGGAGTCACTTTGTCCCTACAGCCCCCATGAGCACCTTTGGGAAGCTCCTCAGCCAAATTCTCAGCAATGCTTACCTCCCGATCTTGGAGCATGGGGGTACCCAGTGGGCTTCTTCCACACCACAGGCATGCCAGCTCAGGTTCTCTAGCTCTTGGGGTCCAGCCATGCTGAATACCTCTTCAACAGGTGTGGGAACCCTCCCAGAGATGCAGAAAGGAAACTGGGGCAAAAAGCACTTCTGCTGCCACCTCTATCCTCAGACTCTCTTAAATGCCTCTGCCTTCCTGGTTGAGAGAGGAGCTCAGAACATATGCCTGACTCCTTCCTACTACCTCCTCCCCTCTTTCCCACTACAGTTCCCCAGGACAGATAGGGAAGGTTTTCCGTTTCTGGCTGGATGGGACACTACTCTGTATGATATCTTCCTCCTTCTCAAGGTGGCTTCCACCTTGTATGGAATAGCAATGGCAAATGGGATGCAGGGGGAGAGAGAGAGAGAGAGATGTACGAATAAGAGAATAAAAGCGAGGAGTATTTAAAAATATTTTAATATTTATACATGCACACACGCATTTACCAACTATTTTTCCCATTAAATTACGTAACCAAAAAAACTAAACCTGCGGCCATCGAGTCGATTTCGACTCATAGCGACCCTATAGAACAGAGTAGAACTACCCCATAGGATTTCCAAGGAGTGACTGGTAGCTTCTAACTGCCAACCTTTTGGTTAGTAGCCGTAGCTCTTAACCACCGAGACGCCAGGGTTTCCAAGTTATGTAAGGTGTTTTTATATATTCCTAAAAACCATAAAACATTGGTTTTGGGTTTTTAAAAATATATATATATTTTATTTTTTTATGTAGTGAAATATTTTAATCTTCTTTTTCATGGATTGTGCCTGTTCAAGAATGCTTGGAGACATCTTCCCTGATGTAGGTCAGATAACCTACATTTTCTCCTAGTTCTTTTAGAGTATCATTTGTAATCTGCCTGGAATTTATTTTTGTATTTTGGTGTGTGTTGTCTAATTGTGTTTATTTTAAAATGGTTGGCTAGATATCCTCAAAAAATTTATTGAATTCTGGTAATCCATTCTTTCCTGTCTTATTTGAAAGACCATCTTTCTTATATTAAAAAGAATCTTGAATCTACTTTGGGACTCCCATTTCTGTACCATTTATTTGTCTCTCTACTCTGGTGTTGGTGCCACATTATTTTAATTGCTGTGGTTTCATAACACATTTTAGCATTTTCTGATTCAAAGCCCCTGGATAAATATTCTTTTTCAAAGTTATCTTGTCTCTTCTTGCAAGTTAATTCTTCCTGGAAACTCTGGACACATTTTGTAAAGTTACTCCTTGCTCCCACGGACACCACAGACACTCACACACACTTACACTCACACACACACACTCACACTCACTCACATGCACATCCAGTCAGATGTTGATTTATAGTTTTTAGAACGTATAGATTAATTTGAAAAGTGTTGTCTTTACAGCACTGAGATCTCCTGTTAGGAAATATGACATGTCTCTCTATTTATTTCTCAAATTACTTTTGAACTGTTGTTTAACTAATTGAACACTTTACTTTTGATCACATGTAGTAACATCTCCTGGAAAACTGATTCTTAGAACAATGAAGTTGGGAAATGCTACTTTGGTATTTCAACATTATTTATGACACTGACTACTGGTTTTAAATCACTACACTTCATTATATTAAGTGTCTTCCTATAGTTTACAAACAGTTTTGCCAAAAATGAATTTTTAATTTTATCAAATGCTGCTTTTCTATTGACACTGATTTGATAGATTTTATTTCACAATATTAACCTACTGCTAAATTTTATTTTTACAGTATTAACTTACCCACGTATTCTTGGATTAAATTCTACTCAGGAGGCATTATTCTTTTTTATATTACTGCATTATAAAGGGTATTTATTTCTGATTTACAATTCTATTTCTATGTGAAATAAGTCTATAATTTTATTGTGCTGTCTTTGTTACATAGCAGTTTCAGGTTTATTTTAACTTTATAAAGTGAATTGTGACACTTTTCACTTTTTTCTATGATCCCTAACTGTTTAAATAGCATAAGAATTATGTGTTCCTTAAAGGTTTGAGAGAACTTGTCCATAAAACATTTGGGCACAGCTCCTTTTATGGATACAATTCTGTGAGACTGGTTTCTATTTCTTCCATGAATAGTGGTCTATTCTGATTGTCAGATTTGATAATCTTTATTTTCTTATTTTTCATTTTCCTTCCCACTGGGATGCAACTTTTTAGCATAGAATTCTATGTGAAATTTTGTCATTTTTAATTTCTTTTCTTCTGGTTATTTCTACTTTCTCATTTCTAACATCATGTATTTGTGTGTGTGTATTTTCTTCACTGAAGTTTCCTGGATTTTATAGGTCTTTTCAAAAGACCTTTGGATTTATTAATCATTTAAATCTGTTTCCCAGTGCACTGATTTTATCTCTAAAGATTTCTTTCTATTATTTTCCTGGTTATATTTTGTTCTTATTTTTATTTTTAGTTTGAGCAGAAGGTTTATTTCCTGTCTTTTAATTCTTTCTTATTTAAGATTAAAAACAATCCAAGCTGTACATTTTCCCCTAAGTAAACTTTTTAGTTCCTTCCCTTACATATTAGTAGGCAGTACTGTCAGTCTGTATTTCCACTGTCAATGTCTCCTTTGTTCCATGCAGAAGGAGAGGGTTGGCTTTGTTGTTTGTTAATTGGAAAATAATTGGTATTTTTATCCCTCACTTTTTAAAAATTAATTTCTAATTCACTGCACTGTAGTCAGAGAATGTGAAGTAAATAGCTTCAAGCTTATGGGATTTATTGAGGTTTTTTTATGTCCTAATATCGATCAATAATTAACATGTTTAATACAGTTCATGTTTAATAGACACATATTAAGTAAACTTTAATAGTGGTATTTTTCAGATCCTCTTTATCCATTATTCTATTTTTCACATACATTGTCAAACATTGAGAGAGGTATGATAAATTTTTCCACTGCTATTGATGTTCTTCCAATTATTTCTCATAATTGGAAGTCTTTTCTATGACTAAACAGTATTCCATTTGCTTTACATATGTTGACGCTGTTGCTTGGTACTTAAAATTAATTATTTAATTACTTTTTCTTGGTTTGTACATTTAAAAAAATTAATATTGTAATCTCTAATATATTTTTGTCTACATTTGCCAATATACCTTTGCCTATCTATTTATATATAACATTTTGTATCAGCTTATGTATTTCACAGAGCCCTGCTGATGCAGTGGTTAAGAGCTCGGCTGCTAACCAAAAGGTCGGCAGTTTGAATCCACCAGCCGCTCCTTGGAAACTCTATAGGGTAGTTCTACTCTGTCCTATAGGGTTACTACGAGTCAGAATTGACTCAGTGGCAACGGGTTTGGTTTTTGGTTTTATATCTCTCACATCAAATGGATTTTTTCTCAAATGATCTATGTTTCTAATATAAATATTTGTTTTTTAATAAAGATTTAACTGATTTCCATTTATTGTAAATGATATATATTTTTATTCTTATTTTATGCTTTCTGATTTTATGTTTCCTTTCTTTTCCTTCATTTTCTGTCTCTTGCAAAATGGTCCATATACGTATTTTTTTCTCTTTTTAATTGTGCAGTGCTTTGGAAACATTGTCTCCTATTTTAATTCTACTGAAGGTTAGCTTTGAGCTTTTCAAAAGCGTTTTTTATTTTTTGTTCCAACATATTTTTATTTTCTTTCTTTTTTTTTATTGTGCTATGATTGAAAGTTTACAGTTCAAGTCAGTTTCTCATACAAAAATTTATACACACATAGCTATATGACCCTAGCTGCTCTCCCCATAATGTGACAGCACACTCCACCTGTCCACCCGGGATTTCCTGTGTCCTTCTCATCTTGCCTCCAGACAGGAGCTGCCCATTTAGTCTCATGTATCTACGTGAGCTAAGAAGCAGTCTCTTCACAAGTATCATTTTATGTCCCATAGTCCAGTCTAATCTTTGTCTGAAGAGCTGGCGTCAGGAATATTTTCAGTTCTGGGCTAACAGAGAGTCTGGGGACTGTGTCTTCTAGGGTCCCTCCAGTCTCAGTCAGACCATTAAGTCTGGTCTTTTTACATGAATTTGAGTTCTGAACCCCACTTTTCTCCTGCTCTGTCAGAGACTCTCTGTTGTGTTCCCTATCAGGGCGGTCATTGGTGGTAGTTGGGTACCATCTGCTTCTTCTGGTCTCAGGCTGATGAAGTCTCTGGTTTATGTGGCCCTTTCTGTCTCTTGGGCTAATATTTTCCTTATGTCTTTCATGTTCTTTGTTCTTCTTTGTTCCACCTGGGTTGGGATCAATCAATGTATCTTAGACGGCCGCTCACTAGCTTTTAAGACCCTAGATGCCACTCACCAAAGAGGGATGCAGAACATTTTCTTAATAAACTTTGTTATACCAATTGACCTAGATGTCCCCTGAAACCATGGTCTCCAGACCTCTGCCCCTGCTATTTGTCCCTTGAAGTGTTTGGTTGTATTCTGGAAACTTCTTAGCTTTTGGTTTACTCCAGTTGTGCTGACTTCCCCTGTATTGTGTGTTGTCCTTCCCTTTACCTAAGATAATTCTTATCTACTATCTTAGTGAATGCCCCTCTCCCTCCTTACCCTCATAACCATCAAAGAATGTTTTCTTCTGTGCTTACACCATTTCTTGAGTTCTTATAATAGTGGTCTCATACAATATTTGTCCTTTTGCAACTAATTTCACTCAGCCTAGTGCCTTCCAGATTCATCCATGTTATGAGATGTTTACCAGATTCATCCTTGTTCTTTATTGTTGCATAGTATTCCATAATTTGTTTATCCATTTGTCCATTGATGGGCATCTAGGTTGTTTCCATCTTTTTGCTATTGTGAGCAGTGCTGCAATGAACATGAGTGTGCATATATTTATTTGTGTGACAGCTTTTATTTCTCTAGGATATATTCCAAGGAGTGGGATTGCTGGATCGTATGGTGCTTCTATTTCTAGCTTTTTAAGGAGGTGCCAAATCGATTTCCAAAGTGGTTGTACCATTTTACATTCCCACCAGCAGTGTATAAGTATTCCAGTCTCTCCACAGCCTCTCCGACATTTCTCATTTTGTGTTTTTTGGATTAATGCTAACCTTGTTGGGGTGAGATGGTATCTCATTGTAGTTTTGATTCACATTTCTCTAATGGCTAATGATCCTGAGCATTTCCTCATGTATCTGTTAGCCCCCTGAGTGTCTTCTTTGGTGAAGTGCCTCTTTGTATCCTTTGCCCATTTTTTAATTGGGTTATTTGTCTTTTTGCTGTTGAAGTTTTGCAGTATCTTGTAAATTTTAGAGATTAGATGCTGATCGAGTTTGTCGTAGCCAAAATTTTTTTCCCAGTCTGTATGTTGTCTTTTGACTCTTTTGGTGAAGTCTTTTGATGAGCATAAGTGTTTGATTTTTAGGAGCTCCCAGTTATCTAGTTTCTCTTCTGGTGTTTGTGCATTGTTAGTAATGTTTTGTATTTTGTTTATGTCATGTATTAGGGCTCCTAGCATTGTGCCTATTTTTTCTTCCATGATCTTTATCATTTTTGATTTTATGTTTAGGTCTTTGATCCATTTTGAGTTATTTTTTTGTGCATGATGTGAGGTATGGGTCTTATTTCAGCTTTTTGCAGATGGATATCCAGTTATGCCAGCACCATTTGTTAAAGAGACTGTCTTTTCCCCAATTAACTGACTTTGGGCCTTTGTCAAATATCAGCTGCTCATAGGTGGATGAATTTATGTCCGGATTCTCAATTCTGTTCCACTGGTCTATGTATCTGTTGTTGTACCAGTACCAGGATGTTTTGACTACCATGGCAGTATAATAGGTTCTAAAATCAGGTAGTGTGAGGCCTTCCACTTTGTTCTTCTTCTTCAGTAATGCTTTACTTATCCAGGGCCTCTTCCCTTTCCATATGAAGTTGGTGATTTGTTTGTCCATCTCATTAAAAAATGCTGGTGGAATTTGGATCAGGATTGCATTGTATCTGTAGATCGCTTTGGGTAGAATTGACATTTTCACAATGTTGTGTCTTCCTATCCATGAGCAAGGTATGTTTTTCCACTTATTCAGGTCTCTTTTGGTTTCTTGCAGTAGTGTCTTGTAGTTTTCATTGTATAGGTCTTTTACGTCGCTGGTTAGATTTATTCCGAAGTATTTTATCTTCTTGGGGGCTATTGTAAATGGTATTGATTTGGTGATTTCCTCTGCAAATTTGTCTTTGTTGGTGTAGAGGAATCCAACTGATTTTTGTATGTTTATCTTATATCCTGATCCTTTGCTGAAATCTTCTATTAGTTCCAGTAGTTTTCTTGTGGATTCTCTAGGGTTTTCTGTGTATAAGATCATATCATCTGCAAATAGAGATACTTTTACTTCTTCCTTACCAATTTGGATGTGCTTTATTTCTTTTTCTAGCCTAATTGCTCTGGCTAGGACCTCCAGCAAAATGTTGAATAAGAGTGGTGATAAAGGGCATCGTTATCTGGTTCCCGTTCTCAAGGGGAATGCTTTCAGATTCTCTCCATTTATGATGATGTTGACTGTTGGCTTTATATAAATGCCCTTAATTATGTTGAGGAATTTCCCTTCTATTCTTATTTTGCTCAGAGTTTTTACCATGAATGTGTGTTGGACTTTGTCAAATACCTTTTCTGCATCAGTTGGTAAGATCATGTGGTTCTTGTCTTTTGTTTTATTTATGTGATGGGTTACATTGACTGTTTTTCTAATGTTGAACCATCCCTGCATGCCTGGTATGAATCCCACTTGGTCATGGTGAACTATTTTTTTTGATATGTTGTTGAATTCTATTGGCTAGAATTTTGTTGAGGGTATTTGAATCTATGTTCATGAGGGATAATGGTCTGTAATTTTCTTTTTTTATGGTGTCTTTACCTGGTTTTGGTGTCAGAGTTATGCTGGCATCATAGAATGAGTTTGGGAGTATTCCATCCTTCAAACGCATTTTTAACCTTTCTTTCTCTCTCACCACCACTCCATCACCCCACCTGTGCCCACATAAAATAAGAAGTTTAACACATTTTTCATTGTCCCTTCTCCCTGAGACCCACATCTATGTCTTGGTTAATAAAATCTTCCACTTTCAATATAGATGATATCTGTTAAGTTTTTTGTATTACTTATCCTGTCTTTTTTGTCTTTCTATAACTTAATTTAGCAATACTCATTGCTCTCTTAAATTTACTCACTCTTTAGCACTTGATTTTGCTGTATCTATCAGGTAGAACAGGGGTCAACAAACTATAGTCCACAGCCTGTTTTTGTAAATAAAGTTTTACTGGAACATCAAATCGAGAAACCAAACCCACTGCCATCAAGTCAATTCCAACTTACAGCAACTCCTTAGGGTTTCCAAGGCTGTAAATCCTTACGGAAGCAGACTGCTACATCTTTCTCCCTGGAAGCCACTGGTGGTTTTGAATTGCTGACCTTCTGGTTAGCAGTCAAGCCCTTTAACCACTGTGCCACCAGGGCTCCTTAGTGGAACACAGCCCTGTCCATTTCTTTACATGTTTCCTACAGCTGCTTTCACACTACAGTGGCAGAATTGAGTAGTTGCTACATAGAGTGTATCATTGACAAAGCTTACAATATTTGCCATTGTATTAAAGAAAGAGTATAGAGTTAAAAAAAAATTTTACCAATAAGGGTATATGCAATATACATTTTCTAAGCCCTTACATGCCTGAGTCTAAAAACATGAAAGGCAATTTGTCTGAATTCAGCTTATGTGTCTTTTTCTTTTTGTGGGGAGGGGGTAAAATATATGTAACATAAAATATGCCATTCTAACAATTTTAAGTGTACAATTCAGTGGCATTAATTGTCTCCACAATGATGTGCAACTAACATAACTATTTGTTTCTAAAACCTTTTCATCATCCCAAACATAATTTTAGGGGTTAATGCACCCACTGAGCATTAACTCCCCATTTTCCCTTCCTCCCCCACCCCCAGCCCCTGGTAACCACTAATCTACTTTCTGTCTCTGTGCATTTGCCTATTCTAGATATTTCATATAAGTGGGATCATACAATGTTTTGTTTTGTGTCTGGCTTATTTTACTCAGCATAATGTTTTCAAGGTTCATCTATGTCATAGAACATACCAGAACTTCATTCTTTTCTATGGCTGATTAGTATACCTTTGTATGTATTTACTACATTTCCAACTTGATTATTGACCTTTATTTTTAGGTGTTTGCCTTATTTATGTAATTATTTTTAAGCCAAGATATTTATAAAATTTTTCCCCTATCAAAATTAAAAATATCTCATGAGGATTTCCAGCTGGGAGTACCTTTTCATAGATATTCCCTGGGACTCAATGTACCCTTTTGCTCTGAAGCCAAAGATAGTAGTCTCTGATGATCACTTCCTCCTTTTTTCTCTTTGTCCTGGTATTTTTATTAGCCATATTTTGGATCTTCTATATCTACCCCATTGTCCTTTTCGTTTCTCCCACATTAGTCATATTTTTGCTATTTTTCTTTTGTCTTCCATTTGAATTCCTCAAGCTCGTGTTCTTTTTTACTTGTTTGTTTTAGTCATAGCCCATCTCCACATTGCCTCCACTGTACTCCTTTTTACTGGCCAATTGTTCCATCTTCATTGTTGCCTATGCTTGTTTTATAAATAGTTTATAAAGTTTATAAATAGTTACATTAATAGTTTATTCTCATTTCAATACAACTTAGGGATTTTCTTCCATATCATGGTTTAAAGATGGGCATTTGCCCTGATTCCTCAAATCAATCTTCCCTAGTGAATAGCTGAACTTTTCATGTGAACAGTATTTTTTTTTTTTTCATTTTTGTTTCACTTTACACAGGGTGATCTAGTATTAAGATTTGAAATCTATTCTCTTAGAAACTGGGTAGGTCCCTGTTCAAATCTTTCAGACCCAGATCAAGGGAAGAAAGAGAAGGATTGTATTTGTTGTAGTTCAGGTTTGGCAGAGTGTGTAGTTCAGGAGCAGAGAAGGAAATAGATGTGGACGCAGTCAAAGCACAGGGTTTCACTTTTGCATAGCAGCATTTCTTCTTGTTTTCTTGGAATGGCGAGTGCAGCGACCTCTCCTCCCATTGGTGTGACTGGTCCTCTGAGAGCCACACCTGCGGAGCCTCCCTTGACTTGTCTGCTGCCTAGGAAAGCCAAGGCACCTTGCCATTCTATGTGGACCTCAGCATCTGTGTGCTTCTCAGACACTCCAGTAGAGTTGAAATTGGTCTTTGAAATGCTGTCCCAGAGCCTGCTCATGTCTCCAGCTTCTGTTATTCCAAGCCCTGGGGAATGTTCCTGAGAAACAACTGGGAGCGCTTACATTTACCTTATTTTCTTGAGGTGAACTGAGGACTCATCAGTCCTTTCAGGCTAGTTCTCACCAAACTGAAGTTTACAGAAATTTCTCAGAGAGTCTGGCTTATGGATATTCTGTTGTGATCCATAGGATTTTCACTGGCTAATTTTTTGGAAGTAGATTGCCAGGACTTTTTTCCTAGTCTCTCTTAGTCTGGAAGCTCCACTGAAAACCTGTTCACCATGTGTGACTGTACTGATATTTGAAATACCAATGGCATAGCTTCCAGCATCATAGCAACATGCAAACCACCATAGTATGACAAACTGACAGATGGGTGGTGGTACTCAAAATACACAGTGGCAGCAACAATGGACTTGATCATGAATATGGCACAGGACTCAGCAGTGTTTCGTTCTGTTGTACACAGGGTCACCATGAGTCAGAGCTGACTCGATGATAACTAACAACAGTATTTCTACTGTGATATAAAATTTCACTTATAAGTATATTCTTTTAGATTTATTAAGAATTCAGAAGCAGGATAGAGAAGTTCGGCTTGATGTAGAAGTCACTGCCTCAGCTCCATCTCCATTTCACACTGATATCATAATGAGAAGCAAAAATGAGAATAACCTTAAGTGTGATCATTTCCTTTGGTACTTTGGAAGTTTGTGGTTCAAGACAAATTATACCCCTCTTCTACAGCCTTTGCCTGTCTACACAGTTAGAGGAAGATACTTTTGGGGCATGACAGTACCAGAGTCCCTGAATAGTTCAGTAAGCTGGGCTTTTTCTTGTGGCCCTAATCACAGGAGGATTAGGTAAAATCACGTGAAGTCTCTTCCTAGGAAAAAGAAGTGCACTATTCACATATCTGGGGGTATGTGGTGCTTATATATGCCAGGCACTTACTACATCTAAATTCATTCCCTGAACAAGTATGTGTGCTCATGTTAGACATGAGGAAACTGAGACCCAGTAGGGATTAAGAGACATCTTGATGGAGCTCTTTGGCGGCCTTCCTTAGAATAGCAGAAAAGGGTCTGGCTACACACCTGAAAGTCCTGGTCTCTAACCTGGCTCTGCTCCTCTTCTGAACTCCTGTTTCCTCATCTGTAGTAATAGGGGCTCTCACTGGGCCAGTGACTTTCAAACTTCTTAGCTGCAGAACTCTGTTCAAATGAAATCACCCTCAGAAGCCCATGATATAAAATGGATAAAAGTGGCGCTGTGCCAGTTGGAGCAGCTAGGGAAGCCTGAGTCTGGATGCCCAGCCCTCCCCCTGCTGGCAGCAGCCACTCCAGAGTGCTAACGGAATCTGATTGCAGACTCATTAAATGGTATCTGAAGAAGTTCTGGAAGAGTTTGGTTTGCATTTTCAAAGGAGAAGGAGGGGAAGTTGACAAACGGCACATTGGCTGTCATTATTCTGGAATGCTTGCAGAGCAGTACTCTTTGCCCAAAAAGGTTTGAAAAGGGAACATTACACACTCATTTTTTTTTTTTAAATGTGCTATCCACATTTAGCTTATTGCCAGGGCATCTAGTTGCCAGTTAGAAACCTGCTGTTCATAAGTTGACCATGTAGTTTGACCTCTTATAATGAAAATGTTCTTGAAGTTTACCCGTATCTGTAACCCTATTGCTGGTTTGTTTTTTGTTTTTTGTTTTTTAATTTCACTGCCATTGGGAAAGAACTAAAGGAGAATCTCAGAAATGGATTTTGTAGAAGGAAGCTCTAGGAGAGGGATGAAACCTCAGAATAGCAAACCATTCCTAAAGAATGTCTAGTGATTCTCAACTAGGGGCAATTTGGCAATGTCTAGAGATGTTTTTCATTGTCACCATTGTACTGGGGGCTGCTGCTGGCACCTTGTGGGTAGAGGTCAGGGATCCTGCTATACATCCTATAATGCATAGGACAGCCCCCACAACAAAGACTTATCTGATTCAAAATAGCAATTGTGCATTTTCTAGTATAAACTCTGGTTTATACTATGCAAGCTATATGTATTCCTATAGTATAAACTCTGGTTTGAACCAAAAAAAGAAGAAAAAACCACTGCCATCGAGTTGATTCTGACTTATAGTGACCCCATAGGGTTTCCAAGGCTGTAAATCTTTACACAAGCAGACTACCACATCTTTCTCCCTCGAAGCCACTGGTGGCTTTGAACCACTGACTTTTCACTTAGCAGTTGATCACTTTACCCACAGGAATTCCCAAAAATTTATCAAAATATTTTTGAAACATCATGTTTAAAACAGAACACTAATTTTTTACTATTATTCAGTTTTTTTTAATGGTGATTCTAAAAACCTAAGGTCACCAAATGCCTCAAGGTCTCTAAAGAGGTAACAGTTTCTACCCACTATTTTTTACATTTCAGAAACATTAATGGAAATTGTGTTTTACTTTCAAAAAAGACCATCTCCTAAAAAAAAAAAAAAAAAAAAAACTATCTAGAATAATATATAGTACAGGTACACAATTCCTTTGGAATTCCTGAGTTCAAAAGCTTTGTAGGCTGAAAGTTCTACACTACTAATCTGGGGCCAAAATCTGACCTGATCAGAACTCATTTGGCAGGAAAGCCATCTAAACTGGCATGAGTCTTTTATAGATTTTATAGTCACATAAATTATCTATGTGTTTGATTGTGGGATGCTGCAGTACACTCCACTAGTGGTATTATACAGTATACAGTATATAAACCATATTACCTTTCTAAGATCTGGAAAATTCTGAAGCACATCTTGCCCCAAAGATTTTTGGAAGAAGACTCGAGAAGACTGACTCATGGTGATCCCATGTGTATCAGAGTAGACCTTGCAACTAACATTTGAGAAGGCAAATAACATTTATGTCATAACTGATCTGTGTTAGGCTATGATTTCCTACTCTGTTTCATTTTAAAACCTGTTGCTGTTGAGTCGATTCTGCCTCATAGCGACACTATAGGACAGAGTAGAACTGCCCCATAGGGTTTCCAAGGAGCCCCTGGTGGATTCAAACCGCCGACCTTTTGGTTAGCAGCCGTAGCAATTAACTACTATGTCACAAGGGTTTCTTTTTCAGACCTTTCAAAATGCAGGGTTTACGGGGAGAAAATAATAAAGTGAACCTTTACAGTGAAAAGTTGGGTGCATTTTTTCTCTGCCTGTTTTTATAAATCTGGAGAAACAAAAAAAAAAAGGAAAACTCAGCTACAAACTCCTCCTTAGTTCCTGTGGGTGGGAAACCAAAGGAAGTTTTCCCTCTACTGCTGGGTGGACGGTGCCAAGCTTGGCCTCTGTGTGGGGACCATTCCTTTCCCTTTACAGCTCTTTTCTGTCTTATTACTTGGTAGGACTCCTGAGAGGATGCCAGCTTGCCCAAATCTCCTTCTCCCCTCTGTGTGGCCCTCTGCAGCCATCACGGGCTCTTTGTGATTTCCAGATGATACTTCTCCTTCAGATTAGTTTCCACAGTCTGCAATTTTGCACTTTGATCAGTTTTTTGAGTTTAAACATTGCTCTCTGGATCATCCTTTAAAATGAAAATGCCCAGTGACATCCTAAGGTGCTTGTGTTCTGCCTGTGGTACATCCAGTCCTATATTCTTTCTCCATCCTTGAACATTCTTCAGCTGTTATTTCATTTCATCCCATAGTTATCCTATAAGATTATGAAGAGATATTTTTATCCTCATTTTTAAAACCTAAGAAACAAACCCTGGGCTGTGACGTTGCTTCTGAGTCATGGCAATCCCATGTGTTACAGAATAGAAATGAGCTACATGGGGTTTTCTTGGCTGTAATCTTTATAGAAGGAGATCACCAGACCTTTCTTCTACAACTCCTCTGGGCGAGTTTGAACTGGCAATCTTTAGGTTAGTGGTTGAGAGCAAACCGTTTGTGTCACCCAGAGACCTTATCCCCATTCTAACTGCCCAATAAATGAGGCTTGTAGAGGCTAAATAGTTTACCCAATGGCACAAAGTTACTAAGCGACAGATCCGTTTGTGATTTTTCCACTATAGTGTATTAGCTTCCTCCATAGAACTGTGTTGATTACATGGCAAACAAGGCATTTGCTGTGTCCGTTGTCACCAGGAGAAAACAGGCAGTCCTACACTCTATACCTCAACCTTGCCTTGAGTAGCTCTGATCTTCTCCTAGACAAAGGGAAAAAATCCAAACCAAACCCACTGCCGTAGAGTTGATGCTGACTCACAGCAACACTTTAGGACAGAGTAGAACTGCCCTATAGGGTTTTCAAGGCTGTAATCTTTATGGAAGCAGGCTGCCACATCTTCCTTCTGAGGAGCAGCTGGTGGGTTCAAACCGCTGACCTTTCTGTTAGCAGTTGAGTGCTTAACCACTGAACCATCAGGTCTTCTGGTCAAAGGGAAGAGGTAGAGTAATGAGAGGAATTCGAGCTCGAAAACACCAGGATGAATAGAGGGAGGAGCAGAGAGTTGGGGTGTGGGGGTGGGAGGCAGAAAGTAAAATATTAACCATGTGAGTCTAATATTGACTGAGTTCTCAGATGCTTTCATGTCCGGTTCTTATCCTGAACTTGCTGATTAGTCAAGGAGTGTTTGTGAAGCACTGAGCATCCACTGCATGCTCAGTTGTGAGCTAAGTCCTACAGGAGACTCTCAGGAGAAGACGTGGTCCCCTGCTGCCTTCTAGTCTAATCTGGTAGAAAAGGATGGCACACATGGAACAAGAGTCATTAGGACAAGATAACATTTGTTATAAATTCTCTAGGAATGCAGAGACCTGATACGTCAGGGAGGGCTTCAGAATCTATGTGGAGGAAGTGAGTCTTCGACTGGGTCTTGAAAGACAGGATTTGGCAAGCCAATAAAAGCCCTGAGGCAGGAGTTGAGCATGGCATGTTCCTGGACAAGTGAGTTAATCCCCCTCATGAGTGTGTGAGTGTGTGTATGTATGTGTGTGTCTGTGTGAGTGTGAGTGTGAGTGTGAGTGGGGGGGTGGGGGTGAGTCATGGAAGACAACATTCACCAGGCCTGTGGGGCAATATTGTCCTGGATGTCTTTCTGAAAACAAAGATTTTGATTCTGAATAAGAGGAAATAGGGAGCCACTAGGCATTTGGACAGGTGAGTGACATGGTGGAGCAGTTTTGAAGTAAGATTAGATTGGCAATGATGGCAAGATATATTAGAGTGAGAGAGTCAGGCTGACAGTAGGTTTGAATGAGGACTTGAACAGATGTGGCAGTGAGATGGAGAGGATGGGGCAGATAGCAGGGACCTTTTAAGGCAAAGTCAGTGGGAATTGGAGGCTGCTTCTGAGGAATCAGAGTGGGAAGAACAAAAGATTCAAGTTTTGAGTGTGAGGTGGGCAGGTGGTGCATGGACAGAGAAGTTGGGAAGTGGAAGAAGCTCAGCAAGGCATTTCATGTTGACCATATTCAGCCTGAAATCATGGTGTTTAAGTGAAACTATCTAGAATTGTGCTGTCCATTATGGTAACCCCTAGCCATGTGCAGTGAATTAAGTTTTAATTTAAATAAACTAAAATTAAATAGTCCTTGGGTGGTGCAAATAGTTAACACACTCAACTGTTAACCCAAAAGTTGGCAGTTCGTGTCCACCCAGAGGTACCTTTGAAGAAAGTCCTGGTGATCTACTTCTGTAAAATCAGTCACTGAAAACCCTGTGGAGCATAGTTCTACTCTGACACATATGGGGTCACTATTAGTAGAAATCAAATTGACTGAAACAGGAAAAAAATTAAATTAGTTTAAAAATTCAGTTCCTTAGTCCCATTAACTACATTTCAAATGCTCAGTTAGCTACATGGGGCTAGTGGCTACAATACTGGACAATGCAGATACAGAACACTTTCACCATCTCAGAAAGTTCTATTGGACAGCGCTGCTCTAGAGATAAGTGGCAAATATCAGTGTTTTGATGAGGAGAGAGCTCTTGAGATGGGAGTCATGGAAATGGGGAAATGGGGAAGCCAGACAATGGATTGTCTCTTGAGGGAGAAGGCCTATGGCTGAATTTTAGGACATGTACAAAGTTAGGAGAAAGAAGAGCAAACAAAACTTGCCCGAGGTTTTGGAAAAGTGGGAGACTCAACATAGCATAAAGTCCTGGCAATAAAAGTAGGAGAAAATTCAGTGAAGAGGGAGTGGTGCCAATGTCAAATGCAGTAGAGAAGTCAAGAAGAAAGAGAATCAGGGAAAAAAAAATTTGTTTAGTAATCTGAGGTTATTTGTGACCTAGCAAACCTGGTGCAGAAAGTGAGAGCTGGAGGTCATGTAGTTAAAGATGAATGCCATTGGCTTTGTTTCAGGCCGGTGTAGGAGTTCAAGATTGAAGAACAATTCTGTTGAATGGTGGGGACTAGAGACTCATTAAGGACATGTGGAGAAAGAAAGTGAAAATGAGAAGCAGAGCCAGCTACTTGGAAAAGTTTGGGAAGGAAAGGAATGAGGGAGATTGGACTGTAACCAGTGAGGACTTCATGGTCAAATCATTATTTTTTCAAGCCTTTGTGTTGCCCATTCACTTTTGGAAACTAGCAAATGTGATATCAAAAAAAGCATAAATTAAACTCTTTGCCGCCATTTTCTGCCCTAGAAATTTGGTATCTTTGGTGTAGGAGCTGCGTAAGGTATAGTTTATACCTTTACAGTAGTTTGTTTACACAGATGACTTTTACTCTGCCAAAATTAAATGTATGGTCTCTCTTAAGTAGTTTAAAAATATATTTTTTTCCCAAGAAAAGGAAGGTAGGAATAGAAGAATCTCAGGGTTTGCCTGAGAGGATTCAAACGAACAGAGTAACTTTGAAAACCAGCCGCCGAAATGGTTGGGATGAAATGAGAAAGGGCACAAAGGAAGGAGTTAGGCTTTCGGGGGCTGCTGTGGTGGGGGTAGGGAGCTGCAGGTGGGCTTGGGTGATTGTCCTCTGAGATTGGAATAGTCCTAAAGCCGGAGAATGTATCAGCTTGATCTGCTTGTTTCTGCTGTCCTGTCTTCCCCATTTCACTTCCACCTGAGTCTTCCTTTTGATTTATTTTACTTTTTAGATTTTATTGTATTATAGGCTGTATTTTTTAACTTAATATATACAAGTTTATTTCTTGTTCGGTGTTTCAGTTATTGATTTCTACACTTAGTGGCTTAAACAATGAGCTGACAATAAATGCTTTATATGCATGGTTTCATTTAATCCTTGCACACACTTGGAGCACTTGGTATTTTTATTCTCATTCACAACTGAGGAAATTGTTGCAGCCTGAGGTCACGCAATAAGTAAGTGGCAGGTAGGAAGTAGGACCTGGTTCTCTGAAGGGGCGACGCAGACTCCCATGCCCTTAACGTCCTCCCTGTTCTTAGTCCAGTGTACTAAAACGACTAGTCTCTTCCTGCTATCGTGACTGGCGTGGCCACAACTATGATTATGCCCACATAAGGATGTGTTTGCTCTCTGTAGCCATAATTCACTTCTCGTTAGTAAGTTGTGGAAAAATGGTTATGCAGAAATAACACATACAACACCTCCTGGTGTCAACCCAGGCTCCATGGGGGACAAGATGCTTAGCAACTCTTTCAAAGTATCCAAGACAAAACTTGACCTTTATGCAGTTTCTCCATTTAGAGTTAAATTTGTCTTCAGAAAATATGGTTTGAATAAATCAAGACCTCTTGTTTTAGCTGTTAACTGGGAAGGTAATATTTTCAATCCAATTTTAAATTCTTCTTTTGCCAAATTCCACAGGGCAAGGGGAAAAAGAAAAAAGAAAAAAGCAATGCTAAAGTTCAGGATAAAGAAACTTTCCAGAAAGTGCATTTGTACAAGCCATAGCTGTGATCATCGTAAATATCACTTTTACTTTCCCAACCAAAGACTGGGCTTTCCATGGTAACTGCTTTTATCCCAGCTGTTTTGCATCATGATATTTGTACAGAAGCCAGGATCTGGCTATCTCACAAAGTTCAGGTGTCAATATCAAATGGATCCCTTGGGACAGATACCAGAAAGAAAAATAGTGCATGCAACACCTTCTCCCACCCACCCACTGCCTTTCCAAACCCTAGCACTTTGCTCCTGTGCTGACCAAGTGCTGTGAGCTTCCCAGAGTCAGCCATCCTCTCAAAGTCAAGCTGGCAGCTGCGTCCAACTGTGACTTCTCTATATGTCCAACCATATGCATTTGAAGGGAATTAGAGTTTTTAATTTTTTCTTGTGCTTTAGTTTACTAATATTGCATCCATCAAGGTGCTATTGGGTAATAGTGTTTCAGAAGGGTCAGAATGTAGATTTGATAGTCCAAGTCAAATGCAAATTTGAGAAATTGCATATTGCCTTCCTGTGACTCACCCCAGGCTTCCAGATAGAAGTGATTTCCCAAGGTCACTGCAAAGCATTGTATGAAGGTATCTCGTATGGAGAACGTATGGCATGATGGCAGGCAAGTGAGTCTCGCCAAGGGTCAAAGAGTCTTTCCCTGTTCTCTCCCTTGACCTTGTCAACATTAGCCTGTCTCTGAGAGCGTCCCTCCAATTATGGGGGGATCATAGGGACAGTTTGTGCTTTTCCTCTCCTCCACGCCCTTCCCACCACCGTTACCCCAAGCCCTGCTCCTATTTTCCAGGCTTATTGAAGGAACCAAGGAAGAAGCGTGCCTCCTTCCACCAAATCATCATTTCTATTTCTTGAAATAAGCCACAGCTTTTCTCTTCTGGGAAACTAAACCAAAAAAACCAAATCCATTGCCATCCAGTCAATTCTGACTCACAGCAACCCTATAGGACAGAGTGGAAACCATAGGGTTTCCAAGTCTGTCATCTTTACAGAAACAGACTGCCACACCTTTCTCCCATGGAGCAGCTGGTGGGTTCAAACCGACAACCTTTTGGTTAGCAGCTGAGCACTTTTAACAACTGCATCATCAGGGCTTCTTTTCTCTGAGAAACTAGCATCCCAAAATATCCTTTGTTTACACTATCCAACAAACATTTGAGAGCCCCCTGGGTGCCAGACACAGAGAGACTCTGACTTCGAGGTGGACAGTGTCATGACCCTGGTTTAAATATCTGAATTACTACATGGAGCTGAAAATGCAGTGAAGGCCATGGAGGCCTTGTGTCAGCCTTGACAACTGAGGAGGACGAATCAGAGGAAATACAGGCAGTTGCTTAAAGACCCAGCAGTCAGAAGTCACAAACTGGGGCCAAACTGGAACCACAGATATATTTTAGTCAATGTGTACATTGTTCTTAATTGAATTCAAGAGTTGAATTTAAGTATTTTTTTAAATGATGGCATATTCTGCCATAGGCCTGACCTCTTTACCTATTGTCTTCACTCATTTATTTACCTGTTGGAACCTCACAGGCATTTGCATTTTTTATCAGAGATCTGGTTTTGTAGCTTTAGGGAGCAGGTGGAGTCTGAGTCACTAGAGTTTTCAAATGTACACTCTGTCCTTAGTCTGAGCCCAGGGAGAAGGCCCCGGAACTAAGGACAAGTGTAGAGTGAGTACTTCAGAGGACCTTCTATCAGCCTTTTCTCAGCTCCCCCCATTTCCTACGCTGTCCACCCCTAGGGCTGTGTGAACCCAGAGTAGAGTCAGATAAAAGAAGTAGAGTATCAAGGGAAAGACAAAAAAAATAGTGTTTGAGTACTGGCTGGGTCCCAAACTCTGGCTCTACATGTATCTTTCATATGATTTCATTTATTCCCCTTCTCTGAAACCTCCATGGGATAGGTTTCCCACATAGGGGCTTACCTATCAAATTCTCCTTTTAAGGATGTGTAGATGGCCGTGGGAGGCGGTGGGGAGGGGTGGGGGTGGGAGACTAGGAAGAAGACACAGGATGAGGAGAATATATGAATGCATTTTAGAAATAATACTAGGTAAAATTGTCTGTTGAGGGTTTGGGACCTGTGAAGGCAGCACCATAACTCTTTGGTGTCCAGAGTAAGTGACACGTAACACAACCTTAGATCATCCTCATAAATTGTGATGCGTCTCACAGACGGGTTCAGCTTATTCTCTCTACCTAGGTGCCTAGCTCAGTGGTTTCTCTCTGCTAAAAGAATGTGTGTGTGTGCTGTCAACAAATCCATGCCATAAACTTTAAAACTGCATCATTGTTTTAAAATTATTTCTGATTTTTTTGTTCTTGTTAGTTGCTATAGAGTCGGTTTGGACTCATGGTGACCCCATGCGCAACAGAATGAAACGTTGCCCCATCCTGTGCCGTCTTTAACAATCATTGGTATGCTCGAATCCGTTGCTGCTGCCACTGTGTGTTTTTAGTGCCTTACAGCCTAAGGGGGCTTATCTTCCAGCACTATAACCAGACAATATTCTGTTATGATCCATAAAGTTTTAATTGACTAATTTTTGGAAGTAGATCACCGGGCCTTTCTTCCTGGTCTGTCTTTGTCTAGAAGCTCTGTTGAAACCTGTCCATCATGGGTGACCCTGCTGGTGTTTGAAATACTGGTGGCATAGCTTCTACCATCAAAGCAATATACGAGCCACCACAGTATGACAAATTGTCTAATTTTTACTCTCTTTAAATTTTGATGTCCCAGGGCCCAGTCTGGTTGTGGGTCAGTTTGAACGAAGAAACTTGGCAACTCTTTCTTCCTTAGCAGAGAAAAGAAAATCATTTGCAAACATCCAGAACACAGAAGGTGTGGGTGAAGACCCGGCCATGGGTTGATGTGAGGTGGTGGCTCCTATGCAGGCAGCGTGGAGGGAGGAGTTCCTTTCCTCTACAGCTGAGTGTGCTCTGTCCAGGTGGGGAAGTGGATTGACGCATAAGCCCAAAAGCTACAAAATAGGGCACTTGCATATCATACTTCTATTTCCTGCCTTTTCTGTAAATAATCTACTTCATGGGACTTGGAGAGTGATGGCATTACATTCTTACCATGATTTCAAACTTTTGAATCACACAGGTTCTGCCACTCACTTGGTGGGAAGATTCCTTCTCTCCAGGCCTCGATTCTTCATCCCCAGAATGATGGGATTGGCTTAAGTGATCATCTCTTAAGCTCTAAATTGCATTCTGCAGACCTAACCTGGATCAGTCTTAATCAGCTTTGAGTCCTCAGGGCCTAAGCACAGTAGTAAGTACTGAGTAAATATTTGATGAACTGAATTAAAGAGACTTGAAGTCCAGTTCTACATGTCTGGTGATAAAACCAGTCTTAATAAAGGGTGCGGAAGCCCTGATCAGTTGTGCTGTGTTTTGTATGAGCCCTCACATAACCCAGGATTTGGGTTTTCTACCTGTCACAGAGACTCAGAAGGTGGTGTCCATGACTTGAATCTTTAAGCTGGTCCAACATTGCTTCTTCAGATGTAAATTCAGACAAAGCCTGGGCAGAGACCTCATACTGTTAAATCTCTGGATGTAAAAGGGGGGAAAAATCAATTATCCAAAGTTTTTAAATGTGGTCTAATAACTAAAGAAAGTCCTGGTTTGTATTCAGTTACTTGGCTTACCTTTACATGGCCTTGAGAAACTGGGCTTCCATCTTGTGATCAGTATAGACAGTCAAATGGAACAATTCAAGCCAGAAAAAGAAAATCTGAGTTGTCCTGATCGCATGTTGTACCACTTGCAATAACTTAAAGATGATTCTTCTTCTCTGTCTTCTGTGTTGCCTTGATAGAGACTAATGTGTTGGAGTAGGAATCCAAGCCAGTAAAGTTGGCCACATTCTGAGCTATAGATGCATCTTCTACATCCATGTTATCTCATCAGGGTGGGTACAGGAATAACTGTTGCAGAATTGTTTCATAAAGCAAACCTTTTTTTTTCCTCCCTGTACTATAAAATATCCACATTATGGACATTAGTCAGTCCTCATGCTGTTTAGTTGAAGACCCAGTGGCTAATGTAGTACAGTGAAACTTGTGAGAGCTGGAACTCAGCGGGACTGCCTTGTTTTTCTGGGTTATCCAAGTTTTCCATCTTTGAGAGGGTGCACTCTTACGACTTGTCTATTGCTCTCTATTAGTGGAAAATATTTTACTTTTCCTTCACTGACAGTTTTCTGCCTTACACAGATTCCAGCTTTCTCAGGCTTTACTGTATAACTGTTATTAATTCCCCTTTTACTGGTGTTTTTCATGGATGTTCCTCTCACCACCTGAAGCTATTTTAATTCCATGATATAAACAAAAGTAATGTTCTACATTCTACCTTGGTGAGTAGCATCTGGGATCTTAAAAGCCTGTGAGCAGCCATCTAAGATACTCCGCTGGTCTCACCCCCTTTGAGAGCAAGGGAGAATGAAGAAAACAAGATACAAGGAAAAAATTAGTCCAAAGGGCTAATGGACCACAACTACCACGGCCTCCACCAGACCGAGTCCAGTACAACTAGATGGTGCCTGGCTACCACCACTGACTGCTCTGACAGAGATCACAACAGAGAGTCCTGGACAGAGCTGGAGAAAAATATAGAACAAAATTCTAATTCACAAAAAAAAAATCAGACTTACTGACTTGACAGAGACTGGAGAAACCCCAAGAGTGTGGCTCCCGGATACCCTTTTAGCTCAGTAATGAAGTCACTCTGGAGGTTTACTTCTCAGCAAAAGATTAGACAGCCCCATGAAACAAAACGAGACTAATGGGGCACAACAGCCCAGGGGCAAGGACTAGAAAGCAGAAGGGGACTGGAAATCTGGTAATAGGGAACCCAAGGTGGAGAAGGGAGAGTGTGGACATGTTGTGGGGTTGTTAATCAATGTCATGAAACAATATGTGTAATAACCGTTTAATGAGAAACTATTTGTTCTGTAAACCTTCATATAAAGTACAATAAAAAAAAGTTAAAATACAAAACAAAAACAAAAAGAAAGTATAATCAATGTAAGCCAAAATAAATTTGAAAATCTTTTTTGGAAGGGGCTAAAAAGATGCAGACAGATACCTGGTAAAGGAAGGTGAACACTGTATGCTTTTTTCTATTCACAGGAACAAATATTTTTCAGCACTTACATGCTAGCCATGTTACATGTATTTTTGTTTAATAATCACATTGTCTTAGGCACAGTACGGTCAAAGATCATCACTCAATTACTAAGTAGCAGGACTGGGATTAAATCCATGACCCTCTAGCTCTGGACCTAGGCCTTCCCCTGCACCATGCTGCCTTACTGGGCTAATCATTTGCTCCCCTCTCAGCTCTTTGGAACTGCATTAGCTGCACACCGGCTATGACCTGAGTGCTCACCTTTAGTTATCACCCACCCCAAACACCACTGCTAGTCCCTCCTGAAAAAGACGGAGAAAAGCATCCCCATCTGGACAATGAGCAGAGATTTTGTTAGAGATTTCTGAGATCTCCTTGCAGTTTATATATGCAAACTTAACATATAAGAGGCTATTTCTTTGCTTTAATGGGTTTTACCTATAATTTGGGAAAATGACTATCAGATGACAATGCCACTTTGGTAATGGCCATAGTAATCTGCTATCCTCTTCTGAAAGCGTTTAATGTTTTTAGTGACATTACTGCAGTTTGACTTTTGCTATTTCTGCTGAGAACTCTTGGTGCTAAGTGATGGATCCTTTGAAAGCACAATCATTTGGATCATGCTTCTATTGAAGCAGCGCCCCAGTGTAAGAACAACATCATTAGCTCAAGGGCTTTGGGCTTTCTCTTTGGTGGGTTTTCTCTTCAAGGATATGGGGTAAAGAAAAATAGAAAGGGACTGTCTTAGGCTGGGTTCTCTAGAGAAGTAAAACCAGTAAAGCATATAAATAGATAGAGAGAAAAATTTATATCAAGGAAACAGCTCACGCGATTGTAGAGACTAAAATGTCCCAAGACCGTGGATCAGGATAGAGGCCTCTCCCAATTCACGTGGCCACAGAAGCTGGCAAACCCAAGATCAGCAGGTCAGAGAGCAGGGCTTCTGCTCACAGGCTGTGAAGGTTGAATTCCAAGATTGGCAGGCAAGACTGCAAGGTTTCTCCTGATTCATGTAGCTGCAGGGGCTGGCGAACCCAAGATCAGCAGATCAGGGAGCAGGACTCTTGCTCACAGGCTATGAAGACCAATGAATCCCAAGATTGACAGGTAAGCTGCTAGCTCAAGTCCCAAGAACTGGAGGTGAGATGACAAGACGCAACTGCTGGATCCAGAACAAGCCAAAAACCTTGGCAAGGAGAGCAGGAAAGAAGTAGCCAGCGGAGGGTGGAGAGAAGAAGGCTGAGGGGGCGGTGAGCCACCACAGGCAGATTCCATCATGGAGAAAATTAAATTTCAATTTTCAACATATCAAATTTCAACCGGGAAGTGCTTTTACAACTGCCATAACACTAAGAATCATGGCCCACCCAAGACACACAATCTTAACTATCACAGGGACTTTTGCAGTTTTGGCACTGGAGATACTTTGTCAATCAGAGCCATAAAATTAGACTCATTGACTAGTTCAGTTGGTCCAGTCCGTAAGTGTCTCCATTAAGGAGTGGGAAGAACCCAAGATCACGAATCAGAACACTAAAGGGTGAGTTCCAGCTTTATCACTAATCACTTTGGGCACTTCTGTGAATATCTCTGTGATCTGCTTTTTTTGTCTGACAAATGGGGTTTGTAAAAAGATGTCTCAATTATCTCAGAATATTAATGTTGGAGAGTAACCTGAGGTAAAAGATTTGATTGCTATAAAAAGTTAAGTGTTATAAAGTGTAAGCTTGTATCCTTACATAGACCACAGGATGTGAAGAATCATTAACTCAAGTTGTAGCCAGTCTCTCTGTGATGATATATGTAACAGTGCAGTTGGTGGACCTTTGCCAGTTCATGAACTGTTTGTTCCTGGTCTGAGATTAACCTGTATTTATAAACATTTATAACAATATCACAGAGTAATTTTATGTCTATTTAATCTAATAATAAAAAAATTGAGGCTTGTGTTTGGTTGGATTTTTTTTTTTTTAATTTCTCTTTTTTAGTGGTTTATTTTTCTTAAAAAATTTTTTGAAAGTATTGGTGCATGACGGATTGGGGGAGAAATCTGGCCCTTTAGAAAAACAGTTCAAGAAGCTCTGGCATGTAAGACATCAGAAATCCAAAAGACAAGTGAAACATTAAAATAAGAGTCTGCATGTTTCACCTATTCAGCGGAAAGCCGAGAGGATGTGCAAGACATCCAGAGTCCAGTCAGACAGTTCCCTTTCTCCCAGATGTCTGGTGTCCTGTAGACACTACGAGAAAACATGTTCTGGTGTCCTGACCTTGAAGACTCAGTATCATCAAAAGGAATAAAAGTCCAAAGAGTAGGGCTACCACTGCTTTTCCTTATATGGTGCCTGAGGACCTCTGGAGCTGATGGCTGTTTTTCTGGTCGTTTGAGGAGAGAGACAATGATATTTTCCATGTCTGGAAACATCAGAAGTATCTGAAGAAGCAGCAGAAAGCCTGTGGTGATGCCGCTGCCAGGGGCAGAGACCCTGTTACTCCTCACTCAGCCTTAAAAGGCTCTGGCTTCCAGATGCTGAGGTGACCTGAAGTCCAACCTGAAGGCTCTGGTACAGGCACAGATTGCATGCTAAATGTTTGATCTTCACTTATTTAGGGTTCAGGTTAGTAGTTGAGTACAAACCATTTGCACCACCCAGGGACCTGTTATTAACACTACTGGAGAGCTAATCACTGTGTGCTATGGTGCTTCTAGGATAAAGTGCATGCAGAGTTCCCAGTTGGAGCATGACAAAGATATTCCCCTAAATTGCTTTTCTTTGCCTTGGGATCAAGTAACCTTTTTCCTCAAAAAAATGAGGTCAGTGACTTTTCCAGCTGTCTTAGGCTGGGATCGCTAGAGAAGGAAAACCACTAAACTGTATAAATATATATAGAGAGAAATTTATATCAAAGAAACAGCTCACACAATTGTAGATGCTGGAACATCCCAAATCTGTGGATTTGGATAGAGGCTTCTCCCAATTCACGTAGCTGCAGGGGCTGGCGGACCCAAGATCTGCAGGTCGGAAAGCAAGACTCTGCTCACAGGCTGTGAAGATCGACAAATCCCAGGATCAGCAGATAAGCTGATAGCTCAAGTCCCAAGAACCAGAGGCCAGACAAACAGGAGGCAGCCACAGGATCCAGAGCAATCAAAAAGCCGGAATGTCTCCCTTTCAACTTATTGGCTACTCACAGCATATTCAATTATGGGAGTGATCACATATAAACACTGAGAATCATGGCCCAGCCAAGTTGACACACAATGTTAACGATCACAGTCCACCACTTGTCAACTTGACACATGTACAAATCTCCTTAAACCATACATAATCTCTGAATAGAGACAATTATAAAGTCATACTTGTGCCTAACATGATACAACTAACATGCATACAATTGAAAATGCACTAGTCCTGTTTACGTGTTATATTTTATAAGCGAAGGAAACAAAAATATTTGATGCACACATACAAAGCAGAAATACTCATAACAATTACAGTCCCCATTTATGCAACTGGTCACGTGGCTGTAACTGACATTTAGAACTACCCTCTTCCACAACCCATTTGGTATTCCCTTTGCCCTCAGCAAGCACCTCAACTGGTCGTGGTTCTTTGCCTGGTAGGGTGACCCAAACCTTCATTCCTGAAGGGTCTGGGTCATTAGTAGTCATGTTGGAATTAAGTTGCTATAGTTTTCCATTAACTTTAATCACAGGGCATGGTAGTACTAAGAGATGCCCTAAGGGATCCCCTGCATTCCAGACATACTCTTCTTTACCTCCATTATGTAATATCAATCCAATTTCCTCTTGGTAATCAGGATCAATCACACCAGCCAGTATGGTAACTCCCTTCTTTGCCTGTTGATCCAGAGGCATAAGGAGCCCAAAGTGGCCAGGTGGCATTCTTAGCTTCCAGTTCAATGGAATCAGTGATGTGTCTCCAGGTGGGAGCATTCCTCCCTGTGGAACTAAGACCTCTAGACATTCAGAGCATAACGTCATGGGGGACAGGAAGCAAAAATCTTGCAAGTGGGTCACTAGCAGAAATACTAAGTTTTGCCACTCCCATTTCCACCCCTTGATTCATGGATCCACGAATCCTCGCTGTGGGAGAAACTGCAGCATATATTGGACGCTGGTTTAGAGCGTATACAGCCTCCTGGAGAACGTTTCCCCAATCCTGCAAGGTATTGCCACCTAGCTGGTGCTGTAATTGTGTCTTTAGAAGGCCATTCCATAGTTCTATCAAGCCAGCTGCTTCAGGATGATGGGGAACATGTTAAGACCAGTGAATTCCATGAACGTGGGCCTACTGCCACACTTCATTTGCTGTGAAGTGAGGCCCTTGATTCGAGGCAATGCTGTGTGGGATACCATGATGGTGGATAAGGCATTCTGTAAGTCTATGGATGGTAGTTTTGGCAGAAGCAGTGCATGCAGGGAAGGCAAATCCATATCCAGAGTAAATGCCTATTCCAGTAAGGACAAAACGCTGCCCTTTCCATGATGGAAGTGGTCCAATGTAATCAACTTGCCACCAGGTTGCTGGCTGATCACCTCAAAGGATGGTGCCATATCAGGGACTCAGTGATGGTCTCTGCTGCTGGCAGATTGAACACTCAGCAGTGGCTGTAGCCAAGTAAGCCTTGATGAGTGGAAGTCCATGCTGCTGGGCCCATGCATAACCTCCATCCCTGCAACCATGGCCACTTTGTTCATGAGCCCATTGAGCAATGATGGCAGTAGCTGGGGAAAGAGGATGACTGGTTTCCACAGAATGCGTCATCCTATCCACTTGATTGTTAAAATCATCCTCTGCTGAGGTCACCCTTTGGTGACATGAGACACAAATATCTTCATTTTGGCCCAGTCAGAGAGATCTATCCACATACCTCTTCCCCATAAACGCTTGTCTCCAATTTTCCAATCATGTTCTTTCCAAGTCCCTGACCATCCAGCCAAACCATTGGCCACAGCCCATGAATCAGTACATAATCACACATCTGGCCATATCTCCTTCCAAGCAGTGAACAACCAGGTGCACTTCTTGAAGTTCTGTCCATAAAGAGGATTTCCCTTCACCACTGTCCTTCATGGAGGAACCAGAAAGGGGCTGTAGCACTGCTGCCGTCCACTTTTGAGTGGTGCCTGCATATCCCCTAGAACCATCTGTAAGCCAGGCATGAGTTTTCTCTTCCTCAGTCAACTGATCATAAGGAACTCCCCATGAGGCCATAGGTGCAGACTGGGAGATGGAAGGTATTGTGACAGGAGTGGAGACCATGGGCATTTGGACCACTTCCTCATGCAACTTATGTGTGCCTTCAGGTCCTGCTCTGGCCCGATCTCGCATATACCACTTTCATTTAATGATGCAGTGCTGCTGTGCACATCCAACTTTATGACTCTGTTGGTCAGACAGCACCCAGTTCATGATGGGCAGCTCAGGCTGCATGGTGACATGGTGTCCCATGGTTAAGCATTCAGTCCATACTAAGGCCCAGTAACAAGCCAAAAGTTGTTTCTCAAAAGGAGAATAGTTATCTGCAGAGGATGGCAGAGCTTTGCTCCAAAATCCTAAGGGTCTGTGCTGTGATTCACCAGTAGGGGCCTGCCAAAGACTCCGAACAGCATCTCTATCTGCCACTGACACTTCAAGCACCATTGGATTAGCTGGATCATATGGCCCTAGTGGCAGAGTGGCTTGCACTGCAGCCTGAACCGGTTGCAGAGGCTTCTCTTTTTTGGGGCCCCACTCAAAACTAGCAGCTTTTCGAGTCACTTGATAAATAGGCTGGAGTAGCACACCCAGATGAGGAATATGTTGCCTCCAAAATCCAAAGAGGCACACGAGGCCTTGTGCCTCCTTTTTAGTTGTGGGAGCAGCAAGATGCAGTAACTTATCCTTCAGTTTAGAAGGAGTATCTCAACATGCCCCACACCACTGGACCCCTAGAAATTTCACTGAGGTGGAAGGTGACTAATTTTTTGGGGATTAATTTCCCACCCTCTAGCACACAAATGTTTTACCAATAAGTCCAGAGTCATTGACACTTCTTTCTCACTAGGTCCAATCAGCATGTCATCAATGTAATGGACCAGTGTGATGTCTTGTGAAAGGGAAAGGTGATCAAGTTCCCTGTGGACTAAATTATGACATAGGGCTGCAGAGTTAATGTGGCACTGAGGTAGGCAAATGTAGGTGTATTGGCAGCCTTGCCAGCTAAAGGCAAACTGCTCGTGGTGGTCCTTTGAAACAGGTATATAGAAAAAGGCATTAGCCCGATCAATAGGTACATACCAGGTACCAGGAGATGTATTAATTTGTTCAAGCAATGAAACTGCATCTGGAACAGCAGCTGCAATTGGAGTCACCACCTGGTTAAGTTTTTTATAATCTACTGTCATTCTCCAAGACCCATCTGTTTTTTGCACAGGCCAAATAGGAGAGTTGAATGGGGGTGTGATGGGAATCACCACTCCTCCATCCTTCAAGTCCTTGATGGTGGCAGTAATCTCTGCAATCCCTCCAGGAATGCAGTATTGCTTTTGGTTTACTATATTCCTGGGTAGAGGCAGTTCTAATGGCTTCTATTTGGCTTTTCCTAACATAAGAGCCCTTACTCTGTTTGTCAGGGATCCAATGTGGGGGTCCTGCCAGTTGCTGAGTATGTCTATTCCAATTATGCATCCTGGAACTGGGGAAATCACTACAAGATGGTTTGGGTACCCACTGGACCTACTGTGAGATGGACATGATCCAAGACTCCATTAATAACCTGACCTCCAAATGCCCCCACTATGACTGGTGGGCCACAGTGATGTTTTGGGTCTCCTGGAATTAGTGTCAGCTCAGAGCCAGTATCCAGTAATCCCCAAAAAGTCTGATTATTTCCTTTTCCCAGTGAACAGTCACTCTCATAAAAGGCCATAGTTCCCTTTCAGGAAGGCTGGGAGAAAGATTAACAGTAAAAATTGTTGGCAGTGTATTGGAGTCCTTCCTCAAGGGGACCCAGCTTCCCCTTCATTCAAGGGGTTGTGGGTCTTTAAACTTGCTCAAATCTGGGAATTGATTGAGAGAACGTGACTGTCTATTCTGCTGATTGGAGTTAGACTGCTGTTCACCTGACCTAGAATTTATCCATTTGTACAGATCAAGTAAATATTTAGTAGATTTCCTATCTATTTCACTTCTAGGGACACCATGACTAAGTAGCCAATGCCTTAAGTCCATACGAGTCAGACTATTCTAATTACTGCTTTGCCTCCTCTGGCCGTTACTGTAACCCCTCCCACCTTGTCTTTTTCGATTGAGTGCAGCCACTTGGCCCCTACTACCACAGGGTCCAATCAACCCCATTGTAATTAGGTGTCTTAAGTCAGTTAGGGCAGTTCCCACTGTCAAATCTGACTTACATAAAATAGCAATCACAGCAGTCTTCAAGGATGCTGGAGCTCCCTTCACAAATTTGTTCCTCACAGTTGTGGTAAAAGGTGTGTCCTCTGGGCACTCCATGTGTGGGTCTGTGGGTCTAATCTGATAAATCCACTCTAGCATGCCAATTTCCCTAAGCCTTTGGATACCTTCTTCTACAGTATACCAAGGCAGGTCTGGTACTTCAACTTGATTTAGTGTAGGCCACCTCGTAATCCATGCTTCAGCACCCTGACCAAATAAACTATTAGATCCTTTCCTAACTTCTTGAGCTGAAACATTGCATGAACAATCTGTGCTTAGTGGACCCATATGAACAAACTCAGACTGATCCATCTTTCTGTTCCCTGCACCATTATCCCACACCCTTAATAGCCATTCCCACACATATTCCCCAGGTACGTATTAGAAAAGTCAAGCAGTTCTTTTGAAGTGTAGCATATCTCCTCCTGGTCACACTTTGTACTTCACCTTTTGGGGCTCACTGGGACTTAAGTCTAGTTATAGATCTAGAAGCCAGAATCTGTAGTGTGAAAATTGTTTTGAGAACGTTCAGGTTTTGAGAACGTTCAACGTTGTCTTGTACAGCATCTGCCTCTGGCAATGCCCTAGGCAATGACTCAGGCAAGGATTCTTTAGAGGCGGCTGGGCTAGGGCTAATCTCCTCAGATGGGAGTGGAGGAGCTAATGGTTTTTCTGAGAAGGGTGGCTTATCAGACAAATATGAAATAATCTCTTCAGATGGGAGTGGTTCTGCTGGCAGGAGTGATTCAACAGAATTTAGGGGCTCAGTGTCCCCAGCTTTCTGATTATCTGCGCATATGTCCCAATGCCAAGTTTCAGGATCTCATTTATTCCCAATCAATACCCTTACTTTAACTTCAGACACCTCTTGCAATTGGCATTTGAGCTGGCGTTGTAATTCAGCCCCTTCTACAATAAGACTCTGGGTTTTGTTTTCGGCAATTTTAGCTCTGTTGCTACAAGAAATAAGGCTTTTTTTCAAAGCACAAGTGGAAACCTTGAGGTCATTTATGCGTCACTTGAGCTTTGACTTTGAAGCCCTGAGCGCATCTCTTTCTTTCACCAGTCCGTCTAGCGAAAATAAGACCAACCAACTAGCTTCCTTATACTTCTCATTCTGACAAAACTATGGAAAGATATCACACATGTGTTCACCCCAAGCCTCGCCATTCACAAACACCTGATCTACTAGTGGTGATATTTTGCGTATTTGTATTGCCACTTCATGCCATGGACTAGTAGTGCCCACTTTAGTACTGGAAGCAGAGTCATCAACATCTTTAAGACTAACCAGACTTGAGAACTGATTTAGAAAACTCATCCTTACAATTTTCTTTCTCTAGAACCACTCCCAGAACCAAATGTCTTAGGCTGCGTTCTCTAGAGAAGAAGAAACAGTAAAGTGTATAAATATATATATAGAGAGATTTATATAAAAGAAACAGCTCACGCAATTGTAGAGGCTGGAACGTCCCAAGTCCATGCATTTGGATAGAGGCTTCTCCCAATTTACATAGCTGCAGGGGCTGGCAAATCCAAGATTGGCATGTCGGAAAGCAGGACTCTGCTCACAGGCTGTGAAGATCAATGAATCCCAGGATCAGCAGATAAACTGATAGCTCAAGTCCCAAGAACCAGAGGCCAGACAAACAGGAGGCAGCCACAGGATCCAGAGCAAGCAAAAAGCCAGAATGTCTCCCTTTCAGCTGACTGGCTACTCACAGCATATTCAATCATGGGAGTGATCACATATACACATTGAGAATCATGGCCCAGCCAAGTTGACACACAATCTTAACCATCACACCAGCATCGAGTTCCTGATACTGGTTCAGTTGGCTTGGAGCAGGAGAAACTGGGGAGTTCTGGGAGTGTGGGGAAGGGAGGTATCTCTCTATTTTGGCATCAATATTTGTAAATTAATGTAAATTTGAACTACATTTTAATATTGAGTAGAACAAGCCCTTGTCCCTCATTTTGGCTATTCATGCATATTTATTTCTCTAGATAAAATTTTGAATTGTTTTATCTAGTTCTAAATAAACATAGTTGGAATTTTGTTTATTTATATATTAATATGGATAAAATTTATATTTGCACAATATAAAGACTTCCCACCATCAGTAAACTCTTGGAGCTCTCTGTTGTTTATTCTAAGGAGCCCTGGTGGTGCAGTGGTTAAGTGCTTGGCTGCTAACTGAAAGGTCAGCAGTTCGACCCAGCAGCTCTGCAGGAGAAAGATGTGGCAGTCTGCTTCTGTAAAGATTATAGCCTTAGAAACCCTATGGGGCACTTCTACTCTGTCCTGTAGGGTCACTATGAGTTGAATTGATTCAACAGCAACCGGTCTGGTTTTATTGTTTGTTCTGTACATTTCTTGTTAAATTTATTCCTAGAAAGGGCCATCATGTTTGGAAAGTAGAGAGCTAACAGAAATGAGGGAAATCTTAAATGAGATGGATTGACACAATAGCCGTAACAATGGATTCAAACATCTGAACTATCATGAAGACGGCACAGGACCGGGCAATATGTCTTTCTGTTATACATAGAATGGCCAGGAGTTGGAGCCAACAACATACATTTCTTGTTAAAATTATTCCTAGACATTTTATATTTTTATTACTCCAGTGAATGAATATTTTTCTCCACTATATTTTAATTCTATTTATTGTTGGTATATAAGAAAGCAATATATTTTAATACATTTAAGTTTCAACCAGCTACTTTCCAGCCTATTATTCTAATTTTTTTTCCCCAGCTAATTCTTTTGTGTTATTTAGGTGCACAAAATTCATCTACATTTAAGAAATTTTTGAAATGGTGTATCTTTGGCTATGTGTATTTTCACCAAAAAAATTAAAAAGGTTGAGAATTTAGAGGGTTAATATGTTGTGGGGTTGTTAACCAATGTCATAAAACAACATGTGTACTACTGTTTCATGAGAAACTATTTGTTCTGTAAGCCTTCACCTGAAGTACAAGAAAATATAAAAAATAAAAAAAATAATTAAAAAAAATAAATAAATCATCTACATTTACTAACTCTGCTCCGCCTTTCCAGTACTTATAACTCACCATTTTCTTGGCTAATTGCATTAGCAAATATTTCCAGAAAAAAGTTAAATAACTGAGGCTACCCTGCTGAAACATGACAGGTTGCTGGACCTTTCTTTCCATACTGATAGAAACATGGTACTTTGAAGCTATCTGCCAGCCTCCTTTTCCACTCCATAGTTCCTCAAACACTTGCTTTTAGGAATAAAATCTTGTTCAAATGACTGTGAAAGGCAATCATGGGAGAAATGTGCAAGTTGAATACATTGTCTTTTTGCCTTAGGAATATGGTGCAAGAAGGGTGAGGTGGGATTTAGGGACTGATTATATGTTTAATTACGAGGTTCTTACATTTTTTATAGCGTCTTAACTGGGCTCAAGAGGGTGCCTGACTGACTCACTGCTGGGCTTCCTAGTTAGGGCTGGGTCAGAGCAACTGCCTTAATTTTGCAGTATCCTATACATACCTCTTCCTCCTAAGGACACAGTGGCGTGTCCTTCTGAAGTCTTTAATTTGTATTTTATTCTTTGTTCCAATTTGAACCCATATTTAAGCAAAAGCTACTCAAAATTTATCCCTTGATTCTGTTTCCAATCCATGCAAATCTAGGCAGTCAGCGTTCTCAGGGGCTGACATTAACTCAGAAAGCTCAGTGCCTGGTTCCATTGACTTCAGAGGAAGTCATCAGGCCAGTATTACCACCACAGCTGACCAAGCTGTGGAATCTCATCTGTTTTCTGTTGGTATGGAGTTGAGGTAGGCCTTCAGACTTGCCAGTGTCAGAGATAAATTTTGCACTCAGAAAATGAAAGCGGCCACTCTTGACTTCTTCTTAATCTTTTTCTCTATACATCTATACATACGTATGTATAATTTTACAAATATCAAAAATTTGATATTTTACAAATATCAAAAAATGTCATCGTGTACTCATGTAGTGGATGCTGTGATGCACTTCCTGGATCCTTCCCTCCGGCACTGAAGTGCTCATTCCCCCAGCTGTTGGGAGTGGTGATTGCTGACCCTCACAGCTGAGTCCCACCTTCTGGTGACTGCCCTCAGCTGATGAGCACTACCTCCTTCCTAAGGACCAAACCAAACCTGTTTCCATCAAGTCAATTCCAACATGTATTACAGAGTAAAACTGCTCCATAGGGTTTTCTGCTCTGTAAGTTTTATGGAAGCTGGTCACCAGGCCTTTCTTCATGACACCACTGGGTACATTTGAACTACCAGCCTCTAGGTTAGTAGCCGAGCATAAACAATTTGTGCAACCCAAGGACCTCCTCCTGGGGGCAGCTGCGCCCAGTGACTGGTTGATGTCCTAATTCAGGACAACTGTGCAGGGCAATCCAACTCCAGAGCTTCCCTTGGGATGACTGACTGCATTGCAGCCCAACTTCTCCCTCTGCCCAGTCCTGTTTGCTTCTTCCTCCACAGGTATGATCCTGAGGGCACATCCCAATAAACCTCTTGCAGGCAAATCTTCATTTGAATGTACTACTCAGTGAACCTGGCCTTGCTGTCTGCTTGAATTTTTAAAGTGCTGTAGTATTCCTTTTTATTATTATTTTTTGGCACACCTCTCCCCATCTCTTGTCCTATATAACAATATTGGTCCCAATCTGGTATGTATGTGTCCATAATGTTCATATAGTTTTATATGAAATCTATCTGTTGTCTATTGAATTCATCCATTCCTCTATTAATGGGCATTCACCCTGTTTTCAGGCTTTTGCCTCAGAGAACAGTGTATATTTTTTTTATACAGGTCTTTATGTATAGAGGTGCTTTTACTTCTATGGGATAGTAGAAGAATGGGATTGCTGGTTTAAAAGGTATGCATGTTCTGACTTTTCAAAGATGTTGATGAATAACTTTCTTAAAAGTCTATTATACCATTTCACCAGCAATGTAGGAGAGTACCATGCTACCTACATTCCCACCTTGGGCATCCAACCTGAAGACCCCACCTGAAGATCAAAGGGCTAATCCATGGGAAAGCCTTTAGGTCAGGCGTTTGTCATTCCTTGCTGTAAATCCAACCTTGTCCCCTCCCTACTAGAAAGGAAAGAGTTCAGAGAGTGGAAGAGAAGACTGTTGGGTTTGAGGCAAAATTTCTAGGCCTTTAGTTACTTCCTTACTCTAAATGGATGAGAGACGTGGGACAAAGACTTGGCAGGGCCTCTTCCTCTGCTCCTGCCTACACCTGCATGGCCAGGCCTCTCCTGGGGAGCCCAGCTGGAACCCATGGCTGCACAGGGCAGGGGAGCACACACACAGGGCAACTATGTGGTAAAGCTGGAGCAAGGATGGGAATGCACTGCATGCAGCCTGTTTTCCCCACCCCCAGAGCCCTAAAGGGTCATTAACTAGTTCCCTGTGAGTGATTTTATTCTCTCCTTGTCCCTGATAATAACAGGAAGAGAACTGGCATGAGGGTTTGTTGCTAATCTTCCCAGGCTGGAAACGGGAAGACTGAGATAACTGTTCTTAATTTTAGGAAAATCCCTTTAGGATATTTGGGCACAAAGAAAACCTCCTCGTCTGTCCAAGATGTTGGATGTGACCTGGCACCTCTATGACCTCTACACCCTTTCCATCTGGTTATCATAGTGGTGAGGTCTGGCGAGAGGGCTGACACGGGAACAGACCCAGAAGAGCTCCTTGTCAGGGTGGCATGTCTGCTGTCTGAATGGGTGCTGAACACAAAGCTGTGCCAACTTCTGTCTCTGCCCACCATCATCAGCACCCGCCCCCTACACACACTTTTTAGTGTAAGAAATTAAGTAGACCCTATGTGCTATTGTGGAGCTCTGGTGGTGCAGTTGTTAAGCATTTGACTGCTAACCAAAAGGTCCACAGTTCGAATCCATCAGCTGCTCCTTGGAAACCGTATGGGGCACTTCTACTCTGTCCTATAGGGTCACTATGAGTTGGAATTGACGGCAATGGGTTTGGTTTTATATGCTATTTATATGCTATTATTGTGATGTATAATCATTATCCGTAATAACTATGTCAGAACTCAATCTATTCTTGCCAATTGTTTTAAACCTTTCTTATTAGCTATGTCAGGCATGCTATTATCTTAATCTTCTTAACATCCATGTGAGAGTTTGACAAGTCAGCAGGGGATCTTGCCTCAGCTGCCAAAGATCATGCCCCCACACAGCTCATTGCTCAAGCATATTTTTTTTTAACTATAAAAGACCTACAGCTCCTGAAGGCTGGGAGGTAACGCTGGATCTGGGAGAAAAAAGACACATATACACACCAATATCTTGGGCTTTCATAAAATGGTTTAATCTTAAGAAAGGAAGTAAATAAAAAGAAAAAAAAGTGTGTGTGTGTGTGAGAGAGAGAGAGAGCAACTCCAACTGACCCCATGTGGAAGGTGATTTTAACGATCCAAGAAGTCAATTCTGACGGGCTGCAGAAACATTTTAATATTCTAAAGGAGTTAACACAAAGTTCAGAGGGACTACTTGACACTGTAGTAGAACTTGGATCATCTTTTTCCTAGAATCAACTCAGGATAGGAAAATAATTTTGGTTTTTGGCAGCTGAGATCACTATGGGCAGAAGAGCTTATTTCTCAGTTAATTCCTTGAACAAACCATCATCTCCTCTGCAACCTCTTGCCAAAACCACACTGATGAGAAGGGTCGAGCGTGTTATCTCTCCAGCCAAACTGTCTTTGGTTTTACCCTCTGTTATTTATTACCCTTTTTTTTGTGTTAAAAGACTATTGTCTGGGCTCCAGGGAGTTATTCTCTCCTGGTCATTTTCCTATGGTCCAGATGTGTGTGTCATTCTCACACTAAAGAACAGAAGAGTCTTGATGACTGAGTTTGGGGCTCAGGAGATAGCAGAAGAAACTAAGGCTTCAGACCAGGTTGAAGAGAGTGAGATCTTAAGGAGCACAATGATTTCATAGCCAAGTTCCTCCAAGTCCTGCTTTTTCTTTGGAAATAAGGGTATCCAGAGCAGCTTCCAAGGTGCAGATGGAATAGGCTGTGAAGCATTTTTTGCTAATAGTGGGCTTGACTGTCTACGCAGCCTTTAGCTTTCTCTGAAGGGGATTGAGGGACCTTATCCAAGAACAGTCGTTTGATGTCTGTCTGTCAGGACAGAAGCTCTGGGCAGAAGTGATTCTTGGGTGAGCCTAAGAATCACCTAGGAAACTTATTAAATGTATAGATGTCCAGCCCCACTTTCCAGAAATTCTTATTCATTAGGGCTGGGGTGGGTCCTTGAAACTTCTGACACAGATGGTTGAACTGAGTCCTGTAGAGGCTCAGGATTGTTCGTCCCTCTGACATACACCTGATGTTCTGTACGCATTTGGCATTCCTTTTCCTGCAACACCTCACTCCCACCCACTCCCTCCCTTCACAACACCTTGGGCATTTAGGAATGTGGAGCCGCCATTTTCCTAATGAAATCATCTCTGCTTGCCTGCGCCTCAGGTCAGGATTTTCAGTATTTCCTTGAGTTCTGTAGAAACTTACCAGGGACATATGGGGTTTTCTGCAAGTGGAATGACATGTTATGGGATTACTGATCTTTTTACACATTTTAATTTTCTGTTAGGGTAGTTTTCTGAATCCTTTTCCTACCACTTTGTCCATGTTCATGATAAACTCCAACCAGTTTAAACATAATAAATTCTACCCAGTGCAGGGAGAACTATATATGTTCAGAAGTAGAACTAAGGATTATGTCATTTCTGGCTGCATTTCTTTGATATGTGTTTAGGCATTTTATCATATTGCTTATTGTTTATTTGTTGTTTCTTTTTCCATTTATTGAATCATCCATCTTTTCCTTGTCATTTTGTCTTATGCATTAGCTTTATAGCATCATTTTAAGTGCCAAGGAAAACTCCATTAGAAATACATTATATTTATGAAAAATAATAGAAACCCTGGTGGCGTAGTGGTTAAGAGCTATGGCTGCTAACCAACAAATCCACCAGGCACTGCTTAGAAACTCTATGGGGCAGTTCTACTCTGTCCTATAGGGTTGCTATGAGTCGGAATCAACTCGACAGCAACAGGTTTGGTTTGGTTTGGTTTGGTTTGGTTTATGGGATGAATTGGCATCTGTGCAATATTGTTTCTTTGCTTTAAGTTACACTCATATCTCTTCATCTTCTCACTAGTTTTGATGTTTCTCAAGAACTGTCTTGTTTTTTGATTGCTCCTTTTCCAAAGCAGTCTGTTCTGGTTTCACTGATACCTCTAGTATCCACTTGAATTTGTCTTGTTTGTAGTCATTTTTTGTCAGCCCCATGTTTCCCCCTCTCTTGATACTTTCTTGAATCAGACAAGATTTATCCAGACTCTGGTCTTGCAGATGGGTAAGTGTCATGGATTGAATTGTATCCCCCCAAAATACCTGTCAACTTGGCTGGGTCATGATTCCCAGTATTGTATGACTGTGTAACATTTTGTAATCTGATGTGGTTTCCTTATGTGTTGTAAATTCAATCACTATGATCTAATAATATGGATTAGCGGCAGTTATACTGATGAGGTATACAAGACTGGATAGTGTCTTAAGCCAATCTCTTTTGAGACGTAAAAGAGAGAAGTGAGCAGAGACACTTGGGAACCTCATACCACTAAGAAAGCAGTGCCGGGAGCAGAATGCATCATTTGGACCTGAGGTTCCTGTGCAGAGAAGCTCCTAGACCAAGGGAAGATTGATGACACAGACCTTCCTCCAGAGCCGACAGAGAAAGCTTTCCCTTGGAGCTGATGCCCTGAATTTGGACTTGTAGCCTACTGGACTGTGAGAGAATAAACTTCTCTTTGTTAAAGCCATCCACTTGTGGTATTTCTGTTACAGCAGCACTAGATGACTGAGACAGTGAGGTAGGTAGGTTGCAGGTGGCTTTGTGGGTCAGTGCAGGTGATGAATGGTTTAATCTCCCACCCAAGGGAAAACTAAAGGGCCCTGCTCCCAGTGTGTTTCCCAACTTCCAGCCATCATTTACCTTGGGTGGTTCTGCTATGCTGGGATGTGATACTTGTGCAGAATTATCATGTGCCAGACACTGTACACTCTATATGCATTCTGTCTTGACTTCCAAACCTCTAAGATAGGTACTATTTTATTCAAATTATAGAAGAAGAAATGGAGGACTAACAAGATTAAGTAATTTGGCTCAAAGAGCTGGTATTTGGATTGGAATCTGGATTCCTGCAGTCTGATCCAGGATGCCCTGCATGTGGTTATGATGTGTCCCTAGTGAATGGCAAGTGCTTCCTAGGTGATAAGCATGATTGTTGTTCTCAGTGTTTACATCAAATGAATATTAGGCCACTGACCACAAACACTTGAAAGAATCGAAACATTCACTCTACAACTTCATTTAGTAGAGTTCTACACGGAGTGCAGTTACTCTTAAACCAAAAAGATTTTGTCACATTGTGGCAATGACAGTATCACAGAAAAAAAAAAAATAGAAAAAATTAGACCTGATGGCCCCGGCTTTTCGCTGTGCTTTTAAATCCTCCCTACTTTCTCCAGCTAATAGAACCTACTCTCTGGAGATAACAAGCACATTTATATTAAGGTGTTAGTGACTGATGAAGGATTTAGTTGTTACCCCTTTCAAGTGTATAGTGTTTACATTTTAACAGAGAAAGGAACAGGAAAAGGGGACTAACATTCTTTTTATTTTATTTTTTTATTGTACTTCAGGTGAAGGTTTATAGAACAAATAGTTTCTCATTAAACAGTCAGTACACATATTGTTTTATGACATTGGTTAACAACCCCAAGACATGTCAACCCCCTCTTTTCTTGATGTCTTGTTTTTTTTGTTTTTTGGTGAAAGTACACATAGCCAAAGATACACCATTTCAAAAATTTCTACATGCACAGTTCAGTGACATTGATTACGTTCTTCCAGTTGTGCTGCTATTCTCACTTGAAGGTTTACAGAACAAAATAGTTTCTCATTAAATGGTTAGTACACATGGTGCCCTATGACAATGGTTAACAACCCTACTACATGTCAACACTGTCCTTACTCAACCTTGCGTTCCTTATCACCAGCTTTCCTGTCCCCTTCTGCCTTCTAGTCCTTGTCCTTGGACTGCTGTGCCTCATTAGTCCTGTTTTGTTTTATGGGGCTGTCCAATTCCCGGCTGAATGGTAAACTTCGGAAGAGACTTCGTCACTGAGCTAAAAGGTTGTCTGGGGGCCATACTTCTGGGGTTTCTCCAGTCTCTTTAGGCCAGTAAGTCTGGTCTTTTTTTGTGTGTTAGAATTTTGTTCTACATCCTTCTCCAGCTCTGTCCAGAACCCTCTGTTGTGATCCCCATCAGAGCAGTCAGTGGTGGTAGCCAGGCACCATTTAGCTGTACTGGGCTCAGTGTGGTGGAGGCCTTGGTAGCTGTGGTCCATTAGATCTTTGGACTGATCTTTTCCTTGTATCCTGTTCTCTTTATTCTCCCTTGCTCCCAAAGGGGTGAGACCAGTGCAGTATCTTAGATGGCTGCTTAGATGGCTTTTAAGACCCCAGACACTACTCAGCAAGGTAGAACGTAGAACATTGTTTTTATAAACTGTGTTATGCCAATTGAGCTAGATGTTCCCCGAGACCATGGTCCCCATAGCCCTGTGCCCAGCAATTCAGTCCCTCAGGGAGTTTGGATGTGTCTAGGGAGCTTCCATGACCTTTCCTTGGGGAACTAACATTCTTGAGCTTAGCTTCTAATCTCCTGGTCTCTAATGAAGATTTTGAGGCTTTGGAAACCACAAAGGAGAAGGAGGCATTAATAAGACAGTAATTGTTTTCCTCACAAACCTGGTGACAAAATAGTTTCTTAGGGAAGCCCTAAGGCTTTCGTACCTGTGAAACAAGTACTACTATTATTTGATTATACAGATGAGAAAATGGAGTCTAGAGAGGTTAAATACACATATAAGTCAGCCAGCTGGTGAATAGCAGAGATGGGATTTAGATCCACATCTATCTTATTTCAAAACCTTTCCATTCAACCTCAACATTTTCCATAAACAGGCTTTGGTTGCAATTAAATGTGAAAACTATAGCCATGGTATCATTCAGTGGAATTTCCTTGAAAACTCAAGTATTCTATAAATATGAGTCATTGTTACATTAAATTATAATGATAAAAATTTAGCATTTATTTAGTGCTTACCACGTGCCAAATGCTGTACTAAGCAACATTTTACATGAATCATCTAATTTCATCTTCACAGCAGCACCATGAGGTGGATTCAGTTCTTGTACTCCATTTTACAGATGAGGAAACTGAGGTTTAGTGAGTCAAGGAACTTGCCCAGTAGTGCACAGCTGTATCATCAATACATCTTGAGTGCTAGCTCTAGGCAAGGCACTATGCAAGGTGCTAGAGAGATAGCAAAAGGCCCAAGGTCTGGCTGTCTGTCTCGGGAGGCTGATGTGTATAAGATTACCGCAGGGGTTCAGACCAGGAAGAGATGTGCAGACTGACGCCGTCGGAGAATGCTTCAGAAGGAAATGCAATTTGATCTGGACCCTGACAGGCAGAGAAGACTAGCTCAGCTGTAATGCACTCTATTTTCATTATCTCCTTGATGAGAATAAGCTCAGCTTGTAGGTGGGTTGGTCATCTCCTTAGGAAGAAGAGGCAAATACTACTCTGGACAGAATGTGTTCCTGCTATGGTCAGTGCCCAGCTCAGTACTGGAACTTTGGAAATATTGAAAAAATGTGTTCTGTTTTGAACTGAACCATTGCATCATGCAAGGCTGTTTCGGTGGCTTACCAAGCTCATGCCATCATGCAAACACCAGTGTGCTTAACTCGAAAGTGGGCTTTCTGTTTTAGGCAAGCATCATATAGGCAACCAGCCCTGTGCCTATCATTGTACTAGGACACCTGTGGAGGATACAAGAGAGATGGGCCCTTCCCTTAAGGATGATTCAATCAGAATGGGGAGTCTAAATTAATGTGTATGATATAATTTGAATATAATTATGGGCTAAACTTCAGTTTTTTCTAAAGAAGTGACAAGAGCTCTATAAGGACTGAATTAATTAAGGGAGATTTTGGAGAAGGTAGAACTTGACCTGAGACTTTGGGAATAAGTAGGATTTAAATAAGAACGATTAGGAAATTTTGCTAAGAATGACTGCTGGTCTGCAGCGGGATAAACATGGCCTTTGGGGGATGACCAGTAAAGAGTACTGTGGTCAGGGCAGAAGTAGGAAATGAAAAACAACCACTCTCTCACTTTGGCCATGGATGGAAGGATGGTTAAAGGCAGGAAAGGGAAGAAGGGAAAGAAGCTGCAGTTAGAAAGACAGAAACAAGCTGGGAGGTGGGGAGTGATGATTCACAGTAGCCCTCAGTGAAGAGGCTTCCAAAAATCCCATCTAAAGAAGGAGCACTTTCCCCTTCCGTTGAGTGAAGAAGGGATGATTGGAGGCCCTGGAAGGTATAGCAAGCTCAGGGTTGGACCCTGCAGACCACTACAGCCAGGACTATACCTTTAGACCGTGAATCTTATCACTAGGATGTTGGTTTCTCTGAAACCTGCAAGCATTATAGTTTTAAGCAATGCTTGAATTCAGAAAAACCAAATGCTTAACAGAATGGAGCTGGCACAGTGTTACACTGGTAATTCAGTTCCACTCTGTAGATCTATTGGCTAGCTTAAAAACAACTATTGATGCCATCAAAATCCAATATTTAATTGGAAATGAGAGGCACCCTTTCTTCCTATAGAAAATTCAGAAGCAAGCATACCCATGGATCTGAAAGTCTTGCTGTCTTTTTTTTCCAAAAATAAAGATGGGCTCATTTAACATGAGTTCTACCTGTTCTCCTGGTGATTAGTGTTTAAGTGACTTCTCTGGGTATTAGTCACTCCGAGGAAATGAAATGATGCTATGGTAATTGGCCATGTGTATTTCTTCACTTCCCTGGAGATTGCACTTGGCTCAGAGGGAGTTTTTTTTTACATGGGCCCTGTCTGCACTCTTTATTTAGCTAATTAGAGGGTTTATGGGAGAGGCTGGCATGTGGGGTTGTGGGTGAGAATGGAGAAGGGAGGGACTGCCTATTATAACAAAAGCACTTGATTGAAACAGTATCTGGCCTCTAGTCCAAACTAACAAATTTTCTTTTCTATTAAACTATAATTTTGGGCAGCTATATTACATATATCATCTGTTTAATCTCACAATAATCCTATGGTATTCGTATCATGATCCCCTTTTCAGAGATGAGAAAAATAAAGTTCAAAAAGCTAGGTGACTTGACCAGGGTTTCCCACTTGGTAAACAATATACCTAGGATTGGAACTCTAACTGGCCTTAATTCCTAGGCTCTGCTGTCAATTATTAGCTTCTACTTACCTATCGTGTGACTTGGCACAAATCATTCACCTCTCTGTGCTCAGTGTCTTTAATTGTTCATGATTCTCTGAAGATGCTAGCTCTCATGGAAACTCTAAGTCCCATTCTTTCTGAACAGATAATAAGTGTTAAACATACCTTCTGCCTTCTCTTTTCTGGCTCCCTACCTCCTTTGTTCTGCTTTTCTTCTCTTCTCTACCACATCCAAACCAGAGCTGGTGTAACAGGTGTGGGGTTTGAGAAAGGAGGGGTGAGGGAAGGATAGAGAAGCAGTTCTATTCATTGTTGTTGTTGGCTGTTAGCTGCCTTCAAGTTGGCCCCTGACTCAGGCAACCCCATGATCTGACCATCATGATCAGGGTTTTCATTGGCTGATTTTCAGAAGAATGCCAGGCCTTTCTTCCTAGTCTTTCTTAGTCTGGAAGCTCCATTGAAACCTGTTCAGCATCACAGCAACACACAAGCCTCAACTGATAGACAAGTCATAGCTGTGCTTAAGGTGCATTGGCTGAGAATTGAACCTGGGTCTCCCACAAAGAAGGCAAGAATTCTACCACTGAACTGCCACTGCCCTCTCTATTCATTAGATGCTCCATTTTTCAACCCTGGACAATACTTTCTTCTAAACAAGTTCACAGCAACACAGTATGGGGCAAAAGCTTGCAGTCTGACAGTTTGAAGATCTCATTCTCAGTTCTCCCACTGTCTTATTGAGGGGCCTTGACCAAGTCACAATCTTATTGCATGTCCCGTTCCTCATCTCTACAGCTGTAGCTATAACATATAATACATCAGGCAGTGGCTGTTCCTTTGAAATGGTAAAAATGTTGTACGAATGTCAGGCATGAATAATGGAATTATGGTCCTGGTGGGAGTCTTAAGTCTTCCAGGCCTGATCCTCCATTTCACAGAGGAAGAAAGCAAGCCCTGAAGAAGGGAGGTGAGTTTCCTGGTGCCACACAGACAGTTGGTAGCACACATGTTGAGAATGCAGGCAGCCTAATACCCAGTTCAGAGTCAGTCTATTTGTCTTCACTTCCAGGACGAGGGAAGATTCTTTTTCTTCATGGAATTTACACCTTTCTTGGGGGAATAGTGAACTGTTTGTCAACAAACCTCCTCTACTTTTCCTTGCTAATTGTTTTTAGAGGAACCAGAGAGAGGACTCCCTGGGGACTAGTGTTTCATGCCACAGCACGTTCCCGTTGGTGACTTATCCTGATAATCAATTCTGTGAGGCGATGCTCCCTGAGGAAGGGGATGAAAACCACTGCTCCTGCCCAAAATACAGCACAGAGCCTTTGTGTAGGCAGAGCTCCGTGGGTGACAGAGTGTGGCAGTGGAAGCTACTCACCATGTGGAGGCCTGAACATATGTCAGAGAGAGGGGCACAATTTGGAGAAAGGTCAGCCACACTGTTACTTCCTGACACTGTTTGCCACCACTTCATTCATTTCTTGCTGGTGTTTATTCTTCTGTTCAGACTCTTCATGCCTACAACAAAAAATGTCAATTCTCAGTTGGAACGAAAGAAAAGCTTTCTTGGCCCATACCCAAATCTTCCTTGAGTTATTATATTAACTACAAACAGCAGCAGTTTAGGTCATATACCACAATGTCTTCAAAGCACTTGTCTATTTTTTCATTTACTTGGCATCAGTGCTGTGAGGACTATTGTTTTCTTTGGTTTATAATAATACAAATCTCTGCTTCTAATACAGTAGCCACTAGGCAAATATGGCTACCTAAATTTAAATTACTTAAACTCAAAAATTTAAAACTTACTTCCTCAGTTATACTAGCCACATTTCAAGTGCTCAGTAGCCACACTTATGTGTAATTTCTTAGCCATTGTTGAGGTAAGTATCTCTTTATAGATGAGGAAGCTAATCTTGGAGAGATTTACTCACTTGACAAGATCATATACAGCTGAAGAATAGTTAACCTTTGTTAGTCTAGCTCTAAAATCTCCTCTCTAAACCACTGCTCTGTACTGTACTCCTGATAGAGAAGTAGCAACAAAAAGATAAATTATAAAATGTATCTTCCACTTGAGAGAAGATGGAGTAGAGTTACTTTCACCTATTTCCCCTAATTACAACTAAAACTCCTGGACAAAAATAAGATTTAGAAAGGTGAAGAGAAGGTAGACGAGCTAAAGATCTTAGGGCCCAAGGAAGGACACAGTGGTGAATTCTCTGGGTTTTCCTTTTGCCTATTATATCGCAGACTTGGAGCTGAGACCAAAAGAGCCCCAACCAAAGTTTTCTTTCTATAAGGAAAGGACCAAGAAAGGAACAGGCAGAACAACGTAGAAAACATTTAGACAAAAACTATTTTACTACAGCAAACACTGCAGAAGAAACTGTGGCCCCACACAAGCAAAGCCAAGTGGGAAGCCTAGACTTCCACTTTCACCAGGCTGTAATGAAGCACCTAAACCTCCCCACCAAGTAGTTTCAGAGAACTCCGGATAGGTACATTCATCCTCACTGAGTGGTAAAGAGAACCACAGAACCACACCACCACCCAGTCCCTGCCATGGTGCTAGTGGAGACTGTGTGAAAAGCCTGGACTTCTATGCCTTACTGGCAGTAACAAGGTACCCTTCCTCTCCCTGCTGGGGTGGTGTCAGTGTTGGCCAACTGGGGAGCAGCAATGAGGTAATACCATTCCTTCCATCCAGGGGGAGGTATCAGTGGAGGCCTAGTAAGGAAGAGAAACTCCATCTCCCTACCAGCAGTAATGAGGATTCCACATACACATAAACAAACTTCTTAAGCGTCAGTAAAGACTAAGTGAGAACCTGAATTTCTACTCCTACCTGGCAGTAACAAGGCATCACCCCATCCTTCCCCTGCTGGAGTGGTGTCAGAGGAAGCCAGCTAAAACAGAAAGTTAAAATAAGATCTTAAGTCTTGTAACATAATAGCCAAAATACCATGTTTCAATCAAAAATCCCTCATCATGCCAAGAATTGGGAAGATATAAAACAAACTGAAAAAAGACGATCAGTTGAAACTGTTATAGATTGAATTGTGTCTCCCCCAAAAAGATATATTTAAATCCCAACTTCTGGTATCTGTAAACATGACCTTGTCTGGAAGTAAGGTCTTTGAAGATATTGTCAGCTAAGTTAAAATGAGGTCATACTGGAGTAGGGAGGGCCCTAGTCAAATCTGAGTGGTGTCCTTATAAAAGATAAGAGACAGACAGAGGAAGTATGGGCATGTGAAGATACATCTACAAACCAAGGAGCTCCTGGGGCTACCAGAAGCTGGGAGAGACAAGAAAGGATCCTCCCCTAGAGACTTCAGAGCTGTCAGCATAGCCCAACTGACATGTTGATTTGGACTTTTAGTCTCTAGAATTGTGAGACAATAAATTTATGTTATTTAAAGCCACCTACTTTGTGTATTTTGTTACATCAGCCATAGGAAATTAATACAAGTGCCAACACTGAAAGGACAGAGATGTTAGAATTATCTGACAAAGATTTTAAAGTAACTATCATAAAAATATTTTAATGAGCAATTATGAACGTGCTTGAAATAAATGTGAAAATAGACTCAGCAAAGAAGAAAAGCCTCAGCAAAAAGGAAAAGAAATTTAAAAAAATAAACAAATACAAGGAAGAACCAAATGGAAATTTTAGAACTGAAAAATACAAAAACAGAAATATAAAACTCAATGGATATGCTCAAAAGCAGAAAGGAGGGGACAGAGGAAAGAATCAGTGAACTGGAAGACAGAAAAGAAACTGTTTTTGTTGTTAGGTGCCATTGAGTTGATTTTGACTCATAGCAACCACATGTGACAGAGTAGAACTGCCCCATAGGGTTTTCTAGGCTGTAATCTTTAGGAAAGCAGATTGCCAGCCCTTTCTCCCATGGAGGCACTAGGTACGTTTGAACCTCCAACCTTTCGGTTAGCAGCTGAGTGCTTAACCACTGTGCCACCAGGGCTCTTTTGAATAGAAATTACCCAATCTGAATAACAGAGAAGAAATAGACTAAAGAAAGAAAAAAAAAAAATGAACAGACTCTCAGAGGCCTGCGGAAGTATAATGAAAGAACAAACATTTGTGTCACCAAAGTCTCAGAATGAGAAGAGAAAGAAGATTGGGTTGAAAAAGTACTCAAAGAAGTAATAGCTGAGATTTGGAAAAAGATATAAACTTACAGATTCAGGACGCTGAATGAACCCCAAATAGGGTAAGCCCAAAGATATCCACACCAAGATACATCATAGTCAAACTTCTAAAAACTAAAGACAAAGAAAAAATCCTGACAGCAGCCAGAGAGAAATGATACATTACCTAATAGAGGAAAAACAATTAGCATAACAGTGGATTTTTTTTTACCAGAAACTATCGAGGCCAGAAGAAAGTGGCACTTCATTTGCAAGTACTGAAAGAAAAGAACTGTCAACCAAAAATTCTATACCCAGAGAAAATATCCTTCAGGAATGATGGAAAAATCAAGACATTCTCAGAAAAGGAAAACTAAGAGAATTTGTAACCATCAGACCTACCTAAAAGAATGACTGAAGGAAGTTGAACAGAAAGAAAGCAATAAAAGAAGGAATCTTGGAACATCAGAAAGGAGAAAAGAACACAGTAAGCAAAAATCTGGATAAATACAATAGACTTTCCTTCTCCTCTTGAATTTTATAAATTATGTTGGGTGTTTGAAGTAAAAATTATGACATTGTATAACATGACAATGTATGGAGAGGAAATATTTAAAACAATTATAAATTGAGGAGAATGAAGAAACGTAAATGAGGTAAGGTTTCTACACTTCATTGAAATTGGTAAAATGTCAACACCAGCAGACGTTGATAAGTTATACATACATGATGTATTACCTAGAGCAACCACAAAAAAGTATACAAAGAGTACAGCTAGATGGTGCCCAGCTACCACCACTGACTGCTCTAACCAGGATCACAACAGAGGGTTCTGGACAGAGCTGGAGAAGGATATAGAGCATAATTCTAACTCACAAAAAAAAGACCAGATTTACTTGCCTAAGGAGACTGGAGAAACCTCAAGAGTATGGCCCCCAGACACCCTTTTAGCTCAGTGGTGAAGTTACCACTGAGGTTCACCGTTCAGCCTGGGAGTGGACAGCCCTGTAAAACCAAATGAGGCTAACGAGGTACAGGAGTCCAGTGACAAGGACCAGAAGGCAGAAGGGGACAAGGAAGCTGGTGATAGGGAACCCAAGGTTGAATAAGGATATTGTTGATGTGTTGTGAGATTGTTAACCATTGTCATAGGGCAACATTTGTCATAACTGTTAAATGAGAAACTATTTTGTTCTGTAAGCCTTCATCTTAAGTGAGAATAACAGCACAATTGGAAGAGCATAGTCAATGTCACTGAACTGTGTATGTAGAAATTTTTGAAACAGTGTATCTTTGGCTATGTGTATTTTCACCAAAAAAAAAAAAAAGGTTGAGAATTTAGAGGGTTAATATGTTGTGGGGTTGTTAACCAGTGTCATAAAGCAACATGTGTACTACTGTTTCATGAGAAACTATTTGTTCTGTAAGCCTTCACCCAAAGTACAATAAAAAAAAAAAGTATACAAAGAGATACACTCAAAAAACACTATAGATCAATCAAAATAGAATTCTAAAAAAGTTTAAAGATTCATTATGTGATACCCCACTTTATCAAAATATTACTTATTTTGAAATCTACTTTGTCTGACAATAATATAACATTCTTTTGATCAGTATTTGCATAGTATATCTTTTCCACCATTTTACTTTTAACCTATCTGTATCTTTATATTTAAAGTTGGCTTCTTATAGACAGCATATGGTTAGGTATTGCTTTTTATATGCTCTGACAATGTCTGTCTTTTAATTGGGTTGTTTACATTTAATATAATTATTGATATAGTTCAATTAAAATCTACTATCTTGCTAGATGTTTTCTATTTTTTTTCATTTTTATTTTCCCACCTCTTTTTCTGCCTTCTTTTAGATTCATTGAATATTTTTTATTATTTCAACTTATATTAACTATTGACTTAATATTTGTTTCTTTTAAAAATTTTAATGGGTACTCTAGCATTTAGAGTATACATCTTTAACTAATCATAGTCTATCCTCAAATAATATTATACCATTTACCTGTAATGTAAGAATCTTACAAAAAAAATACTCCCAACTCCTCACTCCCATTCTTTCTTCTATTGTTGTTATATATTTTACTTTTATATATAGTATAAACACAAAATACATTGTGACTATATTTGCTTTAGATAGTTTTCTTTAGAGCAATTAAAAATTAACTTTATTTGTTTTTTTTGTTTGTTCCATTCCTAATGCTTTCTGTTTCTTTGTATATACTCAAATGTCTACCTTTTCATTGAGGATGTAGCCCTTTGAGGTTTCCAGCTTTTATGCAGAGATTTCATTTTGTATTCCCCTCAATATTATGCAGGCCTAAGACCTCATCTTCTGCCACCATGTGGTTCTTGAAACTCATGTCTCTTGATTATTAAGATCAACAAATGCCTATAATGCAGTTTTAGGTCAGTATTACATTAATACTCTGGTTTTCACCTATGTCTTGTTTGGGGGTCTTTGAAGAAGTTTTTACTATCTTTTAAGCTTAACTATGCATTTAAAAGGGATCTTATTAAATTTTATCCATTATGTTAAGTGTTCTGCTGCAGGAGGTTTTTCAGTATATCTAGCCTGTCCTGTTTCCAGAAATGGAATTCTACATATGATCTTTATCTATTTAAGAGTATGATTTTACTATCTTTTACCATAGAATTTAATCCAGTATGTCTTGATGAGAATTTGGTAATGAACATTGTTTACATTCTGGCCCATGTGTCTATATGTTATTGACCAATAAAAGAAATAAAACCTGTATATTTCTAAAATTTTAAAATGAGTTAAATACATAAGCCTTGGTATTAGGGAAGGAGGCTATTCAACAAGGAAACTTGGGTTTTTAAATTTTTCTTACAATCTGATAAATGACTTCTGCTATTAATTTAGATTTCACTGAATCACATCTATTATCTCCAAAATTGTGAGTCTCTCTAAAAGTTCAGGTGAAGAGATAAGAGAAAAGGAATATATTTGACTTTTAAAGGATTTTTTAAAATGACAAGTATTATTGTGTAAAAATGATATGTGTTGAATACTGAAAATGTAAGAAACTCAGAAAAATGCAAAAAGAAAGTTAAAGATCATGGAAAATCTCACCATCCAGAAATAACCAACCATTAGTCTTTGGCCAACACAAGTCTAAACATCTTTCTAGATGGAAAGAAGAAAGGAAGGAAGGAAAGAAAATTATAAAATAGAGTCACTTTTTTTTTGTTTCAGATATATTAAATTTAATTTATTTAACATAAGAACAATAAACTGAAATAATAATTTTATTCCAGAAGTATTTTTTACCATATGAAACAGTAATCACTAAAGATACTCCTTTAAAGTTAAAAAAAAATCATTAATATCGTTATCAAATATATCAAATTTTATGTGAAATAGTCTAATTTTAAATGTTGGCAACTAATTCAATATATTAAAAATTTGTTCTGACCAAACAAAACACATCTGTGGGCCCCAAATTACAAACCTTGATCTAGTCTGAGGGCCCCTGGATTAGCTTTTTAAGACTATGTCACTTGTAGAGAAATCTTTTTCTTGTCCTGAGTCTGATTAAAACAATGTCAGCTCTCAGCATTGTATTTCATTTTTTCCAGGTTTTAGAGTCTAGCCGTAAAAGACCTTGACAAATGAAATTATCTTTTCTTTTTAATGTCCTATTTTCCCAGTGGTTGAATAAACAATTATAGCAATGGGGAACCAAATAATGAAAAGAATAAAATAACGTGCACTTGTCAAACCTACTTGGTTACCTTCCAACAAGGACATCTTGTCACCTTGTCAGGAATGGGAGCCCTCGTGGTGCAGTGCTTAACAGCTTGGCTGCTAACCGAAAGATCAGCAGTTCAAATCCACCAGCTGCTCCTTGAAAACCCTATGGGTCAGTTCTACTCTGTCCTATAGGGTTGTTCTGAGTTGTAATTGACTCAATGGCAATGGGTTTTTTGTTTTGTTTTGCTTTGCTTCTTTGTTTTTTGTTAGGAGTGAGTTGGCTGTTTGGCTTCTGTGAGATCCCCCCTCACTAAAAAGACTCAAGCATAGATTACACACCCAGAGTGTGGGATCCTATCCTGGGATCAAAGTATCTAATAGATGGATGGTGGATGAATGGATAAATGGATAGGTGGATGGATGGATGGATGGATGGATGGATGGATGGATGGAAGGAAGGATGGATGAATGGATGGTGGATGCATGTTGGGTGGGTGATGGATGGATACATAGTGGATGGATGATGAATGGATGGATGGATGGATGGATGGATGGATGGATGGCTAGTTAAGATGCCTTTTAGTTACAAGGTTCTCTCCAGGTGGGGTCTTCATTTATTCATTTCCTTGTGAGGAGGAGGAAGAGTGAGGCAGAAATTGTAAGCAGTGGGGCTGGAAAAGGAAAGACAAAACGTTGCCAAGTAGTTGTTTTGTTTTCTTCCCGATATTGCCTAAAAAAAGACGGTCCCTAGCATGTCACTGAAAATCATTTTACCTGCTCCTTTGGTGTCTTGGGTTAGGTTGCCCGCTATGGTTATAGTGTTGCTGTTGTTGTTAGGTGCTGGCAAGTCATTTTCAATTCATAGTGACCCTATGTACAACAGAATGAAACACTGCCCAGTCCTACACCATCCTCACAATCATTGCTATGTTTGAGCCCATTGTTGCAGCCACTGTATCAATCCATCTTGTTGAGTGTCTTCCTCTTTTTCTCTGACCCTCGACTTTACCAAGAAATGGTTATAACAGAAGAAAGCAAATATTTATCAGTTTGACTGTTAGAGCAACTGGACAGCTTTAACTGCTCTGTCTGAAACTCTACCTGAAAAGTTTTCCCCTAGTATATCTTACTGTTAGAATGAGTACAACCATCCCTCAGTATCCATGGGAGATTGGTTCCAGGAACCCTGTGGATACCAAAATCCGAGGATGCTCAAATCCCTTATATAAAATGGCATAGTATTTTCATAAAACCTACGCACATCCTCCCATATGCTTTAAATCATCTTTAGGTTACTTATAATATCTAATACAAAGTAAATGCTGTGTAAATAGTTGTTTCATCACAATTGAAGACTTAACTCTGGAAGGTAGCTTTTCTCTTCTCTGAGTTCCTTGAGCTCTTCTGGGAGCGCTGATGCTGCCCGGGCATCAGGTGATACGATTCTCCCATGATCTTGAAGTTCTTGAGGCTGTAGTGCTTTACAGAGCCAGCCAGCCATCCCTTACTAGCCTGACACTCCTTCCTCTCTCTCTCCTCAACCCCCTCACTACTAGCCTTTGAGAGATTGCTTTGACCCCTTCATTCCTTTGTAGGAGGCATTTTTTTCATGGAAACAAAGGGTGTACACAATACAAATAGCTAACGAATGAGCCATGAAGCGAACAATGATCAAACAACAAGTGGTAGAGAGAGACTGAGGATCTGTGCAATGGCAGGAGGCTACAGCAGGGGATGCCTACACATCACTTGGTTTGTGTGGATTCAGCTCAGTGCTCCGTGTGTAGCAAATTCAAGTTTTGCTTTTCGAAACTTTCTTTTTTTTGAATATTTTCGACCCATTTGTTGAATCCAGGGATATGGAAGGCCGACTGTATAATCTTTCATTACCTGTTCCTTAGCTGGCACTCGGCAGGAAGTGTATGGATGCAACTAATGCTTAGACATTGTAGGTAGACTATAGCAGTAACCTGAGAATTGTTGCTAGAACTAATTGTCTTTATCAGCATTTTAAAATTTAAATGTTCGGAAATAAGGCAATTTTTTTTTTTTTTGGATGCATCAAGAGTTGGTCTCACAAGAAAGAAGTTATGTTATTTTATAATTTTCTGATACTGAAAAGGTATCTTCCCCACTCAAAAACAAGCCCCTGAATGTTACCAACTTCTAAAATTTCTCCATCAAAAACAGATCGCTTTCCATCACGTTTATAAGACTATCATCAGGAAAATGGTATTATTATTATTTATTTGGAGTCCCTGGGTGGTGCAAATGATTACACTCTTTACTGCTAGCCAAATGGTTGGCAGTTGGAACCCATCAAGTGCCTCCTCAGAAGAGAGGCCTGGTGATGTACTTCTGAAAGGTCACAGCCGTGAAGACCCTATGGAGCAGTTCTATTCTGCACAAATGCAGTTGCCATGAGTTGGAATCGACTCAATGGCAACAGCAATAACAATTATTTATTTAAACCTAAATATTAGTATTTTGATTGATGAGTAGATATTGGTAGGAGTATAGAGAGAGAATAGAAAAAGTACCAGAGAAAATGGGTGAGTAGTTGTCACTGCTGGGAGTAGAGGTAGAAGGGTAGGAAAAGGCAGACCTGGGAACATCAAAGACAGAAAAGACAAAATTTCACAGCTACCTCTGGATTCATCCAATTAGCGGGGTCCAGTTTTCTGAGCCTCCCATTTCAAAATATCCCATTATCCTCCTTTTCTGAACAGAAAATATATGAAAATATATCTAAATTATCAAATCAGACATTTTGGTTTAAAAAATATAGGCTTATGTTGGCCAAAACATATGTATAAGAATGTCCATAGCCACTTCATTTGTAATAGTCCAATAACCAGAAACTGCAAATATCCATCACCTGCTGAATAAGTAAATAAATTGTGTTACATTCCTACAGTGGAATGCTATACAACAGTAAAAAGGAATAAACTACTGATGCCTATAATGTGTGGATGATCACAAAACATAATGTTGAGTGAACAAAGGCATACATAAAAGTATACATACTATAAGATTCCATTTATACGAAGTTCAAAAGTAGGTAAACTAAGTTCTGGTGTTAGAGATCAGTATAGTAGTTACCTCTGTGGGAATTGTTGACTGGGAGGGGACATGTGGGAGCCTCCTTAAGGGCTAGAAATGTTTTGTATCTTGACCTGAGTAGTAGTACTTAGGTGTATACATATGTGAATAAACCATTGAGCTAGGTACTTAAGATTTGTACACTTTACAAATCTTAAGTTATATCTCAACTTTTTAAAAATCGAAGACATTTAAGAGTGAATCTCCACTTACACGATGAAAGATTTTATGAGTGGGATGTGAGTAGATGAGTAGACTAGAGTTTAGTGGCAGTGACTAAAGAAATATTGGTATAAGACTCAATTTATCTTCATACAGCTTGGCGATGAGGCCCCTACGGCCCCTCCCAGAGCCTCCCAGGTAATGGTGATAAACAAATGGTGATAAACAAATGTACCCAGAGTCAGTCTGTGCTTGTAAGTGGTCTTAGTGTATGATGTATAAAGTCTCATAAGGGGTCAAAGTATTTCCTTTAAATTTACCTTTTCATATTAACTCCAAAAAAATGGGTGAGCATGGAAGCTACATTGGAAGGAAACGGTGAAAGAATAAAATATCATGCCAGATGAGTCCTGAAATATTTGTGAAGCAATTGGTAATCATAGTTAAAATTAAGACAGTTCTTTTTATTGCTTTCAAACCATTTGAAGTCAGTCGAGTAGGAAGCATACTAGCTATGAATTATCCCAAAACCTGATATGCAAGGAACAATGATGTGTTGTCTGTATATGATTCTATGGGAGTGGGCGTATTAGGATTGGAGGATGGACCTAAAAATGAGTTCTGTTCTCCTCTATAGCCTCCGTGTCAACTCTCTAATAAAACTAGCAAGGAAAATCACAGGACATACTTCAGGCTGAAGCATGCCAGCCAGGTCTACCTCACCAGTGTCACATAGGAGCAGAGTGATAATAACGGCTTGCCTTCCTATTTGAGATTTTCCCTGTTATACCATAAATACTCAGTTACCTTTGACTGAGCTTCTTGAAAGAGTCTCCACCATCTTATTCCTTGACACACTTCGGAAGATTCTAGCACACGGTTTCATTCAGGGTACACATGCAACCTCTTTCCCTAGTGAAACAGAGCAACTGTTTTAAGTTTGCCGCCTGTCACCAACTATTAAGATGGAGAAAGGAAAAAACCCACAATCATGATTACATTTAGTAGAAACTGTAGTGGTAATTCAGACCTGCAGCGTGAAATTAACCCAAAGTGGAATTTGTCTGAATTACTAGAACTTGCATGACTACTCTTTTATAAAAATTCCTTTAGTACTTTAGAGAACCACAATTGGTCAAGAGCTTGGTATCAGTGACTTGACCTCTGAGTCTAAAGCATTAATAGTCAACAGAAAAGAGTTGCACAAGCCAGTGAAGCTGTGTTTAAGAACAGGAAGTAATGGGGCAGCCAGTTTTCATGGGAAGATCTCCGTCTTAGAACTAGAGTTCCTCTGCTGTAATAAAAGTTGCAAGCTGAGACAAAGAATAAGGTATAATAATCTAAGAAGGAAGTTCCCTTAATGATCTAGGAAATCTGGGGACCAAATTACCCAAAGGACTTTGCCAAAATTATATAGCAAGCCATTTGGAGAGTTAAGCCAAGTCCAGGACTGTCGTTCTTGCATCTTTGTGAGAGTAGGTGACATCATTTTGCATTTCTCCAAGCTAAATCAGGGACCCTAGCTGTCTCTCAGCCTTTTGAGGGCAGATACCATGCCTGTAGCCTGTGTATAGCACAGTGCCTACTATATAGTAGAATAGAAGCTTCATGTTTATTTAGTTGAATTTAAGTGTACTATATACTTTATTCCACCACCCATCTGTCAGTTTGTCATACTGTGTTGGCTTGTGTTTTGCTGTGATGATGGAAGCTATGCCACTGGTATTTCAAATACCAGCAGGATCACTTCGGTGGACAGGTTTCAGCAGAGCTTACAGACTAAGACAGACTAGGAAGAAAGGCCTGGCCATCTACTTTTGAAAATCAGCCAGTGAAAACCTTGTAGAGCACAACAGAACATTGTCCAATTTGCTTGTTTTGGACACATCATTAGGAGAGATCAATCACTGGAAGAGGACATTATGTTTGGTAAAGTAGAGGGTCAGTGAGAGCAAGGGAAACCCTCAGTGAGATAAATTGGCATGATAGCTGAAACAATGGACTCAAACCTGCAAATAAGGTAACCATGAGTCAGAGTTGACAGATATTTGTTAACTTTATTAAAGTATATGTTTGTTTGTTTTTTTTACTTTTACAAATGATTACTATATTACTCCTTGTTATCGTCACTATTCTCCAATAAAGTTGTAAGACAAGCAAATTTCTACCCTTCAAGAGCAGAATGACATAACTTGCTAGGAAATAAAGACGGGTAGTTCCAGATCTTACAGTTTCTAGACTCATGGTTGCTGAGACACAGCATTGTGGTCCCATCTCCTCTACTGAGTAAATCACTTCCTTTTGGGCTGCAGTTTATTTATGATCATTAGACAGCAGGTCTCAGAGGTGGTAATAAGTTCTCAGAATGTGGCCAGGGGTCATATAAGGAAAGACAGAAGAATATTCTAGGCAGAGAGAATGGCATAATCAAAATCCTGAAAGCTAAAAGGTATATTTGGATGTTGTTGTTAGGTGCCTGTCTTAGCCTGGGTTCTCTAGAGAAGCAAAACCAGTAAAGGGTATATATATATATAGAGAGAGAGAGAGAGAGATTTATATCAAGGAAACAGCTCAAGCTATTGTAGAGGCTAGAACACCCCAAGTCCGTGGATCAAGGTAGAGGCCTCTCCCAAGTGACACAGCCACAGAAGCTGGCAAGCCCAAGATTGGCAGGTCGGAGAGCAGGGCTCCCGCTCACAGGCTGTGCAAATCGACGAATCCCAGGTTTGGCAGATAAGCTGACAGCTCAACTCCCAAGAACTGGAGATCAGACAACAGGAGGCAGCCACAGGATCCAGAGAGAGCAAAAAGCCAGAACTTCTGCTTCTATTCAGATGCGGGCCATACCCCAAGGAGACTCCCTTTCATCTGATTGGCTACTCACAGTATATTCAATCATGGGAGTGATTACATTAAAACACCGAGAATCATAGCCCAGCAAGGTTGACACACAATCTTAACCATCACAGTCCATCCCTTGTCAACTTGGCACATGTACACATCTCCTTAAACCATACATAATCTCTGAATAAAGGCAATTAGGAAGTCATACTTGCGCCTAACATGATGCAACTAGCAGGGTACAATCAAAAACCCACTAGCCCTGTTTACAGCTTATATTTTATAAGTGAAGGAAACAAAAATATTTGATGCACACATACAAAGCAGAAATACTCATAACAATTACAGTTTCCATTTCTGCAACTGGTCACGTGGCTATAACTGCCATTTAGAACTACCTTCTTCCACCACCCATTCAGTATTCCCTTTTCTCTCAGCAAGCACCTCAGCTGGTCGTGGTTCTTTGCCTGGTGGGGTGACCCAAACTTTCATTCCTGAAGGGTCTGGGTCATTAGCAGTCATGTCAGAATTAGGTTGCTGTAGTTTTCCATTGACTTCAGTCACAGGGCATGGTAGTACTAAGAGATGCCCTAAGGAATCTCCTGCATTCCAGACATACTCTTCTTTACCTCCATTATGTAATATCAATCCAATTTCCTCTTAGTAATCAGGATCAATCACATCAGCCAGTATGGTAACTCCCTTCTTTGCCTGTTGATCCAGAGGCATAAGGAGCCCAAAGTGGCCAGGTGGCATTCTTAGCTTCCAGTTCAATGGAATCGGTGATGTGTCTCCAGGTGGGAGCATTACTCCCTTTGGAACTAAGACCTCTAGGCCTGCAGAACATAAGGTCAAGGGGACAGGAAGCAAAAATCTTGCAAGTGGGTCACTAGGCGTTATAGTGAGTGGTGCCACTCCCATTTCCACCCCTTGATTCTTGGACCCCGTGTATCCTGGCTATGGGAGAAACAGCACCATATGTTGGACTCTGGTTTAAAGCATATACAGCCTCCTGGAGAACATCGCCCCAACCCTGCAAGGTATTGCCACCTAGCTGATGCCATAATTGTGTCTTTAGAACGCCATTCCATCATTGTATCAAGCCAGCTGCTTCAGGATGACGGGGAACACTGTAAGATCAGTGAATTCCATGAGCATGGGCCCACTGTTGCACTTCATTTTCTATGAAGTGAGTCCCTTGATCTGAGGCAATGCTGTGTGGGATACCATGATGGTGGATAAGTCATTCTGTAAGTCCATGGATGGTAGTTTTGGCAGAAGCAGTGCATGCAGGGAAGGCAAATCCATATCCAGAGTAAATGCCTATTCCAGTAAGGACAAAACGCTGCCCTTTCCATGATGGAAGTGGTCCAATGTAATCAACTTGCCACCAGGTTGCTGGCTGGTCACCTCAAAGGATGGTGCCATATCAGGGACTCAGTGTTGGTCTCTGCTGCTGGCAGATTAGGCAGTCAGCAGAGGCTGTGGCCAAGTCAGCCTTGGTGAGTGGAAGTCTGTGTTGCTGAGCCCATGCATAACCTCCATCCCTGCCATCATGGCCACTTTGTTCATGAGCCCATTGAGCAATGATGGGAGTAGCTGGGGAAAGAGGATGACTGGTTTCCACAGAATGCGTCATCCTATCCACTTGATTGTTAAAATCATCCTCTGCTGATGTCACCCTTTGGTAAGCATTCACATGAAACACAAAATCTTCACTTCTTTGGCCTATTCAGAGAGGTCTATCCACGTGCCTCTTCCTCATAAATCCTTGTCTCCAATTTTCCAATCATGTTCTTTCCAAGTCCCTGACCATCCAGCCAAACCATTGGCCACAGCCCATGAACCAGTATATAATCGCACATCTGGCCATTTCTTCTTCCAAGCAAAGTGAACAACCAGATGCACTGCTTGAAGTTCTGCCCATTGAGAGGGTTTCCCTTCACCACTGTCATTCAGGGAGGAACCAGAAAGGCGCTGTAGTGCTGCCACAGTCCACTTTTGAATGGCGCCTGCATATCTCGCAGAACCATCTGTAAACCAGGCACGACTTTTCTCTTCTTCAGTCAGCTGATCATAAGGCACTCCCCATGAGGCCAAGGTGCAGACTGGGAGATGGAAGATAATGTGACAGGAGTGGAGACCATGGGCATTTGGGCCACTTCCTCATGCAACTTACTTGTGCCTTCGGGTTCTGCTCGGGCCCGATCCTGAATATACCACTTCCATTTAATGATGGAGTGCTGCAGTGCACATCCAACTTTATGGTCCTGTGGGTCAGACAACACCCAGTTCATGATGGGCAGCTCAGGCCTCATGGTGACTTGGTGTCCCATATTAAGCATTCAGTCTCTACTAAGGCCCAGTAACAAGCCAAAAGTTGTTTCTCAAAAGGAAAGTAGTTTTCTGCAGAGTATGGCAGAGCTTTGCTCCAAAATGCTAAGGGTCTGCGTTGTGATTCACCAATAGGAGCCTGCCAAAGACTCCAAACAGCATCTCTATCTGCCACTGACACATCAAGCACCATTGGATCGGCTGGATCATATGGTCCAAGTGGCAGAGTGGCTTGCACAGCAGCCTGAATCTGTTGCAGAGCCTTCTCTTGTTCTGGTCCCCACTCAAAACTAGCGGCTTTTCAAGTCACTTGATAAATAGGCTGGAGTAGCACACCGAGATGAGGAATATGTTGCCTCCAAAATCCAAAGAGGCCCACTAGGCGTTGTGCCTCCTTTTTAGTTGTGGGAGCAGCAAGATGCAATAACTTATCCTTCACTTTAGAAGGAATGTCGCCACATGCCTCACACCACTGGACTCCTAGAAATTTCACTGAAGTGAAAGGTGCCTGAATTTTTGTGGGATTAATCTCCCACCATCTAGCACACAAATGTTTTACCAATAAGTCCAGAGTCATTGACACTTCTTCCTTACTAGGTCCAATCAGCATAATGTCATCAATGTAATAGACCAGTGTGACGTCTTGTGGAAGGGAAAGGTGATCAAGTTCCCTGCAGACTAAATTATGACATAGGGCTGCAGAGTTAATGTAGCCCTGACATAGGCAAGTGAAGGTGTATTGGTGGCCTTTCCAGCTGAAAGCAAACTGCTCCTGGTGGTCCTTTGAAACAGGAATGGAGAAAAAGGCATTAGCCAGATCAATAGGTGCATACCAGGTACCAGGAGATGTATTAATTTGCTCAAGCAGTGAAACTACATCTGGAACAGCAGCTGCAATTGGAGTCACCACCTGGTTAAGTTTTTTATAATCTACTGTCATTCTCCAAGACCCATCTGTTTTTTGCACAGGCCAAATAGACGAGTTAGATGGGGATGTGGTGGGAATCACCACCCCTGCATCCTTCAAGTCCTTGATGGTGGCAGTAATCTCTGCAATCCCTCCAGGAATGTGGTATTGCTTTTGGTTTACTATTTTCCTAGGTAGGGGTAGTTCTAATGGCTTCCACTTGGCTTTTCCTACCATAAGAGCCCTTACTCTATTCGTCAGGGATCCAACGTGAGGGTTCTTCCAGTCGTTGAGTATACCTATTTCAATTATGCATTCTGGAACTGGGGAAATCACTACAGGATGGGTTCAGGGACCCACTGGGCCTACTGTGAGACAGGCATGAGTCAAGACTACGTTAATAACCTGACCTCCAAATGCCCCCACACAGTGATGTTTTGGGTCTCCTGGAATTAGTGTCAGCTCAGAGCCAGTATCCAGCAATCCCCAAAAAGTCTGATTATTTCCTTTTCCCCAATAAACAGTCACTCTCGTAAAAGGCCGTAGATCCCTTTGGGGAAGGCTGGGAGAAAGATTAACAGTAAAAATTGTTGGCAGTGTATTGAAGTCCTTTTTCAAGGGGACCTGGCCTCCCCTTCATTCAAGTGGTTGTGGGTCTTTAAACTCGCTCAAATCTGGGAATTGATTGAGGGACCGTGACTTTCTATTCTGGCGATTCGAGCTAGACTGCTGTTCACCTGATCTGGAATTCATCTGTTTGTACAGATCAAGTAAATATTTAGTAGATTTCCTATCTATTTCACTTCTAGGGACACCATGACTAAGTAGCCAATGCCTTAAGTCCATATGAGTCAGACTATTCTAATTACTGCTTTGCCTCCTCTGGCCATTACTGTAACCCCTCCCACCTTGTCTTTTTCGATTGAGTGCAGCCACTTGGCCCCTACTACCACAGGGTCCAATCAACCCCATTGTAATTAGGTGTCTTAAGTCAGTTAGGGCAGTTCCCACTGTCAAATCTGACTTACATAAAATAGCAATCACAGCAGTCTTCAAGGATACTGGAGCTCCCTTCACAAATTTGTTCCTCACAGTTGTGGTAAAAGGTGTGTCCTCTGGGCACTCCATGTGTGGGTCTGTGGGTCTAATCTGATAAATCCACTCTAGCATGCCAATTTCCCTAAGCCTTTGGATACCTTCTTCTACAGTATACCAAGGCAGGTCTGGTACTTCAACTTGATTTAGTGTAGGCCACCTCATAATCCATGCTTCCGCAACCCGACCAAATAAACTATTAGATCCTTTGCTAACTTCTCGAGCTGAAACATTGCATGAACAATCTATGCTTAGTGGACCCATATGAACAAACTCAGACTGATCCATCTTTCTGTTCCCTGCACCATTATCCCACACCCTTAATAGCCATTCCCACACATATTCCCCAGGTTTCTGTTTTTACGTATTAGAAAAGTCAAGTAGTTCTTTTGAAGTGTAGCGTACATCCTTGTGGGTCACACTTTGTACTTCACCTTTTGTGGCTCACTGGGACTTAAGCCTAGTTATAGGTCTTGAAGCCTGAATCGGTAGTGTGGAATTGTCTTGAGAACATTCAGCAGTATCTAGTAAAGCATCTGCCTTAGGCGATGCTCCAGGCAGTGACTCAGGTAAGGGCTCTTTAGAGGCAGCTGGTCTAGGGTTAATCTCCTTAGACAGGAGTGGAGGGGCTAATGGTTTTTCTGGGCAGGGTGGTTTAGCATACAAACATGAAGTAATCTCTTCAGATGGGACTGGTTCTGCTGGCAGGAGTGATTCAAGGGAATTTACAGGCTCAGTGTCCCCAGCTTCCTGATTATCTGCCCATATGTTCCCCATCCCAAGTCTCAGAATCCCATCTCTTTCCAGTCAGTGCCCTTAACTTCACTTCAGACACCTCTAGAGGTTTGCAATTGAGCTGGCATTGTAATTCAGCCACTCTTACAATAAGACTCTGGGTTTGGTTTTCAGTAATTTCAGCTCTGTTACTACAAGAAATAGGGCTTTCTTTCAAAGCAGAAGAGGAAGAAGCCTTGATTTCATGTATGTGGCACTTGAGCCTTGACTCTGAAGCCCTGAACGCATCTCTTTCCTTCACCAATTTGCCTAATGAAAGTAGGACAAACCAACCAGCATCCTTATAATTTTTATTCCGACAAAGCTGTAGAAAGATATCATGCATGTGTTCACCCTGAGCCTCACGTTTCACCAATACCTGATCTACCGGTGGTGATGTTTTGCATATTTGTATCACCACCTCACTCCATGGACTAGCAGTGACCACTTTACTGCTGGAAGCAGAGTCATCAACATCTTTAAGACAAACCAGACTTGAGAACCAATTTAGAAAACTCATCCTTACAATTTTGTTTTTCTAGAACCACTGCCAGTACCAAATGTCTTAGGCTGGGTTCTCTAGAGAAGCAAAACCAGTGAAGTGTATATATATGTATATATAGAGAGAGATATTTATATCAAGGAAACAGCTCAGGCTATTGTAGAGGCTAGAATGTCCCAAGTCCGTGGATCAGGGTAGAGGCCTCTCCCAAGTCACACAGCCACAGTAGCTGGCAAGCCCAAGATCAGCAGGTCAGAGAGCAGGGCTCCCTCTCACAGGTTGTGCAGATTGACGAATCCCAGGTTCGGCACATAAGCTGACAGCTCAAGTCCCAAGAACCCGAGATCAGAGACAGGAGGCAGCTACAGAATCCAGAACGTCTGCTTCTATTCAGATGCGGGCCACACCCCCAAAGAGACTCCCTTTCATCTGATTGGCTACTCACAGTATATTCAATCATGGGAGTGATTACATTAAAACACTGAGAATCATGGCCCAGCCAAGTTGACACACAATCTTAACCATCACAGTGACGTTGAGTCAGTTCCTACTCATAGCAACCCTATGTACAACAGAATGAAACACTGCCCAGTTCTGTGCCATTTCGTAATTGTTGTTATGCTTGAGCCCATTGTTGCAGCCACTGTGTCAATCCATTCTCATTGAGGGTCTTCCTCTTTTTTGCTGACCCCCTACCTTGCCAACCATGATGTACTTCTCCAGGGACTGATCCCTTCTGATAACATGTCCAAAGTATGTAAGAAGTAGTCTCACCATTCTTGCTTCTAAGGAGCATTCTGGTTGTACTTCTTCCAAGATGTATTTGTTTGTTTTTTTGGCAGGCGGTGATATATTCAATATTCTTTGCTAACAGCACAATTCAAAGTCATCAATTCTTCTTTGGTCTTCCTTATTCATTGTCCAGCTTTTGCACACATAGGAGGTGACTGAAAACACCATGGCTTGGATCAGGTGCACCTTGGTCCTCAAGGTGGCATCTTTGCTTTTTAACACTTTAAAGAGGTCTTTTGCAGCAGATATGCCCAACGCAATGTTTCATTTACTTTCTTGATTGCTGTTTCCATGAATATTGATTATGGATCCAAGTAAAATGAAATCCTTGATGACTTCAATCTTTTCAAATTGGCTTTGGTATAAAATTTATTTAGGGGGAATAGTGGGAGTTAGAATTGGAACTACACATTGAAATTATTTTAGAAATAAATTCAGCAGTTTTTTTTTTTTTTTCACATTCCATATGCTTGGTATCATGTGAGGTGGTAGGGATATGATGGTGAACAAGGCAGATCCCTACTCTTACAGAGCTCACAGATCAATGGAGAGACATGTAAATCTGATTACAAACAGCAATTGAAACTTTCCTCACAAGGTAGTAAGGTACTCTTGATGGCAGGAAATTGATTCCATCAAAGTTATAGAGGTTTTTTTCCCAAAAATCTTTCTGATGACTTAGTGACCATGTAACAGAGAAACAGAAAAATTAGTTAGCATATTGTTTTAAAAAAAAAAAGTCCAGGTATGAGTTAATAATGACCTTATCTTAGTCACCTAGTGCTGCTGTAACAGAAATACCACAAACGCATGGCTTTAAAGAACAAAAATTTATTTTCTCACAGTTCTGGAGGCTAAAAGTCTAAATCAGGGTCTCAGTACCAGCCATTCCTTAGTACCTTAGAGATATTTACATGGCATCTTTCTTCTCCCACGTGTCTAATCTTCTCTTTTTATAACTCAGAAGTGATTAAATTTAGAACCCACCCTACTCAGGTATGATCTAAATTAACATAGAATAGAAAACCATATCTCCAAACAGGATTATATGCACAGGTATAGGGTTAGGAGTCCAACACACATTTGGGGGGAGGGGGTACAATTCAATCCATGACAGACCTGAACTAGATAGTGGCAATGGGAATTTTTAAAAAGGACATATACCTAAAATGTTGTGCAAGAAAAAAAAATTAGTTTGTTGCCCCACAACAGACTTGTAGAGAGCAAGGAAGGGATGAAATTATAGGCAATAGAAGTTTCACATCTTACAAAGTGGGAAAGCGAGTGTGGTATTTCAGTGTATACCTTTATACTAGAAAAACCTAATAAGCAGAGGAGAGTGGGAGGAGAAAATGAAGTCAGTTTTAGAGAGTTGTATTTGAGATGCTTGTGAGATGAAGAACATTGTAATATTAAGCAGGCAGCTGGAAACAGGGAGGGGGAGCATATCAACAAGAAGACTTCATCCTCAGCATAGAAATGATTTGTGGAGACAGAATGACTGAGATCACTGTCTTTGTTATCTGGTGTTGCTATAACAGAAATACCACACATGGATGCCTTTAACAAAGAGAAATTTATTCTCACAGTTTAGGAGGCTAAAAGTCTGAATTCAGGGAGCCAGCTCCAGGGGAAGGCCTTCTCTCTCCGTAGACTCTGCGAGAAGGTCCTTGTCATCAATCTTCCCGTCGTCTAGGAGCTTCTCAACTCAGGGACCCTGGGTCCAGAGGACATGCTTTGCTCCTGGCTCTGCTTTCTTAGTGGTAGGAGGTCCCTCTGTCTCTCTGCTCAGTTCTCTCTTTTATATCTCAGAAGAGATTGGCTCAAGATACAACCTAATCTTATAGATTGAGTCCTGCCTCAATAACATAACTGCTTCTAATCCTTCCTCATTAACATCATAGAGGTAGGATTTACAACACATAGGAAAATCACATCAGATGATGAAATGGTGGATAATCATACAATATTGGGAATCATGGCCTAGCCAATTTGACACACATTTTTTGGGGACACAATTCAATCCTTAATAATCACCAAGGGAGAAAAGGAGATGAGAATCAAGTAAAAGACTAAGTTCAGAAATTACTGTTGTTGTGCTTGTGTGTTGTCAAGTCTATTCCAACTCATAGCAACCCTATATGACAGAGTAAAGCTGCCCCATACAGTTTACTAGGCTGTAATCTTTACAGGAGCAGATTACCTGATCTTTTCTGCTACGGAGCCATTGGTGGGTGCAAACCCTGACTTTTTGGTTAGCAGCCAAGTGCCTAACTTTTGTGCCACTGTTATTGTTGTTAGATGTCGTCGAGTCGGTTCCTACTCAGCGACCCCATGTACAGCAGAACGAGACATTGCCCTGTCCTGCGCCATCCTCACAACTGTTGTTATGCTTGCACTCATTGTTGCAGTCACTGTGTCACTCCATCTCGTTGAAGGTCTTCCTGGTTTTTGCTGACCCTGTACTTTACCAAGCATGATGCCCTTCTCCAGGGACTGATCTCTCCTGACAACATGTCCAAAGTATGTAAGACATAGTCTCGCCATCCTTGCTTCTAAGGAGCATTCTGGTAGTACTTCTTCCAAGACAGGCCTGTTCCTTCTTTTGGCAGTCCGTGGTATATTTAATATTCTTCACCAATACCACAATTCAAAGTCATCAATTCTTCTTTGGTCTTCCTTATTAATTGTCCAGCTTTCACATGCATATGAGGCTATTAAAAACACCATGGCTTGGGTCAGGTTCACCTTGGTCCTCAAGGTGACATCTTTGCTTTTCAACACTTTAAAGAGGTCTTTTGCAGCAGATTTTCCCAATGCAATGTGTCTTGATTTCTTGACTGCTACTTCCATGGGTGCTGATTGTGGATCCAGGTGAAATGAAATCCTTGACAACCTCAATCTTTTCTCGGTTTATCATAATGTTTATTGGGCCAGTTGTGAGGATTTTTGTTTTCTTTATATTGAGGTGTAATCCATACTGAAGGCCGTGGTCTTTGATCTTCATCAGTAAGTGCTTCAAGTCCTCTTCACTTTCAGCAAGCAAAGTTGTGTCATCTGCACTTGGCAGGTTGTTACTGAGTCTTCCTCCAATCCTGACGCCCTGTTCTTCTTCATATAGTCCAGCTTCTCAGATTATTTGTTCAGCATACAGACTGAATAGGTATAGTGAAAGGATATAACCCTGACACACACCTTTCCTGACTTTAAACCAAGCAGTATCCCCTTGTTCTGTTCGAACAATTGCCTCTTGATCCAGGTACAGGTTCCTTATGGGCACAATTAAGTGTTCCAGAATTTCCATTCTCTGCAATGTTGTCCATAATGTGTTATGATCTACACAGTCAAATGCTTTAGTATAGTCAATAAAACACAGGTAAACATCTTTCTGGTATTCTCTGCTTTCAACCAGGTTCTCTCTTACATCTGCAATGTTGTCCATAATTTGTTATGATCTACACAGTCAAATGCTTTAGTATAGTCAATAAAACACAGGTAAACATCCTTCTGGTATTCTCTGCTTTCAACCAGGTTCTCTCTTACATCAGCAATGATGTCCCTGGTTCCACATCCTCTTCTGAATCCAGCCTGAATTTCTGGCAGTTCCCTGTCGATATACTGCTGCAGCTGCTTTTGAATGATCTTCAGCAAAATTTTAGTTGCATGTGATATTAATGATATTGTTTGATAATTTCTGCATTTGGTTGGATCACCTTGCTTGGGAAGAGGCATAAATATGGATCTCTTCCAGTCGGCTGGCCAGGTAGCTGTCTTCCAAATTTCTTGGCATAGACAAGTGAGCACTTCCAGTGCTCCATCCGTTTGTTGAAACATCTCAATTGATATTCCATCAACTCCTGGAGCCTTGTTTTTCGCCAATGCCTTCAGTGCAGCTTGGACCTCTTCCTTCAGTACCATCAGTTCCTGATCATATGCTACCTCTTGAAATGGCTGAATGTCAACTAATTCTTTTTGATATAATTACTCTGTGTATTCCTTCCATCTTCTTTTGATGCTTCCTGTGTCGTTTCATATTTTCCCCATAGAATCCTTCAGTATTGCAACTCAAGGCTTGAATTTTTTCTTCAGTTCTTTCAGCTTGAGAACTGCCAAGTATTTTCTTTCCTTTTGGTTTTCTATCTCCAGCTCTTTGCACATGTCATTATAATACTTTACTTTGTATTCTCGAGCCACCCTTTGAAATCTTCTATTCAGTTCTTTTACTTCATCATTTCTTCCTTTTGCTTTAGCTACTTGACATTCAAGAGCAAGTTTCAGAGTCTCTTCTGACATCCATTTTGGTATTTTTTTTCTTTCCTGTCTTTTTAATGACCTCTTGCTTTCTTCATGTATGATGTCCTTGATGTCATTCCACAACTCGTCTGGTGTTCAGTCATTAGTGTTCAATGGGTCAAATCTATTGCTGAGATGGTCTCTAAATTCAGGTGGGATATACTCAAAGTCGTATTTTGGCTCTCGTGGAGTTGTTCTAATTTTCTTCAGTTTCAACTTGAACTTGCATATGAGCAATTGATGGTCTGTTCTGCAGTCACCCCTGGCCTTGTTCTGACTGATGATATTGAGCTTTTCCATCATCTCTTTCCACAGATATAGTCGATTTGATTCCTGTGTATTCCATCTGACGAGGTGCGTGTGTATAGTTGCCATTTATGTTGGTGAAAAAAGGTATTTGCAATGAAGAAGTTGTTGGTCTTGCAAAATTCTATCATGGGATCTCTGGCATCGTTTCTATCACCAAGGTCATATTTTCCAACTACCGATTCCTCTTTTTTGTTTCCAACTTTCACATTCCAATCACCAGTAATTATCAATGCATACTGATTGCATGTTCGATCAATTTCAAACTGCACAAGCATAAAAATCTTCAATTTCTTCATCTTTGGCCTTAGTGGTTGGTGCCTAGATTTGAATAATAGTCATATTAACTGGCCTTCTTTGTAGGTGTATGGATATTATCCTATCACTGATAGCGTTGTACTTTAGGATAGATCTTGAAATGTTCTTTCTGACTATGAATGCAACACCATTCCTCTTCAAGTTGTCATTCCTGACATAGTAGACCATGTGATTGTCTTATTCAAAATGGCCAATACGAGTCCATGTCAGCTCATTAATGCCTAGGATATCAATGTTTATGCATTCCATTTTATTTTTGACCATTTCCAATTTTCCTAGATTCATACGTCGTACATTCCATGTTCCAGTTACTAACGGATGTTTGCAGCTGTTTCTTCTCATTTTGAGTTGTGCCACATCAGCAAATGAAGGTCCTGAAAGGTTGACTCCATTCACATCATTAAGGTCAACTCTACCCCCACGTGTCTGTCCGTTTGTCTTACTGTGGGGGCTTGCGTGTTGCTGTGATGCTGGAAGCTATGCCACTGGTATTCAGATACCAGCAGGGTCATCTATGGCAGACAGGTTTCAACTGAGCTTCCAGACTAAGACAGACTAGGAAGAAGGACCCTGCAGTCTACTTCCTAAAAGAATTAGCCAGTGAAAACCTTATGAGTAGCAGGGGAACATTATCAGATATAGTGCAGGAAGATGAGCACCCAGGTTGGAAGGCACTCAAAATACCACTGGAGAAGAGCTGCCTACTCAAAGTAGTTGTGCCACTAGGGCTCCTTATTTCCACAATGTACATAGTGGAAAAATAGGGAGCAACTCAAGTATCCAACAATAGAAGAGTGATTGAATAAATTACTTAAATACACACAATAGACTAATACACAGATATAAAAAAAATGAAGAATTCCTTTATATACTGACAGGGAGAGAGTAGGAGGATGAATTACATGAAAAAAGCAAGATATAGAAGTATATGTAATATACTACCTTTTGTGTAGGGAATGTAGGCAAATAAGAATATACAGTTACACTTACTTGTATTTGCGTAAAATAAAACATTGGATGAATAAGCAAGAAACTAATAAAAATATTACCTTTAGGGGTGAAGGAAGTATATTAGTTTCCTAGGACTACTGTAACAAAGTACCTTAAACTGGGTGGCTTGAAACAATGAAAATTTATTCTATCACAGCTCTAGAGGCTAAATGTCTGAAATCAAGGTGTTGGCAGGGCCATGTGCTTTCTGAAATCTCTAGGAGATAATCTGTTCTATGTCTTTCTCTTCTAGTGTGGCTGAAAATCCCCAGCATTCCTTGGCTTGTAGATGCATCACTCCACTCTCTAACTCTGTCATCACATGGCTGTCTCCCAATGTGTCTGTGTCTGTATATCTTCTCTTCTTTTCAGGACAAGAGTCAAATTGGATTAAGGGACCACCCTGCTCCAGTATGACCTCATCTTAACTTAGCTAATAACATCTTCAAAGTTGAGGTAATGTTCTGAGATTCTGAGAAGGAGATGAATTTTGGCACTACACATTCAACCCAGTATAGGGGGAATAGGGTAGATGGAGTCAAGGGATATGACATCTCAAGATATACCTTATTATATTGTTCTAATTTTTGAACCAAGTAACTGTATTAGCTACTCAAAACATAAACTTAAAAAAATACGGAAACGCAAAGGACCTAGCTTTATGTCTCGCAAAGGAGCTCAGGAACTACAGCTCTGTTTTTAAAGAGGTGAAGGAGGTAATAAAGAAAAGAATTAGCCATCATATGGGCCAGATAGCCAGGGCCTCCCTTTCTTTCAAGGAGCAAAGTCTTCACAGAGAGTCTTGGGGCCTTGAAAAGAAAGGAGGGAGCAGAGGTTACAGGTGAGGAACAACGTGGAGGGTCCTGGCCTCTTTGGCCTATCTCTTGCTTAGTACTCCCCAGCCCCTGTTCTATAGCCAGACTGCTCACAGTTGTCTTTTCCTAAACATTGTTAAGTATGTTTCTTCTTTTGTTCATGCCACATTTCTACCAGAGGGAATACCATTCCTAATGCTTCCCACCAATACAAATCTTCATTCACTCCTTTATTCAATAAACATTCAAGTGTCTACTATGCGCTAGCTGCTGTGGTCAGCCCCAGGGGCAAAGACCTAAATGAGTCACAGCCCCTCTCTTTAAGAGGTTTACTGCCTATGAAGAGAGATAGACACTAAGATCAATACTGCAGCACAGCATTCTGGAACAGCTACTCAGATAGGTAATACTCACCCTGAATATTAAAAATGGTGAGAACTGTTGAAGTCAGAGACTCCCTCCATTCGAATCAGAAAGAATCAGAGTGATACAACTCTTTCTAACATAATGGTAGACTGCCTGGGTGGTGCGACGGTGTGAATCATTTGTATTATTTTAATTTCTTCAATTAATATTTTTGGTCCTCTATGTGCTTAATCACTCCCCTTGATTCTTCATATACGTTTTTACTTAATTGCCAGAACAAGCCCTGTGAAAATAGGTATGATTATCCTCATTGTAAGCATCCCTGGGTGGCACAAACGGTTTGCACTTGATTACCAACATAAAGGTTGGCTGTTTGAAACCACCCAGCAGCATCTCAAAAGAAAAGCCTGGAGATCTGCTTCTGTAAAGATTATAGCCAAGGAAACCCTGTGGAGCAGTTCTGCTCTCTAGTACATGAGGTTGCCGTGAGTAAGACTCAACTTGGCAGCAGCAGATTTGGGATTGTTTTATCCTGGTTATATTAATAAAGAATGTGAGACTTGGAGAGGTAAGTGGCTTACACAAGGCCACAAAACTAATTCCTCTTAGAAGGCCATGCTTAATAGAAAGGGTTATGCCTGTGGACTGTAAAAAGGGAAATAATTATTTCCTGTAAAAAGCATTACAAGTTTTCCTCTTCTTATATTGATTCCACCTGGTAATAGGACTTTAGATGAGCCAAGAGTTTCTAGAATTTTAAAACTAAGCTCACTAATTATACACATTTATTTCTGTAGTATTTTCCACCCACATAAGTTTTTTATTACTTTAAAAAAAAGCTGAAGTCAAGCTATGTAGGCTGACAGTAAAGAAGCAGACAGTCTATTACATACCCCTGCCCAGCCTCCTCCCTCTCATTCCTCTTCTCTCAATGCTCACAGATGCCTGCTCCCTCCCCATCCACGCTCGTGGACTGATGTTTATTTCTCCTAAATGAAATCTAGAATGTAACTTATCCTTCTGCAGATGCTTGTCCTGTTCTGTCTCCTTTTACAGAACTTTCCCTCAGTCCACTTCCTGCCAAGGCCAGCTGCACTTGCTCTTCCCTCCTACCTGTTTCACCGTTCAAGACATCGGGCAGTTTGATATAATAACTGAAATCTCAATTAATTGAGAGCAAATAGACTTAGGCATGACATCTTCCCGCTAATTAACAGCTACCCTTCTCAGTGATGAGTCACTATCTGGATTCCCATAGACCATCTGGGGAAGAGCCTGGACACTGAAGTTTCTATTTTTACCAGGCTCTGGCATGGCACTTACATTCCATTAAAACTGAGCCAGAAGTCACAGAAAACTTGAATTGTGCCCTTTCCTTCCTTCCCACCCCCCACCTAGGGCCACTATTAACTTGATAAATGGCTTTTTGCTACCTCTTATGTATTATGATATAAGAGAAGAGCAAAACAGAAGACAGTTTTTAATTAAATTAAAACGTACACACACAAACTCTTAAGCTTAAACACTCAGCTTCTGGGACCAGTTTCACCACATCCAAAGAAGGCTGGAGGGGAAATTATTTTGATATAAACACAGTTAGGAGACTGAATGGATTGCAAGCCAGTTAAAAATACCCATTGCCATCGAGTCATTGAGTTGATTCCAACTCATAGCAACCTGGTAGGACAGAGTAGAACAGCCAACCTTTGGGTTTGCAGTTCAGTGCTTAACCACTGTGCCACTGGGGCTCCTTCAGTTAAAAATAAACAAAAAAAACCCAATCCCATTGCCATAGAGTCCATTCTGACTCATAGTGACTCTATAGGACAGAGTATAACTGCCCCATAGGATTTCCAAGGCTGTAATCTTTACTTAGAGGCTAAAGTGATGACATAAAGGTCAGTAGTTCGAACCCACCAGCCACTCCAAGGGAGGAAGATATGGCAGTCTGCTTCCATAAAGATTACAGCCTTGGGGCAGTTCTACTCTGTCCTATAGGGTCACTGTGAGTCAAAATCAACTCAGTGGCAATGGGTTTGGGTTTTGAGTTTTAGTGTTTATGGAAGCATACTGCCACATCTTTCTCCCTTGGAGTGGCTGGTGGGTTCAAACTGCTGACCTTTCGGTTAACAGCCAAGCATTAACACTAAGCAGCCAGAGCCCCTTCAGTTAAAAGTTGTTTTTGTTGTTGTTAGGTGCCGTCAGGTTGGTTCCAACTCATAGCAACCCTAGCACCACAGAACGAAACAGTGCCTGGTCCTGTGCCATGGTCACAATCGGAGTTATGCTTGAGCCTATTGTTGCAGCCACTGTGTCAGTCCATCTTGTTGAGGGTCTTCCTCTTTTTTGCTGACCCTGTACTTTACCCAGTATGATGTCCTTCTCCAGGGACTGATCTCTCCTGACAACACATCCAAAGTATGCTTCCTTCTAAGGAGCATTCTGGTTGTACTTCTTTCAAGACAGATTTTTTTCATTCTTTTGGCAGTCCATGGTGTATTCAATATTCTTCCCCAGCACCACAATTCAAAGGCATCAGTTCTTCTTAGGTCTTCCTTATTAATTGTCCAGCTTTCGTGTGCATATGATGCAACTGAAAATACCATGACTTGGGTCAGGTGCACCTTAGTCTTCAAGGTGACATCTTTGCTTTTCAACACTTTACAGAGGTCTTTTGCAGCAGATTTGCCCAATGTAATGCGTCTTTTGATTTACTGACTGCTGCTTCCATGGGTGTTGATTGTGGATCCAAGTAAAATGGTTAAAAGTAGGCAGTAATAATTCCCTATGGTGGGTCATGCTTGGGTAAGAGAGAATGAAAGTGGGGTGGGAGTGAGAGTACGATAGGACTTTATTTTTGCCCAAAACTTCAGAGAAAAAAATGTTAGCTCAACATACCAGCCTCATTCCCAGAACAAAAAGTGGCTGCTGATGGAAAGGTAGGTAGTGTTGTGGTTAAGCTTATGGGTTTGTGAGCGGGATTGCCTAGTTCACACTGCACTTCTTACATGGACTTGTTGAATGCCCTTAGTCAAGTTACTAAGTCTCTCTGTGCCTATTTCCTAATCTGTAATACATATGATTTTTGCGTAGATTAAATGAGATACATGGAAAAACATTAAGAAAGTATCAGCATATAATGAGCATTCAGTAAAAGTTAGGTCTTATTTTACCTAGAGTTTGGGCCTCCCTTCTTTACAGCAATGCGAGAGCCCAATAGACAGGTGATTTACCTCATCTTTGATACCCACCTTGTGGATCCTAACCAGTAAATATTAATTCAATATTAATTTATTATCCAGACCATGACACTTTTGAGAAAAAAAATAAATCACTATTAATAATTATGCTGAGGCATAAACTGAGATTGTCCTGGGTAAACTAGGAAGGTCACCTTAAATGCATTGAAGACACTCGTGAAAAACAAGGCTCCAGGAATTGACAGAATACCAACTGAGATGTTTCAACAAACGGACGCAGCACTGGAAGTGCTCACTCATTTATGCCAAGAAATTTGGAAAACAGCTACCTGGCCAATGGACCGCAAGAGATCTATGTTTATGCCTATTCCCCAAAAAAGTGATCCAACCAAATGCGGAAATTACCAAACAATATCATTAATATCACAAGCAAGTAAAATTTTTGCTGAAGATCATTCAAAAGCGGCTGCAGCAGTACATCAACAGGGAACTGCCAGAAATTCAAGCTGGATTTAGAAGAGGATGTGGAACCAGGGATATCATTGCTGATGTCAGATAGATCTTGGCTGAAAGCAGGGAATACCAGAAAGATGTTTACCTATGTTTTATTGACTAAACAAAGTCATTTGACTGTGCAGATCATAAATTATGGATAAAATTTTGAAGAATGGGAATTCCAGAACACTTAATTGTGCTCATGTGGAACTTGTACATAGACCAAGAGGCAGTTGTTTGAACAGAACAGGGGATACTGCATGTTTTAAAGTCAGGAAAGGTATGCATCAGGGTTGTATACTTTCACCATACTCATTCAATCTGTATGCTGAGCAAATAATCCGAGAAGCTGGGCTATTTGGAGAACACGGCATCAGGATTGGAGGAAGGCTCATTAACCACCTGCGATATGCAGATGACAGAACCCTCCTTGCTGAAAGTGAGGAGGACTTGAAGCACTTACTGATGAAGATCAAAGACCACAGCTTTCAGTAGGGATTACACCTCAACATAAAGAAAACAAAAATTCTCAACTGGACCAAAAATCAACATCATGATAAATGGAAAAAAGATTGAAGTTGTCAAGGATTTCATTTTACTTGGATCCACAATCAACGCCCATAGAAGCAGCAGTCAAGAAATCAAAGGATATATTGCATCTAGCAAATCTGCTGCAAAAGGCTTCTTTGAAGTGTTAAAAAGCAAGGATGTCAGTTTGAGGACCAAGGTGAGCCTCACCCAAGGCAGTTATTTTCCATCACGTCATATGCATATGAAAGCTGGACATGGTGTTGGAAAAGAATATTAAATATCCCACAGACTTCCAGAAGAAAGAACAAATATGGCTTGGAAGAAGTACAACCAGAATGCTCCTTAGAAGAGAGAATAGTGAAACTTCGTCTCACGTACTTAGGACATGTTATCAGAAGGGACCGGTCCCTGAAGAAGGACATCATGCTTCGTAGAGGGTCAGTGAAAAAGAGGAAGATCCTCAATGAGATGGATTGACACAATGGCTGCAACAATGGGCTCAAACATAGCAACGATTTTGAGGATGGCACAAGAGGATGGCGCAGGGCAGAGCAGTGCTTCATTCTGTTGTGCATGGGTTCCCTATGAGTCACAACTGACTTGACAGCACCTAACAACAACAACGTGTATATATGTGTGTGTGTGTAATATATGTTTTTCTAGACTAGCTATTCTGTTCCTAAAGTTGTGTCAATACCAAACAGTCATGGTTTCTCTGGCTTTGAATAAGACTTAAAATCAGGTGGGTAAATTTTCCAACTTTGTTCTTAATTTAAAGACTGCTTTGGTTATTCTAGACCTTTTGTATTTTCATATAAATACTAGAATTAGCTTGTCAATTTCATCAACGAAGAAGCCTGCTAGAATTTTGATCAGGATTGAATCAAATCTATAGATCGATTTGGTGAATTACTATATTAATAATATTGAGTCTTTAATTCATGAGTATATTATGTCTTTCTAATTATTTAAATCTTTTTAAATTTCAGCAATATTTCATAGTTTTAAGTGCAGAGGTCTTTGACATTTTTAAAGATATATTCCTAAATATGTTTTTTGGTGTTACTGTAGATGGAATTTTTTAAACTTTATTTGACATGTATTTACTGCTGCTATGTAAGTAAACAATTTTTTTATTGTGATGAAAATATACACACCAAAACATTTGCCAGTTCAACAACTTCAACATTTACAATTCAATGACCTTGATTACATTTTTCATGTTGTGCTACCTTTATTGATAGATATCCTTTTCCAAAATATTTCACCACCATTAGCATAAATTCAATGCCACACAAACACGAATTCCTCCTTTCTTCTCCCTCCAACCCCTGGTAACTGTTAATAATCTTTGATTTCTATATATTTGCTTATTTCATAATAAGTGAGTTCACGCAGTATTTGTTTTTGTTTTTTCCGACTGATTTATTTTGCTGAGCATAATGTTTTCAAGGTTCATCCATGTTGTGGCATGCACCAGAACTTCATTTCTCTTTATGGCTGCAAATTTTCAATCACCTCATATGTGTGTGAAAGCTGGACAATGAAAAAGGAAGACCGAAGAAGAATTGAAGTATTTTAATTGTGGTGTTGGTGAAGAATATTGAAAATACCATGGACTTCCAGAAGAATGAACAAATCTGTCTTGGAGGAAATACAGCCAGAATGCTCTTTAGAAGCAAGGATGCTGAGTCTTCATCTTGCTTACTTTGGACACGTTACCAGGAGTGACCCATCGCTGGAGACAAACATGTTTGGTGTCTTAGTCGTCTAGTACTGCTATAACAGAAATACCACAAGTGGATGGTTTTAATGAAGAGAAGTTTGTTTCCTCATAGTCAAAGTAGGCTAAAAGTCCAAATTCAGGGCGTCAGCTCCAGGGAAAGGCTTTTTCTCTATGTCGGCCTTCTTCTGTTCAGTGTTCCCCCGGACTAGGAGCTTCTCTGTGCAAGGACCTCAGGTCCAAAGGTGCTCCTTCCTTGATGGTATGAGGTCCCGAACTCTCTGCTTTCTTCCCTTTCCTTTTATCTCTTGAGAGATAAAAGGTGGTGCAGGCCACACCCCAGGAAAACTCGCTTTACATTGGATGTGACCTGGGTAAAGGCGGCGTTACAATCCCACCCTAATCCTCTTTAACATAAAATTACAATCACAAAATGGAGGCCAACCACACAATTCTGGGAATCATAGCCCAGCCAAATTGATACACACATTTTTTGGGGACATAATTCAAACCATGACACTTGGTGAAGTAGAGGATCAGTGAAAAAAATGGAAACCTTCAATGAGACAGATTGGCATAGTGACTGCAGCAGTGGGCTCAAACATAACAACTGTGAGGATGGCGCAGGACTGAGCAATGTTTCGTTTTGTTATACACAAAGTTGCTATGAGTTGGAATCAACTCCATGGCACCTAACAACAAGAATATTTCATTCTATGTATATACCACATTTTGATTATCCATTCATCTGTTGATATACATTTAGGTTGTTTCCACCTTTTGTCTTTTGTAAATTGTGCTGCAATGAACATTGGTGTACAGGTTTCTTTTTGAGTTCCTACCTTCACTTTTCCTGGGTATGTACCTAGAATCAGGATTGCTGGGTCATATGGTGGTCTTGGAGCCCTGGTGGCACAATGGTTAACAGACTGACAGCTAACCAAAAGGTCGGCAGTTCAAATCCACCAGCCGCTCTTTGGAAACCCTGTATGGAGCAGTTCGACTCTGTCCATGAGTCAGAATCAACTCGATGGCAATAATTTTTTTTGTTTGTTTTGCACACGCTCTATGGAAACCCTATGGGGCAGTTCTGCTCTGTCCATGAGTCAGAATCAACACAATGGTGGTTTATTTGGTTTATGGTGGTTTTATGTTCAACTTTTTGAGGAACCTCCAAAATGTTTTTTCCACAGTGGCCCCACCATTTTACATTCCAACCAGCAATGAATTGTAGGGTTCCAGTTTCTCCACAACCTCCCCAACACCTGTTATTTCTGTTTTTTTAACCATTGCCTTTTTAATGAGGGTGAGGTGATATCTCATTGTGGTTTTGATTTGTATCTTCCTAATGACTAATGATGTTGAACATCTTTTCATGTGCTTGTTGAACATTTGAATACCCTCTTTGGTGAACTGTCTGTTCAAGTATTTTTGTCTATTTTTTGATTGGGCTGTTTGTCTTTTAGTTGCTAAGTTATATAAGTTTTATATATATTTTGGATACTAGGCCCTTAACCAATATAGGGTTCCTGAAATTTTTCTGCCATTCCGTAGGTTGTCTTTTCACTTTTTTGATTTATTCCTTTGATTTACAAAAGTATTTAATTTTTTTGAGGTTCCATTTCTCAATTTTGTCTTTTGCTGCTTGCTTTTGTCATATTTTATTTATTGTTAAGCACCACGTCCCACTACCTTGCCCCTACGTTTTCTTCTAAGAATTTTATGGGTTTAATTTTCACATTTATGTTATAATTGATTTTTGTATATTGACCTTGTATCCTGTGACTTTGCTAAATCCACTTATTAGTTAGTATAGTTATTTTGTAGTGTCCTTGGGACTTGGGATATACACAATCATATTATCTATAAATAAGGATACTTTTACTTCATCCTTTCCACTTCTGTGCCTTTTGTTTCCTGGTATCCTGAGCAAATATCAGGGGAAACAATTCAGTCTTTATGATGTTAAAAACCCGTTGCCATCCAGTCAATTCTGACTCATAGTGACCACATAGGACAGAGTAGAACTGCCCCATAGGGTTTCCAAGCAGCAGCTGGTGGATTCTAACTGCTGACCTTTTGGTTAGCAGCTGAGCCCTTAACCACTCCACCACCAGGGCTCCTTTATGATGTTAGCTGTAGGCTTTTTATGGATGTTATTTATCAGTTGAAGAATTTCCCTACCATTCTTAGCTTACTGAGAGTTTTTATCATTAATGACTGTTTAATTTTGCCAGTTGATTTTTCTCTATCTATTGGAATGATCATATGGTTTTTCTCCTTTATTCTGTTAATTATATCATTTGATTTTTTGAAAATTAAACTGTGCAGTACTAGGATAAATCCTATTTGGTCATAATGCCTTATCCTTCTCATATGTTATTGGATTTGGTTTTTTAATGTGTTGTTAAGGATTTTGGCATCCATATTTATAAGGAATATTGATTCATAATTTTCATTTTTGGTAATGTCTTTGTCACACTTTGGTAATTAGGATTATGCTAGTCTCAAAAAATTAGCAGTAATTCTTCCTCCTCTATTTTCTGAAAACGTTTGTGTAATATTGGTGTTAATAATTCTTAAATGTTTAATAGAATTCACCAGTAAGCCACCTGGGCCTGGAGTTTTCCCTTTTGTGAAAAATTTTTATGACAATTTCAACTTCTTAAATAGGTATATCAATAGCAGTTGTCAGTCGGTTCCAGCTCATGATAACCCATGTTTCTTCTTGTATCAGTTTTGGTAAGTTATATTTTATGAGGAGTTTGTCCAATTCATCTAAGTTGTCAAATTTGTTGACATACAGTTGTTCATAATATACTTTTATTATCCTTTTAAAGTCTATAATATTTGGTGGTAACACCGTTTTTGTTCATGATATTGGTGATTTCTATTCTTTTGATTTCTTTTGACAGCCACGTTTCCTTGGTTCTTTGTATTTTGCATAATTTTATATTACACTTTGGACATTTGTGAATATTATGTTGTATAGACCCTGGGCTTTGTTGTGATTCTCTAGAAAATGTTGGATTTTTTTTGACAGGCAATCAAACAAATTTGTTTGAGACTTCAAATTCTGTCTTGCTTCTGTGGAAAGTCATTCAGTTCAGTACTTCAAGACTTTGCTATGTTTATTTGGGTCTGTCCCATACATTCATGATTAGGGGTTAGTCTGAGACTTTGGCAAATGGGTCTAATCTCATTTCAATTCCCTTAGGCTTTGCTAAGCTAGTTTGGATCTGTCTGGAACAATGCAGCTCGGAGAAGAGAGCCTGAGACTTCTCTGAGTTCATATATATAATTAGGGCATCCACTTCTTTAGCCCTCTCTGCTTTGGGATTGCCCCCTTATTCTAGCCCACAGGGACTCCTTTTCATGTTTTCTCTGGCCAGAAGGATGAAGTTTTTCATATTCCATATTTAATTAACTTTTGTGCATGGTGTGAAGTACAATTCAAGGCTTGTATTTTTCCATAAAAATATCCAATTATCCCTGCACCATTTGTTAAAATAATCTTCCTTTCCCTATTGAATGGCTTTTGTACCTTTGTTGAAAATCAACTAACGTTATGTGTGTGGTCTATTTGTAGAGTCTCTGTTTTCTTCCAATCCTCTAACGATTTATCCTTACAGTAATACAATGCTGTTTTGATTACTATAGCTTTTAATAAGTCATGAAGTCAGGTAGCATAACTCATCTGACTTTGTTCTTTTCAAAATTTTGTTGGCAATTCTAGATCAGTTGCATTTCCATATAGATTGATTTTTTTCAAATGCTCTTTTTCTTCTTATTTCAGTTAGATAATTTGCGTATTACAAGATAGATGTCTATATCATCTAGATTGTTTAATTTATTGACATAAAGCTCATAATATTTACTTATTATCCCTGGGGGCTCTGAGTTCAACAGAGATTCCAGAAGTCACACGAGATGACACATTGAAGGTGAAACCAACTAGCGTGGAGACCTTGTTCAAAACCCTGCACTCAGCTGAGATCCCAGAAGAACGTACCTTGGGAGTAGAACTGTTCTCAAACTAAAATCAATGACTACTCCAGACCCACCTCATCAAAGCCTAAAGCCAAGCCTCAACAAGATCAAGCTAATCTGCCTGCCTGGCCTTGTAGGGTCTCACCCTATGCTTGCACAGTAAATATTTGGCCATAGATTCATGGAGACCAATCTCTTCTCTAGTACCTGTCTTGCAAATTTCATCCATCTTAGTATCCCTGAGCAACAACCTTTTTCCTTCACCCAGCAAGACCACTGCTCTCTGGACTCTACTTCCTTTTGCCACAGTGCAGCAAATACTGTCAGGTAAAAAGCCAGTGTGAATGTGGAACTCATCCCGTGTGTTTTATTCGCTCAAGGATCAAGGTGCTAAAATGCCTGAAAACAGGTGCTTCGTATATTGTGTCCAATTCTATAATTTTTTACAGCAGGTTAATATGTGGACAGTTCTCCTCTGTCCTATAGGGTCACTATGAGTCGGAACCAACTCGAAGGCACGTAACAACAACAGTATGTGGATACCCATTATGCTGTCATGGCTGGAAACCAGTAATAAACTTTTGAACAACTACATACATTAAATAAACACTTTCAATGTCAATGACTCTCAGACTTTTTTAACTAATTAAATTCAATATCTATTTATTGAATACTTGCTACACAGAAGGCACCATGTGAAGAATTATTGGGTATCAAATCTGAATAAAGCCAAATATCTGTTCTGAAAACTCTCCCAGAACAGGGATATAAAATAGAAAAAGGCATAACAAACTGCCATATACCAGAGGTTTATAAATGTCCTAAAATGAAAAAAAAGTCCTCATAGGAGCACAGGGGAAATACTTCATTTTGACATGGGGACAGTGATGGGTGAGTTATGTTTCGGAACAGTTTCTTTAAGAAGTAATCTTTCCTGTGGGGACCATGGTCTCGGCGAACATCTAGCTTAGTTGGCATAACACAGCTTATAAAGACAATGCTCTACATTCTGCCTTGGTGAGTAGTGTCTGGGGTCTTAAAAGCCTGTGAGCGGCCATCTAAGATACTCCACTGGTCTCATCCCTTCGGGAGCAAGGGAGAATGAAGAGAACAGGATACAAGGAAAAGATTAGTCTGAAGGACTAATTGTCCACAGCTACCAAGGCCTCCTCCGGACTGAGTCCAGTACAGCTAGATGGTGCCTGGCTACCACCACTGACTGCTCTGACCAGGATCACAACAGAGGGTTCTGGACAGAGCTGGAGAAGGATGTAGAGCATAATTCTAACTCACAAAAAAAAAAAGACCAGATTTACTGGTCTAAAGGAGACTGGAGAAACCCCGAGAGTATGGCCCCCAGACACCCTTTTAGCTCAATGGTGAGGTTATCTCCGAGGTTCACTGTTCAGCCTGGGGGTGGACAGCCCCGTAAAACCAAATGAGACTGACAAGGTACAGGAGTCTAGTGACAATGGCCAGAAGGGAGAAGGGGACAAGGAAGCTGGTGATAGGGAACCCAAGGTTGAGTAAGCATATTGTTGATGTGTTGTGAGATTGTTAACCATTGTCATAGGGCAACATTTGTCATAACTGTTAAATGAGAAACTATTTTGTTGTGTAAGCCTTCATCTTAAGTGAGAATAACAGCACAATTGGAAGAGCATAGTCAATGTCACTGAACTGTGCATGTAGAAAATTTGAAATGGTATATCTTTGGCTATGTGTATTTTCACCAAAAAAAAAAAAAAGGTTGAGAAGTTAGAAGGTTGACATGTTGTGGGGTTGTTAACCAATGTCATAAAACAACATGTGTACTACTGTTTCATGAGAAACTATTTGTTCTGTAAGCCTTCACCTGAAGTACAATTAAAAAAAAAAAAAAAAGAAGTAATCTTTCATTTGGATCTTGAGGAATGGTAACACATATAATCACCCAAAAACCCTCCTTTTTAAACACTAGAATATCTTGTAAGTTTCTTTTTTACTGGCAGATACAATTCCAGTTCTGTTTTTCATTAGACTCCATCCAGATATCCAAATGAGCTGGCTTTCCCTACATATACATTAAATGACAACTTGTTGAGATAACCGAATTATTCTCTCTGTCTGGGAAAATAATTTGGGAATGAAAAATGTCCTTCGACCAAAAGTAAATGAGAATAAGCAGGAGTAGGTGAGAGTTGATAGTACTTATGACTTGGGTAAGGAAAGGGATAAGTATATTTAGATCTGCTGAATATATTAGGAATCCTTTTTAGAGCATGCTATTTCTACACGGATTAATAGAGCTGGGCTTTTCTGAGTGAGACACGTTTAAAACCTTACCCTTCCACTGGGCTGAAAGAGCAGACCACTTGGAGCAGCACTAGAAATTATTCAAAACCAGCTTGTCAGTGCAGATAGCAATTTGCATCTGACTTAGAATCAAACACAGCCAGCTTGACAATCTGATGATATCTTTTATCCTTCCTGCTTCATAATCAAATGCCTTGGATACTGTGAGAGATTAATGATTACCTATTGAAGTAATCACCATGTCTTGACCACTTTTTCTTTGAAACTCCTCATGAATCCACTTTCTCCATATCCTCAGTACACACCCTAATGCAACTCTTAAAAATAAATACCTTCTCGACTCTTAAAAAACATTGAGAACCTCAAAAAACTTTGGTTTATGTGAATTATATCTGTAGATATTTATCATATAACTGAGGAAATTTCTAAATATTTATTAATTCATCTTATAATAACAATAATAAGCACATTACATGTTAACATAAATATTTTATGAAAAAACTGTTCTCCCACAAAAAGTAAGAAGAGTGATGTTGTTTTACATTTTTGCAAATCTCTTTAGTGTCTGACCATAAAAGAAAGTTGGATTTTCATATCTGCTTCTGCATCCAATCTGTTACAATAGCACGCATCATGCAGTGTCTGGAAAACTCCACTGTACTCTCAAGAGAGAAAGAAAGTGAAAAAGTCAAATAATGTCTTAGTATTACTATGAAAATAGTTTGAACACTACAGAGCTGTTGGAAGAGAAGTTTGAGAACCAATACTCTAGTATGACTCTCTTCATTTCACACATGGACTACTGTTTCCTTAATTTTAGTCTCGTTTCTATAAACATTTGCTCAGTGAATGAATAAATCTCTCCAGTATATCCTGAACATAAATAAACAAACAAACCATTTGCAGTGGAGTTGATTTCAACTCATGGCAGCCCAGTGTGTATCAGAGTAGAACTGTGTTCCATAGGGTTTTCAATGGCTGTGATCTTTTGGAAACAAATCACCCCACCTTTCTTCCAAGGCACCTCTGGGTAGCTCTAGGGTGGATTCGAACTGTCACCCTTTCAGTTAACCATTTGCTCCACACAGGGACTCTATGGTAAACATACCTGCCTTAAAAACAAGACAGTGCCCAAGAGTTTTCTGTGATCACACATTGCAAAGGCTGCCTGATTTCTGTGGTATCAAATCTAAATCCCTCTGCCTGATTTCAGGACCTTCTCTAATCTCCCTTTCCAATTTAACAATGTTTCCAACCAGGCTTATTATGAGCCTCTTTTCACATTGTTCTCTCCGCTCAAAATGCCCTCATCTACCTTTGCTTGTTATATCCGATTTTCTGAGGCCACACTTAGGGTTCATTTTTTCCTCGTCCATTTCCTCCATGAATGCTTCCCTGCCTCACTGACAGCCTCCTCTGTAGCATTATATGCTGTGAATTACTCTTGGGTTTCTATTAGTCGTGGCTCATAATGGACTCTAAGAGATCAAGAATAAAGTCTTATTCCTTTGTGTCCCTCACTGTCCTGAATATATTGGATTTTCCAGAAGGATGACTAATAAGGACTCTTTTTTTGAAAAACATAATTGTAATACCATTAGATGTTTACGTAAAAGTCGACAATAATCCCTTATTATCAAATATTAATCAGTTCTTCAATTTTCTTATAGTATTTTTAGAGTTTTTTATTTGTTTGAATTAAGGTCCAAAAAAAAGCCATGTATTATGAGTGGTTTACATGTCTCTTAAGTCTTTTTTAATCTACAAATTCATCCTTTATCTCTTTCCCTTGAAATTTTTTATGGAAGAAACCAGATCATTTGAACAGAACGGTTTTCCGTAGTCTGGATTTTGCTGACTGCATTCCCTGGTGTCATTTTACATGTTCCTCTTCCCCTTGTATGTCCCGGAAATTCATCATTATATCTAGTAGGCTTTGCCAGATGTTTGTTTTGTTTCCTGTTTGTTTTGTAAAACTAATGCTTAGATGGTGTGTACATCTATGTAAATTCTTTTTTTCTTTTTTTAATAATATTTTATTGTACTTCAGGTGAAGGCTTACAGAACAAACAGTTTCTCATGTAACAGTAGTACACATGCTGTTTTACGACTTTGGTTAACAACCCCACAACATTTTAACCCTCTAAATTCTCAGCTTTTTTTTTTTTCTTTTTTTTTTTTTGGTGAAAATACACATAGCCAAAGATACCCCATTTTAAAACTTTTTACGTACACATTTAAGTGACATTGACTACGCTCTTCTAATTGTGCTGTTATTCTCACTTAAGATGAAGGCTTACAGGACAAAACAGCCTCCCATTTAACAGTTACTACAAATGTTGCCCTGTAACAATGGTTAACAATCTCACAACACATCAACAGTATCCTTACTCAACCTTGTGTTCCCTATCATCAGCTTCCTACACCCCTTATGCCTTCTGGCCCTTGTCACTGGACTCCTGTACCTTGTCAGTCTCATTTGGTTTTACTGGGCTGTCCCCTCACAGGCTGAACAGTGAACCTCGAAGGTAACTTCACCACTGAGCTAAAAGGGTGTCTGGGGGCCATACTCTTGAGGTTTCTCCAGTCTCCTTTAGGCCAGTAAATCTGGTCTTTTCTTTTGTGAGTTAGAATTATGCTCTACATCCTTCTACAGCTCTGTCCAGAACCCTCTGTTGTGATCCTGGTCAGAGCAGTCAGCGGTGGTAACCGGGCACCATCTAGCTGTACTGGACTCAGTCTGGTGGAGGTCTTGGTAAGTGTGGACAATTAGTCCTTTGGACTAATCTTTTCATTGTATCTGGTTCTCTTCATTCTCCCTTGCTCCTGAAGGGATGAGACCAGTGGAGTATCTTAGATGGCCGCTCACAGGCATTTAAGACCCCAGACACTACTCACCAAGGTAGAATGTAGAGCACTGTCTTTATAAGCTGTGTCATGCCAATTGAGCTAGATGTTCCCCGAGACCATGGTCCCCACAGCCCTCCATCCAACAACTCAGTCCCTCGGGGAGTTTGGATGTGTCCATGGGGCGTCCATGACCTTTCCTTGTGCAGGTTGTGTTAGTTTCCCTTGTACTGTGTACTGTCTCACCTTTCACCCAAGATACCACTTATCTATTGCCTATTTGGTATTTCCCCCCCCTCCCCTCCCATCCCTGGTAACCAACAAGGATTGTTACATTTTGCATGTGAATTTTTTCATGGGTTTTTACAATAGAGGTCTCATACAATATTTCTCCTTTTGTGATTGACTTATTTCACTCAGCATAATGTCCTCCAGTTTCATCCATGTTATGAGATGGTTCACAGATTCATTGTTGTTCTTTCTCGTTGCAAAGTACTCCATTGTGTGTATGTACCATAGTTTGTTTATCCATTCATCTGTTGATGGGCATCTACGTTGTTTCCATCATTTTGATATTGTGAACAATGCTGCCATGAACATAGGTGTGCATATGTCTATTCGAGTGACGACTCTTATTTCTCTAGGATGTATTCCTAGGAGTGGGATTGCTGGAACGAATGGTATGTCTATTTCTAGCTTTCTGAGGAAATGCCATATCATTTTCCAAAATGGTTGTATCATTTTGCATTCCCACCAGCAGTGTATAAGAGTTCTCATCTCCCCACAGCCCCTCCAACATTTGTTATTTCCAGTATTTTTGATTCATGCCAGTAATGCCGGGGTGAGATGGTATCTCATTGTGGTTTTAATTTGCATTTCTCTAATGGCTAGTGATCGTGAGCATTTCCTCATGTGTCTGTTGGCCATTTGAATGTCTTCTTTGGTGAAGTATCTGTTCATTTCCTTTGCCCATTTTTTGATAGGATTGTTTGTCTTTTTGTTGTAGAGGTGTTGGATTTTCTTGTAGATTATGGAGATTAGACCTTTGTCTGACTTGTACTGTCCAAAAATTTTTTCCCAGTCTGTAGGTTCTCTTTTGACTCTTTTGGTGAAGTCTTTTGAAGAGCATAGATGTTTGATTTTTAGAAGATCCCAGTTATCTAGTTTATCTGTTGGGTTTTGTGTGTTGATGGTTATGGTTTGTATCCTGTTAATGCCATGTATTAAGGCCTGAAGTGTTGGTCCTATTTTTTCTTCTATGAACTTTATAGTTTTAGGCTTTATATTCAGGTCTTTGATCCATTTGGAAGTAGTTTTTGTAGACGGTTTGAGGTATGGGTCCTGTTTCATTTTTCTGCAAAGAGATATCTGGTTTTGCCAGCACCATTTGTTAAAAAGACTGTCTTTTCCCCATTTGATGGACTTTGGGCCCTTGTCGAAAATCAGGTTACCATAGGTGGATGGATTTACATCTGGGTTCTCAATTCTGTTCCATTGGTCAATGTATCTGTCGTTCTACCAGTACCAGGCTGTTTTGACTACTGTAGCTGTATAGTAGGTTCTGAAGTCAGGTAGTGTGAGTCCTCCAACTTTATTCTTCTTCTTCAGTAGTGCTTTACTTATTCGGGGCTTCTTCCCTTTCCATATAAAGTTAATAATTAGTTTTTCCATCTCTTTGAAGAATGTTGCTGGTATTTGGATCAGGATTACATTGTATTTGTAAATTGCTTTGGGTAGAATTGCCATTTTCACAATGTTGAGTCTGCCTATCCATGAGCATGGTATGTTTTTCCATTTATGTAGATCCCTTTGGGTTTCATACAGCAGTGTTTTGTAGTTTTCTTTGTATAGGTCTTTTACGTTCCTGGTCAGATTTATTCCTAAGTGTTTTATATTTTTAGGGGCTATTGAAAATGGTATTGATTTCCTAATTTCCTTTTCATCGTTCTCTTTACTGGTGTATAGGAATCCAACTGATTTTTCAATGTTTATCTTGTATCCTGCTACTCTGCTGAATCTTTCTATTAGTTCCAGTAGATTTCTCGTGGAGTCTTTAGGGTTTTCTATGTATAGTATCATATCATCTGTAAACAGGGAGAGTTTAACTTCTTCATTACCAATTTGGATGCCCTTTATTTCTTTCTCTTGCCTTATTGCTCTAGCTAGAACTTCCAGCACAATGTTAAATAGGAATGGTGAAAAAGGGCATCCTTGTCTTGTTCCTGTTTTTAAGGGGAATGTTTTCAGCCTCTCTCCATTAAGAATGATGTTGGCTGTTGGTGTTGCATAGATGCCCTTTATTATGTTGAGAAATTTCCCTTCTATACCAATTTTATTGAGAGCTTTTATCAGGAATAGGTGTTGGACTTTGTCAAATGCCTTTTCTGCGTCAAATGAGATGATCATGTGATTTTTTTCTTTCCTTTTATTTACGTGGTGAATTATGTTGATGGATTTTCTAATGTTAAACCACCCTTGCATACCTGGTATGAATCCTACTTGGTCGTGGTGTATTATTTTTTTGATATGATACTGAATTCTATTGGCTAGAATTTTGTTCAGAATTTTTGCATCTATATTCATGAGAGAGATTGGTCTGTAATTTTCCTTTTTTGTGATGTCTTTGCCTGGTTTTGGTATCAGCGTTATGTTGGCTTCATAGATTGAATTTGGAAGTGTTGCTTCCTCTTCTATTCTCTGAAATAGGTTGAGTAGAACTGGTACAAGCTTTTCTGTAAATGTTTTGTAGAATTCTCCAGTGAAGCCATCTGGGCCAGGGCTTTTTTTGGTTGGGAGTTTTTTTTATTACCTTTTCAATCTCTTCTTCTGTTATGGGTCTGTTCAGATTTTCAGTATCACTTTGTTGTAGTTTGGGTAGGCCGTGTGTTTCTAGAAATTTATCCATTTCCTCTAGGTTTTCAAATTTGTTGGAACACAGTTTTTCATAATATTCTGTTATAATCCTTTTTATTTCGGTTGGGTCTGTTGTAATGTCCCCCATTTCATTTCTTATTTGGGTTATTTGTGTCCTCTGCTGTTTTTCTTTTGTCCATCTGGCCAGTGGTTTGTCGATTTTGTTGATTCTTTTAAAGAACCAACTTTTGGTGTTGTTGATTCTTTCTATTGTTTTTCTGTTCTCCATTTCATTTATTTCTGCTCTGATCTTTACTATTTCCTTTCTTCCGGTGGTTGTAGGGTTTTTTTTTTGTTTTTTTTTTTTTTATATTTTATTGTACTTCAGGTGAAAGCTTACAGAGCAAATAGTTTCTCATGAAATAGTAGTACACATGTTGTTTTATGACATTGGTTAACAACCGCACAACATATTAAGCCTCTAAATTCTCAACCTTTTTTTTTTTTTATGAAAATACAGATAGCCAAAGATACACCATTTCAAAAATTTCTACATTCACAGTTCAGTGACTTTGACTACGCTCTTCCAACTGTGCTGTTATTCTCACTTAAGATGAAGGCTTACAGAACAAAATAGTTTTTCATTTAACAGTTACTACACATGTTGTCCTATGACAATGGCTAACAATCTCACAGCACATCAAGAATATCCTTACTCCACCTTGTGTTCCCTATCACCAGGGGGCTTCCTTGTCCCCTTCTGTCTTCTGGCCCTTGTCACTGGACTACTGTACCTCTTTAGTCTCATTTGGTTTTTTGGGTTTTTTTTTTTTGTTTTTTTTTAATTTTATTTTATTTTAACACCATTTCAAAACTTTTTAATTACACATTTAAGTGATATTGACTATGCTCTTCCAATTGTGCTGCCATTCTCGCCCAAGATGAAGGCTTACAGGACAAAACAGCCTCCCATTTAATAGTTACTACAAATGTTGCCCTGTAGCAGTGGTCAACAATCTCACAATACATCGACAGTGTCCTTATTCAATTTGTGTTCCTTATCATCATTTTCCTACTCCCCCTCTGCCTTCTGGCCCTTGTCACCGGACTCCTGTACCTCGTTAGTCCCATTTAGTTTTACTGGGCTGTCCACTCCCAGGATTAACATCGAACCTCAAAGGTAACTTCACCTCTGAGCTGAAAGGGTGTCTGGGGGCCACACTCTTGAGGTTTCTCTAGTATTCTTTAGGTTGTAGGCTTTTTTTGCTGTTCTCTTTCTATTTTTTTGAGTTCTATAGTTAATGTTTTGATTTGGTCCCTTTCTTCTTTTTTGATATGTGCATCTATTGCTATAAATTGTCCTCTGAGGACTGCCTTTGCTGTGTCCCAAAGGTTTTGGTATGATGTGTTTTCATTCTCATTGGATTCTAGGAATTTTTTTATTCTATCTCTGATTTCTTCTATTACCCTTTGATGTGTAAGCAGAGTATTATTCAGTTTCCATGTAGTTGATTTTTTTTCCTTGCTCTTTCTAGTGTTAATTTCTACCTTGATGGCATTGTGGTCAGAGAAGATACTTTGAATTATCTCAACGTTTTGAATCTTGTTGAGGGTTGCTCTGTGGCCTAAGATGTGGTCTATTCTGGAGAACGTTCCATGTGCATTGGAAAAGAATGTGTATTTTGCAGCGGTTGGATGGATTGTTCTATATATGTCTATGAGGTCAAGTTGGCTGATTGTGTCCTTTAGGTCTTCTGTATCTTTGCTGAGTTTCTTCTTAGTTGTTCTGTCCTTTACTGAGAGTGGTGTGTTGAAGTCTCCTACTATTATTGTGGAATTGTCAATTTCTCTTTTCAGTGCTGTTAGAGTTTTTTTATGTATTTTGGAGCCCTGTCATTGGGTGCATAGATATTTATTATGGTTATGTCTTCATGATGTATCATCCCCTTAATCATTATATAGTGTCCTTCTTTGTCTTTTATGGTAGATTTTGTTTTAAAGTCTATTTTATCTGAGATTAGAATTGCCACTCCTGCTCTTTTTTGGTAGTTGTTAGCTTGATATATTTTTTTCCAACCTTTGATTTTTAATAAATTCACATCTTTGTTTCTAAGGTGTGTCTCTTGTAGACAGCATATTGATGGATCCTGTTTTCTTATCCATTCTGTCACTCTCCGTCTCTTTATGGGTGCATTGAGTCCATTTACATTCAGTGTAATTATTGATAGATGGAAGTTTGTTGCTGTCATTTTGTAGTGCTTTTTTTTTGTGGTGCTGAAGTTTTCTTTGTTCTTCTTACTCTCTTGTGCTGAGTTACTTTTGTTTGTGGATTTTGTGTTCATTTCTTTTGTTTTTGTAGGTTTTGTTTTTGCTGAGACTTTATGTTTCTCATCTTTATTTTTATGAGTTGGTTTGTTAACTTTCTTTGTGGTTACCATGAATTTTACCCTTATCTTTATAAGTTTGAAGCAGTCTACCCTTACTTGGTATCGCCTTGCCTTCCTCTCCGTTAGAAGGTTCTATACCTATGCCATTTGTTCCCTCTTTCATTGTTTTGATGTTGTTGTCATCCTTTGATTGATTGCTCTGATTCCCTGTTGTATTTCTTTTGGTTTTGGATAGTCCTCAAGAGTTCATTTCCTAGAATGGTATCTGGTTCATATGATCCTGTGTCCTAGGTCCTACCTGAGGGTTGAAGCTGTTTGTCCTCTGATTGAAGAACTCTTTTCAATAATTCTTGTAAGTTTGGTTTGACTTTTGCATACTCCCTTAGTTTCTGTTTATCTGGAAATGACTAACTTCACCATCAAATTTGAACGAGAGTTTTGCAGGATATATTATTCTTGGCTGACAATTTTTTTCTTTCAAGATTTTATATATGTCATCCCATTGCCTTCTTCCCTGCATGGTTTCTGCCGAATAATCTGAGCTTAGTCTTATTGTTTCTCCTCTGTATGTGACTTCTTGTTTTTCACGAGCTGCTCTCAGGTATCTTTGCTTGTCTTTAGTTTTGGCGAGTGTGAATATGATATGTCTTGGTGATGTTCTTTTGGGGTCTCTTCTATAGGGTTTGTTGAGCTTCTTGGATGGCCAGCTTTTCATCTTTCACGATATTGGGGAAGTTTTCTGTCAGCAGTTCGTCAATGATCCTCTCTGTGTTTTCTGTTTTCTCCCCCTGTTCTGGGATGCCAATCACTCGTAAATTTTTGCTTTTAATTGTGTCCCACATAACTCTCAGGGTCTCTTCTTTTTTCTTTGTTCTTTTTTCTGAGTTTTCCTCAAACAGATTTGTGTCCAAGTGTTTGTCTTCAGTTCCACTGATCCTGTCTTCCACGGTTTCAAATCTACTTCTCAGCCCTTCTTGATATCATCCATTTATGAAATCTTGTTGTTTATCTTTTGGATTTCTAATTGTTGTTTTTGTATAATTTTTAGTTGTGAATTTATTTTGGCATTTTGTTCCTGCATCATCTTCCTGAATTCTTCCAATTTTCTGTCTGTATTTTCCATAAATTTGTCTATTTTTTCCTCATGTTTGTCAGCTTTTTGTCTCAGTTCTTGGAAAGTTCCGAGTATTAGTGATTTGAGTTCCCTATCAGGTACTTCTAGTGCATTTTCTTCCACAGGAGAGTTATCTGGTGTTTCAATTTGGACGCCTATTGGAGCCATCTTGTCTTGTTTTTGTAAATGTTTTGATATTGTTTGCTGTTTTGGGGGCATTCAGTAGATATTTCTCTCATTTATTGATTGTAGATTTTTTTTGTTTCGTCCTTGTGGTAAAGCTGGGCAGGTCTAGCTGAAAATTAGCCACTGGGACGGGTTGTTTGTGGCACTCACCGCAGCCACCAGGACGGTCAGTAGTCAGTGCTGGGCAGGTTCCAATAGGGCGTGCCTGCACAGCTTGGTGGTGTGATGTCAAGTGCACGGTGCAGGTAGGCAGGATGCAGCGGGGAGATGGTTATGTGTGAAGCTAAGCTGGATATGGGAGAGAGGAGAAAGGAGCAGAAGCAAAAAAACATACAAACATAAAAGAATGCTAGGGGAGCTTGCCATTGGAATGGACAGATGAGAGACTATGGAATGGAGAAAACCAGAAGGGGGAAGAGAAAGAAAAGGAAAGAATAAACAAATAAAAATCAGAAAAGTTAAAGAACTGCAAAGTTCACAGGGATCCCACTGATGCAGCTATGAGGCCTGGGGAAGTCAGTCTCAGGTTTCACAGCACAGGCTGGCCAGAAGGCGCAGAGGCATACAATGCCTGGTATTCAGGGATCAGAAAGAGAAGGAAGAGATAGTGAGATGAGAAACTGAGCAATGAAGAAAGACAAAAGGGAAAAAGAGGGAAAAGAAAACAAAACTAATCAAAAAAGAAAAAAAAAAAAAAAAGCAACACCAGCAGTCAACGAATGGCACTCAGAGAGCCAGCCAGTGCAGGCTGGTGTTTCTGGACAAGAGACTGTGTCCGTGGGAAACAGAGGAGGCCGAGTGTGAGTGAAGAAGGGTGGAGAGTGGGAAAGTGTATATCACAAATTGCCTGCACTCTGGGGACCCTCAGAAAGGAGCAAAGAGGGTGCACGGAGCCAAGCACCCTAGTGAAAGGAGGGGGAGGCAGCGAGAGGCAAGCAAGAAACCAAAAGAAGCAGGAGAAAAAGAAAAAAAAAAAAAAAAGCAGCACCAGCAGCCAACAAACGGCATCCAGAGAGCCGCCCGCCCGGGTGCACGGAATCCAAGGAGCCAGCAGACCCCGGTGAAGAGACTGCGGCTACGGGAAGCAGAGGAGCAAATGAACAAAAGCCCCGGGATCTCACCAGCACGGCAGCCCAGACCTGGAAGCAGCCACACACCCAAACGCAGCCCCACAGTCCTGCAGGAAAGGGCAAAGACGGCACTCGGAACCAGGCACCTGAGCAAAAGTAGGGGGAGGCAGCGAGAGGCAAATGAGAAACCAAAAGAAGCAGAAAAAGCAACACCAGCAGCCAACAAATGGCATCCAGAGAGCCGCCCGCCCAGGCGCACGGTATCCAAGCAGCTGGCGGCCCCGGGTCAAGAGATTGTGGCCGTGGGAAGCAGAAGAGCAAACGAACCAAGGCCCTGGGATCTCACCAGCGCAGCAGCCCAGACCTGGAAGCAGCTGCACTCCCAAACGTAGCCCTACAGCCCCGCAGGAAAGGGCAAAGACAGCGCTCGGAGTCAGGCACCCAAGCAAAAGGAGGGGGAAGCAGTGAGAGGCAAGTGAGAAACCAAAACAAGCAGAAAAAGAAAAAGGAGAAGAAAAAAAAAAAAGCAACACCAGCAGCCAACAAACGGCACCCAGAGAGCCGTCCGCAGAGGCGCACGGAATCCAAGCAGCCAGCAGTCCCGGGTCAAGAGACTGTGGCCACGGGAAGCAGAGGGGCAAATGAACAAAGGCCCCGGGATCTCACCAGCACGGCAGCCCAGACCTGGAAGCAGCCACACGCCCGAACGCAGCCCCACAGCCCCGCAGGAAGGAGCAAAGATGGCTCTGGGAACCAGGTACCCGAGCAAAAGGAGGGGGAGGTGGCAGAAAAAGGAACACCAGCAGCCAACAAACGTCACCCAGAAAGCCGCTGGCCCGGGCACGCAGAATCCAAGCAACCACCGCCCCCCGGCCCAGGGACCTTGGCCACGAGAAGCAGGGGAGCCCCAGCCGGGGCGAAGAGGGGTGGGGGGTGGGAAAGCGCACACCGCAAATTACCGGATGTTTTGTCTCTCACTGGATGCTCCGTGAGGCTGCTCTCCCATTCTCCCATTTGCTGGTCTCCGATAGGAGTCCAAGATGGTGGATCCACGCTGCATTAGCTGGTAGGGGGCCTCTGCATGAATCTCTCTTCGCTCTCCATTCCCTTTCAGTATTCTCACTCCGTTTGGTGTTTTGCTGAGTTCTTTATCTCTTCATTTGATGTTCTAGGGTTTCAGGATTGTTGATTCTCTGTTTGGCTTAGTTTTTCGGATCTTTGCTGTGGAGGGACAGCGTGGTGCTTCTGCCTAGAGCGCCATCTTGCCGGACTCCCGTAAATTCTTATATGATGTTTCATTGTCTCTCTTTTTGAGATGCTAATAATGATAAACATTGCCTAGGTCCATCAATTTGCTCTCTTTATTAGGGTTGTAAAATGGTAACATTCTAACTCTATCATTCTGTCTTCATTTATTAGCAGGAAGACATCTATAAGGAGGAAGTTCCTCTCATCAACTGTTTGGTTAATTGATGTGTAGATTATTTAAGAAAGGCATGATAAAAGCTTGATTCTTTCACTATTTACCAGATTTCAAAATATTAAGATAGTTATTTAGCTTCCTTCAAAGGTGACTAAATGCATTTTTCCCCCATGACATCATTAAGAACTTGAGATTGAAACTCATGATTAATAAACTCATGTTGTGATTATTAATTCTTTTTGAATCCTTATTGAATCTCAAATCATCTCATCCCAAATAATCTCATAAGCCAGTGTGGTAACCTATTCAGGCTAGTTCCTGAGTCCTTTTGACATGATCCTGTGATCTCTCGTGGCTGCCTTGTTTGGGGCTGTGACAAGTCTTTTTTTGTATGTTTCCTGTCCAGATCTGGAATCTGCCATTTCTCACTAAAAGGAGCCTTGGCTCCTTTTAGTGGGAAATGGTATTCAGAGCACACAATCCAGTGATGTGCTCATTGCAAACGCATTGATCATTGTTTTTTGGTCTTTTTAGTGGCCAAAGCTAAAAATATGATTTTTTTTTAAGATAAATTCACCATTTGATTTCCAGGTAACAAATCATTAGTATACAGTATAAAAATAAGTTGTCTTTTCTAGTATTTATATCTCTTGTTTCTTTTCTTCTTTAATTGCATTGACTTAATCTTCTAGTTAATTAATTGTGATAATTTTAGACTGTCTTATTCATAGTAAACATTCTTAATAAACAAGAGACATAAAAAATTCTTTCTTAAGCAAATCCTCCTTCACATGAAGGGTAGATTCTATTTTAGGTGTTGACAAACTATGGCCCATGGGTCAAATCTGGCCCACCTTTTTTTCTGTATAGCCCATGAATTAAGAATAAGTGTTACATTTTTAAACAATTGAAAAAAAGTCAGAAGAAGAAGAATATTTTGTGACACAAAAATTATATGAAATTCAAATTTCACTGTCTGTAAATAAAGTTATATTGGAATAGGAGCACACCCATTCATCTCCATATTATCTGTGGCTGCATTCATACTAGAATGGGAGCGCTGAGTAGTTGCTACAGAGACCATGTGATACAGCTCACAGAGGCTAAAAAATACTTACTGTCTGGCTCTTTACAGAAAACATTTACCAACTCCTGTCCTATTTAGTCATGGTGTGTTTTCATTTAATAAACTTGTAAATTTAATAGCCTTTATTATATTACAACTCTCTTCCTAAGTTTTACCACTGTGTGGAGTTTTTTTGTTTGTTTTATGGTGGTAAAGGGTAGTTGTGATTTTTGCTTGTTTTGTTTTGATTTGGAACTGTTTCTCAGTTTTGGTAACAGGCAGACTTTCAAGTGAATTGGGAAATTTTTTTCATCTTTAAAGGCTCTGAAAATATATAACATAAACGTAAACTATCTGGATCAAGCACTTTTTGAAGATAGAATTTTGTCAATTTTTGTGTCTTCTATAATCATCACATATTCAGAAAATCTGTTTCTTCTTCAATAAAATTTGGCAATTAATATATCTTCAAAATTATCCATATTCTTCAGATTATGTGCATACTGTTTTATAAAGTTTGTTCCTAAAGTTGCTTTCAATATACTCAACATCTGTAAATATAATCCTTTCTCATTACTGGTTTACAATTATGTTTTTTTCTCTTGCATACTTGATCAGACTGGTCAGAAGTTTGTCTGATTTTTTATCTTTTCAAAAATCAGCTTAAATGTGCTAATCAATTCTAAGATTTTTTTCTATTTTCTAATCCATTCATCTTTGCTTTCTTTGCTTTATGTTTGTGTTTTTTCCCCATATTTTTAAGTCTAATGCTCATTTCGTCTATTTACGTCTTCCTTGTCTAATTATAGCCCACCTAAGCTCTGCTGAGGAGTATGACTTTGGCTTCTTGCATGAGGCTATTTTTTTCAGTATTTTTTAAGCTGTCTGTAAATACAGTTTTGATTTGCTTTTCAATTGAAAAATTATTGATAAGTATTTTGCTTTGTCTATATCTAAGTCATTCTACTTCAAGTGTAACTTCATCAATTTTGCCTAAGAGCTTTTGTTTAATGTATATACATATATCTGTATACATGTATATTTGATATCATTTGATGCATTTTTTAAAATTTTTTATTGTGTTTTAGGTGGAAGTTTACAGTGAAAATTAGTTTTTCATTCAAAAATGTATACACAAATTGTTTTGTGACATTGGTTGCAATCCCCATAATGTGTCAGCACTCTCCCCCTTTCCCTTTCCACTGTAGGTTCTCTTCGTCCATTCGTCCAGTTTTCCCGTCCCTTCTTGCCTTCTTGTCTTTTCTTTTGAGCAGGTGTTGCCCATTTGGTCTTATATACTTGACTGAACTAAGAAGCACATTTCTCATGTGTGTTATTGTTTGTTTTATAGGCCTCTCTAATCTTTGGATGAAAGGTGGACTTCAGGAGTGGCCTCAGTTCTGAGTTAGCAGGGTGTCCAGGGGCCATAGTCTAAGTAGTTCCTCCAGTCTCTCAGACCAGTAAGTCTGGTCTTTTTTTGTGAATTTGAATTTTGTTCTGCATTTTTCTACTACTCTGTCTGGGGCCCCCTACTGTGATCCCTGTCAGAGTGGTCAGTAGTGGTAGCCAGGCCCCATATAGTTTTTTTAGGCTCAGGCTGGTAGAGGCAGTGATTCATGAGATTCATTAGTCCCTTGGACTAATATTTTCCTTTTGCCTTTGGTTTTCTTCATTCTCCTTCACTCCGAACATGATGGGACTGATAGATGTATCGTAGATGGTTGCACACAAGTTTTTAAGACCCCAGACACTACTTACCAAAGTAGGATGTCAAACATTTTCTTTATGAACTATGTTATGCCAATTGACCTAGATGTCCCCCAAGACCATGGTCTCCAGCCCTCAGACTTAGTGACTCAAGGTGTTTGGGTGTGCCTAGGAAGCGTCTATGGCTTTGCCTTGTTCGGTTTGTGCTGACTTCCTCTATATGTGCTGACTTTCTTCTCACCAAAGTTAACACTTGTCTGCTATCTTGTTAGTGACTTCTCCTCCCTACCCCTCCCCTCCCTCATAATCATCAAAGATTGTTTTTTTCTGTATGTAAACCTTTTCTTGGGTTGTTCTAATAGTGGTCTCATACAATATTTGTCCTTTTGTGATTAACTTATTTCACTCAGCATAATGCCCTCCAGATTCATCCATGTTGTGAGATGTTTAATGGATTGATCATTGTTCTTTATATTTGTGTAGTATTCCATTGTGTGTATGTACGATGGTTTGTTGCCAACTCATATGTTGATTGGCACGTAGGTTTTTTCATCTTTTCCTATTGTGAATAATGCTGCAATGAACATGGTGTGCATATATCTATTTGTGTAACGGCTCTTATTTCTCTAGAATATATTCCTAGGAGTGGGATTGCTGGATTGTATGGTATTTCTATTTCTAGCTTTTTAAGGAGATGCTGTATTGTTTTCCATAGTGGTTGTACCATTTTATGTTCCCAGCAGTTGATGCATAAAATTTAACAAATATACCTAATGTGCCTTTTAGCAATATGAAATAAGCCTCTTTCTCATGAAATGCTTTGTGCCTTGGATTCTGTTTTGTGTAATATTAACCTTGCTGTCCCAGTTATCTTTGCCTTTGCTTGGTATGTGTTTCCAAACCTTAGTATTCTTTTAATCATGCAGTAGTATTTTGTTTGGTATTTTGTGTCCTTCATAAACAATATATGTTCAAATATTTTTTTCTTAGCTCAGTCTGAGAGGCTTTATCTTTTAATACAAGATTTTAAGCCATTTACATTTATTTTTACAATTCATATATTTGAACAGACTTGTAATTTATTTTATGCATCCAAGAGTAAGCATGAATATACTAAAAATATAAACAAAAGTTAATCAATGGTTACAATTTTATTCTTTTCATTTTATGTTACCTAGTTATAATAATGATGATTACCAATATGTATGAGCTTACTATGTGCCAGACATTGATCCAGCAGTGCTGCATGTATTAACTCATTCAATTCTCACAATATGAGGTAACCATTTAATATATGAGAAAACTGAAGCACAAAGAGTAAGTGAGAAAGATCTGACTTAAATGTCTATGCCTTTAGTTTTTTTTTTTGTTTGTTTTTTTTGGCTTTAACAAAGAGAAATTGATTTCTTCACAGTAAGGTAGGCTGAAAGTCCATATTCAGGGCGTCAGCTCCAGGGGAAGTCTTTTTCTCTCTGTCGGCCTTCTTCTCTTTGGTGTTCCCCTGGACTAGGAGCTTCTCTGTACAGGGACCCCTGCCCAAAGGATGCGCTCTGCTCTCGGAACTACTTTCTTGATGGTACGAGGTCTCCCTGTCTCTCTGCTCAGTTCTGTCTTTATAGCTCAAGACATTGCCTCAGGATACAATCCAATCTTGTAGACTGAGTCCTGCCTTACTAACATAGCTGCCACCCATCCTCCCTCGTTAACATCATAGAAGCAGGATTTACAACATATAGGAAAACCACACAATACCAAGAATCATGGCCCAGCCAAATTGATACACACATTTTTTGGGGGACATAATTCAAACCATGACATTCCACCCTTTGGCCCCAAAAAAATCACATCCTTGCAACATGCAAAACATATTCACCCCATCATATCATAGCAAAAGTCTTAACTCCAAGTCCAAAATCCAAAAATTCCTCTTCATCTGTGAAATCTAGAATACAAGTTATCTGCTTCCAAAGGTACAATGGCAGAACAGGCACAAGCTAGACATTTCCATTACAAATGGGAGAAAGAAGTGATAACAGGCACCATGCAAGTCAGCAGAACACATTACATTAGCCCTCAAGGCTTTCCAAATAATCCTCTGTTGTCTGAGACAATTTACACAATGGCCCTGCCCTCCAGACTTGAGGTATTGGCCACAGTCTCTGGATTTTGAGTGGAGGCCCCTCAGCCCTGGGCTTCAGCTCCGCCTTCCAGGCCCACTGGGACAGCAACTCTGCTCCTTTGGCTTTAGGCTCACCATTCTCCTAGTCCATCGGAGTGACAACTCCACCCTTAGAAACACCAGAGTCCATGGCTCTACCCTTTGGAACCCCTGAGGTCATGGCCATACCTTTTGAGACTGAAGCAGCTTGGCTTCTTGTGTCCCTTGTCTCTTCAGCTTCTGCTTCTCTTTCCTGTGGCCTCTTGGCTCTCAGGCCTCATGCCCGCATCTGCCCTGCTGGGGAAAGTGTTCCAAAGCTCTGTAGCTCCACCGGTATAAGTGCCTGGAGGCACCCTGCTCCTCCAGAAAGCCTCCTGCACACAGGCATTCAGCTCTCTCGTTCCATGGGTCGGCTCCAGTGCCATCTTGCTCTGGTCCCTTGGTTCTGCTGCTGTAGGTTCTCTGCTGTTGCTGGTTCTCTGTCATTGCCATACATCTATCCATTCACAGTTTTAAAACCGCTTCCACATTTTAAGTATCTGTTAGAGCAGCACCCCACTCTCTCTGTACCAAATTCTTAGTTATCTAGTGCTGCTACAACAAAAATACCACAAGTGGATGGCTTTAACAAAGAGAAATTTATTTCTTTACAGTAAGGTAGGCTGAAAGTCCAAATTCAGGGCATCAGCTCCAGGGGAAGTCTTTTTCTCTCTGTCGGCCTTCTTCTCTTTGGTGTTCCCCTGGACTAGGAGCTTCTCTGCGCAGGGACCCTGGCCCAAAGGTTGCACTCTGCTCCCGGCACTACTTTCTTGATGTTATGAGGTCCCCGCCTTTAGTATTTTTTGTTGAATATTATGATAGAGCTTGATAGGTATTCTTGATATTACCAAGGAAGTGTCCTTCTAGTCCCTGTGCATCAACAGGGATTGGTGATGGATTTTACTAAATGACCTTCAATATCTATCAACATGTACTGCATTCTTCTTTTGTATCTGTTATAATTGCCTTGCAAGAAGATATTTAACAGGCCCATGATGATATAGGAGCCCTGGTAGCATACAGGTTAAAAGCTCAGCTGCTGACCGAAAGCTCAGCAGTTCAAATCCACCAGCTGCTCCTTGGAAACTCTATGGGGCAGTACTACTCTGTCCTATAGGAGCACTATGAGTTAGAATTGACTCGATGGCAAAGGATTTGGATGATGATACATTTCACAAATAATGAGATATTTTGACCATCACAATGGGAAAATGTGCAGACATAATTAACAGGCAATTTGCAAAGGAAGAAAAAGAAATGACTAATAAAATATTAAAATATCCGCCTATTAAGTTGGCAAAGAGAAAACAAATACATACTGCTGCTGAGGGTAAGGAAGATGGACATTCTCTGTATATGGCAGTGGTAAAAGCAAGGGTTTCAGAATCAGACCTGGATTCTAATCCAGATGGCTCCATTCTAGCTGTTCTTTTATACAGGCATTCATTCATTCATCCAGCGACCATGTATTGAGTTCCCGCTGTTTACTAGGCCCTATTCTAGTGCTCCACACCCTTAGAGAGATACATTTAATAGATAGAAAAGACAATTTAAAAAATGCTTCACAAAGTGATGTAAGCTGTTAAAGATATAAAATGTGTTGATGTGATAGGGAGACTGATGTGGGTGGAGAAGGTGGGAAGTAGGGATGGAGTTGAGCCTCCCTTAGTCAGTATGATCAGAAAAAGCATCTCTAGGAGGTGGCCTTTTTGCTGAGAGGTAAAAGAAAAGGATCTAGACATACAAGCCCAAGGGAAGAACAACCCAAGCAGAGAGAACAGTGATTACAAAGGCTGTGAGTTTAGAAAATCTTGGTAGTTTAATAAATAAAAAGAGATTCAGCATGGCTGTTCAGTGTTTTTTTTTTTTTTCACATGGCAGCGGCCAGGTCAGGCGTCTGCTTATAGTCCTTGAAAATGATTTATTACTTAACGCCTATCAAAATAAGTGTTGTTTTGTGCAAAACAAGCTTCGTGGCCCATCCAACCTCAGATGGAAAGATTAAGTCAGTTGTTGCTTATAAAGAGGTAGCAAAAGGCTTAGTGCATAATAGGCACTCATCATTAGCTGTCATCATCATCACCCTTAGTGTCATTATTTTTCTTGCTGGTAGGAGTACAAACAAGTATACTGTCTCCAGAGAGTATTTAGCAATATGTATCAAAAACTTAGAAAATTTTATATCTTTGACCCAGAGTTCTTTTTCTAGGAATTTATCTTGAGAAAATATTTTAAAATGTACCTCAAATTCTATCCACATGAATGTTTATTTCATAGTTATTTATAGTAGGGACAACTTGGAAAGAACCACAATGTTCAAATTAGTAGGAGTGGATATATAAACTGTGTTATATTCGTATGATGAAATACTAAGATGCCGTGAAAATTATGTTACGGAATAATACAAAATAGAAAAACGTTCATGATATATTAAGTGAAAAAAGCCTGGGCACAAAAATACATACTGTAAATATGACCCAAGTTATTTAAAATACATTCTTATTTCTAGATTTTTCATCATGTTTGATTTTGTTTTCTCTCTCTCTTTCTCTCTGTGTGTGTGTATGTGTGTGTCTGTGTACATGCACATGGACACAGAGCTTGAAGATATTATTATACAGATTTGGCATGTATTCATTTTGTAACTAAGAAAAAACACAATAATTTTTTTTTTTTTATATTTTATTGTACTTCAGGTGAAAGCTTACAGAGCAAATAGTTTCTCATGAAATAGTAGTACACATGTTGTTTTTTGACATTGGTTAACAACCCCACAACGTATTAAGCCTCTAAATTCTCAACCTTTTTTTTTTGATGAAAATTACAGATGGCCAAAGATACACCGTTTCAAAAATTTCTACATTCACAGTTCAGTGACATTGACTACGCTCTTCCAACTGTGCTGTTATTCTCACTTAAGATGAAGACTTACAGAACAAAATAGTTTTTCATTTAACAGTTACTACACATGTTGCCCTATGACAATGGTTAACAATCTCACAGCACATCAAGAATATCCTTACTCCACCTTGTGTTCCCTATCACCAGGGGGCTTCCTTGTCCCCTTCTGTCTTCTGGACCTTGTCAGTGGACTGTTGTACCTCATTAGTCTCATTTGTTTATTTATTTATTTATTTATTTTTATTTTATTTAAACACCATTTCAAAACTTTTTACTTACACATTTAAGTGATATTGACTATGCTCTTCCAATTGTGCTGCCATTCTCGCCCAAGATGAAGGCTTACAGGACAAAACAGCCTCCCATTTAATAGTTACTACAAATGTTGCCCTATAGCAGTGGTCAACAATCTCACAATACATCGACAGTGTCCTTATTCAATTTGTGTTCCTTATCATCAGTTTCCTACTCTCCCTCTGCCTTCTGGCCCTTGTCACCGGACTCCTGTACATCGTTAGTCCCATTTAGTTTTACTGGGGTGTCCATTCCCAGGCTTAACATCAAACCTTGAAGGTAACTTCACCTCTGAGCTGAAAGGGTGTCTGGGGGCCACACTCTCGAGGTTTCTCTAGTATTCTTTAGGCCAGTATATCTGGTCTTCTTTTTTTTTTTTTTTTTTTTTTTTTTTGGGAGTTAAAATTATGCTCTACATCCTACTCCAGCTCTGCCCAGAACCCTCTGTTGTGATCCTGGTCAGAAGAGTCATTGGTGGTAGCCGGGCACCATCCAGCTGTACTAGGCTCAGTCCCGTGGAGGCCTTGGTAGCTGTGGACCATTAGTCCTTCGGACTAATCTTTTCCTTGTATCCTGTTCTCTTCGTTCTCCCTTGTTCCCGAAGGGTTGAGATCAGTGGAGTATCTTAGATGGCCGCTCATAGGCTTTTAAGACCCCAGACACTACTCACCAAGGTAGAATGTAGAGCATTATCTTTATAAGTAGTGTCATGCCAATTGAGCTAGATGTTCCCCGAGATCATGGTCCCCAGAGCCCTCCGTCCAACAACTCAGTCCCTTGGGGGGTTTGGATGTGTCTATAGGGCCTCCATGACCTTTCCTTGTGCAGGTTGTGTTAGTTTCCCCTGTACTATGTACTATCTCATCTCTCACCCAAGTTACCACTTACCTATTACCTATTTAGTATCCCCCCCCCCCCATCCCTGGTAACCAACAAGGATTGTTACATTTTGCATGTGAATTTTTTCATGGGTTTTTACAATAGAGGTCTCATACAATATTTGTCCTTTTGTGATTGACTTATTTCACTCAGCATGATGTCCTCCAGTTTCATCCATGTTATGAGATGGTTCACCGATTCATTGTTCTTTCTCGTTGCATAGTACTCCATTGTGTGTATGTACCATAGTTTGTGTATCCATTCGTCTGTTGATGGACATCGAGGTTGTTTCCATCGTTTTGCTATTGTGAATAATGCTGCCATGAACATAGGTGTGCATATGTCTATTCGAGTGATGACTCTTATTTCTCTAGGATATATTCCTAGGAGTGGGATTGCTGGATCAAATGGTACGTCTATTTCTAGCTTTCTGAGGAAACGCCATATCATTTTCCAAAATGGCTGTATCATTTTGCATTCCCACCAGCAGTGTATAAGAGTTCCCGTCTCTCCGCAGCCCCTCCAACATTTGTTATTTCCAGTGTTTTTGATTCGTGCCAGTAATGCCGGGGTGAGATGGTATCTCATTGTGGTTTTAATTTGCATTTCTCTAATGGCTAGTGAAAACACAATAATTTTTTAACTTATTGCTCTAACTTTTTCAAATTGTATTGGTGCTTAAATACAGATAAATTAACTACAAAAAGAAACTCCCTATTAATATCTGTGTTAGAAAGCTTTAAGTAATTTCTTCATAATTGATTCAATACTGCTTCATTTTTGTTAAATCCTGTTAGTTTTAATTTTCAGCTCTTCTGTGATACTAACTAGAGTCTTTGGATAGGCACTTGAATAGCATATTCTACTAACTAGTTATCCTGCAAAGTGTTCTACCCTAAGGCAATTTCAGTCTCCCAGGCCTGTGGGCCTTATAAGTCATAATACAGAATTTGTCTTTCTTCTTGAACTCTGTGAAAAGTCATTGAAATGATTTCATCAAGGGAAGGTTATAATCAGGTCTGTTTTCTCAGAGTCCCTCTTGCAACAGTGTGGGAAATGGGTGGGAAAGAGGAAATTCTAGAAGCAGGAAGCCCAGTTAGAAAGCTGATGCAGTGATCCAGGTAGAGATGATGGTAGTCTGAACTAGGATGGATGGTGACAAGAGGGATGAAGGTTCAGTGGTCAGGACTGGGTGATTGGATGAAGTGGGGAAGGTGGGAAAGTGAGCAGTTGAGAACGATAGTCAATTTCGGGGTTGGGCAACAGAGGGGAAGGTGTGTAGTGAGGTAGAGAACAGAAAAGAAACAGCAGATTTTGTGAGAGATGATAAGTTGAGTTTGGATAAGTTAAGATAAGATGGTTTTGGAGCTTTCAATGAAAGAGGTCTGGTAAACAGTCATATATGCAGGTCTGGAGCTAAGGAATGAGATATAGTCTGGAAATAGAGATTTGAGAGTCATCTGGGCAGAGAAGGAAATTGAAGCCATGGAAATTGATGTGCTGCCCTGACCTTGATCTTCCCCTTAAATGATCAGACCGTTCTCAGCTGAGACTGAAGAAGGCTTAGTTAAGTTTGAAAAGAGTGAGGATGTCCCCTGTAAGCAAATGAGTTGTCTAAATGTTGCATTTATTATTAAAGATGGAGGAACAGTCAATTCTTTTTAAAGATGTCCATAATCAAAAGAATACCATACTCTATTGCCCTTTAAAGAGCAAAGTGGCCCAATCCCTTTCTGCATTTTAAAATTGGTTTTCCCAGCTGTACTTAGAAAGCAGATAATAGCTTTCAAAAAGACATACTTGATTTAAAAATAAAAACTATTAAAATGCCTATACGTATCTGTCATGTCAGTTTGAAAACCCCCCATTCCTGATGGAGGTCAGGCAATCTGCTGGTCTAATCCAGTTGAGATGAGGGCTCTTTACCTAGGTAGTCGGTGAGAAGTACAAGGAGTCCACAGACAACCACCATCCTTGGCTTAACTCAGGCAGAGGCAGGGTAATATGCAACAGCAAGGAGTGGAGACAAGGCATTATTTGTATTTGTACCTTAAACGGGGCTAGACAGTGCTTCTGGAGGATGTTTACAAGAGTCAGGGACATGCCTCTGGGTTTCCCAGTGGTCAGAGGCAGTGAGAGGACCTAGTATATTATTTCTATGTAGGGAATTGTCCAGAGACCTCAGATCAGGCATCTTTACAGGCAGACCAGAACCAAAAATTCATTTGCCTGCTCCCCTGCTCACTTTTTACTACATAAGCATCAGCCAACTAACCTAAGCCAACTAACCAAGAATCAGGAATTGAACCTTCCTGTGCCGTTAAACTGAATGCAAAGGAAGATCATCCTGAAAACTCCCACTTTCTCTTTGGGAGACCAATTTTGGTTGTTGATGTCTTTGCTCTGGGATTTGTGGTGTTTGGCCTTGGATTTGCATCCCACAAGCATGAGAGACTGCTGACGACTATCGCATACTAATTACAGACTTCAGCCTTTTTTAGGGGCCCCTGTAAAATGTCTTTATAAATACTAGAAGTAATAATTTTATGAAGTGCCTGCAACTTAGCTGTATAAAATTATTTGGAGCGTGGTCTTGTTTTCATGTAAATATGAGCGTCTTGCAGATAGAGAAGATAAAGTTTGCAACGTGAGTTAAGACAGGATTTATTCATTTAAGAGTGCATTTCCTGCTGTGGGTAGTTGAAGCAGTTTTATTCAAAACGTCATTTTCATGCATCAACAAATACTATCCATTGACTCAATAAACACTTATTGACAGTTGTGTAATGAGGGAGATATAAATGAAGGATAAGAAGCTGTACGTGTCTTTTCCCATTGCCGTTGAGTCGATTCCGACTCATTGCAACCCTATAGGACAAAGTAGAACTGCCCCATAGGGTTTCCAAGGCTTGAATCTTTATGGAAGCAGACGGCCACATCTTTCTCCCTTGGAGAAACCTTTTGGTTAGCAGCCTAGTGTTTAACTACTGTGCCACCCGGGCTCCTTGATGAGTAGTTAAGGAAGGCTTTTATGTAAAGATGATGTTTAAAATGGGAGACTAATGACACAATGGTGACCTTAAGAGTGGTGGCAAAGTTTGGAAAATAAGCTGGTTTGTGAAAGTAGATCCTCTTTTAAGGAAACAGCACAAAAGAGAACATTATGGCTTAATTACTAGCTTTTACCTGAATGAAATGCTCTCTCATTAAATAAAGAAAAAAACAATCTTGCTATCTTTTGAGAGTGTTTTCTTAAATATGAAACACAAGAAGCTCTTCTAGGGGAAGTGCCGGCAGTGGGTCTAGGGTGATCAGGTCACACTTTATCCTCTCCTGAGTTACTGTCAGCATTCGGGCTGAATATGTGCCTTCTGGAAGACACACTCCTTATTTCTAAGAGAGAAGGAATGCTGCTTAGGGCTTTGTTAACTGATGATAGAAACCATTTGAAGAGTTTTACTTCAAACAGCTCAGACTCATCTAGAAATCCCTGATTCTGCAGAGCTACTACACTTGGCCCACCAGAAGGATCCTGTAAACGTGTGTTTTATGTCCTACTTGCAGAAATATGAGTTCTGAGAGAATGCCTCCACAGGTTGCCCCTACTCTTGCCTGGCTTGAAAGAAGCAGTGGTTCTTCATAACGGCTAGAAAGTCAGTTTACAGAGGCTAAAAGGATATTCTCTAAGCAATCATAGGCAGTGAACCCCAGGCCCTGGCAAAAATAAGACACACTCCCACCCTCCACCATTCCCACAACATCCTATGATACACAGGGGCTGAGTAAGCATTTGTCCAATAAAGTACATTTTCCTCCACTTACTTCACTGTTATGGATTGAATTGTGTCCCCCCAAAATATGTTTCAATTCAGCTAGGCCATGATACTCAGTATTGTGTGGTTGTCCTCCATGTTGTAATCTGACATAATTTTCCTGTGTGTTGTAAACCCTAACCTCTATGATGTTAATGAGGCAGGGTTAGAGGTAATGAGGCAGGACACAATCTACAGGATTAGGTTGTGTTTTGAGTCAATCTCTTTTGAGATATGAAAGACAGAAGCCAGCAGAGAGTAGAGGGACCTCATTACCACCAAGCAAGAAGACCCAAGGTCCCTGTGCTGATAAGCTCCTAAACAAGGGGAAGACTGATGAGCAGACAGAGAGAGAAAGTCTTTCCTTGGAGCTGGTGCACTGAATTCAGACTTCTAGCCTCCTAAACTGTGAGACAATAAATTTTTGTTTGTTATAGCCATCCATTTGTGGTATTTCTGTTACTGCAACACTAGATAACTAAGACATGCACCCTTTCACACTTCCACCAACCTCTTTTCACCTTGACGGCTATCCAAGCTTCCTGCCAGAAAGTTGAGAAAAAGCTAAGTATATTAACTCTCTCAAGGGAACAACCATGTTGTTTTACTTGGAGGCACAGGGCAAGGACTGCAGTTTCAAGCCTCAGTTAAATAGGGGAAGGAAAGAGCAGGCACGCTCCTTCTAAAGAAGTGCCGCGGTAACATATGCTCATCCTGTTTGTAAGTTTGATGCTCTCATTAGGATATATAAAACACGTGAGGTGCCCCAGCAGCGGTAAAACTTTTTCTGAGTAGTGGGGAGCCAGGCTTAACCATTTATATGTCCCAGACCACTGTGACAACCTGATAGAAGATAAAGGCCTCTTTCCAGCAAAGTGTATTTCTGTACATAAACAGACTTACATCTGATTTCACGGGATTTATAAACTCCTGACAGATCCTTGGTGGTACAGTGGTTAAGCACTTGGCTGCTAATCAGAAGGTTGGTGATTTGAACCCACCCCACACTGCAAGGGAGAAAGATGGGGCAGTCTACTTCCATAAAGATTTACAGCCTTGGAAACCCTATAGGGCAGTTCTACTCTGTCCTATAGGGTCACTATAAGTTGGAATCAACTTGGCAGCAATGAATAAACCCCTTAAGTCTATGCATAACCCTTGGGTTGCGAGCTTAGGGTTATAGTCCATGGTTGATTTGGCCAGCATTCTTAGGAATTTCTGGCCACCATTCTAGGTAGATAACCCAAACACTCCTGACTGGCTGAGAAATGTCCAAGGCTGGCTCCTATAATAACAGCAGGGGGGCTCAGACAAGAGATTGTGACACAGCCAAACTAACAGCTCAACATCCTTGGTAGACTCCAGGATGACAAGAAACTTGGGTTTGCTCTTATACTCTGATTTCTAGCTTTGCTCTGGGATTCACTTTCATTGGGCAGAGTTTTCTCCCTCGTAAGAAGATGCCAGCTGGTCTGGCCTGAATGTTGCTGAACTGACCAGCTATTTATGTGACAGCTTGTTTTTCTCCTCCTTTCTGGTTGCGTACCAGTCAAGACAGAGCATGGAGAGAACACGAATGGACAATGAGGAACATTTAAGGGTTATTCTCTCCCATGATCATATAACATTAACTTCTCCTTTGGAGTCCATATTTTTTAACTGGAATCATTTAAACTACAGCTTTCAGAATGTGATACTCTGCAGATATGCCCTTCCAAGACAGTCATCCACTGTTCTTTTTCCAGTATCTGAACAGCACATTACAACTTTTAAAATAATGTAGTTATTGATGATGGTACTCTTCTCCACCTTCTTTCTCATTATCTCTGCAAAACCTGTTCTCACCCTATGAAAGCTTGGACACATTGCCCATTATGTTAATATTCTCCATGCCATCGTGGGGTTGCTAAATGGCACACAAAAATCAGGAGCAGAATTGGGTTAAGTGAAGCGGAGTCTGGGTCTAGACCTGACTGGGCCACAAATGAGCCATGTGACTCCTCCCCAGGCTTATAGTCTTCATCTGCCAAGGAGGGGTTGGCAGTGATGGTCTCTAACTTCCTGCAAATGTTTACATTCTAAGAGTCTATGACTCCAGCTAATTAATGTCTATCATAACATAGTGTCTCTCAAAGTTATCACTATGATGTCAGATTTTGGGTAAGTAAAAGAAAGCATAGAATCCATGAGGCTAGAACTTTCTGCTTTAATATTGAGTCACACTGATACTGAAAAAAATCATTTAACTGAAGAGTATCTCTCTGTAATTATCAGTGCGGGGTTGAAATTTGAAAACTCCATATTTGTTCTCACTAATTTTTAGAGTGAAGTTGAGCACCAATCTAGCAAACTCAGATAGGAGACCAAAATTGGCACAAAAATGGTTTTCTCTTGTACTGGGGACATTGGCAGACTGTAACTAATAGCTAAAATACGACTATAGTGGTCATGCCTTTACTTGGACAGCTCCTAGTGTCCACCCTCACAAGCCTGACAGATGAGCACAAGATTAGAAATGAAAACTCAGATGTTGCACAATGGGTATGCACATCAAGTGACAAGACATAAGAGGCATCATTTGAAGTCAGCTTCAATTTTCCCTTGGAATTTAGAGGCCTCTACACGTGGGGTTGGAGCCCTAGTGGTGCAGTGGTTAAGAGCTACGGCTGCTTACCAAAAGGTCAGCACTTCGAATCCACCAGCTGCTCCTTGGAAACCCTATAGGGCCATTCTATTCTGTCCTACTGTGTCGCTATGAGTCGGAATCAACTCAGCAGCAATGGGTTTGGAGGTTTTCTTTTTGTGCACGTGGAGTAAAGTGCCCTAGTGGGATAATGGTTAAAGCACTCAGCTGCTAACTGAAAGGTCAGTGGTTCAAACCTACTAGTGGCTTCACAGGAGAAAAGACCTGACAATCTGCTCCCATAAAGATTATGGACTAGGAAACCCTATGGGAGAGTTGTACTGTGTCCTATAGGGTCACTATGAGTCACAATTCACTCAACGGCGCACAACAACAACACATGAGGTTGCCATAAGTCAGAATTAACTTGATGGCAACAGGTTGTTTTTTGGTTTTTATAGTGGAGATGAGTGTTCTGAATCTCCAAAGGTGAGAATGTTGATGGTGGTGTTCAGGGATAAACACTTGCTTTACCCCTCTCAATATGGCCAATTTGTAGTTGATCAGAGTGTTTGGAGAGTCCTGGAAAGAAAAGAGTCAGAAATTCTGCAGCAGACCAGAGTGGAAGGAAATTCAGTGAAAGGAGATTCTCTGGGGATTTGGGGATTTTCCAAAGCCCAAGAGTTAAACTGAGCAAATTCACATGCAAAAGATGGCTTGAGAAGGGGCAGAGCCAACACAGTGCCATAGACAGATGCACCATGCCAACTCTCTGCAGCAAAGACCCAAAAAGCTAAGTAAAACAGATACAAACATCAATCCTGAAACCCAAAGCATCAAATGAAGGGATAAAGAACTAAATCCAACACTGAATGAAAGAAGAAACTGACAGAAAACAGAGAACAAGAAGAGATAGAGTGGAGGTTGTCTGCCAACTACATGGCACAGCATTGTCCCCATCTTGGAACACATTGGACAGCAACGACATTGGACAAGGAGTACAGGAAGGCAACTTCACAGAGCTCCTAACAGGAGACAGAGCATCTAGTAACCAGAGAAAAATTCTTTCCCACCACTCACACTTCTGACCCATATGCCACCTCCATCCCTTCCCACCAGACCACAGCCTGCCACTTGGAGAGAGAGCCACCGGCCCACCACTGCCCCAAATCTGCCCCTTCCCCATCTGCTGGCTCCTGACACACCATTTTTTATTTTTTCCCTTACTTTCTTTTTTCTTTTCCCTCCCACCTCGTCCTGTGCGCCTCCTCCACCCTTTCGCATCAGGCCATGCTGTGCCACTTGGCTAGAAAGCCACCAGCCCACCACCATCCAGGTCTGCCCTGCCCCCACCAGGCACTACCAGCAGCAGCATATTTTTCCCCCTTTTTCCTTTTCTTTCGCCCTCTCACCTAGCCCCATATGCCACCTCTCCCACTTCCTGCTGGGCCACGCGCACTGCTCAGCTAGAGAGCCACCCACCAGCTGCTGCCCTGGGTCCAACCTGCCCCCCAACCCACTGGCTCCTGCCATGCCATTTTTTTAATTTAATTTAATTTTTTTGCTTTTTCCCTTTCTTTCTTTTCTTTCTCTCTCCCACCTAGCCCCATACACCAACTCCCACCACCCCCCACCACTGAGCCATGCTGCACTGCCACAGCTAGAGGCCATTGGCCCACTGCTGCCCTGGGTCTGCCTCGCAGCCACCCACCGGCTGGCGCGCGTTGCCTTTTTTTTTTTTTTTCATTTTTTTTTCTTTCTCTTGTTACTTTTCTTTCTCCCTCCTACTTAGCCCTGTACATCACCTCCTCTCCCTTCCAACCAGCACTTGGGTCAGCCCTGTCCCCACTCTCTGGCCCCCACCATGCCACCAGTTTTTTTATTTTTTCTGTATTTTTTTATTTTTTCTTTTCTCTTTCTACCTCCCATCTAGCCCCATACACCACCTCCCCTCCTCCCTGCTGCCACAGAACCCTGCTACACCACAATGGCTAGAGGGCCACCAGCCCATCATGGCCCTGAGTCTGCCCCTCCACCTACCCACCGGTTCCTGCCACACTTCCTTTTTTTTTTTTTCTTTCATTTCTTTCTCCTCCCACCTAGCCCCATAAGCAATCTCTCCTCCCTACCCACTGGCCCTCCGGTGTGCCATGCCCCTATTCGCCAGCCCCCACCACACAGCCAATTTTCTCATTTTTTTTTAATATATATATTTTATTCTATTTTAGATGAAGGTTTACAGAACAAATAGTTTCTCATTAACAGTTAGTGCACATATTGTTTTATGACATGGGTTAATAACCCCACAACATGTCAACACTCTTCCTTCTCTACCTTGGGTTCTCTATTACCAGCTTTCCTGTCCCCTCCTGCCTTCTAATCCTTGTTCCTGGGCTGTTACGCCCCATTAGTCTTGTTTTGTTTTATGGGGCTGTCTAATATTTGGCTGACGGGAGTGACTTCATTACTGAGCTAAAAGGGTGTTGCGGAGCCATACTCTCAGGGTCTCTCCAGTCTCTGTCAAGCCAGTAAGTCGGGTCTTTTTTTGGGAGTTAGGATTTTGTTCTACATTTTTCTCCAGCTTTGTCCGGGACCCTCTGTTGTGATCCCTGTCAGAGCAGTCAGTGGTGGTAGCCAGGCACCATCTAGTTGTACTAGACTCAGTTTGGTGGAGGCCATGGTAGCTGTGATCCCTTAGTCCTTTGGACTAGTCTTTCCCTTGTATCTTGTTTTCTTCATTCTCCCTTGCTCCTGAAGGGGTGAGACCAGTGGAGTATCTTAGATGGCTGCTCATAGGCTTTTAACACCCCAGATGCTACTCACCAAGGTAGAATGTAGAACATTTTCTTTATAAACTATGTTATGCCAGTTGAGCTAGATGTTCCCCGAGACCATGGTCCCCACAGCCCTCCACCCAGCAATTTGATCCCTCAGGGAGTTTGGATGTGTCTATGGAGCTTCCATGACCTTGCCTTGTACAAGTTGTGCTGGCTTACCCAGTATCATGCACTCTCTTACCCTTCACCAAAGTTACCACTTATCTATTGTCTATGTAGCATTTCCACCCCTACCCCTCCCATCTCTCATAACCATCAAAGATTGTTTCTTTTTGTGTGCAAAGCTTTTCATGAGTTTTTATAGTAGTGGTCTCATAAAATGTTTGTCCTTTTGTGATTGACTTATTTCACTCAGCATAATGTCCTCCAGATTCATCCATGTTGTGAGATGCTTCTCAGATTCATCATTGTTCTGTATCATTGCATAATACTCCGTTGTGTGTATGTACCATAGTTTGTTTATCTAGTCATCTGTTGACGGGCATCTAGGTTGTTTCCATCTTTTTGCTATTGTGAACAATGTTGCAATGAACGTGGGTGTGCATATGTTTATTCATGTGACAGCTCTTATTTCTCTAGGATACATTCCGAGGAGTGGGATTGCTGGATCTTATGGTATTTCTATTTCTAGCTTTCTAAGGAAGCAGCATATCGTTTTCCAAAATGGTTGTATCATTTGGCATTCCCACCAGCAGTGCATAAGAATTCTGATCTCCATAGAGCCTCTCCAACATTTGTTATTTCCAGTCTTTTTGATTCATGCAGTAGTGCTGGGGTGAAATGGTATCTCATTGTGGTTTTGATTTGCATTTCTCTAATGGCTAGTGATCGCGAGCATTTCCTCATGTGTCTGTTGGTCGCTTGAATGTCTTCTCTGGTGAAGTGTACTTTCATTTCCTTTGCCCATTTTTAATTGGATTATTTTGTCTTTTTGTTGTAGAGGTGTTGGATTTTCTTGTAGATTTTAGAGATTAGATCTTTGTCTGATTTGTAATGGCCAAAATTTTTTTCCCAGTCTGTAGGTTCTCTTTTTACTCTTTTGGTGAAGTCTTTTGATGAGCATAAGTGTTTAATTTTTAGAAGATCCCAGTTATCTAGCTTATCTTCTGGAGTTTGTGTGTTGTTGGTTATGATTTGTATCCTGTTAATGCCGTGTATTAGGGCCTCTAGCATTGATCCTATTTTTTCTTCTGTGAACTTTATAGTTTTTGGCTTTATATTTGGGTTTTTGATCTATTTTTAATTAGTTTTTGTGTATGGTATGAGGTATGGGTACTGTTTCATCTTTTTGCAGATGGACATCTAGTTTTGCCGGCACCATTTGCTAGAAAGACTGTCTTTTCCCCATCTGATGGACTTTAGGCCCTCGTTGAAGATCAGGTGACCCCGTAGGTGGATGGATTTACATCTATGTTCTCAATTCTGTTCCATTGGTCAATGTACCTGTCGTTGTACCAGTACCAGGCTGTTTTGACCCAGTATCTGTATGGTAGCTGTACAGTAGGTTCTGAGGTCAGGTAGTACAAGTCCTCCTACTTTATTCTTCTTCTTCAATAGTGCTTTACTTATCTGGGGCTTCTTCCCTTTCCATATAAAGTTAATGATTAGTTTTTCCATCTCTTTGAAGAAAGTTGTTGGTATTTGGATCGGGATTGCATTGTATTTGTAAGTTGCTCTGGGTAGAATTGTCATTTTCACAATGTTGAGTCTACCTATCCATGAGCATGGTATGTTTTTCCATTTATGTAGGACTCTTGGTTTCTTGCAGTAGTGTTTTGTAGTTTTCTTTGTATAGGTCTTTTACATCCCTGGTTAGATTTATTCCTAAGTATTTTATTTTTTTAGGGGCTATTAGAAGTGATATTATTTTCCTGATTTCCTTTTCATCGCTCTCTTTATTGATGTATAGGAATCCAACTGATTTTTGTATGTTTATCTTGTATCCTGCTAGGCTGCTGAATCTTTCTATTAGTTCCAGTAGTTTTCTCGTGGAGTCTTTAGGGTTTTCTATGTATAGTATCATATCATCTGCAAATAGGGACAGTTTTACTTCTTCATTACCAATTTGGATGCCCTTTATTTCATTTTCTTGCCTTATTGCTCTATCTAGGACTTCCAGCACAATGTTAAATATGAGTGGTGATAAAGGGCATCCTTGTCTTGTTCCTGTTCTCAAGGGGAATGTTTTCAGCCTCTCTCCATTAAGAATGATGTTGGCCATTGGTTTCGCATAGATGTCCTTTATTATGTTGAGAAATTTCCTTTCTATACCTATTTTATTGAGAGTTTTTATCAGGAATGGGTGTTGGACTTTGCTGAATGCCTTTTCTGCATCCCACTGGACCCCGCTGCACTTCCGCCCCAGATTTGCCCTGCCCTCATCTTCAGGCCCTTGCTGTGCCACCATTTTTTTTTTTTCTCTTTTTTCCTCTCCTACTTTTATTTCTCCCTCCCGCCTAGCCCCATATGTCACCTCCCCCCTTTCCCTCTGGCCCATACTGTGCCACTGTGGATAGAGTACCAACAGCACACTGGCCCTCTGCTGCCCCTCATCCAAACCACCACTACCCGCTAGCCCCCACTGTGCCACCATTTATTTTATTCTTTTTTCATTTTCTTTTCTTTCTACCTCCGATCTAGCCCAGATGCCATCTTCCCTATTTTCCGATGGCCTCCAGATCCACGGTTACCGCACTTGCTAGCTACTGGGTTTTTTTTGTTTGTTTGTTTGTTTGTTTTTTTCTTTCTCTGTCTTTTCTTTTCATTTTCCTTCACACCTAGCCCTATAGGCCACCCCACACTTATGGCAGGCCCCCTCCCTGCTGCTGCAACTAGAGCATGCCTGGTGCTCAGGCCCACTGCTGCACCAGGCCCACACTGCCCCCCAACCACTCTACCAGCTGCTGAACAGTGGGAAGCAAGCCCGTACTACTCCCCATCCACCACCCTCGTCTATCTGGCAAGAGGCTGTGAGTACTCCCACACTGCTGGACCAATATCAGGAGGCAGACAGTGCTGGTCTAGTCCACCCTTAGCTGTTTATGTTATTGAAAAAATATATTTGCAATAAAGAAGTTGTTGGTCTTCCCAAATTCTAGCATGTAATCTCCAGAGTTGTTCCTATCACCAAGGCCATATTTTCCAACTACTAATCCATCTTTGTTTCCAACTTTTGCATTGCAATCACCAGTAATTATCAATGCATCCTGATTGCATGTTCAATCACTTTCAGGCTGTAGAAGTTGGTAAAAATCTTCAATTTCTTCATCTTTGGACTTTGTGGTTGGTGCATAAATTTGAATAATAGTCGTATTAACTGGTCTTCCTTGACGGTGTATGAATATTATTCTATCACTGACAGTGTTGTACTTCAGGATAGATCTTTAAATGTTCTTTTTGACAGAGAATGCAATATTATTCCTCTTCAATTTGTCATTCCTGGCATAGTAGACCATATGATTGTCTGAGTCCAAATGGTCAATACCTGTCCATTTCAGCTCACTAATGCATAGGATCTTTATGCATTCCATTTCATTTTTGATGACTTCCAATTTGCTAGATTTATACTTTATACATTCCACATTCTGATTACTAATGGATGTCTGTAACTGTTTCTTCTCATTTTGAGTCATGTCACACCAGCAAATGAAGATCCCAAAAGCTTTACTCCATCTATGTCATTAAGGTTGTCCCTACTTTGAGGAGGCAGCTCTTCCCTAGTTGCATTTGGGTGCCTTCCAACCTGAGGGGCTTATCTTCTGGTACTATATCAGACAATGTTCTGCTGCTATTCATAAGGTTTTAACTGGCTAATTCTTTTCAGAAGTAGATCACCAGGTCCTTCTTCCTAGTCTATGTTAGTCTGGAAGCTCAGCTTAAACCTGTCTGCCATAGTAACCCTGCTGGTATTTGAATACCGCTGGCATAGCTTCCGGCATCACAGCAACACGCAAGTAGGACAAACAGACGCTTCGGGGCCATTAGCCATTAGAGGAATGTAAATCAAAACTACAAAGAGAGACCATCTCACCCCAACATTACTGGTATTAATTAAAAAAAAAAACAAAAACAGAAAATAACAAATGTTGGAGACATTGCAGGGAGATTGGAAATCTTATGCACTGCCGTTGGGAATGTAAAATGGTATAAATACTATGGAAAACAGTATGGCACCTCCTTTTAAAAAAAAAAAAAAAGCCAGAAAGAGAAATACCATGCAATCCAGCAATCCCACTCCTAGGAGTATATCAAAAACCTATTGTTGTTGAGTCAATTCCTACTCACAGCGACACTACAGGACAGAGTGGAACTGCCCCATAGGGTTTCTAAGGAGTGGCTGGTGGATGCAAACTCCCAACCTTTTGGTTAGCAGCCAAGCTCAACCACTGTGCAACCAGGGCTCTGCTAGGAATATACCCTAGAGAAATAAGAGCCATCATATGAATAGACAAAGGCACACCCATGTTCATTGCAGCATTATTCACAATAGCCAATCAACAGATGAATGGATAAACAAATTATGGTATGTATACACAGTAGAATATTATGCAAGGATAAAGAACAATGATGAATCCATGAAACATCTCACGACATGGATGAATCTGGAGGGCATTACGCTGGATGAAATAAGTCAATCACAAAAGGACAAATATTATAAAAACTCAAGTAAGGGCTTACACACAGAAAAAAACAATCATTGATGGTGATGAGGGACGGGAGAGTGGAGAGGGGAACTCACTAACGAGATAGAAGACAAGTGTTAATTTGGTGAAGGGAAAGTCAACACACAATATAGGGGAAATCAGCAAACTTGACCAAGGTAAAGCCATAGAAGCTTCCGAGACACATCCAAACACCTTGAGGGACTGAGGGACTGGGCCTAAGGCTGGGGACCATGGTCTCGGGGAACATCTAGGTCAATTGGCATAACATAGTTCATAAAGAAAATGTTCTACATCCTACTTTGATGCATAGCATCTGGGGTCTTAAAAGCTTGGGAGTAGCCTTCTAAAATACATCTATCGGCCCCATCATGTTCAGAGTGAAGGAAAATGAAGAAAACCAAAGATACAAGGCACATATCAGCCCAGAGGACTAATGGACCACATGAACCACAGCCTCCAACAGCCTGAGCCCAGAAAAATTATATGGTGCCAGGCTACCACCACTGACCATTCTGACCGGGATCACAATAGAGGATCCCAGACAGAGTAGGAGAAAAATGTAGAACAAAATTCAAATTCACAAAAAAAGACCAGATTTACTGGTCTGACAGAGACTGGAGGAACCCCCAAGACTATGCCCCCTGGACACCCTGGTAACTCAGAACTGAAGCTACTCCTGAAGTCCACCTTTCATCCAAAGATTAGACAGATCTATAAAACAAACAATAACACACATAACTAATGTGCTTCTTAGTTCAATCATGTGTATGAGACCAAATGGGCAACACCTGCCCAAATCAAAGATGAGACAGCAGGATGAGACAGGAAAACTGGACAAATGGACATGGAGAACCCAGAGTGGAAAGGGAAAGGGGGAGAGTGTTGCTGACACATTGTGGGGATTGCAATCAATGTCACAGTAGAGTTTGTGTGTAAATTTTTGAATGAGAAACTAATTTGCACTGTAAGCTTTCACCTAAAAAACAATAAAATTAAAAAAAAAAAAATAAAGATAGCTTAACCTGCAAGGTAAGTTATTCAGGGAATTAGAACCAAGAGCTGTTTGCTCCCCTTAAGGCAGGGTCTGGACATAAGTTGTTAAGGAATGGAACATACTTATCGTGACAAGAGAAGTCAGAGCCCCTATTTTCATGAAGGAGCTCTGATGGCACAACAATTAAGTGCTCGGCTGCTGACTGAAAGGCTGGTGGTTCAAACCCACCCAGCCACTACACAGGAGAAAGACCTGGTGATCTACTCCCATAAAGATTACAACAAAGAAAACCCTATGGGGCTGTCCTACTCTGTCACATGGGGTCGCTATGAAATTAGAACGGACATGACAGCACCCAACAACATCCTCATGAGGGTAATTCAGAAATCTGCCTCTTTCTATGGAGAAAATAAGAAAAACTAGAATGTTAGATACCAAATGACGTAGCAAGTGAAAAAAAAAAAAAGTGGAATACCATCACAGAGAAAGCCAAAGGATTAAACACAGTGAGAAAAGAAGGGAAAGAAGCAACAGAAGAAAGGTAGGGACAGGAATTAAAATAAGGAGCTATGTCTGTCAGGCAGAGAAGAAAGCCAGGACACATCATGAGGCTGAATCATGAACAGGATAAGGAGACACATTCATTCATTCAGTCAGTAAGTCAATCAGCCAGTCAGGGAGTTGGCCGTTCATCCAGCAAACCCTGGGAGAACGCCTTCATGATGCCAGCACCTTGCTGGGCTCTGAATTTCCATGAGTGACATACGAGCTAAAATGGAGTTTACAACCTAGTGACTAAGTTAGGGATGTCCCTTTCCAAACCAAGCTAGTTCACCAGTGCTCAATGCCATGATGGGTGAAGGACTGGAAGAAGCATTCTCCAGCTGTCTTCAATTTTAAAAAATAGCATCAGTCATTAAAATGAAAGGGATCTGAGAAGAAATTGAGGTTAGGGACAGAGATAGTGGGGAATTCAGAGAAGACAGTGGCCGAGTGGGAAGGTTTGGAATATAGAGAGACAACAGGGTGAGAGAACCTAGATTAAAATCAGACACCAGCAACTCTTTGCCAAGCTTGATTCCAGTTAAATCTCCTCTTCCTAGAAGAGGAAAAGTGAAGGATAGAAAGAGACATAGGAAGAGAATAATGAGAGAAAGAGAAACAGTTCCACTGCTGTCTTGTTTTACTCTTTGGAAAGTTCCTGAAGGAAGTACCTCCCCTAACTCTAGTCACCCAGCAACTACTGAAAGAGAATCACGTGACTCCTACAAGGGTAGAAGAATACTACATGCATAAAAAATGGATCCCATGACCTGCCCCTTGTGGAATTATAGACTGAGAGTGGGGAAATCAGTGCTAGGCTTAGACACATTTGGGTGCTTTCAAACTCTTAATGGGATAAGCCAAATGATGTCATTTATGGGAAGGCCTCAGTCCTGGTAGCATCTCCCATTCACTGTCTGAAAAGCCAACATCTAGGGCTTTCCTTGGATTAACAAGAAAATATTCCTGGAAGGTTAACAGTAGAGACTATCTGACATTCAAATTTTAGTGTAAATTAGTTTTAACCAGCTCTCTTTCTCACCCTATACCCAAGCTTCAGTGAAGAAATAGGTGTTTTTAGCAGGGCATGTACAGGGAGAGGAACAGATTTGAACATTGAAGCTGTGGGTGCAGCAGGAGGCTGGGGTAGAGTGAGAGCCTGAGAGCTCGGCTCTAGGTCAGTTAGAATTAAGGGGGTCCTGAAGAAGAACAGAGGGGATAAAAGAGATGGGAAGGGAGTGAGTAAAGGGAAGTGCTGAGATTTTGTGAATACAAAACTGGGCTATGTAAGCAAAAAGATTGTCCTTGAAAGAAGTGGAGAAAATTATAAGGCTCTCAAATCACTTTATGAGCATTCGCATTCTAAGTTGATATTTCTTTTTCTTTTTTTTTTAACTGAAGTTCTTCAAGCAAGGAAAATATACTCCCCTCCCTGCTGATTGCCCGAGTAGTGAAATCCCCAGACAAAGTGACTTTTGGTGTCCAACTCATACTTTCTCACGGTCATTAAGCACTGGCCCAGTCATGCCTTCGTGAAGTGAGTTCCCTTAATCACATAGCTGTCTCCATTAGGAAGAAATATTGGACAATATGTAGGCATCATAATGAAGATGAATTTTTTTCTGGAGCAGACCATATTCATACAAAACTTCCAGTTTTGTTGGCATTGTCCACTTTGTCCACCTGTCAGATGAAGTTTGAAAAAGCATCTTTCCAATTCAGCTTCCCCTAACTGTATCCTTCATCACTCTCCATACGCCATCCTCCCTCCTAGGAAATGGATTCTAACATGTTTAAGATTCCATAAAGGAACAAAGGCCATAAAATCGACTGCTAAATTTCAAATCCCAACTCTACCAGTAACCAGCGACCTGAGTGACCTTAGTTGCGTTATTCCATGTCATTCAACCTCAGTTTCTTCATTTGTAAAATGGGAGCATTGATAGGTGTCCCACCTCTTAGTTTTATTAATGATGATTAAATTATATGTAAAGTGTTTAGCACAGTGCCTTATTCAAACCAAGCATTCAATAATTTCATGATAATTGTAGAACAAGGTAAAAATCATTGGAGCTAAAGAATAAAACTTTTTCACTCAATATGCTTCTCCTAAGTAAACATCCATTATGTGCATTTTGTCTCCTTTTATTAAATTCTATGAGACAAATTGAACTTAACAGAAAGTTGGCTTCATAGATTAAGAATTCTCCCATTGACCACGTCACCATTTTGTCTTCTTGGGTTCTGCAGTATTTAAGTTTCTTCTTTGTTAATACTTATGAGACCCTCTACTAAATTCAGAGCTATGTTTTCCAGACTGGATTTTAAATACATGCAGTTTTGCTTGACTGATGGATCTTTAGGAGCAGGAAGAAAAAGAAAAACATAAAACTGAGACCTTAGGCTGAAGCAAAATAAAAAATTCTATGCAGGAACATTAAAAATTATCCATCCAGCCTGCTCCTTTTTCAGATAAGAAAACTGAGGCCTAAAGGAACAATATGACTGTTCAAAAGCTACTCAGTCAAATATATCTAAAGCTATTACTAGATACCACTGGAAGAAGAAACAGAGGCTTGGAAGTGAAGAAAGAAATGAAAGAAAGTGAAAATCAAGATGTTCTACAGCCTATCTACAAGTAGTGAGGAGGGACATTTACAGTTTTGTCGAGAAGACAGAGTAAAGTATTGTGACGACATGTGCAAAGACCTGGGGATAGAAAACCAAAAGGGAAGAACACACTCAGCATTTCTCAAGCTGAAACAACAGAAGAGAAAATTCAAGCCTTGAGTTGCAATACTAAAGGATTCTATAGGGAAAATATTAAATGACACAGGAAGCATCAAAAGAAGTTGGAAGGAATACTCAGAGTCACTATACCAAAAAGAAGTGGTCGACATTCAACCATTTCAGAAGGTAACATATGATCAGGAACTGATGGTACTGAAGGACGAAGGCCAAGCTGCACTGAAGGCATGGGTGAAAAACAAGGCTCCAGGAATTGATGGAATATCAATTGAGATGTTTCAACAAACAGATGCAGTGATAGAAGTGCTCATTTGTCTAAGCCAAGAAATTTCGAAGACAGCTACCTGGCCAGCTGACTGGAAGAGATCCATATTTATGCCTCTTCCCAAGAAAGGTGATCCAACTGAATGCGGAAATTATCGAACAATATCATTAATATCACACGCAAGCAAAATTTTGCTGAAGATCATTGAAAAGCGGCTGCAGCAGCATGTCAACAGGGAACTGCCAGAAATTCAAGCCCAATTTAGAAGAGGACCTGGAACCAGGGATATCATTGCTGATGTCAGATGGATCCTGGCTGAAAGCAAAAAATGCCAGAAAGATGTTTACCTGTGTTTCATTGACTATGCTAAGGCATTCAACTATGTGGATCGTAACAAATTATGGATAACATTTCCGAGAACGGGAATTCCAGAACACTTAATTGTGCTTATAAGGAATCTGTACGTGGATCAAAAGGCAGTCATTCGAACAGAACAAGGGGCTACTGCATGCTTTAAAGTCAGGAAAGGTGTGTGTCAGGCTTGTATCCTTTCACCATACCTGTTCAATCTGTATGCTGAGCAAATAATCCAAGAAGCTGGACTATATGAAGAAGAACGGGGCATCAGGATTGGAGGAAGACTCATTAACAACCTGTGATATGCAGATGACACAACCTTCCTTGCTGAAAGTGAAGAGGACTTGAAGCACTTACTGATGAAAATCAAAGACCACAGCCTTCAGTATGGATTATACCTCAACATAAAGAAAGCAAAAATCCTCACAACTAGACCAATAAGCAAGATCATGATAAACAGAGAAAAGATTGAGGTTGTCAAGGATTTCATTTTACTTGGATCCACAATCAACACCCATGGAAGCAGCACTCAAGAAATCAAAAGACACATTGCATTAGGCAAATCTGTTGCAAAAGATCTCTTTAAAGTGTTGAAAAGCGAAGATGTCACCTTGAGGACTAAGGTGGGCCTGACCCAAGCCATAGTGTTTTCAATCACCTCATATGCATGTAAAAGCTGGACAGTTAATAAGGAAGACTGAAGAAGAATTGATGCCTTTGAACTGTGGTGTTGGCAAAGAATATTGAATATCCTATAGGCTGCCAAAAGAATATGTCTTGGAAGAAGTACAGCCAGAATGCTCGTTAGAAGCGAGGATGGCCAGACTACGTCTCACATTCTTTGAACATGGTATCAGGAGGGATCAGTCCCTGGAGAAGGGTATCATGCTTGGTAAAGCACAGGGTCTGCGAAAAAGAGGAAGACCTTCAATGAGATGGATTGACACAGTGGCTGCCACAATGGACTCAAGCATAGCAGCAATTGTGAGGATGGCTCAGGACCAGGCAGTGTTTTGTTCTGTTGTACATAGGGTCACTATGAGTCGGAACCGACCTGATAGCGCCTAACAACAGTTTTTGAAGCAACTTTACTAAGTTCTACTGGAAGTCTGGAGAACTGAGAATAAAGAGCTTTGGACTGGGAGTTGTATATCCCTTTATTGATCACTATGGCAGTACTATATCTATCACGTTTATGACAACTACTTTAATCCTCGGTATTTTTTCTTTTGGAAATTGAGTAGTTGGTAAAATAATCCCTAAGATTTTTCTAGCTTTAAGATTCCATGAGTTTGTTATTCTGCTCTGTAATAGTCACTGTACAAGATATAAGGAAGCCCAAAATCCAATTCCTGCCTTGTATAAATCAATGGATAAGATTTCAATAGGTAGAGAAGATGGAAAATGGTGTTTTAGACATAGGGACACAACTTAAGAGGGCAAAAATCAGATTTAAAAATGAGCAATGCTGACAGAGACTGGAGAATCCCTGAGAGTATGGCCCCCAGCCACCCTTTTAGCTCAGTAATGAAGTCACTCTCGAGGTTCACCCTTCAACCAAAGATTACACAGGTCCATAAAACAAAACGAGGCTAAAGGGGCACATCAGCCCAGGGGCAAGTACTAGAAGGCAGGAGGGGACAGGAAAGATGGTAATAGGAAACCCAAGGTGGAGAAGGGAGAGTGTTGACATGTTGTGGGTTTGTTTACCAATGTCACAAAACAGTATGTGTACTATTTAACGAGAAGCTAGTTTGTTCTGTAAACCTTCATCTAAAGTATAATAAAAAAATTTTTTTTGGACAAAAAAAATGAGCAATGACTTAAATAAGTTTGTAGGTGAGTCTGGCTACCATAAAAGAATAATTAGCAATATTGTTAGAAAGCTAGATTAGACTGGGGACTGCGGAGGTCCCTGGATGTCAAGCAATTAGGAGCCCTTAGGGGAACTGAGGAGCCGTAGTGACACAGATGGTTAAGCACTGGGCTTCTTCCAAAAGGTTGGTGTTTCAAACCCATGCAGTCACTCCACTGGAGAAAGACCTGGTGATCTGCTTCCATCTGTAAAGATTACAGCCTAAAAAATCCTTGGGACAGCTCTACTCTGTAACAGGGGGCCATTATGAGTCGAAATCAGCAGGGGAGTGTACTGTAATATCAAAAGGCATTATTAAGGACAAATGTCTCAGAATCACTGGCCAAAAGTTGGCAAAGCCAATATTTTGTATATTTGGGATTCCCATTTACAATACACATTTCCAGTATTCAAGAGGGAAGAGACTGTCACTTCATAATTATTTGGGCTTTGTCTACATAACACCACATCAACAAATAAAGGAAATATTCAGGTAAACCAATTTTAATATGGATTATTTTAATGGATTACAATTTATTTTTTTAATTCATGCAAAATAAGCTGCCTATTAGACTCTGCCTAAATTTAATGGTTTTTTTTTTTTTTTTTTTAAGGCTTCACAGCAGACAGCAAAGTGATATTCTGACACAGGGCTAATGCAACTCTACCTTTTGACCAAGTTTCACATATGGACCAAGCCAGGATGGAATATGAGGATATTACAATTGGGTTACATTCTCAGGGGCTAGTCACTTAGTAGAATGTGAAAAATTCAGATGCATTTGTAATCATTTGAAAACTTTTTAAAGATATAAAAAGACATTTGGTTTGTTTTCCTAGCTAATTGGCTTGCAAGTAATAAGTATGTATCTGTGTATTTTCTTCCAGGGTCTTTCTTCCCTGATTCCAAGCCCTCGGACACCGTTTTTAAAATAGTATTTTGGCTCGGATACCTAAACAGCTGCATCAACCCCATCATATACCCATGCTCGAGTCAAGAGTTTAAAAAGGCATTTCAGAATGTCTTGAGAATCCACTGTCTTCGCAGAAAGCAGTCTTCCAAACATACTCTGGGCTATACCCTCCATGCGCCCAGCCAGGCCCTGGAGGGGCAGCACAAGGACATGGTACGCATTCCAGTGGGATCAGGAGAGACCTTCTATAAGATCTCCAAGAAGGATGGGGTCTGTGAATGGAAATTTTTCTCTTCCATGCCCCGTGGATCTGCCAGGATTACAGTGCCCAAAGACCAATCAGCCTGCACCACCGCGCGGGTGAGAAGTAAAAGCTTTTTGCAGGTCTGCTGCTGCATAGGGCCGTCGACCCCCAGCCTCGGAGAGAACCATCAAGTTCCAACCATTAAGATCCACACCATCTCCCTCAGTGAAAATGGGGAGGAAGTCTAGAGGACGGGAAAGGTCAGAAGTGGGGATAATCTTAGGTAACCACCTCACTTCCCACTCAGAAATCCAGTTCAGTTTCCTGGTTGACAAGACAGGACCATGAGACCAGGGGACAATCTGGGAGTGGGGGTAGGGGAGAAGCAGCGAGTAGGGTGCAGGGAAGAGGGAGGATTGCCGCACAACCAGCCAGTCCAAAATGATGATTTTGCTGCAAATCCTTTCTTGGTCATCCTCTGAACCTGCTTTTTATGCCTGGCCCTTTCAACGAAAAATTCCGTGGGAAACAGAATTTCATAAACCATCCAAACGACTATAAATATAAGATTATGATTTCATCATGAATATTTTGAGCTCACACGCTAAGTTTGGAGCTATTTCTTGATGAAGTAGGGGGATTTTATTTTCAAGCTAAACTCACTGACAGCCACATTCAATATTTACGGAGACAGAGCCTGGAGAGGAAGAGTCTTCAGATGGTGGCTGATAACCAGGCACATTAATTTTAGAGCAAATGTTCAAACTCCACCACTTCTGATACATCCAGTTTCTTGGCTTAGGTGAAACTTAATGAGATTTACATTTTGCTGCTCTTTGACTTAATACTGATCCTTAACCCCTTACGATGAGTGTGAAGGACACTCATTATGTCTCTGAATCTAAAGGAGGCAAGGTCTCTACTTTTGGATGTTGGAGAGTGTTGAAAGAGTCAATCAGATGAAGTATGACCTTTCCTGATAAAAGACAGTGGAGATAAGGGTCATAGTTTCCACTTAATTATTAGGAACAAAAATTCATTAAGCAGTTCCAAGATCAGATGGAGTAAGGCTTATTCTGTAGCATATTTAAAGATCAAGATGTTGGGGTGGGTTGGGAGGGTGGTAATTTCATGCCAATACAGAGGCTGCCAAATTACTCTACAGCCTTTTTGACACAGCCTAGACAGGGCTTTCTTGGCAAATCACTCACCATTTTCAGAAGTCCATTGTGAAAACCCAGAGTTAATGGTATTTGAAAGGCACAGCTTGACTTCCATTTTCTCATCTGCTTTACTGTGGCATAATGAATGAGATTCAAGGTCCCGAATGCACCTTTGGCATGTTGGAATAAGCCATTTGTGATCCCAATACATTCCTCCTGGACTTCCAAAGATTCTAATGCTTAGCTTGGGACAGATCCTGACTGACCAATCAAAGAACTGTGTACAGCAGGTATTCCCAAACTGTTTTTAACATAAGTTCATTTATTCTGGTAAAAGTTCCAGTAGCCCACTCTCTTCATCTATTCCCACTTTCTACAAGAGCTTGGGGGACATGCTATATTTTTTGCTCATGTACACCAACTTTTGGTGAATCTTAGTATTCAGGCTATTTACTAATGATGAAGATGGTGACTATATGTAATCATTATGAGTTTAAAACCTTATTTTTATTTTTGGAATAATTCTTGACTAGAATCACTGGTCTAAAACTACTGAACATTTCAATGGCCCCATACCCTGATTTGGGTAATATCCTCTAAGAATTCCAAAAGAGGTTGTAGCCCTATGTAATCTTTATAGGAAAGGTTGGTGGCCTCACCACCCTTTCCTTCTTACATCTCTTGCAATAAAATAATGACTTTCTTAAATTCTTCTAAAAGGAAAATCTCTTTGCACATTGAAATGCAGGGTAGGTTTTCATTTGGATTTGGGTTTTGTTGGTTGTGTTTGGACCTAGAATATTACTGCTTTCTGTAGCCCTTTTCTGGAGAGTACCTTCTTGTTGGCCAGACAGATACTCTGCCTTGTGCTTATAACATGGATTATAGCACTGAGATGTTGGCTGGATTTTTAGACTCCTGCTATGAGATGACAATGAGTTTGTTTTTATTTTTGTGGTATGTCTGCATGTTCCATAACAGCTCTCCCAGGTGTGGGTGTCCTGTCATGGAGGCAAGCATCTAGGAAAGATTTGGATATGCAAACCTTGCTTGATAGGGGAGAGAAGTTTCATTGCTTAGAAGAGCTTTTTTCAGGATCTGACTAAGAAAACCATTATCTGCCCTCCCCTCAATACATAGGAAGATCATTCCCATGGGAAGGACAGTAACAGTTCCTCTTCAGCAAAATATGGCTCCATTCTAGAGGTGATCTTTAAACATCTTTACAGACAAATTTAAATTTTAGTTATAGGAAAGCTTAGAAGCACCAGAAAATTAGTATTAATGACACTTACAGTTAAAATAAACAGCCAGAAGATCTTTCGGTAATCAGATGAAAACAATGACCATTTTATCAGTGTAAAAGTCTTCAGAAATAATTGGCTACTACACTATTCTCCAGCCCTACTCCCTCCAGGGAGACAAACTTTGACATTTTTTCCCTTTCCCATAACATGATATTGGGCATAAACATACCGATTTTGTAAGAAATTGATAATGTCACCCACATAGTCAAAGTGTAATAAACAATATCCAAGTTATTTTTATACTCATGCACAAAAATCTCTGTACCTTTAAGCATGCCAAAAACTATCTAAAATTGTTACTGTTAAGCCACCGATTGTCATGTTTATACTCATACGCTCACTGCTTCTATCTGGAGTTTGAAGATTTTACCCAGAGTAACAGTAGTTTAAATGCCTTCTCTAATGTGTTATAGAGAAGGACATCATGCTTAGTAAAGTAGAGGGTCAGTGAAAAAGAGGAAGACCCTCACGATGGATAGACACAGGGGCTGCAACAATGGGCTCAAACACAGCAACGATTGTGAGGATGACAAAGGATCAGGCAGTGTTTCATTCTCTTATACATAGGGTTGCTATGAATCAGAACCGACTTGACAGCACCTAATATGTTATAAAAAGAACCCTGATGGCGCAGTGGTTAAGTACTGGGTTGCTAACCAAAAGGTCGGTGGTTCGAACCCATGAGCTGCTCAACAGGAGAAAGATGCGGCAGTGTATTTCTGTAAAGATTACAGCCTTGGAAACCCTATGGGGCAGATTTACTCTGTCCTATAGGGTCGCTGTGAGTTGGAATCGACTCAATGGCAACGAAAATGTGTTATATAAAAAAGCAGTTGCTTTGGGATTGCCTAAGCAACACAAAATCAACTTGACTTTATGGGATAGGCAAATTTGCGTTTATTCAACAATTCTAATTGCATATATTAAAAGAGACCTTGAATCTCCTTATTCAAAGATTTCCCCAGACTATTGCAATTTAAAGGATTTCAAAGAGCATTTTACTTGTCACAATCAACTTTTCTTCCTTTTGCCTCTCTCATTGTCTCATCCAAAACTGCTTCTGCCTGTTATCACTTAGTATACACCGACACTCTCCAAAACATTAAACATCTAACTCTCTCACCTACTCGGATTGCTCCGTCCATGGTACACAGTAGTGTTTGGGTGTTTTAGTTTCCTAGTACTGCTATAACAGAAATACCCCAAGTGGGTGGCTTTAACAAACAGAAATTTATTTTCTCATAGTTTAGGAGGCTACAAGTCTGAATTCAGGGCGCTGGCTCCACGGGAAGTCATTCTTTCTCTGTCGTCTCTGGGGGAAGGTCCTTGTTCCTTGGTTCCTTAGTGAACTTCATGTGGTGTGGCATCTATCTTCACCCATCTCTGCTTGCTTGCTTACTTGTCCAAATCTGCTCTTTTTGCATCTCAAAGGTGATTGCCTTAAAACACACTCTACACTGATACAGTCTCTTAACAAAGAAAACCTATTCCCAAATGGGATTATAACTACAGGTGTAGGAGTTAGGATTTACAACACATATTTTGGAGGGACACAATTCAATCCATAACACTAGGTAAACAAATATGCTGCAAAGGCGTTTCTGTTAGATCCAGGCACCTGCAGGGCATTTTATATCCATTGTCTCTAAACCTCATAGCAACTCTACTATTTCTATTTTAGAGATGAAAATCTGAGAATTAAGAGCAGTTAAGACTCATCCAAGGCCAAGGAGGAACAATGACTCAGACCTTGGTATCTCTTATTCTAAAGCCTGTACATTTTCCACAGCACTCCTACTTCATGAACAGTGGGGGTAAAAGTCCTCCAGGTAGGAATTCAGTATGCTGAGGATATTAAACTATACGCAATTTTTTTTAATATTTTGTGTCCTTGGGATTTGCCTCCCAGTGAATCTTCGTAAATATACTGCTAAATCTCGATCCAAGCCAAACCTGAAGAGCAGGTCATAATTGGAAGGGTTTGGTGTCTACGATTCTATATATCAGATGGCACCAGTTTTTTAGAGGATAATGGCCTGGCATGTTATGAAAGCCTCCCTAGAAGGGTAAACTATACCAAACGGACAGGATGGATATACAAAGAACAGAGAGCAACAGTTGGCCTAGAACAGCAACACCCAGCTGTGCCTGTGAAACACATTGTGTGGTATGTTGAAGTTTTGGATTATCAATCACAGCTAATGTGCTTGCCACTTTTACAAGTACATCCCTTTTAAAAATAAACAAAAACAAATACAACATCACTTTCACTCACCTGTATTCCAACATATTTTGGGGGATGTTGGAGACAGAAGGAATGGTAGGTATTTCACCAGGAATTGCACATAACCCAGAGAGTCTGTCAAACGTGCGAATGTTCATGTTTAGCACTACAGGAAAACTGTTCAGAGTGCTGACCTCTAAGTAGCCTGAGATGCAGGCAATCTTTGAAAAGTTGTGGCATCCACTTGTTCCTGTATTCCTTTCACAAATGAAAGCTTCATGTTTTGGGCTTCTTGGTTCCCTCCAACCTCCCTTCAAAGTGAAACATCATGCAGATCTGGCCAGTAGGTTTCATAGTTTTGGCCAGGGAATGAGAACATTTTAGGGGCTACTTGCTTGGACAGGTAATTGTTCCTTCTTTAATCACAGCTACTTAATCACAACTTGACAAACATTCTAAATTGCTCTGGGGCTGGTTCTGCTCACATCATGCTGCCAAAAAGGATGCTATCTCTTTATATGAATACTTGTTGACTTAATTAAGGAGAGAACTCAGCTCATTGGCAAAAGGTACCCAAGCAGATGGAAGATAAACTCTAAGAGCAAAACCAAGGTACCTAAAAAGAAGGCACCAAAAAAACTAGCTGCCGTCAAGTTGATTCCAACTCATGGCCACCCATATATGTCAGAGTAGATCTGTGCTCCATAGGGTTTTTAATGGCTGATTTTTCAGAAGTAGATTTCCAGAACTTTCTTCTGAGGCATCTCTAGGTAGACTGAAACCGCCAACCTTTCAGTTAGTAGCTGAGATCATTAACCAGGTACACCATCTGGGAACTCCAAAAAGAAGGCAGAGATGGCAAATACAGAGACATCAGAGAGTATACTCATCTGTTACTCTGATCTCTTTTTACACTACTAGGACTTTTAACCACGAAACTGCCTGCAAACAGCTCCGGTCGAGTCCAGTTGGAACACTGTTTGCACCTGCTCCTTGTCTACAAACTGTGCCGTGGAGTAGGCTGAGCCCAGGCTGCTGTGTGTTCACCATCTACAAAACACAATGGCCAGCAGTGGCCTCTTGGCCCTTCAGAGTCCCTGCAAGATAAGTGAGTGGAATGACCATTGTGGGAATGGGCTGGAAAAGCAAGTGGCCACAGTTAGGATTTCAGGGGAGGACACCTGGCTCCTTGCCAATGCTCAGATCAGCATTGTCTCAATCATACGTCATAAACCCAAATGCCATGGGGGTGGGGACCGAAGATGGGCCTTGATGGAAACTGTTTTTCTGTCTTATGCAGGAAAATGTCATTTCTTCTTTGCTAATGCAACATGAATTACTGGTACTTTCAACTAAGAAGAAGGTTATTTTTCCTTGTGGCTGGGGATAGCGGAGGGGAAGGCCTTACTCTACACCTTGCTCAGAGCAGGATGGTTTAGTAATGCTTTGCTTCATTGGATAAGCAAGGGACTGCCCTAAAGCTGGTACTTATTCATTTCAAAGGACAAAGTAATTTTCTTTCCTTTTGGTGTGGCTCAGAAGGTATTACATTACTTTTCTTTCATATTATACTCAGTGTAGCCACATTATAAGCTGGAAATGATTATTGCTAAACTATGACAAATACAGACTTTATTAGGTAAAAAAAATCTAAGAGCCAAGTTACACTGTATTTGGAGAAAAAAAATAATGAAAGTACTGACTTATTAAAATGCTTTCATACAGTGAGGGCATTCAAAGCTGGTAGCGAAGAAATTAAGCAGAAAATCCCAACATTAATATTCCTTTCCATTTATGTAGCATTTTATACTTCAAAGTCTGTCTATCTTAAGTCATTCCCGTGAAGTAAGAAGAGAAGGGATTATTACCTCCATTTAACATATGAAGAAACAGGCTAGGAGAAGTTTAAGGCTTTCTTTGAATATCCACAGACGTGCCTCTGCTTCCTTTTTCCTCATGATGCCCTTGAGATTCACTGAGTTTCTCCAGACCCTGACTTTCATGTTTCGTTCATTCATCTCTGATCTGTAATTCCAACTCTGTTTGCACTTTACCTCCTGCTATACCTGTGCTGGGAGCCCTGCGTGGCATGAACGGTTAAGCGCTCAACTACCAGCTGAAAGGTTGGCAGTTCGAACCCACCTAGAGGTGCCCCAGAAGACAGGCCTGGTGATCTGCTTCCGAAAGGTCACAGACTTGAAAACCCATTGGAGCAGTTCTCCTCTAACACATGGGGTCATCATGAGTCAGAATCAACTTGATGTCAACTAAAACAACTAACAACAACGTATCTATGCCAGCAGCTGGGCAGCACAGGAATGTTCTAGAGGCTGAGTGTATATTTGTCTATGCTTCACTCATTGGCTAAGAGACAAGCAAGTGTAATTTTGTTCTTTTTCCCTAGATTGGTAGCAGCAGAGCCAAGGAAACAGGCAGGGCAGGAGACTCTTACTTACTCAACGGGGTGACACGTAAGGCAAAGGCAGCAGTGATGCTAACCTTAAAGACCTCTAGATCCCAAGGGCCCCAAAGGAAGTTGTGGGGACACTACCCTTTCTGGCTGGCATGAGTGCTGATGATCATCGCCATCAGCAAACCAAGCACTGCACTTGGCCCTGGAAGTACGGAGAGGCACAGACAGTTGTCAGATTATGAGCTGGGTGTGTTCCAAGTTCACCTGTTAGAAGTAAAGGATGCATTTTTCCTATAGAGGTGTTGTTATAAATAGGGCAACCAAAAAAACAAAACCCATTGCAACTGAGTCAATTCCAACTCATAGCAACCCTATAGGACAGAGTAGAACTGCCCATAGGGTTTCCAAGGAGCAGCTGGTGGATTCGAACTGCCACATTTTTTGGTTAACAGCCTAATGCTTAACCACTGCACCACCAGGGCTCCATATATGGGGCAGAGGGGAGGATATTCCCAGACGAACCGAAAGATAAAAATCTATGTACTGTATACCAGCAGTTGGCAAACTGTTCCATAAATGGCTAGATAGTAAATATTTTAGGTTTTTTGGGCGGTATAGTCTCTGTCACATATTGTTCTTTGTTTTGATTTGTTTGTTTGTTTTGTAACCCTTTAAAAATGTGGGAAACTTTCTTAGCTCATGGGCCATATAAAAAGAACAGGCCTCAGACCAGATTTAGACGATTGCTATAGTTTGCCAGCTCCTAATCTATACTATCATAGCTTATAGTAGAGTGCAAACAATGCTAAATGGTGGTTTTTGGTGTTCAACATACAAGTCTCATGTTTTTAATATGTCATTGACATATGGCCACTTAGCTAAATTAATATTCCCAATCTGCATGAGTTATTAGACAACAACGACATGTTCATATCCAGGGATGGGCCTGACCCATATGACCTGCCTACCTAAAATTACAAAGTATGTCATTGTGATTTGCTAAATAGGTATCAGGAAAAGGGGCAAGGGCCCACTGCCACCCCACTGTTGATGCCTGGCATTTATACAACAGGCAGGTCAGCAGAAGCCCAGTTAATTCCACGGGGTCTTTCAGCTCCTCACCTTGTTGGCAAAATTGCCCTGGCACAATCTGGCCAACACTGACAGCAGCAACAACAGTTTGACCAAGGCAGACCTGAACTCCCTCCCAGCCTCCTGAAGTAGATGGCCCGGATGCCCCCATAGACTCGTGGGTCACACTTGACTCTTGGGAAGGCCTTCTTACCACACACCCTGTACCAGGGCATTTGAGGGCTCACCAAGAAGAGTTATGGTGTATAGAAAGACATTTTCCAAAAGACAAATACTAGTGATTTCTTCTCCTTTTTCTCTTCTTTCTTGTCCTTTTCATTCTTCTTTTCCTGTTTTTCTTTTTTCCTTTAAGTCTGAAATAGCCTAACAAGAATAGAAATTATGTTACTATGGGGAAACATATTTAGCACTCCTGCAAGGATGACAAAACCATGTTTCCCTGAAGCTAGAGCTTTGTTGGAGGGACTTTCTTCCCCTTCCTCTCCCTGGTCCTGATTGGCAATGAGGAAGAGAAAGACATTCCCACTTTGAAACAAGATGCGGACTTCCCATGGCCTTGGGCAGAGTGTCCACACTGCTGAGAGAGGAGAAACTACACACAGCCCTGAGGTAGGGCATGGAATAGTAGTGGGTGCAGAATTGATATGGGTGGATCCAGAAATGTGAGGTAATTAGTAGTAATACTCCTGCCTACCCTGGACACAAAGGAAGGCTTTGGCTGAAGCTATGTAGCAGCTCCCCGTCCCTTGCCCTTTCCCCTACTTGATCTTGATCCTTTGTCCTTTCCCCTTCCAGTCTCCATTCCTTATCCCTTCCTTTGACTTTATAATTCCATCTTCCACTGCCTCACTAAAACATACAAGCAATGAAAGATGTTGGGGTAGGTGTTCCATGCACAAGCTCAGGGTGGCAAGATGGGGCTCCCTCAGCTCCTCATTCCTCTTCCAGTGTCAGCCCCACTGCCTCCAGTGAGCCCAGGGCAGGAGATAGGACCTATGGAGTGAGGAGCAGCTCAGGTCAGGGCATTCTCCAGACCTCTGTCCTCAAGGACTTTTACTCCGGCTTATATTGTTGTCTTTCTGTTTTTATACTGTTAGTTTCAAAGGAAGGGAACAAACAAAATGTGCAGCCACATTTTAGAAAAGAGCTGGGGGTCAGAGAGGTTTCTGTGGCATTTCTAACTACCTAACCATGGTCCTAGATGTACACTTTTTTTCCGGTTGCCTATTTTGACTTCATGATGGTCCACATCTTTACTGATCACTGCAAAGAAGCCTTCTCTTCCTCTTCATCTTTAGTCTCTTGCTTTTGTTGTTTCTTTCCCTTTTACAGTGAAACCTATGAGAGCCGGCACTCAACGGGGCTGTCTTGTTTTTCTGGGTCTCGCAAGTTTTCCACCTTTGACAGGATGCAGTCGTACCACTTTTCTACTGCTCCCTTATTAGTGGAAAATATTTTAGTGTTCCTTCTCTGACAGGTTTAAGCCTTACACAGGTTCCTGCTTTCTCAGGTTTTATTCTACTTTCCCTTTTCGTGTGTGCCTGAGGGCCTACACAGCCTTGCTTGATCCCATAAAGTAAACCTGATTGCATGTTGCATTAAGCAATGACTGATCAGTCCTTCAGGAAGTATGCCCTCAGCAAAACTGTCAGCTAAGCCAAGGGTGTTCCTTCCTTGATGGTGCTCCTGCTCCTTGCCCATCCCCACCAGCCCATAAGCTAGTGGAACTTATTCATGAGGTCTCCCTGTTGTCTTATCATATCTTCCCACAAGGAACCCTTCCGCTCCAATCCAAGGATCTTCTATCCATGTGCTCCTGCTTTTGCTGACACATGCAGTTCCTTGCATTTGCAGTCCTCCTCCCCACTATCTCCTCTCTATCCATGCAAAATTATCATTGACAATTCTCATCCAAGTCAGAAGTTCAAATTCAGCCCTTCCTGAGCAACCCAATCCTTCTCCAAATTCCTAGAACAATTGTCTAGAAAATGTATTTGACAACTGATTATGTACTTTATTGTGATCTTTTTCAAATTTATGTCTATTTTTTCGCTTTTAAGCTTTTTTACAATTTTACACTGTACCTATCTATATAGGTTCTGTCTTCTCAAGTAGAATAAAACTCTTAGAGTTCAGGAACTGTCACATCACTTAGTAAGCTCATGGTAGTACTCACTCACTACATGGTCATACCTTAGGACTGGGATCCCTCCTGAGCAGATGGGGGAGAGAGGAACAAGGGACAATATCCAACTATATGTACTCCTCACTTACTGAGTATTCTCATTATCTGATATTTCACATTTACAACAATAACAAAAAAATCTACTCTGCGGCTATTTTGCGCATTGACGATGTACACTTAGCAGTAATGAAGACCGAGGTGCAAGGCAAGAGTAACACTTGCTGTGATGTTTAATGTTATGTGTCAGCTTGGCTGGACCATTATTCTCCGTGGTGTGGCAGTTATGTAAGATGTAATTTGGCAGTTATGCAATGATATAGTCATCCTCCATTTTGTGATCTGATGTGGTCATCCATCATTGTCCATTTTTGCATAACACCAATTTTTGCATAACAACCTGGTCTTTGGAACCTAACCATATCAATAAGTGAAGAGTGGGTATATGAGTTCCCGGCAGGGGCTGGGAGACCAGGTCCAGAGGGACTTGGAAATATCAGATGAGCAACCCAGGAAAGTTCAGGTAAGTGTTGACACTGGGGTTGCTAAAAGTAAGATCCTAATCGGGTGTGCAGAGCACAGCAGTGGGAAATCCCAAGCCAGAGCGATGTTGAGTCAGGCCATCAGTCACTCTGGAGACTAATGCACCCAGGAAAGCAGAGTCTAGACCCTGAGGGCAAGGTGAGATAGAGCAAGATGCGCTCAAGAACCAATGGCAGAAGCCTAATCCTGAAAACCAGGTCACTAAAGACCATATGGGAGTCCTGTGATCACCGCTGGGGGCCCTAATGTCATCTATAAGTGGGCTTAGGCTATTTCAGTGCTGTCTGCCCTACATCAGGATTGGACTGGGAAATGGGGTGCCATTGAATCTTCAGGTAGTTTCCTTTCCTCTATCCTGTCTCATAGCCTAAGAAAGATAGTAGAGGAAAGGAAGCTATACTGACTTGAATTGATATGAGGTTGTAGGCAGCCACTGCCTGTTAAAAGGCATTTTAATTCATACCTTCTAATGTTGATCTTCCACTGTTACTGCCTAAGCCCACAAGGACTATAATAACACAATTATAGCTGTTGCTGCTCTCTGCCTTTCAGAAGCAGCTGCCCATTTCTGCACAGCCTTAGAGCATCTTTGTACACTCATCTTGCTTCTCTTGCTAAATTCTATCCCATTTCTGTTTCATCAACCCTTATTACAGACAAATTTATAGCCTTATAGTCCCTGCTGAGAAGAGAAGAGCATGCATCCTCATTTGGAAAAATCGGAACTGCTCTAACTGCCTCGCATCTGCTGTCATGTTTTCTGGGCAGGAGACTACGCTGCTTTGGGCTTCCCATCCCCCCTCCCCAACCCCGCCCTGAGGACTCTCAGATTGGAAGTGTTTCTGGTTCCACAATATTAATCACCAAGGAACACTCTTGTTGCTAAGAGTTATGTGATTCACCAGCTTCAGTATCAACCTAGAAATTAGAGGTATTCAGTGTATAAGTATTCAGTGTATATAAGCCCAAAACCCTGCAAAAACATGTTTGAATAAGTGTAGCAATGGCTTATTGATTTATCCACTAAGAAAATTTTCTTTCTTCCCCTCCCTGGTCTCCATTTCTCTTGCTAACCCCAGCCTTATCTTTCATAATGAAAAGATTTCAGTTTTGCAGCTTGGCCAATTGAAGTCTCAAGGGCTGGGAGACCCGTGGCCCAGTAATCAAAGACTGAGCGTCAGGATAAATACCTGTTACCCACAGCACCTCCCCCCACCCTGCCCCATGTCATACCAAGGATGACAGCTGTTGTAAAGAGCAGGGAAAGATGGAGCATTGACAAATGAGTAGGCCAATGAGCAGTTTTAATCTACAAATAAGGATGTCTAAATTCAATTTGATAAGGAGGAAGGCTATTAAAGGAAAGCCTATGAAATATTTTTAAGATCAAAGCAAGCAAATATTACCAATATTTAAATAACAACTGCTAGTTTTCTACAGACTTTCCCAAAAGAGTCTAACATCTACTGGGGAGTAATTTAATTTAAAAAGAAGGTCCCTTGCTTGCTTTTGTCCCCATTTCTAGCAGCTCACCTCACCCTCTGCCTTACTGTTCAGAACAACATCACACACAACGCTGATACCTAAACTTCAACAAGTTCAAGCTGACTTTCTGCAACAGAAATTTTGCTTCAGCATTTAAAGCCTGAATCAAAACACATGCTTTCTTCATCAGATGTGGAGTAAAACAGCTATTTTTATCTCTGGGTATAACAAGTCACAAGCAGTCTGCTTACTTAACCCAATATTGCAGACAACAACATGATTTTGTTCCATATAATGCATCTATGATGAATTGTGCAGAGATAAAGTTTAAATAGTAAAAATTATATTTCCAGAGCAGCTACTATGTGCCAAGCACTCTGCTAAGCACTTTTTGGTATAGTAAAGTGTAAGGTCTTACAATCACACTACAAAAGCAGCATTTTCACAGAGAACCAATACAACAATATGGGTGTGAGAAAAATAAAAACAGTAAAGCCTGTAAGGAGTTCAGGAAAAAAAGAAACACTGGAAATAGTTCAGCCTCACATGTACCTTCTCCTGGACTTTGTCTGTGCTGTCTCTTCTTGCTAAACCCTTGGCCGGACCTTTTCAACTCCACCCCCAGGTTGTTTTCTCAATTGTAGGGGGGCAACAAGAGGGATCTTGAAAGTGACGTTGTGGGAAAAGCATTGTGCTGGGAATCCCAAGGCCTGAACTTAACCTTAGTCCCATCTCTGCACCTAACTAATTGACCTTAAACAAGTCGTTTGAACTCTCCTGGCCCATTTTCCTCACTTGTGAAATGGGGTAGCCAAATGTAATGGTGTACATGAAAATGACTCATGAACTGAGAAAACGTTAGGAGACATAGTAGCCCCCCAATAAATGCTAGCTAGCACTCTTTCCCTGTCTTCATCATCCCCTCTCAAATCCTATATAGATTTTATTAAAACTATTAACAAAACGAGAGGTTTGGAGTAAAAGATCACCTTTAAGGTATCTTCACGCACAGAAAATTCCACTCAGGAAAAGGCAGAATAAGTTTTTCACTTTACTTTTCATCCTAGTTCAGATTTCTGTATTTCCAGAAGTGGTCATCACAGTGTCAAAATGCTAACCTAACTAACCCATTGCCGTCAAGTTGATTCTGACTCAGTGACCTTATAGGACAAAGTAGAACTGCCCCATAGGGTTTCCAAGGCTATATCTTTATGGAAGCAAAATGTCACATCTTTCTCCCACAGAGCAGCTGGTGGGTTCGAACCACAGACCTTTTGGTCAGCAGCAGAGTGCTTAACCACTGCACCACCAGGGTCAAAACACCAGTTACTCTTTAATTAGAAGGGAAGTCAGAAAGAGGGTGCTGCATCATTTCTTGGGTGCTATCATGTCAAAATTCAGGGTGCTAGGCACCAAATTTCAACTTTCAATTATCCTCCCAAGAAGTTATTTGAGTTGAAAATATTCCACCAGGATTTTTTTTTTTAATATTTTTAAACCAGATGAAATGTACTACTTCAAAGCTTTCCATCAAGCTCTAGAGATTATAGATGTTCTGTAACAAGTGTGCTAGTGCTAATGTTTGTAATCTTTCTTACATTGGCTATTTATTTGGCAACAGGAAGTATTTTGCTATAGTTCTATGAAAGATACTATACAAAAAGTAGTCTTAGTAATAAAATACGTGTGTGTTTATATAACTGATGTTATGAGAAATAGAAGTAATTGTGACCACTAGAAGAAGGTAGAGCATTTGAAGCAGAACTTGGGTTTAAAATCATCTAAGGAAATAGGACTGGGCACCACCTGGCCTGGGTGCCACTCTTGATTTCAGCTGGGATTGAAATCCAGGTACCAGCAGTCTCCGAGTTACAAATGAGATCTGTTCCAAACTGTATCTTAAAGTCCTAGAGTTAAATTTGTAAGTAAGTTGGAACAGGTGCATACAGTTCTTATTTAGCCTAGTGCAAGCAAAGGCTCAAAGCCTTTTCAATGATTTAAAAGCTGTACGTGCAGCAAGTGAAGATGATTGTGATAAAGGATTTGTTGTGAGTAGGGATTGGTTCAGTCGTTTCAAAGTGAGGGCAAATTTACATAATATTAAAGGGCAAGTGAGATTTGTCTGTAAGTGGGACCCCGGGACTGCCTGTAGTTAAAAGAGCTCCCAGGTAGTCATAAGAGCTCCCAGTTACACTCTTAGCTCTAATTTCAGGTTCTGCTAGTCAGCATCTAGATATTTCTGTAGACTGCTTTGAATGAGCTCAAGGACCTTTCTGGGCAGGTGACTTGACAGGGAAGTCCATACTCTAAGCTCAGCTCATCATGACTCCATCTGACTAGGACAGTCAGCTATACTCAGAGGCTGTATTTGGCAGGCACCTGCTGCCATCTCCCTGCTAAATGGTCTTTTGTAACTCAGAATCTCAAACTTGTTTTAAACTGAGGGCAAAAGGCACTTTCAGGGATGAAGTTCTTGGCCCAGCTCTGCTTTGTCTAATCACAGTCTATGGCTATTTCGGTCTTCTTGGTTTTGAGAAGCAGCTGCTGAGATGTGGCAAAGGTGAACTAGTTGGTGTTGACCCAAATTAAAAAGAAGAGTTTTTCGTTCCTGCAGTGCTGGGAGAAAGAAGGCTAAAGGCATCACCTCATAGGGAGAAGAATGCGACTGGCTGGCTAACAAGTAAATGAATGTGAACCTCAATTTAAGAAGAACCCGTACTACCCAAGTCTGAAGTTGTGAGAACAGATACATTGGGTTTAGAGTAAGCATACTTACTCTACCAAAGGATAAGCTTTTCATCATGTCAATGTGTTTCAAGGGTCTCTAGTATATTAAAAGTAGAAGATAACTCATTAAAAAAGAAATCTACCTTGTTTACACCCATTATAAAGCCTACTGTGTGTTTGTCCCTGACTACTGTTCTTACCACCCAAATGAAGGGGAAGTATAAGCCCAGCCATTTTTGCTGCTACCCACTGTTTTTATGATTGATCTCATGAGCTGATGAGTTTTAACTGACACATGGATTTATTTCTTTATTAAGCATTCATCCGACGGAGGCACAAATCTAACATATTACTGTTGTCAAAGCTGGGACAGTGATTTAAGGAGTGACTATGAATCTAAACAGATGGAAGGAAACAAGTTTGGGAGCCAAATAGCTCAGTTTTTTTTGAGTCAGCTTAGTACAGTTCCCCCTGTTACATTCTTAAAAAAGTTAAACACTGAAGTTCCTTAAAACTAAACACCAAACCTGTTTCCATCAAGTCCATTCCAACTCATGGTGACTCCATGTGTTGCAGAGTGAAACCACTCCACAGGATTTACAAGGCAGTGACCTTTCAGAAGCAGAGCCCCAGGTCTGTTTTTCCAGGCACCTCTGGGTGTGTTTGAAGTGCCAGCCTTCCAATTAGTAGTCAAGCACTTAACCATTTGCACCACCTAAGTTCCTTAGTGTCTCTCAAATCCTAGTACGCACAGATAAGTAGACGAAGTCCCGCTGCAAACAAAATCACTAGCTTCCAAAGGAAGCTGTCATTTGTTGTACCTGGCAGCTGTGTTACTCATTTACCCATTCTATAAATAATTAGTGATCCAGGGATAAGTCTAGAGGGTGGAGATGTAACAGTGTTGGAGACATGGTCCTTTCCCTCAAGGAGCCTGTGGTCTATGGAGGGTACAAGCAAGTCAACCATTTATAGTAGAGTGTGGTAAGCACTGGAATAAGAGTATTCACATGGAACCATAGAAGTATGGCGGAGAGCAACTTGCCCAGCCTCAGAATTAGACTTCTCAAAAGTGGTAACCTCTAGGTCGGGTCCTGAAGAACAAAACAGAATAAGTAGAGTGAGGAATGGTCCAGGGAAGGAAAAAACCCATGCAAAGACCCAGGGGCTAACAAACCTCTGGCATGTTCTGAGGTTGCCTCCTTCTCTAATCAGTCAGGGCATGTAGAAATCAGCCTTGCTTATCATTGTGGCCACCTGGCTCTGCAAATCACGATTCACCAAATCCTCCAATAGCAATTCTGCTTTTCTTCTCTTTTTTTAGTCAAGGACAGACTACAAGAGCCAGAAACTGGTGAGTCCAGGGGTTTTCCTGACAGAGCTCCCGTGTTTAACTTGGCTGAAAACTGAAAGGCTTTGGTTTCTAGATTGTCTTATTCTCTTTGTTCTGGAAGCTTAGTACAACCTTACAGTGGGATGGCAAACAGACAAAAAAGTCTGTATCTTTCTCACTGTGCAAATAAACATTTGCTCAAGCATGAGGTGGCTAATTCATAAGAATAATCAAAGGCTTTGGAAGTATTAAGAAACAAATCATATACAATGAAATTCAGTGTGATTAAAAATTGAGGAGTTATTTTTAACAAGAAAATGTTGTGTGATAAGTTTTAAAAGAAATAGTTTTTCTATAAAATATGCAGAAAATAATTGGGTGACTATAGTCCCTGTGGGGCTGGTTTTTCACATCACCATTGAATGGTCAGTATCTGATACTATATCAGGGCACATAACTAGCTAAGAGTGCCTGGTAGTTTATTACCAACAGAATACAGCAAAAGAACTCTGAGTGCTGGGGGAAACACAAGCAAAAGTGAAGGACTTGGAGCTGCACTTTTACTATCAACTAGCAGTTAGGAAGGACTTGACTTATGAGGGCTCAGGAAAACAAATTTGGAGGTTCATTTTGTCTCTGGAAGTAAAGCTATTTTATTAGATAAAGCTGATGCCATTTAAACAGGAACCTGTGACATTTTCTGGCTTGCTGCATCTTTTCTACTTGTCTCCTCTTTAGATCTGCTAACAATACAAACACGGCATTTCCATGTTGCTAGAGAATAATTGCAGACCGGCTGGCTGATTTTAGTGGCTGTGGTTTTCCTGTAACCTTTACAATTGTTGTGGCTAATAAGACCCCTGTAATGTGAAATTTCCAACTATGCCATGTCTGTGAGTGCACCCACCTTCTCCAGGTTTTGGTATTTGGTCAATTCAGTTAACGATCTCATTACTTTTCTTTCTGTGTTAAAAAAAAAAAAAAATCATCTGCATCTTGCTGAGAGTTTGATATATGCTATATACTCTGACAGGGAGAATTCTCTTTCTCTCTTATGGCAGATTAATATGTCTATGTGTGAGTTGTGATACTTGAATTGCTGCACCATTTTATATTGATGCATATATATGACACCCAGGCTGACTACGATAGCTTCTAAAGATTTTAATTCATTTTGAATGAACTCAGTATGCTTGGAATGCGCTGTTTGTTTCTGAATTTTCTACATACCATTTTACAAGTCCATTTGTTTATGATGTGATGTGGTAAATAATCACGCTGTTTTTTTTTTTTTTAAGAAAACAAATGTATATATTACTAAGCAGATGAATAAATTATTGAAAATGTACTTTATGGATATGTAGCCCACCGTTAAAAATGAATTTGTTTGATAAAGTGACTGTTCAAATTATAAGCATTTATATTGTCCTTATAAACATGGATGCCATTGTTCAGTATTGATGTATGTTCTGTAATAAAATATTTTGAACCTCTTCTTTAAACACATAATGATCTTTAATCATAATATTTGTTAATATATCTGTTGAAAAGTTGGCTGGACAACTCAAGGAAGGAGAGTTGGTGTCCTCAGTCAGTCAGCTGGATCAATTATACAGGGAAATACAGGATCAGATGACATGCAGGCTATGGTTGGCATCATTCAAGCCACAGGCAGAACCAGAAAATGACTGGATCATCAGTTTACAGGCAGGTGACAAAGGAAGGTGGTAGCGGAAGTCAGACGCACAAGAATGTTGAATTCCTTTAAGATAGGATGTATCAAGTGACCCAAAGGCCAAGGTTAGGAGAGTTAGTGATCAGAGAAGGTCATGGGGAATATAGACTGAGGAGAGTGCTCTGATGGAGGCTGTTGTCTGACCGAGTCTCAGAACCTGTAAGTCTCAGGGCCACCGTTCAGCCCCGTTGCCTCAGTGAGACTCCTCAGTAGGGCCATGTCATTGTTGGGGACATGAACTCTGGAGTCAGATTATCTGGGAGCGCTAAACACTGGCCATCCGTGTGATCTCAAATCAGTTATTCAGCGTCTCTAAATCTTGGTTCCCTCTTTTCAAAAATGGGGATAATTCCTATACATACCTCATAGCATTGCTAGGGTAATAAAATAAAACAATACATTTAAAACATTCAGAACAACGCCAGACGAACAGTTAGCACTCAGTGACCATAAGTTGTTCTTTTTCTCATTGATTTCCCTGTTTTTGTTGTGGCTGTCATTTTGGCTACCCACAAAGATGAGCATCTCCTTCCCAGTGATAGGGGGTCATGATTTTCTGCTTAAAGCTCTTAGCATGAAAATCAAATGATAATGCCATGTCTCCTATATTGATTTATTGGTTTGCCCTTCTGGGTCAGAATCCAGGCTCAGTTGGAATCGTCCTGGCCTCATTTCCCAGGTCCCCACAGAAGTGGGGAGTGGTGGACAAATGTAGAATGGGAGGGCATCCTAAGGTACACAAAACTGCACAGTTGTAAGGCTTTGTTTTCAGGGAGCTTGGAAGTGGCATAACTGGTTTGTAGACTAATGTCGTTGGATTATCCTGATGACTTCTCTTTTTAACTCATATATTGTGTGCCCCAGGAGATAGACTATAGAAGAGAGAGAAAGTGGAAGTGAAGTCAGTTTTGCCACTTGTTAGTTCCTATGATGGTAGAGAAGTAGTTTGAAATGATGGCCATATCTCTGCTGTTCACTCTTCAGTGGTAGTCGTAATTGCTAACATGTAAGGTACTAACCGGTTCAAACGCATCGTCTCATTTAACCTGCACAGCATTTCTGTAAGGAAGTGCTAAGAACTCAGTAGGGTGCATATGGCTGCAAGTAGCAGAATATGAATAAAAGCATCTTACACAATCAGGAAAATTTTAATATTATTATCAACAATTTGGCATGAAAACATGAGTATTTGCCAAAATGCTCTAAAGCTAAACTGCCTGGGTTTGAATCCAATTTACTGATGTGTCAGTAAATGTTTAGCAACCAGCTTGCCAGGAGAAAAAAACAAACTAACAAAACACATGGTCTGCAGCATTGTCAATTTCTGTGATATAAATACTCCCACAATGGCCAACTTCAACCTACCAGCGTCAAGTCACTTAACATGGATTTGGGAAGAGATGCATACAGTCACCTCTCATGAACCAGTATGCACAGCCTCAGTACACCACTGAACCATCCGTGCCCCTTAGGAGTGTGTGGCCTAAGCCTGTGTGTTAATTTCCTCATCTGTGAGATGGGGATAGTAACAGTACCCACCTTGTTGAACTGGTGCATGTGAAGAATTTCTGAGCTTAATTCATAGTTAGCATCTAATGAATGTTAGCTGTTATTATTACTATACTGCTTCATAGGCACAAAGCAGAAACTATCTCAGGATAACAAAAGTGTTCATTCATCATATTTGCTTTTTAGTGGAGCAACTCTTCTGAAATATGTGTGACAATATTACTATCCTTTTTCAGATATTGGATGGTACTGACTCCCCACCCACACTCACCTTGAATTTGTGATTCTCTGTTTCAGACTCCAAAGTCTTTGAGTGATAATTCTGCTCCTTTGCATTTTTACTTTAACCAAAGCATTTAATGATTCCATGAACCAGTTTTCTCAGACAAAGAGCCTCTTAATGCCAGGACATCCTGCCATCCAATTATTATTATCTCTCCTGTTTATAAATACAAATTGCCTCCAAAATAGTTTATGAAAAACAATTATTCTGTTGTGTAGGTGGACAGAAAAACCAGTATCCCCATGCTCACCCCTCACTTGCCATTGTGTTCTGATCCATACACTTTATTTCAGAAATAATATATGCACATGGTAAAATAAGTACATAAAAGCACTGCAGCATCATAGGGTTAGGATGAGCTTTGGGTTCCTGAATGCTATTACACACCACATTTCACCAGTTCTCTTCTGCAGGATCTGTACATAAAAGGTTCAAGAGCCAAGTAGGAAATAAAGAACAATTTGTATTCATTTCCCAGGAAAGCTGTGTTCCAAAATTCGGAGCTTCTCTGGTGAGCTGTTCTGGCCCACACAGGGTCTCCTACACCCAACCTGGCTTGAATCAAAACTGTCCACATTTGAGGAACAAGCACCAATGCCCACATCCAACCAGCCCCAGAGCAAAGCACTGGCAAGAAGCCTGTAATAGGTATAATTGTGTCCACACCTACTTCTAGAAGTGAGGCCCAGATCATAATGCAATGGGGACAAGAAATGAACAAGGAAGAATGGCATCTTCAGTCCTGTCCCCTAATAACGCAAGGTCCAAGAACAACCAATCAGAATATGCATTTCTCCTGCATCAGGTGGAGAAGGGGAGGCTCATAAAGGCAAAGGACAGAAATCAAAAAAAAAAAAAAGACAAGTTTCTTCCTCTCTATGGGCAAAGGCATAAGTGTAAAAGAGAGAAGCAGATATTGTTCCCACTCTCACCATGTAAATTCCATATATGAGTATAAACTGAAAAGTAATAATTCCTCAAGCTTCTAGTCCCACTCCCCAAAGGTAATCACCTTCCAGTTTCTTATGAATTCGTTCATTCAATATGTATCTACTGAGCACCCATTATGTGCCAGGCATCACCTGGGGGGTACAGTAATGAACAAAGCAGGGGGAGAAAAAAAAAACTAGCCACATGAGGCTTACATTCTAGAGCATCTTCCAGAAATGTTCTATGTACATGTAAATATGTGGATCTTTTAAATATTCTTATACAGAGAGAATGAGCCAAATATACTGATTGGTTATATTAGATACCTTCTTATAAGTCAGTGATTGAGTAATTGGTCAGTTCCTGATTATCTTTGATCTCTGAGCCTTAACAAACACACCACAAAGTCAATAAAGTCCAGTCTTATGAACATTAGAAAGTTATATTTTGATACCATGAGTCCTACAAAAATACTTTGAGAGCTTATTTTAGAGCTTCTAGCACTTTTAGGGGCCATAAATTTATTTCAACAGTGCTGTCACTGCCTAAAATATTTTTGGAACACTTAAAATTGCCTTTGGAATAAATTTATGTGTGGTTAACCTCCCCCTCCCCCCCATAAAAACAAAACCTCATTATTTATTTAATACTGTAAATAGTACCAGCCTTGACCAAGAAAGGCCCTCCTTGGTCACAGGAGGTGAGCCTCTCCAGCTGAGGAGACAGCTTCAAGGTCCCATCCATTTGACTCTGTGGGTGATTGATGCCAGTCAATGCTTTGGCCAGATTACTCTGTCATCCTGTTGACCAAATGCAAGCCAGGAGTGTCGAACCACTATAAAAAGCCAATCTGAATAAATTCAGTGGAAAAAATAGGTCAGTAGTTTTCAGACTTTTTTTTAACAGTGCAGTCCTTTGGGTGAGATCTTACTCAGAAGCCCCGTATGCAAACAAAGAAAAGTAGAGCTATTCTGGAATAATGTGGCGAGTAGGGTAAAACCCCAATCACTCATATGTCTACCTCCACATACTCACCCACCCTGGTGACCCCTGGGAGGCTTCTACAGGACCCTTAGGACTCCCGGAGCAGGTTAAACATCATTGAACTATACTTTCCTCTGGGGCGGTGATTATCTTATCCTTCCCATAGACCTGGGAACGTTTTCATCAGTTGCCATCAGTTAGGCTTCGATTTACAGTGACCCTAAGTCTACCAGAAGGAAACGCTGCCCAGTCCTGTACCATCTTCACGATCACTGGTATATTCAAGTCCACTGTTGTGGCCACTGTGTATTCTGAGAGCCTTCCAGCATAGTGGGCTCATCTTCCAGCACTGTATCAGACAGTGTTCTGCTGTGATCCATCAGGTTTTTATTGGCTAATTTTTGGAAGTAGATTGCCAGGCCTTTATTCCTAATCAGTCTTAGTCTGAAAGTTCCACTGAAATCTGTCCATCATGGGCAACCCTATTCTTATTTGAAATACCAGTGGCACAGCTTCCACCATCACAGCAACATACAAGCCACCACAGTACTGACAAGCTGACAGCACTTTTGTAGTCAGTCAGAAAATGTTTTCCAAATGAGTGAGGGGATTAGCAAGTAAATGACTGTTGGCAGGAGGTGGGGGTTCACTCTAAAGAGCTGAGTTTTTAAAGATACCTACCTAAACAGACGCCCAATGACCAAAGTTAATTACCACACAGTGACTCATATCCGCAAGAAGGGTTTCCTGAAGACTGAAATCCAGAGCAAGAAGTTTATGAAGAAAGCTGAAGGAAACAAGGGGGATTAATTCTCTTTGAATAAATAATGTGAACAAGCAGGCCATAGGCCCACTACCTTGGGTGGATGGTGTAATGAAAACTGATGGCAGAGGAGAAGACAAATTCTTAGTTTCCACTTTGCTCCCTTCTTTTCCAGCAGAGAGAATCATCTATTTAAAAAGTAGAAAAGCAGCACACATATATATTTTAGAAAGAATTCATGACAATTTCAGCCAAGACACAGGGGCTGTCCAGAAGATGACCTGGCCCTGGGGCAGTGGCCATGAGTTGAAGGAACCAGTGGAAGAGCAGGAACCAGTACTGAATCTCTAAGGGGGCCCAATATCTACCATCTACCTTCCCTGTGCAAGTTCTGAATAAATTAATAAACATGACAAAGTTATTCAACAGCTTTGAAACTGTGCACAGGTGCTAACTTTCACTGTCCTTCAGTTTCCTTACCTGTAAAAGGAGCACACTATATACTTTAAAGGTCCCTGGGTTAACATGCTCAGCTGCTCACCAAAAGGTTGGAGGTTCTAGTCTACCCAGAGATACCATGGAAGAAAGATCTGGTAATCTACTTCTGAAAACCATACGGAGTGCAGTCCTACTCTGACACACGTGGGGTTGCCATGAGTTGGATTCGACTCTACAGCAACTGGTACTGGGCATGGACTGGTGGAAAGGAAGGAAAGATCAGGAGTGGCAAGAAGCATCCCCTCTTACAGAACACACAGGAAGCTCAGGAAGGTCAGGACAGCAGAAGGGCTCTGAGGTTGGGTAAGAAGCAAAATTTAGGACAGTAAAAAGACCCAATGATAAAGCAAAGTGGAAGTGCTGAATCCCTGCAAATGGTCTAAAACCAGGAGATATCCTGGGATTAAAGTTTCCACCAAAGGTAGAGCCAAGGACTGCACAAAGACTCAGCAACCAGGACGCTTATTATGTGACTTCAAACAACTTTATGTGTCAGTACTGTACATACATTGTCTAACCAACTCTTCACAGTCAGCTTTTAAAGTACATACCAGTACCAGTTGCTGTCGAGTAGATTAGACTCATGATGACCTCATGTGCGTCAGAGTAGAACTGTGCTCCGTAGCATTTTCAATGGTTTATTTTTCAGAAGTAGAGCACCATGACTTTCTTCTGAGGCACATCTGGGTGGACTCGAACCTCCAATATTTCAGTTAGTAGCCGAGCACGTTAACTGTTTCACAACCCAGGGACCTTTAAGGTCAATAGTGTGCTCCTTTTACAGGTGAGAAGACTGAGGCACAGTGAAAGTAAGCACCTGTGCACAGTTTCAAAGCTGCTAAACATCCAATTCATGTTTTCTCTCTCCCTGTAACAATCTCACTTTTTGGCACAGCAGAAAGAGAAGCCTGTTGCAATGCAAAATATACAAATGCTACCCTAAATTAGAACACCTCTTTAAAAATTTTCCACCACTTTTGATAAAGCTTTTAATAAAATGTTTAATACTATCTCTACAAAAGCACATTGACTCCCCACAGCTGACGATATTTTCTCATCCAAAAATTGGGACGCATGGTTTCATAAATAAGAGAGAATATTTAGACTTGGGGTATCCCTGGACATATGGTTGCCAGAAATACTCTAGTCCCCAGTTCCCAAAGCAAACATCATCACTTTAACACTCTCCTATGCTCAGCTATATTAAGTAGCCCTTAAACCAATTTCATGATCTAATGAGTGAGCTGATACAATCTGATTTACTGACTTGCTGATGAGGGAGACAATGAAAGACCCAGCACCAAAAAAATGTGGACACCGGCATCAACGCACTGAAAATTATTTTTCCTTTTACAGCCACTTCCAGTCTTGCCATTTGTACTCTTTTAGTACTCAGATCTTAAAATTCTCCATACAATAAATGTTGCTTCCCAAAAAATTTCCTCCCAGAATTTATCTCAGTAACCTTCTTTTTAATTACTTGCAAAATGAGCCTCAGAGTCAATACCCTTGGTCCCAATTAGTTGGTGACTGGAGATTGCTGATATAATCAGTGCTTGCTACCCACGTGGCAGAGGAGTAGGGGAGTTCTGTCACATTATGATAAATATTTAGTGAGGGAATAAAGGCACTCTCCTCTCCAGACTCAGTGCTCTGTGGACAGTCAGGAATATCGAGGTGTGAGAAGAACTCACATTCTTATTTAGGAGAGACATCTTCAAATTATGCTTGCTGCTGTAAACCTGGAAGAGAGAATACCAGAGCAAAGCACGAAAGACCAGATCCTCATATCTCTGGCACAAGGTCCCCTATGCTCTGCTTCAGACTGCAATTCTGAGAGAAATAATCAATAGAAAATGAAGAAAAATTACGCCAGCTGATGAGCATCACTTGCTTGTGGTTAAAAGCTGTCTGGACTGGCAGTAGAGTCCTCGGGCCTGGGCAGGCCTGACCTTTAGAAGCCTCACTTTGGATGTGTCAAGAAATCCTCAAAGCCATGTAAACACCCTTTCCCTCTTGGAGACACTTCCTAGGTACCCAGACCCAAAATCCCCTGCCCAGATGGCCTTGAGATGGCTTCCAGAGACTGCACAGGCCCCTTCCCCAATCTATCCACTTAAGCCCAGGGGGTGTCCTCCAAGGGGTAATTCTTTTTTTTTTTTTTTAGGAATCGAAATTTATTTTCTCACAGTTTAGGAGACTAGAAGTCCAAATTCAGGGCACAGGCTATAGAGAAAAACTGTCTCTCTGTCAGCTCAGGGGGAAGATCCTTGTCTCATCTTCTATAGCCCTGGCATTCCCTAGTTCCTTGCAATCTTCACTTGGCTGTCTTCCCCCAATTGTGCTTTCTGTCTCTGTGTCTATGCTGCTCCTTATAACTCAGAAGTGATTAGGTTTAGGACATACCATACACTGATATGACCTCATCAACATAAAAAAGAAATCCCTATTCCCAAACAGAATTACATCCACAGGTACAAAAGTTAGGATTCCAACACATATTTTGGGGGATAAAATTCAATCCATAATATTCAACCCATTAGCCCCCCAAATTCATATCCTTCCTCTGATCAGAACACATTCACCCTATCACATCGTCCCAAAAGTCTTACTTCATTCCAGCATCAACTCCAAGCCCAACACCTCATCTGCTGAATCATCTCTATCAAGTATTGGTGAACTCTGGGTGTGTTCTATCCTGGGGCAAAATTTCTTTCCATCTGTGGACCTGCGAAAACTAGAATACATGGTATCTTTTTCCAAAGTACAATGGTGTAACAGACACAGGGTAGACATTTCAAGGAGTGGTTCTTTACAGGGATTGTGGGGAGAACCTGGACCAGAAGCCCAGGTGTCCAGAGACAGATACACAACAGAGCTGGAGGTAGAAAAGGAAACGTGACCTGCAAGCCAGGAGCCAGCCCTCCAGCCCAGCACTCACAGAAGTGCAATAATTTGAAACGTGAACCTGCCTTCCAGGTCATTCTGAAGGTATATTTGTCAAGGTAGGAGCTAGAACATATTTGATTCAAGATGATAGCATGTGGGCCTTCATTGGCACACTTGCCCTGATCAAAAAAGTTAGGTCTGCGCCTGTAGACAGGAAATAACATATTCTTCCATAAATGCATTCTAGAATAAGTCCCAAACCAAAGAAAAAACAAAAATCCACTAGGGTGACTTTATAATGGTGTGCCCATAGAGAAAAACAACATAATAGATCATTTGAATTTTAGAACTTTCATCAGTAAAGGAGCAGCATGGACTCTGGGGCCAGGCAGAGACAGTGGGCAGTGAGCAGCCGATGATGGACAAGCCTGACCGCCACTTAAAAAGGCAAATCAAAGGCCTTATGGATAACAATTAGCGTACTTGGAAACATCAAGAGAATTATCTCCACCTCCCTTGAAATCTCCGTGTTCTTCATCTCCTCTCTTGGTCTGACTTCTGTCTTCACCCATCCTGAGGCCCCTCCACTTGCCCTCAGTCCCCTGGCCCAGTCATCCTTACTCTGCACAGTCCAGCCAAACCAATGACTGCCTCAAAGATAATCCTTGTACCATTTACAGAATACTCCCAATGTGCCAGGGCAATGGTACTTCAGTGGTAGCATTATCATCTTCCATGCAGAAGATCTGGGTTCAATTGTTCGCCAGTACCCCTCAGTTGTAGCCACCACTTCTCTGTCTTTGAAGGCTTGTGTGTTGCTATGATGCTGAACAGGTTTCAGCAGAGCTCCAGACTAAGATAGACTAAGAAGAAAGTCCTGGCCATCTACTTCTGAAATTCAGCCAGTGGAAACCCTATGGATCACAACAGTCCAATCCACAACTGAGCATAAGAATGGTGCAGGACTGGGCAGCATTTTGTTCCATCATGAATGGGGTTGCCATGAGTCGGGGGCCAACTCTACGGCAGCTAACAACAACCACCACCTAACGTGCCAGGCAATAGCTGAATGCTTTCCTTGCACTATCATTTATGGCTTACAGCAATATTACAGACAGTAATTGTCAATCCACATGTTATGTATTAGAGACTAGATATTTAAAAAGGTTAAGTAATTTCCCCAAGCTCAAACAGCCAGTGAATCAGCACTGTAAAACAATACACAGTTACGATTTCTAATTTCATTTGAGCCCTCAAGAGCACTTGTCCTAGATCAGCATCATGCCCCTCAGCTGCTATTCCAGCCTTTGACCTGCACTGGGTCCCAACCCACCATTTCTCCTCTTTCTATGTAGAGACCCTCACTTCCTATTTTCAACACCAGAGATCATAAGGCAAGCACTGCTTTTACTGTACCCTCCTCTCACCCTAAAGAGCCCTCGTGGTGCAAAGGTTAAATGCTGGGCTGCTAACCAAAAGGTTGGTTGTTAGAATCCACCCAGCAGCTCTGTGGGAAAAAAGACCTGGCAATCTACTCCCGTAACGATTAACCCATTGCCATTGAGTAGATTCCAATTCATAACGACCCTACAGGACAGAGTAGCACTGCCCCCTAGAATTTCCTAGGTTGTAAGAACCATTGAGGCACAGTGATTAAGTACTCAGCTGCTAACTGAAAAGTTGGCGGTTTGAACCCATCAGCTGCTCCACAGGAGAAAGATGTGGCGCCCAGCAACAACTTCTCATCCTAAAAACATATCTAAACTGTACCAGTAACAAAATAACATAATAACAACTGCCATTTATTGATTGCCAGGAACTTTGCAAATTATGCTGTTACCGTTACAAAAATTCCTACAAGGGAGTTTTATGGTCCCCATTTTACAAACAAGGAAACCGTATCTTTATAATATGTTTTATCACTTGCTACTACAAGTTTCCCCACATTACTTTTTTCTTTTTAAAAACTTCTGACTAGCCTTAACCATTTAATCTACCAGATAAATTTTAGTAATACAGCACTACTTTGCTATGTTCCATGGGATATTGATTAAAACTGCATTACATTTATAAATTAATTCCCCTAATTTGGGGAAATTAGGGTCTTTACTATGGACCTTTCCTCCCAGACAAACCCAGGCTGTGAATGGGAGCCAGGATGGGGTGTGATGGACAGGCCCAAGGCACTTGTGTGGGAAGCCAGGGCAAAGAAGATGGACTATCTCGGGCTCCAAGGAGAGCTTTGAATATCAAGATCAAGAGGTTATAAAGAGAAAAACAAATCTGAATACAAAGGTTAGGAATGGAAATAGAGAGCAAACAAAGCTGTCCGAGGAAACAGAGCCTAGAAAGATCTCCTACTTCCGTGCAGGGGAAGAGGTGGAGGGTGGAGGTGTACTGCCTTGAGGTGACTGGGCCCAAGGTGGGGAGGAGCTGTAATAGTCCCCATTAATGACCCTATGTGACAGGCTGTAATCTTTACAGAGGTAGGTCTTTCTCCCACAAAACTACTGGGTAAGTTCAAACTGGCAACCTTTTAGTTAACAGCCGAGCATTTAACCATTGCACCACCAGCGCTCATTACGTCCTGAAACCAAAACCAAACCCATTGCCGTCCAGTTGATTCTGACTCATAGCCACCCTATGGGACAGAATACAACTGCCCCATAGTGTTTCCAAGGAGCAACTGGTGGATTTGAACTGCTAAACTTTTGGTTAGCAGCTGAGCTCTTAACCACTGCACCACTAGGGCTACATTATTTCCTTAGGTATTAATAAATAGAAGTGAAATTTCTGGTTGAAAGCATATGCATATTTTTTAAGTCTTTGATACATATTACCAAATTGCCCTCTAGAAAACTGTTGTCAATTTGCCCTCCCACTAGCAGTGTTTGAAAATACAGGTGTCCTCATACTTTCACACCACCGTATTTTATCTTAATGTTTTATTCTTTGTTATGGGATAGACCAAAAAATAAAAATAAAAAATGGCATCTTGCTATTTAAATGTCTTTGATTACCAGCAAAGTAGAACATTATTTTTTTAAAATTTTTTGACAATTTATACATTTTCATTTTTTTAATATCCTTTGCCTCTTTTTCCACTGTATTTGTCTTTTCTTATTAAATTGTAATAACTTTTGTATATTAAGGAATCCAGCTCTTTATTACAAATGCTGAAAATATTCTGTAAGTTTTTTACTTATCTTTAAATTTTGTTTATATTGTTATTTGACGTGAAGAGCTTTTGTTTTATTTCATTTTTTCTTTTATTTTAGGCAGACAAATCTGTCAATATTTTTCTCTATGGTTTCTGACTTTGGTTATGTTTAGAGAGGCCTTTGCCACCAAGTGATTTTCACCTGAATTTTTTTCTTAGTCTTTTAACGTTTTATGTGTTACATTTAACACTTCAATCTGGAATTTATTTTTGTGTATGATGTAAGATAAGGCTCTAAATTTACTTTTTATAAATAGTTATCAAATTATTCCATCAAGTTCAGGTTGCTGATTTTCAATCCTTGCCACTGATTCAACAAACCCTCTTGTAGTGTAAGACCCCACATATCTGGTTAAGTTTTAAAACAAAAAATTTTATTATGACAAAGAAAGCATTCTGCAAAATGGGGAGACACAATACTGGGAGAAATCCAACAATGTGTTCCAGTGGGGCAAGAGTAATAGAAAAACTTATGAAGAAAAAAACCACAATCAGCAGATTACGGCTAAAACAATTTTGATTGGTTAATGTATACAAAGCTGCAGGTGGTGACACCTTGGTTGACCATCCTGACAGGTGTTATCATCTTTTGCAAGGCTGGCTCCAAGTTATAGGATTCTGGCTCACCACTAAAACCACGTGTTTTCTGGCATCTAGACATCTGTATTCTATGTTAAATTGAGTTGCTTCAGCATTAAGATGGAAGATTCTGTTGAAATATAAAACAAAAAAGTTCTAGGATGATTATAAATGGAAATGCCTGAGGAGAGAAAAATATTTTTGATACAGAACAGCCATAACTTCATAATATTAGTTTATTCTAATTATAAGTTTTAAGGTGGGTTAGGTCCCCCTTGGGTTTAGGCTGAACAAGTTTATAAAAAAATACAAGGCTTCATAAAGACCTAGGCACAGGCTAGGAAAACATTTTCAAGGGAGAGCAAAGGGGGCTTTTTCTGAGAACTGACATAGTAGTAAGTCCACATGTTTAACACTTTTGTCTAACACCAGTACAGGCCTTAAATTACTTCTTTTTAACATTGGCCGTTTCTAACCTCAATTGCTTCCTCTAGCAGCAAAACTACATCTATCTAGGTAGGTCAGGGTACAGTGGAAGGCTTTGCAAAAATGACAAGCTGCATTACATGACAAAGAAGAACTCCAAGATGAAGTCACTTAGGACAAGAAAAGATTGGGCTCAGACCTTAGCTAGAAGTCCCAGTCAAGCTAATGGTTTTAGCTTTGGAATGCTTTTTGTCACTTTCCCCTTTGATGATCACACTTAAGAGTATTTTTCTTCTGTATGAACTTTGTCCTTGGGTCGAACTTGTTGCCTTGCTATTTGTAGTGCTTCATTTTCGGGGCTAACTGGTCTCATATCACCCACAAAGGAGTAACCTATTTTCTGCAAGTCTTTAAAAGGTAAAAAGGGTGGCTGCTTACATTGTAAATCATTTAAGATCCTGGACACTATCAGATGAATGACGAGTCTTGGACACCATTGGATGGATAGCCAGGCACCACTGCAGGCACTTTTATCAATCATTGAATCAGTTTGCTATTTGTAAACTCTTAAGACTATAGGCGAGGAGTGTCTGGGCATTATCTCACCATGTTTCTTCACCATGCTATTGTTTAAATACTCAGCCTCAGTGATCTTATTATTGTGGGGACATGAATAGAGCAAGGCCAAATAGAAAGGAACAACTTGACAGACTGAAGTCTCCTAACCAAGGTGTGAGGTCAAATTCTTTTGAATAACAATAAGCAATAAAGCTATCTGGTTTTTAGTTAGAATTATTGTCATGGATTGAATTGTGTCCCCCAAAAATATCTGTCAACTTGGCTGGGTCATGATTCCCAGTATTGTATGATTGTGTACCGTTCTGTAATCTGATATGATTTCCTTATGTGTTGTAAACTCTATAACTATGATGTAATAAAATGAATTAGTGGCAGTTATACTGATGAGGTCTACAAGATTAGATAATGTCTTAAGCCAATCTCTTTTAAAATATAAAAGAGAGAAGCGAGCAGAGAGACATGGGAACCTCATACCACTAAGAAAGCAGTGCCAGGAGCAGAGTGCATCCTTTGGACCTGAGATTCCTGCACAGAGAAGCTCGAGACCAAGAGAAGACTGATGCATCACAAAAACCTTCCTCCAGAGCCAACAGAGAGAGAAAGCCTTCTCCTGGAGCTGATGCCCTGAATTTGGACTTGTAGCCTACTGGACTATGAGAGAATAAACTTCTCTTTGTTAAAGCCATCCACTTGTGGTATTTCTGTTATAGCAGCACTAGATGACTAAGACAGTTATAGAGTGTAATTAAAAGTTAATACTTTTTGGATATTATTTAAAATTTTTAAAGGATGAGTTAGCTTGTTTTGTACGGAAGACGCTAACGGGTTTGAAAACTTATTTACTATGGTTGGAGAGGGATGGCAGATTTAATATTGAGTCGAACTGGTGCCATAAGCTACTGATCAGGCTATTTTTACAGAAGTATTGCCTTTCTATGTGATGATGGCAACTATACAAATAGTAGCAATAGCAATATTGGTCTTTATGTCTGCTTGTGTTGGTAGACAGTTGTGATAAACTTAAACAAAATAAATGATTATATTCTATTAGTAAGATATTTAGGTAGCTTCTGTTGAGATTATGAAATAAAACCATTAAAAATATAAAGTAAGAGTATAATAAACGTTATAGTAAAAGAAAACCTATCTACTTGTATGAAAGGAAAGCTTTACTAAGGAATAAATCTTAATTGATAAAACTCTTTCTGATATGATGAATAATGTAATAATTTCTATAAAACTATTTAAGTAAATGTTATTAAGTATATAAATCAAAGTTATTTCAAATAGAAAATAGCAAAAACATTAAAAAGAAATTACAAAATTAAGAGATGATATCATAATGATATAATAAGCCAATGAAAGAGACAATGATTGTAAGTATGAAGCAAATTGTAAAAATATCAGTTGTAATTCTTCCTAGTCCTAATTGATCAAACACAGTGATCTTAAAAGCAAAAAGAATTATTACTATTAAAATAAAAGTGTACAATAGGGTAGTTGAATAACTGATATGAAAATTATTATAAAAATGAAAAGTAATAATATCAATATAAGTAACTTCCAGCTAAAGGAGTAAAATTAAAAGGCTTGGGAATTATCAATGAATAATTCTAAGCTGATAAAATAGAACTATCTCAAACGTGGTAGGTATTAAACAGAGTGCAACAACCTCCATACCTGAGCTTCTAAGTGATGAACTCTGATGAACCAAAACATGACAAAAGTCTATTTAGTATGTACATCAAAGCTGGGCTTTTTCAATTGCAATGGATATTAAACAGTAATGACTTCAATAGCTTGCATTAATAACAAGGTACTAAAAGAAGGAATAATACCATAACATAATACAGCTACTAGAAATAGCATGATCATTGGGATATACAAAAGGACAATATAGGCCTTATGAGATTAACATATAAGTAGCATCAAAGGCAAGGGGTATGGGTTTACAGGGAAAAAAACATTATATTAAGACGGGATATTTCAAAATTGGAGTAAACTTATAATGAAAAGTATGACTAGAATAACTAAAAAAATTGACTCCAAGTATTTCTGCTCTTAAATTCCCTACCAATCTATGAGATTAAATCAATAGAACTAGATTACTTTAAAGACAATAATAATTAAACGAAGAGTAACTAGTTTTAAAGTTACCACATGATATGAATGATGTGATATAGAATACTTATAAGAAATACCACAATGAAAATTAAAAAATACACTTCAAAGATTTCAGCTGTTTTCATAAGCAGAGTATACAGCCTGGTCGGGAAATCTTGGGAAGTGTAAGCAGTCTCCTTAGGTGCCGTCTACTTGTCGTTCAGGAGAGAAATGCTTGAATTTCAGTCCAAGTCTCTTAATTGGCTTGAGGGTCAGTTAGATGCTTGAATTTTAGTTTTCAGTCTTTTAGTCTTTTTTGTTTTTTGGTAGGCTGGCAAATCTAAAAAGATTTGTCTGTTTTCAATAAGCATAGTCTCCAGCTTGACTTTTGAGTGTTGAATGCTTCTTTGACCTGTGAAGAATACTTTTTTAAAGTAAAACTAAATATGTCTGTTACAGCATTTTACATTAATGGAAATGATGAGAAAGATTTCAAAGTAAATTAGTGGTGATAAACTTCAAAAGGAAAACTAATTATACAATCAGTTAAGGAAGAAACAGGATTGTTAAAAATTCAGCATCAGCAATCAGTTTTAGTAATGGGTATAGGTGCTGTTTGTGCAGTAGTAAGGACATTGAGGGCTATTCAACTTTGAAGAACAATTTGTCTTATCATAGTTATTTTGTCATTCATTAATTCATTATTTCAGTAATAACATTTTCTTCTAATTTGTAAGAGATTCTGTAGTTAACGTAACAGAACATTGAACATTAGTAACATTCTTATATAAACTCTATAGTAAGCTTTTAGTTTATCCAATCCTATGTAGTTAATTTGACTTCTTGTAGTCCTGGATCTGTAGTAGTTCAAAATTTTTGTTAATCTTTGAAATCTTGATTTAGTATGATGATTTTCATCTTTAAAATATTATAAGCCTGTGCATAAGTCTAATACCGTCCAGTTTGGTTGAAATATTTTGTTAAGTAGTGAAGTAAACTCTATTTGTAGATGAAAACTTAAAATGTTTATCGTTAGCTTATGACAATATTTTTTAAAAGAATTATAGAAGTAATGTAAACCACCCCGAAAAAAAAACTTTAAACAGAAAGAAATACCTTTAGACATAATGATTATCCCTGTTTCTTTTTTTATTTGTCTATTAAAAGTACTTATTTTCCTGTTTTTTTAAATTTTTTTATTTTATCCCATACAAAAATTTATACATACATTGTTACATGACTCTAATTGCTCTCCCCATACTGTGACAGCACACTCCTCCTTTCCACCCCTGATTCCCCATATCCATTTAACCAGCTCCTAACCCTCTCTGCCTTCCCATCTTACCTCTGGACAGAAGCTGCCCGTTTAGTCTCTTGTATCTACTTTAGCTAAGAGGCACACTCCTCATGAGTATCACTTTATTGTCCCACAGCCCAGTCCAATCTCTGTCTGAAGAGTTGGCCTCGGAAATTGTTTTAGTTCTGGGCTGATAGAGAATCCAGGGGCCATGCTTTCCAGGGTTCCTCCAGTCTCGGTCAGACCATTAAGTCTGGCCTTCTTACTGGAATTTGAGTTCTGCTCCCCACCGTTCTCCTACTCTATCTGAGACTCTCTGTTGTGCTCCCTGTCAGAGTGGTCATTGGTCGTAGCTGGGCACATCTACTTCTTCTGGTCTCAGGCTGATGAAATCTCTGGTTTATGTGGCCCTTTCTGTCTCTTGGGCTAATACTTCCCTTGTGTCTTTGGTGTTCTTCATTCTCCTTTACTCCAGGGGGTTGGGACCAATTGCTGCATCTTAGATGGCCGCTTGCAAGCTTTTAAGACCCCAGATGCCACTCACCAAAGGAGGATGCAGAACATTTTCTTAATAAGCTTTGTTATGCCAATTGACCTAGATGTCCCCTGAAAGCATGGCCCCCAGACCCCTATCCCTGTGACTATGTCCCTCAAAGTGTTTGATTGTATTCAGGAAACTTTTTATCTTTGGTTTAGTCCAGTCATGCTGACTTCCCCTGTAGTGTGTGCTGTCCTTCCCTTCACCTAAGATAATTTTTATCTGCTATCTAGTTAGTAAATAACTCTCACCATCCCTCTCCACCCTCGTAACCATCAAAGAATGTTTTCTTCTGTGTTTAAACCTTTTCTTGAGTTCTTATAATAGTGGTCTTATACAATATTCGTCCTTCTGTGTCTGACTAAATTCACTCAGCATAATGACATTCAGCTTCCTCCTTGTTATAAGATGTTTCACAGCTTCACCGTTGTTCTTTATTATTGCATAGTATTCCATTATGTGGATATACCGTATTTGTTTATCCATTCATCCATTGATGGGCACCTAGGTTGCTTCCATCTTATGCTATTGTGAACAGTGCTACAATGAACATGGGTGTGTATGTATCTATTCGTGTGACGGCTCTTATTTCTCTAGGATATGTTCCAAGGAGTGGGATAACTGGATCATATTGTACTTCTATTTCTAGCTTTTTAAGGAAGCGCCAAATCTATTTCCAAAGCGGTTGTACCATTTTACATTCCCAACAACCGTGTATAAGTGTTCCAGTCTCTCCACAACCTCTCCAGCATTTATTATTTTATGTTTTTTGGATTAAGGCTAGCCTTGTTGGGGTGAGATGATATCTCATTGTAGTTTTGATCTGCATTTCGCTAATGCCTAATGATCATGTGCATTTCTTCATGTGTCTGTTAGCCGCCTGAATATCTTCTTTGTCAAAGTGCCTGTTCATATCCTTTGCCCACTTTTAATTGGGTTATTTGTCTTTTTGTCGTTGAGCTTTTGCAGTATCTTGTCGGTTTTAGAGATTGGATTCTGATTGGATTTGTCATAGACAAAATTTTTTTCCCAGTCTGTAGGTTGTCTTTTTACTCTTTTGGTGAAGTCTTTTGATGAGCATGTGTTTGATTTTTAGGAGCTCCCATTTATCTAGTCTCTTTTCTGGTGCTTGTGCATTGGTTCGTACTGTGTTTATGCCATGTATTAGGGCTCCTAGCATTGTCCCTATTTTTTATTCCATGATCTTTATCGTTTTTGATTTTATATTTAGGTCTTTGATCCATTTTGAATTAGCTTTTGTGCATGATGTGAGGTATGAGTCTTGTTTCAGTTTTTTGCAGATGGATATCCAGTTATGCCAGTACCATTTGTTAAAGAGACTGTCTTCTCCCCAATTAACAGACTTTGGGCCTTCGTCAAATATCAGCACTCATAGGTGGATAAATATATGTCTGGATTCTCAACTCTGTTCCATTGGTCTATGTATCTGTTGTTGTACCAGTACCAGGCTGTTTTGACTACCACGGCAGTATAATAGATTCTAAAAGCTGGTAGTGTGAGGTCTCCCACTTTGTTCTTCTTCTTGAATAATGCTTTACTTATTTGGGGCCTCTTCCCTTTCCATATAAAGTTGGTTATTTCTTCCTGCATCTCATTAAAAAATGCTGGTGGAATTTGGATCGGGATTGCACTGTATCTATACATTGCTTTGGGTAGAATTGACATTTTCACAAGGTATGTTTTTCCACTTATGCAGGTCTGCTTGGTTTCTTGCAGTAGTGTCTTGTAGTTTTCATTGTATAGATCTTTTATGTCTCTGGTTAGATTTATTCCTAGGTAGTTTATCTTCTTGGGAGCTATTGTAAATAGTATTGATTTGGTGATTTCCTCTTTGAGGTTCTCTTTGTTGGTGTAAAGGAATCCAACTGATTTTTGTATGTTTATCTTGTATCCTGATACTTTGCTGAAATCTTCTATTAGTTCCAGTAGTTTTCTTGTGGATTCTCTGGGGTTTTCTATGTAGAAGATCATATCATCTGCAAATAGGGATACTTTTATTTCTTCCTTACCAGTTTGGATGCTGTTTATTTCTTTTTCTAGCCTACTTGCTCTGGCTAGGACCTCCAGCACAATGTTGAATAAGAGTGGTGATAAAGGGCATCCTTGTCTGATTCCTGTTCTTAGGGGGAATGCTTTCAGACTCTCTCCATTTAGGATGACGTTGGCTGTTGGCTTTGTATAAATGCCCTTAATTGTACTGAGGAATTTCCCTTCTATTCCTACTTTGTTGAGAATTTTTATTACGAATGGGTGTTGGACTTCGTTAAATGCCTTTTCTGCATCGATTGATAAGATCGTGTGGTTTTTGTCTTTTATTTATGTAATAGATTACAGTGATTGTTTTTCTAGTGTTGAACCATCCATGCATACCTGGTATAAATCCCACTTGGTCATGGTGGATTATTTTTTTGATACGTTGCTGAATTCTATTGGCTAGAATTTTGTTGAGGATATTTGCATCAATGTTCATGAGTGATATTGATCTGTAATTTTCTTTTTTTGTGGCGTCTTTACCTGGTTTTGGTATCAGGGTTATGCTGGCTTCATAGAATGAGTTTGGGAGTATTCCATCCTTTTCTCTGCTCTGAAATACCTTTAGTAGTAGTGGTGGTGTTAACTCTTCTCTGAAAGTTTAGTAGAATTCTCCAGTAAAACCATTCGGGCCAGGGCTTTTTTTTGTTGGGAGTTTTTAAATTACCATTTCAATCTCTTCTTTTGTTATAGGTTTATTTAGTTGTTCTACCTCTGTTTGTGTTAGTTTAGGTAGGTAGTGAGTTTTTAAAAATTTGTCCATTTTCTCTAGGTTTTCAATTTGTTAGAGTACAATTTTTCATAGTATTCTGTTATGATTCTTTTAATTTCAGTTGCGTCTGTTGTGATATCACCCATCTCGTTTCTTATACGGGTTATCTACTTCCTCTCCTGTTTTTCTTTGGTGAGTTTGGCCAGTGGTTTATCAGTTTTGTTGATCTATTCAAAGAACCAGCTTTTGGTCTTGTTAACGCTTTCAATTGTTTTTCTATTCTCTATTTCATTTAATTCTGCTCTAATTCTTATTATTTCCTTTCTTCTGGTGCCTGAGGGCTTCTTTTGCTGCTCTCTTTCTACTTGTTCCAGTTGTAGGGTTAATGTTTTGATTTTGGCCCTTTCTTCTTTTTGGATATGTGCATTTATTGCTATAAACTGACCTCTGAGCACTGCTTTTGCTGTGTCCCAAAGGTTCTGGTAGGATGTGTTTTCATTCTCGTTTGATTCTATGAATTTCTTTATTCCATCCTTAATTTCTTCTATAACCTCGTAGTTTTTGAGCAAGGTGTTGTTCAGTTTCCATGTGTTTGATTTTTTTTTCCTTGCTTTTTCTGATGTTGATTTCTACTTTTATGGCTTTATGATCAGAAAAGATGCTTTGTAATACTTCAATGCTTTGGGTTTTGTTAAGGCTTGCTTTATGGCCTAATATGTGGTCTATTCTGGAGAATGTTCCATGTGTGTTGGAAAAGAAGGTATACTTGGCTGCTGTTGGGTGGAGAGTTTGGTATATGTCTATGAGATCAACTTGGTTGATTGTAGCATTCAGCTCTTCTGTGTCTTTGTTGAGATTCTTTCTGGATGTTCTGTCCTTCATCAAAAGTGGCATGTTGAAGTCTCCTACTACTATTGTGGAGCTGTCTATCTCTCTTTTCAGTGCTGTTTGAATTTGTTTTATGTATTTTGGAGCCCTGTCATGGGATGCATAAATATTTATTATAGTTATGTCCCCCTGGTGTATTGTCCCTTTAATCATTATATAGTGTCCTTCGTTATCCTTTGTGGTGGATTTTACTTTAAAGTCTATTTTGTCAGAGATTAATATTGCCACTCCTGCTCTTTTTTGAGTGTTGTTTGCTTGATGTATTTTTTTTCCACCCTTTGAGTTTTAGTTTGTTTGTGTCTTTAAGTCTAAGGTGTGTCTCTTGTAGGCAGCGTATAGACAGATTGTGTTTTTGTATCCAATCTGCCACTCTCTGTCTCTTTATTGGTGCATTTAGTCCACTTACATTCAGCTTAATTGTTGATAGGTATGAGTTTAGTGCTGTCTTTTTTATGTCTTTTTTTGTGTGTTGTTCACAGTTTCTTTGTTCCACTTAATTTTCTGTACTGAGTCATTTTTGTTTATGTATTTTCTTTTCATCTTTTTCATTGTTGTTGATTTTGTGTTTGCTGAGTCTTTATCTTTCTCTAGTTTTTTATTTTGACTTATAGGATTGTTAGTTTTCTTTGTGGTTACCTTAATATTTACCCCTATTTTTCTAAGTTTATACCAGTCTTTTATTTCTTCATACTGCCTTGACTTCCTCTCCATATGAAAAATCTATGTCTACATTTTTTAAGTCCCTCTTTTTTGTTTTAACTTTGTCATCTTTTGCATATTGGCAACTGTTTCCCTATTTTCAGTGTTTTAGCTTTGATTTACTTTTGTGACTTCCCTATCTGGGTTGATATCTGGTTGCTCTGTACTGTATGCTAGTCTTGGGTTGTTATCTGATGTTACTGACCTTCTAACCAGAGGACTCCCTTTAGTATTTCTTGTAATTTTGGTTTGGTTTTTGCAAATTCCCTAAACTTCTGTTTATCTGGAAATGCCCTAATTTTGCCATCATATTTGAGAGACAGTTTTGCTGGAGATATAATTCTTGGTTGGTAGTTTTCTTCCTTCAAGGCTTTATATATGTCATCCCATTGCCTTCTTGCTTACATGGTTTCTGCTGAGTAGTCCAAGATTATTCTTACTGACTCTTCTTTGTAGATGACTTTTCGTTTATCCCTAGCCACTCTTAAAATTCTCTCTTTATCTTTGGTTTTGGAAAGTTTGATTATAATATGTCCTGGTAACTGTCTTTTGGGATCTGCCTTATGTGGGGTTCAGTAAGCATCTTGGATAGATATCTTGTCATCTTTCACAATATCAGGGAAGTTTTCTGCCAACAAATCTTCAATAATTCTCTCTGTATTTTCTGTTATCCACCCTCCCCCTACCCCGTTCTGGTACTCCAGTCACTCGTAGGTTATTCCTCTTGATAGAGTCCCACACAATTCCTAGGGTTTCTTCATTTTTTAAAATCCTTTTATCTCATTTTTCCTCAAATAAGTTGGTGTCAAGTGCTTTATCTTCAATCTCACTAATTCTGACTTCCGTTGCCTCAATTCTGCTCCCGTGACTTTCTATTGAGTTGTCTAATTCTGAAATTTTATTGTTAATCTTCTGGATTTCTGATTGTTGTCTCTCTGTGGATTCTTGCAGCCTGTTAAATTTATCATTATGTGCTTCTCTAATCTTTTCAATTTCCTCTATTGCATGTTCTGCGTTTTGATTAATTTCCTTCCTAATATCTTGATGAGTTCTGTATATTAATCTTTTGTATTCTGCCTCTGGTAATTCCAAGAAATTTGCCTCCTCTGGAAAATTTCTAGATTCTTTATTTTGGGAGCTTGCTGAAGCCATTATGGATTGCCTGTTTATGAGTTTTGATATTGATTATTGTCTCTGATCCATCAATAAGTTATTATATTTATTTATTTTATGTTTGCTTACTGTGTCCTAGCTTCTTGTTTTGTTTTGATATGCCCAAAGAGGCTGCTCTTATGAGCTAGTTTGATTATTGACACCTTTGAAGCTCTAATGTCCTGTCACCAGGTGGTTAGACCTGTTACTAGGTATGAGAGCTCAGGAGTCCATCCACTCCTCCTGTATGGATTCAGCTCAGGTCCCAGCTAGATAGCCACCAAGTGTGTGGTGTAGGCTCTCACTTACAGTCCTAGATAGATAGGCCTGGGTGATTGGTGTAGGCACAGGCATCTGACTGCAGCAGAGGGACACACTCTGAGCAAGGCAGGGGGCTGACAGCCACACCCGAGTGTCCAGGAGGAAGGCTTGTCCCTGTTCCCTAGAGTGCATAGGTGGGTAGGTTTTGCAGCCAGACTATGAGCACCCAATCCTATTGACTGTAAGGAGTGGGGGGCACCTCTTATTCATGGGCCCCTATTGCAGGTGACTAGGTGACGTGAGTGGAGCCACCAGTCCTCAAGCCCTTGATGTGGGTAGGTGAAGACCCTGCTTAATGGGCAGAGCAGTGTCAAATGTCAAGGACCTGTCACTTCACAGCTGAAACAGTTGAAGTTAGAGTTCCGGTATATACCCTATTGTACTGCAGTAATGAGGGCCTATGCTGCTGAGATGGGCCCACACAAGTCTATGCAGGGGGAAAGGCACTCAACGTCTGTGGATTCCTTATGCCTGTTCCTAGGCAAAGGAACTATGCCTATCCTGGGTTCCTGGCTTAGGGGAGCCAGCATTTTATTTTTTCCCTTGTTTGTGAATTCATTCTCCAAGGCAGGGAGACTGGCTTTGGGCTTGTGACGGATCCTACTTCTGGCCCAGGGGACTCGGCAATTGCTGAAGCTGGTCTGGGATCCAGTGCAGAGTAGGGAGTGGGGAGGTAAATGGGAGAGAGGTTTTTCCCTAAGGAGGGTGTTTTTGATCCATGTGGTAGGCCATATGCAATTACTTATCTTTCGCTGCTTCTCACTGGTGCTGGGTAGTCTGTGTAGACTCTCTGGCGCTGGGTTTCTCCTGGTGCAGAAAACTTGCCTCCCAAGCATAGCTGCTTGCCTGCCTCACCACTCACCCATGAGCTGCTCAGGCCTGAAGGGCTCAGGCTCTTGCCGGGTCGGATCTGGCAACACCTCAATTCTTCCAAACCATCTCTCCCTCCCCCTGCCACTGAGTCTGGTTCTTCAACTCTGCCTTTGATGTTCAGGGCTCCCAGATTGCCATATATAATCAAATCACTTGTTTTTTCAGGTCTTTGTTGTAAGAGGGTCCACCAGAAGCATCTGACTACTCTGGCATCTCGGCCCCGCCTGTATCCCTGTTTCTTAAAGAGATTTAGATATAACTTATAATAGTCTTAAAACACACTATATTACCATGTGCCTATACATATGAATAGTAATAATGTTTTTATGAGTAACAATGTTAATTCCCCAGTTAAACTACAGGACCAAGTTAATAATTAAAATTATGTAACATATTTCATCTAACTTGTTTATTAAAATTTTTTTCAGTATTTATTTCTTTATAAAACAGAAACAAATCTTTTGTGGTTTTTTTATGTAATCTTCATGACTCTTAGAAATTAAAACTTAATAAACCTTTTTCTTATTGTTAGGGGCTTATAAGTTACCAAGAAATGATATTTGTTTAACAGCGAGAAACTCAACTCTTGGTTATTTGACATTAAGGCTATTGAAATTTTTTATAAATTAATTCATTAAACTCATAGTTGTAGTAAATGAGAATTTTGACTGTATTATATAAATTCCTTTCTAATAAACACTTTAAATTTCTTGTTTCTATTGCATATTCTTTACAGTACACCCTTTTAAGTGACCAAAATGACTATAATTATTACTAAACTTAAATATATATATATAAAATCTTTTTCTGTGACATACACAGTAAAAGCTTAGAAACTTTAATTAAAATCAATGTCTATTAACTTAATTTTAAAACTAGTAAGTTGTCCAAAAGCTTTAGAAATTAATTCAAACTTATACATTATAAAACAATTATTATTGAAGTTTGTTTAAATAATCTGTATTTTCTATTCAAAACTTCATTATTTATCTTATTTTCTTGGTAAGAAGTTTAGTCTTTTTTCTTTTTATTAATAACAATTACTCTTTCTTTAAATAAAACACACTTTATATATATAATATCTAGCTTAAATTACTTAGAAAGGTTTTGTTTCTAAAGTTTTAAAGTTGCTTTGAATTTAAGACTTTTATTAATTTAAGTCATTTAATCTGTATAAGTGCTTATTTAACATTAAACTAATTAGAATAATACCACCTGGAGGTGAGAAATTATTATCTTTCCTTTTACATGTTATAGGATTCTGTGAAGAAGTAATAAAGGCCTTGTTATATCACATAAATAATTTATCTTTTTAGTGCACTTTTTTTAAACACACGATTTTATGTTATTGAAAGTTTAATTTATGATTTTCTAAGATAAGACGAAACTCATACATAATGCTTAAACAGAAAAACCACACAAACCACATATGTTGTTAAGACGTTAAGAAAAGCTTTTGATAATGCTACAAACTACAAAAGAAACCGTTCGAAACATTTAAGGGGTTACCATTTTGTCTAATATTTTTTTATGAAAAATCCTGAAAACAAATACCAATTTTCTAATTTTTCTTAATCTACATAAGCATCTAGAATACATTATTTAAAGATTTTGATTCAAAAAGAGCTACAATGTCTTTCTTTTTTTTTTCTCTGCACAGCTTAAAATCAGCAAAACGAGATAGGAAACTTGAAAAAGAGAAACAGAAAAACCATATAAAAGTTTATGTTTAACTTCACATAAGACAAACACATGGGGAACCCAGTTTCTTTAAGGCAATTACTAAGATTCTCAACTACTTTAAATATATTTAGCTAATAGTGTTTGAATATGAACTGAAAAGGCTGTAAATCTTTTTTTTTCCTATTGTGCTTTAGTTTCCTATCTTGTTTTGCTGATTTTAAGCTGTGCAGAGAAAAAAAAAAAAAGAAATTGTAGCTCTTTTTGAATCAAAACCTTTAAATAATGTATTCTGGATACTTATGTAGATTAAGAAAAATTAGAAAATTAGTATTTGTTTTCAGGATTTTTCATAAAAAGATATTAGAGAAAATGGAAACCCCCAAACGTTTCAAATGGTTTCTTTTGTAGTTTGTAGCAAGTTTACAGCTCAAAATAATTTCTCATTCAAAAATTTATACACATATTGTTATTTGACACTAGTTGCAATCCCTGTAATGTGACAGCACACTCCTCCTTTCCACCCTGAGTTTTCTGTGTCTATTCAACCAGCTCCTATCCCTTCCTGCCTTCTCATCCTGCCTCCAGAGAGGAGCCTTCCATTTGGTCTCATGTATCTGCTTGAACTAAGAAGCACACTCTTCACGAGTATTATTTTATGTTTTATAATCCAGCCTAATCTTTCTCTGAAGTGTGGTCTTCAGAAATGTTTTTAGTCCTGGGTCAACAGACTAGGAGCTATGTGTTTGGGAGCTATGGCTTTGAGGGTTCCTCCAGTCTCAGTCAGACCATTAAGTCTGGTCTTTTTACGTGAATTTGAGTTCTGTTCCACACTTTTCTCTTGCTCCCTCAAGGACTCTCTGTTGAGTTCCCTGTCATGGTGGTCATTGGTGGTGCTGGGCATCATCTAATTTTTCTGGTCTCAGGCTGATGGAGTCTCTGGTTTATGAGGTCCTTTTGTCTCTTTGGCTAGTATTTTCCTTGTCTTTTTGGTGTTCTTCATTCTCCTTTGCTCGAGGTAGATTGGGACTATTTGATGCATCTTTGATGGCTGCTTGCAAATTTTTAAGACCCCAGATGCCACTCACCAAAGTGGGAGTATGCATGCAAATTTTAACCTATTTCAGAGACGTTAAAGACTAGAAGACACACTCAAAGAGTACAGACAGGCAAAAGTCCAACTCTGCGTTGTCCTTCGAATAGCAGGACCATAATGTTTGATTATGAATTGTGCAGAAGTCCCCTAAGGGTATTCTCCACTCTTGGATTTGTTAGTCTCCATTTCCCTTGTTAACTAAAAGTGTACACTAAAGTCGGAATCAGAATGTGTCTGAACTTGCAGGTGGTAATGCTTACCCCGAACTTGCAGGTAGACAAACAATTTTAACCAAAGTGTCTGGACCTGCAGGTGGAAACCCTCAACCCAAACCTGCAGGTGGGCAATCAGTTTCCTCAAATGGTGTCCCAGTAGAGGGAGCTCAAGGCTCTTATAAAGATAAACCAAAACAGGAAGAAAAGGAAAACAAATTCAGGCCAAATTAAGAATGAAAATGAGCTAATAATAATGAAAATAAACTAATAAGAACAGATACTGCAGTAATAAAACTTGGAGGACTTCAGATGCAACAAGCGGAGGCTCCATCTAAGAAGTACTCACCCAGATGTCCCCAAAGGTCTGTAGAAAAGGGGGAGTCCAATTGACCCAGCCAAATCCAAAGACTGTTTTCTCAGCTCTCTGGGGGCTATCAGAGGGAGTCTCCTATGGATCCCAAGTTTTCTGACACCAAATGTATCAGTGTAAACCCCCACACATCTGTTTAGGTTTAAAAATAAGAGTTTTATTACGACAAAGAAAGTGTTCTGCAAAATGGGGAGACACGATGCTGAGAGAAATCCAACAATGTGTCCCAGGGGGGCTACAGCAACACGAAGACTTATGAAGAAAAATACTGCAAGCATCAGATTACAGTTAAAACTATTTTGATTGGATAATATATACAAAGCTACAGGTGGTGATGCCTTGGGTGATTGTCCTGGCAGGTGTTGACATCTTTTGCAAAGATGGCTCCAGGTTACAGGATTCTGGCTGACCATTAAAACCACAGGTTTTCTGGCATCTAGATGTAGCGGTTAAGAGCTCGGTTGCTAACAAAAAGATCAGCAGTTCAAATACCCCAGCTGCTCCTTGGAAACCCTATGGGGCAGTTCTACTCTGTCCCATAGGGTGGCTATAAGTCAGAATCAACTCAACGGCAGCAGGTTAGACGTCTGTAGTTTGTGTTAAATTGAGTTACTTCAGCATTAAGATGGAGGATTCTGTTTAAATATAAAACAAAATAGTTCTAGGGTGATTACAAATGGAAATGTTTAAGGAGAGAAAAAATGACTTCATAATATTAGTTTGTTCTAAGTTTTCAGGGGGGTTAGGTCCCCCTTCAGTTTAGGCTGAGAGCAAGGCTATAAAAAAGTACAAGTCTTCATAAGGACCTAGGCACAGGCTAGAAAAGGGAAAGCAAAGGGGGCTTTTTCTGAGAACTGACATAGTAGTTTGTCGACGTATGTAACAGTTTTGTCTAACACTTACATAGGCCTTAAATTATCTCTTTTTAACATTGGCTGTTTCTAACTGCAACTGCTTCCTCTAGCAGCAGACCTACATCTATCTAGGTAGGACAGGATACAGTGGAAGGCTTTGCAAAAATGACAAGCTGCATTAAATGACAAAGAAGAACTCCAAGATGAAGTCACTTAGGACAAGAAAGGATTGGGCTCAGACCCTAGCTAGAAGTCCCAGTCACGCCAAGGGTTTTAGCTTTGGAATGCTCTTCATCAGCCCACATAGAATAAAACAGGTAAACATTCAGCCCCTGAAAACTTTAATTGTTGTTGTTTGGTGCTGTCGAGTCGATTTTAACTCGCAGTAACCTCATGTGACAGAGTTGAACTGCCCCATAGGGTTTTCTTGGCTATAATCTTTATGAAAGCAGATCTCTAGTTCTTTCTCCAGCAGAGCCACTGGGTGGATTTGAACTGCCTACTTTTCGGTTAGCAGCCAAGCACTCAACTGTTGCACCACCAGTGCTCCTTGGATGTGTCATTTTTGTTATTGCCAGAAATCTTTGAATTAAGTTTATCCCATTGTCACAGTAGATAATGAGTCAAGAAGCCATTTTATTCATTTTCCATTTTCGATTACACTCAATTGTCTCATTCATCCAAACTCAACAGATAAGTTAATTCCATATGCTCCAGATACAAAATATCTCATGACCATATAAAAATTTTATATTTTAAATGTACTTTGCTACTACCAATCCCCAATTCCCATAGAGAAATCATTGCCCTACAAAATGAATTTCTCCATATGCCTCTAATAGCAATTGTAAAATATATGTCAGAACAGATCCCAGTTCCATTTTCTTCTGCTGCTGCTTGGCCCCAACAAAAAAGGATTTTATCCAGGTGCCTGGGCCTTGAGTCTGCTCCTCAGCAGCAAACCAGGTCATGAGGCCCTATAACTGATGTAACGAACTCCAACTTACCCGTGAGTCAGACTTTTCCAAAAATCCTAATTTCCGGTCTCAGAATCCGCAAAACAGAAGCAATTTCAGAACCAAATGTGACCCCTGAAGCAGCTTCCAAAACAAGCATTCATTCCCTTACTTGCTGCGTATACCACAGATAAGTGGAGTTCAAGGCTACACATTTCTAGTAACATACATGGATCATAATAGGCATTTGGTATTTCTTGGAGAAGGAATTAGAAAATGGAGGGGGAAAAAAAGTAAAAGAATTCATGTTTTCTCCTCTGCCAGGCTATCAGCAAATCTAATTTAATTTTTACTGTGGTTAAAAATTCGTTTGGGACATGTTGCCCAATAAAGGGCTAATTTGTCACAGTGTTTGTTTGTTTTTTTCCAGTGGGGGGAGGTGGGGATAAGGAATCCATCAACTACAGAACCTGACACCTCTCTCACAAAGGGGCCTTTGAAATAGTTTTGATTACTTAAAACTTTTAGTAATGTGAATTGTGGTCCTTATGGTTCCAGACGATTTCTGAGAACTCTTATTCCCTTTAGCATCTCTTCCAAATATGGAAATGACTTTTAAATTCTATTTTCAATATTTGATATTATTCTCTCCATCTCCTTGATCCCTGAGCCCCTGGTACTTCAAAAGCCAAATTTAGTGTGTGCCCTGTCAGCCTCCTCTGACTTATGAATAGAGTGCATACCATTTACATGAAGCACTCTCCAAAAATGATGGCCACAAGCCTACTCTCTGATTCTTCATTCTGGAGAAGCATATAGTAGAGTGGTTGACTTCATGGCCTTTGACATCAGACCACCTGGGTTCAAATCCCAGCGCAGCCACCTCTTAGCTGTGAAATATCCACTTTGTGCCTTAGTTTCTTCATCTGTAAAATGAGGATGATAATTTAGTGAAGTTGTTGTATCAAGTGAGTTAACATATGCGAAATACTTATTCACATGCGTTGCCTGACAAAACAAGCACTATATGATCATTAGCTATCTTTAGAGGTATTTCTCTAAGTAGACAAAAATCACAGGGTTGTCCAACCTATGTGCCACTGCAGTCACAGGTGCTGCCTAGCGTTTTCCTCAGGATTATCACCTATATTGTGCCTCTCCAGAAAGCCATGTTTTTCTCTGAACTTGAGTCCTGGGGTCTTGGATAGCCATCACTAGTTTATTGGAAACGTAGACATCTTTTTTAAAAATTTCCCTACCACAGTAGTACCCACCTAAATCTATTTCTTCTGGAATGCCAGGCAGCTAAATTAAGGAACAGGACAAAAGGAATAAAGAGACCAGGGTGAAAAATGCCAGACCATGTTCAACCTTAATAGCCTACACACTGGAGCTCTCTCTACTTCAGCTGAATCCACTCTGGCCTTTGGAGTCAATCTCTATTTTCACCAAGTCAGATTCTGCCTCTTTCACTGGGGAAATTGCCCACAGGTAAGAGACAGTCCAGACCAACTTTGCTCTGGCCCTAGAAATGACTGCTTGTCATTGTCTTCCTTGAAAACTTATCCTACCATAAGTACCCACTGTCTTCTAATGGGAATTCACCAAAGAGAAGAGCATCTTGTCACATGCTGGCAGGATCTGGAAGAGACCCCTGCACAAATCATAGGTCCCTGGGCAGATGTTTCTGTCCTTCCAGCTATGCTAGGTGCTGGTTACGATTTGGATGAGGGTCTGGTCAGGATCAGAAATCTTGAATCCTGTTTTGTTCGCAGCTATTCCTGCTGGGTTTCCAAAGCATTCAGGCAAAAGAACCAGGCCAGCAAGTGACAACTAATCATTACTACCTAGGATTTGACCCAAATCTCTCCCTGGTTTCCCGCCAAATCAATCATGTCAGTTCCTGTTTAAACCCCTCCAATGACTTCTCATTGTTCTTAGGATCAAATCTAAAATACTTAACAAGTCCCAGACTGAGCCAGCTGCTTCATAGCACTTATTAAATTGTAATTACATAAATAATTTGTAATTATTTGGCCAATATCTGTCTCCACAAGCTGTGAGCTCCATGCTGGGACCATGTCTGTCAGATTTCCTGTTGACGCTCAGTGTCTAGTGCAGTGCCTGGGACATAGTGAGGGCTCAAAATACATCTGTTGACAGGTAAATAAATTAAGTGGACTTCCAGCTTTAAGACTAACCAAAGAGCTCCTAATTCCTTTTCACTCTGGCTTTAAAATTTTCTGTTCTTCCTGCCAAATGACCGTCTCAGTCCCCCTATACAACTTGAACATACCCTTAAACTCTCCCTATCAAGGGCTCATATCAACAAGCATTGGCATACAGCCAGCCAAGACACAATATTTTATTCCTCTTATTATCATTCTTAAACCAAGTTTTCTGTTCCAGTCCCCATAAATCATTCTCTCTGCTCTTCCCACAAGGCATCAGCCTTGACGTTTGAAATGCTTTTTTTCCTAGAAATCTCTTTGCTCTTAAAAAATTAATAAAGGCAATAAAATCATCTCTATATACTATCTTTGCCTTTGCAAAACTAAAGTGCTGCAAAAAATGCCTTCATCGAGAAGCCCAGGACGCCAGCCCTAGGTCAGCTAAAAATGCACTGTCGGGCCTTGGGGTGGAAGCAAACCTCATTCCTAAACTAGATGATCTGTAACAGCACTTCCAATAGTAACGCTCTGCAACTCTGTGATCATATGATTACTCACAGGAGGAGAGAGAATAGGATATTGGTTAAGAGTTAGATAAGGCTTTGCAGTCAGACAAATTTAAATTCAAATTCTGGTAGCCGCTTACCAGCTGTGTGATCATGACCATTTTCTTAATCTCTCAAAGCCTGGCGTCTTTCTCTGTAATAGGAGGGTAGTAATCACCTCACGGAGCCCTGGTGGCACAGTGGTTAGGAGTTCAGCTGCTAACCAAAAAGCTCACCAGTTTGAACCCACCAGCCACTCATTGGAAACCCTATGGGGCAGTTCTACTTTGTCCTATAGGGTCGCTATGAGTCAGAATCGACTTGATAGCAATGGGTTTCAGAATCACCTCAAAGCCACTGAGGGAAAAAAATGAATTGATGCTTGTTAATATTTAGAAAGGAGTCTCTGGGCAGTGCAAATCGTAGTATTTAAAACAGTTCTTAGTCCTCAGAAATAAAGTTATAGATGTTATCATTATTGTCATTGTCCTGGGTCATTTTCATTTATGGCATAAAATTTTCAAGTCTCACCCCCACAGAGGCTCCATCCTAACTCATACAGGAGGCCTCAGTAGGTGCTGCCAGAATGGCCAGGAGGATGGACTGCGCTAAGAAAAGGTTCTTGTTGTTGCTGGGTGTCATCGTCAAGTCAATTTCAATTCATGGAGACCCTATAGGACAGAGTAGGATTTTCTTGGCTGTAATCTTTACAGAAGCAGATTGCTAGGTCTTTTTTCCTCATGGAGCAGCTGATGGATTTGAACTGCCGACCTTTTGGTTATCAGCCATGTGCTTAATCATTGACCACCACAGTTCCTTAAGAAGAAGGAGGGTGGCAAAATAAGCCAATGTGTAGCGGTGGGTGCTCAAGGACTCATCTTTTCAAAGAAATGGTCTCACTAAATTTAGCTAAGCACAACAATTACAAACACTGGATTATATTTTTAAATTTTTCTATTGAGATTTGGACTTCATAATGCCTTTTTTTTTTGTTTTGTTTTGTTTTGTTTTTCCTATTGGCCAATACTGTTCACGTCATGCAGATGGCATTTAAGAGAAATCAACACAGGGAGACTGCATGGTCCTTGATAAAGTAGAACTCACAGAAATAACTTGGGTTGTGGAATTATCCTAGTTCTAGCTAGCTGCCCAGTCTATAGGCTCATTGCCCATATTATCTACCCTACATACCCCACCAAACTAATTTTTCACAAATATCGTTTGGAAGGCAACTCTTCAGTAGCAATATATAGCCTATAAAATGAAGTGCAGATGTCTTAGCCTGGTTTTCAATGCCCTCTACCAGCTGACCTCAAGCCTGCCTTCCAAACTTATCTCTTTTTTCTCCTATATCCAGTCAACACTTCTGCCAGAATTTTGTGCTCACTGCCAAGCCACAATTTCCTCTCCCGCATCCACCCATAGAATGAATGCCTTCTGTCTATCCCATCCTTTGCAACCCAGCTTAAATCCATCTCTTCCAAAAGGGCTTCCCTGATGATATCTACCTGGAGGATAAGCATTTATTGTTTGTACTTTCCATTTAAGGGACTGTAGCACTGCCTTTTGAAACCTTTTCTGTTCATGTTTGAGCAATTACTTAAATTATGTTGTAATTTAACCTTTAATATTTCTGCTCTGCCTCCTCAGATTTTAAGTTCTGTAAGGTAGGACTGCCTTTTTTAAAAAATTGCTTGCATTCCCCCCCACCGCCCCCCGACCCCCAAGGAGCCTTTGTTGCTTTGATTTAGTGGGCAACAAAGGCTAACAATTGGTCCTGACTCTACTAGGGATCTGCATCACAGATCCCTAAAACCAGAAACTCAGCAACTTGGAACCACTAAATCTTCCAGCAGGTTTGCTTTAGCTACAGTTTGAGCAAGTCACTTATCCAGCATGCCCCCTTTAGTAATGGGAGAAGGGGAGCGATTGGTCTCCCTATAGTAGCTCCTGAAATGAGAGTAATGAAATGAAGCAATATCTGCCAGTAAACCAAATAACAATATAAGTATCCATTGGCCTCAAATCTTCAATCCATATCCTAGATGCGAGCAGCTCTCAGGATTTATGCTTGAGAGAGACTGAAAAATCCAGCCCATAGATTCCAAATGAGATGTTTTAAGATTCCTTGGAGAATCATTACTTTTAGACAATGCACTATATCTGGAAGGTCTTTTTAACTCTAGTAGTGTATGTCTAAAGCTCTGTACTTTGCACATAACAGATAATAAGTGTTGTTGAATCAATGACTATAGAATATCCATTTTTACTTTTCTGCTTACACTGCTAAAATGCTCATCTCCTATAAATGCGATATTGTATTTCATTTAATCAATTGGAGAGATTTATAGACAAGAATGACAATTTGAGTGAATTCTATGAATGCAAGTGTACTGAAAATTTAAAAAAAACATTTTCAGTACAATTATCTATCTTCCACTGCCTCCTCTTCTAAGCTATAGATAATGTATTACCTAATACCACCTTTTTTTTTAATTCTTGGCTTAAAAAAGTTTTCCTGTGATATTTCCCAGTGCTTCTGATTTCCATTTATTTTAGGATAATTTTATCCTCTGCCGGTATCTATGAATCTCCAGCAACAATTTAATTCATTTTAAATAAGCATTTCTTATTCATCCATTACATGCTGAGCCCTGGGCTACAATCCACAGGCTTATAAATCAAGAACCTGCCACAGTACATGTAGCTGCCAATGCCCAGCCAGACAGACATAACTCTAAATACCTCAATCCAAAAAGGAATGTAGTGTAGGGAAGTGGCTTTAAATGGACTGTAATGGCTTGAAGGACAAAAGAAATAAAAAACCGGGGGATGGGATGATGGCAGGAGAGAAAAAGGGAGAACTGTCACCCACAGATCAGAGAACTGCTGTCACTTCTAACCTGGAACCCCAAGCCTGCACTAAATGCTGAGCTGCTCAGGGCAGTGCCACTGCTGCTGGAGGAACAGTGCTGCAAGCTCAGAGAGGTAACCAGGAGCCTGTGCCCCACTGCTGCTGCTAACGCCCCTGCGGCTGCCAGAGATGCTGCAGAAAGCAGGAAGAATGTGATTTCTCCCTTCTTCTCATCTTCCAATCTCCCTTAAGCAGAAATGAGCAGGAAGCAAAAGAACAATGGAGTCTGAAAAATGGAGTATGGAAGCTTTCAGCACTTTTCAAAGGTGAAGTGAAGGAAATAAGGGAGCAAATATGTAGCTGAGAGACAATAGACACTATCTGGGACAGTTCACCCATTTGCTTACTTATCTTTTACCCATATTTAAACTTCCATACAAAACAGTAACAACTCTTGCCCCTTACCAGCAGAATGCAACTATTTGTTGCAAAAATCAAGAGAGCCCACCCTCTCCCCAAAAGAGAGTAACAGAGTCCCATTAGTCAAGATATCTATTTCTGAATAATGTTAATTCCTCTTCTAGTTCAATCCAAATCCTGCTTAGGAATTCTGCAAGCTAAGGATGGAATTGTAAAGTTAATTATCATCAACACTCCCTATTTTAAATACTAGCAGAGAGAGAGAGGAAAACTAATATCTACAGACAGGTGCCTAACTAGAAAAGAAGATGTGCTTACTGTTTCAGTCTTCATATAACAAGAGTATATTTGATATTTTTAACTTCCTTCTTCCATTGCCCAGTCCATTGATTTACTCCCCAGAAGAAGAACCCAAAACGCTATTGGGGTTGAGTGTGCCTGAGGGCTTAATTGCCCTGCCCTTATTGGATTATTGTATTCTTCCCTTAAATTTTCCTACTGGACATGTTATTGTTGTTTGGTGCCGTTGAGTCAGTTCCAACTCATAACGATCCTATGTACAACAGAATGAAATGCTGCCCAGTCCTGTGCCATCCTCACAATTGTTATGTTTGAGTCCATTGTTGCAGCCACTGTGTCAATCCATCTCTTTGTGGGTCTTCCTCTTTTTCAATAACCCTCTACTTTACCAAGCATGATGTCCTTCTCCAGGGACTGGTCCCTCCTAATAACATGACCAAAGTACGTGAGATGAAGTCCCATCATCCTTGCTTCTAAGGAGCATTCTGGCTGTACTTCTTCCTAGACAGATTTGTTCATTCTTCTGGCAGTCCATGGCATATTCAACATTCTTTGCCAACACCAAATTCAAAGGCATCAATTTTTCAGTCTTCCTTATTCATTGTCCAGCTTTCACATGCATACGAAGTGATTGAAAGTACCATGGCTTGGGTCAGGCACACCTTAGTCCTCAAAGTGACATCTTTGCTTTTTAACACATTTAAAAGGTCTTTTGAAGCAGATTTATCCAGTGCAATAAGTCATTTGATTTCTTGACTTCTGCTTCCATGGGCTTTGATTGTGGATTCAAGTAAAATGAAATCCTTAACAACTTCTATATTTTCTCCATTTATCATGATGTTGCTTATTGGTCCAGTTGTGAGGATCTTTGTTTTGTTTTGTTTTATGTTGAGATGTAATTCAAATGAAGGATGTAGTCTGTGATCTTCGTCAGTAAGTGCTTCAAACTCTCTTCGCTTTCAGCATGTAAGGTTATGTCATCTTCATAAAGCAAGTTGTTAATGAGTCTTCCTCCAATTCTGATGCCACGTTCTCCTTCATATAGTCCATCTTCTTGGATTATTTGCTCGGCATAGAGATTGAATAAGTATGGTAAAAGGATACAGCTCTGAATCATACCTTTCCAGACTTTAAACTGTGCAGTATCCCCTTGTTCTGTTCGAATGACTACCTCTTGGTCTATGTACAGGTTCCTCGTGAACACAATTAAGTGTTCTGGAATTCCCATGCTTCCCAATGTTATCCAGAATTTGTTATGATCCACACAGTCGAATGACTTTGGCATAGTCAATAAAACACAGGTAAACATCTTTCTAGTATTCGCTGTTTTCAGCCAAGATCCATCTGACATCAGGAATGATATCCCTCATTCTATGTCCTCTTCTGAATCTGGTTTGAATTTCTGGAAGTTCCCTGTCGATGTACTGCTGCAATCATTTTGAATGATCTTCAGCAAAATGTTAGTTATGTGTAATATTAATGATATTGTTCAATTATTTCCACGTTCTGTTGGCTCACCTTTCACTAGAATGGGCACAAATATGGATCTCTTCTAGTCGGTTGGCCAGGTAACTGTCTTCCAGATTTCTTGGCATAGACTAGTGAGCGCTCCAGCACTGCATCTGTTTGCTGAAACGTTTCAGTTGATATTCTGTCAATTCCTGGAGTCTTATTTTTTGCCAATGCCTTCAGTGCAGTTTGGACTTCTTCCTTCAGTACCATCGGTTCTTGACAGTATACTACCTCCTGAAATGGTTGAAAGTCAGCCAAGCCTTTTTGGTACAGTGACTCTGTGTATTCCTCCCATCCGCTTTTGATACTTCCTGTGTCGTTCATTATTTTCCCCATAGAATCCTTCAATATTGCAACTCGAGGCTTGAATATTTTCTTCAGTGCTTTCACCTTGAGAAATGCCTACGCGTGTTCTCCCTTTTTGGTTTTCTAACTGCAGGTCTTTGCACATTTAATTATAATACTTTACTTGAGCCACCCTTTGAAATCTTCTGTTTAGCTCTTTTACTTCATCATTTCTTCCATTTGCTTTAGCTACTCTACGTTCAAGAGCAAGTTTCAGAGTTTCTTCTGACATCCATTTTGATCTTTTCTTTCTTTTCTGTGTTATTAATGACCCTTTGCTTTCTTCATGTATGATGTCGTTTATGTCATTCCACAGCTCATCTTGCCTTCAGTCATTAATGTTCAATGCATCAAATCTATTTTTGAGACGGTCTCTAAATTCAGGTGGGATATACTTGTTATGACTTGAATCATGTCCCCCAAAAATTTGTGTCAACTTGGCCAGGCCATTATTCCCAGTATTGTGTGGTTGACCACCATTTTGTCATCTGATATGATTATCCTATGTGTTGTAAATCCTAACCTCTGTGATGTTAATGAGGCAGGATTATAGGCAGTATGTTAATGAGGCAATACTCAATCTACAGGATTAGGTTGTATCTTGAGTCAATCTCTTTTGAGATATAAAAGACAAAATCGAGCAGAGAGGAGAGGGACATCATATCACCAAGAAAGCAGAGCCAAGAGTGGAGCGTATCCTTAGGACCTGGGATCCCTGCACTGAGAAGTGCCTAGACCAGGGGAAGATTGATGACAAGGATCTTCCCCCAGAGCCAACAGAGAGAGAAAGCCTTCCCCTGGATCTGGCTCCCAGAATTCGGACTTCTAGCCTCCTGGGCTCTGAGAGAAAAAATTTTTGTTCGTTAAAGCCATCCACTTGTGGTATTTCTGTTACAGCAGCACTTGATAACTAAGGCAATACTCAAGGTTGTATTTTGGCTCAGGCGGACTTGCTCTAATTTACTTCAGCTTCAACTTGAACTTGCATAATCACAATTGATGGTCTGTTCAGCAGTCGATCCCTGGTCTTGTTCTGATTAATGATATCGAGCTTTTCCATTGTCTCTTTCCACATACATTTGATTCCTGTGTATTCCATCTGGCAAGGTCCACATGTATAGTCGCCATTTATGTTGTTGAAAAAAGGTATTTGCAATGAAGAAGTCTTTGGTCTTGCAAAATTCTGTCATGCAATCTCCAGCGTCATTTCTATCACCAAAGCCACACTTTCCAACTGCTGATCCTTCTTCGTTTCCAACTTTCGTATTACAATTACCAGTAATTATCAATGCATCCTGATTACATGTTTGAACAATTTCAGACTGCAGAAGTTGGTAAAAATCTTCAACTTCTTCATCTTTGGCCTTAGTGGTTGGTGTGTATTCGAATAATAGTCAAAATAACTGGTCTTCCTTATAGGTGTTTGGATATTATCCTATCACTGGCAGTATTGTACTTCAGTATAGATCTTGAAATGTTCTTTTTGATGATGAATGCAACACCATTCCTCTTCAATTTGTCATTTCTGGCATGCGATTGTCCAATTCAGAATGGCCGATACCAGTCAATTTCAGCGCACTAATGCCTTGTATATTGATCTTTATGCATTCCATTTCATTTTTTACCATTTCTCATTTTCCTAGATTCATACTTTGTAGATTCCACATTCTGATTCTTAACGGATGTTTGCAGCTGTTTCTTCTCATTTTGAGTCGTGCCACATTAGCAAATGAAAGTTCCAAAAGCTTTACTCCATTCACATCATTAAGGTTGACTCTAGTTTGACGAGGCAGCTCTTCCTCAATCGTATTTTGAGTTCCTTCCAACCTGAGGGCCTCATTTCTGGCACTGTATCAGACAAAGTTCTGCTGCTATTCATAAGGTTTTCACAGGCCAATTTTTTCAGAAGTAGACTGCCAGATCCTTCTTCCTAGTCTGTCTTAGTCTGGAAGTTCCACTAAAACCTGTCTACCGTGGGTGACCCTGCTAGTATTTGAAATACCAGTGGCATAGCTTCTACTATCACACCAATATGCAAGCCATAGTATGACAAACTGACAGACATGTGGTGGCTACTGGATGTAGAAACACTAAAAATCACTCCAGAGAATCTTCTGGACTCCAGAAATAATCCTTTTCCCCACTGTTCAGCAGGAACCCTAGATCCTCTTGAAAGCTGGACTTGATCACTTGCATCTTGACAGTAACCCCTTTGTTTGCTTGTTGGTTCATAGGCATGAGGAGCCCAAAATGGCAAGATGGCAATCTCAGCTTCCAATTAAATGAAATGATTGTGTCTCCTAATAGAAACATTTTCCCCTTTGAGAACCAAGAACTCTAAGCCTTCAGATCTCAAAATTCTGAGAACAGGAAGCAAAAGTTTGTGAATGGGTTATGAGGTATAATAGAAAGAGGAGGTGCTCCTATTTCCATCTCTTGATTAACTTTATCAATGGTTCAAATGTAAACCACATCCTATAGAACAGCTCCCTATTCACAGAACTTTCATGAGTGCTACTGTTGTGCCTGAATCTCTTAATAAGCCACTCTAATATCTGTAAGACTACCTCCTTCTAGATGATGAGTGCATACTTAGAGCAGTGAATTCTATGGACATGAGCCCAGTGACACATTCCTTTTTCTGTCAAATGAGTATTTGGTTTATGTCTAACCAAGTTACAACATGGTTTCTTCTGACCAAGTTGTATGGGATGCCATAAGAGCATTTGTAAATCCACAGAAGGTGGGGCTGGCTGAAGCACTGAAAAATGGGGAAGACAACTCAGTATCCAGATTAAGACCTAATACAATGAGAATAAAGTGCTGCCCTATCATTGATGAAAGGGGTCTAATGTAATTAGCCTACAACTAGATGTGGCTGCCACCTACCCCTTCAGGGAATGATGCTTTATCAGGGACTGACCCAGCATTAGACTCCCTGATAGGCAGGTTGGGCACTCACTAGTGGCAGTAAATTGATCAGCCTTGGTGAGAAGCCAATGTTGTTGAACTTATGTATAACCCCATCCCTGAAAATATGACTTCTTTGTACCTGAACCTATCGCGCAAACACAGGTGTGGCTGAAAAAGAGGCTGACTGAAATCCACAGGAGAGGATATCTTGTCTATCTAATTAGTAAGAGCCTCTTCTGTAGGAGTTGCCTGTTGGGGAACATTTACATGGGCCACAAATATCTTCACGCTGTGTGCCCATTCTGAGACGTCCCTGCACAAACCTTTTTCCCAGACTCTCTTGTCACCAGTACTTGAAGTTGCTTCTTTCCAGTTCCTGACCATCCAGATAAACAATTAGATATTGCTCATGAATCTATCTCTCTGGTATTTGTTCCAACGTGGACAATGGGTGCACTCTTGACATTTTGCCCACTGGAAGGGTTTCCCTTCCCCAATGTCTCTCAATGACACTCCTGAGTGGCACTATATTGCTGCAGCAGTCCACTTAGCAGCTGAGGCCAGCATATCATGCGAGATCATTTGTAAACTAGCCCAAGGTTGTCATTTTTTTTCTTTAGATGAAGGGAATGCCCACTGAGATATCATGGGTATGGGGTGAAAAAGATGAGGCAGTGAAACTGGTGGAGGTTCTGTGAGACTCTGAGTCATCTGCTTATGCAAACTACTTGTTCCTTCAGGGCCTGCTTGAACCCAATCTCATATATACCACTTTTACTTGCTTGCAGATCATTGCTGCACAAGCCCGACTTCATGTCTTGGTGGATCAGTTAACACCTACTTTCTGATGGGCAGCTCAGAAAGCATGATACATGGTGCCCCAAGGTCAGGGGACTTGGTCTCTATTATGGCCCATAGCAAACCAAGAGTTGTTTCTCAAAAGAAAAAATAGCTATTTTCAGATAAACGAGAGTTTTTTTCAATAAAACCCTAGGGGGTCTGTGCTGTGATTCTCTTTTTGGAGCTTGCCAAAGTCCCCATGCATTATGCTTAACTCACAGATGCTGAGCACCATTGAATCTGCTTGAACCTTAGGCCAAGTGGCATAGAAATTTGTATTGCTATAAGTTCATATTTACAAGCTTGTTGGGAGTGAAAAATACATGACATAATTAGAAAAAATAGGGCAGTATGGTAGGATCCTCTGTTTTTCTATTCCAGAACTCCTTTGTTTTTGTTATATTGCTTTACATTGAGGAAAAAGGCAAGCAGAGACTATTTCATTACCAAATGCAGAAGTTAATAAAATACTTAAAATACTATAGGAGTATAACTAGGAGATCTTCAGCATAAAGAGCACTAGACATACTATAAAAATACCTGAATTCAAGCCTTGGGTCTTCTTTGTACTACCTGTTTGACTTTTGGCCAGCCACTTATTATTTCTGAACTTTTGTTTCTTCTCTTCATAATGGAGACATTAATACTTGCCTCAAGAAAACGTTGGGAGAATTAAATAAAGTAATGTATTAGCAAATTCCTGGTAGTAGGAGTTTCGTAAGTGCTTGCTGCTCTTGTTGTTGGACTAAAGTGGTAAAGGAAGAGTTATCACAAGAAGTCTTGGATTAGGTCTGAAAAGAAGAGAGTTTTGGAAGAATGACTGTTTTAGCCTGACGAGAACACTAGGATCAGCAAGACAGCTGCCACCCTTCATGCTTCATGAACCTCTTCTTCCTTCTGTGTTCAGGCTCGGGGGGAGCGTCTGGAAACTAAACCTGTCCGAGAAGGTGTGTGACAACTGCCACATCCTATAACATAGGACAACAATTGAGCCTTTCTGCTATCAGCCAGACCCAAGAAACCAAAAGAAGGCCCTTAAAAACTCATCTTGAACCTCATGGAAGAGGGCCATCTGACCATAGTAAGACATCCTCATTGATCATCTTTCTAGGAGCTGATTTCACCTGTATGAAGATACTGGCAATTCCTCACACTTTATCACACAGCTTTCCCTGATTTCTGCACTGTTCATAAAGATGGCTTAGTTATGTAGAATCTGATTCAGCTCTTGCACTTTCATCATGCATCATTTGTCTGTTCATTCATTCATTTACTCAACATATCTACTATATGCCAAGCCTTGTACTAGATGTCCAAGGATACATATGTGAATAGAAGCATCCCTCAGAGAGTTTGTGGTTTATGTTGCCCTCATACTTCAACACTCATGCAGCGACCATGAGAATATGACTCAGAACTTCTACTGCAGGCAGCATAATGGGCAGAGGGGCTGAGCTTTGAAACCATTGCTGTGTTAGTACCAAGGCTACACCTGCCAATGATTGCATGCAGGGAAAATCCTAAGGAACTTATTCCTGGGCAACACAGGACTCCTTTGTTGGCTAACTTTGGCTCAAGGACTCCCCACAGGATTAGACTTGCACTGCAGACTAATGACTCTTGCAACCTTCCCTGGCTCCCTATTTCCTTTCACACAGGCATTGTCCTTAATAAAATCCTTGCACATTTAACCCCATCTTGGTGAGTGCTTCTCAGAAGACCAACCTAAACCACCAGCTGGGCCTTTCCTTTTTCACCAAGTGTCTTACTTATCTAGTGCTACTGTAACAAATATGACAAGTGGCTGACTTTAACAAAGAGAAATTTATTCTCTCACAGTCTAGGAGGCTAGTAGTTCAAATTTAGAATGCCAACGCCAGGAGAAGGCTTTTTCTCTCTGTTGGTTCTGCGGAAAGTTCCTTGTCATCAGTCTTCCCCTGGTCTAGGAGCTTCTCAGCACAGGGACCCCGGGCCAAAAGGACAAGCTCTCCTTCTGGCACTACTTTCTTGGTGGTATGAGGTCCCCCGTCTCTCTACTTGCTTCTTTCTTTTATATCTCAAAAGAGATTGACTCAAAATACAGCCTAATCTTGTAGACTGAGTCATGCCTCATTAACATAACTGCCTGTAATTTTGCTTCATTAACATCATAGAGGCAGGATTTACAACACATAGGAAAATCACACGTGATGACAAAATGCTAGACAATCACATAATACTGAGAACCATATCCTACCAAAGTTGACACACATTTTGGGGGGACACAATTCAATCCATAATGCCAAGCTTGCCTTTTTGCTTTATCTTCTGATACTCAGCAGGAAGAGTTGCTGTGGTCAGTGCATTAGCCATATCTCCATCATTACTGTGCCATCAAGTCGTCCGACTCATAGTGACCCTATAGGACAGAGTAGAACTGCCCCATAGGGTTATCATTACAGCTGCTACTGAGTATTAGAAGAAGAAATGTTTCCCCCAGCTCTCTCATGTTCTTATATGTCTTACAGGGTATGACAAGGATAAATAGCCCTGATCACGAACTAACACAAAGATGGTGATGTTCATGCAGCATGCTGTGCCCAGATTTGACAAATTTAGCAAATAAAAATATATGATGCCCAGTTAAATTTTGATTTTATGTAAGCAATAAATAATCTTTTAGGATAAGTACGTGTCATGAGTTCTGAAGTCTTTGCCTCTAGCCCAGGAGTCTTGTACCTTCTGCCAGCATCCATGAGACAGAAGCAGACTAACTTACTATCTAGTAAGTATGGTAAAAATAAAATCCCAAACCTGATCTTAGATAACCCTAACCACTGGGTCTGGCAGGCCTCCAGGTCAGATCTTCATGATCAAACACACAATGAAAAATTTTGAAGCTAAAGAACCAGCAACCTCCCATTCCCAATTACCCAATAGTTTTATAGAGGGCAATCTGGCACAAAGCCTCTCATGTACAGCATATGTCTACACATATCTAGTCACATCATCATTTCTAGAAGGAAGCTACCTAAAACAACTTGACAACTTAAGTGAATTAGGTAATTGAATCTCTCACTTTTCAAATAGTTGTTGTGCCATGGTTCAAACAATCTTAGTCTGACAACTCATTTAAACACCCTATAGGAGCTGGATAATTTGACTCGGGTCCAGGGAGAGTCAATACACCTTAACTGAGTTCAGCATGTGCTAGACCATGTGAAGTGTAGCAGACAGGATTCTTGACTGCAAGCAACGGAAACCAACTCTGACTAACTTGAAGTTTGTTACAAGGTTTTCAGGAAGTTTGCAGAATTGACAAGAAGGCTAGAGAACGAGGCTAATAAAATGAATAATTCCATCAAAATGTGTCTAGGCAAGAACATAGAATTGAGGTGACACCACAGCAACAGTCAGGTTAGGACACACCAAATCAGTTACCATCAAGTTGATTCTGACTCATGGCAACCCCACGTGTGTCAGAGTAGAACTATGCTCCATAAGGTTTTCAATGGCTGTGATCTTTCAGAAGTAGATCACTAGGCCTTTCTTCTGAGGTAATTCTGGGTGGATTCAAACCATTAACCTCTTGGTTAGTAGCCAAGCACTTAATTGTTTGCACCACGAAGGGACTCCTAAGACACCATGGCTGACTTTATTCCTTTGCTGTCATGAACAGTACTTTTAGTGGGTACTCATCCCTGTGCTAGACTTTCAGTGCCACTGCTGTCACCCTGTACAATTTATCAACTCTTCCTCCGTCTTTGCAAACCTCTGAAAAATTCAAAGTTCCAGGTCAGTTAAACTTAGATGTTTGTTCATGTCTATATCCCAAGCATGAAAAGAAGGAGTATCAGAGCTTCTGGCCCTTCAGCTTCCATTGGTGGAGACTTATCCTCCAACAAGATTCACATAATGGGGTTTCCAAAATATAAGGAGGGAATTGATTCAGTTACTGGATAGGCAAATACTACTGACAAATTGTCACTTCCAAAAAAAGTATGGCATGTGTTCTTCTCTCAGGGGATTTATCTCTGGGCCCTATAACAAAACAAAAGAAAAATTATGACCTTAGCCATAGAGAACTGAGTAAGACTGAAACAGTTATGAGAGACAGGATGGATTAGTATGAGCTGGGAAGTCAGGAAGTCTCATGGAGAAGCTTGGTCCTCATTCAGGACTCAAGAGATAGACTCTACCAGGTAGGGAAAAAGGTAGAAGAAAAGCATTTCATATGGGGTGGAAAAAAATGAGCAAATAAGTAAAAGTAAAACAATAAAATATGATTTAAAAAAATAATAAAATGGGTAGAAATTATTTCTGGGCACAGGTGGTCACACTGGATTTTAAGAATAAAAACCTATTTGAAAATCAATCAACATAATCCACTACATAAATAAAACAAAATAAAAGAATTATATGATCTTTGAGAATGAGCAAAGCCTGTGTAGAGATATTCACTGACTAGGCTGGTGGGATGAGAGGATTTTTGTTGGTTGGAATTCAGTGATAAATAAGGTTGGAGAGGCTTGGAAGAGTCTAGCAGAGTTTTGGCTTGATGTAAAAGGCAATGGGAAAATGGTACAGCCAGAACGGAATGAATGAGAGTGATGACGTATTATGAAAAATGTAATGAATATCACTGAATAATTTGTGTAGAAATTGCTAAATGGGAACCTAATTTGCTGTGTAAACTTTCATGTTAAACGCAATAAAATATTATTTAAAAAATAATAAAATGGGTAGAAATTATTTCTAGGCACAGGTGGTCACACCAGATTTTAAGAATAAAAACCTATTTGAAAATCAATCAACATAATCCACTACATAAATAAAACAAAATAAAAGGATTATATGATCATTGAGGTAGAAAACACATTCAATAAAGTCCAACACCTATTCCTGATAAAAATTTCCAATAAAATATTAATAGCAGGGAAATTGCTCAACATAATAAAGGTCATCTATACAAAACCAACAACCAACATCATTCTCAATGCAGAGAAGCTGAAAACATTCCCCTTGAGAACAGGAACAATGAAAGGATGCCCTTTATCACCACACCTATTTAACATTGTGCTGCAAGTCCTAGCTAGAGCAATAAGGCAAGGAAAAGAAATAAAGGGCATCCAAATTCATAAGGAAGAGGTAAAACTATCCCTACTCATGGATGATATGATACTACATACAGAGAACCCAAAAGTCTCCACAAGAAAACTACTGCAACTAATAGATTCAGCAGAGTAGCAGGATAGAAGATAAACATACAAAAATCAGTTGGATTCCTATACACCAATAAAGAGAACTACAAAAGGAAACAGGAAAGCAATTCCATTTATAATAGCACCTAAAAAAATAAAATGCTTAGGAATAAATCTAACCAGGGGTGTAAAAGACCTACACAAAGAAAACTACAAAACACTATTGCAAGAAACCAAAGGAGGCCAACATAAATGGAAAAACATACCATGCTCATGGACAGGTAGACTCAACTTGTAAACGTGTGAATTCTACCCAAAACCATCTACAAATACAATGCAATCCAGATCCAAATACCAACAGCATTCTTTAAAGAGATGGAAAAACTAATCATTAACTTTATAAAGAAAGGAAAGAGGCCCCAGATAAGTAAAGCATTACTGAAGAAAAAGGACAAAGTAGGAGTCCTCGTACTACCTGACCTCAGAACCTACTATACAGCTATAGTAGTCAAAACAGCCTGGTACTGGTACAACGACAGACATATCAACCAGTGGAACAGAATCGAGAACCCAGATGTAAATCCATTCACCTACAAAGGCTCAGAGTCCATTAAATGGAGAAAAGACCATCTTTTTAACAAACGGTACTAGCAAAACTGAGATGTCCATCTGTGAAAAAATGGAACAGGACCCATACCTCACACCACACACGAAAAGGAATTCAAAATGGATCAAAGAACTAAATACAAAATGAAAAACTATAAAGATCATGAAAGAAAAAATAGGGTCAACACTAGGAGCCCTAATATGGAGCATAAATAGGACACAAACCATAACTAACAATACACAAACACCAGTAGATAAGCTAGATAACTGGGATCTTCTAAAAATAAAACACTAATGCTTATCAAAAGACTTCACCAAAAGAGTAAAAAGAGAACTTATGGATTGGGAAAAATAATTTGGCTATGACAAATCCGACAAAGATCCAGTATCTGAAATCTAAAGGAAAATCCAGCACCTCTACCACAAAAGCACAAATAATCCAATTAAAAAATGGGCAAAGGATATGAATAGACACTTCGTCAAAGAAGATATTCAGGTGGCTAACAGACATATGACAAAATGCTTGCGATCACTAGCCATTGAAGAAATACAAATCAAAACTACAATGAGATACCATCTCACCCCAACATTACTGGCACGAATCAAAAAAACACAAAAAAAAGGTTAGAGAGGCTGCGGAGAGACTGGAACTCTTATGAACTGCTGGTGGGAATGCAAAATGGTACAACCATTTTGGAAAACAATATGGCGCTTCCTTAAAATGCTAGAAATAAAACTACCATATGACCCAGCAATCCCACTCCTAGGAATACATCCCAGAAAAATAAGAGCCGTCTCACAAATAGACATATGCACATCCATGTTCATTGCAGCATTGTTCACAATAGTAAAAAGATGGAAACAACCTAAGTGTCCACCAAGAGAGGCATGAATAAACACACTATGGTACACACACACAACAGAATACTATGCAACGATAAAAAACAATGATGAATCTGCAAAGCAGCTCACAACATGGATGAATCTGGAGGGCATTCTGCTGAGTGAAATAAGTCAATCACAAAAGGACAAATATTATTTGAGAGCACTATTATAAAAAAAAAACCCTCATGAAAAGATTTACGCACAGAAAGAAACAATCTTTGATAGTTACAAGGGAGGGGAGGGTTAGAGTGAAAAAAACTGACTAGACAATAGATAAGTAATAACTTTAGTGAAGGGTAACACAGTACACAATACCGGGAAAGTCAGTACAACTTGACCAAGGCAAAGTCATAGAAGCTCCATAGACACATCCAAACTCCCTGAGGGACTGAGTTACTGGGCTGAGGGCTGGGGACCATGGTCTCGAGGGACATCTATCTCAATTGGCGTAACATAGTTTATAAAGAAAATGTTCTACATCTTACTTTGGTGAGTAGCATCTGGGGTTTTAAAAGCTTGTGAGCAGCCATCTAGGATACATTTACTGGTCCCACCTCCTCTGGAGCAAAGAAGAATGAATAAAACCAAAGACACAAAGGGGAGATTAGTCCAAAGGACTGATGGACCACAACTACCACAGCTTCCACCAGACTGAGTCCAGCACAACCAGATGGTGACCAGCTACAACCACCAACTGCTCTGACAGTGATCACAACGGAGGGTCCAGAACTGAATGGGAGAAAAATGTAGAACAAAATTCAAACTTACAAAAAAAGACTAGACTTGCTGGTCTGACAGAAACTGGAGAAACCCCAAGAGTATGGCCCCTGGACACCCTTTTAACTCAATACTGAAGTTACTCCTGAAGTTCACCCTTCGGCCAAAGATTAGACAGGCCTATAAAACAAACAATAACACATGTAAGGAACGTGCTTAGGAGTTCAACCATGTATATGAAACTAAATGGGCACACCAGCCCTAAAGCAAAGATGAGAAGGCAGGAAGGAACAGGAAACCTGGACGGATGGCAATGGGGAATCTGGGGTGGAGAAGGGAAGAGTGTTGACACATTGCAGGGTTGGAAACCAATGTCACAAAACAATTTGTGTATTAATTATTTAATGAGAAACTAATTTGCTCTGTAAATTTTCATCTGAAGCATAATTTAAAAAAAGAACCTCATAGAAAGAAAAATAAAAAGAGAGAGAGAAGGCAATGGGAATGGGAAGACAGGTACATTTTCGTATTCAGAGAAATTCTATACTTAAAAAAAAAATAATAATGCCTCAGAAAGCTTGCTGTTATTTGTTGCTGTCAAATTGGCTCTGACTCATGATGATCCCATGTATAACAGAAGAAAACTTTGCCCAGTCCTGTGCCATCTTTGATCCTTGATATATTTGAGACAATCTTTGAGGTAATTGTGTCAATCCATCTCATTGAGGGTTTTTCTCATTTTCACTGACCCTCGACTTTATCAAACATTATGTCATTGTCTAGCAACTGGTCTTTCCTGATGATGTGTCCAAAGTAAGCAAGATGAAGTCTCATCAGAAAGATTAATCTAGCATTAATAGGCAGAATGGGTTAAACAAGAAAGACACTGACACTAAAAGTCTGTGTTATAGGCGAAACCTCCTTTTTCCTGACTTAATGTTGGGATATCCGTTAGACTAGTACTTCCGGCCTCTCTCCACCCGTCCCCCCCATGGGCCACAGTAGGGATTACTAAATTTGGGTCAAGAAGCTGAGTACTCAAGGCTCAGCCCCTTCTTCTATCCTTCTCTTGCAAGTTCTTCTCTGCTTCTCTATGCCCTAAGTTTTGCAAGTGTGAGCCCTTACAGAGAAACCTGTTGTTGTCAGTGCTGTCTGTGACTGTATGGCAAACCTGAATAATTCATAACTGACCTATCAGAAAATCCTTTTGGCCTTCAAACCCAAAGCCTGACTCCTGGGATTATCTCTCGTTTGTTCCAGAACTCAAGTAGGCAAAAAGAGGTGATAGCTACTGAACTCTAAAGACATTATCTTAGAGGCCAATGCATTAACCCAGGAAGAGTATGAGGAAGATTTAGATCAGGGTATTAATGATGTGGATTTGGGGATTGGGACTCAAAAGTTCTAGAATCTAGTCATAGCTCAACTACTAGCTGCCGTGCAGCCTTCATTTAGCTTCTTTGAACCTCAAGTTCCTCATCTATAAAATGTGACTAATTCCTCACCCCCTCATCTCTCAGGACTGTTATGAAGATTTGGAAAGAAGAATAGTTTATATCACTCAGTGTCTAAGTCTCTCTCCCCTGCCAGGGGACCAGAGAGTTGGTCAACATAGGGTCCCTACAATGGCACTCTAAATTTTTGAAACCCAAGTATCTGGCATTTGGGATGTTGCAAGCAATTTCTGCACTAATTTCTGGTAAAGAGCTAGCTTGCCTTTAAGACAGATCCTCTCTTTGTTTAGGTAGAGATCACTTTGTCAAATCTGTTTAGTTATGCAGATGTTTTTGTAGATGCTCTGAACATTGAGAAATAACTCGTATACAGGTGCTTCAGGCGTAGATGCTTAAATGACCTACTCAGCAAGGTAAGTTGGGTTGTTTTTATCATAATTATACTTGCATCTGTAAAATTAGAAAAGGTATTCCTTAAATGTTTATCTTGACTTCCCAATCCTTAAAAACTATTACTTGTTCTTGGGAATGTGTGTGTGTGTGTCATTTTGTCCAGGTGTTTGCTCACCAGCAATGGAGAACTGAGCCTGCTCTGCAGCAGAAGAAGAAATTAAGACTTGGATTGACACTGGTGCAAAGCACACTGAATTGGATTGTTGGCATCCTGTAAGTGTTGTTATGTACAAGAAAATAAACCACAATGAGAAAATCTATATTGTGATTGCTTTATACAAGCTATGAGGCCAGACATGGATAGAGGGGTGGAGTGAGGGTCAAGGTCCGTCCTGAGGGACTGTTTCTCAAATAGTCATCCTGGGAAGTAGCTGATCCTGGGGCAGGAAGTAAGGAGGCTCTGGGCCAGGTAAGGGAAGGATTTTCTCTCCCTCTGGGACCTGGGGAGGTGACTCAGCCTGGACTCTGAGTTGTGTAGCTGCTGCAGATGTGGGACCTTCACACACAGGCCTGCCGGTATCAAGGTAGGTCAGGTTTAGGCCTCTTGTCTCAGAGCAGCAACTTCTATTTATCACTGTAGGAGAATCTCAGTGCTTCCATTAGTACCAAAACTTCAACCAAGTTGTACACAAAGGCACAGCTTGGCTGCAGTTGTGCTGTAGGGAAATAAGGAGGGTATTGTATCCTGTCAAAGGCCAAAGTGCAGTGGTGTCCATGTTGTTGTTGTTTTTGTTGTTAGATGCCATCAAGTTGGTTCTGACTCATAGCGACACTATGTACAACACTGCCTGGTCCTGCGCCATCCTCACAATTGTTGTTATGCTTGAGCCCATTGTTGTAGACACTGTGTCAGTCCATCTCTTTGTGAGTCTCCCTCTTTTTAAATTACCCTCTAATTTACCAAGCATGATGTCCTTCTCCAGGGACTGGTCCCTCCTGATAACATGTCCAAAGTACATGAAATGAAGTCTCACCATCCTTGCTTCTAACGAGCATTCTGGCTGTGCTCCTTCCAAGATAGATTTGTTCATTCTTTTGGCATTCCACGGTGTATTCATTATTCTTTGCAACACCATAATTCAAAGGCATCAATTCTTCTTCAGTAGCTGTGAGTATGAGTTGGAATTGACTCTACAGTAACAGGTTAGGTTTATTTGTTTTGTTTTGTTTTCTTTCTTATTCATTGTCCGGCTCTCACATGCATATGAGGTGATTGAAAACGCCATGGCTGGATCAGGTGCACCTTAGTCCTTTAAGTGACATTTTTGCTTTTTAACCCTTCAAAGAGGTCTTTTGCAGCAGATTTGTCCAATGCAATACGTCATTTGATTTTTTGACTGTTGCTTCCGTGGGTGTTGATTGTGGATCCAAGTAAAATGAAATCCTTGATAACTTCAATCTTTTCTCCATTTATCATGATGTTGCTTATTGATCCATTTGTGAAGATTTTTGTTTTCTTTATGTTGAGTTGCAGTCCATACTGAAGACTGTGGTCTTTGATCTTCATCAGTAAGTGCTTCAAGTCCTCTTCACTTTTAGCAAGCAAGATTGTGTCATCTGCATATCACAGGTTGTTAATGAGTCTTCCTCCAATCCTGATGCCCCATTCTTCTTCGTATAGTCCAGCTTCTTGGATTATTTGCTCAGCATACAGATTGAATAACTGTGGTGAAATGATGCAACCCTGACATAGACCTTTCTTCACTTTAAACCACACAGCATCCCCTTATTCTGTTCAAACAACTGCCTCTTGGTCTGTGTACACGTTCCTCATGGGCACAATTAAGAGTTCTGGAATTCCCATTCTTCCCAATGTTATCCATAATTTGTCAAATGACTTTGCACAGTCAATAAATACACAAGTAAACATCTTTCTGGTACTCTCTGCTTTCAGCCATGATGCATCTGACACCTGCCATGATATCCCTTGTTCCATGCCCTCCTCTGAATTCAGCTTGAATTTCTGGCAGTTCTCTGTCGAAGTACTGCGGCATCAGTTTTTTGAATGATCTTCAGCAAATTTTTACTTGTGTATAATATTAATGATATTGTTTGATAATTTCCTCATTCTGTTGGATCACCTTTCTTTGGAATAGGTACAAATATGGATCTCTTTAAGTCAGTTGGCCAGGTAGCTGTCTTCCAAATTTCTTGGCATAAACTAGTAAGCACCTCTAGCATTGCATTCATTTGTTGAAACATCTCAGTTGGTGTTCCATCAATTCCTGGAGCCTTGTTTTTCACCAAGGTGTCCAGTGCAGCTTAGATATCTTCCTTAACTACCATCATTCTTAATCATATGCTACCTTCTGAAGTGGTTGCTTTTGGTACAGTGACTCTGTGTATTCCTTCCATCTTTTCTGGATGTTTCCTGCATCATTTAGTATTTTCCCCATAGAATCCTTCAATGTCGCAACTCAAGGCTTCAATATTTTCTTCAGTTCTTCCAGCTTGAGAAATGACAAGCATTTTCTTCCTTTTTGGTTTTCTAACTCGAGGTCTTTGCACATTTCATTGTAATACTTAACTTTGTCTTCTTGAGCCGCCCTTTGAAATCTTCTGTTCAACTCTTTTACTTCATCATTTCTTCCATTTGCTTTAACTACTCTACGTTCAAAAGCAAGTTTCAGAGTCTCTTCTGACATCCATTTTGGTCTCTTCTTTCTTTCCTGTCTCTTTAATGACTATTTGCTTTCTTCCTGTATGATGTCATTGTCATTCCACAACTCGTCTGATCTTCAAGTCATTAGTGTTCAGTGTGTCAAGTCTATTCTTGAAATGGTCTCCAAATTCAGGTGGGATACATTCAGAAGGTCATGTCACCATGTGTCTGTCAGTTTGTCTTACAGTGGTGGCTTGCATGTTGCTGTGATACTGGAAATTTTGCCACTGGTATTTCAAATAGCAGCAGGGTCACCTGTGGTACACAAGTTTAAGCAGAGCTTCCAGACTAAGACAGACTAGAAAGAAGGACCTGGCAGTCTACCTCTGAAAAAATTGGCCGGTGGAAACTTTATGAATAGCAATGGAACAGTGTCTGATATAGTGTCAGAAGATGAGCCCCTCAGGTTAGAAGGCACTCAGAATATGACTGAAGAAGAGCTGCCTCCTCAAAGCAGACTCGACCTTAACGACATGGACAGAGTCTAGCTTTCAGGACCTTCATTTGCTGACGTAGCTTGACTGAAAATGAGAACAGCTGCAAATATCCATTAACAGTAGGAACATGGAATACACAAAGTATGAATCTAGGAAAATTAGAAATAGTCAAAAATGAAATGGAATGCATAAACATCAATATCCTAGGCATTAGTGAGCTGAAATGAACTGGTATTGGCCATTTTGAATCAGACAATCATATAGTCTACTATGCCGGGAATGATACCTTGAAGAGGAATGGTGTTGCATTCATCATTAAAAAGAACATTTAAAGATCTATCCTGAAGTACAACGCTGTCAGTAATAGGATAATATCTGTATGCCTACAAGGAAGACCAGTTAATACGACTATTATTCAAATTTATGCACCAACCACTAAAGCCAAAGATGAAGAAATTGAAGATTATACCAACTTCTGCAGTCTGAAATTGATTGAACATTCAATCAGGATGCATTGATAATTACCTGTGATGGTAATGGGAAAGTTGGAAACAAAAAAGGATCGGTAGTTGGAAAATATGGCCTTGGTGATAGAAACCATGTCAGAGATCACATGATAGAATTTTGCAAGATCAATGACTTCATTGCAAATACCTTTTTTCCACAACATAAGTGATGACTATACACATGTAGCTAACAGATGGAATATTCAGGAATCATATCAACTACTTCTGTGGAGAGAGACGACGGAAAAGCTCAATGTCATCAGTCAGAACAAGGCCAGGGGCCGATTGTGGAATGGACCATTTATTGCTCATATGCAAGTTCAAGAGTTAATCCATGGTGGTCACAAATAACAAAAGACTGGCCCTATGAGGCAGCAGTGTGGAGGCAAAATGAGGAGACTGGAGCCAGAGAAACTGAGGCACTGGTTCTGGACACTCGTGAGGGAATGCTCTGGGAAGCTCTCAGAAATAGCTTAGGTGGCGAAGACATTGATATCTTGAAGGGATATAGTTTCCAGAAAGTAAGCCAGCATATGAAAACTGTATAATCTCATTTAATAGGCTCAGGATGTTGAGACTGGGAAGGTGTAAGTGTAAGATGCTGTGCCAAACATGTAGTATGCTTTATCCCATTTAACCTTGCAACAATGTTATGATATAATATTTCTATTCCCATTTTATAGCTAAGGAAACTGAGGCTCAAAGAGGTTAAATAATGTGCACAAAGTCACTCATTTGCTAAAGGGAATAGCTAGAACTCAAACTGAGACATGTCTAATATCCAGTTTTGTGCTCCTAAATAACCAGTATGCTCAGTTGGTTTCACCACAGTCTCCAGGGATGCCAAAGTCCAGGGACATGCAGAACAGAGATGTGGCCAAAGGATCTAGTCCAGTAAGTCAGAGAGGAGAAAGGGAAGGCCATGACATCATTGGAATAGGCCATCACAACCAAAGGGAAAACATTCAGACACTGAGAACCCATGGAGTCAGGACTCAGAGAGCCAAGGAATGAACACAGAGCAGCAGACAAGAGCAAGTAGGGTGGGGCTCTGGGAAATTACATAGACCAGCCATGTTGTCCTGAACCAGCTCTACGTGCTGCCCTCTCCTGTTGGGGTGGGACTAAGACTTCCCTGGCTTTGCCAAGTGATAGAACTGGATATGAGGGAGGCAATTTTTGAAGTTGGCAGTGGGCTCCCATGGGGCTTATTCCTGTCCATACTGTTCCCAATATTGTCTCCTAGAGTAGAACATCAAGCTAGGCAGAGACCCCACTGATTGGATGGGGCCAGATGTTACAGAACATGGCCCCATTTGTTCTCCTACTCTTAGGAGTACAGATGTTACAAAACATGGCCCTGTTTATTCTCATACTTTAAAAAAATCTTTTAAAAAGACCTTTCAAAACCATCATCTTTTTTAAAAAAAAATTTTTTTAAAGATCATCTTTTAAAAAATGATCTATATGAGTAGGGAAATAAGCATGTATATAATATCGATGGGAGTATAAATTAGTATACTACTTTTTAGAATGTTTTGGCAAAACTACACCAAAATTTAAAACTCACTTGCCCCTAGAAGCAACAATTTCACATCCAGGCATTTATTCTACACTCAACATCACAATGATGCACAAAGCTATATTTACAAAGATGCTTATTACAGCACTATTTGTAATATGAACAACCTACTAATCCATTAATAAGAGCTTAGTTAAATATGTTGCATCCATCCTCTGAAGTACTACATACCGTTGTTAAAAATAAGAGATCTGCATGTCATGAAAGGATAGCCAATACATATTAAGTGGAAAAAGCACATTACCAAAAAGTATATATAATATTATCCTATTTATGTAAACAGGATATATTATAAATTTTTACTTTAAAAAATACTTAAAAACACTTCCATCACAAAAATCCCTCATGTTATCTTTTATAACCACAGCCACCTCTCTCCCATTCCCCACCACCACCCACCCACACCTTCCCATCCTTAACCCCTGGCAACCACTGATCTGTTTTCCATCTCTATAATTTTGGCATTTCAAGAATATTATATACATAGAATCATACAGTATGTAACTTTTGGGGACTGGTTTTTCTTTCTTGTTAGTTGCTGTCGAGTGAATTCTGACACCTGGCGATCCCATGTGTATAGCGTAGAACTCCTCCATAGGGTTTCAAGGCTGTGACCTTTCAAAGCAGATCACCAGGCCTGTCTTCTGAGGTGCCTCTGGGTGAGTTCAAACTCCCAACCCTCTGCCAGTAATCTAGCACTTAATGGTTTTCACCATCCAGGGACTCTGGCTTTTCTTACTCAGCATAATTCTCTTGACATTCAGTCAAGTTTGTGTGTGTATTAATAGTATGCTCCTTTTTATGATTAGTATTCCATGGTATAGATGTACTACAGTCCATTTATTCATTCACCTGCTGAAGGATATCTGGGTTGTTTCCAGTTTGGAGCTATTATGAATAAAGCTGCTATGAATATTTATGTGGTTATAAAAGGGTAACATAAGGGATCCTTTGTTGACAGAACTGTTCAGTATTTTGACTGTGGTAGTGAATACACAAACCTACATTTATAATACAGTAGCACAAAACTAAATACACACATAGGCATACACAAATTAGTACAAGTAAAACAGGAAATTGGAACAAGATTGATGGACTGTATCAGTGTTAATTCCTTATTGTGATATATTATTCTATAGTTTCGTGAGATGTTATCATCAGGGGAAACTGGGTAAAGAGTACATGGGATCTCGCTGTATTATTTTTTACAACTGTATGTGAATCTACTATTATCTCAAAATAAAAGTTTAATTAGGAGCAAAGAAAAAGTTACTCTTCAAAACCCCAGATTAGGTGCATTTTGATTTCTGTAGTTTCTGATTAATCTACTTATTAAATGTCGTTGAGTGTGTACTATGTGTTAAGTACTTCATGTTCAACTTTATTTTGTAGCAGTTTTATCTTTCTGTGCTATTACATAATTTTAAAGAAGCAAAATAATTTAATAAATAATATTTTTTACTTAAAATAAAAAAGTAAAAGTCATCAATAATCCCAACACCTTAAAATTTTATGTCAAGGAAGAAAACATCTGTCCTCTCATACTGCTTCCATACCTCTTCCATCCAATCCCAACCTCAAGAAGTCCCCATTTGCTACCTCTCTTTCTTAGCTCCAAAGTTTATGCAGATACATATTTATTTACATATCTACACTCATTTTTAAAATGAAAAAGGAATCCTGCCATTCAAAATGATCTGCAACTTGCTTTTTTTATTTAACAATATATCTGGAATAAAAGTCTAAACCAGGTCTTCCAGATCTACTGCAGTAACTTTTAATGGCTTCCTGGTATTCCACTGCATGCATGTATCATCACTTATTCAACGACTCCATTGTAAATGAATATCTAGCCTGTTTCCACTGGTTTGCTACTATAACCATATCTGCAACAAACATTGTTATACGTGCTTTGACATAATAGTGATATAATTTCTGTAAAACAAATTCCTTGAAGTGATATTGTTGAGTTTATATGTAGATATGTCTTTAATCATTTACTGTTAAAAGTGTGTTTATCAGGGGAATTATGAATATTTTCCCTTTATTTTATGCACCTCTCTGTTGCTTAAATTTTTGTAATGAGAATATAACTTTTATAAGAAATAAAAAAGTTTAGCTCTTTAAAAGATCATTTTGGGTCATCGCTTGTAAGTCTTCCTCCCCAGAAATTCTCTCTACTATTCAATACTCATTGATCCACACTGTTTGGAAATAGGTGAGAGCAGAGTTTGGTTGGTTAGTTGATTAGTAACTGGTTGGTTGGATGTTGGTTGTGTGGTTTGTTAAGTTTCAGCTATCAAAATAACTCTATAGTCATTTAGTGGGTGAGATGCCATGTATGCCAATATCTTGCAAAATACAAGAGACACCTGCACACAAAAACGGTCCCGGACAAAATGCCAAAAGTGCCTATGCTGAGAAAATTACAAGCCCCATTTTAGAACATCTAATCCATTTCTTCCTGCTCTAACTTTTGGTCTCAGTAAAACCAGTTGTCATGGAGTCAATTCCAACACATGGCTACCCCATGTGTGTCAGGGTAGAATATACTCCATCAGGTTTTTCAATGACTGACTTTTCAGCATTAGATCTCCAAGCCTTTCTTCCAAGGAGCTTCTGAATGGACTTGAACCTCCAAGCTTTGGGTTAGCAGCTGAGCATGTTAACCATTTTCACCATCCAGGAACTCCTTGGTCTCAGTACCTTTACCCTTATCAACCATACATATGTGATTGCAACATCACTTTCTTTTTGATATGCAAGTGTACAGATCTTGGAGAATAGGAAAAATACTGAAATTTCAGGCTGCTGAACGGTAGATGATTAAGCAGCCAAGACCACTGGCATTTCTAAAGCATGTGACTGGCTTCTGTTAAAATAATACAATTGATTCAACCATTTCAATTATTGATTCATTGGTCAGCACTTGATCATAATCATAACTGAAAAGTAATGAATCAAAAATCATCCAGCCTGAACTTCAGTCCAGCAAGAGACCCACACACAGAAAAGAAGAAGTTTTATTTTCTAATGGAGCAGCAATAACACAATAATAGTCCTTTGACCAGGAGAGGAAGTCAGACTGACCTCCTAGGCCATCACAGAGTGAATAGGCCCCCAACCCTGATACATCATTCTTTGTGAAAAACACAGTCTCCCAAATTTTTAATAAAGCAGCATGCACAACTTATTCCCATCAATAGACTATTATCCTCATTGCCAGAAGGAAAACTTTATCAGTCTCAGGTCTGCAGTCTAGCTGTTTTTGGGTGAACCCAAAACTGCAATATCACTGAATTCTCTGATGCATGCTACAAAACCTAAAAAGGCAGTTAAATTAAATTATGAAGCTAAATTTTCTTATTCCTGGCCTCCTAGCATTACCCAGAGAGGCTTCTACTTCCATTAGAGAATACTCAGCTCTAAATTTCTTCCCAAAGTGCGTTTGCATATGGTTCTGTGAACACTGATGAGCTCCAAGGGCTTCCTCACAATTACCCTCCACTAATGTCTGATTTTCAGTGCTCTTCCTGATGCTGCCTGATAGCACAAGGGGAATGCCGGCTAAGGAAATGGAAGAAGGAAGGCATGGTCCAGGGAGGGAGGACAGCCTTGCTTTAAGGGCCAGCTCATAAAAGAGGGAAATGGAGGCTGTCGTTTCTCCAGAGGAAATCCTCCCCAAGCCCTTGATACAAAGGAATGCAGAAAAGGCCCGTAAGTTTTATTCCCCAAGCTCTCTGAGGCTCCCCAAGGTAGATCGGCAACATGGTAGACAGCACCTTAATTACCATCTTGCTGTTGTAATTTTCCTAGTTCAGTGATGATCTTACAAAGAAGTGCCACAGAAAGAGACAGGCTTCATCATTTGCTTGAAATTCTGTTTTTGCCCAGGGACATCTGGCAGCAATCATAATTTAACTCATTTGAACTGAATGAATGGTGCCCTATTTCCTCCCCTATGTGCAAACCTTCAAGTATGGCCATTAGAGGAGGCAAAGCTCTCGCATGTCATCAGATGCTGTGCTTTGCCAAGAAAGTCCTGTTCCCTGTTTTTAAGCCCTTAGAACAATCCCATTTTAGGATATTTTTTTTATCTGGACTAACTTTTCAAACATTTGCATCACCTGTTTTCCTTTAAAAGTTATTTATCTTCAATTCTAACTCACAAAAAAAGACCAGATTTACTGGCCTAAAGGAGACTGGAGAAACCCCGAGAGTATGGCCCCTAGACACCCTTTTAGCTCAGTGGTGAAGTCACTTCCGAGGTTCACTGTTCAGCCAGAGAGTGGACAGCCCTATAAAACCAAATGGGACTAATGAGACACAGCAGTCCAGGGACAAGGACTAGAAGGCAGAAGGGGACAGGAAAGCTGGTGATAGGGAATCCAAGGTTGAGTAAGGATAGTGTTGATGTGTTGTGAGGTTGTTAACCATTGTCATAGGGCAACATGTGTACTAACTGTTTAATGAGAAACTATTTTGTTCTGTAAATCTTCATCTAAAGTGAGAATAGCAGCACAATTGTAAGAGTGTAGTCAATGTCACTGAACTGTGCCTGTAGAAATTTTTGAAATGGTGTATCTTTGGCTATGTATATTTTCACCAAAAAAAAAAAAAAAAGGTCGAGAAGGGAGACGGTTGACATGTCATGGGATTGTTAACCAATGTCATAAAACCATAAAACAATATGTGTACTACTGTTTCATGAGAATCTATTTGTTCTGTAAACCTTCACCTGAAGTACAACAAAAAAATTTAAAAAAAAAAAAGTTGTTTATCTTCTTTCCACATTGTGTCACTTTTCCTGATCCCCTGTTGAAATGTCCTTGGGTCTGTACCCAATGTTCCTGCTATTGTGGTTAAGAAGGAAGGAGCTGTCACATTTATTGAAAGAACACACTATAAAGACTGTGTCAGTGGTTCTGAACTTGGCTGCACATTAGAATCACCTGGAGAGATTTTAAAAATCCCAGTGTCCAAAAGATTACATACAGTTTGAATCCATGTACATGACATTCTGGAAAAAGGAGAAAACTACAGGGACGGAAAGATTCCTCGATGGTGCAAATGATTTGCATTCAACTACAAACTGAAAGGTTGGCAGTTTGAACCCACCTAGTGGTACCATGACAGAAAGGCCTGGTAATCTGCTTCCATAAATATTAAAGCCAAGAAAACCCTATGGAGCACAGTTCTACTCTGTAACATATGGTGTCACCGTGAGTTAGTCAATTCAGTGACAACAGGTTTGGATTTTTTTTGGTTTTGATAGGGACAGAAAATAGATTACTGGTTGCCAGAGACTGGGGGTTGGAGCAGGTCTGACCTCAAAGTATCAAGAAAAGGGAAATCTTTGGGGTGTTGGAATTGTTCTGTATCCTGTTTGTGGTGGGGTTACATGAATCTAGGCATGTGTTCAAACTCAAAGAAATGTGTACCCTAAAACCAGAAAATACTACTCTATTAGCTTATTTTAAATCCCAATGCCCAGGCCATATCCAGACTAATTCAGAATTTCTGAGGTGGGAGCCAGACATCCATATATTTTAAAACTCCCCAGGCATTTCCAGTATGAAGTCAAGGTTAATAAACACTGGTGTATGTGAGTAATGTTTGTTTGACATGGAAAGTTTCTGCTTTGACAGCAACTCCGTCCATATCTCCAAGAAGCAAAGTCCATCATCAGCACCCACCTGTTACAGTCTGGGTAGGATGTAGGCTTTTGTGATTTTGTTCTTAAACAGACACTTTTCCTTATAAATAGTGTCGAGTTCTGACTCTAGAGACCCTGCCCAATGCAAAGAACTAGCCCTCTGAGACATAGAAGAGGCTGGGGTCTTCTGTTTCTGAGCTATTCAAAATTCACTCTGATCCCACCCCTGCCAAACCACAGAAGTTAAAAGACATTTAAGATGATTAGCTTAAAGACATTGCATAAATGATTAGTTACCAGTTGCCGCTGAGTCAATTCTGACTCATGGCAACCCCATGTGTGTCAGAGTAGAACTGTGCTCCATAGGGTTTTCAATGGCTGATTTTTTGGAAGTAGATCCCTAGTCCTTTCTTCTGAGGAGCCTCTGGGTTGACTAGAACGTCCAACCTTTCAATTAGCAGTTAAGTGCCTAAAGCACTTGCACCACAAAATTCACAGCTGCTGGACAAGTAGGCCTAAGCTGAAACAGTTTAAAGGTAACAAGAAGCCACTGACCTGGATCTTTCTAGAGAGCCTACAGAGAACTTGACTTGGCTAACAATCCCTGTCTATTATGCAATTCTGTTCCAAGGTACCATCTCAGATCATCAGAATATGGACCTCACTTCATTTCAGTGCCTCACAGATTACTAGTCAAAAATAAAAGAGCATCTAGAACATGGTGACTCTGTCCTCTTTGGAACAAACTCAGGAAAGTTTGTTAGATCTCATCTTTGACTATTTCTTCCATTTCAATTGACTTATTTCTTCCTTGGGAGTATCTGAAAGTCTGAGGTTGGGTCTGTCTTCTCTATCCTCAATAGCTATTATCCACTCCCATAGCATTTTGGTGTCCTTGTACTTTTCCTCAGTATTCCAGAAGAGATTCTAAAATTTGTTCTCCACTTTAGTGATTCCATTGTCTTTGTGTCGTCTATCTGCAGTTTACTGCCTTCAGTGTGGACTGTAATTCAGCTGTTGCATTTTCAATTGCTTTGCATCGATTCCTTACCCAATTTCCTTTTTCATCTCATCCTTTTATATTTTCATTGCAGCACATTCTCTCATTCTAAATTTCCATTCCCTTTTCATGGAAGCCATGTCTTCTTGCATTCTGTTAAGCAAGTGATTCCCTAAAATTTTCTTCTATTTCTGAGGTAGATTTCAGACTTTATTTTCTACCTGAATCTTCAGGATCATGTTCCCTCTCCTTTCTTTTGCAGTAGGATTTCATAAGCTCCATGATGAAATGTTTTTTGTTTACTTATTAAATAAAGAGAAGATATCCATCTGGATCCGATGTTTACTACAATGCAAGGTGTGTGCACTCTCCTTGGCCCTGAACTGTCTCCACTAGGGCACTGGCTGAATTTTATTCTCAAACATGCAGCTGAAGAGGAGTTGATATATTCAGCTTCTGGATCAATTTCCATGTCTAGGAAGTTTTATCTGATGTGATTCTGTTAAGATAAAATCTAATCAAATTTTATTTCCAGTACTTGGCTTTCTGTTACTGTGAATAGATGAAGTATATATAAGACTACAATCCCAAAAATATACTGCTGTCAAGTTCTTTTTGCCTTTGACTCCCACATACAGTGCTTAATTGTGAGGGGACTGAACCTCCTAGGATGCAGTGCATCCTGCCATCCCCTCTCCTCTTCTTTATGCAGCCTGTGAGTGGAGGTAGAAGAATAGGTAAAGATGGAAAGAGGGTATGGAATAACCCTCTGACTGCTCCAAAAACAGTAGCTACTCAATATAAGATTTGTCATTCTCTCTTTCATCAAATAGATACTAAACATCCACTCTGTGCCCAGCACTCTGCTAGATGGTGAGGCTGTAATAGCGAACCAGGTGCCCATTCTCATGGAAGTTACATTATAGGGGGTACAGAGATATGACCAAACAGAGAAATATATCAAGTGGATAAGTGCTATGAACAAGCATAAAGCAGGGTAGATAGATAGCTGCTGTCAAGTTGACTGCAACTCATTGCAACCCCTGTACAACAGAATGAAACATTGCCCAGTCCTCCATCATCCTATCACCAGCATGTTCAAGTTCATTGTTTCAATCACTGTGCAATTCCATCTCGCTGAGGGTCCCCCATGCCTTCATTGACCCTCTGATTCTCCAAACTTGATGTCATCCTCTAGTGACTGATCCCTCCTAATGACATATTCAAAGCAAGTGGATGGACAATGTTCTGTTGTGATCCATAAAGTTTTCGCTAGCTAATTTCTGGAATTAAACATCAGGGCTTTCTTCCTAGCCTGTCTTATTCTGGAAGCTCCACTGAAACCTGTTCACCAAGGGTGACCTTGATGGTTTTGAAATACTGCTGGCATAGCTTCTAGCATCAGGGAAACAAGCAAGCCACCACAGTACAACAAACTGACAGACTGTAGGTGGGGAAGGTGATGGAAAGTGATGGAGGGGGCTTAAGGGTTTAGGGAAGACATCTCCAACATATTGATTTTTAGCAGTTCTTTTGCCTCTAAAGTAAATATTATATAAAAATCCAATATGGAAAACACAAAATGTCTAGTAAAATTAAAGCACTCAGTTTCCTTTTGTCCCCTCAGGGGCTCTTAGGTATATTTGCAGTCTCTAGGGCTTCAAGGGACACACTGGAAAATCACTGAAATGAGCCTAGGAAGCACTTCTTTCCCCCAATATTTTTAGTGGTAGAAATTATTCATGCTTTGAGAGATCTGATTTTTGGAAACAACCAATAGTCATTCAGAATGGACCTGACTCCTAAAATGAATGAAAAATCTGGGGATTATCATTTGGATTCCAAAATATAACAGAGAGAAAATTTAAATAAGACTGTTTTTATTATAAGGCTTATAAACTGACGGTTTCAAATGGTAGCGATTGTGGAAGAAAAAATCTACAAATTTTTCAAACAATTTCCTCATTGTTGGAATAAAGGGATAGACTTCCAAAATGAATCCTTTGAAAGAAAGCCCTTATTTGAATGATTTCTGATATGTTTATTTAAAAACTGGTCCCATTGCTTAAGAAAACTGTGCCAGGTGGTGGAGAAAACAAATGTTTTGTAATCAGACCTGAGTTGGAAGCCCAAGTCTGCCACGTGATTCTTACATAAACTTAACATCTTTGAGCCTAAGTTTTCTCATCTATAAAATGAGAATAAAGAGACATTTCACATAAAAGAAAATGTACATAGCCAATAAATATATGGAGATGTTCAATATCATCATGTTCAGGGAAGTGTAAATCAGGTTACAATGAGATGTCATTTTAACCCAATTTGGAGGAAAAAAAATAAAAGTGTGATAATATCAAATGTAGGAGAGAACGCGGAACCTGTGAGTCTTTTATACCTTACTCATAGATAGACAAATTGGTGCAACTATATTGAAACTCAGTTGAATATTTATATATCCTGTGACTTAGCAATTTCACTCCTAGAAATAAACAAAAGAGAAAGATTTACCCATGTACAGCGGAAGACATGTACAAAAATGTCCATAACAATACCATTCATAAAAGAAGAATCATAGAGATAATCCAAATACCTATCAACCAGAGACTGGATAAATTGATATAATCACACAATGGAATATAATACAGCAAATAAAATGAATTAGCTGTAGCAACACATAATAATACAGATGTGTCTTAGCAAAATAGCATTGAATTTAAAAAGTTTTTTGGAAGATACAAACCACTTTTTATACTTTTAAAAAAATTAAAACCAGTATAAGGATACTTATAGATGCAATAAAATGATATAAAAAGGGACACAAGGGAATGACAAAAACAGGACCCAGAATGATGGTTACCTTGGTTGGGAGGAATCAGGGAGATGGCAGGGAAACCATGCAATTAAGATGTAGTTATTGTCAAGATCGTAGTTTTTGTTTTGGGTGATGGGTTTAGGGTATTTATCACAGTAAATAAAACATAATCAACCATATAAACAAAAGTGTACCATGCATAGCCCAATGACAAGAATGTGTCATAAACCTAAGATTATGACTAATTCAATTCTGTACACCTAGGATTTGAAAAAAAATAATAAAATTGAATGGAGCTAATAACACTTCACATGGTTATTGTGAAGACTGAGTAACTAAATGAAGTAACATACGTAAAGAATATGACACTTAGATTAGAGTCAAAAAGTTAGTTCCCTTAGTACTGATTCTTTATCTACTTCTTAACAGGCACAATAATATAGTGCTATTTCTTCACGTTTTCTTATTAAGATATGGAGTAGTAAAAAAGAGAGAAGAAGGGAATATAGAATTCGAAGTTTTTCCAACTGTTAGCTGAACTCAATGAGCATGGCTTACTCATCAAAAAAACATGCAAATTAATATGTTGAAGGCCATGAATGTGGCACCATGTCCTTGTATGGCCATTAACTTTTTCATTTCACGAAATACCTTGCATTTATTCACACATTTCCCTATCATTCCCCAAAATTCCTAAAGTATAGAATTATTAGCCAGTCTTCTTGTTGGCACTTACTCTAAAGAAATTAGAATGGTTTAATCAATAGTAAATAATATAATAAGTGTCAAGGATATAAGAGAAAACTGGAAATCTACATGACATAAAAATTACATGCTCCTCTATCAGTATCACTATGAGTTGGAATCAACTCAATGGCAACAGGTTTCTTTTTTTTTTGTTCTATCAGTATAAATTTGCGTATCTATTATTTATATGGTCCTGTATCTGTATCTATGAGCATCTATTATTAAAATAGTATTAATTAAATGAAGTAAGGAATCTAAGACATGAAGGTAAACAAAAGGGAAGTGGGGAGGGGGAGTTAGAAGGAAAAAAGAGGAAGTGGGAACTCTCATATACTGCTGGTGAAAGCATAATCCAGTTGCTTTAGAAAATAGTTTGTCATTATCTAATAAAGTTTAAGATGTATACACACTGCAAGCTAGAATTTCCACTCTCAAGTAATTACCCTTTAGAAATGCTTACTTAAGCCCTCCAGGGTATATGGTCATAGTAGCATTATAATTGGTAATAGCCCAAAACTGGAGGCAAAATGCCCACAAAAAAGAATAAATAAATTATGCTATAGTCATTCAATAGAATACTACATAGTAATGAAAATGATGGAACTACGGCTATACACAGCAACACTGATGAATATTAAAAAACCGAATGTTGACTTCCAGGCAACATGGTGCTATAGTCAGAAGCACCACTCCGTCCCTCTGCAGCAAAGATCAGAAAAACTAGGTCAAACAGAGTCACACATCAATCCTGAAATCCTGTGCATCAAATGAAGAGATAAAGAACTCAGCCAAGCATTGAATGGAGTAAGAAACTGACCAAGAACAGACAGCGAGGAGAGAGACATGCAGAGGTCCCCTATCAGCTACCTCAGCACGGATATGCCATCTTGGACTCCTATTGGAGATCAGCGAACAGGGGGTAGGGGAAAGCAACTTCACTGAGCTTCCAGCAGGAGACAGAACAACCGGTAACCAGTGACATAGGCTTTCCCACACCCCCATCCTTCTTCAGCCCCACTTAGCCTGCTCTGCTTCCTGCAGCCACAGTCTCTTGGCTGGGAAGCACCCCGGTGTCGCTTGGATTCCACCCACCTTCACTGGCCGGCTGCTGGCTGCTGAGGTTACTTTTTTCCACTTCTTCAGATTTCTTCCTTACCTCTCACCCCCTCCCCTTCCTTTCTCTCAAATACCTGGCTCCATGTGCCATCTTTGCTTCTTCCTGAAAGGCTGTGAAACACCGCTTGACTGTGAAACTGCTTCCTGGCCTGTGCCACCACGCTGGTAGGACCCCCAAGGCTTTTTTGTTTGTTTGTTCTGTTTTGTTTTGTTTTGATTAGTTTGTTTGTTTTCTTCTTTTTCTCGGCTTGGGAGCCCCTTCTATCAGGGCAGTACCACGCAGCTTGGAAGCTACACTCTGACTCTGGGCAGACACACAGGGACATCCCTTGGAGCATTTCTTTTTTCTTGTTTGTTTTTTGTTTTTTTCTTGTTTCCTTGTTTTGTTTTCTTCTCTCTCATTGCCTTTTTGTCTTTCTTCATTTCCAGTTTCTTGATTTATAAATTTTTTTTACCCTTTTTCTTTTTTTTTATTTTTGTTTTCCCTCATTTCTCAGTCTTTTCTCTCTCCACTCAAATAGCGATCTCCCTTAGCACTCTTTTTTGTTTGTGTGTATGTTTTTGGCTCCTGTTCCTCTCTTCTCTCTCCTCTTTCCCATACCCATCTTAGCTCCACACATCACAAACTACCTCCTCCTTCCTGCCTAACTGCACTGTGTACTGAACATCACACTCACAAGCAACACAGGCATGGCCTACTGGAATATTCCCTGCACTGATTTCTGGTCTGCACTGTCAGCCCTGCTATGTGCCACAAACAACCCATCCCAGCAACTCCTCTTCAGCAAGACCTGCCCTGCTGTACCATACCTGAGTGACTGACCCTGCCCATTGGACAATGAGGTGAAAAGTATTGTGCCCACAGATGAGCAAACAACAAAGAAAGCACAGCCCACTTGCTCAGAAATAACCAAATATAACAAAAAAGTGGTATGAAACAAATCTACAATCAACATACAAGGAAAATAACCACTGAATGCCCCAAAGACAGCAGACAATATCAAAACATTTACAAAAACAGGACAGGATGGCTCCAGTAGGTGTCCAAAACAAAACACCAGATGACCTTCCAGTAGAAGAAAAGGCACTAGACCTAACTGATAGGGAATTCAAATTTTTAATATTCAGAATTATCTAAGAGTTGAAGCAAAAAGCATATAAAAATGAGGAAAAAATAGACAAATTCATGGAAAAGGCAGACAAATTCATGAAAAATACTGAAAAAAATTGGAAGAATTCAAGAAAATAATACAGGAACAAAATGATAAAATAAATTCACAACTAGAAAACATACCAAAACAACAACTAAAAATCCAAAAGATAAACAACAAGATTTCAGAAATGGACAGTGTCACAGAAGGGCTGAGGAGCAGGTTTGAAACGATGGAAGATAGGATCAGCAAAATTGAAGACAAACACTTGGATACAACTTTGAGGAAAAATCAGAAAAAAGAACAAAGAAAAATGAAGAAACACTGAGAATTATGTGGGATACAATCAAAAGCAAAAATCTACAAGTGACTGAAGTTCCAGAACAGGGGGACAAAACAGAAAACACAGAGAGGATCATTGAAGAATTGCTGACAGAAAACTTCTCCAATATCATGAAAGATGGAAAGCTGACCATCCAAAGCTCAATGAACCCCGTATAGGATAGACCCCAAAAGAAAATCAGCAAGGCATATCATAATCACACTCGCTAAAACCAAAGACAAACAAAGAATCCTGAGAGCAGCTTGAAAAAAACAAAAAGTCACATACAGAAGAGAAACAATAAGACTAAGCTCATATTATTTGGCAGAAACTATGCAGGCAAGAAGGCAATGGAAAGACATATACAAAACCTTGAAAGAAAAAAATTGCCAGCCAAAAATAATATATCCTGCAAAACTCTCATTCAAATATGATGGTGAAATTAGATCATTTCCAGATAAACAGAAATTAAGGGACTATGTAAAAACCAAACCAACATTACAAGACTTATTAAATGGAGTCCTTCCATCTGAGAACAAACAGCATCAGACCACAGGCTAAATCTAGGACACAGGATTCTATTAGCCAAATACCAACTTAGGAAATGAACTCTTAAGGACTATGCAAAACCAAAAGAATTACTACAGGGAACCAGAGAGGTTAATCTGTAAATGACAACAGCATCAGAACAATAAAAGAGGGAATAAACGGTGTATGTACAGAACATTCTAATGGAGAGGAAGGCAAGGCGATACCAAGTAATAATAGACTGGTTCAAATCTAGGAAGATAAGGGTAAATTCCAAGGTAACCACAAAGAAAATTAACAAACCTACTCATCAAAATAAAGAAGAAAAACATAAAGTCTCAGTAAAAACAAAACCTACAAAAACAGAAGAAATGAAAAAAAATCCACAAACAAAAGGAACTCAGCACAGGAGAGTAAGAGGAACAAAGAAAATGTCAGCACCACAAAAAAAAAAAAAAAAAAAAAATCACTACAAAATGGAATCTCACTCCTAGGAATATATCCTAAGGAAATAAGAGCCTTCATATGAATAGACATATGCACACCCATACTCACTGCAGCACTGTTCACAATAGCAAAACGATGGAAACAACCTAGATGCCCATCAACAGATGAATGGATAAACAAACTATAGTACATACACACAATGGAGTATTATGCAAAGATAAAGAACAATGATGAATCTGTGAAGCATCTCATAACATGGATGAAACTGGAGGACATTATGCTGAGTGAAATAAGTCAATCACAAAAGGACAAATATTGAATGAGACCTCTACCATAAAAACACACGAAAAGGAACAATCTTTGTTGGTTACAAGGGATGGTGGAGGGAACTAAATAGACAATAGGTAAGTGGAAACTTTGGTGAAAGTTATGACAGTACACAATACTGGGGAAGCCAACACAACTTGTACAAGGAAAGGTCCTGGAAGCTCCACAGACATTTCCCAACTCCCTGAGGGACTGAATTGCTGGGTGGAGGGCTCTGGGGACCATGGTCTTGGGGAACATCTAGCTCAATTGGCATAACACAGTTTATAAAGACAATGTTCTACATTCTACCCTGGTGAGTAGCGTCCAGGGTCTTTAAAGCCTGTGAGCAGCCATCTGAAATACTCCATTGGTCTCACCCCTTCAGGAGCAGGGAGAATGAAGAGGAAAAGAAACAAGGAAAAGATTTGTCCAAAGAACTAATGGACCACAGCTACCACAGCCTCCACCAGACCAAGTCCAGTATAGCTAGATAGTGGCCGGCTGCCACCACTGACTGCTCTGACCGGGATCACAATAGAGGGTCCTGGACAGAGCTGGAAAAGGATGTAGAACAAAATTCTAACTCACAAAAAAAAAGACCAGATTTACTGGCCTGACAGACTGGAGAAAGCCGGAGAAAGAACATGGCCCCCAGACACACTTTTAGCTCAGTGGTAAAGTCACTCCCGACGTTCACCGTTCAGCCAGGGATTGGACAGCCTCATAAAACAAAATGGAACTAATGAGGCACAGCAGTCCAGGGACAAGGACTAGAAGGCAGGAGGGGACAGGAAAGCTGGTGATAGGGAACCCAAGGTTGAGAAGGGACAGTGTTGACATGTCGTGGCGTTGTTAACTATTGTCATAGGGCAATATGTGTACTAACTGTTTAATGAGAAACTATTTGTTCTGCGAAGTTTCATCTAAGGTACAAAAAAAAAGAATTATCTATGTGAGATCAAATTGACAACAGCAACTCAAAAGGTTTGATGGGAAGCCTAGAGGGCAGTGAGTTGAAGATAGGTGATGGAATAATTTGGAAAAGGACAGTGAGAATAGCAGCACAACTGGAAGAATGTAGTTGATGTCACTAAATTGTACATGTAGAAACTTTTGAAATGGTGTAACATTTGGCTACGTATATTTTCACCAAAAAAAAAAAAAAAGTCCTCCAAGATCGAGAAGGGAGAGTGTTGACGTGTCGTGGGTTTGTTAACCAGTGTCATAAATGATATGTGTACTGACTGTTTAATGAGAAACTATTTGTTCTGTAAACCTTCATCTAAAGTACAATAAAAAAAATTAAAAAAAAAAAAACAGAATGTTGAATAAAACAAGCCAGACACAAAAATATCCATTCTGCACAATTCTGTTTATAGAAAGTTTAAAATCAAGAAAAATTAAATTAATTTTAGAGATTCATTCATAGATGGTAAAACTGCAAAGCAAAACAAAGAAGGAAGGAAAAGGATTGTGATCCGGAATTGGGTCTGTACGGGGCCTTTGGGTTGCTAAGAATATTCTATTTCTTGTCCTGGTTACACAGATGTTCATTCCTCAATAATTTATTAAACTGTATGTTTATAGTTTATGCACCTTTCTACATGTATATTATATTTTACAATAAATAAGGATTTTATAAAAGTATTCCTTTCTAGCTAGCGTCAAGAAGTTTGCAAATAAATGTAAGATAAGATATTGTGTCTAGCATCAAATGGCATATCTTGTATCACTGGGAAGTCATGATAAAATACTCAAAATATCATTATATCAAAATGTATTCCAGTGAGTTATCTTTGACTCCTCCCATTCCCTAAAATTAATCTTTCCTTCTTATGAATACCCATAATACGTTATCTATTCCTCTTTCTACCTCTTTGTCTCCTTGACTTGATCTTAAGCTTCTTGAGGAAAATATTTGTATCTTTCATTTTTCCATCTACTTTTGAGCACAAGATACAGTTGGAGCTCAGTAATGATTTCTTAGATTAAAAAATGAACTATTTAATGAATAAATGAACAATTAATACGTTTCTGAATAATATACCCAAATATAATTTGTCATTGTTCTGAAATAAGGTACTCGTATAGACTAGAACGATAGAAAAAATTTCATGGAGACGATGGAACTTGAGCTGGATTCTGAAGGGTAGTCTAATTTAAGTTGGAAAGCACAAAGGATAGGCATTCTCTTCATAACTTTCAGAATTTGTGAAGACAGAGGTGAACACGGAAGGCTTGCAGAGCAATGGGGACAACTACGGAGATGGACAGAGCATATGAGTTAAGAAGTAGAGAAAAGCTGGCTGAATAAATAAAGCCAGGTGGGAAGACTCGTCTGACTCCCTAGGAAACAAGAATCATAATTATTTTTGGATGCTTTTTACGTTGCAAGAAAGCCCCACTTTGGTAAAAGGGAGCTTACAAACTCCAGTTTCCATGTGATGGGACTCTTCATTACTGAAAGATCTAGATTCTAAGTCAACGCACTTCCAAAGCTATGGATTGAGATGTGAAATACTTAGATTTCGTCTTTTTCTTTGGTTTTTAGCCAGGGAGAAATGATACTAAGACATTAACATGCATATAAATTATCTTCTTGGGAAAATGGCCTTTTGGTTTCCATCATATAAGCTTGAAATCTATGTTCTTAGAATTATTGAATTTAAGATACAGAAAGTTAAGTTCTCATAACTGGTTGCATTGAGTTTTGACCACAAAGTTGAGTTATATTTTTCAGTAATTTTATCAGTTATTTTGACATCGAGCAGACTTAACCACTAACTTAACAGACTTCTATTTTCTTTCTTGCCCCAAGTTCATGCTTTTTAGTGCTAGAATAATCAATAACCTTTATGATAATGCAAATAATGCCATGGATATTTTGTCAATATTTGAAGAATTTTTTGGTCCATCTTAACCATCTCTATTTCACTGTTCTCTATGAAATTGTCCTCACTGTTTTTCTTTAGATATACCTGGCATCCTAATGCAGCTTTCCTAACTCTATAGCTTTTTTCTTTCAGTTGATTATTCTCATAAAATAAAAATGAAGCAATCCTCTATAATTGAATCCTATCTTAACAAAAAAAAAAATGGAATTAAGAACAAGAAGAGAAAATGGGAGATGGGGGAAAGTGTCTGAACAAATGATCAAAATGTGGGCAATTTTCCAGTTTGATTTATGCTGTTCTTAATTGTCAACTCTCAGGAGCCTCTTCTGCTTGTTCTTTAATAGGAAGGGCATGATTTATGCTTCAGCCTGGAATGAACCCAGAATGATGGATGGCATGAGCATTCAACCATTGTGCTCTGAGTGTATGAAAGAACCTCCTTCGCCTGGGCTGCAAGCTTAGCTCTGTTGGTTGAATTCCTGTGAGGCCAGGGCACATGCTCAGTGTGGATTTGGATGCCACTGTTAGCAGCAGTGTGCACGTCAGCCATTAAAAACAGTGTTTGCCGTAAATTCTTTGTCCTGGAATTCACAGAGAATTTCTCATTCTCCAGTGCAAAACTGAGGAAGAAGCACATTTGGGAGAAGTTATTCAAATGTAAGGTGTTTTAACAGCATCTTCCCCCTTACATAAAAGTAAAACTTTTTTTGAAAAAAATAGAAATATGCAAAAAATACATCACCTCTTGTCCTACTACACATAGATAACCATTGTTAACTTGTTTCTGTATATTCTCCCAATATATTATACGTGTGAGTATGCTTTTTTTTTTTTTTTGATGGGGAACAATGAATTTCTATCCCTCTCACTCCCATTTATCTTATTTCCTTTTGTCAGGTGAGAAGTGATCCACATTAGAAAGAGAATAGTTTGTCTGAAAGATGACCCTTTTCCCAGCAGAATGGTTGAAAGCAAGGTCTCCAGATGTCTGTGTTCAAATCTACCACTTACTAGAAGAGGAAGAGAAATCAGAGAGAGAAAGGACTCCCCAACAGTCACCTGAGGCAAACTTTAAGGACTGAAAAGCAATGTGAAAGAGAAACTGTCCTAAACGTAGCCTAGGACAGACCTTTTTCTATGATGTAGTTTACAACAGCATTCTGAAAGGAAATTAGTACTCCTGATAAAGGCTTGAACAATTTTCTGATAAACTTTAATGGGGTTACATCTGCTTCTTGGAATTCGTGTACTAGGCTGACAGTCAAGAATCTAGTGGTCACCCATCTCAGGGGGCAGGGACAGTTTGGGTTCCTCTCAGTGTGATCATTAATCGTGTGCCCTTTCTCTCTCAAACGTGTGCAAGCTGGGACAATAAATTCTTTGGACAAGCATTCTTTTTTTTTTACATGTAGTATAACTTTCTATATATCGTTTAACAATGATTATCTAACCATTCTCCTATAAAATGTCTCTTTCAAAAGTGAATCTTCAAATTACCCTATTGTTGTTGTTAGGTGCCTTCGAGTTGATTCTGATCTATGGCAACCCCAGGTGTGCAGAGTAGAACCGCTCCCTAGGATTTTCAAGGCTGCGACCTTTCAGAAGCAGATTGCCAAGCCTGTCTTCCAAGGCACCTCTGGGTGTGTTGGAATCACCAATCTTTCAGCTAGTAGTCAAGTGCTTAATTGCTGTTGCCACCCAGACACTCCTTCAGATTACCCCATTAAAGCTTTTTCCTTTGCAGCAAGATTGAAATAAAACTTTGACATAAGTTCTTAACTAAATTGCCAGAAAATATTTTTATTTAACAACAACTTGATAAGTAAGAGATAAAGTATCTTGTCCCATGTATGCTTGTGAGCTGTTAAAAATAACTTTATTTTCTTTCTGGTAACAAACTGTACCTGTGCACTCTTCCAGTTTTTGTTTCTTCGTTTTGTTTTACTTTTTTTTTGTTGTTGTTGCATAAAGGACTAAATGAAAAAAATAGGATTACATTATGAATATTCCTTCATAAATTTTATCTTTTTTGTAACTATATATTGTGAAGATTTTCCCAAGTTACTAAATGTTCTACAACATTATTTTGACTGTATTGATTTCCATTTATGAATATACAATAAGTTATCTGATTCCCCATTGCAGATGCTTAGATTGGTTCCAACTTCTGATAATATAAATAGCACTGTGATAACATTTTTTCATTAAATTTTTTCAAACATTAGTGATTACTTGTTTAGAATAAGCTTCTAAAAGTAAAATTGTTTGATAAAATCATATGCATATTTAAGGCTGTTCCTATTTGTTGCCAAATTTCCTTCCAGATATACCTCAAGTTTCACTCCCACTAGTCTGTTTCCTTGCCAACACTAAGTATTATCACTTTATAAAATCAGTGCTAACTCCACAGGCAAAAGATAATTCATTATTATTGGTTATAATCTGCATATTACTACTTATGAGCTTAAGCATATTTTTATTTGTTTCTTGGGTATCTAGAATTCCTTCTTACGCTTTTACTGAAAGGTGTTTTTAATTAATTAACATATTAAAGGAAATGCTGGCCAGGGACCCAGTTTTATTTAAAAAAAAAAAAGAACCTAAATTTCTACATCTATAGGCCTACGTCTTCAATAATGGTAATTAATTCAAAGACTGCTTTTAAGTATAGAAAACCCATAACAATCATTAAGTTTCTTCAAAAAAACCTTAGATGTATAATTTCCGATCGTCTTAGTGGCTATCTGCTGGTAATAAAAAGCACGGCATAGCACCTACTATTACTGTTGTTGGGTGCCATCAAGCTGGCTCTGACTCATAGTGACCATGCGTGAAACAGAACGAAACACTGCCCAGAACTGCACCATCCTCACAACAATTGCCATGCCTGAGCCCATTGTTGCAGCCACTGTGCCAATCCATCTCCTTGAAGGTCTTCCTCTTTTTCATTGACCCTCTACTTTACCAAGCTTGATATTTTTCTCCAGGGACTGATCCCTCCTGCTAACATATCCAAAGTATGTGAGATGTAATCTCACCATCCTTGCTTCTAAGGAGCATTCTGGTTGTACTTCTTCCAAGACAGGTTTGTTCATTCCTTTGGTAGTCCATGGTATAGCCAATATTCTTCGCCAACACCACATTTCAAAGGTGCCAATTCTTCTTTGGTCTTTCTTATTCATTATCCAGCTTTCGCATGAATATGAGGCAACTGAAAACACCCTGGCTTGGGTCAGGTGCACCTTAGTATTCAAGGTGATATCTTTGCTTTTTAACACTTTAAAGGGGTCTTTTGCAGCCGATTTGCCCAATGCAATGTGTCTTTTGATTTCTTGACAGCTGCTTCCACGGGTGTTGATTGTGGATATAAGTAAAATGAAATCCCTGATAACTTCAATCTTTTCTTTGTTTATCATGGTTCTGCTTATTGGTCCAGTTGTGAAGATTTTTGTTTACTTTGTGTTTAGGTGTAATTCATGCTGAAGGCTGTAGTCTTTGATCTTAATCAGCAAGTGCTTCCAGTTCTTTTCACTTTCAGCAAGCAAGTTTGTGTTATCTGCATAACGCAGGTTGTTAATGAGGCTTCCTCCACTGAGAGTCTCAGACAGAGCAGGAGAAAAGTGTAGAATAGAACTCAAATTTGCGTAGAAAGACCAGCCTTAATGGTCTGACAGAGACTGGAGGAACCCCCAAAACTATGGCACACTGGGCACACTGTTAACCCATAACTGAAACCTTTCCCAAAGCCCACTCTTCAGACAAAGATTAGACAGGACTATAAAACAAAAAATAATACACATGAGGAATGTGCCTCTTAGTTCAATCAGATATACGAAACCAAATGGGCAGCTCCTGTCCAAAAGCAAGATGAGACGGCAGGAAGGGACAGGAACTGGTTGAATGGACACATAGAACCTGAGGTGGAAAGGGGGAATATGCTGTTGCATTGTGGGGATTGCAACTAAGGTCACAAAACAATATTTATATAAATTTTTGTATGAGAAATTAACTTGAGCTGTAAACTTTCACCTAAAGCACAATTTTTAAAAAAGGGGAAGAAAAGAGTCTTCCTCCAGTCATGATGCCCCATTCTTCTTCATATAGTCCAGTTTCTTGGGTTATTTGCTCGTATACAGATTGAACAAGTATGGTGAAAGGATACAACTCTGACACACACCTTTTCTGACTTTACACCAGTATCCCTTTGTTCTGTTCAAACAACTGCCTCTTGATCCATGTACAGGTTCCTCATGAGCACAATTAAGTGTTCTGGAATTCCCATTCTTCCCAATGTTATCCATAATTTGTTATGATCCACACAGTCAAATGACTTTGCATAGTCAAAACACAGGTAAACATCTTTCTGGTATTCTCTGCTTTCAGCCAGGATCCATCTTACATCAGCAATGATATCCCTGGTTCCACGTCCTCTTCTGAATCAAGCTGGAGTTTCTGGAAGTTCCCTACTGATAAACTGTTGCAGCTGCTTTTGAATGATCTTCAGCAAAACGTACTTGTGTGTGGTATTAATGATATTGTTTGATAATTTCTGCATTCAGTTGATCACCTTTTTTTGGAATAGGCATAAACATGGATCTCTTCCAGTGGGTTGACCAGGCATCTGTCTTCCAAATTTCTTGACATAGACGAGTAAGCTCTTCCAGCACTTCATCTGTTTGTTGAAACATCTCAACTGATATTCCGTCAATTCCTGGAGCCTTGTTTTTTGACAATGCCTTCAGTGCAGCTTGGACTTCTTCCTTCAGTACCATCGGTTCCTGATCGTATGCTACCTCATGAAATGGCTGAATGTCATCCAATTCTTTTTGCTATAGTGACTCTGTGTATTCCTTCCATCTTCTTTTGATGCTTCCTGTGTCATTTAATATTTTCCTTGTAGAATCCTTCAATATTGCAGCTCCAGGCCTGAATTTTTTCTTCAGTTCTTTCAGCTTGAGAAATGTCAAGTGTATTCTTCCCTTTTGGTTTTCTATCTCCAAGTCTTTGCACATGTCATTATACTTTACTTTATCTTCTCAAGCTGCCCTTTGAAATCTTCTGTTCAGCTCTTTTACTTCATCATTTCTTCCTTTTGTTTTAGCTACTTGACATTCAAGAGCAAGTTTCAGAGTCTCTTCTGACATTCATTTTGGTCTTTTCTTTCTTTCTTGTCTTTTTAATAACTGTGCTTTCTTCATGTATGATGTCCTTGATGTCATTCTACAACTTGTCTGGTCTTCGGTCATTAGTGTTCAATGCATCAAATCTATTCTTGAGATGATCTCTAAATTCATGTGGGATATACTCAAGGTCAGACATTGGCTCTTGTGGACTTGTTCTACTTTTATTCAATTTCAAATAGAACTGGCACATGAGCAATTGATGGTCTGTTCCACAGTCAGCCCCTGACCTTGTTCTGACTGAAGATATTGAGCTTTTCCGTCATCTCTTTCCACAGACGTAGTTTTTTGATTCCTGTGTATTCCATCTGGTGAGGTCCATGTGTGTAGTCATGGTTTATGTTGTTGGAAAAAGGTATTTGCAATGAAGAAGTCATTGGTCTTGCAAAATGCTATCATGTGATCTCCGGCATCATTTCTATCACAAGGCCATATTTCCCAACTACCAACCTTTCTCCTTTGTTTCCAAATTTCATATTCCAATCACCAGTAATTATCAATACATCCTGATTGCATGTTCAATCAATTTCAGACTGCAGAAGTTGGTAAAAATACTCAATTTCTTCATCTTTGGCTTTAGTGGTTGGTGCATAAATTTGAATTATAGTCATATTAACTGATCTTATTTGTAGTCATATGGATATTATCCTATCACTGACAGCATTGTACTTCAGGATAGATCTTGAAATTTTTCTTTTTTTTTTTTTTTACAATTATGTGATTTATTAGGGAAGTAATAATCTGCACCTTGGGATCAGAATCAACTTGGAAGTAACAAGATACAACTCAGGAGACAGGATACAGTTTGTCAATCAGGACAGCTTCCAACCAAGACAACTCGCAGTGTCCTCTCAGCCATGTCCATCACCAGGCCTTTCTTGGCGGTGTACACCTCTGGGCTTTCTCTTGGCCTCTGTCCTGCTCAGGAAAGGGTTACAGCCCTTTAGCTCCTAGGCCAAGTGCCTGAAGGCACCCTACTCAACCAATGAGCCTCCTGCCCCAACTCAGCTCTCTCTCTGTAGGTCTACAAGCCCACTGCAGCTGCCTCAAACTGGTCTTCTGGTTCCTGCCACTCATGCTGTTGCTGCTGTTGCCACTCATACTGCTGTGCCTTCTCACACCATCTCAGTCTCTTGCTGTCTTCAGTGTTAATATCTCTTTCTCCTGTGTCCAGGAGGTTCTCAATGCAGGTACCCTGGGTAAAGGACGTGTTCCACTCCAGGCTATTCCTTTTTTTTTTTTTTTTTTTAAATTGTACTTCAGGTGAAGGCTTACAGAACAAATAGTTTCTCATGAAACAGTAGTACTCTTATTGTTCCATGACATTGGTTAACAACCCCACAACATGTCAACCCTCTAACTTCTCAACCTTTTTTTTTTTTTTGGTGAAAATACACATAGCCAAAGATACACCATTTCAAAAATTTCTACATGCACAGTTCAGTGACATGGACCATGCTCCTCCAATTATGCTGCTAGTCTCACTTAAGACAAAGGCCTACAGAACAAAATAGTTTCTCATTTAACAGTTACTACACATGTTGCCCTATGACAATGGCCAACAATCTCACAACACATCAACAATATCCTTACTCAGCCTTGGGTTCCCTACCACTAGCTTCCTTGTCCCCTTCTGCATTCTGGCCCTTGTCACTGGACTACTGTATCGTATCTCATCAGTCCCATTTGGTTTTACGGGGCTGTCCACTCCCAGGCTGAACGGTGAACCTCGGAGATAACTTCACCACCGAGCTAAAAGGGTATCTGGGGCCATACCTTCAGGGCTTCTCCAGTCTCCTTTAGGCCAGAAAATCTGGTCTTTTCATTGTGAGTTAGAATTATGTTCTACATCCTTCTCCAGATCTGTCCAGAACCCTCTGTTGTGATCCCAGTCAGACCAGTCAGTGGTGGTAGCCAGGCACCATCCAACTGCACTGGACCCAGTCCGGTGGAGGCCCTGGCAATATGTTCTTTTTGAGGATGAATGCAACGCCATTCTTCTTCAAGGTGTCTTTTCCGGCATAGTAGACTATATGATTTCTGATTCAAAATGGCCAATACCAGTCCATTTCAGCTCACTAATGCCTAGGTTATCAATGTTTATGTGTTCCGTTTCATTTTTGACCATTTCCAATTTTCCTTGATTCATACTGCATACGTTCCACGTTCCAATTATTAATAGATGTTTGCAGCTGTTTCTTCTCATTTTGAGTCATGTCACATCTACAAATGAAGGTCCAGAAAGCTTGACTCTGTCCACGTCGTTAACATCAACATTACTTCAAGGAGGCAGCTCTTCCCCAGTCGTATTTTGAGTGCCTTCCACCCTGAGGGGCTCACTTCCCACACTATATCAGACAACTTTCTGCTGCTATTCATAAGGTTTTAACTAATTCTTTTCAGAAGTAGACCGCCATGTCCTTCTTCCTAGTCTGCCTTAGTCTGGAAGGTCAGCTGAAACCTGTCCACCATGGGTGACCCTGCTGGTTTTTGAATACTGGTGGCATAGCTTCCAGCATCACAGCAACATGCAAGCCCCCACAGTACAACAAACTGACAGATGACACCACAATACCAGCAGAAAATTTTTTATAAGATTTTTTGGTATACAGCTAACCTAGTAGAAAAGAACCAATCTATAGAAAAACAATAGGAAAAGCTTTTACAAAAGCAGAAGGCTATTTCTATATGCTAACCTTTCATCTGCACAGTGGTGAGGTTGAGCTAATTTATTTGAATGAACTATGTTTGCTGTGAATGGCTGGCATGGATTCCTTAAAGTCTTAGAATCATCACACAGTATGGAGTAGAAAGATGAATCCCTCATTTTACTTACTTTGAACCTCACCATCCTGCCGCTAATGTGCTTACAGCCAAATCCTTAAGGTTTTGTGAAGAGAATGGGAGAAAGTTCAGCAGAAGGTAAGAGATCTCAGTCCATCTCTGAAAGATGGAAAACCAAGGGAAGAGTGTGGCCAATCAAGCAGAGTTGTCCACAGCTTTGATTTCAGCCAGGGAAGCCACAGAGCCACAGTGGTATCCAATGGCAGAGCAGGAGGGAAGGCGAAGTGGAAACAAAAGGGACCTTAACAGGAGGTCTGTATATGAAAGAGTCCACCACCAGCCTCCACTCCACCTCCACAACCCCAAAACAAGCTGAGTAACTAGGTGTCTACATTCTCTTCCCCCCACACACTGCCAAGAAAAACAGAAGAAAACACACACAAACACAGTCTAGAGCGTGTTCTTTTAAAAAATGAATAAGCTATACATCTACTTGTCCCACCTCTTCTGAAGCAAGGGAGAGTGAAGAAAACCAAAGACACAATGGAAAGACTAGTCCAAAGAACAAATGGACCACAACTATCACAGTCTGCACCAGACTGAGTCCAGCACACTAGATGGTGCCTGGTGACCATCACTGACTGCTCTAACAGGGATCACAGAGCTGGAGAAAAATGTAGAACAATATCCAAACTCACAAAAAAGATCAGACTTACTGGTCTGACAGAGACTGGAGAAACCCTAAGAGTATGCCCCCAGACACCCTTTTAATTCCGTACTGAAGTCACTCCTGAGGTTCGTCTTTCAGCCAAAGATTAGACAGGCCCACAAAAGAAACAATAATACACATAGCTCAACCATGTATACAAGACTAAATGGGCAAACCAGCCCAGGTACAAGACAAGAAGGCAGGAGGGGACAGGAAAGCAGGGCGAATGGAAATGGGGAACCCAAAGTTGAGAAAGGGAGAGTGTTGACATGTAGCGGGGTTGGTAACCAACATCACAAAACAATATGTGTATTAATTATTTAATGAGAAACTAATTAGCTCTGTAAAGCTTCACTTAAAAGCACAATAAAATAACAAACAAACTGCCTGGGGAGCCCTACAGATGCTGTAAGGCTAATGGCACAATTTGAAGGGCACTATGTAATGATTAACCCCTGCCCTTTCATTCAGTTAGCAGGTCACAGCCACCCACACAGCCCCAAATCAGTTTTCCTGTCATCTCATGTTTAGATATGAACAGCAATCAGTTTACCAGACATTTGAGGAAAACCTACATGAAAAAGACATAGACCAAAATAAATGTACTAGCTATGAGGCAGGTTCAGCTTCTGTAATAAGAGTGAATTAAACCACAGATCAGCCTATCTTTCTCTCATGTAGTGGTCTTAAGTGTAAGTTGTCCAGGCATGTTAGTGCTAACAGGTTATGAGGGCAGAGGCTCCTTTTATCTCATTGTTCTGCCACCCTTAGCTTATGTCTATGTAGTCAAAGATGGTTCATCATAATGACTCATCACCATGTTCACATTCCAGCCTAGAGAAAGGGGTAAGGGAGGACCAGAAGGGCATACTCTTTTCTTCTAAGCACAACGTTTCTGCTTCTCATTAGCCAGAAATTAGTCACATGACCACACCTACCTGCAAGGGAGGCTGGGAATTTAGCCTTTGGCAGGGCAGTTGGGTGGCCAGGTGAATATTCTATCACTATGGATAGGGTTAAGCACTTGGCTGCAAACCAAAATTTGGCTGTTGGAACCCTTCAGCAGCTCCACAAGAGAAAGATGTGGCAGTTTGTTTCCATAAAGATTACAGCCTTGGAAATCCTATGGGGCAGCTCTACTCTGTCCTGTAGGGTCGCTATGAGTCAGAAACAACTCCACGGCAATAAGTTGGGTTTAGTTTTGGTTTATGGATGAAGAGAAGAATACATATTATAGGGCCAATTAGTAATTTTTGCCACTATAAATGATGCCAGAAGAAATTCAAGCAATTTAGGAAACAGAAGTGTATCTAAACAAAATCCATTTCAAATAATATCTCTCCATAAAATAATTAGAGCTTTGGAGATTAGCAATATGGTTGTCTAAATAAACAAAATAAAAAGAACATAGACAAAGAGACAAAGTGTGTGTTTGTGTGTGTGTGTGTGGCATAGGGAATCAACCATTATTACAGCGAGAGAATTGAGGAGGAAATTATGAAGAATGTAAGACACAAACATTTCTCAGAGTGAAGGGAGACAAGCTTCTTCAAATTGAAAATGTAGGTGACTAGGAAAATGAATAAAAAAGACCACATCCATTTATAATTTCTAAACACTCAGAAGAACTTACAAAAGCAGAAAAAATACATGATCATGCATGATCCAAAAGCATATAAGGAAAGAGAAAATCATCCGATCATTTATATTTAAGTGTCACAGGATTTGTGAAATTGAAACCAAGAAGAATAAATGTGATTATAATCTATCATTTGACCCTACAGTAAGTAATTGTTATGTTGTCATAATGTACATGCTGGTTTTCTGGTTTTTAACTTTTTTTTTTTGGTAGAAATGCAAGTTTATTTTTTTCAAAATTGGGCTAAACCACCATTTTTGCTGATGGTGTAAAACTTTTTTTTTTATTGTACTTCAGGTGAAGGCTTACAGAACAAATAGTTTCTCATGAAACATTAGTACACATATTGTTTCATGACATTGGTTAACAACCCCACAAAATGTCAACCCTCTCCCTTCTCGCCTTTTTTTTTGTGTGTGTGAAAATGTACATATCCAAAGATAAACCATTTCAAAAAATTTCTACATGCACAGTTCAGTGACATCGACTATGCTCTTCCTGTTGTGCTGCTATTCTCACTTTAGATGAAGGCTTACAGAACAAAATAGTTTCTCATTTAACAGTTACTACACATGTTGCCCTATGACAAACAATGTTTAACAACCTCACAACACATCAGCACTATCCTTACTCAACCTTGGGTTCCCTATCACCAGCTTTCCTGTTCCCTTCTGCCTTCTGGCCCTTGTCCCTGGACTGCTGTGCCTCATTAGTCCCATCTGATTTTATGGGGTTGTCCACTCCCTGGCTGAATGGTGAACCTCAGAAATGACTTCACCACTGAGCTAAAAGGGTGCCTGGGGGCCATACTCTCAGGGTTTCTCCAGTCTCCATTAGGCCAGTAAACTGGTTTTTAACTCCTAAGAATTAGACTATAGGCAAAGCATGAAGGACAAATCATGGCTATAAAAAAGCAGATGCCAAAAATGGCGCTCTAGGCAGAAGCACCATGCCGCCCATCCACGGCAAATATCCGAAAAACTAAGCCGAACACAGAAAACAACAATCCTGAAACCCTAAAACATCAAATGAAGAGATAAAGAACTCAGCCAAGCACCAAATGTAGTGAGAAAACTGACAGAGAACAGAGAGTGAGGTGAGATTCATGCAGAGCTCCCCTACCAGCTAACGCAGCGTGGATCCGCCATCTTGGACTCTTATCAGAGACCAGCAAACAGGGGGTACAAGAAAGCAGCTTCATGGAGATTCGAACAGGAGACAAAACAACCGGTAATTTGCGATATACGCTTTCCCATCCCCCACCCTTCTTCATCCCCACTCGGCCTCCTCTGCTTCCCACAGCCACGGTCTCTTGGCTGGGAAACACCGGCTGTTTGGATTCCACACACCCAAATGGGCCAGCTCTCTGAGTGCCATTTGTTGGCTGCTGGTGTTGCTTTTTTCCGCTTCTTTTGATTTCTTCCTTACCTCTCACCACTTCCCCCACCTTTCACTCAAATACCTGGCTTCTTGCGCCATCTTTGCTTCTTCCTGAGGGGCTGTGGAGCTCTGTTTGAGTGTGGAACTGCTTCCCAGTCTGGGCTGCCACACTGGTAGGATCTCAGGGCTTTTGTTCGTTTGCTTGTTTTGAATTGTTTGTTTATTTTCTTTTCCTTTTCTTGAGTTGGGAGGCCTTTCTGGCCAGGCAGTGCTGCATGGCAAGGAGACTACCCTCTCGGCTTGCACAGACGTGCAGATGGCTCCCTGAGGACATTTATTTTTTCATTGGGTTTTTTTTGTTTGTTTGTTTTTTGGGGGACTTTTCTTGTTTTTTTTTTTTTTTTAATTTGTTTTGTTTTCTTTTCCCTCTTTTTCCTATTTTGTCTTTCTTCATTACTCAGTTTCTTGTCTCTCTATATCTTCCTTCTCTTTCTGTTCCCTGAATACCTGGTGTTGTGTACCTCTGCGCCTTCTAGCCAGGCTGTACTGCAACACCTGAGAGCGAATTCCCCAGACCTCATAGTGCACCGGTGGGATCCCTGGGAACTCTGTGGTTCTTTAACCTTTCTGATTTTTATTTATTCACTCTTTTCTTTTCTTCCTCTTCCCCTCTCTGTTTTTCTCCATTTCATAGTCTCTCATCTCTCCACTCCAACGGCAAGCTCCCCTAACATTCTTTTTTGTTTGTTTGTATGTTTTTGGCTCCTATTCCTCTCTCCTCTCTCCCATATCCATCTTAGCTCCACACATAACAATCTCCCCGCTACATCCTGCCTACCTGCACCTTATGCTTAACATCACACCACCAAGCAGCACAGGCACGGCCTACTGGAACCTGCCCTGCACTGATTACCGACGCCCCCTGGTGGCTGTAGTGGGTGCCACAGACAACCTGTCCCAGTAAATCCTTTTCAGCTGGACCTGCCCTGCCTTACCATGTCTGAGTGACTGACCCTGCCAATTGGAGAAGGAGGCGAAAAGCGTTGTGCCCAGAGACAAGCAAACAACAAAGAACACACAGTCCTCCTACTCAGACATAGTCAAATTTTTTTTTGTAAAAGGATGAAGCAAACAAATCTACAATCAATGAAAGATAAAAATAACTACTGAATGCCCCGAAGACAGCAGACAATGTCAAAACATTTATAAAACAGGACAGGATGGTTCCAGTAGGCGTCCAAAATAAAACACCAGATGAGTTTTCAGTGGAAGAAAAGGCACTAGAACTACCTGATAGGGAATTCAAATCTCTACTACTTATAATTATCCAAGAGCTGAGGCAAAAAGCTGACAAACATGAGGAAAAAATAGACAAATTCATGGAAAATGCAGACAAAAAATTGGAAGAATCTAGGAAGATGATGCAGGAACAAAATGCCAAAATAAATTCACAACTAGAAATTATACAAAGACAACAATTAGAAATCCAAAAGAGAAAGAGAAAGATTTCAGAAATGGATGGTGTCATAGAAGGGCTGAGAAGCAGATTTGAAACAGTGGAAGACAGGATCAGTGGAATTGAAGACAAATACATGGATACAACCCTGTTTCAGGAAAACTCAGAAAAAAGAACAAAGAAAAATGAAGAGACCTTGAGAGTTATGTGGGATACAATCAAAAGCAAAAATTTTCAAGTGATTGGAATTCCAGAACAGGGGGAGAAATCAGAAAACACAGAGAGGATCGTTGAAGAACGTCTGACAGACAACTTCCCCAATATCATGAAAGATGAAAAGCTGGCCACCCAAAAATCTCTATGAACCCCATATAGGGGAGACCCCAAAAGAAAATCATCAAGATATGTCATAATCACACTTGCCAAAACCAAAGACAAATGAAGAATCCTGAGAGCAGCTCGTGAAAAACAAGAATTCACATACAGAGGAGAAACAATAAGACTAAGCTCAGCTTATGGGGCAGAAACCATGCAGGCAAGACGGCAATGGGATGACATATATAAAATCTTGAAAGAAAAAAATTACCAGCCAAGAATAATATATCCTGCAAAACCTTCATTCAAATTTGATGGTGAAATTAGGTCATTTCTAGATAAACAGAAATTAAGGGAATATGTAAAAGTCGAACCTAACTTACTAGAATTATTAAAGGGAGTTCTTTGATCTGAGGACCAACAACTTCAGCTCACAGGAAGAATCTAGGATGCAGGATCGTACCAGCCAGATACCAATCTAGGAAATGACTTCTCGAGGACTGTACAAAACCAAAAGAAATACAACAGCGAATCCTAGAAGTTAATCAGTAAATGACAACAACATCAAAACAATAAATGGAGAGGAAGGCAAGACAATACCAAGTAATGGTAGACTGCTTCAAACTTAGAAAGATAAAGGTAAAATTCATGGTAACCACAAAGAAAGTTAACAAACCAACTCATAAAAAAAAAGAGGAAAAACATAAAGTCTCAGCAAAAACAAAACCTACAAAAACAAAAGAAATGAAAAAAAAATCCACAAACAAAAGTAACTCAGCACAAGAGAGTAAGAAGAACAAAGAAAACTTCAGCACCACAAAAAAAAAGCACTACAAAATGACAGCAACAAACTCACATCTATCAATAATTACACTGAATGTAAATGGACTCAATACACCCATAAAGAGACGGAGAGTGACAGAATGGCTAAGAAAGCAGGATCCATCAATATGCTGTCTACAAGAGACACAACTTAGAAACAAAGATGTGAATTTATTAAAAGTCAAAGGATGGAAAAAAATATATCAAGCTAACAACTACCAAAAAGAGGAGTGGCAATTCTAATCTCAGATAAAATAGACGTTAAAACAAAATCTACCATAAAAGACAAAGAAAGACACTATATAATGATTAAGGGGATGATCCATCATGAAGACATAACCACAATAAACATTTACGCACCCAATGACAGGGCTCCAAAATACATAAAACAAACTCTAACAACACTGAAAAGAGAAACTGACAGTTCCACAATAATAGTAGGAGACATCAACAAAACACTGTCCGTACGGGACGGAACAACTAAGAAGAAACTCAGCAAAGATATAGGAGACCTAAAGGGCACAATCAGCCAATTTGACCTCATAGACATATATAGAACACTCCATCCAACCGCTGCAAAGTACACATTCTTTTCCAATGCACACGGAACAATCTCCAGAATAGGCCACATCTTAGGCCACAGAGCAATCCTCAACAAGATCCAAAACGTTGAGATAATTCAAAGTATCTTTTCTGACCTCAATGCCATCAAGGTAGAAATTAACAATAGAAAGAGCAAGGGAAAAAAATCAATTACATGGAAACTGAATAATACCCTGCTTACACATCACTGAGTAATAGAAGAAATCAGAGATGGAATCAAAAAATTCCTAGAATCAAATGAGAATGAAAACACATCATACTAAAACCTTTGGGACACAGCAAACGCAGTCTTCAGAGGACAATTTATAGCAATAGATGCACATATCAAAAAAGAAGAAAGGGACAAAATCAAAACATTAACTACAGAACTCAAACAAATAGAAAGAGAACAGCAAAAAAGCCCACAACCACTGGAAGAAAGGAAATAGTAAACATCAGAGCAGAAATAAATGAAATAGAGAACAGAAAAACAATAGAAAGAATCAACAACACCAAAAGTTGGTTCTTTGAAAGAATCAACAAAATCGACAAACCACTGGCCAGAGTGACAAAAGAAAAACAGGAGAGGACACAAATAACCCAAATGAGAAATGAAACGGGGGACATTACAACAGACCCAACTGAAATAAAAAGGATTATAACAGAATATTATGAAAAACTGTGTTCCAACAAATTTGAAAACCTAGAGGAAATGGATAAATTTCTAGAAACACATGGCCTACCCAAACTACAACAAAGTGATGTTGAAAATCTGAACAGACCCATAACAAGAGAAGAGATTGAAAAGTAATAAAAAAAACTCCCAACCAAAAAAAGCCCTAGCCCAGATGGCTTCACTGGAGAATTCTACAAAACATTTACAGAAGAGCTTGTACCAGTACTACTCAAGCTATTTCAGAGCATAGAAGAGGAAGCAACACTTCCAAATTCATTCTATGAAGCCAGCATAACGCTGATACCAAAACCAGGTAAAGACATCACAAAAAAAGAAAATTACAGACCAATCTCTCTCATGAATATAGACACAAAAATTCTGAACAAAATTCTAGCCAATAGAATTCAGCATCATATCAAAAAAATAATACACCACGACCAAGTAGGATTCATACCAGGTATGCAAGGATGGTTCAACATTAGAAAATCAATCAACGTAATCCACCACATAAATAAAAGGAAAGAAAAGAATCACATGATCATCACAATTGACCCAGAAAAGGCATTTGACAAAGTCTAACATCCATTCCTGATAAAAACTCTCAATAAAATAGGTATAGAAGGGAAATTTCTCAACATAATAAAGGGCATCTATGCAAAACCAATGGCCAACTTCATTCTTAATGGAGAGATGCTGAAAACATTCCCCTTGAAAACAAGAACAAGACAAGGATGCCCTTTATCACCACTCCTATTTAACATTGTGCTGGAAGTTCTAGCTAGAGCAATAAGGCAAGAAAAAGAAATAAAGGGCATCCAAATAGGTAACGAAGAGGTTAAACAGTCCCTGTTTGCGGATGATATAATACTATACATAGAAAACCCTAAAGACTCCATAAGAAATCTACTGGAACTAATAGAAAGATTCAGCAGAGTAGCAGGATACAAGATAAACATTCAAAACTCAGTTGGATTCCTATACACTAATAACGAGAATGATGAAAAGGAAATCAGGAAAACAATACCATTTATAATAGGCCCTAAAAAGATAAAATAATTAGGAATAACTCTGACCAGGGATGTAAAAGACCTATACAAAGAAAACTACAAAACACTACTGCAAGAAACCCAAAGGGATTTACATAAATGGAAAAACATACCATGCTCATGGATAGGCAGACTCAACATTGTGAAAATGACAATTCTACCCAAAGCAATTTACAAATACAATGCAATCCCGATCCAAATACCAACAACATTCTTCAAAGAGATGGAAAAACTAATTATTAACTTTATATGGAAAGGGAAGAAGCCCCGAATAAGTAAATCACTACTGAAGAAGAAGAATAAAGTTGGAGGACTTACACTACCTGACTTCAGAACCTACCATACAGCTACAGCAGTCAAAACAGCCTGGTACTGGTACAATGACAGATACATTGACCAATGGAACAGAAATGAGAACCCAGATGTAAATCCATCAACCTAAGGTCACCTGATCTTTGACAAGGGCCCAAAGTCCATCAACTGGGGAAAAGACAGTCTTTTTAACAAATGGTGCTGGCAAAACTGGATATCCATCGGCAAAAAAATGAAACAGGACCCATACCTCACGCCGTATACAAAAACTACTTCAAAATGGATCAAAGACCTGAATATAAAGCCTAAAACTATAAAGTTCATAGAAGAAAAAATAGGATCAACGCTAGAGGCCCTCATGCACGACATTAAGAGGATACAGGCCATAACCTTCAATGCACAAACCCCAATAGATAAGCTAGATAACTGGGATCTTCTAAAAATCAAACACCTATGCTCTTCAAAAGACTTCACCAAAAGAGTCAAAAGAGAACCTATAGACTGGGAAAATGTTTTTGGACAGTACAAGTCAGACAAAGGTATAATCTCCATAATCTACAAGAAAATCCAACACCTCTACAACAAAAAGACAAATAATCCTATTAAAAAATGGGCAAAGGAAATGAACAGACACTTCACCAAAGAAGACATTCAAAGGGCCGACAGACACATGAGGAAATGCTCGCGATCACTAGCCATTAGAGAAATGCAAATTAAAACCACAATGAGATACCATCTCACCCAGGCATTACTGGCACGAATCAAAAACACTGGAAATAACAAATGTTGGAGGTGCTGCGGGGAGATGGGAACTCTTATGCACTGCTGGTGGGAATGCAAAATGATACAACCATTTTGGAAAATGATATGGCATTTCCTCAGAAAGCTAGAAATAGACATACCATTCAATCCAGCAATCCCACTCCTAGAAATATATCCTAGAGAAATAAGAGTCGTCACTCGAATAGACATATGCACACCTATGTTCATAGCAGCATTGTTCACAATAGCAAAACGATGGAAACAACCTAGATGCCCATCAACAGATGAATGGATAAACAAACTATGGTACATACACACAGTGGAGTACCATGCAACGAGAAAGAACAACAATGAATCTGTGAAGCATCTCATAACATGGATGAAACTGGAGGACATTATGCTGAGTGAAATAAGTCAATCACAAAAGGAGAAATATTGTATGAGACCTCTATTGTAAAAACCCATGAAAAAGTTCACATGCAAAATGTAACAATCCTTGTTGGTTACCAGGGATGGGAGGGGTAGGGGGGAAATACTAAATAGTTGATAGATAAGTGGTGTCTTGGGTGAAGGGTGAGACAGTACACAATACAGGAGAAACTAGCACAATGTGTACAAGGAAAGGTCATGGAAGCCCCATAGACACATCCAAACTCCCTGAGGGACTGAATTGCTGGGTGGAGGGCTCTGGGTACCATGGTCTCGGGGAACATCTAGCTCAATTGGCATAACACAGTTTATAAAGACAATGTTCTACATTCTACCTTGGTGAGTAGTGTCTGGGGTCTTAAAAGCCTGTGAGCGACCATCTAAGATACTCCACTGGTCTCATCCCTTTGGGAGCAAGGGAGAATGAAGAGAACAGGATACAAGGAAAAGATTAGTCCAAAGGACTAATGGACCACAGCTACCAAGGCCCCCACCGGACTGAGCCCAGTACAGCTAGATGGTGCCCAGCTACCACCACTGACTGCTCTGACCAGTGTCACAACAGAGGGTTCTGGATAGAGCTGGAGAAGGATGTAGAACATAATTCTAACTCACAAAAAAAAAAAGACCGGATTTACTGGTCTAAAGGAGACTGGAGAAACCCCAAGATTATGGCGCCCAAACACCCTTTTAGCTCAGTGGTGAAGTTATCTCCAAGGTTCACCGTTCAGCCTGGGAGTGGACAGCCCAGTAAAACCTAATGGGACTGATGAGGTACAGTAGTCCAGTGACAAGGGCCAGAAAGCAGAAGGGGACAAGGAAGCTGGTGATAGGGAACCTAAGGTTGAGTAAGGATATTGTTGATGTGTTGTGAGATTGTTAACCATTGTCATAGGGCAACATGTGTAGTAACTGTTAAATGAGAAACTATTTTGTTCTGTAAGCCTTCATCTAAAGTGAGAATAGCAGCACAATTGGAAGAGCATAGTCAATGTCACTTTACTGTGCATGTAGAAATTTTTGAAATGGTGTATCTTTGGCTATGTTTATTTTCACAAAAAAAAAAAAAGGTTGAGAAGTTAGAGGGTTGACATGTTGTGGAGTTGTTAACCAATGTCGTAAAACAATATGTATGCTACTGTTTCATGAGAAACTAGTTGTTCTGTAAGCCTTCACCTGAAGTACAATTAAAAAAAAAAAAGTCTGAAAAAAAAAAGCACATCACATCTTACCTACTTAAAAAAAAAAAATCAGATGCCATCAACCTTGGAAATGAAAAGTAAAAGTTGGAAAATAAGAGAGAAATAGAAGGAGTGATATGAAAGATAATATCCTCCTCTTAAACAGTAGAGAGCCAAAAGGTACCACAGAACAAGAAGTTACAAGCGTGTCCAATGCAAGAATTAATATAGAGATATAACTGTACACAGCGTAGAGAGTGGTATAAAAGCTAAGCCCTTATTTATCAAAGCAGGAGGTCAACAGATAATGTCTCGAATTGATAAAATCACAAAATAGTAGTATACATATATTATTTAAAGATAAGAAAGTAATCACAAAAGAACTGAAACCAGAAATAGCAAAAGCCAGTTGCATCTGAGGAGCAAGAAGGGGATGGAATGGGGAGTAAACATGTGCTATTCATTACAAGCCCTTCAATATACCCTGTGCATTGTTGTTTTTGTAGCTGCTGTCAAGTCTGCCCCAACTCGTGGCGACCACATGCACAACAGAGCTAAACACTGCTCAGTCCTTCGTCATTCCCATGATAGGTAGTGGATTGGAACCTTGTGATCCGTAGGGTTTTCCCTGACTGATTTGCAGATGAAGATCACCAGGTCTTTCTTCCTAACCCTCCTTAGTCTAGAAGCTCCAGTGAAACCTGTTACGTATCGCAGCAACATACAAGCCTCCCCTGATAGACAGGTGGTGACTCGCTTGAGGTGCACAGGCCAGGAATTGAACTGGGGTTTACCACATGGAAGGTGAGAATTCTACTACTGAACCACCAATGCCCCTACCCTGTGAATACACTTTGATAAAAATAAGAGTTAAGGTTTTATGGAGAACCCAGGTACCCAAGTTCTAAAGCTTGGATATCAGTTAGAGAGAGTACTTGAGGAGGGTTTTGTCAATATTCCTTCTAGCTAGAGCTTTTACTATGGTGATCATACATCACCAGTTTGCACAGAACAGTTCAGATTTATGCTTGAGTTTCCCCCTTACATCCTTAAAAGTGTTCTGGTTTGGATGATCATCCTAACTTTTAAGCATTCAGTAACATGTCTTCTTTCTTCTACACTAAGGATTATGGTGTCTGCTGTAGAAACCCTGGTGGCATAGTGGTTAAGAGTTCTGCTTGGAGAAAGGAGAGATCAAATTCACAACTCCAGCACTTGACTTCTAACAACTATCAAGAGCAAACATTTGCTATGGCCTGGGGCTGCCATAACAAAGTATCACAAACTGAGTGGCTTATAAGAACAGAAATTTATTGTCTCATAGTTCTGGAGGCTAGCAGTCTGAATTCAGGGTGTTGGTAGGACCATGCTCTCCGTACGCTTGTGGGGAAGATCCTTCCTTGTCTCTTCCAGCTTCTGGCACCCCAGGGGTTGATTGGTCCTCCTTGGCTTGTAGATGCGTCTTCACACAGCTGTCTTCTTCCTGTGTGTCTTTCTGTGTATTCTCTCCCCTTTTATGAGGACATCACTCAGATTGAATTAGGACGCACACTACTCCAGTGTGACCTCTGTTAACTAATATCTTCAAAGAGGCTGTTTCCAAACAGGGTCACATTCACAGGTACTAGAGCTTAGAACTTCAGCATATCTTTTGGGGGAATACAATTCAGTCTAAAACACCAGGCAGCAGGGTGAAAAGGGCAATATGCTATTTCTTTATTTCACTTGCTACAGTGGTCACAGTGTAGATTCTGTTGGTTTGAAGAATACTACTTTGCAAGATTTTATGAGATTGGATTTCTAAAAGGCTCAGTAAAACCAAAGTACTTAACTTCCAAAAAATTCCATTGTTAATAGCTCTTTTATTTCACTTGCTATAATCTATGAGCACAACTATAATTTGTTTGCAAATTTTCAATGAACAGCTGGAGGTGCTTCCCTAAAGATATAGAGAACGAAGATGCCAGTCTTCACTATATGGAGACTGGTCATAAACAAAGTCAGGTCAATGAGGAATTTCTGCTAATATCTGTGAATACTGGGACTGGAAATAATTTTAGATCGCTAAATACTTCATTTCATCTTCAATAAAGTCAGGGTTTTTGTTGTTGTTAGGTGTGGTTGAGTTGATTTTGACTTATAGTGACTACATGTGAGAGAGTAGAACTGCCCCATAGGGTTTTCTAAGCTATCTATTTACAGGAGCTGATTGCCAGGTCTTTTTTCTGCAGACCGTCTGGGTGGATTTGAACCACTAACTCTTCAGTTAGGAGATGAGGGCTTAACTGTTGAGCTAACAGAGCTTTTTAAAAAAACACTCATAAAATGTGGGCAAAAATGGACTTACATTCAGTAACTACTGTTGATGCTTTGAAGTTTTTAGGGAGAATTAAATTCTATTATTCAAAATCCATTAATGGAAAACAAGAGTAATGTTTGGATGGATCTGGGTTGATAATGGAAACCCTGGTGGTGTAGTGGTTAAGAGCTACAGCGCTAACCAAAGTCAGTAGTTTGAATTCTCCAGGCGCTCCTTGGAAACCCTATGGGGTAGTTCTACTCTGTCCTATAGGGTCATTATGAGTCAGAATTGACTTGATGGCAACAGGTTTGGTTTGATTTTGATTGGGTTGGTATTTGCTATTACTGTTCCTGAAGCTGTTATATTACAAACACTTCATTTTGCTTGCCCTAAGGCTCAAATGCTGTTACAATTTTAGTACAGAAAGTAGATGTAAAATGAGGATTCTTTCAAGTTTTGGGGAGTACTTACCCTCCACATTCCTGTGATAAAATGTCCCAAGCATTGGAAATGATGATTGGACATTTTACCAAAGACCATTATTGTTGAGAGAAGCCTGGAAATGTCATATATTGACTCTTCTGATTTTTTCCTTTTTTATTTTTTCCCCTCCAGATCAGGGAATTATGGTGCTGCTTTATTTTGCTTACAAAAATAGAGCTTGAAGCAAGTAGCTGGTGTGCTTCCTTGACTTTTATAAAGAACAGTCACAACCAAACTCTTATATTTACAGTTTAGTACTAGACATTTTGGAGATTTCTGCCAATGTTGTTAGTTGCTATCAAGTCGATTCCAACTCTTGGTGACCCCATGTGTTAGAGTAGTACTGCTCTACAGGGTTTTCTTGCTTGTGCTCGTCAGAGAAGTAGATTGCCAGAACTTTCTTCCTCAGTACCACTGGGTGTGTTTGAACCACCAACCTTTAGGTTAGTACTCAAGTGACAACTGTTTGTACTACCCAGGGACTCAAACTTAGTACACCAAAAACAAAACAAAACCTATTGCTGTCTAGTCTATTCCAAGCCATAGAGACCCTATAGGACAGAGTAGAATGGCTCCACAGAGTTTCCAAGGAGATGCTGGTGGATTCGAACTGGTAACCTTTTGGTTAGCAGAGCTCATAACCACTGTACCACCAGGGATCCATACTTAGTATATTGTTGTTCGTTGTTAGGTGTCGTTGAGTTGGATCCAACTCATTGCTACCCTATATACAACAGAATGAAACACTGCCTGGTCCTGCACCATCCTCACATTCATTGTTATGTCTGAGCCAATTGTTGCAGCCACAGTGTCAGTCCATTTTGTCAAGCCTTCCTCTTTTTCACTGACCCTCTACTTAACCTATCATGATGTCCTTCTCCAGGGACTGCTCCTCCTAATAACATGTTCAAAGTATGTGAGATGAAGTCTCACCATCCTCGTTTCCAAGGAGCATTCTGGCTGTATTTCTTCCAAGTCAGACCTGGTCATTCTTCTGGCAGTTCATGGTATATTCAATATTTTTTGCCAACACCGCAATTCAAAGACATCAATTCTTCTTCAGTCTTCCTTTTTCATTGTCCAGCTTTCGCATGCATATGAGGCAATTGAAAACACATGGCTTGGGGCAGGCACACTTTAGTCCTTAAAGTGACATTTTTGCTTTTGAACACTTTAAAGGGGTCTTTTGCAGCAGATTTGCCCAATGCAATATGCTGTTTGATTTCCTGACTGCTGCTTCCATGGGTGTTGACTGTGGATTCAAGTAAAATGAAATCCTTGAAAACGTCGATCTTTTCTTCATTTATCATAATGTTGCTTATTGTTCCAGTTGTGAGGATTTTTGTTTTCTTTATGTTGAATTGCAGTCCATACTGAAAGCTGTGGTCTTTGATCTTCATCAGTAAGTGCTTCAAGTTCTCTCTGGTTTCAGCAAGCAAGGTTGTGTCATCTGCATATCACAGGTTGTTAATGCATCTTCCTCCAACCCAGTTGCCACCTTCTTCATATAGTCAGCCTCTCAGATTATTTGCTCAGCATACAGATTGAATAAGTATGGTGAAAGGATACAACTCCAATGCACACCTTTCTTGATTTTAAATCATGCAGTGTCCCCTTGCTCTGTTCGAATGACTGCCTCTTGGTCTATATACAGGTTTCTCATGAACACAATTAAGTGTTCTGGAATTCCCATTCTTTCCAATGTTATCCATAATTTGTTATGATCCACACAGTCAGAATGTCTTTGCATAGTCAATAAAACACAGTTAAACATCTTTCTGGTATTCCCCGCTTTCAGCCATGATCCATCTGACATCAGCAATGATATCCCTGGTTTCACATCCTCTTCTGAAACCTGCTTGCATTTCTGGAAGTTCTCTATTGATAAACTGTTGCAGCTGCTTTTGAATGTTCTTCAGAAAAATTTTACTTGCTTGTGATATTAATGATATTGGTCAATAATTTCCTCATTCTGTTGCATCACCTTTCTTTGGTATGGGCACAAATATGGATCTCTTCCAGTTGGTTGTCCAGATAGCTGTCTTTCAATTTTCTTGGCATAGACAATTGAGCACATCTAGTGCTGCATCCATTTGTTGAAACATCTCAACTGGTATTCCATCAATTCCTGGAGACTTGTTTTTTGCCAATGTGTTCTGTGCAGCTTGGACTTCTTCCTTCAATACCATCGGTTCTTGATCATATGCTACCTCCTGAAAAGGATGAACATCAACCAATTCTTTTTGATACAGTGATTCTGTATATCTTCCATCTACTTTTGATGCTTCCTGCATCATTCAATATTTTGCCCATAGAATCCTTCAAAATTGCAACTCAAGGCTTGAATTTTTCTTCAGTTCTTCCAGCTTTAGAAATGCCAAGCATGTTCTTATCTTTTGATTTTCTAGCTCCAGGTCTTTGCACATTTCATTATATTTTATTTTGTCTTCTCAAGTTGCCCTTTGAAATCTTCTGTTCAGCTCTTTTACTTCATCATTTCTTCCATTCACTTTGGCTACTCTACATTCAAGAGCAAGTTCAGAGTCTTTTCTGGCATCCAATTTGGTCTTTTCTTTCTTTCCTGTCTTTTTAATTACCGTTTGCTTTCATCATGTATGATGTCCTTGATGTCTTCCCACAACTCATCTGGTCTTCAGGGTTTAGTGTTCAGTGTGTTAAAACTATTTGTAAGATGATCTCCAAATTCCGGTGCAATATACTCAAGGTCGTATTTTGGCTCTTGTGGACTTTTTTTGATTTTCTTCAGCTTCAACTTGGACTTGCATGTGAGGAATTGATGGTCTGTTCCACAGTCAGACCCTGGCCTTGTTCTGACTGATGATATTGAGCTTTTGCATCATCTTTTACCACAAATGTAATCTATTTGATTCCTGTGTTTTCCATCCAGTGAGGTCCACATGTATAATCGCCATTTATGTTGTTCATACCTAGTATAGCTATTGTTAAATTGCTTTTAATTAAGTGAGGTGTACTTTATTAAGCCAGTGCAAATCTCACAATCAGGCTACTAATTTTCATACAGGAAGTGGTCTTGTAGCAATTAGAATGGGTTTTCAGAAAAAACAGGACTGAGATACACAGTCTCCAGTGTCTTGATTCTAATCCTAGAAAGGGAAAGCACTATCTAGATGCCTCATGCTACCTGAGGCCAGGAAAAATTGCAATTCACTAGTAACTCATTTCTTGCAACTGCTAAGAAGATTATAGTACTGTTATCATTTTTTTTTTTTTTTTTTTTTTAGTAAATGGAATTGTAGTGTGTGGTGAGACACCTAGCAGGTGTGATGATTAAGGTAGTGTGTCAATTTGGCTAGGCCATGACTCTCAGTGGTTTGGTAGTTATAATGTAGTTTTGCAGTTGCATAATGATGCAATCACCTCCATGATGGTATCTGATATAATGTGAGCATCTCTATGATGGGATTTTCTGTGAGTAGCCAATCAGTTGAAAAGGAGTTTCCTTGGGGGTGTGACCTGCATCCAATGTAGGTGAACTTTCTGGCAAGGCTCGTTGGCTTTTGCTTACCTCTGGATCCTGCAGCTGGCTCCTGTTTGTCTGACCTCCAGTTCTTAGGACATGAGCTAGCAGCTTACCTGCCATCTTGCCTGCTGATCTTGGGATTCATCAGTCTTCAAACCCTGTGAGCCAGAGTCCTTCTGTCAGACTTGCCCATCTTGGGTTTGCCAGCCCCTGCGACTACATGAACCAGAAGAAGCCTCCAGCCTGATGCACAGACTTGGGATTTTCCAGCCTCTACAACTATGTGAGCCATTTTTTCATATAGATCTCTTTCTATATATATTTATACACTTTACTGGTTTTGCTTCTCTAGAGGACCCTGCCTAAGACATTTGATACCGGGAGTGGTTCTAGAGAAACAAAATTGTAAGGATGAGTTTTCTAAATTGGTTTTCAAGTCTGGATAGTCTTAAAGATGTTGATGACTCTGTTTCTAGTAGTAGAGAGGGCACTGCTAATCCAAGGCATGAGGTGACAATAGAAATATGCAAAATATCACCACCAATAGATCAAGTATTGATGAGAGGCGAGGCTCTGGGTAACTGCATGTTTGATACCTTTCTACAATTTTGTCATAATGAGAAATATAAGAAAGCTGGTTGGCTGGTCCTAATTTCATTAGATAAAATGGTGAAAGAAAGAAATGAATTCCCAACCTCAAGTGGTGTCTAAAGTTAAAGTGAAGGCATTGATTGGGAAGAAAAGGTATTCTGAAACTTGGGATGTGGACATATGGGCAGATAATCAGAAAGCCAGGGACACTGAGCCCCTAAATTCCATTGAATCACTCCTGCCAACAGAACTAGCTCTCTCACTCCCATCTGAAGAGATTACTCCATCTTTGTCTGCTAAGCCACCCTCACCAGTAAAACCATTAGCCCCTCTACTCCTATCTGATGAGGTTAACCCAGCTGTGTCTGAATAGCCTTTGTCTGAGTCATTGCCTGGGGCATCACCTGAGGCAGATGCCTTATAAGACAAAGCTGAATGTTCTCAAAACACTTCCCCACCACTCATTTTGCCTTCTAGACCTATAACTACACTTAAGTCCCAGTAGGCCCCAAAAGGTGAAGTACAAAGTGTGACCAAGGAGGAGGTAAGCTACACTCCAAAAGAACTGCTTGACTTTTTCTAATATGTACAGAAACCTGGGGAATATGTGTGGGAATAGCTCCTAAGGGTGTGAGACAATGATGCAAGGAACATAAAGATGGATCAGTCTGAGTTTATTGATATGGGATCACTAACCACAGATTCTTCATTCAATGTTTCAGCTCAAGAGGTTTTGAAATGGATCTAATAGTTTATTTGGTTGGTTCACTGAAGCATGGACTACATGGTGGCCTACACTAAATCAAGTTGAAGTACCAGACCTGCCTTGGTATACTGTAGAAGAAGGTATCCAAAGGCTTATGGAAATTGGCATGCTAGACTAGATTTATCAAGTTAGACCCACAGACCCACACATGGAGTGCCCAGAAAACACACCTTTTACAACAATGGTGAGGAACAAATTTGTGATGGGAGCCCCAGCATCCCTGAAGACTGCTGTGACTGCTGTTTTATGTAAATCAGATTTGACAGTGGAAATTGCCCTAACTGAATTAAGACACCTAACTACAATGAGGCTGATTGGAACTCATGGTGGTAGAGGCCAAGTGGCAGCACTCAATCGACAAAGACTAGGTGGGTATGGTTACTGTAATGGACAGCGCAGTCGGAGTAGTAATTAGAATAGTCTGACTTGTATGAATTTACGGCATTGGCTACTTAGTCATGGTGTCCCTAAGAGTGAAATAGATATGAAATCTACTAAATATTTACTTGATCTGTACAAGCAGAAGAATTCTACGTAAAGTGAACTGTCTAACTTGAATTGCCAGGATAGAGAGTCACAGACCCTCAATCAATTCTCAGACTTGAGCAAGTTTAAAGACCCACAACCCCTTGAATGAAGGGGAGGCTGGGTCTCCTTGAGGAAGGACCTCACTGCACTACTAAAAATGTACACCATTAATCTTTCTCCCAGGCTTTCCCAAAGGGACCTACAGCCTTTTACAAGAGTGGCTATTCACTGGGGAAAAGGAAATAATCAGACTTTTTGGGGATTTCTGGATACTGGCTCTGAACTGACACTAATTCCAGGAGACCCAAAACATCACTGTGGCCCACCAGTCAGAGTGGGGGCATATGGAGGTCAGATTATTTATGGAGTCTTAGCTCATGTCCATCTCACAGTAGATCCAGTGGGTCCCCAAACCCATTCTGTCAAGATTTTCCGAGTTCCGGTATTTCTATAATTGGAATAGATATACTCAGCAACTGACAGAATCCCCACATTGGATCCCTGATAAATAGAGTAAGGGCTATTATGATAGGAAAAGCAAAGTGGAAGCCATTAGAACTGCCCCTACTTAGGAAAATAGCAAACAAAAAGCTAAGCCGCATACCTAGAGGGATTGCAGAGATTACTGCCACCATCACGGATTGAAAGATACAAGGGTGGTGATTCCCACCACATCCTCTTTCAACTCGCCTATTTGGCCTGTGCAAAAAATAGATGGATCTTGGGGAATGACGGTCGATTATCGAAAACTTAACCAGGTAGTGACTCCAATTGCCACTGCTGTTCCAGATGTAGTTTCATTGCTTGAGCAAATTAATACATCTCCTGGTACATAGTATGCAGCTGTTGATCACTAATGCATTTTTCTCCATACCTGTTTAGAAGCACCAGGAGAAGCAGTTTGCCTTAACTGGTAAGGTCAACAATACACCTTCAGTGTCCTACTTCAGAGCTATGTCAACTCTCCATGCCTACGTCATACTTTAGTCCACGTGGACCTTGATCACTTCCCCTTCCACAAGATGTCACACTGGTCCATTACATTGATGACATTATGCTGATTGGATTTAGTAAGGAAGACGTGTCAATGACTCCAAACTTATTGATTAAACATTTGCATGCTCAAAACAAAAAAACCCACTGCTGTCAAATCAATTCCAATTCATAGTGACTCTACAAGACAGAGTAGAACTGCCCCATAGGGTTTCCAAGGAGTAGCTGGTGGATGCAAATGGCCAACCTTTTGGTTAGCAGCCACACTCTTAACCACTGTGCAACCAGGGCCCCATTTGCATTCTAGAGGGTGGGAAATTAAGCCAAAAAAATTCAGGCACCTTCTCTCAGATAAGTAAAGCCCTACCGAAGAAGAAGGATAAAGTAGGAGGACTTGAACTACCTGAATTCAGAACCTACTATACAACTGCTGTGAACAATGCTGCAATGAACATGGGTATGCTTATGTCTATGCATGTGATGGCTCTTATTTCTCTAGATATATTCCTAGGAGTGGGACTGATGTGTTATATGGTATTTTTATTTCCTTAAAAAGCTAGAAATAGAAATACCATACAACCCAGCAGTCCCACTTTGACGTTACTGGTATGAATGAAAAAAAAAACAGAAAATAACAAATGTTGGAGAGGCTGCAGGGAGGTTGGAACTCTTATGCACTGCTGGTGAAAGTGCAAAAAGATGGAAACAACCTAGGTGCCCATAACAGACGAATGGATAAAGGAATACACACAAGGGAATACTAAAAAAAAAAAAAAAAAAAAAAAAACCGTTGTCATTTAGTCAATTCCAACTCAATGGAATACTACACAGTGGTAAAGAACCATGATGAATCTTCAAAACATCTCACAACATGGATAAATCTGGAGGGCACTATGCTGAGTGAAATAAGTCAATCACAAAAGGACAAATATTGTATGAGACCACTACCATAGAAACTCATGAAAAAGTTTACACACAAAAAGCAACAATCTTTGATGGTTACAAGATAAAAGAGGGGTGGGAGGGAAAAACATTAAATAGACAATAGGTAAGTGGTAACTATGGTGAAGGGTAGGACAGTACACACTACTGGGGAAGCCAGCACAACTTGTCCAAGGCAAGGTCATGGAAGCTCCATAGACACATTAAAACTCCCTGAGGGACCAAATTATTGGGCTGAGGGCTATAGGGACCATGGTCTTGGGGAACATCTAGCTCAATTGACATAACATAGTTTATCAAGAAAATGTTCTACATTCTACTTTGTTGAGTAGCATCTGGGGTCTTAAAAGATTATGAGTAGCTACCTAAGATACTCCACTGATCTCACCCCATCTGGAGCAAGGGAGAATGAAGAAAACCAAAGACACAAGGGAAAGATTAGTTCAAAGGATTAATGGACCACAACTACCACAGCCTCCAATAGACTGAGTCCAGCACAACTAGATGGTGCCCGGCTACCACCACTGACTACTCTGACAGGGATCACAATACAAGGTCCTGGACAGAGCTGGAGAAAAATGTGGAACAAAATTCAAACTCATACACACACACCAAAAAAAAAGACTGGACTTACTGGTCTGACAGAGACTGGAGAAACCCCAAGAGTATGGCTCATGGACACCCTTATACCTCAGTAATGAAGTCACCTCTGAGGTCATCCTAGATTAGATAGGCCCATAAAACAAAATGAGACTAAATGGCCACACCAGCCTAGGGGCAAGGATGAGAAGGCAGGAAAAGCTGACAATGGGGAACTCAAGTTGGAGAAGGGAAAAGTGTTGGCACGTTGTGGGGTTGGCTACCAATGTCACAAAACAATATGTGTATCCATTGTTTAATGAGAAACTAGTTTGCTCTGTAAACCTTAATCTAAAGTAAATTTTATTTTATTTTTTTTTTTTTAATTCAGGCATTTTCCACCTCAGTGAAATTTCTAGGGTTTCAGTGGTATGGGTCATGCCAAGATATTCCTTCTAAAGTGAAGGATAAATTATTGCATCTGACCCTTCCGATAACTAAAAAAGAAGTACAACACCTATTGGGCCTCTTGGGATTTTGGAGACAACATATCCTTCATATGAATGTGCTGCTCCGACCTATTTATCAAGTGACTTGAAAAACTACTAGTTTTGAGTGGGACCCAGAACAAGAGAAGGCTCTGCAATGGGTTCAGGCTGTCATGCAAGCAGCTCTGCCACTTGGGACATATGATCCAGCAGATCCAATTGTGCTTGAAGTATCAGTGGCAGATAGAGATGCTGTTTGAAGTCTTTGGCAGGCTCCACAGCGTAGACCCTTAGGATTTTGGAGCAAAGCCCTGCCATCCTCTACAGATAACTACTCTCCTTTTGAGAAACAGCTTTTGTCTTGTTACTGGGCCTTAGTAGACACTGAACACTTAAGCATGGGCCACCAAGTTACCATGAGGCCTGAGCTGCCCGTCATGAACTGGGAGTTTTCTGACCCACAGAATCATAAATTTGGACGTGCACAGCAGCACTCCATCATCTAATGGAAGTGGTATATACAAGATCAGTCCTGAGCAGAAACTGAAGGCACAAATAATTTACATAAGGAAGTAGCCCAAATGCCCATGGTCTCCACTCCAGTCACATTACGTTCCATATCCCAGCGTATACCTATGGCCTCATGGGGAGTTCCGTATGATCAACTGAGTGAAGAAGAGAAAAGTTGTGCCTGATTTACAGACGGTTCTGCATAATATGCAAGCACCATTCAAAAGTGGACAGCAGCAGCGCTCTACCCCCTTTCTGGTACCTCCCTGAAGGACAGTGGTGAAGGGAAATCCTACTGATGGGCAGATCTTTGAGCAGTGCATCTGGTTGTTCACTTTTCTTGGAAGGAGAAACATACATATGTGTGACTGTATACTGATTTATGGGTTGTGGCCAATAGTTTGGCTGGATGGTCAGGGACTTGAAAGGAACATGATTAGAAAATTGGAGACAAGGAGGTATGGAGAAGAGATATGTGGATAAACCTCTCTGAATGGGCCAAAGAAGTGAAGATATTTGTGTCTCATGTGAATGCTTACCAAATGGTGACCTCAGCAGAGTAGGATTTTAACAGTCAAGTCGGTAGGATGACACATTCTGTGGAAATCAGTCATCCTCTTTCCCCAGCCACATCCCTCATTGCTGAATGGGCTCATGAACAAAGTGGCCATGGTGGCAGGGATGGAGGTTATGCATGGACTCAGCAACATGGACTTCAACTCACCATGGCCTACTTGGCTACAGCTGCTTTGAGTGCTCAATCTGCCAGCAACAGAGATCAACACTGAGTCCCCGATATGGCACCATTCCTCGAGGTGATCAGCCAGCAACCTGGTGGCAAGTTGCTTACATTGGACTACTTACAGGAATAGACACTCTGGATACAGATTTGCCTTCCCTGCACACAATGCTTCTGCCAAAACTACCATCCATGGGCTTACAGAATGCCTTATCCACTGTCATGGTATCTCACACAGTGTCGCCTTAGACCAAGAGACTCACTTCATAGCAAATAAAGTGCAGCAATGGGCCCATGCTCATGGAATTCACTGGTATTAACAGGTTCCCCATCATCCTGAAGCAGCTGGCTTGATAGAACAATGGATTGGTCTTCTAAAGACACAGTTACAGCGCCATCTAGGTAGCAATACCTTGCAATTTGGGGCAGTGTTCTCCAAGTGACTGTATATGCTCTAAACCAGCATCCAATATATGGTGCTGTTTCTCCCATAGCCAGTATTCATGGGTCCAGGAGTCAGGGGTGAAAACAGGAGTGGAACCATTCACTATTATCCCTAGTGACCCACTCGTAAAATTTTTGCTTCCTGTCCCCATGACCCTATGCTCTGCGGGTCTTGAGGTCTCTGTTCCAAAGGGAGGAATGCTCCTACCTAGAGATCCATCACTGACTCCACTGAACTGGAATTTAAGAATGCCATCTGGCCACTTTGAGCTTCTTATGCCTCTGGATCAACAGGCAAAGAAGGGAGTTACCATATTGACTGGTGTGATTGATCCTGATTATCAAGAGGAAATTGGATTGATATTACATAATGGTGGTAAAGAAGAGTATGCCTGGAATACAAGAGATCCCTTCAGAGTGTCTCTTAGTACTACCATGCCCTGTGATTAAAGTCAGTGGAAAACTATGGCAACCCAATTCTGACATGATTACTAATGGCCCAGATCCTTCAGGAATGAAGGTTTGGGTCATCCCACCAGACAAAGAACCACACCATTTGAAGTGCTTGCTGAGGGCAAAGGGAATGCGGAATGGGTGGTAGAAGAAGGTAGTTCTAAACTAAATACTAGTTATGACCATGTGACCAGTTGCAGAAATGAGGACTGTAATTGTTATGAGTATATGAGTATTTCCTCCTTGTATGTGTGCATCAAATATTTTTGTTTTCTTCATCTGTAAAACATAAGATGTAAACAGGGCTAGTGCTTTTTTGGTTGTACACGTCTTAGTTGTGTCATATTAAAAAGTAAGTATGAGTTTATAATTGTCTTTATTCAGAGATTATGTATGGTTTAAGGAGATATGTGCAAGTGCCAGGTTGACAAGGGGTGGGTCACTCTGGATCCTGCAGCTGGCTCCTGTTTGTCTGACCTCTGGTTTTGGGACTTGAGCTAGCAGCTTGCCTGCTGTCTTGCCTGCCGATCTTGGGATTTATCAGTCTTTGCGGCCTGTGAGCCAGAGCCCTGCTGTCTAACTTGCCAATCTTGGATTCACCAGCCCCTGTAGCTATATGAAGGAAGAGAAGCCTCCAGCCTGACCCACAGACTTGGGACATTCCAGCCTCTACAACCGTGTGAGCCATTTCCTTGTTATAAATCTTTCTATAAATATATTTATACATTTATATATTTTACTGGTTTTGCTTCTCTAGAGAACTCAGCCTAAGACAATGAGTGAGCATAAAACATTGCTGAGTTTCCACCCCGACCATATAGCATTGATAGAGGAAGGTTGCCAGAATAGCTATTTATGTCTTGTGCTTTCAACTCATTCTCATGGAAAAATCAAGGTATTCACACCAGACTCTCCTTGCAAAATTTTTTTTCCAATTAATAAATTAGTGTTTGTGAATTGAACTTTATAGCTCATAAACTGAAGAAGTTAACATATGACTATTTTATTTCAGTTCTTGCTATAGGAAAGCATTGATAGAAACCCCTGAACACTACCTTCTTATAGAACACAGTTTGCTGCCTCTGACTCTCAGACTAGCTTTGTCCCCTGCCACACACCCCCACACTTCATCTTTGCAGCAGCCTTGTTAAAGATCTGCCTTTCCTCTGGGATTGTGAGCTCCAGGGAGCAAGATCACACATCTGGCTTGTTCAACTGCCACATCCCAAGTACCCAGCACAGAACGTGGTGCATCGGAAGTGATCAGTAAATATTATCTTAGTAATGGATGCAAGTCCATTTTCCAAGAATATAACTAGGAGTGTATGAAGCATGAATTAATCCAGTGCAGAATTCCAAATGATTTATGTAGATACTCCACCATCAAGAAGATGGAGCGTAACTTCCCACTCCTAGAGTGCAAAGTTGTGTGCATAGTGACTTCCTTCCAAAAAGTACAATATGGAAAGTGGGGAAAATGAGTAAGTTTACAGTAGAGAAACCTGACAGACTACCTCATCAGGTAATCAAGGTCAACATCAACAGTGATAAGTCATGTTGATAGTATGTACCTTGATAAGATATGATGAAAATGGCACTTACTTCTTTGGTTTTCTTCCACAAAACACATAACCCCAGTCTAATCATGAGAATTACATCAGAAAAATATCAATTGAGGGTCATTCTAAAAAATACCTGACCAGTACTCCTCAAAATTGTCAAGGTCATCAAAAACAAAGGAAGTCTGAGAAACCATCACAGCCAAGAGGAATCTTGAGACATGACAACTAAATGTAATGTATCTTGGATGGGAATCTGAAATATAAAAAAGACATTAGGTAAAATCTAAAAAAATATGAATAAAGTATAACCAAAAAAAAAAAATGTTGTCAAGTTGATTCTGACTCATGGCGACCCCATGTATTGCAGAGTGGAACTGCTTCATAAGGGTTTCTTGGCTGTAATCTTTACAGTTGCCAATCACCAGCCCTTTCTCTTTTGGCACCACTCGGTGGATTCGAACCACCACCTAGGGACCACCCGGAATAAAGTATGAACCTTAATAATAGCGTGTCAATATTGGTAACAAGTGCATCATACTAATGCAAGAAGTAAACAATAGGGGAAACTGGGTACTGGATATATGAGAGCTCTCTGTACTATCTTTACAACTTTTCAGTCAATCTAAAATTGTTCTAAAAACAAAGTATTTTTAGGACTCTTTGTTTAGGAAACAGTGAGTTTCTGTTTATGGCGATGGGAAATTTGGCAATGATTATGGGTGAGGGTTGTGCAGCATAGTAGTGTAATTGAGGTCACTAAGTTGTACATCTGAAAAATGTTGAATTGGCAAGTGTTGTGTTATACATATTTTACAATAATAAAAATAAAGTTTATTTTTAAAAAATGAACTAGTAATCATACTCTTTCACTCAGATTTAGTCTTGGATTTACTGAGCATTGATAGAAGCTTCCAAACTTTGCTTATAGAATTTGAAACCATTCTGCAAAGTTCGTATTTCAGCAATCCCTGAAACTCAAGCAATACTTGCTAGCAATTATATGCAAATCTGAATCTTGCAGGAAAAAAAAAATTCTAATTAATGGTTTGACCTTTAATGAAATATATATACTAGCTTATTATTCTCCTGCATTAGCTACAAGTATGCATTGATTCATGTAAGTGTCCAAAGCTTGTTTTTTAACAGGATTAGAATTCAAGGTTGGAGTTTGTTGATTTTCTCTAAAACTTCAAAAAGTTGTAAAATCTACTCCCTGCATGTCTGCTACCATAGAAAACAGAATCCGAAAACCACTGCAATGAAAGGGTTAACACGCAGTATGCTATTTAAAGTTGAAGCCTCTGCTCTTCTTGGAATAGAAAAAAATGTGTATTGCTGAAAGTCAGGGTGAGATTGTGACTAAAATAGAAATCAGCAGTGAGGTTGAGGTTAGGATACTATTAGATAATATTATGACCAGGGCTCAAGTATTTTCCCCTACACTAGGGGTCCCCCAAGAGAAGGTATGACTGGCAAATAGACAACAAAATAGTACTATAAACACTGTTATCTAGGGCTTGAATCCCGAATCCCAAATCCCAGTGTAGACAACTCTAGTGAACTGGGCTGGATCACATGGAGCAGCTTTATCTATTAAGTTAAAAAAAAAAAAAATCAGTTGCTATTGAGTTGATTCTAACTCATGGCGACCCCATAAATTTTAGAGTAGAGCTGTACTCCATATGGTTTTCAATGGCTGTAATTTTTTGGAGTAAATTGCCAGGAGTTTCTTCCAAGATGCCTCTGGGTGGATTCAAACTGTCAACTTTTGGTTAGTAGCCAAGAGCTTAATGGTATGTAACCATATTCACCAATGATAGAAACTTCCCAACATTGCTATCACAGATCTTCCTAAACTGTAAGGAATCTATTCCAGGTATTCCATGTGAATAGATTCCAGTGACTCCACCTATTAAGCTAAAAATTTTTTTTAAAAAACCATAGCCATCGAGTTGATTCCAACTCATAGCAACCCTATTAGGACAGAGTAGAAGGGCCCCATAGGGTTTCCAAGGAGACGTTGGTGGATTCAAACTGCCAACCTTTTGGTTAGTAGCTGTAGTTCTTAATCACTGTGCCACCAGGGCTCTTGAACCTATTAAGCTAGTGAGGTATAAAATAGATTGAGACGAAAGCAGGTCACAATCTATTTCTCCCAAAACTCAGACCTGATTGTTGTGATTTCAGGCAACTTCAGGAGGAAATAGAACCCGAAAAAGACAGTCAACAACAGAGATAACATTCCTCCCCATTGCTCCTCACTATGCCAGTCTAGGCCGTGGCCAGTATTGCTATACATATGAAAGAGAGAGGATAGAGAGATAGACAAACAGAACACAGTGACATCGAATATGATTCAATATGTGTAAAGCACTTAAAACAATGTCTAACATATAATAAGCATACACTAAGTGTCTGCTATTATTATCATTATTATTATTACATAACTGGGTCTTCTCACTTCTAGAGAAAGGCTCTCGGTCCCTTACCATTCCAACCACATGGAAGCAAAAAAAAAGGCTTAAAAGCTATAGCCAGTCTTTCTCCCAAGGAAAAAGTCTCTTCAGGCTCTGTAGAAGGAAGAAGAGATGTACAGTGGCCTTTTAATACACAAGGAATCCACCTAATAGCAAAGGTGACCCAATCTGAATCCTTGACTCTGATCAATGCTTATCAGCTTTGGAGAGGGGCATAGGAAGATAGCCTCAACTCCATATCCTAGAGATAACCTTTACAAATGACAGCCCAAGTCCAGTTCTCACGAAGTGTTACTGGAGGCGTAAGTGTCAATGAAGCATTTAGTATTGCACTTCAACAGTAACCATATTCACCAAGGATAGAAACTTCCCAACACTGATATCACAGGTCTTCCTAAACTGTAAGGAATCTATTCCAAGTATTCTATGTGAATATGCTACCCTATTCCTTGTGGCAGGTGAAATGGAGGAGTTAGCACACTCTCCCTTGAACTCATCCTCGACTGGAACAAGTACTCACAGAAGCTTCCAAACATTGGTCTGGATTTCTAGAACTGGAAATTAAGTTCTACTTGAAAATTCTAGGGATCCACAAGACCAAACAATTCAGTATTTTCTGTTTGACCTTTTTAATACCAAAAAAGACAAAATAGTAGTAAGCTAATTTGTTGCTCTTAAGGGCTGGCTGGAGTGAACACTCAGAGAAACTTCTAAATGTTCACATTATCAAGGACTAGAATCAAAGCTTTGAACTTTGTGCAGTCCTCTCTGAAATGTCAAGGAATCCACAACAGCAATTCTTTGTATTTTTATATTATGCCAAAAAATAATTCACAAGACCATGAAGTTCTTAGCAGGGAAAATAAAAATTAAGCCTCCTGCAGTATTGAAAATGTCTTCTCAAGACTGCACTGCATTAAATCAAGACCAATTCTCTCTGTGTTTCCTGTGAACAAACCCGTGCTAATGATACGACTTGCTGGATGAAGCAGAGTTAGCTTACTACATACCTGCATTTTCCCGACTATATCACTTTCTGATAGATGCTTACAAACTTCGCTATCATTGTCTAGGTCGTGAGTTAAGCACTAGAGCTTGTGTGACTTGGTTCTCCCTGCATCTCCAAGAAATCAAGATCAAATACTCACTGCAGTTCTGATTCTTATAAACCAGTGGGGTTTACAACAGGAGCTCCAAAGTTTCCGAGACGCAAGCATTAATTCAAGCATTAAGCACATTGTAAGAGGCAGAGTACCTTTGTTCTTTTTGACATTGCACTTGTGTTCATTTGCCCTTAAGCTTAAGGGATCTACTCCAGTTGATCTCTGCCATTTTGCTTCCCATGAGCAAAGGGCATTTTTTTGTTTTTATTTTGAGCTTCGTAGCAGGTGCAGGGAAGGCATTAGCAGCCCTGGAAAGCCAGCATTGAGGCATGCTTCCACATGTTAGACTGTATTATTTAGAGCCAGCCTCAAAGCTCTGGATTTTCTCCCAAGCTTTGAAAAGTACACACCAGCTTCTTCCTTCATTCAAGTTTGTTTCGAAAAAATTTGTATTCTCAAAGTTTTATGCTTCTCAAGCACTGGCATATTTTCTTGGTGCAAAGAAGCCTCCAGACGTTGCTCTCACTGTCCAAGGAGAGAGTACAGACACAGGAGGTTGCCTCACTCAGTGCTCAGGGAATCATCAAGGAACTGGCTCTAGATGTTTCCCAAAATTGAATCAGTAAAGGCAAAATATGTTTGGCAACCGTAAAATGCAAGTATTAGGGTGTTACCTGATTACTCAGTTTAGCGGATATGTCAACTGGAACAACCTGGCATTGTTCTCTTGACCAAGGAATAGATTTCAAGCTCATTCAGGTACTTCTATCATCCCAGAGGCCTTAAAATTTCTATGAATCCCTACTAGTTCTCTTATGGACAAACAGAATCGTTGGTATGTATTCATAACAAATGCATTATTATAAATTGTGGTAAGTTCTATGAAAGGAATGAACAGGGTAGTGTGAGAGATAAAAATCATGGGAAACAGTGGGGAAATAAACTACTTAGGGAGGTCAGAATGCAAAAACAGGAATTGCATGATGTGATTCTCTCTCAACTGTAAAGGAATCACCTACTGCTTCCAAGTCCACTTCCAGGGAGCAAAGCAGGGCTAGTAGGGGGCACTTCAGTGAAGGTGTCATCCTATTGTGACGCTGAACAGCATATTTGCGTTGGCTAAAAGGGGGTGTTGATGAGACTTCCTTACATCTCTGATATTGTCTAGGATTAGACTCAAGGGGTAGATCTTGGTACAGCCCCTTCTCCTCAAAATTTCAAAGATTCCATTCAAGCAGTTCCGTTTCTTGGACTGCTTCCCTAGAACAAGCAGGACTGGTGTATGAGCTTTGAAGAAGGTGAAATGTAAGCAGTAATAGACTCAGTGACCCTTGGTACTGGTCACGGGAAGTACAGATAGATGCTTCTACAACATGATCTGAACACCTAGGATGCAGGGACCCTCCACCCAAAAAAAATTTTTTTTTAAAGAGAGAGAATCCATTCACACAAAAGAATTAATGACTAATATGGACTTTTCTAAAGCTCTCAAAAAGAAGGTAGTAGAGGGACATGTGTTACATCACACAGACCAATACACTCCTTAAAATCCTCATTAAAGGCCCTCTGATGCCTCAACCCCTGTGTCCAGTTTGCATACCCAAAACCATCAATGAGCTCCTCCATTTAACTGGACTCTCTCTCCTAGGAGGTAGCTAGACACCGTTTTTAATTATACTAATATACTCTAAGGGATCTCATTAAGGATTCCCATCCCTGGTAGTTGTTGTTTTTTTGTTTTTTTTTTTCCCCCCTCTCTTTTTTTTTTATGTACTTTTATTGTACTTTAGATGCAGGTTTACAGAACAAACTAGCTTCTCATTAAACAGTTAGTACACATATTATTTTATGACATTGGTTAACAACACCATGACATGTCAATACTCTCCCTTCTCAAACTTGGGTTCCCTATTACCAGCTTTCCTGTCCCCTCCTGTCTTCTAGTCCTTGCCCCTGGGCTTGTGTGCCCCTTTAGTCTCATTTTGTCCTATGGGCCTGTCTAATCTTTGTCTTAAACGTGAACCTCCAGAGTAACTTCCTCACTGAGCTAAAAGGGGGCGATACACTCAGGGTTTCTCCAGTCTCCAACAAAAAATAAGTCTGGTCTTTGTTGGAGTTAGAATTTTGTTCTGTATTTTTTTCTGTCTCTGTCTGGGACCCTGTATTATGATCCCAGTCAGAGCAGTCAGTGGTGGTAGCCGGGCACCATCTAGTTGTACTGAACTCAGTCTGGTGGAGGCTGGGGTAGTTGTGGTCTATTAGTGCTTTAGACTAATCTTTCCCTTGTGTCTTTAGTTTTCTTCATTTTCCCTTGCTGTTGAAGGGGTGAGACCAGAGGAGTATCTTAGATGGCCGCTCACAGGCTTTTAAGATCACAGATACTACTCACCAAACTAGAATGTAGAACATTTTCTTTATAAACTGTGTTATGCAAGTTGAGCTAGATGCTCCCGAAGACCGTGGTCCCCACAGCCCTCAGCCCAATAATTTGGTCCCTCAGGGAGTCTGGATTTGTCCATGAAGCATCCATGACCTTACCCTGAACAAGTTGTGCTGGCTTCCCCAGTATTGTGTACTGTCTTACCTTTCACCATAGTTACCACTTATCTGTTGTATATTTAGTGTTTTTCTACCCCCACCTCTCTCCTCTCTTGTAACCATCAAAGATTGTTTCTTTTTATGTGTAAATCTTTTCACGAGTTTCTATAGTAGAAGTCTCATGCAATATTTGTCTTTTTGTGATTGACATATTCCACTCAGCATAATGTCCTCCAGATTCATCCGTGTTGTGAGATGCTTCACAGATTCATCATTGTTCTTTATAGTTGAGTAGTACTCCATTGTGTGTATGTACCAAAGTAGTTTGTTTATCCACTCATCTGCTGATGGGTAGCTAGGTTGTTTACTTCTTTTTGCTATTGTAAACAATGCTGCAATAAGCATGTGTGTGCATATGTCTATTCATGTAACAGCTCTTACTACTCCAGGATATATTCCTAGGAGTGGGATTGCTGGATCATATGGTAGTTCTATTTCTAGCTTTCTAAGGTAGTGCCATATCATTTTCCAAAATGGTTGTACCATTTTGCAGTCCCACAAGCAGTGCATAAGAGTTCCAATCTCCCCGCAGCATCTCCAACATCTGTTATTTTCTGTTTTTTGGATTCATGCCAGTAATGCCAGAGTGAGATGGTATCTAATTGTGCTTTTGATTTGCATTTCTCTAATGGCTAGTGAACGCGACCGTTTCCTCATGTGTCTGTTAGCCGCTTGGATGTGTTCTTTGGTGAAGTGTCTGTTCATTTTCTTTGCCCATTTTTTAATTGGATTATTTGTCTTTTTGTTGTACAGGTGTTGGATTTTCCTGTAGATTTCAGAGATTAGACCTTTGTCTGACTTGTAATGTCCAAAATTTTTTTCCCAGTCTGTAGGTTCTCTTTTTGCTCTTTTAGTGAAGTCTTTTGATGAGCATAAGTGTTTAATTTTTAGAAGATACCAGTTATCTAGTTTATCTTCTGGAGTTTGTATGTTATTAGTTATGGTTTGCATCTTGTTAATGCTGTGTGTTAGGGTCTCCAGCGTAGATCCTATTTTTTCTTCTATGAACTTTATAGTTTTGGGCTTTATATTTAGGTCTTTGATCCATTTTGAATTAGTTTTTATGTATGGTGTGAGGTATGGATCCTGTTTCATTTTTTAAAAGATGGATATCCAGTTTTGCCAGCATAACTTGTTAAAAAGACTGTCTTTTCCCCATTTGATGGACTTTGGGACTTTGGCAAAGATCAGGTGACAGTAGGTGGATGGATTTACATCTGGGTTCCCAATTCTGTTCCATTGGTCCATGTATCTGTCATTGTACCAGTAACAGGTTGTTTTGACTACCTTAGCTGTATAGTAGTTTCTGAGGTCAGGTAGTATGAGTCCTCCTGCTTTATTCTTCTTCAATAGTGCTTAATTTATCCAAGGCCTTTTCTCTTTCCATATAAAGTTAATGATTGTTTTTTTCATATCTTTAAAGAATGTTGTTGGTATTTGGATGGAGATTGCATTGTATTTATAGACTGCTTTGGGTAGAACTGACATTTTCACGATGTTAAGTCTACCTATCCATGAGCACGGTATGTTTTTCCATTTATGTAGATCCCTTTGGGTTTCTTGCAGTAGTGTTTTGTAGTTTTCTTTGTATAGGTCTTTCACATCACTGGTTAGATTTATTCCTAAGTATTTTATTTTTTTTAGGGGTTATTATAAATGGTATGGTTCTCCTGAATTCCTTTTCATCATTCTCTTTATTAGTGTATAGGAATGCAACTCATTTTTGTATGTTTATTTTGTATCCTTCTACTCTGCTGAATCTATTAGTTCCAGTAGTTTTCTCATAAGAGTGTTTTGGATTTTCTATATATAGTATCATATCATCTGCAAATAGGGACAGTTTTACTCTTCCTTACGAATTTGGATGCCCTTTATTTCTTTTTCTTGCCTCATTACTCTAGCTAAGACTTCCAGCACAATGTTAAACAGGAGTAGTGATAAAGGACATCCTCGTCTTGTTCCTGTTCTCGAAGGAAATGTTTTCAGCCTCTCTTCATTATGATGTTGGCTGTTGGTTTTGTACAGATGCCTTTTATTATGTTGTGGAATTTCCCTTCGATATCTGATTTATTGAGAGTTGTTATCAGGAATTGGTGTTGGACTTTGTTGAATACCTTTTCTGCATTGATTGAGATGGTTATGTGATTCTTTTATTTATGTAGTGGATTATGTTGATTCATTTTCTAATGTTGGACCATCCTTCCATGCCTGGTATGAATTCTACTTGATCAAGGTTTATTACTTTTTTGATATGAAGCTGAATTCTATTGGCTAGAATTATGAGAATTTTTGCATCTATAGTCATAAAAGATATTGGTCTCTAATTTTCTTTTTTTGTAGTGTCTTTGGTTTTGGAATCAGGGTTCTGCTGGCTTCATAGAATGAATTTGGAAGTATCCCTTCCTTTTCTATGTTCTGAAATAGTTTGAATAGTACTGGTATAAGCTCTTCGCTGAATGTTTGGTAGAAATCTCCAATGAAGCCATCAGGACGAGGGCTTTTTTGTTGTTGTTGTTGGGAGTTTTTTTAATTACATTTTCATCCAATCTGCCACTCTCTGTCTCTTTATTGCTGCATTTAGTCCATTTACATTCAGCATAATTATTGATAGGTAAGAGTTTAGTGCTGTCATTTGGATGTCTTTTTTGTGTGTGTTGTTCACATTTTCTTTGTTCCACTTAATTTTCTGTGCTGAGTCGTTTTTCTTTATGTATTTTCTTTTCATCTTTTTCATTGTTATTGATTTTGTGTTTGCTGAGTCTTTATATTTTTCTAGTGTTTATTTTGACTTGTAGGATTGTTAGTTTCCTTTGTGGTTACCTTAATATTTACCCCTATTTTTCTAAGTTTATACCAGTCTTTTATTTCTTTACATCACCTTGACTTCCTCTCCATATGGAAAATCTATGTCTACATTTTTTAAGTCCCTTTTGTTTGTTTTAATTTGTCATCTTTTACATATTGACATGTTTCCCTATTTTCAGTGTTTTAGCTTTGATTTACTTTTGTGACTTCCCTATCTGTGCTGATATTTGGTTGCTCTGTCTATGTTCTAGTCTTAGGTTGTTATCTGATGTTACTGATATTCTAACCAGAGGACTCCCCTTTAGTATTTCTTGTAATTTTGGTTTGGTTTTTGCAAATTTCCTAAATTTCTGTTTATCTGGAAATGCCCTAATTTCACCATCATATTTGAGAGACAGTTTTGCTGGATATAGAATTCTTGGCTGGCAGTTTTTTTCCTTCAAGGCTTTATATATGTCATCCCATTGCCTTCTTGCCCGTATGGTTTCTGCTGAGCTTATTCTTATTGACTCTCCTTTGTAGATGACTTTTCATTTATCCCTAGCTGCCCTTAAAATTCTTTATCATTGGTTTTGGCAAGTTTGATTATAATATGTCTTGGTGGCTTTCTTTTGGGATCTACCTTATGTGGGCTTTGATGGGCATCTTGGATGGATATCTTGTCATCTTTCATGATATCAGGGGAGTTTTCTGCCAACAAATCTTCAAAAAATCTCTATTTTCTGTTATCCCCACCTGTTCTGCTAGTCCAATCACTCATAGGTTATTCCTCTTGATAAAGTCCCACATAATCCTCAGGGTTCCTTCATTTTTTTTAATCCTGTTACCTGATTTTTCCTCAAATAAGTTGGTGTCAAGTGCTTTGTCTTCAATCTCACTGATTCTGACTTCCTTTGCCTCAATTCTGCTCCTATGACTTTCTACTGAGTTGTCTAATTCTGAAATTTTGTTGTTATGGATTTCTGATTGCTGTTTATCTGTGAATTATTGCAGCCAGTTAAATTTGTCATTATGCTCTTCTCTAATCTTATTAACTTCCTCTATTGTGTGTTCTGCATTTTGTGTAATTTCCTTCCTAATCTCTTGAAGAGTTCTGTATATTAATCTTTTGTATTCTTCCTCTGGTAATTCCAAGAAATTTGCCTCCTTCAGAAAATTTCTAGATTCTTTATTTTGGGAGCTTTCTGAAGCCATCATGGATTGCCTCTTTGTGTGATTTGATACTGATATTGTCTCTTAGTCATCAATAAGTTATTATATTTATTTATTTTATGTTTGCTTACTGTGTCCTAGCTTCTTGTTTTGTTTTGAAATTCCCAAATAGGCTTCTTATATGAGCTAGTTTGATTAATGGCATCTTTGAAGCTCTACTGTCCTGTCACCAGGTGGTTAGACCTGTTACTAGGTATGAGAGCTCAGGAGTCCACCCACTCTTCCTGTATGGATTCAGCTCAGGTGACCAGCTAGATAGCAACCAAGTGTGTAGTGTAGGCTCTCACTTACAGTCCTAGACAGGCATGGGTGATTGGTGTAGGCATAGGCATCTGGCTGCAGCAGGGGCTCACACTCTGAGCAAGTCAGGGGGCTGATGGCCACCCCCAAGTGTCCAGGAGGAAGGTGTGTCCCTGTTCCCTAGAGTGCATAGGTGGGTAGGTTTTGCAACTGTACTATGAGCACCTAATGCTGTTGGCTGTAAGGACTAGGGGGTACCTCTTATTCTTGGGCCCTTATTGCAAGTGACTAGGTGGTGTGGGTGGAGTCACCAGTCCTCAGGCCCCTGATGTGGGTAGGTGAAGACCCTGCTTAATGGGCAGAGCAGTGTCAAATGTCAAGAACCTGCCACTTCACAGCTGAAACAGTTGAAGTTAGACTTCAGGTATATACCCTGTGGTACTGCCATAATGAGGGCCTATGCTGTTGAGATAGGCCCACACAAGTCTATGCAGGGGGAAAGGCACTCAACGTCTGTGGATCCCTTATGCCTCTGCCTAGGCAAAGGAGCTGTGCCTACCCTGGGTACCTGGCTTAGGGGAGCTGCCAATTTTTTTTCCGTTTGTTAATTTTTTCACTCTCCAAGGCAGGGAGAATGGCTCCAGGCATGTGATGGATCCTATTTCCGGCCCAGGAGACTCAGCAATTGCTGAAGCCGGTCTGGGAACCGGTGCAGAGCATGGAGCGGGGAGGTAAATGGGAGAGAGGTTTTTCCCTAAGGGGGGTGTTTTTGATCCTTGCAGTAAGCCGTAAGCAATTACTTATCTTTTGCCAACGAGGGCTGCTTCTCATTGGTTCTGGGTGTCCATGTAGACTCTCAGTGGTTGGGTCTCTGTCAGTGTGGAAAACTCACCTTCTGAGCATGGCTGCTTGCCTGCCTCACCACTCACCCCCGAGCTGCTCAGGCCTGAAGGGCTCAGGCTTTCACCAGGTCAGGTCTGGCAACTCCTCACTTCTGAACTGTCTCTCCCTGCCCCCTGCCACTCAGTCCAGTTTCTCAACTCTGCCTTTGATGTTCAGGGCTCCTAGATTGCCATATATAATCGAATCACTTGTTTTTTAGGGTCTTAGTTGTCAGAGGGCCCACTGGAAGAGTCTGACTACTCCACCATCTTGGCCTCGCCTCCTTAATTACATTTTCAACCTCTTCTCTTGTTATGAGTCGGTTCAGATTGTCAACATCAATTTGTGATAATCTGAGTAGGTAGTGTGTTTCTAGAAATTTGTCCTTTTCCTCTAGATTTTCAAATTTCTTGGAGAATAGTTTTTCATTATAGTCTGTTATGGTCCTTTTTATTTCAGTTGAGTCTGTTGTAATGTCCCCCATTTCATTTCTTGTTTGGGTTATCTGTGTCCTCTCTTGTTTTTCTTTTGTCAGTTTGGCTAGTGCTTTGCCAATTTTGTTGATCCTTTTGAAGAACCAACTTTGGGTTTTGCTGATTCTTTCTATTGTTTTTCTATTCTCTATTTCATTAATTTCTGCTCTGATCTTTATTATTTTCTTTCTACTGGTGGCTGTAGGCTTCTTTTGCTGTTCTCTTTCTGTTTGTTCGAGTTGTGTAGCTAATGTTTTGACTTTGTCCCTTTCTTCTTTTTTGATATGTGCGTCTATTGCTATATATTGACCTCTGAGCACTGCCTTTGCTGTGTCCCTAAGGTTTTGGTATGATATATTTTCATTCTTATTTGACTCTAGAAATTTTTTTATTCCATCTTTGATTTCTTCTATTACCCAGCAGTTTTTTTAAGTAAGGTGTTATTCAGTTTCCATTAATTGATTTTTTTCTTTGCTCCTCCTGTTATTAATTTCTACTTTGATGACATTGTGATCAGAGAAGATACTTTTTACCATCTCAGTGTTTTGGATTTTGTTGAGGGTTACTTTGTTGCCTAAGATGTGCTCTATTCTGGAGAACAATCCATGTGCATTGGAAAAGAGTGTATACTTTGCAGCTGTTTGGCTGAGTGTTCTGTACATGTCTATGAGTTCAATTTGGCTGATTGTGGCCTTTAGATCTTCTCTATCTTTGCTGAATTTCTTTCTAGATTTTCTGTCCTTTACTGAGAGTGTGTGTTGATGTCTCCTACTATTATAGTGGAGCTGTCAGTTTCTGTTTTCAGTGCCAATAAAGTTTATTTTATGTATTTTGGAGCCCTGTCATGGGGTGTGCAGATATTTATTATGGTTACATCTTCATGATGGATAGTCCCTTTAATCATGATATAGTGCCATTCTTTGTCTTTTATGGTGGATTTTGTTTTAAATGCTATTTTATCTGAGATTAGTATTGCCACTCCTCCTCTTTTTTGGTAGCTGTTTGCTTGGGAAATTTTTTTCCATCTTTGATTTTTAATAAACTTATGTCTTTGTTTCTAAGGTGTGTCTCTTGTAGACAGCATACTGATGGATCCTGCTTGTTTATCCATTCTGTCACTCTCTGTCTCTTTATGGGTGCATTTAAGCCATTTATGTTCAGTGTAATTATTGATAGGTGTGAGTTTATTGCTGTCATTTTGTAGTGCTTTTTTTTTGTGGTGCTGATGATTTCTTTGTTCCTCTTACTCTCCTGTGAATTCCTTTTGTTTGTGGGGTTTTTTTCATTTCTTTTGTTTCTGTAGATTTTGTTTTCACTGACACTTTATGTTTTTCTTGTTTATTTTGATGAGTAGGTTTGTTAACTTTCTTTGTAGTTACCTTATAATTTATCCTTATCTTCCTAGGTTTGATCCAGTCTATTATTACTTGCTATCACCTTGCCTTCCTCTCCATTAGAAAGTTCTATACCTGCATCATTTATTCCCTCTTTTATCATTCTGATGTTGTCATTTGCAGATTAACCTCTCTTGTTCCCTGTTGTAAATCTTTTGGTTTTGAACAGTCCATGAGAGTTCATTTCATAGGTTGGTATCTGGCTGGTATGGTCTTTCGTCCTAAATTCAGGCATTCGTCTGATGTTGTTTGTTCTCAGACTGAAAGAATTTGTTTAATAATTCTTGTAAGTTTGGTTTGGTTTTTACATATTCCCTTAATTTCTATTTATCTGGAAAAGTCCTAATTTCACCATCATTTATGAGCTAGAGTTTTACAGGATATATTATTCTTGGTTGGCAATTTTTTTCTTTCAAGGTTTTATATCTGTCATCCCATTGCCCTCTTGCCTGCATGGTTTCTGCCAAGTAATCAGAGCTTAGTCTTATAGTTTCCCCTCTGTATGTGACTTTTGTTTTTCTCCAGCTGCTCTCAGGATTCTTTGTCTTTGGTTTTAGTGAGAGTGATCATGATTATGATATGTGATTATGGTATGCCTCAGTGATTTTCTTATGAGGACTATCTTATATGGGTTTCATTGAGCTTCTTGGATGGCCAGCTTTTCATCTGTCATATTAGGGAAGTTTTCTGTCAGCAGTTCTTCAATGATTCTGTGTTTTCCTTTTTCTCCTCCTGTTCTGGAACTCCGATCACTCACATAATTTTACTTTTGATTGTGTCCCACACAATTCTCAGGGTTTCTTCATTTTTATTTATACCTTTTTCTGATTTCTCCTCAAAGTTGTATCCAAGTGTTTGTTTTCAGTTTTGCTGATCCTGTCTTCCATTGTTTCAAGCCCGCTCTTCAGTCCTTCTATGACACTGTCCATTTCTGAAATCTTTTTGTTTATCTTTTGGATTTCTAATTGTTGTTTTTGTATGATTTCTAGTGGTGAATTTATTTTTGCATTTTGTTCCTGTATTATTTTCTTGAATTCTTCCAATTTTTTCTGCATTTCCCGTGGATTTATCTGCCTTTTCCATGAATTTGTCTATTTTTCCTCATCTTTATCTGCTTCTTGCTTCAACTCTTGGATAGCTCTTAATATTAGAGATTTGAATTCCCCATCAGGTAGTTCTAGTGCCTTTTCTTCTACTGGAAAGTCATCTGGTGTTTTGTTTTGGAATCCTACTGGAACCATCCGGGTTTTTTTTTTATGTTTTGTTATTTTCTACTTTCTTCAGGACATTCAGTAGTTATTTTCTTCGTTTATGGACTGTAGATTTGTTTTGTCCTGCTTTTTTGTTTTATTTGGTTATGTATGAATGGGCAGGCTGTGCATTCTTTGTTGTTTGCTGATCTGTTGACACAATCTTTTTATATATTTTTTTTATTGTACTTTAGGTGAAGGTTTACAGAACAGATAGTTTCTCATTAAGCAGTCAGTACACATATTGTTTTATGACATTGGTTAACAACCCCATGACATGTCAACCCTCTCCCTTCTCAATCTTTTTTTTTTTTAGTGAAAATATACATTGCCAAAGATACACCATTTCAAAAATTTCTACATGCACCGTTCAGTGACATCGATTACGTTCTTCCAGTTGTGCTGCTATTCTCACTTTACATGAAGGTTTACAGAACAAAATAGTTTCTCATTAAACAGTTAGTATACATCTTGCCCTACAAAAATGGGACTTTCAGTAGTTATTTTTCTCATTTATTGATTGTAGATTTGTTTACTTCATCCTTTTTTTTTTTAGTATGTCTGAGCAGGCTAACTGTGTGTTCTTTGTTGTTTGTCTGTGGGCACGATACGTTTCACCTCCTTCTGCAATTTGTTGGGTTAGTTCTTCAGATATGGTACAGCAGGGCAAGTCTAGCTGAAGAGGAGTTTCTGGGATGGATTGTTTGTGGCACTTACTACAGCCACCAGGGTGTGTTGGTAATCAGTGCAGGGCAGGTTCCAGTAGGCCGTGCCTGTGCTACTTAGTGGTGTGATGTTAAGTGCTCGGTGCAGGTAGGCAGGATGGAAGAGGGAGATTGTGATGTGTGGCGCTAAGATGGGTATGGGAGAGAGGAGAGAGGAACAGGAGCCAAAAACATACAAACAAAAAAGTGTGTTAGGGGAGCTTGCCTTTGGAGTGGAGAGATGAGAGACTATGAAATGGAGAAAAACACAAAGGGGAAGAAGAAGAAAAAAAAAGACTGAATAAATTAAAATTAGAAAGAAAAAAGGAAAGCAAAGCTCCCAGGGATCCCACCAGTATGGCTACAAGGTCTGGGGAAGTTGTTCCCAGGTGTTGAAGTAAAGCCTGGCTAGGAGGTGTAAAGGTATTCAGCGCCAGGTATTCAGGGGACAGGAAGAGAAGGAAGGTATAGAGAGATGAGAAACTGAGTAATGAAGAAACACAAAAAGGGAAAAAGAGGGAAAAGAAAACAAAACAAATTTAAAAAACAAAAAGAAAAACCCCCCAAAAAAGGAAGAAAAAAAAACACGAGAAAAGAAATGCTCTCAGGGATCCCTCTATGTGTCTGCATAAGCTGAGGGGGTAGGGCCCCAGCCATGCAGCACTGCCTTGCCAGAACAGGGTCCTAACTCGAGAAAAGAAAAAGAAAACAAACAAACAATTCAAAACAAACAAACAAACAAAAAGCCCTGGGATCCCACCAGCATGACAGCACGGACCAGAAAGCAGTTCCACACTCAAAAAGAGATCCACAGCCCCTCAGGAAGAAGCAAAGATGGCAGATAGAGCCAGGTATTTGAGCAAAAGGAGGGGGAGGTGGTGAGAGGCAAGGAAGAAATCAAAAGAAGCAGAAAAAGGCAACCCCAGCAGCCAACAAATGGCACTCAGGGAGTTGACCAGAACAGCAGGTGGAATCCAAGCAGCCAGTGCCTTCCAGCCAAGAGACTGGCCACAGGAAGCAAAGGAGGCCAAGTGAGGGTGAAGAAGTGTGGGGGGGTGGGAAAGTGTGTATCACCAGTTACAAGTTGGTCTGTCTCCTACTGGAGGCTCCGTGAAGCTGCTTTCTCCTACCCCCTATTTGCTGGTCTCTGACAGGAGTCCAAGATGGCGGATCCATGCTGCATTAGCAGATAGGGGACCTCCCCATGTATATCTCCTGGTTCTCTGTTCTCTGTCAGTTTCTTATTCCATTTGGTGCTTGGCTGAGTTCTTTATCTCTTCATTTGATGTTCAGGGTTTCAGAAGTGCTGTTTTCTCTGTTTGGCTTAGTTTTTCAAATCTTTGCTGTGGAGGGACGGTGTGGTGCTTCTGCCGAGAGTGCCGTGTTGCTGGAAGTGGACACGATATTTTTCACCTCCTTGTCCAATGGGCAGGAACAGTCCCTTGGCTATGGAGCAGCAGGGCATGTCCAGCTGTAGGGGAGGAGCTGGGATGGGTTGTTTGTGGCACATACTGGGGCTGACAAGGTGAGCCAGGGATCAGTGTAGGGCAGGTTCTGGTAGACCATGCCTGTTCTGCTTCTGAGTGCAGTGCTTAGCACATGGTGCAGATAGGCAGGAGGAAGGAGAAGGGGGAGGTTGTGAAGTGTGGAGCTAGGTTGGGTATGGGAAGGAAGAAGAGTAACAAGAGTCCAAAAAAAAGTGCCAAGGGAGACAGACATTGGAGTGGACAGATGAGAAACTGAGAAATGAAGAAAAACAAAAAAGAAATAAATACATTAAAAAAAAAAATGCTCCCAGAGATCCCACCAGTGCAGCTGCATAGACTGGGGAAGCAGCTCCTAAGCTGTGCACTCCAACCCAGCTAGAAGAGGTGGAGATGATGCACAGCACCAGGTATTCAGGAGACAGGAAAAGAAGTTAAGTAGAAAGAGATGAGAAATCAAGAAATGAGGAAAAATAAAAAGGAAAAAAAAAGAAAGAGAAAACAAACAAACAAACAACAAAAACCCCCAGGGATTCTACCAGCATGGTGTCATGGACTGGGGCAGTAGTTCCCCAGCTAAGCGGTGCTTCACAGTCTGTCAAGAAGAAGCAAAGATGGCATACAGAGTCAGATGTTCAAGAGAAAGAAGGGAGAGGAGATGAGAGGTAGAGAAGAAACAAAAAGAGACTGGAAAAAGTAACACCAGCAACAAAGAAATGGCACTGAAGAAGCCAGCCAGTGTGGCCAGAACAAATCTGCGCAGCATGGAACCAGCACCTCCCATGCCAAGGTTAAGGCCCGCTGGGAAGTAGCAGACTAGGAAGCTAAGGATCTGCCTGCCGAGAAGCTGTGGATTATCCTGCTGAGAAGCTTCGGATAGGACCGCCATTAAGCAGTGGATTGGCACTCTGGGAATCCAAAGATCAGCCAACCAGGAAGCTGCAGACCAGCCTGCTGGGAAGCGACAAAGGCTGAGCAGAGGGAGGCAGGGTGAGAGGGTGGGAAAACGTGTATTGCTAGTTACCAGGTGCTCTGTCTCCTGCTGGGAGCTCTGTGAATCTGTTTTCCCATACTCCCTGTCCACTGATCTCAGACAGGAGTCCAAGATGGTGGATCTGTGCTGCATTAACTGATAGAGGAACTGCACTCATAACTCTCCTTGCTGTCTGTTCTCTGTCAGTTTCTTATTCCATTCAGTGCTTGGTTGAGTTCTTTATCTCTTCATTTGACATTTAGAGTTCCAGGATTAACGTTTGTCTCTGTTTTACTTAGTTTTTCAGGTCTTTACTGTGGAGTGATGGCATGGTGTTTCTGTCTATAGCGCCATGTTGGCTCTGCCTCTCCCCTCATAGTTTATTTTTCTAAACAAATTCAGTAGCCTTACAACAGGAATTTTGGTGAGTGAAACTAACTGTCTAATTACATCCACAAAGGCAACTGAATAATCAAAAAGGAAAGAAAACCAGGCATGGTCTGTTCAAGCATCAGCAATAGATAACCCAGTTTGAAGAGTTTAAGTCATGATCACAGTAGTCGCAACCCTTGATGCCATTGACAAGAGAGCCCCAGACAGTGATCAGGGTACTTAGGAAACAGGATCAAGGCACCTGGAGAAAGAGGCCCCTAGAAGGCAGCAGGGGTCAAAACGTAGGCTAAATGGAATTCAAAGCATAGCTCCAGTGCCAGAAGAGAAATAGAGGCAGAAGTCCAGTCCTAAAGAACTAGAGAAGTAGCAAATGTTGTGACTGAATGATTCATAGTTACCCAGAAATCTTATATAGCCATAAGGTCAATGGACACCAAAGCTTCCATTCGGAAAGTCTTACTCATCCACACATGATTTGCTCTAAGTCGGAGTATTCTAAACCAGGTTGTGGAGAACATCAGTGACTTCACATGGGAGGGCCAGGGGGAAGGTAGGACCTTTAACATAAAGGAATAACCATTAAAAAAAAAAAAAACCTTCATTAAGCAGGCAACAAGGGAAAAGCTGATGATAAACTGTTAAGTGAAAAAAGTAAAATGCTAAATTCTCAGCAGAGCCAACATGGCACTAGAGACAGAAGCACCATGTAGTCTCTCTGCAGCAAAGACCAAAAAAACTAAGTAAAACAGACACAAATATCAATCCTGGAACCCTAAGTGTCAAATGATGTGATAAAGAACTCGATCAAGCACCAAATGGAAGAAGAAACTGACAGAAGAGAGAATGAAGAGAGCTCTGGAATAGAAGTCACTTACCAGGTAACATGGCACAGATTCACCATCTTGGACCACAGCCCCCAAGTACCACAAATAGAGAGTACTGGGAAGGCAACATCACAGAGCTTCCAACAGGAGACAGAGCACCCAGTAACCAGGGATGCACACTTTCCCACCCCCTACCCTTCTTGCCTCTAAGTGGCCTCCTGCCCTTTTCAACAGGCTCAGTAGCTCAGCCAGACAGACACTGGCTCACTCCTGACCAGGCTAGCCCCACCCCCAAAGCCCAGTTCCCTCAGTGCCATATTTTTATTGTTGTTGGTGTTTTTTTGGGGGGGAGGGTTGTTTCTTCTCTATCTCTCCATTCCTTCCTTTCCTTTTTTCCACTCACCTTGCCTTGTGCTCCATCACTGCCCCTTCTCAAAGGGTGGGCTGCACTGCCGGGCTAGAGATCCACCAACACATGGCCTCCCTGGGTCTGTGTTGTGCCTACCAGCCACCTCTCTCAGAACCATATTTTTTTAATTTGTTTGCTTTTCTTCCTGTTTCTTCTCTCTCTCTCCCTTCCTTCCTTTCTTTTCTCCTGCCCACCTATCCCTGTGTGCCACCCCCACCCCTTCTCAAAGTGCTGTGCTGCACTGCTTAGCTAGAGAGCCACCAGCACATGGCCTTCCCGGGTCTGCATGGCCATCACTGGCCAGATTCCTCAGCACCATTTTTGTTTGGTTGTTTTGTTGTTTCTTCTCTCTGTCTCTCCCTTCCTTCCTTTCCTTTCTCCTGCCCACCTAGCCCTGTACATTGCCCCCCCCCCCACCCTCTTGATGGGCTCAGCTAGAGAGCCACTGGCACATAACTTCCCCAGGTATGTGTTGCCCCCACAGACTGGCTCCCTCAGTGCCATATTTTTTATTTTTCTTTATTTTTCTCCTTCTTCCTTTTCCTTCTTCCTCCACCTAGGCCCTGAGCTGCCTCTGCCCCTTCTTAAGGGGCCATGCCACGCCACCCAGTGAGAGAGACACTGGCTCACCACCACCCTGATTCCACCCTGCCCCCAACAGCTGGCTCCCCCAGCACCATGTTTATTTTTTGTTATTGTTGTTATTTTGTTGGGTTTTTGTTGTTGTTATTGTTTCTTTTCTGTCTCTCTCCCTTCTTTCTTTTCCTTTCTCCCATCCACCAAGCCCCGTGTGCCACCCCAACACCTTTTTGACAGACTGAGCTGCACTGCTGGGCTAGAAAACCACCGGAACACAGCCTCCCAGGGTCTGCCCTGCCCCCACCCACTGAATACCAGTCTTTCCATTTTCTTTTCTTTTTTTCCCTCATTTTTATGCTTCTGTTTCTCTCTCTTCTATCTCTCACACACTTAGTGCCACATATCACATCCTCTCCCTTCCCTCCTGCCTAACTGCAGTGGGCCCCAAGTGCTGCACCCCAAACAACACCAGTTTGGATCACTGGGTACCCAGACCCCACCTTACACTTCCCCTGGCCCTGCCCTGATGGCCCCAGTTTGTGCCACAAATGACCCTTCCCCATGCCTACCCCCCACAGGGCCTGCCCTGCTGCACCATAGCTGAGCAAACATTCCCCCCACCTAGACAATACGGTGAGAAGTATCATGCCCACAGATGAGTAAGCAACAAAACATGCCCAGGCCACCTTCCCAGACATAAACAAATAAAACAAAAAAGCAGGATGAAACAAAAAAATCTACAATTAATAAATGAAGAAAATAATTACTGAATGTCCCAGAGACAGCAACAATATCAAAACATATTTGAAAAAGGACAGAATGGCTCCACTAAGCAACAAAAATATAACATCAGATGACATTTCCATAGAAGAAAAGGCACTGCAAATACCTGATAGGGAATTCAAAAGTCTAATATTCAGGGTTGACCAAAGGATTTGGAGAGAGATAAAGGAAAACACAGACAAAACTAAGGAAAAATAGACAGAATTATGGAAAATACAGACAAAATAAGGGACAATACAGACAAAGCAATGGAAGAATTCAGGAAAACAATACAGGAACAAAATATCAAAATAAATAAAAAACTAGAACTCATACAAAAACAACAATTAGAACTCCAAAAGATAAACAACAAGATTTCAAAAATGGACAATGCAATAGAAGGTTTTAGAAGGAAATTTGAAACAATGGAAGGCACAATCAGCAAAATTGAAGACAAATCCTTTTGATACCATTTTGAGGAAAAATCAGAGATAAGAATGAAGAAAACCTGATAACAGTGTGGGATGCAATCAAGAGAAAAAATTGTGCGTGATTGGACTTCCAGAACGTGGGGATAAAATGGACAACACAGAGAGGGTGATTGAAATTGTTGACAGAAGACTTCCCTAATATCATGAAAGATGAAAAGCTGACCATCCAAAAAACTCAACATACCCTACATAAGATAGTCTTGGAAAGAAAATCACTAAGACATATCATAATCACATCCACCAAAATCAAAAGAAAAGAAAGAATCCTGAGAACAGCTCAAAGCAAAAAGTCTCATACAAAGGGGAAACAATAAGATTAACTCTGATTACTTGACAAAAACCATGCAAGCAAGAAGGCAATGGAATGACATATATAAAACCCTGAAAGAAAAACATGGCCAACCAAGAATCATATATCCTGCAAAACTCTCACTCAAATATAATGCCAAAATTAGGGTATTTCCAGACAAACAGAAATTAAGAAGCATATGTAAAAACCAAATCAAACTTAAAAGAATTATTAAAGGGAGTCCTTCCTTTGGAGAACCAACAACATCAGACAACAGCCTGAATCTAGGACACAAAAGAGCATCAGCCAGATACCAACCTAGGTAATGAACTCTCAAGGATAAAACAAAACTAAAATATTTACAACAGGGAACTAGAGAGATCAATCTGTAAATGACATCAGAACAATCAAAGAGGAAATAAACAGTGTAGGTATAGAACTTTCAAATGGAGAGGAAGTCAAGGTGATATCAAGTAATAAAAGACTAGTTCAAACTTAGGAATATGGGGTAAATTTCAAGGTAACCAGAAATAAAGTTAACAGACCTACTCATCAAAATAAAGAAGAAAAACATGAAGTCTCACTCAACACAAAATCTACAAAAATGAAAGAAACGAAACGTCTACAAATAAAAGGAATTCAACACGGGAAAGTAAGAGGAACAAAGAAAACATAAGCACCACAAAAAAAAGCACTTCAAAATGACAACAATCAGCTCACACCGATCAATAATCACAAAGAACACAGTGGCTTCAATGCACCCATAAGGAGACAGAGAGTGATAGAATGGATAAAAAAAACAGGATCCATCAATATACGGTCTACAAGAGACACACCTTAGAAACAAAGACATAAATTTATTAAAAATCAAAGGATGTAAAAATATGTATCAAGAAAACAACCAAAAAAGGAGTAGGAGTGACAATACTAATCTCAGGTAAAATAGACTTTAAAACAAAATCCACATAAAAGAGAAGGAAGGACATAACATAATAATGAAAGGGACAATCCGCCATGAGGACATAACCATAAAAAATATCTATGCACCCAATGACAGGGATCCAAAATACACAAAACAAACTCTAACAGCACTGAAAAGAGAAATTGAGAGTTCCACAATAATAGTAGGAGACTTCAACACACACTCTCAGGAAAGGGCAGAATATCAAGAAAGAAACTCAACAAGATACAGAAGATCTAAAGGCCACAGTCAGCCAGCTTGACCTCACAGACATAAATAGAAGCCTCCACCCAACAGCAGTAAAGTTTACATTCTTTTCCAATGCACATGGAATGCTCTCCATAATAGACCACATCTTAGGCCACAAAGCAATTTCTACCAACAAAATCCAAAACAGTGAGATAATACAAAGTATCTTCTGTGATCACAACACTATCAAAGTAGAAATTAATAACAGGAAGAGCAAGGGAAAAAAAATACATGGAAACTGAATAACACCTTACTTAAAAAAAAACTACTGGGTAATAGAAGAAATCAAACATGGAATCAAAAAATTTCTAGAATTAAATGAGAATGAAAACATATCATATCAAAACCTTTGGGACACAGGAAAGACAGGGCTCAGAGGTCAATTCATAGCAATAGATGCACACATCAAAAAAGAAGAAAGGAACAAAATCAAAATGTTAGCTATACAACTTGAACAAATACAGAGAGAAGAGCAAAAGAAGACCACGGCCACCAGAAAAAATGAAATAATAAAGATCAGAGCATAAACAAATGAAATAGAGAACAGAAAACCAATAGAAAGAATCAACAAAACCAAAAGTTCTTTGAAAGGATCAACAAAGTCGACAAACCACTGGCCAAACTGACAAAAGCAAGACAAAAGCAGATGATATGACTCTGTACATAGAAAACTCAGAAGACTCCACGGGAAAACTACTGGAACTAATAGAAAGATTCAGGAGAGTAACAGGATACAAGATAAACATACAAAAATCAGTTGAATTCCTATAAATCAATGAAGAGAACTACAAAAAAGAAATCAGGAAAGCCATACCATTTATAATAGCTCCACACAAAAAACAAAATAAGAGGACTTCCAGCAAAATTGCACTTTAGGCAGAAGCACCACGCCATCCCTCCACAGCAAAGATTGGAAAAATTAAGCCGAACAGAGAAAACAACAATCCTAAAACCCTAAAACATCAAATGAAGAGATAAAGAACTCAGCCAAGCACTAAATGGAGTGAGAAAACTGACAGAGAACAGAGAGCGAGGAGAGATTCATGTAGCAGTCCCCTATCAGCTAACGCAGCGCAAATCCACCATCTTGGACTCCTATCAGAGACCAGCAAACGGGGTAAGAGAAAGCAGCTTCATGGAGCTTCCAGCGGGAGACAAAACAACCAGTGATTTGCGATATATGCTTTCCCATCCCCCACCCTTCTTCAACCCCACTCAGCTTCCTCTACTTCCCGTGGCCACAATCTCTTGTCCAGGAAGAACTGGCTGCTTGGATTCCACCCACCCTAACAGCCCGGCTCTCTGAGTGCCATTTGTTGGCTGCTGGTGTTGCTTTTTTCCGCTTCTTTTGATTTCTTCCTTACCTCTCACCACCTCCCCCTCCTTTTGCTCAAATACCTGGCTCCATGCACCATCTTTGCTTCTTCCTCAGGGGCTGTGGAGCTCTGTTCCAGGGTAGAGCTGCTTCCCGGTCTGGTCTGCCACGCTGGTGGGATCCCGGGGCTTTTGTTCCTTTGTTTGTTTTGAATTGTTTGTTTGTTTTCTTTTCCTTTTCTTGAGTTGGGACCCCTTTCTGGCCAGGCGGTGCTGCATGGCTTGGAAACTGCCCCCTCGGCTTGCACAGATGTGCAGACGGATCCCTGAGGACATTTATTTTTTTGTTGGGTTTTTTTTGTTTGTTTTTTTGGGGGGGGGCTTTTCTTGTTCTTTTTTTTAAATTTGCTTTGTTTTCTTTTCCCTCTTTTTCCCTTTTTGTCTTTATTAATTACTCAGTTTCTCATCTCTCTATATCTTCCTTCTCTTTCTGTTCCCTGAATACGTGGCATTGTATATCTCTAAGCCTTCTAGCCAGGCTGTACTGCAATACCTGAGAACAACTTCCCCAGATCTCATAGCCGCACCAGTGGGGTCCCTGGGAAATTTGCTGTTCTTCTCCCTTTGCAACTTTTATTTATTCATTCTTTTCTTTTTTTTTCTTCCTCTTCCCCTTTTTATTTTTCTCCATTTCATAGTCTCTCATCTCTCCACTCCAATGGCAAGCTCCCCAGCATTCTTTGTTTTTGTTTGTATGTTTTTGGCTCCTGTTCCTCTCTCCTCTCTCCCATATCCATCTTGGCTCTACACATAACAATCTCCCCCCTACATCCTGCCTACCTGCACCATGCACTTAACATCACACCACCAAGCAGCATAGCCACGGCCTACTGGAACCTGTCCTACACTGATTACTGACCTGCCCTGGTGGCTGTACTAAGTGCCACAAACAACCCATCCCAGTAACTCCTCTTCAGCTAGAACTGCCCTGCCATACCATATCTGAGTGACTGGTCCTGCCAATTGGAGAAGGAGGTGAAAAGTATTGTGCCCACAGACGAGCAAACAACAAAGAACACAGTCAGCCTTCTCAGAAATAGTCAAAAAAAAATTTTAAATAAAGGGAAAAAACAAACAAATCTACAATCAATAAATGAGAAAAATAACTACTGAATGCCCCGAAGACAGCAGACAATATCAAAACATTTACAAAAACAGGACAGGATGGTTCCAGTAGGTGTCCTAAGTAAAATACCAGATGATTTTCCAGTAGAATAAAAGGCACTAGAACTACCTGATAGGGAATTCAAATCTCTAATACTCAGAATTCTCCAAGAGCTGAAGCAAAAATCAGACAAAAATGAGGAAAAAAAGCACAAATTCATGGAAAATTCAGGCAAAAAATTGGAAGAATTCAGAAAAATAATGCAGGAACAAAATGCAAAAATAAATTCAAAACTAGAAAATATACAAAAACACAATTAGAAATCCAAAAGATGAACAACAAGATTTCAGAAATGGACAGTGTCATAGAAGGGCTGAGAAGCAGATGAGAAATGGTGGAAGACAAGATCAGTGTAATTGAAGACAATCACTTGGATACAACTCTGTTTGAGGAAAACTCAGAAAAAAGAACAAAGAAAAATGAAGGGACCTTGAGAGTTATGTGGGATACAATCAAAAGCAAAAATTTTCGAGTGATTGGAGTTCCAGAATGGAGGAGAAAACAGAAAACACAGAGAGGATCATTGAAGAACTGCTGACAGAAAACTTCCCCAATATCGTGAAAGATGAAAATCTGGCCATCCAAGAAGCTCAACGAACCCCATAAAAGATGGACCCCAAAAGAAAATCACCAAGACATATCATAATCACACTTGCCAAAACCAAAGACAAACAAAGAATTCTGAGAGCAGCTCATGAAAAACAATAAGTCACATACAGAGGAGAAAAATAAGACTAAGCTCAGATTATTTGGCAGAAACCATGCAGGCAAGAAGGCAATGGGATGACATATATAAAATCTTGAAAGAAAAAAATTGCCATCCAAGAATAACATATCCTGCAAAACTCTCATTCAAATATGACGGTGAAATTAGGTCATTTCCAGATAAACAGAAATTAAGGGAATATGTAAAAGCCAAATCAAACTTACAAGAATTATTGAAGGAAGTTCTTAGATCTCAGAACAAACAACTTCAGCTCACAGGCAGAATCTAGGACACAGGATCGTACCAGCCAGATACCAGTCAAGGAAATCAACTCTCAAGGACTATCCAAAACCAAAAGAAATACAACAGGGAATCAGAGCAGTTAATCAGTAAATGACAACAAAGAGGGAATAAATGGCATAGGTATAGAACTTCTGATGGAGAGGAAGTCAAGGCAATACCAAGTAATGGTAGACTGCTTCAAACTTAGAAAGATAAGGGTAAAATTCATGGTAAACACAAAGAAAGTTAACAAACATACTCAGAAAAAAAAAAAAGGAAAAACATAAAGTCTCAGCAAAAACAAAACCTACAAAAACGAAAGAAATGAAAAACAAAAATCCACAAACAGAAGTAACTCAGCACAGGAGAGTAAAAAGAACAAAGAAAATGTCAGCACCACAAAAAAAAGCACTACAAAATGACAGCAATAAACACTTCTATCAATAATAACACTGAATGTAAATGGACTCAATGCACCCATAAAGAGACGAGAGAGACAGAATAGATAAAAAAACAGGACCCATCAATATACTGTCTACAAGAGACACACCTTAGAAACAAAGATGTGAATTTATTAAAACTTAAATGTTGGAAAAAAATATATCAAGCTAACAACTACCAAAAAAGAGCAGAAGTGACAATACTAATCTCGGTTAAAATAGCCTTTAAAACAAAATCCACCATAAAAGACAAAGAAGGACACTATATAATGATTAAGGGGATGATCTATCATGAAGACATAACCATAATAAACATCTACACACCCAATGACAGGGCTCCAAAATACATAAAACAAACTCTAACAGCACTGAAAAGAGAAATTGACAGTTCCACAATAATAGCAGGAGACTTCAACACACCACTCTCGATAAAGGACAGAACAACTAAGAAGAAACTCAGCAAAGATACAGAAGACCTAAGGGCACAATCAGCCAACTTGACCTCATAGACATATATGGAACATTCCATCCAACTGCTGCAAAGTACACATTCTTTTCCAATGCACATGGAACGTTCTCCAGAACAGACCACATCTTAGGCCTCAGAGCAATCATCAACAATATCCAAAACGTTGAGATAATTCAAAGTATCTTCTCTGAGCACAATGCCATCAGGGTAGAAATTAACAACAGAAAGAGCAAAGAAAATAAAAATCAATTAATTGGAAATTGAATAACACCCTCCTTACAAGTCATAGGGTACTAGAAGAAATCAGAGATGGAATCAAAAAATTCGAGAATCAAATGAGAACGAAAACACATCATACCAAAAGCTTTGGGACACAGCAAAGGCAGTCCTCAGAGGACAATTTATAGCAATAGATGCACATATCAAAAAAGAAGAAAGGGACAAAATCAAAACATTAACTGCAGAACTCAAACAAATAGAGAACAGAAAAAAATTCCCACAGCCACCAGAAGAAAGGAAATAATAAAGATCAGAGCAGCAATAAATGAAATAGAGAACAGAAAAACAATAGAAAGAATCAACAAAACCAAAAGTTGGTTCTTTGAAATAATTAACAAAATCGACAAACCACTGGCCAGACTGACAAAGAAAAACAGGAGAGGACGCAAATAACCCAAATAAGAAATGAAATGGGGGACATTACAACAGACCCAACTGAAATAAAAAGAATTATAACAGAATAGTATGAAAAACTATACTCCAACAGATTTGATAACCTAGAGGAAATGGATAAATTTCTAGAAACACACGGACTACCAAAACTACAACAAAGTGATGTCGAAAATCTGAACAGACCCATAACAAGAGAAGAGATTGAAAAGGTAATACAAAAAAACTCCCAACCAAAAAAAGCCCTGGCCCAGATGGCTTCACTGGAGAATTCTACAAAACATTTACAGAAGAGCTTGCACTAGTACTACTCAAACTATTTCAGAGCATAGAAGAGGAAGCAACACTTCCAAATTCATTCTGTGAAGCCAGCATAACGCTGATACCAAAACCAGGCAAAGACGTCACAAAAAAAGAAAATTACAGACCAATATCTCTCATGAATATAGATACAAAAATTCTGAACAAAATTCTAGCCAATAGAATTCAGCATCATATCAAAAAAATAATACACCACGACCAAGTAGGATTCATACCAAGTATGCAAAGACGGTTCAACATTAGAAAATCAATCAACGTAATCCACCACATAAATAAAAGGAAAAAAAGAATCACATGATCATCTCAGTTGACAGAGAAAAGGCATTTGACAAAGTCCTACACCAATTCCTGATAACAACTCTCAATAAAATAGGTATAGAAGGGAAATTTCTCAACATAATAAAGGGCATCTATGCAAAACAAGTGGCCTATATCATTCTTAATGAAGAGAGGCTGAAAACATTCCCCTTGAGAACAGGAACAAGACAAAGATGCCATTTATCACCAATCCTATTTAACATTGTACTGGAAGTTCTAGTTAGAGCAATAAGGTAAGAAAAAGAAATAAGGGCATCCAAATTGGTAGTGAAGAAGTTAAACTGTCCCTGTTTGCAGATGATATGATACTATACATAGAAAACCCTAAAGACTCCATGAGAAGTCTACTGGAACTAATAGAAAGATTCAGCAGAGTAGCAGGATACAAGATAAATGTACAAAAATCAGTTGGATTCCTATACACCAGTAAGAATGATGAAAAGGAAATCAGGAAAACAATACCATTTATAATAGCCCCTAAAAAGATAAAATACTCAGGAACAAACCTAACCAGGGATGCAAAAGACCTATACAAATAAAACTACAAAACACTACTGCAAGAAACCCAAAGGGATCTACATAAATGGAAAAACATACCATGCTCATGGATAGGTAGACTCAACATCGTGAAAAGGAAAATTCTACCCAAAGCAATTTACAAATACAATGCAATCTCAATCCAAATACCAACAACATTCTTCAAAGAGATGGAAAAACTAATTATTAACTTTATATGGAAAGGGAAGAAGCCCCGAATAAGTAAAGCACTACTGAAGAAGAAGAATAAAGTTGGAGGACTCACTACCTGACTTCAGAACCTACTATACAGCTACAGTAGTCAAAACAGCCTGGTACTGGTACAACGACAGATACATTGACCAATGGAACAGAATTGAGAACCCAGATGTAAATCCATCCACCTACGGTCACTTGATCTTCGACAAGGGCCCAAAGTTCATCAAATGGGTAAAAGACAGTCTTTTCAACAAATGGTGCTGGGAAAACTGGATATCCATTTGCAAAAAATGGAACAGGAAACATACCTCACACCGTATAGAAAAACTACTTCAAAATGGATCAAAGGCCTGACTATAAAGCCTAAAACTATAAAGTTCATAGAAGAAAAAATAGGACCAACACTTCAGGCCTTAATACATGGCATTAACAGGATACAAACCATAACCATCAATGCACAAAATCCAACAGATGAGCTAGATAACTGGGATCTTCTAAAAATCAAACACCTATGCTCTTCAAAAGACTTCACCAAAAGAGTAAAAAGAGAACTTACAGACTGGGAAAAAAACTTTGGACAGTACAAGTCAGACAAAGGTCTAATCTCCATAATCTACAAGAAAATCCAACACCTCTACAACAAAAAGACAAATCATCCTATTAAAAAATGGGCAAAGGAAATGAACAGACACTTCACCAAAGAAGACATTCAAGTGGCCAACAGACACACGAGGAAATGCTCGTGATCACTAGCCATTAGAGAAATTCAAATTAAAACCACAATGAGATACCATCTCACCCTGGCATTACTGGCATGAATCAAAAACACTGGAAATAACAAATGTTGGAGGGGCTGCGGGGAGATCAGAACTCTTATGCACTGCTGGTGGGAATGCAAAATGATACATCCATTTTGGAAAATGATATGGTGCTTCCTCAGAAAGCTAGAAATAGACATACCATTCGATCCAGCAATCCCACTCCTAGGAATATATCCTAGAGAAATAAGAGTCGTCACTCAGGAAAGACATATGCACACCTATGTTCATGGCAGCTTTGTTCACAATAGCAAAACGATGGAAACAACATAGATGCCCATCAACAGAAGAATGGATAAACAAACTATGGTACATACACACAGTGGAGTACTATGCAAAGAGAAAGAACAATGACGAATCTGTGAAGCATCTCATAACATGGATGAAACTGGAGGAGATTATGCTGAGTGAAATAAGTCAATCACAAAAGGAGAAATATTGCATGAGACGTGTATTGTAAAAACCCATGAAAAAGTTCACACACAAAATGTAACAATCTTTGTTGGTTACCAGGGATGGGAGGGTTGGGGGGAAATACTAAATAGGCAATAGATAAGTGGTATCTTGGGTGAAGGGTGAGACAGTACACAATACAGGGGAAACCAGCACAACTTTTACAAGGGAAGGTCATGGAAGCTCCATAGACTCATCCAAACTCCCTGAGGGACTGAATTGCTGGGTGGAGGGCTGTTGGGACCATGGTCTCAGGGAACATCTAGCTCAATTGGCATAACACAGTTTATAAAGACAATGTTCTACGTTCTACCTTGGTGAGTAGCGTCTGGGTCTTAAAAGCCTGTGAGCAACCATCTAAGATACTCCACTGGTCTCATCCCTTCGGGAGCAGGGAGAATGAAGAGAACAGGATACAAGGAAAAGATTAGTCTGAAGGAATAATGGACCACAGCTACCAAGGCCTCCACCAGACTGAGTCCAGTACAGCTAGATGGTGCCCGGCTACCACCACTGACTGCTCTGACCGATCACAACAGAGGGTTCTGGACAGAGATGGAGAAGAATGTAGAACAAAATTCTAACTCACAAAAGAAAGACCAGATTTACTGGCCTAAAGGAGACTGGAGAAACCCCGAGAGTATGGACCCCAGACACCCTTTTAGCTCAGTGGTGAAGTCATTTCCGAGGTTCACAATTCCGCCGGGGAGTGGACAGCCCCATAAAACCAAATGGGACTAATGAGGCACAGCAGTCCAGGGACAAGGGCTAGAAGGCAGAAGGAGACAGGAAAGCTGGTGATAGGGAACCCAAGGTTGAGTATGGATAGTGTTGATGTGTTGTGAGGTTGTAAACCATTGTCATAGGGCAACATCTGTAGTAACTGTTAAATGAGAAACTCTTTTGTTCTGTAAGCCTTCATCTAAAGTGAGAATAGCAGCACAATTGGAAGAGAGTAGTTGATGTCAGTGAACTGTGCATGTAGAAATTTTTGACATGGTGTATCTTTGGCTATGTATATTTTCACAAAAAAAAAATGTCAAGAAGGGAGAGGGTTGACATGTTGCAGAGTTGTTAACCAACGTCATAAAACAATATGTGTACTACTGTTTCATGAGAAACTATTTGTTCTGTAAGCCTTCACCTAAAGTACAATAAAAATAAAGGAATAAAATAAAATACTTAGGAATAAATCAAACCTGGGATGTTAAATATCTATACTAAGAAAACTACAAAACACTACAGCAAGAAACCAAAAGTGACCTACATAGACGGAGAAACATACCTTGCTCATGGATAGGTAGACTCAAAGTTGTGAAAATGTCTATTGTACCCGAAACAATCTACAAATACAATGCAATCCCAATCCAAATACCAAGAGTGTTATTTAAAGAGTTGGAAAAACTAATCATTAACTTTACACTGAAAGGAAAGGGGCCCCAGATAAGTAAAGCACTATTGAAGAAAAAGAATAAAGTACCTAACCTCAGAACCTACTATACAGCTATGGTAGTCAAAACAGCCTGGTACTGGTACAATGACAGACACATTGACCAATGGAACACAATCGAGAACCCAGAAGTAAATCCATCCACCAGCTGTCACCTGATCTTCGACACAGGCCCAAAGTCCATCAAATGGAGAAAAGGCAGTCTTTTTAACAAATACTGCTGACAAAACTGGATGTCCATCTGCAAAAAAATGAAACAGGACCCATACATCACACCATACACAACAACTAATTCACAATGAATGAAAGATATCTAAATATAAAACCAAAAACTATAAAGCTCATAGAAGAAAAAAATAAGGTCAACGCTAGAGGCCCTAATACTCGACATAAATAGCATACAAACCATAACTAACAATACACAAACATCAGAAGATAAGCTAGATAACTGGGATCTTCTAAAAATTAAACACTTACATTCATCAAAAGACTTCACCAAAAGAGTGAAAAATAATCTACAGACTGGGCGAAAAAATTTGGTTATGACATATCCGACAAAGTTCTCATCTAAAATCTATAGGAAAATCCAGAAACTTTACAACAAAAAGACAAATACTCCAATTAAAAAAATGGGCAAAGGATATGAACAGACACTTCACCAAGACAACATTCAGGTGGCTAACAGACTCTTGAGGAAATGCTCCTAGTCACTAGCCATTAGAAAAATACAAATCAAAACTACAATGAGATACCATCTTACCCTGGCAATACTGGCATGAATCAAAAAAAAAAAACAGAAAATAACAATTGTTGGAGAGGCTGCAGGGAGATTGGAACTCTTATGCACTGCTGGTGGGAATGCAAAATGGTGCCACCATTTTGGAAAACGATGTGGTGCTTCCTTAAAAAGCTAGAGAGAAATAGCGTACGATCCAGCAATCCTACCCTTAGGAATATATCCTATGTCGCAGCGGCGACGGTTGTCAGGAAGGCAGAGACAGTACCCAAACACAACTCTTACAGAGAAGTGGGGCCAGGAGGGTCACTCTGAGGAGTCGAACCCCGGCTTCAGTCCCAGGAGTTTATTTATAGTCAATACAGCAAGCAGTGAAGCAAATAACAGAACAATGGGCTTTGGGAGCAGGCAAGGGAGAAGGAATTCAGGTAAACAAGCCAATCAGTAAAGGGACAATAGGTTTGGGAAAACAAGTTGTGACAAGTCTCAACATCTTGGGGACAAGTCTCAACATGCTGTGCAGCATAGAGGCCTGTGGGGGTTGCAGTTGTCAATAGTGCAGCCATGTTTAAATGGCATATATCCCCACATTTCCCCCCTTTTGTTTAGTTAATGGAATAAGAATCAAGAGGATCTTCACTGGTCCAACAAGTGTCCGTTAGGAGAAAGTAAAATTTTCTCTACGAGATAAAATCCAAGATTATCTCAGTTACTGTCTCCACACCTCAGGGCCTGGCATCTTAGTCCTTGTGAGCCCAGCTACAGCTGGGGCACACTCCATATGTTTAAGGAGGAGAAGTAGCATAGCTATGAGTAACACCTGGACTTAGTTGCCTAGATGGTGGCTATGGCAAGCTCTTTAAACTCACGGTGCTGGTTTTCCACCGGATACCATCTGGTTCTTCACCAGGTTACTAAGTAAGAGCGATGCTCTTATCAATTGCATAGCTGGAGTGAGTGGACTCAATGTGTCTTTCAGGTGTGTAAGACAATAGAGGATGATCTTATGAGGATAATATAATCCTCTGCACTAGTAATATCCTGATTGTTGGACCCATGGGTTTCTTCTGACTCTCAGTTTGTCAGGTAAACACTAACTTTTAACATCCGCTGAAATTATTATTCTTAAAGGCTTAAAGATTTATAAAGGCTCAAAGATTCATTAACAATCAAACAAGCAATGATTTACACAGCTTCACTATTACTTGGAAGGGAATCACTAGGAAGGGCAATTTACACATCATAACAGATTTAACAATCAAACACTGATTTACACAAATTTACTATCAATTGGAAAGGAATCATCTAACTTAGAAATCTATCTATACAGAAGCATCTAACTAGGAGAAGCAGAAAATATAAAGGAATTTACATATAACAAATTTTCTTTGGGAACTTACTGATTAACCAAATACAGGTAATTACTGATTATCAAAATAATAACATAGGAAGGGCCTTCTTAAGAGGAGGTCTTTATTTTTCCTGTCTCCTGTTTAGGTAACTGGTAGCGAATGGTCCAAGTGTAGAAGGCCAACTTCTGTTGGTGATGGGAGATCTTCAGGGAGTAGAGACATTGGATGACTATAAGGACGCACAAGACTATTAAACATCCTATAGCAAAAAGGATCCAGACACGGAGACTGAGTCCAGAGAACCAATGTGTGGGTCTGAGCCAGTAGGCAAAATCATTAAGCGTATTAAGTGTAACCTTATTAGACTCTGATTGTAATCTAAAGAGCTGCTCTTGTAATTGAAATTGTAATTTTTGAATATCACCTTTCAATGGAGAAGCAAAGCTAGCCAGAAGATAGTTTTTAACATCCTTCCAGGACTCATATGGAAGGGCTGTAACACAGAAGCGAGTGTATTCAGCATCACAGGTTAATTGAGAATGTTCCCATAGGGCTTCTTGTCATTCTCCAAGCCAAAGGACTGAGGCTTCTAAAGCACCCAGAGGCTTGAGGATCTCTTGATCAATATGTGCCATAGTTGGCATTTCAGAAGTAACATTTTGCATATAAGTGTTAAACTGCTGGGCGGTCTGAATAGATTGGGAGAGAGCTATGGCAGCGGTAGCTGCCGTAGCAGCAATAGCAGTGGCTGTGATAATCGAGGCTATGAGAATTCCAAGAAACCTTTTAGTTCATATTTTCTGTAATGCATTAACAACCTGAGCGAGGGGGGAACTATCTTGCCAAGGGCGTGTAAGGTTAACGGGCAGCCAAAGGTGGCTTTTTTGTTGAAGAACAAATACAGAATTGATGTTAACAGTGGAGACATTTTGCCTGGACAGACATGGAGTAATCCAAGTAGAGCCACTGGATAATGTTAATTGGAAAGAGGCATTTATTTTAATGATATCCGGAGGACTACAAGTTATAGCAAAAATGTATGGTTGAGATGTGCATATAAGCACAGAATCGTTATGGTCATGGAGGGTCCATTGTAATTTGGGGAGTGGGTTCTTGGCATCCTTTGTTCCCCTCAGAAAGGTTCCTGAACAGAGAGTTCTTTCATAAAAAGGGAGACCTAATCACCAAGAAAGGATTTTTAATGGGGAAAAATGAGTAGTTGAATAACATAAGCAAAGAATGGGTCCGGCTAGGCCAGGATTCCAGGACTTAGAATGTCTTAGGTAATGGTATGGGGTTGCCCACTGCCAAGTAGAGTGATTTGGTAATAAAATTAAACCTTGAGGGCCCCAATTTTCTAGTGAAATGTTGAAAGGGAGAGAGTATGAAGAAAAGTTAGTAGTTCAACAAGTAACCAAAGTATTATCGATAGGGTCTGTAAGAGATAGCTGTGGGTGTTGACATACAGGGATGGAAGGGGGTGAGTGAGTAATATAGGTACTGAACGTGCCGTTAATGCCTATGGCTTTAACAAAAAATTGCTTAGAATAGGCTGGTTGCTTATAGGTGCCATTGTAGTAAATGTAATTCATATACCATTGTTCTAGTATAGGCACGCACACAGAAGCAGTGCGTGGCTGGGTAGTGAAACACAAAGGAAGGGCGTCAGCATATATTGTCCAATTTGTAGACAGTACAAACCATCCCTCTTCAGGGGAGTTAGTAAGTAGTTTGGAATAGGCCAAATATTGTCCCCCAGTAACGACAGTATCATTAGAGGAAAGAGGGTGCTCTGGTTCTTCCCAAGTAACTGGGTGGAAGACAGGGGGGCTAAGAACATAAGCCCAATAGGTGGTTGGGGCAGAGGTTGCTGGTATCTGAGAAAGGGGGAGGAGGAGAACACGTACCAAACTTAGGAATAGATTTTTAGGTGTAGGTGGGGCACCTGTAGTTGAGAGGATATGTTCGGCTTTCGAGGAGAGGGCTTTCAGACCTCCCCATGTTACTGGTATTGCGGAGCTCTGTTGTTCATTCTCCTTCCCTGGGGGAGGGGGTGATGAAGTCAGTTGTGGCTCTGGAGTCGGATCGTACGGCGGCTATGGCAGCCGCAGCAGGGGCAGTGGTGGCGGTTCCCAGCGGAAGGATGGTGGCTGTTGCTGGGTCATGATACAGTTTTACTAATCAGGCGGGAATCCAAAGTGGACCTGTGGGAGACAAAACAGCCACATACCCTCGCTTCCAGGTTAATAATTCTACAGGTCCTTGCCAGACAGAGGGATTTTGAGGATCTTTATAGAGGACCTGTGGGCGAGGTCCGGTGTTGGGGGGATAAAATGTCGTTCTCTGTCGCAGTGGTATGACCATCTTTGGCAACTGATAAAAAGTTAAAAGTAAAGAGAGCTTTGGCAAGTCTTTCATTCTGGTCACATACTCTAGACCCATCATCTCCCCCCTTTTGTTTATTTAAGAGCTGTTTGAGAGTATGAAGGGCATGTTCAATTATGGCTTGCCCTTTAGGGTTATAAGGAATGCCAGTGGAATGAAGAATATTCCAAGTGGCACGCAATTGTTGAAATTTAGCCGAAGTATACACAGGCCCATTATCAGTTTTAAGAGCTTGGGGACATCCCATAGTCACATTGGCTTGGGTGAAATGACAACAGGCATGAGTAGAACGTTCCCCAGAAAGGGCTGTGGCATAAAGAAACCCATAACATGTATCTATGGATACATGGAGATATTTAAGTTTCCCAAAGGGAGGATAGTGTGTTACATCCATTTGCCACAATTGATTGGCTATTAGACCACGTGGGTTGGCGCCAGCAGCACAGGACATGGGAGAAAAGCGTTGGCAGTCAGGACAGGTGCGAAAAATTTGTTGTGCTTCAGTAAGAGAGATAGAAAATTGTTTTTGAAGTCCACATGCATTTTGATGAAAGAAATTATGAGAAGTTCGTGCATTAGAAAAGGCAGAGCCAGCAAGTAAATCAGTGCAAGAATTGCCGTCAGAAAGAGGCCCCAGCAAGGATGTATGGGACCTCACATGTACCACAAAAAAGGGAGAGTTACTGCTATTAAGCAAGGTTTGAAGCCTTTTGAATAAAGTAAATAACTCTAATCAGGACTAAGTTGAAGAGTTACATCGCTAACATGTTGAATAGTGTGAACAACATAAGAAGAATCAGCAATTAAATTGAACAGCATTGATTTAAAAATTTCAAAGGCAGCAACAGCTGCCGACAGCTCAGCACCCTGTGTAGTGGAAGCCTTTTGTGTAATGAAATGTTGCCAGGCACTGTCTGTTTGCCAAGTGACCGCTCCTTTTCCAGTTTTTCCTGATCTGTCTATAAAGGCAGTAAGAGCGTTAGAAAGAGGTGAAGGAGAGAGCATAGTAGAAAATTGTAAAGGAAGAAGTTGTAAGGTAGAGAGTGGCTTTGAAGTGGGATAAGAATAAATTACTTGCCCAGTAAAATCAGCCAAAGCGATCTGGAGCTCTTCAGAATTAAGAAGAGCATGATCAAAAGCTGTTTTCGTTACCCCAGAGTATATAAAATGAGGGTCAGAACCCAAAAGCTGTTGAGTGCGGGTGCGTCCTTGCATTAATAAGTTAATGCGCTGAGAGAAGCGTGTAAACAACTGTTGCAGAGGGCGATAAGGAAGAAAAAGCCATTCAAGTGCTCCAAAGTCAGGAGTAAATTGACAGAGCACGCCTGTAAGACTATGAGGAGTATTTAATAGGAGAAGGTAAACAGGATGATTTATCTGTAAATGAGTCAAAAATTTTTCTTTAATGGCTTGGGTAACAAGTGTTAATTCATGGCATGCCTGGGGAGAGAGTGTCCTCATAGAGGTTAGAGCAGGGTCACCCTTAAGGGTCTCAAATAAGTGGGCTAGTTGAGAGTTTATGCCGAGCGAAGGTCACAGCCAATCAATACGATCAAGGATCTTTTGGAGGTCGTTTAGAGTTAAAGCCTTGGAAATTATAATTTCCTGTGTTTTAGGGCGAACGATATGGGTGTCAAGATAGTATCCCAGATACTGCCACGGGGTGAAAGACTGAACCTTTTCAGGGGCTACCTGTAAGCCAAAACCTTGTAACACGTGTTGAACAGAGACAAGAAGTGAATCAAGTTGTTCTGGTTTGGGATGGGCTAGGAGAATGTCGTCCATATAATGATATGTAAGACATGAGGGAAAGGCCCTTCGGACTGGCTTAAGAGCCTTATCGACATAATATTGACAGATAGTTGGACTATTGACCATACCCTGTGGGAGAACAGTCCACTCATAACGTTGCATAGGACAACAATTATTCATAGAAGGAACTGAGAAGGCAAATTCAGCACAATCATTGGGATGGAGTCGGATGGTAAAAAAGCAATCTTTAAGATCAATAATACTAATATTATCTGTTTGAGGAATACAGGCCAGATTGGGAGTTCCTGGCTGGAGAGGTCCCATAGGGACAAGACATTGATTAACAGCCCATAAGTCATAAAGGAGCCTCCATTTTTTGGATTTTTTGGGGACACAGAAAACAGGTGTATTCCAAGGGCTGCAGGAAGGCCAGATGTGTCTGGCCTCTAACTGTTCCTGGACCAGTTTTTTAAGGTGTTTTAATTTTTCTTCTTTAATGGGCCACTGCTCAACCCAAACAGGAGGGCCAGGTATCCAGGTTAATTTTAGCAGAAGGTCTGTTTGAGCAGTGGCCCCTATGAAAAATCCTGATGGGTGCCAATTTGAACATTCCACTGGGAGAGTAAATCTCGTCCCCATAATATAGTAGGTAAAGGAAGGATAAAGGGACAGATAGAAGCGGGCTGTCCATCAGGGCTATAGCAAACAATGGGAAGTGTACTTTGAAAAGGACACTGTGCTCCTCCCACTCCTGTGAGGGTTTCAGCGGTTTGCTTCTTGGGCCAAGGGGAGGGCCAGGAATCAGAGGAGAAGATAGTTACATCTGCCCCAGAATCCATGAGCCCTTTAAACATGTGATCATTGACCTGAACAGTGAGATATGGTCGGGAAGATTGTAACTTAGTAACCCAAAAAGTGTCAGTACTGCAGAAACCCCCCAGCCCGTCTTGGGGTAGTGCGAGCGGAGGGGACCACAAAGGGAAGTAAAATTAGCTGTGCTATCTTATCAGAGGGAGTAATGTTCCAATAAGAGAGACTGGAAACCATGATTTTAATCTGACCTTCATAATCGGAATCTATTACACCAGGATGAACAGTTAGACCTTGAGATGTAATACTAGAGCGACCCATTAGGAGTCCTAAATATCCTAGAGGCAGGGGTCCCCAAACCGGTGCTGCTATAAGAAAAACTTTTCCTGCCTCATCTATTATGACACCTTCTGTCAAGGGTAAATCTAATCCTGCACTCCCTTCAGTAGCTGCTTTTAAATCATTGACTCACAAACATTGTTGTTTGGAGTCTATGCTGTGGTCTCCACACTCCACACTCGGGGGCTCCCTGGATTTTTCAGGGCGCAAGAGCTCTCGCCCCTCTTCCCGTTTCCCGACATATGGTTGCCTTGATTGTTAAATTGAGATCTGCACTGCTTAGCCCAATGACCGCCTTTACCACAGCGGGGACACTTTGGGGTTGGAAATTTAGTGTTGGCTTTTTTGTTTTTTAAACTGTGACAGTCCTTCTTAAAATGTCCAGGTTTACCACACCCAAAACAGGTGGCAGTGGATGGACAGAGAGCTGCCGCTAATACTTGTGCCTTATGAGTTTCTGTGCCAACATTTTGACATGTTCTAATCATTTCAGCTAAATTAAGATTCTGTGCCTTTAAGGGGGCTAAAACAGCTCGACAGTCAGCATTAACATTTTTGTAAGCAAGCTGGAGACAAAGAACTTCAGCTGCTTGTTGATTACCTACCTGTCGGGAAATGGCCATTTGGAGGTGGTTGATAAAATCAATGTAAGGCTCATTTGCTGCTTGGCAAATAGTGGCGAATGAGCTGGTGGGTGTTCTGGAGTCAGGGATTTTACTCCAGGCTTTGGTGGCAGCATTGGAGACTTGACTGAATGCTTGCCTATTCATCTGACTCTGGGTCTGGGGAGTGGAATGATTCCCAACACCCAGAAGCATGTCAAGACAAACAGGAATATTATGGTTAAGATTGTCCATGGCATAAAGGTTACAATGTTCCTTGTATTCTTGACTCCATATGCTAAATGGAGCAGAGGTTAAGTCTGTTCACATTAAAACGTTCCAATCCCAGGGGGTCATCTCATAGTTTTGTCCTATAGCTTCTACAATTCCTTTTGTAAAGGAACACTGTAAACCATTCTCTATCATGCTTTTACGAAGTTTTTTAAAAATTTGAAAGTCAAGGCCATCGTGACGGGGTGGTCCTGATCCCCGAATGACAGGATAAGCAGAAAACCTCTTTCTCATGGCCTTCCCGCAAACATCTTTCCATAAGAGACTCATGTTGAGAGAAATCAGCCTTGGGTAAGAAGTTGGGTAAGAGCTTCTTCTGAAACCTTAAGCTTAGAAGACTTTAACAATCCTAACAACTGGGTTTTGTGTTGACGCTGTTCAGAAGAAAGAGAATTCCCCATAGCGAGGAGGAATAGGAAAATGAAGGCAAGAGTGATAGGAAAGCTCCTAGCTGGAAGCCTGAAATCCCTTGAGGGAGCATACGAGAAAGCCCTGCCGCTCCCGGGGCTATAGCAGCCCGAGATGAGAACGTCCAGGAAAGTTCCTCCTGCAGAAAAACCCCACCGCTCCCGGGGCTGTAAGAGCAGCCCGACATGGACGCCTCCTGTACTTACCACCTTCAGGGATTGAGTGCGAGGATGCCTACAGCACCCTCACACGGGGCACCATCTGTCACAGCAGCGACGGTTGTCGGGACGACAGAGAGAGTAACCAAACACAACTCTTACAGAGAAGTGGGGCCAGGAGGGTCACTCTGAGGAGTCGAACCCCGGCTTCAGTCCCAGGAGTTTACTTATAGTCAATACAGCAAGCAGTGAAGCAAATAACAGAACAATGGGCTTTGGGAGCAGGCAAGGGAGAAGGAATTCAGGTAAACAAGCCAATCAGTAAAGGGACAATAGGTTTGGGAAAACAAGTCGTGGCAAGTCTCAACATGTTGGGGACAAGCCTCAACATGTTGGGGACAAGTCTCAATATGCTGTGCAGCATAGAGGCCTGTGGGGGCTGCAGTTGTCAATAGTGCAGCCATGTTTAAATGGCATATATCCCCACAATCCTACAGAAATAAGAGCTGTCACAGGAAGAGACATATGCACACCCATGTTCATAGCAGCATTAGTCACAATATCAAAAAGATGGAAACAACCTAAGTGCCCATCAACAGATGCATGGATAAACAAACTATGGTACATGCACACAATAGAATACTATGCAATGATAAAAAACAATGATGAATCTTATAAACATTTCACTACATGGATGAATCTGGAGGGCTTTATGCTTAGTGAAATAAGTCAATCACAAATGGACAAATACTGTATGAGACCACTATTATAAAAACTCATGAAAAGGTTTATACGCAGAAAGAAACAATCTTTGATGGTTATGAGGGAGGGGAGTGGTGGGGAGGAAGAAGCACTAACTAGACAATAGATAAGTGGTAACTTTGGTGAAGGGTAAGACAGTACAGAATGCTGGGGATGTCAGCACAACTTGACTAAGGCAAAGTCATAGAAGCTTCATAGACACATCCAAACTCCCTGAGGGACCAAATTACTGGGCTAAGGGCTGACGACCATGTTCTCAGGGGACACCTAGCTCAACTGGCATAACATAGTTTACCAAGAAAATGTCCAACATCCTGCTTTGGTGAGTAGCATATTGGGGTCTTAAAACCTTGTCAGCAGCCATGTAAAACACTCCAGTGGTCCTCCCCCGTCTGGAGCAAGGGAGAATGAAGAAAACCAAAGACACAAGAGAAAGATCAGTCCAAAGGACTAATGGACCACAACTACCACAGCCTCCACCAGACTGAGTCCAGCACAACTAGATGGTGCCTGGCTACCACCACTGACTGCTCTAACAGGGATCCTGGAAAGAGCTGGAGAAAAATGTAAAGCAAAATCCAAACTCACAAAAAAAGGCCAGACTTACTGGTCTAACAGAGACTGGAGAAACCTTGGGATAATGGCCCCTGGTCACCCTTTTAACCAGTACTGAAGTCACTCCTGAGGTTCACCCTTCAGCCAAAGATTAGACAGGCCCATAAAACAAACAATAATACAAGTAGTTCAACCATGTATACGAGACTGAATGGGTACACCGGCTCAGGGGCAAGGACGAGAGGCAGGAGGGGACAGGAAAGTTGGCTGAATGGAAATGAGGAAATGGGGTGGAAAAGGGGAGAATGTTGACATGTGATGGGGTTGGCAGCCAGTGTCACAAAGACACAAGGGAAATATAGGTATTCATTGTTTAATGAGAAACTAATTTGCTCTGTAAACCTTCACCTAAAGCACAATAAAAAATAATAATAATAAAATAAAACGCTAAACCCTCTTCAAGACACTCTGGATAATCAAGTACAAAATCTGACCAGAAAGGCAATAGTTTATACTCCAAAATAATTACAGGGCTGTTCTAACGTATATTAGCAAAAACCTGGTGCTATGTGTAAGAATGGATTATAAAGACGCTAGGCCAAGGGGGCAGGCCATAACACAAGACTGGGCTAAATGTACTGATATGGGTAAAATTACCAGAGAGGCTGGATTTAGTGGGTTAGCTAATACAACCAGAAATGATTCTAACAGTCTGCTTGGTTTTGGAAGACTGAAACTTGAACTCATTGGTGGCCTACTTCACTGAAGTTGAAATGCCAGAGTTTTCCTAGCATAATGTAGAGGAAGTAAGTCAAAGAGTTAGGGAGGAGGAATCATATACAACCTGCACACCTATTCCATCCCTCTTACAACCCCCAAGAGAGCTCAGAAGACACTTCCTTCAGTAAGGTTTTGAGAATTACAGTAGGGAGCGAAGCATCAGTATCCTTACAAAGCTCTTCTGCATGCCCATGTGACAGTGGAAGATGCCCCTATCGAGATGGGCTGTCTAATTTCAGTGGGATGATGGGATCCCAGAGTAGCAGAGACCAAGGACAGCAATTAACTGTAGAGACAAGGCAGGCACATTTAGTATATTAGGCAGCAGGAATGACGTGGTCATTCAGAATATTTTTTATCTGCATGCATCTTTGACAGTAGCTAATTGCTCACAGTGTCCTTGGGAATGGAACAGATGGGCAGCCTACTGAAATATTTCTTGGTGTCCATAATAGGAAAAACTTCAGATGTGGTGATCAGATGACTTGCGTCACCACAATGGAAAGTCACAGATTCTACCTCAGTTTCTGAACCCAATTTTGACTGAAGAAGACATGAAGTCACCTTAAAGGAGGACCTTGCAACACTGTCACAAGTATAAACTCCTCCAAGACATCTCCCAAAGGACACACAATCTTAATAAATGGAGATTTGCACTGGGAAAAAATCCCCAGACCTTGGGGATTAGAAGACACTCTTTTGGGATTGATGCCTATTCCTAAGGACCCAAACATCTCTGGGACCCAGTAGTCAAAGTGGCAGTTTATAATAGTCAACTTATAACTGGAGTTTTAGCTCAAGTCCAAATCTCTCTAGGTTCAAGGATGATCCCTATAGCCATTTCTTCATTTCCTGAATATATGATTGAAACAGCCATACTCAATAACTGGCAGAATCCCCATATTGGCTCTCTGACCCATTGAGTGAAGTCTATTGTGGTAGAAAGGGCTAAGCAGAAGTGCCTGAAACATCCTCTGTCTACTGGGATAGTAAACCAAAAGCTACACTACATCCCTAGAGGACTTTGCAGAAGTCTATGCTACCATCAAAGATTTGGCAGAAAGAGTGGTGGTATCTATCACTTGTCTCATTAACATATCTGTTTGGCCAGTCTAGAAGGTGGATTGGTCTTGGGAAGTGTGGATTTTTGTGAACTTAAACAGATGCTGACTTCTACTGCAGCTGCTATTCCAGTGACTGCTTTCACTATTACAACTAACAATCCACTCACAGAATTTTTGTTTCCCATCCTTGCAAATTGAAGCTTTGCTGGTTTGGAGGTATTTGTCCCCAAGGGAGGAATGCTTCCAACAGCAACAAATGAAACGGTTCGATTATGACTTCCACAGGGTCATTCTGGGCCCTGCATGCCTCAGAACCAACAGACAAAGAAGGGCACTAGTATACTATGTGGGGTGATTGATGTTGAGTCCAAGTACCTGGATTACCATTACACAAAGGAGGGAAGGAGGGTGTATCTGAAACCCAGTAGATTCTCTGAGATTCTCTTAGTACTTCCCTGTTCAACAGTAATAGTTAATGGAAAGCTACTGCAACTAAAAACAAGGCAAGATCACTGAAGATTCAGATCCTTTAGGAATAAAGATTTGGGCCATCCTAGCAGGTAAAGAACTCCAACCAGCTGAGGTGCTGGCTGAGGAAAAAGGGAATATAGAAGAGGTGGTAGAAGAAGAAAGGTTTTTAAATAAATTTTTTATATTGGAATAACTTTAGATTTACAGAGAAGCTGCAAAGATAATGCCTATATATCTATAGCCCTCATCTAGTTTCTTCTAATCCTATCATCTTACATTACTGTGGTACATTTGCCGAAACTAAGAACCAACATTGGTACATTACTATTAACTAAACCCTAGAGTTATTCAGGTTCCACCAGTTTTTCCATTAACTTGTTCTTTTTTTTTTTTCCTGTTCCAGGATCCAATGTAAGATATGATGTCTGGATTTTGTTGTCATGTCTCTTTAGTCTCCTCAGGTCTGTGAGAGTTTCTTAATCTTTCTTTGTTTTTCATGACCTTGACAATTTTGAGGAGTACCTGGCAGGTATTTTGTAGGATGTCCCTCAATTTAAGTGTGCCTGATGTTTTTCTCATGATTAGACTGGGGTTATGGGATTTTGGAAAGAACACTGCAGGGATGAAATGCCCTCTCATCACATCATATCAAGTGTGCATGATACCCACATAACATCACTGGTGTGTTAACCTTCTTGTCTTGGTTAAGGTCATGTTTGCCAGGTTTCTTCACTGCAAGCTTGCTATTTTTCCTTTCCATGCCCTACTCTTTAGAAGTGAGCCATTAAATCCAGCCCAACCTCAAAGGGTGGGATGGGGAGAGAATTAAATTCTGTCTCCTGGAAAGGGGAAGGCATCCACTTACATTATTTGGAATTCTACTGTACAGTAGAGTTGTCTCTTCTTCCCCATTTGTTTATTTACTCAATCATTTATTTATATCAGCATGGTCTCACTTGTACTTTGGGTTAGAATCCAATACTACTTTATTTTGTAGCTCAGATTGTTCCAGCTTTGGCCATTGGGAGCTCTTTCAGCTTGGCTCCTGTGTCCCTTTGACACACATGCCTCCATCCTCTTGATTTTTTTTTTAGCAATTCCTTACTTCCTGGCACTATAAGATGCTTCAGGCTCAACTAGAATCATCTGTTTCTCCAAGGAGATCTGGTTCCTTTAAAGAGTGATATTTAGAAATCATGACCTGGGCACTGAACGTGCTAGTTGCTACTGGGGTGTCATTGCTTCTAGGTCCTCTAGCGGACAAAGCTAGATAATATATGTGAATATGTGCTAACCTATATATATACACTATCTTTGATTGTTTCTGTATCCAACCTTCCACCTCTGTGTGTGTGTGTATGTTTGTGTGTGCGTGTGTAGTAAATCTGAGTTTATACTGATGTCTCCAACTCTAACCCAGTACCATAGGATTCATTCTAGTCTTTCCTTCCTGCTTATATGTAACTTTGGAAGAAAGGAAGTTTTAAATACCAACTATATCTCATAACCAAATACAGAAACAAATATTCTAGTAGCTTATGCATACTTTCTTCCTTTCTAATATTTTGTGTGTTTAGTACATATTGATTTTTTACTCTCTTCCTTTGCCTTTTTTATTTTACCTAAGGATTGCTGCTAGTGGTTAACTATCAATTTATTAGTCATGTTCCAGAATATTCCAGAAGGACTGCAACTGAATTTGAGGGGTAATATACATTATCCAGAGTCTGGTGCCATGACTGACTCCCAGAGGTGGATACTATTGAGACTTTGTGTCTTTTTTTCTTTTTGTGGCGGGGGAGAGAGTGAGAGCATCTTCATTTATATGAAAGATAGCTGCATCTGATTATGTGGAAGTATAATGTTATTGTTTCATTGTAAGTTCAAGGATGTGTAGTGAACTGTGTATGGATGCTGGAGCCAAGCAAAGAGGTGAACTATATCAAGACAGTGAAAAGACAACCCACAAAATGAGAAAAAATATTTGCGGATCATATATCTGATAAGGGTCTGGTATACAAAATCTATAAAGAACACTTACAACTCAACAACAAAAAGAAAATCTAATTTAAGAATGGGCAAAAAACTTGAACAGACACTTATCCAAAGAAGATATACAGTGGCCCACAATCACATGAAAAGATGCTCAATGTCGTTAGTCATTAGAGAAAGGAGCAGATCGAAACCACAATGAGATACCACTTCATACCCATTATGAGGGCCATAATGAAAAAAAGAAAGAAAATAACAAGTGTTGGTGAGAATGTGGAGGAATGATAACCCTTGTGTATTTCCAATGGAAATAGTGCAGCTGCTGTGGAAAACAGTTTGGTAGTTTCTCAATAAATTAAATATAGAATTACTGTATGGCCCAGCAAGTCCACTCTGAAGCATATACACAAAAAACTGAAAAAAAAACTTGTATACAAATGTCTATAACATCATTATTCATAATAGCAAAAGGTAGAAACAACTCAAATGTCCAGTAATTTATGACCGGAAAAACAAAATTTGGTAAATTCATACAATGGAATATTATTCAGTCATAAAAACGAACGAAATACTGATACATGGTACAGCATAGATGAACTTTTAAAACACTATGCTAAGTGAAAGAAGCCACAGAAGGCCAAATATTGTATGATTCTATTTATGATAATATTCAGAATAGGCAAATCCATAGACACAGAAAGCAAATTAGTGCTGGTCACAAGCAAAGAGGAAGGAGGAACAGAGAGTGACTGCTTAATGGGTACAGGGTTACTGTTTGGGGAGGTGAAAAGTTTCTGGAACTAAATAGTGGTGATGATTCCACAATGTGAATGTACTTAATGCCAGTGGATTGTATGCTTTAAATGGTTAAAATGGTGACATTTATGTTATATGTGTATTTTACCAAAATAAAAAAAAGAAGTGAATTTTAATATTGAGTTATTTGATCTCAGCTCCAAACCCACACTTCTCCACTCTGCTTTGTAATGTTAGGAATGGAATTCTGCAAACTACGCTTCTCCTTTGTCAGTAGGTCTCCTATAAATTTTGTCAATAGGGGGACATTAGAGACAGATTCCACCACCCATCTGTCAGTTTATCATACTGTGGTGGCTTGCATGTTGCTATGAAGCTGGAAGCTTTGCTACCTGTATTTCAAATACCAGCAGGGTGACTCATGGTGGACAGGTTTCAGCAGAGTTTCCAGACTAAGTCAGACTGGAAAGGTCTGAAGATCTACTTTGAAAATTAGCCAATGAAAACCCTATGGATCACAACAGAATATTGTCCAAAATAGTGCTGGAAGATGAGCTCCCTAGATTGGAAGGCACACAAAACACACAGTGGCTGTAACAATGGACTCGAGAATACCAACAACTGTGAAGATGACAAAGGACTGAGCAATGTTTCCTTCTGTTGTACATGGGGTCGCCATGAGTCGGCGCTGACTAAACAGCAACTAACAACAGCACCAGAAGGAGATTAGAAGGCGGCAGGAGAAAAAGGTACATGCTCCTTTCCGCTTGCTTGTTTTGTTGTTCCTGCCCCACCACCCCAGCAATGGTACTTCACCATGGCAGCAGCAGTTGCTTCTAGCTTCCAACGTTCTTCCGTATTCCGGAACTGGCCTCACAGTGCAAGCCAGATACTAGCCATAGCTGGGCAGTGACTTCCTCCTCAGAGATCTGAGTTCCAGGTCTGCAGGACCCTCCTCCAAGTTTCTGGGTTCTAATAATCTCACTCCCTTCTCTCCGATGTCCCAGCCCTTACTGTCTCCATGTTACCTCAGTGTCCCCATTGTGCTTTTTCAGTTCTCCAACACTGATTTAGCCAATTCCTTACATTATATTTTCTCTGTTAAAACAAATGCTTGAGTTTCTGTTTTCCTTGCTGGATCTTCATGGATAGTGAAGTAAAATATGTAAGCATGTGGTAATAAATGACAAGCAATACACAAAATGAAAATAGTTGTTTCAGTGTGACTAGGTTTGGGTTCTTTTCTCTTTCTTCAAATATTTTAAAGTCCTGGTGTGATTTGGTTTCATAACTCTGTGCCCTTTTCAGAGGACAGTGTGTACCCAGGGCAAGCTACTCCTATGTAATGATAGGTTAGGAGACCAATTTATGTAATTCAATGGTAATTGCCAGATGGGAAGGGACAGAAGGCAAGGGCTAGAAGAAAAAGTAAATAGATTACGGAGGGAGATACCGTCTAAGGGAGATAAAATAAGTTTTCTGGTAACATAAAAATAATCTCAGGGTTTCAAAAAGGCCACAACATTTTATTACATTAAAAGTTCTGTCTCTCTTTTTATCTCCCTGCCACTTGGAAGCAGGTAGAGTGTACAAGTAAGCTGAGGTACACCCAGGATGAACAAGCTGCATTCCAGAAGCCTTCCACAAGGGAGACTGCTTATCTGACCTGTCCATTCCCAGCGGCTCTACTGTGAGCATCAGCGCCCTCTGTTGGTCATGATGCTGAGGATGAAATGGGCAGTACCCTGAATCCTTGATTACCTTGCCCACGGTCTCTCCCACTATATTCCCACTCCATAAAAATGCATATTTTGTTACTAGATAGGACTGTGGCTCCAAATCCCTATCAGGTGTCCTGCTCTAGTGAATTGGGTGGAGCAAGGTATGAACTGCAAGGACTTGGCACAGGATTGTCTAGAGTCCAAGGTGGACTGGCTTTCTAGTTCCAGAAATGAAGAGGCAATGTGGCTTAAGTGAAAAGAGCACCAACTCTGGAGTGAAGCATCTCTGGTTTCCATTCCAGTCAGAACACACACTGCATGTGAAAGCAAATCAATCACTTACAGATTCCTTCTCAGTAAAAGAATGTTAGCACTTACTCATAGAGATGCATTAGAGGATGAAATATGATAGCATCTGAATCAGCTTCCAGAGCACAATAGACATTTGTAATTATTATTAAAAATCTAAGACTAGTGGATAGAAATTAAAGGTAACTTTATTTCCTAATGGTCAGCACTGTCCAAAGTAGAGTGGGATGCCTTGGCAGTCTGGCTGGCATCCTGAAGAGGTTCAAAAATGGACCAGATAACCTTTGGAGGTTATCAAATATAATTCAAATTACAATATAATTCAAGCATTAGAAGAGTGGTTGGAGAATTAAAGCTTCCTTTCAGTCTTAAGAGTTTTTTTTAAAGAATGGATTAGGATTTTAAAGTTTTTCCAAGCTGTCTTAATATCCATTTTCTCTGGTTAATGTATACTCAAAATTGCAAAGTAAAGGTCAATGTCATAAAAAAGTTATAAGAAAAGGTATCTTTCATGAATTATCATCATAGTTCATATTTCTCTAATATCAGTGTAGCACATTTTTCGCAGACCATCTTCCTGGCAATATCATAAAGTCACATGACAAAAACCTGTTTGCCCTTGAGTTCACTCCAACTCATGGTAACCCCATGTGTGTCAGACAGAGTAGAACTATGCTCTATAGGGTTTTCAATGGCTAATTTTTTGGAAGTAGATTGCAAGGCCTTTCTTCCAAGGCACCTCTGAATGGACTCAACTTCCAACATTTTCATTAGCAGCCAAGTACATTAACCATTTATACCACCCAGGAACTCCAAAGCCACAGGCGCACACACATTAAAAAAAAAAAAAAATGAAAAAGTCAACAAAACAGTTATTATGTAACTTCCCTCAACTCTTTCCAAAACAAGATAAGCCCTTCCAAACCCCTCCTTTTTTGGCTTATCAGAGGAAACTTTTTCCCCATCTAAGGCGCTACATGGGAGGTAAGGGTTGATTCTTAACAGTTAGCAACTGGAGGGGCCTTAGTCAAGGGGCCAATTCTTCGCCCCAAACATGTCCTGACATTTTTTCATGCAGGAAGACCCCTGCCTGGTCTGCCTCATGCACCACCATCACCCCAGCCTTGTGTGTGTCTGTGGGGCATCAGACTTAGGCTGTCTTCTGGAATCCCTATCACAGGACACAAGAGACATGCCCATGGATCAGATATGGGTCCTCCCTGCCCTATTTTCTCTTTCTGAGAAAAGACACAAACAAAAAACTACAGTAAGCAGAACTCCTTCGGGTATAGTGTCTCTCCCACCTGTAAACCATTTGGAGGTAATCATTCCTCCAATACTTAAGTTTCTTTGAATTTTGTCAAAGATAGACAAGTGTCTGTGTGCTGTTGGCTACTGTTATTTAAGTAGATAACTGCATGGATTCAGTTCATGGATTTTAGCCCTTTAGGAGGCTGAGGAGAACCATGAACCTGGAGGTAGTTCTGGAAGCGCTCTATAAAGAGAATGCTGCACCTTGATCTGCTTTTCAAAACTCCTAAAAGCTGTATTGAACTGCATTAAACCATGTGATAACTCTGTATTAAAGTTATCGTCTGTCTGTTTGTTGTACTGTGGTGGTTTGCATGTTGCTGTGATGCTAGAAGCTATGCTACTAGTATTTCAAATACCAGCAGGGTCACCCATGGTGGACAGGTTTCCGTGGAGCTTCCAGACTAAGACAGACTAGAAAGAAGGACCTAGCAATCTACTTCTTAAAAAAATGGCCTGTAGAAACCTTATGAGTAATGGTGGAACACTGTCTGATATAGTTCCAGAAGATGAGCTCCTCAGGTTTGAAGGCACTCAGAACATAACTGGGTAGAGTTGCCTTCTCAAAGTAGAGTCGACCTTAATGACACAGAGGGAGTAAAGCTTTTGGGACCTTCATTTGCTGATGTGTCAAGACTCAAAATGAGAAAAAAAAAAAAGCTGCAAACATCTGTTAATAATCTTAAAAATTAGAATGTGGAATGTACAAAGTATGAATCTAGGAAAATTGGAAGTTGTCAAAAATGAAATGGACACCTGAAGATTAATATCCTAGGCATCAGTGAGCAGAAATAGACCAGTATTGGCCATTTTGAATTGGACGATCATATGGTCTACTGTGCCAGGAATGACATATTGAAGAGGAATGACATCACATTCATTGTCAAAAAGAACATTTCAAAACCCATCCTGAAGTACAACACTGTAAGTGATAGGATGATATCCATACACCTACAAGGAAGACCAGTTAATACGACTATTATTCAAATTTATGCACCAACCACTGATGCCAAAGATGAAGAAATTGAAGATTTTTATCAACTTCTGCAGTCTGAAATTGATCAAACATGCAATCAAGATGCGTTGATAATTATGGTGATTGTAATATGAAAGTTGGAAACAAAGAAGAAGGATCAGTAGTTGGAAAATATGGCCTTGGTGATAGAAATGACGCCAGAGATTGCATTATAGAATTTTGCAAGATCAACGACCTATTCATTGGAAACACCTTTTTTCAACAACGTAAGTGGTGACCATACACATGGAACTCACCAGATGGAATACACAGGAATCAAATCAACTATATTTGTGAAAAGAGACAATGGAAGCTCAATATCACCAGTCAGAAGAAGGCAAGCGGCCAACTTCAGAACGGACCATCAATGCTCATATGCAAGTGCAAGTTGAAGAAAATTAAAACTAGTACACAAGAGCCAAAGTATGACATTAAGTATATCCCACCTGAATTTAGAGACCATCTTAAGAATATATTTGACACATTGAACACTAATGACCAAACACCAGACAAGCTGTGGGATGACATCAAGGGTATCATACATGAAGAAAGCAAAAGGCCATTAATAAGATAAGAAAGAAAGAAAAGACAAAGATGGATGTCAGAAGAGACTCTGCAACTTGCTTTTGAATATAGTGTAGCTAAAGCAAATGGAAGAAATGATGAAGTAAAAGAACTGAACAGAAGATTTCAAAGGGAGGCTCAAGTAAAGTATTATAATGAAGTGTGAAAAGACTTGGAGTTAGAAAACCAAAAGAGAAGAACACACTCAGCATTCCTTAATCTGAAAGAACTGAAGAAAAAAAAGTCAAGCCTTTAGTTGCAATATTGAAAGATTCTGTGGGCAAAAAACTAAACAACAATAGGAAGCATCAAAAGAAGATGGAAGGAATACACAGAGTCATTGTACCAAAAAGAATAATTAGTCAATGTTCAACCGTTTCAGGAGGTAGCATACGCTCAAGAACCAATGGTATTGAAGGAAGAAGTCCAAGCTGCACTGAAGGCATTGGTGAAAAACAAGATTCCAGGAATGACGGAATACCAATTGAGATGTTTCATCAAACGGATGTAGTACTGGAGGTGTTCACTCACCTATGCCAAGAAATTTGGAAGACAGCTACCTGGCCAACCAACTGGAAGAGATCCGTATTCGTGCCCATTCCAAAGAAAGGTGATCCAACAGAATGCAGAAATTATCAAACAGTATCATTAATATCACAAGCAAGTAAAGTTTTTGTTTTTGTTTTTTGTTTGTTTTTTACTGAAGATAATTCAAAAGTGTTTGCAGCATCAACAGGGAACTTCCAGAAATTCAGACCTGATTCAGAAGAGGAGGTGGAACAAGTGATATTATTGCTGATGTCAGACAGATCTTGGATGAGAGTAGGGAATACCAGAAAGATGTTTACCCATGTTTTATTGACTATGCAAAGGCATTCTAATTGTGTAGATCATAATAAACTATAGATAAGATTGTGAAGAATGGGAATTCCAGAACACCTAATTGTGATCATGAGAAACCAGTGCATAGACCAAGATGCAGCTGTTCAGACAGAACAAAGGGATACTGCATGGTTTAAAATCAGGAAAGGTGTGTGCACCAGGATGTATCCTTTCAACATACTTGCTCAATCTGTATCTTGAGCAAATAGTCTGAGAGACTGGACTATATAAAGAAGAACGTGGCATCAGGATTGGAGAAAAACTCATTAACAACCTGCAATATGCAGAGGACACAATTTTACTTGCTGAAAATGAAGAGGACCCGAAGCACTTACTGATGAAGATCAAAGACCACAGCCTTCAGTATGGATTATGCCGTAACATAAAGAAAGCAAAAATCCTCACAACTGGACCAATAAGCAACAGCATGAAAAAAAACACAGAAAATATTGAAGTTGTCAAAGATTTCATTTTACTTGGTTCCACAATCAATGCCCACGGAAGCAGCAGTCAAGAAATCAAACAACATATTGTATTGAGCAAATCTGCTGCAGAAGACCTCTTCCAAGTGTTAAAAAGCAAAGACGTCACACTGGGGACTAAGGTGTGCCTTACCCAAGCTATGGTATTTTCAATTGCCTCATACATGAAAAAGATGGACAATGGATAAAGAATACTGAAGAAGAATTGACGCATTTGAATTGTGGTGTTGGCAAAGAATATTGAATATACCATGGACTACCAGAAGAACAAACAAATCTGTCTTGGAAGATGTACAGCCAGAATGTTCCGTAGAAGCCAGGATGGCGAGACTTTGTCTCACGTACTTGGGACATGTTATCAAGAGGAACCAGTCCCTGAAGAAGGACATCCTGCTTAGTAAAGCAGAGGTTCAGCGAAAAAGAGGAAGACCCTCAACAAGATGAACTGAAGGCTGCAACAATGAGCTCAAATATAGCAATGACTGTGGGGATGGCGCAAGACCAGGCAGTGTGTTGTATATAGGGTAACTATGAGTTGGAACTGGCCCATGACACCTAACAACAACAGCAGCAAAGTTATCTATGTTAAAATTATGTGATAATTCTAAAAAAATCATGTGTATTTATCTGCTTTCCAAAATTGATTGATAAGTTTATTTAGTGTTATTGAAGTAGCATGGTGGCTAGGAGTATGGATTTTAAAGACAGACAGCCTGGGATTGACTCCCAGCAAGGACACTTTCTAGGTGTATAAACTTAGGCAAATTATTTAAACTAATTGTTTTTCAGTTCCCTAATCTATAAAATATATCATACCATGTTGTGATAATTAAATGGGTAAACACATGGAAAACGCTTAGAACAGTGCCAAGGACATAGTGAGCACTAAATAAATGTTAATCATTAATCTTCAAGGAGCCTGAGATGTCAATTGTCTGATTCAAAGTTACCTTCTCCAGAAGCTTTCTTTGATTAAATTAGAGCCCTGCCCTGATCAGTCCCATGATGACCCAGATTTCCATCACTGAAATGGACACATTCCTTATAGCAACACTTCTGCAGCGATCTTCTGTCCCCCACCTGCAAGTTCAGCAATACCCCAGTATTGGGGTTGGGTAAGCCCTGCCATGCTACTGATCCCACTGATGCTGACCTCACACTCTCACTCCTGAAACCAAGTCCTTACCTTGTTCTTTGTGCCCTACTATCAATCAGTGGATCCACATCCCACTCACCAATGCCTATTTCCTTGTCTTTGTTTCCTGGTTAGCTCTTCACTTCCTCTGGACCTGTTTTTTTTTTTTTTTTTTTTTTTGCTTGTTCCAGTCTTCACTCAGGGCTGAATCTTCCTCCTGGACCTCTGGGTTCACCACCCACTCGCTGATCCCAGATCACTGGTGAAAGGTCACAAAGTACTTGCTGGGCACAGATGCCTTGGCATGGTAGGGATAGGTCTCTTCATGGAATGGCACAAAGCGCTCATAGTTTGTCTTTATTTTTATTTTATAACTTGATGAGAAATATGTGATTTTTACTACTGTCACAGAATAAACAGAAAAAATTTTAAAGAAAAATAAAATCTTAAAATCATCAAAGACCCAACTCCATGATTAAAATATAGATGAAGATACTGAGGTTCAGACAGATGATGTCAGTTAACCAAAATCACTCAGCAAGCATAGAACAGAACTGGCATTTGAACCCAGAACTCCTGAGCCCTGGCTGGCCCAGCATTCTTTCTAAAGCCCCACACAACTTCCTGCTCCTTGGTAGTAACTGCATGATTACATTTTCAATCCAAAATATCCAAATCCCCTATTATGATCTCATAAATATGAACATTTTTATGAAATAATTCAAATTTGGATCCTAATGGAAAATGGGAAATTCAAACCAGTAAGAAGAGTGAGTTTGCAGTGAAGAAGCTCTGGTAACCTGCTGCAATCAAAGGACATGGAAGCTGAAGGAAGATAATGTTATGAAATATGAACATCAATTCTGGGGAAATGGCTGGGGAAATGGGAGAGGTAACAACTGCAACAAATTTTGGTATCAGGGAAGCAAATAGTCTGTTATAAATGATTTAGCAAACCAAAGAAGACTGACTCCTAAACCTAGAGCAGGGAAGGCTAAGAACCAACCTGTCTAGCATTGCAGGATCCCCCACCCCCACCCCCCACAACAAAGAACTCAGGAATTGGCAGCACCTTTACGTTTATCCACATAGTTATCATTTTTCCATTGCTCTTTATTCACATTGTGTAATCTAGATTGCCATCTGGTATCATATTCTTTCTGCCTAAGGGATTTTCTTCAACATTTCTTTTCCTGTGAGTCTGCTGGTGATAAATTCTTTCAGCTTTCATATGTCTGAAAACAAACTTATTTCACCTTCATTTTTTGAAAGATATTATCACTTAGTAACGAATTCTAGGTTGACAGCATTTTTCATTCAGTACTTTGCTACACTGTCTTCTGGCTTGCATTGTTTCCCAAGAGAAGTCTGCTGTCTTTGTTATGTTTATTCCTGTATATGTGTTTCTTTCTCTGGCTACTTTTAAGATTTTCTCTTTATCACTGGCTTTAAGCAATTTGATTACGATGTGCCTTGGTATAGTTTTCTCTGGGTTTCTTGTGCTTTGGGATTTATTTAGTTTCTTGGATCCATGGAGTTACAGTTTTCATCAAATTTGAAAATTTTTCAGCCATTATTTCTACTTCCAAAAATTAGCCATTGAAAACTCTATGGAGCACAGTGCTATTCTGACACATATGGGGTCACTGTGAATCAGAATTGACTCAATGGCAGTTGGTACTGCAGCATAACCTATCTTGAATGAAAGTGTAATTGGTTCCTAGAAAAGAGGTGTTACCATAACAAAATCTTGAAAATGTGTGGCATTGGCTTAGCAGTTGAATGGCAGGTACCACGGAAACTGTTACTGAATCCAGAAGGATAGTCATCCCTGTAAAAATCCATTGCCATCAAGTTGATTCTGACTCATAGTAACTCTATAGAACAGAGTAGAACTGCCCCACACGGTTTCCAAGGTTGTAATTTTTATGGGAGCAGAATGCCACATCTTTCTCCTACAGAGCAGCTGGTGGGTTCGAACCACCAACATTTCAGTTAGCAGCTGAGCACTTAGCCACTGCACCACCAGGACTCCTATCATCCATGTTAGGCAGTAGCGAAACATGATGCTGCCTTCAATAACTTAAAAAGCCAACAATGGGCCTAATGAACTTTAAGGGCTAAGAGAAGAGGTTGAAAACTGTATGTTAATAGTATATGTTGGTTACTGCTGATTGCATTTGACAAGGTACAGCAAGAAATAGATGAACTCAAAAAAAAAAAAGTCATTGGACTTCTTGCAAGCATGACAGGGAAAAAATAAAGTTCAGAAATTTAGGGAGTCACAGGGTTGGAAGGAGTCCCTGGGTGGTACAAATGGTTAATGCACTTGGCTGCTAATGAAAAGGTTGGAGGTTCAAGTTCATCCAGAGGCACCTCTGAAGTAAGGCCTGGTGATCTACTTCCAAAAAAATCATCTATTGAAAACCTTATGGAGCAAGCTCTATGCTGTCGTACATGGGGTCACCAAGACTTGGAATCAATATGACAGCAACTGGTTGTTTTTTCTTTTTTCACAGGGTTGGCAAATCTATTGCTTTTCAATCTCAACCAGTAAAACATAAAACTAAAAAAACATTTATGTGACAGAAGCTGATTAAAACTCAGCCTTAATTCAAGGACCATCTGAATGGTGTCTCCAGGCAAAGGTCTAACCAAGAGTGACACCTGGTAAATCCTTTCAACTGGACAAAATGACTCAGGGAAAGGAGACCAAAGGTACGGCTGTCCCACTGAAATCTGATAAGCTCAAGACACCCACATTTAAATTAACAGAGTGAGAGAGCCATGGGAGTGAAAAAAGCAAAGAATGATGCCAAATCTAAAAAGTAGGTCTACAAAAGGACTATGACACATACAGCTTACATGAATTCAACAGTTAAGGAGGAGCCAACTGAGTTTTTCAGAGAGTTCTACTTCCAAATGAACGATCAGTCCAGACTAAAAGGGACTGTGACTATTCAAGATTTAAAATGACTTTTGGCCCTGTTCCAGACCCACTTTATACACCTCTCCCAAACAAGCTGCCCTCTGGACCTCAGTCATTTGCCTTTCTTCCTAAACAAAGCAGCCCAAGCATTGGTTCATGCCACTCCTGTGCTCATAAAACCCTAGTTACTGTCACCACTGCTTCATCTTTTTTTTTTTAACAATGTTGTTATTAAGATACAATTCACATACCATAAATTCAACCCATTTATAGTGTACAATTCATTGATTTTTAGTATATCATGAAGTTGTGCAACCATCATCACTATCTAATTCCAGAACATTTTCATCACCCCAAAAAGAAACCACATACCCATTAGCAGTCACTCCTCAGTCTCCTCTGTCATCAGTCCCTGGCCACCACTAATCTTCTTTCTGTCTCTATGGATTTTCCTATGCTGGACATTTAGTATAATTGGAATTATATAATATATGGCCCTTTGTGCCTAACTTCTTTCACTTAGCACAATGGTTACACATTTATCTATGTTGTAGCATTAGCAGCATAGATCATCATTATCATATGAGCACAATTAAGTGTTTTGGGATTCCCATACTTTGCAATGTTATCCATAATTTGTTATGATCCACACAGTTGAATACTTTTCCATAGTCAAGAAAACACAAGTAAACGTCTTTCTGGGATTCTTTGCTTTCAGCCGTGGTTCATCTGACTTCAACTATGATATCCCTCATACCACATCCTTTTCTGAATCCGGCTTGAATTTCTGGCAGTTCTCTGTTGATGTACCGCTTTAACCACCTTTGAAATATGCATGTGAAAGCTGAACAATGAATAAAGAAAACCAAAGAAGAATTGATGCCTTTGAATTATGGTGTTGGCAAAGAATATAGAATATACCATAGACTGCCAGAAGAACAAGCAAATCTGTCTTGGAAGAAGTACAGCCAGAATGCTCATTAGAAGCAAGGATGGCAAGACTTCATCTCACATACTCTGGACATGTTTTCAGGAGGGACCAGTCCCTGGAGAAGGACATCATGCTTGATAAAGTAGAGGGCCAGCAAAAAAGAAGACCCTCAATGAGATGGACTGACACAGTGGTTGCAACAATGGACTCAAGCATAACAATGATTGTGAGGATGGCTCAGGACTGGGCAGTGTTTTGTTCTGTTGTACATAGGGTCACTATGAGTCGGAACTGACTTGACAGCATCTAATAACAACAACAATATTCTGGATACTAACCCCTTATCAGATATATGATCTACAAACATTTTTCCCATTTTCACAACTGCTTCATCTTGTAACCCTACTGATTATCACAGTCTCTCACAGGTGTGAGGAACTTCATCCCTGTTCTCATCGTGGCAGTATTTACAGAAGCTTCACTACTCATGTCACTGTCCTGGATCCATGGAGGTTCTGGCTTCCCCAGTGTCTACCCAATGGGATCTGTTAACATAACCCAGAAATATGAAGAAGTTAGTGTCCCATGAGGTGAACTCTGACTAATAAGAGAGATAGAAGACGGGAAAGAGTCAGCAGATAAATTTCTCACTCTTCCTCCACACAATGGACTGAGACACAGTGGTTACACTGACTTCTTCAGAGATGTCTTGTGGGCTCAAGCAATCTCTTGCGTTTTCCTGTGAAGTTGTGGCCAGCTAGGAAACCTTGCTAAAACCTAGCCATCTATAGAAAGGAAGTGTACCAAAAAAGCTGTTCAGTCCTATAAACAGACAAATTTCCCAAAGCCAAGGAAGATAATGGAAAATGAGACTGTGACAGAGACTGGAGTCAGAGATCACAGGGGTGGAATCGGAGCCTGATCAATACCACTGAGGGGTGGTAGTAGATGCCTGCTGTCACTAATCTCTAGGCTGCTTCACTATCCTGTTTATCTTCTTAGTTCTTCCTCACCTGTCTAAGCAATTCCCTGTGTTATAACATTTCTTCTCTTTGAGATACTTGAAGTACTTCTATAGCCCAACAAAGAAGATACATAAGTGAATCCCAAAAAGTGGTATAAGGAGACCCTAGGACAATCACTATCCCTCAGACATAGAGGAAAATCACTCCAGATTGAAAGCAGTCTGAAATTTCAGGGAGAAACTTCTTCAGGATGATGAAATTGATAGAATACCTGTTAGATATGAATGTCATGGAGGATTTAGAAAATTGTGGTTTAGGAGTGAATACGTGATAAGTAGTGAAAAAATAAGAAACAAAAAAAGACAATTAAACCTCGGGAAAATAATGAGTTATGCAAGAAGGAAAAAGTTATCATTCTGACATGACTCAACTCAATAGTATTTATATAGTCATGAAATTGTAAATACTGAATATTCCTGAAACCATAATCATATTGAGAAATTTTGGTTTTATACTCATATTCCATGAAAAAAATTAAGAAGCAATATAGTCACGGTATTTAAAGTCATTGAAGTAAACACCAAAATTATCAGCTAAAAATGGTGAACTAAGTTGCCTCTTAGACAGGGGGAAAAGGGGACAAGAGATACAGGACTGCTGCTTTTCTTAACAAAGTCTGTGGACTGTTTGACTCTTAAAGTTTAAAGCACTATGCATAATTTGATCCCAATAAAAACTGAAACAACTAAAATTTTAAAAAGATATAAGCATCCAGATACCTGGGCTACATAGACTTAAAATATGTTTGGCTGCAAATACATCTCCTTCCAGCATATAATGCAAGGTTGAGAGTTTGAGAAAGACTACTAACTGAAAGGTTGGTGGTTCAAATCTACCCAGAGGCACTTCAGAAGAAAGGCCTGGCAATCTGCTTACTAAAGGTCAGAGACTTGAAAACCCTACAGAACAGTTCTACTCTGCACACATGGGGTAGCCATGAGTCAGAATCAACTCAATGACAACTGATTTGGTGTTTTGGTTTAGGGGTATATTTTTTGCTAGTTAAAAGGAGAATATAGCTTGCTGGTGGAAAGTTCATCAGAATCAGCTGAAATGGCACCTTACTCTTCTCTATCCTCATGGAAATGCCATCAGGCTAGCAGACCCTTGTCAGGAACACACTCCACAGAAGGACCTTGAGAAGCAGTGATTTATTCCACGTAGTGTGTCTTGCCTCACAAACCTGGATACATCTGCAGAGATGAACTCTTGAGAAAACCAATTAAACAGAACTAGCTACAGGAGAAACTGTGGCTTCCGGGTGGGTTATTTCAAACAGTCCCAGAGGAGATGCTCTGATGGCTTTTAAAATCTCAAAGAAGAAGTTGACTGAAAGACATCTTGAAGTTACCAAGCAAGGAGTAAATCAGAAGGCCACTTTATCTGGGTGTAACATTTTGTAATACGTCTCCTCGGCTAGGTGGAAATATTTTTCCAGAATTCCCTTTCTTCTGTGTTTCTGGTTAGGGTGGTCATGCAGGAGACTCTTGGGAGATTTGGAGGGTGGAGGGGAAGCCCAGCCATTTTGTAGCTCATACACATTGTCTCTGATCTGCTGACTCACCTCACTGATATGAAGTACATCTGGGCCTGCAACTGGTCTACCTTCCCCTCTGGATCCTCCTTCAGTGTCTCTGACTCCTGGGTCAGCTGTGTGTTTAGCTCCCTGACAAAGGGCCCCAGCTTCTGCAGGACACTCATACCATTAAGAGCAGAGGCAACAAGCACCGACATGAGTTTCAATCTGTCCTCATGGCACTCTAGCTCATTCTGTAGCTTCCAGCTGGCCCTTTCCATCCATCCTTCCTTCCTGACTGCCTTCCCTATAGGCTTCATGGTCCAGCACATGACATGGAAACAATGGCCTTGCAGGGAATGCTTAACTAGCTCTCCCAATCATATAAAACAAGTTCCTGTAACTGTCCTTTGATTTCTCACTTCTTTGGAAATTTAACTCCCTTTTCCTATTGGTACTGCTTCTCTGTTGAACCCTGACCGACACACTTCGAATTAAAATGTAAACTTTATTTCCAGGGATGGGACTTGGGCAGACCGTGGATGGACCCTACCTTGGAGGAGTCAGAGCAAGAGTGTTGCAAGCTGTGTGTCTGGATACAAGAAGCCGGAAACAAGAGGGTCAGTACCAGAGAAGTAGCAGCTGAGCTTTTAATTGACAAAAGAGTAGGATTGAAGGATGGAGCCAGGGCCAGTTGCTAGGGGTCAAATTCAAAACACTAAAAGCTAAGTTGGGTGGTTGGTAGGAAACAAGGGTCATAAAAGCCACAAGTGGTCTAGGTAGTCAGAGTGAATAGAGCAGAGATTGGCTTGAGAAGCCAGAAACCCCATCCCCCCTGCACCGCTACTCCAGCATACTCTAATCAGGGTCTGTTTGCATCTGATAATTTGCATATTGTGTCAGTCAGCACCCAGACAGGGAACAGATACCACTGAAGATTTAGAACAGAAAGGGATTTAATGAAGTGAATTGGTTACAAATGCGTTGGAAGGACTGGAAAAGCAAATCAGGGTGGGGATGGGGATCATCTAGAGATCAGGAAGTTGCTGCTTGTGCTGGAGCTGCACTGGCTACTACTGCTGCTATGGTTTCTGGAACTCTGTCTCTGCTGCTGCTGTTAGCTGCCATCAAGCCGGCCCCCTGACTCATGGGGACCCCATGCACAACGGAATGAAAGTCTGCCCAGTCCTCCACTAACTGATGGGTGGTGGTTACCCATAAGGTGCCTTGGCTGGGAATCGAACCTGTATCTTTTGCATGGAAGGCAAGAATTCTACCACTGAACCTCCACTGGCCTCACTGTTGCTATTGCTTCTGCTGAAACAAGAGGTGCTGCTGGAGCCCACTGTCACTGCTATTGCTGCTGTTTCCTGAGCCAGAAGCATAGAGAGGAAGAGAGAGACAGAAAGAAACAGGCTTCCCTCTTACCTCACCCTTTCTGATCTCCCGCTATTGCCTTCCATCCACAGATCCTAGCTGGAAAGCAGCTGGCAAAGGAGTCTAGGAAATGCAGTTTTTGGACTTCCAGCCCTTGGTAAAAAAACAGAGATGTCTTACTTATCTAGGGCTGCTAGAACAGAAATACCACAAGTGGATGCCTTCCACAAAGAGAAATTTATTCTCTTATGGTTTAGGAGGCTAGAAGTCCGAAATCAGGGTGCCAGCTCCAGGGGAAGGCTTTCTGTCTTTGTTGGCCCTGGGGGAATATCCAGTTGAGGAGCTTCTCAGCACAGGGACCCCAGGTCCAAAGGACACAATATTCTCCTGGCTCTTGTTTCTTGGTGGCATGAGGTCTCCCTGTCTCTCTGTTTGCATCTCTCTTTTATATCTCAAAAGAAATTGGCTTAAGATGCAATCTAATCTTGTAGAATGAGTCCTGCCTCATTAACATAACTGCCACTAGTCCCATCTCTTTAACATCATAGCAATAGGATTTACAACACATAGGAAAATCACATCAGATGACAAAATGGTGGACAATCATGCGATACTGGGAATCATGGCCTAGCCAAATTGACACACATATTTTTGGGGGACACAATTCAATCCATGACAAGTAATGAGCACAGAAGGACAGCGATGGAGTTGAGTGCCAGCAGACAGCATCTGACACGCATGCAGAGCTCTTATTTTTCCAAACTGACTAGAAGAAAAGGGAGATGTTTTTGTGAATGAACCTCATCGGGAGAAACATGGATAAAAGAGGGGATGGCATTACATCTGCCACCACCTAGTCCCATGAACTGATTTTGATCCATCATGGAGAAAAGTCAGTAGCTGAAGGAGCTATTTTCTCAAAAGTCTTTGTGGACACAAGCAGGGGGCCCAAATGACAGAGCATAACAAATCTCTACCGGTGAGGTTTATTGGACTGCATGCAAGGGCTTAAACTCCCTTGAGAATTAGAAAAGAAAACAGACAACTTGTTTAGCTTGAAGGATTCAAGTACAAATAGGGTAGTGGAGGAGGAAGAAGATTTACTGTGCAACTGGAGGAGGGTGTGTAAGGCCCTGAGGAGCCTGGAAGTTTGCAGAGTCAGGGAAGCCAAAGAGTCCTCAGGACCCCCTCAGCGCTGAGCAGCCATTCTGCCAAATGGAGAGGCAGGGTGATACTTTTCAACGCAGTGAGGCTCATATAAACACAGTAAAGTTAAGAGGGTGCATATGCTGCTTCAACAGGACACATCTGATCACTGCCAGCTTATTTATAATTTTGGATGACTGCCCTTGTATTTGAAGCCAGTGCTTCTCAAATGTTAATGTGCATACAAATCTTCTGGGGGGTCTTGTTAGCTTGAAGATTTTGGTTCAGCAGCTCAGGGCAGGGCCTGACATTCTGCATTTCTAACCAGCTTCCAGGTCATGCTCATGCTGTTGGTCTGCAAACCATACTTTAAGCAGCAAGACAGTAGTTCTCAACTCTGGCTGTGTTTGATTCTAGTGAGATTTTAAAAATCCGACATCCCAGTCATAAAGAGAAATGAAGTCCTGATACATGCTGCAACATGGATGAAACTTGAAAATATTATTCTCAGTGAAGAAAGTCACAGAAGGACAAATATTATATGACCCCATTTATATGAAATATCTAGAATAGGTAAATGTATAGAGACCAAAATTTATTAGTCGTTAGCCGGGGCAGGAGGGAGGGGAAAGAGGGAGTCATTGTTTAGGAAATGTTGAGTAGACAGCAAATGAAAGGTCAAATATTAAGTCAACAGACTAGTGATGGAAAACTTGGCAATAAATACTAGTGACGGATGCACAAAGTGATTAATGTAATTGGTGTCACTGAATTGTATATGTAAAAAATGTTGAATTGGCAACTGTTGTGTGATACATATTTTTCATAACAATGAAAAAAAAGAGTGCTTAAAAAAAAAACCCCGAGGTCCAGACTATACTCCAGACCAGTTCAATCAGAACACTGATTCCCAGGGCCCAGTTACCAGTATTTTAAAGTTTCCCTGGTGATTTCAATGTGCAGCCAGGGTGGAGAACCACTTCTGTTGATGAATTCCACTACTCAAAGTATGACGGAATTGGGGGAAAGGAGAGCCCCCCACCTACACCCGCACTCTGCCCACACTACCAGGAGCTCTGATGCAGTGCAGCACTGAGTGTAGCATCAGTGACATTGTGTTCCTCTGCAGTGCCAGAAACAGAGGCGAGGGCACTGGATTTCCTCCAGAGATGGAGTGGCAGACTAACTCCTGAGCACATGGGAGGAACCCTGAGGACCCTCAGAAATAACTGGGGAGAATCTGAAGAAGCTAAAGTCTCCCATCAGCATATGAGAGAAAAAGAGCTGACAAGATGTAGGTGTCAGTCTTAAAGTGACCTCTTTCACACCCACAGTTTGGTGCGACATGGAGACATTAAGGTTATACAAGGTTCTAAGACATGGATAATAGACAAGGCAAGTGGAGATATGGTGTAGACAGAAAATAGCATGCCATCTGAGAATTTCCTAGTGTTCAGGAGATATGAAAGTGTTAGCCATGCACAGTGAAGTGACTGAAAGGTGTGTGACAAGGAGGCCCTTGGGCTCTTTCTGGCTTAGACTTATGTGATTCCTGGCTTAACCAAACATAATCTCCATTCTGTATATGAGGAAAGTATGCTACAATTAGCATTTCTCTTCTTAGCACCTCTAGACAAATATATTATATTGGATATCCTAAAGCTCCCCAAATACATGTACTTTCAGAATAAAGAAAGAGGTTTAGCTTACAGCAAATGAAAAGTTAAATATTAAGTTTACACATTTTAAAAGGAAACATAACTTCCTCTACATCTCAATCTTCTAAATACAACTATATCACCCTCAGTTGCTGGAGGGATGGATAGTGTTCCTGTTTGAGGCCTTCCAGCTGAAGACATCTTAATCCTGAACTGCTTCTTTTGCTCCAGGCTGTCTAGCCTCAGTGTAGTGTCCTCAGCCCCCCTCCTCTTGTGCTCTGCTTCCCTCATCTGAGAATCCAAGATCTGTCACTGATGCTAAACACAACCAAATCCTAGGTCAGCAGGTAAAGGATAGGGGTGGGGAGGGAGGGGAATGCCTGTCTATTTATGCTGCAGTGATGGCATTCAAACTTTCTTTCTCTCTCCTTGTCCAAATTTTCCTATTGGAAGCCCTCTGCTCACCTTGGTGGCAGTGCAAAGAATATTCTACAGTGATCTACATGACTCTTCCAGTAACGGCCATTTTGTACCATCTGACCAGGACCAGGGTGGATACCTGAGCACTTGTCTCATGCTAACCCAGTTAAAGCCCTCCCCAGGGGTTTGGAGTTAGAACCTTTAATCTGAAAGGAATCAAGTTGCAAGGTCATGTAAAGTTGAGGTCTGTGTCAAAGCAAGTCAAAGCCACATGTAAACCTAAGTTTACAGGGGAGGTTCTTCAGGAAGGACAATGGTCTACATGGAGAGAAAGAAGCAGAGATGGAGGCTTGTGGTCCTTGACACCAGAAGAAGGCCCCAGTTCTCATGAAGCAGAGCTATATTTCATTTCCTCGCCTTGGAGTCTATGAGAACAGGAGCTATAGAATCACTTTCCTTGGACTGAGGACTTCCCAACAACAGTCAGTTGTGGGCCTGGTGAAGGTGAATTTCTCCTCCCTTCCTCATGGTGTGCTCCTTTCTTCCACGTCCACCACACAAAGGGTAGAGATTCAGGAGAACAGCTCATAGAGCTTAGATGCGGCCGTAAGGAGAGAATGGGTTTCTCCTCGCTGGCTGAATACTTACTGAGCTGGAAGAATTTATAAGCCCATCTTCTTGCACCAATGAAAAAATTCCTGGGATGACTTGACATGAGTCCCTCAAAGCTTAAGAGATACAAGAAACATGAAGACAAGAGCCTACTTCTTGCCTAGATGCTTCTGACACCGAGGCTGGCTGGACCTGTCCACAAGAGCAGGGTGAAGCAGAGAACAGCAGTGCACAGGGATATGTGAGGTTCCTAAGGTCCAGTGGATACTGCAGAAGGCAGCCAAATGGAAGCTGTGTTGAAAGAACCCGGTCCAAGAGGGTACCAGCTGCCATAAGGATGTTCAAGCCAAAAGAGACTGGGGGTGCACTGCAGAGGACGGAGGCTGGGAGGGGTGCACAATGTCAGCCAGGCAATGCATTACTCATGTCAGAGAACTGGGCAGTGTGTCTCCCAACCACACACCCTCAGCTCAGAGTCTCTGAAGAAGCCACAGCTGCACCCCAAAGAGGAGCTAGAATTCGAATGCCTATCACAAAGATGCCTTCTGTTGTAAACCAGTGTTAGCCAGGAGCAAACTGTAGCAAGTAAGTTTAGAAGTTCTTTTTTGACACTTTCCTCAGACCTCCTTCCTTCTACCTGTTAAACTGAAAGGATCAGAATCAGAAGCGGGTGAGGAAGAAAGCAGAGAAATTGAAAACGTGACAATGTCCCTTCCCCCACTTCAGGTCCCCAAGATATGGATCAGCCTGGAATGGGAGGGAGGATAAAACTTTGAACTAGATATAGAGTCTGGGGCTGGCCCTTTTTACTTGTGAAATTAGGCTTTAATGATCAAAATAAGACTTGTTTTTATTACTAAAAGCAATCAAAATGCTACAGGTTCTTCAGGAGACTTTATCTGAGTGGAAGATCATAGAGCCAGCCTGAAGGCCATGTCAGAGGAAACACAAAGCCGTTCCCTGCTCAAGCCCCAAGGAGCTCAGACTGTCCAATAAACCACTTACAGAATGTTTTAATGTCTTTCTTTTGGCCTCTTTTCTCTCCTTAGTCTTTCTCTAGTTGTGTGTTTTCAGAATCCCTTTTGTTCAATTTTTCCGATTCTCAGAATTCTTTAAAAGAAGAATTCTGTAAAAAAATCTATCATGTGGTAAACAGTACTTCACATCTCAACAAATTTTTCATGAGTAATTTCTTATTGCAGTACACTGTTCCCTGTTTATTTAAAGCCATGGTTTATTGAACCACGCGTTCAATTTATAGAACCAGTTAAGATAGGAATCATCTATATAAATCCAGACAGCAGCATACTCTCAGCCATGAAAATCCACGATGCTGGCCCACTGGTGATCAATCTCAGTGGCATACCTGGGTGAAATGTACCCTAGGCTGTATTCACTGAGGCTCTTCTACTGCAAGCAACAGATTATGGTTAACTTTTTTAAAAGAGGTCAGGAGAGGTTTATTGGGAAACATGGAGTAACTCTCAAAATCAAAGAAAGAGTTAAGGAGCCAAGCATTGGGAAAGAAAAAACTCAGAGTTGCTCCAGGAACACATGGGGCAGTAGTACACAGTCCTTCTGTCTTGTGTGCTGTGACTCAACTCCAGCCACTTTCAGACTCTGTTTCTCTGCTCTTGTTTCAAAATCCTGAAAGTCTAATGATTTTTTTTCTTTCCCCATTTTGGTCAGGTTTCTCTACCTCTAGAGAATCCAATAAATGGCTCTTGGGGTATCATTGTGGGTAGATATGTACTTATCTTAAGAAATAGAGAATAACTGATGTTTTTGAACTGTGGTGTTGGTGAAGGATATTGAATATACTGTGAACTGCCAAAAGAATAAACAAATCAGTCTTAGAAGAAATACAACCAGAAGCGAGGATTATGAGACTTCAGCTGGCTTACTTTGGACACGTCATCAGGAAAAACAAATCACTAGAAATGAAAATGAGAAAAACTGTCAATGAAGTGGATTGACACAATAGCTGTAACAATAAACAAAAACATACCAACGCTCATGAAGATGGTGCAGGACTAGGCAATGTTTCATGCTTTTATGCATAAGGTCTCCATGAGTCGGAGTCAATTCAATGGCAACTTACAACAACTAAGAGGTTAAGTCACAATCCTGTTGCTAGGAGTTGATCCCAGTCTTAAAACCCCAGGATCATGTTTCAATTAACAAATACACAGAAAGGAACCTAAGAAACAGGTAATAGTAACTGAAATGCCCGTAAAGAAGAAAGTTTTGTGATGTTGGTTAATGACTGGGTGTTTACCTTGATATTGATGACTGAGTGGTTATTGTAAGTATTTTATGCACCTTGGGCTGTCCTAGGTCTGCTTGTCTCTGGGACAATGAGTCCCTTGCTTAGGTAGGGCACTCTGTTCCCGTCAGCCTCTGTCAGTTTCACTCATTTTGACAGGTGGCAGGTTATCTAGTCCTGACTAAGAATGATTTAACCACCATGGTTTCTTCTGTTGCCAATAAAAATGTCACCAGGGGCTTCTGTCCTGGTCAAAGTACGGCTTAGGCCTGTTATATAAAGCTGTAGATGATCAGTCCTGTGTTCTCTCTCTCATGAAGGGAAACCCTAAGTCAGATAACATAGATTGTTGTTGCTGTTGTTAGGTGCTATAGAGTCGGTTCCAACTCATAGTGACCCCAAGTGACAAAGTAGGACTGCCCCATAGGGTTTTCTAGGTGGTAATCTTTACTGGAGCAGATAGTCAGGTGTTTTCTCCCACTGAAACTCTGGGTAGGTTTGAACTGCCAACCTTTCAGTTAGCAGCTGAGTGCTTAACTGTAGCACCACCACAGCTCCTTAATAACATAGAGGGAGCCTGTATTTTCTTAATTGGTGTCAAGGGGCATCCTCACCATGCCAAGCATTTAATTCTTCTCCACTCTTTACATAGAAAACATGTCACATATTCCCTTAATTGCACACATTGATAAACTAGTCATGGCTCTCAGCTCAGACTGTTTTATGGGCAAGTTTTTTCAAACTTTCAAGCAACAGACAGTTCTTGTGCTATATAAACTACTCTGCAGCACAGAAGCATGAGAAAGCAATCCCAATTAAGAAAGCCAAAATTGAAAAATCTGCATACACATAAAAAGAACACTTTAGACCTATCTCAATAATGACTATTAATCCAAAATTCTAAATATAAATCTAACAAATGGATATCAGCTCTATGTTAAAAAATAGTATGAGTGAATCATCCTTTAATTTCTATTCTAATAATTTAAGGGTGGCTTAATATAAGAAAATAAATTAATAAAATTTGTCACTACAACAGATCAAAAAAAAAAAAAGCCATGTAACATCCCAATAGGATTTCTTAAAATTTGTTATCTGTCCTTTCAAAAAAAAATTCTTGCTAGAATGGAAATTAAAAAATATTTTCCTAACATAATAAAGAATATCTATGTGAACATGACAGCCAAAGCCATATCTATGTGGTATTTTGCAAAATATGTCCCAAAAATTTTAGTTCTGAGAAATTTTATTATTTAGTGTCATGTGGAGAAAAATGGTGCTGTGATCAAATAAATTTGAAAAATGATGAATTAACTAAATTAAACAAATTTTTATGTACTTATATGAATTCTAACTCTCCAGGTGTTACATATTCATTTGACCTTACGGGACCTCATCTCCACAGAACATTTCACCCAACTAACATTGTTCAGAACTTCATTTTGGAAAATATTATAGTAATGATCTCCTCAGTAATGTGGAGAAGAAGATAAAAATGCAGCTGGTTCTTCTGTTAAGAGTGATGGAAAAATTTAGAAACAGATGATGGTGATGACTGAACAACATGATAAACATAATTAATGTTACCTAATCGCCCATGTGAAGAATGTTGAAATGGCAGATGTTTTTTACATACATATTTACCACAATTAAAAATAAGGAAGAAGAAAGCTACTTGTTACAGTTTAGCATCGTCCTAAATTTCAGACCAAAGGTTCTCAGGTATCATATTGGTAGGAACTGATATAACAAGTAGACAGAAATCAGTATGGACATAGGAAATTTGAATGGCTCTATCAGCCAGTTTGACCTAACTGACATTTATAGAACACTCCATCCAACAACAGCAGAGTACACATTCTTCTCAAGTGCACATGAAATATTTACCAAGATGGACTATAATCTGGATCATAAAACAAGTCTCAGTAAATTTAAACATATTTAAGTCATACAAAGTATGTTCTGTAACTACAGTGAAATTAAATTAGAAATCAACAATGAAAAGATCTCTGGAAACCCCTCCAAGTATATGGAAACTAAATAATACAATTCTCAATAACTCATGGGTAAAAGAAGGAAGTAAAGAAGTAGTTAGGGTAAAATTTTAGTACTAAATGCCTATACTAGAATAGAATGAAGGCTTCAAATCAATGACCTCAGATTCCACCTTAGGAAACTAGAAAAGAAGAGCAAATTAAACTCAAAGGAAGTTGTTGTTTTTAGGTGTCATCAAGTCGGCTCCAACTCACAGCAACTATCTTAGTTATCTAGTGCTACTAAAACAGAAATACCACAAGTGGATGGCTTTAACAAGCAGAAATTTGTTTTCTCACAGTTTAAGAGACCAGAAGTTTGACTTCAGGATGCTGGCTCTAGCGGAAGGCTTTCTCTCTGTGGGCTCTGGAGGAAGGTCTTTGTCTCTTCTGAGCTTCTGCTTCTGGGCAATGTTCATGTGGCTTGGCATCTCTCTTCCCCTATCTCTGCTCTACTCTCTTGTTTAATTTATTTTATATCTCAGAAGAGATTGACTCAAGATACACCCTACACAGATCGTGCCTCATTAACAAAACAAAGAAAACCCATTCCCAAATGGGATTATAACCACAGACATAGAGGTTAAGATTTACAACACATGTTTTAGGGGGACATAATTCAATCCATAGAAGGTATTTTATGTATAACAGAACAAAACATTACTGGTCCTGCACCATCCTCACAATCGTTGCTATGTTTGATGTATATAACAACATGGAGAAATATATAAATAATTATAGTGAGAGAGAAAAAAGGCCAGACAAAAAGGAAGAGGCCAAACAAAATGAATCATACATACTGTATGGTTCCATTTATATAAAATTCTAGAAAACCTGAATTAATTGATAGTGAGAGAAAGCAAAGTAATGGTTGCTTTGGATGGGACTGGGAGACAGGGAGGAGTGAGAGGGAGGGATTACATAGGGGTACAATGAAACTTTTGGGGTGATTAATATGTACACTATTTTTATTGTAATGATGGTTTCATGAAGGTACACAAATGTCAAAACTTATCAAATTGTACATTTTAAATATGTACACTTTACTGTCAATTGTACCTCAGTTGTTGTTAAGTGCTGTCAAGTAGGCTCCGACTCATAGCAACCCTATGTTTAACAGAACCAAACACTGCCCAGTCCATACCTCAATAAAGCTTTAAAAAATTAACCTACCTTTAAAAAATGTAAAAGCAAATTACATACTAAGGTAAGATGTTAATAATAGTGGAAACTGAGCACAGGGATATATGGGAACTCTGTTCTATCTTTACAATTTTTTCTGTACATCTAAAACTGTTCTTAAAAATAAAGTTTATTTTTAAAAAGAGCAAATGACAACTTGGGGAAGTATTTGCAGATATATTACAGAAAAAAAGTAAATATATCCATGTACAAAGAGTTCTTACAAATCAGCAGAGGAAAAGATAATCACTATATTTTTTAAGTGGACAATGACATGAATATACAATTCACAAAGCATAAACAAATGGCTAATAAAAATAAGGAACAATAGTAAAAGAAATATAAGTAACACAAAAATAAAATACTGTTTTATACATCAAATAGCAAATATTATTTTTAAGTTATCATTCAGTATTAAGATAATACGATGAGAATGATGAGACTACGAGAGCAATCTTATACACACTTTCTGAAGGCCATTTCAACAATATATATCAAAGTCTCAGAACAGGCATATACTTTGATCTAATAATTCAGATTCTAGTAATTTGTACTAAAGATATAATCATGAATGAATACAAAGATACATTTGAAAGTATGTTCATTAGGGAATTACAATAGCAAATAAAAAAAGGAAAGAAAGAAACCCAACAAAATACCCAAGAGTGGAGAATTGGTTAAAATAAATTTTATTCTTAGAATGTAGTGTTAACCAGTCACTAGAAATGAGGTTACTAAGAAATATTTCTGTACAGTATGTATAAAATGTTATCAGTATTGGGGAAAAAAATAAAGAGAAAGACAGTCCCTGGATGGTGCAAACAGGTAACACCCTTGGCTGCTAGCCGAAAGTTTGGAGGTTCCAGTCTACCTGATGATGCCTCGAAAGAAAGATCTGGCCACCTACTTCTGAAAAATCAACCACTGAAAACTCTACACAGCACAGTTCTACTCTTACATACACGGGCCACCAAGAGTCAGAGTCAACTTGACCAACTTGACAGAAACTGATAAACCCATTGCCACTGAGTCAATTCCAACTCATAGATGTGTGTCAACTTGGCTGGGCCATGATTCTCAGTGGTTTAGCAGTTACGATGTAGTTTGGCAGTCATATGATGATGTGATCACTTCCATGATGAGATTTGATATAATGTGACCACCTCCATGATGGGATCTTCTGTGAGTAGCGAATCACTTGAAAGGGAGTTTCCTTGGGTGTGTGGCCTGCATAGAGTGTAAGCAGATATTCTGCAAGGCTCGTGGGCTGTTGCTTGCTCTGGATCCTGCAGCTGGCTCCTGTTCACCTGACCCCAGGTTCCTGGGACTTGAGCTAGCAGCTTACCTGCAATCTTGCCTGCCAATCTTGGAGTTCAATGGTCTTCGCAACCTGTGAGCAGGAACCCTGCTGTCTGACCTGCTGATCTTGGATTCTCCAGCCCCTGTGGCTACATGAGTCAGGAGAAGCCTCTAGCCTGACCCACAGATTTGGGACATCCCAGCCTCTACAACCACATAAGCTATTTCCTTTATATAAATCTCTTTATATAGATATTTATATGATTTACTGGTTTTGCTTCTATAGAGAATCCAGATTAAGACAGTGACACTAGAGGACAGATTAGAACTACCCCATAGGGTTTTCAAGGCAGTAATCTTTAAAGGAGCAGACTGTCACATCTTCCTCCTATGGAGTGGCTGGTAGGTTTCAACCTCTGACCTTTCAGTTAGCAGCCAAGCACTAAAACACTACACCAACAGGGCACTCTCTCTCTCTCTTTCTCTGTATATGTGTTTGTGTGTGTGTGTGTGTGTGTGTGTGTGTGTATGTGTATGACTTATATACATGACTGAAGAATGTAAACATCAAAATGTATTTCCTTTTTTGTGCTTTTGGCTTTATAATTTTTTTTTTACATTTAACATGTATTACTTTTGTTTTTAAATAGTTACTTTAAAAAACTTACCTTTCCCATGTTCCATTCTCCCTTAGGATGCTTAACACAAATAACTGGATTTGCATCAAAGGTATATAAGCAGTCAATGTGTTAGCTATCTTAGTGATTATAACACCTTGACTCATTTAAAATACAAATGTAATGAAAACACCTCTCTAACACATGTGGAAGTGCCATGCCTCTCAGAGTATCCTAAATGACAGTGTATAGCCTCATGTCCCTCTACATCAGGCCAAACCTGTTCAGACATAATAGAAAGTCAAGCCTGGGCATCGGGAGCAAGAGTCAGGGTGAAAGGGGAGTGAGATGAAGCATGGCAACCAGCTTAACCACTCACGGTAATTTTACAGCACCTGTGTTGAGAGAGAAAGACTCAGACTCTAGGACATCAGTATGAAGGCACTCAAACAGGCTGCAAGAGGAAATGTAGAGCCCGACTCCTACTGTACCTTGTTGGTTAATCGACAACATTGCCATAAGCCCTGTTAGAAACAGACCGCTTCTGGAGGCGGAGTCAACATGGAGCTATAGACAGAAGCAGCACGCCATCCCTCCACAGCTAAGACCCAAAAAACTAAAACAGAGACAAACGTCAATCCTGTAACCCTAAATGTCAAATGAAGACATAAAGAACTCAACCAAGTGAAACTGACTGAGAATAGAGAGCGAGGAGAGAGATGAGCGGAGGTCCCCTATCAGCTAGCGCAGCACAGATACGCTTCTTGGACTCCTGTCAGAGATTGGCAGGCAGGAGTACAGGAAAGCAGATACACGGAGTTCCCAGCAGGAGACAGAGCACCCGGTAACCAGTGATACACACTTTCCCACCCCCTACCCATTTCCCCCTGCTTGGCCCACTTTCCAGCTGGCCACAGTCACTTGGCCTGAAGGCGCCAGCTCCGTGCCACTTGGATTCACCCCGCTCACATCAGACAGCTCCCTCAGTGCCCTTTTTTTCTACTGGTGTTGCTTTTTTTGGCTTCTTTTGGTTTTGTCCCTGCCTCTCATTTCCTCCTCCTCCTTTCTCTCAAACACCTGGCTCCATGTGCCATCTTTGTTTCTTCCTGACAGGATGTGAAGCACTGCTCAGCTGGAGAACTGCTTCCTCAGTCTGAGCTGCCACTCAGGTGGGATCCCTGGGGCCTTTTTTTTTCCCCCCTTTCTTTTCTCCTTTTTGTTTTTCTTCATTTCTTGGTTTCTCCTCTCTCTCTCTGCTTACCTTCTTTTCATGTCTTCTGAGTACCTGGGGCTGTGTGCCATCTCTGCCCCTTCTGGCCAGGCTGTACTGCGTGTCTGGGGAGTCACTTCCCTAGTCTGTGCAGCCTCACCGGTAGGATCCCTTGGGGGCATTTTTTTTTTTTTTCTTTTTCCCTTTTTGTTTTTCTTCATTTCTCATTTCCTCATCTCTCTTGACTATCCTTCTTTTCCTGTCTCCTAATACCTGGTGCTGTGTGCCATCTCTGCCCCTTCTAGACAGGCTGTGCCCTCAAGCCTGGGAGCCACATCCCCAGTTGCCAGTGGGATCCCTGTGGGTATTTCTAGCTTTTCTTTTCTTTAATTTTTATTTACTTATTATCTTTTTCTTTTTTCCTTTTTATTTTTCTTCATTTGTCAGTTTCTCATCTCTCCACTCCAGTGGTAGGCTCCCTTGGCACTTTTTTTTTTTTTTTTTTTTTTTTTTTGGCATCTGTTTCTCTCTCCTCTCTCTCTTCTTTCCTGTACTCACTTAGCTCCACACAACACAAACTCCTCCATCCCTCCTGCCTATCTGCACTGTGCACTGAACATCACACCCCCAAGCAGCACAGGTATGGCCTACTGGGACCTGTCCTGCACTGACTCCCAGCCTGCCTTGTCAGTCACAGTACGTGCCACAAATAACCCAGCCTAGCCCCTCTCCTTCAGCTGGACCTGCCCTGCTGCACCATAGCTGAGCAACTGTCCCTGCCTATTGGATAAGGAGGTGAAAAGTATTGTGCCCACAGATGAGCAAACAACAAAGAACTCACAGAACACCTGCTCAGACATAACCAAATAGAACAAAAAAGCTGGATGAAACAAATTTACAATTAATAAACAAAGAAAATAACTACTGAATGTCCCAGAGACTACAGACAATATCAAAACATATAAAAAAACAGGAGAGGATGGTTTCAGTAGGAGTCCAAAATAAAATACCAACTGACTTTCTAGTAGAAGAAAAGGCACTAGAACTACCTGATAGGGAATTCAAATTTCTAATATTCAGAGCTATCCAAGAGTTGAAGCAATAAGCAGACAAAAATAAGGAAAAAACATATAAATTCATGGAAAATATAGGCAAATAAATGGAAGAATTCAGGAAAATAATGCAGGAACAAAATGTCAAAATAAATTCACAACTAGAAATCATACAAAAACAACAATTAGAAATCCAAAAGTTAAACAACAAGATTTCAGAAATGGACAGTGTCATGGAAGGTCTGGGGAGTAGATTTGAAACAATGGAAGACAGGATCAGTGAAATTGAAGAAAAATCAGAAAAAAAAAGAAAAATGACCAAACTCTGAGAATTATGTGGGATACAATCAAAAGCAAAAATTTTCGAGTGATCAGAGTTCCAGAACAGGGGGAGAAAACTGAAAACCAAGAGAGAGCCCTTGAAGAATTGTGGACAGAAAACTACCCTAGTATCATTAAATATGAAAAGCTGACCATACAAGTAGTTCAACGAACCCCATATAGGATAGACCTCAAAAGAAAATCACCAGGACGTATCTTATTCCCACTCTCTAAAACCAAAGACAAAGAAAGAACCCTGAGAGCAGCTTGAGAAAACAAAAAGTCACATACAGAGGAGAAACAATAAGACTAAGTTCTGATTACTTGGCAGAAACTATGCAGGAAAGAAGGCAATGGGTTGGCATATATAAAATGTTGAAAGAAAAAAAATGCCAACAAAGAATAATATTTCCTGCAAAACTCTCATTCAAACATGATGGTGAAATTAGGACACTTCCAGATAAACAGAAATTAAGGGAATATGTAAAAACCAAACCAAACTTAAACAAGAATTATTAGAGGGAGTCCTTCAGTTTAAGAACAAACAACATCAGACAACAGCCTGAATCCAGGACACAAAATCACACCAGCCAGATAACAACCTAGGAAATGAACTCTCAAGGAATATTTAAAACCAAAAGATTTACAAAAGGGAACCAGAGAGGTTAATCTGTAAATGACAACAACTTCAGAACAATAAAAGAGGAAATAAACAGGGTAGGTATAGAACTTTCTAATGGAGAGGAAGGCAAGGCAATACCAAGTAATAATAGACTGGTTCAAACCTAGGAAGATAACGGTAAATTTCAAGGTAACCACAAAGAAAGTTAACAAACCTATTCATCAAAATAAAAAGAAAAACATAAAGTCTCAGTAAAAACAAAACAAATGAAAAAAAATCCACAAACAAAAGAAATTCAGCACAGGAGAGGAAGAGGAACAAAGAAAATGTCAGCACCACAAAATGACAGCAATAAACTCACACCTATCAATAATTACACTGAATATAAATGGCCTAAATTCACCCATAAAAAGACAGAGAGTGACAGAATGGATAAAAAAACAGGATCCATCAATATGCTGTCTTCAAAAGACACACTTTACAAACAAATATGTAAATTTATTAAAAATCAAAGGAGGGAAAAAATATATTTCAAGCAAACAGCTACCAAAAAAGAGTGAGAGTGGCAATAGTAATCTCAGATAAAATAGACTTTAAAACAAAATTAACCATAAAAGACAAAGAAGGATATTATATCATGATTAAAAAGACTGTCCATCATTAAGACATAACCATAATAAACATCTACACACCCAATGACAGGGCTCAAAACTACACAAAACAAACTCTAACAGCACTGAAAAGAGAAATTGACAGTTCCACAATAATAGTAGGAGACTTCAACACACTACTGTCAGTAAAGGACAGAACATCTAGAAAGAAACTCAACAAAGATACAAAAGATATAAAGGCCACAATCAGGCCACTGGAACTCATAGACATATATAGAACACCCCACCCAACAGCAGCAGAGTACACATTCTTTTCCAATGCACATGGAACATTTTTCAGAATAGACCACATCTTAGGCCACAGAGCAACTCTCAACAAAATCCAAAACAGTGAGATAATACAAAGTATCTTCTCTGATAACAAGGCCATCAAAGTAGAAATTAACAACAGGAAGAGCAAGGAAAAAAAATCATTATATGGAAACTAAAAACTAAAAACACCCCGCTTAAAAACCACTGGGTAATAGAAGAAATCAGAGATGGAATCAAAAAATTCCTAGAATCAAACAAGAATGAAAACACATCATATGAAAACCTTTGGGACACAGCAAATGCAGTGTTCAGAGGTCAATTTATAGCAATAGATGCACACTTCAAAAAAGAATAAAGGGACAAAATCAAAACATTAGCTTCACAGCTAGAACAAATACAAAGGGAACACCAAAGAAGCCCACAGCCACCAGAAGAAACGAAATAATAAAGATCAGAGCAGAAATAAATGAAATAGAGAATGGAAAAACAATAGAAAGAATCAACAAAACCAAAAGTTGGTTCTTTGAGAGGATCAACAAAATTGACTGGCCAACAGACAAAATCAAAACAGAAGAGGATGCAAATAACTCAAATAAGAAATAAAATGGGGGACATTACAACAGACCCAACTGAAATAAAAAGGGTAATAACAGAGTATTATGAAAAACTATACTCCAATACATTTGCAAATCTAGAGGAAATGGACAAATTTCTAGAAACACACTACCTAACCAAACTAACAGAAAAGGAAGTTGAAAATCTAAACAAACCCATAACAAGAGAAGAGATTGGAAAATTTAAAAAAAAAAAAAACCTCCCAACAAAAAAAGCCCTGGCCCAGATGGCTTCACTGGAGAATTCTATCAAACATTCAGAGAAGAATTTACACCAGTACTACTCAAACTATTTCAGAACATAGAAAAGGAAGGGCTATTTCCAAATTCACTCTATGAAGCTAGCATAACCCTGATACCAAAACCAGGCAAAGACAACACACAAAAAAGAAAATGACAGACCAATATCTCTAATGAGTACAGATGCAAACATTCTCAATAAAATTCTAGCCAACAGAATTCAGCATCATAACAATAACAAAAAAAAAAATACACTACAACCAAGTAGGATTCATACTAGGTATGCAAGGATGGTTCAACATCAGAAAATCAATCAACATAATCCACCACATAAATAAAAGAATTACATTATTATCTCAGTCGACACAAAAAAGGCATTTGACAAAGTTGAACACCCATTCCTGACAAAAACTTTCAATAAAATAGGTATAGAAGGGAAATTCCTCAACATGATAAAGGGCATCTATGCAAAACCAATGGCCAACATCATTCTTAATGGAGAGTGGCTGAAAACATTTCCCTTGAGGACAGGAACAAGATAAGGATGTCCTTTATCACCAATCCTATTTAATGTTGTGCTGGAAGTCCTAGCTAGAACAATAAGGCAAAAAAAAAGAAATAAAGGGCATCCAAATTGGCAATCAAGAAGTAAAACTTTCTCTATTTGAGGATGATATGATGCTATACACAGAAAACCCAAAAGACTCCACGAGAAAACTACTGGAACTAATAGAAAGATTCAGCAAAGTAGCAGGATACAAGATAAACATACAAAAATCTGTTGCATTCCTATACACCAATAAAGAGAATGACAAAAAGGAAATCAGGAAAACAATACCATTTATAATAGCCCCTAAAAAAAATTTTAAAAAAAACTTAGGAATAAACCCAACCAGGAATGTAAAAGACCTATACAAAGAAAACTATAAAATACTATTGCAAGAAACCAAAAGAGTCCTACATAAATGGAAAAACATACTATGTTCATGAATAGGTAGATTCAACATCGTGAAAATGACAATTCTTCCCAAAGCAATTTACAAATACAATGCAATCCCAATCCAAATACCAACAACATTGTTTAAAAAGATGGAAAAACAAATCATTAACTTTATATCGAAAGGGAATAGGCCCCAGATAAGTAAAGCACTACTGAAGAAGAAGAATAAAGTAGGAGGACTCGCACTACCTGACCTTAGAACCTACTATACAGCTATAATAGTCATAACAACCTGGTACTGGTACAATGACAGATACATTGACCAATGGAACAGAATCAAGAACCCAGATTTAAATCCATCTACCTGCGGTCGCTTGATCTTCAACAAGGGCCTAAAGTCCATCAAACGGGGAAAAGACAGTCTTTTTAACAAATGGTGCTGGCAAAACTGGATGTCCATCTGCAAAAAAATAAAACAGGACACATACCTCACACCATACACAAAAACTAATTCAAAATGGATCAAAGACCTAAATATAAAACCAGAAACTATAAAGATCACAGAAGAAAAATAGGATTAATTCCAGAGGCCCAGATACACAGCATTAACAGGATACAAACCATAACTAACAACACACAAACTGCAGAAGATAAGCTAGATAACTGGGATCTTCTAAAAATTAAACACTTATGCTCATCAAAAGACTTCAGCGAAAGAGTAAAAAGAGAACCTACAGACTGGGAAGATAATTTTTGGCTATTACAAATCCGACAAAGTTCTAATCTCTAAAATCTAACACCTCTACTATAAAAAAATAAATAATCCAATTAAAATATGAGCAAAGGAAATGAACAGACACTTCACCAAAGAAGAAATTCAAGTGGCTAACAGACACATGAGGAAGTGCTCGTGATCTCTAACCATTAGAGGAATGCAAATAAAAACCACAATGAGATAACATCTCACCCCAGCATTACTGGCAAGAATTAAAAAAACAGAAAATAACAAATGTTGGAGAGGCTGATGGGAATGCAAAATGGTACAACCATTTTGGAAAATGTTATGGCGCTTCCTTAGAAAGCTAGAAATAGAAATACCATATGATCCAGCAATCCTACTCCTAGGACTATACCCTAGAGAAATAAGAGCTGTCACATGAATAAACATATGCACAACCATATTCTTTGCAGAATTGTTCACAAAAGCAAAAAATGGAAACAGCCTAGATGTCCATCAACAGATGAATGGATAAACAAACTGTGGTACATACACAGTGGAGTATCACGCAACCATGAAGAACAATGATGAATCTGCGAAGCATCTCACAACATGAATGAATCTTGGGGTCATTATGCTGAATGAAACGTCAATCACAAAAGGACAAATACTGTATGAGACCACTACTATAAAAACTCATGAAAAGATTTACACACAAAAAGAAACAATCAATGAGGGATGGGATGTGTGGGGTGGAAAAACACTAACTACACAATAGATAAGTGGTAACTATTAGTGAAGAGTAAGACAGTACACAATACAGGGGAAGCCAGTACAACTTGTACAAGGCAAGGTTATGAAAGTTCCATAGACTCATCCAAACTCCCTGAGGGACCAAATTACTGGGCTGAGGGCTGCGGGGATCATGCCATGGCCTCAGGGAACATCCAGCTCAATTGGCATAACACAGTTTATAGAGAAAATGTTCTACATTCTACTTTGGTGAGTTGCGTCTGGGGTCTTAAAAGCCTGTGAGCGGTCATCTAGATACTCCACTGGCAGCAAGGGAGAATGAAGAAAACTAAACACACAAGGGAAAGATTAGGCCAAAGGACTAATGAATTGCAACTACCACGGCCTCCACCAGACTGAGTCTAGTACAACTAGATGGTGCATGGCTACCACCACTGACTTCTCTAACAGAGATCATAATATAGGGACAGAGCTAAAGAAAAATGTAGAACAAAATTCTAACTCACAAAAAAAGACCAGACGTACTGGCCTGGCAGAGACTGGAGAAACCCCAACAGTATGGCTCCCAGATACCCTTTTAGCTCAGTAATGAAGTCACTCCTGAGGTTCACCCTTAGCCAAAGATTACACAGGCCCATAAAACAGAACGAGACTAAAGGGGCACACCTGCCCAGAGGCAAGGACTAGAAGACATGAGGGGACAGGAAAGCTGGTAATGGGGAACCCAAGGTCGAGACGGGAGAATATTGACATGTCATGGGGTTGTTAACTGATGTCATAAAACAATATGTGTACTAACTGTTTAAAGAGAAGCTAGTTTGTTCTGTAAACCTTCATCTAAAGTACAATTAAAAAAAAGAAAGAAAGAGGCATTTGCCTCTTAGGAAAAAAAAGAAAACAGGCCACTTCTTACAAGAAGTTTACCTTACTTAATGGAGGGATCTGGACTTTAGACCCTAGTGATCAACTTTTTAATGACTCTTGTCAAATCTATGCACTCACTTAGTATTAATACATAGCTCTCTAAACTCAATTAGAATGATCCCTTGGTCTCCTCATAGACGGAATGGAAGCCCATATCCATATATAGTAGCTGGGGACTTGTTTAGCATGGGTTGTTTACCATCGTAGGGACTGAATTCTGTTCTCGTTCCAAGCTCTCTGTTTCAAGGGTTCAGGAACTTGCTTTGCACAGCTCATACACTGCTGCCATCTAATGGACAGGCCGGCAACCTACATTTTTAATAGATTTCATTCCAGATTCCTCAACAAATTATCTCGTAAGCTGAGACTATCAGGTCTTTGGACTGCCATCCAGGAGGAAAAGGGCATAACAAGAAGAGACAGGACATCTTCTTAAAGTGGAATGAAGCATTTAAAGGCAATCCGGCCAAAGACCATGCTTCTAAGTAAGAACCTGAAGGATGGAATACCCATTCTGGAATGGGTGGAAGCTGCCTGACAGAATAGGGTGTGAAGGAGAAGATGGAGAACCGGGAATGAGGGAGAGGAAAAAGCAGTAATAATTCCAATGGAGCAATCCTTTGTGAACATTATAGCAGTTCTATAAGTGGTCCCTCATCAGATCTGCAAATAAGTCACTAAGAACTGACAGAAACTTATTGGAGACTGAACAGCATGACGTTAGAAATAGGACATCTGGTCACCTTGGTACTAAAAAATTCGTACATAAAGTTTAAATTTGAGGATCAGATTATTGCTTTTGGGTCTGAGATATATCCAATGAGTCTATCAGTCACTGATCTGCAGTAACAGACTTTTCCAGTTTTACTTTAGTTCTATTTTCAATTTTTAGGACTCGTTAATTCTTTCTGAAACCTTTCCCATCTCCCTCGTTAGCTGCATCCTTCCTGCTTGTGTATTTTGTGCTTTATATTTCTGTCACTAATAACAATTACTTGTTTACAAGTTTGCCTTTCCTGCTAGATAGACCTCTTTTGCTCCATTTTTCTACTGTATTGGAAGTGCCTCCCAGCCCCTGAGATTGGAGGATGCCCCTCTCCACAAACAGCCAGCTAAAGATTCATGGAGATGAGAATACGCACCATGTGGACTTTTCTCCCTGCCAAGTAAATCCCCAATGAAGGGAATTTATGGATGTAACAGTGAGGACAAGTGCGTCAAGGGCTGAAGCCATTAACTGAGAGAGCTCTGAGGTACAGACTCCATGGAGTCTGGCATAAACAATTCTAACACTTTGGGAATCGATTTCCTATTTTTTTTAAATGAAATTAATGAGTTTATCACCTAGTGGATGGACACTTTGGTCTTGCAAATAATCTTACAGTTAATCTGAGGATAGTGACATCAATAGTGTTTCCTGCCTAGCATCCATCCTTCTATCACCTGGATTTTCCTTTGGAGAACCCCCTACCCCATCGGCAGAGACAATGCTCTCTGTTAACCTAACCACTTTATTGTCCTCCTGGGCACACAGGAAGTCTGTATTTCCCAAACCATTTGCATGTAGGTGGATATGAGATTAGTCCTGGTCAAAGGGATGCAAGCAGAAACGATGCATATAATATCCAGGCTTGACCTAAGAAAATCCCCCTCTCTCTTCCAGCAGTGATGGAGGCCGTGCATCGAGGAAGGTGGTTTCAAAGAATGAAAGGAGTTGGGATCACTGTATCACCCTTAGAAGAAAGACAGACACAAGAGCCTACCGAGCTGGAACAACCGCACCGGATTTTGCATGGATGAAAAATAAACTGTTACTGTGCTGGTCGCTGAGGTTTGAAAGTTGTTTGTTCCAAAAAACTTACAATCTAGTTTGGGAAATAAGACATGTACCTTAAAAAGAAAATAATCATAATAGAAAGCACTCGTACAGTGGGTCAGGCACTGCTCTAAGCACTTTACATATAATAAACCAGCTGCCATTGAGTCAGAGCTCTGACTCAAGGCAACCCTATGTATGTCAGAGTAGATCTGTCCTCCATAGGGTTTTCAACGGCTGATTTTTTGGGAAGTAGACTGCTAGGCTTTCTTCCAAGGAGCCTCTGGGTGAACTCAAACCTCCAATCTTTTGGTTAGCAGCTAAGCTCATCAACCGTTTGTTTGCACCACCCTGGGACTCCTTACTTACAATAACTTATTTACTCCTCACAACAAACTTATGAGGTGGAGAATACTGATTATTCCCATTGTTAGGATGAAAGAGCTAGGGCACAGAACGCTGAGTAACTTGCTTAAGAGCACACAGCTAGTAAAACTCAGATCTAAGATCTGAGCGCAGGTAGTCAGGCTCCACAGTCTATGTTATTAAATACTGTGCTGTTTGCTTTATAATATAATGCAACTGACATTTATTCAGCACCAATTAGTGCAAGAAACTGTGTTAGATGCTCTGGGGGTTGAATAAAACATGTCTCTATCCTTAGGAGCTGACAATCACACATAAGGTAAAATTGAAAAGCATCTACTGAGTAATACTGACTATTGATACATAAAAAGTCAAGGAAGGAAAAGCTAACCATTCAGTGGATGTACCAATGACTAACACTGATTGAGGCTTACTGGGCCAGGCACTGGTCCAAGTATGTTTTAATATACTAACTCATTTAAGCCTCACAACAACCATGTGAGGTGTGTTTTATTATTATCCCCATCCTACAAAGGAGGAAACTGAGGCACAGGAAAAATTTCAATGACTTGCCCATTTACCCAGCTAGGAGACTGCTAAGATTCACATCTACACAGCCCAGCTATCAAGCCACACTCTCCACCGCCTCTTGTGGCTCAGTAAAAAAAGCCCGAGATGAGGCAGACACAGATTTCAAACTTTGTCATTTGCCGGGAATATGAGCCTGGCTTCATGATTTACCTTCTCTTATCCTCAGCTTTCTCATCCATAAAATGCAGCTAGTAACTTCTACTTTGCTCACTAAACTATATTTACTGTCAGTATTGTTGTTATCATTATTACTAGAATTATCATTAGATAAGATACTGAGGCAAAAGGAAGAAGAGAGAAGGATAGTGCTCCAGCCAAATACACTGAATTAGAAACACTCAGAGATGTGTAACCCTGTCCCAAAACGTCCTGGAAGATTTAGTCTGTTGTAAGAAATAACTCTGTCTGACTGAGTCAGCTAATTGTAAACATACCTGCTGCAAACATTTCTTTAATATTCTCTCAGTTATCTTTCAATCACTGCAGGGTTCTCCTGTAATTCTCCCCGGAATTTTTCTCCTTACTATTATCATTATCCCTCTCCTTTGGTCTCTCTACCACCCTCCTTTTCTACCTGCTGTCAGCATTATCCTGTTGCTACTATCTATTCTTAAACTGTCAAGTCTCATTGAGCACCACTTTTTGTATCAGTCGCTGTGGATCTTTATATTCTTCAGAAAAGAGCACCTACAAGATAGGAGGATAAAACTTAACAACCTTTCTTGTTCACGTGGATCACCTCTCATAGCATAACTATAAAGCATTATTTTGTCAAAAGAAACCCTTCACACCAAGGGTGAGGATAGGGTGGAACAAAGAAAATGAAAGGGACAGGCATGTTTGGAAAACAATAAGGAGACCAGTCTGTCTGAAGCAGAGATTTAATTTAGGTAACTTAAAGAACTTTATAAAAGAAAACTTAAGAAATATGAACTTAAATTAGCATATGAGATCCAGGAAGGAGAAACTATTCTTTACAACCAAATCAGCTCCTGCTAAGTCTACTCATGTATCAGCTGACCTTAGTAGCTGGTGCATGCCTGATGAGATTTCTTTTGTGAATTAATTGTATAGTTCCATCCAAACAGTTTTCAACACGTTCTGGTTTCCAAAGTAAGCAACTGCCCCTAGCTGGGGAAAACCAGTTGAAAATGTAAATGTACGTACATGTCTGTCTATCTGCATTGCACTTGCAGACAGGCTGTGCCTCAACTTGCAGACAGCCGTAAGATTGCTAGGAGTGAGACACATACACCCACTGGCACCAACCACTCCATGGGTGCTACGTTTATCTGTGATCAAGCTGGACACAAAAGACACTTACACAGCGTTGGCTAAGTGAAAGCCATAATTATTATTTATAGAAAGCAAACAGTAAATGATAACAACATGTTTTCAAAGGGGAAATGCTTCCCCTTCCCCAAATTACCCATGTCCATTCTTATGTCGCTGAGGAGGTGTGCTGTGGTTCCTGTCAGATGCTGTGTTCACGTCACTGCTACCTCCAGTTACCACCATGTGGCTTGGGGACCTGCATGGCTCCCAGGGCTTCTGCTGTGCCTCTGGGGCTTGTTGGCCTCTGCTGCTGGCTCCTGCCACACTACCTGGGCCTGTGGGGCTCTCTTGCCACCACGCTACCTGGGCCCCCACTGCCCAGGGGAGGAGGTGTGCAACCCCTCCATGGGGCACACTCAGGCCTCTGCCTCGCACAGGCAAGTGTTATAGCTCTTTTAGCTCCACCAACAAGCCTGCTGCCTGAAGGGGCTCAGCTCTCAGCCCGTGGGTCACCAAGCCCACCACAGCCACCTTGCTCCACAGTCCAGCAAGCCCACTGCCTCTATCTCTTGCTGTCTAGTGCCATCTTCAGCATTCACTCTTTCTTCTGGGTCTAGAAGTTTCTCAGCACAGGAGCCCTGGGTCCTTGGTCCAAAGGACACTCTCTGTTCCAGACTTTTGTTGATGTAGTGAGGTCCTCCTAAACCTCTGTAGGATTGGCCCTTTTATGAGCCTACTTCTTGTCAATTTCAAGGCATGGTCCTCCCACCAGGACCACAAACTAACCAATCCTCTTGGTAGACCATAAGTCACTCAATTTGCATAGTTCCAGCCAATCATTTTGTGGGAGTTACAACAAGAAAGGCCATATAAAATTTATTCATTGCACCACAGTAAAGTAAGAGGAAAGGAATATAAGAAAAAGACAGAGATTATCACAAAGGAAATTCGAGAATAAACTCATCTTCACTTTCTTCCTCCTTTATTTTTTCTCCAGCATCTAACCCAGGTCTTGTCAATTCTTTTAAAATGTAGCTGAGGGAATATATGTATATCATCATTGAATGAGATGGCACATAGTTCAATAAAGTCTAGAGCAATTTTTTAGTACCTATGATGAGTTTTACCCTATGACAAGAAGGAATACAAAGAAAAATAAGACATAGTCCCATCCCAATGAGCTCAAAGTAAAATGGGCAAATGATTTGAACAGACATTTCACAAAAGAAGATATATGAAAGGCCAGTAAGCACTTTAAAAGGTGCTTACCATCACTTCTAGAATGGCTAAAATGTAAGTCTGATAATTTCAAGTGTTTACAAGGATGTGGAGCAACTGTAACTCTCATACATTCCCAGCAACTGTGAAGATGGTCAACCACTTTGGAGAACAGTTTGAAATTTTCTTAGAAAGTTAAACATACATCTACATCATGAGCCAATAATTCCACTCCTAAATATTTACCTAAAATATATGCAAAGTATACCCCTCAAAAAAAAAGACTAGTATGAAAATGCATAGCAGCTTTGTTCACAATAGCCAAAAATTAGAAACAACCCAAATGTCTATCCAAATGTTAATGGATAGACAAATTGTGATATATTTATACTGTGGAATACTACTCACAATACAAAAGAAAGATTTACTGATATTTGCTACAACATGGATCAATCTCATAAACATTATACTGAGCAAAAGAGGCTGGACACAAAAAAGTACATACCCTAAGATTCAGTTTATATAAAATTCTAAACAGGTAAAACTAAAGTGTGGTGCTAGAAATCAGAAGACTGGTTTCCCTGGGCTGGTGTTGGGAGTACTGTGGCAGAGATTGACTATAAAAGCATATAAGGGAAATTTCTGGGTGACAGAAATATATCTTAATTGGATATTGGTTACATGGATGTACATATCTAAAAAGCCTATTGAACAGTAGACTTAAAACCTGCACAAGTTTTTGTCTTTAAATTATATTTCAATGAAGAAAAGTTAAACAAGCCAACAAAAGAGAATGGACACAACAAAACCATTTACGATACTTTGGGAATCTAGGACAGTAATAATGGTACTTGAGACTAGAGGCAAAGGATCATAGGAGAGAGCAACAGTAGGGATATAGAGAAGAATACAGATTTGAGAGACATTGAAGAGGTAGACTTAACAGACCTTAGAGATAGGTTGTGTAGAATTGGTGAAGGATAAATAGGAATTGAAGATGACCACTAGAATGGAAATGTAGAGTCAGGGGAGAGGTTAATTTGTTGTTGTGTAAGTAAGACACATCTGAACATGTTTAAATGTTGATAAAATTAGCAATTGAGAGATTAAAGATCTCATTGGCAAGAGAATGAATGAAATGACATCCCATGAAATCTAAGTAGGGTAGGGAGGGAAGACAGAAAGAGGGTGATAAACAGATGGGATGATAGCACTGCCAAAGAACAAAAGTAGTGGAAGTATTTGAAAAGCAAACCAAAAGGACAGGAAAATTGATCAGAGAATGAGATGTCTACATTAGTGATTCAGCAAATAGAGCATTTGGGGAAATAAAACAGCCCACGGAGTTGATTGCTGAGGTAAAAATGGAAGTCATTGGAGATGAGTGGGTCACAAAATTGAAAGTCTAAGATATTGAATGGTTCATCCACATGGATGTCAAAGTAACTCCTATGGATGACAGGAGTTATGCTGGAGAGGAAAATTGTGCCATGGATTGATGCCAAATTCTTCAGTGAATGAGAAGAAGCATCTGTGAGGTAAGTAGAAGCAGCGATGAGCAAGGTGTAATAGTGGCATAGCCATATGCCAGGGGAGGGAGGATTAATAGCCTGGAAGAAGTATTGAGACTTGAGCCACACAGCAAGACTTCCACCACTCTGAAAAATGTGGGGAGTGAGGTGAAGTGGAATCTCCACTTAAGAGGGCTAAGGTAAGGAGGTGGGAGAGAGTGTTCAGTGAAGATAGGAGTTTATTGATAGTGTGAGTTTATTAGTAATGAAGTACATATATAGGGCTTGGGAGTGGGAGTTTATTAATAATGAAGTACATACGTAGGGTTTGGGGAAAAAGCACAGAGGAGGATAGATGGCCAAAGGACATTTGGGTGACAACTGAGAAAAGAAAGGAAGATGAGGTGTGGTGGTCTTAATTCTCATAGTCCCCTGGAGCACAGCAGCATTTGGGTCTTGCAGAATTCAGCCCTAGTCTGGAGGGAGGCCAGGCAGTTGGGGCCGGTCGTGAATTCTCATTCCTCATGATCTGGCACATAATGTGGATTATTAAAGAACAATTAAAAAATGGTCAGAAGGTCCTTCACAAGGATGGAAGTTGTCCCTTTCTTTTGGAATTTGTGCTAATAGCAGGGTGTAGGAGCTACTGGCTGAAGGACTGTTATAGGGCAGGAGGCGATCTAGTGTTGGAGTTAGTTCTACAGGTACAATTGGATAACGTGAGTCAAGGACATGGAGGGGATTAGTAAGAGAGTTGAAATGTCTGGCATTATGTCCTGGTGGAATATAGAGAAGAGACTAGGGGGAGGCTAATATCCTAAGAGCAATGGAGAGATCATGAGACTGAAGGTCTATGAAGTCAAAGAGTCAGTGGATGGTCATTTTGGTCACAGAGTGAAGATTAGGCTGAGAGCCCATCTCCCTATGTCTAGGCAGGACAATCATCATTCATCCCAGCAGATGGCTAGCCAGTTTCTTCCTTGTTGTCTTGAGAGGATAAAGCAGTCCTTGACTATGCTTTCTGACCTTTCTCCCTTAATGCTTAAATTATATAAATAAGAGAAAAGATGTGCATCTCCAGCAGAAGGAGCACAATACCACGAACAAGTTGAATAGACTGTGCTTCTTTCCTTTGATTTCTTGTTATTGGTGTACCTATGTACTCAGAGGCCTCCTGAAGAGCTGAGGGATAAATATGCCAGACCTTCAGAGTGATAAGAAAATCAAAGGAAAGCCTCAGAGTAAAAATCATTGTATATCTACTCTTCTTTGCAGATGGATTGTTCTAAAAGGCTGTGAACAGCAAAACAGTAAGTGTCTCCCTTCCTTGCCCCTTTTCTCCCTGAGGGTTCGCTGAGGGATCCTACTGAGCATTCCTGGAATACCTAGAGTCACAAGATAAAGCTGAAAACAGCTGGTCCCAAGCCAGGTCATCACTGGAAGAGTACAGACCACTCCTCTCTGACCTCCTCCATGCCATTCCCATTACACACACCAGGTCGGCTGGTGGTTCTGTGTTGTGGGATGAAGTTTATTAGGGTGAGGACTGTTTGTATTATGGCATGGACGAGGCTTAGCTGCCAAAACTAATCACATAAATAATCTCAGTTTAGTAAATTATTTGAACCATAAAACTTAATGTACTCACAGTGTTTGGTCTTCTTCAACCCTCCCAGTGTTTATTCTGTGGGTCCCTCAGGTTATATCCAGCCCTGTGGGGTCCCCAGCCCTGAGTGGAAGCCACACTCCTCACAGAGTCTGCAAGGCCCTCACTGCTAAAGGTGCCAGGACACAGTTGCCTTCCTGACTGCCCTATCCTGATATCAAATCTTAATGAAATGCTCATCCATTGCTGGTGGGATTGTAAGTTGGTACAACCACTGTGGAAAACAGTTTGGTTGTGCCTCAAAAAGTTGAACATAGAACTACCATATTGCTACCGAACACAATGGGTTTGCTGCTTATACTCTCGTTAAGAGTACCTAAGAGTCAAGTGGATTTAAAGTAAAGCATAGCTGATTACTTGCAGTGAGTAAGGAGACAGGGGTATCACTCTCAAAGCACTGTCCCTCAGAACAAAGGGCTGGAATAAGTTTTATGTTACGCAGGAAAGGGGAAGTCCTACATATTCATTAATATCATACATATTCAAAAAAGGGGTCAGGCTAGGATTTGGCACGGAAGTGGCTGATGGACTTCTCTCTTCTGAAACGGGCTCAGTCACCACTCGATGACATATGTCCAGTGATTTTGGTTTCTTGGCATGGGTCTTTTGGTTCCTAGGCAATAATTATTATAGGATGCGGCTATCTGGCGGTCAACCTGGTCTCTTGCGGCACGTGCCTAGAATTCTAGTTTTAGCTGGTTGATCTCAAAGACAGCTGCGAGTGGAAAGATTAGGAGGAAGCAGGCAACATTGTGTTTGAACTTGTTAACCGCAGGTGAAGTAAACAATGCCTTGTGGTTGGCACCATTTTTCTTTCAGAAAAATTTTAACTGACATGGCTTGTTGTTTAAGGCATTTTCTGTCCCTAGCTGGTCTCAATATGACCCAGCAATCTCAATCCTAGGTATGTACCCAGAAGAAGTAAAAGCAGAAACACAAACAGAAACTTGTATGCCAATGTTCATTGCAGCACTATTCACAATAGTCAAAAGGTGGAAACAACCCAAATGTCCATCAACAAATGAATGAATAAACAAAATGTGGTATATACATACAATAGAATATTACTCAGCCAGAAAGAAGAATGAAGTTCTGATGCATGCCACAACATGAATGAACCTAGAGGACATTAACCTGAGCGAAATAAGTCAGTCACAAAAGGACAAATACTGTATTGTATCACTTATTTGAAATAAGCAAATACATAGACTCTATAAGTAATTAGTGGTTATCAGAGGAGGGAGGGAGGAGTATAGTAAACATTTTTGCTTAGAATGCACTGAATGTATGTTAATGGTAGTGGTACAATTTGGAAAAAGATAGTGAGAATGGTTGCACAACTTGAAAAATGTAGTCAATGTCACTCAGTGTACATGTGGAAATCAATAAATTGATGAAACGTATGCTTTGTTGTATGTTGTTGTTATTATTAAGTGCCATTGAGACAGATCCCACTCATAGCAACCCTATGTACAACGGAAAGAAACACTGCCTGGTCCTGTGACATCCTCAAAATCGTTGTTATGCTTGAGCCCATTGTTGCAGCCAGTGCGTCAATTCATCTCGCTGAGGGTCTTCCTCTTTTTCACTAACCGTCTTCTTTACCAAGTATGATGTCCTTCTCCAGGGACTGGTCCCTCCTGATAACATGTCCAAAGTATGTGAGACAGTCTCACCATCTTTGCTTCTAATCAGCATTCTGGCTGTACTTCTTCTGAGACAGATTTGTTCATTCTTCTGGCAGTCCATGGTATATTCAATATTCTTCACCAACCCCATAATTCAAAGACACCAATTCTTCTTCAGTCTTCCTTATTCATTGTTGAGCTTTCACATGCATATGAGGCAATCAAAAACATCATGGCTTGGGTGAGGCACACCTTAGTCCTTAAAGTGGCATCTTTGCCTTGTAATGCATCATTTGATTTCTTAACTGCTGCTTCCATGAGCATTGATTGTGGATACAAGTAAAATGAAATCCTTGACAACTTCAATCTTTTCTCCGTTTATCATGATGTTGCTTATTGGTCCAGTTGTGAGGATTTTTGTTTACTTTTTATTGAGGTGTAATCCATACTGAAGGCTATGGTCTTTGCTCTTCATCAGTAAGTGCTTCAAGTCCTATTCACTTTCAGCAAACAAGGTTGTGTCATCTGCATATCGCAGGTTGTTAATGAGTCTTCCTCCAATCCTGATGCCTCACTCTTCTTCATATAGTCCAGTTTCTCAGATTAATTGTTCAGCATACAGATTGAATAAGTATGGTGAAAGGTTGCAACCCTGACACACACCGTCTTTTACTTTAAACCACACAGTATTCCCTTGTTCTGTTAGAATGACTGCCTCTTGATCCATGTACAGGTTCCTCATAAGCACAAGAATTCCCATTTTTTGCAATGTTATCGTAATTTGTTATGATCCACACAGTCGAATGCCTTTGCACAGTCAGTAAAACACAAGTAAAAATCTTTCTGGCATTCTCTGCTTTCAGCCATGATCCATCTGACATCATCAATGATACCCCTTATTCCATGTCTGAATCCGGCTTGAATTTCTGGCAGTTCCCTGTAGGTGTACTGCTGCAACCGCTTTTGAATGATCTTCAGCAAAATGTTACTTGTGTGTGATATTAATGATATTGTTCGATAATTTCCACGTTCTGTTGGGTCACCTTTCTTTGGAACGGGCACATATATGGATCTCTTCCAGTCAGTTGGCCAGGTAGCTGTCTTCTAAATTTCTTGGCATAGACAAGTAAGCACCTCCATCGCTCCATCCGTTTGTTGAAACATCTCAACTGGTGTTCCATCAGCTCCTGGAGACCTGTTTTTCACCAATGCCTTCAGTGCAGCTTGGACCTCTTCCTTCAGTACCATAGGTTCTTGATCATATGCTACCTCCTGAAATGGTTGAATGTTGACCAATTCTTTTTGGTACAGTGACTCTATATATTTCTTCCATCTTCTTTTGATGCTTCCTGCGTTGTTTGATATTTTCCCCATACCAAAAAAAAAAAAAAAAATCAAACCCATTGCTGTTGAGTTGATTCCAACTCATACCAACCCTGTAAGGCAGACTAGAACTGCCCTGTATGGTTTCCAAGAAGCAGTTGGTGGATTCGAACTGCTGATCTTTTGGTTAGCAGCAGAGATCTTAATTGCTGCACCACCAGCGCTCCATTTTCCCCATAGAATCCTTCAATACTGTAAGTTGAGGCTTGAAATTTTTCTTCAATTCTTTCAGCTTGAGAAATGCCTAGTGTGTTCTTCCTTTTTGGTTTTCTATCTCCAAGTCTTTGTACATGTTATTATAATACTTTCCTTTGTCTTCTCAGGTGGTCCTTTCAGCTCTTTTACTTCATAATTTCTTCCTTTCGCTTTAGCTACTCTATGTTCACAAGAAACTTTCAGAGTCTCTTCCGACATCCATTTTGGTCTTCTCTTTCTTTCTTGTCTTTTTAATGACCTCTTTCTTTCTTCATGTATGATGTTCTTGATGTCATTCCACAACTCGTCTAGTCTTCGGTCATTAGTGTTCAGTGTGGCAAATCTATTCTTGAGATGGTCTCTAAATTCAGGTGGGATATACGCAAGGTAGTACTTTGGCTCTTGTGGACTTGTTCTAATTTTCTTCTTTTTCAACTTGAACTTGCATATGAGCGATTGATGGTCTGTTCCACAGTTAGCCCCTGGCCTTTTTCTGACTGATGATAGTGAGTTTTTCCATCATCTCTTTTGACAGATGTAGTCAATTTGATTCCTGTGTATTTCATCTGGTGAGGTACATGTGTACAGTTGCCGTTTATGTTGGTGTCAAGGTATTTGTAATGAAGAAGTCTTTGGTCTTGCAAAATTCTATCATGCAATCTCCAAGGCCATATTTTCCAACTACCAATCCTTCTTGTTTCCAACTTTTGCATTCCAATTGCCAGTAATTATCAATGCATCTTGATTGCATGTTTGATCAATTTCAGACTGCAGAAGTTGACAAAAATCTTCAATTTTTTCATCTTTGGCATTAGTGGTTGGTATGTAGCTTTGGGTAATAGTCGTTATTAACTGATCTTCCTTGTAGGCATATGGGGATTATCCTATCACTATCACTGACAGGATAGATCTTGAAATGTTCTTTTTGACAATGAACGCAACACCATTCCTCTTCTATTTGTCATTCCCAGCATAGTAGACCATATGACTGCAGCTCTTGTCCTGTCATATTTTGAGTGCCTTCCAACCTGAGGGGCTCATCTTCTGACATTATATCAGACAATGTTCTGTTGCTATTCATAAGCTTTTTACTGGCCAATTTTTTCAGAAGTATACTGCCAGGTCCTTCTTCCTAGTTTATCTTAGTCTGGAAGCTTCACTGAAACCTGTCCACCAAGAGTGACCCTGCTGATATTTGAAATACCAGTGGCAAAGCTTCTAGTATCACAGCAACAGGCAAGCCACCACAGTATGACAAACTGACAGACACATGATGTTTGCCGTATGTATACCAGTATAATAATACAAAAATAAATAATAAAATAAAATTTTAAAATCTTAATAAAATGATAATGCATTTACATGTCTAGATCTCTGTTACTTTTCAAAGTATTTTTAGAGATTATTTAATCTTTCATGATCTTTACAAAAATTAACTATATATACACATTTGTGTGTGTATATACACATTTGTAATTTTCACCAAATCAACACAATTTCCCCAAACCTTGTATATAAAACTTAACGTACTCAAATTATTATTTTCCTTTACACCTTGTGCCCTCCTCTTTTAGACCATTTTTCTCCTAGCTCTTTTTAGGTATCTTATAGGCTTTCTCATTTCTTCTCACCTAGAGCCCGTACATCCCCAAACTTGAGATGTTGTTTCTCCTGTAAAGCTCTCATTTGCCCTTGTTTTTCCTCTTCGTGCTTGCCGAACTACCTGCACAGTCTTGTTCTAAGGCACTTTCCACCTCTCTTTACCCACACTCTTCTAGGCAGGAGTTTTCTCATAAGAGATAGCAGGACAATAGTGATTAAAACATGGTCTCTGGCACCAGACTGCAGGGTTTCAAACCCAAACCAAACCCACTGCCGTAAGTCAATTCCAACTCATAGTGACTGTAAATCAAAGGCTGTAAATCTCTACAGAAGCAGACTGCCACATCTTTCTCCCTTAGAGCCACTGGTGGGTTTGAACCGCTAACCAGCAGTTGAATCGAGCGCATTAACAACTGTGCAATCAGGGCTCCCTGGCACAGGTGTTCAAAGCCAGATTCTAAGCAATTTACTTCTGTGCCTCGGTCTGTACCATGGCAAAAAAGACTGTATTTTCTCCATGGGTTGTTGTGAGATCAACTGAGTTAATGTGAGTAAAGTCCTTAGAACAGTGCCTGGCCCATAATAATAAACATTGGCCATTTCATCATGACTTTAACCAACAGATTATTTTGTTAAACAATCAGCACTATCTCTGATGTCTCATAGTTCTACTATTCTTTGTAGTCAACCAAAGAACTTTCAGTCATGTGTTCCTCTTCTAAATCTGTTTCTATTTTGGAAGGAGAGACGCTTAGGACACTTTGTTTCCAACAGCTTCCTATTGTTTCTTCGCAATCCTCTCTACTCTGCCCCATACCTGGTTATGGCATGACTTTGTAAAGTGACCCTAACCTTGGAGTTAGATTGGGTTGATAATACCATCTTTATCTTGAAGAGAGCATAATTAAGACCAATAAAGGTTAAGTAGCTTTCTGCATGACACACCTAATCAGCAGACATCAGGATTTATTCCCATGTTGGTTAACAGGGATAAATGTGGAGCCCTGGCAGTGCAATGGTTAACCCATAAAAAGAATGAATCTGCCTTTTCTTATAGATTATGTGTGCTATAGATACTTGTCACAGGCTATGGCTTTCAATTCACTACAGAACAAAAACAAGAAAAAACAGATTGAAAAAAACTTCTGGAAGGATTTGTATTCCACTTACTTTTTCTAAATGCTCTAAAATCTGACTTTAGATTACATCAAACCACCGAAGAGTTATAGATCAGGCCCCATGTCTACTCATGTGCCGCTCATGGACCCTGGAACCAGGGTCCCTGCCCTAGTCCGTGCTTTAGTGCCTGCACTGGCCCCCCCCACCCACGCCTTTCCCTTGGAGGAAGGAGCTTGTAACGGCAATGAAATGTGCCCAGCTGGAGCCTGTGCCTCCCCTTCTAGGCCAGCTTTAGTACCTGGGTCCCTGCAATTCCCTGCTCAAATGGGTCCAAGGTTATCCCCAGGGCCTACTTGGGCTCTTCCCTGGGTGTACCCTTCTCAGGGGAGACCTCACAGCTGGTGTGGGAACCCCTTGGGGCATTGTTTGCTAGGGGATGGCAGAACTTGGACATGTGGGCTGGGTGTCCCAGGTCCGTGCATGAGACTCATTTGAGTGTGGGAAGTAGCCAGGGTGGGACTAGGAAAAGGATGGGCTGTGGGTCTGGGGTCTCCATTTTACGTTGTCGCATGTCCCATAAACGTTAGGGTGAGCCTTTTTAGCCCTCTTCACCTGGACAGATGAAGGTGCTGAGTCATGGTGCACTGCTGTGGGCACACAATGAAGGGCAGGGTGGGAGCCAGCCCGACAACAGTCAACACTGTACTTGCTGGGAGGACCCATGGGAGAACTCTCCCTCAGGGCTGAGGCCCAGAATTTGCTGTATTTCTTCTTAAGGACTAATTTGTTTTCTAGTCTTCTGGTTACTATACATGTGACTGGTCATGTTTCCCTTTTTTGTGTTTGCTCCTAGAACACTCAGAGCACCCTAACAAGTCTGCAGCTTTGTGGCAGGCATTTTGTACAGCTCTCACTCCGGCCTTATTTTTCCTCCTCTTATTTTCCCCTCGCCCAAACATTCTTTGTTTATAAAATCTTGGTATATTGTATATATCTTTGTAAGTCACTTCATATCCTGTTTGGACAGGGCTGGACAGAAAACAAAAAGGGAGGAGAGAGAATTCTTTGCACACACGTTTTAACCCATGCACATGGGCTAAGCCTGCATGCATTCAAGCACGAGTTTCATCATTATTTTGAAGTACTTGATATAAAACTGTCCATTATACGGTGGCGCAGTGGTTTAGGTGCTTAGCTGCTAACCGAAAGGTTGTCAGTTCAAACCTACCAGGCACTCTTTGGGAGAAAGATGTGGCAGTTTGCTTCGGTTAAGATTACAGCCTTGGAAACCCCATGGGGCAGTTCTGCTCTACCCTATAGGGTTGCTGAGTTGTAATTGACTGGATGGCTATCGGTTTTTATATGGAGCCCTGGTAGTGCAATGGTTAAGCTCTTGGCTGCTAACTGAAAGGTCGGCAGTTCGAACCCACCCAGTTGCTCCATGGGAGAAAGAGCTGGTGACCTGATCCCATAAAGTTTACAGCCTAGAAAACCCTATGGGGAAGTTCTACTCTGTCCCGAGATCACTATGAGTGGAAACGACTCCGCAGCACCTAACTTTATGTATTACAAAACGTTTGCAATTTCCATTGCTTAAGGGCACTGAGCTTCTGTTCAGGGTGAAGGAACATTCTGGAAATGAATAGTGGTGATGGTTCCACGACATGATGAACATCACTGAATTGTACATGTTCCTTAGGATTTGAAATCCACTTGTATTGTGACAAGTAATTTTAAAATTGCATTTGCCAATAAAAGAAAGGAAAGATTTAAATAAATTAAAACAAAGGAGAGGGGGAAGGAAGGAGAGGAGGAGAAAAGAAAAAGATTTCATCAACATTTGGTGGTCGGGTGAGCACAGAGCACACACACCTCTTCATTCACTGTTTTCAGAACCAGTAATACTAACTGTGTCAGTTAACAGGGTGACTGCTGGGCTTGGCTTGGCCCTTACCCCTAATATGTATTCTTGACCCTTAGAGTTAAAGGCAGAAGGCCATATGCTTTAAGTCCTGGTTTCCTGCAACCTCCCTGACTAAGCAATGGGTATGAGCTCAATACATTTTAGTCTCCTCTCTTTCATGCATTCATGTAGCTTAGGGATATGGGGGGGGGGGGGTGGAACATGATGTAAGGAAGCAGAGAACTCAGGAGAGTCACCTAACTAGCCTGCGTGATTCCACTCAATTCCCAGAATCAAACTTGGCTCTTGTGGCTTCTCTGTGATGAACTCCATGGATTTGTAACATTCAGCTCTGCCACCTGCTGGATCAGAATTAAACCTCACCCTGTGGCCTGGACATTACAACCTTTGACATGGACTGAAACTTCTTAAATTGATACCGTCACCAAAACGAGGCCAAAGGCTCCCGTGGATGCATCAGGAGAGAAGACCCTTTTGTTGGGGGCTCAGGCCAAGCAACTGCCCCCTCCTCTGGACATCTCAACACAGACACATCCCTGAAACAACCACATTTTGCTTTATTAGGCGTTCCATGGTAATATAACACAGAGTTCTTAAGGAATAATAAACACGAGACTGGTTTTTTACCATAATTATTTTGCCATTTAAGACAGTGGTTACAAAAAAAAGTACTCTTCTGGCTACACACATCATCAGTTTTAGCACTGAAAGTTTCTCCACTCATGAGTCACAATCACAATTCCAAGGGTTAAAAACCATCTATTATTAAATCCTACACTGTTTTAGAGCATCAAGTCACTGCAGTTAATCAGTTCTGAGACACTGTCAATTTATTTTAGCATTTATATATGACATTCATATAACAGACACACAAAGCAAGCCAACAGGTAAACATGCTTACACAGCCTGCGGAAATCTTCAGGTTTCAAATTGTTTTAAGAAAACAATCAAAATAACCAAAATCACCATGACCTGGTACAGGAAAAACAGGAAGACTCAAGTGAATACTAAAGAGCTGCAAATGTTTCTTAGAATTGAAACAAAAAAATTTTTCCAACTTGTTCAAATTTCCTCTAAGTGCAGGTGAGAAAAAAAGCAAAATATATTAAGTTAACCAATTATTTTTAAAAGTGCAATTTACTTTTAAAATAACAAAATAAACAACAACGACAAAAAAAAAACCCCAACCATAACCCCAAAGGCAAAACATGTGGACAGACAAGTGTAATGATGTGATGACCTACTTGATGTTATACTTCACAAAAGCAGATTTGGTTTTATAAAAGCCCACAAATACAGTATTTCTTAAGAGAACCTGTAAACACATTTAAAAGAAATGCAACACTATCAGCAGAGACAGGGATGGCACATGGAGGAATCAGCTAGTGGGAAGCTGTCACTCAGACAAGCAGAGGATGTAGACATGAAATCACCTATGGTCTAAAGGTGGCCACACGTTTTACTGGTAAGTTGTTCTCCCCACAAAAGCTCTGGGGTGGCATGTCATTCTTAACACAGATTTTTCCTCTTGCAATATAAAATGGACTTTAAGTCAAATTTCCCAAAGATTTTCTGAGTTGATAAGGCCCCCCTATACTGCATTATTTCTTTCAAAATAATTGGACAAGAAAAACATGTTTTTCCCCAGAAGTGTGTGTTTTTTCTCCAAAAGCCCCAGTGTGTTCTAGAATTCCAAAAGACACTCAATGGGGAAAGAGAAGGCCCTCAGGGGCAGATTCCTACTAATTCAACCACTCAACCCTTCTGAGCAGATAGCTGGCTTCAAGCTGGTTCACTCACTTGGGTTATGAGGCTTAATTTACAGGTTTGATCGTCTCTTTACCTGGTTAGCACTGCACAGAGGAAATGCTTTCACACTGTACAGCCTCAGATTTCTTCAACATCTCAGCACTGTTTGCGGTTCTACTCTGGGCCCACATGTAATAGTATGGGTGAGTTAACTCGGCCTGTCAGTGGACCTGGGAAGTAACTCAAACTCAAATGCATACCCTCACGATGGTGGGTGGGTAGCACCAGTCTTACACGGACTAGGACACCATATTACTACGGCTGAAATGGCAAAGCTCAAAGTCCTCCGGGCAGGTTCAGATGACAACAGTAAAATGACAGACCTGGCAATGTGAAAAGACAATGAGGGAGGGAGACAAAAACCGTCTCAGAGACAAGGGCTAGAAGAAACAAACATGAAAATATTCAAGAGACAGACATTTGAAAATATTCATAAATGGAAAAGCAGAAGAGAGCACAAAAGAGATGAAAAGAGGAGAAGAGAATCCTCAAAAGATTCAAACTGCAGCAAAATTTAGGCCACAAAGAAAACATGCCTTTTCTCTACAGTTGACCCAGAAGACTACAGAATGGAAATGTGGACATTTTGGAGCCACTCAGGAGGGACATGATGAGGTTGCCAACCACCCTGAATCAGCTCAATGGTTATGTAATTGCATCATTAGGATGTCCAGTTCAAACCCCTTGAATTAATGTTGAATCAGACCTTCCAATTTTGTGTGAAAAACAAAAACAAAAGCTCTCCTCCCAAACCCCACCCCTACCAGCCCCACGAAAAAAAAAATTATTTAAAAATTTAAAAAGAAAAAGGCAGCTCCTGGGAAATTCACTTTATCTTCCTCCATTAAAAGGAAGATGCTAAGTACAACAGAGGATCGAGATGAAAAACACACTCTTTGTGATTTGCTTTGTTTCGCATGTCTGAGTGTTGGATGCAGTTCCATTGTTGGGATTGGTGGATATATTTGGGTGTGATATTCATAGATGTGTAGGGAAATAGATGAGCAATATCAGTGACCCGGGTAAGGGACTAAGTGTGGGGCCCAAGAAGGAGCCCCATGAACTGGCTGCCCCACAGTAACTATCACAGGCTCTTAATGGGGAAAAAAAAGAAAGGAAGAAAGTCTCAGAATGTCCTCAGGTGTCCCATCCCCCATCCCCAAGTGGACTGCGGCAGGCCCAGGACCTCTAGCCCAGGCTGGTGATGTTGGCACGGCCACCAGGGGGCGCCACAATGCGCTGGGTGGTGCGACGAGGAATGTTGTCATCAATCTGAGCGCCTGGAGAGAGAAGTAGAGAAAAGGGGTAAAGGTCAAAACCAAAGAGTTACAGGTGGTCCTACTTTAAACTGAAGTAACACATCTAGGTAGAGAAAGTGCCACCCACATTCTTTGTCCTTCTCTCAAAACCTTACTGAAAATCTAAACTACAAAAATGAGAGGAACTTAAGGTACCCAGAGAATCACATACTACATAAAGCAATCCTTGCAGAAGCTAGTTGATCTATTATTTGACAAAGAAAACTATATAAAACACTACATCTCAGGCTTTTGACTGATTCAGATTACATCCTGTCCCCACACTCATTAGTCTGACTGGGTGAGGCTTTTCTGTAGAGATAACCTTCACACTGGCATTCTAGTCCCTTAACCCTACACATCAACTGTACAATAAAACGTAGAAATATGGATGGTCCCTTATATTTGAACAGCATGGACAAATAATACAGCGCAGATACTATTACAATCATTTTACTTTATGATAAAACTAAGATTAAATCATTTTTAATTTCTTGAAAATTGGTAATCTCTATGTGGTAGCTTTCTAAAAATTGGTATATTTCACGATATATATATATATATATATATATGATTAACTAGTTTTTTAACATGCCATACAAATTTGGATACTTATCTGTGGCTCAGGGAGCTAGAAAAGTAGAAAATGCTAGTCATAAAAAAAAAATGAAGGACAGGAAGGAAAAGTAAAGAAGCAGCTCTAGTATCTGGACTCTTTCCTCTCATCCATTCCTTGACATCATATAATTTATACAAGCAAATAGCTAACAGTTATCAAATGGCTCTGCTCTAAACACTTTATATGCATATTAACTCATTTAACCCTCACAACAACCCAATGAGGTAGCTACTGTTATTATCCCCATTCTACAGATGAGGAAACTGAAGCACAGCTAGCATTTGAGCTATGAATTTAAGCTGCTGAACCCCAGACTCCACAAGCTTAACTACTCCAGTGTACTACATATGTTGGGGAAAAGAGAAGTCCTAAAATACCACAACTTCATTTTATATGAGGGATATAATAAATTGAAAAAGTCCACTTAATCTATTAGGTATTACACATAGTATATGCATCATAGTATTATATGGGATATAAAACTGAAGTCAAGATTCTGAAACTCCAACTGGTCATTTGCTATGAAAATGTATCTCTTGTGATATTAGTATTTCCCACTTAGAGTAGGAATATCATTCACTTCTACTTCTGCTCCTTTTAAAAAAGTAATTGCAGGCTCCCACAGCTCCACCGAGCATGACCCTGAAGAGCTGGTGCCTAACCAAACCATAACCGTACCAGACAAGCTGAACCCAGACTGGTGCAGGTTCCGGACAGGTGGGGCCTGTTGCTTGGCAGGAGACGTCTTAGCGGAGGAGGCTGGAGTGACTGTCTTGGGTGTCACAGATACCTCACACACTGGTCCATCGTACAGGCCGCGAGGAACCCCTCTCAGCTCCGCCAGCTGGAAAAAACAAGAGCCCTCAACTCAGGCCAACTGACAGAGGATGCCTTCCCGTCGCCTGACAGCAAACTGCCTGAAAAGAGGCCAGGATCAGCCTTCGAGATCTATGGATGGACGGCTCTGCTTTCCCATGTCTGCATGGGCCACATCCATCTCAAGTGCCTGCAGCTCCAAGCCGAAGCTCCCCTCAAGGTGGGTTATGCATAATTGGTCAGCCCTATAGAAACTGATTAATGTTCCTTGCCAAAGCACTTCGACTTTAAATCCTGTAGGAATCTCCAAACAGTCTGGGAGGAGGCTCTGGTCTCATATTCAAGAGCTGGTCTCAAACTTCCCTTTCAATCTCACCCTCCCTTTAATTCCTTTACAGCTCTATCCCTTGCCGACCTCACACACTCCAAGCCCCAGTGCTATGATGGACTGTTCACTGCCCTAAACACACTGCATTTTCCATGCTCATCACATTCTGTCTACCTAGAATTCCGTCCCCCTTCTTCAACTTGTCCAACCCCTACTTAATCTTCAAAACCTAACTCAAACTGTTCCTCCCTGTGACACTTTCCCCCACGACTCCACAGCAGCGGCCCCTGCCCTGGGCCCTCACTGCACACTCCTCATAGCACATAACCACTGTGGACACGCCTGGCTCCTCCACCGGTCTGTTGAGACCCGAATAAAAAACCATGTTTCCTTCATCCTGGTATCCCCCATACTCGCTTAATATTCTGACTCAAAATGCTTAATAAAAGTTTGTGGAATCTAACATGATCTGTGATAAACACGCCTCACAAGAACAGAGTCACTCACCCGGCTCCTTGCCTTGATACGCTTGTAAACAAAGTCAGGGAAGGGCTTCCGGGGGATGTAGCGCCCAGAACCTTCAGTGACATGAAGGGTGCCATCCTCCAGGACAATCTTCCCCTGGCTGATGACCACCAGTGGGGAGCCACGGCACTCCATGCCTTCAAAGATGTTGTACTCGAGAGACTGGAGGTAGGAAGCACGGTCAACTTTAGAGCAGGTCCTGCCATTCCAGCAACCAAATCCATTTAGCAGTGCTAACTACCCTGACGCCACATGGAGGGGAAGCCCAAAGACCTGAGACTCTGCCCTGACTGATGGCCCCAGCAGGCACTTAATCTGTGTCTTAATTTCCTTGTCTATAAACTGGAATCATCTTTTCCTACCTCTCAAAATTTGGAAGAAAAATAATTGAATACTATAATTGCATGGAAAAGTGTGTGGGTTTTAGTTGTAAACACTACACAAAGATAAGGAAGATGATGCCTGCTATAAGCAGTGACTTTCTTCCCACCAACTCAAACTACAGTGAGGTTGAGTTCCAAATGACTTCTTTAACCATGTTCTAAATTGAATCTTGAAATGGGATTTTCCTACTGGCCTGCCTGGTTTTCCAATCTGTTAGCAATGTGATTAAACTGAAATCCCTAAATGAAAGGACTGTGGTAACTTAAAAGAGACAGGCATGCCTTAGATAAGACGTTTGTGACTTAACTTCCAAAGCAATGCAGCCAGCCTTTTGGTTTCAAGCTTTTCAGGGTGAAACAACATATCTGTGTGGCTGGGTCTCTATATGTACATAGATTGTCGCTGGGGTAAGAGGGAACAAAAGAACAGAGGGCACTGTACTCTGACATCAAAGACTCCACGTATCAGATCCCATCCCGTGCTTCTGCTCACCTGCTGCTTCCCCAGATTTCAGAGTGCCTCCTGCTTCTCCCTCCTGCTGTGCTCACAGGCACAAAGGGCTGTGGGAGAGGCTAGCGCTGGATGAGCAACAGGCGGTTCCAACCATAAAAAGCAGCCTGCGCTTCTGGGAAAATTCAGTCAAAGGGTTCAGCCCAGGTTATCAGCACCAAAGGATTAGAGCAAACAGAGCCGTGCCCCACAGTTCAGTAGAACGTTTCTGCTTAGTGCAGTGGTTGGGAAGGGTGGACAGGCCTTGCTGGCTCAACAGGTATCTGTGTCAAGATGCAGTGGTGCCCATGATACACTCTTGAGTGAAAACAGCAGTGAGGGTCACTTCTCTGAGTCCCACAGGGTAATGAGGAAGCCACCCAAAGGACCTGAGGCTGAGAGGTACCTGAGGGAGGAAAGAGGACTCTACATGTGGCTTCTCAGAGATCCAGGTTTGGAGGCCCAAGTCCTACTACTATGTCTCATCAACTATAAGACACACACTCTGAAATCAGAATGTGCCTTACAATCGATGGGGCTGTAAGATCACTGTCAGCCAGGTTAAAGTCAAGCTCATCCAGACAGCTTTGGAGTTTGCTTTTCCCACTGGCCTAGGGATTACCAAGCTGAATCACTTTGCATTTAATTCTCGGTTTAGGTTTATCTGGACCATGACGGCAGCGTGAATTCAGACCACAAACCTGCATGACTCCAGCTTTCGGTTTAAATTCTTAGGGGAGACTTTTCTGCTCCTTCCACCTTGTGTCAAAGTCAAGGCATGTAAGGTTTCTTGCCACCCTTTTTTGCAGAGGGATTCACTCTTCATTTACTAAGAGTGTCCTATTAGGGTCTCCATATTGGATGTCTTTTCTTTCTTTATGGTACATAACATAATGCAATATCTTAAAATCAATGGCATCTTAGATTTGGTGAAGCCCAAGAGTTGCTTGACTTTGAGCAGATACTTTAATTCGGTCTCAGAGCTTCAGTTTCTTCATCTGTCTACCTCTCCAGGCTTGTCTGAAGAGCACACACACACAGCATCACGTGTGTGTAGGTCACTGTGAGAGAATCCTATCATCTTTATAAAATCACCTTTGGAAAACTGTGAGTCATTCTTTAAGGCCTGGATCAAGCCCCATCTCTTCCATGTTTCCTCCACAGCTGTCTATACCGTCTGACTCCTCTTGGGTCCTACTGGGCCGAGTAATGGAGACAACCTTGGACATGGAATTCAAACTTCAGGTTGGCCACTCACTAGCTGTGTGACCTTGGACCAGTCACTTAAACTCCTCTGAGTCTCATCTTCCTCAACTATAAGGGGATAAGGCCCAATTGACACAATGGATGCCAGAGAAAATGAAATAAAATGAATAAAAGCACCTAGCATGCTACTTGGCACACAGCAGGCATTTAGAAATGTTCATTCATTCATTGTCCGGGTTTTTTTTCCTTGCATTTTCCCACAGAATCTTAAGTCCTTTAATGTCAAAGTTATCATAAGACACAAATATGAATTGAGTTTGTTGTTAGTTGCCGTCAAGTCAGCTCTAACTCATGGCAACCTATGCATCACAAATGAAACGTTGCTTGGTTCTGTGCCCTCTTCCAGCATTATACCATTATACTGTTGTGATCCACAGGTTTTTACTGATTAATTTTCAGAAGTAGATCACCAGGTCTTTCTTCCTAGTCTGTCTCAGTCTGTCAGTTTGTTGTACTGTGGTAGTTTGCATGTTGCTATGATGCTGGAAGCTATGTCATCAGGTCATCAGTATTTCAAATACTAGCAGGGTCACCCATGGTGGACAGAGTTCAGTAGAGTTCCAGACTCAGATATTGAGTGTAATTGCCTATAAATGACTAATCACAAGCACCCAAAATAGCTTTTGGGCTATCTGCCATTTTTTAAAGATGGAGGAAACAGCCCTATGACTCTAAGTGACTTAAAATGGATGAGTCTAATAGATCACAGCTTAGGGTGTTCAGCTCCTACCCTCTGTCAAACCGTGAGGCAGTGAGGTGTCATAGCTCACCAGGTATAGACATTTTTAACCTACACCTGCACGGGCTCACTGAGTTACTCATCTGGCTGAGTGCCTGGAAAATTCAAGCAGAGGCATAGCCAACAGGTCTGTCAATAATAGCTAGCTAGGTGTTCCAAATTAACGCTAATTAGCCTCATGGTAGAAAATAGCGTATTACATAGGGAAAGCCTTCTGTTTGTATTTTCCCAGGTGAGTAATGCCTCATAGGTGTGTTTAATGTTGGCTCTTTAAAACATGTGGACTAAAAAGGAGCACTTGGGGAAGTCAACATTTCTCAGAGTCACCTGGAGGTAACGGTAGGACAGAACTATTGCTCGGGAAAGGTATGGATGGACATCTGTCTAGAGGGCAGAATCTGTCTTCTCATCTTCACTCTTTCACGTTCTTATTCCAGGTTAAGAGCTCCATGCAAGCTGCCCAACGAGGCCATCTGCGTCTTAAATAATGAGCCCAGTTGGCCCTTTGTATTTATAATCTCCGGAATAAGGGACTCTGGAAGGGAGGGGGAAGCATTTTCTCCATCTAACCATGACAAAGAGGCTGCATATGCAATCTGGCAAGGAAGAGCCCTGGACAATTTTGGGTTCTAATTCTGGCTCTACCACAAAATAGCTATGTAACACGAGACTGGTGAGTTAAGCTTGCTAAGTCTCCGTTCATTTACCTTCCAAATTGGGATAACGATAACAGTCCCTTTATTGAGAAGGTCAAATGGAAGAGTAAATGGGAGTGTGATTTTAAACGCAGATTAGTATATAGGCTTGCTGGGCAGTCCCGCAGAACCCTGCCCATAAAGAAGCCACTGTGGACCCACAGAAGGGTATGATCTAAGTTGGAAGGGGGTGTGACTGTAAGGCTATGCTGCAAAGCTAACTCAGCCCATGCAAAGGGAGAAAAAAGCCAGTCATAAATACTGAAAGGGTAGAGCAGGTCTCCCAGAAGACACCCACCATCCCGGCGCCCACATGTGCCAGGAGAGGCTGGAGGTGATTCCCTCGGCCAAAGCACCTCAGCCCAAATGACAGAGGACTTGGAGATGGAGAAGGGCCCAGGTTTGACTTGAAGAAATGCCAAAAACTCACCTCTGAGCTGTCATGGCACTTGGGGGAGGGGTCAGTACTTGCTGGCGGAGGCTATCTGGGATGGGCATTCTGGTATCACATTCCCTGTTGAGCCAACTTTCAATTTAGAACGTCATCTAGAATATCCTCTTCATTCATGAAGAATTCACTTCAGGATCCTATGCCAATTCCTCTTCCAAAGTTCTCCCTTTGTCACTGTTCTTTCGATTTTAAATATGTATTTTGACTTTTTCTATTAGGAATCGGTGGTATCTAACACCTCTGCTTAATGACAAACACTGACCTCATAGAACCCAAGATACCAGAGACCTAGTCTAAATCCCTCGTTCTCAGCTGGGAAGGCTGAGATATGAAGTCACTTGCCCAAGGTCCCATTAACGAGAGGGTGCCCTCAACTTCTGCAGCCTAGACTGGGAGGCAAGTAATACCCCAAACCATCAAATCTTAAAACCATGATCGAAATGACTGAGGGGATATTTCCTCTCTTTAGGGAGAAGTGAAAATCAATTAATTCCTTTAAGACAATAAGAGCAACTGTCATTCAGGTTTCTACAGCAACACTGACGTGAGACAGCAGAGGCTTAAGAGAATAAGTGTCCAATGGGCATCTCGGGAGTGAACAATTGGAGGTGTTACTTAGGCCCCTTGCACCGAGCAGTGTCACAAGAGGTGCTACACCAAACTATTAAAATGGGATGGTGCCTGACTTCTAGAAGCTTCCGATGTCCTTGCATGACTTTGGAGCCTCTGAAGGTCTACAGATAGAGGCCTGGTACTCAAAAATGATGATAAGAGTAACAATCATATTGACCTCACTAAAGGAAATAAGATAGCTATTTTTTTCTCAGAAAACTGCAACATGTAACATATCCTGGGAAGAAGTTAATTCCTATTACAGCTAATTCTTTTTATAACTCCTCCCCCTCCCTTTGTCTCCTGTGACTTCAAATTTGTTTGGATTGAGTCAGCGTGGCTAGCAGGCCTTACGCTGTTGTGTGTCTTGGCAGAGATGGTCTTAATGCTGTCTGGATCCCAGATGACCAAGTCAGCATCAGATCCCACAGCGATGCGGCCTTTCCGAGGGTAAAGGTTGAAGATTTTGGCTGCATTGGTGCTGGTCACAGCCACAAACTGATTCTCATCCATCTTCCCAGTGACCTGATGAGTACAATACACACACACCCCGAAAGTATGTTAAAAAGTTGAAAGGTGGAATTCTGTTTAGCAATAAAAAGGAACAAACTACAGATACACACAACTCGAGGGCATTATGCTCAGTGAAAAAGTCAATCTCAAAAGGTTATATACTGGATGGTTACATCTATATAATATTCCCAAAAGGACAAAATTATAGAGCTGGAGAACAGATCTGTGGTGGATAAGGATTAGGGACGGTGGAGGGATGGGAGTGGGTATGGCTATAAGATAGACAGCAGGAGGGAGAAATTTGTGAGGATGGAGGATTTTTGTATCCTGACTGCAGTGGTGGTGACATGAACCTACATGTGATAAAACAACACAACTATCCACACATGTACCACTGTCAACTTCCCGATTTTGATATCATACTCTAATTATATAAGATGTAACCATGGGGGAAGCTGGGTGATGGGTATGCAGGACCACTCTACCTTTGCACATTATGTGTGCAACTTCTAGATCTATAATTATTTCATAATAAAAAGTAAAAAAAAAAATACTTGAACGGGCTGCAATGCCACTCCATGAAAAATCACTTGGTGTGACTGGCTGCTCTTTTCAACAAACTATAGGTGTACACCTAGTCTTTTAGTCTAGCAGACCCAGAAATCTCACCTCTACTTCTGCTTTAAGCAGCGTGCCTTATATCTTTTCTCAAGTCCTTGCCTTTCCTGTAATTTCTCATCTTTACCACTTGTGCTCCATTGTCCCTTTAAAAGCAGCATTCGAGGAAATGACTACATATCTCAGAGTTAGAAAACTGACTCTAAATCCAGCGGAAAAATGGAAAAGGAAATGAGCGGGAAAAAAAATGGCTAATAAGCATAACGAAAATATTCACACTAATTAGTAACTGGAGAAATTAAATGAAAAACAATGAGACACAAAATTCACCTATCAAATTGGGGAAGTTTCTGTTTCAATGATATCAGTGTGGACCTGGTTGAAGAAATAGAAGAATGTCATAAACTGCTGGTGGGATATAAACTGGAGCAATCTCCCTGGAAGGGACTTTGGCAAGATATATCAAAAGCCTTAAAAATATACACACCCTGTGACCCAGCAATGCCACTTCTAAAAATTTCTCATAAGGATATAACTAAGAATGTGTTCCAGACATGTTTCTACAAGGATGTTCATCTCAGTTAAAAAAAGAAAGAAAGAAAAGAAATATAATGATCAGCCAGTGAATTCAAAATGAATTAGTGTTCACAATTACAATAGAATTATGCGCTATTAAAAACCAAGCTTTTCGGTATGTTCAAGGATGTGGAGAATTTTTCATGACATACTAAGTTTAAAAGAAAATCAGACTTATAAAATTGTAAGTATGATATCAGTGTTATTTACACACCCACTCACACACACATACACATCTTACACAAACACCTGACCTCATGCACTGGTAAAAAATGGAAAGACATTCACCAAAATGTTCACTGTAGTTCTAGCTGAAACATGGCATTCTGTGTAATTTTTATGCACCTCCTTACTGTTTTTGCAATGAGGCTATATTGTTTACATAATCCAAAATATTCATTAAGAAACAAAAAACCAGTTCTGTTATTATGTTTTAAAATACTGAAAATGAAAAAGCCCAAAGATCCCTTAAAAGTCAGTATATGCTGGAAATGCTAAGCTTAGAGAGCCCTACCAGACAGTTTTAAGGAAACTGAGTCAATTTCCAAGAGTAGAAGAGGATTACTCTTCACGTTGTTAAGGAAGTATTTTCCTGACAATCCATAGAGTCATATTTCAAAGACTCCATGTTTTTCTCAGTCTCTACTGTTCCACTGATGATAATGATAGAAAATATATATGTAATAAGTAGGAGGAAATACATGTAAGGGGTGGTCTTAGATTTCCAAACCTAAGAAACATTGTCAGACAAATACCAGCTTCTAGAATTTCCTCAAATGCAATTTCAAAATGCACATGAAGCCCGTGGCCTTCAGATGAGGAGGAAGGGGAAAGCTGAGGCCATCCCATGAGTGAGGCCATTACTCCTTACCACAGCCTTATCCCAGATGACGGACATCCGCTCCTCGGTGCCATTGGTGCCCTCCGGAATCAAGGTGAAGTTATCCTTTCCTACAGCTTTCTGGGCAGTGTTGAAAGTACAGTGGGCACTGCCAGTGACCTGGAGATCTCCGCTGTAAGGAAGACATATGGCTGGTTTTAACTCATCTTTGACTTCAAGTCAACCTTGAACATACTATTTCAACGTGTTAGGGCACTAATTTTCTTTCTTTAAATAGCCTGTCCTCCCTTCAGGAGAAAGGAAATTTGGCAAAATATTTATGATACTGATCTTCCTCATAATGCTGTGTATCTAAATCTATGCAGAGAGGTATTTTATGCGTAACAGCATACCATAATGGAATCCTTTAGAAACTGCATTAATGTCCTCTGGCTGACTTTCAAGATGGTACAGGTTTTTATACGCAATTCCCTCTCGTAATGTTGCCAGAGTAATAATTCCCAGTTCTTAATATTTAATGAATCTACTTTGGTGAAGAAGGGTCTATCTGTTTATGAGCCTGCTTTCAGCTACCATATTTTAAGTTACCAGGTCAGCTTGGTCTGAGGAAGCACAGAATGTGAAGTGTGAACCCATCACCAGTACTCACCAGGACAGCAAGGAGTTCAGAAAGTCTGGAGTGGTTGGATCGGGGCTCAGGGGTGGGGAAGTGACAAAGGCAGCAGCCTTAGCCCAGTTCTTGCTCCAGTAGTGGGAGCCATCAGTTCCCAAGCTGGCAGTGATGGGCTCACCATACACCACAGTTCCTGACAAAGAGAACACGCCAGGCATCAGTATGACACAATGAGGAAAGAAGGAAACCATTCTTATTGAGAAGTTACTATCTGCCAGGCACTGAGCCAAGTGCTCTCACCATCCTTTCAAAAAAGACATTAGCCCTCACAGATAAGAAGCTGCTGCACAACTCTCCAGATCTATCTAAAAGATAGCCTGAACCCCTGAGTCACCCCTGGAAGGGAGGTGTCCTTAAGAGCCACCAGATTCACAGCCAACTTTACAACAGTGAGAAATAAACTTTGTCAGGCTATGGAAATTTCTGAATTTCAGGAAGCTTCTTGCTATTGTTAGCTGCCATTCAGTCAACCCCCAACTCATGGTGACCCCATACAAAATGGAATAAAAATGCTGCCCAGTTCCTGTGCCATCCCCATGATTGGGATGTGGATTGGACTGTTGTGATCCATAAGGCTTTCACTGGCTGATTTTCAGAAGTAGATCACCAGGCCTCTTTTCCTAATCTTAGTCTGGAAGCTCCACTGAAACCTGTTCAGCATCATAACAACACGCAAGATTCCACTGACAGAAGGGTGGTATGGCTGTGTATGAGGTGCACTGGCCAGGAACTGAATCGCTGAAGGGGAGAATTCTACCACTGAATCACTTAATTAATACAATGTCTAAAACAAACTTGTCAACTCCCTAATGCCCAAGTCCCATCCTCTTCTCAATACATTCAGGTGCTCAAGCCAGAAGGTTGGGAACCATTTATATCCAGTGAACCCCAATACCTTAAATGCATCCTTTCCTTTCTACTCCATATACCCTGCTTTAAATCAGGCCCTCACCATTTCTCTCCACCTCATTTCAACAGAGCCTACCAATTAGACTTTTAGATTTATTTTTTCATTCCCATCCTCTTCCCCATCTCTCCATTCATTCTCCCCATGACATCTCCAGAGTGATCTTCCTAGAACCCAAACCTTCCATGCCATTCTCTTGCATAAAATCCTGCATCAGAGCCCTTCTGCCTTCAAGGATAAAAACCAACTCCTCCATGAAGTACCTGCCACCTTCATTATCAGGCCTCATATCAATGCTGATTCCCTCTTTAATATTGTTCAAAACTCAATTCAGGTATTATTCCATCTGTCTGGAAATCCCATCCTTCACACCAATAATCAGTGTTGAATTTTTTGATTCTCCACTTCATGGGAACTCCCTGTAGATAAGGAATTTGACTGCACATAGTAGGCACTCAATAAATATGTGATAAATTGATTATATGGTCTAATAATACATTAATTAAAGGTACCAGAGCTGGAATTTGAACTGAGGTCAGCTTACCACCACCAGGAATTCGCCTCACTCCTCCCATCAGAGCCCAATTTCCCCACCCCCAACAGTCTAGCCAAAAGGTCCCTCTTCTCCAAACACAGGGCTCCCAGACAGCTCTCAAGGACAAACACTTCTCACTCAGGAATGCACTGCTCTTCCTCTCCACAGCCTTTTCGAGGGCCTTATCACTTGATAAATATATCACAACACCCTCTTTGCTGCAGTCTGCCACTCTGAGAGCTGGCTCCTTGGAGCTGCCCCCTCCAGCCTCAGGAATTTCACAGAGGAGTCGCTGTTCAGCCAGGGAGCGCTGGAGGTGAGGGCAGGCAGCTCACTTCAGGAAATCAGTGACAATCCCCAAGCAGGAGGGCGGCTTTGGAACCCAGGGGAAGCCTCGCCCCGAAGGAAGACCCAAGGAAGAAAAGGGGCAATGGTCGGAATTGCCTGGAAAGGTCCCCCGGGTTCTGACCTACTCAAAGCCTCCCAGCCAGAATGTGGTCAGAGGAGCCAGCTGGGTGACTGCACAAACCGCGCCAGCTCATCCCCAAGTGAAAAAACATCGCATAATGAGCCGGCCTTGGCTGTTGCCCAAGGACGTTGATGAAATGCAAATGGCTACGCAGAACCCAGCTCTAGCCCATAGTTGTCACAGGACCTCTGGCTCCCAGTTTTGAGTTTGCTCCCAGTTTTGGGTTCCAACTTCAAAGGGAAGTGGTTAAGCATAGCTCTTCAGACCCAGCCAGGTCTGGAAGCCCCACGGCTATTGTCAGTCTGAGCACAAAGGTGAAGACTGTGAAAACCTCACAAGTCATTAGGAAAACAAAGACTCTGCAACCCTCAGGACTTCCTGGTCTTATTGAAATGGAAAAGCTCAAGACAGCAGAGCTGGATGGAGAAAAAGAATGGCTTGACTATCTTTGGAAATCCTTGGACAAAGGCATCAACATATAAACATTTTAATATTTTCCTGTAACTTGTTATTGCTCGTCCTCTTCCTCTCCCCCTGCCCCCCACTGAATCTTCTCTGCAATCCTGCCCTTGGAAACTGGAGTATGAGGAGGGGCTGGTTTTTAGGAACGTGTCATGAATAGACCGAGCGTGAATGCTGTTTACTGTGGGCTTTGGAAACTCATCTGTCTCTGAAAAATCCAACTCGGACTAGGGTGAGAGGAGCTGGTATATAAGAAGGGCTGGATCCCGTGCTCACCTCACCACAGGAGAATGAACTTGACCTTAAGCCTCTGGAAAACCCAGAAATGGGTCAGAGCTTTCAAGACTTGCTGACCAGAACCTACCTCCTAGACCTGAGCCAGGCTAACACCGGGAGGGAAGAGGAGGAGGGAACGAGGATGAGAGAGCATATTGCTGCTCATTTCTGTTTTCCTCTGTTCAGACTCCCTGAGGGAGTCAGAGATCCTTGCTTGGGCTAACCTTGTCTTTTGGTTTTATTTCTTTTCTTCAGCCTCAAAAGGCAAAGCAAGAGTTAAACTGCCATGTATCAGACCTCTGTAGTCCCTGGGTGGTGTAAACAGTCCAGCTCAGCTGCTAACCAAAAGGCTGGAGATTTGAGTCCACCCAGAGGCACCTGGGAAGAAAAACCTGGTGATCTACTTAAGAAAGGTTACAGCCATTGAAACCCGACCGCGCACAGTTCTATTCTGAAACACATGGAGTCGCCATGAGTTGGAATTTTTTTTTTCACCAGGACTCCACCTCTAGGGGGAGCCAGGGTCCACACTCGGGGGACTCTGTTTCCCATCATCATTGACCTGGAGCCTTCCCCCAGGGTTCCTTTTGCATTTTATTAACAATGAACAAGAGGGAGCTATGGATGTGCTTCCAGAGATCAGTCAGGCCACAGATACCATTTAACTTCATGCCAGAAATAATTATCACTAATAATAATAAACCATAGAATAGGCTTCACTGGCCTTTCTGCACTTTTCTAAACACACTGCTGACACTTTCTTGGTTGCCGTTAGACTTTCGTGATTTTCTTCTTACATCTAAACTGAAAGATGTAACCCCAGGCCTCTGGCAGGCTCTCTAGTAAGGCTGGGAAATGCAGGGACTTAGGGGGCAGTGCTTATTCACAACAGGCATGGGGCCTGAGTGCATTCATGAAGAATAAAATGGAAGCCTGGGGCTTAGAAAGGTTTGACAGCTCCTGTCTCTGACAGCTACTTGTAAAGTCATTTCCCACAAACAAGAAGAAGGAGGACGAATCCAAAGTAGGAATAACTGAAAATCATTTACATGGATCTCAAAATATAGCCACAAAAGCACAGTGAAAACCAACCTAGACACATGGATGGCCAGACACCCACACAAACACACACACACACAGACACCACTTTCCCTCTTGTCTCAGAGAACGCAGGCCAGAACCCAACGCTGAGACTCATCCGTAGAGAATCCTCTCACAGAAAAGTGAGACTTCAGGACATTCACAGCCCATCCTCGTGCCTTTCTCATGTGTCTGGGTATAAGGCTGCTCTATGTTGTGGAGTAGCTTAACACTAAGGGTTCACCCCTACAGACAGACCACATGACCACACACTTCTCATTATGCTTGAGTCATTCCTACTAACCCACAGGGTCTTGTCTTCAGTTTGGGTTTCCGGGGGCTTAATGTCCCTCCGCAGCCACAATGGTTCTGAACGTTTCTGCAGCTGGGTTACAGGGTAAGAGTGAGAAGGAGGATGGAGAAGGGCATCGGCCAGATGAGGTCATCAGGCACTGCCTACATGCTGCCATTCACACATGCGAGGCATTAGCACCCATGTTAGTCCTGGGGAACCCATTCTAGAGAAGTCCCTGGGTGGTGCTGAACTTTCAGATGGAAAGAGAGTTGACCAGAAATCTGGAATTATGGTTTCTATTTCCCATGAGTTGAAGGATCCAAACCAAGACATTCAATTTCTGCATTTCAGTTTCTCTTTCATGAAATGAGCCTATATTAAATCAACCAATGTGTAAATTTGTTTCAGAAGTAAAAACTGCCCAAAATATTCTGATCCCGGCTATGTCACTTCCTTATCTGCAAAACAGGGCTGATGATATGCTATCCTGCCAAATGGCACAGAAAGATGCAACAGCATGTGCCACACTCACTGTCTCTTGGGGAAGGACCATGCAGTTGTGTTGCATCAAGCGTTGTTGTGTGCCACTGAGTCAATTCCGACTGACAGTGACTCTACAGGATGGAGTACAACTGCCCCATAGGGTTCCCAAGACTGTAATCTTTGTGCAACTGGGTTGAGTAGGCACATGAAAACAGTCCTCATTTGCATTTTATCTCACATCCTCACTTTTATCTCATATCCTCACTTGCCGAAATACTTCCCGTCCTAGGCTGTGGGGCCAGCAGGTCCCTGGGAGGGGAGGCATATGGGAATCATTAAAAGAAGTAGATGTTACTGCTGTTCCTGCCATGGAAAGGACTGTGATTTTTAACAGTTCACATTTGTAGAGAAATTTTGAGCCCTGTAATGCAAGCTGACCCCCCCTAAGACAGGCAGGGTGGGTGTCTGCGATCATGGCTCCCTCCTCTGTGCTCTAACCATCCTTTGCTTATGCCTCTTTTATAGCATTTACCATTGTGAGTTTCTGCTTATCTATCCCCTTCCCCACTACTGCAGGAACTGAGGGCTGGGCCCATTTTTTATTCCTAGCACACAGGCCTGAGGTGATCAGTAAAAGTTGGCTGAATCAATGAAGAAACTCTCCATTTCACAGATGAAGAAACTGAGCAGCAGAGAGTTGGCAGTACCTCAGACTTTCCTATAGGGGCCAGAAGAAACCACTTGGAGTAAAAAAAACAATCCTTAGCAGAAAATCTTTGCCCTAGGCCAGCAGGCATCTTTGCTCTGATTTTCTAACCAGCAGAAGGTTAAACCAGCCCTTCATTCTTTAATCTTAATACCCAAAAAAACCAAACTAATTCCCATCAAGTCAATTCTGACTCATGGCAACCCCACATGTGTCAGAGCAGAACTATGCTCCATAAGGTTTTCAATGGCTGTGATCTTTCAGAAGTAGATCATCAGACCTTTCTTCTGACGCATCTTTGGGTGGACTTGAACCTCCAACCTTTCGATCAGTAGTCAAGCACTTAACCATTTATGCCACTCAGGGACCTCATAATAATAATAATAGGTAATAGTTATTGTAGTTACTTCTTTCTATTTCATCCTTTACATTCATTTAAACATCACGATCTTGTGAGATGAGTCACTATTATTATCCTCACCTTGCAGATGGGAAAATGAGACCTAGAGATAAGAAGTAGGCTGCCCAGCATCACATGCCTAGTACATAGTAGAGCTGGGATTTGGTCCAGGCAGTTTGATACCAGGGAGCAAACTCTTAACCACACCTTACATTATTTTCCTACTCAGTCGTCTGACAATCGTGCTTCCATATTACCCATGACTATGCTGCGTGCCAGGCTCCAGTTTCTACCAGGTTTGTTGAGGAACTAAACCCTACAAGATGCAGAGAAGGAGGTGGTCATCAGCATTTCTCATATTAAAATGATCTCAAAGTATGAATAAGTCAGTCAGATATTAACATGGATATTCATGGCACGTGGTCTGGCAGTTCGACACCTGAGGATCAAGTCCCAATTCCACTACGTACTACCCCTGAACTTCAGTTTCCTCAGCTGCAAAGTAAAATCAAATACAAAAATTCCTGTCCTGACTCTCTCACAAAGTTGTTATAGAGTTCAAACAAGGTATGAAAGAGCCTTAAGAGCCTACAATAGAAGCCAGGATTTCTCATTGCTAGTTAGCACCCGAATGCACCAGAAACTCCTTTCTGGCAACTCAGGTTCATCTAAAGTTAAAGCTTTCAAGGACTAAAGTGTGAAGGTTTGAATGTAAGAGCCACCCTGAGACCATGGGGTGGGCACAGCTGGATTCGTATTCAAAGGTGCTGGTATGAGCAGGCTCAAGTAATCGCTTCCAAGAGCCTGTCCCCACCCCATACACACACAGGGTCAAAGTTATAACAACAGAGGGATGTCAGGCACTAAGTCAGAGTGGGAGACCAGAACAAGCTGGCCTCTATAACAGCACAGCCCAGCTCCTCGCCCTCAAATGAAAAAACAAAGGTGCAGAAAGGAGAAGGCACTTCAGCACTGCTGGCTGGGCTAGGCCTCCCAAACTCAGTCCAGAGCTATTCCACCTGCATTGTGTTTTGGTCTGACGGAGGATGGGCTCTTCCATCCAGGTAAGAGTGGATGAATGTTGGGTAAGATCTGGAAAACATAGAGTCAATCTAAATTTATGTTAAGATGCTTGCTGTCTAGGTACAGTGTGGTTGGTAAAATAAATAAAATAAGCTGCCACCTATTTCCCCTTTTTCAGACGCTGTGCCAACTGTCCCAGAGCAACATGAAAGCAGCACTGCGGCGATTGGGTCAGTGCTATGGGTGTTCCCACACATGACCAGTCACAGTGCAAATGTGTGCCTAGGTGAGGGAGGGTCAACAACTCAGTAGCTGTCCACGTTTCCCAGAAAAACAATGCAAAGCTGATTCTGAGTAGATTATGTTATTTTAGGTGAATGCTTTTTAGTTTCAAAAAGGCAATTCCTTCCAGCTGCCAGGAGAGGACACGTCTCCAAGATGGTAATGCAACAACCAGGCGACGCAAAGACTAAGGAGAGAGGCCCCAGCAGAGCTCCAAAGAACAGAGGCCAGGAATTGCTGGGTCTGTCTGGAAGCCATCATCTCTTGGGACAACATGACTCACTGATCACTGAGCAATTTGTTATAGGTCTTGCTCCAACTCACCCATCTTATCCATGTGGCTCAGATCTGGCAGAGAACTAGACTCTGAGTCATAGAAGTCAAACTGCTCTGTTACTGACAGAGAAAGAAAGACATAGACAAAGAGATAGAAAATGGGATAGACAGATTAGATAGACAGACAGACAGATACAGAAGCCAAGAAAGTCAGGGTGAGACAGATAGAGACCAAGAAAGAAAGAAACCAAGAGAAATCTAAACAGAAATCAAGAAAAAGGGAGAGAAACAGAGATGGAAACAGAAACAGCAAGAAATAAACAGCAAGGGAGACACAGAAGTGGAGAGACACAGAAAGTCAAGGGGAGGGGGAACATAACGGGAAGAAAGAACAGAAGGAAGGAAGGAGGACCCTTCTGTCATGTTCACGTTCAGGTCAGCCTAAGATCCACTGTCAAAGCCATTTCTACTCTATCAGGCTTTATGCATGTGGCATCACATTTCCTAAGTGTAAGATATGTTGTGTGATTATCCTAAGTCAACAAACAAACAGCAGGTTACAATAGGCTCTGTTGCATTCATAATGTATAAGGTGCTCCATGGGACATCCTCTGGAAGAAGTGCTGGAAGCTCTAATTAGTAAATTAGTTTCCAATAACTTTCTCAGTGGACTGCCTCGTGATAACAGAGAACCCATTCTCAGCACAGAATGCATCCATGTATAGTTTATTTACAGGAAGTACTCGAGTAACTGGACCTGACGGGTTCTAGGGCAAAACCCCCCTACCTGAGGCTCCCTTACTTACCCCAGCAGAAATCACTACCAGCCATGGAAGGGAAAGCATTTTGCAATGTAACGTTCCCCAGAAGGATTCTGTGGCAGATGGAAACTGACGTAATCTGTGTATGTGCCTAGTTTATTTAGACTGCATCAAATTAAATCCAACTTTTCTACAGAAGGGGAGCAGGAGGGAAATGTGCCTGCCCACCCACTCTTGGCTGCATGCGGCTTTAAATAGACACTAACAAGGCCGCAGCAGTGGAACAAAGGGAGGAAACTGGAGCTCTCTGCATCACTTCACTGTAATTAGGTTAATGCTGGAACATGATGAAAGTGGCCCACTTGGCATGAGGGTTTGGAAAAGGAACCACCTCGGTGAGGAGCACCCCCTTCCCTCACTCTCCAAACCTGCCCACACTTGGACAGTCGGCAGCACTCACCCTTTTTCCGGGCCTGGGCGATAACTTCAGCTGCACTCTTGCTCATCACCTTAGTGACGTACAGAGGGCAGTTGGTTTGGTTGGCAATGGTAATCGAACGATTCACAGCCTCGGCTTCGACCTATAAAAGAGTATCTGAACGTGAGAACGCAGTCCACCACACGAGCCCCTTTCTTTATCCTCCACGCACCAAGTGGCGAAAATCAATGAGATTATGATGCACTGCTGTGGCCTCAAGTTTCTACCTTGAGTGGCACTAGGGGGTGGGAGTGTGTGGATTGCCCAGTGTTACCCAATATTGGTTAGTTGAAATGATGGGGGAAATGTCTTCCTGGCCCTTTCATGGGTAAACAGGTACCTTAAAACAGTAGTTCTCAAGGTATGGTCAGCAGACCTACAACTTCAGCATCAGCCTGGAGTTCGTTAGAAATGCAGATTCTTGGTCCTATGCCAGATCTACAGAATCAGTAACTCCAGGGATGGGACTCTGCAACCTGGGTTTTAATGACTTTAGATTTTAACTCTAAGTTTTAACAAAGCTAGTCCCTGGATGGTGCAAACAGTTAACATGCTCAGCAGGTAACGGAAAGGATGGCAGTTTAAGTCCACCAAGAGGTGCCTTGAAAGAAAAGAGCTGGTGATCTACTTCCAAAAAATCAGCCATTGAAAACCCTATGGAGCACAGTTCTCTGACACACAGGGAGTCACCATGAATCTGAACAGACTTGACAGAAACGGGTTTGATTTTAGCTGATATTTACGCTTGAGAACCACTGTGCATGGAAATATTGCTCTCAACTCACTGTATTCATTCCACTTACATGATCTTGGGTCAAGAGATTCAGTGATGTTGTTTGTGTGCTGGGCTTTGGTCAGATGCCCACAGAACAATGCGACCTCACAGGGCTCTCGGAAGGAGCACACAGCATTTGTGTAAACCAAAGGCCCTCTGTATGCAAAACATGAGAGTTGGCCAGCTGGCCTGTCACAAACTGGTACAACCTTTGCCATGAGAGGGGGGAGCTGCTCTAACAATCTGGTTCTTTAAACTTGATGCTTCAAATGAATGATTTTTTTCCCCCAAAGATTCCAATTGATTACTGTTTCATACCTAATCTGGAAGGATCTTTCAGATGAATTGCAATGTGTATTTTTAATGGCCAACTGAAAGTGCAGGTTATGCTATGGAACTGCTGTCTCAAAAAGTCATCTGTTTCTTGACAACAGCAACTTAGGGGGCAGTGAGTTCATGTTAATGGGGGAGGAACAATGTGGAAAAGCAGGGTGAGAATGGCTGCACAATTTGAAGAATGTAATCAGTGTTACCGAACTGTACATGTAGAAATTGTTGAACTGGTGTATGTTCTGCTGTGTACATTTTCAATGACAACAAATCAAATAATTTTAAATAAAAAATTACAGTGGAAAAAAAAGTCATTTGCTTCACATCCCAAATCTTCACAAAATGTCATGGCCGGAACTCTTTAAGAGCTAGATCTTATTGGGTTCTGTATGTTCCATGTCCCCCCATTGCCCCTCCCCCCAATTCCCAACACAGCACCTGGCACATAGCAGGTGCTCCAAAATATTTACTATTGAACAAATAAATGACTTCATTCTATGTTAATGTTATGTAAGGGTAGACAGTTCCATAAAGAGTTGTTATTTTTCCCAAGAAATGACTGAGGTACTAACTGAATTAACTTAGCTAGCCATGACTTTACAGGAGCTTGGCCAAGAGCTTAAGTTCTATAATTGCATTAACTGATAATCTAATTTAATAAAACTAAGACAACTTCATTCACATTTAGCCTTTGAGGCATCAACTGTATGAAGACAGATGTCAAGAATTCCAAAGGCAAACCAAATGGCTCTTGAAAAAGGTCATTAAACATCCAAATGTTTTTAATTCCTTGAATAACTGGATGATAAGCCTGCCCTCTCCTGCTGGCTCCAGTTACAGCAGCAGTGCCTCTGGCCTGGGCAGCACAGAAGAGGAACTTCCAGCATCTCTGCAGCCACCTCACCTCAGGTGGGAAAAGGACTCTACTAGAATCTTCATGGACTCGCTGGGTGGTGTAAACAGTTAACATCTTCGGCTGCTAACTGAAAGGCTGGAGGTGCAAGTCCACTTAGAGGTGCTTCAGAAGAAGTGATCTACTTCTGAAAGGTCAGCCATTGAAAACCCTATGGAGCACAGTTCTACTCTGACAAACATGGGGTCGCCATAAACTGGGATCAACTTGATAGCAACTGGTTTTAGAATCCTCATCCCAGTTGTGTAGGGTGACTATGTAATTCATTCTCCCAACCTGAACACTTTCTGAAAGTAAAAAGGGCACTATTAATAACCGCATAAGAGCAAAAGGCATAAACCAGGACTGTCCTGAGGGAACTGGATGTGTAATCATACTAATCAGAGGGTAAATCAAGCAAAGTCTCAGTCCCATTAGGTGTCCTTTTACTGGAAGATTGGCTGCCATTAAGACTGGCTCTGGTGGAAAGAATCCAGGTGTCAGCGGGGACCTATCTGGATTCGCTCATCTGCTGTGAGGTTAGCAAGAGTTCTGGCCCCTCTGCCAGCCCTGCAAGGGGCCTCGAGCTGGAACAAAGGATGGACTAAAATACTATCTCATTGGAAGAGCGGATCACTTAACCACAGCTTTCCACATTCCACCTAGACCCTGAGAGGACATACATTTTACCCTTCTGTGTTCACATCTATATGCCTCTCATACAAAAGATCAACAGTTTTACACACACTGAACTGTGATTTAAATAATATCCCTTTAAACTAGAATGTAAACATTACCATAGTTTGAAGACAAAATCTTTTCAGCTCATGGTAGAGTTAGCAAGGATTCTGGAGGTCATCTAGCCCCTCCTTCTGATTTTAAAGATGAGGCAACCCATGGATTCCTGGGTGGTGAAAACGGTGAACATGCTCAGCTGCTAACCAAAAGGGTGGAGGTTCAAGTCCACCCAGAGGTGCTTCAGAAAACAGGTCTGGCGATCTACTTATGAAAAATCAGTCACTGAAAACCCTATGGAACACAGTTCTGCAAGCATAACGTGCAAACAGATATGCAGAGAGGGGGAGTGACTTGTCCAGGGACACACAACAGTGTCCGTACTCTGCACTACCTTGCAAGCTCACTTCCCTCCTCCTTTCTCTGCGCATCCAAGTTACACCAGTCTTCAAGACCCACGTAGAAAGACGCCTACTCTGTAAAGACTTCTTATTACCCTCATCCACAGGCACTGTCCCTTCCCAGATTACCAGTCTTACAGCTGCGCTCTCTCATAGCTCCTATCCCATGCCATCCTATATACTGGCTCTCCATCTCCTCTTTCTCCCCAGTCAGACTCCAGATTCTTTTCAGAAAGGATCACTTTCTAATTCATTTTGCTGTCCCCCACAGGGCCTAGCACTGTCTCAATCATAGTATGTGCTCAGTCACTATTTGCAGAGAGATGGTTTCCAGATTTTTACATTTTCTCCTATCCCCCTTTTAATCCTCTCTGCTGAAAACTAGAGAAAATCTTATCAGGAAGTCTCACAACGGTGGGTTGGGGAGAAAAGCATATTGTGGCAGGGAAGTTTTTTGTAAAGTTCAAGTGCAATGCACAAGTTAGCCATCATGATGATGTTGAGTCGATCTTTTACTCACAATGATGCCACGTGACAAAGTAAAATTGCCCTGTAGGGTTTTCTTGGCTGTAATCTTTACAAAAACAGATCACCAGCTCTTTCTCCCACAGAGCAGCTGGGTGGGTTTGAACCGCCAGCCTTTTGGCTAGCAACCAATCACTTACCGTATGCGTCACCAGGGCTCCTTCAGGTAATGTATAAATCTTGGAACAGTAAAGGAGTTAAATTGCTGTATATTATTAACTACTATTCATGTGTATTGGAAGTATTTCCCTAACTAGATTATAATATTCAAGTTCCCTCTGAATGCTTCCATACTTTATTTTCTTCATCGCCTACACTGGCTTTAATACAGATCCCGTGGCACGAACTGAAAAACAGTAACCGGTAGCCAAGGGAGAAGGCGCTGGCTGGAGCCTGAAGCTTAGGTTCTAATCTGACTGTGCTGTCTAAACACCACCAGTTGCCACCAAGCTGACTCCAACTCATGGTGACCTCATGTGATCCACAGGGTTTTCAATGGCTGATCTTTCTGAAGCAGATCGCCAGGGCTTTCTTCCAAGGTTCCTCTGGGTGGACTCAAATCTCCAAACTTTCAGTTAGGAGCCAAGTGTGTTAACTATTTGCACCACTCAAGGACTCCATCACTGATTACAAGCCCCTAAAGCCGCCTTCTCACCTCACAGGGCTGTCATAAAGATGCACTTACTCAGAAGCACCAAGTACAATGTCTGGCATACAGAAGGTATGTACTGTGCATTGCCTCTAAACCAACTGAAAAGCAGACGACTCTAAAAAGAACAAGCAATAAAAAGCAGCTTCTTATGAGGCAAGAAGCCCCTCCCTCCCATGGAGTTAAGAGCTTCCCATATTGGTGAATTCCTCAAACTAACTGCCCCCAAAGGAGCCTTTGTAATTAGCTGCTGGGAGACTCCGAAAATTTCAGTACTACAATTGCTAGAAAAAAGTCTCCTGTGCCTCACACCATGTAAAAATGGTTTTAATTTTTCTGGTCAAAATAGCAACCAGAACAATTCTCCTCTGAGAGCTTTTTCCTTCTTAGTAAGCCCAGGGTGAGCTTCTTTCTGTTTCTGTGTTTATAGCAATTTGGGGATGCAGAGTAGACAAGAGGGAAGTAAGCCCCAAGGAAGGCTCTAAAGATTAAATGAAAGTCTGGGTCTTGGAAGTAGCCTCATGGAGCTGGGATAAGTGGTAATCGGCTTTTCTCAGAGGGCAACATCTATTTCTGCTCTCTGCTGCAATTGAACAGGATAGGATTGACCTTCCAGCCAACAACCTGAATGAAGGCCAGGAGTAAACTTTCTAATTAAGTCCAGCCCCAGGTATTACCACCTGGTGATAAGGACCCAGCTGGCTTTAAGCTGAGCTTGGAATCTCATGTGTGCGCATGCATGTGTGCGTGCACACATATGTGTGTATGTGTGTATACTGGGGGACAGGTGGGAAGGGAAGGACAAGACATTGCACTTACTTGCTCTGTAATACTGGGTAGTCACTTAACTTCCTGTCACCTCAGTTTCCTCATGGGAGAAAGATGGAAAGGACAAAGGGTCCCACCACAGCACAACTCTAAGCAGCACCACGCACATGGAAAAGAATGTAAGTGGCATTCCCTAGACACTGTCTTGTAGTCTCTGTGAATGGTGCTCCCTGGAGTTGTGCTAAGGAGGCTTTGTATCTGCCTCACAGGACTGTTGTAAAGCTTAAACATGAAATAGTAAGCTCAATAAACGTTAGCTTTGAATGAGGTTTACAAGGAAAAAAATGAAGTACCACAAGAACCATTTCATCCCTCTGTCTTTCTAGGACTCCTTGCAATTAAAGGCCTAATCCCAAAACGATTTCAAACTGAACCCAGGACCAACTCCAAGGAGGTGGGGCTGAGAGCAATGTTATATACCAATCCTCCTACCTATGTTTACCTTGGGAAGGCTGGTTAAAACAGTCACCTAGGCCAGCCTTGAAGGGGAAACAAAGTCACAGAAAGGAACCCTCAGGGTGTCTTTGGAAATGGGGTGGGGCAGCTTTTGGGATTAAGAGGGTGACTGCATGTGTGTGAAAGTGCATGCCTGGGCAGGTTTGTATACGTGTATGTGTGTGTGTGTGCACACGTGTATAAAACCAGCCTCAGGCATCTTTCAGTGACGGCTAGTGAGACTGTCTCCTTTCCTACAAGCTACCTCCCTGAATCACCACCCACCAGCAAAGGCACAGCATGGGGTTCCCCTCAGCTAGAGCAGGGGCCTAAATAAGTCACTTTCAGTCTCCACTACACTGTGCTGGCTCCAGCTCAGTCCTTTCAGTCCTTTAGCATGCATCGGAGAGGTGGATCATTATGAAAGTACCTCTCTCTACCCTGTGCCTGGAAATGGACCATGCAATACTGAAAATTTAATAGCTTCTGTCCTTCAGCTGGGGAGAAGACACTTTCAGGGACTCAGATGGTCCTGAAGGTGTGTGTGTGTCAGGGCAGAAAGGGCAGACTAAGGAAGTGTAAACTCTCACTTTATGCAAAACATGCCAGAATAGTTTCTGCCTCCTCTTTTTACTGCCTCTTTCCTTAGATTCTTTCTCCTTTTCCAGCCTCACCCGTTCCGTCACAGTCTGGGGAGAAAGGCCGGGGATGTGCACCACCCCACCCTACCCCAGACAGCTGGTGATGGCACCTTTAAATCCCCCTCAAATCCATTTTCTTAGCAGGGGGAGCAAGGTCTTCTTCCAATCATTGGTCCTCATGTGAACACTCCCCAGATTCACAGGAGAGGTGCTAGTTCTAAAGTTCTGTGATTTGGTGCCCATGTCCCACCCATACTCATCTTGCCTATCATCTCTCTCAGCTTATTTCCAGAAGGAAAAATCCTCATTTTGGAGCCTATATGTATTTTTAAAACCCCTTTTTGTTCATTGCCTTTCTCTGCCCTTCTCTGCACCTGTCCTTTTCTGCTACATCTTTCTCTTCAGGAGAAAGCTTGTTCGTTTCTATTCAGTATTATGTGGCCTGTGACCAGGGGAAGAGCCATAAGACTTCTCTGATCTTAGCTCAGAGCCCCCATATTATTCTTTTGTCAGGTCCTCTTAAGCCTTGCCTACAGCCTTTCATTAGGAGCAACTTCTGAAAAATACTTAAAGGCCACTAACTCTAATTCAGAAAAACAGACTGTCAATCATGTAAGATGACAGCACCACCTTCCCTTCTAACTTACATGTCTCCCCATTCAGGGCTGGTTCTCAACCAAAAAGACCCCTTGCTATTAACTTTCCCTCCACGATTTTGATTATACCAAACTATGTGGGTTATGTAAAATCCTGTGCAGATTTATTATGAAAAAACTTACGATTCCCATTATGCTTTCTAGATACTTAGAAGAGCTTTTATATCCCTGTGACTATGTTTTGGTGACTGGTAAAGATTTTGGATGGTGCAATGGTTAAGCGCTCGGCTGTTAACAAAAGGACGGTATTTCGAACCCACTAGCTGCTCAGCGTGAGAAAGATGTGGCAGTCTGCTTCCATGAAGATTTACAGCCTTGGAAACCCTATGGGGCAGTTCTACCCTGTCCTATAAGGTCGTTATGAGTCAGAACTGACTCAACGGCAATGGGTTTGGTTTGGAGACTCCAGGTTACAAACCACTAACCTAGAACTGCAGGCTGCTAACACAAACCTATTTGTGTCTAACCAAGCAAAAGGAAGCAGAGAATTAGAGCCAGAAAGAGGCTAAATGATCCAGACTGCTTTACTCTACAGACTCAGTCTAATGCTTCATTTGTCTGTGTAGACACACACACGAGTAATGTGGCTTCTCAGAAGGACCACATCAGCACCTAAGAAGACCCACTCTGGACAGACGGGAAGAGGGTTCTCCGGGCTGGGCAGTGCCCAGTGGATACCGAGTCACGCATCCCGTTCAGCAGATGTTTACCTCCTCAGGCCGGCTCAGCACGTGTCCCTCAGGGCCTGTAATGCCCAGATCCAGGATCCTTTGCTGTTCCTGAAATGTTTAAAGAAAGCAAGGCTGTGAGGGAAAGCTGGACTTCAGACACCGATTGTCACAGATGCTGGTAAAAACTTATAGGGGCAAGATGTAAAAATGGTACTGCTGACACCTGGCCCTCATCCCAAGACTCCATGATAAGAAGGGTTCACTACCCTGCTCCCAGACTGAGCTGGGACAGATGAATTACATACAGCCTCCCAGAAGCACCTGGCTGATTCCCAGGGATGCTGAGAGCCAATGCAGTCTCAGCCCTCTGCTACAGACTGAAATGTCCGTGTGTTACTAGAAAGTGCATGTACTCTGCCCAGAGACAGCTGCACAACAGCACTGAGAGAAACGGCTTCTCTGCAGAAAGACACCAGCTCGTATGCTCTGCTTACACACTGAGAGGCACACCTGTCACCGGCATTCACACTGCCAGGGAGGCTGTCAGCACAGAGCCCCAGGGATGCAAAATCAGCTAACCTTGGCACTCCCCTGGGTGTTACACTACAGAAGTCACTTCACACTCTTGAGCCTGTCTGTTGCCCTATAGGTAATGAAGAAACGATCAAGAGGAAGGCACAATACCTCTGCAATGATGTCGCCATTTTCTGCATGGACTTGGGCAATCGCACCGATATCCCGGATCACGCTCAGTACTTCATATATCTGAGAGAGGAGGATAGGAGTCAGAGACAGTGATTACAGCTTCCTGTTCACAAGTACAGTCTTCCCGTCAGCAACATTTCTGGGATCAGAAATGATACCCATCAACAGTTTCTATTAAGACTAGCTTTTTTGACACACCCCAAGGGCGATGTTTCCTGCCACATCTGGCAGAGCAGCAGGGACCTCTTAGTAATTAACAGAGGCAGCAAAGCCTAAAAAGATGGGGATTAGGAGCGAGAAGCTCACTGACGACTCTCCTGGCTGTGCATCAGGTTTGTTGAGCATGTTCTGAGTACACCTCTTGGCCACAATGTCACATTTTGAGGCCATTACGAGGCTCAGATTCCAGAAGCTGGTAGAGCATGGTACTGAGGGGTCAGACGGCACTAGATTCATACCCTCCATAAGAGCAAATTACATCAGTGACTTCATCCAACAGCCATTTCCTCTGAAACTAAGGGGTGGTCATACACTGGAGGCTGCTTTCCCACACCAATAGCAGTGGCCTGAATGTACCAGATGCTAGTGGGCCTGTTCAGAAAAGCTGGCTTTTCTCACCTGGGAATCCGTTAGCTGGAAGCGATCCTTGAAAGCCATGTACACAAGGAAGGAATTTACCCCTGGTGGACACACAAAATAGGCAGGTTGAGAGATGACTTTCGATATATAAACCAAAGCCAAACAATATGGAAGGAGATAAGAAAATTAAAATAACATGCATGTGTGTGTGCGTGTGTGTGTGTACATATAAAAATACAAATAAATATATATATATGTATATTTATTACATAGTGAGAGACTGAGAATGACAAAGCAAATGGGATAAAATATAAATAACTGGTGAATGTAGGAAGAGGGTACATGACAGTTCTTTGTACTATTCTTGCAATTTTTCTGTAAGTTTAAAACTGTATCAAATTTAAAAGCTGCCAAAAAAATAGTCTGTTGTGATTTCAAAAAAAATGAGTTAGAAGTTTCTGCTGATGAAGGTCTGTAATAAATGTCTTTTCTTTGGTAAACAGATTACCCTTCACCCTGATTTTTAAGAAACTTTCTTTATATAAGAAAAGGTCCATTAGTGCAACAAGCAGATGTTGCAATCGTCATCTTGGCATTTTAGAGTTCTTGCATCCCAACGCACAAGGCCAAACATCCCTGCCCAACATCCATCACTATTTTAAACAATTGTACTGACAGTCTCCTAGCCTTGGAGCTTAATTCAAGCCACCTGGGAAGTGTTGGAAGCTGCCTGAGTTAAATGCCTCATGACATCCTGGACTTTCTCTTCTCTCCAGGCAACAGTTACTATGGTAACCCCCTGCCTGCATTTGGAGTAGATTCATTATAAGTATGGCAAGTTAAATACATTTGAGTCTGGGTATTCTCAAAAGTGAGAAAAGTCAAAGGTTACCTATCTTCTTCTATGTGGAGCCTGCATGCTGGGAAGAATCTTAGATGACATCTAGTCTAATACTCTCACGTTAGAGATAAAAAATTGAGACCCATAAAATTTAAGTGATTTGCCCAAGGTCACAGAGTTAGTCTGTGGAAGAGCAGAGAATTAAACCCAAGACTGTAGCTTCTCATTCTGGTGCTTTTCCATCATATTACACTACAGAGGTGCCTAGGGATTTTCCTCCTGACATTATCTCATAGCCCATGATGCTTCTGAGCCTACAAGTCTCAGAACCCTAAAGCCGATAGCTGCTTCCCTGAAGCCTTAGAGCCAATGAAATCAGTACAAGACCCAGGCCTCTACTCTGTGGCCAAGGTCAAGAAAACCTAGGAAGACAATGTGGTTTGGCTTCACTGCCTAAGCTCCTCAGGTTCCTACTGACAAAAGGGTCCCAGAGGCACCCTGAAGGAGTTAAGATTCTTCTAGTCTCCCCTGAGATAATCTTTATACCTTAAACCAAAAATATCCCCTGAAGTCTTCTTAAAACCAAACAATAGTTTAGCTTTACTAAAGTTAGCATTGTGCTCTTTCAAGAACTACATATATGGGATGAAACTGACAATACCAACTCAAAAGATTAGACAGGAAGTTTAGGGGGCAGTGAATCTGTGTTAAAGAGGGAGGAACAATTCAGAAAAGGAGGATGAGAATGGTTGCACAGCTTGAAGAATGTAATCAGTGTGAGTGAATTGTACGTGCAGAAACTGTTAAATTGGTGTATGTTCTCCTGTGTATATTCTCAACAACAATAAATAAATTATTTCGGAAAAAAAAAGATTCCTTTAGCCTCCTTGTTAATCTTCCCAAATCCAATCCCTGGAAATGTGCTCCCCCAAAAAAGTTCTATGGAACTGAAAAGAGCCCTCAGGTTATCTCAGGTTTAAAGAGTCTCACCACCCTCAAATCTGTCCTAGGGCCTTCCAGGTCTACAGAAAGGTGTCCAAGCCCTCCACTCCAGGCTCCTATGTACTCTCCTAAAACTGCCCAGAATCCCCACTGCGGTATGCATTTGTTACCCTTTGAGGGCAAATCACTATTACAGCTTCAACTCCCTAACCTGACTAGAGAACATAATTACCTCAAACCAATAGGCTGCAAACAGCTGTTATATAAGAACAGATCCAGGTAATAAGGCTCATGTTCTCCTATCAGTGAAAGCTTGTATTACTCCACTGGGTTAGGCCACCTCCAGTCAGCATCAGCTGTGGTCCTTAACCTTTCTCCTCGCTAGGGGCAGGCATGGGGGTGAGGCACAAATGGGATCTATAAACATTATTCTGTGTTATCCTCACAGAGCCGTGCCAGGTTATGGACCGAAATGGAAATATTCCCAGAGATGTTGGGTCAGCGCAACCTACCATGGTCCTTCACCAGGGCTTCCATCTCCTCTTGGATGCCCTTATGCCACTCGGTAATGTCCACATGCAGAGAGTAGTCACAGCAGGACTTGCTGTCAGCCCATTCCCTCCACTGGTCAAAGGCAGCCAGCAGGCTTGTCCCAGGTTCAGGAACAACATGGTCAACTAGAAAGGAACAAGCAATTGCCATTATCAACAAGAACTTCAGGACCACGGGCCAGCAGACGTTTTTCCATTCCAACTCTCAATAAGGCTTCTTTGGTTCAAAATCGAAATGGTGATCTCAACAGCCAGTCTCTAAGAATCCACTTAAGCCACTTGACTTCCCAAGAGAGAGAAAGCAGAAAGAAGGAACTTGGCATTGGATGATTTCTCCAGTGAAACCACGCATGAACAGCCCAGATCTGGTTTCCCAGTTCAAAATCCCTGAAAGCACAAACCTTAGGAACATTCCGCGGACAATGAGTCCTTATGGACAATGGCAGTGTCAAATGGCCGGCCAAAGCAGTCAAATCTTTCTTCATGTTGATAGCTATGTGTGAGACGCCCCCCACCAGACAGCAAGGAATGTTAAGGTGCTGGACCAGAGCCATATGGACTGGGCCTTTTAAAATTCCCTGGCATATCCACTCTCTCATCACCACTCATATTTCAGTAGCATAATACTACTTTGTAATTTAAGGGAGATCTTTCATCTTACAAGTTCAAAGCGATTTAAAGCTGTGGTTATTGTTATTTTATTATTGAGGTAGGCTGATACGGAGGGCAGAATAAAGGCTTTGGACTCATGCAGACCTGAGTTTGTTTTCTGGCTCCACCACTTACCAGCAAGGTACCCTTGAGAGTAAGTTACTTAATCTCTACTAGCCTAAAATTTTGGTGCTGGTTTAAAATGGGGATAACATTACCTCCCACATACATGTGCTATGAGGATGAAATGAGACAGCATATCTATCAGCCTTACGTCACTCCCCTTTTTAAATCCTCCAATGGCTTCCCACTGCTCTTTGGATAAAGATTAAAGTCCTCAACAAGGTCTACAAATCCTGCCCAGATTGGCCCTGGCCGACATCTACAATGTCACCCAGTACCATCTCCCCTTTGCACTCTGATCTCCAGTCACACAAGCTGCCCTTCATTTTCACAATATCAACCTGCGCCTTCCTGCCACAGGGCCTTTGTATATGCTATTGTCTCTCCCAGGTCTTAGAGAGCTCTAGCCCAGTTACCATGATGACAGGCAGTTTACCCCAAGACAATTATTACCTATCTTCTGGACAGAGACACTAAAATACAAACAGAAATGACTTGTCCGAGGTCAACTCAAACTTTTTAACCAAGAAGATAAAACCCAGAACTCTTGACACCTAAAGCACTGAAGCAGTCTTCCTAAATGAAGTATTAAATTTTCTACACCCAGTAAGCAGTTCTGAGCTAAGAAAACGCCAGCCCAGGCAATGCTAATGAGCTCAGATTTCTGAAATGGATCAAAACTTGCTGATGCTGCAATGTTGCAATCAACTGAGCCTGGCTTTGCATATCTCAAAAATATGGTTATCTAGGCTGAACTTTATTTTGAAAAAATTTACTTTTTTATAAGCATTAGTATATGTAATTAAATGGGTACAGATATATCTGGTATCTGTAATATATACAATATTATTTAACAAACACAATGAGGACATATATGTCTAAGGCAAGCCTATTCCATCCAATATGCTAACACAGAAACCCTGAGAAAATAATTCCAATCTTTTTCCTTAAATTGTGTCCCCCCAGCCCCAACAACAACAACAACAAAAAAAAAAAAAAATCACTTTATAGCCATCAGTTTGTACAAAATCTCCCTAGTCATTCTCTTGGTTTTACCTCCTGCCCTACTCCAAACCAGTCTTCATAATCAGCCAGAAAGACGTTCTTAAACCTTTAATCAGATCACATCACACCTCTGATTAAATTTTCATTAGCAGTTTATTGTCTTTAGAGTAAAATTCAAACTCCTTTACTTGGTCCTGCCTGATCTCTCCAAATATCTTCACTACTCCTTGGCTTATCACCATCAGGCCACCCTGTCCTTTTTTCACATTATATATATTACAGATAACAGATATGTATGTATTCATTTAATTACATAGGCTAATACTTATTTAAAAAGTTTTATCTAAAGAAAATTCAGCCTAGGTATCTATATTTTTGAGATACACAAAGGCAAGCTTGCTTGGCTGCGATCTGGCAGCATCCGCAAGTTCTGATCCACTTCAGACCTGCCAAACTCCTTGCAACCTCCAGGTCTTTGCTCAAGCAGCTCCCTCTTGCAAACCCATTCCCCCCTTGCTCTTCACTTCAGTGTCTCCTCCTCATCCTTTTCATCTGGGGTAAATGTCCTCCTCCCAGTATCTCACCACCATTTGCAATAATCTATGCATCAGCTTAACTAGTTTACTGTCTAAACATTCCCTTCTGGCTCTCATACTCCACCCTAGAAGATCAGGTCATTCGCCAAAGGAGGTGCTCTTCTGAAAACTCAACTAACTTCTCCTGTTCAAACCCAAAGAGCTGTTGCAATGCCTGAAGACTCCTTCTGCTTAATACTGTCCTGTGCGATCCTCAGTTACAACTGCCTATCAAACAGAAATGCATTGTTTTTACAGGATGGCACGAGGTCTGAATGGAAATTGCTTTCTAAAAAATAAAATTTTTTTCTAATAATATAATTCTGCTTGGAGTAGAAAATTTTTTAAAAAATAAAAAATCTTAAGGAAAATTAATATCACATATAATTCCATTATCCAAAAAAATCAGATAACTCAAATTTTGGTGTTTTCTCTCTTTTATATATATATATATATTTTTTTTTTTTTTTAATTTATTTATGTGTAGTCCCATCTTCTTCCCCAAAAAGTTTTAAGGTCACTTATAAAGACATGTAAAATAAAAGGAAATTTTATAAAACAGAAATAAGAGTAGAAGAAGATGAGATAAACGGAAGACAATGATGGGACATAAAATGAAACCAGGAATGAGGCTAGCATGTATGTATTTTCTGTGTATGTATGAATAGATAAACATTTAGTCCTATACACAGGCTAACTTTAAATTTATATGGGTGCAGTGTTGGTTCAGTGGTAGAACTCTCGCATACGATGCTGAGAACCTAGGGTTCAATTCCTGGCCAATGTACCTCATGCACAGCCACCACCCGTCTGCAGGTGGAGGCTTGAGTGTTGCTATGATGCTGAAAAGGTTATAGCGGAGCTTCCAGAGTAAGAGAGACTAGAAAGGAAAGGTCTGGCAATCTACTGCCAACAAATCAGCCAGTGAAAACCCTACGGATCACAACGGTCTGATCCACAACCAATCATGTGGATGGTGCAGGACTGGGCAGCGTTTTCTTCCATTGTACAAAGGGGGCAGCTAACAACAAATTCAGAGTTAGGCACTCTAGTCAGTATAAAGAAGGAAACCTGGTATATTCAACATATCTATCTCCTTGGGATGAAAAACAAGCACCTCTTCAAGAGAAGGACATGTACTGATACTGAGATCCACATGCTCATAGTAACCATAGGAATGAGTTTCACGGGCCTACCTTTTTCTAAAACTTCTGGTCACACATAACACTAGCATCCCAAGACATGGTTGGTAAAAGCAGTTCTGTGAGGGGCCCATGTGATGCCCACTTGGAAGACAGTCCCCTGACGGTCTGGCTTGCACAGTGGAATGCTGGGATATCTGAGGAGTAGATGGACTGCCTGTCCAGCGGGCGATACTGCATAAATCCTTCTCCACTGAGTATACGGATATAAGAAGATGGTTAATTTGAGCCTTGAAACTATTTCTGAAGAGAAGAGCACCTTACCTTTACTTAAAGTTAAGAGAGAACTAACCAAAACAAGCCTGAATCTAACAAAGAATGAATAAACAAATAATTGTCTGCATTTAAATTTTATATTTTGCTTTTTCACTTAATATATTATTATAGGCTTTCACCACCACATTATTAACTATTTATGAAGTATTATTTTAATGACTGCATAATATTACTTCACATGAGTAAATCCTAACTTTTTAGTCATTCTTAAAATGTTGGACATTTTGTATTTCCATGTTTCCTAGATGGGAAGGCCTATTTCACCATTCCCTCACCAACATTTTAATCTCTTCAAATTTCATTGGTAAAACTGACACCCAATTATTATTTTAATTTACATTAATTGCTTGCTAAAATCCAAAAACCAAACCCACTGCCATCGAGCTGATTCCAACTCATAGCGACTCTATAGGACAGAGTAGAACTGTCCCATAGGGTAAGTGGCTGGTGGATTTCAACTGTCGAGCTTTTGGTTAGCAGCTGTAGCTCTTAACCACTGTGCAACCAGGGCTCCATCTTTGCTTGCTAGAGGGGCTGAATTTTTTTCATGTTTCTGGGTTATTTCTATCTTTTCTTTTGTGAGCTATCTGCTCACTTTCTTTGCCCATTTTTCTACTGGGATTTTTAGCCTTTTGTCTTTGCGATTAGTATGAGATCTTTAAATGGATACTATATTACTCTTTAAGCAGGTACTATATTACTATTTTTGTTGGAAAAATTTTACAGTTTGGCTTCATTAATTTTATTGACAATGCTTCTGACATACATAAATTTAATTTTAGGTTGTTCAAATTCTTTTTGTTATCCTCTGGGATTTATTCTTTTATATGTTTATAAAAGTCTCTCACCATTTAGAAACCCACTATATTTCTTATTTGTATTTTTTAACACATCAGGTATTTATACAGGTGAAAAGAATGAGCTGAGAATCTAATTTTGTTTTACCAAACAGTTAACTAATTGCTCCAGCACCGTTTACTGAATAATCCTTTTCCCCTACTGCTTTATTTATGGTGACTTTTAAATATGCTATTATTATTATTACTAAATAAATCCTTTAATATATCAATATTATTAATGAAAGATTTACTAATATTGTAAATACACATATAACGTGTGTTATACACACAAAACAGAAAGACAACACCAGATTCTGTCTCTAGCGATTTTGCTCCATTTATCTCTGTGTTGGTATTAAATACAGCAGTTTTTTAAATGCATCTTAACATATGGTGGTACTAGCTCTCCTTCAGTACTTTTAAAAAAATTTTTCTGAGGAAAAAAATGCATCTTTCAAAAGTCATCCATAAGATTTTCTTACCTTCTCATTAGCCTCAAAGTTGAGAGTTAAGATGTACAGGATGCTCATTCCTACCACAGATTTCTCAAGCAAGCCACTCAGTGTTGCTCTTCCTCTGTCTACCCTTCTGTAAAATGGGGAGTGACAATTGACAGGGACAACTCAGACTGGTGAAAGGACACTATCCTAAATCCCAAGGGTATGTAAAATCATCTGGTGCTACGCTCCTCAGATGTTAGAGTACCTGAGAATTACCCTGAGTTATAATTATCCTGAGTTATGTTATAATGCCTCACATTTGAAGAATGACTTAAAAATTAGGATTAATTCATGTGATGTAATATTACATAGCCATTAAAATAATACTTCATAAATAGTTAATGACATGGTGGCAGGGAAAGCCCATAATATTAAGGGAAAAACTGGTGAATTATGTTATGTTTGTATTTAAAGTTTTACTAAATATTTGACTAATAATAATACTAAATATTTTATTTAATAATAATAATATTAACATTATTAAAGCAGAGGTTCTTGGACCTCACCCCTAGAGTTTCTGATTCTGTAAGTTTGGGTTGGGGCCTGAGAATTTGCATTTCTAATATGCTCCCAGGAGCTACTGGTGCTACCTGTGGACCACTTTGAATATCATTGTTATTGCTGTTGTGTGCCATCCAGTCGATTTCAACTCACAGCAACCCTACAGGATGGAGCAGAACTGGCCCATAGGGTTTTCTAGGCTGTGATCTTTATAGAAGCAGATTACTGGGTCTTTCTCCTGTGGAGCTGCTGGGTGGGTTTGAATCGCCAACCTCTTTGTTAGCAGCTGAGCACTTAACCAATGTACCACCAACTAACTGAGTGTAAATCTTCTCCCATTGACCTCCCTTCCACCTCCACTCACTCACACCCATTTTACCAATGAGGATGCTGTTTGCTATACAACAGCACTGCCATTTCCAAATACATCAAGTTTCCTGGCTGCAATATTGTGGCTTCCTCCCAAATCCAAAAACATTTCCTAGAGTTATGAACCCTTGAAAACTCAGGACTCAGACAAAGCTGAGAGCTTCAGGGAAATAATCATGTTTCCTCCAAGAGCTAATGACGTTCAGAAACGTGTCCGGGAAAAGCTTCCACATGTTTTCCCACAGATCTCTTTCCACAGAAGCTCTCCTGGGACTAGCTGCTCCAGAGAACAGGGCAAAATGTCACATTCACTTCCGGAGAGAGCAGAGATTCCTCACTAAGGACACCAGCCTGAAAATGACTTTATGGAACACACAGGCCTCTTCTTTGGTGACCTTCTTAAGCTATTTGCCTCTGCAACAGCTTGGCTTTTGCCTTGCAGCTGGTTCCTTTCCATTTGTGTTAGACTTGAGAAAAAGCTCAATAACTGAACCATCCATTGTGCAGTGAAAAGAGAAAGGACTTTGTGGGCAAAGAGATCCTAGCTCTGGTTCTTGATGCAGCACTTCCTTGGCGTGTGTTTTCTTGGGGCCTCCATATTCTCATATGTAAAACATTGGCATGAAACGACCTACCTTGCAGGGCTGCAAGAAGTTTAAATGAGAAAGTGTATGTGAAAGCACCTGGTACAACATCTGACATACACTGAATTTTCATTCCTTGGAACCCTAAGGCAAACCAACTTCAGGATGAGCAATTGTAAACACCACCGTGGTTTAAGCAGTAGGCCCACGAATCTGGTTTATGAGGGAGCCAAGAACATGCCCAGGACAGTGCCCTGAAGTTAGAAGTTGCAAGGCAGTATCTGAAAGTGCTTTAACCTAGAAGACATCAGCTATCTCCAAAGGGCTATGACTACTTCTATTACAACTGTTAAAGGACTCCAATATTTTGGTAACTTTTTATTTTGAAATAATTGTAGATTCACATGCAGTTGTAAGAAATAATACAGAGGTCCTCACACCCTTTACCCAGTCTCTCCCAATGGTGATATCTTGCCTAACTATAGTACAATATCACAACCAAGAAACTGACATGGATACAATTAGGGGCACTTCATACTTAAAACACATAAAGATGCCAGAAAAGTCATCACCACAGATCCTGTTCTGGAATTGAAGCAAGTGAGCAGAAACTACATTCTAAAAGCCTGCCAGGGAAGATAAGCAGGTAGGACAGGAGAAAGGAAGGAGCAGAGAACTCTCAGCCCAGCCCTGCCAGATCCCACCCCTGCCCAGCGAGTCCCTTCAAATGCTCAGACACAGCCGCACTTAGGGGTAGTTCTGAAAACTCCGTTAGTCAGCGCACACAACACTGTCTGTCTGGGGTATTTATCAGAACTGCTCATCTCCTGCCTCCCATCCCGGAGTCCTCCCTGCCTCATTCTGTAGTCCCTGCATTTAAGTCTGTGTGTGTTGATCTCTCCCCCACCCCCGTCTTAGATAAATTAATCAGCTAGAATTAAAAGCAAACAATCAGGGAGACGACAACACAAACCACTGTTGCTTATCTAGGCGGCTTTTCCCTGAGAGGGCATCTACTCAGCAAAACGCTGTGTGACCTATTCAACCAGGCAGGGAATGGTTTTTGTTGGTGGGGAGATAAGAGCCATTGTGAGCCCAGCCGGCCAGTTAGGATAACAGGGCTTTGCTCTGGAGAAAAGCAGAAAGGGAAGAGAAAGCCCTGGGAAATAGAAGGAGTAGCCATATGAGATGCCATAGTGGAACGACTCAGGAGACAGTGACCTGAGTACCATTATGTGACTTTGGGCAAGATACTCTGTCTCTCCTGGCACCATACTCCTCGTCTGTAAAGTGGGGCTCATACTAGTTCTTAACACACAGGGTTCTTACCCATTGCGGTCAAGTCTATCCCACCTCACAGCAATCTTACAGGGCAGAGTAGGATGGCACACAACCAGACAGTGTTTTGCTCTGTTGTACATAAGGTCACTGAGTCAGAACCAACTCTATGGCACCTAACAGCAACAAATCTTTACAGAAGCAGAATAGTCACATCTTTCTCCCAAGGAGTAGCTGGTTCGAACCACAGAACTTTTGCTTAGCAGCCAAGCACTTTAACCACAGCACTACCAGGGCTCCTAAACCCATTGCCATCGAGTTGATTCCAACTTATAAGGACCCTATAGGACAGAGTAGAACTGCCCCATAGGGTTTCCAAGGCTGTAAATCTTGCCACATCTCTCTCATGCAGAGCAGCTGGTAGGTTCAAATCACGGACCTTTTGGTTAAGAGCTGAGGCTTAACCACTGTGCCAAGGAGCTCCTTTCAGGGCTCCTAGTGAGATGTAAATGACTCAACATTGTAAATACTGAAAGGAGTGCTGACACTAGATCTAGCGCCAATGAGCACCAGCAGGAAGACAGCCTTCTATTCCTTTATGAACCCCTCCGTTAAGTACTTAGGTGCCTCTAAAGCGCTGGAGCCCTGGTGGTGCAGTGAGTGATTAAGAGCTACGGCGAGCTATATGGTCACTATGAGTCGGAATCGGCTGGACTGCAAAGGGTTTTTGTTTTTTTTTTTTTTAAGCACATGCTGCCTTACATGGTTAACTACTTAACTTGTACAAATAGACTATTTCCCACACAATGCAAAGAAGTGGTTTCCTAAGAGCTGGAACTATATACAATGCTTCTGCTTGAGTTTTCTCATCTACAAAATGGCAAAGATAATAACTGACCTCATGGCATTTTTGTGAGTGTTAAATAAGATGGTGTCCATAAACTATAAAGCAATGATCAAAAATGACCTATTATTATTGATATTCCCTTCTCTACTGTCCCCAAAGCACCAGGCCCAGGGGGGCTGGCATGCTGAAGGTGCTCAATAAGTATACACATCACTCCTGCCTTTGGCAAGTAACGCAGCTGGCAGACACTAGTAATGGAGCATTGGTGAACCTCTTCCACCAAGGGGCCCAGCTACGTGACCACATGATTAAACACTCAATATGAAAACTCCCTGGCGCTCCACCAAGGTTCTAGGAGTGCATAGCTCTCCCATAGTCCACATTACAGACCCTCTCTGGCTGGCTTTTAAACTGGCCTGGTTTCATCCTGATAGCTTGTGAAGGGGGCCTCCTTGCCTCTGGTAACCAAAAAAAAAAAAAAACCTGTTGCCATCGAGTCGATTCTGACTCACAGCAACCCTACCAGACAGGGTAGAACTGCCCCACAGAGTTTCCAAGGAGTGGCTGGTGGATTGAAACTGCTGACTTTTTTGGTTACCAGCCATAGCTCTTAACCACTGCGACAAAGAAACAGTGACCTGCATTAACCTAAGTACAAGTCAAATACTTAAGAGGATGGTAATAATGGTAAAAATAGTATTTATTGAGAACTTCCTTTGTGTCTGCTACTATTCGACACATCTTTCATGGACTTTCTCACCCAATCCTTACAACAGCCCCTTAAGGCTGGTACCAGTGTTGGCTCCACTTCTCAGGTGAAGAAGCTGAGGGACAGCAAGATATAGTCACTTGCTCAAGGTTCTTAAAAAGCACCAAGCAGAGGGCCTGGCATACAGAAAAAAACAAACAAACTCATTGCTGATTCTGACTCATAGCGACCCTAAAGGACAGAGTAGAACTGCCTCATAGGGTTTCCAAGGCTCTAATCCTTACTAAAGCAGACTGCCTCATCTTTCTCCCACAGAGCAGCTGGTGGGTTCAAACTGCCGACCTCTCAGTCAAGAGCTGAGCGCTTAACCAGTATGCCACCAGGGCTCCTCGAGATATGAATATTGATGTGTGCCACTAAGTCTGACTCCTAGTGACTCTATATGACAGAGCAGAACTGCCCCATAGGGTTTCCTAGGCTGTAGTCTTTAGGGGAGCAAATCGCCAGGTCTTTCCTCCCACAGAGCCACTTGGTGGGTGCAGACAAAGTTTGGTGAGTTCAAACTGCTCAATATTCATCCTGCCCATGCCTCTGCCAAGTAAAGCACCTGGCAGAACTCAGGAAGGTGGTCAGTAACGTGCTTTTGCTAACAGAACTAGTGACAGACAGAGCCAGAATCTGACCCTGGGCTGTCCGACTCCAGAGCCCCTGCTCTGAATCACTACTGCTTAAAAGAGAATGAGGTGTTTAATTCCTTTATATTTTATAACTAAAGCAAGTGACCCAATTCAATAAACAGGTGTTATGGATTGAACTATGTCCCCTAAAAATATGTGGTGAATTCCTGGCCCTTGTACCTGCGGATGTGATTCTGTTCAGATACTGAGGTTTTCTTTTGTTATGTTACTAGATCATTACCAGTGTAGTGTGAATCCTAAACCTAATAACTTCTGAGTTATAAAAGGCCAGAATAGACACAGAGACACACTCGGGGGTGAGAAGAGAAAGACAAGAGAAACAGATGCATCTACAAGCCCAAGACTGCCAAGGATTGCTGGCAGCTATTAGAAGCTGAAACAGACTGAAGTCATGCCCTGAATTTGGACTTCTAGCCTCCTGTACTATGAGAAAGTAAATTCCTATCCTTCAAAGTCACCCACTTATGATATTTCTGTTATGGCGGCACTAAGTACCTAAGGGGGTCACTGGGTGGGGCAAACGGTTAATTACTCAGCTATTAACCAAAAGGTTGATGGCTTGAATCCACCCAGAGGCACTTTGGAAGAAAGGCCTGGAAATCTGCTTCTGAAAGGTCAGCCATGAAAATCCTATGGAAGACAGTTCTACTTTGCAACCCACGGGCTCACCATGAGTCGAAATCGACTGGACAGCAACTGGTTGGTAGGGTACCTAAGACAATAGGTGTCTCACTGTGTAATTAGCTTAACAGTTACAGACATATTAATACATGCTTCCTGATCCCCTGAAGCACTTGAGTAGTCCCCGTTATGTTCTTGTTAGGTGCCGATGAGTCAGTTCCAACTCATAGCAACCCTATGTACAATAGAACAAAACATTGTCTGGTCCGTGCCATCCTCACAATCATTGCTATGTTTGAGCCCACTGTTGCAGACGCTGTGTTAATCCATCTATTTGAGGGTCTTCCTCTTTTTTGCTGATCCTCTCCTTTATCGAGTATGATGTCCTACTCCATGTTCAGAAAACAAAAATCCTCACAACCAGACCAATAAGTAACATTATGATAAGTGGAGAAAATCAAGTCCCCCTTAAGCAGTCACATTCTTTTCTTTATTCCCAGACTTTTCTTTAATGCAATTTTGCTCTTTAAATTAACCTAATATATTCATATAAATCCAGTTCAGTCATAAGTAATTGTTCAAAATCCAGGAAGCACTGCTAGAATTTATTGAGCCAGAATCTGATGGGAATGAGGGTTGAGGCAAGATCCAGTAAAAAGTATTTATAAAACAGCAAATCACTTCTTGAGTGATCTAAGCATCAGCCAGCTTTGGAGGAAACAAAGGGATAGAAGATATAAACGCTGCTCTTCAAATGCTTACACTCTAGTTAGGAGAAAAAAACGCATTAAAAATACACATCTGAAATGATTCTGCTTGCTTCTCAGGCTACTACTCTATTCCTCCCCTTCCCTTCTCATCAAGCTCTGAAAAGAGTTGAATGTCGGTAACTCCCCGCTTTCTCACCTCTCATTCACACACAGCTCACTACACACTTCCTTCCACCCTGCCGGTACCCCTGCTCCGTCTCACCACCATCCTCTTCTTTACCACCCTTCTCAGTCCTCATCTGAGTGAACACTCCCAGCATCACAGCCATCTGGGCCCATGCCTGCCCATAAGCTCTTCCTCTCTGCTTTCTTAACAGCACTCTTGCCATGCTTCTCCGCTGCTTCTCAGAATGATGTTTCCCTAGCTCCTCTTTCTTCACCCATATTTTCAATGCTGGTGTCCCCAGGAGCTTTCCTACTTCACTGAATTCCATTCCCTTCTGACATTTATTCAAAAGCTCCCTCTTTGACTGATCTGTACAAGTCTCTTTATTTCTTAATCTTTTCTGTCTTTTCCTTTCTCATTCTTCCGGGCCACCTCTTTTCTGTCCTCTCCCCTGATCTCCTCCCCCTTCACCCATTCCTCTGCTTTCACAGTCTTCCTAGGAGCTAGCGTTGGCCTCAGCACTCACGTTTGGCTGAACCTGGGGAAGGCAGCAGTCTACAGCCTCAGGCAAATCCCCAATAAACAGGTGGAGGTAAATGGGACTCACACACAGTATCACCTGTCAGGGTTGGCACCTGCTGTACCAAATGGAGCTGCTCATCCCAAAGCTGAGAGAGTACACCTGGAGCTTTCCATACCTGCAGCCCACCCACAGCCAGATCTCCCTTCTGGTGACCTGGGCCCACTGTAATAAGGTTGCCCATTCCTTCAAGGCCACCTGAAGATGATCGTGGGAGTCCAGAAGCCAGAGCTGGAGGCTGGGAAAGGAGACATGTACGACAGGGTGGAGAAAAGGCCCAGATTCCAAACTTAATTTCATTTCTGATTCAAAAAATGCTCTTAGAAAGTCATCTTTGGCTTTCCATTCCACTTTCATGGGTTTAACACAGGCATAATAATAGCACACCAATTTAGGGAAAAATATTCACCTCTTCTTCAGAATTTCTTTTTAAGTAGGAATGGGACAATTAAACCATTTTACAATTCCATGCCACTGTTTGCATTTACTTGATAGCAGTATCAATCTCACATTACTATATTTTTTATATCATTTAACTTACCTCATTTGATCCTCAAACTGGGTAGGCAGGGTAAGTATTATTATCCTCGTTTCACCAATGAAGACACTGGAGGCCACATGACTCGCCTGCAGTTGTGCTGACAGTAACTCACAGAGCTTGAATCCAAACTGGGGTTCTTAGCAACTTGCCTTGTTTTTAAGCCTTTACTAACAAACACCTTCTTGGCATTTCTATCAATAGCCCTCCCTCAAAAAAAAACAGTTGCCATAGAGTTGACCCTGACTCATGACGACCCCATGTGTGTCAGAGTAGAACTGTGCTCCACAGGGTTTCAATGGCTGAATTTTTGGAAGTAGATCGCCAGGTCTTTCTTCTGAAGTGCCTCTGAGTGGACTCAAATCTCCAACCTTTGGGTTAGCAGCTGAGTGCATTAACTGTTTGTGCCACCCAGGGACTCCAGTATTAATAGCACGCACCTCAAATTCCCATACCTAAACCCTTTTCTATCATCAAAAACATATGTAAGTTCACTTAAATGGACAGCTAATGAACTTAGCCCAGTAGAAACAGGGGGAAATATCCAATGTGAGTCAGTGAAAGTCAATTTTGGGCCTCAGGTAAAGAGCTTGTCAAAACTTCAGCACCTCATAAAGCCCTTTCCTTTGAGGCTTGGTATAGCTTGCACACGGCCTGCCTGCATTTAAAATCAAAGGCCAGGCTAATAAAATCTGTGTGTGGTGATGAAGGGTCATTTATAATGTGTAAATCTTTCCAGAGTGATGGACCAAACTATGAGCAGAAATCCTCTCCTTGACTCATCAAAAGCAGATCTGGAAAGAGTGGGAAAGCCCTCAGGCCCAGCTGCAAACAGCATAAAGTCAATCTTCCCAGAAACTGCCCCCCACCTCCAGTCAATCTGTAGCCATGGTGGGGAGCGACCCACATCACCAGAAACTGCTTTACTTAAATATTAGCCTCCGTGGTAGGACTTGTTCGTTTACTCAAGACTCATTCAGAATTGTTGTGCATGGGTTGAGTACTAGCTGCAAGGTTTTATCAAACTGTAAGAAAAAAAAAACAAACATTGCCATCAAGTCGATTCGGACTCGCAGGGACCCCATATAGTGAGAACAAATCTATAGGAACAATGTTTAACCAACTGAAGTGCTTAAAGAACTTTAACTGTGTGCACAATGATGCTACTAATTGCCCAGGAGTTTTATTTATTCATAAAAGCAAGTCTGACAGATTCTACTTGAAGAGACTGTCAGTGGCTAGAATCAGATTTGGATTCAGGGACACTTGGAAATTTTTCTATCATTTTTGACAGATGAAGAATCTGAGTCTCAGAGAAGAGTTGCTAGAAGACACAATGAGATACAGCAACACCTGAATTAAATCCAGGTCTGAATCCAAAATTGATACTGTTTCCTTTACTTTTTTTATAATAGGGGAAAATATTACCTATAATCTCACCACTCTAAAAACAACTATGAATCATCTTCTATATGATCTTCCAGATTTGTAATGTCATATATTTTATGCGGGTATAACCACAGAGCATGCTTACTTTAATCGTGGTTTCTTAATAACATGCTGTCTTTTAGAATTCATAATTCAATTTTCAATGAGAGCTATTCTTTGGGGGAATCTACTATTATTTTCTTAACCATTCCCCTATCATTAAACCTGTAGGTTGCTTCCAATTTTCTTCTATTATATATGATGCTGTTATGAACATCTTAATGCAAATAACTTCTCCCTTATTTTAAATGGTTTTCTCTGGAGAGGGTTCAGGAGTTGGGATTACTGGATTCACTGTGGTTCTTAGTATGGATGACCACACTGTCTTCAGAAAGAGTCACTATTTTACACTGTCACCAGCAATGCATCTGGATGCCACTCTCACGGCATCCCAGCCAATGATGGTATTTTTATTTTATTGGCTCATTATTTAAAAGGGTTAAAAAAACAAAGCTCTTTTCACTAGACTAGGCTGTCTCTGTTTCAGATAAATGGCCACCTTCCAAGACCAGCTAGGAGACAGAGCAATAAATAAGAGATTAGATCAACCAGCTGTACAAAGAAGTTACTTTACCAATTTAACAAGAACACGATTAAATGGCTATGTCCACCATTTTATCTAGTACCCTCCTCAACCCCTCTCAGCTTTACCAACATGATCCCTAAGGTGATCCCCAGCTAAAGCTGCCTTGTAAGGCATCCGAGATCTGGGCAAGCCAGTGACAGTTCTGGAGACAGAGCCCAGGCCCCTCGGGCTCAGGTATTTGCAGCCTCTCTTCCCAGGGTACAGACAGAAGCTGTGCTTTGTCTCAAGCTCCATGTTTACGTTCACTGACAGACACTTAGAAAGTGCCATCCCCAAAGCAGGATGATGAAATCGAGGCACAGAGAGAAGGCAGGGAGAGCCAAAGGAGAAAATCCCAGCCAAACTCCTTAGAATGCAAAGCTTCAAACTTCAGGTCCATGTAGAACTTCTCCAAGAGATGCTGAAATCATTGGCTAACTGTGAGGAAAGGTTTCTGTTTCCTGTAATTAGACAGGCATTCTAAATCTGAGTCCAGGGAAAAAAAAAAAAAAAAACCATGTGCACTGCATCTCCTTGACTCATCAACAGAAGAAACACAAAACTTTGCTTCAGGATTGTGTTTCAATTCTAGAACTCCTTTAAGAATTCTAAAGCCTTAGAGAGTACTTTCTCTTCCTGGCCCCACCTCCAGACTTCTCTCAGAAGACTTCTAGATCTGAAGGACATCACAGACCCTCAAGGACACTGGCTCTCAAGCTCCCTGCCCAGACTACTGGGCCAAGTCACCTCAACTCCACCAATGGAAAAGCTGGGCTGAAATATTCTCTCGTTATTAAAGAAATGTTAGAGAACCAGTAAAAATAACGTTTCATAAGAATGGCCCTAATGATGTTAACTGTCTGCGCTGATTTATGTGCTGGGATATGGGGCATGAGGAAAAGCCAAAGGGAGTGAGTGTACTGCAGAGGTTAACAGTATCACCTCATCGTTACCAGAGTTCAACTGTCCGCCTGAATCCTGCCTCTGCCACCAACTAGTTCTATGGCCCTGGACCATCTGCAAAATAGAACAATAATAGTGCCTGCTTCATACTGCAGAGGTTAAAAGCATGAACTCTGGAGTCAAGACTGCCTGAGTTTGCATCCCGGTTCTGCCACTTACTAGCTGTGTGATCTTGATATTCTCATCTCTGTGAGCCTCAGTTTTCTTGTCTGTAAAATGGGGACAATAATAGTATCTACTTCATAGAGCCGTTATGAAGCTTAAATGAAATGTTTGTAAAGGGTTTATAACAGTGCCTGGCACAACAGTCCTATATAAACATTTGTTAAGTAAATAAAAAGTAAAGTAGGAGTGTCTTGAGGATATAAGGCCACTTGACACAATTCCTTGCACACAGAAATGACTCTACAAATGTTCAATTTTACTTTCAGATATAATATGAAAGGGGCTGGGGTCTGGAGGGTCTTGGGGACACAGAACTTAGAAGGCCACTGCAGCACAGGAGGCAGAAGGGAGCCAAGGCAGCGTCTTAGCCCTGCCCCTCTGCCCAAGGCCCTGGTAGCCTAGGTCGCCCTGCTGCTTGTGGAGAGTGTGCTCTAGAAGACCTTAGCAAGCACCCCCACCCACAGGGCTCAGCGGGGGTAAGCCTCAGGCAGAGGATACCAAAGAAGGCACTGGATAAAGGAGGTATTGAGAGAAGGAGGCCTGAAGCTCCCAATGTCAGAAGAAAGGCATGGAATCCTGAGTTATCCCTCTAGCAAGAGAATCTTCTGCATAAAACTGAGTAAGACCAAAAGGAACAAAACAGATCTGTCCTGTTTATACAGCAAGCAAGCATGATTATAAAATAATAGCCAGTAAATGCAGAGCAGGGAAACTCAGACAGACTCTGAGTCAACAGACATAAACAGGGTACCCGTCCTGACTCCCAGCCACCAGGAACCATGATTTCAACAATCTTCCTATCAAATGGGATATATTAGGAAATAATAAATTCATTTCCCATTTTCTTATTAATCAAATGCAAGTAAACCTGCCAGTCAGAGCTGATAACACAAACTAATCATCACTGACAGAGTCCATGTAACTGCAATCAAAAGCAAAGAAACTTGATCCTCGGGTTATCCACGACACATCACTCAGGTAAATCTTCATTAGACTTATAAAATACTAAAGCTATTTATACTTTCAAAAACCCCTAGGAATATGGGGACTCCAGGCTGAGAATGACGACCTAGCTCTCCCTTTTCCCTTTCCACGTGGGAAAGAGTGCCTAGGAGGTGGTGAGTTTCCTAATACAGCGAAACCTGTGAGAGCTGGAACTCGACTGGACTGCCTTGTTTTTCTGAGTCTTCCAAGTTTTCTGCTTTTGACAGGGTAAGTCTTACCACGCTTTTCTATCACCCTCTATTAAAAATCCTACCTCGTTTTAGTTTTGAGTTTTCCTTCTCTGACAGGTTTCCGCCTCACACAGGTTCCAGCGTTCGCAGGTTTTACTGTAGTTGTTAGCGCACGCAGCCCACAGCCCAAGGCTCTGCAGATTTCCTGACAACACCCTTGTCCATCAAGACTGCTTACCAGACACAAAACCCTGGGCAGCAGGGCGATGATCAGAGTGTGTACATGCGCAGGTGTAAGTCTGCATGTGTGTGAATGTGATGAGGTGGAGAAGTAGCAAGCAAACTCCCTACTCTACTTCCCACAGCCTTCAGGCCATTTCAAGAAAATAAAGACTTACCAGTTTTTACCACAAAGTCTGCCATAAATAAATTCCAGACTGTGGACAAATTAAAGGATGCAGGGAAGTCATGAGCAACAGGGACCCAGGGGCAGGGGGACAACCTAAAGGCGCTCCACATGGGGAAAGGTCTGCCTTCCCAGACCTTGCAGCTGACGGGCTCCACCTGGAAAGCAGGGTGGCTGTGGCAGGCTAAGATGAGGTGGCTGGAGAAACATGTGAGCAAGGACACTTCCTCTGTTTGTCTCAGCTTTTGGTTGCCCAGGGCTACCAGACCACAGATTCAGTCCTGGCTTGCCAAAAATAAGCGATTACAAAGCTATGTGGAACATCAAAAAAAAAAAAAAAAACTCAAACCACAATGCTTTCATGTGCGAAGGCTGGCTTTGTCTCAGCTTTCCTTCCTGTTGGTTCTTTGCTGGGAAGGGAATCCAGCTATAAACTTAGGACTTGTAGCTTTCTAATTAGACAGAGATAGAGACACAAACACATGTACTTACATACATAATGTGTAGAAATATGCCAAACTAGTCTAGCCAAAGCTCAAAGGTTACTGTCAGCAATAGGAAAAGAACAACGAGCGGATCAATCAAACAGGGTCATGTTTACATTCCTACTGAAATATATAATCAAAACAAACCCTATGACCTCATTACAATACTCTGTGAAGCTATGGACTGAAATAAAAGATGTGATGCCCACACCCACTACATTTCAGGACAGCATTTAGAGGCAAACGCCAAATAGTATGCTAAAGATGAGTGCCTAGTTCAAACAATAACAAGTGACTATACAAGACTCTGATTAATAAATAAGCAACAATTCCACCCTTGCACAAAAGCCCTGTGATATAGTCTCACTATGTATGATAAGCTATTGGGTTGGAACTAAACTCAGAAACAAAAGTATGAGGAGTTTGGTCTCTATTCTGTTTATTCCAATGTTGACAATTCTTCTTGCATTCCCTCCAAAAAATGTCCAGCAGGGAAGGAAGAGTCAATGATGTCATATGTTGACTGGGATCTTTCTAGAGCCAACATAATTGACGGGTTTTTTCCTCCTAGGAACCTGGACTGAATTTAAAAACACAGAATAACATCTCTCTAAGTCTGAAGCTCAGCCATTTTACCATTGTGTGCTCTCCTCTTGGACTGAGGTCAAACTGTTTAATGGGTGGTTTTTTTTTCTTTCCCCCAGTTGATTAGTAAGTCTCTGAATAAAAGATACCCTATCTGGACAAGAGGGTTAAAGGCTGATAAGAGGTCCAGTTGCTCAGGGAGCGTTTAATTACTCTTTACAACTGCTTGGACTGTTGAGAGTTCAGGTTCCACACAAATGCCAGCCCAGCACCCCTGTACATAAATTCAAATGCTTCCTCACCTTCTGTTCTCTTATATCTCAGAAATGACAGGGCAAGAGAAAATAACCCAGATTTAAAGTGTAGCTCCAGAGGAACTTTTCTCTCCATAAAACAGCTTTAAGTGCAAAGCACTTAAATGCCAAAAATCTGGAAAACCAGAAAGAACTGAGGAAAAAAAACCCAAAATCTTCCACTATTCCATTATCCAAAGAAATTCACTATTAATATGTTGATATATGTCTATCCCATCTTTCTTCTTACCCACTTACACACATACATATATATATGTATATGTATTCTTTACAAAAGTATTATCAAATTTTTATGGTATATAAATTATACTTCAATAAAGCTCTTTTTTTAAAAAAAAAAGTGGCATCATATTGGGACAGACTATTAACGCCACCTTTTTACCATCAATACATTGTGAACGGAAACCCTGGTGGTGTAGTGGTTAAGTGCTACGGCTGCTAACCAAAAGGTCAGCAGTTCAAATACACCAGGCGCTCCTTGGAAATTCTATGGGGCAGTTCTACTCTGTTCTATAGGGTTGCTATGAGTCAGAATCAACTCCACAGCAACAGGTTTGGTTTTGGGTTTCTTTTTTTTTTTTTAATATTGTGAGCATGTTCATATTAATAAATATTTTCCAACCAAATATCAGAATTTGATACCTATTTTGACACAATTTTTTTCCCAAGAGATGGCCATAATTTATTTAACTAATCACCTATTTTGGTCATTTAGGTTGTTTTCAATTTTTCCTCATTATAAGTAATGTTATAATGAACATCCTTAGAGCTAAATGTTTACATATAATTATTCTAGGTTAGGGGTATGCCTATTTTTTGTTTATAAAATTTTAAAGCTCTTGTTAGATATTGTTCTACTACTCTCCAGAAAAGCTATGCCAGTGTAAACACTTACCTGCAGAGTTTATGAGCGTCCATTTTACATAACCTAGCCAACACCAGGTATGATAACTCCTTTTAATATTTGAAAATTTAGTAGAAAAAAGGTTAGCTCATTGTTATTTTAATTTGTGTTTCTTTTACTGCTCATTCAGTTAAACTTTTTTCATAAGTTTAATCGAGAATTATTTTTTTATGAAGACCTTGTTCATGCCCTTCACTTTTTCTACTAAACTATCTGTATTTTTATCATTAAGATCTTGTATTTTGAATGCAACAATCCTTTATTATACAGTGCAAATAAATTTCCTAATTCAGTCTTTTAATTATTTTACTATAATGATGCTTTTAATTTTCATGCAGTTAAGTGTCTCTATCTTTTATAATTTCTGCCTTTGAAGAAATATCTAAATCATAAGACACTTCCTCTGTATTTTGTTGTTCAAATTTAACTTTTTAGCTCTTTGTTGTTTAAAGTTAACAAACTCTGGTATGTATTATGGTATATAATATGAGGTAAGGAACGTCCTTACCTTTATTTTTTTCAAAATAGCTAGCTAACTATTCCAGAAAAATTTTCTGAATATTTCATCATGTCACTATGAGTTAGAAATGTTACCTTTCATACATTAAATACTTAGATTCAGTTGGTGCCACTTATGGATTATCTACTTTAGTGTATTGATGTAGATGATGTCTCTTATGGGGCTAGTATCATATTATTTTAATTATCGTAGTTTTACAATTTGTTTTTATATCTAACCAGTAGTATTCTCCTGAACTTCAGAATCATTCAGTCAAGCTCCAAAAAAATAAAAAACTTTTTGAGGTTTTGGTTAGAATCACAGTAAATTTGTAAATTAATCTATAAAGAATTTGCTTCTGTACAGTATTGTCGTTAGGTACTATCAAGTCCATTCTGATGCACAGCCACTCCATGTGACAGAGTAGAACTGCCCCATAGGGTTTTCTAGGCTGTAATATTTAAGGGAGCAGATCACACCAGGTCTTTCTCCCACAGAGCTGCTTGGTGGGTTCGAACCACTAACGTTTTGGTTAGTAGTCAAGCGCTTAACCACTGTGCCACCAGGGCTCCTTTGTACAGTATTTAACATAACTTTTAATGTATTTTAGTCTTCTCTTGGGTCTCACATATCAGAATGTATTCTTGTAATTTCTACTTGTTTTATATTTTAAGTTGCTATTGTGTATGGGATTTTAAATTATTTTGTTGGTACATGGGAAAACTATTCATTTTGAATTTGTATTTTTTAACTGGCAATCTTAAAACTTTCTTATTAGATCCAATATTTTTTCAGTCAATCCCTTTGAATATTAAAGTAAACCATCGAAAAAATAAAAATATTTTCCTTTCCAATATGTATACTTCTTATTTTTCTTGTTTTACTACACTGGCTAGGGCTTCTAGAATAATGTTAAATAACAGTGATAATAATGGGCATTTCTGGCCCATTCTCATCAGGAAGGGATACACTGAAGTACTTGCTGAGATTTCCCTCATGCTCCTGCCCCAGTTCCACGGTCTGATGCAAAACAGAAGTTCAAGACAAACAGAAGACAGCAGTTTCTATGTATTTTTCACGAAAAAACAAAATGCCTTTGAGAAACACAGAAAATATTTGATAACAAAACAGAACAAACTATGACAATGGAAATACTTCTAGGGTCAATGCAAGATTTGACAGGGAAGGGGTCAGAAAGGAAATGGCTTATGTCAGACTTTTCATTAGTCCTGCAAGATGTGTTCATGAAAGGCCACCATGAAGACAGGTACAGCCTGCGGCTGATTTCCCAGCTCTGAGCTTCACTCAGCCTCTCATACATTCATTCACTCTCTCTTTTCCCCCTGAACCGCTAAATCCCAACTGGGCCCATTCCCCCTTCTCCAGGAAGCCTTCCAGGGAAAGGAAACCGGCCACTTGCTTTTCTGACCTTGTGGAGCCCATCCATTTTCATATACTCCCTGGAATGGCTTTCTGGGACCCAATACCACCCTACGATCCAAATACAGCCATGTGACTCCACACTCAAACTTCACAAAATTGCCAAAAAGGACCTCTATTCAGTTAAAACAGGAGTCACCAAATTGCTCGAGCGATAGATTCTCACTCAGAGCCTATAAATTCCTACTTTCACACAATTGTGATGACCTCTCCCAAGAAGAGCAAAGACTGGAAATGTGAATTTAAGCGAGAGAGAGGGGCAACCACAGTCAGGTACCTTAGCAGCAATAAAAAGTGAGAAAGGCGAGAGGCAGAAAAATAATGAAATGGAGAAAAAATTTTCAACAGCTAGAGACCATTTGTTGCAGTTGTTAAAAACCCAGCACTTATTAAGTGTTAAGCATACATAGTGTTGTAACAGATTCAAAATGATAACCCTGAGTCATCAAGAAAGGTTTAAATTGTGTTCAGTTGCCTTCACTATGCACTGCCCTTTAAAGAGATACTTTCCTTTTCTTCTTTTTTTTTGACAATTCCAAGAGACTTCATTTTTATTTACTTTTAATACAAATTTCGGGTTTTTTTTTTTATTATTCTTCAGGTGAAGGCTTACAGAACAAATAGTTTCTCATGAAACAGTAATACACATATTGTTTTATGACATTGGTTAACAACCCCACGACATGTCAACCCTCTAACTTCTCAACCTTTTTTTTTGGTGAAAATACACATAGCCAAAGATACACCATTTCAAAAATTTCTACAGGCACAGTTCAGTGACAATGACTATGCTCTTCCAACTGTGCTGTTATTCTCACTTAACATGAAGGCTTACAGAACAAAATAGTTTCTCATTTAACAGTTACTACAAATGTTGCCCTATGACAATGGTTAACAATCTCACAACACATCAACAATATCCTTACTCAACCTTGGGTTCCCTATCACCAGCTTCCTTGCCCCCTTCTGCCTTCTGGCCCTTGTCACTGGACAACTGTACCTCGTTAGTCTAAAGAGATACTTTTCATCAAAATTGTTAAAAGTTAAAATTGCTTTTGCTTTAAAGGGTAAGTTTTTCAAAAGAGTGGAAAAGGTTTTCAGGAAGGAACTTACTTAGGTGCCAGGCACATGCTCTGTACTCTGTGTATCTCACCAAATTTAATCCTCACAGTAACCCTGAAACATCACATTAAACCAAACCCATTGCCATCAAGTCGATTCTGACTCATGGTGACCCCGTGTGTTGCAGAGGAGAACTGCTCCATAGGGTTTTCTTGGCCATAATCCTTAGGGAAGCCGACTGTCAGGGCTTTCTTCTGCAGTGCGGCTGGGTGGGTTTGAACTGTCAACCTTTAGGCTAGTAGTCAAGTATAAACAATTTGCACTACACAGGGACATCAACATCATATGACAGATAAGAGAACCGCGGCTTAAAAAATGAAAAACAACTTGCACAGCTAGTATTTACTGAAGGCAGAATTGAAACGCCATGTGCTCAAATCCAGAGTCTATGCCCTTTCCCTCCATCATACCTCCTAGCTCCCTAGAAACTTCCTCTGCCCTGAATGCTCACTCTACTGAAGATCTGCGGGTCCACAACAAAGGCTTTACTATAAATGCCTGGTCCCTGCCCTCCAGAAACTCAGTCTCTAATAGCAGAGATTACTCTGCTTCTTTAATTCCCAACATTATCTACCACCATGCTTGCCTGCTGGGGCCCTACACTGGCACCTGGGTCTCTCAGTGTTATCTGTAAGAACATTTGTGAATTTCTTTATGAATTTCATATGGTGCAATTTTGATAGTCAACAGAAGAGGCTGGAGGTTGGAGAGGAGCTGAGAAAAATAGGTAATGGGCTCACTTTCAACCTTGGAGACCTGTGACCAAACAACACCATCACATACCGCACCAGCAGGACAATATCCATTGGGTACCAGGCCCTTCCGAGTCCCTACGTGATGTAAACAGTGAAGCACATGGCTAGAAACCAAAAGATTGGCGGTTCAAATCTACCCACAGGTGCCTTGGAAGAAAGGCCTGGCAATCTACTTATGAAAGATCATAGCCATTGAAAATTCTATAGAGTGCAGTTCTACTTCTACTCTGCATGCATAAGGTCTCCATGAGTCAGAACTGAGTTGACCATTTTTTGTTTATTTTGTTTTACCAGGCCCTTCACCATCTGACCCCACCTGCTCCATTAGCCCCACCTCCCCCATCTCCCTTCCCTCTCAACTCTCCCCATGCCCTTCATGCTAAAGTTTTTGTTTAACAGTCTAACTATATGGACTTATTTGTAAATTCTGAAACACACATACTCTCATTTACCAAATTCCACATGTCTCAAAACATTCTCACTCCTCTCTCCCTGAACATCCCCTACTCCTGCCCAACTTAGAATTGAACTCTAGGGCAAAAGCCTAACTGTCCTTCATGCCTCAGCTCACACGAGCTGAAGCCTGTTTGATGAAGCCTTCCCTAAATTTCTCTGATAGATTTTTAAAGACTGCTTCTCCTCTGTCTGCCCTGAACCTTAGCATAGCAATTATCACATTTTATTGTAACTTTCTATTTGTAGGTCTCCCCAGTAGACTGCAAGGTCCTTGAAAACCTAGATCAGTACCTAACTCGTGGCCTAATAAATGTCAGCTGAACGAGGAAAGACATGAATGAACGGGCATTTCCTTAGAGTGGAAGCCACAGTGCTAATTAATTCAAACAAAGCAATAGCTGTGACAGCACTGGTGAAGTGACTGCATCCCTTTCTTCTTCTCATCACATCCACCGGCCCACATCACGGCAGCACTCCGCTATCCAGCACAACGTTCTCCGTTCTGAGTTCTAGCAGGTGCTCACCACTGCTACATCAGAAACACCAGGGAAGCAAGCATGAAGTCACCTCAGTTCCAGCACGCGTACCAGAACCACAACTTCACACCTGATGCCCTTCATGTGCTAGAAGACCCAGCAATGAGTCAAGCAGGATGGCCAGACTTTGACGCCTCATTCAGCCTCGTATTATTAGTTGGGTGGACTCGGGCAAGTCACTTAACTTTCCATTCTGCAATTTCCTCATGGGTAAAGTGGGGGGTAGGAGTCCCTGGGTAGCACAAATGGTTAATAGCTCCACTACTAGCTGAAAGGTTAGCGGTTCAAACCTACCCAGAGGCACCTTGGAAGAAAGGCCTGGCAATCTACTACCAAAGGTCACATAACCTTGAAAACCCTATGAAGCAGTTCTACTTTGCACGTGTAGGGGGTGGCTCTAAGTCATATTCAACTCAATGGCAACTGTTTAAAGTGGGAGATATCTCCTGTCCCATCTTTCAGAGTGAGGGTGAGGGTCCAAGGAGACAGCAGCTGTAAAAGCGCTCTGTACACTATAAACGCAGAATGTAGTGATCCTTATTGCTGTGGCTTACGGAGGGGGGGATTTCCACTTGAGGCAGGAATGGACTGTCCCAGGAATCCCTGGTAGTCTACCCAGAAGGCCTGGTCCTGGCAGGCTACAGAAAGTATGTTGAGTCAGACGAGGGGTGCCGGCAGCCAAGAGGCTACAGGCCTTCTTGAAGTTCCCTCCCCAGCTCAGAACCCTTTGCCTGTCCCACTCGCCATAAAGCAGAATGAAAGACGGTCACAAAAGGCAACAAAATAGGAATCCCTCAGGGCCACTTCGTGAACGGGCCATAAGGAGAGCTCAAGGTGCTTTCGGGTAGGGGGGCTTCAGAGTCCAGCTTTTCTGGGGCATTTCTGATTTCAATTATTAAATGTCTCATCTCTGAACATTCTTATACTTGGCACATCGGATGTCTCAATGCAGAGTTTGAAAAACATGCTCACAAAGTCAAGTTCTGACACCAGACCCAGGTACATGTGACTGTCAGTGAACAAGTGGACTGGCCTTAAAATAAAGCCTAAAATCAAAACCACAATGAGATTCTACTAGAACAACTATAATCAAAAAATGGACAAAAAGTGTTGGTGAAGATGTAGAAAACTGGAACCCTCATACACTGCCTGTGGAAATGTAAAATAGTACAGCTGCTATGGAAAAGTCTGGTGGGTCCTCAAAAAGTTAAACACAGAATTACTATATGACTCAGCAATACCACTCCTAGATATATATACCCAAGAAGAATGAAAACATATGTCTACACAAAAACTTGTACACAAATGTTCATAGTAGCATTATTTATATCTAAAAAGTGGAAACAATACAAATGTCCATCAGCTGATAAATGGATAAACAAAATGTGGTATACGCATACGATGGAATATTATTCTGCCTTAAAAAGGAATGAAGTTCTGATACTTGTACAATATGGATGAACCTTGAAAATATTATGCAAAGTGAAAGACGCCAGACATAGAAGGCCACGTATTGTATGCTTCTGTTTATAAGGAATGTCTAAAATAGGCAAATCCATAAAGATAGAGTGGCTCCCAGGGGCTGGGGGATTGAGGGGAATGGACAGTAACTGATAATGCAGGATTTCTTTTTTGGGTGATGAAAATTTTCTGAAATTAGATGGTAGTGATGGTTGCATAACTCTGTGAATATACTAAAAATCACTGAACCATACATTTTAGATGGATAAACTTTATAACTCAATTTAAAAATGTTTTAAAGAGTCAATACAGTTCTTACAAACCAATGAAAAAGGAAGGAAGGAAAGAAGGGGGGTAGGGAAGAAGGGAGGAGGAGGGAAGGGGAAAAGAAGAGGGGGAGAGAGGGAGCCAAAACTGACAACACTCTGTTACTTAACATCTTTCCTGTCTTTAAAAATCCCTATGTAATTCCTAAAAACAAGCAAGAAGACCAGGCACTCTATTAGCCTACAATAGGCTGTCTTTTGTAAACTGCCTTAAAAATAGAGAGAATAAAGACAAGAAAGGGCCAAGCTGGTACACGAAGAGGGAAAACAACCAATAAAATAACATTTTCTTGCACAATCATTGACTGAAGTCTATCAGTCACTAGAGGCTGGCTTTAACTGACAAAGAGACAATGGAAATAGGTGATTTCAGTACAGAAGCAGGAATGCTAAGCAGAACATAGCCTCTGGACAGCTTGATCTCTCAGAACTAAGACAAAAAAGAGGTTCAACTGCCCATTCACACAAGCCAAAACCCGATGCCTTGCGGTCAGTTCCGACTCATAGCAACAGAGGAAGCAGAGAAGAACTGTCCCATAGGGTTTCCAACGAGTGGCTGATGGATTCGAACTGCTGGCCTCCTGGTTAGCAGCCGAGCTCTTACTCTCTCAAAACTGAGACATAAAAGTGGTTTAAATGCCCAGGCATACAACCAAAGGTACCCAGAAAATATAACATGTGGTGGTGCAGTGGTTAAGAGGTATGGCGAGCTAGGGCTGCTAACCAAAAACGTTGGCAGTTCAAATTCACCAGTTGCTCCTTGGAAACCCTAAGGGGCAATTCTACTCTGTCCTACAGGGTCACTATGAGTCAGAACTGACTGGACAGCACCTAACAGCAACAACATAAGAGAACTGATTTCTTTTTATATACCAACTTTTCCAATCTTTCATTAAAAGGCCTTGCCATTTAATGAAAACCCACATTTCAACAAAAACATGGATGACATTCTTCTGCTGCTGCTCTCTGGAAAGCAAGTTCTTTAGCGATGAGTTTTTGCATAGTGGGAAAACATATCTGTTCCCATCAACAGCACTAACTGTGGGCAGTGAGTTAAAATGCACGTAAGCAGCGCTGGCTCAGACACAATCCTGCACGACAGCAGAAAAGGCACCAGAGCAGTGACAACCCTCTCCCAATGGTCACATTACCTCTTGGGGCCTTAGTTTCCCCCCCAGTAAAACGAGGGGATGGCAATAAATAATCCTGAAGCTTTCCTCCAGCACTAACATTCTAGAATTTAAAGTATGAAATTCAGTAAAATGAATTCTACTTTTCCAAAATACGGCAGAAAATATGTAAGACAGAAACACTCCAAGAAGCAGAGCTGAATGCTTTTTTAGCAAGAAAAGAAACGCAGGTGATGGTGAGGAAGTATGTCCATAACGTTAAAAAAAAAGATCATTTCAGAGTTATACTGACAATTTTAACTGATTCTCGATGAAAGAAGAGTATAATGAAATGAGTGCCTGGGTGGTACAGTTAAGTGCTGGGCTGCTAACCGAAAGATTGGTGCTTTGAATCCACCCAGAGGCACCTCAGAAGAAAGGCTTGGAGATCTGCTTCCAAAAGGTCACAATCTTGAAAACCTTATGGAGCACAGCTGTACTCTGACACACATGGGGTCTCCATGAGTCGAGGTTGCCTCTTCGGCAACTGGTTTGTTTTTTGCTTTTGTTTTTGGTTTATGATGAAATGAGAAGTGTTATGGATTGAATTGTGTCCCCCCAAAATACGTATTTTAAACCCTAACCTCTATGCTTGTGGTTATAATCCCACTTGGGAATGGGTTCTTTGCTATGTTAATGAGACAGGATTAGTGTAGGGTGTGTCTTGAGTCAAGATCTTTTGAGATATAAGAGATTAAACAAGCATAAGAGAAGCAGAGATGGGAGAAGAGACAAGGACCTTCCTCCAGAGCAGACAGAGAGAGAAAGCCTTCCCCTAGAACCATCACCCTGAATTCGGACCTCTAGCCTTCTAAACTGTGAGAAAATAAATTTATATTTGTTAAAGCCACCCAACTTGTGGTATTTCTGTTATGGCAGCACCAGAAAACTACAACAGAATTTGGAACTGAGAGTGGGTTGTTGCTTTAACAGATACCTAAAATGTAGAAGTGGTTTCGGAACTGGGTAATGGATATAGGTTGTAAGAGTTTTAAGGTGCCTAACAGTAAAAGCCTAGACTGCCTTGAAAAACTGTTGTTAGAATTATGGACATCAAAGGGGATTCTGATAAGGGCTCAGAAGGAAGTGAGGAGAGCTATAGAGAAAGTCTCGTATTAGAGAATACATATGTGCCAGTAACAGAATGTTGTCTGAAATGTAGATGTTAAATGTGCTTCTGGTGAGGCTTTAAAGGAAAATGATGGACATGTGATCGGACAACGGAGGAAGGGCGATGCTTTCTATGCAGGGGCAAAGAACTTGTCTGAATTATGTTCAAATGTCTCGTGGAAGGTAGAACTTATAAGTGATGATCTTGGATATCTGGCTGAGGAGATTTCTAAGCAAGATCTTAAAGGGGTCACGTGGTTTCTCCTTGCCGCTTACAGTAAAATGTGAGAAGAAAGAGATGGACTTAAAAATAAACTGTGCAAAATGAAAACAAAATTTAAGATCTGGAAAATTCTGTTGTACAAATTAAGGACACGTGTCCTAGAATTCTCACCAAGAGATTAAGCCTGTGACTGATGCATCTAACCAACTACCATAGCAGAAAACCCATCAGCTTAAAGTAAAGGGAATAAGGAAAGAACAAAAGGAGAGAATACTGTCTGTCTCTCGGAATTCTACAGACCAAAAGAGCAACATCTGTTGTCCTCCAAGAAAAGAAAAGAATCATCCCTGGAGCAGCTCAGAGATCAGCAGAACTGTTGGAAGAAGCATGGGAAGCAGAGCTGCCTCGGTCTCAAAGGGTGCAGCCACAGTTTCTGGGGTCTCAAAGGATAGAGCCACTGACCTCTTAGATTTCAAAGAGTCAGATCTTCACCAACTAGTTCCACAGTGCAGGGCTGCCATTCAGTTTGGCCAAGAGGATGGGGATGCTGCCCAAAGTTGAGAGGCAGGGCTGCCATGCCTAAGGGGCAGAAGAACAGAGCCTGCAAGGGCCAAGGGGGTGGAGTCACCACTCAGATGGACTAGGAGAATGGGGCCTCCCAAAGCCAAGAGAGCAGAGTTGCACTCTCTTTGGGCCTGGAAGACAGAACTAAAGCCCGGAGCTGAGGGACCTCCACCTAGAATCCAGGGGGTGTGGCCAACACCCTGCGTCTGGAGGTCGAGGCCATTGTCCAGACAGTCTCCGAGAACAGAGGATTATTTTCAAGCCTTGAGAGCTAATGTAAATTGTTCTGCTGAGTTTTGGACTTGCTTGGTGCCTGTTATACCTCCTTTCTCTCCAATTTCTCCCACTTGTAATGGAAACGTCTACCTTGTGCCTGTTCCACTACTGTGTTTTAGAAACAGATAACTTGTGTTCTGGATTTCACAGTTCACAGATGAAGAGGAATTTTCCCCAGGATGGACCACGCCCAAAGTCTCATCCATATTTGATTTAGATGATTCAGAAGATGGGATTCCGGACTCAGGGTGGATTTAAGACTTTTGGGATGATGTGTCAGAATTGACTCAACAGCAACGGGTTTGGTTTTTTTGGGGGGATGATGTGATGGGGTGAATGTGTTTTGCATGTGGCAAGGATGCAAATTTGGGGGGGCCAAAGGGTGGATGTTATGAATTGAACTGTGTCCCCCCAAAATATGTTTTAAATGCTAACCTCTATGTCTGTGGTTATAATCCCGTTTGGGAATGAGTTACTTTTGCTATGTTAACGAGACAGGATTAGTGTAGGGTGTATTTCTTTTGAGATATAAAAGAGATTAAACAAGCACAAGAGAAGCAGACATGGGGAAGAGAGATGTCAAGCCCCATGAAGGTTGCCCAGGGGCAGAAGCTCAAAGAGACAAGGACCTTCCTCCAGAGCTGACAAGCGAGAGAAATCCTTTCCCTAGAGCCTGAACCTTGAATTCGGACTTCTAGCCTCCTGAACAGTGAGAAACTAATTTCTGTTTGTTAAAGGCACCACTTGTGGTATTTCTGTTATGGCAGCACTAGATAACTAAGACAAGAAGGATGCTTAAGTCAATCACCACCATACAAATTTAAATTCCACTGACAAAAAAGCCAAGCCCTTCAAATCTCCCTGTATTTAAACCAAACCAACCCATTGCCAATGCGTGGATCTTGACTTATAGTAACCCTAAAGAACAAAGTAGAACTCCCTCATAGGGTTTCCAGGGCTGTAATATTTACAAAAACAGACAGTTAGCAGCCAAGTGCTTAACCACTGAGCCACCAGGGTTCCTCCAAGTATCTAGGTGTCCTGATAAAAAGCAAACCTGGGCGGAAGGGCCTACTCTCCCCACACATCTGTAAACTGACCACACCCTGTCATAGTTACAATCTTGCTGAATCCTTACAGCAACACTGTTTGGCAAGAAAAGTGGATGTGGCCCTTCTGACAATTGAGAAAACCAAGAGATGTGGGGCAGCTTGCCTGGCTAATAAACAGCAGAGTTGAGATCAGAATCAAGGTCTCCTGATTCCCAGCTCCATGAAGATGTGTTGTCAAGAAGGTTAGGGCTCCAATTCTTTCCATCACACCTCATGTTGTTCCTTGGATTATCTCCCCAGAGGAAAAAACAATGCCCAGAAGAGTAATTCCAGCTCTGAGAAATGGTTTGATTGTCTTCCCTGACTCTGCCCCTCCTCAAAAACTGCCATATGCTTGTGGTGTTTCACAACCAGACTTGGGAAGAGTTGAGCCTAATGAACCTCGTAGGGGCCATGCCCCATTTGTGCAGGGTCCAAAGTGATTCAGAGAAATGAGGAAAGATGAGACCCAGGCAAGTGCAAGAAGACCTTTGAAGCGGCTTGCATGACAGAAATCGGCTCAATCTGGCCCTGCAGGGAAAAGGGGCTCTGGGGCCTCCCAGAAGAGGGATTAAGTTCAGCTGATGAATGCACGGCATCAGTTACTCCTCTTGATTGCGCTCCAAATCCTCTTCTGGGATGCAGGGGGAAATCTAGGTCATCAATCCCAGTGCTTCTGTTGGGAGACCCAGAGCCACTCAATATGCCAACCATCTTGGCATGCATCTTCCCCCGCTGGGTGAAACCTCCTGCTTAGTGGGAGATTTAAGAGTTCTAATAATTCACTCTCTGTATATTAGAAAGTAATTTTAAATAGTGGTTGGAGCAAAGGGCAGGTTAAAGCTTGAACACAAAATCTTTCTTTTATTTGGGGATAGACAGTAGCCCCTATACCTGACCATAAACTCCAGGCAAGGGCTGTGTCTGGGACTTCTGCACAGCACCTAGCACAGTGCTGGACACAGAGGAACGTTAAGTGAGCACACTTATTGATCGTTAAAAAGCAAAGATTACTCCTTGATTCTGTGATCTGCAAGAGCCATCAGGCTGGAGTTTGGACCGGAATCCCAGCCCTAACACATGCATGCTCTATAGCTTTAGGCAAGTCACTTGGCTTCTCTGGGCTTCCCATTGCCTCAGTTGTAACATTAGGATAAGCCTACCTATCTTCAGGGTTGATGTATGGCCTAAATAACATGCATACATACGGAGGTTGGCAAAGATTCTTAATAAATGGGATCAGTTATCAGCTCCCTTCAAATGACGTCACTTCCTTCTAACCAGCTCTCGAGAAAAGGACGGAGGACAGAGTCATGCAGCTACTCCTCCCCGACTGCTGGCAAGTCTGTGATGGGATCCAGAGAGCAATCGCTAGGTCATTCCCTCTTAGAGCTCATCAGAAGACAAGAAGTCAACACAAGCCCCTCAGAGCTAGTGATGTATGGCTGGGTTTGCCTGGGACAGCTCTGGTTTATGAGGTTTGCCTGGGACAGTCCTGGTTTATGGGGTTTTCCTGGGACAGCCCTGGTTTATGGGGTTTTCCTGGGACAGCCCTGGTTTATGGGGTTTGCCTGAGACAGCCCTGGTTTATGGGGTTTGCCTGGGACAGTCCTGGTTTATGGGGTTTTCCTGGGACAGCCCTGGTTTATGGGGTTTGCCTGAGACAGCCCTGGTTTATGCTGTTTTTCTGGGGCAATTATTAGTAGCATCCTCTTTCCTTTCAAATGTATATCCATGAACAATAACTAAAATGCTCATCCTACTGATAGGGCTGAAGCCTCATCCAACTGAATAAAATGACAAAACACACCACCAATACTGTGCCCATGCTGCAACATTCTGTCAGGGTGGCCATATAAAACTCTGATGCAAAAACTGCACTTCCTCCAAAACACCCTCAGTGGTCTCAGGGTGACCCCAGAATATCTGTCGACCCTCAAGGGCAGAGTTTACAAACTGGATTTCTTTTCTACCAAGTGGCAGTGAAGTGAGGTAACCCATCTGGAATCAGCTGCCATGCAACTGCAACCCTGTACAACAGAAATGAACAGACTCAAGATACACACACACACACACACACACACACATATATACACGTGCCAAAAGTGTCGTAATAATCATTGTTAAATAGCATGACACAAACAATCTCACTTTTTACATAACTCTAAGAAATATGAATCGACAATCTCCATTGTATAGATGGAGAAATTGCCATCTAAAAGATATCAGTATTGCCACATTCAAACAGAAACTGTTGAAAGGGAATTAAACTTAGATCTGATTCTTGGATCCCTCCCATCCCTGTCCTGCTGTGTTACTTAAAATCTCATCCCTCTGAAGAATGTGCCAATAAATTTCTCAAGATGAGAGACAGAGGGAGGCTGGGATAGAAGATCTGAATGGTTGTCTTAAGAGTCTATGATTCTATGTTATTACCAGGCTCTTTTTATTTTCTCCTCATAGGCTCCCCACAAGGAAGGATTCCAGTTCTGACCTGTCATGAGAGGGAGATTAGGTCATGAACACTATTGATTCAATCTAAAGACAGTCGGATTTTTCATGGAAACCAGCACAGCAGGTGGTCCACAGGTCCTGGTGGAAGGACCAGGGAAAGCAGTCCAGGGTCTATTCCCACTCTTCCTTCAGCACCCCCTCCCATCCCATCACCAGGCCCTATTCCTGCTCATCACCGCTCTGCTCACTCACTCAGAGTCCTAACTAATGCCTTGTTAGGGAATTTGTTTTACAAGTTGTCAAGCTGACTCCGACTCATGGTGACTCCATGTGTGTCAGAGTATAACTGTGCTCAATAGGTTTTCAGTGGCTGATTTTTCAGAAGCAGATCACCAGGCCTTTCTTCCGAGATGTCTCCAGGTGGACTCGAACCTCCAGCATTTTGGTTAGCAGCCAAGCAAGTTAACTGTTCGCATCACCCAAGGACTCCACTAGGGAATTAGCCAAGTAAAACCATCCGGGACACCAAGCACAGCAGCTGAAAGAGGCCCTTTACAGCAACAATTACCTCAGCCTTACCCTGTTTCCTAAACATCTGACGGGCGCCCTGGCTGAAGAATCCACTCACCCTGGGACACAACAGTCTAATCCCCCTCCTTAGGCAAAGAGGATGAAACCAAACAGGGAACAGAAGGCAAAGGACCTCTTGAGCTTTTAGAAAACCTTGGCAGACATTCATTCAGTTTCAACAGAAATCTAGTTGTTGCAACAGCCCCTGGACCCATGGGGGTGCTGGCTATCACCTTTCAAAACTACCTATGTCCAAGCCTACCCAGAACAATTAATTCAGAAGTTCTGGTGGTGGGGCTCAGGCATCTGTATTTTTTTTTTTTTAAAAAAACAACTCCCTAGGAAATTCTCATGTGCAGTCAAGGTTTTTAACTACTGCCTAAGTTCATTTCAAAATTCCCTTTCCTGGATAATCAGCCTCAGCTACCACGACCCAACTTCCAACTGCATCCTCTCTGTCATTAGGGGAACATTTAGTCACATTCAAAGAAAGCTCCCTCCCAAATGGGTTAACCAGAAACAACTCTAATTTCTACTCACTGTAATTCCCCTTTATCATTACCATGGCAGTTAAGACTCACTAAAAGCAAGGAATGTGAATAAATGGTTTCACCCAACAGCAGCAGCAAGTCGGAGGCAGAGCCCTCAAAACCCAAAGAGAAATAAATAATCATTTCCTGAAAAGAAATGAGAAGGTCTTTTCAAAGAGGACAAAGGGGAAAGAGGGGGAAAGGGCCTGAAATGGCATGAGTTAGGGCCAGAGCCACAGGCAGTGAAGAGGGTAATGTAAATCCCTTTGCCAACCATTCTCCAGGACAGTCGATTTTCCCTTCAAAACTGTGTGCAATATTAATGCTTTAAATGACAGCGTGCACACCTATTATGGGCTCTCATGTGAAAAGCAAACCAAACTAAGCCACACCCAGGCAAGGAAAACAAAATGGGTGCCTGTATCCTAGTCCCTGTTTTGAACAAAAGGAGGGATGTTAAACAAAACCAAAGAAAATTTACCCTTCCTACTAAGTATCTTTTCCACCTTACAGCTAAACAAGGAAGCTATGCAAGGACCAGTTGTGTTGCCGTGCCTTTGGAGAGAAGGTGAGCAATAGGGGAAGAAGGGGTTGGCGGTGACAGAAAGCAGCGGTTTCCAAACTGTGTTTCCCCTAGAGCACACCAGAGGCATAGGAGCTGCCAAGAGGGAAAGACAGAAAGTAGGCAAGGATTCAGGCTCTCCCACAGCCCACCCACCATCCCCACTCCAACCAGAGCAGCTCTGCTTTTATCTGTCTTCCATGTAGGGATCCCATTTAAGATCTTACATGAGAAAAGGGTTGTCCCAGGAAAAGAATTTTAAAGCTGTCAAGAGTAGAAAGGGCAATGGGGTCAAGGCTCTGGTCCGTACATGTTCAGCTACTTATTTGGCAACCAGCATGGCCAGCTGCCTTGTATGCTGGGGACATGTAACAGAGTACAGGGCACATTCTTTGCCCTCCAGAAGTTTTTGCCCCACTCACTTAGCTGGGAGACAAAACAAAGGCATCCCTGAATACGTGGGTGTCATGCAAGCTCTTGTCCAGCAATGAGTCACCCCGGGACCAGATGGCAGGGAGGTGCTGACCACTGAAAGCCTGTCCCTCAAATTCAAAGGAAGGAAGAGGCTGTTGGAGCCCAACATTTCTACTTCCCCCACCACCACTCTTGGCTCAAGGTGTCATTCTGGGGAACAGGATCAACAAGCAATTCCCAGTCATGTTCAGCCTCTAGGGATATTTCTCTCTAGGAAAAGCCAGCGAATAGGCTCTAGCAGCAGCTGGGAATCCCCAAGCTCTGTATAAAACACTACAGACAGAGTCAGAACTCCATCAGGAAGGATGAAATGCCTTCTTAGGAAGTGAAGGCCAATCCCTTGGTGGGCTGGGGTGACTTCTAGGTTGTAACTGCCAGATCTTAGGGCCGGGGCCAGGCAAGAAACCCCTGTGGTTTAGGATTAACTGCCACAGATGTCCACGAAATAGGGCCTAGAGCCCCAAACAGGAATGTCTCTGCTTCTGGAAGGACCTAGCAGACACTAACGCCCATGGGCCTACCATGCTGGCTAGTCGAGCCCAACCCAGTGGCCTCCTTCATGATAAAAGCATCTTGTAAAGTGTGTGTGATGGACCCTGGGAGAAAACTATTTCTCATGATGCTTTATCCTTTGCACATTATTCCTTCCTCTATCTGTTCAGCACCAGGTATTAGATGAGCAACACAAAATATACCAGAGAGTGGAATGGCTTCTTCCAGCTATTTGAGGCCAAGATTTGCACAATGACACCTGAGCAGGCCCAGTCCTTGTGTTTGCTTGAGAAGGCACTCATGTCTTTAGATAAAACGCGTGACCTCGCCCACATGAAATCTAGGAGGCGAGAGGCAGGGCAGAGAGGGAAGAACTCTGACAGCCCACTGGATAACGCAGCTTTCTAATCGCCAGGCCACAGGCAGACTCTGTGGCGACAACTTTAGTCCTGAACTTTGAAACTTCAGTCTGATGTGGTCAGGCTGTTTTGCATACACTTTCTAACCCTAGTCAAATGAATGCTGCAAAGGGAATAATCAAAGTATCAATTACAAACACATTCATATTACAGTGTGTGTTCGCACATGTGTACTTGTCATAAGCAGGGAGCAAAACCAAATGTCACATGGATGAAAAATGACAACCAGTGGATGTACCACAGTGACACTCCTGAGCCACATCTCCAAAGGAAAGCCAGACAGCTGGGACATGGGCTGCCACCTCACCTTCACCTCAAGCTTCCTGTCTCCACAGGCATGGCTGACCAGAAAGAGCTGAGACAAGCCAAGGGTCTTCAGGGACTAAGTTCCCCACGGTGCTCGGGGCCACTTCTCAAGCAAACGTGATCGTCTGCACTCACAGAACAAGCTCTGTCACAAGAGGACCAGCTGAGAGCTGCTCTTCCCACCTCCTTCAGACAGAAACAGCCCAGACAGAGGGAACTGTCCCCATGTACAACCCTCAGACTAATGCTTGATCTCTGTGCTTCCCCACTGTCTTTGTTATCTAGTGCTGCTGTAACAGAAATACCAAAAGTGGATGCCTTCAACAAAGAGAAATTTATTCTCTCACAATCTAGGAGGTTAGAAGTCCAAATTCGGGATGCCAGCTCCAGAGGAAGGCTTTCTCTCTCAGCTCTAGGGAAGGTCCTTGTCATCGATCTTCCCCTGGACTAGGAACTCTGCAGCACAGGAACCCAAGGTCCAAAGGACGCACTCTGCTCCCAGCTCTTCTTTCTTGGTAGTAGGAAGTCTGTCTCTTCTTTGCTAGATTCTTTTATATCTCAGAAGAGACTGACTCAAGATACCACTTAATCCTATAGATTGTATCCTGTCTCATTAACATTACTACCTCTAATCTTTCCTCATTAACATTATAGAGATTAGGATTTACAACACATAAGCTAATCACATCAGATCACAAAATGGTTCTCAACCACACAATCATGGCCTAGCCAAGCTGACATACATTTTTGGGGGAAACAACTCAATCCACAACATTCCACCATTTGGCCCCAAAAAATTCATGTCCTTACCACACGTAAAACACATTGATCCCATTACATCATCCCAAAAGTCTTAAATTAACTCCAAGTGCAAATTCCATCTTCTGAAAAATTTCTCTTCATCTGTGAAATCTAGAACACAAGTTATCTGCTTCCAAAGTGGAATGATGGAACAGGCACAAAGTAGACGTTTCCATTGCAAATGGGAGAAATTGGAGGGAAAAAAAGGAATAATGGGCACTAAGCAAGTCAAAAATCCAGCAGAACACATTACATTAGCTCTCAAGGCTTGAAAATAATTCTCTGTTCTCTGAGACCATTTAGGCAAGGGCCCTGCCCTCCAGACTGGGTGTTGGCCACAATCCCTGGATTCTGGGTGGAGGACCCTTGGCCCTAGCTTCAGCTCTACCTTCCAGGTCCACTGGGACAGCAACTCTGCTCCCTCAGCTTTAGATGGCCCCGTTTTCCTAGTCCATCCCAGTGGCAAGCCCATCCCCTGGGACCTGGCAGGCCTCGTTCTTCTGCCCCTTGGGCATGGCAGCCCCACCCCCTCAGCTTTGAGTAGCAGATCTGACCCCATCCCCCTGGCACTCGTGAGTGGCAGCCTCACACTCCAGAACCAAGTTGGTGAAGATCTGACTCTTTGAAACCTAGGAGGCTGCGGCCTCAGTCTTTGAGACCCAGCAGGCTGTGGTTCCACCCTTTAAGACCCCAGAGGTCACGGCCCCACTCTTTGAGACAGAGGCAGCTCTGCTTCCTGTGCCCCTTGTCACTTTGGCTTCTGTTTCCTGGTTCGTTGGCCTCTTAGCCCCTCAGGCCTCTTAGGTCGGCCAGGTCTCTGCCTTGCTCAGGCAAGTGTTACAAAGCCCTTCTCAGCTCTACTGATAAGTGTCCAGAGGTACCCCACTCTGCCAGTAAGCCTAGGCCCAAAGGCACACAGCTCTATTTTTCCATGGATCTGCAAGCGTAGCTTCACCGATAACTGCCTGGTGGCATCCCACTGTACCAGGAAGCCTACTGCCTGAGGGCTCTCAGCTCTCCTGCTCCATGGTTTAGCTCCTGCACCATCTCTCACCAGTCTCCTGGTTCTGTTGCTGCTGTTTCTCTGCTGCTGCTTCTCGCCGTTTGTGCTATCTCTGGTGTTCTAGATCTCCTCACTTCCTTCTGAGTCCTCACCAGAACTGCTTTTGACATCCATAATTCCACCAACAGTCTCTTCAAGGTAATCTAGGCTTTTCGTATGACACACCTTAAAACTCTTCCAGCCTCTACGCATTCACAGCTTCAAAACTGCTTCGACATTTTAGGTATCTATTAAGAGCAGCACCCCACTACTCCTGGTATCAAATTCTGTCTTAGTTACCTAGTGCTGCTATAACAGAAATACCACAAGTAGATGCCTTTAACAAAGAGAAATGTAGTCTCTCACAATCTAGGAGGTTAGAAGTCTGAATTGAGGGTGCCAGCTCCAGGGGAAGGCTTTCTCTCTCTGTCACCTCTGGGGGAAGATCCTTGTCATCAATCTTCTCCTGGTCTAGGAGCTTCTCAGCACAGAGACCCAGGGCCCAAAGGATGCGCTCTGCTCCTGGCTCTTCGTTCTTGGTGATAGGAGGTCCCTCTCCTCTCTGCTCACTTCTCTCATTCGTATCTCAAAAGAGACTGACTCACGATATGACCTAATCCTGTAAATCACGTCCTGCTTCCTTAACGTGACTGCCTCGAATCTTGCCTCATTACCATCATAACCAAAAAAAACCCAAACACTACCATGGGGTAGATTCCAACTCATGGAGACCCCATAAGGTTTCCAAGGCTATAAATCTATACAGAAGGAGACTGCCAGATCTTTCTCCTGAAGAGCCATTGGTGGTTTTAAACCACTGACCTTCCAGTTAACAGTTGATAGCTTTAACCACTACACCACCAAGGCTCCTTTATTAACATCACAGGGGATTTACAACACATAGAATAATCACATTAGATCACAAAATGGTGGACAACCACACAATACTGGGAATCATGGCCTAGCCAAGTTGGCATATATTTTTGGGGGACACAATTCAACCCATTACACCTACCCACATCCCTCCCTCAACTGCTGCCAGAGCTCAACAGTAGTGACTGGGGGGCTGGGGCAGCAGAATGGAAGGGGCACTGCTGAGGAGACCACTCCTTCAATAGAAATGAACACAATGAACATGAGACATGCAAACCCTTCTCTTTCTTCCCTCCCCATCATGCTGCAACCTCTGCTGTCACCCAGACAAGCAGGAAGCCTAGTCCTATTAGTACACTTACTCATTCAACCACACGATTTTATGGAGTACCTCCTATGAGTGAGACACTATAGCATACTAAAAAAGTGGAGACAGAGTGGCCTTAATCAAACTGTGATGCGAGGCCACAGGGCCATGTGATAAAAACCTGAGTTTGCCAACGGGCAAAGGAAGAAGTAATTGATTATAATGAAGGAGGCTGACAGGGGCTTCAGGAAGGAGGAGCACTTAAGCTGAGCCTCAAAAGGTTAACTAAGACCCCCAGGCACCCTTTTAGCTCAGTGGTGAAGTCACTCTCGAGGTTCACCATTCAGCCGGGGACTGGACAGCCCCATAAAACAAAACGGGACTAATGAGGCACAGCAGTCCAGGGACAAGGACTAGAAGGCAGGAGGGGACAGGAAAGCTAGTGATAGGGAACTCAAGGTTGAGAAGGGACAGTGTTAACATGTCGTGGGGTTGTTAACCACTGTCATAGGGCAATATGTGTACTGTTTAATGAGAAACTATTCTGTAAACATTCATCTAAAGTAAAAAAAAAAAAAAAAAAGAATTATTTATGGGAGATCAAATTGACAACAGCAACTCAAAAGGTTTGATGGGAAGTCTAGGGGGCAGTGAGTTGGGAGACAATGGTGATGGAATAATTTGGAAAGGAACAGTGAGAATGGAAGCACAACTGAAAGAATGTAATTGATGTCACTGAAGTGTACATGTGGAAATTTTTGAAATGGTGTATCTTTGGCTATGTATATTTTCACCAAAAAAAAGTCCTCCAAGATTGAGAATGGAGAGTGTTGACATGTCATGGGGTTGTTAACCAATGTCATAAAAACAATATGCATACTGACTGTTTAACAAGAAACTATTTGTTCTGGAAACCTTCATCTAAAGTACAATAAAAAAATTTAAAAAAAAAAAAGGTTAACTAAGATTCTCTGAGGCAGAAAAGGAAAAGTTCCTTGGCTGAAATAACTACATGAGAAAAAAGCAAGGCATGGGAGGAGCATTTGGACAGAGGGTGTGGAGGGAGTCTAGGCTGAGGTGGCAGGGTCAGCCCACATCACAGAGGGTCCTGGGTGCCAGGATCTGACAGTGGGCTGCATTCTCCAGGCAAGAGAGAGCCACTGAAGGCTGCAGAGGAGAGTGGCGTAATCCAAGCTGTGCCAGAGAAGGATCCCTGGCTACAAAGACGAGTAGGGGTGCAGAGGCAGGATACTGGGGCAATGAAAATGCTGAAAAGGCAGGGGCACAAATCCAATAAGACATGACAAAGGTCTGAACCAGTGGCAGTAAAGGCATAGGGACAAGAGATAATACAGACACAAAATGAATTTGATTTAACAAGGCAAAGTGAAGACTCAGGATGACTGTGGGTATGCCTGGTGATGGGACTCCTCTCTGGGACTGGGTGTGGGAAAAGAAGCAGGTGTACGGAAGAAGATGTTAAGTCTGACTTGGGATCACTGAATAGAGGTACCTGAGGCACATCCTGACAGCAATGTCCAGAAAACAAAGGAAAAGTCTAGAGTTCAGGGAAGAGAGCCCCTCACAGACCACCTGAGGTTGCACAGTGCTCAGAGCCACTTCTCAAGCAGATGTGACCCTCTGCACTCACAAAGCAAGCTCTCTCACAAGAGCAAGCTCACTCATCACCTTCTTTGTGACTTACTGCCACTCAAGTCCAGTCTTGATTTGGCTGTACGGTGCTACCCCTGGGAGGAAGATGCCCTGTTTAGGGTTTGGTGTGCCTGGGGATTCAGACCCTCTAGGGAAAGCCTTGAGCTCAGGTTATGAGAAGGGAAATTCAAGATCTCTTCTCAGAGCAGAGGCTCCCAATCCCCGAAGATTCAGAGTCAGGTGGTGCAAGCGGTTAAAGCGCTCAGCTGCTAACTGAAAGGTTGGAGGTTTGAGTCTACCCAGAGGTGCCTCAGAAGAAAGGCCTAGCAATCTACTTTTGACAAATGAGCCAATGCAAATCCTATGGAGCACTCTTCTACTCTGACACACATGGGGTTGGAATGAGCTGTGGCATCCTGAGACCCATACTTTCAAATAGCTCCCCAAGTGCTTTTGGCAATTACCAGATTTGGTACCATTTGGTGGACTGTTAAAATCCAGATTCACAGGTCCCACCAGCAGAGTTTCTACTTTAATAGCTTGGGTGGAGCCCAGGAATATGAATATTTTAAGATGTACCCAGTGATACTGATGCACACATTCTGCTGATCACACTTGGAGAACCCCTGCTCTCAGTGAATGTTGAGGTCAGACCCTCTTGCAGCTGGAGTTTTTTTTCTCTGGTTTTGTTGGAAAATAGAGATCCAGAGTAATCAAGATGGGAGGTTATGGTACCTAATGCAGGATGGAATAATAACTGCCACGTTTGAGTGCTTGCTATGTGCCGGATACCGTTCGGATGCTTTACCAGTCAATCTTCATAATAATTTTCCCCATTTTGCAGATGAGGGGGCTGAGGCTTTAAAGAGGCAACTAGCAAAGGTAAGTGGTGGAACCAGAGCTGCAGTGTGTGCTGCACACCTGCCACTTGCACTGACATGCAGGATGAAGGTCAACAAGTTAGCATCCTTCTCTCTGGCCTCACTTCTTTCCTTGATAAAATGAAGGGGACCATGCCCACCTGCTTCCTGGAGACTCTAGGGTCTTAACAACTCTGATGATCACAAAAAACCAGTTGCCGCCAAGCTGACTCTGACTCATCGTGACCCCATGTGTGTCAGAACTGTGCTCCATGGCTGGTTTTTCAAAAGTAGATCACTGGTTTTTCAAAAGTAGATTTCTTCTGAGGTGCCTCTGGGTTGACTTGAACCTCCAACCTTTCAGGTAGCAGTCAAGTGCACTGCCATCTGCACCACCCAGGGACTCCAGGAAACTCAGTATTTTCTGCAAGCAGCAACCCTGGGTGACGGCGCTGCCTACCCCTTCATGACTCCTCAGCAGATCTGGATGCTGCCTGCAGGGTAAGTCTGGAGTCTGCCCACCCATCACTGGATAGAAAGGGCAAAGGGTGTTCCCTTCTGCCCCATACCCAGTCTCCCTTACAAAGAACTCATTGTGCGGTTCTCAATAGGAGGCTCTATTTGATGGTAATAATAATATTTTCTGCTGCTGACGTGTCATCTCCATTTTTAAACTAGGAATATTCGGCTATGTTTCCCTCTGTAGGCAGTGCCACTGCAGACAGGAACAGAGCCTCCACTCTCAACTTCTGCAGTTTTCCTGGATGAAATTATGACCTTTCAGCCCCCTAGTCCTGAGGCAACCCCTATGATGTAGGGGACACACAGCAAGGGGGAAGGTGAAGACACATCTTCAGGTGCAGGATACGGCCAAGAGAAGAGCCAAAAAGATGGCAGGGAGGAGAGCGCAGGTGGTTTTCGTACAAATTTACTTAAGCTGCTCGTTTCAGCAAGCAGCAGAGGCACATCAAGTTTTTACTTTCCTCTGTTAAAAATGTCCTCAAACATTTATTTCTGGTACCAATACCCATCAAAGTAAGCAACAATCTCACTCAAGGAGCACAAATGTCCTCAAACATTTATTTCTGGTACCAATACCCATCAAAGTAAGCAACAATCTCACTCAAGGAGCAGCTTTCAGGTACCAATTAAGTCACCTTAACTTAAGCTATTCCTCTTTGCAAGTTTCCCTCTTTATAAAGCCACAACTCACCAGAATTTATGACTGGAAAAGAGGAAAAAAAAATTTTATCCCATCATTCTTTATTATCACTATTTGTCTCCTAAGGACAGGAAGCCTAGTGAAAACTTTCTATATAAGTCACCGTAGGTGGTTATTTGCAGGAACAGTTAATACTTTTCTCAGATTACAAAAGCAATGGAGTTAAAACCAAAGACACAAGGAAACACTAGTCCAAAGGACTAATGAACCACAGCCTCCACCAGCCTGAGCCCAGAAGAACTAGATGGTGCCCGGCTACCACAACTGACTACTCTGACAGGGATCACAAAAGACGGTCCCGGACAGAATGGGAGAAAAATGCAGAACAAAACTCAAACTCACAAAAAAGACCAGACTTACTGGTCTGACAGAGACTGGAAGAACCCTTGAGACTATGGCCTCCAGACACCCTGCTAACTCAGAAATGAAGTCACTCCCGAAGTTCACCTTTCAGCGGAAGATTAGACAGGCCTATAAAACAAACAACACATGTGAGGAACATGTTTCTTGGTTCAATCAAGTATGCAAGACCAAATGGGCAACGCTTGCCCTAAAGCAAAAACAAGAAGGCAGGAAGGTACAGGAAAACTGAACAAATAGACACAGGGAAACCGGGGTGGAAAGGGGAGAGTGCTAACACATTGGGGGGATTGCAATCAATGTCACAAAATAATTTGTGTATAAATTTTTGAATGAAAAACTAATTTGCTCTCTAAACTTTTACCTAAAGCACAATAAAATAAAAAATTAAAAAAAAAAGAAAAAACACTTGAGAGCAAACGAATCCCATTCCCAGGCATCTATAGGAATCAGCTTGCTACTGTGGGATTAGATTAGGGCAGCATGAAAAAAGGAGAAAAAAAAGCAATGGAGTTTTGGGAATAATCACTCTGACCACACCAACAATTACTTTTATTCTTCAAGCTTTGTTCATTAAATCCGCTACTTTTCACCCTAATTTATTACATCACAGACTCCACATTAAAATGTGATTGCCTTCTCTCCGACTAAGCAGAGCCAGCACTCTTGATTTTCCACTTCCCCTTCATTACGGATCTGCCCATGAAACCATCTGCTGCCTATTCCAGGCCCCTGGGCCAGGTGACATTCTCAGCAGAGGTGGAGGCATCCCTCATCCCTACACAGAAGGAACCTGCTTAGAATGAAGGGAAAAAAGCTCACAGCCCCTGGGGGAGAAACGCTGAAGAGAAAGTCAGGGGGCACTGAGCTTCTTCTGTTAAGGATGATGGCGGAATCTGGGTGATGGTTAAACAACATAATGAATGTGACGAACGTCAATGAACTGTACAAGTGAACACTGTTGAAATGTCAAATGTTTGTTATATATATATTTACTACAGTTAAAAAAACAGAAAAAAAAGAGAAAGTTGGGGGGCTGGCAAGAAGGGATCTGTCTGTGTAGCCACAGGGGTGGGGGAAGGAAGGCAGGGAAGAGACAAGAGGCAGCTAGCGGCCAAAGACTGGGCCAAGTGTAAGGAGTGAAAAGGCACATTTAGGAATGCATGAGAGGAGAAAACAGACTGATGGGGTCTTTCCAATAAGTCTCAGAGAAAACAGGGCCTTTATGTATCTGCTGAGAGAAGTGCATTTGATTAGAGGCAAACTGTCTCCGAGCTCAGTGAATCATCACATGTGGGAGCTGGAAAGGACATCGGGCATCAACTCAGGCAAATCCTTCATTGTGCAGATGATGAGCCAGGGTTCAGAGAAGCGAGGCAACTTGCCCAACGCCACATAGAAGTTCATGTCAGAGGGACACCAGAACTCCAGACTCCTGGTTGGGTGCACTTCCCACTGCAAAGGGCTCCCTGCTCAGCAATTCCACAAATGGTAGAAGTCACTGACCACTCACTTAGGAAGTATTATTTATGGCTCATCAGTACTCTACAACCAACACAGGGGCCTACAGAGCCCTGCATGGCAACCCCAAACTGAGGAAGATTATAACCTGGACTTGGCCTTCCTGGTTGACAGGGAAGGAGCTTGTGCTTCTCCAAGCTCAGGTATTACTCCACAGCCAGCCCTGGAGGAGCAGAAACACCACCGGTGCCACATGAGGACTGACAAAATGATAGGCCTCTGCACTAGGGCAGAGTCCCAAGGTTTGTGTCAAAGGGCTCTCCCTTGGGAATGGCAACCACTAGGAAAGAAGGTAATATGTGGAGCAAGACAGAAGTAATGAGGCTTAAACTCAGGGGCTCTTCCTGAAGAGACTTGGCAGGGATGAGAATGCTGAAACAGGAACACGCTGCCCTGATGCTTCAGACACGGCAGCCAGGACAGACAGAGTGCCAGAAGGTGAGCATGTGATTTCAAATGCAGGGAGCTCAGGCTAGCAGGGGATGGCAAAGTAACGTTCTCTTAGTTCAGGTAAGACAGAAAAGAAGACGCTTAGAGAGACAGACCCCCAAAGCCACAGATAGAAGATGATCATTCTGAAAATGCTGCCTCTTCCTAACCATTAAGGTAGGTTTCCCGAAGCATAAACTAGCTATGTTTTTTTGGCTTTTGCCCTCTTCGGAATTCAACTGTTAGCTTCAAGACAGAGTGTATGTTGACTTCCACTCTTTGATAAAATGTTGGTTTTTTGTTTTTTAACTATGTGTCTGACAAGCCATTGTGTAGCTTGCCTACCTCCTCAAGAGCAAAATGAGATTTGTCAAAGGGACAATTAGTAGGCACACTGCAAACCGAAAATTTGCAAGCCAATTCATAACGTGTATAGTAACTCTAGTTGTGCCTAAAAGAAAAATACAAAGCCCTCGGAGCAATACCTGAAGGCAGGGCTGGCTGTCAGCACCCTGCCCTGAGAATAGAGGCTCTTGGTCAGCTCTGCAGCCTCCTAGGTGCCAAGCACTGAGCTGCGGGTGACAATGGAGCTGAGTAGAAGGGTATGGCTCTCTCAGTGTGGAACCCAAACTTTAAAAGTACAATGTAACATGCATGTCTTGTAACCATAAAGCAATCTTCACATTTAAACAAAAAAAAAAAAAGCTGCCATTGAGTTGATTCCAACTCATGGCTGCCCCATGTGTGTTAGAGTGGGACTGTGTTCCATAGGATTTTCAATGGCTGATTTTTTAGAAGTAGATTGCCAGGTCTTTCTTCCAAGGCACGTTTGGGTAGATTCAAACCACCAACCTTTCAGTTAGTAGCCGAGTGCTTAGCCATTAGTGCCACCTAGGGATTCCATCTTCATATCTAGAGGACAATTAATATCTGGGGTCCTTCTCCAAGCAGAACTACCCAATTCCTTTTATGTCAACCCAGGCTAGGAATTACCCCCCATTTGGCTTTCCCATCAGTGGAATAGAGGTTCCTGGTTCAAAATTTCACTTGCTGTACCCCATCTTCATTCTGAAAAGATGCATTCACAGGAGTGTTTTAAAAATCAAAATCAAATTCTTAGAAGCAAAGGCTCAAAATTGATAGCTCTGAGGATTACTCCCAACGCTGTATTGTTAAAGTTATCACAATCAAATTACATGGGGGGGGGGGGGGTGGTTAGGAAAACGAAAGTTCTCCACCACAAAAAGCAAGAAGTCGTTCCTTTTATCCTACTGAAATGCTCGAGAAAGCCAAACCATATTCTCAAGATTCAACTGGAGAATTCACAGTACAACAGAAAGCAAGGGTAAGGAAACAAGACAAACAACTAGCACACCCCCAGCCCCTTATCTGGTAGATTAAACCACTGGTCAGTTCAGCAACTTTCAGAAGGAAAGAACCAAACAACACAGGCTCATTTTAAAATTATAATGGTTCTCAAGCACTAAAATTATTATTTTTAATTCTCTTACTGATCATGGTGGTTCCCCCAGCCAGGGACGCCTTGGTCCCTTGGAAGAAGTCATCAGCAGAGGTCATTCCCTGGTCAGGCATCTGGAAACGGGTATGGACATCAATTCCTCCCGGTATCACCATCCTCGAATGGGCTTCGATCGTCTTCACCCCTCCCGGCACAATCAGATTTTCTCCTATTTGCCTAAGTAAACAGCGTCGGTGATAATGGTTGTAAATGAAACGTCTTATCAAATTGGATCTGACAGATAATTTCACCAAGTCATAAACTATCCTTCCCCATGCTCCATGGACTTCCTGATTATTGTTATTATTCACAATATGAGTACTCCTCACTCCCAACTAAGAGGCAATGCAGTAGAATGGTTGCAAAACTTGAAGTATGTAATCAATGTCACTGAACTGTACGTGTTGACATTGTTAAATCGGTTTATGTCCTGCTGTGTATATTCTCAACAACAAAAATACATAATTTTTTTTTTTTTAAAAGTCAATGCAGCATAGACTAGAAGACAAAATTTAAATAAGGCATCAGAGACCCCATTTAAACAGGATAGTTACCAGAAAACTCAGATCAAAAGATAACAAGGTCCCAAAATATTTACATGTCATTAAACTTTCTTTAGAATATACATAACTGAGCTAATTATCCCACAGCAATTTTATCCAAGCCTGGTTTCACTTTACAAACATTCATTTTCACTGTATCCATTTCAATATAGGGAAGACAGGGGTGGAGGCACGGGGATGGACCAAAACAATGTAAAAGAATAGCGTGAAGACAATGATTGAAATGGTTTTAAACATTTGGAAGCATATGATTAACAACTCAGAAAACAAAGGCAGAAGAATAATCATTGTGTTGGGGGACATGACTCACTGGCAATTTTTAAAAATACTGTTACTACTATACCTTTTACCCATTTTTTTAAAAGGAAATTAATCACAAAGTAGTTGATGAAGTTCAAAAAGAAATTAGTGGCAACTAAAAATAGCACACAGATCTGCTAACTTCTAGGCCAGTGTCTTTCTGCTACATCAGATCACGCTGTCTTAGAACATGGGGTGAAAGAGAACATGAAAGTTATGGCATTTGAAAGCCAGGAGCTGAGACTGTCACCAGCAAGCACACATGAAGAAAACAGTAAACATGGAAATATTAACACCTCTTTTAAGTTCATAAATCAGAATAAGTTTCCAGGCAACAGTCACATTCAATCCAGTTTTCCACTCCCCCGGACGTGGTGTGCTGCTAGCACTTGATGAATGCTGCTTATTTAAAAGATGTCATTTGCTGCAATGTTTGTCTTTAAACAGATGTGCTATTTCTCCAGAGCCATGTGAGCTGTCCCAGTAGGAATGGCATGAGGATACTGGTACATACTCAGCTTCCTTAACCCTCCAGGGTCCAAAAATGCCCTAAATCAGTATCTGCTCTATTTTTCTCCTCTGTAACACAATACACAATAAACACAAGAGTAGTCTTTATTTGTGTGAGGTGCCACTTAAAGAAAGAAACCTAAAATTCTGTCAGGATTAGGCAGTAATTTATCTCTGTTACATGGTAATTAACTCGGTGTCCTTCTTTGGCCTTTCCAACTTAGACTCTTGATTAAGAAAGCACATGTGCTATCCTGATAGAAGAGGCTGTGTCCCATTCCACATCTGTGTCCTTTGACTGGACAGCTCATCCCAAATAACTACATTCTAAGAAAACCTTTAATACAGTCCCCATATCATAAACCAAGTACTTGAACTGGCCACAGAAAGGCACTGTGTCACCTCAGTTAAAATTAGTACTTTACATGATCATGCATTATGAAATGGGTACTCATTTAATTATGGCTTCTGAATTCCCTAACTCTGGAGTTTTCAAACTTACCAATTACCACCAACCAAAATAGTTTTAAAACAGATTATTAGGCTGGTCACTCTTTCAAGTCACCAAATCTTGATAACATGTGTGTGAATTGTAGGTAATATTTTGGAGCACTGAAAGGTATGCAAATACTTCTATATAACGAGTTACTTACTTGATCAACCCATCTTCCATGTATATGTCTGCATAGAATGACTGGTCATCGTTAACAATTTTACCTCCTTTGATCAGAAGTCGATCACTCTGAAACAAAGAAGGAGGAAGGTCACGATGAATAACAGACCTGTGGGAAAGGAAATCAAAAGTAACACTGGTACTAAGATAAATGAGCTAACAACCCACTTTCACTATTCAAAAGTCATGTTCACAATAAGCCAGTTTTAGAAAGAAAGGTTCAGTGACAAAGGTAAATCTGTACTCGGCAACCTATGCTTCACCTGGTGAGTCAGAACATATTAGCAATGCTTATCCTAGGTAAATGAACCATCTCTTAACTAGACAGTCTTCCATTGAAGAGCAGTGATAAAGAACACAGCAATTTTTTAATGGCTTTGGGCTAAACTTCACTAAAAAAAAGAAAAAACACCAACATGGAGGGAAAGCACTTCTTGGCAAGGTTTGTGTCAGGGAAATTCACCAAAAGTCTGTTGTCATGGGATCCGCTACACAAACACACTTAGTTCAACCATAGCAAAGTTTCAATACAATGTCCTTTACATTTACATTTATCTTTGAGGTAAATCACAATGATTGTAACAAAGAGGGAAAAAAAACCTTCAAAAAAAGACCATTTTAACTATTAAGCTGTTAAGAAAAAGGTAAAGTTTTATGATAAAGAAGTTGAAATAGCAAATCGCAAAATCTAACACCCACTATGAGTTGTTGATGTATTTCTATTTTAATTTTTCGTATTTGTGCACTGCAGGACTCGGCAGTGTTTCGTTCTGTTGTACACAGGGTCGCTGAGTCTGAACCGACTCAATGGCACCTACCAACAACAACAATCTGTGCAAAAAATATATGACAGGCAGCATGTGAGGCCAGGAATGTAACACAAATGCTACATTATGACTCATCACTATCCCAAACACTGTTGATGGAATGCAATGTTAAAATCCTGTGTTCAAGTGGATATGCACCTACACTATTCCAGACTGGGTTTAAACCTTGCAAATTGAATCACGTATTTATTTCCCTGTTAATATGCAACACATTTGAAATGACGGCATTCATTTTGGCAATACTTAACTCAAAATTCAGTTACAAAACAATGAAACCAGCGCTATTTATAGCACTTACCAAGAAAAGAAAATTACAGCAAATCTCTAAAAAATGTAAGCTACTAGAGAACTAATAGTTATTTTTACACACAAGTGCACACACACCTGGGTTTAGAAATCATTTACTGTTTCTCTAACACATCGGAAAACAATAAGATCATTTTAATTTTGTACACTGTAGGGCCCTTGATCCTGCTATAGACTTTAGACAGTCAAAAGGGAATAAACATTCAACAATTCCTGTACTTGTATAAGGTAAAGACCTTTACAAAATTCCGCCATGTACATCATGTCATCAGAGCCTCAAAACAAATCTGTGAAGTGGACGAAGCCAGATCCTTATCTGTATGGTGAGAAGAAAACTGAAGCTCAGAGAGGTTAAGCCACTTGCCCAAGGTAACCTGATTTTCTGTCTACACTCTAGCCCTCTTCTCTCCAAGTCACTACTTTTGACAGGATAAATCTCACCTTGGAGGCAAGGGGGAGTCCTGCCCTTCACCACCTGCTCCCTTGGTCACTGCAGTACCTGTCCCAGCTATCACAATTCCCAAGCCAATATCAGGCCGAGAAAAAAAAAATGAACCATCACAGTTCGGTTCACTCTAGTGCCTTCCAGAGGCTTCTTACCTAAGAGGCTGGTCTTGGTGATGGAGGGAGGGAAAAAATGCTATAGGTCCTATGCTAACGCGAGCAGATTTTCTTAAACGGTGGGGGGGGGGGGGGGCGCACTTTTAAAAATGAGTCTTGTTGATTGTTTGCTTTTAATTTTTTTCCTCCCCCACAATGTCAAAACGAAACTGCCTTATTCATTCACTAAGACAGCAGAATTATTCGATGCTTGCAGCAAATCTGCTCCCCACCCCCACGCCTCAGACTCTCCAGACTCCTTCCTCCAGTGCAGGAAACAACAATTAATGTTAGGTCCCCCAAGCCCAGCCCTTTTGAATCTTCGGTGTTTTGCCTTCAAGCAAAAGCTAGTACGTACCGAATTCTCGCTGTAGAACCACCTAGTTTACCTAGAAAATGCTCCCGAGCACACGCCCCCTCCCCTGTGCATTCGTTCCCACATTCTCCTGCAGATGGGTGTGCCCTTGTGCATCGAGAGGAAGCCCGGGGAGCCCCTGACGAAAAAGAAAACCGGAAAGCGAAAGCGTGCCCCCAAATCCAGCCCTTAAACACATCTTGACTGTTTTGATTCTTACGGTTCTCTGCCTCAGCCCGGGGTTCTACCCAGTAATCAGCCGGCCAATTGCAACTGCACATCATTATATAACAATGAATTTCCCTCGCTTTCATCCTTCCCTGCGATTTCATTCGGGGATGCAGTGAACTAAAACTTAGGAGATTTTTCCAGGAAAAGACGGGGGGGGGGGGGGCAAGAACCTGCGTTCATCTCTGAAGCATCGCAAATTCATCTCATAGATGTTTTTTCTCATGATTTAAAAAATAACAATCACAGGCCCCCGGCCGTTACCATCATTGTCTGGCCCGGCCGGGGCCAGGCCATCTGCTCCGCGCGTCCGCGCAGCGCCATTACCTCCCCGACCCGGCTCGGGCGCTGTCCCCTGCGCCCACCTCCCAGCCGCTTTGTATGCGCCAACACCGACACCTCCTTGGCGGCAGAAGAGGCAGCAAGAGACCAGAAAGAGAGACCAAGAGCCCTGCCAGGGTCTCAGTCTCAAACCAGAGGGCGAGAACACCGAGAGCCACCAAAAAACGGTCTCTGGTCAACAAAAAGCCAACGCGGGGCCCTCAGACTCCTGCTTGGCTCAACACTGCGTCCCTGTTTCTCCTGCCTGTCTTTACATCATTCCGGTACACTCTGCCCTTTCAGCATCCTTCTGCTGTCAATACGCCTCCGGGCTGAAACCAGCTCCTTTTTCTAGGGAGCCCTAGGAAGGCTCGAGAACGCCCTTTATCGTGGGGAAGGAGACAAGGGGATATCCACTTCCCCATCTTCCCATCGCTGCTCCAGGAATCTAGCCTCGCAGCACGCAGCCCGGAGAACAATATCCGAGCTCCAACCATGCATATTCAATCTGGCATCCATTTGCTTACACCCCGCAGGCCTGCACTGCAGCATCTCGGTGACAATAAAGGACACACGGTTCTGGCGCGCTACCTAAAGCGACTTAATGACTTACGCTCCTATTTTAATGCCTTGCAAATTGTGCCTTATCATTCTTTATTATTCTGTCCCCACCACCACCACCGCCGCCACTGCCTCTTTAGCAATAGGGAAAAAAAAAAAAGTTGCGTCCCCCTTCCTCCATTCCCCCACCTCCATCCTTTTTAAAAATTCCTTAGATGTTCTGTACCACAAAAGGTTGCTGGCAGACCGCAGATTTCCCAAATACCAAACTCACCGTGATGCGTGGAATATTTTTCTTCCCCTGATAAGACATCTCTCTCCTGGGAAAAAATAAATTTTAAGAAGACAGCTTTAAAGCAAAAATTCCCGGGAAAGGGACTTAGTATTTTTGCGGGATTGAAAAAAGATGCAATCGCTCAGCTGGTCTTGCTGGTAGCAGATTTAGGGAACGTAGACAACAAACGCAATCCTTTGCCTGTCTCTCTTTCTTCCTCTCTTCCAACACAGCCCCAGTCAGGGCGGAAAAAAAGAGAGAGAGAACAGGAGAGAAGGGGGTGGAAATAAACTACAGCAATAAAAGCCTCGGTTCAAGTCGGCCTCCGCGGCGCATGCGCCGACAGCCACTCCCTTTCCTCTTAGCAAAAGCCATCCGCTTCGAGAGAGACGAGCAGTGATTGGCCAAAATCGTGGGATATGTAAATAAGGCAAGCGGGGAGGGAAGCAGTGAGAAAGCGCGAAATGCTGCAGTGAGAGGCCGGGGGCGGCGGTCAGTGCGTGCGCCGTAGCTGGGAGCGCGCGTTTCGCGCCCTTTTTTGGGGTCTGCGCAGAGGAAAATAATAGCTGGCGCCAGCCCCAAATGCAGCAAGGACAACAGAGGGGTGATCATTACGAACAAGGAGAGCAAAAAACCCAAGGCGGCTGGGGCTGTGGTGCAGCTCTTGCAGCACACACACGCTCGCGTGCTCACAGATGGATGCCCGCCCGCGCTCCAATCCGCGGAGGCTGCCGCTGCATCCCTGCGTGGGGTGACTGCGCAGAGCCAATGGCTTCGCTGCCGGCGAGCTCGCGACTGCACCGCTGGCCGGCGCTACGCGGCCCGGGAGGGGCGGCAAAGGCCTCCTCCCACCCGTCCTTCCCTTTCGCGAAGGCTCTGTTGGCCTCCGCCCTGGAATCGACTGGGGAATTCAAACTGATGCGAAAAGAGGGAAGGCCAGCTGGGCGGATAGGGAGCTTAGATGCGCAGAGCCGACCACGCCCGTCCTTCGCCGAGACCGAGAAAAGGTCGAGCTGGACCGGTGCCTGCATGATGATGCTGCACCGGAGAGAAGTCTGACGCCGGGGCTGTCTGCGCCTGGGAGCCGGCATCGGCTCCCTGCAGTCCGGGAAGTGGGCGTGGGGAAGAGAAGAGGCTGGAAAAAAAGAAATCTAGCCTGAGGGCAAGGGCTGCTCTGGGCTCTGGGCATCCGTTGCCTGGCAGCTGGAAATGAAAGCCCGAAATCCTTTTTCGGAGCGGGGAAAAGGAAGAACTCTGAGGAAAGCTGTAGTCAGATGCTGGGTATGGGAAACCCTGCCCTGAATCGTTCTTTTGTGCCTTCAGGCCACCAAGAACTGTGAGGGCACGGGCACACACACACATAAAGTGGCAGCAGCCTGTTGAGGCAGAAATGGCCCATTCTAGGGCCCTGTTCTCAGCCCCAGCAAGCCAGTGTTTTAACAGTAACGTCCACCTTGACCCGCTATGCTGGTGCCTGCAAATCTGTTGAGGAAAAGCTGTTAGAATTACAGCGCCCAAGGAACCCAAAGGATTTACTGTACTATAGACAGTACCCCACACTACATGAGGCAGAAATCAAGGAGAAGCATGTAGGAATGAAAGTAAGAAGAGAAGGGGAAACTGAGTCATGGAGAAAAATCTCCGGGAATCAGAGTTTAAAACAACATGAGAGTCCTGACTCCGCAGAGATTCTAGTCACACTTAAAATGGCATTCAAGGCTTCTCTTCTTGTCTCCAGTAATTGAACAGGCCCGGGAGCCCCTGGCTTTATTGGTCCAAGTCAGGCTCTAATGCTCTAACTTTCAGAATCCCTGTGGAAGGAAAAAGCTGATCCAGGTGATCCCAGAGAATCTTTGGTCTACCATGGGTCAACCCTCTGGAGGGTTGTCCAGGCAAATATGTACATGATGGAAACATCTGGGTTGGCCTATGGCTTTGGTCTTCTTTGCTTGAGATGAAATAGCTAGAATCTCTACATAATCTAGGCCATCAAGTAGTGATGAAAAAAGAAAAAAAAAAAGAATCTTTTTAATTGGATCACACCAACTCAGCAAAGATAAGCCAGATATATTCAGAGTAATCCTCTGGGCCTATATTCCAGTGTCTTTCTGCACCTGACCACCCTGGCCACTTTGTATGGTTGTCTGTCTTTACAGACCAAGAAAAGGCATGAATTCACCCTTTAACTCCAACTTTGTAAAATCTGTAGTCCCAGAAAGGGGCTGTGGGTGAGTGGGCATGCAATTAAGACTTCACTGCTGGTTAATTCATTTAAATTCAGTTTAGCTATGCATCTTGAAAATAAAATGAAAGTACTTCCCCCTCCACTTATCTGATGTGCTACAAAGAAAGTGAGTTGATGTCAGCAAGTCCTGCTGTCAGCCGGTAATGGTTAAAGTCACAGGTCTAACAAAGCATAAAACGTTCCTACCCATGAATGCCAACAGTAGATTCCAACTAGGAGTGTTGGGGGTAGGGGAGGGGATCAGTGAGCCGAGTATTCTGTTAAAGAAAAGAAAAATACCACTTGTCAAGCAAATAAATAATGAGATTCAATTTAAAGCAAAAATTCCCTGTAATTATATTGTTTATTTATATTCTTGTTATATTTTTCTTCTCCTGAATTGTTTGCTCTTAATGCAATTTAAATATATCTTGTTTTTTATCAAATTTGCCCACTGAGTATTTTGTAATACAAGCTCCAAAGAGGGTTGGCAGTGTGTCAGTCTTATTTCCTTACAGCTTTATTTGCTATGAGCTCATTAGTCTATGATAATCGACATTTCCACTCATAAATATCCAAAGATGTGAGGTTTAAATTGATGTCTTTTCTGACTAGAGCCTAAGAGAGCAATTGGCACATTGAAGATATCCAACAAATAGGTTTTTAATTGATTAAGGAAAAGAGCTGTCTGCAATGCAGTCTATTTCTTACCCACCCCCCATACTTAAACCACTGAATGCAATACGGAAAACTAACAAGGGGAGGGGAGGATTTCCACCCACTCTGCACAGATAAACTTGTTAGTGCAAGCTATTTTTTTACATTTTGTTTAGAAAAACACTAAATGAAAATTTCCTGTAAAGTTACAAATAATTATCATTGCATCAAACATTTGAACCTATTCTCAGGTGTGATTTTTCTGAATTTTAAGAAATTAAATGCATGCCAAACATGAAAAAGATTGAAAGATTGCCTATTGCACACCTGTGACCCCATCCCCAACATCCCTGCCTTCCCATACACCTCCCCTACCACCAGTGAACAGCAAGATGTAGTAACTAATTGACATGGTCGTTTAATGAAAGGGTTAGATCCCGGCATTCTGGATGGCTTGAGGACAAGGAGAACGTGCCCAAGCTGATTCATGGGCGAGCAGTGAATTTTACCCAGGGACCGTATCACAGTCTGACCACAGCCTCCTCTGCAGCTTCATCTTCCATCCCTCAAGCCCCCTACCTAAATGGTGCACACAGGCACACACCCACCCACACACCATCAGAGCCCAGCTTTCCCTGCCCCTCAGGGCATCTTCTCAAATCTGCGCCTTTTCCTAGGCTATTCTCTTTACCTAGGATGATTCTTTCCCTCCCCTTGACACACCCTTTAAAGTTGAACTTAAATGTCACCTCTGCTGTGACATTCCCCATCCGGCTCCCTACTGTATTCCCTATAAATGGACATTATATCCCCACATAATGCATGATAATTATTTGTCCGTTTCTTCTATCAGAAGCTAAGAAGCTCCTAGAAGCTAAGAGCCTTGTCATCTCACCGCAGTGACCCAGCACACTGCCAGGTCCACAGCAGGTGCATAAAGAAATGCTGTCATTGCTGTTACAGGAAGAAAAGGCTCACTTCCTCTCCCCACGTCACCACCATAGTGAGTTTTGATGCTAACAAAATCCCCAACTCAGCCCTCTCTCTCAGCACTTGGCCTTGCTGGGTCTTCCTCATTGGCAGCCCAGCCCAGTCCCGGGGCAAGGCTGTGGCTGTCCCAGCCTCCTCTTCTCCAAGTCCCGAAACTGCAAGAGAACCTGGTTATAACACAGCATATCATCCTTCACACGGGTGTAGCTGCCTAAAGTTTAATCTGTGCCTCTCCTAAACAAAACTGCCACCGCATCCCCGCAAGCCTGATAAAAGACAGGGAGAGAGCATCAGTCCTAAAATGAACCCCCAGAATCATACAGAGCATCTCTAGTGATCTTTTTCTCAGAAACAATTTCTTAAATTGTTCTTTTCTCCACCTTCCCATTATGCTGTGTGCATGCCTATATTGTGTATCAGTTATCCTGTCTATCATACTATGCACCTATACTACACTATACCACTTACCACATTCTTCCACCTATACTGTACTTACCTATACCATAACTAGGTAAGCCTATGTCCGCATCATCTTTCCTCCCTTTAAACTTTGAGCTCACAAAGAATAGGTGCTCTTCAAAAGTCTAACCCCTCTTATTTACGTAGGGCCTGAGAGAGAGTAGGGCCTCAAAAAGAATTGAATGCATGGGTGGATAAACCATTAATGACAGCTAACCAGGATCTTCAAAAATGGTATAATCATACCACGTGCTGTGAAGTGAGGGCCAGGGAGGTGATGTCTGTCACTCAGACATTTGGGTGTGACCTGGCTGCTTTCAGTTCCTCAGTCCCCTACCCAGTCAGTGCTCTGTCCCGGGCTACTTCCACCATTGCTCTTGGTTTCATCTTCCCCATTTGTGAAGATAGAGTAACCATTTCTGCTTCTGTAGCCCACTGGGCCTCTTGGAAATGTCGGGAAATTAATGTTACTGAGGAGAGAAACTCCACAACATAAATTGCTGACAGGAAAAACAGAGCCTAGATGCGGCAAAGAGGAAAAATACACGATCTTCACAATGAGGCAGTTCAACGCCAAGGGATGTGGCCTCAAATGCAGCCTGCAGGGAAGGTTCAAATTAATGCAGTGGTAAAGAGAAGGTACCAGAATTTTTCTTTGCCAAAATCTAAGGGCATTGATTGGACACTTGAGTTGGAAGTGATGCCATCTTCACTGCAGATAGAATCAGGCAATTCAGGTAATTTTCTTTGGATGTGTAACCCCCAAAGGGGCAGAGACTATAGGGGGAGACAGTCAGGAATTGTCCCCTCCCTTTCCCCGTTGTTGCATCCTGAGGTGGTAGGGTATAGACTGATGAGGGTCTCTGAGACAGATGCTACTTTTGCTAAAGTTGGACAGACTATTGGCCAACTCACTGGGGGCTGTGAAAACATCCCCATGAAGTCCTAACTGCATAAAAACACGAGGCCTATCTGGAAATCCTGTCGAACATACCGCACAGAGGAAAACGTGCACTTCACAGAATCTAGTACAATTTGGCTGTTTCATCTTATCTCCAGTCAGCATACAAGTCTTCTAAATAATCACTGCATTACCTACCTTGCACATCATCCGCTGTGGGACTACAGATTTTCCTTGGGGTCTTTTTGCCAGAACTGGAGAAGCAGACTGCACCTTGCTCCGGCCGTTATGCCTCAGGCCTGCCCCCTGGTGGCGAATGAGGAGCATGCATTCGGGTGCTCCGCCTTCCCCCGTCTGCCCTTGTCTCTGGAGTCCTGCACCCAGGGATAGGGAAGGGTCTTCCAGATCACCTGTTCCAGTGTTCCTAAATTCGCCTCTGCATCGGAATCATCTGGGGCTCCAGCTCAGACCTCCTAACCAGAATCCTCAAAGGTAAGACCCAGGAATCTGTTTATTTTTTTTAATTTGTCTACCTCTGCAAACTTAGCCAGAGACGTAGTCCATCATCTCCCTCCATTTTATAGAAGAGGAAGCTAGGAGAACATGGACCTGTTTCCTTGGGACTCAGGTATCCACACCCTAGCCATTGCTTTTCCCATTCCCCAAACTGCATCAGGAGCTCTGGTGACAAAGTGATTAAGAGCTCAGGCTGCTAACCAAAAGGTCAACAGTTTGAATCCACCAGTCGCTCCTTGAAAACCCTGTGGGGCAATTCTACTCTGCCCTATAAGGTCACTATGAGTCAAAATTGACTTGACAACAAAGGGTTTGTTTTTTTTGGTTTTGTGAACTGCATCAGCAGCCCTCTTTTTTACCCAGTGGGAATAACATTTTATGAAAGAATGGTAAATATTATTTTCACTATCATTCTACTTGTCTGCTTTCTAGTAACAGTAAAAAATTAAAAAATAAACAATTGCCATCAAGTCAGTTCTGACTCATGGCAACTCTATGTGCATCTGAGTAGAACTGTGCTCCATAGGGTTTTCGATGGCTGATTTTTTGGAAGTAGGTCACCAGGCCTTTCTTCCTAGGTGCTTCTGGGTGGACTAGAACCTCCAGCCTTTCAGTTAGCAGCCAAGTACGCTAATCTTTTTCACCACCCAGGGACTCCTAGTAATAGTACAATCTATTAAATTTATTAAAACAGCGCTATATAGTCAGTAAGGGGGAAATTAACATTTATTGAGCACCTATTATATTCTAGGTGTAGCACTGGGTGCTTTAAATATATTTTATTTAATCTTCCCAAAGATCCTATTAGTTAAGTCTTCTTATGCTTATTTTATAGACAAGCAAAGTAAAGCTCAAAGAAGCCTCTTTGTTCCATGGCCAAGTTTACACAAGTGTGAGAGCAGAATTCTAATCCAGGTCTGTCTAACCCCAAAGCCCATGGGGTGAGTTCTTTAAATGACAAAGTACTTCTTTAGTAACAGCTAGGACCAGCCTTGTGAAAGAACTGGGATTAGGTGATCTGCTGTCCCTTATTAATTTATTTTACCCCTTTCACTTTCCCTGGCTCCCACTTGAGGAGTCCAGAACATTTATAATAGTCTACCTGGATCTGCATTCCTTGTTCTAAAATAAATCCTCCATCTTTTTCTTTCCTCACCACCCAACAGAACTCGGATTCACTCAATGGCCTATCTATCCTCTCATAGGAAACAGGTCACAGCCATTAAAACCCTATGGAACAGTTCTACTCTGCACATATGGGGTTGCAATGAGTCAGAATTGACTCAGCGGCAACTGGACTGGTAAACTAGATTCTATATCCATCAGGCAATACTTAATTCGTGTAGGCACCACAATCAAACCAGAAGAGGAATCTGAGTGCCTGCACACAGAGTTCAAGGTTCCATTTCATTCCACAGGGAATTTAAAAATAAAGTTCAAGTATAAAATGGCCACTTTAATGTGGCTGCACTGAGAGAGGAAGAAAGTAAGCCTATGGGCTTGAGACATGAGGTGGAGGGTGGTGCCATTCATCTCTCCTCCTCTCCATCCAAGGCCTCTGCTGTGTTTGGGGCACTGTCACCTTTCACATGCATGATTAACTGGGACCCTGATTCTATGTTTATTCCATCCTGAAGTACTTTTTCTAAAAGGTAAATCTGACCATGTGACTCTGCTGCTTATGATGCTTTAATGATCAAGTCCAAAATCCTTAGCATGGTTCCCAGGCTCCTGCCTACTTCTCCTGCCTTACACCTCTCAGTATCCCTATTTCACATCCCATGCCCCATTCCCTGAATGTGTAGCCTCTGTGCCTTGGCTAATGTGCCTATCTCTCCCAACCCCTTTCTTGCTGCTCATACTATCACCAACTCTTGTGCTGCCATTCCTGAGCCCCCAGGTAGAGCTGACCCACTCCTTCTGTCATGCCCCACTGAGCCCTGTACACAGACTTCTAACAGAGCAACTGAAACAGTGCCCTGCACCTATTTCTTTATACATGGTCTCCTCCTAGACTATAAGTTTCTTGAGGGCAGAGACCATACTCTGTTTCTTCCTCACCCATCATAGGACCTTGCATACAATAGGCTCACAACATATTCTAAAAGAATAGATGGATGGACGGATGGATGGATGGATGAATGGATGGATGAATAAATGAATAAGCTTCTTGGAAAAAAAGTCCCAGTTATAAAATACAGTCACATTGAGACTTGAATCTAACATGATCTTACAAGGCACAGAATTCACAACCAGGGTCTGTCTTAGGCCCATCCTTTTAATTAAAGTTCCCAGGAGAACATTCATATAACAAGCTCCAAATCATAATGGTAGAGAAAAGCATCAGAGAAGAGTGTGTCAACTTCTCGTGTATAATGTCTACTAAGGATAGCTGCCAAATGTTATAAGGCTCTACAGTATTAATAAAATACACAGCATGTAGCATCAGATACATGGTTATTTCTGGCTTAAGCCTTTCTCTCAGTCTATGGCTTGCTTGCATGCTATTTTAGCCTCCTCTAGGTTAATATTCAAAAGCAGGTCCTCTTGGGGCAACCCTGGAAGTTTGCCCCACTCAGTTGTGAAGATTGCTTTGGTTCTCAGGATGACTGCAATGAGCAGGCCATTTGACCACAGCCCATTCCCTCCTCTGTGTCACTCTCGTCCTTCCTAGGATGGTAGGTAAGTGACTTGCCCTCTCCCTGCCTTCAGGGGAAAGGTACCGGACCTTTAACAACTCCAGTAGCAATGCATGCCTGAATGACTGGCTATCCCTTCCCTGGCTGTGGCAGGGGCCACCTAACAGCTTTCTCCAAGTTTATTTAACATGTAAACCTCAGGCACCTCTCCTGAGTGGCAACAGAGTCTGCCCACGCCACTCTGAGTCCAGCCAGCTAACATATCACTGAGAGATGGCAACGTTTGGGACATTACAGGCTGTCACTCTCCTCAAAGCATGAAGAATATAGTGACCCCAAATGACTTCATGCTCTGACTCCTAGAGCCACCAACGCAGAGGGTCTAGGGGAAGAAGGCCTACAACTGGACAGAATTTTTTGCTGGCCCTTACACCATCAGTAAAGCACTCTCTTGGCCTCAGTTTCCTCTCTGTTGTTACTACAATCTTGCCTCAAACTTCCCTAAAGTAATGAGAGGGCAAAAGAGATCTTTAGTCAAATGTGGGTGACTTCGTTTCTGTACCCTGCTTTCTCACCTTTTGCTCTTTTTTCCTTCCCTCAAGCTTGTGATGAATTTGCCTCAAGACTATTAGTGTCTTTACCTGCTCACAGCCTTGTGAATCCCCCACCAAATAGCTTACATCCAATTTCAAACCAGTCAGAATAGGACGTGGGTATCTCAAGTCCCCTTAGTCAGAGGTTTAGTATTATTTTCCTCTGAGAAGCGATTCAGCATCTTACAGCTATCAACTGGGCTCTTGTTCACTCTTCCAAGTCACCCTTCCCCTCCTTCTCCCTGCAGGAACCCTTTGGGCCCAGGGGACTCCTGTGACTGAGAGTCTGAGCCTAGGCTCCTAATAAGTGCCACCAACCAGAGCCCACCCACTCCCACTATCCTCAAAGGCCAAGGTCCTGCCTGGCTCTTGACAGTTTCCTCTTGGGGGGTGAACGCCTGCCCTGCACCTCAGCCTAGTGGATTCCAGGACTGATATCTGATATGCGTGGGTAGACCTCCCACATAATGACTGACAGCCTGTCTACCAACCTGTGCTTCTCTGAATGCCCTACTCTTTGGTCCCATCCCAGGGCTCTCCTTAATGACAGACCACGGACTTTGAACCTTAGAGCCCCCCATCCTCACCACTTCTACCCACTTTGCCTGAAATGTGACGAGAGATAGTAGAACTGTTTGTTTGAGGGGCTGTGCCGCCTTCATGGGCCCTTCCAACTGGGTGTGCATTTTATCTTGTACACTCACAGTTGTTGTTGTTGTTGTTAGGTGCCATCAAGCCGATTCTGACTCATAGTGACCCCATATGACAGAGTAGAACTGCCTGATAGGGTTTTCTAGGCTGTAATATTTACAGAAGCAGATCACCAGGTCTTTTTTCCATGGAGCCACTGCATGGGTTTGAACCAACAACCTTTCAGTTAGCAGCCAAGCACTTAACCATTGTGCCATCAGGGCTCCTTTGAGTACAATGGATAAAACCGAGATAGAGTGAAGGGTGGGATTTTCCATTGATCTAACACTATCAAATTCCCATAACTCACCAAAGTTACAACCCAGAGAAGAGTCTTACTCTTGTACCATCAGTTTGTCATACTGTGGTAGCTTGAGTGTTGCTCTGATGCTGGAAGCCATGCCACCAGTATTTCAAATACTGGTAGGGTCACCCATGGTGTACACGTTAAAATGAGGCTTCCAGATTAAGACAGGCTAGTAAAAAGGACCTGGTGATCATCTTCTGAAAGAAGCTGGCCAGTGATAACCTTCTGGATAGCAGCCAAACATTTTCAGATACAGTTTTGGAAGATGAGCCCCTCAGGTTGGAAGGCACTCAAAATAGACTGGGGAAGAGCTGCCTCCTCCAGGTAGAGTTGCCCTTAATAATGTGAATGGAGCAAAGCTTTCAGGACTTTCATTTGCTGATGTGGCATGAAAAATGAGAAGAAACAGCTGCAAACATCTATTAAATGTTGGAACGTGGAATGTACAAAATATTAATCAAGGAAAATTGGAAGGTGTCAAAAATGAAATGGAACATTTGAAGATCCATATCCTAGGCATTAGTGAGCTGAAAAAAAACTGGTATTGGTCATTTTGAATCAGATACTCATATGGTCTACTATGTTGGGAATGACAAATTGAGGAGAGAAGGTGTCATATTCATTGTCAAATAGAATATTTCAAGAACTATTCTGAAGTACAAAGCTGTAAGTTATAGGATAATATCCATACACCTACAAGGAAGACCAGTTAATAAGACTATTATTCAAATTTATGCATCAACTACTAAGGCTAAAGATGAGGACATTGAAGATTTTTTTTACCAACTTCTGCAGTATGAAAATGATCAAATATGCAATAAAGCTGCATCAATAATTACCAATGATTGGAATGTGAAAGTTGGAAACAAAGAAAAAGGATCAGTAGTTGGAAAATACAGCCTTAGTGGTAGAAACAACACAGGGATCACATGATAGAATTTTGCAAGACCAAAGACTTCTTCATTGCAAATATCTTTTTTCAGCAACATAAACAGCAGCTACACATGGGGACCTTGCCAGATAAAATACACAGGAATCAAATTGACTACATCTGTGGGCCAGCTGTGGAACAGACCATCAATTGATCCTATGCAAGTTCAAGTCGAAGCTGAAGAAAATTAAAACAGTCCTTGAGTATATCCCACCTAAATTTAGAGACCATCTCAAGAATAGATTTCACACATTGAACACTAATGACTGAAGCCCAGATGAGTTGTGGGATGACATCAAGGATGATGTATGATGATAGATGAAAAAAGCAGAAGGTCATTAAAAAGACAAGAAAGAAAGAAAAGACCAAAAGGGATGTCAGGAGAGACTCTGAAACTTGCTCTTGAACGTAGAGTAGCTAAAGAAAAAGGAAGAAATGATGAAGTAAAAGAGCTGAACAGAAGATTTCAAAGGGTGGCTCCAGAAGACAAAGTAAATTATTATGATGAAATGCACAAAGACCTGGAGTTAGAAAACCAAAAGGGAAGAACACAGCATTTCTCAAGCTGCAATACCAAAGGATTCTATGGGCAAAATACTGAATGACACAGGAAGCATCAAAGAAGGTGGAAGGTGTCTTAGGCTGGGTTCTCTAGAGAGGCAAAACCAGTGAAGCGTATATATGCATACATATGTAGAGAGAGAGAGAGAGAGATTATCTCAAGGAAATGGCTCATGCGGTTGTAGAAGCTGGCAAGTTTCAAGTCCATAGGTCAGGTGTCAGGCTGGAGACTTCTCCTGACTCACATACGTGCAGGGGCTGATGAAACCAAGATCAGCAGGTCAGACGGAGGCCACTGGCTCAGGTAGCTGCAGGGGCTGACAAATCCCAAGATGGGCAGGAAATACAGCAAGCTTCTGGCTCAAGTCCCAAGAGCTGGAGGTCAGATGATGAAGAGCCGGATACAGGATCCAGAGCAAAAAAGTGAACTTTTCCACAACATCCATATGTATATATACTGGATGCAGGCCACTCCCCCGAGGAAACTCCCATTACAACTGATTGGCCAATCACATCATGGAGGATGATTACATCATTACATAACTGCCAAACCACTGAGAATCATGGCATCAAGTTGACACACAACCTGAACCATCACAGGTCACATCTTGTCAGCTTGGCACCTGTACATATCTCCTTAAACCATACACAATCTCTAAATAAAGGCAATTACAAAGTCATACTTGCACCTAGCATGATACAACTAACATGTGTACAATGGAAAATACACTATACCCATTTACATCTTATATTTTATAAGGGAAGGAAAAAAGCAAAAATAATTGCTATACTTATATATATATATACACTTATACATATATACATACATATATACACACATACATGTATAATAAAACAAGGAACAAATGTAACAATTACAGTTCTTGTTTCTGCAACTGCTCACTTGGTCATAACTGGTATTTAGAACTACCTTCTTCCAACACCCATTCCATCTTCCCTTTACTCTCAGCAAGCACCTGAGCTGGTCATGGTTCTTTGCTGGTGGGGTGACCCAAACTTACATTCCTGAAGGGTATGGGCCAATAGTAGTCATTTCAGAATTGGTTATGGCAGTTTTCCATTGACTTTAATCACAGAGCATGGTAGTACTAAGAGACACTCTAATGGATCTCCTGCATTCCAGACATATTCTTCTCCACCTCCATTATGTAATATCAATTTGATTTCCTCTTGGTAATCAGGATCAATCACATCAGCCAATATGGTAACCCCCTTCTTTGCCTATTAATCCAGAGGCATGGCAGCCCAAGGTGGTCAGGTGGCATTCTTAACTTCCAGTTTGATGGAATCCATGTTGTGTCTCCAGGAGGGGAGCTTCCTCCCTTCAGAACTAAGACCTCTAGACCTGCAGAGCCTAGAGTCACAGACAGGAAGTGAAAATTTTGTGACTGGGTCCCTAGGGTTAATAGTGAGTGGTGCCACTCCCATTTCCACCCCTTGATTCCTGGACCCATGAATCTTGGCTATGGGAGAAACAGCACCATATATTGCATGCTGCTTTAGAGCATATGCAGCATCCTGGAGAACACTGCCCCAACCCTGCAAAGTATTACCACCTAGCTGGTGCCATAATTGTGTCTTTTGGAGGCCATTCCATGGTTCTGTCAAGCCAGCTTCTTCAAGATGATGGGGAACCTGGAAAGAACAGTGAATTCCATGAGATTAGGCCCATTACCGTACTTCATTTGCTGTGAAGTGAGTCCCTTCATCCAAGGAAACCGTGCGGAATACTGTGATGGTGGATAAGGCATTCTGAGTCCATGGATGATAATTCTGGCAGAAGCATTGCATGCAGGGAAGACAAATCCATATCCAGAGTATCTATCCCAGTAAGAACAAAATGCTGCCCTTTCCATGATGGAAGTGGTCCAATATAATCAACTGCCACCAGGTTGCTGGCTGATCACCTCAACGAATGGTGCCATATAAGGGACTCAGAGTTGGTTTCTGCTGCTGGCAGATTGGACATTCAGCAGTGACTGTAGCCAAGTTGGACTTGATGAATGGAAGTCCATGTTGCTAACCTCATGCATAATCTCCATCCCTACTACCATTGCCACTTTGTTCATGGGCCCATTGGGCAATGATGGGAGTGGCTGGGGAAAGAAGATGACTGGTTTCCAAAGAACGTGTCTTCTTATCCACTTCGTTGTTAAAATCCTCCACTATCGAGGTCACCCTTTGGTGAGCATTCACATGAAACACAAATATCTTCACTTCTTTGGCCCATTCATAGAGGTCTCTCCACACACCTCTTCTTCATACTTCCTTGTCACCATTTTCCAATCATGTTCCTTCCAAGTCCCTGACCATCGGCTACAGCACATGAATCAGTATATAGTCACACACCTCACCATTTTTCCTTCTAAGCAAAGTGAACAAACAGGTGCACTGCTCGAAGTTCTGCCCATTGGTAGGATTCCTCTTCACCACTGTCCTTCAGGGAGGTCCCAGAAAGGGCTATAGTGCTGCTGCTGTCCACTTTTGAATGCTTCCTACATATTGTGCAGAACCATCTGTAAACCAGGTATGAGTTTCCCTTCCTAAGTCTAATGATCATAAGGAACTCTCCATGAAGGTCTTCTAGGCAACATGCCACTATAGACAGGTGTACCACGCCGTCCCCTCCACATCAAAGATCCAAAAAAATAAGTCAAACAGAGACAAATGTCAATCCTGAAACCCTAAGCATCAAATGAAGAGATAAAGAACTCAGGCAAGCACTGAATAGAATAAGAAACTGACAGAGAAAAGATAGTGAGGACAGATACATGCAGAGGTCCCCTATCAATTAACACAGCGTGGATCCGCCATCTTGGACTCCTGTCGGAGATTGGCAAACAGGGAATACGGGAAAGCAGCTTCATGGAGCTCCCAGTAGGAGACAGAACAACCAGTAACCAGAGATATATGCTTTCCCACCCCCCCCAAACCTTCTTCACCCCCACTCGGCCTCCTCTGCTTCCTGTGGCCACAGTCTCTTAGCCAGGAAGCACCGACTTCACCACTGTGCCACTTGGATTCCACCCACCTACACTGGTCGGCTCCCTGAGTGCCATCTGTTCATTGCTGGTATTGCTTTTTTCCACTTCTTTTGGTTTCTTCCATACCTCTCAACACCTCTCCCACCTTTCTCTCAAAAACCTGGCTCCAGGTGCCATCTTTGCTACTTCCTGAAGGCTGTGAAATGCCACTCAACTGTGGAACTGCTTCCTGGCCCAGGCTGCCACACTGGTGGGATCCCCGGGGCCTTTTCTTCATTTGATTTGCTTGTTTGTTTTCTTTTACTTTTCTCAGCTTGGGAGCCCCTTCTCAACAGGCAGTACTGCACGACTTCGGAGCTACTCGCTCAGTCTGTGCAGCTGGGCAGTGAGATTTCCTGCAAGCGTTTCTTTTTTCTTGCTTTTTTTTCTTTGTTTGTTTTGTTTTGTTTTTCTGTTTGTTCTGTTTTCCTTTCTCTCTTTTTCCCTTTTTGTCTTTCTTCATTTCTCACTTTCTCGTCTCTCCATACTTAACCTTCTTTTCCTGTCTCCTGAATACCTGGTGCTGTGTGACACCTCTACCCCGTCAAGCCAGGCTGTATTTCATGGCCTGGAAGCAACTTCCCCAGTCCTCGAAGCAGCACCAGTGAGATCCCTGGGACCCTTGCTTTTCTTTTTTCTTTTCTAATTTTTTATTTATTCATTTTTTTCTTTCAAGCTTTTTCTTTCTTTTTGTTTTTCTCCATTTCTCAGTCTCTCATTTCTCCACTCCAATGGGAAGCTCCCTGAACACTCTTTTTAATTTGTTTGTCTGTTTTAATGTTTTTGGCTTTTGTTCCTCTCTCCTCTCCTCTTTCCCATACCCATCTTACCTCCACACATCACAATCTCCCACTCCTTCCTGCCTACCTGCACCGTGCACTGAGCATCACATCCCTAAGCAGGACAGGCATGGCCTACTGGAACCTGCCCTGCACTGATTCCCAGCCCACCCCGTCGGCCCTAGTACGTGCCACTAACAACCCATCCCAACAACTCCCCTCCAGCTGGATCTGTCCTGCTATACCATAACTGAGAGGATGACCCTGCCCATTGGAGAAAGAGGTGAAAATTATCATGCCCACATCGAGCAAACCACAGAGAACACAGAGCCCACCTACTCAGACATAACCAACTAAAACAGAAAAGCATGACAAAACAAATCTACAATCAATAAACGAGGAAAATAACCACTGAATGCCCCGAAGATAGCAGACAATATCAAAACATATTTAAAAAAACAGGACAAGATGGTTCCAGTAGGCATCCAAAATAAAACACCAGATGACTTTCCAGTAGAAGAAAAGGCACTAGAACTACCTGATAGGGAATTCAAATCTCTAATATTCAGAGCTATCCAAGAGTTGAAGCAAAAAGCAGAGAAAAAGGAGGAAAAAATAGACAAATTCATGGAAAAGGCAGACAAATTCATGGAAAATACAGACAAAAAAATGGAAGAATTCAGGAAAATAATACAGGAACAAAATGCCAAAATAAATTCATGACTACAAATCATACAGAAACAACAGTTAGAAATCCAAAAGACAAACAACAAGATTTCAGAAATGGACAGTGTCATAGAAGGTCTGAGGAGCAGGTTTGAAACAATGGAGGACAGGATCAGCGAAATTGAAGACAAACACTTGGATACAATCTGTTTGAGGAAAAATCAAAAAAAAGAACAAAGAAAAATGAAGAAACCCTGAGAATTATGTGGGATACATACATAATGAGTGATCAGCATTCCAGAACGGGGAGAAAACAGAAAACACAGAGAGGATCATTGAATAACTGCTGACAGAAAACTTCCCCAATATCATGAAAGATGAAAAGCTGACCATCCAGCAAGTTCCATGAACCCACATAAGATATACCCTAAAAGAAACTCACCAAGGCATATCATAATCACACTCACTGAAACCAAAGACAGACAAAGAATCCTGAGAGCAGCTCAAGAAAAACAAAAAGTCACATACAGAGGAGAAACAATAAGACTAAGCTCAGATTATTTGGCAGAAACCATGCAGGCAAGAAGGCAATGGGATGACATATACAAAACCTTGAAAGAAAAAAATTGCTAGCCAAGAATAATATATCCTGCAAAACTGTTGCAAAAATATGATAATGAAATTAGGACATTTCCAAATAAACAGAAATTAAGTGACTATGTAAAAACCAAACCAAACTTACAACAATTATTAAAAAGAGTCCTTCAATCTGAGAACAAATAACATCAGACCATAGGCTGAATCTACAATGTGGGATTCATACCAGCCAGATACCAACCCAGGAAATGAACTCTCAAGGACTATGCAAAACCAAAAGAATTACAACGCTGGACCAGAGAGGTTAATCTGTAAGTGACAACAACAGCAGAACAATACAAGAGGAAATAAATGATGTAGGTATACAACCTTCTAATGGAGAGGATGGCAAGGCGATACCAAGTAATAATAGACTGGTTCAAACCTAGGAAGATAAAGGTAAATTTCAAGGTAATCATAAAGAAAGTTAACAAACTTACTTATCAAAATAAAGAAGAAAAACATAAAGTCTCAGTAAAAACAAAACCTACAAAAACAAAAGAAATTTGAAAAAATCCACAAACAAAAGGAATTCAGCACAGGAGAGTAAGCAGAACAAAGAAAATGTCAGCACCACAAAAAAAGCGCTACAGAATGACAGCAATAAACTCATACCTATCAATAATTACACTGACTGTAAATGGCCTAAATGCACCCATAAAGAGACAGAGAGTGAAAGAATGGATAAAAAAACAGGATCCATCAATATGCTGTCTACAAGAGACACACCTTAGAAACAAAGACATAAATTTATTAAAAATCAAAGGATGGAAAAAATAAGCAAACAGCTACCAAAAAAGAGCAGGAGTGGCAATACTAATCTCAGATAGAATAGACTTAAAAAAAAATCCACCATAAAATACAAAGAAAGACACTCTATAATGATTAAGGGGTTGATCCATCATGAGGACATACTCATAATAAACATCTACGCACTCAATGACAGGCCTTCAAAATACATAAAACAAACTCTAACAGTACTGAAAAGAGAAACTGAAAGTTCCATAATAATAGTAGAGACTTCAACACACCACTCCTGGTAAAGGACAGAACATCTAGAGAGAGACTCAACAAAGATACAGAAGACCTGAAGGGCACAATCAGCCAACTTGACCTCATAGACATATATAGAACACTCCAACCAATAGCTGCAAAGTATACATTCTTTTGTAATGCACATGGAACGTTCTCTAGAATAGGCCACATCAACAAGATCCAAAATGTTGAGACAATACAAAGTATCTTCTCTGACCACAATGCCATCAACGTAGAAATTAAGAACAAGAAGATCAAGGGAAAAAAATCAATTACATGGAAACTGAATAACACCCTGCTTAAAAACCACTGGGTAACAGAAGAAATCAAAGATGGAATTAAAAAATTTCTAGAATCAAACAAGAATGAAAACACATCATACCAGAACCTTTGGGACACAGCAAAGGCAATCCTCAGAAGACAATTTATAGCAATAGATGCACACATCAAAAAGAAAGAAAGAGACAAAATCAAAACATTAACTACACAACTCAAACAAATAGAAAGAGAACAGCAAAAAGAGCCCACAGCCACCAGAAGAAAGGAAATAACAAAGATCAGAGCAGAAATAAATGAAATAAATACTAGAAAAACAATAGAATCAACAAAACCAAAAGTTGGTTCTTTGAAAGAACCAACACAATTGACAAACCACTGTCCAAACTGACAAAAGAAAAACAGGAGAGGACACAATCAACCCAAATAAGAAATCAAATGGGGGACATTACAGCAGACCCAACTGAAATAAAAAGGATCATAACAGAGTATTATGAAAAACTATACTCCAACAAATTTGAAAACCTAGAGGAAATGAGTAAATTTCTAGAAACACACTACCTAGCCAAACTAACACAAAGTGATACTGAAAATCTGAACAGACCCATAACAAGAGAAGAGATTGAAAAGGTAATTAAAAAACTCCCAACCAAAAAAAGCCCTGGCCCAGATGGCTTCACTGGAGAATTCTACCAAACATGTGAGAAGAGTTTATACCAGTACTACTCAAACTATTTCAGAACATAGAGAAAGAAGCGACACTTTACAAATTCATTCTATGAAGCCAGCATAACCCTGATACCAAAACCAGGCAAAGATACCACAAAAAAAGAAAATTACAGACCAGTATCTCTCCTTAATATAGATGCAAAAATTCTCAACAAAATTCTAGCCAATAGAATTCAGCATTATATCAAAAAAATAATACACCGTGACCAAGTAGGATTCATACCAGGTATGCAAGGATGGTTCAACATTAGAAAATCAATCAACGTAATCCACCACATAAATAAAAGGAAAGAAAAGAATCACATGATCATCTCATTTGACACAGAAAAGGCATTTGACAAAGTCCAGCACCCATTCCTGATAAAAACGCTCAATAAAATAGGTATAGAAGGGAAATTTCTCAACATAATAAAGGGCATCTACGTAAAACCAACGACCAACATCATTCTTAATGGAGAGAGGCTGAAAACTTTCCCCTTGAGAACAGGGGCCCCACTCAAAACTAACAGCCTTTCAAGTCACTTTATTAATAGGCCAGAATAGCACACCCAAATGAGGAATATGTTGCCTCCAAAACCCAAAGAGGTCCACCAGGTGTTGTGCCTCCTTTTTAGTTGTAGGAGAGGTCATATGTAACAACTTATCCTTCACTTTAGAAGGAATATCTCGACATATCCCACACCATTGGACTCCTAGAAATTTCACTAGAAATTTGCCAACTGAAGGCAAACCGCTTGTGGTGATCCTTTGAAACTGAAATTGAGAAAAAGGCATTGGCCAGATCAATAACTGCATACCAGGTATCAGGAGATATATTAATTTGCTCAAGCAATGAAACCACATCTGGAATAGCAGCTGCAACTGGAGTCACCACTTGGTTAAGTTTATAGTGATCCACTGTCATTCTCCAAGATCCATCTGTTTTTCGCACAGGCCAAATAGGTGAGTTGAATGGGGATGTGCTGGGAATCATCTCCAGGAATGCAGTACTGCTTTTGGTTTACTATTTTCCTAGGTAGGGGCAGTTCTAATGGCTTCCACTTGGCTTTTCCTACCATAATAGCACTTACTCCACATGTCAAGGATCCAATGTGGGGGTTCTGCTAGTTGCTGAGTATATGTATTCCAATTATGCATTCTGGAACTAGGGAAATCACTATAGGATGGGCTCAGGGACCCACTGGACCCACGACACCATTAACAGCCTGACCTCCATACGCCCCTACTCTGACTAGTGGACCACAGTGACACTTGGGGTCTCCTGGAATTTGTGTCAGTTCAGACCCATTGTCAAGTAATCCTCAAAAAGTCTGACAATTTCCTTCTCCCCAGTGAATAGTCACTCTTGTAAAAGGCCATAGATCCCTTTAGGGAAAGCTGGAATAAAGATTCACAGTATAAATTTTTGGCAGTACCTTGGGGTCCTTCCTCAAGGGGACCTAGCCTCCCTTTCATTCAAGGGGCTGTGGGTCTGTAAACTGGCTCAAGTCTGGGAATTGACTGAGCGGCCATGACTCTATTCTGGTGATTAGACTGCCATTTATTTGACCTAGAATTCTTCTGCTTGTACAGATTAAGGAAATATTTAATAGGTTTCCTATCTATTTCACTCCTAGAGACACCATGACTAAGTAGCCAGTCCCATAAGTCCACATGAGTCAGACTATTCTGATTGTTTTGACTCTGCTACCTGTTACAGTAACCACACCCCTTTGTCAATTAAGTACCACCACTTGGCCCCTACCACCACAGGGTCCAATCAGCTCAATTGTAGTTCAGTGTCTTAATTTAGTTAGGGCAGTTCCCACTGTCACATCTGACTTACATAAAATAGCAATCACAGCAGTCTTCAGTGATGCTGGGGTTCCTTTCACAAATTTGTCCCTCACCGTTGTGGTAAGAAGTGTGCCCACCCATGGGTGGGTCTGGTTCCAACCTGATAAATCAACTTAACATGCCTATTTCCTTAAGCCTCTGGATATCTTCATCTAAAGTACACCAAGGCAGGTGTGGCCTTCAACTTGATTTAGTGGAGGCCACAGCTTAATCCATGCTTCAGTGAACCAACCAAACAAACTATCTGATTATTTTCTAACCTCCCAAGCTGAAACATTGAATAAAGAATCTATGCTTAGGTGGCCCATATCAATAAACTCACATGGATCCAACCATATGTTCCTTTCACCATTATCCCACACCCTTAATAGCCATTCCCACACATATTCCCCAGGTTTCTGTTTGTATATATTAGAAAAATCAAGCAGTTCTTTTGGAGTATCTCTTCCTGGATCACACTTTGTACTTCATCTTTTGGGGCTCGCTGGGATTTCAGTCTAGTTACAAGTGTGGAAACCAAAATGGGTGGTGGGGGTGGGACCTGGGGACATTCAGCAATGTCTTATGAGGCATCTACCCCAGGTGATACCCCAGGCAATGACTCAGACACTGCCCCAGGCAATGACTCAGACCCTGCCCCAGGCCATATCTCAGACAAAGGCTCTTCAGATGTGGCTGGGTTAATCTCTTCAGATAGGGGTGAAGGAGTAATAGTTTTACTGGGGAGAGTGGCTCAGCAGAAAGAGATGGACTAATCTCCTCAGATGGGAGTAAGAGGGCTGGTTCTGTTGACAGGAGTGATTCAATGAAATTTAGAGGCTCAGTGTCCTCAACTTCCTGATTATCTACTCATATGTTCCCATCCCAAGTTTCAGGATACCATTTCTTCCCAATGAATACCCTCACTTTAACTTCAGACACCATTCAAGGTTGGAAATTCAGATGGCATTGTAATTCAGTCACTCTTACAATAAGACTCTGGGTTTGGTTTTTGGCAATAGCAGCTCTGTAACACCAGAAATAAGGCTTTCTTTCAGGGCACAAGTGGCAACTTTGAGGTATTTTATGCAGCGCTTGAGCTGTGACTCTGAAGCCCTGAGCTCATCTCTTTCTTTCACTACTTTGTCTAGTGAAAGTAGGACCAAACAACCAGCTTCCGTATATTTCTCATTCTGACAAAATTGTAGAAAATTATCAAACATACAATCACCCAGAGCCTCATTGATCTCAAGATCAGCAGGTAAGATGGCATGCCACTGGCTCACAGGTTGTGGAGGCTGACAAATCCCAAGACTAGCAGGCAATACAGCAGGCCACTGGCTCCAGTTCCAAGAACTGGAGGTCCAGTGATGACAAGCCAGATTCAGGCACCAGAGCAAACAAGCAAGCTTTTCCACAGTGTCCATATATATTGGATGCAGGCCACACCCCTGAAGAAACTCCTATTACTACTGATTGGCTGATCATATCAGATCACATCATGGTAGATGATTATATCATTACATAACTGCCAAATTACATCATTACATAACTGCCGAACCACTGAGAATCATGGCCCAGCCAAGTTGACACACAACCTTAACCTACCCAAAAGGAATACAAGAGTCGCTGTAACAAAAAGAACTGGTCGACATTCAACCACTTTAGGAAGTAGCATGTGATCAAGAAACGATGGTACTGAAGGAAGAAGTCCAAGCTGCACTGATAGCACTGGTGAAAAACAAGGCTCCAGGAATTGATGGAATATTAATTGAGATGTTTCAGCAAATGGATGTAACGCTGGAAACACTCACTCATCTATGCCAAGAAATTTGAAAGACAGCTACCTGGCCAACCAACTGGAAGAGATCCATATATGTGCCCATTCCAAAGAAAGGTGATCCAACAGAATGCAGAAATTATCAAACAATATCGTTAATATCACATGCAAGTAAAAATTTGCTGAAGATCACTCAAAAGCGGCTGCAGAAGTGCATCTACAGGGAACTGCCAGAAATTCAAGCCAGATTCAGAAGAGGACATGGACTTTGGGATATTATTGTTGATGTCAGGTGGATCTTGGCTGAAAGCAGAGAATACCAGAAATATGTTTACCTATGTTTTACTGACTATGCAAAGGCATCCAACTGTGTGAATCATAACAAACTATGGATAACATTGCAAAGAATGGGAATTCCAGAACACTTAATTATGCTCATGAGGAACCTGTAGGTAGATCAAGAGGCAGTCATTCAGACAGAACAATGGGATACTGCATGGTTTAAAATCAGAAAAGGTGTGCGTCACAGTTGTATTCTTTCACTATGCTTATTTAATCTGTATGCTGAATAAATAATCTGAGAAGCTAGACTATAAGAAGAAGAATGTGGCATCAGGACTGGAGGAGGACTCATTAACAACCTGCAATGTGCAGATGACACAGTTTTGCTTGCTGAAAGTGAAGAGGACTTGAAGCACTTACTGATGAAGATCAAAGCCTACAGCCTTCAGTATGGATTATATCTCAACATAAAGAAAACAAAAATCCTAAGAACTGGACCAATAAACAATATCATGATAAATGGAGAAAATATTGAAGTTGTCAAGGATTTCATTTCACTTGTATACATCAACATCCCTGGAAGCAGCAGTCATGAAATCAAACAATATATTGCATTGGGCAAATCTACTGTGAAAGACGTCTTTAAAGTGTTGAAAAGCAAAGACGTCACCTTGAAGACTAACGTGTACCTGGCCCAAGCCATGGTATTTTCAGTCACCACATATACATGCGAAAGTTGGACAATGAATAAGGAAGACCAAAGAAGAACTGATGCATTTGAATTATGGTGTTGGCAAAGAATACTGAATATACCATGGACTGCCAGAAGAATGAATACATCTGACTTAGTACTTAGACACTAGGACTGAACTACTGGACTTGAAGGTTAAGGCCCATAGTCTCAGGGTACATCTAGGTCAATTAGCAAAAATCAGTTTATAAAAATAATGTTCTACATCCTATCCTGATGAGTAGTGTCTGGGGTCTTAACACCTTGTGAGTGGTCATTTATAACGCAACTGTTGGTCTCCTCACCTGGAGCAAAGGAGAACAAAGAAAACCAAAGACTCAAGGAAGCAATTAGTACACAGGACTAATGGCCCACATGAACCACAGCTTCCTTTAATCTGAGACCAGAAGAACTAGTGGTGCCTGGCTACAACTATCAACCACTCTGACCCAGATCACAATAGAAGGTCCTGGTTACAATGGGTAAAAAATGCAGAACAAAATTAAAAAAAAAAAAAAAAAAAAGACCAGACTTACTGGATTCAAAGAGACTGGAGGATCCCCTGAAACTATTGGGCTAAGGTAACCTTCTAACTTAAAACTGAAGACACTCCCAGAGGCCACCTTTCAGTCAAATAATAGACAGGGCTATAAAATAAACAATAACACCCATGAAGAATGTGTTCCTTAGAATAATCAACTTTACGACACCAAAGGGGCAACATTTGCCCAAAACCAAAGATGAGAAGGCAGGGAAGGATAGGGAAACTGGACTAGTGGAAATGGGGTACCCAAAGAGGAAATGGGGAGAGTGCTGACACTTTGTGAGGATTGCAACCAATGTTACAGAACAATTTGTGTAAGAATCATTGATTGGAAAACTAATTTATTATACAACCTTTCACCTAAAGCACAATAAAATGTTTTTTTTTTTTAAAAAAAATCTGTCTTGGAAGAAATACAGCCAGAATGCTCCTTAGAAGCAAGGATGGTGAAACTTCGTCTCGTGTACTTTGGACATGTCATCAGGAGGGATCGGTCCCTGGAGAAGGACATCATGCTTGGTAAAGCAGAGGGTCAGCAAAAAAGAAGACTCTCAACAAGATGGATTGACACAGTGGCCGCAACAATGGGCTCAAACATAACAATGATTATGGGGATGGCACAGGACCGGGCATCATTTCATTCTGTTGTGCTTGGGATCACTGCGAGTCGGAATAACTTGAGGGCACCTACCAACAACAGCAAATGGCTGACTCATACTCTACTGCATGTATATACATATTTTGTTTATCCATTCATCTGTTGATGGACACGTAATTTTTTTCCACCTTTTGGCTATTTATTGTGTATAGTGCCACTATGAACATTTGAGTACAAGTATCTGTTTGCAATTTATTTTTCTTTTTTGGCAATACATATACCTAGGACTGGAATTGCTGCGTGGTATGGTAGTTCTATGTTTAACCTTTTGAGGAACAGTCAAACTGTTTTCCGCAGTGACTGCACCATTATGTTCCTACCAGCAATGCACAAGGGTTCCAATTTCTCCACATCATCTCCAATACTTGTTAATTTCTCTTTTTTTTTTTTTTTAACAATAGCCTTCCTAATGGGTGTCCAGTGGTATCTCATTGTGGTTTAGATTTACATTTTCCTAATGACTAATTATATTGAGCATCCTTCCACATGCTTATTGGCCATTTGTATGTCTTCTTTGAAGAAATGTCTTTTCAAGCCCTTTGCCCAGTTTTTAATTATGTTGTTTGTGTTTTTGTTGTTCTTGTTGTCGAGTTGTAAGAGTTCTTTATATATTCTGGTTACCTGGTGGTGCAGTAAGAGCTCAGATGCTAACCAAAAGGTTGGCAGTTCGAATCCACCAGGCGCTCCTTGGAAACCCTGTGGGGCAGTTCTACTTTGTCCTATAGGGTCGCTATGAGTCGGAATTGACTCGATGGCAACAGGTTTGGTTTTAGGTTTTAATCCCTTATCGGATACAGTGAAATCTGTGCGAGCTGGAACTCAATAAGACTGCCTTGTTTTTGGCTCTTGTAAATTTTCTGCCTTTGACAGGGTGCAGTCTTACAATTTTTCTATCACTCATTTTAATAGAAAATATTCAAGTTTTCCTTCTCGGACAGGTTTCCGCCTTACACAGGTTCCGGCTTTCACAGGTTTTACTGTATATGATTTTCAAATATTTTCTCCCACTCTGTGAGTTGTCTTTCCATTCTTATTTGCCCCATCACTTCTTTCAAGGTTGCTGTGGGCAGACATGGGGTAAGATAATAGATGTGACAACAATGGTATAAATTGCTATGTTAATCATGGACAATTGTTTTCTTATAGTATCTCTCCTTCCTCAGTGAGACAATAGATCAAATTCAAACTCTTCTTTATAGATCTGGAGCCCCACACTCATCATATAATTAATGATGTTTCTTTCCTTCCTGGTGATAAATAAATGGGATTAGCAAAACTACTGTTGAATGTACTTAGATAGATCACAGTAAGGTCCATGTGTACCTTTACTAAAAGAATAAATTATGTAGCAGAAACAGACCATGTAATGCTCAGAAAATCCCTATGGGAAGTCTCCTTCTATCCAAAAGTTATACTTGGTTACTGTTTTAATGCTTCTATCAGAGATGAACCTGCTTCAAGCGAAATTAACAAACATTACCAAGACTCATCATTTCTGCTCCAGGTAGGGAAAAGGTTGAGTGCCTTCCCTGAGAAGTCCTCACTGAACCCAGTCCATGAGCCTGGTCGTGAGCTATAGGTAAACTCATGTATGTTCATCTTCAAGATGAAGTAAATGGGCGTCCAGAACTTCTCAGATCTTCAGCCAAAGAAGTTCACCTCACCAGCAGAGGGCTGAAATCATGGTGAGTAAAATCTAAATGTTGTTTAGCATTATGTTAAATAGAGAATAAAGGGGGCAGTGGGCAAATCCTTTGACAGGGCTCTACCTTTAAGTGTCCTAGTACGGGTCTTATTGTCCATTTATAAATAATCCAAATGAAGCCTGGCCTAGTGAACGGAAATTTTGTAAAAGTCCTAAAACACATCTCAAGGTCACTCATGATTAGCTGCCAAGGCTATCAAGTGTGGTCATGTCTGCTCCTGATAAATAATTACACTTGGTCTTTAGCTGAACACATCTGGGTAGTATTATTAGTAGTAAACTATCTCCTATGGATTAGACATGCCAAAGCTGGGATGTGAAGCAAGGGGAAGAGAAAAAGTCTCTTATGTGATGTCACAACACCGCACATTAAGATAGGAATCGTGTTCTCCAGCCATGGGTGGTGATTTACGTATGAGCACTGCAGTTATTTGGGGTAGTTCACTCTGAAACCAATATGGAAGGTGAAATCCCAGGGGGCTCCTCCCCATAACCCTGACTTCCTATTGGAACATGTTCAATTTAATATGAGCCAGAGCATAAAAGAACATGGAGTGGGTAGAGAAGAACTTCTGAAGCATAACTTCAAAGTTAGATACCACAAAGGAAAAGACTGAGATAGCTAACAACATAGAAAATTTAAAGATCTTAATATCATACATAAAACTGAAAGCCAGGTGATAAACTAAGAAACAAATATTTGGAATGTATTACAGATCAATAAGATAAAGATGAACATTCCATTGTATTTTTAAGAAAGAACTAGGCAAAGGACATGAATAGGCAATTCATAAAAGAAGATGGCCAAAAAGATGAGAAAATATGTTTAACTATTAATCAAAAAAGAACAATTTTTTTTATGAGATGTCATGTTTTAGCTAGATACATGAAGCCTGAAAATACCCAAATACTTAGTGTTGACAAAGGTGTAAGGATATGGAAATATAAATTGGTACAATCTTTGTGGAAGGAGATATGATTAAAATGTTTAAAGTACATACCCTTTGATCCAGAAATTCCTTCTCTAGAAATTTATCCTAAGTAAATAATGGGCAAATATGTACGTCTATGGATATTCTTCACAGTACCTCTAGAAATAGTTAAAAATTAGAAACAGTGGAGAATTTTTTAAGTTTATGGTGCACCCAACTATGCAACTATTAATTTTTTAATGTGTACAATATATTGTTAAATGGGAAAAATTACAAAACAGCATGTATATTACAATCCCATTTTTAGAACTATAAATACACAGTGCATATAAACCAACAAATGTAAATACATGCATGTGTATAAAACAAAACAAAAAAATTTGAGAAGGATATATACCAAAATGCTAATATTACCAATGTTATTGAGCATTTACTGTGTGCCAGGTACTGCTTTAAGCTCTTTATGTATATTAATTTATTTATTCCTCACAACAATCTTGGAAGATAGTTTACTGTTATTATCGTTTCAGTTTTATAGAAGAAGAAACTGAGGCACAGAGAGGTCAAGTAAGTCTTCTAATAAAGAATTTGATCCCAGCAACCTGGCAGCAGTATCTGCACACCTAACACAACAGTAACATTGATTACATTGGGTGGGATTAGAGGTGACAGTCACTTCTTTATACCTTTTGGTAATGTGTGAATTTTTCACAATGAGCATATGTTACTTCTACAGTTGAGAAGAAAAAAAAAGCTATTACTGCTCAGGGGCAGGGAGCAACTAGGAATGCAAAACAGTTTGGGGGAGGAAATCACAGAAAACGTTTCAAAGTCAAATCTAAATTGAGATCATGGGCATCACTGCTTGTCTCCAGATGGGGCTGTGGGCCATACACTATATTGAGCAGAAGGCTGATACATCAGTGTTTTGCAAACATTTTGACCAAGATCCCTAGAGTAAGAAGTACATTTTACATCATGACCTAGCATACATCTGTGTGTATATGCAACAGAAATAAAACAAAATAAAATATTTTATCTTTTGAAAATTGGTCACAACCTACTATATTGAATTCACCACCAATTAGCCCCAAATGAAAAACTTTTAGATGACTATGAAGAAGCAATAATTGTTATGATTGATTGACAATGTGGCTGTTGGGCCCTTTCTCTAACTTCTGACAAAGCTTGGTGTCTGGCGTTTAGAGTGTTATTCTACTTATACATTCTGACTTCACAATGTATCTGCCACAGAGCTTGCACATCCACCTCTCAGGTGGCCAGTGTTCAAAACTGGGGAAAGCCCACAGCCTTTTGAGGTTCTGGCATACCGTGCATAAGGTAACTGACATAAAGCTCACCAGCTCCCAGAGCCTAGAAGAACCTGTAATCTGCTCAGAGTTGAGGTAACATTCATTGCCCTTGTCATTTAAGGAGTCCTCAGAGGTCCCCTCTCCCCAGAAAGGCTCAGTTCTGGGGATGGAGCCTTGCAATTCCGTGGAGCACAGTTAGTGAAGGCTGCTTGGAGCAGTCAGCAGGAGCCTCCCAGTAACTGCAGGAGACCCTCTCTGATCTTGATTCAAGACAGGTTGCACAGAGATTGGCATCCCCATGTTCAAGCAACGAGCAACCACAACTCCGAAGAACACCAAGTCTCAAAGACCTCTGGTTAGATGAGCAATATCTGTGTACCCCGTCTCTGGTTTCACAAGGTACATTGCAATGATATTCCCTCACCTACCCCATTCAACAAATAATGTACCAAGCACTCTGCTAGGTCCTGCGAATATAAAAACAGACCAAATCCATATTATCAAGGAACTTGTGGACCAGAAAGGGAAGCGGAAAATTAACCACACTAATGAAGCTATAATTATGAACTCAGAAAGGGCACTGAGGGAAAAACAGCTGTGTGCTTTGAAAATATCACTGTAGCAGCAGCATGCAGAATAGGTTACAGGAAACTCAGACTAGATGAGGGAAGACCAGTTCTTAGGCTATCACAAGATGCCCAGGGGAGACAGAGGATAGCTGGCATAGTGCTGCACAGCAGAAAGAGAACCAAAATAGTTCCGGTCCTGCCTCTGTCACAAATGAACTATGTGACCTTGGGCAAGACAACCTTTCTGGGCCCCAAACTTGCATATGCCAAGAATCTATTTCACAGGGGATTATTATTATGGGGATTAAAAGAGGAAAAAGGCCTGAAAATTATAAAATGCTACACTTTTACATAAAAAGTGCTGTTTTTTGTGGTAGACAGACTTTTAAGATGGTCCCCAGTAATGATTCTGCCTCCTAGTATTCACATGCTTGTGTAATTCTCTCCCTTGAATACTGGCTGGGCCCAGTGACTTTCTTCTACAGAATACAATATGACAAAAAAAAAAAAAGGATTTTAGTCCTATGATGAAGTCACTGAAGACTGGCTTCCATCTTGCTGGCAGACTCTATTGCCTTATATAAGCTTTGATGAAGCAAGCTGTCAGGTTGGAAAGAGCCACATGACAAGGAATTGAGGACTTGCCAACAGTCAGCAGAGAATTGAAATCCTCAGTTCAATAACCCATGAGGAATTAAATCCTGCCAACAACCATGTAAATGAGTTTGGAAGCAGATGCTTCCCCAGTTGAACCATGACATGACTACAATCCTAGCCAACACCTCGATTGCAGCTTGTGAGTGACCATGAAGCAGGGACCTAGCTAAGCTGTGCCTGGATTCCAATAAATGTTGTTTAAAGGCACTAAGTTTTGAGGTGATCTGTTTTGTAGCAATGGGTAACTAATACATTATTATTATTAGCATATAAAACATGAATTATCATAATTACTACTATTATTAGCATTGGGAGTAGGAGTTTTTTAATGCAAGAAGAGCCAATGGAGGTTTTTCAAATTAGCAAATACTTGGGTGGAGTAGCAGAAGGTTGGTCAAGAAATCTGTATTTTTTTAGAAAACTGTTCAGGTGATTCTGGTTGGTATATTTGCCCAATCTTAGAATCCCAGGATTCAGGGCAGTGGTAAAGTGGCAATGGTGAATTTAGGGGTCTGGTCTCCCAAGAATAGCTGCCACTCTACCCTCAATTCCACAAGGGCTTCCAGGTGGGTAATTCCTACACTGAAGCCATCCCTCTCTGGACAAAGTGAGAGCATTGTCAGTGAAGTGCAGCCACTCTGCCTTGGTCATGCCCTCCGGGTAGGTAGCATTGACACAGCCATAGACAAATGATCTCTTGGAGCCTCCAACAGCAAAGGACTGCCTTACCATCATACCACCCATGGGCACCTGCCCTCTGCGGAAACCTTTGACTTGGACCATGCCCTTAATTCCACCTACTCATTTCATAATACAGGATGTGTCTTAGATATCTAGTGCTGTTATAACAGAAATACCACAAGTGGATGGCTTTAACAAACAGAAATTTATTCTCTCAAGTCTAGGAGGCTAGAAGTCTGAATCCAGGGCGCCAGCTCCAGGGGAAGGCTTTTTTCTCTGTCAACGCTGGGGTAAGGTCCTTGTCATCAATCTTCCCCAGGTCTAGGAGCTTCTCAGCACAGGGACCCCAAGTCCAAAGGATGCACTCCGCTCCTGGCTCTTTTTCCTTGGTAGTAATGAGGTCCCTCCCCTCTTTGCTCACTTCTCTCTTTTATATCTCAAAAGAGATTGATTCAAGATACAACCTAATCCTGTAGATTGAGTCCTGCCTCATTATCATAACTGCCTCTAATCCTGCCTCATTAACATCACAGAGGTTAGGATTTACAACACGTAGGATAATCACATCAGATCACAAAATGGTGGACAGTTACACAATACTGGGAATCATGGCCAAGCCAAGTTGACACACATTTTGGGAGGACATAATTCAATCCATAACAGGATGTTAAGCCTGGGGGCTCAAATTGCTCTGTGCAACTCACTGGACCACTAGCTCCCAAAGTACAGAGATACCTGAGGTGGCACCCAAACAAACATTTTTTTACTTGAATAGTTGTGTACTCATTGTACATCTGAAAAAACATAACTACCATGTCAATTCCATATTTCTGCAAATATTGTTGCTTAAATCAAAGTTAAAGTAAAAAAAATAAAGTAATACAAATTGTTTCCTTCTTCTTCCTCTTCCCTTTGTCAAAGCCAAGCAATCAGCTGGCATTACCTGGATGTACATTTACAGTGCACCCAGCAGAGGTAAAGGGGGAGGGAGGAGAATCCAGTGCATACAGGGGTGTTGAGCAACATAAGTAAAAAATATTGTGGAAAATGGGAGTCACATTTCTCACTGTCAAAAAGGAAAATGGAGAAGGCTAGAATTAACCCTCTAGTGCTGGATTGGTATTATAAGAATCAGTTTTTAATATATGGAGACAGAAAGATAGATACATATGTAAATATAACTATATGTGTGTGTATATGTGCCTGTATGTATTTATATTCATATGGTGGCGCAGTGGTTAAGAGCTCGGGTGCTAACAAAAAGGTCAGCAGTTCGAATCCATCAGCCACTCCTTGGAAACTACATGGGGCAGTTCTATTCTGTCCTAGAGGGTCACTACGAGTCAGAATCGACTCAACAGCAATGGGTTTGGTTTGGGTTTTATGTATTTCCTAGCTCTCTCCACTGAGATAACGTATCTTTCTTATTCAGCTCTGGGGCCCAGATTAGTTATATAGGTCCTGGAATTAAATAACTGATTGATTCCCAGGTCTAGATGGTTCTAACATCAGTGCTCTTTCTCCCACACTACCACTCTCTCCTGGTATTGGTCCTAGTCCTCCATACTGATGGTTCCCCATCGCTATCTCCAGCCCCAAAATCCTGCCATCTAAGCTAATTTCCAGCTGGTTGTCAGATGCCGGGAGGTGGGCCCTGCACAATCCTGGAATGTTACTGCTGAGCCCTTTTAGAGCAATGCACTAGCCCCTGAGCTGCCCTTGCACAGGGATTAAGTTGGAAAGCCCCTGTGCTCTCTTCAAATCCCCATCATCAAATCCCTCCTCATTTGTCCTTGCTGTTTCCTTATTTTGTCTTTTGTCCTTAAGGCTGATTCTGATATTTCCTTTACTTATCTTCAGCCTCAGCATTTCAGTATTCATGATCAGCAAACAATTTTTACTTCATTCCTTGAATCACTCACTGAATGAGTGCATGACTGCACCAATTCTGGAACTACCTTAGTTGTGAAATCGCTGTACTTCACTCAAAGCCAGTGTGTGACACCCATATAAATGTCCATCAGGTACCTCAGACTCAAAACGTCCAAAGCAAAGCTTATGGGCTCTCTCCATACCATCGCCCCCTTCTGTATCCAAATTTGGTTAATGAACCTTGAGCCTTCCTACTTCTGTATCACCATCTCCACCTCAGAATCTCTCATCAACTCCTATATCTGGAATCCAGTCACTTCTCCAAACCCACCCAGAGGTACCACAGAAGAAAAGACCTGGTGATTTGCTTCTGTGAACATTATAACCAAGAGTCAGAGTTGACTTGATGGCAACAAACAACAACTCCCACTTAGGTCAAAGCCATCATCATCTCTCAGGTGACATGTTGCAGAAGCCTCCTACCAGGTCTCCTTGCTTCCACCTTTGTTCCCTCATCAGCCAGAGTAATCCTTTTAAAATTGAAGTCATATTATGCCATTCCTCTTCTCTAAACTTTGCAGTGGCTCTTCATTTTAATCAGAGTAAAAAACAAAATATTTAAAACAACCAAGAAAGCCCTACAGATTCTGCACGCGTGCACACACACACACACACACACGCACACGCACGTCCCCCAGTGACCATTCTGACCTACTCCTCTCCTTGGCTCATTCTACCCAAGCCACACTGGCCCCTTGCAGTTTGTCAAACATGCCAGGTAGATTTTCCTTAAAGCCTTTGCTCAGCTGTCCCCTCTCCCTGGAATTCTCTTCCCCAGATAGCCTCTTGGCCAAATCCCTCACCTGCTTCAAGTCTTTGCTCAACTCTCACCTTCTTGATGAAGTGCCCCCTATTTGCACCATATTCCCCCTTACCCTGCTCTACTGTCTTTTCCTCTACTTTCTTAAATTGCAGTTGTCAGCTTCTAACATATTATTTATTTATGTATTTTGTTTATTGTCTGTCTCCCCATCTCTCCCCTCTAGAAAGTGGTTTGCCAAGAGCAGGGATCTTTGTCTGTTTTGTTCACTAACATGTCCTAAAATCCTAAAAGGATATACTACCAAAAGCAAACATGTTAAGCACTCAGAGACGTATGTTGGGCACTCAATAAATATTCATTGAACATATAGGTCACTTATACACAGCAGAGTATTCCTTACATTCAACATGCATTCCCTCAACTCTGCCTTTGTTTATTCTCTTCTTTCTGCCTGCTACAATCCCCTTCTCTTCATGACCAAAAGTCCTACTCTTACTTCAAGGCCAATTATTTGCTCCTATAAATTCTGTCAGAGATGTGTCTTGACTCCATCACCTTCTTTCCATTTCCACAGCTACTCTTAGTTCATGGCCTCCTCACTCGCTATCAGTCAGAATCAACTCAGCGCCAATGGGTTTGGTTGTTTTTTGGTTTACTCCTCACCTGGATTATTCCAACAGCCTCCAACTGGTCATTCTGCCACCAAATTCTTCCCACTTCCAGTAGATCCTTCACATTTGTCCCAGAACAATCTTTTCTAAACAGACATCCAATCTCATCATTCCTGTTTAAAGCCCTCTAGGAGAGTTGCGTCAGATCTTCAAGATCTCAGCAATGTTATTTAAGCCATTTCAGAGGAGAGAGAGGAAAAGCTTCTGAAGTCTAAAAAGTCAGCATAGCATTTGAAAAGTAAAACTTGGGAAAATCCCATATAAGAAAAAAGAACACTAAAACCATACAACTTAAAATATTATAGGAAAAAAAATAGAATCAAAAACATCAATACCATTAGCACCTTCCCCCCACAAATTATATAATAAAACTCAAACAACGTAGCATGGCCTTGCCAGCCCTTCACAGTCAAACCTCAAAGTACTCTTACAGTTTCGTTTCCTGATGTTCTCCCTTTCTGCCCCCTCCTTCCTCAACTTTCACTGTTAGACAGCAGAGTGTTCCTTACGTTTACCACGCATTCCCTCAACTCTATGCCTTTGTTTATTCTCTTCTTTCTGCCTGCTACAATCCTCTTCTCTTCATGACCAAAAGTCCTACTCTTACCTCAAGGCCAAGATCAAAGATTATATCCTCTATATGGGAAACTCCGACCCCACCCCACCTGTGTCCATCCATCCATTCAATTCATCCAATAAAAATATAATGAGCACCTCTATGTCCCAGGCACAAGACATTCAAAGGTCAACAAAGGAGACATGAGTTCTGACATCAAGAAATTTATAATCTAGGGGAGAAAGACCAACATTCAACAAGTAAATAATAACAGATAACACCTATGTAGACTTGCTGTGTACCACGCACTATTTTAACTAGTTCGCATTCTCACTTCTCTTAGATAAATACTATTATAGATTGAATTGTGTCCCCCAAAAATATGTGTTGTAAATCCTAACGTCTATGCTTGTGGTTATAATCCCACTTGGGAATGGGTTGTCTTTGTTATGTTAATGAGGCAGGATTACAGCAGTACTGGATAACTAAGACAAGTACTATTTGTATCTTAGGTTTATATATAAGAAAACAGAGGCACAGAAATGTAACGTAACCTTCCATAGGCACACAGCTAGAAACCAGTGGAACCAGTTTTTGAACTCAGCTGACCTAGTTCCAAAGTCCATATTCATAACCACTCCCCAGTACAGCAGGACAGTGACTTTGAAAAGAGTAAACAGAGATGTGATGGAGAGTAACCAGGACAGGGAGAGGGGAGTGTCAGTTTAAAGCTGTGCTGTCTAATACAGTATCCACTGGCCACGTGTGGCTACTGGGTACTAGAAATGTGGCCAGTCCAGACTGAGATGTGTTGTAAGTATAAAGTACACACCAGATTTCAAAGACTTAGTATTAAAAAAAAGAATGTAAAAGATGTTATTAATAATTTTATACTAGTTACAAGTTAAAATAATAATAGTTTGATATACTGGGTTAAATAAAACATATTGTTAAAATTATTTTTGCATGTTTCTTTTTATTGTTTTTAATGTGGCCACTAGACAGTTTAAAATTACTTAAGTGGCTTAGAGCCCTGGTGGCACAGTGGATAAGAGCTTGGCTGCTAACCAGAAAAGGTCAGCAGTTCAAATCCACTAGCCGCTCCTTGCAAACCCTATGGGGCAGTTCTACTCTGTCCTATAGGGTTGTTATGAGTCAGAATCGACTTGATGGCAACGGGTTAGTTTTTTTGGTTTTTGTGGCTTATTTCATATTTCTGTTGGACAGCACTGCTTTAGATAAAGGGGTCTGGGAAGACTTTGCTGAAAAGGTGACATTTCCAATTTTCCTAGATTCATACTTCATACATTCCATGTTCAGATATCTAATAGATGTTTGTAGCTGTTTCTTCTCATTTTGAGTCGTGCCACATCAGCAAATGAAGGTCCTGAAAGCTTTACTCCACCCATGTCATTAAGGTCGACTGTACTTGGAACCAGCTCTTCCCCAGTCGTATTTTAAGTGCCTTCGAACCTGAGTGGATATCTTCCAACACTGTATCTGCAAAGGTTCAGCTGCTATTCATAAGGTTTTCACTGGTCTATTTTTTAAGAAGTAGACCACCAGGTCCTTCTTCCTAGTCTGTCTTAGTCTGGAAGCTCTGCTAAAACTTGTCCACCATAGGTGACCTTGCTGGTATTTGAAATACTAGTGGCATAGCTTCCAGCATCAGAGCAACATGCAAGCCACCACAGTATGACAAACTGACAGACGAGTGACAGAGAGATGAGCATCTTTGGAGAAAATCAAATGTTCTATTTTGGATATGTTAATTTTGAAATGTCTATTAGATATACCAGTGCAAATGTTGGGTAGGCAAGTGTATATACAAGTCTAGGTTGGAGACGTAAATTTGAAGTACATGTATTAAAGCCCTGGAATTGGATGACGTTATCTAGGAAGAGAGGGTAGACATATAAAAGTAAATACCTAGTCTGTGTCCTAAGGCATATCAACATTTACAGAAGTAGTTTTTAAAGGGAGGTCCAGGAGATAAAAACGATTATAATAATATTAAGCTATAATTTGTCTTTCTCAGTTTCATTCTCTCATGGGCATACGGTAGAGTTTTCCAAAGGGTACATGCCATTTGATAACCTCATGGCTCCAACAGCTAATAAATATGTTCTTGTGTATTCTTGTGTTTTCCAGAATTTTCTAAAGTAGTAGGATTAGGTTATGTATATGTGTGTGTTTTCAGAAATTAACTGTTCTCAGTATTTCTACTCTGCTCTTACCAGCTATCTTTAGTTGTACTTGCTATAACTTCTGTAGTCTCTTTATCATTCAGTAAATTATTATTTTGAAATCCCAAAGTTTTCCTTGTGCCTATGTGGAAACACAACTACAAGTAAGCATACTGTGTGCTGTCTTATTTTGCAATAATATTTTTAAATTTCTTTGAAATATTTTCTAAATTTTATCTAAAACTGTTATTTAGAATTTAATATTTTATTCTAGCATTTAAAATTTTAAAGAAATTAGAAGACTCAATTTCTTTTTTTTTTGATTGATGTAATTAAATGAAGTTTAGATTTCAAGTTAGTCTCCCATACAGAATTTTTTTTTTTTAACATACATTGTTATGAGACCCCAACCGCTCACCCCATTCTGCGACAGCACACTCCTCCCCTCTGCCCCTGATTCCCCATGAACATTCAACCAGCTCCTAACTCGCTCTGCCTTCCCCTCTCACCTCTGGACAGAAGCCACCCCTTTGGTCTCTCATATCTACTTGTCTAAGAGGCACATTCTTCACGAGTATTACTTTATGTCCCACAGTCCAGTCTAATCCCTGCCTGAAGAGTTGGCCTCGGAAATTGTTTTCGTTCTGAGGTGATGGAGAGACCAGGGGCCATGCTTTCCGGGGCACCTCCAGTCTTAGTCAGACCAGTAAGTCTGGTCTTCTTACTAGTATTGGAGTTCTGCATCCCATCGTTCTACTGCTCCATCAGGGACCCTCTGTTGTGTTCCCTGTCAGGACGTTCATTGGTGGTAGCCAGGCACCATCTAGTTCTTCTGGTCTCAGGCTGATGAAGTCTCTGGTTTATGTGGCCCATTCTGTCTCTTGGGCCAATACTTTCCTTGTGTCTTTGGTGTTCTTCGTTCTCCTTTACTCCAAGTGGTTGGGACCAGTTGATGCATCTTAGATGGCTGCTTGCAAGCTTTTAAGACCCCAGACGCCACTCACCAAAGTAGGATGTAGAACATTTTCTTAATAAGCTTTGTTATGCCAATTGACTTAGATGAGAAGACTCAATTTCTAAGCCTACAAAAGCATTGTCTACATTTAAAGATTCTGAGAAAGATAAACAGACATTAAAATATTCTGACTTGTTTTTCACTTAAAAATGTTATTTACATTAACTTATAGTTGGGTTTATTATTGTTATTTTTAAATGAATTAATAAATATCTTTTAATCTCCCAATTTTAACTTATGATAAATATAGATAGATATGACTCATATAAAGGAGGCTTTTTGGGGCCCTCAATAATTTTCAAGAGTGTAAAGCAGTCTCGACTCCAAAAAGTTTGAGAACCAATTTAGAGGACAAATAGAAGAGCATGAGTCAGCAAAGAGGACTGAGGGAGAGAGGACGGTGATTAGGAAAGTGAAGAGAGCGTGGCATTCTGGAAGTCAGAAGAGTGTTGTTTCCAAAAGGAGGGCATGGCCATAAACTGGAGGGTGGTAGGGTAATGACAAGAGAGAAAGAGCTACTGAATTCAGCTACACAGAAGACACTATGGCTTTAACAAGGGTAGTTTCAGTGAAAGACACAAGCCATATGGGAGTGAGTTAACAAGTGAGTTGCAGTATCCAAAATACATAAACAGCTCTTACAAATCAACAAGAAAAGACAAATTAACCAACCAATTGCCGTGGAGTTGATTCTGACTCCTGGCAACCCCAGGCGTGTCAGAGTAGAACTGTGCTCCACGGGGTTTTCAATGGCTGGTTTTTCAAAAGTCGATCACCAGGACTTTTTTCTGAGGTGCCTCTGGGTGGACCAAACCTCTAACGTTTCAGTTAGCACCAGAGCACATTAACTATTTGTACTACCCAGTGATTCCTGCAAGTAAAGATAAGTCTTTAGAAAAGCTTGCTATGAAGAGGAGTAGAGAAGGGAGTAGGATCTAGAGAGGACTGTGGCGTCAAGAGTGGGTTCTGTGAATTGTCTTGTGGTAGTTGATGATGATGATGTTTTAATGGAGATGCAAGAGGACAGTTTGTGTGCTGATGGAAATGATCCAGTAGAGAATGATGGTAGGGATGGAGAGTTTCAGGAGGTGGTAAGTGATGGGATTCAAAACATAGTGAGCAGATTGTACGTAAGCAGAGCAGGGATTCTTCTTCTGCTGTGACCAGCATGAAAGAGGGAAGATGGTACCTGTGCAAGAAGATCATAAATTTGGTGGCGAGAAGATAAGTGGGTTCTTCTCTGAAGACTTGTTACCCCCACACGTGAAGTCATCCATTAAGAGAGAGGTACAGGGAAAAAGTGGGTAAGATTTGAGGAGGAAAGAGAAGGCGTGAAATATTTGTCTTTGTACTGTGAAAGTTTGGATGGCACTTTGTAGTTTGTGGCTATCAATTAAAAAAAAAAAAAAAAAAACCTTCCTTTCGGTACTCCCATAGCAATGCTTCCATACTTTTTCTACGGCACTCTTCAAATTGTTCCCTAGATATTGATACACAAGTCCATCTCCTACTCATTTTACAATATTAACAGCTAATACTACTGAGCCCCTACTCAGGCCAAGCATTTTGCATATAACACTCCATTCAGTCCTCAAAATAACCCTGTAAGGTAGATACATTGACCAATGGAAAAGAATTGAGAACCCAGATGTAAATCCATCCACCTACAGTCGTCTGATCTTTGACAAGGACCCAAAGTTCATCAAATGGGGAAAAGAGAGTCTTTTTAACAAGTAGTGCTGGCAAAACTGGATATCCACCTGCAAAAAAATGAAACAGGACCTATACCTCACACCATATACAAAAACTAATTCAGAATGGATCAAAGACCTAAATATAAAGCCAAAAACTATAAAGTTCATAGAAGAAAAAATAGGACCAACGCTACAGGCCCTAATACACGGCATTAACAGGATACAAACCATAACTATCAACACACAAACCCCAGAAGATAAACTAGATAACTGGAATCTTCTAAAAATCAAACACCTATGCTCTTCAAAAGACTTCACCAAAAGAGTAAAAAGAGAACCTACACACTGGGAAAAATTTTTTGCACAGTACAAATCAGACAAAGGTCTAATCTCCATAATCTACAGGAAAAGCCAAATCTCTACAACAAAAAGACAAATAACCCTATTAAAAAGTGGGCAAAGGAAATGAACAGACACTTCACCAAAGAAGACATTCAATGGGCCAAAAGACACAGGAGGAAATGCTCGCATTCACTAGCCATTAGAGAAATGCAAATTAAAACCACAATGAGATACCATCTCACTCCGGCATTACTGGCACAATCAAAAACACTGGAAATAACAAATGTTGGAGAGGCTGCGGGGAGATGTGAACTCTTATGCACTGCTGGTGGGAATGCAAAATGATACAATCGTTTTGGAAAATGATATGGTGCTTCCTTGGAAAGCTAGAAATAGAAATACCATACAATCCAGCAATCCCACTCCTAGGAATATATCCTAGAGAAATAAGAGCTTTCACACTAATAGACATATGCACACCCATGTTCATGGCAGCATTGTTCACAATAGCAAAAAGATAGAAACAACCTAGATGCCCATCAACAGATGAATGGATAAACTATGGTACATACACACAATGTTCTGTAAACCTTCATCTAAAGTACAAAAAAAAAAAAAGAATTATCTATGTGAGTTTAAGTTGACAACAGCAACTCAAAAGGTTTGATGGGAAGCCTAGGGGACAGTGAGTTGAAGATAAAGGTGATAGAATAATTTGGAAAAGGATAGTGAGAATAGCAGCACAATTGGAAGAATGTAATTGATGTCACTGAATTGTGCATGTAGAAATTTTTGAAATGGTGTATCTTTGGCTATGTATATTTTCACCCAAAAAAAAAAAAAAAAAGGTCAAGAAGGGAGAGGGTTGACAGGTTGTGGGGTTGTTAACCAACATCATAAAACAATATGTGTACTGACTGTTTAATGAGAAACTATTTGTTCTGTAAACCTTTATCTAAAGTACAATAAAAAAAATAAAAAACAACCCTGTAAGGTAACCATTTATTTTGGATGGCCACTTTTCAAATGAGGAAGGAAGTAAAAGAAATAGGTGATTCGCCCAAGGCCACCATGTGATATAAATAAAAGCCCTCTCTAAGTATGTTAAACTCATTCCGATCTTTTGCACACTGAATTCTCCAGTGACATTCAAGGAAATCTCAAAAATTAAGTTTTAAAATGCAAACATTGGACTGGTTTTCTTAAAGAAGTACATCTTCTTACCTAACTAAATGGCTAGAAGGAATTGAAAAAAGCTGATTGGTCATAGTATTGTTGTTGTTAGCTGCCTTGAAGTCTGCCCCCAACTCATGGCGACCCCATGCATAACACTGCTTGGTCCTGCACCATTCCCAAGATCAGTTGCGGATAGAACTATTGTGATCCACGATACATTCAATGGCTGATTTTCAGAAGTAGATCGCCAGGCCTTTCTCCCTAGTCAGTCTTAATCTGGAAGCTCCACTGAAACCTGTTCAGCATCATAGCAACACGCAAGCCCTCCACTGACAGTCGGGTGGTGGCTGTGTATGAGGTGCACTGGCTATGAATCAATAGGTTCTCCCATGTGGAAGATGAGAATTATACCACTGAACCATCACTGCACCCAATAAAATTGTTAAAGGAGCCTAAGAAACAGTCCAAAGTCTTAGTGGGCCTGAAAAGTTTATAGAATATCTCCATTTTGCTCTATCTGGTTCCAAACCTGGATAATTACATGCAGGGCTTACTTCCTGAATCCTGCATAATACTTTCAGAGTCCACATCTAATTAGGATGCGACCAAAAATGCCACATACAAATCAAGGGTTGTTTCAAAAAAATAATATTATAAAGATATACATTTGCAGGTGTACTATTGTTAAGGTAAGAAAGCTAAGACAATGAGGTGTCTAAATTACAACGTTCACTGTTACTGGGTGAATTAATGGCCAGGAGGTAAAGCTGATCCTTCCTGGAAACCTTTTTTTTTCTAATTCTGTCACTGAAGATGAAGATTTCATGAGTAGAGCTGCAAACGATAGTTTTATTCAGCTGCTTTCTTTCTAGCCACCTTCACTACCAGTTTTTACATAATCAAAGCCCTGTAAAAAATGTAGTCCATTTGCCAGAAAAAAAAATGCAGTTCATTTGTCAGGAAAAAAACAAAACAGCAGTTTAATGGACAGTATTAATACTCAATTTTACCTGAACCCTGTGAATTAGAAAATGGCAATGGTTGAAAAAATCCCTCCTACCCTTCAGGAAAACAGCTTGCTGCAAATAACTACCTTTTCCATATGACTTAGATGAGACTCACGGGTACCCCCTTGTTTACTCATGACAAGGCCAGACACAGACCCTCCAGATTCACCTCCTTTGTCTCATAAATGAGTAACTGAATTTCTTGTCCCCACTGATCAATCAGAAACAAAATCTTTTCAACTGAACTTTTGTTAAGCTTCTCTCCTTCCCTCCAGTTCCTGAACTTTGCCCCACCCTCAGCGTGAGCCAGCATATGACCCTTCTTTAAGGGCCCCTCCCAGAGAATAAACTGACCTCAGTGTAAAACATTCTGAGTTACTATCTCGTTATGTCACCTATTCATCCTACTTCCCCACACCTGGGTTTTTTCTGTCCTTGTTTACTCTCAGTCTCTATAAAAGAAAAACACTTTTTCCCTAACTCTTTGAGACGCCTGCAGATCTTATGGTCAGTGTTCTCCCTGTTGTAGCAGTCCCCTCCCCACTGCTGCAATAGTCCCTTCCTTTCCCCCCTTTTCCTTTCTGAATAAAGCTTCTCCCTATCATGGGAGAACACCATGGGGAAACTACCATGAAAAAATGTTAAGGAAACTATTTGGCATCGTTAGTGGAGAGAGGGAAGATACTTCTAGAATGGAAACGGAAATAAAACACTAGAGATTCTGACCTATCACATCAATCCCTGATTTTAACAGCATAGTGGGAAAGAGAAAACAGCTGACATTCAAGATCTGGCCAGGCACTCGCAGCTAGGCCTAGGTCTTCTGTTGAACATAAACAATTTCACAAGACATCAGCATCAGACATGGCCACTCTGGGACCGTGATGGATTACGACAAAAACAAGACCACTCCATAATCATATCTGGTAAGTATGAAGATTGCACAAGCCACAAAATACCAAGCATCTCCCTATTCTGGCTAATAGGAGTGACTGCTAATCCTTTACCAATAGCATCTTTAGCCTCAGTCTAGTTGCCATCCCTGTACATAAGCTTTATTGAGATACCCAGGCATATAATTTTCCCCACTTTCTGGCAGCACCCAATGCAGAGGGAACCCTTGCGTCTTATAGGGAATCTTCCCACAATCACCCAGCCCAAATCCCATAATAAGTCGTTTGTAACATCCTCTTCCAGAGGATGGTTCCTCATGGTGTGCATTCTCCCTCATTGCAGCAAGTAATAAATCCAACTTGTTTAAATACTGGTGTGTTCCTGTTAGGCTTTGGCTGAAGGACATAGGCAACATGCTCAAGTAGGAATTTAAAAGTGATTCTTTAACATGATAGAAGTGTCTCCCTCAAGCAATAATGGAACACTAGAGGCCTTCTCATTAAGGTCAGAAATTAAACCAGAAACCTAGATACCGCCATTATCCAACATGGTCCTATAAGTTCTAGCCAACAAAATACAAGGAAGAGAAATAATAATTAAAACTATTAGAAAGAAAGGGACGAAAGTAATATTAGCCACAGATCATAAAACTGTCCCAAGGGAACCAACTGAGAACTACCAGAAAAAAGAACGAGTTTGATGTGGTGATCTGTTACTAATAACTATAAAATTCAAGAGTCTCCCAGTATGTAAACTACAAACAATAATGGGGAAATATCCCATTAATAATAACAACAAAACATCTGAGAATAAAAGAAACAGTAAATTCCAGAGGACTAGAAAAGGAAACCTCAATAAACAGCAGATATACTATAAACTTTGGTAGAAAGTTTCCCTATTTTAAAAATAACTACTTCTTGTAATTCAGTATCTAATTTAATAGAATTCTGGTAAAAATAATATTGAGTTACTGTAATCAAAAATATTTTGAAAGCAAAATTCATTTGAATGGTAAAAAAAGAAATATAAAGATATTAGAAAAGTATAGTAATTGAAACAATATTGAACCACCACAAGATTAGTAAGGCAGATCAATGAAACAGAGAAGGAAGGCAAAAAACAAATCCAGATATACATAAAATGTTGAGTAGATTAAAAAGGGGCTATTTTAAATAACAGGAAAAAATATCAGTTATTCAATAACTGGCATTAGGTCAATTGGCTATTTGGAAAATTAAGTTATACTTTATTTCAAGTTATAGACAAAAATTAACTACCAGATTTAAATTTAAATGAACATAAAATTCAAAAAGGCTTTAGGAAAAAATATAAGTAAATAGTTATATACTCGTGAAGTTGGAATGGCAACAAAGGCAGAAACCACGTTAGAAAAGATCAATTGATTTACTTATGTAAAATTTAAATGTCAAAAGTAAAAGTCATAAAAAAAATTAGAGGCTAACTAGGATAAAATGTGTAAAAAATGACATTAAAATGGATAAAGTCTTAATATATAATTTTTACAAATCAATGTTTAAAATATGAACACATTAATAGGAAAATTTGCAAAAAGCAGGATACCATTTGTCACCTATACATTTGGGTAATAACTATAAGAACTAAAATACCCAGTGAGGTCAGGGATACTGAAAAACAGTATTCTCATTTATTTTTGGTAAGACTGTAAAGACTGAAAAAAATAATACAACAAAATGCTATCATTGGTTATTTCTAGGTAGTCAAATTATGGATGATTTCTTTCTTTATTTTTAAATTTCCTTATACTGGTACTTTTGACATGTTATTTGTAAAAAATAAAACAAAACGAAAATTGAGTTCAATTAATTTCCCAAAATAATTTTATTTAAATTCAGTTTATTTATTGCTGTCCTCCTCAACATCATCCCTTCGTTCCCAAATCACTGGTTTGGAAAACACATTTTTCAACTTCATTAACTATACACACACAGACACACAGACAAAAGGAATTCTGTTTATATGAAAGGCATCATGGGATAGAAAAGGTCAGACTTCTGCAGTACAGAAAACACTCAAGAATACTCAGTTATTTCAAATCCTATTCCAAGTACATTTCAAAGCTCCCCTAAAACAATAGGATTTAGTTACATGAATATGATTCCAGGAAATGAGGCCCTCGAACTCCCTTGCTAGATTTCAGTTGATCGAGCAGTTCTTAGAACATTCAGGGCTACGACTACCACCAATGACCGCCCTAACAGCAAACACAACAGACAGTCCCTGACAGAGCAGGAGAAAAGTAGGGTGCAGAACTCAAGTTCTAGTAAAAATACCAGACTTAATGGTCTGACTGAGACTGGAAGAACCCAAGAAGACATGGCTCCTGGACTCTCTGTTAACCAAGAACTAAAACCATTCTCGAAGCCAATTCTTCAAAGAATAGACTGGATTATAAGACATAAAATGATACTCATGAAGAGTGTGCTTCTTAGTTCAAGTAGATACACGAGACTAAATAGGCAGCTCCTGTCTGGAGGCCAGATGAGAAGGCAGAAAGGGATAGGAGCTGGTTGAATGGACACAGGAAATCCGGGGTGGAAAACAGGAATGTGTGGTCACATTATAGGAATAGCAGCTAGGGTCACATAACAATGTATGTACAAATTTTTGTATAAGAAACTAAACTGAGCTGTAAACTTTTACCAAAACACAATAAAATAAATAAATAAAAACATTCAGGGCTAATATGGCACCCAAAGTATATGCAATAAAAGAAAAAATAGATAAATTGGACTTCATTAAAATTAAAAACTTCTGCATCAAAGGACATTATCAACAAGGTGAAAAGAGTCCACAGAATGGGAGAAAATATTTGAAAATCATATATCTGATAAGGGTCTAGTATATAGAACATATAAAGAACTTCTCCAACTCAACAACAAAAAGACAAACACCCAGTTAAAAAACTGGGCAAAGGTCTTGAATAAACATTTCTCCAAAGAAGATACACAAATAGCCAATAAGCACAAGAAAAATTGCTCAACATCATTAGCCATTAGGGATATGTACATCAAAATCACAATGAGATACCACTTCACACCCACCACTATGGCTATAATTAAAAAAAAACAAAAAACAGATAATAACAAGTGTTCACGGAGAATGGAGAAACTAGAACACTTGTGCATTGCTGGTAGGAATGCAGATGCTGCAGCCACTGTGGAAAACAGTTTGGAAGTTCCTAAAAAAAGTTAAGCATAGACTTACCACAGGACCTAGGAATTCCACTCCTAGGTATACTCTCAGAAAATTGAAAAGAGGTGGTCGAATAAAAACTTGTACATGAATGTTTACAGCAGTGTTATTCATAATAGCCAAAAAGTGGAAAAAGCCCAAATGTCCATCAACTGATGAACAGATAAATAACTATGGCATATTCATACAATGGAATATTATCCACACATACAAAGGAATGAAATGTTGATTCATATAACAACATGGTGTCTTAGTTTTCTAGTGCTGCTATAGCAGAAATACCATAAGTGGATGGCTTTAACAAAGAGAAATTTATTTTCTTATAGTTTCGGACACTAGAAGTCCAAATTCAGGATGCCAGCTCTAGGGAAGTCTTTCTCTCTCTGTCGACTCTGGGGAAAGGTCCTTGTCATCAATCTTCCCCTGGTCTGGGAGCTTCTCAGCACAAGGACTCTGGGTCCAAAGGATGTGCTCTGCACCTGGCTCTTCTTTCTTGATGGTAATAAGTTCCCTCTTCTCTCTAATCACTTCTCTCTTTTATATCTCAAAAGAGACTGACTCAAGATAAAACCTAATCCTGTAGATTGTTTCCTGCCTCATTAACATAACTGCCTCTAATCCTACCTCATTAACATCATTTTTGTTGTTCTCAGATGCCATCGAGTTGGTTCTGACTCATAGTTCCTATAGGACAGAGTAGAACCACCCCATAATGTTTCCAAGGAGCAGCTGGTGGATTTGAACTGCTGACCTTTTGGTTAGCAGCTGAGCTCTTAACCACTATGCCACCAGGGCTCCATTAACATCATAGAGGTTAGGATTTACAACACTTAGGAAAATTACATCAGATCACAAAATGAAAGACAACCATACAATACCAGGAATCCCAGCCTGGCCAAATTGACACACATCTTGAGGGGACAATTAAATCCAAAACATTCCACTCTTTGGTCCCCAAAAATTCATGTCCTTGACACATGTAAAAGATATTCACCCCATCATAGCATCCCAAAAATCTTAAATCAACTCCAAGTCCAAATTGCATCCTGGGTCAAAATTCCTCTTCATCTGTGAAACCTAGAATACAAGTTACTTGCTTCCAAAGTACAAGGGTGGAACAGGCACAAGGTAAATGTTTCCAAATGGGATAAACTGGAGGGAAAAAAAGGAATAACGGGCACTAAGCAAGTCAAAAACCCAGCAGAACAATTTACATTAGCTCTCAAGGCTTGAAAATAATCCCCTGTTCTCTGAGACCATCTAGGCAACAGCCCTGCCCTCCAGACTCTGGGTGTTGGCTACACACTCCAAATTCTGGGTGACAGCCCCTCAACCTTGGGCTTCAGCTCTGCCTTCCAGGCCCACTGGGATGGCAACTCTGCTCCCTTGGCTTTGGGTGGCCTCATTCTCCTAGTCTGTCAGGGTGGTGACCTTACTTCCTAGGCTCTAGCAGGCCTCGTTCTTCTGCCCCTTGGGCATAGCAGCCCCACCTCCTCAGCTTTGGGCAGCGGATCCGGCCCCATTCCCCTGGCACTCGTGAACAGCAACCCCACTCCAGAACTGCGTTAGTGAAGACCTGACTCATTGAAACCTAAGAGCCTGTGACCCCACACTTTAAAATCCAGCAGGCCGAGGTTCCACCCTTTGAGACCCCACAGGTCATGGCCATACCCTTTGAGGTCAAGGCAGCTCTGCTTCCTGTGCTGCTTGTCTCTTCAGCTTCTGCTTCCTGGTTCCTTGGCCTCTCAGCCGCTTGGGCCTCTTGGGCCAGCCCAGCATCTGCCCAGCTCAGGCAAGTGTTACAGAGCTCTTCAGTTCTACTGATAAGTTCCTGGAGGCACCCCACTCTACCAGTAAACCTTGGCACTCAGCTCTCTTGCTCCATGGGTTGGCAATCCTAGCTCCACCGATAAGTACCGTAAGGCACCACACTCCACCAGGAAGCCTCCTGCCTGAAGGCACTCAGCATTTTTGTTCTGTGGGTCAGTTCCTGCACTGCCTCAAGCTGGCCTCCTGATTCTGCTGCTGCGGTTACTCTGCTGCTCCTTCTCCCCTTCTGCACTGTCTCTGCTGTTACAGCTCACCTCACTTCTTTCTGAGCCCTCACTAGAATCGTCTTTGATGTCCATAATTCCATGAACAATCTCTTCAAGGCAATCTAGGCTTTTACTATTACCATTTACCATTGAGTTAATTCTGACTCATAGAGACCCTAAAGGACAAAGTAGAACTGACACATAGGCTTTCAAAGGAGTGGCTGGTGGATTCAAACTGTCGATCTTCTGGTTAGCAGCTGACCTCTTAACTACTGCACCACCAGGGCTTTTACTATTAGGCACTCTAAAACTCTTCCAGCCTCTTCCCATTCACAGTTTCAAATCTGCTTCCACATTTTAGGTATCTGTTAGAGCAGCACCCCACTCTCCTGGTACTAAATTCTGACTTAGTTATCTAGTGCTGCTATAACAGAAATACAATAAGTGGATGGCTTGAACAAACAGAAATTTATTCTCTCACAGTCAAGGAGGCTAGAAGTCCAAATTCAGGGCACCAGCTCCAGGGGAAGGCTTTCTCTCTCTGTCGGCTCTGGGGGAAGGTCCTTGTCATCAATCATCCCCTGGTCTAGGAGTTTCTCAGCACAGGGACCCCGGGTCCAAAGGACACGCTCCACTCCTGGCTCTTCTTGCTTGGTAGTAATATAAGGTCCTTCTCCTTTCTGCTCGCTTCTCTCTTTTATATCTCAAAAGAGATTGACTCAAGATACAACCTAACCTAATACAAGATTGTGTCTTGTCTCATTAACATAACTGCCTCTAATCCTGCCTCATTAACATCATAGAGGTTAGGATTTACAACACATAGGAAAATTACATCAGATTACAAAATGGAGGACAACCACACAATACTGGGAATCATGGCCTAGCCAAGTTGACACACATTTCTGGGGACACAATTCAATTCGTAACAATTGGTGAACTTTGAAAACAATGTTAAATGAAAGAAGCCAGATATAAAGGGCTACATATTGTATGATTCCATTTGTATTAAATATCCAGAATAGGCAAATCCATAGACATAGAATTTATAGTAGTATTTCCCAGGGTCTAGGGGTAGGGAAAGGAGCCCTAATGGCACAGTGGTTAAGTGCTGGGCTGCTGACCAAAAGGTTCAAATCCATCAACTGCTCCATGAGAAAAAGATGTGGCAGTCTACTTCCATAAAGATGACAGCCTTGGCAAGGTCATGGAAGCTCCAAAGATACATCCAAACTCCCTGAGGGACCAAATTACTGGGCTGAGGGCTGTGGGAACCATGGTCTTGGGAACATTCAGCTCAACTGGCATAATATAGTTTATAAAGAAAATGTTCAACATTTTACTCTGGTGAGTAGCATCTGGGGTCTTAAAAGCTTGTAAGCGGCCATCTAAGATACTCCACTGGTCTCACCACGTCTGGAGCAAGGGAGAATGAAGAAAACCAAAGACACAAGGGAAAGATTAGTCCAAATGACTGATGGATCACAAGTATCACAGCCTCCACCAGACTGAGTCCAGCACAACTAGACGGTGCCCAGCTACCACCACCAACTGCTCTGACAGGGATTATAATAGAGGGTCCCAGACAGAGCCAGAAAAAAATATAGAACAAAATTCTAACTCATAAAAAGAAAAATAAAAGGGCGAGATTTACTGGTCTGACGGAGACTGGAGAAACCCTGAGAGTGTGGTTCCAGGACACCCTTTCAGCTCAGTAATGAAGTCACTCCTGAGCTTCACCCTTCAGCCAAAGATTAGACAGGCCCATAAAACAAAACAAGACTAAATGGGCACATCACCCAGAGGCAAGGATGAGAAGACAGGAGGGGACAGGAAAGCTGGTAATAGGGAACCCAAGGTCGGGAAGAGGAGAGTGTTGACATGTCATGGGGTTGGCAACCAATGTCATAAAACAATATGTGTACTAGTCATTTAATGAGATGCTAGTTTGTTCTGTAAACCTTCGTCTAAAGTACAAAGAAAAAAAAAGATTACAATCTTAGAAACCCTACGGGGCATTCTACTTTGTCGTATAGGGTCTCTGTGAGTAGGAATCAACTTCAATGGCAAAAGGTTTGGTTTTTTTCTTTTTTTTTGTGGGGGGCAGGTAGGGAGAATGGAGAGTAACTGCTAGTGGGTACAGGGTTTTTTGGGGGATAATGAAATGTTCTGGAATTAGATAGTGGTGATGGTTGTACAACATTAAAAGTCACTGAATCATATACTTTAAAATTGTTAAAATGGTGAATTTTCTGTTTATGTGAATTTTTCCTGTAAAAAAGAAAAAGGACAACAAAGGACAGAATAGCTTTCTTTCAGAGCCTTTAGTGGAAATGGGTAGAATGAGGCTTAGAGATTCCTAGTTCAGCCTGTAGTCCACTGATGACTGCCTGAGGTAGGTGACTTTGCAGGTAACCCAGCTAGTGAACAGCACAGCCAGGACTGCAAGCTTCCAGGCTTTGCCATGGGCTGCAACTGAGTAAACGCAAGCGTCCATCAGCCCCACCTGCCAATACTTTTATTGACAACTCCCTATTTGCTTGTAGTACATGATTTATACCAAATGGAAAATTCACATTGTCATCACCTTGCACTAATCTTAGAAAAGCATGGCATTCATATTGTCAGAGTTGGCCCCTGTCCCAGTGATATTTGAAGACATTTCTTGGGTTTTAAAAATGATGGACAGAATATCAGCAGTTTAGGGCACATTCATAAAGACAAACTGACAGTGCTTTTTATAAATGGCTTCAGAGAGTACATTACAAAACAAAACAAAAAGTAGGCCCTCTGAACTTTTTTGCAGTAGTCAGTTTTTTGGAGATAAAATGAAGGAAAATAATTAGTATAGAAAGCAATTCAGTACATCACTGTGATTAAGAAGCTCTCTAATCACATAGCCCAGAGTTCAAATCCTAGCTGCTCTGGCTATTAATTAGCAAGTTACTTGCCTCTTTTACCTTCAAGTTTTTCTTCTATGAAGTAAGGATACCAGTAGTACCCGCTAATAGAGTTGCTTTTGGATTAAAAAAAATAGTGCATATAAAACATTTAGCATAGGGCCTACCCATAAGATCTCTGAAGTTTGAGTGGGATATAAAATACTTTGCCTACAAAACTAAATTTTATCTTAAGAGTTCACTAAATATCTCTGGCAGTGGATCTGAGTCACAGCATGGAATGTTGGAAGAAATATGGGACTAAGTCAGGAAATCTCGGTCCAAATGCTAGTTCTGACATTTACTAAATAGCAAGACCTTGGAAAAAGTCCTTAAATATCACTAAGTCTCAGTTTCCTTATTTATAGAAAGGAAATAATGCCTATCTCAGTGTTGGGGCAAGGTTTTAAAATAATATATTGCACACATTCTAAAATGTAGAATCTAGAACGTAAAAACACATTCTAAAGTTATATAAAGCTACATAACTAATAACGTTTTGCTGGTATAGGGCTGCAGTGGGAGTGGACAGCAAGATACCTCAGTTCTAGTGCTGGGACTGTCACCTCAGTGCCACGGGATGAAGCACTGTTTTTCTGGACCTCATTTTCTTCACCTCCAGAATGAGATGATTAAACAATCATTAGGTCTGTTTTGAGATCTGACATTCGATGGTAGTGTATATGCAAATCCATGATCAATTCTGACTTTCCCTTCTTTCTCAAGGAGGTAGAGAGGAGCATTTGCACTAAAAGCCCCTTAAGAACCCCTGGCCTGTCCTTACCAGGGCTGGGAAAACTGTCTGCCCTATTTTTGACTTCCATGGCACAGAGCCATAAGTATGTGCACCATACAACGTTCAAGATATCATGACTAGATGTTGTCAATGACAATTCTCCTCTCCCATTCTGTGTCCCCATCCCTTCTACCCATGTTAATCCTCTCCCAGCCCTTGGTGGCAGTGCCTCTGCTACCCTCTTATGTATAACACTATACCCACCTTCCATCCTCATGGTGAAGCCCCTTCTAGATCTCTCTTCCTCTGAAGGACAACAGGATCTGAAATCACTCTCTTCCCTTTTGATTTCCCTTCTTCTATTCAAAATTCCTTCCTGTGGTAACCTTAGCTATAGAGAAGTCCGAATGATTAAAGTCATCCACACCTTATGTGAAGGATTGATAGCACAAATTACCCTCAGAGATACTTGTTTGATAAAACACTAGCCTGTTAAACAAAATGAATGTCTAGTTAGTGGGATGTGTGGTAGAGATTTGGCTAGGAGCCTTCAAGGGCAATAATTTGATATGTTAGAGGTCACATTAGTCAAATGGGGAGGTATAAATATGAACATCTGTGAGTTCAGGATTCCAAAAACCTAAGACCCACCCGGGTTCAAAGGGAAGAGAGCATGGGGAAGGGAAGACAGCATGCCGGGGGGGGGGGGGCGGGGAGGAGCTGCTGATAATCCATAATTATTGATTGCTCTTGATTTCCCAGCTGATTACTGAATTAATTATATAATTAGTTAAATTCTAACAAATCATTGATGATTTAAAAAGTTGTTGCTTAACATGTGTAGTAACTGTTAAATGAAAAACTATTTTGTTCTGTAAGCCTTCATCTTAAGTGAGAATAACAGCACAGTTGGAAGAGCGTAGTCAATGTCACTGAACTGTGAATGTAGAAATTTTTGAAACGGTGTATCTTTGGCCATCTGTAATTTTCATCAAAAAAAAAAGGTTGAGAATTTAGAGGCTTAATACGTTGTGGGGTTGTTAACCAATGTCAAAAAACAACATGTGTACTACTATTTCATGAGAAACTATTTGCTCTGTAAGCTTTCACCTGAAGTACAATAAAATATATATATAAAAAAAAAAAAAAAAGTTGTTGCTTAATTAACAGTTCTGTAATTAATTCGTTGTTGGTGGAAGTAAGAAGGATTACATCTGAGATGAGAGATAGACTTCCCCACCTAGGCTCTGAGTAGAAGAAAATTCCCACTAGCTAAACAGCCTCTACCATCTTTCCCCCTGGTAGCCCAAGAATGGAGAGGAGAATTGTTGTCACTGACAACATCTAGTCATGATATCTTGAACGTTGCATGGTGCACATACTTATGGCTCTGTGCCATGGAAGTCAAAAATAGGGCAGACAGTTTTCCCAGCCCTGGTAAGGACAGGCCAGGGGTTCTTAAGGGGCTTTTAGTGCAAATGCTCCTCTCTACCTCCTTGAGAAAGAAGGGAAAGTCAGAATTGATCATGGATTTGCATATACACTACCATCGAATGTCAGATCTCAAAACAGACCTAATGATTGTTTAATCATCTCATTCTGGAGGTGAAGAAAATGAGGTCCAGAAAAACAGTGCTTCATCCCGTGGCACTGAGGTGACAGTCCCAGCACTAGAACTGAGGTATCTTGCTGTCCACTCCCACTGCAGCCCTATACCAGCAAAACGTTATTAGTTATGTAGCTTTATATAACTTTAGAATGTGTTTTTACGTTCTAGATTCTACATTTTAGAATGTGTGCAATATATTATTTTAAAACCTTGCCCCAACACTGAGATAGGCATTATTTCCTTTCTATAAATAAGGAAACTGAGACTTAGTGATATTTAAGGACTTTTTCCAAGGTCTTGCTATTTAGTAAATGTCAGAACTAGCATTTGGACCGAGATTTCCTGACTTAGTCCCATATTTCTTCCAACATTCCATGCTGTGACTCAGATCCACTGCCAGAGATATTTAGTGAACTCTTAAGATAAAATTTAGTTTTGTAGGCAAAGTATTTTATATCCCACTCAAACTTCAGAGATCTTATGGGTAGGCCCTATGCTAAATGTTTTATATGCACTATTTTTTTTAATCCAAAAGCAACTCTATTAGCGGGTACTACTGGTATCCTTACTTCATAGAAGAAAAACTTGAAGGTAAAAGAGGCAAGTAACTTGCTAATTAATAGCCAGAGCAGCTAGGATTTGAATGGGAGAGAATAGCAGAAAACATTTTACAGACTTGGCAATTTTGCCAAGTTCAGTACCACTCTTATATAGTTCACATATTGACACCTGCTCTGGAGAAAGAGAAGAATCACTTCATTGCTACTGAGGATGTTTGCTGCTGGGGGCAGGGTCTGGAAGGGATGCTGATGATACAATATCCCTGACTGAACAACTGGTTCTCACTAAACCATGTCTGGGATGGAATGAAGGGAATTCCTAGGGGAAGGAAGGAAGTTGAGAAACCCACTGGCACCGGCAAGGAAGAATTAGGCCAGCAATGCTGCCCTTTTGCTCTCTATTCCAAGAAGCTCAAGGTACTTCACAGATTGGGAATCAATTTAACCTCACTGCAGACCAAGGAGGACTTGCCCAAGGAACCATAGGGAAAGAGAGTAATAGGATTATAAGCTTTCCTCTTCATTCATAGTCACTACTCTGACTCTTTCCCTTCACCAAAACTTACCACCCCAGTCTACTAAGCCTTTGCTGGTGCTGACCTGCTTACACCCAGCACCATGTTTCATTGACTTCCAGCAAATGCAGATTCCACCTCTCCTCACTGTCCATGAGCCAAGTACCTGGGCTAATGAAGCTTGTTCAGTCCCTTCTCAAAGCCTTGCTAAATGAACAGCAGGATCCCTAGTAGAACTCGTGGGCAAAGCCTCTTCTGACCATACCTTAGCAACAAAGAGCATTAATCAGGCACCCTGGGATTCACTCACTCTAGTTCTCCCCCACTTCCTTCTGTGCCAGGCCTTCCCATAGAAATGCACTAAAATGCTAGCAGTCACCCCACTCATTAGTTGAAAACTAAGTAATGACTAGTCAATTCAGTCAAAATAGTAGGCCCAGCTGTGCTTTCGGAAATCACTATATTGTTGTTGTGTGCTGTCGAGCTGGTTCCGACTCTAGTGACCCTATAGGACAGAGTAGAACTGCCCGATAGGGTTTCCGAAGCTGAAATCTTTACAGGAGCAGATTACCAGGTCTTTTCTCCCATGGAGGGGCTAGTGGGTTTCAACGGCTGGCCTTTCAGTTAGCAGCTGAGTGCTTAACCACTGTGCCACCAGGGCTCCTTGAAATCACCAAAGTTATACACCTATACATACATGCACACCAAGTGCCTTTTCCCGCTTGCATAGACATGAAATATTGGAACACTGTAAGCACCAATCCAGGTAAATGCTCTTGACCTGAATGAAAATAATCCCATACGAGCAGTCTTTATGTTATAAAGCTAGATTGAAGACGAAAATTCGGGGAGGGCTGCAGAAAGGCCAAGACAGAATTTCCCCTACCACAAATATTCAGGCAACTGGAGCAGGGATTCGGTTTGAGGTTTGCTGAGGCTAAAATTGCTCTGGTTTTGGTTGGATGTTATCTCTTCATATCTCCCCCTCCATGCACCCTAGGTACACAATTTACAATTTCTATTCATTTCAGCCAGTATTCAAACAAGTAGCGCTGGTGATCAAGCATCAGGAGAAAGGGATGTGTTATTTAACTCAGTGCAACTTTGCCTTTTAAACTTGAGCTTTAATTTACTACCATTATTATACGGTAGCCACTCTTAACACCCCTCATAAGCCATTTTATAAACAATATCTTCCTTATTCTCCACAATGTACTTCTGCTCCCTCTAGGATATTAGAACTACCAGGACAACTTGCTGTACATGAGGCCACTCACACAACGATGATGTGATATGAGCTTGGCTCTCACTCAATGCATTCATATAGGAAAGTATTTCACATTCAGCTTTTAGTATAGGTTACACAATTAGAAACTTTTGCTTCAATTGTCTGGTCACTTGCAACAAAGAGAATTTTCTGGATTTGGGTTCTTCTGGTTGGCTCATAATAAAATATGTGTATGAGATACTCTCCTGTATGAATAAATCAGAGAACAGAGCTACGGGGGGAAGTATAAATTAAGTGATTAGTTGCCCCACCTTAAATGATTGCAAATGCTTTACCTTCCTTAGAATTTTTCCTATAAAAGTCAAAAGCTGCAAAACTCAATGCCATATCAGGAAACAGTAGCATCATTCTAGGGCCATTATCACCAACTCTTAATTGTTCTCTAATCTGTAAGCACACAACCTGAGTGTCAAATAAATGCTTGTTGAACTCCACAATAACATGAACAGGCCACTCCCAACCACTCTGGAAGCCCCTTGAGGAGAAGAAACTGCCTTGAAGTTTTTATTCCTAACCTTCCTGCCCCACAAGGCAAAGCACACAATAGGTATTCAATAATCATTCATTGATTTCTCATCTTCACAAAAAGCTAAACCCAATGGGTGCAGAAGAGAAACAGCAAACAAGTGAGAAAACATTTTGCCCTGCAGAGTATAGGTTGAGAAATTGAGGCTGTGGGGCAAAAATGAAGGTCGCCTAGTTAAAGAAAAAACTTGGTGTGAAAAAGCTACTGTACTTATTATGTGCACCGTTCGTTCATATTTGTCAGAAAATGACCAACATTTTCTAAAATCAAGGTTTACCAAATTGGACTTCTTTGTTTTCGCCATTAACAGTACAAAAGGTCTAATCTTTTTCGGCATTCTATTCAAAATGTGAGGGTTTCTTTTTTTCCTCCTCCTTTTCTTTTTCACCCTTTGAACATAATCCACTTAGTCCTCATCCCCAAAGCACCACCCAAATAGCGGTAGAGGGAGAGCTCTGGGAAGCCCTTGTTGAGGTACTTAGTGGAACTTTGTTCTCCACATGGGCTATTGAGAAGCGTCTCGGTTTCCTCGGGTGACTCCACATTCTCCCTCGCTCTTCTCACGCAGCAACCAGGAGTTAAGGGTGGTGAGATTCTCCTAGGCGGGCCGGGGAGGCGCTGACCATGGTGCTGCCCTCCGATCTCCGGACCAGAGGGCGAAAGACGCCCGAGAAGGTGCAGACAGCGAGTGCGCAGGGCCGGGCAGGGAGCGGTGGTCCGAGCCTCGACCCCTCCCGACCCCGGGGGAACTCACGGGCCTTCACGCGAACCCCTCCTCCGCACGCTCCGAGCTGCATCAAAAAAGGGTGGGGCACCCAGCCACAGCTGCAATCGGAAGCCGCCCGGGAGGATTTAAGAAGAATGAAACCGCGACCCACCCACCTCCACGAGACCCCAAGCCGGGAATCGGCCGGTGCTTTACCCACCCAACCCCCACCTCCCAGATCCAGGGAGGTGCGGGCAGCCTTTGTGGGCGTACAGCCCCCCACCGACCAGCCTCTCCGCACCCTGGACGGAGAAGGGGTGTGCAGGGTAGGGTATGTGTGCAGACGCAGAGAGGCAACATTAAAGGAGAAGCAGGAAAGAGGGCACCCTTGGATTCTCGGGTCTCCACTGAGCTGGGAGGGAGAGGGCAACTCCCACGCGCCCAGTCCTTCATCTCCACCTCCCTCCCATACCAACCTGGTCGTTGATGTTCTGCAGGGCTTCCTTGCCCGAGGCCCGCCGGATCTCCACCTTCCGGCTCGATTCAACAGATGGCTCCCCGCCGGCACGCCGGCCCTGCCGGGAGTACGGCGGCTGCGGGTCCGGGCCCAAGTGGGCGACGTCCCGCTGCTGAGCCACCACCTGCCCTGAGCCCCGGCCCACCGACAGCGAGTCGAAATCAATGGTCTTGTTCTCCGAGGACCCTTCCACCGGGCAGAACATGCCACAGAATTTCTGCCGGGGCTTGGGGCTGCCTGAGCCCAGGTTTTTAAAAAAGGCAGGGACCTCTTCATCCTCTGCCTGCTTCCCGGATTGCTTCCTCTCCGCCATGGCGCGAGGGCTTGGGGAAGGGTCCTCTTCGTCCTTGCGTACGTCTGTCTGCCAGTCCCTAAGTCTCCCTCTATCTGTGCAAAGATCCCCTGGCTGCTGCTGCTGCGGCTGCCCCTTTCTGCCTACCGCAAGGTGTACAGAAAGGAAGGAGGGCTTTGGGGCGGGCTACTTACCCCTCCCAATCCCTCCCCCTGGCCCTGCTTTCTCCCCCTCCCTGCCCACGCCCCCAGCCTCCGCGCAAGCTCGGGTGAGCTGCGAAGTTCGGCCGGGAAGGGCGGTCGCTGCGGCAGCGGGAGCCCAGAGGCAGCCAGTACCCGGCAGCGGCGCTAGGAGGGGAGGCGCGGGCGCGGCGCGGGGCGGGGCGCCGAGGAGGGGAGGAGAGGGCCGCGCCGCCTAGAGCCCCACGCTCCGGAAGTGAAGCGGCCAGACAACCCGCTAATGGATGCGGAGCGGAGGGTCTGCTGACCGCTCTTGGGCGCCAGGGTAAGTAGAGGGCTGGGTGCGCGGAGGCGAGGACCCGAGGATGCAGACCCTGGTACCCCGTGCCCCTCTTCCCCACCTGCCTGGCCCAGGCGCCTCTCCCTCTCACCGCATTGCGGAGGTGGGCCGGGGGCTGAGGGGGTAACGGTGATAGGGATCCCTTCTCCTACCCAGGGTATGAGCTGATGAATGGGGAAAAGGAGACTAGCTGGCAGACGCCAGGACAACCGGGGGGTGGGGGTTGTCATGGGATGGGGAAGGGATGGCGCAGGCTGTGAAGAGAGCAGGCCACCATCCGAGGCGCGGAAAACCAAAGCCTCTAGTCTACCCGTGGGCCTTGGTGGGCTGCAGGGAGCAAGGACTGAAACGAGAAAATTCTTGCTTGGTGCATCCGCAGGTTTGAGGGCGAGGGGCGCACAACATGGCAGGAAGAAATGCAGAGGGGCGTAGCAAGTGAGGGGGTATAGAGAGACTTAGGTCTGTGGTCTGTGGGAGTTTAGCAAGGAGTACAATCTGCAGATTCCAGCGCAGCCACTTGTAAAGGCCGAGAGGGTGTATTGCCTGAGGGCGCCATGTAATATTTTCTGCGCCACTGCGCCAAGAAGGGCCAAGGAGAGGGTCTTGATTTGGTATCTTTCACCTCAGAATAAAAGGGAGAGCACGCAAAATAAAGCCCACTCCCTAAATCTCCAGCGTTTCCCCGCACACCGGGCATGCTGCCTAGTCGCCCCCGCCCCTGTTGCGCACTGCGCCAGAGCCCGGCCAAACGCCACGTGCGTGTGGCGTTAGTGCGCACGCATCCGTTGGGGACTGGGGGGCAGGGTGCGCACTGTGAGAGAATTATGTGGGAACGAGGGGCAAGAGTGTGTGGAGGTGTGGTGTTTATATGCGAGTGTTCCAACCATGACTACCAGGTTAGTAGGCATCCAGGTGGCATTTTTATTTGTGTCAGTTACGCGGTCATTGCTTACTCTTCATGCCCTCTCCTTAACCATGTATCAAGTGCAGCGCGCGGAAATGATACCCACCTTTAGGAGGCGCAGAAGGGAGATCTGGGCTTGCTCAGTAACTAGGGTGGGTTTGGGCTAAGAGAGGCAATTTCCCACAAGATGGCCGCGCCAGGCAGTGTGGGCCAAGGATACAGTCTCATTGTCAACCCTTGCCCCTGGAAAGATTAAATGCGGATTTCTCACCCACATTGTCAGGGGTGGTTTGATGAATGGGGTTAAATTTGGAGGACAACTACTCACAGTGTAAAGATGAGCCCATCATAGGTGGCAGGGAATCTTTGAATGAGAAGGGGAGAACGAAAGAGAAGAATATACTTGTGGAGCAGGTGAGACCCAGAGGCAGGCATTATGGGTTTAGCACCAGATACACTTCATTTGAATGAAGTGCTTTCATGTAAATTACATCATTTCCTATTCAAAGCAACTGTATTAGATGAGTAGAACAGGTTTGTGGTAGAACAGGTTTGTGGTCACTATTTTCCAGGTTAAAAAAAAACCTAACCTGTTGCCGTTGAGTCGATTGAGACTCATATGGCTGCTAACCAAAAGGTCGGCAGTTGGAATCCACCAGGTGCTCCTTGGAAACTCTATGGGGCAGTTCTACTCAGTCCTATAGGGTTGCTATGAATGATTTTCCAGGTTAGGAAACTGCTGTTTAAAGGGATTGAGGGACCTTGCCCAGGGTCACATATCTAGTTAACTGATTGAACAATTCCACTCAGGGTCTTCCATCTGAAAGTCTGGTTCCTTTTCCAGTTCATTCTACTGGTTCTGTTTATGTGACAAAATACAAGGTTTTTACATTTTTTCCATATCTAAGTACTTCCATCCATGGCCCTATTGGGTACCAAGGGTGTTTCACTTGCTTTTTTTTATTTGAAAGTCACATTGCAGGTAGGGACTCAGGTCCTTGGGGCTGCTGGGGATAGAGGTAAAATAGCATTTTGTCTTCCTGGCCCTCTGGCACTTACGGTGTTTTCAGCACCTCCCAGAAGGACTCAGGAGATGTGCCTGCAACAGGAGCAGCTGCTGTTCTAGCTTCAGGTTGGCATCATAGCATATGGACCTTACTCAGATTGATGGAGATTTTCATGCCAAGGGGAAAATGATTGTAGCACCCTGACGTACTCTGCCAGCACTGACTGGGAGGCATTAGGCACTCTTCCCGATTTTACATTCCCAGTCTCCACAGGCTCTTCAGGACAGGCTCAGTAGATATGCTTCTTTTTTCCTCAAATGACCCCTTTAAATTCAAATGGTAGAAGAAAAAGTGTTACGCTAGTAACTTAACCATTCATAACAAAAGAAATGCCAAAGCCTAACCAGACATAACAAGAAAAAATTAATCCATAATTCCAAGTTTAACTTATTTGGCCCTGAGATTTTTTTTTCCTAAATTATTTTTAAATGTTTGAACAACTCCTGATTGGGTATTTTTTAATCAAAGAAGGGAAGCAATTCAATAGCTATTTAGTAGATCTAACTAAATTATGAAGGATTGTCATATTTTTAATAAGCACAGTAACAGTCTTTATCACTGGATATTATGAGTCATAAAAAAACATTATTATTATTTATGTGTAGCAGGACATCTTGATTTGGCTGATCGTGTGGAGTTGAGTGACACCTTCCTGTGCTAGAAGCTGAATAAACTCTTGACTCTCACGGAACATTCTGGAACATATAAACAGGTATCTAGACACATCTCTGGGTTTCATCCTTTATGTGGGAAAGATCTTGAACCCTGTCCAAAACTGGGGTTTAGATATTGATTGACATGTGTGATGAGCATACAGTGGGAAAGCTGGATTGCAGAGGGTCCCCAAGAGAGAAAAAAGTCATAAAAAACAAAGAGGTCTGGCAGAGTTGGCTAGATGCAGGTACAATGTAAGACAAAACCCCTGGTCTGCCCCAACTTCCTTTCCAGACTAGAATATGTATGCTTCCTGGGAAGAAAAGGGCCACGTGGTAAAACTGAGAATTGTTTCACTAGGAGTCCAAGCCACCCTACTGTGAGACTTCTCTTCAAGAGTTCTGGATACCAGAGTGGAAAGTGTTTCACTGCTGACTAGAGAGAGGTGAAGCATCAGAGACCAGAGACGGTGGTGAAAGCAGCTGTTCCTGGTGCCTCCGTGATCAAAGAAGGGTCAGGACCAACTCGTGACTGCCAGCATCACGGAGAGAAACAGCAGCAAGAGGACTGCAGAGCCACAGGTAGTGGCTGTGTTATAAGTGAGACACAGCCTACCCATCTTGGGTCAGTTCTAGAGACAATATAGGAGTGCTGAATTCTTGGCCACTGGGCAAGTAAGGGTTATCAGTCCAGAAGATTTGAGACCACTCTTAGAGTGACCTGGCCTGGGATCCATTCCCTAGGTCATCCAGGATTTTTTTTAAATCTAAGGTGGTGCATATCTACCCCACAGACTTAATTGGTACCCTTAAGGATAAGAGCGAGTAGATATTTGGAGCAATGGCACTGGCACTGCTAGAAGACTGGTGCGGGATAATGAGTGTGGATACTCAGAAATCACTGATGGTTATGGGGATACCAGTGGACTGTGATGAGGCTGAGATTCAGGAGGTTCTTCAGGAGAATTTGAAGTCCCTGGGCAGGTATAGACTGCTTGGCAAAATATTCAGGAAGCAGGATAATGCCAATGCTGTCTTATTAGAGCTTATGGAGGATGTTGATACCTCAGTGATCCCCAGTGAGGTGCAGGGAAGGGGCGGTATCTGGAAAGTGATATTTAAGACTCCTAACCAGGACACTGAATTTCTTGAAAGACTGAACCTCTTTTTAGAAAAAGAGGAGCAGACATTAGCAGGTATGTTCCGAGCCCTTGGGCATGAGGGAGTGTCAACAGCTACTGTCCCCTCCATATCACCAGAGTTACTGGCCAGTTTGGTGGGACAGGCAATAGCGCATGCACCTCAGCCTCTGCTACCCATGAGATACCGAAAACTGAGAATATTCTCAGGCAGTGCTGTTCCAGCCCCAGAGGAAGAGCCCTTTGAAATCTGGTTGGAACAGGCCACTGAGATAGTCAAAGAGTGGCCAGTAGCAGAGGCAGAAAAGAAAAGGTGGCTGATGGAAAGCTTGCGTGGCCCTGCCCTGGACCTCATGCATATAGTGCAGGCAGACAACCAGTCCGTAAGCGTGGAAGAGTGTTTGGAGGCATTTAAACAAGTGTTTGGAAGCCTAGAGAGCCGCAGAACCTCACAGGTTAGGTATCTGAAGACCTATCAGGAGGAGGGTGAGAAAGTCTCTGCCTATGTGTTACGGTTAGAAACCCTACTTCGGAAAGCTGTTGAGAAGCGTGCCATTCCTAGAAATATTGCAGATCAGGTCCGTTTGGAACAAGTCATGGCTGGGGCGAGCCTTAGTGAAATACTTTGGTGTAGGCTTAGGGAGCTGAAGGATCAAGGACCGCCGCCCAGCTTCCTTGAGTTGATGAAGGTAATACGGGAAGAAGAGGAGGAAGAGGCCTCTTTTGAACATGAGAATCTTGAAGATCCAGATGAGGGGGAAACCTATGGCCAGTGGGTTAATCAGGCCAGTGCCTAAGGTCTAAACTGGAGTAGGATCACAGTAGTTAGTGGTCTAGGGACACTCATTTTACTAGGCTAAGACCTTTCCAATTTTTTTTTTTTTTCCCCTTAATGCACTGGATTGAAATCAAGACATTCAATTCAAGTCTTAACTCTTCTAGGAAAAAAAAATCTGAGAGTTTCTCGGAGCCTACATAGATGACTAACAAAAGATTACATACCAACTGTTAGATCATAAGCTGAAAGGAATCTGAAACGCCAGTACTACAAGTTTTCTTAAAATATCCCAGATACGCTAAAATTTACCCATAAATAGAAGAAATAATTGACATCAGAAAAATATTTTTTATAAAATATTTGAAAATCTAAGCTGTTTTACTCAAGTCTCTTCTCCAATCAGCAAATTCTTTTGAGTACCTAGCATTGTGAGACACTTTACCAGGAGGTTTAAGAGTCATAAACATACCAAACATGGGCCATGCCCTCAGAGAGTTTACAGTCCAGTGGAGGAGGTGGCCTAGACAAGGGAAAAGTTAAATAACCATATGTGTAAATAAGTTCACAGCGCAATGAAAGTGTTGCCAAATGAATACTACCATCTCGGCCTTTAAGTTTGCTTCTTCTCCTTACTTAGGAAGCACTTCTCTCGCTTTTCTGTGAAGTATCTGGACGTTTGGTCCTGGGACTAGGCACTGAGTTAGGACCTGAAGACACAGGTGACTCCACCTGATCCCTGCTTTCAAGAGGTCTACCACCTGAGTGGCATCCCCAAAGAATGGGTAGAAATGCAAGGAAAGCAAGCAGGAGAGTGAAAATATGCAGGGCATGTTTGGGTTTAGTGAGGAGGTTAGAGAAGAAGGCTTTTAGTGGTAACAAAGGGCAAAGAGGAGAGGAAGGAAACTCCCATTTATTGAGGGCCTGCTATGTGCCAGATGTTTTATGCATATCTCATTTAATGTGTACAGCAACCCTAAAACCCTGATGTGGAATCATTTTTGCTCTTTTGGAAGGAAAGAAACAAGCTCAGATGGTTAAGTGTTTGACATTGATCTTCTCAATGTCAAAATGCTAAGTAATAGAGACCAGAACTGTCTGGCTCATGTTAATCCACTCTCCACCGTGATAGAGCTTTTCAAATTGTGTTGGGCAGAAATTTTTTTCCCCACCAGTTCCATCTGTAAAATGCATTTTAAATTATTTAAACCCATAATGAATAACAGGTAGACTCAATGTGTTTATAACCACATTTTAGTGCATTGGCATTCACCAACAGGTTCACTTCTATTTCCACATTGGCTCATTTTTGTGCAGACCTTGGAACAAAGCTGCTTTTGTGGTATCTGAGCACATATTCAAACTTTTCATTGTTCATTGAGTAAGGAAGCTGTAGCACTGCATGGGTGTTTAAATCAGGCCCGTGTGTGTGTGTGTGTGTTGTCATGTAAAGTATGCTAGTACATTTATATGAACCCCATTCAGTTAAATGCAAGGCACCCTTCCAACACCGTTGATGTATACCACCATGGTAGCTTTGTGTGTACAAAAAATAAATTACTTACCTTCTATAAACATCAGTTTCCTCATCTGAAAAACATACAGGGTTGTTGTTAGGATCAAATGACATAATGCCTTTTAAGCACTTAGCGTGGTGTCTAGAACATAGAAAGCCCTCAGTAAGTTGAGACGCATTATTATTTTTATGATGCTTATTGTCTGTTCGATGCATGCTTTCTTTATTGTTATAACAGTTGTGCAGTAAGAAGTAATAACGTAATCTATCAGTCCAACTTGTGATAACGTTGCATTAGAAACCATTTTAGCTCTTGTAAGTTTAAGTGCTTATTGTCTTTTATATTTGTGATAAGTATTCACACAGTTGTTGACTATCAAACAATAGTTTACTCTTTTTGATTGTGGATTATTTTAACTGAAGAATACAAGATTGTAAGAAAAGCATTTTTCTTAAAAGGCACCACCTGTGATAATCTAAGTTACACGTTTTCTCAGTACTGTTCAACCAAAGTGATATAATTGTCCTCCATTGTACCGATTTTATGTGTTTTTGTATTCATGAAAATGACCTCATTGTTCTCATTTACTGAAAGTACGTAAAGTAAATGTTATAAATATGAAGTTGTAAAATAAATATATGCTAATAAAATTCGGTGTTTTTTCTGTTTAAGGTATTGTAGTTCTGTATAAGCTATTGTTTGAAGAAGGAGTTTCATAAAAAAAAATTTGAGATTAGGTTAGAAAATCAAGCTAAAGCCAAAAGGTCTTGAACTCCTCTAGGCAAGAAAATTTGAGAGCAAAATGTTAGGATAAGAATACTTGGTCTGTGTCTCCAGGGATGATAAGAGAGCTCAGTTCACCCATCATTGATTGCCTTTTAAAACACACAGAGAAACCACAGATGGGGGCTAGTTCCCTCAGAGACCTACAACTCATTTGCTTAGGAAAATAATGGTTCAGATAAAATCACCAGCCTCTGTTCAACCAAGGGTGAAATGACTAAAGGTAGACATTTGTGTTCCTGGGCTGTATTCACCTTTTATTATATGGATGTGTAAATGAAAAAATTCTTGTGCCATTTGCTGTCTTGAAATCCCCTGTAAAGTGCTATGGAAAGTCATATATTGCACATCAATCCATTAAAAACTGAGGGATTCTTAAAACCTTTTCCCAATCACTTGACCAAAAACTTCCTAGGAAATTGGTCTCACCTTATATTTAATTTGACTCCAGTCCTGAGCCATGGAGACAGAGGTCTCCAAGATTTCATGAACTACTTCTGAGTATAACTTTTCACCCAGGTGTCTCTGAACCCAAAGTAATGGATACAAATTGCTGACTAGATCATCAGCTTCTTGCATCTTCAAGATTTGAGTGTCTCCTGACATGTCCCCCAAGGCCAGTCCTGCCAGGCTTCATCCTGTTGTCTTATGCTGTTCATCTAAATACAAGACTCTGATCATCAGTTCTTTTCTTTTCTCTTAACTTCTATACTGTGCTGTACTTCTTCGCCAGTGCTGATCTTCTTTGAGATCCTCCAACATTGGCTTTGCACATTCCATGATGTCATAAACAAACTAGCTTATATTATCAGAATCTTTACAGAAAACCCTGTCATGTTCCCTTAATTGAAACCTGGTTCTCCTCCTGGTACTCTGCTTCCCTTGAAGCCCCTTGAGTGGAAGCTGCTCAGTCTCCTCATCTCAGGAGAGATTGGAAAGTAGGGTAGCAACTCTTTGCTCACCATCTTCACTTCCCCTCTTGCAAATACACTGATTCCTTCTGGCATGTCTTCACTCATGCTGTCCCATCCTCATCTCCACCACCCACTGTGGAGTGGTCCTGACAAGTCTGGACAGGTTAATGGTAAAGCAAGCCAGGGCAGCAAGGGGCCCATTTAGGACTGAATCTGGCTTAGTGTTATTTGAAGCAACAGTGTAGGAAGAAAAAGATAATGAAAATAAACCCTGTTCAAGGCAGTCCTTGAAGTCAAGACTGGGAAAGCAAAGAGGGTTAAAAGCTAGAGTTCTGAAGAAGGATCCTGAAATGAAACATAATAAGTGAAATGAGAGAATCTAAAGTATTGTCAAAAATGTTCCAGGTTTGTTTTATGTAGACCACCAGCGTAAGCTTTGGATGATTTCAAGGCACAGGATCAAGGCAGACATCTTTTTCATCCCCTTTCTGCCTGGGTAGGCTAGAAATTCCTTGAGTTTGCACAGGGAAGACTTACACACATTGAGAAACTCTCTTGGAGTGAAAGATGGTTCCCATAGATGGGCTTCTCAAAAGATAGCCTTCCTACTATGCCACGCCTGGAGTTGTCCCTGGCATGGACCAGAGACAGCTCCAAGTCTGCCGTGTCCAAGTGCTCCTGACATCTCAGACAGGCATTTTCCTAAAAGCTACAGTAACTCCAGAAGTGTATGCCAAAATCAATCTTACAAGAAAAAAGGCATAGAATTTCAGTCTTGCTTTGAGGACACCAGCTGTGGCTGTTAATTGGGCCAATCTAAGCAGCTGTTGAGGCTTTTTCCCATTCTGGCCCACCCTCCGTAAAGGAAAAATTTCCCAAAATGGGGGAGTTACCTTACTGGGCAATGGTGATGAGGCTGGCAGCCACTGCAGGTAGTCCCTGGGAATACTAAGGGAAGCTGATCCCATCCCATTCAGCCACAGACCTGCCCCTGTTCTGCATGGTCTAAAGGTGGTTCCAGTGAAGGCCTTTCCTGGGTTCTTGGCACAATAGCTTTCCCAACAAACTCAATTACTAAAATAACACTTTCTTGAGATAACAAGCAGTTAATGTCACAAAGCAAACTTCATACTGTAAGTGAATGTAAGCAAGACAATGGAAACCAGATTATCACGGTTGTCTGATGACTAGCCATCATGTTGCACTGCCTGGTAATATACCTCATGCAAGCGTGTCAGCCTCTGCTGACACTTCTTAAGCCTGGGGACTCTGCTATTCCAAAGAGTGGCAAGTAGAAATATAAAAAGCTCTAAATAGAAAGTTTCTGTATGAGTCTAAGGCAAACTGTAAATGTCTGTGATGAGGTGTCCTCAAATGACGAGATAACATCATAGGGCCAAACGGATGGGGCAGAGGAGGCATAGTAAGTAGAGGTGATGTAGAAAGAAAGGATAGTTGAAAGTCAAGTCAATGGATTTCATGCCTCGATTTGAATATACACAGAAAACTGGGTTCTGAGTTTTGTGAGAAGACCCAGTTGGGTTTCCTACCTGACTGGTCTTTCTAAGTGCCAATTGGCCTCAGCTTTGTATTAAACATTTAGGGAAGACTACCAGTTGCCATTTGGGGAAAAATACTAGTCACAAGTTGATTCTGACTCATGGCAACCCCATGTGTATCAGAGTAGAACTGTGCTCCATAGGTTATTCAGTGGCTAGTTTTTCAGAAGCAGAACAAGGCCTTTCTTCCAAGGCACCTTTGAGTGGATTCAAACCTCCAACCTTTCATTTAGTAGCTGAGTGCATTAACTGCACCACCTAGGGAAGAAAGTCAAAAGACCTTCTTTAGTAATTTGTACATCCTTTAAGTATGGAACAGCTGCCAGAGTTATACCATTATATGAGTGGCTTTGAAGAACTAAGATACAAGATGAAGTCTGATTAGTGCTCAGGTGGCTGTGTAGACCATGAAGGCAGAATATTTCCCTGAGGAACTGAATGGTGCTGAATGGGGAAGAAAAGGTCTAGGGCAGGGAATGAATGCTGCTATCTTGAGAATAACATCTGCCAATACCAGAATTTCCAGGAACGTTTCCAATTTGGGTGTGATTTATGGGTCTAAAACTAATGTAGTAATCCCTTGACCTGCCAAACCCTGTCACTGGCCTGAGCCTATAGCCTACAAGTGGCACTCTGGGGTAAGAAGATGGTAGGGGTCCCAAAGGTCGTAATCAGGCTCTTGGATGGGCTTTATTAAATCACTAAAGGGGCAACTTGGCAGAGACATGGAATCCATTGGTCATAGTTCCTCAGTGGGACTAGGTCTTATAAGCAGCTGAACTACTTGGGAACTATTTCTCCTTGACCAGGGCTTGTCTGCAAGTTCTTCAATGCTTCAGAATTCAAAATGGCATGGATACGAAATGTATTTCACTGATAACCAGAATATTTTTTGGCTCAACTTAGGAACCCATCAAAGCTGTAATTAAGGGTTTAGGGCTGTACACATCTACCTCCTCTTTTACTTGGGGGCTGTGGTGTTTGCCAAGAGTGGGCAGCATATACCTGAACTAGGCATCTACTTATGAAGTGGACAGAGCCCTCACAGGTACTGGGATGGGAACTAATACAGATTGAGGAATAAGAAGAGGGACAGAGGAGATCATGCTTATCACCTATCTTCCTGCTCCTGGAACCTCCAACCTATATCAGAAACAAAGGATAAAGCAATAGAAATTAAAACCTAGAAATAGATGAAAATTAAAACCTAGAAATGTTAAGGGTGGGAGTAAATAACCCTAAGCAGAATAAATATGAAGAAAGCCACACGTAGGCACATCATAGTCAAACTGCTGTAAACCAAAGAGAAAATCTTGAAAGCAGCCAGAGAAAAATGGCATATAACATACAGATGAATCATGACAGGAATTACTGCTGACTTCTCTTGAGGAACTATGACATTCAAAAGACAAGGGAGTAACATTTTTACAGTACAAAAAGAATAAATAAACCTGTCAACCAAGAATTTTATAATCAGTGTAAATATCCTTCAAAAATGAGAGTGAAATACATAAAAGCTGAAAGAATTTGTTGCCAACAGACCTACTCTACAATAAATGCTAAGGGGAAGTTCAGACTAAAGGGGAATGATACAATTTGGAAACTTGGAAATTTAGGAATGAATGAAGAGCATGGGGAATGGTAAATATAAAAGATGTTTTTCCTATTAATTTATTTAAAATATATATGATTCCCTAAAGCAAAAATTACATATATAGCATAAAGGACAGTGGGAGAGGGGACAATTTATGATCTTATATGAATGCAAGCTTTTTAGATTTTGCATGAATTGGTACAATATTAAATCTATGAAAAGTGAATTCCTAGAGCACCACTAAAAAAGTAGGGCAAAGATGTATAGATTAAAACCCAGAGATAAAAAGGAACCTAAAATATATACAAATTTAAAAAAAGAAGGAAGAATATGGGGAACAAGAAATAGAGGGTACTCATATAAAACAAGCAGTCAATGGTAGACATAAATCCAACCAAATGAATAATTGCATTTAATGTTAATGGACTAAATACTTGCATTAAAGGTAGATATTGTCAGAATTTTTTTTCAGGCAAGCCCTAACTATATATTGTCTGTAAGAAACATGCTTTAAATATAAAAACACTGATATATTGAAAGTAAATAGGTAGACAAAGAGTAAGCACAGGAAGGTTAGAATGGTTACATTAATATCAGATAAGGTAGACTTTAGTGGAAAAATATTACCCGGTGAAAAGGGACAGTTTATAATGATAAAAGGGATAATTCAGCTGGAAAATATAATAATCATACATGTATATGCACCTAATAGCAGAATTTCAAACTACATGAAGTGAAAATTGACAGAATTAAAGTGAGAAATAGACAATTACACAATCCTAATACAAGGTGTTAACAACACTCTCAGCAACTGATGAAACAACAAGACAAAAAATTAGTAAAGAAATAGGTGATCTGAACATTATCATCCATGTTGACTTAATTGATATGTGTAAAAGACTACACCCAACAATTGTATAGTACACATTTTATTCAAGGGTGCATGTTCACCAAGATACACCATATGCTGGGCCATAAAACAAGCCACAATAAATTCAAAATATTGCAATTATACAGACTATGTGCTCCAACCACATTAGAACTAAATTATAAATCAATAACATATCTTTTAAAAACCCAGAATAGGAGACGGGACCGAGAAGGCAGAGTAGTCACATGCTTCCAGTGGTCCCTCTTACAACAAAGCCCCGAAAAAACAAGTGAATCTATTATATATAACACTCTAGGAGCCCTGAACATCAAAGGCAAAGTTGAGGAATCAGACTGAGTGGCAGGGGGAGGGAGAGATGGTTCAGAAGTAGTGAGGAGTTGCCAGACCTGACCCGGCAGAAGCCAGAGCCCTTCACGTTGGATCAGCTTGTGTGCGCAGTGAGGGAAGCAGTGGTGTTCGAGAGACATTCTCCACATCAGGAGAGACCTAGCGACACAGAGTATAGTCAGCCATCCAGAACCAGTGAGAAGGAGTGCTCTATTGGTGAAAGATAAGTACTTGCATCTGGCCTACCGCACAGATCAAAAACACCCTCTTTTGGGAAAAACCTCTTTCCCATTTACCTCCCCCCTCCTGGCTCTGCACTGGATCCAGGAGGGCATCAGTGATTGCCAATTCCCCTGGGCCGGAAGTAGGACCCGTCACACACCCTGAGCCATTTTCCTGGCCTTAGTGAGAGAACAAATTAACAAACAGGAAAAAGTAGTCTGCCGGCTCCCCTAAGTCAGGAACTCAGGGTAGGCACAGCTCACTTGCCTAGGCACAGGCATAAGGGGTCCACAGACTTTGAATGCCTTTCCCCCTGCATAGACTTGTGTGGGCCCATTTCAACAATGTAGGCCCTCATTGCCACAGTACAACAAGGTATATACCTGAAGTCTAACTTCAACTGTTTCAGCTGTGAAGTGGCAGGTTTGTGACATTTGACACCCCTCTGCCCATTAAGCAGGGTCTTCATCTACCCACATCAGGGGCCTGAAGACTGATGGCTCCACCCACACCACCTAGCCATGTGCAACAGGGGTCCAAGAATAAGTGGTGCCCCTTAGTCCTTACAGCCAACAGCACTGGGTGCTCATAGTAGGGCTGCAAAACCCACCCACCTATGCACTCTGGGGAATAGGGAGACACTTTCCTCCCAGACACTTAGGGACAGACGTTAGCCCCCTGCCTTGCTCAGCGCATGATCCCCTACTGCAGCCAGATACCTGTGCCTACACCAATCACCCATGCCAGTCTAGGACTGTAGGTGACAGCCTGCACCACCCCCTTGGTGACCAACTACCTGGACACCTGAGCTGAATCCATACAGAAAAGTAAGCAGAATCCTATTCTTACATACTTAGTAACAGATCTAACCATCTGGTGACAGGACGTTAGAGCTTCAAAGGCACCAATAATCAAACTAGCTCACACGAGCAGCCTATTTGGGCATATCAAAACAAAACAAAACAAGAAGCTAGGAAAAAGTAAGCAAACATAAAATAAATAAATATTGACTGCTCGGAGACAACAGTCAATATCAAATCACATAAAGAGGCAGACCATGATGGCTTCAGCAAGCAACCAAAATAGAGAACCAACAAATTTTCCAGAGGAAAAGAATTTCTTGGAATTACCAGAGGAGGAATACAAAAGATTAATGTACAGAACTCTTCTAGAGATCAGGAAGGAGATGAGTTGAAATGCAGACCAAGCTAAGGAACACACAGACAAAGCAATAGAGGATCTTAAGAAGGTTATTCAAGAATATAATGACAAATTTAATAGGCTGCAAGAATCCGTACAGAGACAGCAATCAGAAATCCAGAAGATTAACAATAAAATTTCAGAATTAGACAACTCAATAGAAAATCACTGGAGCAGAACTGAGGTAATAGAGGTCAGAATTAGCGGGATTGAAGGTAAAGCACTTGCCACCAACTTATTTGAGGAAAAATCAGATAAAAGAATTTTTAAAAGTGAAGAAACTCTAAAATTACGTGGGACTCTATCAAGAGGAATAATCTGCAAGTGATTGGAGTACCAGAACAGGGAAAGATAACAGAAAATAGAGAGAATTGCTAAAGATTTGTTGGCAGAAAACTTCCCTAATATCGTGAAAGATGAGAAGATATCTATCTAAGATGCTCATCAAATCCCACATGAGGTAGATCCAGAAAGAAAGTCACCAAGATGTATTACAATCAAACTTGCCAAACCCAAAGATAAAGAGAATTTTAAGAGCAGCTAGGGATAAACTAAAAGTCATCTACAAAGGAGAGTTAATAAGAATAAGCTCAAACTACTCAGTGGAAACCATGCAGGCAAGAAGGCAATGGGATGATATATATAAAGTCTTGAAGGAGAAAAATTGCCAGCAAAACTCTCTCAAATATGATGGTGAAATTAGGGCATTTCCAGATAAACGGAAGTTTAGGGAATTTGCAAAAACCAAACCAAAATTACAAGAAATGCTAAAGGGAGTCCCCTGGTTACAAATTCAATAACATCAGATAACAACGCAAGACTAGAACATAGGACAGAGCAACCAGATATTGACCCAGATAGGGAAGTCACAAAAATAAATCAAAGCTACAACATTGAAAATAGGGTAATAGAGGTGTCAGTAAGTAAAAGATGACAACATTAAAACAAAAAAGAACTAAAAATGTAGACATAGATTTTTCATATGGAGAGGAAGTCAAGGCAATATAAAGAAATAAAAGACTGGTTTAAACTTAGAAAAATAGGAGTAAATATTAAGGTAACCACAAAGGAAACTAACAATCTTACACATAAAAAGAAAAAAAAGAAAAATATAAAGACTCAGCAAATACAAAATCAACAAAAATGAAAAAAAAAAAAACACTTGAAGAAAAACAACTTAGCACAGAAAATTAAGTGGAACAAAGAAGCTGTCAACAACACACAAAAAAAAGAAATCAAAATGACAGCACTAAACTCATACCTATCAATAATTATGCTGAATGTAAATGGAGTAAATGCACGAATAAAGAGACAGAGAGCGGCAGAATGGATTAAAAAAACACTATCCATCTATATGCTGCCTAAAAAAGACACACCTTAGACTTAAAGACACAAAGAAACTAAAACTCAAAGGATGGAAAAAAATATATCAAGCAAACAACACTAAAAAAAGATCAGGAGTGGCAACATTAATCTCTGACAAAATAGACTTCAAAGTAAAATTCACCACAAATGATAAGGAAGGACACTATATAATGATTAAAGGATCAATACACCAAGAGGACATAACTATAATAAATATTTGTGCACACAATGACAGGGCTCCAAAATACATAAAACAAACTCTAACAGCATTGAAAAGAGAGATAGACAGCTCCACAAAAATAGTAGATTTCAACACACCACTTTCAGTGAAGGACAGAACATCAATAAAGACACGGAAGATCTAAATGCTACAATCAACCAACTTGATCCCATAGACATATACCAAACACTCCACCCAACAGCAGCCAAGTATACTTTCTTTTCCAAGGCACATGGAACATTCTCCAGAATAGACCACATATTAGGCCATAAAGCAAGCCTTAACAGAATCCAAAGCATCGAAATATTACAAAGCATCTTCTCTGACCATAAAGCCATAAAAGTAGAAATCAGTAACAGAAAAAACAAGTGGAAAAAAAAATCAAACACATGGAAACTGAACAACATCTCACTCAAAAACTACTAGGTTATAGAAGAAATTAAGGATGGAATAAAGAAATCCATAGAATCAAACGAGAATTAAATCACATCTTACCAGAACCTTTGGGACACAGCAAAAGCAGTGCTCAGATGTCAGTTTACAGCAATAAATGCACCTCCAAAAAGAAGGAAGTGTCAAAATCAAAACACTAACCCTACAACTGGAACAAGTAGAAAGAGAGCAGCAAAAGAAGCCCTTGGACACTAGAAGAAAGGAAATAATAACAATTAGAGCAGAATTAAATGAAATAGAGAATAGAAAAACAATTGAAAGAGTTAACAAGACCAAAAGCTTGTTCTTTGAAAAGATCAACAAAATCGATAAACCACTGGCCAAACTGACAAAAGAAAAACCGGAGAGGAAGCAAATAACCCATATAAGAAATGAGATGGGTGATATCACAATGCACCCATCTGAAATTAAAATAATCATAACAGAATACTATGAAAAAATGTTGTGTTGTTGTTAAGTGCCGTCTCGTAGCGACCCTATGTATCACAGAACAAAACACTGCCCTCTCCTGCAGCATGCTCACAATCCTTGTTATGCTTGAGCCCATTGTTGCAGCCACTGTGTCAATCCTTCTCCTTGAGGCTCTTCCTCTTTTTTGCTGACCCTCTACTTTACCAAGCATGATGTCCTTCTCCAGGGACTGATCCTGTCTGACAACATGTCCAGACTATGTAAGAAGTACTTGCCATCCTTGCTTATAAGGAGAATTCTGGTTGTACTTCTTCCAAGACAGATTTTTTCATTCTTTTGGCAGTCAATGGTATATTCAATATTCTTCACCAACACCACAATTCAAAGACGTCAATTCAAGTCTTCCTTATTCATTGTCCAGCTTTCCCATGCATGTGATGCGATTGAAAATACCATGGATTGGGTCAGGCGCACCTTAGTCTTAAAGGTGACATCTTTGCTTTTCAACACTTTAAAGAGGTCTTTTGCGGCAGATTTGCCCGATGCAATGCATCATTTGATTTCTTGACTGCTGCTTCCGTGGACATTGATTGTGGATCCAAGTAAAATGAAATCCTTGACAACTTCAATCTTTTCTCCATTTATCATGATGTTGCATATTGGTCTAGTTGTGAGGATTTTTGTTTTATGTTGAGGTGTAATCCATACTGAAGCCTGTGGTCTTTGATCTTCATCAGTAAGTGCTTCAAGTCCTCTTCACTTTCAGCAAGCAAGGTTTTGTTATCTGCATAATGCAGGTTGTTAATGGATCTTCCTCCAATCCTGATGCCCCGTTCTTCTTCATATAGTCCAGCTTCTCAGATTATTTGCTCAGCATACAGATTGAATAAGTATGGTGAAATAATGCAACCCGATGCACACCTTTCCTGACCTTAAACCACGCAGTATCCCCTTGTTCTGTCGGAAAAACTGCCTCTTGATCTGTGTACAGATTCCTCACGAGCACAATTAAGTGTTCTGGAATTCCCATTCTTCACAATGTTATCCATAATTTGTCATGATCCACACAGTCAAATGCCTTAGGATAGTCAATAAAACACAGGTAAACATCTTTCTGGTATTCTCTGCTTTCAGCCATGATCCATCTGACATCAGCAATGATATCCTTGGTTCCCTGTCCTTTTCTGAATTCAGCCTGAATTTCTGACAGTTCCCTGGCAACATATTGCTGCAGCCGCTTTTGAGTAATCTTCAGCAAAATTTTACTTGCATGTGATATTAATGATATTGTTCGATAATTTCCACATTTGGTTGGATCACCTTTCTTGGGACTAGGCATAAATATAGATCTCTTCCAGTCAGTTGGCCAGGTAGCTGTCTTCCAAATTTTTTGGCATGGATGAGTGAGCACTTCCAGCGCTGCTTCCGTTTGTTGAAACATCTCAATTGATATTCCGTCAATTCCTGTAGCCTTGTTTTTTGCCAATGCTTTCAGAGCAGCTTGGACATCTTCCTTCAGTACCATCGGCTCCTGATCACATGCTGCCTCTTGAATGGTTGAACATCGACCAATTTTTTTTGGTATAATGACTCTGTGTATTTCTTCCATCTTCTTTTGATGCTTCTTGTGTCGTTTAATATTTTCCCCATAGAATCTTTCACTATTGCAACTCGAGGCTTGAATTTTTTCTTCAGTTCTTTCAGCTTGACAAATGCCAAGTGTGTTCTTCCCTTTTGGTTTTCTATCTCTACCTCTTTGCACATATCATTATAATACTTTACTTTGTCTTCTCGAGATGCCCTTTGAAATCTTCTGTTCATTTCTTTTACTTTATCATTTCTTCCTTTTGCTTTAGCTACTCAACTTTGAAGAGCAAGTTTCAGAGTCTCTTCTGACATCCATTTACGTCTTTTCTTCCTCTTCTGTCTTTTTAATGACCTTTTGCTTTCTTCATGTATGATGTCCTTGATGTCATTCTACAACTCGTCTGGTCTTCGGTCATTAGTGTTCAATGTGTCACATCTATTCTTGAGATGGTCTCTAAATGTAGGTGGGATATGCTCAAGGTCGTACTTGGCTCTCCTGGACTTGTTCTAATTTCCTTCAGTTTCAACTTGAACTTGCATATGAGCAATTGATGGTCTGTTCCGCAGTTGGCCCGTTGGCTTTGTTCTGACTGATGACATTGAGCTTTTCCATAGTCTCTTTCCACAGATGTCATCGATTTGATTCCTGTGCACTGCATCTGGCTAGGTCCATGTGTATAGTCACAGTTTATGTTGGTGAAAAAAGGTATTTGCAATGAAGAAGTCATTGGTCTTGCAAAATTCTGTCATGAGGTGTCCAGCATCGTTTCTATCACCAAAGCCATATTTTCCAACTACCGATCCTTCCTCTTTATTTCCAACTTTTGCATTCCTATCACCCATAATTATCAATACATCCTGATTGCATGTTCAATCAATTTCATACTACAGAAGCTGGTAAAAATATTCATTGTCTTCATCTTTGGCCTTAGTGGTGGATACATAAATTTGAATAATAGTCATATTAAATGGTCTTCTTTGTAGGCATGTGGATATTATCTTATTACTGATAGCATTGTACTTCAGGATAGATCTTGAAATGTTCTTTTTGACCATGAGCGCAATGCCATTCCTCTTCAAGTTGTCATTCCCAGCGTTGTAGACCATATGATTGTCTGATTCAAAATGGCCAATACCAGTCCTTTCAGCTCATTAATGCCTAGGATATCGATTTTTATGTGTTCCATTTCATTTTTGACGATTTCCAATTTTCCTGGATTCATACTCTGTATGTTCCAAGTTCTGATTATTAACGGATGTTTGCAGCTGTTTCTTCTCATTTTGAGTCATGCCACATCAGCAAATGAAGGTCCCAAAAGCTTGACTCCATCCACGTCTTTAAGGTCAACTCTACATTGAAGAGGCAGCTCTTCCCCAGTCTTCTTTTGAGTGCCTTCCAATCGGGGGGGGGGGGCTCATCTTCTGGCACTATATCAGACAATGTTCTCCTACTATTCATAAGGTTTTCACTGGCTGATTCTTTTCAGAAGTAGACTACTGGGTCCTTCTTCCTAGTCTATTTTAGTCTGGAAGCTCAGCTGAAACCTGTCCACCATAGGTGACCCTGCTGGTAACTGAATACCAGTGGCATAGCTTCCACCATCACAGCAACATGCAAGCCCCCACAGTATGACAAACTGACAACGTGGGGGATGAAAAATTGTATGCTAACAAATTTGAAAACCTAGAGAAAATGGACAAAAAAAACCCCAAAAATTTGGAAATATAAACAACATACTTCTAAATAGTCGATGAATAAAAGGACAATGTCAAGGGAAATTAGAAAATATCTCAAACTGAACAACAGTAAAATAAAACATACCACATTTATGGAATGTAGCTAAAGCAGTACTTGGAGAGAGCTATATAGCTTTAAATACTTATATTAGAAATGTCTAATATCAATAACCTAAGGTTCTAGCTTAAAAAATTAGACAAAAAAGCAAAGTTAAAGTAAGTACAAGGAATGAACAGATAAAGAGAAGCCAATGAAATAGAAAACAAAGAAAAGAGAAATTTAAGAAAGTTAAAATTTAGTTCTTTGAAAGATCAATGAAATTGATAAAGCCCTAGTAAAATTTTGCCGAAGATAATTCAAAAGGAGTTGCAGCAGTACAGAGAACTGCCAGAAATTCAAGCGGGATTCAGAAGAGGATGTGGAACAAGGGATATCATCGCTGATTTCAGATGGACCATGGATGAAAGCAGAGAATACTAGAAAGATGTTTACCTGTGTTTTATTGACTGTGGAAATGCATTTAACTGCGTGGATCATAACAAATTATAGATAACACTGCAAAGTGTAGGAATCCCAGATCACTTAATTGTGCTCATGAGGAACCTGTATTTAGACCAAGAGGCAGTCATTCTAACACAAAAAGGGGATACTGCGTGGTTTAAAGTCAGGAAAGGTGTGTGCCAGGGTTGTAGCCTTTCACCATACTTATTCAATCTGTGTGCTGAGCAAATAATCTGAGAAGCTGGACTATATGAAGAAGAACATGGGATCAGGATTGGAGGAAGAGTCATTAACAACCTGCGATATGCAGTGACACAACCTTGCTTGTTGAAAGCAAAGAGGATTTAAAGTACTTACTGATCAAGATCAAAGACTACAGCTTTCAGCATGGATTACACTTCAACAGAAAACAAAAATCCTCACAACTGGACCAATAAGCAACATCACAATAAAACGCTAAAAGATTGAAGTTGTCAAGGATTTCATTGTACTTGAATCTACAGTCAAAGCCCATGGAAGCAGCAGTCAAGAAATCATTCAGTGTCTTGTACTGGGCAAATCTACTGCACTAGACCTCTTTAAAATGTTAAAAAGCAAAAATATCACTTTGAAGACTAGGGTGCGCCTTCCTCAAGCCATGGTATTTTCAATGGCCTCATATGCATGAGAAAGCTGGACAAGGAATAAGGAAGACTGAAGAAGAATTGATGCAGTTGAATTATGGTGTTGGTGAAGAATATTGAATGTACCATGGACTACCAAAAGAACGAACAAATCAGGCGACTTCGTCTCACTACTTATTTGAACACTTTATCAGGAGGGACCAGTTCGTGGACAAGAACATCATGCTGGTAAAGTAGACGGTCAGAGAAAAGATGAGGACCCTCAACGAAATGGATTGACACAGTGGCTGCAACAATGGGCTCAAACATAGAAAGGATTATAAGAATGGCGCAGGACTGGGCAGTCTTTTGTTCTGTTGTATATGGGGTTGCCATGAGTCAGAACCGGTTTGACAGCACCTAACAACAGCAATACAAATCAAGGAAAAAAGAAAAAGAACCCCAATTACCAAAATCAGGAATGAAAATGGAGTTATCACTAAATATCCTACAGATATTCACAGGATAATGAAGAAATATTTTGAACAACTTTATGCCCATAAATTATACAATTTTGATCAAATTGATGCATTCCTTTAAAAATACAATTTACCAAAATAGGCACAAGATGAAACAAAATCAGAGTAGCTTGAATTCATTATCAAAATCATTCTCACATAGAAAAATCCAGGTCCAGATAGTTTCACTGGTGCATTCTATCAAACGTTTAAAAAATGAAGAATACAAATCTTTAGAAAACTAAAGAAATTGGGAAAGGAAGGAACAGTTCCCAAATTGTTTTTGAGGCCAGTATGATCCTAATAAAATTTGACAAAGATGTTACAATAACCTTTTGGGTTTCTTCTTTTGTAAAATGCCTGTTCGTATCCTTTGTCTTTTTCCTACTAGGTTATTGCCTTATTGTTTCTGCTTTGCTAAGTTTTTCTGTATATTCAAGATATGAATCCCTTGTTGAATTTAAATACTGAAATACCTTTTTCCACTCTGTTATCTATCTCTTTGTCCTTTAGATAAAAACTCAGGCAATTCTATGATTTTTCTGATTACTCACAGAAATCAAACGTTGTAAGGTCACTTTATGTCACCAACTGATTTTAATTCAAGTTTGAAATGTCCCATCTCATGTAACAATCAAAATGTGAACTTACTTTAAAGTTAAAATACTTCCTCTCCCCATCTGGGGGCTTGGGCAGGTGGAAGCTGGAGAAAATCTTTCGATTTTTGCTGCTTCAGTATCTATTGGAATGATCATAATGTTTTCCTGCTTTAAACTACTAATGTGATGTATTACAGTGATAGTTTTTTCTCATATGGAACCATTAGATCACTCCTGGGATAAGTTCAAGTTGGTCATGATTTATTTTTTTCACTGCTGATGTTTGCACCTACCTTCATAACAGCTATTAGTATGCAATTTAGTTTTCTTACTCTGTTCCTTTCTACTTATGGTCATCTAGGCATCTAGGTTAATTTACTTCATAAAACAAGTTGTTTCCTCTCCTTTTTTATTCTTTAAACCATTGGATAAATTGAGATTATTTATTCAGTAAAAATTTAGTAAAATATGCCTTTAAAATTGTCTGGAACTAGAATATATTTGGAGGTGGTGGCAGTGTGGGGAGCTGGGGCAATTGGGAGAAATTCTAAATATTAATTCAATTTCTCTAATGATTATTGGACTATTCGGGTTTTCCATTTTCTTCTGGAGTCAATTAGAGTAACTCAGATTTTTCTAAATTTATTTTCCATTTTATCTTTCAAACGTATTTGCATGAATATGTCAGTATTCTCTTCTGATGTTGTAAATTATTAATGTTTCTTTAGTTATTGCTCCTTTTTCATTCCTAGTATTATTTGTATTTTTTCTCTTTCTTTCCAGTTAATCTTCTGAGAAGTTTAGCTACCTTATTAATGTTTTTCAAAGAATCAGCTTTTGGTTTTGTTGATCCTCTCCATCGTTCGTTCTTTGTTTCATTATTTTCTGTTCTTTATTACTTCTTTCGTTTCATCATGTTTAGAATTAATACACCATTTCATTTCTAGCTTCTTGAGGACTGGTCCTGGTTTTCTAACTTTTACTGTTTTTCAGTAGATGTATTTAGGTGTGTAAATATTTGTCTAAGTACCATGTTAATTGCATTCCACAATTTTAATATGTAATATTCTAATTTTTTATGATTCTTAAAATAAACTATGAATTCTTTTTTTTGAGGGGAAGAGTAGTTAAAAATTCCTTTTTATTTTAATAAATTTCTGAGTAATTTCATTGTGATTATAGAATGTGATTTGTATGATATACACTCCTTGAAAATGTGTCTGTGTTTCATTTGTGATATAAGAAGTGGCCAGTGTTTGTAAATGCCCCATGTGTACTTGTAAATAATGCATAGTCTCTATTTATTGACTGTAAAGTTTTATATTGTTTGTATTGTAATTTCTTATTCAAAACTTATATATTTTAATGTTTTAACTACTTTATCTGTCACTTTCTAATTGCTAATGTTAAAATTGTCTATTCATCCTTATAATTTTGTGTTTTTCCTTTTTTATTTCAAGGAATATTTAATAATTGTTTCTAAGTTCAAGTGCAAGAGTCAAAAAATAGTGATTTAGAAATCTAAAAAAATTTAAAAAAGACTCACAAGAAATTGCAAAAATAAAAATCTGATAGTCTCTGTAATTTAATTGGTAATTTTAACCCATTTATAATTATTTTTATTACTGATGTATTTGAAGTCACTTGTAGCATCTTTGTGTATGTGTGTGTGTTTTCTAGTCACCAGTCTTTTTCTTTACCTTATTTACCCCTCCATTTCCCACTTTTTACTTCCTTTCCTGGACTGATAATTTTTCAAATTATCTTTTATCTCTCTGCTTATTTTGAAGCTATAGATTACAATTCTGTTTTGTAATGGTTATCTATTTTTATAAGGATATATAGCTAAATTTTCTAATGAATCTAATGTTATTCAATCTTTCATTATCCCCTCCCAAACATGCTTAGACTGTAGATAATGGTCCAGCATCATATACCCTGTCTGCTTCCTCTACCTCCTAGCCCACTGTCTTTTATAGCCAACACCTCCAGAATAGCAACCATTTCACTTATGAAACAATTAGATTATGTTTTCCCTGGCTTGACCTAGAGATGGTGCTGTAGTTGCCCCAAGAATTGCAAGACCAATGGCTTGTGCCAAGAAAGTTTCAGGAAGAATATTAATGTCATTAAAATAGATCACTCAGATGCATGTTTATATATGTATTAACTGGCAAATTTCTTTAGAAGAAATACAGTGACAAAATTGAATGGAGATGAAAAATAAACATCAGATACAGAGGCACAAATCTTGGGCACAAATCATCAAACCACAGTGTGAAGCAAGATTACATAAGTCTTTGAAAACGAAATGTCACCCTGGATATGAATTATGATTACATGGTCCATTGTGTTATGAAACTAAAAAGGAAAACCTGCCTGTGACTTGGTACAATTTTCTGGAATGTTTAGGCCAGATATCTTCTTGAATCTTTTGTCCAAAGCAATCCAAATCCCTAAAATTGACTGTACAGAAATCTTATTTATTTTCTCTGTATTAGGTAAGACTAGACAAAATCATCATGAGTTCCTCTAAACAATCACTATCAACATGAAAATGTAACTATGGCAAAGCTGGTGAAAAGACAACCAACTTGTTAATATTAATATCACATATATAGGTATTTTAGAGCATAAAACTGCTTTCACATACATTTTTATTCTCCCCAAAGCCCTGTGATATAGACACTGTTTTTATACCATTTTACAGATAAAGTAACAGGAACTCTGAGAGACTAAACTAATTCTCAAGGTCTTATAACTAATAAGTAGCAGAAGCAGATAGGAAACCAAATATTCTTAGTCTACTTCTCATGGCATATTCAAGTAAGCATTTGGTAGTCTCAAGATCTATGTATCCTATTAAATGTTACTGCCTAGATATTCCACAGGAATCTCAAGCTCTCACTTTTGCTTCAGTTTGTTAGAATTAATCAGTAAAGGCAACAGGGCCTGAAGATTTCTCTGGGGTAAGGTTTTTAATTACAAATTCAAGTCATTCCAATTTTTTAATTTTTTCTGAGTCCGTTTTGGTAATTTGTATCTTTAAAGGAATTTGTTCATTTCATCTAAGTGATTGAAATTATTGTCATAAATTGTGCATAATATGTCCTTTGTATCTTTTTGAAGTCTGTAGGAGCCTCAGTTTACACCCGTCTCATTCCTGATATTAGCAATTTGCATCTGCTTTCTCTCTCTCTTTTTCTTTATCAGTCTAGCTAGAGGTTTATCAGTTTTCATTTTTTATTGTACTTTAGATGAAGGTCTACAGAACAAACTAGCTTCTCATTAAACAGTACACATATTGCTTTATGACTTTGGTTACAACCCCACAATGTGGCAGCACTCTCTCTTCTCGGCCAAGATGGTAGAGTAGGCAGACAGCTTGCTATGTCCCTCTTACAACAAAGACCTCAAAAAACAAGTGAATTGATTGTATATGAATATCTAGGAGACCTGAACAAGGCAAATTTGAGGAATCAGACTGAGTGACGGGGAGAGAGAGATGGTTCAGAAGCAGTAAAGTGTTACCTGACATGACCTGACCTGGTGGGAGCCACAGCTCTTCAGCCCGGATCAGCTCAGGGTGCATGGTGAGGCTGGCAAACAACTGCACTTGCTAGCTCAGAAGGCACTTTCCACATCGAGAGACATCCAGCAACAGAGTCTACTTGGACACTCTGAACCAGTGAAAAGCAGCACTCAAGTGGCTAAAGATAAGTACTTGCGTGTGGCCTATTGCGGGATTTTAAAAAAAAAAAACCCTTTTGGGAAAAACCGCTGTCCCATTTACCTCCTTCCTCCTCACTCTGCACCAGGTCCCTGCCAGCTTCAGCGATCTGTGAGTCCCCTGGTCCAGAAGTGGATCCCATAAGGTGCCCTAACCCATTCTCCCGGCTTTGGAGAGGGAACAAATCAGCGAACAGGGAAAAAACAAGCTACTGGGTCCCCTAAGCCAGGACCTCAGGGTTAGCATAGCTCCTTTACCTAGGCACAGGCATAAGGGGTCTGCAGAATAAGTGCCTTTCACCCCTGCATAGACTTGTGTGAGCCCATCTCAACAGCATAAGCCCTCACTACCACACTACAACAGAGTAAATACCTGGAGTCTAACTTCAACTGTTTCAGCTGTAAAGTGGCAGGTTTGTGATGTTTGACACTGCTCTTCCCTTTAAGCAGGCGCCTTACCTGTCCGCATCAGGGACTTGAGGACTCCACCCACGCCATCTAACCACCTGCTACAGGGGTCCAAGAATAAGTGGTGCCCCCCAGTCCTTACAGCCATCAAAATAGGGTGCTTATAGTCCAGCTGCAATATGCACCTACCAACTCACTCTAGGGAACAGGGACACGCTTTACTTTCAGACACTCAGAGGCAACAGTCAGCCCCCTGCCTTGCTCAGCGTGTGACCCCCTACTGCAGCCAGATCCTGTGCCTACACCAGTCACGCAGACCTCTCTAAGACTGTAGGTGAAGCCTGCACCACACACTTGGTGACTGACTGCCTGGACACCTGAGCTGAATCCATACAGGAAAATGTAATGGACTCCGAGGCACACATACTTAGTAATAGACCTAAATACCTGGTAACAGAACATTAGAGCTTCAAAGGTGCCAATAATCAAACTAGCACATACGAGCACCCTATTTGGGCATATCAAAATGAAACAGAACAAGAAGATAGGACACACTAAACAAATATAAAATAAAATTATAATAACTTATTGATGGCTCAGAGACAACATTCAATATCAAATCACATAAAAAGGCAGACCATGATGGCTTCAACAAGCTCTGAAAATAAAGAACAAATAAATTTTCTGGAGGAAGAGAATTTCATGGAATTACCAGAGGCAGAATACAAAAGATTAATATACAGAACTCTTCAAGAAATTAGGAAAGAAATTTGACAAAATTAAGAGAAATCCAAAGAACATACAGAAAAAGCAGTAGCGAACTTAAACAGGTTATTCAAGAGCATAATGACAAATTTAATAGGTTGCAAGAATCCATAGAGAGACAGCAATCAGAAATCCAGAAGATTAACAATAAAATTTCAGAATTAGCAACTCAATAGAAAGTCACAGGAGCAGAATTGAGGTGACAGAAGGCAGAATTAGTGACATTAAAGATAAAGCACTTGACACCAACTTATTTGAAGAAAAATCAGATAAAAGAATTTTTAAAAATGAAGAAACTCCAAGAGTTATGTGGGACTCTATCAAGAGGAATAACCTACAAGTGATTGGAGTACCAGAACGGGGCGGGGGTGGGGGGGTGGGTAACAGAAAATACACAGACAATTGTTGAAGATTTGTTGACAGAAAACTTCCCTGATATCATGAAAGATGAGAAGATATCTATCCAAGATGCTCATCGAACCCCACATAAGGTAGATCCCAAAAGAAAGTCACCAAGAAATATTATAATCAAACTTGCCAAACCCAAAGATAAAGAGAGAATTTTAAGAGTGGCTAGGGATAAAAGAAAAGTCATCTACAAAAGAGAGTCAATAAGAATAAGCTTGGACTGCTCAGCAGAAACCATGCAGGCAGGAAGGAAATGGGATGATATATATAAAGCCTTGAAGGAAAAAAAATTGCCAGCCAAGAATTTTACATCCAGCAAAACTGTGACTCAAATATGATGGTGAAATTAGGGCATTTCCAGATAAACAGAAGTTTAGGGAATTTGCAAAAACCAAACCACAATTACAAGAAATACTACAGGGAGTCCTCCAATTAGAAAATCAATAACATCAGATAAAAATGCAAGACTAGAACATAGGACAGAGCAACCAGATATCAACTCAGATAGGGAAGTCACAAAAATACATCAAAGCTAAAACAATGAAAATAGGGAAACAGAGATATCAATATGTAAATGATGACAACATTAAAACAAAAAAAGGGGACTTGAAAAATGTAGACATAGATTTTTCATATGCAGAGTAAGTCAAGGCAATATAAACACTCTCTCTTCTCGAACTTGGGTTCCCTATTACCAGCTTTCCTGTCCCCTTCTGCCTTCTCGTCCTTGAGCCTGGGCTGGTGTGCCCATTTCGTCCTTGAATGAAGGAATAACCTCAGGAGTGACCTCATTACTGAGCTAAAAGAGTTCCTGGGGGCCATACTCTCAGGGTTTCTCCAGTCTCTGTCAGGCCAGTAAGTCTGGTCTTTTTTTGTGAGTTAGAATTTTGTTCTACATTTTTTTCCAGCTCTGTCTGGGACTCTCTATTGTGATCCCTGTCAGAGCGGTCAGTGGTGATAGCCGGGCACTATCTAGTAGTACGGAGTCAGTCTGGTGGAGGCCATGGTAGTTGTGGTCCATTAGTCCTTTGGACTAATCTTTCCCTTGTGTCTTGTTTTCTTCATTCTCCCTTGCTCCTGAAGGGGTGAGACCAGTGGAGTATCTTAGATAACCGCTCACAAGCTTTTAAGACTCCAGATGCTACTCACCAAAGTAGAATGTAGAACATTTTCTTTATAAACTATTTTATGCCAATTGAGCTAGATGTTCCCCAAGACCATAGTCCCCCCAGCCTCTGCTCAGTAATTCAGTCCTTCAGGGAGTTTGGATGTGTCTATGGAGCTTCCATGACCTTTCCTTGTACAAGCTGTGCTGACTTCCCCAGTGTTATGTACTGTCTTGCCCTTCACCAAAGTTACCACTCACCTATCGTGTATTTAGTGTTTTTCCATTCCTACCCCTCCCCTCCCTCGTAACCATCAAGATTGTTTCTTTTTGTGTGTAAACCTTTCCACGATTTTATATAGTAGTGGTCTCATATTATATTTGTCCTTTTCTGATTGACTTATTTCACTCAGCATAATGCTCTCCGGATTCATCCACGTTGTAAGATGCTTCACAGATTCATCATAGTTCTTTATCATTGCATAGTACTCCATTGTGTGTACAGACCATAGTTTATTTATCCATTCATCTGTTGATGGGCATCTAGATTGTTTCATCTTTTTGCTATTGTGAACAATGCTGCAATGAACATGGTGTGCATATGTCTATTCCTGTGATGACTCTTACTTCTCTAGGATATATTCCTAGGAGTGGGATTGCTGGATCATATGGTATTTCTATTTCTAGCTTTCTAAGGAAGCACCATAACGTTTTCCAAAATGTTTGTATCATTTTGCATTCCCACCGGCGGTGCATAAGAGTTCCAATCTCCCCACAGCCTCTCCCACATTTGTTATTTTCTGTTTTTTTGATTTGTGCCAGTAATGCTGGGTGAGATGGTATCTCATTGTGGTTTTGGTTTGCATTTCTCTAATGTCTAGTGATTGAGAGCATTTCCTCATGTGTCTGTTAGCCATTTGTCATGGTTTGAATTATGTCCCCCAAAAAATGTGTATCAGTTTGGCTGGGCCATGATTCTTGGTATTGTGTGATTTTCTTATATGCTGTAAATCCTGCTTCTATGATGTTAATGAGGAAGGATGGGTGGCAGTTGTGTTAGTAAGGCAGGACTCAATCTACAAGACTGGATTGTGTCCTGAGGCAATCTCTTGAGACATAAAAGACAGAAGTGAGCAGAGAGATAGAGGGACCTCATACCATCAAGAAAGCAGTGTCGTAAGCAGAGCGCGTCCTTTAGACTGGGGTCCCTGCACAGAGAAGCTCCTAGTCCCGAGGAACATTGATGAGAAGGCTGACAGAGAGAGAAAGACTTCCCCTGGAGCTGACGCCCTGACTTTGGACTTTTAGCCTACTTTACTCTGAAGAAATAAATTTCTCTTTGTTAAAGCCATCCACTTGTGGTATTTCTGTTATAGCAGCACTAGATGACTAAGACACCATTTTAATGTCTTCTTCGGTGAAGTGACTGTTCATTTCCTTTGCCCCATTTTTAATTGGATTATTTGTCTTTTTGTTGTAGAGGTGTTAGATTTTCCTGTAGATTTTAGAGATTAAAACTTTATCAGATTCATAATAGCCAAAAAAATTTCCCAGTCTGTAGGTTCTCTTTTTACTCTTTTGGTGAAGTCTTTTGATGAGCATAAGTGTTTAATTTTTAGAGGATCCCAGTTACTTATATTCTGGAGTTTGTGTGTTGTTGGTTATGGTTTGTATCCTGTTAATGCTGTGTATAAGGGCCTCTAGCGTTGATCCTATATTTTCTTCTATGATTTTTATAGTTTGGGGCTTTATATTTAGGTCTTTGATCCATTTTGAATTACTGTTTGTGTATGGTGTGAGGTATGGGACCTTTTTACTTTTTTTTGCAGATGGACATCCAGTTTTGCCAGCACTATTTGTTAAAAAGACTGTTTTTTCCCCCATTTGATGGACTTAAGGCCTTTGTGGAAGACCAGGTGACCAACGGTGAATAAATTTACATCTGGGTTCTCAATTCTGTTCCATTCATCAATGTGTCTGTCATTGTAATGGTACCAGGCTGTTTTGACTACCGTAACTGTATACTAGGTCCTGAGGTCAGGTAGTGTGAGTCCTCTTACTTTCCTTTTCTTCTTCAGTAGTGCTTTACTTATCTGGGGCTTCTTCTGTTTAAATATAAAGTTAATGATTAGTTTTTCGTCTCTTTAAAGAATGTTATCGGTATTTGGATTGGGATCGCATTGTATTTGTAAATTGTTTTCGGTAGAATTGTCATTTTCACCATGTTGAGTCTTCCTATACATGAGCATGGTGTGTTTTTCCATTTATGTAGATCCCTTCGGGTTTCTTGTAGTAATGTTTTGTAGTTTTCTTCGTATAGGTCTTTTACATCCTTGATTAGATTTATTCATAAGTATTTTATTTTTTAGGGGCTGTTATAAATGGTATTATTCTCCTGATTTCCTTTTCATAGTTCTCTTTATTGTTGTATAGGACTCCAGCTGATTTTTGTATGTTAATCTTATATCCTGCTACTCTGCTGAATCTATTAGTTCTAGTAGTTTTCTCATGGAGTCTTTTTTGAGTTTTCTATGTATAATATCATATCATCTGCAAATAGGCACAGTTTTATTTCTTCATTATCAATTTTCATGCCCTTTATTTCATTTTCTTGCCTTACTGCTCTAGCTAAGACTTCCAACACAAAGCTAAATAGGAGTGGTGGTAAAGGACATCCTTGTCTTGTTCCTGTTTTCAAGGGAAATCTTTTCAGCCTCTCTCCATTGAGAATGATGTTGGCTTTTGTTTTTGTACAGAGCCCCTTTATTATGTTGAGAAATTCCCTTCTATACCTATTTTATTGAGAGTTTTTATCAGGAATGGGTGTTGGACTTTGTCAATGCTTTTCTGCATTGATTGAGATGATCACGTGATTCTTTTCTTTCCTATTATTTATGTGGTGGATTATTTTGATTGATTTTCTAATATTGAACTATCCTTGCATACCTGGTATGGACCCAACTTGGTCGTGGTGTATTTTTTTTTTTTTTTGATCTGATGCTGAGTTCTATTGGCTAGAATTTTGTTGAGAATTTTTGCATCTATATTCATGAGAGATATTGGTCCATAATTTTCTTTTTTTGTGGTGTCTTTGCCTGGTTTTTGTATCAGGGTTATGCTGGCTTCATAGAATGTATTCAGTAGTATCCCTTCCTTTTCTATGTTCTGAAATGGTTTGAGTAGTACTGGTGTTGGCTTTTCTGTGAATGTTTGGTAGAATTCTCCAGTGAAACCATCTGGACCAGGGCCTTTTTTGTTGTTGTTGGAAGTTTTTTTAATTATCTTTTCAATCTCTTCTTTTGTTATGGATCTGTTCAGATTTTCAACATCATTTTGTGTTAGTTTGGGTAGGTAGTATGTCTCTAGATATTTGTCTGTTTTCCTCTAGGTTTTCAAATTTGTTGGAGTATAGTTTTTCATAATACTCCGTTGTGATCCTTTTAATTTCAGTTAGGTATGTTGTATGTTCCCCATTTCACTTTTTATTTGGGTTATTTTTGTCCTCTCCTGTTTTTCTTTTGTCATTTTGGCCAATGGCTTGTCGATTTTATTGATCCTTTCAAAGAAACAACTTTTGGTTTTGTTCCTTCTTTCTATTGTTTTTCTATTCTCTATTTCATGTATTTCTGCTCTGATCTTTATTATTTTCTTTTTTCTGGTGGCTGTGGAGTTCTTTTGCTGTTATCTTTCTATTTGTTCAAGTCATGTAGCTAATGTTTTGATTTTATCCCTTTCTTCTTTTGTGATGTGTGCATCTATCGCTATAACTTGACCTCTGAGCACTGCCTTTGCTGTGTCCAAAAGATTTTGTTATGGTATATTTTCATTCTCCTTTGATTCTAGAAATTTTTTTATTCCATCTGTCATGGATTGAATTGTGTCCCCCCAAAATATCTGTCAATTTGGCTAGGTCATGATTCCTAGTATTGTATGATTGTGTAATCTGATGTGATTTCCTTATGTGTTGTAAACTCTATCACTGGGATGAGGTTATATGTGATCTCCTTGTGTGTTGTAAATTCTATCACTGTAATGAGGTTATACTGATGATAGTGTCTTAATCCAATCTCTTTTGAAATATAAAAGAGAGAAGCGAGCAGAGATACATGGGAACCTCATACCACCAAGAAAGCAGTGCCGGGAGTAGAGTGCATCCTTTGGACCTGAGGTTCCTGAACAGAGAAGCTCCCAGACCAAAAGAAGTTTGATGACGTGGACCTTCCTCCAGAGCCAATGGAGAAAAATGTTCCCCTGGAGCTGACGCCCTGAATTTGGACTTGTAGCCTACTGGACTGTGAGAGAATAAATTTCTCTTTGTTAAAAACACCCACCAGTGATATTTCTGTTAGAGCAGTACTAGCTGACTGAGACACCATCTCTGATTTTTTTCTATTACCCAGTGGTTTTTAAGCAGGGTGTTGTCCAGTTTCTATTTAATTGATTTTTTCCTTCCTCTTCCTGTTGTTAATTTCTACGTTGATGGTGTTGTGATCAAAGAAGATACTTTGTATTATCTCAGTGTTTTAGATTTTGTTGAGGGTTGCCCTGTGGCTAAGATGTGGTCTCTTCTGGAAAACATTCCATGTGCGTTGGATAAGAATGCATACTTTCCTGCTGTTGGGTGGAGTGTTCTATATATGTCTATGAGGTCAGGTTGGCTGATTGTGGCTTTTAGGTCTTCTGTATCTTTGTTGGGTTTCTTTCTAGATATTCTTTCCTTTACCGAGAGTAATGTGTTGAATTCTCCTACTATTACTGTGTCAATTTCTCTTTTAAGTGCTGTTAGAGTTTGTATGTTGGAGCCCTGTCATCGGGTGTGTAGATATTTATTATGGTTATGTCTTCATGATAAATCGTCCCTTTACTCAGGATATAGTGCCCTTCTTTGTCTTTTATGGTTAATTTTATTTTAAATTCTATTTTATCTGACATTAGTATGCCACTTTTCCTCTTTTTGGTAGCTGTTTGCTTGATATATTTTTTCCATCCTTTGATTTTTAATAAATTTGTGTCTTTGTTTCCAAGATGTGTCTCTTGTAGACAGTATATTGATGGATCCTGCTTTTTTATCCATTCTGTCACTCTCTTTCTCTTTATGGGTGCATTTAGGCCATTTACATTCAGTGTAATTATTGATAGATATGAGTTTATTGCAGTGGGTTTGCTTCATTTTTGTTTTTGTAGATTTTGTTTTTACTTAGACTTTATGTTTTTCTTCTTTTTTGATGAGTAGGTTTGTTAACTTTCTTTGTAGTTACCTTGAAATTTACCCTTATTTTCCTAGGTTTTAACCAGTCTGTTATTACTTGGTATCACCTTGCTTTCCTCTCCATTAGAAAGTTCTATACCTACGCTGTTTATTCCCTCTTTTATTTTTCTGATGTTGTTGTCATTTACAGATTAACCTCTCTGGTTCCCTATTGTAAATCTTTTGGTTTCAAATAGTCCTTGAGAGTTCATTTCCTAGGTTGGTATCTGGCTGGTGTGTTCTTGTATCCTAGATTCAGGCTGTGGTCTGATGTTTTTTGTTCTCATACCAAAGGATTCCGTTTAATAATTCTTGTAAGTTTGGTTTGTTTTTTACATATATCCTTAATTTATGTTTATTGGTGAATGTACTAATTTGAACAAGAGTTTTGCAGGATATATTATTCTTGGATGGCAATTTTTTTTCTTTCAAGGTTTTATATATATCATCCAACTGCCTTCTTGTCTGCATGGTTTCTGCTGAGTAATCAGAGCTTAGTCTTATTGTTTCCCCTATGTATGTGACTTTTCATTTTTCTTGAGCTGCTCTCAGGATTCTTTCCTTGTCTTTGATTTTAACGAGTGTGATTATGATGTGCCTTGGTGATTTTCTTTTGGGGTATATCCTATATGGTGTTCACTGAGCTTCTTGGATGGTCAGCTTTTCACCTTTCATGATATTAGGGAAGTTTTCTGTCAGCAATTCTTCAATGATCCTTTCTGTGTTTTCCGTTTTCTCCCCCTTTTCTGGAACTCCAATCACTTGCAAATTTTTGCTTTTGATTTTATCCCACATAATTCTCAGGGTTTCTTCATTTTTCTTTGTTCTGTTTTCTGATTTTTCCTCAAACAGATTGTATCCAAGTGTTTGTCTTCAATTTCGCTAATCCTGTCCTCCATTGTTTCAAACCTGCTCCTCAGACCTTCTATGACACTGTCCATTTCTGAAATCTTGCTGTTTGTCTTTTGGATTTCTAACTGTTGTTTCTGTATGATTTCTAGTCAAGAATTTATTTTGGCATTTTGTTCCTGTATTATTTTCCTGAATTCTTCCATTTTTTGTCTGTATTTTCCATGAATTTGTCTATTTTTTCCTTATTTTTGTCTGCTTTTTGCTTCAGCTCTTGGATAGCTCTGAATATTAGAGATTTGAATTCCCTATCAGGTAGTTCTAGTGCCTTTTCTTCTGCTAGAAAGTCATCTGGTGTTTTATTTAGGAAGACTAGTGGAACCATCCTGTCCTGTTTTTTAATGTGTTTTGCTATTGTCTGCTCTCTTCAGGACATTCAGTAGTTATTTTCTTCATTTATTGACTGTAGATTTGTTTGTTTCATCCTAAATTTTTGTTTTATTTGGTTATATCTGAGCAAGTGGGCTGTCCATTCTTTGTTGTTTGCTCATCTGTGAGCATGATACTTTTGACTTCCTTGTCCAATGGGCAGGGTCAGTCACTCAGCTATGGTGCAGCAGGGCAGGTCCAGCTGAAGAGGACGGGTGGGATGGGTTGTTTGTGGCACATACTGGGGCCAGCAGTGCAGGCGGGGGGTCAGTGCAGGGCAGGTTCTGGTAGTCTGTGCCTGTGCTGCTCAGAGTTGGGATGTTCAGTGCACAGTGCAGTTAGGCAGGAGGGAGGAGGCAGGTTGTGATGTGTGGAGCTAAGAAGGGTATAAGAAAGAAGAGAGAGAGAAGAGAGAAACAGTTGGAACTAAAAGAATGCTGAGGGAGCTTGCTGTTGAAGTGGAGAGACAAGAAACCAAGAAACAAAAAGGAAAAAAGAAAAAATAAATATGTAAAATTTTTTTTAAAAAAAGAAAGAAATGACATTAGGGAACCCACTGGTGACTGGGGAAGTGGCTCCCAGTCCTGGGGGCACTGCCCGTCTAGATGGGGTGGAAATGGCACACAGCACCAGGTTTTTAGGACAGAGGAATGTAAGGAAATCAAAGAGAGAAGAGTAACTGGGAAGTGAAGAGAAACAAAAAGGAAAAGAGAAAAAAAAAAAAAAAACAGAAAGACCCCAGGGATCCCACTGGCTCGGCTGTGCAAACTACAGAAGTGGCTCCTAAGCCACACAGCCCGGGCAGAAGGGGCAGAGATGGTATACAACACCAGGTATTCAGGAGACAGGAAAAGAAGGTAAGTAGAGAGAGATAAGAAACTGAGAAATGAAGAAAGACAAAAGGGAAAAAATAAATAAATAAATGCCCCCCAGGGATCCCACTGCTGAGCTATGCAGATCAGGGAAGTGGCTCCCAAGCCTGTGCAATACAACCTGGCTAGAAGGGGACCCCAAGCTGTGAAAAGAAAAAGAAAACAAACAAAAAAAAAATAGCAAAACAAAACAAAAAGTCCCCAGGGATTCCATCAGCATGGCAGCACAGACTGGGGAAACATTACCCCAAGTGAGCTGTGCTTCACAGTCTGTCAAGAAGAAGCAAAGATAGCACATGGAGCCAGGTGTTCAAGAGAAAGGAGGGGGAGGAGGTGGGAGGTAGGGAAGAAACCCAAAGAAGCCAACAAAAGCAACACCACCAGCAAAGAAATGGTACTGAAGGAGCTGGCTGGTGTGAGTGGGGTGAATCCAAGCAACACAGAACTCCTGGCCAAGCGACCACAGCCAGCTGTGACGTGGTGGAGGCCAAGCAGGAGGAAGAAGGGTGAGGGGTGGGAAAGCGAGTATCACTGGTTAGTGGGTGCTGGGAGCTCCATGAATCTACTTTCCTATACTCCCTGTTTGCCGACCTCTGACAGGAGTCCAAGATGGTGGATCTGTGCTGCGTTAGGTGATAGGGTATTTCTCCTCATAACTCTCCTCACTCTCTGTTCTCTGTCAGTTTCTTATTCCATTTGATGCTTGGCTGAGTTCTTTATGTTTTCATTTGATGGTTAGGGTTCCAGGATTGATGTTTGTCTCTGTTTTACTTAGTTTTTCAGGCCTTTACTGTGGAGGGACGGTGTGGTATTTCTGTCTATAGTGCCATGTTGTCTCCGCCTTATCAGTTTTCTTGATCTTTAAAAAAAACTTTGGATTTCATTGATTTTTCCATTGTTAGTCCAATGCCTATTTCATTAATTTCTGCTCTTTATTATTTTCTGTACTATACTTACTTTGTGTTTAATTTTTCTTCTTTTTTCTAGTTTCTTAGGTGGAACATAAGCATTTAAAGCTATAATTTTCAGTCTATGAACTGTTTTACCTTCTGTGATGGTTAACATTGTGTGTTAACTTGGCTGGGCCATGATTCTCAGTGTTTATATGTTCTCACTCCCATGACTGAATCTGCTGTGAGTAGCCAATCAGTTGAAAGGGAGTTTACTTGGGTGTGTGGCCTGTATTCAAATATAAGCAGAAGTACTGGCTTTTTGCTTGCTCTGGATCCTGTGGCTGCCTCCTGTTCATCTGACCTCCAGTTCTTGGGACTTGATCTATCAGCTTATCTGCCGATCTTGGGATTCGTCAATCTTCACAGCCTGTCAGTGGAGCCCTTCTCTCTGACCCTCTGATCTTGGGTTCGCCAGCCCCTGCAGCTATGTGAATTGGGAGAAGTCTCTATCCTAATCCACGGACTTGGGATGTTCCAGCCTCTACAATCACGTGAGCTGTTTTTTTGATATAAATCTCTCTCTGTATATATGCTTTACTGGTTTTGCTTCTCTGGAGAACCCAGCCTAAGACACCTTCATTCCACAAATTTTCATATTATGTTTTTATTATTAGTCATTTCAAAATAATTTCTAATTTCCCTTTCTAATTTTTTTTCTTGTCCACAAATTATTTAGGAATGAGTTGGCAAATACTGCCTTCTCTACAATTTTGTGAACAAGGTTGGTTCAGAAATTCTAGTGTTATTTCTTCCTTAAATGTTTGGTAGAACTCACCAGTTAAGCCTTCTTGGAGTTTTCTTTGTAGGAAATATTTTAACTACAAATTCAATCTCTGTAATAGATGTAACACTAGTGTTATGGATTGAATTGTTCCCCTCAAAAATGTGTGTCAGTTTGGCTAGGCCATGATGCCCAGTATTGTGTGATTGTCCACTGTTAGTGATCTGATGTGATTTTCCTGTGTGTTGTAAATCCTACCTCTATGATGGGATTATCAGCATCTATGTTAATGAGGAAGGACTCACTCTACAGGATTAGGTTGTGTCTTAAATCAATCTCTTTTGAGATACAAAAGACAGAAGTGAACAGAGAGACATAGGGACTTCATACCACCAAGAAACAAGAGCCAGGAGACTAGCTCGTCCTTTAGACCCAGGGTCCCTGTGCTGAGAAAGTCCTCGACCAGGGAAGATTGATGACAAGGACCTTCCTACAGAGCCAACAGGAGGAGAAAGCCTTCCCTTACAGCCAGTGTCCTGAATTCAGACTTCTAACCTCCTAAACTGTGAGAAAATAAATTTCTCTTTGCTACAGCCATCCACTTATGGTACTTCCGTTATAGCAGCACTAAAAAACCAAGACAGCTACTTACGTTGTCTATTCCTTCTTAAGTACGTTTTGCCTTTTGTCTCTTTCAAGAAATTTGCCCATTTTATCACAGTTGTTGAATGTATTGGCATAAAATTGTTCATAATATTTCTTTATAGTCCTTTTCATATTTGTAGTGATATTATCACCTTATTCCTCTCTCTCACTGGTAATCTCTCTTCTCTCTTTTACAGATCAGTTTGGCAAGAGGATTATCAATTTAATGGCTCCCCTCAAAGAACTAGTTTTTACTTATATTGATTTTCTCTATTGTTATTCTGTTTTCTCTTTTACTTATTTCCACTCTGATCTTTCTTAATTCTTTTTTTTTTTTTTTCCTCACTTTGGCTTTTGTTTGTTCTTTTTTTCCCTTAGTTTCTTGAGGTGGAAGCTGAGGTCATTGATTTGAGACTCATCTTTTTTTATAATACAGATGTTCAGTGCTGTGATTTTTCCTCTCAGTACTGCTTTAGCTGCATTGCACAAATTTTGATGTGTTGTGCTTTAATTTTCATTCAATTGAAAATACTTTTTCGTTTCCTCTTGTTTTCTTTTTTCTTCAACCCAAAGGTTATTTGGAAATATGCTATTTCATTTCCAAATAGTTATGAATTTTCCAGATATTTTTCTGGTTTTGGTTTATAATTTAATTCCATTATGGTCAAAGAACATATTTTGTATGATTAGAATTCTTTTTAATTTGAGTTTAGTTTTACATCCCAGACTATGTAAATGTTAATGTGAACTTGCAAAGAATGTAAATTCTGCACTTGCTCAATGTAGTGTTCTATAAATGTCAATTAGCTCAAGTTGGTTGACTGTGTTGTTCAAGTCTACTCTACCTTTACTGAATTTCAGTCTACTTTTTCTATACCTTTTTTTTTGAGAGTTGTTGAAATCTTTTAGTGTAATTGTGAGTTTGTCTATTTCTCCTTACAGTTCCATCATTTTTTGCTCTCTCCATTATACAGCTGTTATTAGCCTCATAAACATATAGGATTTGTTATGGATTGAGTTGTATTATGTTGAAGTACTAACTCCTGGAACCTGTGAACTTGACTGTGATCGTTAAGGTTGCATATCAACTTGGCTGAGCCATGATTCTCTGTGGTTTTGCAGTCATGATGTAGTTTGGCAGTCGTATAATGATGTAATCACTTCCATGACAGGATCTGCTATGAGTAGCAAATCAGGTGAAGGGAGTTTCTTTGGGGGTGTGGCCTGCATCCAATAAAGGTGGACTTCCTGGCAGGGCTTAAGGGCTTTTCCTTACTCTGGATCCCACAGCTGGCTCCTGTTCATCTGACCTCCGATTCTTGAGACTTGAGTTAGCAGCTTACCTGCCAATCTTGGAGTTTGTCAGCCTCTGCAACCTGTGAGCCAGAGCCCTGTTGTCTGAACTTCCAATCTCGGGTTCACTATCTCCTGCAGCTATGTAAATCAGGAGAAGTCTCCAGCCTGACCCACGGACTTTGTACTTTCCAGGCTTTACAACCACATGAGCCATTTCCTTGACATAAATCTCTTTCTCTCTATATGTATAGATACTTCTCTGGTTTTGCTTCTCTAGAGAACCCATCCTAAGACAATGGCCTTTTTTGGAAACAGGGTCTGTGAAGATGTTATAAGTTATGTCAATATGGGGTCATACTAAAGTAAGGTGAGGCTTAACCCAATTTGAGAAAGACAGAGGAAAACCTGTCATATGAAGATTCATGCATACACTAAGGAACTCCAGAAGTTGGAAAGAAACAAGATAGCATCTTTTCCTAGAGCCTTTGGAAAGAACGTGGCCATGCCAACTACCTTAATTTGGACTATTAGCATCCAGAACTGTAAGACAATAAATTTCTGTTGTTTAAATCCAACCTCTTTGTGGTATTTTGGTACAGCAGGCCTAGGAAATTAATACAAGATGGTTCTGTCCTCTTGATTAATTGACTCTATTATCATTATGAAATAGTTCTCTTTACCTCTGGTAATATTCTTTGCTGTGAAATCAAACTTGTCTCCAGCTTTCTTTTGATTAGTGTTGGCATGATATATATCTTTTTCCATCCTTTTTCTTTTAACTTATTTGCATCTTTTCATTAATGTAAGTTGCTGGTAGATAGTATATAGTTGGGCCTTACCCAATTTAGCAACCTCTGTCTTTTAATTAGGAGTCCCTGTATGGTGCAAACTGTTAAAAGTTGGCTGTTTGTACCACCCAGAGGTGCCTCAGAAGAAAGGCCTGGTGATCTGCTGCCTTGAAAACCCTATGGAGTGCAATTCTGCTCTGCACACATTGGGGCTACATGAGGTTGCCATGATTTAGAATTAACTCAAAGGTAACTCGTTTGAGTTGTTTTTTTTATTTTTTATTTTTGGCTTTTTAATTAGGATGTTGAGACCATTTGCATTTAATCTGATTATTGTTATGTGTTATGGATTGAATTGTGTAACCCCGAAGTATATGTTGGAATTCTAACCCCTATACCTGTGGAATGGAGCCCTAGTGGCACAATGGTTAAGACCTCAGCTGCTAACCTAAAGGTCAGTGGTTTGAATCCACCAACTGCTCTGTCAGAGAAAAGGCCTAGCAATCTGCTCCCATAAAAATTACAGCTTAAGAAAACCTACGGGGCAATTCTATTCCATCATATACGGTCGCAGGAGTCAGAATTGACTTGACAGCCCACAACAACAGCATATCTTTGGATGAAATCCCATTTGTGAATAGGGTTTTCTTTGTTATGTTAATGAGGCCTATCAGTGTAGGGTGTCTTAGACCTAATCATTTCTGAGGTAAAAAAAGAACAAATGAGGCACAGAAAGAAGCAAGCACAGATGGGGAAAAATAGGTTCCATGCTACATGAAGATCACCAAGGAATCGAGTAATGGAAGCTGAAAATGTCAAGGACCTTCCCCCAGAGCCAACAGAGAAAGCCTTCCCCTAGAACCAGTGTCCTAAATTCAGACTTCTAACGTCCTAAACGATGAGAAAATAAATTTCTGTTTGTTAAAGCCACTCTCTTGTGGTATTTCTGTTATAGCAGCACTAGATAACTAAGATAATATGGTTAAGGGTAAATCTACCATCTTGTTATTTGATTTTTATTTGTCCCATCTGTTTTCTGTTCCCCTTTTCCTCTTTTTCTGCTTTCTTTTGGGTTGAATTTTTTTTATGATCCCATTTTATCTCTTTTTTTGCTTATTTGTTGTATTGTTTACGTGGTGCTTTAGGGTCTATAGTATATATCTTTAACTTGTCACAATCTACCTTCAAGTGCTATTATACCACTTCACATATAATGCAAGTATTTTACAATAATAGTACACTTCTATTTTTCCCCTCCCATACTCTGTGCTATTGTTTTAAGTCTACATATATTATAAACCCCCAAATACATTAGAATTATTACTGGTTTAAACAGTCAATTACTGTTAAAGCAATTTAAACTATTTTAAAATCTTATATATTTACTCATGTAGTTACCATTCCCCATGCTGTTGCTCCTTATCCCTTTATACAGATCCATATTTTCACCTAGTATCATTTTCCTTCTGCTTGAAGGACTTCCTTTAAAATTTCTTATATTGCAAGTCTGCTGAATTAGTTCCTTCAGCTTTTGCATGTCTGAAAATGTCATTTTCCACATCCCCTTTTGAAACATGAGGCCTGTGCGGTAGTTAAGAGCCATGGCTGCTAACCAGAAGGTCGGCAGTTTGAATTCACCAGCCGCTCTTTGGAAACCCTATGGGGCAGTTCTACTCTGCCCTGTAAGGTCTCTATGAGTTGGAATACACTCGACGGCAATGGGGTTTTTTGGTTTTTTTTTAAAGATGTTTGTGCTGGTTGACAATTTCTAGGTTGACAATTTCTTTTTTCTTTAAATATTTAAAGATACTGCTCCTGTGTCTTCTAGCTTGCATTGTTTCTGATGCGAAAAATCTGCTATCATCCTGATCTTTGTTCTTTCATATGAAGTGTCTTTTATCTCTGACTTCTTTTCAGATTTTTCTCTTTATTACTTGTTTTAAGCAATTTTATTACCATGTGCCTTAGTGTAGATTCTTCATATTTTTGTGCTTGGGGTTCTCTGAGTGTCTTGGATCTGTAGGAGTATAGCCTTCATCAAATTTGCAACATTTTTGGCCATTATTTCTTCAAATATTTTTTCTATTTCCTCTTTCCTTGGGAGACTTCAGTTATGTGTATATTATGCAATGTAAAGTTGTCCCACTACTCACTATTGCTCTGTGGTTTTATTCAGTCTTTTTAAAAACTTTGGTTTCTTTTAGGTTCATGTCAATGCTGTATCCTCTGGTTAATTAATCTTGTCTTTTACAATGTCTAATCTGTCACTAGTCTCATTCAAACAGCAGCTGGCTCTGAAATTTATTTTCCTTCCCCCTGTGTTTCCAGCCTGGTTGTGATCGTCCCTTCCTCACTGCCTGCTTTATGGACTTCAGGCTTGCTTAGCCAGCCCCCACAGTTTCATAAACCAGTAAACCAATTCCTTATAATAATAATTATAAAAATATAATTATAGGAGAGGCGGGGCAAGATGGCGCTCTAGGCAGAAGCACCACGCCGTCCCTCCACAGCAAAGATCCGAAAAACTAAGCCTAACAGAGAATCAACAATCCTGAAACCCTAGAACACCAAATGAAGAGATAAAGAACTCAGCCAAACACCAAACGGAGTGAGAATACAAAAAAAGAACAGAGAGCGAGGAGAGACTCATGCAGAGATTCCTTACCAGCTAACGCAGCGCGGATCCACCATCTTGGATTCCTATCGGAGACCAGCGAACGGGAGAGCAGACTTGCAGAGCATCCGGTGGGAGACAGAACCACCAGTAAACTGCGGTGCGGGCTTTCCCACCCCCACCCCTCTCTGCCTTGGCTGGGGCTCCCCTGCTTTCCATGGCCAGGGTCCCTGGGATGGGGGGCGCCGGTGCTTGGATTCCGTGCACCCGGGCTGGCAGCTTTCTGAGAGCCGTTTGCTGACTGCTGGCGAAGTTTTTTCTGCTGCCTCCCCCTCCTTTTGCCTGGGAGCCTGGTTCTGAGTGCCGTCTTTGCTCTCTCCTGCGGGGCTGTGGGGCTGCGTTCGGGCGTGTGGCTGCTTCCAGGTCTGGGCTACCGCGCAGGTGGGATCCCGGGGCCTTTGTTCGTTCGCCCCTCTGCTTCCCGTGGCCACGGTCTCTTAACCCCGAGACTGCCGGCTTCTTGGAATTTGCGCCCCTGAGTGGGGGCTCTCTGGGTCCCATTTGTTGGCACTGACTGCTGGTGTTGCTTTTTTTTTTTTAATTTTATTTTTCTTCTTTTTTTGATTAGTTTTGTCATCTTTTCCCTCTTTTTCCCTTTTGTCTTTCTTCATTGCTTAATTTCTCGTCTCTCTAGCTCTTCCTTCTCTTTCTGATCCCTGAATACCAGGCGATGTATGCCTCTCTACCTTCTGGACAGGCTGTGCTGTGAAAACTGAGACCGACTCCCCCAGACCTCATAGCTGCATCGGTGGGATCCCTGGGAACTTTGCAGTTCTTTAACTTTTCTGATTTTTATTTGTTCATTCTTTCCTTTTCTTTCTCTTCCCCCTTCTGGTTTTCTCCATCCCATAGTCTCTCATCTGTACATTCCAATGGCAAGCTCCCCTAGCATTCTTTTATGTTTGTATGCTTTTTCCTCTTGCTCCTCTCTCCTCTCTCCCATATCCAGCTTAGCTTCACACATAACCATCTTCCTGCTGCACCCTACCTACCTGCACCGTGCACTAGACATCACACCACCAAGCTGTGCAGGCACGCCCTATTGGAACCTGCCCAGCACTGACTACCGACCGTCCTGGTGGCTGCGGTGAGTGCCACAAGCAACCCGTCCCAGTGGCTCCTCCTCAGCTAGATCTGCCCAGCTGTACCACAAGGACAAAACAAAACAAAAAAAAATCTACAATCAATAAATGAGAGAAATATCTACTGAATGCCCCAAAAACAGCAAACAATATCAAAACATTTACAAAAACAAGACAAGATGGCTCCAATAGGCGTCCAAATTAAAACACCAGATAACTCTCCTGTGGAAGAAAATGCACTAGAAGTACCTGATACGGAACTCAAATCACTAATACTTGGAATTTTCCAAGAACTGAGGCAAAAAGCTGACAAACATGAGGAAAAAATAGACAAGTTTATGGAAAATACAGACAAAAAATTGGAAGAATTCAGGAAGATGATGCAGGAACAAAATGCCAAAATAAATTCACAACTCGAAATTATACAAAAACAACAATTAGAAATCCAAAAGATAAACAACAAGATTTCAGAAATGGATGGTGTCATAGAAGGGCTGAGAAGTAGATTTGAAACCATGGAAGACAGGATCAGTGGAACTGAAGACAAACACTTGGATACAACTTTGTTTCAGGATAACTCAGAAAAAAGAACAAAGAAAAATGAAGAGAATGTGGGACACAATTAAAAGCAAAAACTTACGAGTGATTGGCATACCACAACAAGGGGAGAAAACAGAAAACACAGAGAGGATCATTGACAAACTGCTGACAGAAAACTTTCCCAATATCATGAAAAATGAAAACCTGGCCATCCAAGAAGCTCAACGAACCCCATATAGAAGAGACCCCAAAAGAAATCACCAAGACATATCATATTCACACTCACTAAAACTAAAGACAAACAAAGAATCCTGAGAGCAGCTCGTGAAAAACAAGAAGTCACATACAGAGGAGAAACAATAAAACTAAGCTCAGATTATTCGGCAGAAACCATGCAGGCAAGAAGGCAATGGGATGATATATATAAAATCTTGAAAGAAAAAAATTGTCAGCCAAGAATAATATATCCTGCAAAACTCTCATTCAACTTTGATGGTGAAATTAGGTCATTTCCAGATAAACAGAAACTAAAGGAATATGCAAAAGTCATACCAAACTTACAAGAATTATTAAAGGGAGTTCTTCGATCTGAGGACAAACAGCTTCAGCCCTCAGGCAGGACCTAGGACCTAGGACGCAGGTTCACATGAACCAGATACCATCCTAGGAACTGAACTACAGAGGACTTTCCAAAAACAAAAGAAATACAACAGGGAATCGAGAAATCAATCAAAGGATGACAACAACATCAAAACAATGAAAGAGGGAACAAACGGCATAGGTATAGAACCTTCTAAAGGACAGGAAGGCAAGGCGATACCAAGTAAGGGTAGACTGCTTCAAAATTATAAAGATAAGGGTAAAATTCATGGTAACCACAAAGAAAGTTAACAAACCAACTCATAAAAATAAAGACGAAAAACATAAAGTCTCAACAAAAACAAAACCTACAAAAACAAAAGAAATGAACACAAAATCCACAAACAAAAGGAACTCAGCACAAGAGAGTAAGAAGAACAAAGAAAACTTCAGCATCACAAAAAAAAGCACTACAAAATGACAGCAACAAACTTCCATCTATCAATAATTACACTGAACGTAAATGGACTCAATGCACCCATAAAGAGACGGAGAGTGGCAGAATGGATAAGAAAACAGGATCCATCAATTTGCTGTCTACAAGAGACACACCTTAGAAACAAAGATGTGAATTTATTAAAAATCAAAGGTTGGAAAAAATATATCAAGCTAACGACTATCAAAAAAGAGCAGAAGTGGCAATTCTAATCTCAGATAAAATAGACTTTAAAACAAAATCTACCATAAAAGACAAAGAAGGAAACTATATAATGATTAAGGGGATGAATCCATCATGAAGACATAACCATAACAAATATCTATGCACCCAATGATGGGGCTCCAAAATACATTAAAAAAAACTCTAACAGCACTGAAAAGAGAAATTGACAGTTCCACAATAATAGTAGGAGACTTCAACACACCACTCTCAGTAAAGGACAGAACAACTAAAAAGAAACTCAGCAAAGATACAGAAGACCTAAAGGACACAATCAGCCAACTGGACCTCATAGACATATATAGAACAATCCATCCAACCGCTGCAAAGTACACATTCTTTTCCAATGCACATGGAACGTTCTCCAGAATAGACCACATCTTAGGCCACAGAGCAATCCTCAACAAGATCCAAAATGCTGAGATAATTCACAGTATCTTCTCTGACCACAATGTCATCAAGGTAGAAATTAACACTAGAAAGAGCAAGGAAAAAAAATCAAACACATGGAAACTGAATAATAATCTGCTTACACATCAATGGGTAATAGAATAAATCAGAGATGGAATTAAAAAATTCCTAGAATCAAATGAAAATGAAAACACATCATACCAAAACCTTTGGGACACAGCAAAGGCAGTCCTCAGAGGACAATTTATAGCAATAGATGCACATATCAAAAAAGAAGAAAGGGACAAAATCAAAACATTAACTACAGAACTCAAACAAATAGAAAGAGAACAACAAAAAAAGCCTACAACCACCGGAAGAAAGGAGATAGTAAAGATCAGAGCAGAAATAAATGAAATAGAGAACAGAAAAACAATAGAAAGAATCAACAAAGCCAAAAGTTGGTTCTTTGAAAGAATCAACAAAATCGACAAACCACTGGCCAGACTGACAAAAGAAAAACAGCAGAGGGCACAAATAAACCAAATAAGAAATGAAATGGGGGACATTACAACAGACCCAACCGAAATAAAAAGGATTATAACAGAATATTATGAAAAACTATATTCCAACAAATTTGAAAACCTAGAGGAAATGGATAAATTTCTAGAAACATACGGCCTACCCAAACTACAACAAAGTGATATTGAAAATCTGAACAGACCCATAACAAGAGAAGAGATTGAAAAGGTAATAAAAAAACTCCCAACCAAAAAAAGCCCTGGCCCAGATGGCTTCACTGGAGAATTCTACAAAACATTTACAGAAGAGCTCGTACCAGTTCTACTCAAGCTATTTCAGAGCATAGAAGAGGAAGCAACACTTCCAAATTCATTCTATGAAGCCAACATAATGCTGATACCAAAACCAGGCAAAGACATCACAAAAAAAGAAAATTACAGACCAATATCTCTCATGAATATAGACGCAAAAATTCTGAACAAAATTCTAGCCAATAGAATTCAGCATCATATCAAAAAAATAATACACCACGACCAAGTAGGATTCATACCAGGTATGCAAGGATGGTTTAACATTAGAAAATCCATCAACGTAATCCACCACATAAATAAAAGGAAAGAAAAAAATCACATGATCATCTCAATTGACGCAGAAAAGGCATTTGACAAAGTCCAACACCCATTCCTGATAAAAGCTCTCAATAAAATAGGTATAGAAGGGAAATTTCTCAACATAATAAAGGGCATCTATGCAAAACCAACAGCCAACATCATTCTTAATGGAGAGAGGCTGAAAACATTCCCCTTGAAAACAGGAACAAGACAAGGATGCCCTTTATCACCACTCCTATTTAACATTGCGCTGGAAGTTCTAGCTAGAGCAATAAGGCAAGAGAAAGAAATAAAGGGCATCCAAATTGGTAATGAAGAAGTTAAACTCTCCCTGTTTGCAGATGATATGATACTATACATAGAGAACCCTAAAGACTCCATGAGAAATCTACTGGAACTAATAGAAAGATTCAGCAGAGTAGCAGGATACAAGATAAACATTCAAAAATCAGTTGGATTCCTATATACCAGTAAAGAGAACGATGAAAAGGAGATCAGGAAATCAATACCATTTTCAATAGCCCCTAAAAAGATAAAATACTTAGGAATAAATCTGACCAGGAATGTAAAAGAACTATACAAAGAAAACTACAAAACACTGCTGCATGAAACCCAAAGGGATCTACATAAATGGAAAAACATACCATGCTCATGGATAGGCAGACTCAACATTGTGAAAATGGCAATTCTACCTAAAGCAATTTACAAATACAATGCAATCCCGATACAAATACCAACAACATGCTTCAAAGAGATGGAAAAACTAATTATTAACTTTATATGGAAAGGGAAGAAGCCCCGAATAAGTAAAGCACTACTGAAGAAGAAGAATAAAGTTGGAGGACTCACACTACCTGACTTGAGAACCTACTATACAGCTACAGTACTCAAAACAGCCTGGTACTGGTACAACAACAGAGACATTGACCAATGGAACAGAATTGAGAACCCAGATGTAAATCCATCCACCTATGGTCACCTGATCTTTGACAAGGGCCCAAAATACATCAAATGGGGAAAAGACAGTCTTTTTAACAAATGGTGCTGGCAAAACTGGATATCCATTTGTAGAAAAATGAAACAGGACCCATACCTCACACCATATACAAAAACTACTTCAAAATGGATCAAAGACCTGAATATAAAGCTTCAAACTATAAAATTCATAGAAGAAAAAATAGGACCAACACTTCAGGCCTTAATACATGACATTAACAGGATACTAACCATAAAAATCAACACAAAAAACCAAACAGATAAACTAGATAACTGGGATCTTCTAAAAATCAAACATCTATGCTCTTCAAAAGACTTCACCAAAAGAGTCAAAAGAGAACCTACAGACTGGGAAAAAATTTTTGGACAGTACAAGTCAGACAAAGGTCTAATCTCCATAATCTACAAGAAAATCCAACACCTCTACAACAAAAAGACAAACAATCCTATCAAAAAATGGGCAAAGGAAATGAACAGACACTTCACCAAGGAAGACATTCAAATGGCCAACAGACACATGAGGAAATGCTCGCCATCACTAGCCATTAGAGAAATGCAAATTAAAACCACAATGAGATACCATCTCACCCCGGCATTACTGGCACGAACCAAAAATACTGGAAATAACAAATGCTGGAGGGGCTGCGGGGAGATGGGAACTCTTATACACTGCTGGTGGGAATGCAAAATGATACAACCATTTTGGAAAATGATATGGCGTTTCCTCAGAAAGCTAGAAATAGACATACCATTCAATCCAGCAATCCCACTCCTAGGAATATATCCTAGAGAAATAAGAGTCATCACTCGAATAGACATATGCACACCTATGTTCATGGCAGCATTGTTCACAATAGCAAAACAATGGAAACAACCTCGATGTCCATCAACAGATGAATGGATACACAAACTATGGTACATACACACAATGGAGTACTATGCAACGAGAAAGAACAACAACGAATCTGTGAACCATCTCATAACATGGATGAAACTAGAGGACATTATGCTGAGTGAAATAAGTCAATCACAAAAGGACAAATATTGTATAAGACCTCTATTGTAAAAACCCATGAAAAAATTCACATGCAAAATGTAACAATCCTTGTTGGTTACCAGGGATGGGGGGGGGGAATACTAAATAGGTAATAGATAAGTGGTAACTTGGGTGAGAGGTGAGATAGTACACAGTACAGGGGAAACTAGCACAACCTGCCCAAGGAAAAGTCATGGAGGCCCTATAGACACATCCAAACTCCCCGAGGGACTGAGTTGTTGGACGGAGGGCTCTGGGGACCATGGTCTCGGGGAACATCTAGCTCAATTGGCATGACACTACTTATAAAGATAATGCTCTACATTCTACCTTGGTGAGTAGTGTCTGGGGTCTTAAAAGCCTATGAGCAGCCATCTAAGATACTCCACTGGTCTCATCCCTTCGGGAGCAAGGGAGAATGAAGAGAACAAGATTCAACGAAAAGATTAGTCCAAAGGACTAATTGTCCACAGCTACCAAGGCCTCCACCGGACTGAGTCCAGTACAGCTAGATGGTGCCCGGCTACCACCGCTGACTGCTCTGACCAGGATCACAACAGAGGGTTCTGGACAGAGCTGGAGAAGGATGTAGAGCATAATTTTAACTCCCCCCCCCCAAAAAAAAGCCCAGATTTACTGGCCTAAAGAATACTGGAGAAACCTCAAGAGTGTGGCCCCCAGACATCCTTTCAGCTTAGAGGTGAAGTTACTTTCAAGGTTCGATGTTAAGCCTGGGAGTGGACAGCCCAGTAAAACTAAATGGGACTAACGAGGTACAGGAGTCCGGTGACAAGGGCCAGAAGGCAGAGGGGGAGTAGGAAACTGATGATAAGGAACACAAGTTGAGTAAGGACACTGTAGATGTGTTGTGAGATTGTTGACCACTGTTATAGGGCAACATTTGTAGTAACTATTAAATGGGAGGCTGTTTTGTCCTGTAAGCCTTCATCTTGGGCGAGAATGGCAGCACAATTGGAAGAGCATAGTCAATATCACTTAAATGCGTAAGTAAAAAGTTTTGAAATGGTGTTAAAATAAAATAAAATAAATAAAAAACCAAATGAGACTAAAGAGGTACAGTAGTCCAGTGACAAGGGCCAGAAGACAGAAGGGGACAAGGAAGTCCCCTGGTGATAGGGAACACAAGGTGGAGTAAGGATATTCTTGATGTGCTGTGAGATTGTTAACCATTGTCATAGGGCAACATGTGTAGTAACTGTTAAATGAAAAACTATTTTGTTCTGTAAGCCTTCATCTTAAGTGAGAATATCAGCACAGTTGGAAGAGCGTAGTCAATGTCACTGAACTCTGAATGTAGAAATTTTTGAAACGGTGTATCTTTGGCTATCTGTATTTTCATCAAAAAAAAAAAAAAGGTTGAGAATTTAGAGGCTTAATATGTTGTGGGATTGTTAACCAATGTCATAGAACACAATGTGTACTACTATTTCATGAGAAACTGTTTGCTCTGTAATCTTTCACCTGAAGTACAATAAAATATAAAAATATATATATATATATAATTATAATTATATATCTAATATATATGTAAGATATATGTACATATATTCTACTGGTTCTACTTTTCTAGTTGAAACTGTCTGATAAACTAGACATTGTTGAGTGTCTGGATTTTGTTCTCTTCCTTTAAAGAGTGTTGGAGCTAATTCTGGGAGGCAGTTAAATTACTTGTAAAGGAGCTTGAACCTTTTAAGTCTTGTTTTTAGGCTTTGTTAGTGGGATTCACTGATTTAGCTGTACTACTGTGCATGTCCCTTTTGGAGTCCTTACTGAATGTTCAATCTGGAGTCCTTACAGGTATTCAGTCAAAGAGGTTTCTCTCTGATATTCGTAACTCAAACATCTCCCACCTTTGTGTGAGCTCTGAAAATTGTTCATTTTTCAGTTCCTCTGTATTTTTCTGTGCCTGATGATGTAGAATTTTATCCTATGCCTAGATAGCTAAGTATTCAGCCGAAGTCTCAAGGAAACCCCTATGCTAATTTCTATGTATCTCCTTCCCCTCCTATACTCTGTCCGGCAAATTCCAGCCACCTCAGCCTCCTCTCACCTCAGTGAGAACACTGCCTCTGCTTGAATCCCTCCTCCCCGTGCCACAGCCAGGGAAGTGCTTAGAGGTGAATTTATAGCATTGAATACATATATCAGAAAAAAAAGAAATATTTAAAATCAACAATCCCAGCTTCTATCTTAGGAAACTAGAAAAAGAAGCATAAATTAAATCCAAAGTAAACAGAAGACTGGAAATAGTAAAAATCAAAGCAGAAATCAATGAAATTAAAAAAAAGGAAAACAACAGAAAAATAAATGAAACCAAAAGCTGGTTCTTTCAAAAGATCAATAAAATTGACAGAACTCTAGAAGTAAATCTCAAGAGAAAAGGAAAGAAGACATAAGAAATGAAAGAAGGACCATCACTACGGAGCCCAAGGACAAAAACTAGAAACAATCAAGATGTCCTTCAATAGACTGAATAGATGAACTGTGGTACCTTCACACAATAGAATATTATTCAGTGATAAAAAGGAATGACCTATCAAGCCGCTATAAGACATGGAGGAATTTTAAATACATACTGCTAAGTGAAAGAAGCTAGTCTGAAAAGGCTACATACTATTTGTCAAAGCATATGACATTCTGGGAAAAACAACACTATAGAGACGCTAAAAAGATCAGTGATTGCCAGGGGTTTGGGAGGAGGGAGAGAGGGGTGAATAGGTGGATCACAGGGCATTTTTAGGGCAGTGAAAGAAACTATTCTGTAGGATACTGTAATAGTGGACACATGACATTATGCATTTGTCAAAACCCGTAGAGCTGTACAACACAAAGAGTGAACTCTAACGTAAACTGTGGACTTTACTTAATAATGTATCAATATTGGTTCATCAAGTGTAACAAATGCAAGATGTTAATAATGGGGTAAACAGTGTACAGGGAGGAGAGGGGGTGTATGGGCTGCTACACAGAGATGAATACAATAGAATTGTAACTTCAAGTAATCCCACTATGGGATGACGCTTATGTTAGAAATATGGCAAAGATAGGTGTATGGAAGAGGCAAGGACACTTCCACTTATGTCTTCCAAGCCTCATTAAGGTGAACCACTTGGACCTATCCTTTCGTCCATTTGCCAACTGTAAAATGTGGATGACTGGCTCTCCTTCAGTCACTCTCAGAGAGAACTTACCTAAAGGCACGTTGTGGTAGACCGGCATCACATACCACAAAGTGATGGTGTGCTTGGTGAAGCCCATCTCACTCGGATCAGGACTATACAACACAATTACTGAGGTTGATTATCCCAAGTCCCAGTCTCACAATGGTGTCTGCAGCCCAGCAAGAAGTCAAACCTGGGTCTCCCACTGCTTAACACAGTAGGGGCAAGCATAAGGGGCAGGCGAGGTCTCTCTGCAGAAGAGAAAGTACTGCTTATGTGCTAAGGTGGACAATGAACAAAAAGGAAGCCATCGGCTTCCAGGGCAGATATTGTTGCTTAGAATGTGCGAACGTGGCCCTTTTCCAAAATTAGAGAGCTCTGCACTACTATGTTGCTCTAAATAGATCCTGTTGATGCCTCAGCTTTTTTCAGACCTCATCTTTGGCATCTTTTTAACCCCTTGGTGAACATCAGTGTGACACTGAGGAGAGAGACCTTGAGTTCTGCCCCTCTAGGACAGGAAGAGTCCTTGGGAAAGTTGTCTCCTTGTCTCATCTTATCTCATTTTCAATGCTGGCCACTTCTCTCAAGAAGAGAAAGGCAGGGTCTGGCCCACCAAACAAGAAATTATTTCAAAGAAAGCCTGTTACCATGGGAACCAGTTGTCAAATGCTTTTCTGTGCGGGAGGTGTCAAGAGTGGGGTTGCAGCGTTTTCTTAAGCATGGCTTGCTTTTTTCTTCAATTTGTGACAAGAACAATGAACGATTGGAGATGGGGGTATGGAGGAAAGTACTTGTCTGTTAGAAATTCAACCTGAGAGTGAGCCAGTGGATTAAGGTATGGCCTGTTCTAACGGAGCCTTCAAATTGCAGTGCTTAGGGGTGGGGTGGGGGACTTGCTAGAGACAGGAGGAAGAGGTGAGCAGAAACTACCTTAGATGAATCAGAAAGTGTACCTCCTCAGCTCTTACTCTGTGCTCTTCCCCAGCGTAGGCCCTATCAGGAATGTTAAGAAGTCAGGCACAGTCTGCAGCTTTGGAGAGCCAAAAATCTTGTTGGGGAAGTGGAACTAATACACATATAATGAGAGAAAAAATACAGCCAGTGTACAGTATTAACATGTGCTGCTACTATAAAGATGCCTCCACCCATAGGGGCAATACTGCCTGAAATTAATGTAGACTCTGACACTTGGCTATGCATGACCTACATCCTTGAGGGGTTGGTTCCCTTATCTTGGGACCAAGACCAGTGTGGCAGGCATGGACACGTGTTACTCAGATCCTCCTTCAAGAAAACATTTACACAGCTGTCAGGCATGTGGTTAGCTGACAGACTATAGTTGTCAACTTCTCCAGGTCCACCTTAGCTTTAAAGCCAAGGTCACATTCTTCTGGGAGTGGCCCCAGACAAAAATTGAGCAAGACGGCAGCCCAAGTGCCTGGCCAATTCCTACGAACGTTCATCTAACAGAGATCCAGAGCTCCCCATTCTGTTGGCAGAGATTTTGTCAGATCTTTATTGCATTCTGACTGCTTCCACTGCCTTGTCCTGCTTCCTGCCTTTTCCTTTCACACTTAGGTGTTACTCTCTGATAAATTCTTCACATCCTTAACTCATCTCAGTGCCTGCTTCCCAAGGGATCCAATTAGCAGAGCTAAGTTTTCACTGGTCATAGGTGACTATTGGAATCCACAGCTAATCACGGACTATCAACAATAAAGGCAGCCTGAGAAAGCTTTTAGTGCAGATGTTCTTAAACTTTTGGGCCCAGGAACTACTGAGAATCTGAAACAAGGCTATGTTTCTGCGCTAGCAATGGGTAGAGGTGGCAGGGGCATCTAGATGTAGTTTTTAGGGGCAGCAGAGGCAAAATCTAACATCCAGTATGGGGGTGCCATCAGGGGTGCCTGTGTCCAGCACCAGCAGCAAGGGTGGACCATAACTGCAGCATGATCTGTGTTTCCGGCTGTGCAGCCTCTGAGCCCAGTTCTCCAGCCTTCCTAGAGTCAATAAGCTACCCGATACCCCTTAGCCAATCCCCTTTCTTCTAAAATTTCTAGAGATGGTTTCCGTTGCTTATAACCAAGACCTTGTTATAATTTGGGAATGAGGGAGACGTTGAACTGCAGGAAGTGACTTTCTCTCATGAAGCAGTAAGAAACTTTGAATCTGAAAAGCCTTTGGAAATGAGGCAAATCTAGAAGAGAACTGTTAAAGTGCAACATTTTAAATAATATAGAAGGCTGGTATTAATTACAAGCAGTGCTAAACATTAAAGCAAAACTTTTAAACCCAATCCCTGCCTAGGTTTTTTGAGGAAGGGTGTGTGTGAACCAGAGATGGATATAAGGCTCTCCTTTCTTCAGGGCATTCCCAGATCACTGAGAAGCCCCACCTACCTTACCATCTGACTGCTGGGCACATGCTTGCTTTACTTAGAGCCTCCAGTGAACAAGAAAGAGAAAAGGTGGGAAAGGAAAAGAATGCACACCTCATCCAAGTAATTTAGGATTTTTGATTTGGGGCAGGAGTTACCCAGAGTTTGGTCATGGGCTATTTTTGTTTGTTTGTTTGTTTCAATTAGACCATTGGACAAGATGAAATCAGAAACTCCAAGTTGTAAGTTAATTCATCCACCATATCTTGATGACATTCCTTCCAACTCCCCTTCCGTGTTTAGTGTATAGTCACTCTGTGGTATTTGGAAGAGGTTAGAATTTGTAAGAGGGAATTGGGGAAGTCAAGCTTATTTTATCTTTGTGACAGTCTCTCTCTTAGGCTTGAACCAAGACAATGTTTCAGTCTCTGGGTAGATTAGATATTAGCCCATGTGCCATGAAGACAGCCCCGAACAATTTTTTAAGAGTTACCCCAAAGCACCAAAAAGGCTGCCATTATTAAGGCATGGATCCAGGTTGTCATAATGAGAATATGGCAGAAGTGGAGGCAACTGAGAGGTCAGTACAAAACAATGACTTAGCCAAAGCCTGTCTTTCCTTTTGTTACAGATTGGATTGTGTCTCCCAAAAAGATATGTTGAAGTCTTAACCCCTCAAACTTATGAAAGTGACCTTGGTTGGAAATAGGGTCTTTGAAAAGTTGTCAGTTAACATGAGGTCATACTGGAGTAGGATGGGTCCTAATCCAATATAATTGATGTCTTTCTAAAAGAGGAGAAGAAACACAGACACAGACAGAGGGAAAACGGCCATGTGAAGACACAGTTAGAGATTGGTGTTAGTGGTGTATCTACAAGGCAAGGAATCCCAAGGATTGCCAGGAACCACTAGAAGCTAGTAAAAGGCAAGGCAGGATCTTCCCCTAGAGCCTTCAGAGAAAGCATGGCCCTGTTGGCATTTTGATTTCAAACCTCTAGCCTCCATAACTGTGAGTCAGCAAGTTTCTATTGTTTTAAGCCACCCGGTTTGTGGTACCTTGTAATGCCAGCCAAATGAAACTAATACACCTTCTTATTTCCCATTCTGTGCTCCTCTGGGCACCTCACTGTGCTCTGTCCTCAGCTGCTCCAGGGAGCCCAGCTTCCCCCATGAAGTGCCCAGAGACTCATCCATTAGGCACAGTAGGCGCAGTGCCTAGGGCCCACAGAAATGTTTTACTTTTAATTTCTTTTAAAATCAGAAGAAAAAAATATAATATTAAGGAACATATAATAATAAATCCAGCTTAGATTACATTCATCTTTATACCAGTGCAGTTGTAAAATATAATTTTAATTTTCTTATGAAGGAAGGGGCCCATGAAAGCAAGCGTGCCTAGGACCCACAAATCTCACAATGCAGCCCCTAAGCTGTGCCTCCAGTGCCTGCTGGGGCCTACCATTTTAAGGTCCTAGGCCAGCAGAAGGTCACAACTGCCCAGATCCCAAGTAAAAGCTTTAATGCAAACAACCCTATACCTGAGCCTGTCTCTGCCTGCTCCAAGTCCAATCTTCTGCTTCATTTAGCCTTCCCACTCTAGCCTCCCCTTCGATTTGCGGCCTTAGGTTTTGTGTCTCAGTTTGTCCCCGCTGTCCTTGCCCAGTGCTCTCAGTATCTGACGTCTCAGTATTTGACTTCCTGGCCACAAGACACTCATCAACTGCCAACAAGGAGTTCAGGCAACCCTCCCTGGGCTCGGTCCCTGAAACGTCAAACATGAAGACAAGTCTCTTCGCACAGTTCTCTCACCTGTTGTCTCAGGCTAACTGCAAAAAATTATATCAAAAAAAGGGACACAGTCAGCAAAACCTGTCCTGGCTCCCTCGAAATCTCAGGTCCCCAGGATAGGCCCTATTGGTCATCACATGACAGCTTAATCTAATTGCATTTGACAAGAACCTAGACATTTTAATAAGTGGAGCAAAAGAGCAATATTCTAATTTTGGAATTTCAGGCACTACAGCAGCTGGTGAGAGGAGATATTTGGGAACAGAAGATGTAGCTCAAATCACACCTTGTAAGAAGCTGCCTGTGCTGCCTAATCATACAACCAGCCTTGATCCCAACAATAACACCCTTTCAGAAACCAGTAGTAATTTTCAAGACAGCTTTTGCTTTTTCTTAAAAATAATGAATCTACTGCATCTGGAGCAAGGGAGAATGAAGAAAACCAAAGACACAAGGGAAAGATTAGTCCAAAGGACTAATGGACCATAACAATCGTAGCTGTCACCAGACTGAGTACAGCACAACTAGATGGTGCCCAGCTACCACCACTGACTGTCCTGACAGGAATCACAATAGAGGGTCCCAGACAGAGCTAGAGAAAATGTAGAATAAAATTCTCACTCCCCGCCCCCCAAAAAAAGACCAGACTTACTGGTCTGACAGACACTGGAGAAACCCCAAGGGTATGGCCTCCAGACACCCTTATAGCTCAGTAATGAAGTCACATCTGAGGTTCACCCTTCAACCAAAGATTAGACAGGCCCATAAAAGAAAATGAGACTAAATGGGCACACCAGCCAAGGGGCAAGGATGAGAAGGCAGGAGGGGACAGGAAAACTGGTAATGGAGAATCCAAGGTGGAGAAGGGGAGAGTGTTGACATGCTGTGGGGCTGGCAACCAATGTCACAAAACAATATGTGTGTTAACTGTTTAATAAGAAAGTAATTTGCTCTGTAAACCTTCATCTAAAGTAAAACTAAAAAAAATTTTTTTTTAAAGATGCAAGGGGAAAAAAAAAAGAATCTGCATGTGTTGAGTTGAAACCCTTATAATAGACTAAGAATTAATACAAAGGGAAGTGGAGCAGTGAAATTGTTCAGGAATTGTTTTTGTCGTCAAGTGCCACTGAGTGGATTCCAACTCATAGCGATCCCATGTGACAGGGTAGAACTGCCCCGTAGGGTTTTCTAGGCCGTAATCTTTTACAGAAGGAGCTCTGGTGGCACAATGGTTAAGAGCTCAGCTGTTAATTGAAAGGTTGGCGGTTCAACCCACCAGCCACTCCTCTGGTGATCTGCTCCTGTAAAAATTACAGCCTAGAAAACCCTATGGGGCAGTTCTACTCTGTCACATGGGGTCGCTATGAGTTAAAATCTACTTGATAGCACACAACATCAACAACAGTCTTTTACAGGAGTTGATCACCCGGTCTTTCTCCTGCAGAACTGCTGGGTGGGTTCAAACTGCCCACCTTTCAGTTAGCAGCCAACGTTATGCCACTAGGGCTCCTTCTAGGGAATTAACAACAACATCAGCAAAACCAAACCCATTGCCGTCCAGTTGATTCCAATTCATAGCAACCCTATAGGACAGAGTAGAACGGCCCCTTAGAGTTTTCAAGTCTGTGATCTTTCTCCTGTGACGTGACTGGTGGGTTCGAACTTTCAGTTAGCAGCCAAGCACTTAACCACTGTGCCACCAGGGCTCCTTTTCAGAGAATTAGAGGAACATAAATTATCAATTTAATTTAATTCACAAGGGAGGAGAATTTACCTTTTGCTAGGTGGGCCTGCCTTCTCAACATAATCCTCCCCACCATTCCCATACTTTACTTCTTTACATTCTTTCACAAGAACTACACCCATTGGCTATCCTTGTGCAACAGAAGACAGCAGAAGTGCTGAGATGCAGAAAGCAATCTGCCAAGGGAATGGGCCTGGGGCTAATGGATCCAACTCTGCTTTGGGAGCCAGCAGAAAGAAGGTGCAGATTGACAAGTAATGCCAAGTCCAAGATAACAATAGTTTCAGTTCTCAAAGGCCTGGCAAACAGTTGGAAATAAGTGTGTGTGTTTGGGGGCAGGGGGTGGGGTGGGGGAGAATCTAAGGAGAAGAGATGGGAACTAATACTTCTTTAGCTCCTTCCATATGCAAAACACTGTGCTAGGAACTTTACAGATATTATTTCACTGAGCTCCACAGGGGCTCAGTGTCAGGGTTCCAGTCCTTAAGAGATAGTCTAGAGAGAGAAAAACCATTCTCCTTTAAAATATAGTACCAAATTATTAACAGTCTCCAGGGCAGGAGGTAAAGGACTGACCATTAACAAAAAAAAAGGCTTGATGACTGAGTTTTAACATGTGATGCCAGTGCTGCTTAAGTTCCTCCTACCACAGATCTGGATTCATCTGTAATTTGTACTCTTTCCACTATTTGTCTTCCTCCCTAGGCTGTGAGATCTTTAAGTGTTCTTTGTGTCCCCAGCTCACAGTGAGGTACCTGGCATTTGATAGGTGCTCCATAATGACTGGAAAGTATGAATGACTCCTTAGCTGAGGAGCAAGCTGCTTGAGCTATGGTGTGAGCAGCAGCACTACCAAAAACCCAAATCTGTTTCTGTCCTGTTGATTCCTGCTCATAGTGACCCCATGTGTTACAGAGCAAAACTGCTTCATAGGGATTTCTTGGCTGTAATCTTCACAGAAGCAAATTGCCAGGCCTTTCTTCCATGGTGCTACTGGGTGGGTTCACACTGCCAACCTCCTGGTTAGTAGTGGAGCACAAACCGTTTGCACCACCCAGTGCTTGGGCAGCACTGCAGAGGCCGTGAAATCAGGTGGTGACTCCACAGAAGAGGTGTCAAAGAGAAGCCATAGTCCTCCCAAACACCCGCAGGAATCTCAGCTGTCTCTTGTCAGAATTCTGTCCTTGGATTCTTTGTGCTTCTGCACGGGTTTGACAGATAAGAGTTTTAAAAACCCACACACACTTGATTTATTCAATAAATACAAAGTTTATTTATTCTACATGTTGAAACCAAATTGACTTAATTTTTAATTTCTGCTGATTTTTGTACGTGTTGGGGGTGTGGGGGAGAGGACTTTGTAAACAGAAGGTAGAGAGAAGGTTCTGGGCTTCTCAGGAGCATCCAATACATTGTTTATCTAAGGCCATAAAGGGCTGGGGATCCTCAAGTCCTCCTTCTGAGACTTTCCCATGGAAACCACGTTTGTGCTGTGCATATAGAAGGGCAACACTTAGCACCACCAGCCCTGGCTTCTGAGAGAGTGTGGTGCCTCGGGTGGAAGGCTGCAGACAGGGCAGCGAGAGGGAAAAGGAAAAGTACTGCCACTCTACAATCAGAAAATAGACCTCCCGCCTCCCTCCTCTCGCTCCTGCTCTCACTGTGGTCCCTGATAGGAAATGTTCCAGCCCTTCAATTACATGCACAGACCTCCCCTGGCCTGAGTGATGGCTCAAACAGAGATCTATCTAAGAAAGCTAGAATGTTAATTGCACCCTGTCATGTCAGAAGAGAAAATGAGACGGGGCTGAGCTGCAGAAAAGGAATTTTCCACAGGAGAAATGTCTGATGCATTCTGCAGTGTGGACAAATTACGATCAGACTTAACCAGAACAGGGGAGACAGAACAGGAAGCTGCTGCTTCTCTGAACAGGGAAACGATGGCCATTCTGTCCATCCACCCTGCTTCTTGTCAGCTGGTCAGTGTTTTTGGCAGGAGCTACTGGACTTGCCATCTTTGCTTCTATGCCATGCTACTTACTAGCTGTGTGACCTTGGGACATTACTTAACCTCTCTGAGTCTCTGTTTGCTTGTCTGTCAAATGAGGATAATAAAATCTGCTGTATAAGGTTCTGCCAAAAGAGGTAACATGTGTGAGGTTCCTAGCACAGTGTGAGGCATTCAGCAAATGTAGTGCCCTCTTCTCTTTCCACTCACACACCTATTTCCAATCTGTCAAGAAAACTGGAATTTCTTCCTTTGAAATGTCTCTCAAAATATCCCTCCCCCCATTCCACCTCTGTCTTAGTCAAGGATCTTGTGTTTACATGGAACATGCTCAGGAGAAAAATGAGAATCTATTGGAAGATACAGGTATATCTAATGAAGTATCAGGATGGGAAATACAGCCAAGCCTCATAAGGGAATGGAACCAGGGACTCAGGGACTAAGGTTACATTATTCACTCAAAGGTCTTTTGTCTCTCTCTTCTTGTACTTTAGCTTATCTGTCTCTCTCTGTGTGTCAGCTCACCCTGCTTCTCTGTGAACATGGAAGAGATAGCCCTTCCAGCCCTAACTCCATATGGTCTTCTAACTTACATGTCCAATACCAACTGGGAGAGTCTCTGTGCCAGACCCAAAGTCCAGGAAGATAACCTCATTTACCCAAATCCAGTCAAGTGTCCCCCATGGTCCATTCAACTGTGACCAGAGAAAAGACTCACATGGTGCATAGGATTAGACCCTCCACTTTTTAAGGTTATGGGGATGAAGAGCTCATTGAGAAAGGGACATGGAATGAGCAGGCAACCAGAAGCATTGTTCAGTTCCCCCAAAGCCCCTCTTGATGGATTTGTTCCTAAATCTTTGAGCAGATGACTCAGCAGGGTGGTCTCTGGTTCAGGCATTCTAACACTCAACCTGTCCTGGATAAGACAGGCTGTGAGTTCCTGGGAGACGTCTAGGTCTCCATCTGTGCCCATCATATGGCTTGTTCATCCATATATAGAAGGAGGCAGACAGAGCCAGATTCAGTTCCTTCCTATTGATTTTTGTATTTTTATCTTGTATCTTGGTACTCTGCCGACTCATTCTATTAGTTCCAGTAGTTTTCTCATGGAGTCTTTTGGGTCTTCTACGCATGGTATCATATCATCTGCAAATAGGGACAGTTTTACTTTTTCCTTGCCAATTTGGATGCCCTTTATTTCTTTTTCTTGCCTTATTGCTTTAGCTAGGACTTCCAGCACACAATGTTAAATAGGAGTGATGATAAAGGACATCCATGTCTTTTTCCTGTTCTCAAGGGGAATGTTTTCAGCCTCTCTCTATTAAGAATGATGTTGGCTGTTCATTTTGTATAGATGCCCCTTATTATGTTGAGGAATTTCCCTTCTATACCTATTTTATTGAGAGTTTTTATCAGGAATGGGTGTTGGACTTTGTTGAATGCCTTTTCTGCATTGATTGAGATGATCGTGTGATTCTTTTATTTTATATATGTGGTGGGTTATTGTCTTAGTCATCTAGTGCTGCCATAACAGAAATACCACAAGTGGATGGTTTTAATGAAGAGAAGTTTATTTCTTCACAGTAAGGTAGGCTGGAATTCCAAATTCAGGGCGTCAGCTCCAGGGGAAGGCTTTTTTTCTCTGTCGGCCTTCTCATCAGTGTTCCCCCAGACTAGGAGCTTCTTAGTGCAGGGACCCCAGTCCAAAGGACTCGCTCTGCTCCTGGCACTGCTTTCTTGATGGTATGAAGTCCCCAAAGCTCTGCTTGCTTCCCTTTCCCTTTATCTCTTGAGAGATAAAAGGTGGTGCAGGCCACATCCCAGGGAAACTCCCTTTACATTGGATGTGACCTGGGTAAAGGTGGTGTTACAATCCCACCCTTAACCTCTTTAACATAAAATTACAATCACAAAATGGAGGCCAACTACACAATTCTGGGAATCATGGCCCAGCCAAATTGATACACACATTTTTTGGGGGGCATAATTCAAATCATGACAGTTCTGTTGATTGATTTTCTAATGTTGAGCCATCCTTGCATACCTGGTATGAATCCCACTCGGTCGTAGTTTTTTTTTTTTTTTTTTTTTTTTATATGTTGCTGAATTCTATTGCCTAGAGATTTGTTGAGAATTTTTGCATCTATATTTATGAGAGATATTGGTCTGTGACTTTCTTTTTTTGTAGTGTCTTTGCCTGGTTTTTGTATCAGGGTTATGCTGGCTTCATAGAATGAATTCAGAAGTATCCCTTCCTTTTCTGTGTTCTGAAGTAGTTTGAATAGTACTAGTGTAAGCTGCTCTCTGAATGTTTGGTAGAATTCTCCAGTGAAGCCATCTGGGTCAGGGCTTTTTTTTGTTTGGAGTTTTATTTTTTATTACATTTTCAATCTCTTCTTTTGTTATGGATATGTTCAGATTTTCAACTTCAGTTTGTGTTAGTTTGGGTAGGTAGTATGTTTCTAGAAATTCATCCATTTCCTCTGGTTTTCAAATTTGTTGGAGTATAGTTTTTCATAGTACCCTGTTATGATCCTTCTTATTTCAGTTGAGTCTGTTGTAATGTCCCCCATTTCATTTCTTATTTAGGTTATTTGCATCCTCTCCTGTTTTTCAGGGTTTCTTCATTCTTTTTTCTGATTTCTCCTCAAACAAATTGGTAACAAAGGATTTATCTTCAATTTTGCTGATCCTGTCTTCCATTGTTTCAAATGTGCCCCTAAACCTTCTATTGCACTGTCCATTTCTGAAATCTTGTTATCTTTTGGATTTCTAATTGCTGCTTTTGTATGATTTCTAGTTGTGTCTTTGACATTTTGTTCCTGTATTATTTTCCTGATGTCTCCCATTGTTTTGGCTGTCTTTTGCATGATTTTGTCTATTTTTTCCTTACTTTTGTCTGCATTTTCCTTCATCTGTTGGAGAACTGTGAATACTAGAGTTTTGAATTCCCTATCAGGTAGTTCCAGTGCCTTTATTTCCAGCAGAAAGTCATCTGGTATTTTATTTTGGTAGCTTTCTGCAGCCATCCTCTCCTGTTTTTTTATATGTTTTGATACTGTCTGTTGTCTCCAGGACACTCAGGAATTGTTTTCTTCATTTACTGATTGTAGATTTGATTGTTTCATCCTGATTTTTTGTTTTATTTGGTTATGTCTGGGCAGGCGGGCTGGGTGTGCTTTGTTGTTTGCTGGCCTGTGGGCACGATACTTCTCACCACCTTGACCAGGTGAGTATGTCCGCTCACTCAGCTGTGGTGCAGCAGGGTGGGTCCAGTGGGGGTGGAGGGGTGAGGATGGGTAGTTTGTGGCACAAACTGGGGGCAGTGGGGTAGGGTTGGGAACAGTGCAGAGCGAAGTCTGGGGGACCTCGTCGGTGTTGTTTGCAGGCGTGATACTTGGCACACGGTGCAGACAGGCAGGAGGGAAAGGAGAGGATATGATGTGCAGAGCTAAGTGGGAGGGTGAAAGAAGAGAGAGAAACAAAGAAAAAAAGTAAAAAATAAAATAAAATAATGAAGTAAAAAAAAAGAAAGAAAAAAAAGTAAATAAAATGGTGGTACGGTAAGATTCAGTGGATTGGGGTGGGGCAGGCCCAGCAAGGCCATTTGCTGGTGGCTCTGTAATTTAGCAGTGTGTCTTGGCCTGTCGAGAAGTGGTGGGGGTGGCACATGATGCTAGCTGGGCGGGAGACAGGAAAAGAAAGAGGGGAAAGAAAGGAAAAAAACCAACAATCAAAAAAATAAAATAAATAGATAATATTAAAAAAAAAATGACAAAAAACACATGGTGGTGGGGGAGCTGACCTTTGGGGCAGGGTGAAACTGGGGTGGTGGTGAGGTGATGTTTCTTTCACCAGGTGGCATGGCCTGACCCATCAGGAAGGGGCAAAGGCAGTGCAGGGCTTAGGTGGGAGGAAGAAGGAAAAGGAGGATGACGAAGATAAAGAAAAATAAAAAGTATGGTGCTAAGGGAGCCAGCCTGAGGGGGTGGTGCAGACCTGGGGAGGCCATGTGTCAGAGGCTCTCCAGCCAAGCAGAAAAGTACAGCCAGCCAAGAATTTGGGGGTGGCACACGAGGCTGGGTGGATGGGAGAAAGGAAAGGAAGGAAGGGAGAGAGAAATAATAACAAAAACAAACAAACAATAAATAAAATGGCGCTGAGGGAGCTGGTCAGTGATGGCAGCACAGACCTGGAGAGGCCACACACAATGACTCTCCAACCTAGCTGTGCAGCACAGCCCCTACTGAAGAGGTGGAGGCAGTGCACAGGCTTGGGTGGGCAGGAGAAAGGAAAGGAAGGAAGGGAGAGAAAGAGAAGCAACAAAAAAGGCCAAAAAAAAAAAAAAAAAAAAGAACAAGCAAGAAAACAAAGCAAACAAACCAAAAAATCACAGCCCATCAAGAAGGTTAGGGAATGGCACATGGGGCTAGCTGGTGAGAGAAAGAAAAAGAAGGAAGGGAGAGACAGAGACAGAGGAAAGCAACAAAAAAGCAAAATAAATAAATAAACAAACAAAAATACAAACAACAAAAAAAAACCAAGAAAACGGCGCTGAAGGGGCCAGCAAGTGGAGGTGGGGCAAACCCCATCAGCAGTGAGTTGGTGTCTCTCTGGTGGGTGACTGTGGCCCATTGGCAAGCGACAGAGGCCTTGTACAGGGAAGAAAGGTTGGGGGTGGGAAAGTGTATACCCCTGGTTACCCAATGCTCTATCTCCTGCTGGGAGCTCTGTGGAGGTGCCTTCCTCCCCACAATCCTTGGTGGCTGAGATCCAAGATGGCGAGTCTGACCACGTTAGCTTGTAGGGGACCTCCACTCCGTAGCTCTCCGTGTTCTCTGTTCTCCGTCAGTTTCTTACTCCATTCAGCCTTTGATTGAGTTCTTTATTCTTTCATTTGGTACTTAGGATTCCAGGATTGACATTTGTATCTGTTTTACTCAGTTTTTTGGGTCTTTGCTACAGAGGGAGGGCATGATGCTCTTGTCTATAGCACCATGTTGGCTCTGCCCTCAGGCTCTTACATGTGGTTGGGTGTGGAAATTCAAATTTCATAAAATGTGACTAGAATTTGCACCTGGAACATGAGAGAGCTTCCCTTGACCTCTAAGGAAATGGTGATGATGTAAAATTAAAGCTGAACATCAGACATAGCTGTGTGCTGGGAGAAAGAAACATTATTTTATTGTACCGGATCCTTTCCCACAAAGTTAAAAGCCAGTTTCCGTAGCTGGATTTAATAGGATTCCTTTGCTTTAGAGTCACTCATATTTTCAGGCTTTTTGTTTGTTTTTTTAAGCTGCATACATTGCTAGAAATGAGAAAAGAGAAAGAAGTTAGCAGTCTTCTGTTCTGTATCGAGTCCTAGTCATCCTTTCAAGAAGATGTAGGGAAATTATTCATTTAGTCACTCATTCATTCAATAAATATTTATTGAATGCTTATTATAAGTTTGACATTGTATTAAATTAAAAAAAAAAAAGAACACCAAACTGATTGCTGTTGAGTCAATTCTGACTCATAGTGATTCTACAGGACAAAGTAGAACTGCCCCACAGGGTTTGCAAGGCTGTAATCTTTATGGAAGCAGACTGCCACATGTTTCTCCCAGGAGCGGCTGGTGGGTTCCAACTACTGACCTTTCGATTAGCAGTCAACCCTTAACCACTGCATCAACAGAGCTCCTTACTGTATTAAATAACCACCGCCCCCCCCCAACACACACAAAAGTCCACTGCCGATGAGTAAATTCTGAACTCATAGTGACCCTATAGGGTAGAGTAGAACTGCCCATATGGTTTCCAAGGAGCAGCTGGTGTATTCAAACTGCCAACCTTTTGGTTCGAAGCCAAGCTCTTAACCACTGCGCCACCAGTGCTTCACTGTATTAAATAATAGGAAAAAAATGGCAAGCAAAACAAGGCAAAAATCCCCAACCTCATAGACGTCACAATCTAGTGGTGAAACACGCACTAAACAAATGGCACAAGGTGTATAAAATTGCAACGGGGACAGACATTTCACAAGAGAGAGAGCCTGAGCTGCTGTCGGGAGATTCGTCCCAGGCAGGAAGTCAGGGAGAACTTCCTGAAAAGTGACGCTTGAGCTGAGACAAGAATAAACTGCCCTTGCATGGATTCCAACTCACAATGACCCTATAGGACAGGGTAGAACTGCCCCATAGGATTTCCAAGGCTGTAATCCTGCGGAAGCAGACTGCCACATCCTTCTCCCAAGGAGTGGCTGGTAGGTTTGAACCACTGAACTTTCAGTTAGCAGCAGAGCAATTAACCACTGTGCCACCAGGGCTCCTGAGACATGAACACTGAGTAGAAATTCCCTAGGAATCTAGGTAAGGAAAAAGAATTCTAGCTGGAGAAAATTGCATGTACAAAAGGCCCTGTGGCTCAGAGGACATAGAGACTATGAAGGACTAAATAAGGCTGACATGAGCAAGGGGGGATGTGGTGCAGGAACCATGGTTGGAGTTTTGCCTGCTCCAGAAGCAGGAGGGTGACGTGAAGATATCTGTGTTTTGAAGAGGTCACTCTGACTTTTGTCTCATTTACAGTAGTTCAGATGAGAAAAGACCATAGTCTGACCTAGGCTGTTAATGTCTCGTCGTCCTCACTTTCAAGGAGCACTTGTTCCAAGACAAACTTATTCCTTCTTCTGGCAGTCCATCGTATATTTAGTATTCTTCGCCAACACCATAATTCAAAGGCATCAATTCTTTTTCAGTCTTCCTTGTTCATTGTCCAGCTTTCACATGCATATGAGGTGATTGAAAATATCATGGCTTGGATCAGGTGCACCTTGGTCCTCAAAGTGACGTCTTTGCTTTTCAACACTTTGAAGAGGTCTTTTGAAACAGATTTGCCCAATGCAGTATGTCGTTTGATTTTTTGACTGTTGCTTCCATGGGCGTTGATTGTGGATCCAAGTAAAATAAAATCCTTGACAGCTTCAATCTTTTCTTCGTTTATCATAATGTTGGTATTGGTCCAGTTGTGAGGACTTTTGTTTCCTTTATGCTGAGGTGTAATCCATACTGAAGGCTGTAGTCTTTGATCTTCATCAATGATTACTATGTAAATTATGCTCATATGCGAACCATATATGTTTATATTGCCATTCTTTTACAACTTTTTTTTTTCCTGGAGTTGATAGGGCTTCTTTTTTCCTTTTGATTTTCTTCTTTTTACTTTTATATCTAGAAACATTTCAGATTACTTTTTTTTTTAACCTTAGATTCATCCCTCCTGTAAACCTTCAATCTCAAACTCTTATCTAGTTTCTCTCTAATCCTGCTCCATTATCCTAGGAATTCTCTTTGCCTCTTTCCCACATTACATTCCCTGTTTCTTCTATCCCATACCTTCAACTCTTTCGATTAGATAAACCCTCCATTAGCTTCCTCAGAAAAGGTGATGGGAAATCTAGTTTTTGAGACTTTGCTTGTATGAAAATGTCTTTATTTCCCCCTAATACTTGATTGATAGTTTGCCTAAATATAGAATTCTGGGTTGCAAATCATTTTCTCTAAAATTGGAAGTCATTGATCCTTACCAGTGTTGCTGTTGAGAAGCCCATTGCATTTCTAATTTTCCGTCTTTTGCTATGTGATCTAATTTTTTTTCAGGATACTTTTGGGATCTTTTCTATATCCCTAACGTTCTGAAATTTCATGAAGATGTGCTTTGGTGTGAGTCTCTTCATTCGTTATCGGGGCCCAGGGTGGGTCCCTTTTTTCTTGACATATGACCTTGAGCTCTATATTTGTTTGTTTTGTTATTTCTTTGATAATTTCTTCCCTGTTATTTTTATTTTTCTCTCTTTCTGGAATTTCTGTTGCTGTTGTTGTGTGCCATCAAGTTGATTTTCACTCATAGAAATCCCGTATAACGGAGTAGAACTGTCTCATAAAGATTTCTAGGCTGTAATCTTTGCGTGCGCAGATCGACAGGTCTTTCTCCTGAAGAGCCTCTGGGTAGGTTTGAACCGACAATCTTCCAGTTAGCAGCCAAGTACTTAACTGTTGCACTACCAGGGCTACTTTGGAACTCCCACTGTTTGTTGTTGTTAGGTGCCGTAGAGTCGATTCTGAGTCATAGCGACACTATGTACAACACAGCCAAACACTACCTGGTCCTGTGCCATCTTCACAGTCGTTGCTATGTTTGGGATCACCTTTCTTGGGACTAGGCGTAAATAGAGATCTCTTCCAGTCGGTTGGCCAGGTAGCTGTCTTCCAAATTTCTTAGACCAGTGTTTGGTCAAACAACTGTGAACCATAACCTAGCCAAGCTAACATATGAAATTAACCATTACAAAATTCAATGAAATTTCAGTAGAAATTTCAATCATATATTTTGAGGAACTCCACAAAATTATTCTAAAATTTATATGGAAGAATGAAGGTCTATGAATAGATATGTCAACTTAGAAAAAGAATAACAAAAAGAGGAGCTTGCCTGACCAGGTATTACAACATACTGAACAGTGATACCAAGCCAGTGGAGCAGAATAGAGAGCTCAGAAGCAGATCTATGTATATATCCAATATCATCTACCAAATATATATCTATATACCTTAACCATTTGTGTCACCCAGGAACTCCCATTGTGGCCTTTGGATATAGAAATGATGTCTTAAAAACAAAAATAAAAACAGAAAACACCATCACCACCACCACTACCACCACCAACAACCAAACAGAGCAGAAGCTATAAGGGAAAAAAATTGATGGATTTAAGTACATCAAAAAGTTTTTTTTTTTAAACAAAGGATAACATAGATAATTATTAGTAATATGAGACACTAGGTAAGTCATCTCCAACATTTAAAACATATAAAGAGCGATAACCAGAATATATGAGAAAATCTGCACATCAACAACAATAATATGACGAATCAAATAGAAAAATGGGCAAAAAATGTGAAAAAGAAAATCACAGAAAGAGAAAATGGAATGACAACTATTTGAAGAGATGCATAAACCCATTACAGGCTGTCCCCGGGTTACAAATGTCCAATTTACGTACAACTCATAGTTACGAACTAACCCCTGTAAAGCCTATTATACATATGAGGTACATACAATGGTTTGTAATAACAAATAGGCGCTACTTTGCCACTTGCATCAGAACATTATTATTATTATTACTATATTATTATCTTAAGGATGTTTTATTGTATTTGGAAGTGTTTCTTATTGTTTTTTATGCATAGAAAGGTACACTATATACTACATACTAAGACAAACATTTAACTGACATTAGATATGAATCATACCTAACTGCTTCGACTCATGTACAAATTTGACTGAAAGACAGATTTAGGAATGGAACTAGTTTGTAATCGGAGGACTGCCTGTAGTAATCAGAAAGGAAAATTAAAACAACAAATAAATGCCTCTTGCTAGCCATCAGATTGGTTAAACTGTAAATGGGATAATGTCAAGTGTAGGAGAAAATGTGGAGAAACAGGGACTCAGGAGTCAAACTGGTGGCAGTGTAAACATGTGCAGACATTTCAGAGAGATGTCCAACAGTATGAGGGAAATGAAATAGGAGTATACCCTGTGTTGCAGAAATCTTCCTTCCCCTGGCCTGGCTTTATCCCAAGGCAAGAGAGTAAAGATTTCCTCTCTGGAGAATGGGAGTAATTTGAGGGAAAAGACCCTCAAATGCTGACATTTGGCTGGGTTCCCTGTCTGTCCTATGTGGTGAAATCCATCAGTCAACAGGCCCTGCCCATGTACCTAAACCATACTGTCAGTATTTTAATGCTTCACTCATAAGTACTACAGACCGCCAAGATTCCCAGACATTTGCAGAATGTTTCTAGCATGAAAGATAAAGGCCAAAGCAAACAGAGAAAAAGACCTCAGAGGAAAAAGAAACAATGCAGTGAGCAAAACACACGCACAAAAAACATAAAATAGTTAATCTCTTTAGAGAGATGAGAGAAATTATTGCAGTCATGGAATGAAACCAGGAGGGCTTAAAAAGGAGCATTTATAGAACAAGAAAAAGCTTTTGGAAATTAAAAATATGACATGACAACAGGAATAAAAACTTAAGTAAAAATTAGAAGATAAAGGTAAGAAAGTTTCCAGAAAGATTAAAAAAAGAGATAGAAAATGGGAGAGAAAGGATAAGGAAATGAGAGAATCAGTCCTAGAGAATAATTATGCCTAATAGAAATTCCTAAGGCCAAAGATGAAGAAATTGAAGATTTTCACCAACTTTTGCAGTCTGAAATTGATCAAACATGCAATCAAGATACACTGATAATTACTGGCTATTGGAATGCAAAAGTTGGAAATGAAGAAGGAATGGTGGTGGAAAATATGCCCTTGGTGATAAAAACCAAGCCAGAGATTGCATGATAGAATTTTGCAAGACTAACGACTTCTTCATTGCAAATACCATTTTTCAACAAGATAAAAAGTGACTATACACGTGTACCTCACCAGATGGAATACAGAGGAATCAAACAGACTACATGGGTGAAAAGAGACAACGGAAAAGCTCTATATCATCAGTCAAAACAATGCCGGGGCTGACTATAGAACAGACCATCAATTGCTCATATGCAAGTTCAAGTTGAAGTTGAAGAAAAGTAGAACAAGTTCACGAAAGCCAAAGTACAACCTTGAGTATATCCCACCTGAATTTAGAGACCATCTCAAGAACAGATTTGACACACTGAACACTAGTGACCGAATACCAGATGAGTTGTAGAATGACATCAAGGACATCATACATGAAGAAAGCAAGAGGTCATTAAAAAGACAGGAAAAAAAGAAAAGACCAAAATGAATGTCAGAAGGAACTCTGAAAGTTGCTTTTGAAAGGAGAGTAGCTAAAGAGAAAGGAAGAAATCATAAAGCAAAAGGGATGAACAGAAGGTTTCAAAGGGCAGTTCGAGAAGACAAAGTATTATAATGAAATGTGCAAAGACTTGGAGATAGAAAACCAAAAGGGAAGAACACACGTGGCATTTCTCAAGCTGAAAGAACTGAAGAGAAAATTCAAGCCTGGAGTTGCAATATTGAAGAATTCTATGGGGAAAATATTAAACGATGCAGGAAACATCAAAAGAAGATGGAAAGAATGCACAGAGTCACTGTACCAACGTTCATCCATTTCAGGAGGTGGCATATGATCAAGAACATATGGTACTGAAGGAAGAGGTCTAAGTTACACTGAAAGTATTGGCGAAAAACAAGGCTCCAGGAATTGACGGAATACCAACTGAGATGTTTCAGCAAACAGATGCAGTGCTGAAAGCCCTCACTCGTCTATGCCAAGAAATTTGGAAGACAGTTACCTGGCCAACAGACTGGAAGAGATCCATATTTGTACCCATTCCAAAGAAAGGTGATCCAACAGAATGCGGAAATTATCGAACAATATCATTAATATCACACGCAAGTAAAATTTTGCCGAAGATCATTCAAAAGTGGCTGCAGCAGTATATTGACAGGGAACTGCCAGAAATTCAAGCCAGATTCAGAAGAGGATGTGGAACCAAGGATATCATTGCTGATGTCAGATGGATCCTGGCTGAAAGCAGAGAATACCAGAAAGATGTTTACCTGTGTTTTATTAACTATGCAAAGGTATTCAACTGTGTGGATCATAACAAATTATGGATAACATTGTGAAGAATGGGAATTCCAGAACACTTAATTGTGCTCATGAGGAACCTGTACATAGATCAAGAGGCAGTTGTTCAGACAGAACAAGGGGATAGTGCATGGTTTAAAGTCAGTAAAGGTGTGCATCAGGGTTGTATCCTTTCACTATACCTATTCAGTCTGTATGCTGAGTCAATAATCCAAGAAGCTGGACTATATGAAGACCCGGGCATCAGGACTGGAGGAAGACTCATGAACAACCTGCGATATGCAGATAACACAACCTTGCTTGCTGAAAGTGAAAAGGACCTGAAGCACTTACTGATGAAGATCAAAGACCACAGCCTTTAGTATGGATTACACCTCAACATAAAGAAAACAAAAATCTTCAAAAATGGACCAATAAACAACATCATGATAAACGGAGAAAAGACTGAAGTAGTCAAGAATTTCATTTTACTTGGATCCACAATCAACACCCATGAAAGCAGCAGTCAAGAAATCAAATGATGCATTGCATTGGGCAAATCTGCTGCAAAAGACCTCTTTAAAGTGTCAAAAAGCAAAGATGTCACCTTGAAGACTAAGGTGCGCCTGACCCAAGCCATTGTGTTTTCATTCATCTCCTGTGCATGTGAAAGCTGGACGATGAATAAGGAAGACCAAAGAAGAATTGATGTCTTGGAATTGTGGTGTTGGCAAAGAATATTGAACATACCATGGACTGCCAAAAGAAAGAACAAATTTGTCTTGGAAGAAGTACAGCCAGAATGCTCCTTAGAAGCGAGGGTGGTGAGACTACATCTCATATACTTTGGAAATGTTGTCAGGAGGGATTGGTCCCTGGGGAAGGGACCAATCATGCTTGGTAAAGTAGAGGGTCAGTGAAAAAGAAGAAGACCCTCAGTGAGATGGATTGACACAGTGGCTGCAACAATGGACTTACGCATAACAATGATTGTGAGGATGGCGCAGGACCAGGCAGTGTTTTGTTCTGTTGTACACAGGGTCACTATGAGTCAGAATTGACTCAATGGCACCTAACAACAACATCATCTAGTTGGTCAGGAGTAATTGTGATTAGATCAGTTAGCCTTGGGTAGAGCAAATTACCTTCTGTAATGTACCATCCCTGCGTGGCACAAACAGTTAAACACTCAACTGCTAGGTGAACTGTTGGCTGTTCGAATCCACTCAGAGTTACCTAGGAAGACAGCCCTGGCAATCTGCTTCCAAAAGGTCACAGCCTTGAAAACTCTATAGAGCAGTTCTACTCTGCACACATGGGATCACCATGAGTTGGAATCTACTGAACAGTAACTAACAGCAACAATGACAACAATATAACTTAATGTAATTACTTACATCTAATGTAATGTAATCACCTTCCATAATATAAACTAATGTAATCAATCAATCTAATGAGGTCATACCACCATTCCAGTGTAGGGTGGATCCTAAACTAATCACTTCTGATTTATAAAAACACCAGAATAGATGGCAGAGACACACACATAGGGAAGACAGATGACACTTGAGGATTGTCAACAAAGAAATGCCAAGGATATCTGGAAGACACCAGAACTAAGACAGAGGCTCACAGAAGTAATCAGCATGAACGAGACCCTGATCTGGACTTTTAGCCTCAAGAACTGTGAGAAAATAAATTTCAGTTCTTTAAAGCCAACTGCTTGTGGTGTTTCTGTTATGGCAGTGCTAAACAACCAAGACAAACTTTTAGATCAATTCAGGGAAAAACTTTATCTTTGTAACTGTAAGTTGTCCCATCAATGAGCAGAGAATACCTTTTCATTTACTGAGATCTTCTTTTGTCTCCTTTAATAGAGTTTTAAATTATTCTCCATACAAGGCTTGTGTAGTCCTTGTTAATTTCTACAAACTTTATAGCTTTGCTATTGTGAATCACAGGTCATTTTCTATTATATTTTCTAGTTGCTTGTAATCCTTGACTCCTCTATTTCTCTCATGTCCCACATCCAATCTGTCAGCAAATTCTGTTGCTTCTACCTTCAAAATATGTCCAGAATCTGACCATTTCTCATTAATTCCACTAAGTCACAATGGTCCAAGCCACATAATCTTTTGCTTATATTAGTGCTATAGCCTTCTAAATAGAGTCCCCTTTACCTCCTACCTTCTTTTCTTAGCAGAGTTGTCAAGTGGTCCTTTTAAAATGTAAATCCATATTATGTCACTCTTCTGCTTAGGGACGCCCATTTCACACAGACACACTAAAGTCCTTAGAATGGCTTTCAAGACCCATGAGATCTGCTCTCCCTAGATTCTTACCATTGCCCTCCTTGACATTCCCCAAGGCCTTTGCACTGGCTATTCCCTCTTCCCGGAACACTTCCACCCCAGAGATCTCATGGTTTGCTCTGTCGGCTCCTTCTCATCTCTCTTTGTCGCAGGTTGGATTTCCCCAGCAGAAGACCCTGAGACAAAGATTTGTGTGAAAGTGATTTCTTTTGAAGTATTCGCAGGAAAACTAGTAGCAGAGTGATGAACTTAGAACAAGGAAGGGAAGGAGACCAAGCAAAGTGCACTGTAAGTGAATCCCCAGGGAGAGAACCCTTGACTCAATCATGCAGAGGAACTCTCAAAACAGGGTAGCATCTCAGAATTGTCCTGAGCAAGCGCACGGGAGCTGGACTATTTATAAACATCAAGTCAGCCACTGATTAACTTATGTGCCCTTCCCACATCTCCAACAAAGCAAACCTGTTGCCATTGAGTTGATTCCAACTCATGGCAACCCATGAGTTAGAGTAGAACAGCTCCATAGGGTTGTCTTGGCTGTAATCTTAATGGAAGCAGATCACCTAGACTTTCTTCAGTGGAACTGCTGCGTGTGTTTGAACTGCCAACCTTTAAGCTAGTAGTCGACTGCAGTTTGTGCCTCCTAGGGACCTCCCATCTCCAGGGGGATATAAATTCCCAGGCACTTACAACACATAGGGCAGCCAGTGTGCATGAAAATGGTAAAGGGATATGAGGGGAAATGAGTGTCAGCCACATTGCTCAAATACCACCTTCTCAATGAAGGCTTCCACCATTGTGCTGTGTAAAGCTGCACCCTCCCAAACTTCCTTATGTTTCCCACTCTGTTTTCATCTTCTCCATTGCACTAACCGTCTTCTAATGTGCTATACTATTTACTTACTTATTTTGTTTACTGTCTCTCTTCCCATCTGGAATATAAGCTCCATGAGGGCAGGGATTTTTGTCCATTTGGATGGACACTTACAAAAGGGTCTGGCACACAACAGATGCTCAGTAAATAGTCGTTGAATAAGTGATTATTCTTGAGTGTGTTTAAAGGTCTAAGGGAAAGTTCCAGTTGAGAGGGAGAATGTAAGATTACTGAGGCAGTTAGAGGAGTGAGATTCAAAGCACAAGAAGAGAGGTGGCTTTAGGTGAGAGGAGGTAACTGAAGGAACTAGGGTACAGTAGGTGTAGATCTAGGTAGGTTTCTATGTGTAGAATCAAGGCAATAAGTGAATTTCTGTCTGGTAGAGGAGAGCCATAGCTGAGTGACTGGCCCTGCCCTCCTCGACAAGGTGGTGAGAACTATCATGCCCATAGCCGAGCAAGCAACAAAACACACCCAGCCTGCCCACCCGGACATAACCAAATAAAACAAAAAAGCAAAGTAGCATGAAACAAACAAATCTACAGTCAATAAATAGAAGAAGACAATAATTCGTAAATGTCTCAGAGACAACAGACAATATCAAAACAAACAAACAAACAAACAACAACAAAAAAAAAACACAGAACAGGATGGCTCCTGTAAGTGACCAAAATAAAACACCAGATGATCTTCTGGTAGAAGAAAAGGCATTGAAACTACCTGATAAGGAATTCAAAATCTAATATTCCGGGCTCTCCAAGAGATTAGGAAAAAGATCAAGGAAAACACAGACTTTTTTTTATTTTTTTGCTTTTGTTTCTCTTCTTTTCCTCTCCTACGGAACTCCACAAATCACATCCTTTCCCTTCCCGCCTGCTTCTCTGCACCACTGGCCAAGTGCCTGCCCCCGAGTGGCACCTGTACGGACCTTCACAGACTCCCTGCCCTGCCCCAGTGAGCACTGCGCCCCCAAGCGGCACTGGCGAGAACCTCCGGACCTCTGGACCCCGCCCCACACCACCCCCGGGCCCCACCCCACTGAGAGATGCATCCCTGTGCCAGACCGGAGCTGACCCTTGGACCCCACCAAATGCCGCCCCCAGCCCCGCGCCATCAAGCACCACACTCTCTAGCGGACCGCGCAGACCTGGGGACCCGGGAGTCGGCTGCCCCATCAGGCGCCCAGACCCACCCCACTAGCCCCGGCTCGGCCACGGACAAACAACCCACCCCTCTCCCTCCTGCTGGAACTACCCTGGAAGTCAAGGAGACATGAAGCCATAAAAGACTGATTCAAACTTAGGAAGATAGAGGTAAATTTCAAGGTAACTGCAAAGAAAGTTAACAAACCTACTCTTCAAAATAAAGAAGAAAAACAAAGTCTGCAGTAAACACAAAAACAAAAGAAATGAAAATCCACAAACAAAGGGAACTCAGCACAGAAGAGTAAGAGGAACAAAGAAAACATTTAGCACCACAAAGAAAAAAATGACAACAATAAACTCACACCTATCGGTAATCACACTGAACATAAATGGCTTAAATGCTCCCTTAAAGAGACAGAGAGTGACAGAATGAATAAAAAAAAAATATGACCCGTATGCTGTCAACAAGAGACACACAATAGACGATAGATAAGCTGTAACTTTGGTGAAGTGTAAGAGAGTACACAATACTGGGGAAGTCAACATAACTTGACCAAGGCAAAGTCATAGAGCCTTCATAGACACATCCAGACTCCCTGAGGCACCGAGTTATTGGGCTGAGGGCTGGGGACCATAGTCTCAGGGGACATCTAGCTCAACTGGCATAACATAATTTATAAAGAAAATGTTCTACATCCTACTTTGGTGAGTAGCGTCTGAGTTCTTAAAAGCTTGTGAGCGGCCGTCTAAGATATATCTAGTGGTCCCATCGTCTGGAGCTAGGGAGAATGAAGAATACCAAAGACACAAGGGAAAGATTAGTCCAAAGGACTAATGGACCACAACTACCACAGCCTCCCCAAGACTGAGTCCAGCACAACTAGATGGTGTCGGGCTACCACTACCAACTGCCCTGACAGGGATCACAATACAGGGTCCTGGGCAGAGCTGGAGAAAAATGTAGAAAAAAATTCAAACTCATAAAAAAAAGACCAGACTTACTGGTCTGACAGAGACTGGAGATACTCAGAGAGTATGGTCCCTGGACCCCCTTTTAACTCAGTACTGAAATCACTCCTGAAGTTCACCCTTCAGCCAAAGATCAGACAGGTCTATAAAATAAACAATAACACACATAGTTCAACCATGTATATGAGGCTGAATGGGCACACCAGCCCAAAAGCAAAGACAAGAAGGCAAGAAGGGGGAGGAAAGTTGGATGAATGGAAATTGGGAACCTCAGATCTAGAAGGGAAGAGTGTTGACACATCACGAGGTTGGCAACCAATGTCACAAAACAATATGTATTAATTGTTTAATGAGAAACTCATTTGCTCTGTAAATTTTCACCTAAAGCACAATAAGAAAACAAAAACAAAAACGAAAACCCTATGGAGCACAGTTCTACTCTGACACACATAGGATAGCCATGAGTCAGAGTTGACTCCTCTGGTTTGGTTTTTTGTTGTTTTTATCGTTTGTTTTTTAATGACTTACTCTACAGCAACTGATTTTATTTATTTACTAATTTATTTGTATGGCTTTCTCCTATTTGCTCCCCTACTGGGTGTAGGTTGGGCAGCTGGATTCCCCCAGCATTGGTTATTTGCTGGCAAGTGTGACAATAAGACAGAATAATAGGGAAAATTGGCAGGAATGTCATTAAAATGATGTAAATAGAAGAGAAATGGAGAAAGAAGTCAAGTGGGTGGGAGAAAGTGGATGGCTCAATAGTCTAAGCTGTGGTCAGCGAACTGCAGACCATGGCGGATCCCCTGCCATCTATTTTGTACAGCCCATGAGCTAAGAATAGTTTATGTATTTTGAAAAAAATCAAAAGATGAATATTTTGTTATGTGAAAATGACATGAAATTCAAAATTCAGTGTCCATTAAGTTTTATTGTAACGTAACCATGTTTATTGTTTACATACTGTCTATGGCTGCTTTAGGGCTACAACAGGAGGTCTGAGGTGTTGGACAGAGACCGTATGATCCCCAAGCCTAAAATCTTTACTATCTGTTCATTTAGTTCCGGGGAGGCTCAGCACAGTTACATCGGGAGTATTAAACAAGCAGGCTGGAGGAAGAATAAGAGGCCCTGATAGGGGAGTAGGAGGGGTGAATTGATTACTGAGGAGACAGAGGTGTTATGTAAGGGTTTATAAAGATTATTTGGTCTGTAAACCCGGAAGATCAGAATGAGGAGGCGGAGAAAAGGCTTGGAAGGAGGAAGCCGCCAGGAGGCTGCACAGGCGGCCACGGCCACGGCATCGTTAGGATGAAGTTCAGAGTTTCACGTTTTCTGTCTGCACGCCTACCCCGCGAGCCCGGACAGAGGCGTGCACGTATCTTTGTTTCCATCTCAGCAGGCCCCAGGGAGTCGTTCCCCTTGTTCCCACCGGGACCGGGCAGAGTGAGGACAGGTCTCCTCAGTCCTGGGCCGTGAGCATCCGCGTGGCAGACACTCGCGGCGCCCTGGCCCTGGGAACCCGGGACCCCGGTTCAGAAACTCGGCTCTCAGTTTTGTGGCCGCTTTTAAGTCGATTGCCGGAATGGCTTCTCTTCCTTCACGCACACCGCAAAACCATATGTACTATTTGTGAAATTTTTTTAGTGGGAAAAAAGGGCAACTTCTTTTAAAAAATGCCTTGGAAAAGTACTAGCTTCCTCCATTCTCCCTCCTTTCCCGCCGGCTCTGCCTAGGGAGGCTCCCAAGTTCCCAACCTCCAAGTCCTGGGGGCCTCTGTTTTCCGGCAATTGCCCTCCTGTTAGTCATGTACAACCAACTACATGACATTTTTGAAAAAGCAAAGCTATAGAAACAGTTAAAGTATCAGTGGTTGTCAGGGTTCAGGGGAGGGAAAGGGATGAATAGGGAATTTTTAGGGTGCTGAAACTATTCTGTATGGTACTATAATGGTGGACCCGTGACATTATGCATTTGTCAAAACCTATAGAATTGTATAACACAAAGAGTTAGCCCTAGTATAAACTATGGTTTCTAGTTAATAAATATATTAATACTGATTCATTAATTTAACAAATATACCACACTAACGGAAGAGTCAGTAAAAGTGTAAGGAGAGCATATATGGGAACTCAACCATCTGCTCAATTTTTTTGTAAATCTAAAACTATTCTAAAAAACAAAGTCTATTAATTTAAAAAAAATGGTTAATTGACCATGTTTATCTCCATGTAGGAGTCCCTTGGTGGCACAAAGCGTTAAGCACTCAAGTACTAGCCAAAAGGTTGGTGATTCAAACCCACACAGAGGCACCTCCGAAGACAGGCCTGGCTGGCTGCTTCCAAAGGTTATGGCAGGGGTGGTTCACCATGAGTCAGAATCAACTCAGTGGCAACTAACAACCACAATAACATCTCTGAATAATGGAACTATGGGTGACATTTATTTTCTTGTTTATATTTGGTTGTAATCCCAAAATTTCAATAATGAGAAGGTTTTATTTTTATATATCTCAAAATTTTTATTTTTTGAATACACAGATGATACATAAATACATTCTTCTTTAAAATATTTTAAACATTACAAAAGCATTAAGAGTAAAATGTTAATTCCATTCTACTGCCAAATGCTAACCATATATGAAATTTGGTGTGGATCTTTCCAGATTTTGTCTATGCATTTAGAAGGATGTACATATACTAATGTATGGTTGTATTAGTTAGGAATGTGTTCATCTAGAAACCTTTACTAAAAGTTGCTTTTAAAAAATGGGCTTTTATTTGATTCATAATACAAGAATTCTGAAGACAAGTAGGTTCTAGAGTTAGCTCTGTGACATTAGATGGGACCACTGACTTGATAATTCTCACTGCCTTTTACAACCTCAAGGCTGCAAAATGACTGCGACACCTGCAGCACTCTGCCTGCTACATCTGTGTTCAAGGTTGGAAGAACAGGTCTGCTGTATCTGACCCTTGTATTGGGAAAGTAAAAGATTTCCCAGAAACCTACTATATTGATTTCCTAGGACTTCTGTAACAAATTATCACAAATTAGGTGGCTTAAAACAACAGAATTTTATTCTCGCAGTTATAGAGGCAAGAAGTCCAAAATCAAGGTGTCTTAGTCATCTAGTGCTGCTATGACAGAAATACCACAAGTGGGTGGCTTTAACAAAGAGAAGTTTATTTCCTCACAGTAAAGTAGGCTAAAAGTCCAAATTCAGGGCATCAGCTCCAGGGAAAGGCTTTCTCTCTCTGTCGGCCTTCTCATCAGTTTTCTCCTGGACTAGGAGCTTCTCCGCACAGGGACCCTAGGTCCAAAGGACACGCTCTGCTCCTGGCACTGCTTTCTTGGTGGTATGAGGTACCCCTGTCTCTCTGCTTACTTCTCTCTTTTATATCTCAAGAGATTGCCTCAGGACACAATCCAATCTTGTAGATTGAGTCTTGTCTTACTAATACAACTGCTGCCCATCTTACCTCTTTAACATCATAGAGGCAGGATTTAAAACATACAAGAAAATCACACGATACCGGAATAATGGCCCAGCCAAATTGATACACACATTTTTGGGAGGACGTAATTCAGTCCATGAACAAGGTGTTGGCTGCGTTTGTTCCTTCTTGAGGCTCTGAGGGAGAATTCATTATTTGCCTCTCTCCTAGCTTCTGGTGATTGCCAGCAATCCTTGGCATTCCTTGGCTTGTCAACACATCACTCCAATCTTTGCTTCTATCTTCACAAAGCCTTCTATGTCTTCTCTTTTCTTCTCTTGTAATGACACCAGTCATTGGATTTAGGACACATCCTAAGCCAGGATGATTTCATTTGGACATCCTTAACTTAATTACATCTGCAGAGACCTGTTTTTTTTCCTCTCAAATTAGGCCACATTCACAGGTTCTGGGGGACCTACCTTTTTGGGGGGCCACCATTCAATCCACTATATCTACCAACAGAATTCTGTATATGTTTCATTAGCCAAGTATGGCACATATGTCTAGATGTAGAGGAAGCTAGAAAAAGCAAGTATTTCATTTGCTCAACCACTATAAGGGAAGGCATTAAGGGAGTTAGTTGGTAATTGCTTTTTGGTCAGCCAACAGCTGTATCTATCAGAATAGCTATTTTTTCATTCTTATATATTTTCAATTAACAATGTGTCTTAGAAAAACTAAAGATACGAAGGAAAGATTATCCAAAGGACTAATGGACCACAACTACCACGGCCTCTGCCAGAATGAGTCAGTACAACTAGATGGTACCTGGCTACCACCACTGACTGCTCTGACAGGGATCACAATAGAAGGTCCTGGACACAGCTGGAGAAAAATGTAGAACAAAAATTCTAACTCACAAAAAAAGACCAGACTTACTGGCCTGATAGAGACTGGAGAAACCTGGAGAGTATGGCTCCTGGACATCCTTTTAGCTCAGCAGTGAAGTGATTCCTGAGGTTCACCCTTCAGCCAAAGATTAGATAGACCCATAAAACAAAACGAGACTAAAGGGGCACACCAGCCCAGGGGCAAGGACTAGAAGGCAGGAGGGGACAGGAAAGCTGGTAATAGGGAACCCAAGGTTGAGAAGGGAGAGTGTTGACATGTCATGGGGTTGTTAACCAATGTCATAAAACAATATGTATACTAACTGTTTAATGAGAAGCTAGTTTGTTCTGTAAACCATCTAAAGTACAATTTAAAAAACTTTAAATAAAAATGTCTTAGAGAGTCTTTGTTGTCAGTACATCTATATCATTGTTTTTAATTCTCTATGATATTCCATACTATAACTAGAAGGTGATTTGTTACAAATTGATAAACATTTAGATTGCTCTTAATTTCCTCTGATTTCAAACATTGCTGCAGTGAACTCATGCAAGCACATGTGAAAGTATTGCTCTAGATTAGCTAGCAGTGTAATTTTTTTTAACTTATTATATCTTTTTCACTTGATACTTTATATACTTGTTACTTTGTACACTTCAAAACTACACATTCAATTATTAAAAATTTGAAGCAAATACTTCATACATAAGGCTAAATGTAAAATTCCCTTATTCAACTTTCAACTCTGTTCTCCAGAGGTAACCATAACTAACACTTTAGGATTCCTTTTTAAATTACCATACAGTTTCATCTCTTTGTTTGCCATTTTGCAAGTGTTTTTTGTTGTTATTCATTTCTAGTTTTATGATGTTGTGAACATCCTGCATTTCTGGAATTGAGATTTTCTTTGTAGCCTGGTGACTAATTTTTATTAATATTCCTTGAGTAAAAATAATGTAGTCTCTCTTTGTTGGGCATAAAACTCTATATATAGCTATTTTTTAAAATATGTTAATTTGTTCATACTCTCTTTATCCTCACTTAATTTTTGTTTACTTTGTCTATGTCTGATAGAGGTGAGTTTTTAAAAATTTCCCACTATAATTACAGATTCACCCATTTTTTTTTTTACTTATATCGGTTTATACTTTATAAGTTGTAAAGCTGTGTTATTAGGTGCATAAAGATTTGTGACTTATAACTCTTCGGTGAATTGTAATTTTTAGATATAAAAAACAAAACTTTTGTCTTATATTTTCACTTTGCTATGTTTGTCTGATGGAAATAATGCTTTACATTCTTTTTATTAACATTTGCTTAAAGTATCTTTTTTAATGTTTTTGTTTTAAACTCTCCTATGACATTGGCTTTAGGAGGGTCTCCTATAAAGTGCATATTCCTGGATTTGAGGTTTTTTTAACCCAACCTGAGAGGCTTTCAATACAAGATTTGAATCTATTTTCACTTATTGTGATTACTGATACACTTAAATTTATTCCTACATGTCTTTTATGTTTTATACATACCATGCTTTCTTGTTCACTATTTCATTTCTTTTCTGACTTTTACTGATTGAATTTTCCTCTAATGATTTGGAAATTCTACATTATGATTCTATTTTCCATTGGTATCTAACTTCAAACTCATTTTCTCCTGTTAAAATCTAGTGTTAATCAGAATATACCTCATTCGCCTGAATGCTCTCAGTATGGGTAGAGGGAAGGACTAATGACTTTGACCTTGAAGAGTCTCTGTATTATAGATATATTTTCTGTCATTTCATAGGATTAGAGGTGGGAAGAGAAATAGATACATGTGTTTGGTATGCCATTTTGATCCAATCTCTATGTTATAAGAGGAAAAGCAATTGAAAAAGCTTGTTTCAAAACCATAAGATGAGAAAAAAGGAGAGGGTGATGCTCAAGGAAAAAGAGATGATTTGGTGGTAGGAAATTTTCAGGCCTCAGAGTGCAATTTATTTGGAACTTGGAGCTTTTCTGGCAACACAGATTACACTGTGAAGGTAGACAGACGTGTAGCCCAAGCATAAGTCTGGCTCTGCTTGTTGCGTCTGGTGTGACACTTGGTCAGAAAGAAATGAAAGCGGGTAGCCTTAAAAGTCAGATGACGGGTTTATTCTTGGGTTAAAGAATCAGGGCCATGGGCAAGGATACAAGTCCCGTCATGAGACTCACCAGGAATTTCTAAGATTTCAGCAAAAGAGAGGCCAAGTATCAGCTCAAAGTGGGAACTGAAGATCAGGAAATCAAGAACAGGGTCAAAGTGCCGGCAAATTGGAAGGTAAGAAATGTTTATGTAGTTCTCCAAAGAGGATCTTTGTGATGTTTTCAAAAGGCTGTTCACAAATAGGTTAACTCTAGACTTCTAGTGTCTTAAAGGCGACACCTGCTGTTGCTTAGAAACAGAAATTTGTGTTCCCAACTGGAATGTCTTGCCCGTCAATTTCTTGCAGCTTATGTAACAGACACACACAAACAGTTGCTGTCAAGTCGACTTCCACTTATGGTGACCCCATGTGTGTCATGGTAGAACTGGCTCCATTGAGTTGAAAATGGCTGATTTTTCAGAAGTAGATCACAAGGCCTTTCTTCCAAGGCACCTGTGGGTGGACCCAAACCTCCAACCTTTCAGTTAGCAGTGGGGCACGTTAACTGTTTGCAGCACCCAGGGACTCTGACACAAAAATAAGGACAAGTCACTATACAAAGGATTTTTAAAATTAGCTAATTTATATGAAAAACTTTGCAAGGATATAAAATATAAATTACATTTGGCTGTTACATTTAGGAAACCATCTCCATTCCAATGAAGAAAATAACGATAATTTGACCTATTCCAGAAAGGCCTAGACCTGAGTCAGCCTGCTCGCCTGTGTGCACGGATATCTGCTTTCCATTAGGTAGTTGAAGATCCAGCTTCTCCTGTTAATGAGCTTCCAAGGAGAAGGCAAGTGACGAAGGAAGCTGCCAGGTGCACAGACAGCACACACACAGGATGGCAATGTGCAAATCCACCAAAGCAAGGCCACTTCATGAACCAGCCATATTCTCTGGAAGCTCCAAGTTGGCCAAATCCAGCTGAGACTTCAAACAGAGAGCCCTCTGGTGACAGGAAGCCTAACTGAAAAGGCCTTTGGCTGGTAGTCCTAGAGGCAACAAGTGCAGTCCTCTGCTACAGCTGAGGTAATCCCTCCACTCCCTTCCTTTGTGGTCTTGGCAGCTGCGCTTGCTCCAGAACAAAGAAATGCTGAAGAAGCAGGATGGCTATGACCCAAAGTTTATCATTCATAGAGGGCAGGAGAAAGGAGAGCTTTGTTAGTTCCTTCTCAGCTTCCCAACAGGAAGAAAAGAAATGAAGCCAGCAGATATGGATTCTCACCCATTTTTGTAATTACCAAACATTTGTACACATCCTCTGAGTGCAAGCCAGTCACTGGGCTAGGTGCTCTGGGACATGTGAAGAATAAAGTCCAGGCTATGCTCTTTGAGAGCTTGCAGACCAGAAAGCACACAGGCTAGACAAGGAGGAAAGGAGAGTCAGAAAAGGCCTCATGGCAACTGCATAGAGACCGAAGTTCATCAGTGGCTACCAGGAAGAGATGGGGGGAGTCCCTGGGTAGTATAAAAGGTTGGCGGTTTGAATTCACCCAGTGTCACCTCGGAAGAAAGTCCTGGCAATCTATTTCCAAAAAATCAGCCATTGAAAACCCTATGTAGCACAGTTCTATTCTGACAAACATGAGGTCACCATAAGTCAGAGCTGACTTGACAGCAACTGGTTTGGGGAAGACGGGAGGGAGAAATGGGAGACATATTGCTTAAGCGGTTCAGAGTTTTTGCAAAGGGTGAGGAAAAAATTGGGAAAGAGATCTGGGTGATCATTGCACCACATGGTGAATAATGTAGTTAATGTCGCTAAATTGTTCATATAAAAATGGTTTTCTTACATATATTTCATCACAATAAAATTTTTAAATTAAAGAAAAGAAGAAGTCACATGGGAGAGCAAGGAGTCCAGCAAAGCCAGAGCACCTACTGATGGTCACACTGTGCTGGGAGTGGGACCAAGAGACACGATCTCTGCCCTCAAGGAATTCAGTCAAGTGGGGAGAGCCAAGGAAGGAATGTAAACAAATACTTCCAAGCCACTGCTGTATGGACAGTCACAGAAGTACATGTTAAGCACAGAAATTGCACAGCAGAGTATTTGAGCTGGGTTTTAAAGCATAGGAAGGATTTCAACAGAGAAAGGTGGTAGGTAAAGGGGGCAGGGCAATTGCATAGAGACCAAAATCGGTGTTTGAGTCAGAGGGAGCAGTGTATGCAAAGGCAAAGAGGCAAGGATGTTCAGGCCATGTTCAGGTTAGGTAAGCAGTTATGTGCAGGTGGAAGAAAGAATACATAATGGGCCAGTAAGTAATATTAGGTCAGAGAGACCAGGTGTGGGAGGATCTTGAAAACCAGGAGTGATGGTTAATTTTATGTGTCAAGTTGGCTAGGCTATCGTTCTCAGCATTTTAGCCAAACACTAGACTAGCTGCTTTTCCATAATGTGATGTAATGTAATCATCTTCCATAATGTAATCTATTGTAATGTAATCAACCAATCTGTTGAAAAAGAGTTTCCTTAGGGTGTGTTCTGCCTCCAGACTATAAATTGAGATTTTGGCAAAGCTCGCTTTCTCTCTCCACGCTGCACTTTTTCTGTCACCTGACCTATGAACTGGGAACAAAAGCCTGCAGGAGTCTCCAGCCTGTCACCTGAACTATGAATTTTGAACTTGCCAGCCCCCCCTGCAATCGTGTGAGCCAATCCCTTGAAGTAAATCAATATCTCTCTGTCTCTGTCTCTCTCTCTATATATATATATGTATATATATATATATATATATATATATATATATGGATTCTTGGTGGTGCAGTGGTTAAGCACTTGGCTGTTAACCAAAAGGGCAGCAGTTTGAACCCACCAGCTGCTCCATGGAAGAAAGATGTAACAGTCTGCTTCTGTAAATATTACAGCCTTGGAAACCCTGTGGGGCAGTTCTAGTCTATCCTATAGGGTCACTAGGAGTCGGAATCAATTGAAAAGCAATGGGTGGGAGTATATGTATACACTGTTGCTGTTAGTTGCCATCAAGTCTATTCCAACTCACGGAGGTCCCAAATGTGCGGAGTAGAACTTCTCCATACGGTTTTCGAGGCAGACACCTTTCAGAAGCAGATTGCCAGGCCTTATTTCCAAGGCACCTCTTGGTGGGCTCGAACTGCCAGGCTTTTTTTCAGTATTCCAGTGCTTAACCATTTGTGCCACTCAGGGACTCCTATACAGTCATGCATCACTTAACATCCAAGATATGTTTTGAGAAATGGGATGTTATGTGATTTGAATGTTGTGCGAACACCTTATTATATACAGGCATTTCCCAGGTTATGAACGTCCGACCGGTAGTTATGAACCAATCCCCTTAAAGCCTATTATATTAAAAATTCAAGGTACATACAATAGCTCATAATAACAAACAGCCACCTGGCAGAGCAATCGCGTTGTATACAAGTGATATGAGATATACGTGTTGCCTGCGGGAAGCTGCTGCATTCTCTATATCCAGTTACGACGTCCTATGTCCCATTCTCCCAATCGCGATTTCTGAACTTACAGGACCACGAACGTGTATGTGGTCGGACGTTGCCCAAACAGACATTATTCAGTGCATAACTGTGTATATATCTCCAGTGATATATAAATATCTGGTCCTGTTTCTCTAGAGAACCCTAAGACACCAGGGTAAGGGGTCTGCATTTTGTTGAGTCAACCATCAGTCATTTCTGAGTGGGGACATGATGAGATCAGAGCTGTATTTTGGGGAACGTCTCTGGCAGCGGTGGTGAGATAAGGCAGAAAAGTCGGAGGCAGGAGATGGCCCAAGGCTGTTGCAATGGTCACACAGGAAGGAGGGGCTCCTGAGCAGGGGTGGTGGCAGAGGAAATAGGGGGCACCAAAGGAGAAAAACAGTCAGACTTAGGGCAAGAAGAGGGATGCCAGGGAGAGGGAAGGGCCAGAGATGATTCAAGTTTCAAGTACAAAACACCGAGCAAATAACAACAAAAAACCACTGCTGTTGAGTAGATTCCAAATCATAGCGATGCTATAAGACCGAGTAGAACTGTCCCCATAGAGTTTCCAAGACTGTAAATCTCTACGAAAGCAGACTGCCACATGTTTCTCCCACGGAGCAGCTGGTGGGTTTGAACTGCAAACCTTTTGGTTGGCAGCCGAGTGCTTTAACTACTGCACCACCACAGCTCACTTGAGGAAATAACAGTACACCAAGAAAATTAGGAATTCAGAAGGGAGAGCTGCTTACTTGGAGGTTAACTAGTTCTAACAGGCCCCTGCAGGTGGAAGGCTACTTAGAGATGCAGGGCTGGTGCCCCGAGGAGAGGTCAGGAATAGGGACGGTATTGACATCCATTTGTAGAGTACTTTTATTTACATGATCCTGGTTGATGCTCTTGACACCTGGTAAGGTCAGCCCAGCAGGGGTCATTTCCACCAGCTGAGAGATGAGGAAACAGGAAGTGCAAATAACAGGCCAAGGTCACCCAGCTCTACAGACTCAGAGCCTGGGCAAGCTCCTGTGTCTGGCTCTAATCCAAAGGCCTCATCTTTTCCTAAATGAGATAAGAAAACTTGTCACACCACACTGTAGGTCCAGTCAGTGGAAGATAAATTCACTCATTCATTCAACAAACATTTTCTGACTGCCAGGTAATATTCTAGGTGCTGGGGATTTACTAGTTAATAAAATAGACAGGAGTACCTGCTGTCATGGAGCCTACATTCTTACGGATGGTAGAACAGACTGACTGGTCTTTTGGCAGTTCTATCTAGAAGTCCAGTTAATCCACCAGGAGAGGCATCCTAAGGCAAACTGGTGCCTCACAGATGGAAGCTTCCCTGCTACACGTATTGTGCTATTTGGAAGCATGTGCAGTCTTAACAGATTGTATTCAGGAGAAGTGCAAAGGACAGCTTTGCCTAGAATGAATCCTTAAAACATTTGGGCATGAAGGGTACTTCTGGTTGAATTTTAGGGCAAAATTTATCACTTTTCTCTCTATTCTTCTTTCTTTTTATTCAAAGCTTATTAGCAAGAGTCTGTCTTCTTCACTAAATACTGGCAATCAATGTCTACAAAAATGCTTTCCAAACTGCCAGTAGGAAAAGCAGCAAATCTCCTCCCTTGCCTGGTCTTCAGTCTCATCATCTTTAGTAACAAGGGCTGGAGTAGATGCTTCTGGGTCTGCAGTCTAATGTTTCCATGGTGACCACAGTAAGCAGACATTTGCAGGGCATGATTTCATCATCAAATCAACAGGATTCACCCTACTGGTCTCCCTCACATCTATTCCATTCTCTGTGCAACCACACAGAGAGCCAAAAATCAGTTCTATTTGTTGAGCGTATTAATAAAACAAACATTGCCTCTCTCTCCACATCTCACACCTTGCCCCAGCCACTCTAAACTTGAGTTGCTGGAATATTCCACACTCTGTTTTGTTCCCAGCCAATGACACTTGCTGTTCTCTCCACTCTGGGAACACCTTACCCTCTTCCGTTCCCCGCCCCCTTTCTTCCTTGACCAGCTCTTCCTTTGTGTTCTTCAGGACACCTCCTCCAGGAAGCTTTCCTTCCCTGACTGCCCAGATGACACGACCATAGTCTTGTTACACACTCTTTTGGCATCTTGCCTCCTCCCAAGGGAAGACAGTCATGGAACAAATGACAGTGAGTGTGAGAAATGTCAGGCATTGGAAAGAGGGGAGGGTCTTTCCAGCCACCTTTTATTTAGATCAGAGAGATGCTTGTGGGCATGGGCTTTGGCCTCAGAACCCATCTGACTGGAAACCCCAGCTTTGCTGCTCAGAGCAAATCACTTAACTTCACTGAGTCTCCATTTCCTTTTATGTAAAGCTGGATAAAATTTCCTAACTCGCCCGGTTGTAAAGATGAAGGGAAGTGGCATAGGAAGTGACCCAACAGCTTTGACTGGGGTCCATCCTTCCACTCCCCCACCACAGCTGATGCCCTCATTCTTCTCTCCTCATCCTCTAGATTCCTGCCGGTGCTCTGCTTCCTCTCCAGTTCATTCCCCAGGTTGCAGCCAGAGCAGCTTTCTAGTATGCACATGTGATAACCCCCTGCTTGCCTTTAGTGGTTCTCCATTGACTTCAGGATAAAATCCACATGCAAAATTTGTCCCCAACCCCTGACCAATCTGGCTTCGTGTCTCTCTACTGCCCTCCTGTGCCCAAAGTTCCATTACAATTCCAGTCACTCCAAGTTCCAGCCCAGACTCCCCTGCCCTATAAGCCTTGATACGTATTTCTTCCTCCCTAGGAAACATCATCCCCTATTCCAACCTTCTTTGCCTGGCAGCACTTGTCCTCCAGGAGAGCTCAGGTACCTCCTTTGTGAGGCCTTACCTGACCACCACTGCTGCACACATAGCCCCTACTGGGTTATGTGCCCTACCTTGTGCCCCCATAAAATCACTCGCTGTTTGTCTTCCTGGCCCTTATTAGGGAGTCTCCTGGTGGCATAGACAGTGAATTGCTTGACTACTAGCCCAAAGTTTGGCAGTTCAAACCCACCTAGAGGTGCCTGGGAAGAAAATTCTGGGGAATCTGCTTTGGAAAGGTCACAGCCCTGAAAATACTATGGAACAGTTCTACTCTAAAACACATGCAGTTGCCATGAGTTGGAATTGACTCGATGGCAACGGGTTTGGTTTATTTATTTATTTATTTGGTCCTTATTAATTGCATTTTAATGGTTACTTCACATTGCCTATGACACTGCCTGACACATAGCAAGCATATAATAAATGTATGTGAAATTAACAACCAAATGAATAAATAAGTGAATCCCAAATTGGATACTAACTCAGAGACACAGCTTTATCTTTTGTCCTGTGGGTGCCAGTCATGGTCTCCTAATGGCAGACTGCTGAGTCAGTCAGTTAACTGATCTTTTTGGATCCCTTTCAAGAAGTGAGGCAAACATGTCTCTCCGCCTTGGTTTGTCACCTTGCCGTTTCAAAAATGTATCACATAATCCCACCAAAAGAGATAACTACTATCAACATATTAGTGTTTTCTTCCAGCTTTTTCTCTGTGCTTATATATCCTAATTTAGTTGATACACTAATGTCTTCATTCTCTTAAGAGGCAACTGTCCTCCTGTCTCCTATTTACCATTCTTGCTGTTCTCACCCATTCCTCCTGTGTTACTTCTCTTCTACAGGTCTCTAATATAATCCTATCAAGTGATGCAATGAAAATGGGAAAGTTAATTTACTATAATAATAGTGTTTTTGTTAGGTGCTGTTGAGTCAATTTCGACTCATAGCGACCCCACGTGACAGAGTAGAACTGCCCCATAGGATTTTCTAGGATGTAATCTTTATGGAAACAGATGGAGGTCTTTCTCCCAAGGAGCCACTGGTGAGTTGGAACCTCCCACCTTTCTTTTGGTTACCAGCCAAGCACTTAACAATTGTGTCACCAGGGCTCTTTATAATAATAGTAGTAGTTGACATTTGAGTGCTCACCATGGGCTGGAAAGTATGCTGAGGAAGCACTTTAGCTACATCATCTCATTTAGTTCTCCTGGCAATTATATTAAGTGGGAAGCCTTGTTACGCGCACTTTGCTGATGAGGAAATGCAGATTTAACATTTAACATGCTGCTCTTCCTCTCCCCCTTCCCTTCCTGAACGGCTCAGTCCTAAAGTCATTTAGTCAGGCCAAGCAAGGTAGGTGCCCACATGTATATTATGTCCACTGATAGGGCCTGGGGGCAACAACACCCCAATTGTAATGAGCACATCTGCCACCAAAATATTGGTTTCTAAATCTATTCTCCACTAAAAGGACCCAGTGCTCCTAGGACAAATGGCTGGGGCAGGGAAAGGACAAGATGAGCCTAGAATATTCTCTTATAATAACTAAGGAAGTGTTTAAAGAATGATGGGGAACATTTCAAAAAGACATAGAAGGCAGTTTAAAGGGGCTCCCACTGGCCAAATCAAGGATAATTTAAGAATCAAATAATAGTAGCAATGGATTATAACCTATTGAATAAAATAAGAATCCATGATTCCACACTGATATATACAAATGAATAAATTATAAGTTTCAAGGAAGCCCCTTACCCAAAAATACTTAAAATTTGTTGTGTGGTTGATCACTTTTGTGTGGCTTTTCTCACCATGGTCTTGTAACTCCCACCAAAGTAATTGGGTGGGATTGGGCAGATAGGGTAATTGTGGCCAACCAAGCGGATTGGTCAGTTTTGCCATCCCGCAGGGCTTGAAATAAGCCATCTCAGAGGCAGGAAGAAGAGGATTCCACCAGCATCAAGGAAGAACAGCCAGAAGCCGAGAGCACAGCCTTTGAACCGGGATCCCTGTGCTGAGAAGCTCCTGGACCCAGGAGACAGAGAGAGGCAGTGGCAGAGAAATGATGTCAGGAGATGGCATGGTGGGCTCTCCAGACCGCAGAGTGAGGAAGCTGAGTGTCTTTGGGCAGGAGACTTGCTGGCAGAGTAGCGTGCCTCTGGGTACTTATTGGCAGAGTTAAAAGAGCTTTGTAACACTTAACCAAGCAGGGCAGAGGGTGAGGGCGAGAGAGACGTGACTGTGAGCATGGCTAAGAGGCTGGCCTGATGGAAGAACTGTATCCTGAGTGTTCCTGAACCTGAATTTTAACCTGTTACTTCCCTAATAAACCCTATAACTGTGAGTAATGTCTGTGAGTTCCACTTCAATTAATTGTCAAACCCAGCAGAGAAGTAGACAGTACTGTGGGAGGGATAGTTGGTGTCAGAATTGGTAGAGATGGTGGAGAGAGGAGGCATGTCTGATCTCCACCTCACAGGAATCAGGCTTGGGCTGTCGATCTTGATTCTCCTTCCCCCTTGTGAAGTTAGAGGAGGTCAGGCACTGCCCCCACACCATTTTTTAAAATTACAAAAAGGAAAAAGGGTAACTTTACAGTGGAGAAGCCAAATTGAAATCACGTGCCACCTGGCAGGATCCAGTGAGAACAACACAGCATCACTTCTGTGATGTTCCTGCCAAAGACTCATAACTTGAATCTAATTGTGAGGAAACATCAGCCAAACCCAAACTGAAGGACATTCTGCAAAGCAACAAAACAGCAATCCTTAAAAGTGTCAAGGTTCTACACAATACAGGGGAAGTCAGCACAACACGACCAAGGCAAAGGAAGACACTGAGAGGAATGCAAGAATAAAGGGCAACTATGGTAATTACTGTAACATAGACAATCCTGCAACAATAGTATTAACAAACAATAATTTATTAATGGATACATAGGTAGATAGGTATGCTAAAGAGATCTGGAAAGGTGGAAAGGAGCACACTCACCTGCAGATATAGGTTTGGTTGTAGATATTTCTACATACATTAATTGTAGGTGCTGCATGGTAGCACAGTGGTTAAGAGCTCAGCTGTTAACCAAAAGGTCAGCAGTTCAAATCCACCAGCAACTCCCTGGAAACACTATTGGGGTAGTTCTACTCTGTCCTATAGTGTTGCTATGAGTCAGAATCGACTCCACGGCAATGGGTGCATGTATATTAATATAGACAATAGAGTATACAAGGGACACGTCATGGATACTTCTTAGACATAACCAAACTTCTCATGGGATGAAATTCCTAGGCTCGTAGGTGAAGGAACCATAGATTCAGGGGACATCTATGTCAATTGGTACAACATAGTACATAAAGACAATGTTCTGCATCCTACTTTGGTGAGTAGTGTCTGGGGTCTTAAAAGCTTGACAGAGGCCATCTAAGATGCAACTATTAGTCTCTTCCCATCTGTAGCAAAGGAGAGTGAAGAAAACCAAAGACTCAAGGGAGCAATTCGTCCAGAGGACTAATGTACCACATGAGTCACAGCCTATATGACCCCAAGACCAGAAGAACTAGATGGTGCCCAGCTACCACTACAGACTTCTCTGACTGGGATCTCAAAAAGAGGGTCCTGGACAGAGAGGGAGAAAAATGTACAACAAAAAATCAAATTCACAAAAAAGACCAGACTTACTATTCTGACAGAGACTGGAGGAACCCCCGAGACTGTGGCTGTAAGACACCCTTCTAACCTGGAACTGAAGCCATTCCTGGAGATCACCTTTCAACCAAACAGTAGACAGGCCCATAAAATAAACAATAACACCCAAGAGGAACATGTTCTTTAGAACAATCAATTATACAAGATCAAAAGGACAACACGTGCCCAAAAGCAAAGACGAGAAGGCAAGAAGGGGTACAAAAACGAGATGAAAGAAAATGGGGAACCAGGGCAGAAATAGGGAGAGTCTGACACATTGTGGGGAATGCAACCAATGTTATGGAACACTTTGTGTACAAATTGTCAAATAGAAAACTAATTTGCTCCATAAACGTTCATCTAAAACACAATTAAAAACATTTTTTGTTAAGTGTCAATGTTCTGAAAGTCAAGAAATGACTGAAGAACTCTTCCAAATTGAAGGAGACAGAACTCAATGTAACATGTGGTCCTGGATTGGATCCTTTGCTAAAACAGGCATTATTGAAACAACTGGTACATCTTGAGAAGAGCCTGAAGATTAGATAGTAGTAACATATCAGTGCTAATTTCTTGAGTTTGATGATTGTGTTGTACACTGGTAGGAGAATATCTTTGTGGAAATAAATGCTGAAGTATTAGGGGGTGATGTGGCATCAGATCAGCAAATGACTCTCAAGTGGTTCAGGGGAAAGAACAGTATTTTTATTGCTCTTGCAACTTATTTTTGTTTAAAATTGTTTAAAAAAAGAAGAAGATGAATTAACATGTTCAAGGTCACCTACCTAGTTAGAAGATTCAAACCCACGTTTAGAAACCAAGCTCTCCACCCCTACTCTCTGCTGTTAGTTCACTTTTCTGTAAGACAAGCTCTGTGAAAAGACAGCATCTCCAAGAACGTGCCTGTTTTCAAAGCAGAGCCCAACTGAAATAGGAAAGAAGGCAGAGGCCAGATTCAGGAGGGCTTGGCTGACTACTGCACTTGGGAAGAAGGAAGGTGTGCACTTGTTTGCATTTAAGGGCGCCATCTGTGCCTCAGCCCAGACAATTTCATCAATTAAGCTTCTTCGTAAATCACAGTCCTGCATTTGACACAAAGGGAATTTACCTACCCTAACCAGCATTCAGGGCGTTCCCAGACCCAGACTTTCCTCCTGGGGAACCCCAATGTCATGTCATCTCTCTCTATCTGGAAAGGGCCAGCCACAGCCTTCCATCTTCCCTCCTCCTCCATCCATGGGCACTGCCCTCTCCGACAGGCTTCTCTTGGCTCCTTGTTACTTCAGCTGTGCCAGGGAAGTGACCTCACTGGGAAGTTACCTCCACTTCATCCCACAAAAATGACAGTTCCACCCACTACTTGCGTCAACTTGAGAGGAGCTCTTTAAAACTGCACCTAACCTAAGAGAAGTTAAACAGCCAGTATCCATGCTTCCAGTTTATATATGGAGAAACTGAGTCGTGAAAGTGACTTGCCAGGGCATCTCAACATCTCAGTGAGTTACGGAGTCAAAAATCTCACAAAGTCCATTCCACAAACTGTGTGACTTCAGGCACGTCACTCTGGCCTGTCTTGTATCATTGCCACAGGAACTGGCTGGTGCCATAAGTTTTGCCTAGGGCTCTGCTAGGGCAGTTCTGGGATCTTTCCTCTAATTCCCTGTTGTGCTTCTGCCATTAAAGCTGGTGTCCTAAACCCAACACAGACTTGCAACTCAAAGAATTCTGAGAATAATCTGGTTAGTTTTATCTATCAAAGAGACACAGGCATCTATCTGTTTGTTCATTCTGATATCATCAACCAGTAAATGCTCTCTATTTGATATGTCAGAATCCCTAACAAAGAATGAACAGGTTGAGACCATAGATCGTAATGCAGATCCAATCTGTAAGGGAATGCGAAGTCCAGAACGGATGGCCAGCTAGTTCAGGCACCTATCCTATTTTATTCCCTGGCTCTTAGCTTTGTTTCTAATGTCCCCAACCATGCTAAGCCTCACAACTTAACTCCCTGTGCTTACCTTGCAGGCATGGCTGGCAACTGTCTCTCTCCCAATCCCACAGCACCTTCTTACAGAATCGAAGTGTCTCTTCAAACGTGCAATCCCTAACATGGACGATGGGCCAGTAAGCAAGGCAAGCAGGGGCTTACTTGTGCTTACTAATATGTAGTGAACAATTTCACCTGGGTTTCACCACATCCGAGATGTTCATTACAGATTAGTAAGTAAGCACAAGTAAGTCCGTGCTTACCTTGCTTATTCGGTAATCCGCCCCTGGAGCACCCACATCTCCACCACTATGTCGCTCCCATCTTTCAAGGTCCATGCCTTTTCCGCCTTGACACAAACCCCAAGAACCCCCTTCAAGCCCCCTCCACTCCCACCCCAAAGTAGCTACTTGTCTTTCAGGGTCCTTCTGTCTACCTTGTGTTCCAGTTTCTCATCCCATTCACCCAGCACAGTACCGAGCACATGGTAGGTCCTCGCTGTGGGGGCTCCCAATCTCCACCCACCCGGTCCCGCTTGCCCCAACGGTCGGCTCCGGGAGGGGGAGGGCGGCCGCGAAAGAACAGCCCGGGAAGAACTGAAATGCCCAGAAACGTGCTGTGAGCTGAAAGCTTCTCTGCTAGGCGACCGCGAGAGAGAAAACCCAGCGGAGACGCGCCCTGGCGCCCCTTGCCCGTAGCCCGGCTGGTCGAGGTCTTTCCCGGGAACCGGTCCCCCTCCCGCCCCCATAGCTCAGGCTCGGTCTAACCGACCAGTAATGATTCACCAGGGACATTCTCCTCCGCGGGAGAAGAGGGACGCGACTGACCCCGGCCGACACCAGGCCTCTGCCCCAGCGGCAGGGAGTTACCAACCCCGCACGTCCATCCCCTCCCGCTCGCCCCTCGCCCCCATCTCCGCTCTTCTCTCTCCGACCCTCTCAGCTCCCCCCATGCTCTCCCTCTCCCCACCCCGCCCCTCTCCACCTCTCCACCCTTCTCCCTCTCCCTTCCCCACTTCACCTCACCCCACCCCGCACCCTGCGCACCCGCCGCGCATCCTCTGGGGCGTCGCACGTCAAGGCTCATTCCACCTGCTTCCCAGCCAATCAGCTCTCTCCTCCCCACCCAGCCTTTCTTCCCCTGGGGAAACCTGTAGCTGGAGATTCATAACTGAGTACTGTGTATGTAGCAACCATGTAGGAGGGCAACTCAGGGTGCAGAAGGAACCAGAAAATGGGGGGTGGGGGCAGTGGCTTCCAGTGGGTTCATTTAGCTGAAACCAGCGAGCTGTGCTAAACACATAAAGTAATGGCTGCTTAGCACTTTATGATTTACAAAACGCTTTCCTATAAATGATCTCATTTGAGCCTCAAAACAATCCAGTGAGACCGATGTTATCACCTTTTTGTTTTTTACAGATGAGGAAATTAAACTTAGACAGGTGAAGTAACTTGCCCAAGGTCCCTGCCTGAGTGGCAGCGTCAGGTTGCCTCAGACTCAAATCCAGGCTTGACCCCATGGTCCTCCTACTCCAAAGCTGAGGGCAAGCTGAGGCACAGATGATATTCTCGGTCTGCCCAGTTTGAGATCCACTTATGTGGACTACCAGTTTTGTCGGTGCAGGAAGGGAAAAAGGAGATGGCTTGAATGAGAGGCAAAGTTTAGGAAAGGATGTTTAGGTTGAGGGAAAGGAGTAAACCCAAAGGGTCACCTTGGGCCTTAAGCCTCTCCTAGAAGCCTGGCTGATAAAGGAGGCAAGTTTGCATTTTAGATAGAAAGCCAAAGGAAAATCCTTCCAGAGCCTAAGGAATAAACCCCACTGCAGTGGAGTCATTCCAACTCTTAGCAACCCTATAGGACAGAATAGAACTGCCCCAAGGGATTCCAAGGCTGTAAATCTTTACAGAAGCCACATCTTTTTCTCATGGAGAGGCTGATGGATTCAAACTGCTGACCTTTTGATTAGCTGCCAAGCGCTTTAACCACTGTACCACCAGGGCTCCTTAAGGAATAAACCACCCGCTGTGATATAGATACCCATTGCAACCATTGCCATTGAGTTGATTCTGACTCATAGTGATCCTGTAGGACAGGGTTTCCAAGGCTGTAATCTTTATGGAGGAGCTCTGGTGGCACAGTGGTTAAGAACTATGGCTGCTAACCAAAAGGTTGACAGTTTGAATCCTGCAGCCACTCTTTGGAAACCCTATGGGGCAGTTCTACTCTGTGCTGTAGAGTCACTATGAGTTGGAATTGACTTGACAGCAACTTTTTTTTTTTTTAAATCTTTGTGGAAGCGGACTGCCGTATCTTTCTCCCATGAAGCAGCTGATGGATTCAAACCGCTGACCTTTCAGTTAGCAGCTGAGCACTTAACCACTGTATCACCAGGGCTCCTTTGATACAAGCGCAGAAACTCTAGACTAACAAATCTTTACTTGTGAATGTCCCCAAATAAGCATCAAGCAGGGTGCTCCATGCATTCAAGGAACTTGCTATCTTACCAAGAAAAAAAAAAAAAAAAGCCCATTGCCCTTGAGTCACTTCCAACTCATAGTGACCCTATAGGATAGAGTAGAACTGCTCCATAGGGTTTCCAAGGAGCAGCTGGTGGATTCAAATTGCCAGCCTTTTGGTTAGCAGCCGAACTCTTAACCACTGCGCCACACAATGCTACTCACATTACAGCACTCAGTAACAGTGCTGCAAGAATGCACCTAACACAAAAGGTCTTGGAGATGAGTAAAGTGAATCAGGGGGTAGTGGTGATTCAGTGGTAGAATTCTCACCTTCCATTCTGGAGACCTGGGTTCAATTCCCAGCCAATGTACCTCATGCACAGCCACCACCCATCTGGCATTGGAGGCTTATATGTTGCTATAATGCTGAACAGGTTTAAGCAGAGCTTCCAGACTAAGACAGACTAAGAAGAAAGGCCCGGCAACCTTCTTCCTAAAATCAGCTAATGAAAACCCTATGGATCACAAAGGTCCATCATGGAGATGCACAGAACTGGGCATCCTTGGGTTGGGTTGTGTGTGCGTTGGTCTCCATAAGTTGGGGCCAGCTTAAGGGCAGCTAACAACCACAACAAACTGAGTCAGCTTCACTGGCTACCACTCTTTCCCTCCTTCACTAGCTTGCTCTGCTTCAGCCTCCCCGGCCTTCGGGCTAGGAGCTTAGAGCTCCTGCTGCCAGTGGCGTCACTAGGGTTGATGCCACTCAGTGCAGTAACTCATGGTGCCCCCCCCCCCCCCGTAGACCTCCTCTCCTTGTGCCAGCTGGGACTGTCGCTGCGGGTGGGCAGCCGATTCGGATCACAGGGCACCCTGGCGCGGAGAACCCTGCGGCGCCGAAGCCTCAGTGCCGGGTCAGCGTCGGCTCGGAGTGCAGCCGCGGGAGCCAGCGCCGAGTCGGTGAGGACGGGGTGAGCCCGGGAGCGCAGGGCGAGCCCGGGAGCGCAGGGCGGTGCTCGCCCTCTGTCTGCGGAGCCCGGGAGTCGCGTTGCAGGGCGGCTCTACGCCTCGCGTGGGTCCACACTTTGCTGGCGGCTTCGGGGCGCGGTTGGGCGGAGGCAGAGGGGCGGCAGGAGTTGCAGGCACCCCATCTCCTGGCCAGTGGGCCTCGCTGCCTCCTCCTAGGCCGCAGGATGGAAGCACTGCACAAAAAATTTTATAGTCATTTTGGTGTCACTCTCTGACAGTGTCACCCAGTGCAGTCCGCACCCTCTCACCTCCCTACTGACTCCACTTCAGGCTGCTGCAAGTGGCTGCTGCTTCTTCCCCCAGATATCTGCATGGCTCACATTCTCATCCTCTTCAGAGCTCTACTCAAAGGCCTCCTTCCAGTGAGGCCTCCCGAGACTACTGGATTTAACATCGCGGTCCCCTCTGCCATTCACACACTGCGTTTCTCCTCAGCACTTTTCCCCCTGGAAGCAGTGCTTCTCAGACTTTAAAGTGTACGTGACTCACCTCGGGATCTTGTTAGAACGCAGACGCTGATTCAGTTGGTCCAGCGTGGGGCCCCAAGTTTCTAACAAGTTCTTAGGTTATGCTGAGGCTGCTTGGTGGTGGATCTGTAGGAGGCACTTTAAGTAGAAAGGATCTAATATACTCTACTATATTTTTCATAATTATCCCGTTTTATTTTCTTTCTCTTTGCACTTACAATGTAAGCTCTAGGAGGGTAGAGATATGGCCTATTTTGTTTTCTGCTATATCCTCAGCACCTAGAACAATACCTGGCACATAGTAGGGGCACAAGGTAATTTGTTGAGTGAAGGAAGGAAGGAGTGACTTAAATACAAACCAAAAGAGAAAGCAGAGGTGATAAATTTACTATCATACAAAGTAGAATTCCAAGTAAAAATACTAAACGGAGCAAAGGTTTATTTTGCATTTATAAAAAAGGGAAGAAATACCAGCCACAAACCTCTAGATCCTATACAGTATTATATCAAATTATTTAAATTTAAAACAGTTAAAAAAAAAAAGAGGAAAATTGCAAAAACCACATTGATTTTAGAAACTTTAACTCATCTCTCTCGGTCACATCTCACAGATAAAAAGTGACAGACAATTTGAATTTAAAAAATGAACTTGATTTAGGAGCTCTGTATTTACTTTTACAGAGAATAAATATTTTCAGTGTTCATGGAACCTTTCCCCTAAAAACTAGATACTTTTCAAGAAGCAGAAACTGTACAGGGCATTCCATCTAACTGCAGTGCAATAAAACTAGTAATTAATGACAAGAGGTTAACCACTTGGCAATTTTAAAACACTTTCTGTAACTCTTGGGTCAAACAGAAACTCAAGACTGAAATTGGGGATTATTTTTTAAATAATGAGGAGAAATATTTACATATTAAAAATAAACTTGAGGAAATCAAGAGGAAGGAATTAATGAGGATAAGGCAAAAATTAATTATTTAGTTCAACAACAATAAAATAAATAAAATTATATTAAAAATTAATTTAGAAAATAAAAAATAGTGAACAAATAAGAAAAATCAAGTGGTTTTTTTTTTTTTTTTTTTTTTTAAAGAAAAATGGACATAAGTGATGGCCTGGAATTGGAGGAGAGGTGCAGTGGTACAGAGAAGAGAAAAAAAGAACCAAAGAATATTCATCTTTTTTCCCTGCTGCCTCCCACCGCCTGAGGCTGCCCCACTTCTGAAGCTGGACAGTCCTATCACGTACTAGGTTTGTGAACCTGGACAAATTACTCAACCTCTTTCTGTATGTTTATTATATGCTAAGGATCATGCCTACTTTTTAGGATCATGGTTGAAAGGAGTAAATGAGCTACTGATTGGAAAGAACCAAATACAGGGCCTGGCACATAGGAAGTACTCAGTTAAGGGATGGTTATTATTAGTTTGTTGTTGATGATGATGTTGTTAATGAAAATATTAATATTATACTTCACCCTATAGGAGGTGGTAAATGAGGAGAGTGTGGGTAGAAAATTCCCTGCCAAGCCTGGAGACTTGCTTCACCTGCGATGTTGACAAAGGGGAACAAATGCGTCCAACAGGGCAACAGATCAGTCCAGTCTAGGGGAACACATGCTGGTCAAGGCGTACATGTGTTCTCCCTCTTCCTCCAACCTCGAATTACAGATGAACTAAGGTTCAAATGAGAGTCTCGTCATCTATAAAGAGAGGGGCCTGCACTAGTTGTCCCTAAGGTTTCTCCTAACTCTGGTGGTTGATGGCCAGGGAAATATGAAGACCAGCAACACAGACGGGAAGTGGGTTGGAGAGGAAGAGGGGGCGTCTTCCAGCTTAGAGGCTGAGAGTAGTGGGAGGTGGGTAATGTTTATGAAGTCACAGTGCAGGTTTTAACCTCAGCATGATTTTAGCTTCTTGCTTGCCTGTGCTGGGAAAGGTAGGAAGAGGCCAGATTGGAGCACTAAGCAAACAGAGGAGTTCCTGCACCCTGAGGATGCCTGTGCAGGGAGAACCTGATGTGTGGCAGGGAGTCCCAAAGGGAATGGTGCAAGCAGCTGTGCCCAGTCACCAGCCAGCCTCAGTATCATGGGCCCAGAGGCATAGAAAAGTCAATAAATTCTAGGTGCTGAGCCCCGCTCCCTCACCTGGGCAACCTTTGTCACTGGCTCTTACCTCCTGTGGGCAGGTGAGGAAACTTGAGCAAATGCCAGATTCCTGAATAGAATAAAGTAAGGACTTGACAGATATGCATCTATCAAAACCACATCAACAGGAAGTCAACAGAAGCACCGCTGATACATTGTGTAAGTCGCCCACAAAATCAAGATTGCCAGAAGCTGATGTTTCCAGCTGGTGCTTTCTCTCCTTGCCCTTAATTGGGCAGAGGTAGAGAAGGAACATTATTTATAGTCTGCCTAAAATCACTTTGAGAAATCATCCCCCACATTCCAAGACAATCCTGTTCAGTTATGATTTGGGTGAGGTTGACGCCCTGACCCAAAGAATGATCATATAACCTGATTCCTGGCCAATCAGGATTCCCTAAAGCCCCAGATGCAGCGATTGGTTCAGGCATGGACCAGTGTGACCCATGTAGGTCAGATGGAGCAGAATCCTAGGGCAGGTGCTGCTATGGGCCTTGGGGAGATCTTTTTTCTGAGACTACCTTCTGTAAACCTGGGTGCAACGCAGGGAAGAGGAGCATTGCGATGTAATCTTTGCCACCATGTGGAGAAATCCTTCCAAGAATGAAGCAACACTGAGGATTGTAAAGCCACTTCCTTGTACTTCAAGCTATGACAATCAATAAACTCCTTTTTCCCCTTAAGGTAGAGGGTTTCTGACATTTCCAACTAGAGCAGCCCTGACTTACACATGTTATAGATGCTGTTAAGTGTGTGGCATCTCCTATCTTGCTTCCAAGAAACACATCCAAGAGACTTTCATGGAGTAGTACCAGTGTTACACCATATTTTGCCTGAAGATGAAGTTTTGAGAACTGTTTTCATCAGATCCCTGACCTCTTGACTCTCCCATCCAACTCCTCCCCCAGCAACTATGCTAAACTAAATCTTAGAACTGGTCCTCTTCATATTCTACCTGGATTGCTATAAATGATCTCTTTCTTTATATCTCTCTTGGTCCTTTCTCCATACTGCCCCTTTTCCCAAATAAATTTGACTTTATCATTCCTCTAATTAAAAATCTCCACTGGTTCCTCAGGGCCTATAGAAAAAGACCAAAATCTTCAACTTGTCATCCAGGTATCTAAAGAATCTCATTTTGACTTATTTCTATCCTGTCTGACCTCTTTGCCTTGACATGTGTCCCATACTTAGGTGATATCAAATTATTTGATCCGGGAGTCCCTAGGTAGTATAATCAATTACCATGCTCAGCTGCTAATAAAAAGGTTGGAGGTTGAGTCTACCTAGAGGTGCCTCAGAAGAAAGGTCTGGGCATCTCCTAAAAAATCAGCCATTGAAAACCCTACAAAGCACAGTTCTACTCTAAACTATTTTATCCTAAATATTCCACACACATTCACAGCTCCATGTTTTTGTAAATGCAGTTTTGCCTAAAATGTTCTACTTTTTAGTGGGTTTACAAAACAGCCAGTCTCAGCTCCCGTCTCCTACCTGCCTTCCTATATCAGAGCTGGAAAATTTAAATCTGTTTTTTCCCAGCCTCTATTGCTGCTAAGGATTGCCATGTAACACAGTTCTGGCCAATGAGATGTAAGGAAAAATCTTCAAAGTTTCTGAGAAAGTTTTTGCTCTCCTGATAAAAGGGAAAAACCTGGCTGGCACTGTCCTCTTTCGTCTTTTTCCTCTGAATGCGAGAACAATGCTTGGAGCTGCTGTAGTCAACCTGTGACCATGACTAAGAAGACAAGAGAATTCCAGAAACTTCAGCCCTGACATTGTTGACTAATGTACCACTTTGAGTGACTACATCTCTTAAGTTCTCATTAACTTTTCTTTCGTTTTTTATTGTGGTAAAATATATTTAACATAAAATTTGCCATTTTAACCATAAAATTCAGGGACATTAATTACATTCACAATGTTGCAAGCATTCACAATGCAACCATCACCACTACCTACTAACCAAACTCTTTCATCACCCCAAACAGAAACTCTGTACCCAAGCAATAACACCTCATTCTCCCCCTCCCCCACAGCACCTGGAAACTTCTCATCTAATTTCTGTCTCTATGAATTTGCTTATTATAGATATTTGGTGGAATCTCTGGTGGTGCAAACAGCTATCACACTCAGCTGCTAACCAAAAGGTTGGATGTTCAAGTCCACCCAGCGGCACCTCGGAAGAAAGGCCTGGGGATCTACTTCCAAAAAATCAGCCATTAATAACCCTATGGAGCACAGTTCTACTCTGACACGTATACGGTTGTTATGAGTCAGAAACAACTTGATGGCAACTGGTGTACTGGATAGATATTTCATATAAGTGTCTGGCTTTTTTCACTTTACTTGTTTTCAAGATTCATTCATGTTGTAGCAAGTATCAAAATTCATCCCTTTTTATGGCTGAATAATAATCCACTGTATTTATATACCACATTTTGTTTACCCTTTCTCCTGTTGGTGAACAGGTGGGTTGTTTCTACCTTTTGATTATTGTGAATAATGCTGCTATAAACAATCATATACAAGTATCTGAGTCTCTGTTTTCAATCTTTTGGGTATATATCTGGGAGGAGAATTGCTAGGTGATATGGTAGTTGTATGTTTACCTTTTTGAGGAACCACCAAAAACTTCCCACAGTGGCTGCACCATTTTAAATTCCCACCAGCATTTCTCTCTCTCTCTCTCTTTTTTAAATTATAATCATTCTAGTGGGTGTGAAGTGGTTTCTCATTGTGGTTTTGATTTGCATTTCCCTAATGAAGAATGATATTGAACATCTTTTCATGTGCTTGTTGGTCATTTGTATCTTCTTTGGAGAAATGTCCATTCAAGTCATTTGCCAATTTTTTAATTGGGTTGTTAGCCTTTCTGCAGTTGAGTTATAGGAGTTCTTTTAAAATAATTTTTAACAGATTTTAGTAAAACATACACCCATTCAACAATTTCTACGAGTTCCTTGACAATGGTTACATACTCCACATTGTGTCACCATTCTCCCTAGCTCTGCCCAAATTGTTTCATTGCCGTTAATTTATAATCTCTGCCCCTTAAAGTTCTCATCTGTGTTTCAGAGTTACTGTAGTCCATTTAAGCTCATATAGATAATTCTTTAAAAGATCGCAATGCTCTAGGTGGACATTCTTTATTAAATGAGCTCAGCTGTTGTTTAGTTTAAAGATGGCTTCATGGGATAGTTTCAGTTCAAGGCATAAAAGTTGTTTCCAGGCAATAGATATGAGGGTTCCTGCAGACGCAATGTATCCACTAAATCTTGTCTACAATAAGAATTTGAAGTTCTGTTCCATGTTTTTTCCTCCTTTTGATCAAGATCCAACTTTGGGGTCCTGGATCAAAATGTTCAGTAATGGTAGCCAGGTACCACCCATTTGGAGGTAGCGGTTTATGGCAGCAAGTAAACCGGCAGCCCATTTCCTCCTCCAGTTCCTGGGTCTCCTTCTTCCTCTGCTGATCCAGGTGAATAGAGATCAATGGTTGTATCTTTGGTAGGACTTCTTTCTATATTCTGAATCTTAAACGGTTATCTGATATATGATTTGCAGATATTTTCTCCCATTCCATGGGTTATCTTTTCACTCTCTTAACAGTGTCCATTGATGCATGAAAGTTTTAAATTTTGATGAAGTTCAGGTTATCTATTTTTTCTTTTGTCACCAGTGCTTTTGGTGTCATATCTAAGAATCCATTGCCAAATCCAAGGTCATGAAGATTTTTCCCTATCATTTCTTTTAGGAGTTTTGTACTTTTAGCTCTCAAATTTAGGCCTGTAATCCATTTTGAGTTAATTTTTTGTATATGTTTAAGACAATTGTCCAACTCTATCCTTTTGCATGTGAATATCCAGTTTCCCCAGCATCATTTGTTGAAGAGTCTGTTCTTTCCCCCATTGAATGGTCTTAGCGTTCTTGTCAAAAATCAGTTGACCATAGGTGTGAGGGTTTATTTCTGAGCTCTTTATCCTATTCCTTTGGTCTATATGTCTATACTTATGCAAGTACCACATTGTTTTGATTACTGTAGCTTTGTTGTAAGTTTTGAAATTGGGACTTGTGAGTCCTCCAACTTTGTTCTTTTTCTGAGCATGTGTTCTGTACTGGGCATGTGCATTGCACTCTGTTTTCCCCAGTATACTTAATGACTCTTCTGAGCTCTTGTTCTTCAACAACCTTCTTCCTCAACCCCTTCCTGCTTGGGATTTTGGGTTCCGTCATCCACTTGTCCCATCCTTATCCCTCACCCCAGGTGGGCACAGGGTGTGTCTGTGACTTTAAATCTTTCAACAGATGCTGCCACTGCCCAGAAAGCTGCTCTAGCTTTGGGATCCGCAAAAAAAAGTTAGGCTTGGCCCTAGTCCCTCAGGGAACCCCTAGACAGGTCAAAATGCACACCCATGGTATTTTAAGAACAAGGTCTGTATTAGCCTCCTGGCACCAGCAAGCAGCACAAGGAATATGGGCAGCTGTCCCCACAGTCACTGCTGCCACCATGCTGGGAAATAGGGGATAGTTGTCAGGTAGGCAAAAACTCTTTTACCAAAATTCAGGTTTCCTTTTTTCATTAAGTAGCCCCTGGTTTGTAAATTTCAGATTAGATTTCAGCACTCCAAAAAAGTTGTTTGCCAGTTTATGGTTGTTTTAGTGGCGGGATTGATTCTTTAAGCACCCTCTTCTGCCATTTTTCATAATGTCTAACTGTCTGCCTCTTGTATTATTATATGACAAAATAATCTACTTGTTTAAATCACTGATAGTCAAACATTCTGTTACTTGCAGCTGAACACATGTCTAACTGATACACTGGTAAGCTATTTATCTTTCTAGATCTTTCCAGTTAGATTGTTGCTTCCTATGAAAAGTGTTCCCAAACTTCCTGGTCAGATTATGACTTCCTACTCTAAGTATCCATGACACTGTGTACTTTCTTTGGGTGCAGTATACATCATATTATAATTATTGGCATACTTCCTGCAGTAGACTATGATCTCTGATCTCATTCTTTCATATAGCTGCCCAAATACCTACCAGAATGAGTTATATGGAGTAGGGACTCCAAAAATACAATGCAAGTGGAGAATTCCATTCCCAAGAGGACATCATGCTGTGTTGTAATCTCTGGCTAGGTTTTCAACCTTGAAGATCTAAAAGACAATGGCTGATTCACTTCACTAGACCATTTCTACAGGCAAAATGTGTTCTGCAAGTCAGTCCATCCACCAGCTACTCACCGTGCTCTCAGTACAAGACGCTCTGTGGAGGATAAATAAAAAGGAAAATGTTCTTCAAAAAGTGAATAGATTAAAAAAAAAAAAAAACTTGTGGTACATCTATACAATGGAGAAATGAGCTATAAAGCTAAGAAAAGACATGGAGGTATCTTAAATGCATATTGCTAAGTGAAAGAAGCCAGTCTGAAATGGCTACCCACTGTATGATTCCAACTATATGACATTCTGGAAAAAGCAAAACTATAGAGACAGTGAAAAGATCAGTGGTTTCCAGAGGTTCAGGGGGAGGGTAACAGAGATGAACAGGTAGAGCACAGCGTATTTTTAGGGCAGTGAAACTATTTTGTATCGAACTTTAATGGTGGACACATGACATGATGCATTTTTCAAAACCCACTGGACTAAAACAAAGCACTGTACAACACAAAAAGTGACCCCTAATGTAAACTATGGATTTTAGATCATAATAATGTTTAAATATCAGTTCATCAACTGTAACAAATGTACCACACAAATGAATGCAAAATGTTAATAATAGGAGAAACAGCGTGCAGGGAGGGAGAAAGGTATATAGGAAATCTTTGTACTTTTTGCGCAATTTTTCTGTTAACTTAAAACTGCTGTTTAAAAAAATCTATTAAAAAAAACTCAAAAATTCAAACACTAAAAAAAAAAAAAAAAAAAAGGGCGTATCTCATTCCTGAGAGAGTACTTCAATAAGGAAGATAATGCTTCACCCACATTTCTCTTAAATAACAATATAGCCAGAGGGATGGAAGTCATACATAACTGTTTAGAACAGTGGTTATCAACCCTGGATACACATTAGAATCACCTGGAGAGCTTTTAAGCAATACCAGTGCCCAGGCCCTATCCCTGGAGAAGCTGATGAAAGTGGTCTAGTGTTCCCCACCCCAGCTCCCAGCTTAGTTTTTAAAGTGCCCTAGGAGCCTTGGAAACCCTATGGGGCAGTTCTACTCTGTCCTATAGGGTTGCTAAGAGTTGGAATCAACTTGATGGCAACAGGTTTTTAGGTGATTCTAATACACAGTCAGGGATGGGAACCACTGATTTAAAAGAAGGGAAATGTGGAATGGGAAGGCTTCATGGAGTATGTGAACTATGAGCTAAGCCTTGAAGCAGGGGAGATTAACCAGTAAGCACAGTATGCACCAGCTTACAGTAAGCAAGGTACTCATAGGCTTAATTATGTTTATTTACTCATCTGTAGTGCACAATTTCACACAGTTTTCACTACAGCTGAAAAACAGGTGAAACTGTGCACTACAGATTAGTAAGTAAGCACAATTAAGCACATGTGTTTGTACCTTGCTTATTGGGTAATCTGTCCCTGCCTGAAGAATAGGGAAAATTGGGGGGACATACAGAAGATAAATTTTAGGAGTGAGGAAAGCTGAGTGCAGTGGTGGAATGGTAAGTCATGTCTGGCTAACAATCGACCAGACTAGTTGGAGAAGGTTCTAATAAGTCAATACTGGGAGAGGCAGCTAGAAATATAAGCTGGGCCTGCCTGGGAAGGGCCTTGAATGCCAGGCCAACTAGTTCAGACCATCCTGAAGGCAAGGGTAAGTCACTGACAATATTTATGCTAAGAAAGTAGCATAAGAGAAATTAATGAAGATAGCTCTGTAATCAGTGTGCAGGAGGAATGTAGACTATAATATTTGAATTATTAAATAATGATATAGTCTTTTAAGATAATCACACTCAAGCAACAGCAGCTACCTGGGTACATTCTCTCGGGTTAACCTTCTTTCCCACAACCTCAATTTATAGCTTTTGCTGAGGTTAGACAGGCACAGATCTAAATGATGTTTCTAAAAGAATCCCAGGTTTCTTCAGGGTTACTTGGTATGAGCAGTTATGTTTTTTCTATCTTTTATTCTTACTGTATATCATAGTATAGCATAGTGTCTAGCACTTTTCAGTTACTCAAAAAAAGCTTATAGAAAGGAAGGAAGAAAGCTGCAACAAGGCAAAGTCAGTTCCATATCACCCAGGTAGGCTCAACTGCAAGGCATGCTGGGACTCCAGCAACATGGGATGGTAGGAAAATGCAAGAAGCCAAGACAAAGCCAGACCCAGTCAGGGCTGAAAGAAATGACAGGCAGAAGGGCTGACCTCAAGTGTGGATGAAAGGCAGTACAACATTTAACATTCCAGTGGGTATGGTGAACCCAGGAATTGATTTAGGCAAGCAACTAAGGAGGTCCAAATTTGTGAATGGGGTTGGGGCACAGCAGCAGGAGGTTCCAGGTGGCAGACATGCTGAAAGGCAGTGGACAGTGGAACCATAGTTCCAACTTAGTTGTGTGGTGAGTCCTGGTGAGGAGACACGGCCCAGGAGATGAAGTTGGTTTAGTAGGGTGTCAGGGACCCAACCAAATCTGACATGCAAATGGACCATGGGCCAGAACCCTAGTGGGATGACTGGGCCATCACGGCGGGCATTAGGGCCAGGTCATAGCTGAGGACATATGGGAGCCTGGGGCTCACCCAAGCCTTGGGTGGGTATAGGGCTGCTAACACGATCAGTGCCCTATCTAGGATCAGCCCAGGAGCTGCTGGGACATCCCTCCAATCATGTCTCCAGTTGACTGAAATGAGGAGGTAGATTCAGATGCCCAGTGTTTGCACCATGAGGAAAAACAGGGGCTGTTGGTTTGTTTTTAAGGCTTAGGGTGGTCTCAAAATCAATGAAATGAAAACACAATTTTCTGGCTTTCTTTATCTTCTCCCCCTGAAAAAGCCTCCACCTCAACACCCATTTCCCTGCACTCCACCACTGCAGGAACATCAGATGCCCCGACTTCTCCTTATTCACCCCAACCTCGAGGAGTCTGCGCTCTTGTCCAGGGTTGTCCTTCAGCTAATGATCAGCTCCTGTGGGCAGACACCATCAGGAGTTTACTTCAGGAGGCAGTATACTGTTGGGAAAAGAGCCCTGACCTGGCATCCGAAGACCTGAGTTCCAGCCCTAAAGTCCAGACTGATTCACTGTGTGCCCTTGGATGTTTTCCAAGGTCCCTCCTGTTCTCCCATTGTGATTTTTCTGATTATTCTGATGGAAACAGAGTCAGGCATGCAGTGAGTTATGACAAAATAAAATGGCCACCTGGAGTTTGTTTCCTTATGGTACCACCTCTTTTGTCCTACCTACCCCTTCACCAAGCTGTTTCTACACATGGTAATTTGGTAACTGCGTTGTGTAAAGCAGAGAAAAAGGAAAAGGAGCAGAGAGTTGTTGGGAAACTCTGTGAAAGACACCAGGGAATAAAATTGCATTGTGTGACATAGATGCTGAGGTGCTCTACCCAGCACCCCTTTGCAGGCCACTATGGTGAGCACTGCTCACAGCTACCCCTCCTCTACAGAATTGCCCTGACAGCAGCTGCTTGCCACCCACAGCCAAGGGCCCATTGATACAAGTACACAAGGATGACCACTTGCCTCAAGGTGGGTCAGCTCTGCAGTGTGGCTTATGTTCCAGAGCTTTCCCCCTGTGGATTAAGCCAACGGCGGCTGTTCAAACCCATCAGCAGTTCCAGGGGAAAAAAGACCCGGCAATCTGCTCCTATAAATATTAAAGCCTAGTAAATCCAATATGGGGCAGTTCTACTCTGTCTCACAGGGTCACTATGAATCAGAATTGACTTGATAGCAATGGGTACTCTGTCATATATAGGGTCATTATGAGTCAGAATCAACTTGACGGCACACAACAAAGTTTACTTAATCCCTAGGCGGCGCAAACAGTTAACATGCTCAGCTACTAACCGGAAGTCCACCCAGGGGCACCTTGGAAGCAAAGCCTGGTAATCTACTTCCAAAAAACCAGCCATCAAAAACCCCATGAAATGCTGACACTACTCTGACACACATGGGGTCGCCATGAGTCACAGTCAACTCAGTGGCAACTGGTTTGTTGTTTTTTAAACTTTACTTGAGACCACACTCTTGCTCAGCCCCTACCGTTCCCCATCTGTATCCTGCTTCCCTCTTTCCCTTACAGGTTTTTCTAAAGCGCACTCTCTCAATAAATCACATTCACAGGAATCCTGTCCCATATTCTGCTTGAAGAGACTTCATCTAAGACAATGTGTTTTCAATAAATAAAAAGAAAATGTCATTAAGGGGCAAAACCTGCATGGGAACCAGCATAAAACAGTAGCTAAAGTAGACTCCCAGATCAGTTTTAAAAAAAGGAAAAAAGATTAGGCTGCAAAAGTCACTTTGCAGGGGAGGAAGGCAGAGAAAGACAAAGTTCCTGTTTGTTCCTGGAGGGCAGTCATCTAAGCAGTATTGGTAACCCCACTTTGCCTGATTCATTTCCTAAGCATCACAGGGCAACTGAGCACTTCCAAAACAGGGATAGACCCCATTTTCTTGAATACCCGCTTCCATTGAGTTGATTCCAACTCATAGTGATCCTATATGACAGAGTAGACCTGCCCCATAGGGTTTTCAGTGTTGTAAATCTTTACGGGAGCAGATTGCCACATCTTTCTCCCATGGAGCGGCTGGTAGGGTCGAACCGCCGACCTTTTGGTTAGCAGATGAGCGCTTAACCACTGCACCACCAGGGTTCCTATTTTCTTGAACGTTCCTGTTGTTAGGTGCCAATGAGTCAGTTCTGACTCAGTGACCCTGTGTACAACAGAACAAAACACTGCCCGGTCCTGCACCAACCTCACAATCATTGTCATGCTTGAGCCCATTGTTGCAGCCACTGTGTCAATCCATCTCATTGAGAGTCTTCCTCTTTTTTGCGGACCTTCTACTTTACCAAGCATGATGACCTTCTCCAGGGGCTGGTCTCGCCTGATAACATATCCAAAGTATGTGAGAAGAAGTCTCGCCATCCTTGCTTCTAAGGCATTCTGGCTGTACTTCTTCCAAGACAGATTTGTTCGTTCTTCTGGTGGTCCATGGTATATTCAGTATTCTTCACCAACACCATAATTCAACTGCATCAATTCTTCTTTAGTCTTGCTTATTCATTGTCCAGCTTTCGCATGCATATGAGGTGATTGAAAGTATCATGGCTTGTGTCAGGTGCAGCATAGTCCTCAGGGTAACACCTTTGCCTTTTAACACTTTAAAGAAGTCTTTTGCAACAGATTTGCCCAATGGAATATGTCATTTGATTTCTCGACTGCTATTTCCATGGGCATTGATTATGGATCCAAGTAAAATGAAATCTTTGACAACTTCAGTCTTTTCTCCATTTATCACGATGCTGCTTATTAGTCCAGTTGTGAGGATTTTTGTTTTCTTTATGTTGAGGTGTAATCCATACTGAAGGCTGTAGACTTTGATCTTCATCAGTAAGTGCTTCAAGTCCTCTTCGCTTTCCACAAGGAAGCTTGTGTCATCTGCATGTAGCAGGTTGTTAATGAGTCTTCCTCCAATCCTGATGCCCTGTTCTTCTTCATATAGTCCAGCTTCTTGGATTAGTTGCTCAGCATACAGATTGAATAAGTATGGCGAAAGGATACAACCCTGACACACACCTTTCCTGACTTTAAACCACGTAGTATCCCCTTGTTCTGTCTGAATGACTGCCTCTTGATCTATGCACAGTTCCTCATGAGCACAGTTAAGTGTTCTGGAATTCCCATTCTTTGCAATGTTATCTATAACTTGTTATGATCCACACAGTCTAATGTATTTGCATAGTCAATAAAACATAAGTAAACATCTCTCTGGTAGTCTCTGCTTTCAGCCAGGATCCATCTGACATCAGCAATGATATTCCTCATTTCATGTCCTCTTCTGAATCCGGCTTGAACTTCTGGCAGTTCACTGTTGATGTACTGCTGCAACTACTTTTGAATTATCTTCAGCAAAAATTTACTTGCATGTTGTATTAATGATATTGCTCGATACTTTGCCCATTCCGCTGGATCACCTTTCTTTGGAATGGGCACAAATAAGGATCTCTTCCAGTCAATTGGCTAGGTGGCTGTCTTCCAAATTTTTGCATAGATGAGTGAGGACCTCCAGTACTGCACCTGTTTGTTAAAACATCTCAGTTGGTATTGTCAGTTCCTGGAGCCTTGTTTTTTGCTAATGCCTTCAGTGTAGCTTGGGCTTCTTCCTTGAGTACTGTTGGTTCTTGATCATATGCTACCTCCTAAAATGGTTGAACATCGACCAATTCTTTTTAGTACAGTGACTCTGTAGATTCCTTCCATCTTCTTTTGAATCTTCTTGCATAGCTTAATATTTTTCCCATAGAGTTCTTCAATATTGCCAACTCAAGTCTTGAATTTTTTCTTCAGTTCTTTCGGCTTGAGAGATGCCAAGCGTCCTCTTCCCTTTTGGTTTTCTAACTCCAGGTGTTTGCGTATTGCATTATAATATTTTACTTTGTCTTCTGTAGCTGTCCTTTGAAATCTTCAGTTCTTTTACTTCATCATTTCTTCCATTTGCTTTAGCTATTCTTCATTCAAGAGCAAATTTCAGGGTCTTTTCTGACATCCATTTTGGTCTTTTTTTTTTTTTTTTTCTCTTTTCTCTTTTTAATGCTTTCTTCATGTATGATGTCTTTGATGTTATCCCACAACTCATCTGGTCTTCAGTCATTAGTGTTCAGTGAGTCAAATCTATTCTTGAGAGGTCTCTAAGTTCAGGTAGAATATACTCAAGGTTGCACTTTGGCTTGTGTGGACTTCTTTTAATTTTCTTCAGCTTCAACTTGAACTTGTATGTGAGCATCTGATGATCTGTTTCGAAGTCAGCCCCTGGCCTTGTTCTGACCGATGATATTGAGTTGAGCTTCTTCATCATCTCTTCCACGGACACAGTCAATTTTATTTCTGTGTATTCCATCTGGCGAGGTCCACGTGTATAGTTGCCATTTAAGTCATTGAAAAAATGGTATTTCCAATGAATAAGTCATTGGTCTTGCAAAATTCTGACTTGCGATCTCTGGTGTTGTTTCTACCACCAAGGCAATATTTTCCAACTACTGATCCTTCTTCATTGTTCCCAACTTTTTCATTCCAATCACCAATAATTATCAATGCATCTGAATTGCATGTTTGATCAATTTCAGACTGCAGAAGTTGGTAAAAAATCTTCAATTTCTTCATCTTTGGCATTAGTGGTTGGTGCATAAATTTAAATAATAGACATATTAACTGGTCTTCCTTGTAGGCATATGGATATTATCCTATAACTGACCACATTGTATTTCAGGATAGATCTTGAAATGTTCTTTTTGATGATGAATATGATGCTGTTCCTTTTCTTGAATAGCACCTGTCAATTATCTGAACTGACTCACTCAAGTAAGTATATCCTCATTTTAGAAGCTAACAACAAAAGGGGGTGGAGCCTTGGGAATGGTGAAACTCCAATAGTGATTGGGGTACTTTTCCTTTTAGAAACTAGACTGATCTGGTAATAGTCCAACTTAAAGAAGGCTACAGAGACCAAAACTAGAGCAACTCACCCAGCTCATCCAAAAAACCAAACCAGTTGCCTTTGAGTTGATTCTGACTCATAGTGACCCCATAGGACAGAGTAGAACTGCCCCATATGGTTTCCAAAGAACACTGGTGAATTCAAACTGTCGACATCTTGGTTAGCAGCCAAACTCTTAATTACTACACCACCAAACCAAAAAAGTCCATTGCCGTTGAGTCATTTTCGACTCATAGCTACCCTATAGGACAGAGTAGAACTGCCCCATAGGTTTCCAAGGAGCAGCTGGTGGATTTGAACTGCTAACATTTTGGTTAGCAGCGAAGATCCTTAACCACTGCGCCACCAGAGCTCCACCCAGCCCATAGTGGGTCCAAAGTTCTAACTGAAATGATCTGGTGAAAGCTATGCTTTATAAAAAGCTCTCCTGGACTCAGATGGTGTTCTTGGGCATGTCAATCAGATTTGCCAGCATGGTGGTTAGCGACACAAGCTCTGGACCACTAAGCATGAGGTTGATTTGTGGCTCTGCCTCTCGCTAACTGTGTGGCCTTGCATCTGCATCGTCACCTGTCAAACAGGGGCTCGTGTCCAGTGAAACACATTAATACATGGAATGAGCTTAGAATAGTGTCCAGCTCATAGTAAGGGCTTGATACATGTTAACTTATTATTATAGAATAAGTAATTGCTCTCTCATTTTTGTGGGCATGTGGGTCTTCACCACAAAGTAGGTATATGCATCTGGGCAAAACACTTAAGAACTTCAAGCACTTAAATACACATTTTGGTAGGATGCTCTCTGAAGTCCTTTGTTTCTAAAATCGAGTGAGTTAATAACTGACATGTATTAGTTTTCTAGGGCTGCTATAACAAAATACCACAAACTGAGTAGCTTATAAGGACAGAAATTTATTGTCTCACAGTTCTTTATGCTAGAAGTCCAAATCAACATGCCAGCATGGTCACAATTTCTCTGAATTCTCTAAGGTAAGATCCTTTCTTCTCTCTCCCAGCTCTGGTAGCCCCAGCGATCCTTGGCTTGCAGATGCATCGTCACACAGCCATCGTTCCTCTGTCTCTCTCTCTCTCTGTATCTCTTCTCTTTCACAAGGACACCACTCGGATAGGATTAGGGCCTACTTTAGTATGACCTCATGTTAACTTAACTGATAACATCTATTTCCAAACAAGGTCACATTCATAGGTACAGGGGTTAAGACTTAAACATATCTTTTTGGGGGACACAATGCAATCCATAACATGTCCATATACATAAATAGACATTAATGGGATCATATCATACATGCTGGTTGGGGCGCTTAAGCTTGTCTCCCTCTTACCTTGCCCTACATCAGCTCCCCACCCATACACACACCTCCCATTAGTCATTGTTCTCCATAGTCATATAATGCCACACACAGTTACATATACATACATATGTTTATATATAAACAAAGGTTTTTTTTCACAAAAAATTGAATAATATTTTAGACTTTCTGCACCATGCTTTTTTCATTGAAAATATCTTATAGAATTCATTCCAAGACATTGGATATGGTTCTGATTTATTATTTTTAATGGCTGTTTAATATCTCATGCTATGGATGAATCAGAGTTCATTCAGCCATTCCCTACTGACAGGCCTTCACTTGTTTCAAGCCTCTACAAATGCTGTAATAAACATTCTTGTATTCATGTCATTCCAAACTTTGGGTTTTTCCCCTGTGGGATAGATTCCCAAACATCAAATTACTAGACCAAAGGATGTATGTATTTTAAATGTTAACACATGCTGCCAGACTGCCTTCCAAAAAGACTCTAACACTCCACATTCCCACCAGTATGTATGAGAGTCTACTTTTCTCCTCATCCCCACCAATAATGACATAGCTCTTAATTTTTTGCCAGTGTGATGGATATAAAGTAATGACTCATAGTTAGTTCAATTGGAATTTTCCTGATTGCTTATAAATTTGAGCTTCTTTTTTTAGTTTTGTTTTTCTCAAAGTATACATCTACGTAGTTCAACAAATCAAATAGGGATTTCTGAGTGAAGGGGGCAGATCAGATGCACCATCTACTTTTGCTCCTCCCTGAAATCTTATTAAAATGACAGTAAATCTGTGTCTTTTTAAGGCATAAAATAACTCACAAATAGTGTTTTACTCCTTAAGTTGTCTGGTGGTATTCATTCTGTTACCTTATCTTTTCATGTGTCTAAAATACTTCATGTTAAAAAGTCTGGGGAGATGAAGAGAGAAGCAACTCACTGGAGTCCTCAGGAGTGCGGTGTTGCTGATGAGAAGGCTTCACCAAGCCACAGGAAGGGGCTTCAAGAGCATCCCTGGCCAACACCAGGCTGGCCTGCAAGAAGGGGAGACTCACAGGCCAACTCCAGATGGAGTCTGCTGAGCCTGCCCCAGTGCTGCCCTCAGAATGGAAAGGAAAAAGGTGAGAAAGTTTCTGGGAGACCCTGATACCTTGTCCCCTAGAGTTTGGGAAAGTAAGTTAATATGAAAACAGATGCTTGCTGAACACCATTCCAAGAAAACCTCACCCACCATCCATGCAGAGTGCTCCAGTGGCCGAAGTCTTCAGCATCCCATCCAATCAGAGACAGAGACAGGAAGTTACACAAGCTAAGTCCTGTCATCTCTCTCCTATTCACTCTTCCTCCTCTCCCTCATAGGAGAGGAGTTAGGGCCTAGTAGATGAGAAGGGTGTGTCCCAAATTGAGAAGAGAGATGGAGGAGTCAAAGAGCAGAGCAAGCACTCTGGGACTGAGGTGTTGCCTGTGCCAGGGGAGAGGAAGAGATAAGATTTAAACTGAACTTCAGATGGGAGATTTAAAGCCAATTCAGTTGGACCTTTAATAACCAAAACCAACTAGGAAGATATGGACTTGGTCCAAGATGTTATGAGAAATCTGTTGTCCAGCAGAGGGAGAAGAGTCAACTGTGAAAAATAGTTATTATTAAAAAATAGAAAAAAATAAATATAGCATGTTTTATACTTAGAGAGTGGTGCTAAATTCATATCCATTACTTCAAGAGGGTGCTACATTTTTATGCCTATGTGTCTCCATTCAACCCTGCTTATAAGATTAGAAACGTTACAGCCAGTAAAGTTCATTTCTGCCGTCTTCCCTACACCTTCCAGTTCTATTCAAGAGTCAGACCCTCTCCTGTCCTCTGCACTCTTTCCCCCTGCCTCACCTCAACACAGCCCCCCAACCCTCCTAAACTTTCCAAAACACTCTCTGTAACCCACATTGTGGTGTGCCCCCTCCTCACCTGAATAGAAACCTCACTGCCTTCCAGTGGAGGTTACTCTGCCTTCCAGGCCTGGGCCAAGAATTGGGGCTGTCAGGGCCTTCATTTCCCATTACTACTATCTCCTTTGGTGCTCCTACTGATGGCTCTCCCACCCTCTCTGCCTTGCATCTCTGTCACCTGCAAAGCTCCTGATGACTCACAATCATTGGTTGTGGATGTTGCAAGTTGCTCAGTTTTTTTTCTCCATCCTAAATTGCACTGTCTAGATGGGAAAGTTCAACATTCATTTGGATGACTTCCACTTCCATTCTATTTCAGCCACAGTCCTGGGCCTCCTCATCACCAGAAATATTCTACTCTGATATCTTAAACCTCAAATACCCCACCTGCTGACCACACACTTCTATTCTTATGGTAATCTCATCCCTCTCATTGTTTCTGTCACTATTCTTTTACATGTTTCTTCTAAATGACTGTGTAACACCCCATTTTGTGGGTGCATGATAATGTATTTAAACTGTCTCTTGGTGCTGGACATTAAGGATCTTTATATTTTTTGATTGAGTATCTACTGTATGATACAGCTATGACCAATTTTTTTTTAACAGATGCAGCTTTTTATTTTAAATATCAGCATAATCATAGTCTATCTGATTGACAATGCATCCTGTGGAAATTCGATGTTTCTTAACTAAAGAACTAATGGGACAGTAATAATTACAACTACTGCCATTTACTGAGCACCTATCACAGTCCATGCACTGTGAGATGGCCTTTAAATACTCAGACTCAATTAATTCTCACAACAAACAAGAATTATTACTTGTTCAAGGTTATAAAGCTGACACATGAAATTTAAACCCAGATGCCTTTTACTGCAGAACTTAAATGTTCTTTCCCTTCTCTGGTGAATAGTCTGCATCCTGGGCAAAGCTCCCAGAATCCAAGCATGGTTTGGACTGGCTTCTGTCTCCTTGGTCTCCCACCAGATGATGCAATCACTAGGCTAGATTTAACCTCAAGGGAATCAGAGGAGGTTGTAACTTACCAAGCCCACAAACAGACTTAACTGGGCAAATAACTCAATAGTCAGAGAATTGAGGGTAACTAAAAAGCCAGAGTGAAGTGTACCCACTGTAAAAATTCAAATAATAATTTAAAAACCACAACGATATTTGTTAAATACTATTATGTGACCACCATTGTTTTTGGAACTGAAAAAGAAGTTGGATGGAAGATTTTATTAAAATACTCAGAAAATAAAAAAATATAAATAACATATAATCACTTGTTCAAAAAAAAAAAAAAGCTACCTGTGTGTAGAAAACAGAACACTGCAGCAAGCAAATATAAATTGATTCAATTCATATCTTGAAAATAAATTACACCAAATACTTTTCCTGGTCCTCTCATGTGCAGGCATTTCTCTAGCAGTGGAATTGCTGGGTTTTAGAGTATGCATGGAATCCTAGTTGTGTGGTAATTAAGAGCTCAGGCTGCTAACCAAAAGGTTGGCAGTTTGAATGTACCAGCTGCTCCTTGGAAACCCTATGGTTTTTTTTTTAAGAAAATCTGCTTATATTCTAGTAGGGGTAGATATAAATAAATATACATAGACATAGATTAGCTATAGATATCGATACGTGCTATGCAAAGTAATCAAGCAGGGGAGGGAGGATTCACTATTTTAGCTAGGCCTTCCTTCCCTGACCACCCTCTCCAATGAGATGACATTTAAAACAGACCTAAAGAAAGTAAGGAAGTAAGCTAATCAGCTATCTGTAGAACAAGAAATTCAGAGAAGAAAGAATGAGAAGTTCCTGTGGATAAAGCCAGCACAGCACGATGAATTTTATCTGGAAGGGAATAAGAAGTCTTTGGAGGGTTTTTGAGTAGAGCAATGATTGATTGGTGCCTTGGACTAGCTGATAGTGGTGGAGGTGATGACTGTGGTTAGATCTGGGATGTATTTTAAAGGTAGTGTCTAAGGTTTGCTGATTGTCTGAATGGGGGTTGTAACTGGCAAAGTTTTGCCTAAGCCACTGGATGAATGAAGTTGCCATTTAATGAGATGGAGGTAAATGCAGGAGTGAGTGGTCTGTGTGTGCTGGGATCGGGTATTCTGGATGTGTTAAATTTAACATGTCTATTAGATGTCCAAGTGGCGATGTGAAGTAGACAGATATACGATTTTGGAGCTCAGGGAAGAGGTCTCAGCTGGAGATGCACATTTGGGAGTCTTCAGTGAGTACAAGCCATGAGATGATGGGAGTTCATTTATAGGGAGTGAGCTCTGGGGCATACTAGTACTTAGAACAAAGAGAAGGGTCTAGCAAACAAGACTGAGGAGCAGCAGCCAGTGAGGAAGGAGAGAAATAGATAAGAGTGTGATATCCTGGAGTCTTCATGAAGAGTGTGATCTACTGTGTCAGAGCTGAGGTTTACAGAGGACGAGAATTGAGAAGCCTCTTTTGGCTTCAGCAACATGAAGGTCATCGGTGACCTTGACAAAAGTTGTTTTGTTGGGGTAATGGAGAAGAAAGTCTGACTGGAGTCAGTTCTAAATGGAATGAAAGAAGAGTAGGTAGAGAATTGTTTGACTTTTCCAAGGATCTTTGCTGTAAAGGAAAACAGCTGGAAGATGGGTCATAGTATAATGATGTGAAGCATTCCATACCCTTCAAGTAAGAGATACTTGAGCACTGAAGAGAAAGTTCTCTGACTCTTTGTGCTGCACTGTGGTAAATGCTATAGTAGTATCTTCCTTTTTTTTCTTCTTTGTTATTTTCCTTTAGCAAATTATTCTTTATTTATTGAACTTTATATGAAGGTTTACAGAACAAACTAGCTTCTCATTAAACAGTTAGTACATATATTGTTTTATGACATTGGTTAACAACCCCATAACATGTCAGTAAGTACTCTCCCTTCTCGACCTTGGGTTCCCTATTACCAGATTTCCTGTCCCCTCCTGCCTTCTAATCTTTGCCCATGGGCTGGTGTGCCCCTTTAAGTCTCATTTTGTCCTATGGGTCTGTCTAATCTTTGGCTAAAAGGTGACCCTCCAGAGTGACTTCATTACTGGGCTAAAACGGTGTCGGGGGGCCATACTCTTAGGGTTTCTCCGGTCTCTGTCAGGCCAGTAAGTCTGGTCTTTTTTTTGAGTTACAATTTTGTTCTACATTTTTCTTCAGCTCTGTCCGGGGCCCTCTATTGTGATCGTGGTCAGAGTGGTTAGTGATGGCAGTCAGGCACTATCTAGTTGTAGGGGACTCAGTCTGGTGGAGGCCGTGGTAGTCATGGTCTATTAGTCCTTTGGACTAATCTTTCCCTTGTATCTTTAGTTTTCTTCATTTTCCCTTGCTCCTGAAGGGGTGAGACCGGTGGAGGATCTCAGATGGCCGCTCACAAGCTTTTAAGACCCCAGACACTACTCACCAAAGCAGAATGTAGAACATTTTCTTTATAAACTATGTTATGCCAATTGAGCTACATGTTTCCTGAGACCATGGTCCCCACAGCCTTCAGCCCAGTAATCTGGTCCCTAAAGGAGTTTGGATTTGTCCATGCAGCTTCCATGACCTTACCCTGAACAAGTTGTGCTGGTTTCCCCAGTATTGTGTACTGTCTTACGCTTCACCAAAGTTTTACCACTTATCTATTGTCAATTTAGGGTTTTTCCACCCCCACCCCTTTCCCCCTCGTAACCATCAAAGAATTGTTTATTTTTGTGTGTAAACCTTTTCATGAGTTTTTATAGTAGTGGTCTCATACAATATTTGTCCTTTTGTGATTGACTTATTTCACTCAGCATAACGCCATCCAGATTCATCCATGTTGTGAGATGCTTTGCAGGTTCATCATTGTTCTTTATCATTTTGTAGTATTCCATCGTGCGTTTGTACCATAGTTTATTTATCCATTCATCTGTTGATAGGCATTTAAGTTGTTTCCTTCTTTTTGCTATTGTGAACAATGCAGCAATAAACATGGGTGTGCATATGTCTATTCGTGTGACGACTCTTATTTCTCTAGGATATATTCCTAGGAGTGGGACTGCTGGATCATATGGTATTTCTATTTCTAGCTTTCTAAGGAAGCACCATAACTTTTTCCAAAATGGTTGTACCATTTTGCATTCCCACCAGCAGTGCATAAGAGTTCCGATCTCCCCGCAGCCTCTCCAACATTTGTTATTTTCTGTTTTTTTGATTTGTGCCAGTAATGCCGGGGTGAGATGGTAACTCATTGTGGTTTTGATTTGCATTTCCCTAATGGCTAGTGATCGCAGGCATTTGCTTATGTGTCTGTTAGCCGCTTGAATGTCTTCTTTGGTGAAGTGTCTGTTCATTTCCTTTGCCCATTTTTAAATTGGATTATTTGTCTTTTTGTTGTAGAGGTGTTGGATTTTCCTGTAGATTTTAGAGATTAGAGCTTTATCAGATTTGTAATAGCCAATTTTTTTTTCCCCAGTCTGTAGGATCTGTTTTTACTCTTTTGGCGAAGTGTTTTGATGAGCATAAGTGTTTAATTTTTAGAAGATCCCAGTTACCGAGCTATCTTCTGGAGTTTGTATGTTAGTTATGGTTAGTGTCCTGTTAGTGCCGTATATTAGGGTTTCTAGTGTCGATCCTATTTTTTCTTCTATGATCTTTATAGTTTTTGGTTTTATATTTAGGTCTCTGATCCACTTTGAATTTGTTTTGTTGTATGGTGTGATGTATGGGTCCTGTTTCATTTTTTTGCAGATGGACAACCAGTTTTGCCAGCACCATTTGTTAAAAAGACTGTCTTTTCCCCATTTGATGGACTTGGGGCCCTTGTCGAAGATCAGCTGACCGTAGGTGGATGGATTTACATCTGAGTTCTCAATTCTGTTCCATTGGTCAATGTGTCTGTCGTTGTACCAGTACAAGGCTGTTTTGACTACCATAGCTGTATGGTAGGTTCTGAGGTCAGGTAGTGTGAATACTCCTACTTTATTCTTCAATAATGCTTTACTTATCCAGAGCCTCTTCCCTTTCCATGTAAAGTTAATGATTGTTTTTTCCATCTCTTTAAAGAAAGTTGTTGGTATGTGGATCTGGATTGCATTGTATGTGTAGATTGCTTTGGGTAGAATTGTCATTTTCACAATGTTGAGTCTACCTATTCATGAACATGGTATGTTTTTCCATTCATGTAGATCTCTTTTGGTTTCTTGCAGTAGTATTTTGCAGTATTCTTTGTATAGGTCTTTTATATCGCTGGTTAGATTTATTTCTAAGTATTTTATCTTTTTAGGGGCTATTATAAATGGTATTGTTTTCCTGATTTCCTTTTCATCATTCTCTTTATTAGTGTATGGGAATCCAAAGGATTTTTGTATGTTTATCTTATTGCCTGCTACTCTGCTGAATCTTTCTATTAGTTCCAGTAGTTTTCTCGTGGAGTCTTTTGGGTTTTCCATATATAGTACCATATCATCTGCAAATAGGGACAATTTTGCTGCTTCATTATCAATTTGGATGCCCTTTATTTCTTTTTCTTGCCTTATTGTTCTAGCTAGGACTTCCAGCACAATGTTAAATAGTAGTGGTGGAAAAGGGCATTCTTCTCTTGTTCTTGTTCTCAAGAGGAATGTTTTAAGCTTCTCTCCATTAAGAATGATGCTGGCTGTTGGTTTTGTATAGATGCCCTTTATTATGTTGAGGAACTTCCTTTCTATACCTGTTTTATTGAGTTGGTTTTTTTTTTTAATCAAGAATGGGTGTTGAACTTTGTCAAATGTCCTTTCTGCATTGCTTCAGATGATGATGTGATTCTTTTATTTATGTGGTGGGTTATGTTGATTGATTTTCTAATGTTGAACCATCCTTGCATACCTGGTATGAATCCTACCTGGTCAAGGTGTATTATTTTTTTGATATGATGCTGAATTCTATTGGCTAGACTTTTGTTGAGAATTTTTGCGTCTATATTCATGAGAGATATTGGTCTGTAATTTTCTTTTTTTGTGGTGTCTTTGCCTGGTTTTGGTATCAGGGTTATGCTGGCTTCATGTAACGAATTTGGAAGTAACCCTTCATTTTCTATGTTCTGAAATAATTTGAGTAGTATTGGTGTAAGCTCTTCTATGAATATTTTGTAGAATTCCCCAGTGAAGCCATCTGGGCCAGGGCCTTTTTTTTTGTTGGGAGTTTTTTTAATTACTTTTCAATCTCTTCTCTTGTTATGGGTCTGTTCAGGTTTTCAACATCAATTTGTGATAGTTAGGGTAGGTAGTGTGTTTCTAGAAATTTGTCCATTTCCTCTAGGTTTTCAAATTTGTTGGAGTATAGTTTTTCATAATACTCTATGATTGTTTTTATTTCAGTTGGATCTGTTGTAATGTTGCCCATTTCATTTCTTATTTGGGTTATTCGCATCCTCTCCTGTTTTTCTTTTGTCAGTGTGGCTAGTGGTTTGTCGATTTTGTTGATCCTTTCAAAGAAGAAGCTTTTGGTTTTGTTGATTCTTTCCATTGTTTTTCTAGTCTCTATTTCATTTATTTCTGCTCTGATCTTTATTATTTCCTTTCTTCTAGTGGCTGTGGGCTTCTTTTGCTGTTCTCTTTCTATTTGTTCAAGTTGTGTAGCTAATGTTTTGATTTTGTCCCTTTCTTCTTTTTTGATGTGTGCATCTGTTGCTATAAATTGACCTCTGAGCACTGCCTTTGCTGTGTCCCAAAGGTTTTGGTATGATGTGTTTTCATTGTCATTTGATTCCAGGAAATTTTTGATTCATCTTTGATTTCTTCTATTACCCAGTGGTTTTTAAGCAGGGTGTTATTTAGTTTCCGTATAATTGATCTTTTTTCCTTGCTCTTCCTGTTGTTAATTTCTACTTTGATGGTGTTGTGATCAGAGAAGATACTTTGTATTATCTCAATGTTTTGGATTTTGTTCAGGGTTGCTTTGTGGTCTAATATGTGGTCTATTCTGGAGAACATTCCATGTGTGTTGGAAAAGAATGTGTACTTTGCAGCTGTTGGGTAGAATGTTCTACGTATTCAAGTTGGCTGAGTGTAGCCTTCAGATCTTCTGTATCTTTGCTGACTTTCTTTCTAGATGTTCTGTCCTTTACTGACAGTGGTGTGTTGAAGTCTCCTGCTGTTATACTGGAACTGTCAATTTCTCTTTTCAGTGCTGTTAAAGTTTGTTTTGTGTATTTTGGAGCCCTGTCATTAGGTGCGTAGATATTATGGTTATGTTTTCATGCTGGATCATCCCTTAATCATGGTATAGTGCCCTTCTTTGTCTTTTATGGTGGATTTTGTTTTTAAATCTATTTTATCTGAGATTAGTATTGCCACTCCTGCTCCTTTTTAGTGGCTTTTGACATTTTTTTTCCATCTTTTGATTTTTAATAAATTTATGTCTTTGTCTGGTGTGTCTCTTGTAGACAGCATATTGATAGATCCTGTTGTTGTTGTTTTTTTAATCCATTCTGTCACTCTTCATCTCTTTATGGATGCATTTAGGCCATTTATATTAAGTGTAATTATTGATAGGTGTGAGTTTATTGTTGTCATTTTGTAGTGCTTTTTTTTTTGTGGTGCTGACATTTTCTTTGTTCCTCTTACTCTCCTGTGCTGAATTCCTTGTTTGTGGATTTTTTTTCATTTCCTTTGTTTTTATAGATTTTGTATTTACTGAGACTTTATGCTTTCTTCTACATTTTGATGACTAGGTTTGTTAACTTTCTTTGTGATTATCTTGAAATTTGCCCTTATCTTCCTAGGTTTGAATCAGTCTGTATGTACACCATTTATTCCCTCTTTTATTGGTCTGACGTTGTTGTCATTTGCAGATTAACCTCCCTGGTTCCCTGTTGTAAATCTTTTGGTTTCAAATAGTCCTTGAGAGTTCATTTCCTACGTTGGTACCTGGCTGCTGCTATCTTGTGTCCTAGATTCAGGCTGTCGTCTGATGTTGTTTGTTCTCAAACTGAACGACTCCCTTTAATAATTCTTGTAAGTTTGGTTTGAGTTTTACATATTCCCCTAATTTCTGTTCATCTGGAAATGTCCTAATTTCACCATCATATCTGAACAAGAGTTTTGCAGGATATATTATTCTTGGTTGGCAATTATTTTCTTTCAAGGTTTTATATATGTCATCCCATTGCCTTCTTGCCTGCATGGTTTCTGCCAAATAATCAGAGCTTAGTCTTATTGTTTCCCCTCTGTCTGTGACTTTTTGTTTTTCTTGAGCTGCTCTCAGGATTCTTTCTTTTCTTTGGTTTTAGCAAGTGTGATTATGATATATCTTGGTGATTTTCTTTTGGGGTCTATCCTATATGGTGTTCATTGAGCTTCTTGGATGGTCAGCTTTTCATCTTTCATGATACTAGAGAAGTTTTCTGTCAGCAACTCTTCAATGATCCTCTCTGTGTTTTCTGTTTTCTCCCCCTGCTCTGGAACTCTGATCACTCACAAATTTTTGCTTTGATTGTATCCCACACAATTCTCAGGGTTTCTTCATTTTTATTTGTTCTTTTCTCTGATTTTTCCTCAAAGTTGTATCCAAGTGTTGGTCTTCAATTTCGATGATCCTGTCTTCCATTGTTTCAAACCTGTTCCTCAGCCCTTCTATGACACTGTACATTTCTGAAATCTTGTTGTTTATCTTTTGGATTTCTAATTGTTGTTTTTGTATGATTTCTAGTTGTGAATTTATTTTGGCCTTTTGTTCCTTATTATTTTCCCGAATTCTCCCATTTTTTGTCTGTATTTTCCATGAATTTGTCTATTTTTTTCCTCATTTTTGTCTGCTTTTTGCTTCAACTCTTAGATAGCTCTGAATATTAGAGATTTGAATTCTCTGTCAGGTAGTTCCAGTGCCTTTTGGTCTACTGGAAAGTCATCTTGTGTTTTATTTTGGATGCCTACTGGAACCATCCTGTCCTGTTTTTTTTTTCCAGATGTTTTCATATTATATGCTTTCTTTGGGACAGTCAGTATTTTCTTTGTTTATTGATTATAGATTTGTTTGTTTCGTCCTGATTTTTTGTTTTATTTGGTTATGTCTGAGCAGGTGGGCTGTGCATTCTTTGTTTTTTGCTCATCTGTGGACACGATATTTTTCACCTCCTTGTCCAATAGGCAGGGCCAGTCACTCAGCTATGGTGTGGCAGGGCAGCTGCAGCTGAAGGGGAGGGGCTGGGATGGGTTGTTTGTGGCATGTATTTGGGCAGACAAGATGAGCTAGTGGTCAGTGCAGGGCAGGTTCCACTAGGTCGTGCCTGTGCTGCTCGGGAATGTAATATTCAGCACATGGTGCAAATAGGCAGGAGAGAGGGGGAGGGGGACATTGTGATGTCTGGAGCTAGGTTGGGTATGGAAAAGGAGAGAGGTGAAACAGGAGCAAAAAAAAGTGCCGAGAGAGCTTGCCATTGGAGTGGAGAGACAAGAAACTGAGAAATGGAGAAAAACAAATTTAAAGTAATAAATAAATAAATGCCCCCAGGTATTCCCCTGATGCACCTGTGGAGACCAGGGAAGTGGCTCCTAAGCCATGCAGTACAGCCACGCTAGAAGGGGTGGAGATGATACACAGTACCAGGTATTCAGGAGACAGGAAACTAAGGTAAGTAGAAAGAGATGAGAAACTGAAAAAAGAAGTGACTGGGAAAGTAGCTCCCCAGGTAAGCAGTGCTTCACAGCCTGTCAAGAAGAAGCAAAGATGGCACACGGAGTCAGGTGTTCGAGAGAAAGGAGGGGGAGGAGGTGAGAGGCAGGGAAGAAAACAAAAGAGGCCAAAAAAGCTATACCAGCAACAAAGAAATGGCTGTGAAGAAGCCAGCCAGTGTGGATAGGACAAATCCATGTGGCAGGGAACCAGCACCTCCAGTGCTATGGTCACGGCCTGCCAGGAAGCAGTGAATTGGCCTTCCTGGCAGCTGGGAATTGACCCACCGGGAAGCCTCAGATTGGCCAGCTGGGAAGTGGCAAAAGTCAAGCAGGGGGAGGCAGGGTGGAGGGTGGGAAAGCATGTCTCGCTGGTTACTGGGTGCTCTGTCTCCTGCTGGGAGCTCTGTGAATTTGCTTTCCTGTACTCCCTGTCTGCTGATCTTCAACAGGAGTCCAAGATGGTAGATCCATGCTGCGTTAGCTGATAGGGCACCTCTGCTTGTAACTTTCCTCGCTCTGTGTTCTCTGTCAGTTTCTTATTCCATTTGGTGCTTGGTTGAATTCTTTATCTCTTCATTTGATGCTTAGGGTTCCGGGATTGACATTTGTCTCTGTTTCACTTATTTTTTCAGGTCTTTGCTGTGGAGGGACAGTGTGGTGTTTCTGTCTATAGTGCCATGTTAGCCAGTATCTTCCAGTTTATTAATTCTCTCTTTCAATTCCAGTTATAGTTTATCCCACCTTTTTTTTTTTTTTTCCAGTGACTAGGTAATTTATTCCCAGGAATTTTTTAAATATCCATTTAATCTTGTTTTGTTTCTGCATATTTTTATATATTTTTAATAATGTTATTCCTTATCTTTTGGGGGGATCCTAACCATACCTAGGAGCTCTGGTGGCACAATGATTAAGCTCTCAGCTGCTACCAAAAGGTTGGTAGTTCCAACACACCCAGTAGCTCCGTGGGAGAAAGACCTGGCAATCTGCTTCTATAAAAATAGGATTAAGCATGACAATGATTGTGAGGATGGAGCAGGACCATGCGGCATTTCATTCTGTTGTACATAGGATCGCTATGAGTTAGAATCAACTTTAAAGCACCTAACAACAACAGGAAACCCTATGAGGCAGTTCTACTCTATCACATGGGGTCACTATTAGTTGAAATTGACTTGATGGCATCTAACAACAACCATACTTAATTCAAGGTATAATAATAAATACTTACATAGACCTTATGTACCAGATAGTGTTCTATGGACTTAATGTAATATATAAACTCTTATTTAATCACAACTCTCTAAAGTAGGTACTATTATTATCCCATTTTACAAATGAGAAAACTAAAGTACAGGAAGAGAAGTGAGTAAATTGATCAAAGACCCACAACTAACATGTATCAAACCCAAGCAGTCTGGCTCCAGAGTCCATGTTTTTAATCATTATGCTAGGCTGCCTTTATTAAAAGAATTCATCTGGAACCAATGATCTCCTGATGGTTGACCTTGCTAGCTGCTTTATTTTTGCATTTGCTCTCACCATGTTTTGCAGTCTTGGTCTGCAGGCTCATCTTATGAAGGAGGTCTTTTTGCACGCATGTGTGTGAGCGGAGGTCCTCCCTGCCCCCATGTGGTTTACAGTGCTTCCACCCAGTCTCCCAGGGTCCCCAACCCAGAACCAGTTCTGATAGTGGCAGTGATGGTGCTGTCACTTCCTGGCTGAGGCTGTCCCTGTCCAGCAGCTTCCTATCAGGGCCTTAGGGAGTGGTCAGTAGGAACTGTTTTCAGTGCACTCTCCCAAGCAGGGAAGGCCCATGCAGACCTCAGGTTTTAAGTGCTGGCCTTGGCTCTGGTGCTTCACCTCATGTAGAGCACTTTTTGTCCTGTTAACCCACAGCTCCACTGTCTACTTTTGAACTGGAGTCCATAAAGTTCACAGATTTAACCTCTGCTCACATTTTTATGTTTCTGCTCTATGGAGATGTTTATCCTGTTCTGAGCTTGTCTACTATGACTTTCCCTGTTAAAAAACATTACTTTGCTTAGAACAGGTTGGAGAGAGCTTACTTACACCACAGTATAAGCCAATTTAAAAAACAACAACAAAAAAAAACCCTGTTGCCAGTGAGTTGATTCCAACGCATATTGTTTGTAAAATGATTTTTAAAGACACACTTGTGACTACATCCATCACCTGCAATTACAAGGTCACACCCCCAGGTATAATTATAAAATCTGTTAAGTTTGTTTGCCTGCCCCCACTTTTGTTTTTTAAATAATTATATCGGGTGACCACTATAAGCATCCCAAACTACCATTGATTGAGGTTGTTTCTGGTTCATCTATCTTCTCCAACAGGTATTTTGTTCTTTAAAATAATGAGGACACAAGAATTTTGGAGGATGATGGAACTGTTCTATATCTTGATTATGATGGTGGTTATGCAACTGTTTGCATTTGTCAAAACTTGCTAAACTATACACTAAAAAGAGCAAATTTTACTTTATATAAATTAAACCAAAATTTAAAAATATAGAAAAATAAGTTATTTGGTAAAAATAGCTTTCTCATGTCAAGAACACCCCTCCCACAACACACATGTAATGTCTCTGAAGTACAATTTGGGCCCAGTTGTGAAATTCAATTTCTCTTTGCATGTCCTTGAAATAATCCACCCAGTCTCTGGGACAAGCAAGGCACACTTCACTGGAGATTTTGTATGGGATAAAGAAGAGGAGAGATAAACATTCCAAAGTCTTTCTCAGCACCCCCATGAAGCTTCCAGGCTCCTTTCCTGTCCCCTAGGAAGTTCATTTCTAAACTCACCCTCAAATTCCTCTCCCTTGTTTATGAACAGTTTAGCTTCCTTCGCTTCATACACTCAAACTTACATACACTTCACTGTGTTCAGAGAAACAACTGTCCCCCCAGTGGACACTATTCATTTGCTTTATGGAGCAATCTGGAGCTTGGAGGCAGAGGGTACCCGGAAGAAATCTTGAGGTTTTGTGTTTCTCTGTGCCATAGAACTTGAAGTGTCAAAAACAAAACAAAAAACTCTGCCCCCTCCATTCCTCTCCTTTATGTTTGACTTCTCTCTACTAGAGCCATTGCTATTTAAATACACTCAAAACTGCTCCAGAGTCCACACTTTAAATAAGTTTTTTCAAAAAAAATCATTCCTCAAACCCATATCCCCTCCGGTTATCGTCCTGTATCTTCCTCCCCTCATGACCAAATTTTCCAGAAGTTGTCGTCTACGCTTGCTGTCTCCATTTCTTCACCTCTTCTTGCTTCTCAAACCACTCTAATCTAGCTCCCATTCCAGCAAGCTTCTAAAATTGCTGTGCTTAAGATCAATGATTTCCATGTTGGCAAAACCTACAAATGATATACAATCCCTCATTTAAACTTATCTTGAAGAAACATTTGACACTCTATTACTAGAAAAATGCCCTTCTATCCATTTCCATGGCCTGGTTTTCTTTCTTCCTCTCTGGCTCTTCTTCTTTCAACCTCCTTTTAACATCTCTTCTGTCCAAATCTTTCAGTGCTGTTCTCTGAGCTCTTCCTAGACCTTCTTCTCTTTCACTCTTTCTCCACAGGTAATATCATTTACTCTGTGATTTCATCCACCTTCTTTTGCTTACTAAGTCCAAAATCTGTGTCTACAGCTCAGCCAGTGAGAGCCCTATGGATCACTACATCAGATCTGCAACTGATCATGGGGATGGCACAAGACTGGGCAACATTTCGTTCCATTGTGCATGGCATTACCATGAGTCAGGGGTCGACTCAATGGCAGCTAACAACAACTATAAATTAAAAAAGGAATTCAAAAGCTGTTCTATAAGAAAGAATGCAGGGCAGAGACCTGGTTCATTAATTGAATCTACATTTTCTCTTCTGTAAAACATAAACAGCAACTACCTCAAACAGGTTGTTGTGAGGATTAGACTAGTTAAAGAATGTAAGAGCTTAAAGTTCAGTGTCTGGCCCATGGTAAGTGCTCCCTCATTCTTCCATTTTTCCTTCCTCCCTCATTACTTCTCGCATTTCCTCCCTCCCTTCCTCTTCACCCGTCACCCAAAACAGTGATTTATTAAAACATATGCTAATATGGCAATGTTTAAGAAACCAGTGATCCTGACAGTTTCTTCATGCTATTCTTGCCCTTACTTATACCCCTCAATATATGGAACATTATGACATTTGTAAAAGATGATATGAAAATTAACTTACAGAAATGATTATGGATTTTTTTTCAGATCTATTCATAATGCTGGAACCTAGTGATGACCAAATGGATAGTCTGAAGCTCAAAATCTATCTTTACACAAGGATTGTTAAAGTTGCCAAATATACATAGAATATGCCATGGGGGCAACACAGCCTAATGTTTGATCTGATGCTGTTATTTCCCAGATCTACCATTAGAAGTGTTGACAAGTATTTTCAAGATATATTAATTATTGCAGAAGTCTGTTTTGGTTAGAAAGTGTGATTTTCAGGATATAAACTGATGTCAATTTCTTTTTCTGAAAAAATTAAGAAACCCAGATGCTTGAGAGAGACCAGTGCCCTGGAAAAGTGTTTTTACTTTGTGGCTTCCCAACTCTGTAATTTATTAATTGTGTGATGTAGGCCAATTATTTATCATCACTAAGCCCTGTTTCCCTCATCTATAAAATTATCTATTAGGATTGCTACTAACAGCCACCACAATACTCAGCAAAAATAAAGTTCTCAGCAAATGCAGATCTTCTCATTAAGCAGTGGCAATAACTACTTGTTGGAAACAATAATGAACAAAAAGTCTTAGTCATCACACCTCTTTTTCTCTGTAGGGTGAATTTTGGTCCAAACACCTCCAATGTCTATCCATTTCATTTCAAGCGATCTAATCCAATTCTAGCCCACAATGTGATACAGCTAAAATTAACTAGTCCCATCTTTAATCTCATGCAAGGCAATCCTATTATCTACTCTCATTATTAAAACAAAAACACCAAATAGCACTGTTTTGCATGTTACAATTCCAATACAAAGCTCAGTAGTAGATGAGACTACTATTTGTAAACAGGTACTTAGCTAGGATAGGGAGAGAAAATTCTGGGTTTAATCAGGATGTTAAATAATCACCTTGACCCCTATCACTTGAGGAGATTTCAGAAGGTTTCTATGAATTCTATTCTTTTCCTTAAATGTTTCTTAAACGTTTTCATCTTCACTCTCAAAAATAAAAAATGTCAAATATCTAGTACTGTGATGGTTAAGATTGTATGCCAACTTGGCTAAGCCATTATTCTCAGTGTTTTAGCAGTTGTATAATGCTGTGATCACTTCCCTGTTGAAATTTGATTATGTGATCACCCCCATGATGGAATCTGCTGAGTGGTACTGGTGGAGGCGGTGCCTGTGGCAGCTCACGGCCCCATCAGTTTCATCTCTCTGCCTTCCACCAGTTACTTTCTGCCTGCTCGCCTTGCCAAGGTTTTTGGCTTATTCCAGACTCAGCAGCTGCCTCTTGTTGTCTCACCTCCGGTTCTTGGGACTTGAGTTAGCAGCTTACCTGTTGATCTTGGAATTCGTCGATCTTCTCAGCCTGCAAGCAAGAGTCCACTTCCCTGACCTGATGATCTTGGGTTCGCCAGCCCCTGCAGCTACGTGAATCAGGAAAAACCTTGCGATTCTTGTCTGATCTTGGAATTCGTTGACCTTCACAGCCTGTGAACGGGGGTCCCTCCCTGACCTACCGACCTTGGGTTCACCAGCTTCTGCCGCTCCATGAATTGGGAGAGGCCTCTACCCTGATCCATGGACTTGGGATATTTTAGCCTCTACAATTGAGTGAGCTGTTTCCCTGATATAAATCTCTCTCTATATATATTTGTACTCTTTACTGTTTTTGCTTCTCTAGAGAACCCAGCCTAAGACAGGTACCATTCTATGCAACTTGTTCATTCTGATTCTTAGGTCATCTCAGTGAAGGGGAAACAGGCTTTGAGGCCGAACACGAGGGCCCTCATGTGGTCCACTAGTTCACTGCAGTTTGCATTCTTAGGTAAGTCCCTGGCACATTGCCCCTATTTTCCACGGCCACTATGAAACCTCTGCCCTCCCACTGTGGGGCATGGAGATGTGCTTTGGTTCTGCAGCCACCCAGCACTCGCTTGTCTATAAGTCTCCCTAATAAACTCCTTTGCTACCACCCTGGAGTTGCCTGCCTCTTTCTTCAGTCTCTTGGCGCCCTCCACTTTTGGAGGCAAGTTTCACATTACTGGTCCATGCCTGGACACTCAGAATATTATATCTTGCTATCCCACTTAAGTTAATCAAATACTACTAGCTCAAAACTAGTGTTTTGATATTGAAAATAAAATTCAATAATTTTTCAATAAATATTTTGAGCATGCATTATGTGACAAGCACTATGTTAAGTCTGGGATACAGTAGGAAACAAGATACAGTCACTTAGCTAAAGGAGTGCACAGTCTAGTGAGGGTAGACAAGTAAAAAGATGATTATAATTCAGGATGAATAGTGCCACAAGTGGGGTAAATACTAGGTGTTCCAAGAGACTGCAGAAGAGGCACCTAACCCAGTGCAAGCAGCCGTGTGATGAATGTCAAGGAAGCTTCCTTAGAGGAAGTGACCTCCAAGCTGAGCCCTGAAAAACGAAGAGTGAGAGTAAGGGGTGGTGGGGAGGGAATATCCCTGGCAGAGGCATCGATGTTTACTAACCAAGTGTTAGAAGAACATGAAAACATGTTCAGTATGACTGAAGTGGGGGTGGGATCCCATGGGAGAAATGAGGCTGGAGAGAGGCGGGGCCTGATGATGAAGGGCTCTAGCAGCCATTTCAGGGGGCTTCAGTTCTGTCCCAAAGACAATGGGGAACCAGTTAAGGGTTTTAAGTGGCACAGTGATATGATCGGATCTGTACTTTAGAACAATTACTGTGGCTGCCTTGAGAAAAGCATAGAGCCATGAAGGCAGGAAATGATTCAAAAAAGTGATCAAAGTGATACAATAAAGGGGGATGGTGGGCTGAATTAACCAAGTGGGGGGGGGGGAGTAGGTGGAGGTGAGGTTATTTTGAAGGTGGAATTAATGGAGACTGACTGGCTGTATGAGTGGGAAAGTTAGAATGATTGGCAAGTTTCTGGTTTGGGCAACTGAAGGGATACCTGTGCTATTTACAAACAGTCAAGCAGGCACATGGAAGGAAAAAACAGAGCAGGTGGGGAAGATGAATTCAGGATATGTTAAGTTTGAAATACCAGTGGGTGTTCAAAACATGATGTCTAATAGGTATCAAACAGATGTCTGAGTCTGGAATTCAGTAGAGATCTGGATTGATCATAATTATAGGCATCATTAGCACATACCTGTCAATCAGTGAGTCACAACCTTGGCTATGTGTCTGTCATGGATTGAATTGTGTCCCCCAAAAATATCTGTCAACTTGGCTGGGTCATGATTCCCAGTATCGAATGATTGTGTACCTATTTTGTAAATCTGATGCAATTTCCCTATGTGTTGTAAACTCTGTCACTACGACAAGGTTATACTGATGAGGTTTACAAGATTAGAGTGTCTTAATCCAGTCTCTCTTGAGATATAAGAGAGAAGCGAGCAGAGACACATGGGAACCTCATACTACCAAGAAAAGCAGTGCCGGGAGCAGAGCACATCCTTTGGACCTGAGGTTCCTGCACTGAGATGCTCCCAGACCAAAGGAAGACTGATGTATCACAAGGACCTTCCTCCAGAGCTGACAGAGAAAACATTCCCCTGGAGCTGATGTCCTGAACTTGGACTTGTAGCCAACTGGACTGTGAGAGAATAAACTTCTCTTTGTTAAAACCATCCTCTTGTGGTATTTCTGTTAGAGCAGCACTAGATGACTAAGACAGTGTCAGAATCACTCTGGAGGTTTTTTTTTTCTTTTTAATTTTGTTTCCTTATTAAATATGTCCAGAGCTTTTTCCCTACTAATATTAGGAGAATGTGATATCCTTTAAGTAATGGTAAAATTCATTGAAGTTGAGGAGATAAAGGGTTTTATTGTTTTGTGTTTTGAAAAGCATTTCAAGAATGGCAAAAGCTGCAGACGTTATCTTTTACTAAGTGGTAACCAAATAATTTGATAGGATTTGTAGTCCTTCTTCCTGTACCCCAAGTTTCAAAATCCATTTCACACTAGCAAACTTCAAATTTGCATTTCAAAGTCTAAGAAATAGATTAGCAACTTATCCATTAGCATTCATTCAAAACCCTTTGAAATACAGCTCAAAAATGGTTTTCAAACCCCCAAAACTATGGCCCTAAGACACCCCTCTGACTTGGAACTGCAGCCATTCCAGAAACCACCTGCCAGCCATGCAATGGACAGGCCTACAAACAATAACACCTGTAAAGAACGTGCTCCGTAGAACAAATAATTACACAAGACCAAAAGGGCAACATGTGCCCAAAAGAAAAGATGAGAAGGCAGAAGTGGTAGGAAAACCAGACAAAAGGAAATGGGGAACCCAAGGCGGAAATGGGGAGTGCTGACACAGTATGGGGATTGCAACCAATTGCATGGAACAGTTTGTATACAATTTGTTGAATGGGAAACTAATTTGCTCTGCAAACTTTCACCTGAAACAGTAAAATATTTTAAAAATCTTAGAAAGGTACAATATTGAAAACTATGTATATTTAAAAAAATTTAAAAAGCAGTTTTCAGTTATTCATAGGAATTCCTATTGCCCATTAACTTCTGATGAGCTGTGTTTTCTCATTTGGAGAAACGAGGCCTTTGGCAGAACTGTTCCTTGATTTTAATGTGTCAACTGGCTAATTTCATGATCTCTATATTTGTATTTTTATCATTCTAAGAAACAATAATCAATGAAGTAAAGCACAAGGTTATCTTTACAAATTCTCTCCCTACCCCTAAATCAAGACTTCACTAAATCCTGTAATTAGTCAACAAAAGTTGTAGTATGTTGAACTTCATACCCCTCAAGGAGCAAAGAACAATAAATCATTCAAGGGCTAAAACAAGCAAAAGTTAAAATGTTAAGAGTGGGACTTACTGATAAAGATTAAGCATTGGCAATTTGGAATCTAGCTCACCTGAATCCAGAATTTAGATTTTTCTCTGCATTTTGGCCCATCATCTTGGTCCACTTACAAAAGTAGACATTTAGAATAAACACACACATTCCTGTTGCACTCCCAAATATAAATGAATATTTATAAAATATACATGTCTATTACTAATTCAACCATTCCTAATGCTGCTTTTTAGGCTGAACCATTATTAACAGAAATTACAGAACTAAAAGGTCCGAAAGCATGTGACATTATGCATTTGTCAAAACCCACAGGACTGTACAACAGTGAGCCCTAGTGTTTAACTATGGACTTTAGTTAATAGTAACAATGTATCAATATGGGTTCATGCACTGGAACAAACGTACCACAGAAATGCGAGATGTTAATAATTGGAGGAACTGCCCCAGGAAGAGGTGTATATGGGAATGCTCTGTATTTTCTGCATAATTTTTATGTAAACCTAAAACTCCTCAAAAAAAAAAAAAAGTAGTCTATTAAGAAAAAAGGAAAAAAAAGTCCTAAGAGACCTTCTCATCCAACCCATTGGTTTTACATACAAGAGAGCTGAAGCACAAAAGCATCAGTCAAATCGACTAGGCTGCAAAGTGGTAGACCAGTCAAATTGACTGCTGCTTTTAGATGCATTGGTGGATGATAGCAACAACAATTACAAGGTTTCAAGAATTTCCACTTTAATGCTGGTCTTTCAAATCAGGAGATGTTGCTGGAAAACAGCCCCCATTTCCACCATCCTCATCTTTAAAGACCTAGTCTTCGTGGAAAGAACAGAGGCTGTGAAACGTAGATTTCCTCAACTCCTCCACTCCTAACAGATCTCTCTTCACCGTTTCTCACTTACCTCTTCATTTCCTATCATAAATGTTTAGGTTCTGTGATAACTTTTAACGGCTCCAAAGGTCCCTCTTCACTCTTTCCAAGATTAATCTCCCATCTGATTTCCTTAATATATTCCCTCCCAGATTTTATTCCATTATTTAACTGCTCCCTCACGTCTTTAACATTTCCCATTGTTCTTTCCTTAGTCTACAAAAATACTGATCTCTGTATCCTTACCTAAGTAAATAATCCTGCCATCCCATCCCATCTTCAGCATGTTCTCCCTCCTCTTCTTCATCACAATTCACTGAGAAGAGCCCGCACTGTCTTAGTTTCTATTTATTCACTGATCCAATGCAATCTTACTCCGAACCCCTATTCTACTCCTACAGAAAATACTCTTGGAAATATCAGCAGTGATCCAATTGTCAAATTTAAAAGCTTCTCTTTAATTATCCTATTTAACTATGAAATTTGAAAGGTCTGGCCACTGCCTCCTACTTTTTTGGGATTCTTCTACCAGACTATGTTACTCACCTTCTTGAGCTTCTGCTCAATCTTCAAATATTGGGCTCCCCTGTAATTTTATTAATTCATTTCTTCTCTCCCCATAGTCAAATCTTTTAACTATCTTAGAATATATAATGAATGCGTGCCCGAGTGTGTGCTTTATTTCCACTTCAGACTTTTCTCCCGAGTTCTAGTTCTCTAAGTGCCTACTAGTTATATTCAACCAGATGTCCCACACTTTCATATTCAATGTATTCAAAATTGAAATCATCTTTCCCTCCCACCATCACCCTACTCCTCCTTTGATACTCACCTTTTCAGTTAGTGATATCAATAAACAGGAGGGGGAAAAATTCTTTCCTTCTCTTCCGATCATTTTATCACCAGTTTACTTCAGCTTTGTCTCTCCTATCTACCCTGGTCCTTCTTTCCCATCCCCAAGGAATAAGGCAGGCCCTTAGTTCTTACCTAGAGGACTGACTGATACCCTTGCCTCTGGTATCCCCTCTTCACTATATGGTATAGCTATCTCAAACATGAGCCATAATCATAAATCATTTTCTTGCTTTAAAAAAAACCTTATAGGGGAACTATACAATTAAAATTCAACCCATGGCACGACATATAAATTTCAATTTGGTTCCATATTAACCCACATTCTCAGTTTCCTCTTTATCCATAAGTGTTTTCCAGTCACATGTCAGTTCATGCAATTCCCTTTACCGGGCATGCTCTTTAATTCCCTTTTGCATGTATCGAACACTTTATTCAATCTTTCAATGTATCACCTCCTCTGTGAATAACATTCTGAAGCTACCTGGCAGAACACATCCTCTGAATGTTATGACCCCATAGTTCTTTACACACCTCTACTATAGCACTTACAAATAATTCTGTTTTGTGGTGATTAACTCCTTGAGAGTAGGAATCTTGTGAGGGCTAGGATATTGTTCATTCATATAGTACCTGGGACATTGTTAGGCCCTCAACTATTTGTGGAACTCATAATGGAAAATTTTTGTGTAGACCCGTGAGGCCTCATCTCCTCTATACTCCCAGGCGACAAACATGACATAAAATGATATACTGACAGAAAAAGTTTAGTGAGAGCTTTAATGACACAAAATGTTTAGAGCTACAAGTTATACATGTATTGTAAACTGTATATAATGGTACAAAGTGCTAACTAAATAGATGAAGAACGCATAATCACTTTGGCTCAGTTATTCCCAATAATTTCAACAACTGGTTCACTTAAAAAATCAACTCACTGGCTGAGTTCCCAATTTTCATTTTTTATAATGGTAAATATTTTTACTGCAATCAAGATAACGTGTTACATTTTTTAATGTGCAAGTTTGCACACTTTTGCTCATGAATCTACTTACAAATAGTTTAAGCCAGTTTTCATCAAACATGAGAAAAATCAAGCCTTCCTTTTCATCTCCAATTGTAAACAGGTGTAAAGCTTTTAAAACATTAACCTTAAAATTTCAACTGTTAATTGTGGTTCTCCCTTCCAATAATACAATCTGTTTCTGTTCAATGTAAATCTGGGTAGGAGTCATAAACATTCATTCCATATATTAGGGCTACCAATAAATACTGCATCATTTCATCTTATGGTTAAGTTCTACTGTGATTATGTATTCATTTTTTAAGATTCCATAATTCCACAGATACTTTAAGAAAAAGGGTAGAACTGAATTTATTTTTAATATTGAAAAAAAAAATACACCCCAAGTTCTAATCATACCACCAATACAATCACTACAGAATTTGTAAAGAAGGCAATGTGGTGACTATAAAAAGTTGCTTTTACTTTAAGTATAATTCTTTTCTCTCCCATGATGCCAATTGTAGTACAAAGTAAGGTGTATCTATTTAGTTCTCTTAACTTTTCAATTTTATTCAGGCTTTTCAAAATCAGAGGACATCAAATTTACTTTCTTCCAAAAGAGATTCAAATGTGGACACTTGAAATAAACAGGTTACAGAAGGCAAATCGAGTGACCAGGTTTAAGATTAATATAGAAATAAGGTAAAATAAAAAGATATCCAAAATTATTCAGACATCAAATGTTAGAAAAAAAGAAAAATAATTCAGAAAAGGATTTTGGATATATCATCTTTCTTAAAGACAAGCAGCTGTATTTTTGAAAAAATATATTTGAAATTAATTTTTTGTTATTTTCTAGTATAACATCAATTTGCAAAACTTGATGTGAAAGAGTAAAGAGTTTCTGAAAACTGGCAAACCTGGATGTCGTAGTGTTTTTATTCAAGTTAACCTGATGCGCCTTATTTAATGAACAGATTGCTAGCTTTAAAATTAACAATGTTTCTCTTAAATATTCAACAGTAATGTCTATATCATAAACAGTAATTATTTAAATATAAAACATATAGTAGTAGTATCCTTCAAAGCCACGCTATGTGTTCTGAAATCCAATAAAATCTACTTGAAGTAACTGATAATCCTGATGCTTTCTAACAATTTGGTCCTAAAGCTTCACATTTTAGAGAAAGAAAAAAAGTGTGTCACTGAAGGAAGAAGTTGCTGAGAGCACTGGAGTTTCAGCAGTTTAACATGACTGAAAAGATGGCTGCATGAGAAAATCACCAGTGCCTGCAGAATGACAGCAATCACCTTGGGAAGACTGTACAGTAAACAATAATAATATGAGATCAGAAGCAAACAAATGGCATCTTTTCAGAATTCTGTCGATTGTTCCCATGACCCTAGTCTGTTTCTGAGTTGCCCACATGCTTGGAATAATTCTGAAATTACTGTCTTCAGAGTTTAAAGGCTTTAGAGTATAGGTGATGCTTCCTAAAACAAGAAGCCTATATTTACACACAAATTGGAACTCATTCCAAAGCCTCTTAGAGAAAAAAAGAAATAAAAAAAATGTAAAGAAAATTAAGAAAAATTCACATGCAGCTAAAAAACATAAAAATACCAAACATACACAAAAATCCCAAAGCAATTTCATATATTTCTAGGCCTGAGACATTCCTTATCAGAAACAAAGATTCTACATGATAGAAAAGACATTACAATATACTAGTATTAAAATCTGCTGATGTGTTTTAGTTCTTATTCTATTTCGTATCTATTATTTGTATAGCCTGCCTCCTACAAACTAGAAGGCTCTATTAGGAGGCTCAGACAAAAGGCGGCTCCAAAGCTGGTTTAAAATAATTTTTTTATTGCCCAGGATTTTTTTTTTTAACTTGTGTCTTTTTTGTTGTTGTTGTTTTTGTCTGTTTTTATTTTCTTTTGTAATAACTATAAATTCAAGTTTGGGGAAGCTTGCCTTTGTCTTGAAAAAAACAAAGCTTTATTATCATTTGCTAACCTGATCTCATTTGAGCAGAGGGACGTAGTTATCTTGCAAGAGTAAAATTTATACCATCAATGATGCAGATCTAAGTCTGGTGCTGACTAAAAGGAGACAACAGCATTGTCGACAAAATTATAATCTGCTGGTGGCATTTGCAGAAAAGAAGCCCTTGCAAATTTCTAAACAACAGTAAACTCTGTTAGGAAATTCTGAAGTGTCTTACAGGCAAAAAAGGGAATGAGGTTAGTAAAATGCCTCAACAGAGTTTGAATAAAATACTGGATTTTGAGTTACTGGAACTTGGATATGTAAAAATAGGGTGGTAGGTTGTGTCATGCTTACAGTGGTCTCAAGTTCAAATAAACTAATGTGACAATAACACCACTTCACAGGTCACACGCATTTCCAGGGGCTTTTCTTTCCCTCAGTAGGTGCTGGCAGAAGATGTGCTCAGTCGTTTTCCAATATAGATGCTGAAAGGAAACAGAGTGCATCATGTTTCATCTGTTTCAATAGTTCCACACTAGTTTGTCCACATGTTGACATCTACTTGAAAACTGAAATTTTCAGTCCTTGTAAGAGGCTCTAAAGGTATATGTGCAGAGTTCCCTAATATCCTGAAATTATTACTGTAACTTACTTAAAACCAGTTACGAGCCAGTCAACCTGGTTTTATATAATAATGTTTGTTAAGGCTACTGGCTACTGGACAGCACAAAGGTGGTGATTAAACAAAGTCAAGTCAGATCCCACCAGAGTAAAACACAGTCAACTGCCTTTGAGATGTTTATTTTTGGAAAACAAAAAGTTCTGTTGGTATCTCAGATACAAAATATAGGAACACGCCTAATGATTTTGGTGCTCTGCATAAGAAAAAATTTATAAAGCTGCCCATGCTTTAAAGAGGGTTCTTACTGTTTTAACTCTTAAGGATTAAGGGTCTGTTATCACTTTTCCATGCCAAATGTTAAGTGTTTTTACCCCTAAGATAATTAAGCAGAAGAGAAGTTAAGGAAAACAGGGAACTAGATACATCTCCCAGTTTAATAAAAGCAACCAGCCATTTTTTAACCCTCTTTTCTGCTTTCATCTATAGCAACACTTACATTTATTTCCACAAGAGAAACAGGCTGAAGGTTCATGAAAGGAAATGGTATCACAATATATAAAAACCAACACCTCTGGAGGGCAAATGAACTACTGTGCAGTCAACACTGTGGAGAAATTTAAACTCCTACCCCTTCCCCACACCAACCCTCATACATTCACACGTTCCCCTTCCTCTAAAGATACCTTCCATTTTACGGTTTCTGATTACTGTCCTTGCCCTCACAAAAGCAGATCAAGTGCCCAAAAAAGACAAAAGGGGTGTATCTGATATGCTGAACTTCTTAAAGGGAAGGTAAAGGATGATGTATCTTTTCCATATTATATACAGAAAATGATCCACTGGGCATGATTAAAGACTATAACACATATGTCCTGAAAAAAAATTAAGTTACTTTTTAACTCCTAAAATCTTTCAACAACATATTTCTTCGATTGTTCAAATCAAAATTTAAAAAAAAAAAATTAAAAGATATGCTTGAAAAATTAATTTTAGAATAAGTGAAAACCCTACAAAGTTAAGAGAATAAAAAATAACACCCATAATTAACCTACCAATGTGACTCAAGGACTATTCAAAGTAATGGTAGGAAAAAAAACTTCATATCAACCCCAAAATTTACACACTGAAGATTAGTTTACTTTAAAATTTAGTTTATCTTGAACAATTACAAACAAAAACAACAACCAAAGAAAACTCAAAAAGAAAAAAACAAAATAGAAAAGTTCACTTCAAAATTAACATTAAGGGGATTAACATGAACATCTTATTTCCAAATAAGAAAAAACCCTATTATTAAAAAATGCTTATCGGTAGACCAACAGTATGTCAACTTTAATAATTCTTTTAAGTTCACCCTATCTGCACTAAAACCTTAAAAGCAAAGTTAATACAAACTGCTATCACACATACTTCTTACATATGGAGATAAGACATGAAGACAAAATGAATGGAAAAAAACTTAAGGAGTTTACCGGTACTTACCCTAGCCCCAAAGCCAAAACGTGAGAAACGAAGAGAGATGGAATGAACACCTTAAGAAATTCTGCAGAGAAGATACCCCCTTTCTTCATGGCTCCACTTTTTCTCATGCTTAAAGAAACAGAACGTTTAGGGTGCCTGAAGTGGAACTCCCTGGAGAAAGAAATTCAGAGGTAGGTGTCAGAAATGCATTTGCTGAAAATACCTTGGAATTGTCAGGTACACTGCATAGAAGACTGAAATAGATCAGGTGTGCCCATGAAAAGAAACATGTAAGAACTTACTTAGGTGGAATGTTTTCAGGTCTACTGGACCAGTCAGATACCCACTCTACACTTTTCTTCAAAGTCTCAACTTCTTTCTCTCCTTCTGTAGCTTCTTCTTCTGACTGTAAAGAAGAATTTAAACTTTAAATTTAAAAAAAGGAGACCAATTCTTCCTAACACAAAGATAAACCTGGACAGAAATACACTAAATATACTAAAATTGAAAGGTTGTACACCATTAATTTTTATATAAGGGTCTCTATGAGTCGGAATTAAGTCAATGGCAATGGGTTTAGTTCTCTGTGAAATCGTTGTCCCGGGAAGGTACCTTTAGATAGTCCCGTTTACTGTCAAAATCAAAATGAAATCCCTGTGTATTTTTGCTATCCTGGTAGTTGTTTAATTCTGCTAAACTTGGCAAATTCCACCAAATTATACAACGTAGCATTTAGAATTAAGCTTTTTCTTTTGAGTGTTGAGATTACTCAGAATCATGAGTTGGCTCTCTGGAGTAACACTGAAAACATTAAATCAGAGATAACAATTTACTTTCAGATCTGTTTGTGTATACACAATGTGTGATTATATTCAACAGATTGCACTTCTGTTTACAGTTTCCAACTCTGGTTTTATATGTCTCTCTTTAAAACTGCTCAAAGATTTAGGTTGCAGTTTTTGAACTTAATATTTGAAGTTAATATTTAATACCTTCCAACACAATGAAAATGTAGTAATATATTCTTTTCAAGATGATATACTTTTCTCTCACCTAACTGAAGCAAAATTATCTTCGGACTAATATTAAAAAAAATATCCTCAGATAAGTTTAGAATGCTTACCTTAAGAATAAGGACTGTAAGCTCTCTCATTTATTATCTCCCTGTACATATGGGGTCACCAGGAGTCGAAATCAATTGAATGCCAACTAACAACAACAACAACTTACTTTTATTAATCCTAAATTTGCCATTTTCAGGTTGCCTTCCAATTCTTAGGATTTCAGAATATTGCAAAAATGCACTTAATTCAAGTGTATAAGATTCACACTGTTAACTGAATTAATAACCCTCTCTCTAAGCCTACATCTATTCATACAGACAATTCTGATCATTTTAGCCTGTTTGTATATGCAAGTCCCTTATCTTGTAATCACTTTATTTTTTATTCTCTGGCCCACCTCGAGTTCTCTTAGGTCTCTAAACAGGGTTATTAAACTGTACACTGTGGTTTATGTACAGCTAAACCACAGTTTTACAAGAGGGAAAAGCCAGCATTTTCAGTCCGATTCAAAAACACCTTCCAATGATATCCAACATTCCACTGGCCTCTTTGGTCTCAGAAGCACACCGCGAAAACATCTTTAGGGAACAATCTACAGTCTGTTTTCTCCTACAGAACTGAGACTGTAGAAAAACTAGCACTGTAAAAGGATAGTTGGAGTGGTCTTTTTTCTAAATGAATCACCTTAGGCTTTCCCATACCACAATTCAACCAACTGTATTTCAGTTCATTGTCATGATCTTGTGAGCTCCCCTGAGATCAATCCTGTTCATTTTAATAGAAGGAGCAGGGTCACACACTCAGATCTGGTTTCAATCATGGCTCTATCACTTATTTGTTGTGTGATCCTAGATAAATAACTTAATTACAACAAAGTCTCACTTTTCCTATTTGTCCATGGGGGATAAGCTCATCTCTTCACTGGACTAAAAACATTTAATTGAAGTGGTAAACTTTTTTTTTTTTTTTGTAAATAAATTTAGCACCTAGAGCATATTCAATAAATGTTGGTGCCTTTCCCTTCCTCCTCCTAGAAAAGTGTGAAAATGCCATATATTCCTCTTATAGGGCACATATGAAAATATTCAGTAAGAACAGTACCATGACAGTTCTTTGTTCACTGTTTTTAACTGTTCGTTATTGCTAAGCTTCTCATTAATGAAAAAAATCCATCCTCTTAAGTCCCAAAGTAATTTTTAAATTATTTCTTCATTTTAAAAAAGCAATGTAAAAGGCTTTTTGAAAGTCTAAAAAAATGACACCTACTGATTTCTCCCTTACCCAAAGTCTCACTCTAGCAGATCTAATATTTTTCTTACAGGAGTCAGACTGGTTTTCAACATTTAACCTTGTTTAAACTGACTGAAAATTCACTGATACTATAGCTTATCCCCGGCTTGATGATAATGTTTTTTTTAGTTAGTTCTTCCTGAATAGGGGTCATACTGGCAATTCTACCACAATCTGAAAGAGAAGTCAGAAATCTTACATGTTCTCTCCAGAATTTCATGAATTCCTTTGGAATACTAGGGTGGCTGCAGTCAGCTCCAGAATTCCATTTAAATTCAATAAGTTTAACTGTATACCTGCCACTCCACGAGCCAGGACAGCACTTATCAAAGTGCTCCGTTAGGTTATTAGGTAAATTTTTTTTGTGGGGGGGAGCGAAAGGAGACTACGGTCAAATAAGCTTGGGAAACACTTGGTTTAATTAAACAGATTTCTTTACTGTAAGAATTTTCAGAGCCTGTAAAATCAGCGATCAATCATGGGAAAGGTACAGGACCAGGCAGCATTTTGTTCCGTTGTACACAGGGTCACCATGAGTCAGGGGTCAACTCAATGGCAGCTAATAATAACAAATATGCTACTAAGTACTGTCACTATTAGGGTACGAGGGTTGGGGAGCCTGGGGGCTGCATTATTTTCTACTTATTTGACTTCAGAATTCTGTTACAGAGATTCCCACTGAGTAAATGTTCCTCAGAACACATTTTGTGACCTTGACTAGGACAATACCTGTTTCACTTTTTCTATTTGTAAACTCAAGAAACTAACCTGGAATACTGGAATGATAAAAAAACAAAACAAAAAAAAAAACTCGTTGCCGTTGAGTTGATTCTGACTCATAGTGACCATACAGGACAGAGGAGAACTGCTCCATAGGGTTTCCAAAGAACGCCTGGTGGATTTGAACTGCCAACCTTTTGGTTAGCCGCCGAACTCTTAACCACTATGCCACCAGGGTTTCCACTGGAATGATACATACAGGAATTTCCAATTCTTTTAGGGCAACAAATCCAAAAATTCTTAGTAGAGAAGGAGCACAACAACGATTAAATAAATTCCAAAGTCAAAAACTGAATTACTTAAAACAGCTTCAAACTATTTTTATTAAAAAGTCTTCTTATTCTTTAATATATTTAGCAAAACATACTTCTATTTCTTAAAAGATATTTTGCATATTTCCTATTTCTTTATTATAAATCAGAAAAATAAACACACACACACCTGAGAGCTATGGTCCCTGCTGGTATGCATTTCTACATCAAACATAATCTGTCCATCTTGTGGGGAAGGGCTACAGGAGAAAAAATATAGCCATTAGTTTTAATTCTCATCTTGTCAAATAATTAGCATCTACTGGAAATTAGAAAATTAAAAGTTATAGCAGTATGACTTTAAAAAGCAGCAACTCAGAAAGATCTGTACATCATAACCTCATACAAGGGAATCAGTATTAAGTAGCTAAATGAAATAGAGCACTCTTATTCCCAAAATTCTTTGAAATTATTTTAGTGTTGATGAATTCCTTCATAATGATAAACTTGCAAAGGAAACACTAGCTGAAGACAGAAGACTGTCATATTTTCTTATTTTTACTATTTTCCAATAAATGTAAAATCATTTTCAAGTTCAGAAACCTAATTTGGGGGTATTTTTCTTAAAGTTCTTCCATCAGAAGACAGAGCCAACATGGCACTATAGACAGAAGCACCATACCATCCCCCTGCAGCAAAGACCTAAAAAACTAACTAGAACAGATACAAACGTCAATCCTGGAACCCTAAGTACCAAATGAAGGAATAAAGAACTCGGTCAAGCACCAAACAGAATAAGAAACTGACAGAGAACAGAGAACAAGGAGAGCTACGAAGTGGAAGTCTCATACCAGCTAACACGGTCAGGTTCATCATCTTGGGCTGTGGTAACCAAAGAACTGAGACAGGGATTACAGGAAGGCAACTTTACGGAGCTCCCAACAGGAGACAGAGTGCCTGGCAACCAGGGATACATGCTTTCCCATCTCACACCCTTCTTCCTGTACAAGGCCTCTGCCACTTGCCAACGGGCCAGAGTCGCTCAGCCAGAGAGATAGCAGTTCACTGCCGCCCAGATTCGCCATCTTGGATTTCAGCCACCAAAGACTGCAGACAGGGAGTTTGGGAAAGCAACTCCACGGAGCTTCCAGCAGGAGACAGAGCTCCCAGTAATCAGGGATACATGCTTTCCCACCCCCCATCCTTCTTCCCTCTATGTGGCCTCCACTGCTTGCTATGGTTGTGCAACAGGAGAGACACTAACTCACTGCTGCTGGGGTCCGCGCCACCCCCACCAGCCAGCCCCTTCGGTGCGATTTGTTTGTTTGGGTTTTTTGTTGTTGTTGTTGTTGCTTCTTTCTCTCTCCCTTCCTTCCTTTCTTTTCTCCTGCTCAGCTAGCCCCATGTGCCATCCCCTCCCCTTCTTGATGGGCTGTGATATTTTGGTTGGTTTGTTTGCTCTGTTCTTTTTCTTTTTCTTTTTGCACTGCCCCCAGCCCAGCCCCACTGCCCCCAGTTTGTGCTGCAAACTACCCATCCCCTCCACCATCAGTGGACCTGCCCTGCTGCGCCACAGCTGAGTGATCAGCCCTGCATACCTGGACAAGGTGGTGAGAAGTACTGTGTCCATAGGTGAGCAAGCAACAAAACACATACAGCCTGCCTACCCAGACATAACCAAATAAAACAGAAAAGCAGGATGAAACAATCAAATCTACAATCAATAAACGAAGAAAATAATTCCTAAATGTCCTGGAGACAGCAGACAATATCAAAACATATTAAAAAAAACAGGAGAGGATGGCTCCAGAAAGCAACCAAAGTAAAACATCAGATGACCTTCTGCTAGAAGAAAAGAAACTGGAACTACCTGACAGGGAATTCAGAACTCTAATACTCAGGGCTCTCCAAGAGATGAAGGAAAAATGCAGACAAAAATACGGAAAACACAGACAAAATCATGGAAAAGACAGACAAAACAACAGAAGGAACAAGGAAAATAATACAGGAACATAATGCTAAAATAAATAACTAGAAATCATATAAAAACAGCAATTAGAAATCCAAAAGATAAACAACAAGATTTCAGAAATGGACAGTGCAATACAAGGTTTTAGGAGCAAATTTGGAACAATGGAAGACAGGATGAGCGAAAATGAAGACAAATCCTTGGATACCACTTTGTTTGAGGAAAAATGAGAGAAAAGAATGAAGAAAAATGCAGAAACCCTAAGAACGATGTGGGATACAATCAAAAGGATAAATTTGTGTGTGATCAGAGTTCCATAACAGGGGGAGAAAATGGAAAACACCGAGAGGATCACTAAAAATTTGTTGACAGAAAATATCAAGAAATATCATGAAAGACAAAAAGCCAACTATCCAAGAAGCTCAATGAACCCCATATAAAATGGACCCCCCCAAGGAAAAACAACAAGATATATCATAAATTAACACTTGCTAAAACCAGAGACAAAGAATCCTGAGAGCAACTTGAGAAAAACAAAAAGTCACATACAAAGGAGAAACAATAAGACTAAGCTCTGATTACTTGGCAGAAACCATGCAGGCAAGAAGGCAATGGGATGACATATACAAAATCTTGAAAGGAAAAAAAAACTGCCAATCAAGAATAATATATCCTTCAAAACTCTCACTCAAATACGATGGTGAAATTAGGACATTTCCAGATAAATAGAAATAAAGGGAATATGTAAAAACCAAATCAAACTTAGAAAAATTATTAAAAGGAGTCCTTTGGTTAGAGAACCAACAACATCAGACAACAACTTGAATCTAGCCCACAAAGACAGCATCAGCCAGCTATCAACCTAGATAATGAACTCCCAAGGATAAAACAAAACTAAAAAATATACAACAGGGAACCAGACGTCAATCTGTAAATGACAACAATGTCAGAACATTAAGAGAGAGAATAAATAGTGTAGGTACAGAACCTTCAAATGGAGAGGAAATCAAGGTGTTATCAAGTAATAAATGACTGGTTTAAACTTAGGAAGATGGGGTAAATTTCATGGTAACCACAAAGAAAGTTAACAAACCTATTCATTAAAATAAAGAAGAAAAATAAAAAGTCTCAGTAAACACAAAATCCACAAAAACGAAAGAAAAGGAAAAAAAACACACAAACAAAAGTAATTCAGCACAGAAGAGTAAGAGGAATAAAGAAAATGTGAGCACCACAAAAAAAAGCACTACAAAATGACAGCAATAAACTCACACCTATCAATAATCACACTGAACATAAATGGCTTAAATGCACTCATAAAGAGATACAGAGTGACAGAATGGATTAAAAAACATTTATCCATTGACTCATCAATATTCTGTCTACAAGAGCACACCTTAGAAACAAAGACATAAATTTATTAAAAATCAAAGGATGGAAAAAAATACATCAAGCAAACAGCTACCACAAAAGAGCAGGAGTGGAAATACTAATCTCAGACAAAATAGACTTTAAAACAAAATCTACCATAAAAGACAAAGAAGGGCTTTATATATTGATTAAAGGGGCAATCCACCATGAAGGCATAACCATAATAAATATCTACACACCCAATGACAGGGCTTCAAAATACATAAATCAAAGTTCTTCCATCATTAAATAACACAACACCAGCAGTGCTCAAAGTGTGAAAAGCAGCTCTCAAAGATTCTTTCAGAGGGTCTTCCAGATCAAAATTGTTTTCGTAAGACTATTAGGATGTTGGAGCCCTGATCAAAATTGTTTTCGTAAGACTATTAGGATGTTGGAGCCCTGGTGGCAGGGTGGTTAAGAGCTATGGCTGGCTGCTAACCAAAAGGCCAGCAGTTTGAATCCACCAGCTACTCCTTGGAAACCCTATGGGACAGTTCTACTGTCCTACTGGGTAGCTATGAGTCGGAACTGACTCAACAGCAATGGGTTTCAATTTTTTTTTTTTTTTTAATTAGAATGTTATTTGCCTTTTCATTCCCATCTTCTCTGAGTGTATAGGAGTTTTTCAGAGTTTATATGATGTATGATTTCACAACAGACTGAATGCAAAAGCAGATGAGAATCCAGCTGTTTTCTATTAAGCCAGATATTACAGAGATTTGCAAAAATGTCAAACAATGCTGCTGTTCTTATTAATTTCTCTGTTTTGGTAAACTGTTATTTTTCATTGAAAAAAGTTAAAATGTAATGGGTTTATTATTATTTTAAATTAATAAATACATATTTTAAATTTTTCTGGGTTAACTTCTAATATGGTAAATAACAATATATATAATTCACATAAACAAAAGCTCTTTGGAGTTTTTAGTAATTTTTAAGAGTGTAAAGGGGTGCTGAGACAAAAAGTTTGAGAACCACTATTCTACTTATTTCAGAAATATTTGTTTTGAGATATTTCAGAGCAAATTACATAATCTTATATATGAAGCAATGGGTTTTATAAATGTATATTTTTTAAAAAAACACCGTCAAGCCAATTCTGACTCATAGCAACCCTATAGGACAGAGCACAACTGCCCCATAGGGTTTCCAAGGAGCGGCTGGTGGATTCGAACCACCAACCTTTTGGTTAGCAGCCGAACACTTAACCACTGCACCACCAGGGCTCCTAAACATATAACCTTTAATGAAAAATACAAAGTACATTCCTAGACTATATTTATTTACCAATAAATTTTTAGACAAAAACACAGGATCATAAACCTTATCTGGTACAACAGATGTGCTAAGTTACCTTCTTTATCAATGATTTCTTATGTACCCACAGCAAATCACTGGACCTTTCAGTATATGCCCCTCTCCCTCCAGCAAATGTTGTTCTTGTGTGCCATCGAGTCTAACTTATAGTGACCCTATGGGACAGAGTAGAAATGCTCCATCGGGTTCCAAGGGCTGTAATCTTTACAGAAGCAGACTGCCACATCTTTCTCCCATGGAGCAGCTGGTGGGTTCAAACTGCCATCCTTCTGGTTAGCAGCTGAGCTCTTAACCACTGCGCCATCAGGGCTCCTTCTCCATCAAATAGGGATGAAAAATACATGGGGCTTAACTTGCTCAAAGGAACAAAATATTAAGTTACCAAGAGCATGTGTACAATGTTAATGTATAGAGATGCTGGTGAAAGACTACCAATTCAAAAATAAGTAAGATCATCAGAAATGTATCAGGCTGATTAGGCCTAGAACTCTTAGACTATGATAATGGATATAAGAGATTCTTTAATGGCGGACAGGTAAGAAGAAAACTGGTTCTGTATCAAACATATTAAATATATATTTAGAAAATTTTTGTCTTAAACTAGAACTGTCATGCTAAAGCACAGGAATCTACCAGAATGAAGCACTCTTGCTGTGCTCGGTTTACTGTCATTGCGCTCACAATGATGTTGGATTCACATCTAGAGATCCAGTTAAGGCCTAGTTTTACAGAGTCATGACCAGGCCAAGGTAGTTAGAATGATAAAGTCAAGAATCCCACAGAAGCATTACTCTAATGTTATACTCTTCTTACCACTGGCACCAATCTCACTTATAATAATATAAACTTTTCACTGGTAAATTGTTTATTACTTTTAACAATTTGGAATGCATTACAGTGCTAACCATGGCATATATTAGGATCACCTAGGGAGGTTCTAAAATATTCTGATGTCTCTACCTGATCCCTGATGACTAAATGAGAATCTCTAGGGATGGGTTGCAAGCGTCGGTATTTTTTAAAGTTCCCTGAGTGATTCTAGTGTGCAACCAAGGTTGAAAATCCCTACCACAGAATGGAACACAAAGCAAAACACATAGGGGTTATCTGCTACAACCAAAGCAGTGACAAAAATACATCTATGGGATAATTTTAATTGAAAATATGCATACATCAGCTCTGGGACTAATATCCAACAATCCTAAAACTTTTCTGCCTACAAGAAATACTTCTCAACAACTGCAACTATAAAGATGCGTGACAGTTCAAACAACATGGATTTTGAAGATATGTTTAAACACTAAAGTGCGTTAATCAGATATCCTAGGAGAGTATTACTGAGCTGGAGTTCTATGCCTCCTCTGAAAGATAACCAGTTACCCAGAGCCTGAAGACACATATGCTGAGGGACAGGAAAGTGTTCAAAAGCATTCACCATACCTCTCATCACATGTTTAGAAACCTAAACTTAGAGACGACAATGGGAAGGTGAATCCATACTTAATCACAAGTATACTACAACCATAAATGAAGTAATATGGCCAGAAAAGCAAATGGTAATGTTTTCTGTGCTCAATGACAGCACTATATGAACAAAAGGTCAATGGACACACTGGTACCAATGATCAAGAGTCGTGTACTTGGATGTACAGTAAAAGCCTTATCAATAGGCCCATAACAAGCAGAAATCTGCAGAAACCAGTGTATCAGCAAGTCCCATAACATAAATATAATATAAATCTTCATTTGTAAAGACCAACTACTAATGCTGTAGCTACTGGAATCAATGGCAAGCTGCTCAGAAAGAGCCAGCTGCTATAGCTCTGCTTATGACAACGGCCATCTCAGGCTGTAAGAAGCACAGGACAAGTGAGAGATGAGACAGAGGTGGAGGGGGTGCACTGTGTACCACAGAGCCAACAAACCATTCCTCTGGCTGCCTTGGTAACAATACTGGATTATAAGACAAGCAGGAACTTCAAGCATGATTTAACTCATGTTTCTCTTTTTACTTTTTCTGATAAGTCATAATTCATGCTATATACAAAATTTTTACAAAGTACAAAAATATTCAGAAACAGAAAATTATCATCCATAAGTCTATGCCCCAGAGACAAGTATTAACATTTTTAAAAAGTTTCTTTAATCTTCTTCCCATGCATTTGCATCTTCTAAATGATTAATATCAGTTAACTCTTAATTAACCAGAGCATAATTCAGTATATCATAGTGTTATGAGTTTGCCAAACAGTATAGCTATTACTATACTGAGAATTTTTAAATATATCACAAGGCTACTTAATACCTAATCTCTCTGGGGGAAAAAAAAAGTTTACACTAAAAAATAAATTAATGACTTGGTTTCACTCTATTTGTACTTAAATCTTTTACCCTAAGTAGTCCTTAATCAGTGGAATTAGTGGAACATAGGAAAATGAGGTCTGAAATAAAACTTCCTCTAAGGAAACTGAATGGCCTTCAAAAGTAACTATTTTTACACAGCTTAGTTGGTGCTTCCACTGTGAAAATATTGCTATAACTTGAGTTAACTTGCAGTTTATATGACTCAAACATTTACTAACTGTTTACTACGGCCAGGGCCATTACTGTGAAGGGTATGAAGAAGATGAAAACATGACCCTTTCCCTTCAGAGCCTCACAATTTAGAAGGGAAAACAACTACACAAAAAAGTAACTGTAATTCAAGGCAGGCTGTGATCTGTGTAATAGATAGGGGTACAAAGTACAAAGGAAAACGAGAAAGTTAGAGTACTTTTGTAAATATATATTTAGCTACTGAATTTTACACTGACAAACATCTAAAAATAATTCAATCAGAATAAGAAAATGAATTTAATCTGAGAAAAATCAATGGGAACTTAAAATACTTGTCAGTCAACTGTCTGATTTAAATAAGCGTGTTGCAATAAATCAGGAGTCTTATTTTGTTAAATTAAAAATTGAAGCAAACGAATTTTAGACAAGCTAAAATTCATCTTGCTAATGGGAATTAACCTTGTAAAATCAAAACTCATTTGGGCAACCCATCTGTTTCCAGAATTCCACCAAAATATGGATCTTACTTACCTGTCACAGTGAGAACTGCCCCTTGAACTACTCTGTCCTGATTCATGTTGTGCATCCAAAAGAATCTTCTCCATGTCTCCATTGTGGATAGAGGATGAAGAAGGTACATGTTCTAGTCCCCCATTTTTCCCATTGCCATTATCATTGCCATTGCTGCTGTTCATCGGCAGCTCCACCCAGGAACCTGTTGGACAAGTCAGATAAGTTACCTACAGCAGAAATGAAATCTGTCGTGTGCACACAGATGTGAATATGGTGAATTCAGATAAGAATTGTGACTTGCCTCAAACCAACGCAAAAGCATTCTGAAAAAAATAAACAAGCAGCAGTAAAAGTCTAAAAGTCTATACAGTTTTGTTCCTAAAGTACATGCAGTCATTCAATTTAGAACAAGCTGGAACTCTAAAATTCATCTTAAAAAAAGTCTCTAGCCATTTGTCTAGTTAAACCTTAGTTTATGTACAATCAATAATAACTTTGCTTTGAGGTCGCTTTTCAGAAAATAGTTACTTTACCACAAGATAGGCTACTCACCTTTAATTTTTAGGATTATATATATACATATATATATACACACTATAATATACATATACATATATATAACTGTGTATATACGTACATAAACACACATACATACAGATATTCCATAGTCTACCTCAGCTATTTAATCATGTGCTGTCCACAAATGAAATAAACATATGGCTTATAAATTTGTAAGGGTCATCTAAATAAATTAACAACTACATACTAATTAGCACAAACAACTGAGAAGCTCAAGAAGGAACTTAAATACAATCATAAAAATTTCAATTTGTGTACAAATCTAGAGCATAAAATATATACAGCTGGCTTTTAACTGAGGTGGCAATGCTAAAAATTCTGAAAAAAGCTTTAGCTCTACCCCACTAATTTCTTTTCCTTTATACCTCACTTTTCCTATTCTTTCTCCTTTTTCTATACACTAAGCATACCTTGTGAACTTGTCTCTTTTCTCTTCTTTCCCACAAGTTCCTACTTTCTAGAGTTTTCATTAAGCCTTGCTGGTTTCAGGGAAAAAACAAGTATGCATCTGCTACAGGCAGACATTAATTTTTCTTAGGCAGATAGTCCAAGGGGGTGGAGCCACAAGAAAAAAGAGAGGTGGCATTGGTAATCTGGATGTCTTGAAAATATTTATTGGTCCAATGAGTTTGCTGGTGCTTTAATTTTGATAAGAATCGATAACAGCAGCCAATAAACTTCACAACAAAAAGAGGTATGGTGTATTTTCTTCATAATTTCCATTCCCTACAATAAATTTTGTTTTAAAAAATATAAGTTAAAACCAAGCAGTTTGGTGATGCCATTCCTTTAAACTCCCAGCAGAAGCATTAGAGAGTTCCCTGCTGAACAGTCTTCCATCAGTAAATCAAAATAATCATCAAAACAGGCTCAAACCCTAAAATGCACTCTACACAAGGGGCTAACTATACCAGACCCAGAACTGAACTCAGTATCATCCTTACATGAAGGAAAAGCTCAAAGGTTGACTTGGTTAGAAATACGGCTCCACCAAGATGTACAATCTTCTGAGTTTCAGGTTCTTCATTTGTAAAACAGTCAATAACACAGTATAAGTAAAGTACCTACCTTACAGGGCTGGTGTAAAGATTAAATGCAGTAACACACATAATGTGCCTGCTGTTGTTGTTGTTAGCCACTGTTGAGTCAGTTCTGACTCATAGCGACCCTACAGGACAGAGAAGAACTGCCCCATATGGTTTCCAAGGAGCGACATGGTTAATTCGAACTGCCGACCTTTTTGGTTAGCAGCTATAGCTCCCTGTAACTCTTAACCACTGCACCACCAGGGCTCCAGATAATGTGCCTAGTAAGTAGGAAATGCTGTTACATGCTAGTTAAAAGAATTTTTATTTGTAACATACTTAGAAAAATGTATTTGCTAAATAAAAATTAAGTTATCCTTTCTTCCTTTTTATCCATTTACGTCAGCCCCAGTGGTTGTCCCAGCCCTGTATCAGCTGCTGTCAAGTGGACCTGACTCATGACAAACTCACGTGTATTAGAATAGCACTGTGCTTCACAGGGTTTTCAATGGCTGATTTTCAGAAGTAGAGCACCAGGTCTTTCTTCTGAGGTGCTTCTGAATGGACTTGAACCTCCAATCTTTTGGTTAGCTGGGCGCATTTACTGTTTGCACCACCCAGGGACTCCGTCACAGCCCTATAATCACTACCAATTACTTGAGACTGCACTGCCAAACAACAAAGTTGTATGACATCTCCATAGTCTAGCTCAATATACACACAAAAATGGACACTGACTAGATAGAAATAAAAATGGATCAACAAATTCAACTAGCAAATTTAAGATAGACCTAACATTGAAAATAAGTTAATATTTGGAGTGCCTCTGTGTGATAGTTAATGTTATGTGTCAACTCAGCTAAGCCATGATTTATGTATTATGTAGTCACCTCCATGATGTGATCTGATGTGATCAGTCAATCAGTTGCAAGGGTTTCCCCTGGGAGTGTGACCTGCACCCGATATATATATATATATATATATATATATGGACGTTCTGACAAAGCTCGCCTACTTGTTCTGGATCCTGTTTCCGGCTCATTATCATCTGAACTCCAGTTCTTGGGACTTGAGCCAGCAGCCTGTCATCTGATCCTACTGACTTTGGGATTTGCCAGCTCCTCAGCCCTGTGAGCCAGCAGCCTGTCATCTAAACTGCTGACGTTGGGATTCGTCGGTTTCCACAGGCCTGTGAGCCAGCAGCCTGCCATCTGACCTGCCAATTCTGGGTTTGTCAGCCCCTGCAACCACATGAGTCAGGAGAAGTCTCCAGCCAACGCCTGAAACACAGACTTTGGGACTTGCCAGCCTCCACAATCCCGTGAGCCGTTTCCTTGAGATAAATTTCTCTCTCTCTCTGTATATATACACCTGGGTGTGTGTGTGTGTGTGTGTATTCACACGCTTCACTAGTTTTGCTTCTCTAGAAACCCTGCCTAAGACACTCTGTATATAAAAAACATGCCAAAAGCATCCCAAAATTTAGAGCTGTGCAAAATATTTTAACTGGTGAGAGAGAGAGAGAGTGAATATTGGTAACTAAAAAACGGGTTTTTTCTCCTACTCCTACTGTTTCTAGGATTTTCAAACTTTTTTTAAACCAATGGAACCAGTTCTTCTTGTACAGAAGCCTAATATGTAAAATAAACTAAAAACAAACAAAAAACCAGAGCTGCTCTGACAGAAGCAGAGCTAAGGAACCAGGAGTTCCAGATGGGTCTTTATGAAAACCAGTCTTCCCTAAAATAATTAATGTTCACTTGAGGTATCTGATCAAAGAGAAAAAAGTCTGTAATAATACCAGGTTTTCTGAATCTTCATTTTTTGAAGGTTTTCCAAACCAATATGTGAATTCTACTTTCTTCACTAAAAATATGTAAACAATCATAATCTAACATATATTTTAAGAACCTGAGAAGACATACATAGAGAAGCGTAATAAAAAGGATCTCCATGGTTACCTTAACACCTTGTAGCATAACTAAGATTTCTACTTAAAGCAAACAATATTTGTCTGGCATATAATGCTACAGTGGTTAAGAGCACAGACTGGAGCCAGACTCCCACTCTACCTCTTACCAGTAGTTATACCATGGACATTTACTTAACCTCTGTCTCAGATGTCTTGTCTATAAAAAGGGGACAATAATTGTATCTACCTCATAGGGTTGCTGGGGCCCTGGTGGCACAGTTAAGCATTTGGCTGCTGACCAAAAGATTGGCAGTTCAAATCCATCAGATGCTCCTTGGAAACCCTAAATAAAAATCTGCTAAATAAAAATTAAGTTATCCTTTCTTCCTTTTTTATCCATTTACATCAGCCCCAGTGGTTGTCCCAGCCCTGTATCAGCTGCCGTCAAGTGGACCTGACTCATGACAAATTCACTTGTATTAGAATAGCACTGTGCTTCATGGGGTTTTCAGGGCAGTTCTACTCTGTCCTGCAGGGTCACTATGAGTCAGAATCAACGACAACAGGTTTTTCATAGGGTTGTCACCAGGAGTAAATGAATAAAGCACACAGAAAATGAATTATATGAAGAATAGGGCAACAGGACTGGAGAAAGACTCATCAGCAATCTGCAATATGCAGATGACACAATCTTGCCTGCTGAAAGTGAAGAAACTTTGAAGCACTTACTGATGAAGATCAAAGACCATGGCCTTCAGTATGGATTACACCTCAACATAAAGAAAACAAAAATTCTCACAATTGGACCAAGAAGCAATATCATGATAAATGGAGAAAATACAGAAGTTGTCAAGGATTTCATTTTACTTGGATCCACAATCAATGCCCATGGAAGCAGCAGTCAAGACATCAAACACACATTGCACTGGGCAGATCTGCTGCAAAACACCTCTTTAAAGTGTTCAAAAGCAAAGATATCACTTTAAGGACTAAGGTGAGGCTGACTCAAGCCATGGTATTTTCAATCACCTCACAGGCATCCGAAACCTGGACAATGAATAAGGCAGACTGAAGAAGAATTGCTGCCTTTGAATTATGGTGCTGGCATAGAATATCGAACATACCATGGACTGCCAGAAGAACGAACAAATCTGTCTTGGAAGAGGTACAGACAGAATTGTCCTTAGAAGAGAGGATAAGGATGGCAAGACTTCGTCTCACATACTTTGGACATGTTATCAGGAGGCAACATTATGCTTGGTAAGGTAGTGGATCAGCAAAAAAGAGTAAGATCTTCATGAGATGGATTGACACAGTGGCTGCAACAATGGGCTCAAGCATTAACAACGATCGTGAGGATAGTGCAGGACTGGGCAACGTTTCATCCTGTTGTACACAGGGCTGCTACAAGTTGGAACCGACTAGACGGCACCTAACGACAATAACCTCACAGGGTTGTTACAAGGATTAAATGAATAAAGCACAAAGAAAATTAAGAAACGTGCCTAGTATACAGTAAGTGCTATGAAAGTGTTAGCTATCATTATAATTATACTCTATCATCCTAAAAAATTATTACAAAAATAATGTGTTCACTTAAGGGACACTAAATTTCTCTTAAGGGTGATGAAAAAAATTGGAAACAGTAACGGCTGCACAACATGGTGAACATAATGACACTGAATCGTACATGTAAAAGGGACTGAAATAATAAATGTTTTGTTATATATTTTTTACCAGAATAAAAAAAAAGCATTTCTCCAAAACGTAAACATCAGTACATAAAGTAAAAATATCTCTCCTCCAAACCTCTCATTTCTGCTCTCATAGGACACTTGCACCTGTAGAATTCCAGAATTTTTTCAATACAAATATAGTTTCGCTTTTTGCTTTTGTTTTACAAAAATGGAATCATATCGTACATATTTTCTGTAAGTAGTGTTTTTCACCAAACAACTTGTAGATGTCTTTCAGTGTCAATGCATATTAACTTGCTTCATTCTTTTGAACAACTGCATTATATCCCTTCATAAAGATATACCATACTTTAACCATTACTCAAATGGTAATGGTTTACCATTAACCAACTGATTGTTTCTAATACTTTTTGTTACTACAATCAGGGCTTCAGAGAACATTCTGGAGAGTAGTTTGACAATATCTATTAAGAGCCTTAAAAAGGCAGATTTTCTTTATCTCAGTAATTTTCTTCCAGCAATATCATCCATGGCAATAAAAAGTGCTGCAGAGAAAGTTATGTACTGAGATATTCATTAACAGACTACATATTAGCTTTATCTTTTAAGTAAAATGAAAAAGCTAACTAGTCTTTCTCAATAAATTAACCACATACACCTTTTCCCCATCATCTAATTCATTCCTGATTTACAGCCTCAGAATGTTTTAATGTTCTAACTCTACTGATCCTCACAAAGTCCATTTTACATGGAAAGGAAACAAGAGGATTGTGCTGTCCAAATAACACAAAGTAGAAAAAAATCTCAAAGTGAATTCTCTTCCTAATAAGCAAGCTTTAAAATTAAAATCTGTAGGCTCTTTATTATATTCCAAGATACTTATAAACTGAAAATTGTTCTCTTATGTCAGTTTTGAACATACACGATGACATGATATATTTTCCAGCTTAAGCCTTTGGAAATAGTTAACAGATTCTCAGAGAAGCATGTTCCTAACTCTAAGATTAGTCAAATAATTGTGACTACATTTATGACTGTATGCTGTATATCCTTTACAGTTTTAAAACCACCAGTTCAATTCTTCTCTTGAAGAAGGTTGGTTAAGGGAAGGGGAGAGAAGGAAAAAGAATTTCAACTCATTTTTTTCCCTAACCTTTCAAGGTCCTACAAGTAACGCTCATCTAACCAGGGGAGACATATTTCATTATACTCTATCCTCTTTCCTCAAAGCTTTTATTTTAAGTATCTGACACTAGAATCCAGACCAAGAATAGTTATTGGCGTTCTCTAAAAAAGAAAAAATTTTAGTCTTTTTGAAGAAGTCAGTACTTATATACAGGTTACTTATATTCAAGAGTATTACAATGCAATGAAGTTTTACATGTCACAGCCTTAAAAGCCTTCTTACCACACTCGGGAAGCAAGTACCTCATGGTTGAAGATATTTAAAAAGAAAAAAAAGGGTAGACCTGTTTATTCCCACATTAAACAATAGCAAGAATTATACTACCTTGATTTTTCTTATACTACCTACTGAATCTCATGACATGAATGTACTATATAAATATTAACTAGCTTGATGTTTTAAGAATAAAACTAGCAACTGAAAATACTCTTCTAACTTTGGAAGTAGTTCAGATATCTGCCCACTAATTTGTAATGAAAGTGAATGGTCCGCCTATAGTAGTAAAGTAAAAATATAAATAAAAATCAGGGTTTCATTATTCCAGGTATTTCAATAATTTGCTATTGAAACTCTGCTTTTGACTCTTGAACTAAAGATAACATCCCAAGCCAGAGATAATCTGTACAATGAGTTTCATCTTCTGTTTTTCATAGTTGCGCAACTTTATTCAACAAAGTATTTCAACTTATCTGCAATTTGGACAGTTTTTAGATGCCTGAATAAGTTGTTTTGCTCATTCTTGTTTTGTTCAGTCCAGTGTTGTGTAATGAGCCAAAAAAAAAAAAAAAAAAGCAGAGTAAGAGGCAAGAAGAGTAATTAAATACGGCATTATCTAGAACGCTTTTCAGTAACTTTTAAAAGCTCACTCCACTCCAAATAAGACACTTTCTATCTAGCAGATTTCCCAAAGACACATTTTGATATCATCTGTAGGTTGACTATTCTTCCACTTCAGTAACAGCTAATGTAAACGTAGCAACCACTGACTGGCCAAGGACATCAAACACCTCACAGGTCTGTCAGACAAATGCACAATCACATAGAGCTCAATCTCATTTTTTTGTTAAATGGTCAAAGGAAAATTAAAATCCCTTTGTCTTCTGTGAAATCATGTACACATATTAACCAAATAAGCAACTTTTAAGTATCACAGGACAACACTGAAGACAATTCAGAAATAAAATACCGAAAAGATAGATCATTGAGTAGAACAGCACACGGAGATAATAAGAAACACACACAGAGGATTCTGGGCCACTGAAACAGAAGTGTACCAAAGGAGCACTAGACTGGCTGAAAGTCAGTACCTAAACTCTAAACTGCAGCCTGTGGTGAACTTGGGCAAGACACCTTAACTCTAAGTAAATTCTAATCTCAGTTTCTTCTCCTGTAAATAAGAGGAAACAGTTATTTCTAAAGCGTCTCTTCCCATTCTAAATCCCAGGCTTCTAGGAGCATATGCTAAAAATCATAAATCAATTAAAAATGCCTGTTAATATTTGATACAAGTAACATCTAAAGGCACATAAATCAATCCTAATTTACTGTGAGTAATAATATAAAAACACTCTAGAACTCGAAAGATCAGATAGAAATCTTACAGCACAGCATAGGAACCTTACAGCGCAGTGAGTTTATGTTAATGAGAGGAACAACTGAGAAAAGTAGGATGAAAATGGTTGCACAACTCGAATAATATAATCAACATAACTGAACTGTACATATAGAAATTGTTGAATTGATGTTTTTGCTGTGTATATTCTCAACAACAAAAATAAATAAAACTAGATTTTAAGGAAGAAAGAGAAGAAGCAATAAACAATGAATACATTTTAAAATATTCAAATTCTATTCCCATGCTTGGGGGAACTCTGCCTAAAACAATTTTTAGGCCTTGTTAGAAGAACCTCTCTCTTATGATAAAACGTACTGCAAGTTTTTAAATGACCTTTAAGCATCCAAATGACGTTTAAACAATTTGGCCGTATGTTAACTATCTCAATTATCTCTCCCATAAGAGACGCATTACAGAAAGACTAGACAAGAACCTTTCCACCACGACTCCGAGGTCTAAAAACAACTGGAAATAACACTAGGACGAGATATTTGAGCACCAGAATGTTATAAAGCAACTGCATTTGGTCGTAACTCAATATTGCTCATTAACTTTCAACTATTCATGTCTGAGGGTGTTTTCAATTCTATTTCTGAAAACTCATTTCCTCACACCGTGATTTGTGCAATCTTGGACAGTTCAAGAGAATGTTTATAAACAGGTTTCTTGGCAGACAATCTTGTCACTTAAAAACATTACTTCAGCAACTTTGAAAAATCTCCAAAAAAAAAAGTAACACAGCCTCCTCGCTTCCGCACGTGATTCAAGTAACCATTAAATTACCAAATGGGTTTATTTTCCCGACGAGATTGTGGTAACAAAAGAACGCACCCGGAGGGCTCACGTTCCAAAACCTGGGGGAAGCCCAATTCAGAGACGTTAGCTAGTGATGCAGAGGCTTAAGCTCCATTGCACGCCTGATCTTGGACACGTCCCTCAGCTTTCCTCCTCTCTGTTGCCCCTCCCTCTGCTGCCGCCCTCCGCCCGCCCGTCCATCCCCCGGCGTCCCCAATGCACGTCCCCATCCCTTCCCACGTCCCCTCCGCGGCCCGCTCCACCCACCGTCCCCGCCCTTTCCTTCCTCCCTGCGCCCCGACGGACCGCCCCCTCCAGGCCTCGACAGGCTCCGTTCTGCGGGCCCACCACAGGTGGAAGGGCCTCGTCTATCAGCCCGCTGGGCGATCCAACGCTCGTCTCTTCCCACTCACCTGCACCTCCCAACACCGAACAGCAACAGTTTCCAACACAAGATCCTAGAAGGTAGGGGAGACAGGCGAAGAGGAAGGCAAGAGCCCCTCATCTTGACAGGTGATGGGAGCTGTCAGTCACCTGAACATCCTCGGCCTTGACCAATAGGCTGCCTTCTGTCCCCCCACCCCCACCCCAGCGCTAAGCTTGTGGTGGCGGCCAGACCAGCTCCTCCTCCCCCATCCCCTTTACCAATCTAGCCGGGCCAGCACTCACTGTTTAGGCCGGCTGGCGGTGGCAAAGGCTGTTCGCCTTCCTCGCAGTTGTTGTTGTTGTTGTTGTGCAGGGGCGGTGGCTGCTCTACTAAATTAGAAGACATTGTCGGGTGTCTGAAGTAGCTGCAGGCGCAGCAAGACGGTCTCTAGTTCTCCAGCAGCAACACAACAAGCTGAGTCCCCCGCCCCCTTCTCTGCGCGTGCGCAGACCCTCCCCTGCGCCTGACGTCAGGGCCCGCCCAGGTCACGTGATAACAACACAACAAGCGACAGGGCGTGGGGGGGAAGGGCGTTCCCATGTGGGCCACAGACGTGGAGACGCGAGAGTCACGCTGACGCGCGCGCCAGGAATGAATTCTTGCACGTAGTGATTCGTACTGACCGGATAGGGTGAGTTATGCAGATGGCACTGGCGTAGAGGATAGGGAGAAGTATGTAATGAGGAAGTAAGTATAAGGTGCTAATGTATTAGCACCCAAATTTTCCACACTTAGTGGATCAACACTGTTTTATCTAATCTGTTAGCGTTTTTTTAAAATATCTGTTAAGGACTCAGTTTTGTAATAGGTATCGTGGTGAAAAAAAGGAAGCAAAACCCCAGTGCCTCCCCATCATACCTTAAAGTAAAACTGGTGAAATATAAACACGTCAAACAGGGAGCAATATAAGGCAGCCCAGACTTTTTTGTTGTAGTTAAATAAATTTTAATTACAAACATAACACGCCATTATTGTAAGAATAATTGGAAAATTTCACGAAAAGGTAGAGAAGAAAATAATCACCCAAATCCCATCACCTAACTTAGATGAACAGCTGGCATGGAGCTGACTACCTTCTGTCAGTTTGTTGTAATGTGGTGGCTGGAAGCTATGCTAAGGGTGTTTAAAATACCAGCAGGATCGCCCGTGGTAGATAGGTTTCAGTAACGCTTCCAGAAAAAGATTAGGAGGAAAGGCCTGGCAATCTACTGAAAATTGGTCAATGAAAACCATATGGATCACAACAGAACTTTGTCCAACTTCCTTGTTTTGGACACACTGTCAAGAAGGATCAATCACTGTAGAAGGACATCATGTTTTATAAAGCAGAGGGCCAGGGAGCCCCTCAGTATGATGGATTGGTACAATAGCCATGATGATGCACTCCCCAGTGATCTGGTTTACATAAAGTCGCCATGAGTCGGAGTCAACTGCATGGCAGCTAGCTAGCTAGCTAACTGATCTTGCGACCTGTCTTATTTTATGGAAAGACATGTACCCTATGTGTAGTTCACACTGAACTACTTTATGTTCTTAAGTATTCTACCTTCTTTGTATTTGCTTGTCTTCATCCAGTTTCTTTGTCTGATTTGTGTATGGCATACATTTTTTTCAGTCTTGTCACTTGTCTTTTAACATTATTTCACGCTGAAGAAGTCTAAAATGTCCATGTAATCAAATTTATCAGTCTCAGATGGCTTGGAGAGACCTTCACCAGGATTATAGATCTGGTTCTTTATAATATTTTCTAATTGTTTTATAGGTTTATTTTTTACAGGTAAAACCTTAATCCACCTGAAATTTATTTTTGATATGTTGTCAGTTACTTAACTTCATTTTTCCTGAGTTGAATAGCCAAGTGATCCAACAACATTTGTTAATTTTAAAGCAATCCTTTCCATGCTGACTTGAAAATGCACCTTTATAAAGTTCTTCATATGGTTTTGAGTTACTGTCTAGTGTTCTTTCAGCCTTAACATTTCTTGTAGGGCAGGTTTACTAGCGACAAACTAGCTTTTGTATATCTGGGAATGTGTTAACTTCTCCTTTTTTTTTTTTAAATTAAATGTCTTCGCCTGGTCACGAAGATGATTATTATTTTTTATTGTTGTAGTTTAAATGAAGTTTACATTCAGGTTAGTCTCCCATACAAAAATTTATACATACATTCTTTTGTGACCCTAATTGCTCTCCCCATACTGTGACAGCACACTCCTTTCCACCCCTGATTCCCCATGTCCATTCAACCAGCTCCTAACCCTCTCTGCCTTCCCATCTCACCTCCAGACAGAAGCTGCCTGTTAGTCTCTTGTATCAACTTGAGGTAAGAGGCACACTCCTTACAAGTATCACTTCATGTCCCACAGTCCAGTCCAATCCCTGTCTGAAGAGTTGGCCTCGGAAATTGTTTTAGTTTTAGGCTGATAGAGAATATGGGGCCCATGCTTTCCGGAGTTCCTCCAGTCTCGGTCAGACCATTAAGTCTGATCTTCTTACTAGAATTTGAGTCTTGCACCCCACGTTTCTCCTGCTCCATCAGGGACTCTCTGTTGTGTTCCTTGTCAGGGCAGTCTTTCCTTCTTTTTTGAAGGGTAGTTTTTTATATTTTTTTTTTTAGGACTTTAAATGTCATCCCACTGCCTTATCTCCATGGTTTCTGGGGAGAAATTGGCTATTAATCTTATTGAGAATCCCTTGTATGGGATGAATTCCTTCTTTCTTGCTGCTTTCAAGATGCTCTATTTATGTTTGTTTTGTTGTTGTTAGGTGCTGTGGAGATGGTTCCAACTCATAGCGACCCTATGTACAATAGAACAAAACAAAGCCCAGTCCTGTACCATCTTCCTAATCATTGTTATGCTTGAGCCCATTGTTGCAGCCACTGTGTCAGTCCATCTCGTTGAAGGTTTTCCTCTTTTTTGCTGACCGCCTTCTCTACCAAGCATGATGTCAGTCTCCAGGGTCTGGTCACTCCTGATAACATGTCCAAAATACATGAGACGAAGTCTTGCCATCCTTGCTTCTAAGGAACATTCTGGCTGTACTTCTTCCCAGACAGATTTGTTTGTTCTTCTGGCTGTCCATGGTATATTCAATATTTTTCACCAACTCCATAACTGCAAGGTATCAGTTTTTTTGTCTTCCTTATTCATTGTCCAGCTTTCACATGCATATGAGGTGATTGAAAACACAATGGCTTGGGTCAGGCTCACCTTAGTCCTTAAAGTGACATCTTTGCTTTTTAACACTTTAAAGAGGTCTTTTGCAGCAGATTTGCCCAATGCAATGTGTCATTTGATTTCTTGACTGCTGCTTCCATGGGCATTGATTGTGGATCCAAGTAAAAGGAAATCCTTGACAACTTCTATATTTTCTCCGGTTATCATGATATTGCTTCTTGGTCCAGTTGTGAGGATTCTTGTTTTCTCTATGTTGAGGTGCAATCCATACTAAAAGCTGTGGTCTTTGATCTTCATCAGTAAGTGCTTCAAGTCCTCTTCACTTTGAGGAAGCAGGGTTGTGTCATCTGCATATCGAGGGTGGTTAATGAATCTTCCTCCAATCCTGATGCCGTATTCTTCATATAGTCCAGTTTCTCAGATTATTTGCTCAGCAAACAGATTGAATAATTATGATGAAAGGATACAACCCTGATGCACACCTTTCCTGACTTTAAACCATGCAGTATCCCCTTGTGCTTTTTGAGTGACTTGCCCTTTGGTCAATGTACAAGTTCCTCATGAGCACAATTAAGTGTTCTGGAATTCCTGTTCTTTGAAATGGTATCCATAATTTGTTATGATTCACACAGTTAAATGACTGCATAGTCAGCAAAACACAGGTAAACATCTTTCTGGTGTTCTTTGCTTTCAGCAAAGATCCATCTGACATCAGCAATGATATCCCTAGTTCCATAACCTCTTCTGAATCTGGCTTGAATTTCTGGCAGTTCCCTGTCATGTACTGCTGCAACTGCATTTGAATGATCTTCAGCAAAATTTTACTTGTGTGTGATATTGTTCGATACTTCCCCATTCTGTTGGATCACCTTTCTCTGAAATGGGCACAAATATGGATCTCTTCCAGTTGGTTGGCCAGGTAGCGGTCTTCTGAATGTCTTGACATAGATGAGCGAGCACCTCCAACTCTGCATCCATTTGTTGAAACATCTCAGTTGGTATTCCATCAATTCCTGGACGCTTGTTTTTCTCCAATGCCTTCAGTGCAGATTGGACTTCCTCCTTCAATACTATCGGTTCCTGGTCATATGCTATGTCTTGAAATGGTTGGACATCAACCAATTCTTTTCCATATAATGATTCTGTGTATTCCTTCTTCTTTTGATGCTTCCTGTGTCATTTATATTTTCTCCATAGAATTCTTCACTATTGCAACTCAAGGCTTGAATTTTTTCTTCAGTTCTTTCAGCTTGAGAACTGCCAAGCATGTTCTTCCCTTTTGGTTTTCTATCGGTTGATGGGCATGTAGGTTTTTTGTGTGTGTGTGTGAATAGTGCTGCAATGAACATAGGTGTGTGTATATTACATTTGGTTTTGACAATTTGATTATGTCTTATTGTTAATCTCTTTGTTTATTCTTATTAGAGTTTGTTGAGATTCTTGGATGTGTAGATTCATGTCTTATATCAAATGTTGGAAGTTTTTGGTCATTATTTTGTCAAATGTTTTTTCTACTCTCTATCTTTTCTTCTTCTTATACTCTCACACTGTGTATGCTGGTATGCTTGATAGCATCCCACAGGTCTCATAGGATTTGTTCATATTTCTATATTCTATTTTTATTTCTGCTACTTTGCTGTTGTTGTTAGCTGCTCTTAAGACTAGATAATTTCAACTGACTTCAGGTTCACTGATTCTTTCTTCTGCGTCTCCATTCTATTCCGTTGATCTTTGTGTTCGTCCTTGTGCCAGTACTGCACTGTCTTGATTACTATAGCTTTTTAGTAAGGTTTGAAATCGGGAAGTGTTAGTTCTCCTACTTGGTCTTTTTAAGATTGTTTTGGCTATATTGGGTCCCTTTCAATTCCATATGAATTTTAGAATCAGCTTGTCAATTTCTTCAACGAAGTCAGCTGGGATTCTCATGGGAGTTGCACTGAATCTATAGGTCACTTTGGGGAATATTTCCATCCTAACAGTGTTAAGTCTTCTGATCCATGAACATGGGATGTTTCTCCAATTATTAGACCTCCTTTAATTTCTTTCAACAATGTCTTGTAGTTTTCATAGTATGAATTTTGTGCTTCTTTGGTTAAATTTATTCCTAAGTATTTTATTCTTTTTTTTAAAGTATGTTTTAGATGAATTTTTACAGAGCAAATTAGTTTCTCATTAAACAATTAATACACATATTGTTTTGTGACATTGGTTGCCAACTCCATGATATGTCAACACTTTCCCCTTCTTGACCTTGAGTTCCCCATTACCAGCTTTCCTGTCCATTCTTGCCTTCTTGTCCTTGCCCCTGGGCTAGTGTGCCCATTTAGTCTCATTTTTTTAATGGATCTGTCTAATTTTTGACTGAAGAGTTGAACCTCAGGAGTGACTTCAGTACTGAGTTAAGAGGGAGTCTGGGAGCCATACTCTCAGAGATTCTCCAGTCTCTGTCAGATCCATACATCTGGTCTTGTTTTTTTTTTTTTGTTTGTTTGTTTTGATAAGTTAGAATTTTGTTCTACATTTTTCTCCAGCTCTGTCCAGGACCCTCTGCTGTGATCCCTGTCAGAGCAGTCAGTGGTGGTAGCTGGGCACCATCTAGTTGTGCTGGACTCAGTCTGGTGGAAAATGTGGTAGTTGTGGTCCATTAGTCCTTTGGACTAATCTTTCCCTTGTGTCATTGGTTTTCTTCATTCTCTCTTGCTCCAGACGGGGTGAGACAAGTGGAGTATCTTAGATGGCTGCTCACAAGCTTTTAACACCCCAGATGCTACTCATCAAAGTAGGCTGTAGAATATTTTCCTTATAAACTGTGTTATGCCAATTGAGCTAGATGTTCCCCAAGACCATGGTCCTCAGCCCTCAGCCCAGTAATTCAGTCTCTCAGGGAGTCTGGATGTATCTATGGAGCTTCCATGACCTTGCCTTAGTCAAGTTGTGCTGGCTTCCCCAGTATTGTGTACTGTCTTACCCTTCACCAAAGTTACCACTTATCTATTGTCTGTTTAGTGTTTTTTTATCCCCACCCCTCCCCTCACTTGTAACCATCAAAGATTGTTTCTTTTTGTGTGTAGACCTTTTCATGAGTTTTTATAATAGTGGTCTCATACAATATTTGTCCTTTTCTGATTGACTTATTTTACTCACCATAATGCCATCCAGATTCATCTATACTGTGAGATGTTTTGCAGATTTATTATTGTTATTTATTGTTGCATAGTTGTGATGGTTAAGGTTGTGTGTCAACTTGGCTGGGCCATGATTCTCAGTGTTTATATGTGATCACTCCCGTGATTAAATATGCTGCGAGTAGCCAATCAGAGATGAAAGGGAGTTTCCTTGGGGGTGTGGCCTGCATCTGAATATAAGCAGACGTTCTGGCTTTTTGCTCACTCTGGATCCTGTGGCTGTCTCCTGTCATTTCACCTCTGCTTCTTGGGATTTGAGCTGTCAGCTTATCTGCTGAACTTGGGATTCATCGATTTTCACAGCCTGTGAGCAGAGTCCTGCTCTCTGATCTGCCGATCTTGGGTTTGGCAGCCCCTGCAGCTATGTGAATCAGGAGAAACCTTACGGTCTTGCCTGCTGATCTTGGAATTCGTCAACCTTCACAGCCTCTGAGTAGGAGCCCTGCTCTCAAACCTGACAATCTTGGGCTTGCCAGCTTCTGCGGCTGCGTGACTTGAGAGAGAGCTCTACCCTGACCCATGGACTTGGGACATTCTAGCCTCTACAATCCTATGAGCTGTTTCCTTGATATAAATCTCTCTCTCTATATATATTTATATGCTTTACTGGTTTTGCTTCTCTAGAGAACCCAGCCTAAGACAGTAGTATTCCATTGTGTGTATGTACCATAGTTTGTTTACCCATTCATCTGTTGATGGGCACTTAGGCTGTTTCCATCTTTTTGCTATTGTGAATGATGCTGCAGTGAACATTGGTGTGCATATGCCTATTCATGTGACATATCTTATTTCTCTAGGATACATTCCTAGGAATGGGATTGCTGGATCATATGGTATTTCTATTTCTAGTTTTTAAGGAAATGCTATATCATTTTCCAAAATGGCTGTACCATTTTGCATTCGCACCAGCAGTGCATAAGAGTTCCAGTCTCCCCACAGCATCTCCAACATTTGTTATTTTCTGGGTTTTTTTTTTTTTTTAATTAGTGCTAGTAATGTCAGGGTGAGAAGGTATCTATTGTGATTTTGATATGCATTTCTCTAATGGCTTGAGGTCTTGAGAAATCCTCATGTGTCTGTTAGTTGCCTGAATATCTTCTTTGGTGATGTGTTTGTTCATATCCTTTGCCCATTTTTAATTGGACTACTTTTTGTTGTAGAGCTGCTGGATTTTCCTATAGATTTTAGAGATTAGACCTTTGTTGGATTTGTCATAGCCAAATTTTTTTTTCCCAGTCTGTAGGTTCTCTTTTTATTCTTTTGGTAAAGTCTTGTGATGAGCATAAGTGTTTAAATTTTAGAATATCTCAGTTATCTAGCTTCTCTTCTGGTGTTTGTACATTGTTAGTTATGGTTTGTATCCTGTTTATGCCATGTATTAGAGTCTCTAGAGTTGACTCTATTTTTAATTCTATGATCTGTCTACTTTTTGGTTTTCTATTTAGGTCTTTGATCGATTTTGAGTTAGTTTTTATGTATGGTGTGTGATATGGGTCCTGTTTCTTTTTTTTTTTTCTCAGATGGACATCCAGTTTTGCTGGCACCATTTGTTAAAAGCACTGTCTTTTTTATTTCTGGGAACATGGTGCTATAGACAGAAGCACCACACCATCCCACCACAGCAAAAACCAAGAAAACTAAGTAAAACGGAGACAAATGTCAATCCTGGAACCCTAAGTGTCAAATGAAGGGATAACCCAACCAAGCACTGAATGATCTAAGAAAGTGACAGAGAACAGAGAGCGAGGAGAGTTATGAGCGGAGGTCTCCTATCACCTAACACAGCATAGATCCACCGTCTTGGACTCCTCCCAGAGAGCAGTGGACAAGGAGTATGGGAAAGCAGATTCACAGAGCTCCCAGCAGGAGACAGAGCACCTGGTAAACCATGAAACATGCTTTCCCACCCCCCATACTGCCTCCCCCTTCTAGACCTTCACCACTTCCCAGCTCACTGGCCCGCTGCTTCCTGGCAGGTGGATTCCTGGCTTCCCAACAGCCCAATTTGCTGCTTCCCAGTGGGCAGATTCCCAGCTTCCCAGAGAGCTGATACACCACTCCCCAGTGGGCCGCAACTGTGGCACGGGAGGTGCCAGTTCCTTGCTGCGTGAATTTGCCCCTACCACACTGGCCAGCTTCTTCAGTGCCATTTCTTTGTTGCTGGAATTGCTTTTATCGGCATCTTTTTGTTTCGTCCCTGCCTCTCACCTCCTCTCCCTCCTTTCTGTTGAACACCTGACTCCGTGTGCTGTCTTTTCTTCTTCTTGACAGGCTGTAAAGCACTGTTCAGCTGGGGAATTCTTTCCCCGGTCTGTTTCCCTATTCTGTATGGCCACGCTAGTGGGGTCCCTGGGGGCTTTTTTTCTTCTTTTTTCTTTTTTCCTTTTATCTTTCTTCATTTTTCAGTTTCTTGTCTCTTTTTACTTACCTTCTTTTACTGTCTCCTGAATACTTGGCACTGTGTATCAGCTCCACCCCTTATAGCTGGAGTATACTGTGTGGCTTGGGAGCCACTCCTCAGTTTGTGCATCTATGTTGGTAAGATCCCTGGGGGCATTTTATTTTTAATTTTTAATTTTTTTTAAAGTAAAAAAAAAATTATTTATATTTCCTTTTTGTTTTCCCCATTTCTCAGTTTCTTGTCTCTCCACCCCAACAGCAATCTCCTTCAGCATTCTGGGTTTTCTTGGCTCCTGTTTCTCTCTCTTCTCTCTCTTCTTTTCTACACATCACAACCTCTCCCTCCTCCTACCTCCTGCCTGTCTGCACTGTGTGCTGAACATTGCACTCCCGAGGAGCACAGGCAAGACCTACTAGAACCTCCACTGTGCTGACTAGTGGCTCATCTTGTCAGCCCAAGTACATGCCACAAACAACCCCTCCCATCCCCTCCCCTTCAGCTGGACCTGCCCTGCTACACTATAGCTGAACAACTGGCCCTGTCCATTGGACAAGGAGGTGAAAAATATCATGTCCACAGACCAGCAAACAAAGAATGCACAGCCCACCTGCTCAGACATAATCAAATAAAACAAAAAAGCAGGATGAAACAAACAAATCTACGATCAATAAACAAAGAAAATAACTACTGAAAGTCTCTAAGACAGCAGACAATATCAAAACATATTAAAAAAAAAAAACAGGACAGGATGATTCCAGTAGACATCCAAAATAAAACACCAGATGACTTTCTGGTAGAAGAAAAGGCACTAGAACTACCTGAGAGGGAATTCAAATCTCTAATATTCTGAGCTATCCAAGAGTTGAAGCAAAAAGGAGACAAAAAATGAGGAAAAAATAGACGAATACATGGAAAAGGCAAACAAATTCATGGAAAATACAGACAAAATAATGTAAGAATTAATGAAAATAATAAAGGAACAAAATGCTAAAATAAATTCACAACTAAAAATCACACAGAAACAGCAATTAGAAATCCAAAAGATGAACAACAAGATTTCAGAAATGGACAAAGTCATAGAAGGGCTGAGGAACAGATTTGAAACAATGGAAGACAGGATTACTGAAATTGAAGACAAACACTTGGATACAACTTTGAGGAAAAATCATAAAAAAGAGCAAAGAAAAATGAAGAAACTCTGAGAATTATGTGGGATACAATCAAAAGCAAAAATTTTCGAGTGATTGGAGTTCCAGAACAGGGAGAGAAAACGGAAAAAATAGAATCATTGAAGAGTTGCTGACAGAAAACTTCCGTAATATCATGAAAGATGAAAAGTTGACCAAGAAGCTCAACGAACCCCATATAGGATAGACCCCAAAAGAAAATTACCAAGGCATATCATAATCACAGTCACTAAAACCAAAGACAAAGAATCCTGAGAGCAGCTTGAGAAAAATGAAAAGTCACATACAGGGGCGAAACAATAAGACTAAGCTCTGATTACTCAGCAGAAACCATGCAGGCAAGCAGGCAATGGGATGATATATATATAAAACCTAGAAAGAAAAAAATTGCCAACCAAGAATAATATTTCCTGCAAAACTCTCATTCAAATATGATGGTGAAATTAGGACATTTCCAGATAAACAGATATTAAAGGAATATGTAAAAACCAAACCAAACTTACAAGAATTATTAAAGAAAGTCCCTCAGTTTGAGAACAAACATCATCAGATGACAGCCTGAAACTAGGACACAAGATAGCACCAGTCAGATACCAACCTAAGAAATAAACTCTCACGGACTATTCAAAACCAAAAGATTTACAACACTAAACCAGAGAGATTAATCTGCAAATGACAACATCAGAAGAATTAAAGAGGGAACACACGGTGTAGGTATAGAACTTTCTAATGGAAAGGAAGGCAAGATGATACCAAGTAATAATAGACTGGTTCAAACCTAGGAAGATAAGGGTAAATTTCAAGATAACCACAAAGAAAGTTAACAAAACTGCCCATCAAAATAAAGAAGAAAAATATAAAGTCTCTGTAAAAACAAAATATATAAAAACAAATGAAATGAAAAAAAAATCCACAAACTAAAGTGATTCAGCACAAGAGAGTAAGAGGAACAAAGAAAATACCAGCAGCACAAAAAAAATCACTACAAAATGACAAAAATAAGCTTATACCTATCAATAATTACACTGAATATAAAAAATGCACCCATAAAGAGACAAGAGAGTGACAGAATGGGTAAAAAACATGATCCATCAACATGCTGTCTACAAGAAACACACCTTAGAAACAAAGACATAAATTTATTAAAAATCAAAGGATGGAAAAAAATAGATAAAGCAAACAGCCACCAAAAAAGAGCAGGAGTGGCAATACTAATCTCAGATAAAGTAGACTTTAAAACAAAATCCACCATAAAAAAAAGGGCACTACATCATGATTAAAGGGATGATCCAGCATGAAGACAATAACCATAATAAATATCTATGCACCCAATGACAGAGTGCCAAAATACATAAAACAAACTTTAACTAAACACTGAAAACAGAAATTGACAGTTCCACTGTAATAGTAGAAGGCTTCAACACACAACTCCTGGTAAAGGACAAAACGTCTAGAAAGAAACTCAGTAAAGATACAGAAGATCTAAAGGCTACAATCAGCCAACTTGAACTCATAGGCATATATAGAACACTCCACCCAACCACTGCAAAGTACACGGTCTTTTCCTACACACTTGGAACGTTCTCCAGGATAGACCACATCTAAGGCCACAAAGCAACCCTCAACAAAATCCAAACCACTGAAATAATGGAAAGTATCTTCTCTGATCACAATGCCATCTAAGTAGAAATTAACAACAGGAAAAACAGGAAAATAATTAATTACATGGAAACTAAATAACACCCCACTTAAGAACCATTGGGTAATAGAAGAAGTCAAGGATGGAGTAAAAAAATTCCTAGAATCAAATGAGAATGAAAACATATCATACCAAAACCTTTGGGACACAGCAAAGGCAGTGATCATAGGTCAATTTATAGCAGTAGATGCACACATCAAAAAAGAAGAAAGGGACAAAATCAAAACATTAGCTACACAACTTGAACAAATAGAAAACAGCAAAAGAAGCCACCAGAAGAAAGGAAGTAATAAGGATCACAGCAGAAATAAATGAAATAGAGAATAGAAAAACAATAGAAAGCATAAACAAAACCAAAAGTTGATTCTTTGAAATGATCAACAAATTCAACAAACCATTAGCCAAATTGACAAAAGAAAAACAAGAGAGGACACAGATAACCCAAATAAGAAATGAAATGGGGGACATTACAAGAGATCCAACTGAAATAAAAAGGACCATACCAGAGTATTATGAAAAACTATACTCCAATAAATTTGAAAATCTAGAGGAAATGGACGAAGTTCTAGAAACACACTACCTACCCAAACTGTCACAAATTGATGTTGAAAATATGAACAGACCCATAACAAGAGAAGGCATTGAAAAGTTAATTTTAAAAAACTCCCAACAACAACAACAAAAAAACCATGGCCCAGATGCCTTCATTGGAGAATTCTACAAAATATTCAGAGAAGAGCTTAAACACTAGTACCACTCAAATTATTTCAGAACATAGAAAAGGAAGGGATACTTCCAAATTCTTTTTATGAAGCCAGCATAATTCTGATACCAAAACCAGGCAAAGACACCACACAAAAAAATGACAGACGACTAAGTCTCACAAATATAGATGCAAAAATTCTCAACAAAATTCTAGCCAATAGAATTCAGCATCATATATGAAAAATAATACACCAGGACCAGGTAGGATTCATTCCAGGTATGCAAGGATGGTTCAACATTAGAAAGTCAATCAATGTAATCCATCACATGAATAAAAGGAAAGAAAAGAATCACATGATCATCTCAACTAACACAGAAAAGGTATTTGACAAAGTCCAACACCCATTCTGATAAACACTCTCAATAAAATAGTTACAGAAGGGAAATTTCTCAATATAATAAAGGGCATCTATGAAAAACCAACAGACAACATTATTATTAATGGAGAGAAGTTGAAAACATTCCCCTTGAGAACAGGAACAAGACAAGGATGTCCTTTATCACCACTCCTATTTAACATTGTCCTGGAAGTCCTAGATAGAGCAATAAGGCAAGAAAAAGAAAAAAAAGGGTATGTGAGTTGGTAATGAATAAGTAAAACTGTCCCTATTTGCAGATGATATGGTACTGTATATGGAAAACCCAAAAGACTCCATGAGAAAACTACTGGAACTAATAGCAAGATTCAGCAGAGTAGCAGTGTACAAGTTAAACACACAAAAATCAGTTGGATTCCTATACACCAACAAAGAGAATGATGAAATCAGGAAAGCAATACTATTATAATAGCCCCTAAAAAATAAAATGCTTAGGAATAAATCTAACCAGGGATGTAAAAGAACTTATACAAAGAAAACTACAAAACACTACTATAAGAAACCAAAAGAGATCTACATAAATGGGAAAACATACTATGCTAATGGATAGGTAAACTCAACATTGTGAAAATGACAATTCTACCCAAAGCAATCTACAAATACAGTGCAATCCTGATCCAAATACCAACAACATTCTTTAAAGAGATGGAAAAAATAATCATTAACTTTACGTGGAAAGGGAAGAGGCCCTGCATAAGTAAAGCATTATTGAAAGGAAGAATAAAGTAGGAGGACTCGCACTACCTAACCTCAGAGCCAGCTACGGCAATCAGAACAGTCTGGTACTGGTACAACAACAGATACATTGACCAATGGAACAGACTAGAGAACCCAGAAGTAAATCCATCCAACTACGGTTACCTAATCTTCGACAAGGGCCCAAATTCATCAAGTGGGGAAAAGACAGTCTTTTTAACAAATGGTGTTGGCAAAACTGCAAAAAAATTTAAAAAGGGCCATACCTCACACCATACACAAAAAAAAATTCAAAATGGATCAAAGACCTAAGTCTAAAACCAAAAAGTATAAATATCATAGAACCAAAAATAGGATCAACGCTAGAGACCCTAACACACAGTATTAACAAGATACAGACTATAACTAACAACATACAAACCCCAGAAGATAAGCTAGATATCTGGGATCTTCTAAAAATTAAACACTTATACTCATTAAAAGACTTCACCAAAAGAGTAAAAAGAGAACCTACAGACTGGGAAAAAATTTTTGGACATTACAAGTCAAAGTTCTAGTCTCTAAAATCTACAGGAAAATCCAACACCTCTACCACAAAAAGACAAATAATCCAATTAAAAAAATGGGCAAAGGAAATGAACAGACACTTCACCAAAGAAGACATTGAAGCAGCTAACAGACACATGAGGAAATGCGTGTGATCACTAGTCATTAGGGAAATGCAAATCAGAACCACAATGAGACACCATCTCACCCAGGCGTTACTGGCACAAATCAAAAACAGAAAACAGCAAATGTAGAGGCTGTGGTGAGATCAGAAGTCTTATGCACTACTGGTGGGAATGCAAAATGATACAACCATTTTGGAAAACAATATGCCGCTTCCTTAGAAAGCTAGAAATACCATATGATCCAGCAATCCCAATTCTAGGAATATAGCCTAGAGAAATAAGAGTCATCACTCGAATAGATGTGCACATCCATGTTCATGGCAGCATTGTTCACAATAGCAAAAAGATGGAAACAACCTAGATGCCCATCAACAGATAAATGGATAAACAAACTATGGTACATACACACAATGGAGTACTATGCAACGATAAAGAACAACGATGAATCTGTGAAGCATCTCATAACGGATGAAACTGGAGGACATTATGCTGAGTGAAATAAGTCAATCACAAAAGGACAAATATTGTATGAGACCTCTACTGTAAAAACTCATGAAAAAGTTTACACACAAAAAGTAACAATCTTTGTTGGTTATGAGGGATGGGAGGGGTGGGGGGAAATACTAAATAGGCAATAGATAAGTGGTATCTTTGGTGAAGGGCGAGACAGTACACAATACTGGGGAAACCAGCACAACTTGTACAAGGAAAGGTCATGAAAGCTCCGTAGACACATCCAAACTCCCTGAGGGACTGAATTGCTGGGCAGAGGGCTGTGGGGACCATGGTCTCAGGGAACATCTAGCTCAACTGGCATAACACAGTTTATAAAGACAATGTTCTACATTCTACCTTGGTGAGTAGCGTCTGAGGTCTTAAAAGTGTGTGAGCAGCCATCTAAAATACTCCACTGGTCTCACCCCTTCGGGAGCAAGGGAGAATGAAGAGAACAGGATATAAGGAAAAGGTTAGTCCAAAGGACTAATGGACCACAGCTACCAAGGCCTCCACCAGACTGAGTCCAGTACATCTAGATGGTACCCGGCTACCACCACTGACTGCTGTGACAGGGACCACAACAGAGGGCTCTGGACAGAGCTGGAGAAGGATGTAGAACAAAATTGTAACACATAACAAAAGACCAGATTTACTGGCCTGAAAGAGACTGGAGAAAAAACAAGACTATGGCCCCCAGACACCCTTTTAGCTCAGTGGTGAAGTCACCTGTGATGTTCACCATTCAGCCAGGTATTGGACAGCCCCATAAAACAAAACGGGACTAATGAGGCACAGCAGTCCAGGGACAAGGACTAGAAGGCAGAAGGGGACAGGAAAGCTGGTGATAGGGAACCCAAGGTGGAGTAAGGACAGTGTTGACATGTAGTGGGGTTGTTAACCATTGCCATGGGGCAACATGTGTACTAACTGTTTAATGAGAAACTATTTTGTTGTGTAAACCATCTAAAGTGAGAATAGCACAACTGGAAGAACGTAATTGATGTCACTGAATTGTGCATGTAGACATTTTTGAAGTGGTGTATCTTTGGCTATGTATATTTTCACCAAAAAAAAAAGATTGAGAATGGAGAGGGTTGACATGTCGTGGGGTTATTAACCAATGTCATAAAACAATATGTGTACTGACTGTTTAATGAGAAACTATTCTGTAAACCTTCACCTAAAGTACAATTAAAAAAAAAGGTTTACACACAAAAAGAAACAATCTTTGATGGTTACGAGGGAGGGGAGAGTGGGGTGAAAAACACTAAATAGACAATAGGTAAGTGGTAACTATGGTGAAGGGTAAGACAGTACACAATACTGGGGAAGCCAGCACAACTTGTTCAGGGTAAGGTCATTGAGGCTCCATGGACAAATCCAAACTCTCTTAGGGACTGAATTACTGGGCTGAGGGCTGTGGGGACCACGGTCTCAGGGAACATCTAGCTCAATTGGCATAACATAGTTTATAAGAAAAAATGTTCTACATTCTACTTTGGTGAGTAGCATCTGGGGTCTTAAAAGCTTGTGAGCAGCCAGCTAAGATACTCCACTGGTCTCACCTCTTCAGGAGCAAGGGAAAATGAAGAAAATTATAGACACAAGGGAAAGATTAGTCCAAAGGACAAATAGACCACAATGACTATGGCCTCCACCAGACTGAGTCCAGTACAACTAGGTGGTGCCGGGCTACCACCACTGCCCTGACAGGGATCACAACAGATGGTCTTGAACAGAGCTGGAGAAAAATGTAGAACAAAATTCTAACAAAGACCAGACTTACTGGCCTGACATCGACTGGAGAAACCCCGAGAGTATGGCCCCCAGACACAATTTTAGCCCAGTAATAAAGTCACTCTGGAGGTTCATCTTTTAGCCAAAGATTAGACAGACCCATAGGACAAAACGAGACTAAAGGGGCACACTAGCCCAGGGCAGGAGGGGACAGGAAAGCTGGTAACGGGAAACCAAAGGTTGAGAAAGGAGAGTACTGACACGTTATGGGGTTGTTAACCAATGCCATAAAATAATACATGTACTGTTTAATGAGAAGATAATTTGTTATGTAAACCCATTTAATGTACTTTAGGCCTTTGTCGAAGATCAGTTGACCATAAGTGGATGGATTTATATCTGAGTTCTCAGTTCTGTTCCATTGGTCAATGTGTTTGTTGTTGTACAAGTACCAGGATGTTTTGACTACTGTAGCTGTATAGTTGGTTCTGAGGTCAGGTAGTGTGAGTCCTCCTACTTTTTTCTTCTTCTTCAATAGTACTTTACTTATCTGGGGCATCTTCCCATTCCATATACAGTTAGTGATTAGTTTTTCTATCTCTTTAAAGAATGATCTTGGTATTTGGATCAGGATTGAATTGTATTTTTAGATTGTGTAGATTGACATTTTTACAGTGTTGAGTCTACCTATCCATGAGCATTGCATGTTTTTCCATTTATGTATGTCGCTTTTGGTTTCCTGCAGTAGTGTTTTGTAGTTTTCTTTGTATAGGTCTTTTACATCCCTGGTTAGATTTATTCCTAAGTATTTTATTTTTTTAGGGGCTATTATAAATGGTATTGTTTTCCTGATTTCTTTTTCGTAGCTCTCTTTATTGATGTATAGGAATCCAACTGATTTTTGTATGTTTATCTTGTATCCTGCTCCTCTGCTAAATCTTTCTATTAGTTCCAGTAGTTTTCTTATGGAGTCTTTTAAATTTTCTATGTAAAGTATCATATCATCTGCAAATAGGAATAGTTTTACTTCTTCCTTGCTAATTTGTATGCCCTTTATTTCTTTTTCTTGCCTTATCGCTCTAGCTAGGACTTCCAGCACAATGTTAAATAAAAGTGGTGATAAAGGGCAACCTTGTCTTGTTACAGTCTTCAAGGGGAATGTTTTCAGCCTCTCTCCATTAAGAATGACGTTGGCTGTTGGTTTTGTATAGATGCCCTTTATTATGTTGAGGAATTTCCCATAACTAGTTTATTGAGAGTGTTTATCAGAATGGGTGTTGGACTTTGTCAAATGCCTTTTTTGTGTTGATTGAGATGATCATGTGATTCTTTTACTTATGTGGTGGGTTGTGTTGATTGATTTTCTAATGTTGAACCATCCTTGCATACCTGGTATGAATCCCACTTGGTCGTAGTGTATTATTTTTTTGATATGATGCTGAATTCTATTGGCTAGAATTTTGTTGAGAATTTTTGCATCTATGTTCATGAGAGATATTGGTCTGTAATTTTTTTTTTTTTTTTTTTTTTGTGGTGTCTGCCTGGTTTTGGTATCAGGGTTATGCTAGCTTCATAGAATGAATTCAGAAGTATCCCTTCCTTGTCTATGTTCTGAAGTAGTTTGAGTAGTACTGGTGTAAGCTCTTCTCTGAATGTTTGGTAGAATTCTCCAGTGAAGCCATCTGGCCCAGGGTTTTTTTGTTGGAAGTTTTTTTTTATTTATTTACATTTTCAATCTCTTCTCTTGTTATGTATTTGTTCAGAGTTTCAACTTCAGTTTGTGTTAGGTAACGTGTTTCTAGAAATTTGTCCATTTCCTCTAGGTTTTCAAATTTGTGGGAGTGTAGTTTTTCATAGTATTCTGTTAGGATCCTTTGTATTTCAGTCGGGTCTGTTGTAATGTCCCCCATTTCATTTCTTATTTGGGTTATTTGCGTCCTCTCTGCTTTTTCTTTTGTCAAGTTGGCTAGTGGTTTGTTGATTTTGTTGATCCTTTCAAAGAAGAACCTTTTGGTTTTGTTGATTCTTTTTATTGTTTTTCTAGTCTCTATTTTATTTATTTCTGCTCTGATCTTTATTATTTCCTTTCTTCTAGTGGCTGTGGGCTTCGTTTGCTGTTCTCTTTCTATTTGTTCAAGTTGTGTAGCTAATGTTTTGATTTTGTCCCTTGTTTTTTGATGTGTGCATCTATTGCTATAAATTGACCTCTGAGCACTGCCTTTGCTGTGTTCCAAAGGTTTTGGTATGATATATTTTCATTTTCATTTGATTCTAGGAAATTTTTTATTGTATCTGTAATTTATTACCCAGTGGTTTTTAAGCAGGGTGTTATTCAGTTTCCATGAAATTGATTTTTTTTCCTTGCTCTTCTTGTTGTTAATTTCTACTTTGTTGGTGTTGTGATCAGAGAGATACTTTGTATTATCTCAATGTTTTGTATTTGTTGAGGGTTGCTTTATGGTCTAACGTGGTCTATTCTGGAAAACGTTCCAGGTGCATTGGAATAGAATATATACTTTGGTGCTGTTGGGTGGACTCTTCTATATAAGTCTATGAGGTCACGTTGGTTGATTGTGGTCTTTAGATCTTCTGTATCTTTGTTGAGTTTCTTTCTAGATATTCTATCCTGTACCGAGAGTAGTATGTTGAAGTCTCCTAATGTTATTGTGGAACTGTCAGTTTCTCTTTTCAGTGTGTTAGAGTTTGGTTTATGTATTTTTAGCCTTGTTATTGGATGTGTAGATATTTATTATGGTTATGTCTTCATGGCAGATTGTTCCTTTAATCAATATATAAAGTCCTTCTTTGTCTTTTATGGTGGATTTTGTTTTAAAGTTTATTTTATCTGAGATTAGCATTGCCAGTCCTGCTTTTTTGGATAGCTGTTTCCTTGATATATTTTTCCATCCTTTTATTTTTAATATATTTATGTCTTTGTTTCTAAGGTGTATCTCTTGTAGACAGTATATTGATGGGTCCTGTCTTTTAAATCCGTTCTTTTACTCTTTGTCTCTTTATGGGTGCATTTAAGCCATTTACATTCAGTGTAATTATTGATAGGTGTGAGTGTAGTGCTGTCATTTTGTAGTGCTTTTTGTGGTGCTGACATTTTCTTTGTTCCTCTTACTTTTCTATGCTGAATTCCTTTTGGTTGTGGATCTTTTTTGTTTGTTTTTTTCTTTTTTGTAGATTTTATGTTTACTGAGACTTTATGTTTTTCTTCTCTACTTTGATGAGTAGGTTTGTTAACTTTCTTTTTGGTTACCTTGAAATTTACCCCTATCTTCCAAAGTCTGAACTAGTCTTTTATTGCTTGGTATCTCTTTGACTTCCCTTTCATTTGAAAGTTCTATACCTACACTGTTTATTCCCTTTTTATTGTTCTGACATTGTTGTCATTTATAGATTGACCTTTCTGGTACTCTGTTGTAAATTTTTCAGATTTGTTTTATCCTTGAGAGCTTATTACCTAAGTTGGTATGTGGCTGATGCAGTCTTGCATCCTAGATTCAGGCTGTTGTCTGATGTTGTTTCTCTAACTGAAGGACTCGTTTTAATAATTCTTGTAAGTTTTGTTGGTTTTTACATATTCCCTTATTTTCTGTTTATCTGGACATGTCCTAATTTCACCATCATGTTTGAGTGACAGTTTTGCAGGATATATTATTCTTGGTTGGCAATTTTTTTCTTTCAAGGTTTTGTATATGTCATCCCAATGCCTTCTTGCCTGCATGGTTTCTGCTGAGTAATCAGAGCTTAGTTTTATTGTTTCCCTCTGTGTGTGACTTCTTTTTTCTTGAGCTGCTCTCAGGATTCTTTGTCTTTAGTTTTAGCAAGTGTGATTATGATAAGTCTTGGTGATTTTCTTTTGGGGGTCTAACTTATATGGGGTTCGTTGAGCATCTTGTATGGTCAGCTTTTCATCTGTCATGATATTAGGGAAGATTTCTGTCAGCAAATCTTCAACGGTCCTCTGTGTTTTCTGTTTTCTTCCCCTGTTCTGGAACTCTGATCACAGGCCAATTTTTGCTTTTCATTGTATCCCACATGGTTCTCAAGGTTTCTTCATTTTTCTTCATTCTTTTTTATGATTTTTCTCAAAGTGGTATTTAAGGATTTTTCTTTAATGTTACTGATCCTGTCTTCCATAGTTTCAAATTTGCTCCTAAAACCGTCTATGGCACTGTCTGTTTCTGAAATCTTGTTGTTCATCTTTTGGATTTCTAATTGCTGTTTTTGAATGATTTCTAATTTGTTTATTTTAACATTTTGTTCTTGTATTATTTTCTTGAATTCTTCCATTGTTTTGTCTGTCTTTTCCATATTTTCTCACCACTTTGTCCAGATGGGCAGGACCAGTTGTTCAGCTGTGGTACAGTGGGGCAGGTCCAGAAAAGAGTGAAGGACAGGGATGGGTCACTGGCAGAACATATTGTTGCTGACAGGGTAGGGCCGGCACAATGCAGGGCAGGGTCAGGTGGTCCACACTTGAGCCACCCAGGTATGTGGCACTCATAGCAAGGTGCAGTTAAGCAGGAGGGAAGGGAAGAAGATGTGCTCTGGGGAGCTAAGTGGGTTTGAGGAAGAAGAGAGAGAAACAAGCCAAAAACAAATACAAACAAAAAAATAGGGTTGAGGGAGCCTGCCAGTGGAGTGGCATGGACCCAGGGAAGATGGGTGTCAGCGGCTTTCTAGCCATGCAGTGTGGCACAGCCCATCAATAAGGGGCACAGATGGCACAGGTGGCTAGGTTGGCAGAAGAAAGGAAAGGAAGGAAGGAAGAGAGAGATAAGAAACCAAAAGAAAAAAAAGGCACACATGATCAGGTGATCAGGAGAACAGAAAGGAAGGAATGTACAAAGAGACAAGAAACTGAGAAAAGAAAAGAAAAATGCCCCCAAGGGAGCCCACTGGTGTGGTGGCACAGGTTGAGGAAGCTGTGTGCCAGTGGCGCCCCAGCTGAGCGGTGTGGCACAGTCCGTCAAAAAGTGATGGGGATGGCACATGCAGCCAAGTGGTTGGGAGAAAGGAAAGGAAGTAGGAGAGAGACAGGAAACCAAGAAAGAAAAAAAATGTTCCAAGGGAGTCCACCAGCATGATGGTGTGGACTGGTGAAGCTGTGTACCTGCAGCTCTCCTGCCAAATGGTCAGTGAGGGTGGGGCAAATCTAGTGGCAAGGAGCCAGCTTCTCTCCGGTCAAGCAACCATGGCCCGCTGGAAAGCAGTAGAGTCCATGCAGAGGGAAGTGGAGGTGGGAAAGTGTGTGCATCTCTGGTTACTGTGTGCTCTGTCTCCTGCTGGGAGCTCCATGAAGTTGGCTTCCTGTACTCCCTGCCCACCGTTCTTGGTGGCTGAGTTGTCCAAGATGACATGTCTGTGCCGTGTAGCCCTCCACATTCTCTGTTCTCTCAGTTTCTTATTTCATTTGGTGTTTAGTTGAGTTCTTTATCCCTTCAGTTGATGCTTAAGGCTCCAGGATTGACAGTGTACGTTTTACTTAGTTTTTTGGGTCTTTGCTGTAGAGGGACAGCACGGTGCTTCTGTCTGTAGCACCATATTGGCCTATTCCTAAGTATTTTATTCTTTTTGATGCTCTTGTAAATGGTAATTTTTAAATTTCTTTTTAGATTGTTTATTGCAAGTATATAGAAATACAATTGATTTTTGTATATTGATCTTGTATCCTGCAGCCTTCATGAACTCATTTATTAGTTCTAATAGTTTTGAATGGATTCCTTAGGATCTTCTTTATACAAGTTCATATCATCTTCAAATAGATACAGTTTTATGTCTTTTCTTCTAATCTGGATGCCTTATTTTTTCGTGGCTAATTGCCATGGCTAGAACCTCCAGTACAATGGTAGTAGAAATGGCAAGAGGGGACATCCTTGTCTTGTTCCTGATCTTAGGAGAAGAGCATCCAGTATTTCTTCATTAAGTATGGTGTTAAAACAATTGCTGTCGAGTTGACGTTGACTCATGGTGAACCCCTGTATGTCAGTGTATAACTCAGCTCCATAGGCTTTTTAATGGCTGATTTTTCAGAAGTAGATCTCCAGGCCTTTCTTCTGAGATGACTCTGGGTGGACACGAACCTCTAACCTTTCAGTTAGCAGCTGAGTGTGTTAACCGTTTCCACCACCCAGGCACTCTCAAGTATGGTGTTAGCTGTGGGTTTTTCAGTTGCCTTTTTATCAAGTTGAGGAAGTTCTTGTCTATTCCTAGTTTGTTGAGTGTTTTTAACCACAAAAGAGTGTTGGTTGCTGTCAAAGGCTTTTTTTGCATCTATTGAGATGATCATGTTATTTTTTTCTATTGATATGATGTATTATATTGGTGTATTTTCAGATGTTCAATGAACGTGAACGTTGTATCACTAGGATATATCCCACTTTGTCGTGGTATATATGTTGCTGGATTTGATATGCTTTTTGTTTTGTTTTTTATTTGTTTTGCTTTCTTTCTTTCTTTCTTTTTTTTTATTTTTAGGATTTTGCTTCCGTATTCATAAGAGACATTGGTCTGTAGTTTTCTTTTTTCTGTAATGTCTTTGTCTGGTTTTAGTACCAGTGTAATAGGATGAATTTAGAATGTTCCCTTCTTTTCTTTTTTTTGGAAGTTTGTGTTGAATTAGAATTACTTCTTCTTTAATAGTTTGGTGGAATTCAGCAGTGCAGCCATCTGGCTTTGGTTTTTATTTGTAGGTAGTTTTTTGATTACTACTTCAATCTCTTGTTATAGGTCTATTCAGATTGTGTATTTTTTCTTGAGTCCATTTGAGTACTTTGTCTTGCTACGAATTTGTCCATTTCATCTACTTTATCTAATTTTTTGGTGTACGGTTCATAGTATATCTTTTTTCCCCTAAATTTTATTTGTTGTTGTTGTTGAGAGTATACACAGCAAAACATACACCAATTCAACAGTTTCTATTTGTAAAATTTAGTGACATTGAATACATTCTTCAAGTTGTGCGATCATTCTCACCCGCTTTTTCTGAGTTGTTTCTCCCTCATTAACATAAACTCACTGCCCCCTAAAGTTCCTATCTAATATTTTGAGTTGCTGTTGTCAGTTTGATCCCATATAGATTGTTCTTAAAAGAGCATAATGCTCCAGGTAGACCTTTTTTACTAGCTAAGCTAAACTATTGTTTGGTTTTAAGATGACTTCAGGGGATATTTTTGGTTTAAGGCGTAAAGATTATCTCAGGGCAATAGTTTCAGGGGTTCATCCACATTCCATGGCTCCAGAAGGTCTGGAGTCCATGAGAATTTGGAATTCTAGTCTGCACTTTCCCCCTTTTGATCAGGACTCTTCTATGGAATCTTTGATCAAAATGTTCAATAATGGTAGCCAAGCATCATCCAGTTCTTCTGGTATTGTGGCAAAGGAGGCAGTTGTTTATGGAAGCAGTTAGTTATACATTCAGTATCCTCCTCCTATTCCTGACTCTCCTTCTTCCTCTGTTGCTGCAGGTGACTAGAGATCAACTGTTGTGGTTTGGATGGCCACTTGCAAGCTCTTAAGACCCCAGACACTACTCAAAGAACTAAGAGATAGAAGCACTAAACATATTATTAGGTCAATTAACTGGGATGTCCCATGAAACCATGACCCTAAACTTCCAAATGAAGGAACAAAATCCCACGAAGTGTTTGGTTGTAGGTAAGCAGCCTCAGCAGCTACTTTTTTTTTGTAAATATATCTATGACAGCTTTTGCCAATTTAACTTTTTACAGGTGTACAACTTACAGCAATTACAATAATTGGCTGTGCAACCCTACCCTTAATCAATGCAATTTTTCCATCATCGTTAACCCTCCTTTTCCTCCTCCCTCCTGCCCCTGGTAACCACTAGACTTTGATCTCTATACATTTGCTTTTTTTATATAAGTGAGTTCATACAATATGTCTCCTTTTGTGATTGGCTTATTTTGCTCAGCATAATGTTTTCAAGCTCCATCCATACTGCAGCATGTATCAAGACTTCATTTCTCCTACTGACTGAGTAGTATTCCATTGTATGTATGTACCACATTTTGTTTATCCATTCATCTGTTGGTGAGCATTTAGATTGCTTCCACCTTTTGGCTACTGTGAATAGTGCTGCTGTGAACATTGGTGTAATTCCTAGTATTTCTTTACAAAACCATTTATTTATGTAGCGTCAGTAGTTATGTTCCCTCTTTTATTTCTGATTTTAGTAGTTTGAGTCTTCTCATTTTATTTCTTAGTCAATCTACCTAAAGGTTTGTCAATTTTGTTGGTCTTTTCAAAGGACTAGCTTTTAGTTTCATTACTTTTTCTCTTTTCTATTCCATTAATATAATTCTTTTGTCTTTATTATTTCCTTCCTTCTGCTTGATTTTAGTTTAGTTTATTCTACTTTTCCAGTGTCTTAAGGTGGAAAGTTACATCATTGATTTGAGATCTTCTTTCTTAGTGTATTTACTACTATAAATTTTCCTCTAAGCACTGCTTTAGTTGCATCCCATAAGTTTTGGTATGTTGTGTCTTCATTTTATCTCATCTCGAAGTATTTTCTACTTTCCCTTTTGATTTCTTCTTTGATCCATTAGTTACTTAGGAGTATGTTGTTTAATTTCTACATGTTTGTTAGTTTTCCCATTTTTTCCTGCTATTGATTTCTAATCTTAGTGTATTGTAGTCAGAGAACATACTTTGTATTATTTCTGTCTTTTAGATTTTATTGAGGTTTTTCTTATGGCATAATATTTCCTGGAGTTCTGTGTGCACTTGAGAAGGATGTCTATTCTGTTGTTGTTGGATGGAGTGTCCTATAGATGTCTATTAGGTCTAATTAATTTACAGTGTTGTTGAAATCTTCTATATTCTTGATGATCTTCTGTCTTGATATTCTATGTGTGTTGGAAATGGGATACTGAAATTTCCAACTATTGTTGTTTAATTGACTTTTTTTCCTTTTAGTTCTGTCCATTTTTGCTCCATGTGTTTGAGGCTGTTATTAGCTGCATATATGTTTATAATTGTTATATCTTCCTGATGAATTAACCCTTTGATCATTATAAAATGCTCCTCTTTATTTATTTTCTTAGCCCCATACAGCTTTGCTCCCACTAGCCTCCCTTGTGCTATTTTTGGCAAATCTATTACACGTATATTACATTTCTACACATTATAGGACCAACAATATATTATATACATAATATTTTATATGATTGATTTTTAAATTGGTAAAAGAAGGGAAAATTGCATTTCCACTCTCTTTGATAATTACATAGTTGCCTTTATCAGTGCTCCTTATTTCTTCATGTGGATTTGAATTATTTTACAGAATCACTTGCTTTCAGCCTGAAAAACTTCCATTAGTATTTCTTGGAGGGTGGGTCTCCTAGCAACAAATTCTTTCAGTTTTTGCTTATCTTGGAAAGACTCTTTTCTGTTCATTTATGAAAAATAACTTTGTTGGATATTAGGATTCTTGATTCAGGTTTATTTGTTCGTTTTTGAGCACTTTGAATATTATCCCACTGTCTTTGTCCTCCATTCTTTCTGATAACGAGTCAGCTGTTAATCTTATTGGGGATTCCCTTGTAAGTAATGAGTCATTTTTCTCTTGCTGCTTTCAAGATTTTCTCCTTGTTTTTGACTTTCAGTATTTTCACTATGATGTGTCTATTTGTGGACCTTTGCATTTGTCCTACTTGGGGTTCATTGAGCTTTATTTCAACCATTATTTCTTCTGCTCCTTTCTCTCTCTCTCTCTCCTGTCTTTCTGGTTCTCCCATTACAAGTATTTTGGTGCACTTAATGATGTCCCACATTTCTCTGAGGCACTCTTAATTTTTCTTCATTGTTTTTTCTGAGTTCCTGGCTTCTTGTGCAGGTATCATGGATCTCACAGAAGCAATTACAACAAGTACTATGGCAGCCTTGGCAGCACAGCATTTGTGGACTCTCAGCCTGGGAAGTTCAGTACTTTGGACTCCTGGGCTTCTGCAGTATCAAAGGAAGTATGCATTCCTAGCTTTCTGACACAAAGTTGTGTTGGTAGTTCTAAGAGCTGCCTCAGCATCACAAAAATAATTGTAGGCTCTGGTTAACACCATTTCCCCCTTTGCTTCTTCAGCCTTAGGGCTGATAGGGCTTCCTGAAGTTACTAGTCTCTAGATAACCCATGTTTTCCCTTCTTACTCCTCTAGTCTCTCTAACATTTTGTGTAACCAATTCCTTGTACAAAATTCCCTCTCCAAAACATATATGATATTTTCTATTTTTCAGATTAAACACCATATGTTATATAAACATTAAATAATTGGGTCATACCTTGTTTCCTTAAGGAAAGCTTTGCTTCCACAGTTCTTTATCGTTGAAGGTTGTTTTGGGGAAATTTGAGGCCACTTCGGTGCTTCCCCCTTCTGCCTTACAATTTAGTTTAAGTTTTTTACTGGATACTCAAAGGGTTTTTTTTGTTCATCTTTGACATCCATAAGCTTTATTCATATGGACTGTTCTGTATCAGAACATCTGTTTGCCTTTTCACTTTATAAACTTGGGTCTCATTTCCTTAAATCGTTTTAAAAAGTATTTACTATGTTATATTATTTTTCTTCAGACACTCAAATTATGAATATGTCAGAAATTATTTGCCTATCTTCACTATCTATTATTTTCTAATTTTGCTTTCTTTCTTTCTAAATATTATACATATTTTAAATGAATGTAGTACTCAGAATGGCCTCACAAAGATGCCCATGAACTAATCACTGGAACGTGTGGATATGTTACAATACGTGGCAAAGAGACTTTGCAGATGTAATGAATATTACAGACTTTAAAATAGGGAGATTATCCTGGATAATTTGGGAAGGCCCAATCTAATCACATTACCTTTTAAAAGCAGACAGTTTTCTCCAGCTTGAAGAAAGAGAAATGAGACTGAAAAGGAAATCAGAAATATTCCAAACTTGAAAAGATAAAATGTTCTCAGATATAGGGGCCCACATGCGAGAAACGGAGAGAGACTTCTAGGAACTAAGGGCAATCCTAGCTGAAAGTTAGTGAGGAAATAAGAACCTCCATCCTACAATGCAAGGAACTAGATTCTTCAATAACTTGAATGAGCTTGGAAACAAATTTTTCTGAAAGCCTCCTGATGAGAGCCCAGCCAGCAGAGACATTGATTACAGCCTTCTGAGTCTTGGAGCAGAGAAACCTGTCAGGTCTACCCAGACTTCTGACCAACCAAACTCTGAGACAATCAGTTTGCATTGTTTTAAGCCTCTAAGTTTATGGTGATTTGTTACAGAGGCAATAGAAAATAAATACATTATACACCATGGTTTGATAAACAAAAAATAGTGATACATTGATTAAGAAATGAGTTTGCAACTTTTGGAATAATGAGCCTTACGATACATGTATTTTTTACATTCCAGTATTAACATGTTACAGACTTTGTTATTTTTCAGAATATCCACCAAATAATGTGGTCATCCTCTTGTCCATTGATTTTTTGACTTCCTTTATATGTAAGAATTTATGTTTAGCTACCTAAATAAAAAAAAAAAAATACAGTAAAAAAAAATTGCAGAAGCAAGTAAAACAAGCATCACTGACCAAAAAGGAGTATAAAATATTTTTTAGGCAAAAATGTTAGAAAGTGAATATAACTATTTAAGTAGGATAAGATGCAAAAATTACTCTACAGAATGTTGTTGTTCTTGTTAGGTGCCGTCGAGTCGGTGCCGACTCATAGCGACCCTATGTGCAACAGAACAAAACACTGCCTGGTCCTGCGCCATCCTCAAAATGCTCGAGTCCATTGCAGCCACCGTGTCAATCAGTCTCACTGAGGGTCTTCCTTTTTTTGCCGACCCTCTACCAAGCATGATGTCATTCTCCAGGGACTGGTCCCTCCTGATAACATGTTCAAAGTATGTGAGACAAAGTCTTGCCATCTTCTCTTCTAAGGAGCATTCTGTCTGTACTTCTTCCGAGATAGATTTGTTCATTCTTCTGGCAGTCCATGGTATATTCAATATTCTTTGCCAACACCATAATTCAAAGACATCAATTCTTCTTCTATCTTCCTTATTCATTGTTCAGCCTAAACATGCATATGAGGCGATTGAAAACACCATGGCTTGGGTCAGGCTCACCTTAGTCCTTAAAAGTGACATCTTTGCTTTTTAACACTTCAAAGAGGTCTTTTGCAGTAGATTTACCCAATGAAATGCGTCGTTTGATTTCTTGACTTCTGCTTCCATGGGTGTTGATTGTGGATCCAAGTAAAATGAAATCCTTGACAACTTCAATCTTTTCTCCGTTTATCATGATGTTGCTTATTGTTCCAGTTCTGAAGATTTTTGTTTTCTTTTGTTGAGGTGTAATCCATACTGAAGGCTGTGGTCTTTGATCTTCATAAGTTAGTACTTCAAGTCCTCTTCACATTCAGCAAGCAAGGTTGTGTCATCTGCATATGGCAGGTTGTTAATGAGTCTTGCGCCAATCCTGATGGCCCATTATTCTTCATATAGTCCAGCTTCTTGGATTATTTGCTCAGCATACTGATTGAACATGTATGGTGAAAGGCTACAACCCTGACACACACCTTTCCGGACTTTAAACCATGCAGTATGCCCTTGTTTGGTTCGAATGACTGCCTCTTAGTCTAAGTACAGGTTCCTTATGACAACAATTAACTGTTCTGGAATTCTGATTATTCACAGTGGTATCCACAATTCGTTATGATCTATACAGTCAAATACCTTTGCACAGTCAATAAAACATAGGTAAACATCTTTCTGGTATTCTCTGCTTTCAGCCATGATCCATCTGACATCAGCAATAATATCCCTTGTTCCATGCCCTCGTCTGAATCTGGCTTGAATTTCTGGCTTGAGTTCCCTGTTGAGGTACTGCTGCAACCACTTTTGAATGATCTTCAGCAAAATTTTACTTGTGTGTGATATTAATGATATTGTTCAATAATTTCCATATTCTGTTGGATCACCTATCTTTGGAATGAGTACAAAACCAGATCTCTTCCATTTGGTTGGCCAGGTAGCTGTCTTCCAAATTTCTAGGCATAGATGAGTGAGTGCTTCCAGTGTTGCATTCATTTGTTGAAACATCTCAGTTGGTATTCTGTCAATTCCTGGAGCCTTGTTTTTCACCAATGCCTTCAGTGCGGCTTGGACCTCTTCCTTCCGTACCATCAGTCCTTGATCATATGCTACCTCCTGAAACGGTTGGACATCAATCCTTTTTGGTGTAGTGACTCTCTGTATTCCTTCCATGTTCTTTTGATGCTTCCTGTGTTGTTTAATATTTTCCCCATGGAATCCTTCAATATTGCACCTTGTGGCTTGAATTTTTTCTTCAGATCTTTCAGCTTGAGAAATGCCAAACATGTTCTTCCCTTTTGGTTTTCTATCTCCAGGTCTTTCTTTGCACATTTCATTAAAATACTTTACTTTGTCTTCTCAAGCTGCCCTTTGAAATCTTCTTTTACTTCATCATTTCTTCCTTTCACTTTAGCTACTCTACGATCAAGAGCAACTTTCAGAGTCTCTTCTGTCATCCATTTTGGTCTTTTTTCTCTTTCCTGTCTTTTAAGTGACCTCTTGGTTTCTTCATGTATGATGTCCTTGACGTCATTTCACAACTCATCTGGTTTTTGATTATTAGTGTTCAATGCGTCAAATCTATTCTTGAGATGGTCTCTAAATTCAGGTGGGATATAGTCAAGGTCATACTTTGCCTCTCATGGACTTGTTCTAATTTTCTTCAGCTTCAACTTGAACTTGTATGTAAGCAACTGATGGTCTGTTCCACAATCGGCCCCTGGCCTTGTTCTGACTGATGATATTGAGCTTTTCCATTGTCTCTTTCCACAGATGTAGTTGATTTTTTTATTTTCTTTTTTTTTTATTTATTATACTTCAGGTGAAGGCTTACAGAACAGTTTCTCGTGAAACAGTAGTACACATATTGTTTTATGACATTGGTTAACAACCCCACAACATGTCAACCCTCTAACTTCTCAACCTTTTTTTCTGGTGAAAATACACATAGCCAAAGATACACCATTTCAAAAATTTCTACATGCACAGTTCAGTGACATTGACTACGCTCTTTCAATTGTGCTGTTATTCTCACTTAAGATGAAGGCTTACAGAGCAAAATAGTTTCTCATTTAACAGTTACTACAAATGTTGTCCTATGACAATGGTTAACAATCTCACAACACATCAACAATATCCTTATTCAACCGTGGGTTCCCTATCCCCAGCTTCCTTGCCCCCTTCTGTCTTCTGGCCCTTGTCACTGGACTACTGTACCTCGTTAGTCTCATTTGGTTTTACCGGGCTGTCCACTCCCAGGCTGAACCGTGAATTTCAGAGATAACTTCACCACTGAGCTAAAAGGGTGTCTGGGGGCCATACTCTCGAGGTTTCTCCAGTCTCCTTTAGGCCAGTAAATCTGGTGGGTTTTTTTGGGGGGGGGGGTGGTTTAGAATTATGTTCTACATCCTTCTCCAGCTCTGTCCAGAACCCTCTGTTGTGATTCTGGTCAGAGCAGTCAGTGGTGGTAGCCGGGCACCATCTAGCTAGATGTAGTTGATTTGATTCCTGTACTTCCCATCTGGCAAGGTCCACATGTATAGTTACCATTTATGCTGTTGAAAAAAAGTGTTGGCAATGAAGAAGTCATTGGTCTTGGAAAATCCTATCGTGATCTCCAGCGTCATTTCTATCGCCAAGGCCATATTTTCCAACTACCGATCCTTCTTCTTTGTTTCCATCTTTCACATTCCAATCACCAGTAATTATTAATATATCTTCACTGCATATTTGATCAATTTCATACTGTAGAAGTTGGTTAAAATCTTCAATTTCTTCATCTTTTGCCTTAGTGGTTGGTGCATAAATTTTAATAATAGTCGTATTAACTGATGTTCCTTGTAGGCGTATGGATATTATTCTATCACTGACAGAGTTGCACTTCAGGATAGATCTTGAAATGTTCTTGTCGATGATGAATGCGAGGCCATTCCTCTTCAATTTGTCATTCCCAACATAGTAGACCATATAATTGTCTGATTCAAAATGGCCAATACCAGCCCATTTCAGCTCACGAAAGCCTAAGATATCGATGTTTATGTGGTCCATTTCATTTTTGACAACTTCCAGTTTTCCTCGTTTCACACTTCATACATTCCACGTCCTGATTATTAATGGATGTTCACAGCTGTTTCTTCTCATTTTGAGTTGCGCCCTATTAGTAAATGAAGGTCCCGAAAGTTTGACTCCATTCACATCATTAAGGTCAAGTCTACTTTGAGGAGGCAGCTCCTGCCCAGTTGTCTCTTAAGTACCTTCCAACCCGAGGAGCTCATCTCCCAGCACTATCTCAAACAATGTTTTGCTGCTATTCATAAGGTTTTCACTGGCCAGTTTTTTCAGAAGTAGATTGCCAGGTCCTTCCTAGTCTGTCTTAGTCTGTTCACCAAGGGTGACCCTGCTGGTATTTGAAATACTGGTGGCAAAGCTTACAATATCACAGCAACAAGCAAGCCACCATAGTATGACAAACTGACAGATACGTGGTGGTCTAAGGTATATAATTTCATAATTATGTGTAATAGTGGTTATAAAATTAATTAATCAATAAATTAATTAAATAAATTGTATTTTGCGTAAGTCTCTGCACAGGAGATCAAATTTTTATGAAACAGGGACTTCTACTTCCTGCCATGACGGAATAACAAAGACTGGATTTATCTTCTTATTGTACACAACTAGTAAACTAGGTCATATAGACAGAACAATAGTGTTCAGACATTGCACAATCACAGGCATCACAGGACTTTAATACATGAAATATGGGAATTAAACAAGATAAAGCCTATGGTTACTTTGGCTTTCCACTTGGAGGCAGTATCACAGGGCAGAAAAGGGAACCAAAAGCACAGCATGACCGACCTCATGAGACAAAGAGACAGAAATCTGAGTTCAGGGAAGTTAAGGTGGCTAGAAGTTGTTGGGCAATGTTCTGGAGAGAAGGGAGCAACACATGAAAAGAAATCTGCATATTGGTCCATTTTATCCTTTACTTAACACTCTGAGAATGAAATTCCACAAGCAAATAATGCCTGGGGAGCTGTAAACTGAACAATTTCTAGGACTGAATCAGGGATGAGATATATTTAAGTTCTGACAAAACAGAGTGGAAAGATCAAATTTAATACATGGTAGAGACCCCAGAAAGGTCATGCCTTAGGACTAGATCTAAACTATCTCTGGAGTAAAGGATATTCTAGAAAAGTGCTGTCCAATACAGCAGTAGCCACATGTGGTTATTGAGTACTTAAAATGTAACTAATGTGACTGAGGAATTGAATTTTTAATTTTACTTAACTTTAATTCATTTAAATTATATTGAAGCTTAAATCACATGTGGCTAGAGGCAATGATATTGAACAGTAAAGTTCTGTGCCCAAATTAGTGCAGATTAAAGACCAGCATTGAAAGGGTAAAACTGAACTTCAAATAACTGCCTGCCAGAACAAATCCAAATACTTTTATTGGAAGACAAAATCCAGATGTTCAATGGTGTAACATGTGCAATGACTATAATGTCCAGAAACCAATAAAAATTACTAGATATGCCCAGAAGCAAAAAAAAAAAAAAAGTGTGAGCCATAACTAGGAGAAAATTGGTCAGCAGATACAGACCCCAAAATAACAGAGATAATGGAATTAGTGGCCAAGAATGTTAAGAATGTTAATGCAGTTATTGTAAATATATTAAAAGATTTTAAAGAAAAAAAAAGAACATAATGAGAAAAATGAAGGATTTTTAAAAAATGAAATCCTTGGAGATAAAAAATACAATATATGAAATGAAAAATTTCCTGGATGGGCAAAACAACAAATTAGATACTGTAGAAGAAAAGACATGAGAGCTTACAGGCAAAGCAATAGAATGTATCCAAAAAGAAGCACACAGAGAAAAAAAGATGGAAAAAATTGAACAGACTGTCAGTGACCTGTATGATATTACCAGTCTAACATACGTATAATTGGAGTCCAGGTGGAGAGCGGGGGTGCAACAGAGGAAAATCTTTGAAGAAATAATTTCTTTGATGAAAAATTTCCAAAATTAATGAAAACTATGATCCCATGCTTTCAAAACCCTCAATGAATCCCATGCACGAAAAACATGAAGAAAACCATACCAAGGCATATCATAATTACATAGCAGAAAACCAGTTACCAAAAAAATCGTAAAAGCAGCAGAGAAAAACAACACATTACTTAGAGAAGAACAAAAATAAGAATGAGCGGACTTCTCCTCAGAAGCTTTGGAAGACAGAAAATAATGAGATGTGCTAAAAGTCTGAAAGTAGATGAGTCAACCTAATATTCTATATCCAGTGAAAATTTCCTTCAATAAATTCATTGTAAGAGATCACATTATTAAAAATGGCAACATAATAATAGTTACTCTTTAGTGCTAGGGATTGTGCCAGGTACTTTACATATATTGATCCTCATTAGAACCATATAAGTACCATTATTAGCATCACTTTATAGATGAGGAGCCTAAAGCTTAAATATGTTGAGTAGTTTGGGCAAGGTTATAGGGGACTAAGCAAAAATACAGGATTTATTCATTTAGTCATTCATTCAGTCATTCAAAAAATACAGCATCGACATAACTTCAGATAATAATAAAGTGCCACAAAGAAAATAGAAGAGGGGTGATGATAAAGAATAAATTAAGGAGAGCAGACTGGCTTACTTTGGAGAATGCTTTCTGAGGAATAGATATTTGAATTCAGACATAAAGGAGACAGCCTGTGATAATCTGGGACTAAGGAGTTCCAGGAAGAGAAAACAGCAAATGCAAAGGACCTTGTATGGAAAGAAGCTTGGCATGTTCAAGGAACAAAAGAAGGCCTATTAATGGGAGCACAGTGCAAAGAGGATGAGGGGTAGGAAATGAGGCAGACAGAGGCAAGGACATGTTTTTTACGGCTTTGCAGACTTGGTGTTCAGATGAAGGTTTCAGTTAAGGCAAACTGAGCATTAATCACTACCAGTTGCCCTGGTAATTGTCTCTTTCCCAAGCTAACTAAAATATACTGAGAATGGTCATATGCAAGTGAAAAATTAATTAGGGGAAGAATATGTGGTCTAGCTGACTTCACTTTGGAGGAAGGCCTAGGGATGAGTTTGCACAGTAACGAATGTGATTATGAGGGGAAGAATTTGTGTTCTACACATGTGTTAAACTGGATCTGAATGCTGCAGTTTCTGGGTACTACACCTATATGTCATTTTCCCCCACTAACTTTAGTCAAAGACAGTTAGATACTAAATCAGGTAGAAGAGTCAAACATTTACAATAGCATCTAAAGTTATTGAACATTTAATATGCGCTAGACTTTATAAGTACTTCACATAGTCAATTTCGGTCAAGTCTCTCAACAATCCTGGGTTAGGTACTACTACAGAAGAGGAAACTGAGGCACTTGCAAAGTACTTCATACAAGGTCATAGTGATAGAGCCAAGACTTGAATCCAGAACCATTTGACACCAAAGCACAAACTCACAACATTATGCTCATTTGCATTTTAATGCCAATGTGAATGAAGTGATCAGTGTGTTCTGACTGGAGTCTCTAGTTTCTCTCTTCCTCCAAGGCACTGTCTAGAAAAATAGTTCTGGTTGGGCTAGATTCTTCTTTACCCATATTTACAGTCATCCCACCTTGACACATGTTGAGTTACCCTACACCATCTGCACTGCCAGGCAACATCCTTCAGAACCTCTTACTAATCACAGAGCTCCCACTTTTTATTTATGCTCTTATGCAAAGTTCAATCTATGACGTTTAATTTAGCATTCGATTTCTAACAAAGAATTTGTTTCCTTTCAAATGTGCTATTAAAATTCTGGCTGCCTCTTTGTTAATCTAGCAAATGATTTCTCTCAAGTTATAGTTTTGCCCTTCTGTCATGAGAAAGTTAAGAGTTAAAATTATAACCATAGCAGAAAACGTCTTATCTTGATCTCTGAAGTTCCATCCAGTTCTATAACTCCATAATTTTATTGTTCTTGGAAAAATAAACTTTTTCTGCAAGATTGAGTCAGTCCTTGGTTGCTGGTTGAGGAAGGGTTAGGGAAGGGAGGTGTAATGGTTAAGATTGTGTGTCAACTTGGCTGGGCCAGGATTCTCAGTGTTTTGGCAGTTGTGTGATGTTGTGGTCACTTCCCTGTTGAGATTTGATATGTGATCACCCCCGATGGGATCTGCTGTGAGTAGCCAATCAGTTGAAGGAGAGTTTCCTTGGGCGTGTGGCCTACATCGAGTGTGGGTGCACGTTCAGGCAGGGCTCGGGGGGCTTTTCTCATTCTAGATCCTGCAACTGGCTCGTTTGTCTGACCTCTGGTTCTTGGGACTTGAGCTAGTGGCTTACCTGCAGTCTTGCCTGCTGATCTTGGGATTTGTTGATCTTCACAGCCTGTGAGCAAGAGCCCTGCTCTCTGGCCTGCTGATCCTGGGTTCACCAGCCCCTGCGGCTATGTGAATCAGGAGAAGCCTCTATCCTGACCCATGGACTTGGGATGTTCCAGCCTCTACAATCACATGAGCCATTTCCTTGATATAAATCTCTCTCTATATATATATATTTATACGCTTTACTGTTTTCCTTCCCTAGAAAACCAAGCCTAAGACAGGATGGAAGGGGAAGAGAGGGAGAGGAGGAATAATTCTCTTCTAAAGAAATTCGAAAGTAATTCTTTGATTTGATATATAAGTCAATATTAATGGTAACGGTATATATTATTTGGTAATTTGGGGTGAATAGTTACAATAATCTTTACTATTATAACCTTGATGGAGTTCAGGATTAGAAACTGAAGGACCTTTTGGTAGAGATAGTGCTTACCACGCAAGTGTCTCCTCACCTTTTGCCACCCCACTCCCCATTCCACTGGAATGATCAAGAGTACACTTGGGTGAAAGAAGCAAAACTATTCTAAAGCACTGAAAGAGGTGAGACTCATTTTATTTTATAAACCTGGCATAATCCTGAAATAGCTACATACAAAAACCAAAGATCAATCTGTCTTAGTATATAAGAATAAAATCCAATAATATCATCCATCACTTTAATAGTTCAAAGGGGAAAAAATAAATACAATAAATAGCCAAATATATTAGATATAATTACATTTCATTAAAAAGAAAAAAAATACCCAGTAAACTAGAAGTAGATATTTTCTCAAATGATAAATATGCCATATATTACTTAATGTAAAAACACTAAAGGTATTCCCATTGAAGTAAAGAACAAAACAAACATACTTAGTTTTTGCCTTTCACTTATATTATTCTGGAAGTGTCTGCAATAAAGCAGGAAAGTGAAAAAGGAGATACAATATTGGAATATTGGAAAAGATGAAATTATTTGCAAGCAATATAGTTACAGAAAATACAAAAGAAGCACCTGCCATGCTACTAGAATTACTAAATGCTCTAGGTAATGACTAAATTCAAAACAAATAAAATGAAATCTATAGCTCTCTTATATGCCCCAGCATTAATAGAAATGAAAATGCAATGAAGAAATAAACTCCCTCATAATAAAAGCATTAACTGTAAAAAGTGAAATATGAAAGAACTTTTTCTAATCTTAGGTTAGGGAAGCACTTTCTAACCATAAAAGAAAGAAATTATTTGATTTGTTTGACTACAGAAAAATAAAAACCATATGTATATTAAAGGAAACAAAAAAGCCCGAAAATATTTGCAAATATGTTAAAGATAACAGACTGCTAGCCAGACTGATGAAAGTGGCGGGTGGATGGGGGTACTCAAATTACCAATATCAGGAATCAAAGAGTATCTACAGACACTAAAGACATTAAAAAGGTAACAAGAGAATATTATGGGTAACTCTAGACCCATAAATGTGACAACTTAGATGAAATGGACAAATTCCTTGAAATGAGCCAAAACTCATTCAAGAAGAAACAGATACCCGGGAATGCAAAGCTGGTTCAACATTTGAAAATCAGTCAACATAAAGAAGAACTACATGGCCATTTCCTTAGAAGCAGAAAAAAATCCAACAAAATTCAACACCCATTCATGATTAAGAATTATCAGAAAACTAGGAATAAAGGGAATTTTCTTGACTTACAAAAATCCTTTGAAGCATTCATTGGTGGTTCAGTGGTAGAATTCTTGCCTTCCATGCCAGAGACCAGGGCTCAATTCCTGGCCAATGCTCTTCATGCACAGCTACCACCTATCTATCAGTGGAGACTTGTGTATTGCTATGATGCTGAACAGGTTTCAGCGGAGCTTCCAGACTAAGACAGACTAGGAAGAAAGGACTGGCAATCTACTTCCAAAAATCAGTCAGTAAAAGCCCTATTGATCACAACAATCCAATCCCCATCTGAATAGAATCAAACAGTATTTTGTTTCATTGTGCATATGGTCGCCATAAGCTGAGCTGGGTCCAACATGATGACAGTTAATAACGAGAACAACAAAAAATCCTACAACTAACATACTCAATGGCGAAAGACTGAATGCTTTCTCCCTAATATTGGTCACAAGGCAGGATATCTCTGCTCTCACTACTCCCATTCAGCATCATACTGGAGTGCCTAACCAGTGCAGTAGTATAAGAAAAAGAAATAAAAGGCATTGGAAAGGAAGAGTGGAAAGATTGGAAAAAAGAAAACATTTATTATAAATAATAACCTGCAGTCAACATGATTGTGTACATAGAAGAAAATCTACATAATTGAGTTTAGCAAGATGTCAGAATACAAGGTCAATATATAAAAATCAATATTTTTATATATTAACAATGAAAAAATGGAAATTAAAATTTTTTAAAATACCGTTTACAATAATACTAAAAATCATGAAATACTAAAAATATGTGTAAGGTTTTATGCTGAAAACGCTGATGAAACAAATCAAAGACCTATATAAAATGTATTTATGGACAAATATTATTAAGCTTGTCAACTCTCTCTGGTCTATGGTGTCAATGCAATTATCAAAATCCAAGTAGGTTTATTTATTTATTTTAGGTCAACAAGCTGATTCTAAAATGTATATAGAAAGGCAAAGGAACTAGAATAGCAAAACAATTTTGAAAATGAACAAAACTGGATTACTTACATTACCCAAGTACAAGATATATAAAGTTACAGTAATCAAAACAATGTATTGGTAAAAGTATAGACATATAAATCAGTGAAAAAGAGTTTAGAAATAGACTCACACATATATGGTCAACTGATTTTCAACAACGGTGCAGAGACAATTCAGTACAGGATCATCTTTTCAATAAATAGTAAAACAATTGAATGTTGTTGTTAGTTGCCGGTGAGTCGATTTCAACTCATAGCAATCCCCTGGGACAGAACTGCACCGTAGGATTTTCTAGGCTGTAATCTTTATGAGAGCAGATCTCAGGTCTTTCTCCCACGGAGTTGCTGGGTGGGTTTGAACCACCAACCTTTCTGTTAGCAGCCAAGCGCTTAACCATCAGGCCTCCTTGAACAACTGGATATCCATATGCAAAAACAATGAGCTTTGATCTTTATCTTGTACCATATATAAAAATTTAACTAAAAGTGGATCATAGATCTAAATGTAAAAATTGAAAACTATTAAACTTCTAAAAAATAATAGAAAATCTTTGTAACGTTGTGTTAGTCAAAGATTTCTTAGGTACAACACCAAAAGCATAATTCATTAAAGAAAAACATTGTTTCTAAAATATAAGGAAATGAGGAGCTACTCTTCAAAAGGCACTGTTGAGAAAATGAAAAAAATCAAAGCCTCAGACTGGGAGAAAACATTTATAAAGCACATGTCTGATAAAGGTCTTGTATCCAGATTATGGAAGTTAATATCTCACTAGAAATACAGAAATGCAAATTGGGTTACCATTTTTTACTTTCTCAATTTGACAAAGATAAAACATGGGATTTTCGTCCAGTTACTGAGTGTGAAGATATGGGTAACTCCATGTTTTTCTGATGGAAACTTCCATTTTTGGGATGAAAATTCAACATCATGAACCAAAGCATAAATATATCCATACCCTTTAATATAGTGAACTTGATGTAGTAATCATAGTAATGCTAGGAATGTATCCTAATAACCTTACACACCAAGATTGCTACGTAAGTATGCTCATTATTCCAATACTTATATTAGCAAAAATGAAAACAAAACTCGGACATGACAAGGACTATTAAAAAAAATATGGTACATTCATAAATGTTATGCTATGCAGACATGAAAATGTAGTTTACAGAGGATACTTGATATGGGAAAACGTTCAAGATATGTTAAATGGAGAAACAGGACATTAAACTGCACAAATTCTCTCTGCATATAAAATTATGTGCCCAGGAGAGGGGAAAAAACAAAAACTGTGAATGGGAGTTTTCTCTATATGATCAGATTACTGGTGTGGTGCCCATCCCCATCCACTTTTTAAAAACAATTTTCCGAAGAACATGTATTCAGAACACAGAAGTTGGCTTTTACAAAGAATTTAGACATTTCACACTTGTCAGCATAATATGCAACATGAAATTTCTGGCAAATGGAGGGGTAAAAATGCTAATATGGCACATATGAATCTGATTTTGCAAAGGGGTGGGCAGACTGAAGTCTATGACTGCAAGAAATGGCAGCTCAGAACCCTCTCCCAATTTTATTTTTGCTGCTTCTCTAATATGGCACGACCGTTATCAGTTGACCTAAGGGTTCCCCTTCCATCACTAGGCCCTTAAGCACCTTCAAGGTCATATTGAATAGTGGTTTTATTTGGGAATAAACGAACTCCCTTGGGACTTCCCCTTTATTTGATCTCTGATTTGGCTAATAATGAAACTTCTCCAGTACAGAAATAAAACCTTCCTGTTCATGCACTCTCAGAAATACCTGTAAATGCTGTCCATCAAGACTTAATTGTTGCACTCTAGTGGGAAAATCCTCAAGTAACTTCTTGCTATTCACATACTACTGACGAGTTTAAGCATAGAACGCTAGGACAAATACTAGCTTCCCCCTCCCCCCATGCAAATTCACCTATTTTCCAAATTAGGCTTTTGGAGGAAGCTACTACACTTTCTAATGCTTTGTTTGATAAGCACTGTGCTAAAGGACCTTTTCATGTTAACATTAAGCCTATAAGGTGGGTATTACATGAATTCCTATACAGAGATAATAGATTACAAAGTCCAATCCTCTTCCAATTATCCAATAAAACACCAAGACAACAAATACTCAATTTATTATGCAATTTAAGAAGTATCTTCAACATTTAAGACTCCAAGGCTTCCTGAATTTACTAACATTTAATTCTCAAGTAAAAACTGAGTCGTTCTGGCCTTCTATGCATAATTACAAAATGAAGTAGGTTTGGTGGCCTAAGCTTTTGTGGGGAGAGGTGAAGGGTGTGGGGAAAAAAAAAAAACTTTAAACATGGTAAAACAAAGACACAGCTTAAACTGTCAACAATCCAATCAGCTAAATAAGATAATCAACGATGCACTCAAATGCAGAAGTAAATTGACTTGATTCTTGAATACCTAGCATAATGTTTTCTTTTTTGGGCTTGGTTTTGTTCTCCCAGGATTGCACATTACTCTCTCCACTTGAACTCATGAGAGGTAGAAAGATGTGATGCAGTATTTTCTAATGGTTTAAATTTCACTAAAAATGCTTTTATCAATACTGCTTCGCTTTCATATATCAATATTCTAAGAACGCATTACTCTTATTAAGAGGAAAATACACACTTAAAACAACCCGTTTTCATAATCTAAGTTTCCCTTAATCTAGGAGTATCTATAACCAAAATAACTCTCACAGTAAGGTTAAAAAAAATCCTCACTTTATTTTGAAAGGAAAAAGTGCATGGATGCATTTTTTATTCCAAGACTAAGGGCTTCACAGAAGTTAAGTTTAATATCCAGTAGTTAAATATTACATAAAACGTGTTTACATACTTAAAACTATTCGTCTTGCCCAGCCACTAAGGAAAGATCAACGGAAATTAATAGAATGAAAGTTATTTTTCCTGCCATAATTTTTTTTTTAAGAAAGGATAAAATACGTGTATGTATACTAGTGGCAAGAAAATAGGAAATACAAGTAACTTGACAAGACTAGGTTTATTCTATGTATAATTTTTATTAATAAAAAGATTAGCCATGACCATATAAAATGAGTGGCTTGGGCTTATAGTTTGCTACATCCAAGATCTTAAAAATTATACTTGAGAATAGTGTTACAATGATTTATAATAGCATTCCTTGATAGAGGCATTTGATTTCTAGCAATAAAGACTCTTAAATATATATATAAAAACTAACCCTTAGTGTCGTGGATGAAAATCATCATAGCTACTGATGAATCAAAAAAGAATTCCCAAGAGTTGTTTGTAGTATTATCTCAAGACATATACCTAAAGGTTAGGAAAACAACCTCCCAAAAAGATTACTGAAAAGTTGTCCAATCAGAGAAAAATGTCACTGATGCGTATGGCAGGGGAATATCTCGCTTCAAAGTTAAGTCTGAAGGATAAATTACGAATGTACCCAAGATCCCCAAATAAATTAGTAAAAGTGCCATTATTTTAAGATTTATCAGACATATAATCAGTGTTTAAATACAAATCCAGATTTGTTGAGTTCAAAAGATACAGTAATTTTATTACATAAAATTTCTCTGGTGTGCTAAAATATTAACAAAACAGAATGTGTAAGTGTAGAGGGAATTACGGTTGAATTGTTAATCACTTTTTACTACTGAAGTAGTGGACATACATGAAGCACTGAGTCCTCTAAAACTTGAGGATGTTAAATTTTTACTGCTCAACTGAAATACACTACCATTCTCTAATATAAATGCCCACTTATCTTTTAAAAATAGTCAATTTTTTCTTAATTAAAGCTTCCAGAAGATTGAAAAAGGTACAGTCTACCTATAAAAAATAGGGGTACTCTTCGTCTTTGGATAAAGTATCATCACTTATGGAAAACACAGCCATATATAGATTTTATTTGAAGAGTTGCTGGAGTCCATTAAGCACTTTTGGAACACTGTACCTTTAAAGTTTGTCTTTAATAACAGCTTTAGAAAACCAAAAATTACAAACACATCCATGGCAGAGAACATTTAATTCAGATTTCATAAAAAATCCATTGCTATCGAGTCGACTGACTCATAGAGACCCTAAGGACAGAGCAGAACTGCCCAATTGAGTTTCCAAGGCTATAATCTTTACAAAAGCAGACTGCCACATCTTTTTCCCGCAGAGCAGCTGGTGGGTTCACACCTCTAACCTTTTGGTTAGGAGCTGAGCACTTTAGCGCTGTGCCACCAGGACTCCTTCTCAGATTTGACAGCAGTGAAATAGTTTAGTGCAGTGTCAATTTTAACTATGTAAATCACCTGATGTTAGTTTTATGCTATGTTGTATGACTGAATGACAAAAACAAGTTTCAACTGATTAAAAAAGTTTAAGTCTTTCACTTAGTATTTACAGCAAGGCAAAATTGAAATCAAGTGCTGTAATGTCTTAAAAAATGAAGTTTGACAAATTGGTTCCAACTTACAATAAGTTCGTTAACAGATAATGAGTTAAATGTAGATATTAATGTGCCCAATATCCTCCTAACTACAGTAAAAAAAATCTCGTGGAATTTTATAGGTTGTGAAATCCTTAGTAATACCAAATATATATTCAAAACATGTTCATACAGAACCAATACCTCTTCTTCTCCATGTAAAAGACTTGTTAAAAATAATTAACAAAAATGCCAAAAAACAATGGAAACTCCTTTGATTTCACTGTGCCCAAGGATAAGACACAAAATATTGCCTTAAAGAGGTAGATCAAAAAGAAAAAGAAAACCAGATTCTCCATTCTTTGTCACTTTTATTCAGTAGTTTTTTTTTTTTTTCCCCTTATTTTCAGTGCCAGACATGGCAAGGATTACAGCCAACTGTTATCAAAACATTTGTTCGCAACATACACCCCCCTTTACCACTGACCCCAAAATGACTCATTTTGTGTGCTTTCGTTCCTTTTTTTTTTATACACCACCACCAAGACTGGGTGGAGGGGGCAAGGTAAGAGAGATGAAGGGGAGGAGTCCAGGAAGCCAGAGGAGGAGGAATGCTACAAGCCACAGTAAGAATGAGCTGTATTTAATTTAAAAAAAGGGGAAGGGGTGTACCCCACAAATGATACAGTATGAGGATACACAATTAAATCCCATAGCATGACTGAAGGCTTTCACTGTGTCTGACGTCATCACAATGGAAGGCATAAAAAGTGGAGTAAATCAATGTTGATACTGTCCAATCTAGTCCATTAGGCAAGATGGTGCAAGAAGTCATTTAAATTAAAAGTGCCCTACCCTTACCTAAATGGCTAGCAGACATGGAGAATAACACGGTGATGTATCCACGGAGCTTTCTCCATGTAGCTATAAAAATGTGTTGTCAAATGGCACATTGTTAAACACTGGAAAGGGGTGCCACAATGGACCTCTCTCTTTTATAGGTACGAATGCTAGATTCAACTATCTCAACTAAGCAGGAAGTGGGCTCTTCTGCTAGGAATGCCAACCCTAATTCACTTTGTCTTGAAATATATACAGATTGTTTGTAGTAGCTACAGCAATGATATTTTCCTTGGGGTGCCAGGCTGTATGAAGTATTTTCTTGTTGAAGTCTAGGCTGTCAACACTTATTTCATCTTTCTTTCTCTTGCCACTTGCACAGACTTTGCGTGGCTTCAGAACCGTACGAGGTTTATTGTTTTCCCGTGATGCTTCTAGGGTTATGTCTCGCTTTGTGTTCCTGTCAAACATTCTGAAGAAATTATTGTAAGATCCAGTCATGACAACACTGTAAAAGTAGACAGAACATTCAGTCAAACAAATGAACAAGAGACTGTTTTTAGTAATATTATTCAGTAATAAAATCTAGCCTAGCAGTCTACAGGAAACAACTACTTTAAGAAGACTGGAATTAAGAAACAGGGTTATTGACAGTAACCCAGTATTTTCTTTCTTTGCAATTTTGCTAATTTCTTTTCTTCTCCATTCCTTGCCCCTTTCCTTCTTCCTTACTAATGATGTCTCAGGTTTAGTAGCAGCATTCAAGGACAAGGCTTCCTTATCCTGACCAAGAGGACTCTAGGTTCATTATGGCCGGTCTTTTACTAGAACTCATGTTATAATCAGACTTTAAAAAAAAAAAAAAAAAATCAGACAAAAGATGAAAGTTCCAAGTTCTACTATTATCTGTAACATGAAACTCATATCATATCATGCTTCAGTGATAAAACTGTTGAATAAAGTAACTCTTAATTAAACTTTATACGCAAGCTTAAATAATTCCAAGATTATGTCTTCTTTTACTATTTTCTGTTTTATTGGAACACAGTAAATGCTAAAAAAATACTGACAACAAAAACATGGAAAGATTAAGGATTATTTATCCTTGGTAATAATGGTATGCATTTCAATAACATAGTAAAAAGGAATCATACAACAGAAAAATCGGAGATTATGAACAGCAATAATTCCTTATGGTTAAAAGGTTGTAACAATGATATACACCAATTACCACTTCTATGAAGTGTTAAAGTAACGTATGAAAAATGTGTTACATAACAGGAAAACCAAATTAAGTATCTACTGCCTAAATACTTGTAGAAATAGTATAACAAAGAGTTAACAACCAAACTGAAATTTCACCCTTTTAATTATTTCCATCTGGTCATAAAGAAGAAAAAATCTAAGGACATTCAAATCATAATTTAGGTATTTAGAATTTTTTGTGTATTTTCACATTTACTAGTGAAATACAATGTTTAATTTTTTATCTGCCAGCACTGCTATGGTATATCCAAGACTACTGTATTTATTTCAAAGAAACCCTGGGGGGGAAATGAAATTATGACTTGTAATTTCCGTCAGTCTAAAAAAAGTTGGTTAGATTTTCAGTGAATATGGCAACCATATCTGTTGTTGTCAGTGGCCACTGAGTTGGCCCCAGACTCATGGTGACCCAAGTGCAACGAAGCAAACGCTATCCATTTCTGTGCCATTCCATGACTGGTTGCGGATCGGGTCATTGCGATTCATGGGTTTTTACTGGCTGATTTTTGGAAGCAGATCATCAGGCCGTTCTTCCTAGTACATCTAAATCTAGAAGTTCTGCTGAAACCTGTTCAACATCATAGCAAAACACAATCCATCACTGACAGACAGGTAGTAGCTGGGCATGAGGTGCAATTGTTTGGGAATTGAACGCAAATCTCCTACACGAAGGTGAGAATTCTACCACTGAACCACCATTGCCAAGCAACCATATTAGGAGAGTGAAATAGTAGGTTTCTTTCCTTTAATAAAGTTCACATTTGAATGAGGAGTTCAAACTAAAATCAATTACCTGTCAGATCCATTCCAACAACATTCAAATTTGTCAAATATGCAGTCATTTTCATATAGTGAACACAGTTTACTTCTGAGGTATTCATGCACCTGGGCAAAAACATAAATATATTACATATATACTTACTTAACCTCATGAACTACCTGTTGAAATTACGAAAATAATTTAATGAGTCAATCTTAAAAAAAAAAAAAGCACACACACACACTCCTTTTAATCATCATCTATCTCCTTAGTAAGAATAAAAGCCTTCTATCCTAAAATTTAGAAATGTACTAGCCCCCTTGCAGAAATACACATTTTCCTATTGCAGAACAGAAAAAAAAAACCCCTTTTAAGCATGGCACATGCACTCTTGTTAAACTTGAAGAAAATACTCAGGACAGAAAACATTTGAATCTGGTGCAGAGAAGAGACTAATTAACAGTATCATACCAATACTTAAATATCATACTACTTAGCTTGCAGTCTACTAATTGCTGATTAAAAAACACTGAATACTATGCTTTCTTTTTAAATACCATTTTACAGGCATAAATAACTGAAGTATGTTTTCATTCTACCACGTGTCTGTCAGTTTGTAGTACCGTGGTAGCTTGCATGTTGCTGTGATACTGGAAGCTTTGCCACGGGTATTTCAAATACCAGCAGAGTCACCCTTGGTGGATGCGTTTCAGTGGAGCTTCCAGACTAAGACAGACTAGGAAGAAGGGCCTGGCAGTCTACTTTTGAAAAAATGGCCAGTGAAAACCTTATGAATAGCAGCAGAACACTGTCTGATATAGTGCCAGAAGATGAGCCTCACAGGGTGGAAGGCACTCAAAAGACGACTGGGGAAGAGCTACCTTCTCAAAGTAGAGTCAACCTTAATAATGTAGATGGAGTAAAGCTTTTGGGATCTTCATCTGCTGATGTGGCATGACTGAAAACGAGAATATATAGCTGCAAACATCCATTAATAATCAGAACGTGGAATGTTTGAAGTATGAATTTAGGAAAACTGGATGTCGTCCAAATGAGACGGAACACATAAATATCAATATCCTAGGCATTAGGGAGTTGAAAAGGACTGGTATCGGCCATCAGACAATCACATGGTCTACTATGGCGGCAACGATAACTTGAGGAATGGCGTTGCATTCATCTTCCAAGAGAACATTTCAAGTTCTATCCTGAAGTACAATGCTGTCAGTGATAGGATAATATTCACACACCTACAAGGAAGACCAGCTGACTATTACTCAAATTTATGCACCAACCACTAAGGCCACAGATGAAGAAATTGAAGATTTTTACCAACTTTTGCTGTCTGAAATCGATCAAACATGCAATCAAGATGCACTGATAACTACTGGCAATTAGAATGCAAAGTTGGAAACAAAGAAGGACTGTAGTTGGAAAATCTGGCCTTGGTGACAGAGATCATATGATAGAATTTTGCAAGATCAACAACCTCTTCACTGCAAATACCTTTTGTCGACAACATAAACAGCGACTATACACATCTACCTCGTCAGCTGGAATGCACAGGAATCAAATCGACTACATCTGCGTAAACAGGTGATGGAGAAACTCAATATTATCAGTCAGAACAAGGCCAGGGGCTGATGGTGGAACAGACTATCAACTGCTCATGTGCAAGTTCAAGTTGAATTGGAAGAAAATTAGAACAAGTACACGAGAGCCAAAGTATGATCTTGTATATCCTACCTGAATCTAGAGACCATCTCAAGAATAAACTTCATGCATTGAAGACTACTGACTGAATACAAGTTGTAGAATGACATCAAGCACACCATACACAGAGAAAGCAAGACATCATTAAAAAGACAGGAAAGAAAAAAAGACAAAAATGGATGACAGAAGAGACTCTGAAGGTTGCTCTTGAATACAGAGTAGCTAAAGTGAAATGAAGAAATGATGACGTAAAAGAGATGAATAGAAGATTTCAAAGGGTGACTCAAGACGACAAATTAAAGTATATTGAAATGTACAAAGACCTGGAAATAGAAAGCCAAAAGGGAAGAACATACTCCACATTTCTCAAGCTGAAAGAACTGAAGAAAAAATTCAAGCCTCGAAGTGCAATACTGAAGGATTCTACGGGAAAAATATTAAAGGACGCAGGAAGCATCAAAAGAAGATGGAAGGAATACACAGAGTCACTGTACCAGAAAGAATTGGTTGATGTCCAATCATTTCAGAAGGTAGCCTAAGATCAAGAACCAATGGTACTGAAAGAGGTCCAAGCTGCACTGAAGTCACTGGTGAAAAACAAGACTCTAGGAATTGACTGAATACAAATTGAGATGTTTCAACAAACTAATGCAGCACTGGAAACATTCACTAGTCTATGCCAAGAAATTTGAAAGACAGCTACCTGGCCAACTGACTGGAAGAGATCTGTATTTGTACCCATTCCAAAGAAAGGTGATCCAACACAATGTGGAAAACACTGAACAATATCATTAATATCACACACAAGTAAAATTTTGCTGAAGATCATTCAAAAGCAGTTGCAGCAGTACACTGACAAAGAACTGCCAGAAATTCAAGCCGGATTCAGAGGAGGACGTGGAACAAGGGATATCACTGCTGATGTCAGATGGACCATGGCTGAAAGCAGAGAATACCAGAAAGATGTTTACCTGTGTTTTATTGACTATGCAAAAGCATTCGACCATATGGATCATAACAAATTACAGATACCATTTTGAAGAACAGGAATTTCAGAACTGTTAATTGTGGTTGTGAGGAACCTGTACTTAGACCAAGCAGCAGTTGTTTGAACTGAACAAGAGGATACTGTGTGGTTTAAAGTTAAGAAAAGTGTGCATCAGGCTTGTATCCTTTCACCATACTTATTCAATCTGTATGCTGAGTAAATAATCTGAGAAGCTGGACTACGTGAAGAATGGGGCATCAGGATTGGAGGGAGACTCATTAACAACCTGCGGTATGCAGAGACACAACCTTGCCTGCTGAAACTGAAGAGGCTCTGAAGTACTTACTGATGAAGATCAAAGACCACAGCCTTCTGTATGGATTATACCTCAAAGAAAACAAAAACCTGGGCCAATAAGCAACATCATGATAAATGGAGAAGACTGAAATTGTAAAGGATTCATTCTACCCGGATCCACAATCAACGCCCATGGAAGCAGCAGTCAAGAAACTAAAAGACATGTTGCAGTAGGCAAATCTGCTGCAAAAGGCCTCTTTAAAGTGTTAAAAAGCAAAAATGTCACTTCAAGGACTAAGGTGCGCCTGACCCAAGCCATGGTGTTTTCAATCACCTCATATGCATGTGAAAGGCGGACATTGAATAAGGAAGACCACCTTTAGATTATGGCGTTGGAAAAGAATACTGAATATACCGTGGACTACCAGAAGAATGAATAAATCTGTCTGGGAAGAAGCACAGCCAGAATGCTTATTAGAAGCAACTATGGCGAGATTTTGGCTCACATACTTTGGACATGTTATCAGGAGGGACCCGTCCCTGGAGAAGGACACCATGCTTGGTAAAGTAGAGGGTCAGCAAAAAAGAGGAAGACCCTTAACAAGATGGAATGACACAGTGGCTGCAACAATGGTTCAAGCATAACAACGTTTGTGAGGATGGCTCAGGACCGGGTAGTGTTTTGTTCTATTGTACATAAGGTCCCTAATGAGTCAGAACCGACTTGACAGCACCTAACAACATGTTTTCATTAAATGCTCATACTACGCATAGCATGATCATGTCCCAGTTTAGTGATAAATTATTTGGTTAACCCATGATATGCATTATTTACAAATGTGGTATCATCACTTAATATTACTTACATAATATCAAAAGGTACTGAATATGTACCTCTGTAGTACAAAGTATAATTCTGTATTTACTCACTAATATTTCACAAAGGTAAAAACTAGAAAACAAGTAAATCTGGTATTTACAGTGTTCTGAGAAATATGATGCAATTAAACATTATTACTATTAAGTAACCAAAAAAATTTTGAAGTGTTTGCTGTGATCAGAGGGAAAACAAGGATGCTCTATCTCACTAGCCTTACTTTACTGACAGAGAACCTTAAAAACAAATGACAGGAAAGAGTAGGTTTCTCAATGTTCAAAATTCTCTACTCTTTATGAAACAATCTAAACATATTTCAAGTATCCACTTTAACTTTATGCGTAGCAGAGTGACTCAGACCATGTCTATGTGACATTAACTGAAACTTTGTTAATACAGAGGAGTTGAAGCCCATGTGTGGTTAGGATGGAAAGTCAGTGTACAAGGCAAAAAAACAAAAAAAAAAAAACAACCTTCAATCACACACAGCTCGGTGAGATACTTCTACAAATTCAAGAAAAGTAAATGAATCCGTATAAGCTAAATTTGAGTATGATGTAACTCTACTCTGGATCAGTAATTCAATTCAGCACAGGTAGAAAAGCTGCAAATTAGACAGTTAGGTAGAAAACAACTCAGCAAAGCTTTAAAATGCATGTAAAGGGTTTCTCACCAAACAATTTAAGAGTATGAAACTAAAGTCAAATAAATTACTCTCAATGGGAATGGGGTGATGATAGTGGTGGGGAAGATCACTAGATTTATCAGAATCTTGGGGGTTATACAAGTGTAATTTGAAAATGAAGCAGTACTTTATCCCTTTGCTTTTATTTTGACCAGGGTATTTATTTTGAAATTTCAAATACCATTAAGGAAGGAGGATCTTGAGTGTTTTATGTTTGTCAAAAAAAAAAAAGAAAAAAACCCTCAAACACGTTGCCACTGAGTCAATTCCGACTTATGGTGGCCACCGTGTGTTACAGAATAGAACTGAGCTCCATAGGGTTTTCTTGGCTGTAATGTTTATGAAAGCATATCACCAGGCCTTTTTTCCATGCCACCACTGAGTGGGTTGAAATCACCAGGCATTTGGTTAGTCATCAAGCACAAACCGTTGCTGCCACCTAGGGATCTCTGAGGGTGGTGGAAGCCTACTGGTGAACAAACACTACACTGGGATCAATACAATACAAACAAAGCCCTTAACTAATAAATAAACCCTTTGAAGTAAATACAATATATTCTCATGGAAACATAGAAGTGTAAATACCTGGTATGTTTCCACAGGCCTGCTTTCCATATTTAAGTCCCAAATTTTGACTGACAAATAGTCTCTAGTCATCATATATCGACCACTATGGCTGAATTTTACATCAGAAATAGAAGAGATGATTTCGGAAAAAAATGACCTGTTACTGGGATCTTCAGGTTCTTCAAACACTAAAAACAAGCAGAAAAACAGCAGTGTACAATATTCCCGCTTGAGCAAAGCATTTCCTGAAACAACCATTCACAAACTTTCCAAGTGATATAAAATGACAGGGTACTCCCAAAACCCAAGCCAAACCCATTGCCACTGAGTTGATTCCGACTCACAGCAACGCTATAGGACAGAGCAGAACTGTCCCACAGAGTTTCCAAGGCTGTAAATCTTTACGTAACCAGACTGCCACACCTTCTCCTGCAGAGCAGCTGGTGAGCTCAAACCACCAACTTTTTGGTTAGCAGATGAGTGCTTAACCATTGCACAACTAGGGCTCCATGACAGGCTAATAAAAGACTGAAATGCATCATGCTGGCTCTAACAACATAATTTCCCTGAAAGCTTTTTGAAAGATAATCAGTTAATACTGAAGTTGAAAATGCAAAAGTATGTAGTACACTTCCAGAGTCACACAGCTAGTTCAGCAGAACTAAGCTCACTCAGAATCTCAGTATATGCAGAACATATTCTGCATATACTCGCTGACTTTGTCCATATTGTCACAACATGAAATACACCTTCTTCACCATCCAAATTTATACTTGCATTTTATTTTTTACTGGGCAGGTAAAATTCCTTTGATAACAGGCATACACTGATTTTCATGAGCTTTAAAAATATTCAACAACATAAAGACAAGAATACTGCAACCCCTTGATTTTTTAATACAATGGTTTTCAAACCTTTCTTTTAAGCCATGTAAATAAACCTCTTCTCAAAGGAAATCCTCGCCAAGAAGATTAAAATAGAAAGAAAGGGAAGGAAGAAGATACACAGCAGGGAGAAGGAGGGGAAAGGGAAAAGAAGGAAGGGAAAAGGAGAAAGGAAAAGAAACGGCTTAGCTTGAATACAAGATTGAGGACCTCCAAGGGCCCAACTACAAATTCCCAAAAAACAGCAATCCGCTGAAAACATATCCACTGGAGGGACAAAAGCGGATATACTGCCAAGAGTTCTTCCAGTATAATAACCTCTACTGCCTCATGTCATTAGGCAGTTTAGCAAAGGATACAAGAGGTCTTGGGAACACCGATTAACAACTTGCAGCACAGGTTAACAACCTGCAAATCTACATAAATGTAGTTAATATGCCTGAAGCTAGTGTTATTAGACAAATAGAAAACATTATCATTTTAAATAAACTTACGTTTAGAATGTCTATCACAGAGGGCAGATGCCCTCATGTCACATAACCGAATAGTTCCTTTACTGCTGCTGTATACAAACGTGTTACAGCTGTTTGGATGGAATTCTGCTGCTGTAATCACCTCAGTTAACTCTTCCATATTGGCAGGCTTAATGTCCACAATATCTGAACACATTTTATTAAGGAATTTCCACTTAGGAAAAAAGGCAAATATAATTCTAAATTTCTTAAACTTAAAAGCATTCATACACCTAAGCAAAAGTAATTCTAAACTACATTCTAGTACATAGTTCAAAAACTGGTCTTTTGTACTCTGTTAAAAAAAAGAACAAAAAAAAATCATAAATCATAATTCTTGACAGGCAGCATTGTTATCAACTTATATTTGTTTTCATTTAACAGTTTTCTTTGTAATGAGGGGAATTTAGGCCCACCAGATGCCAAAAAGTATCCTAAATCTATATTAAGTAGAACAGAGTATAGATAACTCAGTGGATCAGAATACAGTCCAAAGAGACCTAACATATGATAAAGGTGGCTGTTCATACCAGTGTGGGGCAAGAGTGATTCTTTTTTAAATGACTGAATATTTGGAGAGAAAATAAGCTAGGAATCTATATCTTACCCTTACATGAGAATAAATTCCAGAGGGATCAAAATTTTAATGCTTAAAAAAAATTCTTAGAAGAAAATATGGACATTTAATCATTTTAGAATGTAGAGGCCTTTCTAAGTATGATACAAATCCCAGAATAAAAGACTGATACATTTATCTTCATAAATATTAAGAGAACTTAGTGTACACTGGGGAAAAAAGAGAAACTCAAGGGGGGGGGGGTTATTGCAACATAAATGATGGAGCAAATATACTTAACATAAAAAAGGTGCTTTAAAAAAATCAATATATATGCAAATCCAATGAACAAATGAGAAAAGAACAAAAATTTAAATGTTTGATACATATGAAACAATTACTCAAGTCTACTCATGATGAGAGAAATGCAAATCAAAACAAAAAAAGTACTTTTCACTAACTTAGACTACTAAGGTATAGGGAAAGGAACGCATACATTGTTGGTGGGTTATAATTTAGCATAAAGCTTTGTTACTTTTTCAAATAGTATCTATTTCAAAATATATACATTAACAGTGGTAGTAATGCCTACTAACATTTATCAAGAATATTTAAAAAGCATTTAGATGGGGTTTGGAGAAGTATTTCCACTGATTTTATAACATTTTGACTTGTCTAAATTTCTTTTTCCAACTGCAACAAGAATTTATTTAAAAGTATACAATACTTCTCAAATTTCTTCTTTACAAAAAACTCAATGATTAAAAAAAGATGCTATAATAGACAAAAGACATTATAGCACACAATTCCTTAAGATCCTATGAACACAATTCTTAAATCAATACATGAGCCCATTTTCTTTATCGAGTAAGTTTTTCCCAATTTTTAATCACTCATATACAAACAAAAAATGGTATAAAATAAGACACATATGTTAAGACAATATAGAAAGGAATAATCAAAATACATTAGGAGGGACGGAAATAAATTCAGTATAGGCACACTATACCTTCCTTACTGAACACAAAAAAAAAAAAAACCAAATGGATACTAAAACTCCTGTCTGTAATTTCCAGATGCCAAAGATTAATCCGTAAATCATCTGCAGATAAATATGTTTCATAATCACTATTAATAGAAATAGAGTTGATGTGATATGTATGAGCATTGGCAAATATTCTTCGTGGACTGGCCTCAACCATTAGATCCATGGGCCTGAAGACTGGTACCTGTCAATAAGACACACGAAAAACATTTATTAAAAAATAGTCATTGTTTACAGCAGCAATCAAGGTTGAGAGCACTTCCTTATTTTAGTTTCTGAAGAAAAATAAAATACTACAATATTATAGGGATTTAGTTTTAAATAGCAATTATTTTTTTAAACGGTGTAATGCAAAGAAGAAAAATGAACAATTTGGATAATTTACCTTCTCTTACCAGCACCAGTAAAAGCAATTAGAATTTGCAGTCATTTTTAGTGCCAATCTTTTGCTTGCGAGATATGCAATGCTAATAAATGTGTATGGTTTAAATTAAAGAGGCTTAAAAAAAAAAAAAAAAGAAATTAGCCCATAGCATCTAATTCTTGGTATTTGTGAGCTACAACTAGAGTATCTGGGCCATTGCTACTTCTTCACTCTCCAAAGAAAATTAATTTTGAAATCTGACCTTGTAATAATAGCTGACATTCGAACTACAAGAGCAAAATAGATTGTGGCATAGTGTAAAACACAGCCTGTGTTTTAAGTCTTGGTTGTGCCCCTGATCACAGAGAGACTTCTATAGAAGTTAGGTCCATTTCTATGTTTAAAATGGGAGGTAATAAATGTCCTACCTGGTTACAGAATTGCTGGGAGGGGAGCAGAATGTTATTATTCCTATTCAAGTTCTGCTCAGGATCTAGAATACATAATATGAAGACAGAAGACTATTCATCAGCATTAGAATAATTTTTTTTCTTATGTACTTACTCGTAGTGTAGTAACTGTAGTAGGATCTCTATACCTTCCATCTTCCTCTTTCAAGTTATATCCTTCTGGTCTTTTGTCCCTTTCACTGATTTTCCATAATTTTATTGTTTTATCTGGGGGGAAAATAAAGTCTTCAAACTAATGCTATTTAAACATGTCATTTCATATTTCACCTAAAAGGAATCTAAGAATAAAATCCCTTGTCTGATGTAATGAAAAACAAAATTCCTATTACCAGGTAAATAAAAACACATACACATATAAATCCAGTAGAAAAACTGCAAATTTATATGTAAAGAGCACTCATATAAAATTTCACTTGATATTTAAACAAAAGTTACACCCAGGTCTCTATCCTTTGAAAATATTTAAAATCAGAGGGATAAAATGCAAAAGCTGGACAATGAATAAGGAAGACTGAAGAAGAATTGATGCATTTGAATTATGGCACTGGCGAAGAATACTGAATATACCATGGACAGCCAGAAGAATCTGTCTTGGAAGAAGTACAGTCAGAATGCTCCTTAGAAGCAAGGATGCCAAGACTTCATTCTCCTGCACTTTGCAGATGTTATAAGGAGGGATGAATCCCTGGAAAAGGACACCATGTTTGGTAGAGGGTCAGCAAAAAAGAGGAAGACCTTCAACGAGATGGACTGACACAATGGCTGCAACCATGGGCTCGAACACAGTAATGACTGTGAGGATGGCGCAGGACCAGGCACTGTTTTCTTCTGTTGTACACAAGGTTGCTATGAGTCAAAACTGACTTGACAGCACCTATCAACAACCTATGTGTGTATACACACATATAGCTACACATAAATACACACATATATAATTTTTAAAAATATGAAGAGAAAAAACAAGGTAAGTTAAGATGCCCTATTACTCAGAATCAAAATTGTAAGGAATCTGGAACTCCCTTGGTCCTGCTTCCTAGAAGGCAAACAATTTAAATTATTGAAGACTTCACAAATCCCTTCAGTGACCTGGATGCCTTGGTTTAAACCTATCTTTTCCCTCATTATATCAGGGATTCCAAAGTAGGGAACAGGCAGGGCCTGAAAAAATATTGACTGATTAAAAGCATATGTTCCCAAGTCTTTTCAAGAAGACAAAAATTCTAAGTATGGAGATAGACAATACAGCATTCTACTTTTTAGTTTTTTGAACATTTTAGGTGAAAGTTTACAGAACAAATTAGTTTCCCATTCAACAATTTATACAGAGCTTGTTTCATGACATTTATTGCACTACTTTTTTAATGAACTTTCCATTTTGGAATTTAGATATACAGAGAAGTTGCAAAGACAATAAGCTGTTCCCATATATTCTTCACCTAGTTCTAACAGTAACATCTTATGCGACCATGGTATATTTGTCAAAACTTAGAAATTAACATTCATATATTATTAACTAAACTAGACTTTATTCAGATTTCACCGTTTTCCACTCATGTCCTTCTTCTGTTCCAGGAACCAAACCACACTGCATTTAGTTGTCATGTCTCCTTACTCTCTTCTGACTTTAACCGTTTTTCACATTTTCCTCGTTACGTTCCATAACTTCAACACTTGAGGAATGCTGGTCAGGTATTTTGCAGAATGTCCCTTAACTGGGTTTGTCTGATGTTTTCTCATGATCAGAACGGGATCGTAGTTTTTTAAGAAGAGTATCAGAGATGAAGTGCCTTGTCATTGTATCGCATCAGGGGGTAGATGGTATCAAGATGTCTGAAGCTGGTGATCACTTGGCTAATGCAATGTCTGCTAAGTTTCTCCACTATACACTATTTTTCCCTTGCCATCCTCCATTCTTTGGAAGCAAGTTACTAAGTTCAGTCCACCCTTGAAAGGATGAATTAAGTTCCACCTCCTGGAGTGGAGAGTTATCTATACACATATTATTTGGGATTCTTCTGTAAGGAATACACATCCTTTCTCCTCCATTTATTTACTTATGCAATCATTTACTTACATCAGTAATGATTCATGTATATTTAATATTTTGTGTTATAATCCTAAAATAGTGTTCTTAAATAAAACTATTCTTAATGGTCTTTCATAAGCAAATGGGTGTAAAATAAAAACAAATCAGTCCCTTTATAAAAGCAGTTCAAAAGGGAAAAAAATTGTCCTACAGAAATATACTAGCGATTCCTCTAGCACAGTAATCTCTATCTTCCATTTGTAGAACATTACAGTTGTCCTGTGGATGCCCTTTTCAAAGATGAAGTGTAAACGGAGAAACATGACTGACTGTAGTAACTTATAATCAACTACTTAATCTACTATTTTTACACAAATAACACGTGTCTTCTATGTTTGCCAACCGCGCCCTCCCCCCTACTAGGCATTTTCATAAGCACGTTATGCTAATTTTTTTCCAGCAACATGTAAAAAAAAATTGGCATAGCGGCACTTATGAAAATATCTCACATGGGGAGGGTAAGGTTGGCAAACAAACATAGAAGGCACATTATTTCCCTAAAAATACGTTTTAAGTCCTATGCAGTCTTGTTTATAGTTATCTTGTAGTTAAGTTACATGTGTTTTCTAAATGCTATTTAAATAATTTATATACATTTACAGAGTTAGGTACGTAAAGAAACACGTATTTTAGAGTATTTTACTTGTTCAAAAATCTATTTTTTATGTGTGTGTGTGTGTGTGTTGTTCTGTGCTGTCAAGGTGATTCTGACTCATAGTGACCCTATAAGGATACAGCAGAACTGTCCCATAGGGGTTCCTAGGCTGTAATCTTTACAAGAACAGATCGCCAGGTCCTTTCTCCCGCAAAACGGGTGGCAGGTTTGAACTGCTGACTTTTGGGTTAGCAGCTGAGTATTTAACCATTGCGTCCATCACCTGGGCTACAAACACACAGACACTCACACATACCTAGCTTAAATTACATATATCTGTGAGAAGTATTTGTTCTAAAATAATCTGAAGATGACGAGCATAATTCCTTCCCTGTTCCCACAGTTGTCTTGTGGTCTGTTCAATTATCTTTAGTAAAGATCCACACAAATAAATCACAATATACTGATCAAATTTTTAAATAAGATGAGATTAGTCTGTGGTTTCTAACAGCGTTATAGGAAGAAAACACTAGAAAACCCTGACAAATCGGGCAAATAGATTTTTAAAAATTAAACTTCAAAAAAATTTGAAATTTAAGGGGTTTAAAATTTTTCAATAGTATAAACATATGACACAGAAATACTAAGATAACATGATTTCAGGGCAGTACTTGGGGACAAGGCAGGTAGGAAATAAAATAACTCTTGTAGTAAATACAGGAAACCCTGGGGGTGTAGTTGTGTAGCAACTATAGCTGCTAATCAAAAGGTCAGCAGTTAGAATCCACCAGGTGCTCCTTAAAAACTCTATGGGGCATTTCTACTCTATCCTATAGGGTCACTATGAGTTGGAATTGACTCGATGGCAGCAGATTTGGTTTTGGTTCAGGTAGTGAACATAAAATATAAATTAAAAAAAAATCCTTATGCTCTCAGAAAGTAATTTTTTTTTTAACCTGGAGTTTTGGGCCTATAAAAGGAGGTATTTCAGAAGAATCAAACTGTATAAAACTGCATGCAAGATTATGTAAACAGATATACTTTTGTAGAGAGGATTATAAAATCTGTTTCTTCTAAAAGGTTAAGAACTACTGTCTATAATGTTTCCCGAAATTGTCAACACTCGACTTATGATGCTCACCATTAATAATTAAAGAAGTGTTCCAGTAGTCTAAAAGTCCTTATGTTCTTGTCTTGCCACTAACAGAGATTTAGGGCAGGGAAAGCCATGCTGCCAAGTTGCCTTTTAAGGAATGCATCTTTATAAGATCCAAAAAACTTCTTCAGTTGTTCAAACAACTTAACTTATGAGTAAACTGTGTATTACTCATATATTTAAGACTCATGATTAACAGGTTAATCTGACTTTTTTGCAATGAGGAGGAATCACAGAGAATTCAGAGGAAGACAAAAAGATTGAAAAGAAAGAAAATCACTTTAAGAAACATTAAACAAACTGAACTTATAAGGAAACTAATAAGTCATTTAAGTAAAATTCATCTGGGACACAAGAAATAGTTTATGATGATCATGGAAAACATATAAAGAGAAAAATAAGATTAATTTTGGTTAATCAAAGCTGGAAATATTGGTAAGATTAATTTTGGTTAATCAAAGCTGGAAATATTGGTTCTATTTTCTACCATTCACCCAACAAGTCGTTTTTAGTTGCTGTTGAGTTGATTCCAACTCATGGTGACTTCATGCATGTCAGAGTAGAAATGCTCCATAGGGTTTTCAAGGTTATGATCTTTCAGAAGAAGACTGCCAGGTTTGTCTTCTGAGACGGCTCTGGGTAGGTTGAAACCGCCAACCCTTCTGCCACTAGTCCCGTGCTCAACTGTTTGCACCATCCAGGGACTCCCCTGCAGTAGCAGTCTCTCATCTTTTCATGAATATGAAGGTCCATTACATTTCTGGGGAGGGAGTTATTATGCTTTATCTCATAGAGAAAACTTATACAAAATAATATAGACATTAATGCTGATATTTTCCCATAACTACTTTCTAAGAATAAAACTTTTCAGGTATAGCTAAAGTCCTACTCCTCCCATCCTTTTTCCTATTCTACAATTCCCAGATACAAGCCTAACCTGAAGCTGGTGTGTGAAGCTCTCATACTTGTTTTGTCCTTCCACACTGCATCAGTCAACAAGATCACTATTTTTACCACAAAAAAAATTGCAGCCCCCTCGACAGCTGTGTTTTACTTACTATCCATCACAATAACAAGAAAGACAAAAACCTACAATGCATTCTGTAGTGCTTTTAAGAGAAATTATATTATTAATCAGTATTTTTAAAACTTAGTAGTAAACATACTTGGAAGACACTGCTGATACTGTGTACAGGAGGAAAGAAAAGAAAAAAATCTGTATACTCTTTTTGCTAGAGACTGGAATTCACAATGGTCTCTCCTTCCACTGAACTGCCGCAGTGTTTGTTGTCTAAAACCAGCTGCCACTGGGTTGGTTTCAACTCACGATGACCCCATGTGTGTCAAAGTAGAACTGTGCTCCATGGGGTTTTCAATGACTGATTTTTCAGAAGATCACCAGGCCTTTCTTCTGAGGTGCCTCTGGGTACTCGAACTGACAACTTTTTGGTTAGGTGAGCATATTAACCATACGCAACATCCAAGGAACCAGGTCTAGAATGGCTCATTTGGTGCTTGTATGTTGCCTGCATTATTTCATACTACAAAGGAGCACATAGAAGCCTACCTGGAAGACATACGTGGATATAAACTGAGAGCTGAAAGGTATTTTAAGATTTAACCCATGAACTAACTATAATGGGATTTGCTTCCAAATGATACTGGGCAGAAGGGAAAGGAGAAATACTGAAGAAATGGGATTTGGCTATGAATGGATAATTGCTGAAGTTGGGTGATGGGTTTGTGAGACTTCATTATACTATTTTCTCTATGTTAGTGTATATTTTAAAACTTCTCTTTACAAAAAGATCTAGCCTATTAAGAAATGAACTGTCATAGTTCTTAGGAACAAATATTCCAATACAAGTATATTTCTTTGTGACATTTACTTCCAAAACTAGAAATTATATACATGGTACAATTAAGTATTGCTTGATGTCAAGGAAAAAACAAACAAAAAAAGTAGTAACTAAGAAGTGCCATTTGAAATAACTTACTTTACCATATAAATTAAAACTGAATCAAGATTAGAAGCCAATATATGGCATGAGTAAACACAAGTCCATTGATGATGCTGTGACTTATGGGCTTTGCATGGTTATTTCTATCTGTTTTTCTTTTAATAAGGAGAAGAGAGGAATGCAGTTCATGTGGAAAGAAAGGCACAGAGGGTACAAATTTCAGCAGGTTGGTTGGGGAGAGCTTTCATAATCAGAAAAATGGGCACCTACAAGGACGCAAACATTTATGGTTATCAGCTAGTGGCATCATTTTGTGGACTGGATTTCTAAGAACTCAATACAGTGGGCTACGAGGCATAGGTTATATGGAGGGGGTACTCAACATCTTCCACCATGCTTACTCAGAAGTCATCTGAGCTTACATTCTCCAAATGGTAAATAAAGAACGTAAGGTCTAGGTGCTAGAATTTTATTTTAAATTTTATTAACAGTGAGGGGATGAGAAAATTTGAATGGCTTTTCACAGCCCATGTGCCAACGGCAAAAGTTTTAACCTAAGTTTTTATACACTATGCTTCCCAGAACCTGGAAGTATTTCTTAATCACTCTAATGACTCTCTTTAGACACAAGAGATAACAACTCGAAAGAAAAAAAACATTTTGAAGAACAAAAAGAAGTCACTCAACTCTTAACTCTTCATAAAGTACTCTAAATTCTGGTAGACTCATTACACAATTCTAATATTTATTTAATAACTTTTCCTGGAAAGGCAAAACAGTATGAGAAGATTCTTCTTCCAGCTATGTGGCTTGCTGGGAAGAAGGCAGTATGCCAATTCCATTTTTTTGTCCTTATCTGACAGAGGTCCTGAAAAGCGTTCTCCTAGAGAATATCCTTGAGAGGAGACCATACTTTCAGAGAATCCTGTGTATTTACAGTCTGAAATATTTTTTTGTAGGGTCTGTTGTTGTTAGGTGCCACTAACAACCTTGTGTACGACAGAAAAAAACACTGCCTGGCCCTGCACCATCCTCATAATCGTTATGTTTGAGCTCACTGTTGCAGCTATTGTGTAAATCCTTCTTACTGAGGGTCTTCCTCTTTTTTGCAGACCCTCTACTAAGGATCATGTCCTTCTCCAGGGACTGGTCCCTCCTGATAACATGTCCAAAGTACGCGAGACTTTGCTTGCTTCTAAAGAGCATATTTTGGCCATACTCTCCAAGACAGATCTGTTCATTCTTCCGGTAGTCCATGGTATAGTCAATATTCCTCTGTCAACACCGTAACTCAAAGGCATCCACTCTTCCTCAGTCTTTCTTATTCACTGTCCAGCTTTCACATGCATACAAGGTGGTATCTTTGCTTTTTAGCACTTTAAAGAGGTCTTTTGCAGCAGATTTGCCCAATGCAATATGTCGTTTGATTTCCTGATTCTGCTTCCATAGTCACTGATTGTGGATCCAAGTAAAATGAAATCCTTGACAACTTCAATATTTTTCTGTTTATCATGATGTTGCTGATTGGTACAGCTGTGAGGACTTCTGTTTTCTTTATGTTAAGGTGTAACCCAGACTGAAGGCTGTAGTCTTTGATCTTCATCAGTAAGTGCTTCAAGTCTTCTTCACTTTCAGCAAGCAAGGCTGTGTCATCTGCATATCACAGGTCGTTAGTAAGTCTTCCTCCAATCTTGATGCTGCATTCTTCTTCATATAGTCCAGCTTCTCGGGTGATTTGCTCAGCATACAGATTAAGTATGGTGAAATGATACAACCCCAATGTACACCTTTCCTGATTTAAACCATGCAAATCCCCTTGTTCTGTTCAACAACTGCCTCTTGGTCTAAGTACAGGTTCCTCATCAGCACAATTAAGTGTTCTGGAATTCCCATTCTTTGAAATGTTATCCATAATTTGCTATGATTCATACAGCTGAATGCCTCTGCACAGTCAATAAAACACAGGTAAGCATCTTTCTGGTATTCTCTGCTTTAGGCCAAGATCCATCTGACATCAGCAATGATAGTCCTTGCTCCACGTCCTCTTCTGAATCCAGCTTGAATTTCTGGCAGTTCCCTGTCAATGTACTGCTGCAACTGTTTTTGAAAGAGCTTCAGCATAATTTTACTTGCAGGTGATATTAACAACACTGTTCAATAATTTCCACATTCTGCTGGATCACCTTTCTTTGGAATGGGCACAAATATGTATCTTTTCCAGCCAGTCAGTCAGGTAGCTGTCTTCCAAATTTCTTGGCATAAATGAGTGAGCACCTCCAGTGCTGCATCCATTTGTTGAAACTACTCAACTGATATCCCGTCAATTCCTGGAGTTTTGGTTTTTGCCAATGCCTTCAGCACACCTTGAACTTCTTCCTTCAACACCATCAGCTCTTGATCATACGTTACCTCCTGAAATGGTTAAGAGACAGTACCTGACCTAGATCCAATGGCAAAGCCTGGGTTCTTTTCATTACAAACTGTGCCAGTGCACAAAAAGAAAAATTATTACCTGAGACTCTCTTTCATATAATTTAAGAACTGAAAGAGAATAAAAAAGAGAAGGCAAGAAGGAGTTTGTATTCTGCATGGGCAATATTCCTGAAAGTCTATTCACAAAGATCTCTTTGAAAGTGGAGAATATCCTCTACAGGATATGTATACAAAGTGGGCACATGAAAATCTATAACAAAAAGATTGCACTTACCATTGGTAGACAATAAAAACTGAGCAGCATTTTTCTGGGGCAACCACCTAATTTTGTTGATCTTTTCTTCTATTTCTAAACTTTTCAAGTAGTCAAACTCTGGTTCATGGCTCTGGAAGGTGCTGTAAACATTATATTCTCCTCTGCTATGAGACTGGATTTTGTTCTAAAATGCAAAAATAAATATTTGGACCACTGTTGAGAAAAATTTCAAAGCAATCAAGCACATAATCAATTCCAACAGATCTTGCAAATACTCTGTTTTTATATTTAACAGCCTTCAAGGAGTAAATAAGAAAGCTTAAAAAGGGAAAAGCTAAATAATGCCTAATAATCTAAGCCCAAATTCAATAATACAATAAAATATGGATCATTTTGATTACCTGGATCTAATTAATTTGCTGTTTGATATATTAAATAATACAGAGGTATACTGACAAAAATGTGAACATCTGTAACAAGGGAGCTCATCTAAAAAATAAAGATAAAAACTTGCTCAGGAACAGCTGGCTGAGGCATACTTCTTTCTCTGCCTACTTAACGGTCAATTCTCAATCTGTTATTTAAGATAAAGTATCTTCCCTCCTTTTTTAATTCTGCATTAGGTGGTTTCACTGCTGAAAATCTTTCTAAGAGAAGAGTTCTGGTAAATGCAATGACCCCACTTGACCCCTTCTCCCCCTCCTCATGATCCTATCTTTGAGATAAGATTTGTTAAATACCCTAGTCCATAAACCATTTGTATGGAGCTCTGTTACTGATTAAGTTCATAATCAGCATTATCCAGGACCTCCTCCAAGCCGCCTCAGCACCTACTGCTTACCCTCCCTTCTTATGAGACTAGCATGCACTGATAATGTGTTTCATTTAGTATCAGTGTGAGAATAATATAGTTTAAATGATTAGATAGACTTGTGAACTTTAGTAACACTAATGCCTCAGAAAAGCTGAGTTTTAACCATGTTTAGAATTTAATCTTTTAGCCTATTATGACATCATTAAAAATCTATCAAAAATCACTACACAGCTAATTCAAAGAATCTACTGAAAAATAATTTAAATGAAAGATAGCAATAGATATTACTGATAAATCAATTAAAAGTAAATTATAAAATGAAAGTTTTGTTTAGATACTTGTCAACAGGAATAATTATTAAAAATTATTAATTATCATCTTGAATGTATATGTTTTGGGTTTTTTCCAGTAGCTTGATTATCTAGATTGATCATTCATTGATACAGTTGTATCTGGACCCTCTGATAGTATCAAGTATTAGTGAGTTTGCCAATGCTAAGAATGCAGAGATACCACAGCAAATAATCTACCCTGGGGAGAGGAGAGGGTAAAAATCAAACCCAGAACCTTGATCTCTTTATCACACTCTTATCCCAAATGAGATAACCTAGTCCATTACATATATACACTCTGATATCAGTTTAGAAGAAATTCCATAAATCTTCTACGTAAAATTACTCACCCAGTCTCACAAGGTTTATTCATCATTAAAACCAAAATCAAACCAAATCCACTGCAGTGGAGTCAACTCTGACTCATGGCAACCCCATATGTTATAGAGTAGAGCTGCTCCATAAGGTTTCTTAGCTGTAATCTTTATGGAAGCAGATCACCAGGCTTTTCTTCCATGGTGCCACTGGGTGGCCTTGAACCACCTATCTTTGGGTCAGTAATCGAGTGTAACCTGTCTGCACCACCCAAGGGCCTTATTATTTATCATTATGTTCTCCAAATAAAAAAAAGATACAAAAACCAGCAATTAAAATTTTAATATAGATGCCGTTTTCAACTTTGGTTTTTCATTTAGTAAACAAGAAACTATGGTATTAGGTAAACTAGGTTCTAGAAGAACAGAGACTTAATAACGAAGAATCCCTACCTTCAAGTAACTTGTGTACATAAAACGTTAGTCAAAAGTAGAAACTGATTAAGGTCCATACAATTCTGGTAAGCAATATAAAGAGCCATGGGCAAACCACAAATCATTCCATATGCAAAAGCTGAGTCTGTATGGATCACACAGGATTTGGTGATGTGTAAAGAAAAACAAACACAAAACTATGAAAGTATTCTCTAAAACAGAAAGGGAACATCATCCTGAAGACTCATGATCTATTACAAGATCTAAAAACAAAATCACAGGTGTTTGGCAGTCTCAATGGAATGCAAGAACCACTGTTTTTTTTTTTTAAATAAAAAAATAAATCACAAGGAGAAAATTATGTTTAAAAAATTAACACTGTCAAACTGAATATATGCACTAGCTAGCCTCCGCTCTTCTCTTGAACTCCACTAACACTGCAGTAAAATAATTTTTAAAGAGAAATTCACATGGATAAATAACAGCAATGATGACAGTGGCAGTAACAAAACAGAAGAGGCTGTGAAACATGCATGAGTGGTAAGTGACTTTATCCTCGGTAACATGGGTAGTGCTCATCCAGTCAGTTGAAGGCCTTAAGAGCAAAACTGAGTTTCACAGAGAAGGATTTCTGCCTGAAGACAGCAGCATCAAATCCTGCTCGAGTTTCTAGTCCACCGGCTTGTCCTACAAATTCCAGACTTGCTAGCCCCACAATCACGTGAACCAGTTCCTTAAAATCAATCAATCTCAATCTCTGTGTGTGTCCTACTTTGTTTCTGGAAAACCCTAACACACTTACCTTTGCAATCCCTAAGAGAATCTACTTTCCTAACCAAACAGATTTATTTGTGTGGAATTTTCTATAATAAATTTGTAAGAGCTTTATTCCAACACCTATAATAGTGGCTGGAATGTAACAGGTATTCAATAAATATTTTCCAAATAAACAATAACAGCAAAAAGAATGAGCAAAAGTGGGACTGGTGTGGTAGAGAGAGACTGGAGGTAACCTGATAGATAGGAGTACTGTGCAGAAATTAGAAAAAATGGGTTAGATGTATACACAGCAACCTAGAGGATCTAGAAAGTACAGTTCTTAGCGAAAAAAGTAGGTCACAGAAGGAGACAGAACACATAGGATTCTTTAAATGCATTAAAAACATAGAACACAAAACCAGAATTAAACATTTTAAACACACATGCAAGCTAAATCCATAAATATATAAAGGATACTACATCATGACCAGGGGACAGTGGTGGTTTAGCAGTAGAAATTTTGCCTTCCACGCGGGAGACCTGAGTTTGATTCCTGGCCAAAGCGTCTCATGTGCAGTCACCATCTGTCTATCAGTGGAAGCTTGTGTGTTGCTATGATGCTGGACAGGTTTCAGTGGAGCTTCCAGACTAGGAAGAAAGGCCTGGCAATCTGCCGCTGCAAAATTGGCCAGCGAAAACCTTATGGAATACAATGGTCCGATTCCAACGTGCATGGGGTCACCATGAGTTGGGGGCTGACTCAATGGCAGCTAGCAACAACATGACTAAGTTATAAAACAAATTAAGACAATGTGGTATTGCCAAAGGATAAATATACCAAAGAAAAGGAACAGACGGCCCAGAAATAAGCCTGAATTATGACAAACTGGTCTTGCTCAGCAACCAAGGGTAGTCTTTCCACCAAATGGTGTTAGGTCAACTGACTATTCATATGAAATAAAATAAACCTCGACCCCCTACACCTCAAAGCATACAAGTAAATTGATTCCAGGTGAATCAGAGGTATAAATATGAAATGTACAATAATTAGGTTCTAGGACAACTCTGGAAACCCTGGTGGCGTAGTGGTTAAAAGCTCCGTCTGCTAACCAAAATTTTGGTCGGCAGTTTAAATCCACCAGATGCTCCTTGGAAACTCTATGGAGCAATTCTACTCTGTCCTATAGGGTCACTATGAGTCGGAATCAACTCGATGGCAACTTTTTTTTTTTTAAAGGACAATTCTGTCTATAGAGCCTTCTGCAATGATAGAAATGGTCTGTATCTGTGCTGTCCAGTATGGTAGCCACCCATGGTTACTGAGCATCTGAAATGTGGCTACTGCAACTAAGAAAGTGAATTTTTAATTTTAATTAATTTAAACAGCCACATGTAGCTAGTGGCTACTCTACAGGACAGCACAGTTCTCAAAGATAACAGGAATATCCTCCTGAACTTTGGGGTAGAGGAATACTTCTTAACAGGACAGTGAAAGTAGTAACCCGAAAGAAAATACTGATAAACTGGATTGGATTAATATTAATAACTTCAGTTTATCAAAATATATCATTCAGAAAATGAAAACGCAAGTCAAAGAACGAAAAATACTTCCAACAAATGTAACTGACAAAGGGTTTATATCCACATAGTGTAAAGAAAATCTACAAATCAATAAGAAAACTGACAGATAACCTAGTAGAAAAATGTGCAAGAGATGAGAATAGGCATTACACAAAAGGCAATAATATCCGAAGTGCACCACCCCCAAAAAAGCCCTATAAAAAGACACTCAACTTCAATGCTAGTAAAGTACAAATTAAAACCACAACAGGATATGCTCATTGTTGTTGTCATGTGCCATCAAGATGATTCAGACTTACAGCAACCCTACAGGACAGAGCGGAACTGCCCCCATAGGGTTTGCTAGGCTGTAATCTTTACGGGAGTAGGTCGCCACTTCTTTTCTCCCGTAGAGTTCAAACAGCCGACCTTTCTGTTTGAAGCGGAGCACTTAACCATTGTACCACAGGACCCCTTGGATATACTCAAATCCTCACCAAAATGGTTCAAATTTTAAAAAGAGTGACAGTACAAACATTTGGCAAAGATATAGTATAATCAGAATATTCATATATAGCTCATGAGAATGTAAGCTGGCGGAAACGCTTTTTTCTGTGTTGCTGCTGTTAGATGCTGTCCGACTCATAGCGATCCTATGTACAACACAACACAACACTGCCCTGTCCTACGCCATCCTCACAATTGTTATGCTTGAGCCTACAGTTGTAGACACTGTGTCACTCCATTTCGTTGACGTGCTTCCTCTTTTTTACTGACCCTCTACTTTACCAAGCATGATGTCCTTCTCCTGGGACTAGTCCCTCCTGATAACATGTCCAAAGTATGTAAAATAAAGTCTCACCACAGTTGCTTCTAATGAGCGTTCTGGCTGTACTTCTTCTGAGACAGATTTGTTTGTTCTTCAGGCAGTCCATGGTATATTCAATATTCTTCAACACCATAATTCAAAGGCATCAATTCTTCAGTCTTCCTTATTCACTGTCCAGCTTTCACATGCATATGAAGCGACTGAAAACACCATGGCTTGGGTGAGGAGGACCTTAGTCCTTAAAGTAACACCTTTGCTTTTGAAAGAGGTCTTTTACAGCAAATTTATCCAAGGCAATGCATGGTTCGATTTCTTGACAACTGCTTCCATGGGCATTGATTGTGGATCCAGGTAAAATGAAATCCTTGACAGCTTAATCTTTTCTCCATTTATGATGATGTTGCTTATTGGTCCAGTTGTGAGGATTTTTGTTTTCATTATGTTGAGGTGCAATCCATACTGAAGGTTGTAGTCTTTGATCTTCATCAGGAAGTGCTTCAAGTCTTCTTCACTTTCAGGTTGTGTCATCTGCATATCACAGGTTGTTAATAAGTCTTCCTCCAATCCTGATGCTGTGCTCTTCTTCATATAGTCCGCTTTGTGGGATTATTTGCTCAGCATACAGACTGAGTAAGTATGGTGAAAGGATACAACTATGATGCACAAGTTTCCTGATTTTAAACCACGCAGTATCCCCTTGTTCTGTTCGAACGACTGCCTCTTGGTCTAGGTACAGGTTCCTCATGAGCACAATTAAGTGTTCTGGAATTCCCATTCTTCACAATGTTATCCATAAATACTATAGAGCCAATTAAATTCATACTGCAGATCAATATTTTGTAACTATTTTAAAGTATGTGCAATGAATGCTTCCTTTATCTTCAGCACATCTCTTAAGCTACAAGTTTATTAAACTTTGTCACTGAAGTTATAAAAACGACTGTATCTTCTTCCAAACTACACAAGCACTTGTTTCACTCAATCGTTCTAATAGTCTCTTCACCTCCCCGAGAGGTTATGAAACAACCTGAGAAAACATTCACAGTATATAAAACTAAACATTACAAAATGATATGTATAGCATGATCATAATTCTGTTTTAAACAAAAAAAGTTGAAGGGCACAGACACACACACACACGCTGGTCTTTATTCACACGATGGGATGATTTTAGATTATTTTATTCCTTGTGGAAATGATGTATATTTTTCATTAGTTTCTACAATAAACACGAACAGTCAAGTTAACAATTAAAGAAAACTTCTGAAAGAACTTCACTTGACAATCTGTAACACTGTGCTTTTACGAACTTCCTTCTTCCTTAAATTACATTCTGTGAAAATAGAAGAAATACTTTCTCCAGCAAAAGGTAACAACCTTTAAATACTGAATATATTTTGCTTTGAACATTTCATACAAGAGAAAGAGTAAATGGACATTTTTTAAACCTCCAAACAGAATTTTACCAATAGTTACTGTTTCATAAATGTTCCTTTAACCTTGTATTTGTTACAGGCAATCAACTATTTTGAATTTCAAAGTATTAGTGTTAGGTTTTAGAGTCCTGTGAAATGCCCATTCAGGGATAAAGAAGAAACGGTACAAAACAGAATCAACTTGCATCTGATAAACTACTATCAATGCATTCAGCAACCAAGAGGGAATTTTTCAGAATGAAGTCAATCAATGATGAAAACAGAAAACAAAAAAGGAAATTTCAAACTTTCTCTAAACTGATGACGATACTGATGATTGTAAAGCACTTCAAAATTCTGCAGGACCTTATTAAATTATAGTCAATAATAAGTTAGTGTTCATTTACTGTGCATCTATCAGGTACTACAAAGCAACATGCAACTAGAAGAACACCAGTCACAATTTCCTATCCACTAAACTACAATATAGCAGAAGAGATAAAAAGGGCACTTGGTTGAAACAAATAGAAAACAAAAATAAGCAACACTGCTCTTTGCTATTATATTCAAATAAATTTTAACGGAAACATGTAAGTTACAACATAATGCTTTAAAACGTTATAAAATCTAGAACTGTTTATGTGCTATTATCTAGATTACACTAGCCAGAATATCTCAGTTCTAAACTGCTTACAGAACAAAAACATAGTTACACAGAAGTATTTAATTACTCTAGGTTTTGCACAGTGCTGAAAGGAACAACAACAACAAAAAAATGCCTTTCTGAGACGCAGTTTTCTTCCCCATTTATGTATCACTAAGAAAAAGAGCTAGATCAAGACTCTGTAAGATTGTTTCTCTTAAAGTGAAACCTCAATCTGACTCAACCATTAAGGAGTTGGCTCTTCTCTGATAAGAGATTCAGACGGACCCTACTAAGTGTTAGATGAAAATTTAAAATATTCTTTTTACTGATATTGTCTACTTTTACCTTTGAGATTCATAAAATATAACAATCCTCTGGACCTCGGTTTTCCGTGTCAAACAGAATTTATCCTCTCTATCTTTCGAGGGTCAGAGCAGTTTTGAGAATTAAATGAGAAGGCAAGTAATATTCAAATATTATTTTCTTTTCCAGGCAGGGACCAAGCCGAATCAATCCATGTTATACCATTTAGAGGCAACATGATGCAGTGAAATTAATAATGGCCTGGAATTCTAGGAGCCTAATTTTAGTTTCTTCTCTGTGCCTCAACTGAAAAAGTGGAAAAAATGATAGAGATTGGACCACATGTTCTTTAATGTCTTTTTCACTAGTAACATTCTAACTTGATGAAAAACACACACATAAACACACACACACAGAGAATACACTGGATACAGGTGATGTTCACTAGAAAATTTTCCTTTGTAAGGGCACAAGTCAAATTCTCTTTAACAACTAGAGCCTCCAAATCAGTGAACCTGCAACCATCTCTATTCTGATCAAGTATTTACCTTGAAAGAGAATAAAGAGGAAACTGAGAAAGGATCCAATTTCAATAAATTACAGTATCTGTCTATGACTCAATCACAGTACAAAACAAACAAGAAAAGATGATTAGAATCGAACAGCCTTGAAAATGGCACTGAAAAAGGAAAATAACGTGAAGGCTAGAAATAACTCTGTAGAAGAATATTCTGTCTGATAAAGGTGCATTTTACAGTGTAGACAGGTTTTCAATAACATTGTAACAACCTGTCTAGCAATCTGGGTGTGGGGTAGGGAAGACGGAATAGGAGAAGAAGAGAAGTAATAAATTTCAACTAGATAATGCATTTAAATGTGGAAAAAACAAAATATGGGTGAATGTTTAAATAATCTGGGGGCAGGAAATCAACAACAAAAACAAAAAAGTAAACAAAACATAAGGCAGCCAATCTATAAAACTGAAAAACATACTGCCATAGGAAAGAGCTAATGCCCTTCAGAATATATGGCCTATACAAATCAACAGATACCAAAAGTAGAAAAAAGTAGGCATAAAACATAAAAATTTAATTACTGCAAGTAAAGTAAAACTAGAATCCAATAAAATATTTTTTCAATCACCAATTTATTGGCTTTCTTTCTCTCTATATTTAGAAGAAGGAAAAACAAAAACAAAAAACCAACCCAGTACCTGAAGGGAAATGGACAGTCTCAAAATTTTTGGCTAAAGTATAAACTGACAAAATTTTCTGAAAGCCTTTGGTGACAACACCAAAAAAAAAAAAAAAAAAAAAAAACTTTAAACACATCCATCTCTTTGGATCCAGGAACATCCTAAGTAAATAATAGATGCTTTAAAAATTCAAAAAAATAAAGAAATAATCTAGGCATCTAGTAAGAGAGGGTACGTTATATAAACTTCAGTACATCTCTGTAATAGAGTATCACTGGATCATTAAAGATGATGAAAAGGCATTCACCATATAGCGAGTAAGGGGAAAAAAATACAAACCTAACATTTTACAATCCCATCTTAAAAAAGATATGCCTCTGCTATACACTAAAAGTGCTTATTTTTGTTTGGTGGGGATTACAGGTTCTCCCCACCCTATCCCTACCCATATTTCCTAAAATTGTCTACAATGAGGATGATGAGCTTTAGTTAAGAAGAAAATAATTACTAATGATAACAACACGATAAAAAAGTATTTTATGTGTCAGGGTAGAGAGAGAATGGCAGGGATAAGAAAAAGTAAATCTAAAGTTATTGGGTATTATTAGTTCTATAGATTTGGAGTTTTTTGATGCTCAGAATTTTCTGGGAGGGATAATATAAGAAATACAGTTAATTAAAATTTCTGGTCAACTGAGACAGTGAAAAAAATAACCTTAATCTGTCGAAAACATCTTTTAAAGGTCTACTTTCCACACAAAATTTAATATTATCAGAATCAAGTTTTGGGGAAAAAGTCAATCACCACCATCACCATTGTTAACTTATCATTTAAAAATATACTAATAGTTACACTGGTGAGTAACTGTTAAAATACATGCTACTGAGGTTCTAGATAATGAATTTCTCTTCTTCTTGAATTCTTAAATACAGTTATAAAAAAAATGACAGACACATGAAAAGGGGAGTTCTAGTTTTCTCTCAGAGGTCCTACTCAAAAAAGTCACTGTGTTCATTTCTTTTTGTTAAGAGTGTGTATCTGAAATATTAGCTCTTTAAAATCTTCAGTAGTATTTCAAAAAGGAACACAGGAAAGGATTACTTAAAACAAATTTTTAATCTTACTTTTTAATACAAGTAAAATGTTGGCAATTCCAGTAACTACATGATAGGCCTTCAGTTCAGTTTAATATATTACTGACAGCCTTTAGGAAAATACTAAACTACAGTATATTACTTTGACCACATCCACTGAACTCAATTAAAGCAAACATTTCCCCCATTTTTCTTAAATTCTAGCCATTTCTTCAACCTATGGAAGGTGAAAATTACCTCATTCTGAAGGAAAATATTATCAAATTAGCTTATAATTGGCAACTTGTATTTTAAAATAACAAAGCCCTCATTAAAAAATGTAGTCTTTCCTGAAACTGTCAATATAAGCTGATGTACGTAAGATGGTATTGCTTAGTAAGCAAAATTAACTAAAAACATTTTTTTTCTAAACACCCTTCTCTAAAACAGAACCATAGAGTAGCCATTAACTTTTAATATAAAATAATTTCAAGAGCAGATAATGTGTATGGGGAAAAGCTTGCTCAAATTTCTGAGTAATAAAAAAAATGAACATTTTGGTGATAAAAGGCAGCAAAGAACACTGAAAAGAGCATGTCAGAAGTTCTAGGTTCTAGTTGCTAGTTCTAACACTAAGAAACCGAATGACCTCTTTATTTCTTGACTTTCTTACTTGTAAAGAAAGAGAAATTGTAATGATCTGTAAGGTCCCATTTCAACACTTAGTATTCCAGTATTCTTATGTTCAAGTTTTTAGCTGACTGAAAACAGAAACAGAATTGAATTAGACCCCCTATCCCACAAGACTATCCTTTGTCAAGAAAAGCTTCAGTCTTATTTTCATAACTTCTTCCAAGCAAAATAAATTAATTAATAAATAAATTAAATAAAAGGAGACATATACTTAGTGTTTGTGCATCTTCTAATCAGATACTATTAATCATTTCTTTTAAAATTAAATTACCTACCTCACTGAGGTGTTGTGAGGATTAATTCATTAGTGTTTCTAAAGCACTTTGAGATCCTCAGGTCAAAGGCGCTATAGAAGTGCAAAGTAGTAGTATTATTACTAGATTCTTTTGTTTATTTAAGGAATTTCACAATCCTTTAAAACCTAACTTTGAAAAACCTAACTGTTATGATTTAGACATCTATTTGTAAAACCTGCAATTTATCCATACTTTTAACTTTTTAAATATAGATAGACAGGGGAAGGATGTTTCAAAACAAGTAATTTTGAAGATTTAACTGTGATCTATAGAGGGAGAGAGTAAGAGAAAATCCAGTGTGACAGACTTTGTTTAGCATAAAATTTTAGTGAGAAATCCTGTCATTCAGATTTAGAAGTGTGCCTAAGTTACACCAAAAACAATACAAAACAAAAACCCACTTTAATTACATACAGATTCTGCAACAAGAAATTCCTTTCTTCAAAGAGAAAGGGAAACAATTTTCAAATCAACTCCAATTTAAAAGCTAGAAATAGGCTTGTAAATTACATTAAGGTACATGCATATACATGCAACTATCATTTAAACTCTTTATTTTTAAATTGCAAGAATAGCATTAGTATGAACTGACAACAAAATAACTGAGCTTTTTCTTTAAATTAGCTTCCCACCTCCAATTACACAAAGTAAACTAAGTACTGAAGAGGTCAAAGCAACTTTGCTTTAAGGAGTTTTAAGAGAAAAACTGTAACTGAGGGACAAGGCTTCAAAACTACAGAAAGATTCTGTATTATTCCGCCACTTCCCACCCCTTCCCTAGCCAATTTTTTTTTTTTTTTACAATTAAAGTTCTGTATTTTCAAATCAGAACAAAACACATACATGTGCACACACACACACACACACACACACACACAAGGCTAAGAGAACCAGAGCTATCTCTATACTGAGTATTCTGCTTGATAAACAGACACTTCTTTAAACAAATGGCCAACATCCTCTGGTGTAACTGACATTCTCCAGTGCAATACAAGTTCCATTCCCTAGATCAAAATGAAATTTAGATATTAAACTTTAAACTCTTACCTCCTGCTCCTGCTGAAAGATGACGACTCTACCACCTTTATCTCCTGTTGCTAGTAATTCTCCAGAATGATTAAATTCTACTGTAGAAATTATATCTGCTGTATAATTGAAACAAAAAAAGACATTAGAGTTTTTCTTTCCCAACTCACCATAGTTTCAGAACTTAGAATGTCTTTCCTAATATGTTCCAAGATTGTATAGCAACTGATGTTAAAATAAAGTGAATCTGAAGTTATTTCATGAATATTTTGGTCCACCAAAAGGCATTCTTGCCAGAATAAACCTAATGAAACTATTTTAACAAGCAGAAATGAAAAAAATAATAACAGTAGTTTATTAATATTTCACTAAATTTGCAAATGAAAAGAAACCAGCAAATTGTGAAACACTATATGATAGCCCACTAAACATTTAATAATTATCTTGATAATTTTCTGTAATTTACTTTTGATAAATTTGTGCATGTAAACCCAAAGATGATCTATAAAAAAATGAAGGCAGATATTACTAAAATAGGAGAAAATTTAAAAATGTAAAAATTATTTCAGATGGAATTCTAACAGTTATAGATTTATAAATTCAAACAAAAGCTTGCAAATAGAACACACTTATACCAGAAACGCTGTGTGCTATGTACCTTCAATATGCACAGCTCTTCTTGTCCTAACTTCACAGTCAAGTTCAAATAAAATTAGTTTTTTCCCTCTTCATTTTTGATACCAGAGCCATTTTCCTAAGTCTAAGTTATAGAATTAGGCATTAAGATGAAGCAATTACACTGTTACTAACAAGTTTTCCACCATAAAGCATTCAGCCAAGTTTTCCACCATAAAGCATTCAGCCAAATTAGGAAACACCTCATTGTATGCATTTTAAATAAACAAGCAAACTTCTGTAAGAGAAGAGTCATCTTCTCGTCTACATTAGCTCACTATTAAGACTTTAAGAATCTGACTTTATATATTAAACCTGTTGGTGTTGCGCTGATTCCAACTCATAGCGACCCTACAGGACAGAGCAGAACCACCCCACACGGTTTCCAAGGCTGTATTCCTCACAGAAGCTGACTGTCACGTCACCTTCCCATGGAGCAGCTGGTAGGGTCAAACCACCAACCTTTTGGTTAGCAGCTGAGCACTTAACCACTGCGCTACCAGGGCTCCTCCACTTCATATATTACGAACACTATACACTTTAAATTAAAAAATTTCCTGACCAATGTATTTATTTCTAGAAACTATTTTTAAGTTGCATTTTATCAATGATCTATGAGCACTACATTTTATAATTTTCCTTCCACTGTCTAGGTCCAAGCCTCTTAATCTTTTCGAACTTTCTGAACCTATTGAAAGTTATACGTCCTCTCCTAAGAAACTGCACATACTTGAGTGCACACAAAATTTTTGCATATGATTTCAAAGTGTTTGGACAGCACTCCACCTCTAGTTAAGAACCTTGGCCCAGACTGACTGTGGTATCAAGAAAGAATAAATTTAGTGTTTATATTGCATGTATATGTAACACAATGCTTTAAAACTGAATATACTGGACCACTCTACAAAGCTGAACATCAGTAAGTACTTAGCCATTCTATTATCTGCTCATTGCTGTATGAGGACTGTAGTGAATATAATAAAGGTTTAAAAACATACAATGTCCCTGCACTGAAAGCACATTAGATTACAGTTGGGAAAGAAAAAGTTAAGTAGGAGTGAACATCAGACAGGACATATACAGCCACATTTTACTTGAAGGTGAGGTTCCAAAATGGGAATAAGGCAAAAATTATACATATTCAAGTTAGCTTTTAAATTAAAATCCCTCAGATAGGCATCACTTTTAATATGCAAATTATCTCTCTTTTAAGTCCAGCCGATGTTTCCTACAGCACTGATAGTTTGCTGGTTCTCTGACCACCAAATGAACTAGTTAATTTGAATATAAAGTCATACTGAACCAAAAATATGCCATCTTTGAACTCTAAAATATGCTCTCAGCTTAGTGAAACACACCTGACTCTAAAAGCAGATTCATCCTCCTGTTTACTCAATGGGATAATGGGCAGAATTACTTCACTATTTTAATTACTTCATCTTTTTCCAGGTCCAAATTGTTGCATTCACCTAAGTTAAATAAATTGCAACTCTTCTTTGGTAGATGAGTTGTTATAGCTAAAATTTAGTAAAGAATATGTCAATGATCACGGTATGTGAAGAGCCTGGCCTGGCTTGACTAGCCTCTTTGCTGAGCAGTAGCAAAGAGTATGGGGAGGTTAAGTGTAGTGCAGGATGGACTCAATTTCTAATAGGGGAGAAACCTTGATCTTAAGTGAATTAGAGAGCAGAAAACCTGGAGGTGATTAAATCAGTAAGGAGGTAATTATAGCTAAAAGTATTAAAGAGATTTGGGGTTGAGGGGACAGGAAGAGAGATTCCACGTCTACATTATTCTTACAAGACAGATAATTAAGTAATAATTAAACAGTATGCATAGTACCCCAAATTGAAGACAGTATTGATTCACCTACCTAGTTATTATGTGGTTGCTGAGTATGTGACGGGGAGGGAGGAAGGGAGAGAAAGAGAAAGACACTTTTACTGTGGTATGTATCAGGAATAATAAGACATCTATTTTAATGCTTCACTTTAGGCCAGGGACAGTTATATGATGATGGGAATTCAAGAATAAAGTGATGAGATATATGTTTGGTAGTGAACCAGCTATGTGGCAAGAGTATCAAGATTTTCCTCTTCATCTTCCTTAAGGGAAACCAGGGATTAAAACTGGTGGTGGTGAGGAGACAAGGGGTAGGGCGGGGACAGGGATGGGGGGAGGAGGGACAAAACTTAAACCCAAAATTTTTAAATAAAACTGTCCCTTCTTCCAAAACGAAAGTCTCAACGTATTTTGGTTTTATTATTCCTGGTTTCTGCCACTCTGTCAAATGAAATAACTCATTTCAGCATTACTCGCAAAGGTCTAAAGCAATTTAATTCACACATTTACAGAAATGTTTTCATTGCTTGAACAAGGGTCAATTACAGATGAAAAGAAAACACACCACTTAAACTTCAGATTTAACCAAAGTAATCTTGAATCTACAATTAAAACCTAATTTAGTTTAAATCAAATTAGGAAGGCAAAAATGAAAATCCAGTACTCCCGATCTTTGCAGCTCAAAAATAGCAAATGAAGATGTTTTATAAAATTATATAATGAAGATATATACATTTATATATTTTCCTCAGAGCATGTGAAAGTAAATATTTAAATTCATAGTACCCTCTTTGCTTTTTTATGTACCTTTCGTAAGCATACACAGTACAGTGACTGTCAGGCAAAACATATGTTTTGGAAAATTTTTTTAAAAATCATCTTTACTTTTTTGATGATGGCAATAATATATGTATTTATTTATATTGCTACTCTGGGGAAATCTGCTTCCAAAAGGTCATAGCCTTGAAAACCCTTGGGGCAGTTCCATTCTGCCCACATGGGGTCACCATGAGTTGAAACAGACTCCACAGCAACTAGCAACACAGCCCTGTGCTTATTAAACTTTTCCACATTAAAATCTAAGTGAGCATAAAACCTTAGCTAAATGCTGTGATCAGGAAGTAACCCTCCTTTTCCTAAGTCACCAGGCTTTTTTAACCCTCAAGATGCACCTACTTGAAAAGGAAGGACTGCTAGACCTTCTTTTCAACTGTTATTACTCAGCAACAAGAGCAAGTCAATTTCAGGTTAAATGCCACATCCAGCTTTGACCCTTCACCTGGCGCCTTGCTGTGTTCTAAAATGACCAGTATCACCTTGCACTTCTCCTATCAAAGCACTTACTAAATATACTTTGTCTTTCTTTGCCCTTGCTAGTCCCTCTTTTCACTGTTATAGTCCCAGCACTCAGTCCAATGCTTTGCATATAGGAACCCAATAAATACTGGCTGAATAATTCAATAAGTGCACCAACTCTAGATCTAGCCTGTATCAATTTATTAAAAGCCTTCTTTCCCCAAAACAAAGAAAAGATAGGGTGTCATGCAGTATGCAACAAAATTTAAGAGGCACACCTGAGACAGGCTGAAGAATCCTAAAAATAACTCAGCCAAATATTAAGAGGCTTAAAGTTCCACAACAGCAGGAAAGAACAAAAAATTTACACCATAGAAGTCAAACCGCTTTAAATGCATGATGGGGAGAAATACAGAGTTATGGGAATACAATTTTCTCAACTTATAGATTCTCTTACAACACTAGTGTTTGTTACTATTTATCTTGCCAAAAACCTATGGAAAAAAAAAAGAGAAAACTTTAGAAACAGGAAATTATACTTAGTTGAAGCGCCTAGAGGTATTTTATTTGAGGAAGCAGAAATGGGGAGACTTGCAGCCTCATTACTGTGATTTTTATTCTGCATATATTTAATACAGCCATATTTCAGGAGGAAAATTTTTTCCTGATGTGTGTAATAGTTTAAATATAGCACTATTTCATGGTGCTCCTTCCTCCTCCTCATCCTAAAAAAAGAAAAGAAACACCATGATTTCTGGATACTAAACCATCTGTACACGTCTGAGAACTGTGTATACATAAACACCTACTAAACTTCCTCACTTATGGATGATAGTTTAAAGTTTTTCTAAGTTGTGAAATGCCAAGATCTAACAACGTCTCACTGGGAAAATGACAAATGAAAATGTCGAGTAAAAAGGGAGAATGAATCCAAATTTTGCTTACAGACGAAGAAAATGAGAATGAATTACAGAAAACACCATGAATCTCAGCTTTCTACCCTATGTATCACTACATAGTGGAGTGCCAAGAATGGGTATAGGTTTGCCTGGATACTGCAGTACCCACAAATCTGTAACTACCAGTTGTGAGCAACCTCCTGTTATCCCACTGTGCCCTCAAAATTACTGTTTTCTATATGTGGCATAACACACAAAAAAGGAAGCAGAGCTTTAAAAATAGTAGTCCTATATTGTGCTATATCCAAACAAGGTCAGCTAGGCGCTGTTATTTTTCAAAAACAACAATACATGTATTCCTAGAAAGTATTTTTAATTTTAGTTAATCATAATTTAAATAGCCATATATGGCAAATGTCTATCATACTGGACAGGCATAGGTCTAAAATATTACAGGGTAGACACTGACATTTATTGCTAGTACAAGAATGCTGGAACTAAGAGAAACTTGCACCTAAAAAACAACACACTCTGGGTAAGATAAAACAACTATCTTACACACAGGGATTCTGCTGTCCTGAAGAAGAGAAGACTAAAACCATACACCTACTCCTCACTTATGGACTATCTCGTTATCCAACATTTTGCATTTAACAGAAAAAACCTACTATCTATTTTGCACATTAACAACATATGCCTGACAGTAACAAATGGCGAGGTGCAAGGCGAGAGTAACGCTGCCTGGGATGATTAAGGTTATACACCAACTTGGCTGAGCCATAATTCTCAGTGGTTTGGCAATTATGATGTAATCTGGCAGTTATGTAATGATGCAGTCATCATCCATTTCTTGATCTGATATTGTTATTGCTGTTAGGTACTGTCCAGTCGGTTCAGACTCACAGCGACCCTATGTACAAAAGAATGAAACACTGCCCTGTCCAGCATCATCCTCACAATCACTGTTCTGCTTGAGCCCATTGTTGCAGTCACTGTGTCAATCCATCTTCTTGAGGGTCTTCCTCTTATTCACTGACCCTCTCTCTACCTTACCAACCATGATGTCCTTCTGTTACATGTCCAAAACACATGAGACGAAGTCTTGCATCCTTGCTTCTAATGAACACTCTTTTCTGGCTGTACTTCGTCCAAGACAGAGTTGATCGTTCTTTTGGTAGTCCATAGTATAGTCAATATTTTTTGCCAACACCATAATTCAAAGGCATCAATTCTTCTTCGGTCTTCCTTACTGTGCAGCTTTCACATGCCTATGAGGCGACTGAAAACACCATGGCTTGGGTCAGGTGCACCTTAGTCCTTAGAATGACATCTTTGCTTTTTAACACTTTATAAGAGGTCTTTTGCAGCAGATTTGTCCAATGCAATGCGTCATTTAACTTCCTGACTGCTGCTTCCATGGGTGTTGATTGTGGATCCAAGTAAAATGAAATCCTTGACAACTTCAATCTTTTCTCTGTTTATCATGATGTTGCTTATTGGTCCAGTTGTAAGGATTTTTGTTTTCCTTATGTTGAGGTGTAATCCATACTGTAGGCTGTAGCCTTTGATCTTCATCAGTAAGTGCTTCAAGTCTTCTTCACTTTCAGCAAGCAAGGTTGTGTCATCTGCATAATGCAGGCCGTTAATGAATCTTCCTCCAATCCTGATGCTGCATTCCATGTGCTCAGCATACAGATTGAGTATGATGAAAGGATACAACCATGACATACACCCTTCTTGACTTTAAATCACACAGTATCCCATTGTTCTATTTGAATGACTCCCTCTAAGCCTAAGTACAGGTTCCTCATGAGCACAATTAGTGTTCTGGAACTCCTATTCTTCACAATGTTAACCATAATTTGTTATGATCCACACAGTCGAATGCCTTTGCATAATCAATAAAACACAGGTAAACATCTTTCTGGTTTCTCTACTTTCATCCAACTGACATCAGCAATGATATCCCTTGTTCCACATCCTCTTCTGAGTCTGGCTTGAATTTCTGGCAGTTCCCTGTCGAAGTACTGCTGCAAACACTTTTGAACGATCTTCAGTAAAACTTTACTTGTGTGTGATATTAATGATATTGTTCAGTAATTTCCACATTCTGTTGGATCACCTTTTTTGGAATGGATATAAATATGGATCTCTTCCAGTTGGTTGTCAACGTAGCTGTCTTCCAAATTTCCTGGCAAAGACAAGTGAGTTCTTTCAGCGCTGCACCCGTTTCTTGAAACACCTCAATTGGTATTCCCTCAATTCCTGGAGTCTTTTTTTCGCCAATGCCTTCAGGGCAGCTTGGACTTCCTCTTTCAGTACCACTGGTTCTTGATCATATGCTACCTATTGAAATGGGTGAACATCGATCCTTTTTGGTACAGCGGCTCTGTGTGTTGCTTCCATCTTCTTTTGATGCTTTCTGCGTCGTTTAATATTTTACCCATAGAATCCCTTAATATTGCAAATCAAGGCTTGAATTTTTTCTTCAGTTCTTTCAGCTTGAGAAATGCAGAGCGTGTTCTTCCCTTCTGGTTCTCCATCTTCAGGTCTTTGCACATGTCATTGTAATACTTGGTCTTCTCAAGTTGCCCTTTGAAATCTTCTGTTCAGCTCTTTGATTTCATCATTTCTCCTTTTGCTTTAGCTTCTCTATACATTCAAGAGCAACTTTCAGAGTCTCTTCTGACATCCATTTTGGTCTTTTCTTTCTTTCTTGTCTTTTTAATGACCTCTTTCATTCTTCATATATAATGTCCTTGATGTTATTCCACAACTTATCCAGCCTTTGTTCATCAGTGTTCAATGCATCAAGTCTACTCTTGAGATGGTCTCTAAATTCAGGTGGGATATACTCCAGGTCGTGCTTTGGCTCTCGTGGCCTCATCCTAATTTTTTTCAACTTCAACTTGCATATGAGCAATTGATGGTCTGTTCCACAGTCGACTGTTGGCCTTGTTGTGACTGATGACATTCAGCTTTTCCATCGTCTCTTTCCACAGATGTAGTTGATTCAATTCCTGTGCATTCCATCTGGCAAGGTCCACGTGTATAGTCACCGTTTATGTTGTTGAAAAAAGGTATCTGCAATGAAGAATCTGTTACTCTTGCAAAATTCTATCATGTGATCTCCAGTGTCATTTCTATTACCAGGGACCTATTTTCCAACTACCAAACCTTCTTTTTTGTTTCCAACTTTTACATTTCAATCACCAGCAATTATCAATGCATCTCCATTGCATGTTTGATCAATTTCAGACTGTAGAAGTTGGTAAAAATCTTCAGTCTTCATCTGTGGCCTTAGCAGTTGGTGCATAAATTTGAGTAACAGTCGTATTAACCGGTCTGGTCTTCCTTGTAGGTGTATGGATGTTCTCCTATTACTCACAGTGTTGTACTTCAGGATACATTTTGAAATATTCTTTTTGACGATGAATGGGACACCATTCCTCTTCAATTTGTCATTCCTGGCATAGTAGACCATATGATTGTCTGATTCAAGCCAACACCAGTCCATTTCAGCTCACTAATGCCTAGGACATTGACATTTATGCCTTTCATTTAATTTTTAACCACTTCCAACTCTCCTAGGTTCGTACTTCGTACATTCTACGTTTCGATTATTAATGGATGTTTACGGCTGCTTCTTCTCATTTTGAGTCGTGCCACATCAGCAAATGAAGGTCCTGAAAGCTTGACACCATCCACGTCATTAAAGTCGACTACTGTGAGGAGGAAGCTCTTCCACAGTCGTATTCTGAGTGTCTTCCAACCTGAAGGGATCATCTTCTGGCACTCTTATCAGACAATGTTCCACCTATTCATAAGGTTTTCACTGGCCAATTTTTTAGAAGCAGACTGCCGGGTCCTTCTTCCTAGTCTGTCTTAGTCTGGGAGTTCCGCTGAAATCTATCCATTAAGGGTGACTCTGCTGGTATTTGAAATACCAGTGGCGAAGCTTCCGGTATCACTGCAACATGCAAGCTACCACAGTACAACAAACTGACAGACATGTGGTGGATGATCTGGTATGGTCATCCTCAATTTTCTCGTAATATCGATTTCCGCACAATGACCTGGTCTTTGCATCCTAGCTGTATCGATAAGTGAGAAGTGGGTGTATAGATTTTATAAAAATTTAGATTCCTATATACTAGTTTTAAAACAAACTATTAATGAAAGCTACGAATACGTGTCAACATTCTACTCTGAAGTTTAAAACAGCTATACCATGCTTTAATAACAAAAACATCAGTATCACTTTCACAACCATAATTCTGAACTAGAGCCACAGTCTAGTAAACAACAATTTATGTTCTCACAAACCAATAACAAAAACCAGAGAATAAAAATCTTCTTTTAAAAGGAGTAATAAGAATCTTCTCTATGACAATAAAAATGTCATTTCACAAAGAAAACCTGTCTATGTCAATCTTATTAGAGTACATCCTAATGTGCTTAATAAAAAGGGAGGATCCCATTTCCAAACACTAGTCAACTGACCTATTACGTATTAAGTCAAAACACAGCAAACCTAGGCACAAGCTCATGTCCAAATGGTATAACACACAGGCAGTGTTTAAAAGGCATGATCAAATTTTGGTAAGAAAATCTAGTATTTTCACCTTTGCTGCTAAATTTTATATGCCATTAATAAAAAACAAAGAACTTACACTGTATTATATAAAACAAATTTCTTATTTCTTCCAGCCGCTCAATTTTCAGCACCGAAGTTTCACCCTAAGAAGGTGAAATAATTGCTTTCTTTTGGGGGTGGAGTGGTAGTGGGAGGAGGAGAACGATGACATCAATATTACTGGTCAATTTTTACTTCATTAGGCACACTGTGTCATCACTTTCTCTTCCCTTCCTGCCACCTACCTGCATGTATGTTTATGTGCTACAATAAAAACTGATTAGGACACAATCAGACCAGGATTCAAAAATATAAAATACTCTTAGGATAAAAGACAAGGGCAAATTCACAGACAGCATATAAATGGTGGCGATTAACAGTAATTAATTCACAATTACTATAAATTAAACAAAATTATTATTAGCCCTAGCACTCTCTAAATACTTTGGGTCTTGCATTGTGAGGTATGTTATGGGGTTTACTCATTATAATTCCATTTGAGGACTATATCTGAAATAAATAATTTGAAAGAAACCAATTAGAATTAATACGGACATAACTGCATTATCTATGCAATGAAAAGTTGAAAATATTTCAAATACATAGTAATTAAGAAACATAAAAGCAACCTCTAGTGCACAGGTTGGACGACTAAGGCCTACCACTTGTTTTTGTAAAAAAAGTTTTATTGGAACCCAGCCACACTCAACCGTAGTGTCTATGGCTGCTTTCACTCTGTAAGAACAGGTTTGAATAGTTGGGACAGACTGAAAAGACTATGTAGCCCTTTACAGAAAATGTTTGCCAATCCCAACGTTAGCGTATTAATACAATTGGATATTGACATTAAAATAACAAATATGGTTTATGTGGATGCAAAGACATTTCAAACTAATGTCAAAGCACAAAATGTACACAGATACATACAACCATAATGTACTAAGCACTGTGTTAAGTGGGTATTTTACATTCTCATTTAATCTTTACAACCACTATGATATAGACATAGAAGGGCAAAGAGAAGCACTAAGAGATTAACTTGCCTAAGAAAAATCACACAACTATCAAGTGTCAGAGCCAGGATTTAAATTTAGCAAGTACGAAACTGCCATATGGATATGGTGGTGATATAATAAGTAAAGGAATAATGTGCACATATTCAGTCTGTCTCTTTTTTACTATCAAAATGCCTATGTTCAATAAAACATTGAGACAAACTATGTCGACTTAATACTATTTGCTAATGACCACACTGCAATTACTGCCTGTCCCTACAATAAAGCTGTAAGTATTTATTCCACATCTGCTACATCAAGGCATATTCTAAATTTTACCCCTGAAAAGACTTACAATAAAAGTAGAAATGTAATCATAACAGATGAACAGCTAACCAATAAAGGATTTAGTAACTGTTTAAGAGAACCAAAGAAGGGCTATCATAAAGCAAAACAATTACAAAATTAATTCTAAGACATAAAGACCAAGTAAATATGTAGATACGCCCCCTCCTTTTTAAAAAATAAATTAAAACATGGGGGGAGGGGATAACTGGTAGAAAACTTAAGTATTTTTAGCTATTTGCACTGTAGATTCCTAAAAGGTCCACTTGACACAGTTAACACAGGAGCCACTATATGCTGACCAGCTTGATTCTGATATTTTTCTCAATATGATTAGGCTTTAAAGCTAAATACCAGTGAAGAAAATTTAAGAAGTGAAAAGTCTCATAAACTACTGTAAATATTACTGCAGCAAGTAAGCAACCCTAAAAATTCAGCTGTATCTGCCTCAGGCAACACAAAACCACCTAAATATTAAGACAAGATAATCACACGGTTCACAAAAATCCTATGAATCCACTGTTTCTTAAAAATCTGCATTATGAACACTATCACAAAAGGGACTGCTCTGGTGAAAAAAGCAAGTGCATGCAAACGCTACTACAAAAGAAACTCCCAGTGTGGTATTCTAGATGTGAAATTAAACTATCATACCTGGAAAATAAGACATTTATCAAGTTGGCTATACGTAATCTTACCTTTGTACAAACCATGTCTGATTTTCCCACAAAACTGTATCAAGTAATCAGTCCTCTCTACTTTTGGTTATATCTCAGCAATAACAAAGATTTAACACAGAACATAACAACTAACTACATAAACATCCAGAACAAGTATCCAATAAAAATGGCAATAACTGAGCACTTCTTGTTTTAAGAAGTTGAAGTGGAAAACAAAAATCAAAATTAAAAATCAGGTAACTGGTCTTCTGCTCTGGCCGTTTAAGGGAGTCAGACAGTCTAGATTTATACTCCTGCAGTAAACAGCTAGGAAACTGAACATAATATATGTAAAAACTGTTTTCAGGTAATGGATAACATGCGGTGTAGAACTGTGAACCCTGAGAAAAGGGAAATAAAGTGAGCCCAATATCATGCCCCAGCTTACTGTCTGGAAGGAGTTTCCAGGTCACAGTGCAGTGAGGAAGAATCCAAACAGGACCAATAACCTCAATGAATTCTGGAAACAGAAACTGGCCCTGCAGGCACAGAATCTGTAGGCAGAGTAACTGGAAAAGGAGCTGCACAGAGAAATAAAGCTCAAGGGATCTACAAAACGATTGCTTAGGATTTTGGCTTAATACTGATGTGAGCACATATAGAGTAAAACTTCACAAAACTTGGGAAAGAATCACCAGAAAGCTTACATAGGGCTCAGAACAGCTAAGGTTCCCACAAGTCAGAATAGAGAAACCTCATAATTAATGAGAAGAGTATTATCTTAAATCTTAGCAAAAAACAAAACCAAGAACAAAAAACAGTCGGGTACATTCTGATTCATGCCAACCCCATATATGTGTGTCAGAGTAGAATGTGCTCCATACGGTTGGTTTTTAATGGTTGATTTTTCAGAAGTAGATTGCCAGGCCTTTCCTTCGAGGCACCTCTGGGTGGACTCAAACCTCCAACCTTTCAGTTAGCAAAGGAGTGTATTAACCATGTGCACCATCCAGAGATGAACCCTTGACTAAGTCTGCTCTGAACTTACACTAACAGAGCTTAAAGGCAAATTTTGAGAGGATCAAAATGATTATAAGTAACTACATGCTACAGCAAAATTAAATGCTCTTTAAAAGAACACAACAAAACCCAGCCCTCAACCATGTAAATTCGCAACGCCTGGCATCCAATCTAAAATTTCCAGAAATGTAAAAAAGCAGGAAAATATGACCCATAACCAGAAGAAAAATAAATAGAAACAGAACCAGAAATGACAAAATGATGGAATAAGCATACAAGGACTATAAAACAGCTATTGTAAATATTTAGCTCTATATGCACAAGAATAAAGAATAAATCATGAACACAATAACAGAAACTGAAAAGATAAAAAAGAAACATCAAAAAATAAAAATAAACACTCTGAAATGAGAGATAACATTAGATAGGATTACAGATTAGATATTGAGCAGAAAAGATTAATGAACTTACAGACATAGCAACAGAATCAAAACAAAATGATACAAAGGGAGAAAAGAGAAGAGCCCTGACCTGTGGGATAATATCCACTGTTCTAGCATATGTATGATTGCAGTCCCTGGGGAAAAAAGGGTAGGAACTATTTTAAGAAACCAAAAACCAAAAAACCAAACCCGCTGCCATTGAGTGGATTCCAACTCACAGCAAGCTTACAGGACAGAGTAGAAGTGCCTCATAGAGCTTCCAAGGAGCACCTGGTGGATTCAAACTGCCAACCTTTTGGTTAGCAGCTGTAGCTTTTAACCACTACACCCAGGGTCAATAACCCTTAATAACAAACGAATCAGTTAAAAATGCAGACTTATACACTACTGGCAACTCAAAAACCATCAGTAGCGCTGCACTGATGATGCGATTTTTTAAAACTGGTGAAGAATTCTTGGTAAAATTCCAACATTTCAAATAAAATAATCCCTTGATTTACTTGGTGAACTTTAGTATATACATCAAACTCATGCAAAAAATACATGATATGTAAAACGGCACCGGGTTTTAGGCTCAGAAAATAATAAAGCACTTGTCAGCACCATAAACATTTAGCAGAATATTCTAAGTTATGAAGACTGTGCGAAAGTTTTTCCCTCATTCAAAAATTTATATACAAGTTGTTTTGTGACACTGGTTGCAATCTCCGCAATTTGTCAGCACTCTCACCCTTCTCCTTTCCACCCCAGGTTCTGTGACTATTTGTCCAGTTTTCCTGCCCCTTCCTGCCTTGTCTTTTGCTTTTGGGCAGGTGTTGCCCATTTGGTCTTATATACTTGACTGAACTAAGAAGTACATTCCTCACGTGTTACTGTTTGTTTTATAGGCCTGACCAATCTTTGGCTGAAGGTGGACTTCAGTTCTGAGCTAGCAGGGTGTCTGGGGGCCGTAGACTGAGAGGTTCCTCTAGTCTCTGTCAGACCAGTTAAGTCTGGTCTGTTTTTGTGAATCTGAATTTTGTTCTACATTTTTCTCCCTCTGCCCAGGACCCTCTATTGTGATCCCTGTCAGAGCTGTCAGTGGTGGTAGCCAGGCACCATATAGTTCTTCTGGACTCAGGCTGGTAGAGGATGTGGTTCATGTGGTCCATTAGTCCTCTGGACTAATATTTTCCTTGTGTCTTTGGTCTTCTTCATTCTCCCTTGCTCTGGATGGGATGGGACCAATAGATGTATCTCAGATGGCTACTCGCGAGCTTTTAAGCCACTAAATGACGAGGCAATTTTTTGTTGTTCAAGGTTGTCCTGCAAACTGCCAAGTGTCTAACATAACTTGGCCCGTGCCTAGTAAATAACAGTTACGTCCTCTAATTGTCAGTAAAGTTAAGAAAAAAGGAATTCAATAGGACAAAGGGTTTTTACAAAATTCATATATCGATAAAAGGTATAGTAAAGAGGTAATGGTCATAAGTCTTTATGCCCAAAGATTTTTAATTTATATATTTCAGGGTTACTAGGAACAGAAAAGTTAACAAAAATCGTAATTACAGTAGAAGACTGACATATCCCTCTCCGTGCCCAACAGATAAAAATGAGCAGGAAGGGAGAGAAACAGACATCTGAAAAACAAAATTGATACAGAAAACTTACACCATATAAAAAGTATGTATTTCTTCCAAAAAGGTATGCAATTTTTAAAAAACTCATACACTGAGCCACAGGCAAACCCTTAAAGAATTCTAACTATAAATTTAAAGATCAGATTCTCTAACCATAAAAATATTAACTAAAGATTAATAATCAATGGTTCTAACCAACCATTTGGTAATCTTAAAACCCTTAGGGCAAAGATAAAAATCAATTTTGCAATAAAAGTACTTTAAAAAAAGATATACAGGTTTTAGGGCAGAAAAAGTGCTCTGTATGATAATGTAATGGTAGATACGTGACACTGTGTATTTGTCGAAACCCAGAGGACTGTACAACACAAAGAGTAAACCTTAATGTAAAGTACTCACTTCAGTTATTGATAATGTATCAATATTGGCTCATCAATTTTAACAAATGTACCCCATGAATGCAAGATGTTAATAACAGGAGAAACAGTGTATAGGGGGAGAGAGTGCATACGGGAACTCTCTACTTTCTGCATAATTTTTCTGTAAACCTCAAACTGCTCTAAAAAATAAGATCTATTATTTTTAAATGAGTTAAAAAAAATTTACAGAAACATGAGTACATAAAACAGCATTGTTTTTGTAAAAAAAAAAGAAGACACAATGTTCACTATTAACCGACTAACTTATAAAAATTCAAAGAATAAAAAAGCCTGAAATCCCATTACTGAGAGGTAACCACAGGAAATAGTTTGTTTAAGGAGCCCTGGTGGCAAAATGGTTAAGTGCTTGGCGGCTAATCAAAAGGTTGGCGTTGGAACCCACCCAACAGCTCTGCAGGAGAAGACCTGGAAATCTGCTCCCCTAAAGATTACAGCCTAGGAAACCTTATGGGGCAGTTCTACTCTGTCATATAGTGTTGCTATGAGTCAGAATGGATTCGCCGGGACAGAAGAACAATAAAATGATTTCCTAAAGATCACTTTCAGTAAATGGTCTTTAGCTAAAATTAACATTTTTTAAAAATCACACAAATAAACTAGTCTGTACAGAGAGCGACTACTGTCACTTTAGTAAATACCCTTCCAAAATTTGCCCACATGTACTTGTATATATACATTTAGTATAAAAACAACAGACAACAGATCTATTTGTATTAAGAAATAATGTTCCCTATAATATTATCACCAAGTTAAAAAAAAAGTTACAAAATGTGTTTGAACCTATTTATATAACATAAATTAAACAACCAGGAAATTATGGAATAGCTACAAGAGTTTAGAGAGGGAGACCAGATTACATATTTGACAGCCATTGGCATATAAGAGTGGAAAACTTAATAGACGAATCTTTACAAGGTGGAGAAAGTGATTAAATAACCATTCCACACCATCCAAATGACTAAGATTAAAAAAAAACCCACAAGAAACAACTGACAATACACCTAGCATTGGTACTGTGCAACTGGAACCCTCACATACTGCTGGTGGGAAGGCAACATGGCACAACCACTTTGGAAAAAAAAAAGTGTGGCAGTTTCTTAAAAAGTTAAACACTTACCATGTGACCCAGCAATCTCACTACTAGACATCTGCCCAAGTGAAACAAAAATCTTTCTTCACACTAAAAACATGGAAATGTTCATAAGAGCTTCGTTTGTAGTCGCCCAAATCTGGAAATGACCCTCAACTGGGGTGTGAATAAACAAAATGTGGTATTATCCGTACAATGAAATAACATTCAGGGAAAAAAAAAAGACTACTACTAATATGGATAAATCTTAAGATGCATTACACTAAGTCAAAGAAGCCGGATTCAGAAGGCTACATACTATGATTCCATTTATATGACATTATGGAAAAGAAAAAAACTGCAGGGGCAGAAAACAGATTAGTAGTTGCTGGGGACTATGAGTCAGAATGGTTTGAGGGGGTATGAGTAGGGTAGGAGTTGTAGCAAACTCTAGCTACAGAGGGCACGGGGAAAAACTTTTTGTGCTGAAAACAACTGTTTTGTACTTTGATTGCGATAGTGGCTATATGACTGTATGCTTTTTGTCAAAGCTTGAAGGGTTAATTTTACAGTATGTAAATTACACCATAAGAAAGCAACAGCACAATCCAGATCCTAGAATCACATACTAGACATGCTAAAATACTAATCTACTATTCGTTAAACAATACTTTCCCAATCCAAAATCTTCAAAGGTCCTCTAAGAACGTAACATTTTTAAAGTACTCTCTGGTTTTCAATCTTTTCCATAATATGAACACGTCCCTTAACTATACTATCTTACTTTCAGGTACAATAGCATCCACAAATTCTCCAGTAAGGCTAATGCTTTAAACCTCTCATCTTACGTACGCACACACACACACACACACTTAATGTCCACCCTCACATCACCTTCTTTAGCTTGGGAGTACTGTTTATCTTTCCTGAAATATCTCTTTTCCTCTCTCCAACACTTTAGCCCTTCTGTATTTGGCCCACCAGAAAAGAAAGAATTAAATTCATATTAGATCTCTGGAGAGACAGAAATAAACCACAGGGATAATATATAGAGATTTAACAAAAGTAGTTTGTACAATAACTAACGAGAAGTAGAGTAGGAAAAATACTTGTAAACATGGCAAAGACTTAAGTATTTTTAGAAACAGTTCATACAACATAGGAAGACAACTGACAGAAGAGGATACTTCTAAAATGTAAGGAAATGTCCAGACCAATAAAAAAAAAGATACCATGTTCTATCTCTTAAACTAGAGGAAGACTGTGATACTCGTCTACATTGTAGACAGCAGTGTTTATCATCACAATCCTTTGGAAAACTATTTTACAACTTACAGCAAAAGCCACAAGGATTCATACTCTTAGAACTTTGTTTCAGAAGTTATCCTATTTAAATAATCCAAAATTTTAAAAAAAACCATGCATAAAAATGCTCCGTATTAAAAAGTATTAGAGAATATAAAACAAACATCATATGTTCTTACTCTACGAATATTCTTTCTTCCACATTTTGCTCTCATTTTTTCTGAACTCCTTCTCCCTTTTTACCTCTTTCCCGACAAGCCATCTCTTTATTAACCATCATGCAAGGACGTGACACCAGAGGATGTAGTCTCGGCTCAGCTATTAATAATACGACCAAGAGTAAGTCAATTAATCTTTATTCTTCAATTTCTTCATTTGCAAAGAAATACGGATAGATGGTCTCTCCCTGAGGATTTCACGGAGCATATGTAACATCTTATTCAGATACTTAAATAAACTGAATACATCTCAGAGAGGAAATAAAATAGAATAATGGCTGGAGGGAAGTAACATACTTCTATCAGGAAACTCCCAATATGATAAGGACCCGAAGGGACAACGCATCTGCAAAAGGTAAGTAACTTTACAGTCATTCATCCACTAGAGATCTCACTCTGACAAAAATGGATTCTGGATCTCTTCTTTTTAGCCTGGAATTCATCAACAATAGTGATTTAATGACAGATTCTTTCGGTAACTTAAAAGTCAATCAATGAAGAAATCAGAATGGAACTGAGACAATGAAGCATGATCCTTTCTGTTCAACTAGTACTACTGCTGTAACCCAGGAAACAGGTACGGCAGATTCTGATGCCATCTATCACTATTATACTTCTATGAGATGGGATTTTTCTCACTTTTAAAAGTCAGAAACCACTTAAATGCAAGTGATAATATATATACATATAACAAAAAAGATCCCCCTCCTTTTTTTAAAAACATTACTGAACAAAAGCCACATAGGAGAAGAGTTACTGAAATGAAACTTTTTGTTTTCCATAAACTTTTTATTTTAGAATAGCTTTAGATTTACAGAAGAGTTGCAAAGATAACAGAGTTCTTGTATACCCCTCACCTGGTTTGCACTGTTTACACCTGGTATTACTATGGTACATTTGTCACAACTAAGGAATCAACACTTGAACATTATTAACTCCACACTTTATTCAGATTTCACTAGTATTTCCCTAATGCGTTTTTTCTGTTTCCAGGCCCCATCCAGGATACCACTTTACATTTAGTCATAAAACTTCCTTAGCTTCCTCTGGTCTGTGACAGTTTCTCAGACTTCCCTTGTTTTTGATGACCTTAACAGTTTTGAGGAGTATTGGTCAGGTACTCTGCAGTCTGTCCCTCAATTTGCGATTGTCAGATGTTTTTTTCTCAATATGGCACTATAATTATAGGTTTGGGACACAACGACCACGGAGGTGAAGTACCATTTTCATCACACCATATCAAAGGTACGTGCCATCAAATGACTTACCATTAATGATAACCTAGTTTTCCTAGCCAAGGTAGGGTTTTCCAGGTTTCTCCACTGTAAAGTTACTTTCCCTAATCCCCCTTCCTACCCTTTAGAAGGAAGTTCACTCAGCACAGCCCATATTGGGAGGAGAGGTGTCATTAAGCTCCGCCTCTTTCAGGGGGGAATACCTATGTAATTTATTTCAAATTCTTTCAACCATTTATTTGTATCAATATGGACTCATGGATATCTATTTCATACTCTGGGTTGTAATATACTACTATGTAATTTATTTTGCTGATAAAATCACTCCAGATTTGACCTAAGAGCTCTTTCAGGTTGGCACCTGTGTCCCTTTGACATGGTCCTGTTCTTGTTATTTGAGCACTTCTGCTGGTGGCGTAGTGGTTAAATGCTACAGCTGCTAACCAAAAGGTCGGCAGTTCGAATCCACCAGGTGCTCCTTGGAAAACCTATGGGGCAGCTCTACTTTGTCCTATAGGATCACTATGAGTCGGCAATGGGCTTGAGTTTTGGTTTTCTGGAACATTTTTAATGAAGTATTTTCATATGTTCTTAATTTTATCACAAAATTAAACACTACTTCTAACTCTTATACTTTATAGTTACATACTAAGATTTAAGAATTGATCTCTCTAAGTTCTTAAGAGAAATATAAATATATTAAGAACAAAAAGAGTAACTACGCTAAAGGTTACAACTATAACAAATTCTCATCCTCGAAGAGGATCCTAACGTGACTAAGATTTCTGTCCTGGAATAGATCTCTCATTTGATCAGCTGAGGTTCTAAAAAATAAGAAACAGCATGTGTTAACTTTCTGCAAAGTTCTTACATTTGCCTGCAACTTGGTTTTCATAATTTAATCTTCTGGTTGTTCTTCTTTTCTTTCCAGATGTCTTTTTTGGGGGCGGTGAGAACATAGCAAGTTTACAGATCACTTTTATCTGTTAAATTTAGGGGTCTGCTGTTAAAACATTCCAGCAGGTAACATGGGGCAAATCAGTTCTCACTGTGACCTAGTTTGTTTCAACACTTACAGCTCCCATTAAGAAGCATGCTATTTTGTTTGGACACATGATCCATTTTTATGATCTTTCATCTTTATTTGCCCTACATGACAAACACTGAACTTTTGGACTGCCCCCATACAGTAATTAGAATATGATTAACCCAATTTTTTTCTCAAAAGGTAACTAATAACTCCCCAATATAAAAAAGTACTTTACTGGATATGGCATCTATAAAATGCTAGTTTCTTGCTAAAGGGACAGGCTAGCTTTAGGTGCAGTTATTTCCCTACAGACCACTATGATCCTCTTTTATGATCCTCCTCTAGAGGGAGCTCAAAGTTCTTGTTATTTTTCCCAAAAGTCAGAACACTTCTCCCACGAAAGCAGTATGTTCAAGATTTAAGAACACTTTATTGTGGCACTCTGAAGAATCAGTTGTTTGTACTGTACCTTTAGGAATTTCTTCTTCCCAGGAACTAAATAAGGCTTGGTCTTCTGCTCACCTGCTCCTGGGAAGCAACTCCCTACCATTTCTTCCTCTCTCTCCTTACCAGTGTTAAGACTCCTGTGAATCTCTCTTCAAATATTCTTTTTTTCCCACCTGGCAATGACTACAACGTTATTACTCTAGCCTAAGAGCCTAAAGGGAGGATACAGTTGTAGGCACTGGGGCAAATGCTCTCTCTTGCTAACTTCTGATACTTTTAGTGTAGCCAATCCGTGCTTCTCTACCTTTTTCATGCCATGGAATACACAGAATATCTGTATGGCACACTAGTATAAAGTTATGGTAAGGCTGCCCATGTCTGCCCAGGAACTCTAGTCAGCTAAGGGCCTACTCAGCCACTCACTCCCAAGGGTTGAGGAATTGTTATCTTAGCACACCTGTAACACATTCTCATGTAGAGAATTTCTGTAGGAAAGTGCCTAAATTCAGGTTGTCAAATCCCCACTTTATCATTGTCTGTCTGTAACCCTGAGAAAATAGCTTCCTTAAGCTTTCTTCATCTTTAAACACCTACCTCATAGAGTTGTTATGAATGTTAAATGAGCAATAAATGCAAAGACATAAGCCTTGTATTAGGTATACGGTAAGCACATTGGTAAGCAAGAACAGACTTCTGCTGGGGTTTGGGCTTTGTTGCAAAAAGCAGAAACTTTTAACCTTATTTGTTTCTAGGCTATTCAGGTCAATCTAGCCTAGGTAAAGTTCTCCAAACGGTCCATCTTAGTTTACAGAAGTCTAGGCTAAAACTCAAGCTACTAACAAACTACCTTGCTTCGCTTCCTCTTTGCATAGACACTCAAGAGGCCTCAGGCAGAAGCATGACTGGTCAAGAACAGGATTCTGTATTCCTGTGCCCCTTGGTCAAAATATCAGCTTATGGAGAAATCCGCAAGGAATAAAATATGTGCTACTGGCCTTTAAAATAACCTTTCCTCAGCCTCTGACTCAGTGAACAGGAACATGTATGTGAAAAGCTGAACAAAGACCACTGGCTATTGATGCTCATACAGAACCTACATTGTAATCCTGCCATGAGAGTCAGGGTCCATGGGGTTATTTCCAGAGATGTGTTCTGGAACCAGTCTCCCTTCTTTTTAACTTGTTCCTGGATAATCTGATATCATGTTTGGATAAAATGGAATGGAACCATACCCTCCTGCAACAAAGAACAGAAAGATAAACAGTTGCTAATACGTTTTGTCTACAGCTGTGATCTTAACAGACAACAAGCCTTGGGTAAAAATGCTATATACAATGTTAGGCTAGAGAGCTAAATTGACTATTCTAATCCTAAAGATGTCATCTTCATTAGATGCTCAACACCTTTTAGCTGACTCACAATGAATAATTCCACAAAGCAACTCACCTCATTCAGTTGCTTTATCCAATAGAAATAGTTTCTCAGGGAGACTGTATATACAAACAAGTAGTACTGCACAAAGCTAGTGCATCTATACATGCCTTATTAAAATATTTTTATAATCAGAATGGATATCTGGCTATTAGTATTTGCCTAAAATCATTTCCAACTATGATTACTATGACCATGCTGCAAGAACCAGAAAGCACTTCATTGCCCATGTCTTGGGAGAGTCACACCCAACTTAATTTTTTGTTTCCTGATAGGATTCCTCTAGCTCATCTCCAAAGAGTAAAAAAGGGAAGACTATTTAGAAGGAGGTTAAAGAGTTCTTTAAAAAAGTTAAAAAATTGTTATACTTTATTCCAATGGCAAAAGGGAGATACTGAGGAGTTTTAAGTAGGAATAATTCGGCAACACTTCGTTCTAATCAACACAGGTCACCATGAGAAGGAGAAAACTTGACTGCAACTAACAACAATAATAAATCCAATTAGATGTGCACCTCAGATTATTCAAGCTGCAGTAAACAGAAATGGGAAGTGGCAGGAGGGCAGGTAGAGGGAAAACTGGAGCCAATCTGGAGGTTACTCCAAAAATCTTGGTAAGCAATGATAGCGATCTGAACCAGTACAGCACAATAACAATATTATTAGAAACAGCCAACATTTAAGATGCACTTGCAGTATATGTCAGGATTTGTTTCTCACCAAAACCAAACCCATTGCCATCTAGTCAATTATCACTTTTAGCAACCTTACAGGACACAGAAGAACTGCCCCATAGGGTTTCCAAGGAGCGGCTGGTGGAGTTGAACTGCCAATCTTCTGGTTAGCAGTGGTTAAAATGCTTAACCACCGTGCCACCAGGGCTCCTTATTTCTCACAATGCCCCAGTAACTTAACAGATAAACAAACTAGAACACAGAAGCAAAAGAGGCGATGAAGTGTAGACATAGATTTTAAAATACATTTATGAAGCATATAAAGCAACGCATGATAATTGCTAGTGTGGAGAGAAGAAGACAAATGCAAGAATAACGTCTATGTTCTCCCATTGACTAAATGCACTTAATATCATTAACAGATTATCTCACGTATATTAGTATTATTTAACAGCATCTAAATGATAGGTACAACTTCAGGTTAAAGAAAAAAAGCTAAGACCAATTGGCTAAATCATCCAAAGGATTGAGCCAAAACTCTTAACCAAAAGGAATGCATCGTATACTATTTAAAATAAAAAAAAAAAGTTCAGAAAATTCTTTTTGCTCATCCTTCTTTTTTTAATCCTCTCCTTCTCAGTTCTGGTAGGTTAGTTAGGCCAAGATGATAATTTCCTTTAGGAAAAAAAAAGATAACTTCCTGATCTTGTTTTCAATTGTATTTGAACTGGAATTCATTGTCTCCACTAAACTTTTTAAACAATCATGTAATGTTCCTCATCATCTGAAATTAGTTTCACATTGTTCCATTTGAAAAGATATAATTTCTTTCATCGATCCCACAGAAAGAGAATTAAATATTAAAGGTTTTTTTTTCCACTTACTTGGACTAAGTTTATTCCACTGATTCTTAACACTAGTCTTACTTTTTATAAATCTTATGACTTTTTGTTGTTTTGCTCATTCTTAAGGCATTCCTTCAACAAATATTTTACTAAGCATCTACTACATGTCAGACACTATTTCTAGGTGCTAAGGATACAAAAGTATATAAGACAGACAAAAATCCCCATCTTCATTCATGGATCTTACAATCTAGTGATGAAGACATATTATAAACAAATAAGTAATAAATATAAAATGTATCAGGTAGTGCTAAGTCCTATAAAAACATAAAGTCCAATAAGAAAGTAAAGGGAGGGGAGAGATACCATTTCAGGTAGACTGGCAGAGAAAACTTTGAGGAGCTGACTTAAGAGAGAAACCAAAATTTAATAGGGACAAAGTCACGAAAACTTTTAAGGCAAGTATTCGAAGCAGAAAGCCTAAGTGGGAATAAGCTTGGTAAACTTGATAAAAGCAAGAAAGTCAGTAAGAATAAAGCAGAATAAGTAACAGAAGTGGTGGTAGAGGAGACAGAATCATTTAGCTGAGGCAAGACTGTATAGGGCCTTGTGAGCTTTGGTATAAGTATGATAAGAAGGTATAACAGGTTCTAATTTATGTTTTAAAGTGATTGATTATCTGTTATGTGAATACAGTATAAAATTGGATGAAAGAATGGTCCTTAAGTTATCGCATTAGCTTAAGCAAGAGGCAATGATGGTTGGAGCCACAAAGAAATGGATGAATTCAGAACACATTCTGAAGACAGTGCTGGCAGAACTTGCTGGTGCACAGAGGCATCAAAAGATGATTCCAAGGTTTCAGAGCCAAGCCAAATCGGGAAAATGGCAGTGCCATTTGCTGAGAAGAGACATACTAGAGAGCGAGCAAGTATGGGGTAAGCAGGGAACCAAAAATTCCATTTTGACATCTTTGGTGTAGACTGCAACTAGATACCAAGTAGAAGTATCATATGGCAGCTAGATATATTTGATTGAAGTTTAGGAAAAAAAGAGATATAGAGTATCACCAGCTAACAGAAGGCATTTAAAGTTATTTGACTAAATGTGATTTCCTAGTGAGTGTAGATAAAGAAAAGAAGGTCTAAGGACCGAGCCATAAGGCTTTCCTACATTTAGAGGTTGATGAAACAACTAGGAAAGGAGACTAAAGGAACTATCCATGAGGTGGGAAAGATTTTCTGGAAGCCAAGCAAAGAAAGTGTTTCTAAAAGAAGGCAGTAATTAACTGTGTCAAAAGATGCACAGAGATCAAGTAAGGAGTATGATTTGGCAACATGGGCATTTTGGGGCTGGGCTGATTTTGACGAAGGTGATTTCAGTGGATTAGTCTTCCTAAAATAAAAGTTGTTTTCTTCTGTGGCTTTATTTTACAGCTGTCAGAAAGAGGAAGGGAACTCTGGAATCAAACTGTCTAGGCTGAAATCACTGTTTTGACAGTTTGAAATCTGGTTTATGAAGGGCACTCTCTCTTAGTTTATATTTCTTGGGTCATTTTGAGAAACAGGACAGGAGAGAGTTAAACAGGACTCTGAAGTTGACTATCACGCTTCTGAGTTGCTGACTTTTCAGTTAGCTAGGTATACTGAGAGTTGTATTTTTCCAAGAAATGTACTTCAGTGATATACTTTCTGAGTCACTGCAAGCCTGAAAAATGCCATTTTGCTACCCTGCCTATGTGAAGGACAGTTTCACTGATTTAGGATCCTTAGTTTTAACAGATTTTCCTCAGAGTTCTCTAGATGTCACTCCACCATCTTCTAGCACAGCATTACTAAAACTTTGTGATAATGGAAATGTTCTATTCTGCACTGTCCAATACAGTAGCCACTAGCCACATGTATCTACTGAGTACTTGAAATGCAGCTAGTATAACTGAGGAATTGAATTTATTTACTTTTAATTAACTTAATAACCACATGGCTACCATAATGGACAGCACAGTTCTAGCATTTAATTTCAGAACACTAATGCAATGCTAACTTCATACTCCTTCCTTTGAAGACAACCTGCTTCTTGTCTGGATACTTGTACTATTGATTTCTATGTCCTAAAATGCAAAATTTCTACTAGGTTACTCCTAGGTAGAGAAGCCCTGGTGGTGCAGTGGTTAAGAGCTCGGCTGCTAACCAAAAGGTCAGAAGCTCAAACCAAGTAGCCGTTCTATGGGAGAAAGATGTGGCAGTCTGTTTCCAGAAAGATTTACAGCCTTGGAATCCTATGGTGCAGTTCTACTCTGTCCTATAGGGTTGCTATGAGTCAGAATCAACCCAGTGGCAATTGCTATTCCTAGGCACAAAGTTCATTTATTTTGCTTGGTATTCACTTTAGGTAACTGTAAGAGAATAATATTTACAGGGCTTATACCACATGGGGGTTGTACGGAATATTAAATGAGTTTAAACACATCAAATACTTGGTATATTAATAACTGCTCGATAAATGTTAGCTATACCTTTTCTGTCCTGATCTGCCCTTTCTAGCTCGGGAAAATTCTTTATTATTTCTTTGATCTGTTTGCTCTGACCTCTCACTCTGAATTTGATTATATGCTGGAGCTATTCTCCATGTTTCCTATACTTTTGTCATAATTTTCATCTTATTTTTTCCTCTAAATTGTAGGAATATTTCTAAAGCCCTGCTGCTACCTGCTTCCAAAGAGTCAATAGTAAAGAATCAAAATTTTCTCTTGGGAAGAGGCCCCGGATAAGTAAAGCATTACTCAAGAAGAAGAACAAAGTGGGAGCCCTCACACTACCTGATTTTAGAACCTATTATACTGCCACGGTAGTCAAAACAGCCTGGTACTGGTACAACAACAGATACATACACCAATGGAACAGAACTGAGAATCCAGACATAAAGTCATCCACCCATGAGCAGCTGATATTTGACAAAGGCCCAAAGCCCATTAATTGGGGGAAAAGACAGTCTCTTTAACAAACGGTGCTGGCATAATGGGATAACTATCTGCAAAAAACTGAAACAAGACCCATACCTCATACCATGCACAAAAACTAAATCAAAATGGATCAAAGACCTAAATATAAAATCAAAAATGATAAAGATCATGAAAGAAAAACTAGGGACAATGCTAGGAGCCCTAATACATGGCATAAACAGAATGCAAATCTTAAGTAACAATGCACAAGCGCTAGAAGAAAGACTAGATAACTGGGAGCTCCTAAAAATTAAACACTTACACTCATTAAAAGACTTCACCAAAAAAGTAAAAAGACAACCTACAGACTGGGAAAAAATTTTTGGCTACAACAAATCCGATCAGCGTCTAATCTCTAAAATCTACAAGATACTGCAAAACCTCAACAACAAAAAGACAAATGACCCAATTAAAAAATGGGCAAAGGATATGAATAGGCACTTCGCCAAAGAAGACATTCAGGCAGCTAACAGACACATGAGGAAATGTTCATGATTACTAGCCATTAGAGAAATGCAAATCAAAACTACAATGAGATATGATCTCACTCCAACAAGGCTAGCATTAATCCAAAAAACACAAAATAATAAATGTTGGAGAGGCTGTGGAGAGACTGGCACACTTACACACTGTTGGGGAGAATAAAATGGTATAACCACTTCGGAAATCAATTTGGTGCTTCCCTGAAAAGCTAGAAATAGAAGTACCATAGGATCTAGCAATCCAGCTCCTTGGAATATATCCTAAAGAAGTAAGAGCCCTCACATGAATAGATACATGCACACCCATGTTCACTGCAGCACTGTTCATGATAGCAAAAAGATGGAAACAATCTAGGTGCTGATCAACAGATGAACGGATAAACAAATTATGGTATATTCACGCAAAGGAATACTACACAACAATAAAGAACAATGATGAATCTGTGAAACATCTTGTAACATGGAAGAATCTGGAAGGCATTATGCTGAGTGAAATCAGTCAGTTACAAAAGGACAAATATTGTACAAGACCACTACTATAAGAGCTCAAGAAAAGGTTTAAACACAGAAGAAAACATTCTTTGATGGTTACGAGGGTGGGGAGAGAGCAAGAGGGCTATTCACTAACTAGACAGTAGACAAGAATTACCTTAGGTGAAGGGAAGGACAGTACACACTACAGGGGAAGTCAGCACAAGTGGACTAAACCAAAGCTAAGAAGTTTCCTGAATACAACCAAACACTATGAGGGACAGTGGCAGGGGTCTGGGGACCATGCTTTCAGGTGACATCTAGGTCAAATGGCATAACAAACTTTATTAAGAAAATGTTCTACATCCTACTTTGGAGAGTGGCTTCTGGGGTCTTAAAACCTAGTGAGCGGCCATCTAAGATGCATCAATTGGTCCCAACTACCTGGAGTAAAGGAGAATGAGGAATACCAAAGTCACAAGGAAAGTATTAGCCCAACAGACAGAAAGGGCCACATAAACCAGACACTGCATCAGCCTGAGACCAGAAGTAGATGGTGCCCGCCTACCACCAATGACCGCCTTGACAGGGAACACAACAGAGAGTCCCTCATGGAGCAAGAGAAAAGCAGGGTGCAGAACTCAAATTCTAGTAAAAAGACCAGACTTAATGGTCTGAGACTGGAGGAACCCCAGAAAGCATGAACCCTGGACTCTTGTCAACCCAGAACTAAAACAATTCCTGAGGCCAACTCTTCAGACAAAGATTGGACTGGACTGTGGGACATAAAATGATACTCGTGAAGAGTGTGCTTCTTAGCTCAAGTAGATACATGAGACTAAATGGGTAGCTTCTGTCTGGAGGTAAGATGGGTAGGAGCTGATTAAATGGACACGGGAAATTGGGTGGAAAGGAGGAGTGTGCTGTCACAGTACAGGGTGCGCAATCCGGGTCACATAACAACGTATGTATAAATTTTTGTATGAGAGACTAACTTGAATTGTAAACTTTCACTTCAAGTACAATAAAAAAAAAAATTCTCTTAAGAACTCCTTCAGGCTCTCTTTTTCTTCAAACGTTCATGAGTCTCCTTGAGAATACCAATTAGTTGTTCTTCAAATTTCAACATTTTATCTTGTTTATTGCAGTAAGTTTGTTTAACAGAAAATCATTTGTTCACACTGGTCACCTTTTTTTAGACTACTGAGTCTGTGTGTCTATTTTCTTGCGTATGCAACTTTAAAAAGAAAGGCCCATATTTATGTAATATTGAAGATTGTGTTGGGTTCAATCAGAAAACAGATCCAAGTTTAAATCCTTCAGACCATACAACAAAATTGTTTACATCGTTATTTCCTATATTAGTTTTCTACGGCTGTCTAACAAATTACTCCAAAACTCAGCGGCTTAAGACAACATTTATTATCTCACAGTTTTTGTGGGTCAGGAATCTGGGTGTGGTTTAGCTGGGGGCCTCTGGCTCAGCAGCTCACAAGCTTGCAGTAAATGTGTCAGCCAGGGCCGCAGTCATCTCAAAGCCAGACTGGGAGAAGATCCTCTGGCTTGTGCCAGACACATCAGAGTTCCTTGCCACATGAGCTCTATAGGAAAGTTCATAAAACGACAGCTTGGCTTCCTTCAGAACAAGTGAGAGAGGGCAGGCCAACATGGAAGTTGAAGCCCTTTTGTAATCTCAGAAGTGACATCCTATTACTTTTGCCATACTTGTAGAGGCCAAGTCACTAGGTCCAGACGTACTCAAGGGATTACACAAGGACATGAATATCAGAAGGAAGGGTTCACTGGGGGCCATCTTAGAGGCTGCCTACCATAGATCCTTGGTCAGTTTATAGATTCAGTAATATATAATCAGGTAGCAGGGCTACAGGTCCCTAACCTAAAGGTTGGTGGTTCAAACCTACCAAGCAGCACCACGGAAGAAAGGTCTGGCAATCTACTCCCATAAAGATTACAGCCAAGAAAACTCTATGGAGCAGTTCTACCCTGTAACACATGCCATGAGTCGAAATCAACTGCAATGGGTTTGAGTTTTTTGTTTGTTTAGCAGGGCCGTAGACCAAAGAAGGCAGCTTTGGAGCAGGAAGTTTCAACCTGGTACTTCATGGTTAGTTTCTCTCCTTCTATCAAGGGCAGCCACCCCTCTCCTGATGGTCATACTCCCCTTGGGTAAGAACCATTCTGAAAGTACCATTCAGTTTTTAATCCCTGATTCAAAGTACAAAATATAACACTAACCAACTGCCCCACAGCCCACCCATGGCTCTCGCTGTTTCAAGTAGAAGCCTTTATTTACTCGCCAGGAGGGCTTCCTAACCACAAAATGGAACAGCAAGTTAGTAAGTATTTCTCACACTATGTTTCTCATTTGTACTGTTTCCTGCCAAAATTCTTTTTAATTTAGTTATGGCACCCTTCCATGGTTTCCAAGGATACTGAACTCTCCCCACTGTGCGTGTTGGTCATTTCAGTGTGTGTTTATCAGTTCATTTTAACACACGGGCTTAGATCACCATCCTCCACTGGATGTCAACATAGCTACTTGTTTAAGTAAGGCACTTTACACATTTCGTAGAAGACTGTTTTGATAACTATGACAGGAAATGCTTTGGCTTTCCTAGCAATATAATTCAACTCTATTGTTGGATAAAACAAATATTTTTAATCCACATCATCAATTTCCAGGATATTTTCTACTATGGTAATTTAAGTAACTAACTTTTGCTTTGATTTCTAAAAAAATGTAGCGTCACCAGACTCAGTTCAGTTAAAAATGTGACTAAACACAAAACTTAGTAAGCATGTTGTTGTTGTTACTGTCAAGTCAATTCCAACACACAGTGACCACATGCGTGCAAAGTAGAACGGCTCCACAGTATTCTCAAAGCTGTGACCTTCCATAAGCAGATTGCCAGGCCTGTCTTCCTCTGAGTTGGTTTAAAATGCCCCCCTTTCAGCTAGTAGTCAAGTGCTTAACCATTTGTGCCACCCAAGAACTCCTTAGTAAACACAGCAACACTTTAATAATATATCTAAATATTAGTATACCTTAAAAAAGGAGTCAGATACATGCTGCTCAGTATTGGTGGCAGAAAGTTCAAGCAGGAGGAAGTAATCACACACCGTCTTAAAGAAGCCCCTACAACTATGTGCCCAGTAATGGGCACCTAGCTTGTGGATTTGTTCATAATATTTAATTAAGGGCAAATCTTGAATGAAAATACCAATAGTATTCTAACTCACAAACCAAAATATCCATTTTTGGTTTTACAATGAAAAGATTTTCTCCCCCACACTGTATTACTCCTCTGTCTCCACCCTCATCTCCCTGGAAACAATTCACTTCCTGAGGCTACTAAGGAAAAGGGGAGGGTCAACAAAAACTGAACTAGGCCTCTACAAATTTTCTGACCTGATACCCTAGTACAAAGTACATAATCTACTATATACTCAAAATTTAGATTCTTTGTCCTCTGTTGATGAATATGAGGGTAACAGAATTAAGGGACTTAATATAAATGACACTGAGCATACACAAGGCCACCACATATGGCTGCACAGTAACTAACCTATATAAGCAGCCATCCTGTCACAAAATGGTTTCTAAATACCATTCCTGTAAAAGAACTCAAGGCTCCTTAGGTAAATGATTGATTCCAAGTCTGAGGCAGATAAAGGTCCAACCTGAAACACCTTGTGTTAGGAAAAAAGGGAGCTGATCAAAGACTGACTGGGATATATAAAGAGAACACAGAAGTGGACTTAAAGACTCTCACTGACTAAATTTAAGACAATCTGAGCATCAAAAAGAATGGTGCCAGTCATAGATTTTAGTAAAATCAATAAAAAAACAATCTATGAGTGCAAAGCGACACCAGAAAGGGGGGGGATGTTGGGAGAGTAGAAAATCACCAAATCACCATTCTGCATTCACCAATGTAATAACTGACTTAGGCAATCAGTAACACTTATTAATTACAAAGGCAGGAAAAATGTTCTTTTAAAAGCGATCTGGAAGACACTATGTGACCAAGTGATCAAACTTAGAATCACCAATAATGGGATAAAGTTTGTTGGATAAAACAAAGATTTTAAATCCTCATCATCAATTACTAAGCCATTTTCTATTATGGAATTTAAGTAACAAATTTTTATTTGATGCAATGTAAGTACACATTACTTGTGTAGTGAAGTCTTGCCAAAAAATGTTTACCCTGGATTTAATCAAGAAGAAACAATCAGTCAATTCCCAAAAAGTGAGAAGTCTGGACTCTTTAAAATATCTGTACAGAAGAGGAAAAGAAAGGCAGTGGGGGGAAGGCAGGCTTGTTCTAAATAAAAGAAAGCTGAAGCAACATGACAACAGAATGCTTTGACTGGATTCTGGATTTAAAAAAAGAAAAAAATTAAGAATTCTTTTTGAACCAGTGGGGAAATTAAAATATGGACTGTCAATTACTAGAGAACATTTCTGAGTCAATGATAAATTTCTTGGGTATAATAATGGTATTGTGGTTATATAAGAGAATATTCTTGTTCTTAAGAAATACATGCTGAGTTACTTAGGGGTGAAATGTTGTCCTGTCCCAAGCTACTTTCAAAAGGTTTGGGGGGGAAAAGTGTAGGTGTGTATATAAGAGAGAGAACGCAGATCTGGCAAAATGTTTCTAGTTGGTGAATCTAATTAAAAGAAATAGTTGTAGTATTCACTGTACTATTCTTTCATTTTCTCTATGGGATTAAAGTTGTTCAAAATAAAAAGTTGGGGTAGAACACTGAGGGGAAGGGATAGCGGGAGGGAATGTAACAGCTCCAGACATATCTTCATATACTACAGCAAAAAAAAGTAGGGAGGGGGGCCTCCTTTCCTGGGTCTCTTTGAAAAGGTCTGAGAAGCCTTCACGGAACTACCCCAGGCTCCTGCCCCCAGCAGAGAGTGTCTCATATTTCACTGTATAGATCTAATATTAATCTGTCTGACTTTGTTTTATATTTTGCCTAGTCCTAAAAATCATAAATCCACCTGTAATGAAAAAATGCCAGACTGGCTAAACCTTATTCCTACCTACCTACGCAGTGTGAAAACCAAGATCGATGCTGACATGTTCCTCCAAACCATCACTTAGCAGGATAATCTCCCCTTTCTAACCAGGCTAGGATAAGGCATTCACAATTTAGGGGGAGGGAAGCTCCAATCTCCTCACACCTATTCCTCTCCCCATCAAGCACGACCCATACAAGCCAAAGTTGAAGATTTTACTTGTTAGTGTTTTATGTTACTACTCTAGATTTATCCCAGTCTGCGTTAACCAACATTTTACCTGACAAGGAAAGTTTCAGTGACATTTTCACTTTTTAATTTCCAGAAGAAAGTATCTAATGTTAGGGGAAGCTGAGATAAGAAGGACAAAATACTGAACTTAAGAATCAACAGACTTGAGTCAAAGTTCTAAGAATTACTAGCGGTAGGAGAGAAAATATTGTCCCTGCAGTGGCCATTTTCCCTTTAACCTGGCACCAACTCCACCCTCCAAAACAACATCACACATGTAAGAGTTTTAACAGGCAATTAGAGACTCTATCTTCTGGCCTCTTTTGAGGCCATATGACCAAATTCTGAACAATGAGATACGACTGTAAAGTTTCCAAGCCACATCCTTATAAAGAAGCTACTTGCCCTGCTCTCTTTGTCTCCCCCCACCCCCCACAGGCTGAAACACAGATGTGAGCCAGATATGACCATACAGACAACAGCAATACACTATGGAAGGGTGAACATCACGAAAGAAAAAAACTTGGATCCTGGATAATCTCAAGTAAGAGCTTATCCACTTCAAAATGCTCTCTACCTCTAGTGGGTTACATGAGAGACAAACGCTTGTAATTTTTTGAACCGCTGTGTATTTGGGTCTTTCACAGCACCTTGGCCTATACCCTAATAAATATACTATCTGTGCGACCCTGGATGCTTCTTGGGCCTCATTTTGCTGGTTCACGAAACTAGGAAGAAAGGTATGAGCGGCATTAAGTTCTTCTTTAACTTACTATATTTCCTATGAAAATCAGTATGCACATTTAGTGAAATAAAAATGGAAGTTTCATGTATTTTAAAATGAAATATGTGAAAACACCTTGCACAATTTATCTGTTCAACAAATAATTACAAAATGCCCACTAAGTGCCAGATACTGTTACAATGCCTGAAATTAAGTGGTAGAAAAAAACAAATAGGGTTCAGTCCCTACTACATCAAACTTAAAAATTAGAGGACAAAACATACATAAGCAAGCAAACAATAAACATGATGATTTCGAATAGTAATAAGGACATTTAAAAAGTGAAAAAAGCAGATTAACAGTAGCTGTGTATCTCTTTTAGGGTTGGGATGGGAATTACCTAATTTACACAGAATGGTCAGGACATGGAAAAATCTGGGTAAAGTATATTCCAGGTTAAAAAAAGGACCAAGTTCAATGTCCTAGGCATAAACAAAACAATGTATGTTCATGGAACACCGAGAAAGCTCCTGTGGCTGGAGTTACTAGTGAGCAAGGGCGAGAATGACAGAAAAGATCTGAAAGGTAGGCAGAATCAGCCTGGTATTTAAATGTACAAATGGTATGTATTACTTCTATCAGGGAATGAGTGTTTCTGATGAAAAACAAAGAAAAGTTATTACCCCCTTAATTCTGAGTTTCAGGAACAAGTGATATTCCTAACAGAAAATTAGGACCTTAGAGGCCTGGCTGTCAGTAACTAACTACAATCTTACATTCTACTTTATAAATGTATTTATTCTGATACAAACATTTTAATTAATTAAAAATTATTTCTGAGGTTAAAAAAAACTTAAGAAACTAATTAATACCTAATAAAGCTAATGCCTTCTCTGGTATTTTAAATACCTGAGCAGATTTCACATACACATTCCACCAACACGTATTTAATGAGCACCTAATATGTACATCAGACTGTTGCAGGTGCTGAAGATTATTTGAATAAAGACCCGGCCCTTTGGTTTAATATACCAGAATACATTTCAACGTTTAAAAATGGTAATAATAGATTTTTTAAAATCTCACTGCTTTTTGGCCAACTCCTTAATGCTTAATATTTAGGGTTGAAAATTCAGTTTAGTGTCTTAATTTTTCTCATTTTTTTCTATGACTGAGGAAAAGAATTCCACAGCTTTCCAAGGCTTAGTACATTGAAAACAACAGTGCACAACTCTGGAATTTAGAGCTAAGGAAACAATTAAAATAAATCTGCTTTAATATAAAAAATAAGAAATGTACATTCTTGAGTTCCTCTCTTCTATGGTAGAGAAAGATTACACCACACTCCCATTAGAATGGCAATGATCAAAAAAACTGAAAACAATAGGTGTTGGCAAAGTTGCAGAGAAACTGAAACCCTCAACCACTGCTGGTGGGAAGGCAAAATGGTACAGCCACTGTGGAACACAGTCTGCCGGTTCCTCATAACGCTGAACACAGAACTACCATATGATCCAGCAATCCCAACCCTAGGCATATGCCCACAAGAAGTAAAAGCAGGAACACAAATAAAAACCTGTGCACCAATGTATACTGCAGCACTATTCAAAATAACCAAAAGGGGAAACAACCTAAATGTCCATCAACAGATTAACAGATAAACATTACACTGAATGAAATGCATCAGTCACAAAAAGACAAATAGTGTATGATCTCACTTACATGAAATAAGCAAATACATAGAAACCAAAGATTATGAGTGGGTACCAGGAGTGGGAATGGCTGCACAACCTGAAGAATGTAATTAATGCCACTGAATTACACATATAGAAATTGTTCAGCTGGTGTATGTTTTATTGTGTATATTTTCACCACAATAAAAAAAAAAAAAAAGAGATCTAAGTAGTAGTCTCACCCTGAAGGAGAGAACAAGTTTACTTTCTGGAGAAAGTGAACCAGAGAAGACAACAATCAGTTAAAGTTGAGGTTGGTGGTGAAGTACCAACCTAAAATCAAGATTAAGTAAAAGACTGCATACTAAATAATGAGATGCTCAGCTATTTTCCTGGCTCCCAGAATGTCAGCAGTCATGCTTCAGGCATGACATCCGCCACTCCTCTCTGAAAGAGGACACTAAAAGTTCTTAGGCAGAGATATTGACACTGCAGTCCCTGGCTCATCACCCTAAAGTGAAGCCCCACCCACTAGCCCTGCCAACAAACACAGGACTTCCAATCTACTTTTTAGCACCTCATTATTCAATACTAATAAACAACGAAGGATCACTAGATACTGAAGTCTAAAAAATGAAAAAAACAAACACAAGTAAGGAACAAAAAAAAAGAACTCTAGGAAATAGAATGCCAACACTACTAGAAAGTAGAACAAAAAGAAAAGGGAATGGAAAACAGAAGGGGAAAAAAAATCAGAGGACAAGATCCATATAATAGGAGTTCTAGAAAGAACAAACAAAATAGAGAAGGAAAAAAGTCAAGGAAATGAATCTACAAACTGAAAGGGCCCAGTAAATACCTGCCCCATTAATAATGACTCACACCAAAGGCCTCCTCAAATGCAACACTGGAAGCCACCAGATAGAAGAAATGCCTTCCAAATTCTGAGGAAAAATAGTTCCCAATACTCAGCAAAACCTGTAAGTGAGAAAGTAGAATAAAGACATCTTTTCCAGACAGGCAAGATCTCAAAAATTTTACCTCCCATGAAACTTTCTAATGAAACACTGGACAATGTGGACCACCAAAATCAGGGAGAAAACCAGGAAAGAAAAAGACAAGGGATCCAAGAATAAGGAGATCCAACACAGGAGACACAAAAGGAATTCTCTCATGATGGTGATGATTATGGTAATAATGAGGGAAAATCTCAGGACAACAGCTGTGTAAGAGACTTAGAAAACTCCCAGGCCAGACTGAAACAGGAGTACTGGAGAAATAGTTCAAGACAAAAGTGAAACCAACAGAACACCTGATAGGCTTAAAATATATTAAGAAGAAATTTAGTGTCCTGTCACAAGATTTGGGGGATGAGTTAGTGGTAGATTCGGAGAAGAAACAAACAAATCAGTCCAAACCGAAACAAGATGCTGGAGAACCCCAGGACGCGGGCTCCTATTGTAACGGGAAAAAAAAAAAAAAAAAAAAAAAAGGCAGGCACAGGCTGGTTGGCCAGCTGGCCTGATAAATCATCTGATTTTTTTTTTTGACCATACAGAAAATCATACAGGAAAGTGCAAAAACAAAACAGTGATGGTAGCAACAAAACCAAACAAATGAAAAACAAGGTAATTATAAACTCTAGAGAAAACAATGTTACAGTAGAAAGGAAACAATAATTCATTACATGGCAGTAGTGAATAGTAGTTTTTGTTTCTTTTAATTTGCGTTTTAGGTGAAAGTTTACAACCCCAATTAGTTTCTCCTTCAAAAGTTTACATACAAATTGTTTTGTGACATTGGTTCCAATCACGGCAATTTATCAGCACTCTCCCCTTTCCCTTTCCACCCCAGGTTCTCTGTGTCTATTTGTCTAGTTTTCCTGTCCCTTCCCTGCCTTCTCATCTTTACTTTTGGGCAGGTGTTGCCCACTTGGTCTTGTATACTTGATTGATCTAAGAAGCACGTTCCTCGTTTGTGTTATTGTCTTACAGGCCTGTCTAATCTTTGGCTGAAAGGTGGACTTTAGGGGTGGCTTCAGGTCTGAGTTAGCAGGGTGTCTGGGGGCCATAGTCTCAGGGGTTGTGAACAATATTTATACAGACATCATAATGTCCACTCCTGTATTAGTTTCCTACAGCTGCTGTAACAAATTACTACAAACTTGTTGGCTTAAAACAACACAAACCTATTCTCTTATAGTTCTGGAGGTCAGAAGTCCAAAATCGGTTTCAATGTGTTTGCAGGGCTGGTTCTTTGCGGAGGCTCCAGGAGAGTAAGATTCCTTGCCTTTTCTAGCTTCTGGAGCTGCCTGTATTATTTGGCTTGTGACCCTTTCCTTGCCTCACTCGGACCTTGCTGCTGGTGTCACATCTCCTACTTCCTCTTCTTTACCTCCTTGCCTCCCTTTTATAAAGCCCCTTGAGATTACATTTAGGGCCTACCTGGATAATACAGAATAATCTCCCCATTTCAAGAGCCTCAATCACACCTACAAGTCCTTTTTGCTATAAAAAGTAACATTCATAGGTTTCAGAGATTAGAACATGCATATCTTTTGGAAGGCCATTATTCAGCCTACCACAACTCTGAATCAGGGCTTCAAACCGTTTCAGTCATGGATGAAGAAAAAAATCTGGAACGGACTAGAATTTTTAAAATTTGGGTGATCCAGAACCATAATTGCAATGGGAAAAATTACGGGTTAAAGCCCTGGAATAGGAGACTTGGAAGAGGCATAGTGAGCCCTTTCAGGAGCCTGATACGTGACTGGATTATTGCCAGAACCGAGGAGAGCGACACACATTCAAAGACCACATTCAAAACAGCGTGTCGGCCGCAATCTTTGAGCAGGGCACAGCTGTTTCTCACTCTGGGCAAGAGATGTCGTTGCTATGCAATGCTTACACTGCCCTCATTTTCTAAGAGGGAGATTAAGTTTCCAGCAAAACTTCAACCTGTAATTTTTCCGGTTCCAGTTCACCCAAATTTAAAACATTTTGAGTCTGTTCCGATGTCACTTCATCGGCCATGACTGAACCCAGAAGAACCGGTTTGAAGCCCTGCTCTGAACACTGATTTAATGAATAATAACAGAATAACAGTACTGAAAAATCAGGGGAAGGGAAGTAAGGAGGGCAGAACAGATCTCGATTCTTATCTACCATTTATACCTGTGGATGTCTAAAATTAATAAACTAAGATTAGATGGCTGGGAAGAGAAAGAAACAATTAGTTTGAAAAAGTAACTCATAGCTACCTGAAGCAAACAGAAAATCACAGATGAAAAACGTTATTCCTATTTATACTTAATAAAAAATCCGTGCTAGAGGCTTATGCAACAACCCAATCAAGGAGTTAAGACTTCATTTCTTAAATCAATACTTTTTATACACTGAAGTACAATTTACTTTAAAAAGGCAAACTACCCACAAAAGCAAACTTTTACTTGACCAGAGTCACACCTGAAACACAAACACAAATGTAATCTAACAATCAGAGATAGCTAATGTGTAATACTGGAAACTCTGGTGGCACAGTAGTTAAGAGTTCGGCTGCTAACCAAAAGGTCGGCAAGTCAAATCCACCAGGTGCTCCTTGGTAACCCTATGAGGCAGTTCTACTCTGTCCTATAAGGTATTCATGAGTCAGACTGACTAGATGGCAATGGATTTGTTTTTTTTTTTTTTTTTTAATGTGTAGTGCTTAGGGGCCCTGGTGGTGCAGGGGTTAAAGTGCTCTCCAGCTAATCGAAAGGTCAGTGATTCAAACCCACCAGCCACCCCATGGGAGAAAGATGTGGCAGTCTGCTCCCATAAAGATTACAGCCTTGGAAACCCAATGGGGCAGTTCTACTCTGTCCTAAACAATCACTATGAGTTGGAATCAACTTGACAGCAACAGGTTTGGTATTCTGGTTTAATGTGTAGTACTATCATGCAAGCTGCTCTTTTAACAGCTAGTACAAATCTCCCAAGGAAATGTTTTACTCATTTACTGAGCAAACATTAACTGATGTGAGAACAGCACAATGAATCTAATCAATTTGTCAAGAACGTTGAGTAAAAGAATTAAGATACTACTCACTTGTTCCCCTCCCTCCCCTAAAAAAGCTACAAGCCACGTTGCCACTCAAAGTGTAGTCCATGGACCACTATCACCAGCAGGAGCAGCACTGGCATTACTAGCAGCTTGTTAGAAATGCAAAATCACCCGAGCTCTACCCTATACTTAAATGCAGAATCATAATCTGCATTTGACCAAGATTCCCAGGAGAGTCATGGACATATAAAATCGGAGAAGAACTGCTATAAGGCTACTAAAATTCTCTTGCCAAAACAAAACACAATGTAACAAACCTCTAAATAACAAATAAAGGAAAGAAACAAGGGTGTTCTTTGGTACAACAAGATTTGCTTTCTATTCTCTTCAAACTCCTACAGATTTTTTTTTTTTAATACTTTAGACAAAGGTTTACAAGACAAACTAGCTTCTCATTAAACAGTTAGTACATATATTGTTTTATAACACTGGTTAACAACTCCACAACATGTCAACACTCTGCCTTCTTGACCTTGGGTTCCCTATTACCAGTTTTCCTGTGCCCTCCTGCATTCTAGTCCTTGCTCCCCGGGTGGTGTGTCCCTCTAGCCTCATTTTGTTTTATGGGGGTGTCTAATCTTTGGATGAAGGGTGACCCTCAGGAGTGACTTCATTACTGAGCTAAAAAGCTGTCCAGGGGTTTCTCTAGGGGTTTCTCCAGTCTCTGTCAGGCCAGTAAGTCTGGTCTCTTTTTGTGAGTTAGAATTTTGTTCTACATTTTTCTCCAGCTATGTCCTGGACCCTCTATTGTGATCCCTGTCAGAGCAGTCAGTGGTGGCAGCTGGACACCATCTAGTTATACTGGACTCAGTCTGGTGGAGGCCATGGTAGGTGTGGTCCATTAGTCCTCTGGACTATCTCTCCCTTGTATCTTTAGTTTTCCTCATTCTCCCTTGCTCTTGAAGGGGTAAGGCCAGTAGAGTATCTTAGATGGCCGCTCACAGGCTTTTAAGACCCGAGATGCTACTCACCGAAGTAGAATGCAGAATGACTGCGGATTTTTTTTAAAGGATTCTAAATACATTTGTCTCCTTATTCAAGGTCTTGGTAAAGGAGTCATATTATTAAAAAAAAAAGCTGAAGAATGAAGAGTGTAGTGGAGAAAATGTTTATATTATATTGTAATAAAAGAATATATCCCATTTCCCATGTTGGCATAGGTAGCAAGGGGGAGTAAGAACAGGGTTTTTCAGCACCTCAGCAGTTAACGGTCAAACTCCACACCTATCTGCTGTGAGGAACTAAAACTATTAATCAAGGATGCTCTGGGCCCTGGTGCAAGTTCCAATTACCCACTCCCAATTATAGCACTGTCAAAAGAAAACACAGAATTATACAACATGGAACCGAAAAAAAAACACTGGAGGAACTTGAGAAAGAAGGGAAAATGAGGCAAAAAAAAAGAAAAAGGAACAACTCTGAACTTTTGTTGCCATACATTAAATTTTTAGAGGACAGTCAAAAGTGTCAGACCCTAGTCTAACCCCAATTCTTATGAAACCAACTTCCTACTTCTCTTCCTGGCTTTTCCAAACTCCCAACCCAACCAAGCTAAAGTGGTATTCATTAATGTAACATGTTTATTTTAAGTGCATACAATGTGTCCAAAACCTCAGAAACAACTAGTTGATTTTGATTTGAGAACTAAAATAGGCTTTTTTCATTAATTGTTAATCTCTTAATCAAACATTAAATAACTGTAAATAACTGAATCAGCTAAACTTTCTGAATGCTTATTATGTGCAGGGAACATACTAAAGCTGCCAAGTTCATTATCTTAAGAGAAAATTCATCCCACTAATATTTTATCAAGACAAGTAATAGAGGATTCCTAAGAATACCCTCTTAATAGCCTAAAATTCATCACACTACCAAAGAAAATATCTTTGATTCTTCCAAATTTAGAGTCAAATACAAGTTTCAGTAGGCAAAACTTTAGATTAAAGCAGAGGTTCTTAAACAGGGTCCCTGGGTCATGAACCACCTTTCATTCAAAGATCTCAACAGAGAAACTCCCAGCTAATAGTATTTAAATATTCAGAGAACAATTTAACCAATAAAAACTAAAATCACTTGGTACAGTGGCATATGTAGGCATTCAATAATAATTTGCCAAGAAATCCACATATGTGAAGGTCAAAGATCTAGATGAAATTTTAATCAACTGTTAATATTAACTAAAAAATTCCTATTAATAAAAAAAAATTACTTTCTTTTTAATAAACCCACTATTTAAACCTGGATGGAAAATTGGTACAGCTAGTTTAAAATGTCCTACATAGTTTGACAAGTTAAAAAAAAAGGTGGGGGGGGGGGCAGGCGGAGCTAAGATACAACTACTGGGTCTCTACTCATCTGAAGGAAAAGAGAAAGAAGGAACCCAAGCATTCAGTCTATAAGAACTAAAAGTCTATAGGAACCACAGCCTAATCATCTACCCTGAGACCAGAAAAACTAGATGGTGCCTGGCTACCACTACCTTCTGTTCAGATCAGGGCCACAAGAGATGGATCCTGATAATCAGAATGGGAGAAAAATGTGGATTAGAACCTCAAATTCTTAAAAAAAAAAAAATCCAGAATTACTGAACCGGCTGAGGCTGGAGGACTCCCCAAGACTACTGCCCTGTGATACTCTTTAAACCTACAACTGAAACTATCCCCGGAGGTCACCCTTTAGCTAAACAACAGACTGGCTAACAAAATAAGGAATATTACCCGTGAGTACTGTGCGCCTTTAAAAAATCATCTATATGATAGATGCAAAAATTCTGAACAAAATTCTAGCCAATAGAATCAGCATCATATCAAAAAAATAATACACCACAACCAAGTAGGATTCATACCAGGTATGCAAGGATGGTTTAACGTTAGAAAATCAACGTAATACACCACATAAATAAAAGGAAAGAAAAGAATCACATGATCATCTCAATTGACGCAGAAAAGGCATTTGACAAAGTCCAACACCCATTCCTGATAAAAGCTCTCAATAAAATAGGGAAAGAAGGGAAATTTCTCAACATAATAAAGGACATCTATGCAAAACCAACGGCTAACATCATCCTTAATGGAGAGAGGCTGAAAACATTCCCCTTGAAAACAGGAACAAGACAAGGATGCCCTTTATCACCACTCCTATTTAACATTGTGCTGGAAGTTCTAGCTAGAGCAATAAGGCAAGAAAAAGAAATAAAGGGCATCCAAATTGGTAATGAAGAAGTTAAACTGTCCCTGTTTGCACATGATATGATACTATACATAGAAAACCCTAAAGACTCCACGAGAAATCTAGTGGAACTAATAAAAAGATTCAGCAGAGTAGCAGGATACAAGATAAACATTCAAAAATCAGTTGGATTCCTATACACCAGTAAGGAGAACGATGAAAAGGAAATCAGGAAATCAATACAATTTTCAGCAGCCCCTAAAAAGATAAAATACTTAGGAATAAATCTGACCAGGGATGTAAAAGACCTATACAAAGAAAACTATAAAACACTACTGCATGAAACCCAAAGGGATCTACATAAATGGAAAAACATACCATGCTCATGGATAGGCAGACCCAACATTGGGAAAATGGCAATTCTACCAAAAGCAATTTACAAATACTATGCAATCCCGATCCAAATACCAGCAACATTCTTCAAAGAGATGGAAAAACTATTAACTTTATATGGAAAGGGAAGAAGCCCCGAATAAGTAAAGCACTACTGAAGAAGAAGAATAAAGTTGGAGGACTCACACTACCTGACTTCAGAACCTACTATACAGCTACAGTAGTCAAAACAGCCTGGTACTGGTACAACGACAGATGCACTGACCAATGGAACAGAATTGAGAACCCAGATGTAAATCCATCCACCTACGGTCACCTGATCTTCGACAAGGGCCCAAAGTCCATCACATGGGGAAAAGACAGTCTTTTTAACAAATGGTGCTGGCAAAACTGGATATTCATTCGCAAAAAAATGAAACAGGACCCATACCTCACACCGTATACAAAAACTACTTCAAAATGGATCAAAGACCTGAATATAAAGCCTAAAACTATAAAGTTCATAGAAGAAAAAATAGGACCAACACTTCAGGCCTTAATACATGGCATTAACAGGATACAAACCATAACCATCAACGCACAAAACACAACAGGTAAGCTAGATAACTGGGATCTTCTAAAAATCAAACACCTATGCTCTTCAAAAGACTTCACCAAAAGAGTCAAAGGAGAACCTACAGACTGGGAAAAAATTTTTGGACAGTACAAGTCAGACAAAGGTCTAATCTCCATAATCTACAAGAAAATCCAACACCTCTACAACAAAAAGACAAATAATCCTATCAAAAAATGGGCAAAGGAAATCAACACACACTTCACCAAAGAAGACATTCAAATGGCCAACAGACACATGAGGAAATGCTCACGATCACTAGCCATTAGAGAAATGCAAATTAAAACCACAATGAGATACCATCTCACCCCCGGCATTACTGGCATGAATCAAAAACACTGGAAATAACAAATGTTGGAGGTGCTGCGGGGAGATGGGAACTCTTATGCACTGCTGGTGGGAATGCAAAATGATACAACCATTTTGGAAAATGATATGGCATTTCCTCAGAAAGCTAGAAATAGACATACCATTCGATACAGCAATCCCACTCCTAGAAATATATCCTACAGAAATAAGAGTCGTCACTCAAATAGACATATGCACACCCATGTTCATGGCAGCATTGTTCACAATAGCAAAACGATGGAAACAATGTAGGTGCCCATCAACAGATGAATGGATAAACAAACTATGGTACATACACACAATGGAGTACTATGCAACGAGAAAGAACAACAATGAATCTGTGAAGCATCTCATAACATGGATGAAACTGGAGGACATTATGCTGAGTGAAATAAGTCAATCACAAAAGGACAAATATTGTATGAGACCCCTATTGTAAAAACCCATGAAAAAGTTCACACGCAAAATGTAACAATCTTTGTTGGTTACCAGGGATGGGAGGGGTGGGGGTGGGGGAAATACTAAATAGGCAATAGGTAAGTGGTATCTTGGGTGAAAGGCGAGACAGTACACAATACAGGGGAAACTAACACAACCTGTACAAGAAAAGGTCATGGAAGCCCCACAGACACATCCAAACTCCCCGAGGGACTGAGTTGCTGGGCGGAGGGCTCTGGGGACCATGGTCTCGGGGAACATCTAGCTCAACTGGCATGACACTACTTATAAAGATAATGCTCTACATTCTACCTTGGTGAGTAGTGTCTGGGGTCTTAAAAGCCTGTGAGCGGCCATCTAAGATACTCCACTGGTCTCATCCCTTCAGGAGCAAGGGAGAATGAAGAGAACAGGATACAAAGGAAAAGATTAGTCCAAAGGACTAACTGTCCACAGCTACCAAGGCCTCCACCGGACTGAGTCCAGTACAGATAGATGGTGCCCGGCTACCACCGCTGACTGCTCTGACCAGGATCACAACAGAGGGTTCTGGACAGAGCTGGAGAAGGATGTAGAACATAAGTCTAACTCACAAAAAAAAAAAAAAAAAAAAAAAAAAAAGACCAGATTTACTGGCCTAAAGGAGACTGGAGAAACCTCAAGAGTATGGCCCCCAGACACCCTTTTAGCTCAGTGGTGGTTACCTCCGAGGTTCACTGTTAAGCCTGGGAGTGGACAACCCGGTAAAACCAAATGAAACTAACGAGGTACAGGAGTCCAGTGACAAGGGCCAGAAGACAGAAGGGGAGAAGGAAGCTGATGATAGGGAACACAAGGTTGAGTAAGGATATTGTTGATGTGTTGTGAGATGGTTAACCATTGTCATAGGACAACATTTGTAGTAACTGTTAAATGAGAAACTATTTTGTTCTGTAAGCCTTCATCTTAAGTGAGAATAACAGCACAATTGGAAGAGCGTAGTCAATGTCACTGAACTGTGTATGTAGAAATTTTTGAAATGGTGTATCTTTGGCTATGTGTATTTTCACCCCCCCCAAAAAAAAAGGTTGAGAATTTAGAGGGTTAAAATGTTGTGGGGTTGTTAACCAATGTCATAAAACAACATGTGTACTACTGTTTCATGAGAAACTATTTGTTCTGTAAGCCTTCACCTGAAGTACAACAAAATAAAAAAAATAAAATCATCTATATGAGACCATAGGTCAACAATTCCTTTAAAAACAAAGATGAGAAGGTAAGGGGGCAGGGAAACTAGATTACTGGAAATGGAACAACCAGACAGATATATTGAGAATGTTCATGCACTGTGAAGAATGTAACCAATGTCAGTGAGCAACATGAGTACAAATTGTTGAATGCGAACCTAATCGGCTGTGTAAACTTTCAATGAAAACACAATAAAATATTATTTTTTTAAAAAAGAAGACGGATAGAAAAATAACGCCAAAAATTCTGAATAAAAGTTGATACTACATTCTTAGAATAGCAAACCTGGCAACTATTTTAAAATAAAATTATGCTGTAGTTTAAGGTTGGATTTAAAGAAAATACTGCTCCTTCTCCATTCTCCTGCACTGAAGAGTTAAGAGTTGGGAAATAGAATGTTTCCATGCTAGTTATATGCCTTTCTTCTAAGAAATAACAACTTATCAAACTGCTACATGTTGGGCTCAAAATAAAACACAATGTCAAAGTCACCAACTCACTTCTAATGACCAGGTAGCCAGTCCACAAATGGCACTAGAGACTAGAGGAAGGTCTGAGGAGTTCAGTAATCCTACATTAAGTGTTACTGATGTTTGATTTGAGCAAAGGAAAAGCCCTGGTGACCTAACTTTTAGTGCTAAAGTAAGTATTCTGGTAAACATGTTGCTAGTATTTAATCTCTGGTAAGGGAGAGACAGGTTTAAAAGTAAATTCTTAGAAGTCCCGAAGGTTTCCTTCCTTCCCAAAGATCATCAGATGAAAGAACTTAATATAATTTAATTTGGTATCTAAAAAACAGTGAGGGAGTAGGGTAAAACAACCTCAAGTCACAGTAACAACTTTTATAGGACAGCTTTACAGGCATCCATGTAAGAAAGCAGCACAGTATTCTGATCAATTATCTTCTGGTTCGTAAGACTCTTTTAAAGCAGATTAGTACGATGAAATCTAAAACAGACCAAACCTTAATAGACTCAACATCTCAACATTTCTGGATGTCAAGATCCTTTCACACTCTTAACTGAGGCCCTCAAAGATCTTTTAAATTTTAAAATATTTATTCATTTAAAAATAGTAATAATTAGCCTACACATTAGGTCAAAATTGTATTAAAAATAACTATATCCGCCCTCAAAAAAAAATTAGTGAGAAGAATGGCACTGTTTTACATTGCTGCAAATCTCTTTACTGTCTGATTTAACATAAAATGCATGGATTCTCTGAACTGCTTCTGCATTCAATATGCAGCAATACATTGTGTTGGTTAAATATATGAAGACAATCTAGCCTCACCCAGATATGTAGTTGGAAAAGAGAGGAGTATTTTAATAGTCTTTTCAAGTAGCTATAGATATTATTTTTTGATACTACACCAAGGCTCGACAAGTGGTAGTTCCTTAAAGGCTTGTGAAATCTGAAACCATATCAGATTACCATTCGATGCTCTATCTTGCACTGTTACTTATGCATGATTTTGGAAAACAATGATCCACTGAATTATGCAGATCTTCAAAATGCTGACATATTTCATTACACAGTATCAAAAATCACATTTATTAATATCACTACTGATCTCATCAGAAAAATCTTTACTGGGAGCTGTCACATTCACAATGGTAGATACAAATTTTCAAAAATCCTCATTTATTGCATGAAAAATAATATTTTATTATAGGCAACAAAAGTTGTTTTTCTTGAGGTGATAGTTACCGATTCATTTGAGAAAATATCTGCCAAATATTCAAGTCTGAATAACCATAGTTTGTCAGTTTTTAACCATAGTTTGTCAGTTTTTAAGTCAAAATAATGTACCATGCAAAAAGCAGTTCTGCTGAAAACTAAAATAACTGCACAAACGCTTTTCCTCCAGACAATCAATGTACTTTGGTTTATAGCAGAAGCGCTTTAGGTGCACTTTCCATTTTGTCATGCCAAAAGTTTAACAGACATACTCAAAAAGTTGAAATTAAATAAATTATTTTTACTGCTTCATTAAGGACATTCTTAAGTAAAACTGACATCTTTTTAAACTGCCAGTTAGTGGGGAATGAATATTACCATGACTACTGGTGTCGTTTGGTGGCACTGACTTCATTCATGCTAAGCACCAGCAGATTTACCCACAGTGCTTTCGCACCACTGGTGCAAATGCCAACAAAGTGAAAAGGGAAAATATCATCTTAGTATTATTATGAGAACAGTTTTGACTTCACAGACCTTTAGAATGACTTCAGCGGTTATCGATCACAGGTCCACTATGACACTCTCTGACCAGAAAAATGTACACATGTACAAGCACATACAATTTTACATGTATTTTCAGAAGGACATCGACAGCATGTCCCAGCTTAAAAATTCCATTAGTCAGAAATCCAACAAATTTCCAAACTGGATTTAATTACTTCAAAACAATAATAATCTACTAGACATTACAAACGAACCATGTTATAAATAAGTCATATTCTAACTTTCTCAAATGCCTCCACTTGAACTAAAGGAAGGTGATGAAGTTTTGAAACATAACCACATTAGGTAGCAGAAATTTTTATTAAAAGGTTTGAGGTAATAATGGGAAACCTAAGGTCTAGAAGCGGAGAGTGTTGACATGCTGTGGGGTTGGCAACCAATGTCACAAAACAGTATGTATATTAAGTGTTTAATGAGAAGCTAGTTCACTCTGTAAACCTTCATCTAAAGTACAATAAAAAAATAAACTTAAAAAACTAAAAGGTTTGAGGTAAGAATCCCAGTTCCACTGCTTGCCCAAGACTACAGGATAATAAATTACTTAACCTTCTAGCCTAGTTTCCTCATCTATAATAAGGGAATAACAACAGTGGCCAATTATTTCATAGTTTTGTGAGGATTCATGAATTAATATGTACAAAGCACCTAAAACAGTACTCAGTGCTTAAACACTCAAGAAATGCTAGCTGATGTTATTACTTAAATTGGCCATGCCATGTTTTCCCATACTGATTCACTTTATAGCTGTACTAATCAAACTCAATTAATTATTTATGGAAAATCTAGTTAGTAAGTTATCCAAGCCTTTATTTCTCTTTCCTTCTACTAAGGAAGTAACTTTTGGACCCCTAATTACTCTTTAGGATTTCCATCCTCACCTAAAAGAAAGGAAAAGAGACTAAATGTAACTTAATCAATTTTGTGTACTCAAAGTCTAAAGGCTGGTAAGAAAGCTGAGATACTGTATTAGTCAAAGTATCAATACGTAATTCTTCAATTTTCTTGTTGAACAGCGTAAGAAACCTAAAATGTTATTTGCCTTCTTTCATGCAACTCAACTTTAACATAAACAAGGTAAATGCGTATACAGAATACATAGTAATTAATACATGTGACTCCCTTCACTGATCTAATAAATTTTTTGCTGCAATCTCTCATCATTCTTTTTATTCCCTAAGAATCTGACTGATTTTCATGAAATTTGGTTCACTATTCCAAATCAAAATCATTGCTGTCGAGTTGATCCCAACTCACGGTGACCCTGTAAGACAGAGTAGAACTGCCCCAAAGGAAGTCCAAGGAGCAGCTGGTAGATTCTAACTGTCGAGCTTTTGGTTAGCAGCAAAACTCTTAACCACTGCGCCATCAAGGCTCCGGTATTTAGAGGGTAGTAAAAACTACTTACGTTTAATTTTTGGTTCATTTTAGTAACCCAAGAGTAAGCTGGGAGTAACCTCAGCTAATGTACTTTTTCAATGGCTATTATCTCCTAATTTTTCATTAATAAAGGAATAAGAAAAAAATTACATATATCTTAAAAGAAAACAAGGATACTGTCTTAATACTAGATAAACACTGTCATTTGTTATTTAATGGGTAAATTTATACTTTTTGAAGTGATTTGATCTGCTAGACTTCATTATCAGTAGTAATGCTAGTTAGTGTTCAAAGAAAGGAAGACTGTCACATGTCATACAAGGTAAGAATGTTAAATAAGATCTTTACTGTAGGTACCCTACCCCCTCACTGTTCTTTAGATAACAAATTATATCTGCCTTAAGCTCTTTCATCTGATGATCTTTGGGAAGGAAGGAAACCTTCAGAACTTTTAAGTGTTGGAAAACAGCTGATGTGTCAATATTCTGAAGTCTGCTAAATAACAGGGTCCTACTTACCCTAGCACCTAAATCTAACGTGCATACTTCTCTAAGAAACACAGAAACAAATGATCTTTAATTACATTTATATTGTAGCATCAAGCATATGGAATGGATTAAAAGCCATTAAATTTTATGTGATGCCAAAGATTATTCATTCTCAAAAGTTTATTTACCTCCTTATTTGGGGATTATTTAAAGTACACTGTTTAAAAATTTTTTCCAACAACCAGTCTACATCTCTAAATCCTACGAAAAACAAACAGGAAACAAAGTGTTGAAAAGATGGAATGCATTTGGACAGAAGTTTGATAAAACCAGGATTCTTGTAATAAAATCATATCCTAAAATAATTTGCTATAAAAAAGTTTAATTATCAAATATAGAAATGGGTAGATCATATTTACATTAAAATAATGAAAAATCATCATGAATGGTTAATAGTTCCATATCTTAGACGAGAAATTACACACGAGATTATTCACGTTTGAATTTTTAATAATTTCCACAAGTAAAATTTAAACAGATCATAATCAGTATTGCATAAAATCATTAGTAAAATTCCTTGCTGTCTCACTTTAAAATAATAAAACTGATTTTCTATTATGTTAAATTCAGATTTTTAAAGCAAAATCAACACTTTCTATTGCTAAATAATAAAGGGGTGAAGTAATGGAAGCATAAATGGGACAGCATCGGACATGGGCTAGTGATGTTCTGTGATGAGGAGGTTCATTATACTATTCCATATCCTTTCTGTAATGTTCAAAATTTCCATAATGAAAAGTTTAAAAAATGCAAAAAGAACTAGGCAAATTAATCGGACCAGAAGAACTGGATGGTGCATGGCTACCATTACTGAACGTGTTCACCTAAGATTCTACAGAAGAATCCTGATCAAAGGGAGGGAGGGGGAAAATGTGGAACAGAATGTTGAATTCTCACAGAACCCAGACTTTCTGGAGCCACGGAGGCTGGATGATCCCCGAAACTACTGCCTTTAGGTAATCTGTAAACCTTAAAGCAAAACTATCCCCTGAAGTCCTCTTTAAACCAACCAACAGTTTAGCTTAACTAGTAAAAAATGTCTGTCTTAAGCACTGTGTTCTTTTAAGATCTATATCTATGGGATCAAACTGACAACAGCAACTTGAAAGATTAGATAGGAAATGTAGAGGGCAGTGAGTTCATGTTGAGGAGGGAGGAACAACTTGGAAAAGGAGGGTGAGAATGGCTGCACAACTGGAAGAATGTAATCAATGTCACTGAATTGTACATGTAGAAATTGTTGAATTGGTGTTCTGTGGTATATATTCTCAACAACAAAAATAAACTATTTTTAAAAAATGAGTAACATTGTAGAGCACTACTGGTGCAGCAGAAGAATATCTGCACTAAACACACTGACTTTTAATTTAACCACAGCGTGTGATATAACATGGTGATGTATTGAAGGGACTAATAGGAGTGGTGAGTCTTCATATACTATGGAAAGAAGTGAATTGGAAATGTCTAAAATTCACAAAAGATAAAAGGATCATCATTTTATTCACACACATGTAATTAAACACCAGGGAATAAAGTTATAAGAGTTGAATGTATAACTGCCTTTAAGGAGAGGGACTAGAGAGTGGGTAAGGTAGAGGATTCCCACTTTTCATTCTAAATACTTCAGTACAGTATTTGATTTAAAAAAAAAAAAAAAAACCTTTTAATTGTGAAAATATTTAACAGATATAGAAAATCACACAAAACAAAATTTTAGGTTAACTAATCACTTCAAAGATCTGTACAACCACCATCCAGGTGAACCCAAGAGCCTCCTCAGCTCCCTTCCCAATCACAGTCCCTCCTACTCCCTTAAAGGCAACCACTAACTGCATTTACAGTAACTACTTCATAGCTTTTCTTTATAGTGTAACCACCTTAGTATGTCTCTCAATCTACAGTTTGGTTTTGAATTATTTTTTGAGCTTTAATTAGTGGAATCAAAGATTGTATATAAACACATACACACACCATTTTCTTCACCTTGGCTGAGAAGAAATTTTTAGTAGCCTTGAAAGACAATCTCCCAGTTTCCTCATTCTCCAACACTGACTACTCCCCTATTTGCCACAAACTTTTAAATAACAGTAATAGCTAAACGCTTATAACTCTTACTATGTACTGGGTACACTGTTCTAAATGTTTTATATATATATTAACTCATTTAATCATCAAAGCAACATTTAGATTTTTACTGTTATCCCCATTTTACAGAGAGTGAAATAGGCATCAAGAGGTTAACTTAACCAAGACCACACAGCTAGTGATTAAGCAGGATTCAAACTAAGCAGTCTACCACTCAAGGAGTCTCTAGGTGGTACAAAGAGTTAAGTGCTCAGCCACTAGCTGAAAGACGCGAGGTTTGAACCCACCCAGATGCATCTCGGAAGACAGGTCTAGTGATCTGTTTCCGAAAGGTCACAGCCTTGAAAATCCTACAGAGCAGCTCTACTCTGCACACAAGGGATCACTATGAGTCAGAAAGGCAACCAACAACAATCTATTACCTACCTTTCCTGATAGAAAGCTGTCAATAAAAAGGAAAAATTCTAAGTATAGAATATGATAAAATGTTATCACTTCTACCATTAGATTAAAATGAAATAGATGATATAAGACTATCCAAGTGATGAAATTTTAGTTTCTCAACCTCCTCCTAGACAACATTAAACCACTTAAAAGTGCCTGAGAAAAAATACTTAATATAGGTTGTAAATATCCAGGAAGGGCCTACATGGGCCAGAAGACAATGAATAGTCAAATTCTGTCTGAACTCTGTAATGTATTTAATGTAAAATCTTAAGCCTTAAATAACTAAGCCCAATAATGATTTATTTTTAGATTAAGGCTTCTAATTTAACTTACTCGAACGATCTAATTTACTAGTAGTAATAATGCTGAGCTATTTCTTTGAGACTCTTTGGAAATTAAGTTTAGAATATAAAAAGCAGTAGAAATCACCTTATCCAGTACTTTTACCGCTAAGCATACAACAGAGTACTTATCCAAATAACATCCTAGTTCGTGTTGGAGACGGGATAAAAACCCAAGGTCTCCCAATGTCTTTCTATGAAACAACTGTATATCAATCCAGTTATAAAGCCTGCCAAGTAAATAAATCCATGATTGCCAGAAGTACATCTCAATCATCCTATTATCTGTCCTCTTCCCCTTCAAAACCTAATAACAACATTTCTATTCCCTCATTTAGCAAATATTTAGTGAGCACCTACTGTGTGCCAGGTATTGTTCTAGGCATAACAATTTATACAGGATGCCTTATATAGAGTACAAAGATAAATTAGTCCTGCACAAGCTTACAGTGTAACAGTAAAGGTTCTGGGTACCAAATGATACAAAATGCTATGAAAAAAGATTTTAAAAAAAAATCCATAAAGGGGAAATAAGTAAAAGGATTACAGGCATGACTTGAGAGGTTAAAAAAAAAAAAAAAGTACTCTAAGAGAGAAATAAGCAGAAAAGTTGCAGGATGATTTGAAGGATGAGTATGATTCTGCTAAGAGAAGAATTGTGGAAGGAGCGTCAAGCATTCCAAGGTGAGAGCAGTAAAAGCAAAGGCTCTGGAGTGAAAGCGTACAAAACCTGTTTAAAGAACAGTATCCATTTAGCTGGCTCATAAACCGTACTAGAAAATATACCTAAGTAGGGGCAATATTGGTGAAAGGTCTCACATTCTGGTCTGAAATGTCTGACCTTAATTCATAATCCCGTGGATACAGCGATCCACCCAAGATTTCTGAGGAAAATGACAACACTAGGACTGCAATTAAGATTAACCTAGCAGCAAAACATAGGAAAAAAGCAGGAAATCATTTAGGAAGTTACTGCAACCAGATGAGATATTGAGAACCTGAACTAAGGTAAGAGTGGGTATGGAAAGATTAAATCATTACAGAAGTAAAAACTGTGACTGCATGTGGGAGAGGAGAGAATTTGGACCTTTTGACAGGAAAGAAATTGGCATGTATCTTTAACAGAAAATGAGCAAGCTAAACTAAAGGTTGAGCTAGATGTAATCTGTTTAGAGATTACAGCCTAAACCAAGAGTTGCCAATATATTAATAATCATACTCTATTTCAGAAAGCGTATCTTCCCATAGTAAAATAAACTCAATAGATCATGGTATGCAAACTAGAGCATGCAAAAATACCCAAATTAAAGCAGCATAAATTTGAAAAATTTATACTTAATAATTAATACACGTGTGTAGACAAAGATATTAGAACAAGTCATATTTTTGTTAAAATACACATAATTAAGCCTCAGCATTTTAAGATGCTATGAATGCACTGGATCTTAAAATTATAACACATTCAAAAGAAAAGTCATTATTTAATGAATCAGTAGCAAAATACAGCTACTAAGTATTTGCAGAAAAGAACTACAACTGATCCATCATATATATCACAAACTATCATTTGGTTCAATTAGGTAAATTTAGAACATGAGCTTCCTCTGATTAAATAAAATCCATGTGGTCTTTTTGCCTAATGTTTAACACATAAACTGAGCTCCTCGAGGACAGGTTTTATGATCTAGCTACCTCATCTCCCAGTCCTCAGCACTTAGGAGGCCCCAACAGACCTCTGAGAAATGGAATGTTTTTAAAGTATAAAGCACTTTCATAACCTGGTCGGTTATGACAATAAAATTACACAATAGAACTAATGATCCAATAGTTGAGTGCCTACTATTCAACAGGTAATGGAGTTACAAAATGAGTAACACAACTCCTCCCTTGAACTTAGGATTTATTTCTCTAAACAAGTCAAACAACACAGGCTTCACTAGACAACCTATTTGTGTGACCACAAGTGAGTCTCGTAACTTAAGGTTTTGATTTCTCATCTGAAAAATGGATGAAGAGCCAATAGAAAAGAAACTTGAGCATACACTGTAAAGTATTACATGTATAATTTATGCCACTGGCTTCCCGTAGGAGTCTCAAAACTCTAACACACACTTCTTTAACAATGACATTGACACAGGCAAATACAAGCGTATGTCTGGCTCAACACAAAGCCACCATCCTATCGCTGCCTGGAAAAATCCTCAAAACAAACAATACTCTAGATAAACCCACTGTCATGGAGTCGACTGGACTGCGCTCAGAGATTAAAAAAAAAAAACCTAACTTGTTGCCACCGTGTAGATTCCGATTCATAGCGACCCTGTAACAGGTCAGAAATTATAATCTTAATATGAGGACAATTCTATGGAAAGACTTAAAAATTTCACCAGACATATTTTAAGAGATTAAATGCACGTTTTAATTAAATTTTGTTGGAAAATTCCTACTCTAATTCAAGACACTACTTCTGAATACTACTAAAATTCAAACTTTAAATTATACTTATAAATGATGAAATAATGCAACTACTTTATGGAAAATAATGCCCCCACCTCCACCACATAAGATCATCTCAATTGAGCATAAAACCTTAAAAGTTTCAAAACTTTATATGAACTTCTGAAATGCATTAATAAACACTTTTGGGGGGGGGGGGGGGAATTAGAAGTTCTTCAACTGATCAAAACTAGTTTTTAACTGCATCGGAATATAAGAAGTTCCCCAGAAGACAAGCTATATGTTCACTGTGTTATTTTTTTATCCTTCTAAACTAATCCCTACGAGACAATAAAATGCGTAATCTGAGCCAGTATTTCTTCATAGAATATGCCAATCAACACCACACTCCCAAAGTAGGCAAGTTCAAAAAAAAAAAAAGCTAAAAATCTTTCCACGAAAATAAGATGCTGTAAAGAATGTTTGTGAGCTGTTGATGGCACCTATTTTAACTTAATTATTTAAAACAAGGTACAAACACGAACACACCATTAACTTGTATATGGAATTTATAAATCAAGGAAACCTTTATCATGTGGATCTTAGATTCATTTGTGATGGTTTCATATACATCACCACCTACTACTTTCATTTAATTCAGGGGGAAAAAATAAGAAATAAAAATCAAAGAGATTTGGTCAAGAGTTAAAAACTATGGCCCAGAAAAGTGACTTTCAAACCCATTCTTACATTTTTCTTTTTTTTTAAATAAATTTTATTTATTTTGTTGTTGTTAATATACACAACAAAACATACACCAATTCAACAGTTTCTATATGTACCATTTAGTGACACTGATTACATTTTGAGTCGTGCAACCATTCTTACCTTCCTATTCTGAATTATTCCTCCCCCATTAACATAAATGCACTGCCCTCTAAGGTTCGTATGTAATGTTTCAAGTTGCTGTTGTCAATTTGATTCCCATATAGATAGAGATGATGCTCACTATGCTCTTTTTCACTAGTTAAGCTAAACTTTATTTTACTAGTTAAGCTAAACTACTGTTCGGTTTTAGGAAGACTTCAGGAGACATTTTTGATTTAAGGGTCAAAGATTACCTCAAGGCCCATTCTCACATTTCTTAAACAATAAACACAAAATGTTCTTGAACTATTACAGGCTTAGCTTCAAGAAAATGCTTCAGTAACCAAGATTTTGAGAAGATTCTATATTCAAGTTTTGCTTTATTAAATGCTTTCTTACCTTCTGCTACATCATCATCTACGGCTCCTTTCACCTGAGAAAAACACCACTGAATATCATTCCCTCCTCCAGCTCCTGGAAAAAACACACACAAAAACATCAATTAAAATTGAGTTCTGTTCACGTTTACTCTCATAAACAGACAGATGGTATCCACGGTTGGCATGATACTAATAGCTTAGTACTGCCCACACATATAAACACCACCTATAGTACTAATCTGGAAAAAGGTTTAGTCTCCAGTAGCTGGTACTGCTTTAAAAAAAGAAAAAAACAGATTTTCCAGGTATGAAATATTTAAAGGCATATACAATCATTAAACTGTATATTTGTTGAAAACTTCCCTTCCATTTTCGCTTCCCCTAAAACAAAGAGCCTTACATTCAAGCTAAGACCTACCAGAAAAAAGTAAATATCAAAAGTTAGTTTTGCTTTAAATGTACAAAAAGCCTGCAGAAGACTTAATAAGGTTAAACTACCATAAAACATAGAACGAAGAGAAAACTTCAGGAACATTACTGCCTGAGTGAGAAGTAATGATTCATATGAACCCTATCACCAAAGTACACACACAACAAACATACACCACCCATTTCTTTGCATTTCATTACCAGCAAATCACTGGCTACAGACAGAGAGGAAAAGAAACCGAAATGAACGCTGCTGAAGTTTCAAAGGAAGCTTGTTTTGCCTCCCTTCACCTTATCCCTCAGAATCCAAAAGCACTTGCAAAAGATTTATTTTGCTAATTTGTCATCATCTTGTACAAAACAATCTTAATTTCACTTTAGTATTCAACAAGGCCAAAGAGTAACTTGTTTATAGAAGACTATAAGTCAATCCAATGTTAATTTTAAAAGGTTTAATTATCTATCTAAATATTTGAAAAAACTAATTTAGTCTCTGAATATTTCTATTTCACGTCCAAGCACTGAGGAGGATATCAGGAAAATGACCTCAATCTATGAAGAAGAAACTCAATTCATATCTAGAAAAAATTCTACCAGATGAAAGATATCCAGCAACCAAAAAAAATGTACAAAAATAATCCTCAAAGCAATCACCTCTCTTCCTTCACTCCCATTCCTTAATATTTCAACCTAGTTTTTCCTATAATCCTCCTTTTTTCCCCCAAGTTTCTGCCTAAATCTCTCTCCTTTGCTATTTGTCACTGAACTCCGCAACTATTTTAACAAACTCTCTGAAACCCTTTTGAGGAAACAACATTTGCACGAAAGCTAAGATGCAAAACGAAAAGTTTAAATTACATTTTTACTGCAACTTGCTGTATTAAACGCCTTGCACTTTTTGGTCGTAACGGGTAAGAAACTAAGTGAGATGGTTCAAAACAAAAAATTCAGACTTTTAGTCTCAAAAATATACGTAACCACAATAGAAAAAATACACGTCTATTGTATTTTAACTTGAAAAGCACTCTTCCGTTCCTGTGCAAAATATATTCGCACATAATACCCAAAAAAGCTTGCAATAACGGGAAAAATAAGAATTAAATGATGTAAGATCCGTAAAAAATCCGGGGCGGGGGGGGGAGGATACACCGGCCTCCAAAGCAGTGAAGACAAATCTGCACTCGCCCCCACCCCGCCCCACCCACGCCTTACCCCACGGCTTGCTGACACACACCCCACCCCCACCCACGCAAAGGTTCCAGCCCTTATTTTAAAAGCCATTTTGATATCACAGCGACCACTCGCCTCACCAGAACCCACCCCACCCCCACCCGACCAATTCCCTGAAATCCGAGGGGCGCCCCGTGGTTCTATGTGAGGCAGAGACGGTCGCTAGGGGGTGATGAAGAAGGAAGCGATGCCTTGTCAGTGAACGAGGGTGATTTCTCCTTTACCTGCCATGTTGCGCTGCAAATGGTGAGTCTGCTGGGTTCCTCGGGGTCTCTGCTTCCTGAACTCACCCCCCTCACCTGGGGATAGGGGGGTAGAGAGGGCGGATGGCGGCGGATGGCACCTGTGGGGGAGGGGGTGGGGGTCGGGGAAGAAGGAAGGAGGGGCGAGCAGACCAGCCTGCAGGATGGTGGATTTCACTCTGGGGCTTCCCCGCTTTTGCTTTTTCTCCAACAGCGACGGCGGCAGCTAAGACGGCGGCGGCGGCGGCAGCAGCGGCAGGGACAGGCGACTCCACTTTCAAAATGGCGCCGGCTGGCCTGGCCAGTGATGTCACTAGAGGGGCGGAGCCTCCAGGCTCGGCCGGAGGGGCGGGGCGGGGCGGGGAGAGGATTGGAGAGGAGGGGAGAAGGGGAAGGGAGGGGAAGGGAGGGGAAGGGGCGGGAGAGCGGCCAGGCTGGCTCCTGGCCACGCCCGCTTCCTTCCGAGCCCTCACCCCTGCCCCTCCCTCGCGGCGCCCGGGCCCTGCGCGGCCGGCTGCGCCCAGCCGACCTCGCCTGCCTGGCGCCTTGGCACGCGCGTTGTGCGTCTCGTCTTATTGCGGTGCTACCGGTGCCCGCTCTTACCAGTCCCCGCCCTGGCGCTTTTGGCATTGGCTCCTCGGTCCGCGGCCCATCAACACACCACAGTTTACCAAGCACTCGCGAGTTTCAAGAAGGAATCAGTGAAATGCGCGTCAAGGCTGGGACTCGGGAGCAGGCTCAATGGTCGGGTTAACCTGCTCGCTTGCGGGGGTGCGGGGGTTCTGTGGATATTCTTTTTAGAGACTACCCGTGTTGCTATTTAAGAAAGCGAGACTGTAGTTTAGCCCTGAGGTCAATGAAATAAAGGAACGGTGGTGCAGACTCACCGCTCAACCAAGGTATAAGTTCACGGATCTGAAAGATAACTGGGCTGGTTCCATTTGGGTGAATTAAATTATCTTCGCATAGGCTCGGGGAACTCAGGCGAGAGTCTTTGGCGACTGAAAGCAATAAGACTGATTTCTAAAGAGAAAACGGAGTTTGCTGTTAGCAGAATATGGCCGAAAAAGTGATCCAGGTTTGTACAGCTAGAAGTAGAATCAGTGATTAAAAGATGGGCTCTGAAGCCAAGTTGTCTGGGTCCCAAATGGTGAGTCTGAGCATGAGAGGAGGGTAATTCTACCATATAGGATTGTTTTGAAGATTAAATGTCTTAATATGAGTAAACAATAAATGTTAGCTGCCATTATTAGATTTGTATTGAAAGAATCTTCAAGGGTTAAGAGGTAGAAAAAAAAATAGGAAAAGCCGGTCGGTCAACAGCCAAGAGGGGATGTGCACTCTTATACAGTAATGTGCACTTTCGGTATCTCAATGGCCACAATAACCCTATGGATGGATATTACATTTTCCATGTAAAAAACACCTACAAAAACATCAAGAATTTCACCTTAAGGCTGATTGAAGCGATAAGGCATTCAGTGACCAAAAAGGGGAGAAAGCAATTCATTTTTAAAACAAGTTTTCAAGATTCCTCCAGATGGTACGACTTCACCATTGTATTATTATATTCCTCCATTTCTACATTAATATTTCTCAATTTACCAACAAACTGTACAAACAGATGAAAAACTGTGCTGTATTTACTTCTATTTTGGATGATTTCATAAGTGTATTTCTCTGGATAACCCTCTACCATTAGTTTCCCTTTTCACTTTCTCTGCCCTTGTGTGATAGTTCAATCCCAGTCTCCTCCAGGGAGAGTCTTCCATCTTAATCAGAGCTCTCAGAGCAAACCAATGGGAATAGACCATTAAACTGGGAGGCTGGCACCCCCATGACAAGTTACTTTTCTTTTTTATGCTTCAGTTTGGCCATCTTCACACATCCTGAAAATGATTTGGTCTACATAAATGATTTGTTCTTAGAAGTCAATAAAGCTTGCCTGGAAACTAGGATAATAATAACAAAAATCCACATAGCACTGACTGTGCTGGGTGCTCTTCTAAAATGTTATATAGAGTCTCAAGTACATGCCTATAGGACAAGCTGAGATGGGTCTAATAAGGGGCAGTGTACCCTGGCGACCTGGGAATTGTTGGCCCTGAGCAGTCCCTGCTGAGGACCACAAACTGCTTTCCTTTCTTGTGAATGGCTCTTTGGAAGAGAGGCCAGGATACCTATAGCCCAAGGACAAGTGTTCCTTGTCAGTCTCCCCTTTCTTATCTTATATTCTCTCTTCCATCCTCTGCAGTAGGGCTCCTGTCTCCACCACTTCATAGAGAGGGCTTCTGTCAAGGTCATTAGTGATCTCCATGTTACCAAATCCAATAGTCACTTCTTTGTTTCTATCATTCTGTACTTCCCAACAGCATCTGAAACTGTGATCAGTCCTGCTCTCTTTAGACTCTTTTTTCTCTTGACACTTTACTGGGTTTCTCCCAACCTTTCTAGCCACCCCTTTCAGTTTCGTTTATTGGCTCTTCCTCCCCAACAACCCTCTAAATAGCAGGGTGATCTGTCTCCTTGGCCTCTGTGTGTGCACTGTAACTACATACTCTTCCAGAGCAACCTCATTTAGTCTTACAGATTTAAATACCGTGTATATTTCAGCGACTGTTCAATCTAGATCCCTAGCCTTGTCCTCATCAGAGAACTCCAGACATAAACTTCTAACCACCTACTTGTCATTTCCACACAGATGTCCAATGAGCCAGTCTTGATTGTATATCCCATCCATACCTTGGCTGATGCTGTCCCTTTCCCTGGAATATCACCACCCACTCACCCCACCCCTGTCCCAACCCTCCTACACACCCATCCTTCTTTCCTTCCTCAGCCAGTAAATCTCCTTCTGCTTCTTTAAAAACCAATTCAGATGTAACTTCCCCCAGGAAGGCTTTTGTGATATTTGTCCCTACCCACTTTAAGTTGAGTTTGATGACCTTTTTAAATATTCCCATAAATTCTAGTGCATGTCTCTCTTACTAAATCACACTATAATTATCTAAATATGTGCCTGTTACTAGATTGAGTTCTTTGAGGGTTCTTTGTTTTGTTCATCTCCATAGCACTATCTATATAATTCGATAGATTAATGAAGGAATGAATGAATCTCTCTGGTATGGGAAGAAAACTACTAAAATAGCCCCTTATTAGACCCATCTCAGCTTGTCCTATAGGCATGTAGTACCCTTGAGACTCTATATAATCTTTTAGAAGAGCACCCAGCACAGTCGGTGCTATGTGGATTTTTGTTATAATTATCCTAGTTTCCAGGCAAGCTTTATTGACTTCTAAGAACAAATCATTTATGTAGACCAAATCATTTTCAGAATGTGTGAAGATGGCCAAACTGAAGCATAAAAAAGGAAAGTAACTTGTCCATGGGGGTGCCAGCCTCCCAGTTTAATGGTCTATTCCCATTGGTTTGCTCTGAGAGCTCTGATTAAGATGGAAGACTCTCCCTGGAGAAGACTGGGATTGAACTGTCAAACAAGGGCATATTATGAATGTTTTCACTCACCCCTTCTTTACCTCGGGAGAAAGAGGCATTTTATGAGTTATCTTGGTTAATCTGATCTACATTTGTTAGGCAACAGTTGGTTAAATGTATAAGTTGATTATAAATAGATTTGTCCCAACTACTTCCAACTGGTCCTCCATTCCCTGAATACATATTATCCAAGAGGATACCCTAGGACACAATTCTCTCATCCACATGCAATCATGCATGTATTTTCTCATGTGAGCCCCTAGCCAGAACTTCAACACCTGTAAGATGGGCAGTGTAACAGCTCCCCTGCTGAACTGAGCTCAACTTACCTGCACCAAGAGGAAAACTCCCTCCAGGTTTTCTTGGAGAGGTCCTGGAGCATCTATAAGTCCCAAAGGTATCCTGTTTCAAGTCTGAGTTGAGAGGCACCCAGGGAACCCACAATCTCACCAGTAGAGTGGAGCTAACAGGACTCACCCATAGGTTATTGCAAGATAGTTTTTTAAAGTATATTACACGATGAGAGGAGAAACACTTGAAAATTTTTCTTGATGAAGCATGTTTGGCATTAAGATGAACATAAACCTTCCTCTACACTAAATGAGAAGTGGCACTGTTTAGCTGCTTCTTTTCTTCTAGACAGGACTAGGGGTGTCTAGGTAAAACCACGAACTCAAAAGTAAGAGGAGTTCTGATTAGAAAATTATATGGTTTAGAATTTTGGCAAACCCACCACAGCCATGCTTTCTGACCTGGGCAGGTTTATGAGCCTTACAGTAAAAATTATAGCCAGTTACCAGCTTTTTATATACTCTCTTATTATCTACAAATTTGGCCTGGAAGCCAGTTTCCCAAAACTCTGCAGAGTCTGGAATATAAAAAAAATTCACCTGATGATGCTCAATGTATAGAACTCACTAAAAAATCACCAAAATATTCTACAATAGAAGGTGTTTAGGAAAATGGTGAACCCACCAGGTGGATTATTATGTAGTCAAACATTTGTAAAAACAGAGGAAATTGCTTATGCTTTAAAAGCAGGATATAAAATGCAGATACAATATGATCACAAGTATGCACAACAAACAAACAGAAAATATGTACAGCCTAAAAAGGCAGGAAGGAAATGCACCAAGGTGTTCACAGCAATGTTTCTTGGCAGTGGCACAATGGGTAATGTTTTTTCCCTTGACGTGTGAGCTTCTCCAAATATTCTACGTTTAACATATATTAAGGGGAAATGATAAACTTAATTTTAAAAATCCCTTCTAATGCTGGATTTAGAGCATGACAACATTTATGTTACAAGTTTTCCACATTAAAGTAAAAGTTGTAGTCCATTATAACTACATGCACAGAAGATTTAATCCATGATTTTACCATAAAATACAGAAGCATTTTGTTTTAGTCTTGTAACAGTATACATATTTAAAGATAAAGGACACATTAGTAAATTCATGCATTTACTTTCTGTTTGTAAATTCCAACCAAAAATCTTGCTTTATACTTTTATGGAAGGCACACTCCTATAAAATATATAATATGAATATCTCTTTAGTGTAAAACACAAACTTTGTGATATTAAGCATTATCTCTGAAATGTATTTTCAGTGTTGCTTATTAAAAGATCATAAATGCTCTGTAATATAAACTGTTATCCAAATACCCTGTTTGCTTGAAGTACAAGTCTACTTCCATGCTGTAGATTTTTAGCCATGACACAATTATGTGTTTTATGTCTATATAACAAAAATTTATAGGCTCAGTGTTAGAAGGAACTTTAGGAGCTAACTAGCCTAATTATCCCAAAGGATTCTTGAATTCCTTATACAACATGCTTTCCAGTGTTCATTGAGCCTTTGCTTAAAAACTTCGAAGTAACTGAGAACTTAAGAATATCTATTCTGTTTTTAGACAGCTGCAATTATTAAGTAATTTTCCTTATATTGTACAGAAATGTACTTCATTACAACTTTATTCTGTAGACCATGGCTCTCCCATCTGGGACCTCTTCAACATCAGCACAGAGGCCGTTTAGATATTGGAATATAACTATGTCATAATAATCAACTCAACTTCTTCAATGCTTCTTTCCTGACTCAGCTTTGACCTCTGCATCTCTACATTGTCTTGATCAATATCCTCTGCATATAGTCTAGTTGTTCCAAATGCTTGATACAATGATGCCCAGAACTAAATGTAATGATTCAGGCCCAGCAATTACACAGCAGAGTAAAACTGTTACCTGCCGTCTTCTCCAAATCTTACTTCTGTTAATGTAGCGTGAGAGTACATAGGATTTAATGATCACACAGACTGTAGCTACTCATGTTGTGATCTGAGCCCGTTTTCATGGATAGCTGTTAATAGACACCTCTCTAATCTTTTCCCCACATAGCTAATTTTTTGAATTGATACATAGTCCCTGGAACATAGTAGAAAATTGATAAATATTTAAATAAAGAAATACAGGTTTAATCTTATTCTCTATTAATTATTTCTTTATAATTGAGATTTTCCTAGCTATTGTTTGATGATTAATACATAGACATTATGAAAATATATACAGAAAATCTTAAAAGTTATGTAGTTGTAATCCTTTCTGAACAATTATTCCAGTGACTTTTCAGTTTAAAATGTGGTGGCAAAATGTTTTTTAAGAGAGTATTTCAAATATATTATCTTAAAATACTGATAGGCTCTTAGGTCTAAGTCCCCTGAATTCAAGACTTAATATCATTCACACTACATGATAAAAAAATTTAGTCTTTCACAGCACATTAGCAAAATTATTAGGAAAAACTGGTCTACTACCACCAAAGATGTTGCAGATAGCATGTATCTGACAGGCAAGACCATGATCTAGGAGAGAATTCCACTAAAAAATGACAATGGTTTAGAAGATAAGTAATTTAAAATCCTTAAAACATGTTTAATGCATGATCATGAGTCTAAATGGCTATTTAATTGTGCTTATATTATAGAATGTAAAAACTGCTTACCCACTCCCTAGCCTGTGGAATGCTAGGTTGACATAAAACAGTCAAAGCCTCACTTAGTAGTCCACCAACTTCTGATTGTATTGAAAAATAAGCAACCAGCACACGATTCCAGTTCTTTAAAAAGACATTTATACTTACCTAAATATGTAAAAATAAATGGGGAGGGAAAGTGAGGAAAGATGAGATAGGATTCTTTTCTTCTTAAAAATGTGCTTCTAGAATCAATAAAAAAAACTTACATTTACAAAACAGTTGATAAAAACATTCCTCTGTATGAGAAGGGAGATATGATTTTGCTAATGTATTAATTAGGTATTAATTATCCTTTGCTTCTTTCTGTCTTTCTTTGTTAGAGGCTAGACTCTTGTTTGTTTTATTTTTTTCCATTTTCTGCAAGATGAGACTTCACTTTCTTGATTAGCAACTTTGGTCTATGTTTTGTTAGCTCCTCTTTTCCCTTCTTTCGGTCAAGATATATGATTTCCTGCTGTCTTTTTTTTTTTTTTCTACTTTGTTTAAACTTTTCTAGGAGTAGGTTTGGCTAACAACCTTGCCATCTCCTCTTGAACTCTTCCTTACTGCTCCTTCAGTTTAATTGACCTTCCTCTTGAGTGTGTTAACTGGCTATCATGGAGAGGGTAGAAGCCTAGATGCCTCATTCCCTATTAATTTTTATTAAGTCATCTTGGTTGAGATTTTTGTTTGTTTTTGAAGATTCTGTTATCTAGCTCTGTGATTCCTAAGCACTGGTCTTGGGCTGACTACCTTGCACTCACATTGGAAGATTTGAAAACAAAGAGCTTAGTGAGCTCCAGCTCCAAATATTCTGATTTAGTCGGTCCTTCAAGAAACTTCCAGGTGAATCTGATGTGCAGTCAAGGTAGAGAATCACTGATTTAGCATATAGTCTGTACAAATTTGATCAAGATACTATAAAGTATCTAACTAAAGTCTTTTAAAAACAAATGCTGAGGGACAGGATACTTAACAGCATACCTTCAGAGAGCAGTGTTTCTCAGTGTTTTCCATGGAATACTAGTATCCCATGAGATATTAAGTATTTTGTGAAAATGAAAGGTTTAAAAAAAGTGGGTTCAACAGCCAAAAAAAGTTGGGTAATGCTGGGTTTTAAAGGGTTATTTACAGTATCATTTTTGAAATTCACATTGTGAATCTGTGGCAGATAAGATCTAACATGAAGCATTTCCCAAACTTGTGGGACAGAAGACATTACTCCATTAACCAGCATTATTTTGGTATAATCATTCTGTACCTATTCATTAATTTGAATGAACAATGATTTAACCCACACTTATCTATCTTTTCTTCATAAATAACAAAATATTTCACAAATTACAAAACATTTCCTTTTTCCTTTTATCTTTATCTAAAGATGCTCTGATGCTTTTTTTACTCATGGGTAGTGGTGTGTTGACGCCAGCTCATACTGGCTTGTGAGAGCTGATTGTTAAATTTTTAGCAAGTTTACAAGCCAGTTGCTAAAAGTAGACATTATTAAAAATTTTATAAACTTGAAATTATATTATTTGTATTATAAACAAAGGCAATAAATATTTAAAACTCACTACTTCCTAATTATTCTATTACTATCTATTCTTTTGGAGTTACTTACATCTACTGTACCTGTATGGTAGAAATTTGTCATGGTGGGAATATTTGTACCTCAGAAATCAGCAATTTGCTATAAATTAGAGCTTATTCCTCCCCTGCTCAGAAAGCTGGTTGTTAAACATTTCCCAGCACACCACTGCCCATGGATTCATTGACTTCCATATAAGTAAATCTCTGACCTACAGTAATAGTCTACCTTCCTTCCTAATCGGTATATTTTTACCCAAAAGTATTTCCTCCCATTGCCATGTTCTAGTTATGACCCTCAACTCTTTGATGAGTCTGAACATTTTACTTTAAAATTTCAATTTCAGGATATTTACTAAAATCTTCCCATATATTAATTGTGAGCCTTTTTCTATTGAGATAACAAAATAGTGATGTTAGAATATGTGTGGACATGGATGAAGACCAGTCAACAAAGGAAAAAAAAAGAAAAACCTATGCTTACAAATAAAGATTGTTTTTGAGTTGCAATAAAGATCCATTTGAATATGCTAGAAGCTATTACTTATTCATTTCTAACCATACTGCTAGGTAGTATTTGCTCTCATATTTTCCCCTAGAAGTCAGTCCACAACTATGCCACAATGTTTGATAATGTATTTTAGGACTTACTTAAACTATTGTTTCTATGCTTTGACCTCATTTTGGACATCGATTATATTAGATTTGGTGTAGCTTGCCATTATCCACTCCCCATTCCATTTAGCTCCAGGGCTTCTGTAAAAAGTCATGAAAAATTCTTCAGTGCTAATAGCTCTTGCAAGGTCTCATGGATGGAGACCCTTCATTATCCCATTCTACTCATTGACAACACTGATGAAACAATACTTTCATGAGCTCTTAATACCTTTCTTAAATTCATTCTTAACCATGGAACTTTCAACCCTAAATACTTGATCCTATGATATGCCTTGACCAGACCTTCTATTCATTAGTTTTGTACTAGCTATTGGGATGGCTATTGGATCTGATAAACTTGGGAACCTAGAAGTCCTCTAATATTTGATTTCTGGATCCTGTTCTACTATATCCAAGTCCAACCCTTTTTCCTTCTAGGCCCCCAGAGCAACAAACAGTTTAATCACCACTTCACCGTCTGGAAAATAGCCTTGATATTAGCATATACTTCATAAAGTCCTACCTCAACAACAGCACTTCAAATGTGAAGGCTGGTCCAGCATTGATTCTGCCTTGAGCCCTGAAAGCTCCTGAAATATATGGGAAAAGGGAATGCCAGTGCAGTCTTGTGTCTACCTCCCAAATGTTTGAGCAAGCCAAAGCCCTGCTCACTTCATTTTTTACCATAATTTAGGTTTCAAATATCATATTGTTATTCCTGACAACCAAATCAACAATACTATTTGCATTTGAACAATACATTCAATTTCTCATGTATATTATCTCAAAGGCCTTTATAAGATAGCTGAGGAAACCGGGGTTCTAAGAGATTAAGGCATTCATTATTAAATGCGGTGGCCTGCTTGAGGTCATCCAGCTAGTTAGTGGAGAGCCAGGAGCCAGGCTTTTGCTCTAAATCCATTAAATCTAATGCTCCTTCCGTAGTCCTACCAAGCTGCTTGTTTTTATACTGTTTATCATTGTACTGTACTCTGATCCAGGGCACTTAACAGAAGCTACGTCCTCAACTAACACATTGTAACATAAGCAGACTATAGCCTAGTAAAACTCCTTGTGGTAAAATATGTAAACTCACATATGAGATCCCAAAACATGGGCTGCGAGTGCTTCCATAAACACTAAACCATGACTTGAAAGAAAACTGAAAGCTTAATGAATCAAATTCAGTTTACACTTAATATAGCTGCAAAAATTCTTTTTCATGGTAGGTTGGTAACTTTGCAATAAAAATTTAAATTTAATAACTTCTTAATTCAGAAGGCAATAATGACTAAAGTTAAACTTCAAAATTGCTTTCAGCAAGGGAAATTAGATGAGGCACCACTTTGCAAATGCTATTTGAAGCACCCACCTCCACAATCTAACCTCCTCCACTGCTGCAAAGTTCACAGGCCCAATCAAGTTGCAGAAGGAAAAATATGTGATTCTTTTGAAGGTCACATGAGGATGCTATTGAGTGTTCCACCTATTTTCCTTGCCAGAGTCCTTTCCAGACCTAAGAATATTTCTCGTGGGCTAAGGCACCCAACTCCACAATCTAACCTCCTTCATCACAACATGCGTACTTCATGGTTCCAAGGAAGTCATCCAGGGAAAAATACTGCTTTGTGTCTGAGGAGGGAGGCTAATAAACAATCAAAACAGTATGATAAGGTAGTAACAATTTCAACGAAGTTAGGAGACGGTGCTGTAGCTAAAGTTCTGACACATCCAAGAAAAAACTGGCTTAGGCTATCTCCACATAGCAAAAGTCTGCAGTAACAACAAACTATTTGTAAAGTACCACCAGCTCATGGTTGGTAAACCATGAAGAATTAAGATGCTGAATTAGCCAGTTCCCATATTAGAAAATCTGAAGATGAGGCAGCAACAGCTGAGTGGAGGTTAGAATATTGATAATTGAAATATGTACTTTACAGGCATTGTGTAACCTTGAGTGAATCCTGTTCTTCATTGTCCCGATTTTGATGAGAAGTGGATTTCCAGAAGCCAGTCTTGAGAGTTTTATAATAGGAATTAACTCCGTATCAATGCAGAGAGGATCGTTAAGGGGCTTAGCAAGCATCTTAGAGCCTAACAGCTTCCTTGGGCCCCTTGGGCTGGGTGCGGGGAGAGAAACAGGTGATGCAGGAAATTTATAAAATTAGCCCATTTAAAAAGTACATTCCTTTCACTTAAGGAAATAGCAGTCTTTTTTGGCAGGTCCCAAAAGAATAAATTCTTAACACTGGAACACCAAGAGCAGCACCTACTGAAAAGTAACTAGAGGTTCTATTGTTGTCTCTGACCAATATTGGGAAGATATTCCTAATTGAATTGGACCTAGTCTAGAAAGAGTATAGGTCTGTCTTTTAATAGGCAAAAAAAAAAAAAAAAAAAAAAAAAAATCACAGAAATCAAAGCATTGCCTTCTCAGAAAAAATCTATTTAGGGAAGGAGAAATATTGCACTTACCTGAGAAGCAATAATGCATCTCTGGGAAAAAGGGAAGTCAGCTCAGAGAGGCTCCCCTTTGGAGCAGACATTTTATGCACAGAAACTCTCCACAAAGAAGGGAGAGGAGAGGGAGGAATAGGGACACATATCTGAGGCCTTACTACGACAACCGCGAGCGTGTTTGTGAAACTGTTCTCATAGAGTCCACACTGTTACCCTATGGGAAGGCTAGGATCCAGATGAAAGGGAGGAAAAAGAGACCTAACAGGAGTTAGAACCAGGAAACTTTTGTTTTGATTGATATCTCAGAGTTCTCAACAGAAGAACTGGCAGGTGAGTCAAGGTCATTGGAAAGCTACTAAAAGCCATTGTCCACACAGGGCTATTGTTGATGGTAGAATTATCAACGGGGTGACAGATAATGTAAAAAAAAAGAAACATGGCAAACAGGTCTCAGAGAGAAGTCAGTCCAGGTCTGCCTGTTGTCCCAAAGTAATTATAAAAGCATCTCTTTTATGCTTAAAAGTGTCTAAGCTTAGACTATAAAGTATATGGTCACTTTATTGATAAGTTATGTTAGCTTCCTCTCTGTCCATCTGGTCTCTGTCACCACAGGACCCTCACTCAGACTAGCATCGTGGGACTCTGAGAGAACACTCCATTCAGGAGACCTGACTCTGCCACCACCATCAGGGACATCACCAACCTGGGTTGCTTTTTCATTTATAAAATTCGAAATAGGACCAGAGTCTCTCAGCAAACCCTTCTAGCTCTAAAATTATCACTCTACAGGGAAAAAAACTTTTCTTTTTTGCCTACTCAATCCCACCTACTCAGTCTTCATTTTACTCTTCACCTCCTACGATGAAAGGAACAGCCCTCCTTAGATGTTTCTGCCTAGTCTCGCTGGACTTTTCACTAATGCAGATCTAACTGAGTCATCTACCTCTTCAAAATCAGCTTTTTTTTTTTTTTTTGGCCACCACTTCCTCTTTGTCCTTTCTGCTCTTTCAATAAAGCATACTCATGGAATTGGATGGAATTTAATAATCCAGAGCAGTTTTGTTTCCTTTCTTGTACTTCTTTTCTTCCCCATCATAATGTTTGGGTTAAATGAAGTCTTTCTTAAGTGGTAGTTGAACAATACATTTCATAGAGACATGCTAAATAACTTAGGGTGAAAGCTAATGATTAAAGAGAAAAATGTTATACACGACACAGAGAAGATACTGAAAGGAAAATACAGACATTTGTATGGGGTTGGAATGCCCAGATCAACTGAATTATTATCTTAATTATGGAGAGCAGTGTTTCTCAACCTTGGCTGACCATTCAAATCGTCTGGGGAGCTTTAAAAAATACTGCTGCTTTAGTCCCACCCTCCAGAAATTCTGATTTTAATTGATCTGGGGTGTGGCATGGGCACTGGATTTTTAAAAGCTCCACATGTGATCCTAACATACAGCCAAGGTTGAGACCCATTGCAAGAGAAGAAGTTAAAAATAATGGCAAAAGTAGTTGGATCCGAGGTTCATCTTATGAAGTGTGGCCCTGGAACTTGGCATTTGAAACAGTCACCATGGAGATGAGCCTTAAGAATTCTGAAACTAAAATTCTCCCATGAATATAGCACAGGAATCCTAACTTGAGGTTAGTGAACCTCATGACATTGCATGCAAAATATGCTATGTATATGTGAATGAGCACTGTTTCAAGCAGAGTGTTCATAGCTTTCATTAGATTTTTAAGAGGTCTATGACCCAAAATATTAAGAACCACTGATGTACTAGAAAGAAAAAGATCACATGTGATGATTTATTTATGATAGCAAATATCCTTATGTTGATAGAATACTGGCTATTTAAGTTAAAAAAAAAAAAGGTTGCTGTTGAGTCGCTTCCCACTCATGGCAACCCCATGTGTGTCAGAGTAGAACTGTGCTCCACAGGGTTTTCAGTGGCTGATTTTTCAGAAGTAAATCACCAGGTTTTTTTTTCGAGGCACGTCTGTGTGGACTTTTAACTGCCAATATTTTGGTTAGCAGCTGAGCCCACTAACTGTTTGCACCACTAGGTACTCCGTTTAATTTTAGTCCCCACGAATCATTCCTGCCTGATTGAAAAGTATCACTTTCAATAATGTGACCCCTCCCCCCCAGGGACCATGCTTTCAGGGGACATCTAGGTCAATTGGCATAACAAGGTTTATTAAGAAAATGTTCTGCATTCCACTTCGGTGAGTGGCGTCTGGGGTCTTAAAAGCTAGTGAGCGGCCATCTAAGATGCATCAATTGGTCCCAACTCACCTGGAGTAAAGAAGAATGAAGAACACCAAAGACACAAGGAAAAGTATTAGCCCAAGAGACAGGGCCACATAAACCAGAGACTCCACCAGCCTGAGACCAGAAGAGCTAGATGGTGCCTGGCTACCCCTAATGACCACCCTGACAGGGACTACAACAGAGAATCCCTGACAGAGCAGGAGAAAAGTGGGGTGCAGAACTCAAATTCTAGTAAAAAGACCCGACTTAATGGTCTGACTGAGACTGGAGGAACCCCAGAAACTCAAATGGCCCCGGACTCTCTGTTAATCCAGAACTAAAACCATCCCCAAGGCCAACTCTTCTGACAAAGATTAGACTGGACTATGGGACATAAAATGATACTCGTGAAGAGTGTGCTTCTTAGCTCAAGTAGATACATGAGATTAAATGGGCAACTTCTGTCCAGAGGTGAGACGAGAAAGTAGAGAGGGTCAGGAGCTGGTTGAATGGACATGGGAAATCTGGAGTGGAAAGGAGGAGTGTGCTGTCACAGTATAGAGAGGAGATCAGTCAGGGTCACATAACAATGTACGTATAAATTTTTGTAGAGAGACTAACTTGAATTGTAAACTTTCACTTAAAGTACAACAATAAAAAAATTTAAAAAAATGTGACCTCCCCAAGACCTGATTCTATGAGGTTAATACCATTCATTCTGTCCACAGGTGTGTTATGTGAAGTATCACATGGTCATTTTTTGTTCTTGGTGCTAAGTGAATTGGGTGCTTTATTGAAAAGAATAACAAGAACAATAGACGCAGCAAATATTGTACTTCTCTTCCACTTGCTATCAGTGACAGAAACTGATCTAAGTCCTTTGCATGTATTAACTCATTTGTACCTCACAGCAACCCTATGAGGTAGGCACTATTATCCTCATTTTATGGGTAAGAAAACTGAAGCACACAGAGTGTAAGTGACTTGACAAATCACATCAGCTAATCACACTAGGCAGTCTGACTCCAGGGTCCACCCTTAACTAAACTTCCCAGAAATGGGATGACAGACTGGCCAACCAATAACAAGCATTTTTTTGGGAGGTGTGGGGGTGTGGGGGGGGGGGCTTCACTGCTGCAAAGCAAATGCTACTTTTCAATCTCATTACTGTTAAAACTGGAAATTTAAGATGTCAGTACTGTAATCCAATTAGTAGTAGAATGACAATACTACAGCTGAGTTTGGAACAATGAAATGTGCTATATTTCTATTTTCAATTCACCTCTATTATTTTAATTCATTTAAAAGTGGCTGCTGAAAACATCATTTCTCCCCAGAGTGCTCACGAGAGATAGTTTTGAGGAAAGGATACTGTGACTCCAGACCTTGAAGATGAATAAGCAGGTTACTTTGGTTTTCCCTGCAAGATTCATTCTCAGTCTTCTTTATGATGAAACCCACAATCCCTCCGAAGAAAGTCTACAAGTACAGACATGAAATGCGTGGCATTTTATAACACCCCCAACAGCAAGCACTTGAATGATCCTGTGCTAATACAACAAAGGGACAAGGGGCCATCTCCTCCAGATCATGCCTGGAAAATGTGTTTCACAGCCTTGTCTCTCAGAGGGGAAGAACTTCGATGTTCTTCGGGGTGGTTTCTGGTCCTCAGGTTCTGCTTCCTGAGAGATAGACTATGTGGCCAAATCCTAAATGTCTGCTACCTCCATCATATACTTGCTTACTCCAGCTCCCAAAAATGTTTGGGAAATGCTATGATATTTGTGCATGTCTCCTTTATTTTTTTCAGTCAGTCAAAGTTTTGCAGTTTAATATTTCGCTTTTAAATTTGACATTTTCTTCCCTAACTTGATGGCATGCACTTGTTTTGCCAGTGACTCACTAAGAGGCCTCTCTGCAATACCTCTGGGGGCAGTAATGCTGAAGGATATGCCCTCCTCTGCCACCACACAGAGTATCCTTGGGTCTATGCAGTCATGTTACTGATCTTGATAGAAACATGACTGAACTGTCAAAAGTTTACTAAATTGCCTATATACTGTGAAATGTCACAAGGTTTTTTTGGGGGGGGTTTGGTGACACTGTAAAAACTGAAAAATTTTTCATCAAAATAGAAAAGAAAAACAAGGGTTAACTGTGAACACACTGATATCATTCAACTAATGATTACACCACCTTCATCATACCATTATCATTTCCCCACTTGGGCGGTATTGTGCTTGACTGGCTCATCCACTTGTTTAGATATCTGCTCCCAGGATTCACATTTCTTTGTGCACGCATTTCTGATTCTTCCTTGACCCCCCTGCCAAGAGATGCCATATAGGTAGGAATCCCCAATCTCTAGAAGTCCTCCCTTAGACTCTTCTCTCAGTTACCTGGCTTCATAGCATATTCCCTGACTTCTGATTTGGGTGGTACAAAGGGTTAAGCACTCGACTACTAGCTGAAAGTGGGTTGGTGGTTCGGACCCACCCAGTGGCACCTGGGAAGACAGACTTGGCGACCTGCTTTGGAAAGCTCACAGCCTTGAAGACTGTATAGAGCACAGTTCTACTCTGTGCACATGGGGTCGCCATGACTGAGTCGGAATCTAACCGATAGCAACCAGCAGCAACAACACTGATTAGGAGGGAGTTTGATCCCATTCAAAATAGACCAGCATCCCTCCTCCACCCCAACCTCTGCATCCCCCGTCTGCACTAATTATATAACAAATGGAGTCCAAAACATTGGCCTGCAAGAGAGAGAGAGGGAGCGAGCGAGGGAAAATATTTGTGAGAGTGTAGAAGTGACCTTTGTCATATAACTAGCTTGCCTCAAATGCAAAGAGGATTAATGGACCTGTGACATCAATCTAAAAGACATGTTAAAACATAGCTAGAATACATTTGAACAATCCCAGCCAGTTAACGCAGGCTTCTTACATAATTGCTGGAATATAAATTGATCCCGCTACCACCAAAGTAGGCAATGCCTTTGAAAGAAAACAAAATGCTTCTCCCTGGTACCCTTAATATTTTGCAATGCACATACATGTAAGGTACAGATGCAATGTATTTTTATTTAAACTATGCTATATGCCTCCTAAGAAGTTGTCTGGTTCAGAAATTCAGAAAAAAAATACATGTAATAAACCTCTTATTTTGCACATAAAGAGGTATACAATACGTATTTCTTTAAAAATCTAAAAACTAAATACATGATAAAAATACATCAGTTTAAAGGAGGAATGATTACTAGCCTGCCTGAGCCACCATCTGTTTAAATTAAGCTGTATGTATTCACATTATATCAACCTAGTAAACCATTCTGATGATCTGGAGTTGTTTGAAAATAGTTAAAATGATTACACATATACTTGGTTTTATATACTACTTGAGAACTGTTAGAAATATCCAGTATAATGAGTCCTAAGTTTAGCCATATACCAGAATCATCTGGAAAGCTTTTTTTTTAGGGTATTGTTATCTTTTTTTTTTAATTGTACTTTAAGTGGAAGTTTACAGTTCAAGTCAGTTTCTCATATGAAAATTTATACACACGTAGCTTTGTGACACTAGCTGCTCTCCTTGTAATATGACAGCACACTCCTCCTTTCCACCCCAGATTTCCCGTGTCCATTTAACCAGCTCCTGTCCCTTTTTGCCGTCTCATCTCACCTCCAGACAAGAGCTGCCCATTTAGTCTCAATTTATCTACTTGAGCTAAGAAGCATTCTATTCACAAGTGCCGTTTTATGTCCCATAGTCCAGTCTAATATTTGCCTGAAGAGTTGACTTCGGGAATGATTTCAGTTCTGGGCTAATGGAGTGTCTGGGGGCCATGTCTTCTGGGGTCCCTCCAGTCTCAGCCAGACCATTAAGTCTGATCTTTTTACTAGAATTTGAGTTCTGTAACCACTTTTCTCTTGCTCCAGCAGGGACTCTTTATTGTGTTCCCTGTAGGGCAGTCATTGGTGGTAGCTGGGCACCATCTAGTTCTTCTGGTCTCAGGCTTATGGAGTCTCTGGTTTATGTGGCCCTTTCTGTCTCTTCGGCTAATATTTCTCTTGTGTCTTTGGTGTACTTCATTCTCCTTTGCTCCAGGTGGATTGGGACGAATTGATGTACCTTAGATGGCTGCTCCCTAGCTTTTAACACCCTAGATACCGCTCACCAAAGTAGGATGCAGGACATTTTCTTAACAAACTTTGTTATACCAATTGATCTAGACGTCCCCTGAAACCATGGTCCCCAGAACCCTGCCCCTGCTACTCTGTTCCTTGAAGTCAGGAAACTTCTTAGCTTTTGGTTTAGTCCAGTTGTGCTGACTGCGCCTATATTGTGTGTTGTCCTTCCCTTCACCTAAGTTTTTTTTTAAGTACAGATTCATAGGCCCTACCCCAGACCTATTGAATCATTCTGGAAGGGTGTCCAGGAGTCTGTATCTTTTAAAATCCCTGTGTGATTCTGCTGTGGCCCATTGAAGAACCAAAATTTGAGAACCACTGATTCAGTCCACTCATTTTAGTGAGCCATTCTGATACAGATGAGGAATATGAAGCCCAGGGAGGTCCAAAAGCATTCATTCGACACATGTCTATAGAGTGTCTGTTCTCTGCCAGGCACTATTACATGTGCAGAGGCTACGTCAGTGAACAGATTAGGCCAAAATCTACTAGTTCAATGGTTTGTTCGAAGTAATTCATTAAACAATTATTGTTGTTGTTAGGTGCCATCAAGTTGATTCTGACTCATAGTGAACTTATATGACAGAGTAGAACTGCCCCATAGGGTTTCCTAAGCTGTAATCTTTATGGGAGCAGATTGCCAGGTCTTTTCTCCCATGGAGCCTCTGGGTGGGTTCCAATGTCAACCTTTCGGTTAGCAGCCACGCGCTTAACCGTTGTGCGACCAGGGCCCCTCGAACAATTATTAAGTACCTACTGTTTAATTTGCTATGAGACATTGATGGTTTAGTGGTAGAATTCTCGCCTTCCACGTGGGAGACTTGGTTGATTCCCAGCCAGCGCACCTCATGTGCAGACACCACCCATCTGTCAGTGGAGGTTTGCATGTTGCTATGATGCTGAATAGATTTCAGCAGAGCTTCCAGACTAAGACAGGACTAGGAAGAATGACCTGCCGATCTACTTTTGAAAATCAGCCAATGAAAACCCCATGGATCACAATGGTCTGATCCACAACCCATCATGGGGATGGCACAGGGCCAGGCAGCATTTCATTTTGTTCTGCTGTGCCCGGGGTCTCCGTGCATTGGGGGCGACTCCACAGCAGCTAACAACAACAACAATGACAACAACTTATTTTGCTACAGAGATGAAAAAGGCATTGTCCCTGCCTTCAAGGAGTGTATAGTCTTGTAAGAGATAAGTATGGAAATAGACAATTATAACACAATAATATAAAATCCTATAGTAGAGATATATACTCGGCAGGAGTGGAAACAGGAAGGACAAGAGGCCATTTTAGCCTCATAGTGACCCTACTGAACAGAGTAGAACTGCCCTATAGGGTTTCTAAGGAGTGGCTGGAGGATTTGAATTGCTGACCTTTTGATTAGCAGCCAAGCTCTTAACCACTGTGCCAGCAGGGCTCCTCATCGTTAGTTTAGCATTTAGTCAGTCATTTTGGGAACCACCACTGAGGTATTCTACTGGAATACCGATTTACTTTTTCAGTGTCACCGAGGGAACAAGGCTCATATGATTAAACGACACTATAACCACATAAAATTAGGTGCTAAGCCAGCAAGGTACTGATGAAAAGCGTAATAAAGGCCAGGTAGGCAGTGTGGGTTGGAGCAGGGGTGGGGGAAGTGACCAAGAAGGCAGAAAAAGGGGAACTGACTTCTTTACATGTCTCTAATCCTCCAGGAAAGGCAAACTGACTTCTTTACATGTCTCCAATACTCCAGGAACTTCACATACACTACCTTATTAAATCCTGGTTAGAATCTGTGAGGTAGTTTTTATTACCCACTCCTTCTGCAGATGAAGATAAAGAGGTTCAGAGAGGCTGGGTAACTTGCCCATTGTCACACAGTGTATGCAAAGTCAGGTCTGAAAAACTAGCAACCTTAGGGTTTTCCTACCCTGCCTCCCAAGGGTCAGATACTTTAGGAGGTGCAGGTGCAGGACTCAGACCAGTTCACAGGTCTAACAAAACTGTGAGCACTACCCTCTGCACTAGATTACTGACCAGAAGCTGCACTAGAGAGGAACTGGAACCACGCACGGCTGCCCCAAGCCCTAGCACAGCTTTCTCTTAGGCCTTCAGTCATCACCCAGGGTTCAGCCAGAGGAAAGCATTGTATGAGGAACCAGGCGCCTGCGATGGCCAGGTGAGATAACATTGCTGACAAATACGGAGACGCTGCTGCAGGGCCTGCTCCATTCAAGCAGGAAAATGTGTCACTTCCTTCGAGGCTTCTATATAATTTCTCCTGGGGGAGGAGAGAGAAAGATTGGAGCCTTGAAAGAATTTAGAATGGGTCTGGGTAGGGTGAGGGGGAAGGCCAGACAAATGCAAAAAACCAGTCAGAGTGGAAGAGTAGGATTTAAGCGGCGCTGGCTACAACCTATTTAAAAGCCCCAGCATATTTTTATTTCTTGGCTCATTTTTAGCCTACACTTCTAGCTGCATTATCATCCTTTTTTTAATTCAGTGCTGGAGTCTCAGCACATTTGCTCCTCCCCCATCTCCTTCTCATATGCAAAATCTCACTCCTCTCTGCTGCATTTATTTTTCTCCAAAGCTGAAACATTTAGAGCTGGCTGAATGCTTGCCTGCTCTAAACAGCAGAGGCTGCTTCCGGGGCCCCATCTAATAGAAACGTGCATGCATGCTTGTGCATGCACACACAGAAACACACACCCCCATCACCACCCCTCAAAGCCTTAATTCCGCAAAACAGGTATTTCTAAAAGTCCTTGTTTTAGCTAACTGCACACTCAGCTATTTCTCCCTCTTTAATTCATTGGAAAAATATTGGAAGGAGAGAAAAAGTGGTGTTAATACTTGAGTCTGTAAACAGAGCTACAGTTTCAGAAAAGGGAATGTTCATTGTGGTTAAGGCTTTCTTTTTGCAGACAGAACACTGAGGCCTACGGAGGTTACATGACTTAAATGTCTCACAGTCAGTTAAGAGCAGAATCAAGACTAGAACTTGGGTCTCCTCTGTGTATGTTCTTCTGCTGTCAAGAGATTCAGTCAGAAGTGCTTAATCATCCAGATGTTTCCAACCCACACAGCTCTTCATTCTGTTGTTCACCAAATGTGCCTACTTGCATTACGAGGGCTTTTGTGGAGCCTAAGGACCTCCCTTGAAATCCACCTTAAATCACTTCTTTCCTCAAACATCCCTAAAAGCTGGGCTTGCTGCTCAAGCGCACTTTGTTTCACTCCTCTAAACACCTTACATTCTGAGGCGCGGCAACAGTTTCCTTATTTGCCCTGTTCTTTATTTGGAAGTAGCTGAGCTTTCCCCAAAACATGTTGGGACAATTCTATTTGGCAAGTTTTGTGTCAACAATTCTAAACTCACCGGCCAACTTGCATTGTTCGCCTTTCAGAGTGGTTCCAGGCGAGAAGCCGGTTCCCTTCCCAGCCCTTGCTCGATACCACACACACCCAACCCACGGGATCAGAAGGGCTTGTGCAAGGAGAATTTCCTGTTCTGCTGACTCATCTCCTGCAATGAGATGTAAGACAAGTTCATATTTTCCTTTCCAGCTTTTAAAGGGAAATGGGGATTCTTACAAGTTCAGATCTCTTTGAGTTGAGAACAAGTTCAGGCAATTACTTGGCACACAGTAGGGCTGAACTAATGAGTGTTGTATGTATTTAAGATGGCCCAAATAGGCAATCCAGAGTGGTAAACACTGAGATGGGGGGTGCAAGGCGACTGGGGGGTGGAACGTGGCTAAGGGAGTTTCCGTTTCAGAGGGAGGCGTTATACTATTGGCTAAGAGGACAGTTTAAAAGAGATATGCCTGAATTTCACTGGTGGGTGAATAACAATGCAGCAACTTAATTTGATATCCCATACAGCTTTCCACTGAGAACAAAGGCATTCCTCTTCTCCAAGCAAAACCTAAATACAGGGAAGGATGATTCAACTCTGTAGGAAACAGCAGGAAATCCGTCAATAGCATTTACATTTTGGAGGCAATAGAGCCAGATTTTTGCCGAACAAGACTGGAATTAAAAAAAAAAAAAAAGTCCCTGATAAGATTTGTACATTTCAATATATGTAAATTTTACCTTAAATATATATATATATATATATATATATCCCACTGCCCTCGAGTTGATTACAACTCATAGCAACCCTATAGGACAGAGTCGAACTGTCCTATAGGGTTTACAAGGCTGTAATCTTCATGGAAGCAGACTGCCACATCTTTCTCCTGAGGAATGGCTGGTGGGTTCCAAGTGCCAACCTTTCAGTTAGCCGCTGAGTGCTTAACCACTGCGCCACCAGGGCTCCTTCAATATATTTATAAAACCCGTTGCTGTGGAGTCAATTCCAACTCTTAGGGGCTCTATAGGACAGAGCAGAACTGCCCCAGAGGGTTTCCAAGGAGCGGCTGGTGGATTCGAACTGCCCACCTTTTTGGTTAGCAGCCCAACTATTAACGACTGCACCACCAGGGCTCCGTGTATATATATACATATAGATATAGACATAGATATATAGATAGACATATATCTATGTCTATATCTATATATATATATGTGTGTGTGTATATATATATGTATATAGATACTTATGGTCGCTATGAGTCGAAATCGACTCCACAGCAACGGGTTTGATTTTTGGTTATGTACATGTATACGTATAAAAAAAAAACAAGCACGCTGCAGTCAAGTCAAGTCCGACTCATAGCGACCCTATGGGACAGAGTAGAACTGCCCCATAGGGTTTCCAGGGAGCAACCGATGGATTTGAACTGCCGACTTTTTGGTTAGCAGCCACAGTTCTTAACCACTGTACCACCAGGGCTCCAGTATGTATATGTATATGTATACATATTTTAAAAAGGATATAGAAATTGGCTGATGGGTACATGAGGGTCCATTATAATATTCTGTCTACTTTGTAAATGTTTGAAATTTTTCATAAAATTTTTTTTTAAAACTTGGATCCTAGTTTTGGCTCTGCTTAATTTCCAATTTTTCCTTATGACCTTTATTTCTGTGCCTCAGTACCTTCATTTGTAATACAAGGCTATCTGAATGTATCACTTTCTGGTTCAAGAGTGCTTAGAGTATTTGTGAAATCATATACACAAAAGCATTTCGTAAATTATAATGTCCTGTTGAAATGTGATAGTCAGAAAAGGCTCATGATTATCTTATTGTTGCAAAGGCAATATGTGGACATAAAAAAATAGCCAAGCAGTACAAAGTGTATACCTGAAAGTTTCCCTCCTTCAGGTCCCTACCCTAGAAGCAATCACTATTATCATAAGAATTCTATCACTATGAAATTTCACCTTTTCATGGGAAGTTTTTAAAGTAACTTGAAATTTCTAGGCCAGGAGGCCTCCCAAAGTTTAGGAAAGATACACTGAGGTGGAACCCAGCACTCTGCATTTATAACCAGCCTTCCAAGGGCATAGGAACCTCCTGGGGATCTTGTTAAAATGCAGATTCTGATTTTGTAGGTCTGTTTTGGGACCTAAGATTCTGCATTTCTAACAAGCTCTCGTGTGATGCTGATGCTGCCGGTCCAAGACCACGCATTTAGTATGGAGGCCTTGGAGGATTTCTAATTCTGCCTGGAAATCTCATTATAACAATAAGACTTATTCCAAATACTTGCAATGAAGTAGTAAAGCACATAGAATTCTAAGAATCAAAGCAGTATTGAAAAATGCTCTTAAGTAGGCAAACATGTCCCATGAAAGCAACTGAGACCTGCAGCTCTCTGGTCCCGAGAACCAATGGGACATCCCCTCCAGGGAGGGCATGTTTTTATTATTTCATTTCTTCTGGGCTCTAGAATCTAGAGCAAAAATAAAATCCTCAGTGCCACCCAGCCGGTGCCTCCAAGGTATAAAATTACACTTTCATACCAAGATACAGCCCCGAATTTCTTCACTTTACTGCCCCTCTACAATAACAGCTGATCTCAAAAGATCTTTTGAGCTTTAGCTTCAGCCTTTCATGGGCAAAAACTGAACAAACAGGCAAGGTTCTCACAAATTCATATTTATTTATATAATTTTTGTGCTAACCAAAAGGTTGGCAGATCGAATCCACCAGCCGCTCCTTGGAAACCCAATAGGGCAATTCTACTCTGTCCTACAGGGTCGCGATAAGTCGGAATCGACTTGCCGGCAATGGGTTTTGTTTTTAGTTTTGTGGGAAAGGAAGATGTTCATTTGACATACGTATGAATTAAAGTTTTGGGGAATATTACAAAAAGCATCTCCTTTAATATTTGGAAGAGTGTCTATTACAATAGCTCATATATGATAGAAAACTCTTGCTTGGGGGTACTTATCACTCTCCTTCTATATGAATTCTTGAATAAAATTAGTACTCATTCATTCATAGAGATATTCTAGAGTCAGTGTGTCAGTGTTCCATGAAATTTTCTATTGTCAGCCTAAAGTATGGATTTTATTTTAGTTGAGATTTGCATAAGGTAAAGTTTTAGCTTTGGGGTGTGTGTGTATGTGTGCATATGTGTACATGTATGTACATGCATGTGTGCATGTGCATACCTTGTGCCTGTCTGTGTTTTTTTTCCTATCAAGGCTGCCACGTTACCATCTGAAAGGCTTTACATGATCCATATCATTTTATCTTACACTATTCCCGTTAAGTCATGAAATAAAATAAATACAGATACTTCACAAATTAGTAGTAATTGTTCTAAAGTCATGTTCCGGGGTTGCTCTGTTTGCTGCTCAATTAGTTTCCACACTGTTATAGGGAAGGTAAAGTCGTGGTTGTGATCCCTCAGAGGGTCAGTTAGCTTTCCCATGGTTCATGTTCTAGGCCAAGTGTCCATTCCTAGTGTCTACCACTCTCTGGATTCATAGTGGCATCATCTCTATGAATAAGGGTGTATTCATGTCCTTGGCTTCCTCCAAAATGTCCTTTGATTCCTGCCAGAAGGAACTGAGAGCAAATGAAGAGCTATCTTCCTGGAATTGTCTTATTTCTATCACTCTGAGTGCTAATCCTATGAGGAGGCCAGGCCAGAGACTCCCAGAGAGGAATGCAAAGGGAGGTGGTGAGAGACAGCCAAGGCTGAGTTCTAGTCCTGGTCTGCCACTAATGTCCCTGTCGGGAACCCTCTCACTGCTGTATCCCAGTGCTTTAAACAGGCTGGACACATTGTAAATACTCAATAAATATTTGTTAAGAAAAATGAATGAATCTTCCCATGTGACCTTGGGCAAACCAGTTAACCTCCCTAGACGTCAATTTCCTGCTCTATAAAATGAAATAACAGGCTAGAATGATCTCTGATTTTCCTCTCAGCTTGAAGATTCTTTGATTTGAGAGGGAATTTTCTAAATTTAACTCATCACTTCCATGTCAGCATGTTCTGGGTAGGGAAAAATTCCAAGAGAATAGTTTTTAAAATTTATCTTTCCAGAGAAACAAAACTGTTTTTCTCCTTGGAGTAACACTTAGGAGATGGGGTTGGGTGGGGAAGAGGAGCAGAATCTTGGAGATTAGTCATCAACCTAGAATAAGAGTCTATGGATGATTGCTTGTCACTAACTCAGGAAACTTTTGTGACATCAGGAGTATCTTGATAAGGAAGACAGGAAAATGTTCTTTATTAAGACTCCATTACAAAAGAAGCGATAATCAAACTATTGCCTTTTTCAATGAAGATAATAAATGCTTACGTATATTTAGGAGCCCTGGTGGCGCACTGATTAAGTGCTTGGCTGCTAACTGAAAGGTCGACAGTTCGAACCCACCAGCTGCTCCTCAGGAGAAAGATGTAGCAGTCTACTTCCATAAAGATTAAACCCAAACCAAACCCGTCAAATTGCACCACTGGGAGACTCTTAAATAAAACAAAACAAAACAAACAAACAAAAAACAAACCCATTACCATTGAGTTAATTCCAATTCATAGCCAGTGTCCCTACAGATTACAGCCTTGGAAACCCTATGGGGCAGTTCTACACTGGCCTATAGGTTTGCTATGAGTTGGAATCAACTCAAGGGTAATTTTTTTTTTTTTTAATTTAAAGTCGCTGGGTGACGCAATTGGTTAATACTCAACTACTAGCTGAAAGGTTGGCAGTTCAAACCTACCCAGAGGTGCCTCAGAAGACAAGTCTGCTTCTGAAAGGTCGCAGCCTTGAAAACCCTATGGAGCAGTTCACCTCTGCCCACATAGGGTCGTATGAGTTGGAATTAACAACAGCTAACAACAACATGTATATTTAAAAGACCATGATGCCTTTTACAGTTGACTAAATAAATCAGTTATACAGAATTTAGATCAATTTGTGCTTAAACAGAAAAATAAAAAAGGAAATCTGTGATAGGCAATGTTTTCCTTCTCTGATAAGTCAATTGTTCTATGAAGTACCGGGTAGCTCACAACTACTGCTGCCTTATAACAGAACAATGAGACTGCTTGTTTTGGTCTTGTTTTACAGCTTGGCCATTTCCGGTATAGGCAGGTTTGGTATAAAATGAAATATAATCATAGTGTTGTTCAAAATGATATTTTCACTCTTGGAGAAGGGTGTGTGCTTCTTATCACCAAACCCTAAAAAAGATACAATGGAGCTAAGAGTAGAGCTACCTGGGAGCCTGATTTTAGGATTTTTCTTTTCTGCCTTATTATCAAGTACTTTCATTATTTAAAAGCTAAAGGATGAGGCACAGGGTTTTGTTGAACTCATAATCAAGACACTTGCTATAGAGCTTGTTTCTAGGGAAGGGGACTGGTGACTGGGAGACTGGACTCTGGGTTGGGAAACAGACTGGTTTTCATATAATGTATCTTTTGGTACTTGAATTTTTAAAAACCATGAGCATTTTAAAAACCATTCAACTTTTTAAAAAGCTATAAATAATTACTCAAGCTGTTAGGAAAAAGTTTGTTCTAAAAATGTGGACCAAATTGTCAATAGGTTAATATACAATAAAGCGTGATAAAACTGTAGAAAATAAAAGATGAAAGAGGCATCATGGCACGAGGAAAACATCATTGGAACAGGAGTCAAAAGGGACTCTGACACTGGCTAGTCTGTGATCTTGACAGATTATTTCTCCTTTTCTGTTCTCAGTTGCCTCATGGAATAATATGGGGTTGGTCTAGGTCAGTAGTTCTCAATCCTGTCTGCATAGTCAAATAATAAGAAAAAAATAGTGTTGTCTGGGCCCCACGTCTCATACATTCTGATTTAGTTGGTCTGAAAACACTGGTTTAGATCAGTGTTTCTCCATCTTTCTTCCATTATTTCCTCCCATATGGAGCTTTTCTTAGACATTTGTTTCCTAATCACCCTATCCTATGAAATTTTAATAACCACAAGATATACTGTGTCTCTTTATGTGATGCATTTGTGTCTGTGCTTCATACATAAAAAGACTAAGATTTTTTTCCCTTGTTGAAAATTCATAGTTTAGATGAACTTTGAGGTCCCTTTTACATTTAATAATTATGTAACTCTGAGTTTAACTTATCTGAAATAATGGAAGAAATAAATGAGAAAGATAATATAACACGGTGCTAATTTCAACACATTCTTCCCTGGGTTTTGATATTCAAGCCTACAACATCTACTATATGAGCATCCTGTGCCCCGTTGGGTAGGATTTACCTTGGCAGTTCAAGTCATTACTTGAAAGAAGCAGGTGGGAGAAGGGGGATTTTCAGATAAATATCACTTATGGGAACTTTCTTTATGAAAGAAAGTGGACAGGGCTGCCTCACAGAGTAGTGATTGGCCCAACACTGGGAGTGATCAAGCAAAGGCCAAATGTAAATGGGAATCCCAGAGTTTGAGCTAAATAACCTCTAAAGGTCCTTTCAAATATGATTCTTTGACAAAACCCTAAGTGAGTGATCTAAAAAATGGTAACGCCGTGTCCCCTCTCTAGGATTCCTATAGCAGGTGAATGTGTATGGGGTGGTACTAACTGGTAGTACTAATTTTCAGTATCATTCAGTAATTTTGCCCTGGGTGGTACAAACAGTTTAAGTGCTTAGCTGCTAACTAAAAGGTTAGAGGTTTGCGTTCACCCAGAAGTGCCTCAGAAGAAAGGCCTGACAATTTACTCCCAAAAAATCAGCCATTGAAAACCCTATGGAGCACAGTTCTATTGTGACACACATGGGGTCAACCAAGATTTGGAACGGACTCAGTGACCACTAGCACTGGTAACCATACTCCACTTGTATTGTGGTTATTTATTAACGTGTCTGTGGTCCTCCTACTAATAAAAGCAGCATGAGAAAAGTTCGACTGCTACCTACTTAGTGGGCAAGACAGATAGTAACCATAGTAACTCAAAAAGCTTGATGACTCCCAGTAAGATGTTCAAATTAAATCCTTTCCATTCTGAGGGAACCTGTAATACATGGGTTTGACTTCTTATGATAGCATTTGTGTACTTTAACAACAACAAAAAAGCCCAGAATAAAAAGTTTACATGTGCATTTGTTGATACAGAGTCCTAACTTTAAACATCAGATTTTATCTGAGATACTTAGGGTGCAATCACTTGTGGTCATTGATCCCATGTTCTGGGGTTTCTTTTCCCTTCTGGCTGAGTAGTGGTTCTATCTTCCTCACCTCATTTTCATCTCAATGCTCCAGTGAAAATTTTTTGGTCTAATGTTGAGGTTTCAAGCCCAAGGGAGAGAATGAGAGGTAGAAGGGAGATATCAGTTTATAAAATATAAAATAATAAATAAACAACAATAACAATAAATCTGAAGACTCAGGTAAACCTGTGTACCCTCAAGGATCTTACATATAATTGGTATACCAGATCATTTAAAAAAAAAAAACTAATAATATTAAAAAAAAAAAAAACTAACAAAAAAGCCAAATCAGCCACTACCAAGTCAATTCCGACTCATGACGACCTCATGTGTGCAGAGTAGAACTGTGCTCCATAAGATTTTCAAGGCTGTGACCTTTCAGAAGCAGATTGCCAGGCCTTTCTTCTGAAGTGTCTCTGGGTGGGTTCAAACTGCCAACCATCCTGTTAGTAGTGAGCCGTTAACCATTTGTGCCACCCAGGGACTCTAATAATATAAACAAACAAACAAAAAACATCCATTGCTTTCAAGTCAATTCCTACTCATAGAGACACTACAGGGCAGAGTAGAACTGCCCTATAGGGTTTCCAAGGCTGTAATCTTTATGGATTGACACAGTAGCTGCAACAGTGGGCTCAAGCATAGCAACCATTGTAAGGATGGCGCAGGACTGGGCAGCGTTTCCTTCTGTTGTACACAGGGTCGCTATGAGTTGGAACCCACTCTAGGGAACCTAACAACAACAATATTTACAGAAGAAGAACGCCACATGTTTCTCACTAGGAGTGGCTGGCGGTTTCTAAGCACCAACTTTATTGGTTAGCAGCTGAGCACTTAACCACTACACCATGTCTTCTTCTAATAATATACCAACCAAACCCAAACCCTTCCCTGTTGAGTGTTTCTGACTCATAGTGACCCTATAGGACAGAGTAGAACTGCCCCATAGGGTTTCCAAGGAGCGGCTGGAAGATTCAAATGCCGACCTTTTGGTTAGCAGCTGAGCTCTTAACCACTGCGCCCCCAGAGCTCTCTAATAATATTAAAAAAAACCAAAACAAAAAAAACCGTTGCCATCAAGCTGATTCCAACTCATAGCAACCCTGTAGGACAGAGCAGAACTGCCCAATAGGATTCTCAAGGAGTGACTGGTGGCTTCGAACTGCCGACCTTTCGGTTAGCAGCCAAAAGCTTAACCACTGCACCATTAGGGCTCCCTCTAATAATATAAACTAAAACCAAACCACACCTACTACCGCGGAGTCGATTCCAACTCATAACGACCCTATAGGACAAAGTAGAACTGCCCCATAGGGTTTCCAAGGAGCGCCTGGTGGATTCGAACTGCTGTTCTTTTGGTTAGCAGCTGAACTCTTAACCACTACACCACCAGGGTTTCCTCTAATAATATAAGGCATCATTAAATAGAAGGTACGATAAAGATACAGAATTTAGAGGTAGGAGTGAATCCTGAGATCTCGTGTCAGAGACACTCAGGAATACTAGGGGTGAAAGTACCTGCGTTTACATGAGACAAGAATTAAAGCCAGCTGGAGACTGAAAAGGAACAGAGTATGTAAATTGGGTTAAACTATTCAAGAGAAGCTTAGAATGAAATTTCTTCTATTAATTCTGGTCCTGTAAACCACTGCTCCTGGAGCTGTTCTTTTGACTGGTGCTACAGAAGAAAATGATTTGGTGTTTGCTGAAAGGTACTTGGAAATCTTTTATGGCCTCTGCATGGAAAAAATTCCAATGTTCAGAATGAAAGTTAATAGTGACTTCATGACAACATGCTGGAAACGCAGGAGTTCATAGGGCTATGTGTGCCTGGGCAGCTGGATGCGTCTACTCCGGTGATGCTATTTGCACCACCACGTGGAGTGCTGATGTTCATCAGTGCAGCACAAATGACAGGGAAGCCAGTATGGAAGCAATGTCACCTACACAGTCAAGAGTTACATTACTGACGTGGTACAGAAGGATGCTGACTCTGCCACCCAAGAAGTTTATCAAGTATGAAGTGATGTGACCTTCCCCGTCCCCAGGTGAGGCTGACATGATGATTTATTTTGCACAAGAGCTAATGCGGGACTTCAATTCTTTTGGTCATAGAGGTGGAACTGTAGTTCACGCTTATGAACCTGGGGCTGGTACTAGAGGAGATTTGTGTTTTTGATGAGGCTTAAATGGGGACTGAAAACTCCAAAGGCACAGATTGGTTTCTTGTTGCTGTTCATGCTCTTGGCCATTCTTTGGGTCTTGACCATTCCAAAGATCCAAAGGCTAGGATGCAGCTTACTAAACTATAATGTTCCCCTTCTACAGCTATATTGACAAATTTTGCCTCTCTACTGTTGACATTCAGGGCATTCAGTCTTTGAATACCCAGAAAAGCATCAACCCATGTACATCCTATACTACTGAACCAGCTACCTGTGACTCCGATTAGAGTTTTGATGCTATTATTCTACAACTGGAGAAAAGATCTTTTTCTTTAGAGGCAGGTCCTTCTGGTGGAAGCTTCCTGAGATATCAAAGAACAGTGATAGTTTAATTTTTCCTAATGGCCAATCCTGTCATCTGGCATTCAAGCTGTTTAGGAAATTGGACTAGGAATCAAATTTTTCTTTTTAAAGATGACAAGTGCTGGTTAATCAGTGATCTAAAATCACAGCCATACTATCCTAAGAGCATACATTCTCTAGGCTTCCCTAACTCTGTGAAAAAAAGTTGATATTGCAGTTTTTTAACCCACTTACCTACAAAATCTACTTCTTTGTAGATAAACAGTATTGGAGATGTAAGAACAGAAGACAATTCATGTTCCCCAGTTAACCCTAACTGATTACCAAGAAATTTCAAGGAATTGGGCCTAAAATTCATGCAGGCTTCTACTCCAAAAGAACCTGTTGCCATCAAGTCTTCTACTCCAAAGGATACTACAGTTTCTTCCAAGGGTCTGTTGTTGTTGTTAGCTGCTGTCAAGTCAACTCTGACTCATGGCAATGTTATGTACAACAGAACTAGACATTGCCTGGTCTTGCATCATCTTCATAATCAGCAGCATGTCTGAGTCTCTTGTTACGGCCATTGTGCCAATCTCACTGAGGGTCTTCCATGCCCTTATTTGCCCTCTACTTCAGCAAACCTGATGTCCTCCTGTAGTGATTGATCCCTCCTGATTACATGTCCAAAGCAAAGGCAAGAGAGTTTGACAATATTATGTTGTGATCCATAAGGTTTTCTTTGGTTAATTTTTGGAAGTATATCACCAGGCCTTTCTTCCTGGTCTATCCTAGTTTGGAAGTTCGCTGAAACATATTCACCACGTGTGACCCTGTTGGTATTTGAAACACTGGCAGCATAGCTTCCAGCATCGTAACAATAAACTTGAATATAACATGTTATCCAACTGTGTCACCAAAAGGCTAGAAAGCAAAAGTGGGTTTGATTGTTAGGAATGGTGTAACTAATGGTGTGCATTAATTTATTTCAATTTAATAAATATTTATTGCATATGTGTTTTGTATCTAGCATACCATTATATAAATATCCTAAAAGAAGAAGGTAGAATTTACATACAGGTCACAGATTAATGATTATAAAAACTGTAAACTGAATTTTTATAAGATCTTTCATTTTTAAAAATCCCCAGTATTGGTCTCACACCTTCAGGAGCAAGGGAGAATGAAGAAAACAAGACACAAGGGAAAAATTAGCCCAAAGGACTAACGGACCACAACTGCTACGGCCTCCACCAGACTGAGTCCAGTACAACTAGATGGTACCTGGCTACCACCACTGACTGCTCTGACAGGGATCACAACGGAGGTTCCCTGACGAGCTGGAGAAAAATGTAGAACAAAATTCTAACTCACAAAAAAAGACCAGATTTACTGGCCTGACAGAGACTGGAGAAACCCTGAGAGTATAACCCCTGGGCACCCTTTTAGCTCAGTAATGAAGTCACTCCAGAGGTTCACCGTTCAGCCAAAGATTAGACAGCCCCATAAAACAAAATGAGACTAATGGGGCACAACAGTCCAGGGACAAGAACTAGAAGGCAGGAGGGGACAAGAAAGCTGGTAAAAGGGAGCACAAGGTCAAAAAAGGAGAGTGTTGACATGTCCTTGTGTTGTTAACCAATGTCATAAAACAATACGTGTACTAGCTGTTTAATGAGAAACTATTTGTTCTGTAAATCTTCATCTAAAGTACAATAAAAAAACAAAGAAAAAAAAAATCCCCAGTGTTATGGATTGAACTGTGACATGCCCTGCCCACAAATATGCATTGAAATCCTAACCCCTGTACTTGTAAATGTGATCCTATATGGAAATAGGGTTTTTATTTTGTGATGTTAATGTGGTAATACCAGTACAGGGTAGGTCCTAAACCTAATCACTTCTGAGTTATAAAAAGACAGAATAGACACAGAGGCACACACATGGGAAAACAGATGCCAAGGAACACCAAGGATTGCAGGCAGACACCAGAAAACAGGAAACAGGCTCACGGAAGGAACTGATGTGGCCGAGACCCTGATTTGAACTTTTAGCCTCTAGAACTCTGAGAAAATAAATTTCTATTCTTTAAAGCCACCCTCTATTGGTATTTCTGTTATAATACCACTAGGTAACTAAGACACCCAGGATACAGTCTTTTCGTTTTTAATTTTTACTTTACTATTAAGCTTGAAAATAGAAACTCTCAAAATTTAAGAGGATACCTTTTGGAGAATGCTCTATAAGTTAGTTCCTACAATCTCTGGACTGAGAAATTATAATTACCTTTCTCTGGCTTGCCTAAACGAACAGTTTCTATAACCATTAAAAGTTTTCAGCAAGGGCATCATCATTTTAATTAGGAGTAAAAACAGAATATAGCCTAGAATGACAGTTATGTAAATAAACTATTTAAATGGTGATAATATAATTTATTCCATTTTAGGTTTAACTTTCTTAATATTACATATGTATGTGTGTATGTGTGTATATACATGTCTGCATGTATATACACGCACACACACATAAATTAAAACTTTGGAAGAAAAACAAAATAATAGCCAACTGTAGCAATAGCCAGGTATCCAGCAGTATTCTGTTTGGATCCCTTAATCCTGTGCCAAAAGTAAGCATCATCTTGTGTTGACCTACTTTGGATTCCTCATCTCCAGTTCTGTGTTCACCCCTGGGCCTGTTGTAGTTTCAGCCTCCCAGTTACCAGCTTTGACTTTTGCTGGTGCACAACTCCCAATGGAGGCACTCCCAAACCATACCTCCACAGCCCATCTCACCTGTGGTGTGCTGAGAGGAAGTGGAACAGGAATTCCGCCTGGAACAGATGGTTTGCAGTGGGGAGTATTGAAGTGAGGCTGGAAAGGGAGCTCGGGGTTCTACAGACTGGAGAGCTTATGAATGTCAGGCCAAGGAGTTAAAACCAATTCCTTTAAGACCCAGAGGTACAAAATAACTGAGCCTCAGCCTCTAGGTACTATAAAGAAATCCTCTAAACTCCGGGGGAAGGAAGGAAGCTTTATTGCTGACATCCATTTGTCGTTCCTAGTTGCTGGATCTTTTTGCACAATTTTGTAGTTGGGCTCTTTGGGAAGAAAAGGGGCAAAAGTCTGGTAGGTTAACTCAGTTTTCCTAATGTGTGAAGCCAACATACATTTAACCAAGTTTATGTAATCATAGACTCTTAGGGTGAAAAGGACCTTAAAGTCCTTATGCTCCATGCTTTTCTGTAACATTCAGTAAAGGGTCCTCCGGGCTAGGCTTGAACACTTCCAGCGTTAAGTGACTCCTACCCTCAGAGCAAACTATAACCTTAATCCATTTTAACTAGCTCAGCCTTCTGGGAGTTACAGAGAGCAACTCTAATCCTTTTCCACAGACTGCCGGTTCCCACCAAGTTTTCTGTTCTCTTTTCCCCTCTTCTTTTCAGGCTGAACATCCCTAGGTCCTTGAAACATTTCTCATGTGATATGATTTTGAGTCTCCTCCCATTCTCACCTCTGTCCTCATAATATCTTTCTTTATAAAGAATGATGTTTTATGGGTAAGAATACTGTAAACCATTTATATAGGATTAAAAAAAGAACAGCTTTATGAGATATAATGTATGTATCATAAAATCCACCTATCGTAAGTGTACAATTTGATGATTTTTAGTAAACTTACACAGTTTTGTAACCATCATCACAATCTAATCTTGGGACACTTCCATTCCCCTCCACAAAATTTCATTGTGCCCATTTGCAGTCAACCCCTTTCCTATCCCCAGCTCTAGACAACCACTGATTTGCTTTCTGCTTCTATAGTTTGTTTTTTTAAGTGTTGCTTTTTATATAACTTTTTTTCTATCAGCCATCTGAGAGCCCATGAAAACAACTTTGTATTGTAGAACATTCCTTTAAGATGGTCATTCCTTTAAGATGGGGATTTTTGCCTAAAGATGCACACAGGGTTAATAGAAAATCATGAATGAGTGTTCCATAATGGGTTATTATATAATTTACCTTCTTAATCTCTAAAGCATCATCCAAATAGTACAACCAGAGGCTGTCCCAAAGTATCCCCCGGGGCTACTGTCCTAATATAGAATACTGAAGGGACTATTGATCCAACCCAGCATGGCTCGTTTTAAGATTTTATGCCTGGCCTGGGGTAATGGAATGAGGACATGACGGAGCACACAGGAGCCCTCTGCTCCTCATTTGTCGCCCCAGTCCTCCAACATCAGTCCTGCCTTTGTTCGTATCCTACTCCCTGCAAGGAATATCTTTCCACGTCTCCCCTTACCTAAATCCAACCTGCTCTTTGAGATCCAGCCCAGGTCTTCTGATGCCTTCACTGGCTACACGCCAGAAAATCTCTCTAGGTTCAAATACCACATATTGCAGTCACACATGACACTTCGTATGCCCATAAATGGCTTGAGACCGGGGACTTTTCCATTAAGCATCCCACAGCACTCCCAAAAGACCTGAGATGAATGGGCTGTCCTGATCCCTGAACCTTGATTTCTACCTCTGTGCATGAACCCTTACAGGTCTTTCAACTTTTATTATTTTCTGCCTTATTACATAATTCTTTGAGTACTTCAAAATCCCTGGGTGGCACAAATGGTTTGCAGTCGACTACTAAAAAGGTTAGCGGTTAAAACCCACCCAGCAGTGCCACAGAAGAAAGACCTGGTGATCTACTTCCATAAGATTACAGTCAAGAATACCCTATGAGCAGTTCTCGTCTGTAACACACGTGGGGTTGCCCTGAGTTGGAATCAACTCAAAAGTAACAGGTTTGGTTTTTTTTTTGTTTGTTTACCGTTTTTTTAATTTAATTTTTCCAGATGAATAAAGACTAATAATTGCATCTTAGAAGGCTGCTTGTAAGCTTTTAAGACCCACACACTGCTCCTCATCCTGGGAAGTAGAACATAAACTTTAAGAACTACATTATGCCAATTAACTGGATTGTTCCACAAGACCACAGCCCTAAGTTTTTTTTGGTTGAGTACTTCATTATATTGTGGTATCTTGTGAGCAATGGCTTCCTCAACTTTAAATCCTCCATCAGAGCCTGATAGTTATTATTTAGTAACAATAGCAACCACCAACATTTGTGTATCACTTTATAGTTTCCAAAGTGCTTTCACATTCATTGTGCCATTTGATCCCACGGCAATCCTATGATAAATGTATACTTACTATATTTCTTTTACAGGCAAGAAATCTGTGCCTGGGGTCCTTCACTACTAACATATTCTTGTGCAAAATACCAGCACCTTGTTACACCAGTCTACAGCACAATAAATTTTTGTTGAATTGATTTAATGCTAGTTGGTTGGTCTCATTGATACGGATGAGGGTACAAGAAGTAAGGAGCAGGGTTGGGTTATTACTTGTTGTAGCTTTTGTTGCTGTTCTTGTATTCATTATGTATTAATCCGTTCATTCATTCAACAAACAAGTGTTGATGGCCAACTGTGTTCCGGTTCCAGGCACTGGTGAAGCATTGGGAACGCACCAAAAATTTCAGAAACTGCCCTCAAGTTGCTCAGCATGTTGTGAGGGAGACATGTAAGTAAACCAACAACTATAACACATAGATGTATAGTGTTAGGGATGTCCTGTGGTGGCTTGCATGTTGCTGTGGTGCTGGAAGCTATGCCGCTGGTATTTCAAATACTAGCAGGGTTACCCACGTGGACAAGTTTCAGCAGAGCTTCCAGACTAAGACAGACCGGGAAGAAGGACCTAGGGATCTACATCTGAAAAAATTAGCCAGTGAAAACCTTGTGGATAGCGGAGGAACATTGTCTGATACGGTGCTGAAAGATGAATCCCTCAGACTGGAAGGCACGCAAAATACAACTGGGAAAGACCTGCCTCTTCAAAGTAGAGTTGACCTTAATGACATTAATGGTGGGAAGTTTTTGAGACCTTCATTTCCTGATGTGGCATGAATCAAAGTGAGAAGAAACAGCTGCAAATATCCATTAATAATTGGCACGTGGAATGTGCAAAGTCTGAATAAAGGAAAATTAGAAGTTGTCAAAAATGAAATGGAACGCTTGAAGATCAATATCCTAGGCATTAGTGAGCTGAAACGGACTGGTACTGACCATTTTGAATCAGACAATCATACGATCTGCTACGCCAGGAATGATAAATTGGAGAGGAATGGCGTCACATTCATCCTCAAAAAGAACATTTCCAATTCTATCCTGAAATACCATGCTGTCAGTGATAGGTTGATAGCGATATACCTACAAGGAAGATCAGTTAATTTGACTATTATTCAAATCTATGCACCAATCATTAATACCAAAGACGGAGAAATTGAAGTTTTTTTTACCAACTTCTGCAATCTGAAATTGATCAAAAGTGCAATCAAGATGCACTGATAATTACTGGTGATTGGAATGCAAAAAATGAAAACAAAGAAGAAGGATCAATAGTTGGAAAATATAGCCTTGTTGATAGAAAAGATGCTGGAGATCACATGATAGAATTTTGCAAGAACAGTGACTTATTCATTGGAAATACCTTTATTGTTTTTTATTTTATTTTTTAAAACTTTTTATTTTTATCGTACTTTAGATGAAGATTTACAGAACAAATAGTTTCTCATTAAACAGCTAGTATACGTATTGTTTTATGACATTGGTTAACACCACAAGGACATGTCAACACTCTCCTTTTTTGACCTTATGTTCCCTTTTACCAGCTTTCTTGTCCCCTCCTGCCTTCTAGTCCTGTCCCTGGACTGTTGTGCCCCATTAGTCTCATTTTGTTTTATGGGGCTGTCTAATCTTTGGCTGAACGGTGAACCTCTGGAGTGACTTCATTACTGAGCTAAAAGGGTGCCCAGGGGTTATACTCTCAGGGTTTCTCCAGTCTCTGTCAGGCCAGTAAATCTGGTCTTTTTTTGTGAGTTAGAATTTTGTTCTACACTTTTCTCCAGCTCTGTCCAGGACCCTCTGTTGTGACCCCTGTCAGAGCAGTCAGTGGTGGTAGCTGGGCACCATCTAGTTGTACTGGACTCAGTCTTGTGGAGGCAGTGGTAGTTGTGGTCCATTAGTCCTTTGGACTAATCTTTCCCTTGTAGCTAGTTTTCTTCATTCTCCCTTGCTTTCGAAGGAGTGAGACCAGTGGAGTATCTTAGATGGCCGCTCACATTCTTTTAAGACCCCAGACACTACTCACCAAGGTAGAATGTAGAACATTTTCTTTATAAACTGTGTTATGCCAATTGAGCTAGAAGTTCTCCAAGACCATGGTCCCCACAGCCCCTCACCCAGCAATTCGGTCCTTTCCAAAGGAGCTTCCATGACCTTTCCTTGTATAAGTTGAGCTGGCTTCCCCAGTATTGTGCACTGTCTTACGCTTCACCAAAGTTACCACTTACCTGTTGTCTGTTTAGTATTCCCCCCCACCCCACCTGTCCCTCCTAACCAACAAAGATTGTTTCTTTTTCTGTGTAAACTTTTTCATGAGTTTTTACAGTAGAGGTCTCATACAATATTTGTCCTTTTGTGATTGACTTATTTCACTCAGCATAATGTCCGCCAGTTTCATCCATGTTATGAGATGCTTCACAGATTTATCATTGCTCTTTATCGTTGCATAATACTCCATTGTGTGTATGTACCATAGTTTGTTTGGAAATACCTTTTTTCAACAAAATAAATGATGATTATACAAGTGGACCTGGCCAGGTGGAATGCACTGGAATCAAATCGATTACATCTGTGGAAAGAGACGATGGAGAAGCTCAATATTATCAGTCAGAACAAGGCCAGAGGCGGACGGTGGAACAGACCATCAGTTGACGCTCATATGCAAGTTCAAGCTGAAGCTGAAAAAAATTGAAACAAGTCCACAAGAGACTTGTTTTTTTTGCCAATACCTTCAGTGCAGCTTGGACTTCTTCGTTTAGTACCATTGGTTCTTGATCATATGCTACCTCCTGAAATGGCTGAGCATTGACAAATTCTTTTTTATATGGTGACTCTGTGTATTCCTTCTATCTTCTTTTGATGCTTCCTGAATTGTTCAACATTTTGCCCATAGAATCCTTCAAAATTGCAACTTAGGGCTTGAATTTTTTTCTTTAGTTCTTTCAGCTTGAGAAATGCAGAGCGTATTTATCCATTTTGGTTTTCTATCTCCAGGTCTTTGCACATGTCATTACAATACTCGACTTTGTCTTCTCCAGTGGCCCTTTGAAATTTCCTTTTCAGCACTTTTACTTCATCATTTCTTCTGTTCACTTTAGCTACCCTACATTCAAGAGCAAGTTTCAGAATCTCTTCTGACATCCATTTTGGTCTTTTCTTTGTTTCCTATCTTCTTAATGGTTTTTTTCTTTCTTCATGTATGATAATTTTTTTTTAAACGTATGTTATCTTTGATGTCTTCCCACAACTAGTCTGGTATTCGGTCATTAATGTTCAATGCATCAAATCTATTCTTGAGATAGTCTCTAAATTTAGGTGGAATATACTCAAGGTTGTACTTTGGTTCTCATGGGCTTGTTTTTTTTTTTTAATTTTTTGTATTTTTTCCCATACAAAAATTTATGCATACATTGTTATGTGACTCTAACTGCTCTTCCCATACTGTGACAGCACACTCCTCCTTTCCACCCCTGATTCCCCATGCCCATTCAACCAGCTCCTAACCCTCTCTGCCTTTCCATCTTACCTCCGGACAGAAGCTGCCCATTTAGTCTCTTGTATCTACTTGAGCTAAGAGGCACGCTCCTCACAAGTATCACTTTATGTCCCACAGTCCAGTCCAATCCCTGTCTGAAGAGTTAGCCTCAGAAATTGTTTTAGTTCTGGGCTGATAGAGAATCCAGGGGCCATGCTTTCCGGGGTTCCTCCAGTCAAAGTCAGACAATTAAGTTTGGTCTTCTTAGTAGAATTTGAATTCTGCACCCTACTTTTCTCCTGCTCTATCCAGGACTCTCTGTTGTGTTTCCTGTCAGGGTGGTCATTGCTGGTAGCCAGGCATCATCTAGTTCTTCTGGTATCAGGCAGATGAAGTCTCTGGTTTATGTGGCCCTTTCTGTCTCTTGGGCTACTACTTTCCTTGGATCTTCAGTGTTCTTCATTTTCCTTTACTCCAGGTGGTTGGGACCAATTGATGCATCTTAGATGGCTGCTTGCAAGCTTTAAGACCCCAGACACCACTCATGAAAGTAGGATGCAGAACATTTTCTTAATAAGCTTTGTTAAGCCAATTGACCTAGATGTCCCCTGAAAGCATGGTCCCCAGACCCCTACCCCTACTACTCTGTCCCTCAAAGTGTTTGATTGTATTCAGGACACTTCTTAGCTTTGGTTTAGTCCACTTGTGCTGACTTCCCCTGTAGTGTGTGCTGTCCTTCCCTTCACCTAAGATAATTCTTATCTACTATCTAGTTAATAAATAACCCTTACCCTCCCTCCCCACCCTCATAAACATCAAAGAATGTTTTCTTCTGTGTTTAAACCTTTTCTTAAGTTCTTATAATAGTGGTTTTATACAATATTTGTCCTTCTGTGACTGACTAAATTAACTTAGTGTAATGACCTCCAGCTTCCTCCATGTTATAAGATGTTTCCCAGCTTCATCATTGTTCTTTATTATTGCATAGTATTCCATTGTGTGGATATACCATAATTTGTTTATCCATTTGTCTGTTGATGGGCACCTAGGTTGTTTCTATCTTTTTGCTATTGTGAACAGTGCTGCAACGAACATGGGTGTGCATATATCTATTCATGTGACGGCTCTTATTTCTCTAGGATATATTCTAAGGAGCGGGATAGCTGGATCATATTGTACTTCTATTTCTAGCTTTTTAAGGAAGCGCCAAATCGATTTCCAAAGTGTTTGTACCATTTTACATTCCCACCAACAGTATGTAAGTGTTCCAGTCTCTCCACAACCTCTCCAGCATTTATTATTTTGTGTTTTTTGGATTAATGCTAGCCTCGCTGTGGTGAGATGATATCTCATTGTAATTTTGATCTGCATTTCCCTGATGGCTAATGATCATGAGCATTTCTTCAAGTGTCTGTTAGCCTCCTGTGTATCTCTTTGGTGAAGTGCCTGTTCATATCCTTTGCCCGTTTTTTATTTGATTTATTTGTCTTTTTGTTGCTGAGGTTTTGCAGTATCTTGTAGATTTTAGAGATTAGACACTGATCTGATTTGTCATAGCCAAAAAACTTTTCCAGTCTGTAGGTTATCTTTTTACACTTTTGGTGAAGTCTTTTGATGAGCCTAAGTGTTTAATTTTTAGGAGCTCCTATTTATCTAGTCTCTGTTCTGGTGCTTGTGCTTTGTTACTTACGGTTTGAATTGTGTTTATGCCATGTATTAGGGCTCCTAGCATTGTCCCTATTTTTTCTTCCATGATCTTTATCGTTTTCGATTTTATATTTAAATCTTTGATCCATTTTGAGTTAGTTTTTGTGCATGGTGTGAGGTATGGGTCTTGTTTCAGTTTTTTGCAGATGGATATCCAGTTATACCAGCACCATTTGTTAAAAAGTCTGTCTTTTCCCCAATTAACGGACTTTGGGCCTTTGTCAAATATCAGCTGCTCATAGGTGGATGAATTTATGTCAGGATTCTCAGTTCTGTTCCATTGGTCTATGTATCTGTTGTTGTACCAGTACCAGGCTGTTTTGACTACTGTGGCGGTATAATAGGCTCTAAAATCAGGTAGTGTGAGGCCTCCCACTTTGTTCTTCTTCTTGAGTTATTTGGGGCCTCTTCCCTTCCCATATGAAGTTGGTGATTTGTTGCTGCATCTCATTAAAAAATGCCGGTGTAATTTGGATCGGGATTGTGTTGTATCTGTAGATCACTTTGGGTGGAATTGACATTTTCACAATGTTGAGTCTACCTATCCATGAGCAAGGTATGTGTTTCCACTTATGCAGGTCTCTTTTGGTTTTTTGCAGTAGTGTCTTTTAGTTTTCATTGTATAGGTATTTTACATCTCTGGTTAGATTTATTCCTAAGTATTTTATGTTCTTGGGGGCTATTGTAAATGGTATTGACTTGGTGATTTCCTCTTTGAGTTTCTCTTTCTTGGTGTATAGGAATCCAACTGATTTTTGTATGTTTAGCTCATATCCTGAAACATTGTTGAAATCTTCTATTAGTTCCAGTAGTTTCCTTGTGGATTCTTTTGGGTTTTCTATGTATAAGATCATATCATCTGCAAATAGAGATACTTTGACTTCTTCCCTATTAATTTGGATGTCCTTTATTTCTTTTTCTAGCCTAATTGCTCTGGCTAGGACCTCCAGCACAATGTTGAATAAGAGTGGTGATAAAGGGTATCCTTGTCTGGTTCCCGTTCTCAAAGGGAATGCTTTCAAAGTCTCTCCATTTAGGATGATGTTGGCTGTTGGCTTTGTATAAATGCCCTTAATTATATTGAGGAATTTTCCTTTTATTCCTATTTTATTGAGAGTTTTTGTCATGAATTGGTGTTGGACTTTGTCAAATGCCTTTTCAGCATTGATTGATAAGATCATGTTGTTCTTGTCTTTTGTTTTATTTATGTGATGGATTACATTGATTGTTTTTCTAATATTGAACCATCCCTGCATACCTAATATAAATCCCACTTGATCATGGTGAATTATTTTTTTGATATGTTGCAGAATTCTATTAGCTAGAATTTTGTTGAGGATTTTTGTATCAATGTTCATGAGGGATACTGATCTGTAATTTTCTTTTTTTGTGGTATCTTTACTGGTTTTGGTATCAGGGCTATGCTGGCTTCATAGAATGAGTTTGGGAGTATTCCGTCCTTCTCTATGCTCTGAAATGCCTTTAGTAGTAGTGGTGTTAACTTTTCTCTGAATATTTGGTAGAATTCTCCAGTGAAGCCTTCCAGGCGGGGAGCAGGGGGAAGTTCTGTTGGGAGTTTTTTAATTATCTTTTCAAACTCTTCTTTTGTTGTGGGTTTATTTAGTTGTTCTACCTCTGTTTGTGTTAGTTTTGGTAGGTAGTGAGTTTCTAGAAATTTGTCCATTTCCTCAAGGTTTTCCAATTTGTTAGAGTATATTTTTTCATAGTATTCTGTTCTGATTGTTTTAATTTCAGTTGGGTCTGTTGTGATATCACCCATCTCATTTCTTATATGGGTTATCTGCTTCCTGTCCTGTTTTTCTTTTGTCAGTTTGGCCAATGGTTTATCAATTTTGTTGATCTTTTCAAAGAACCAGCTTTTGGTCTTGTTAACTCTTCAATTGTTTTTCTATTTTCTATTTCATTTAATTTTGCTCTAATTCTTATTATTTCCTTTCTTCTGGCTCCTGAGGGCTTCTTTTGCTGCTGTCTTTCTACTTGCTCCAGTTGTTTTGATTATGGCTCTTTCTTCTTTTTGGATGTGTGCATTTATTGCTATAAGGTGACCTCTGAGCACTGCTTTTGCTGTGTCCCAAAGGTTCTGGTAGGACGTGCTTTCATTCTCATTTGATTCTATGAATTTCTTTATTACATCCTAATTTCTTCTATAACCCAGTAGTTTTTGAGCAGGATGTTGTTCAGTTTCCATGTGTTTGACTTTTTTCCCTTGCTTTTTCTGTTGTTGATTTCTACTTTTATGGCTTTATGGTCAGAAAAAATGTTTTGTAATATTTCAACGCTTTGGATTTTGTTAAGGCTTGCTTTATGGCCTAATATGTGGTCTATTCTGGAGAATGTTCCATGTGTGTTGGAAAAGAAAGTATACTTGACTGCTGTTGGGTAGAGTGTTTGGTATATGTCTATGAGATCAAGTTGGTTGATTGTAGCATTTAGTTCTTCCATCTCTTTTTTGAGCTCCTTCTTTGCTGAAGTCTCCTACTACTTTGTGGAGTTGTCTATCTCTCTTTTCAGTGCCGTTAGAGTTTGTTTTACATATTTTGGAGCCCTGTCATTGAGTATGTCAATATTTATTATAGTTATGTCCTCCTGGTGTATTGACCCTTTAGTCATTTTATAGTATCCTTTATGGTGGGTTTTACTTGAAAGTCTTATTTTATCAGAGATTAATCTTACCTCTCCTTCTCTTTTTTGAGTGTTGTTTGCTTTATATATTTTTTTCCATCCTTTGAGTTTTAGTTTGTTTGTGTCTTTAAGTCTAAGGTGTGTCTCTTGTAGGCAGCACATAGACGGATCATGTTTTTTATCCAACCTGCCACTCTTTGTCTCTTTATTGGTGTATTTAATCCATTTACATTCAGCGTAATTATTGACAGGTATGAGTTTAGTGCTGTCATTTTGATGACTTTTTTTATGTGTTGTTGACAGTTTCTTTGTTTCATTTAATTTTCTGTGCTGAGTCGTTTTTCTTTATGTATTTTCTTTTCATCTTTTTCATTGTTGTTGATTTTGTGTTTGCTGAGTCTTTATATTTTTCTAGTTTTTTATTTTGACTTGTAGGATTGTTAGTTTCCTTTGTGGTTACCTTAATATCTACCCCTATTTTTCTAAGTTTGTAGCAGTCTTTTACTTCTTTATATCACCTTGACTTCGTCTCCATATGAAAAATATATGTCTACATTTTTTAAGTCCCTCTTTTTTTTTAATGTTGTCATCTTTTACATATTGACATCTGTTTCCCTATTTTCAGTGTTTTAGCTTTGATTTACTTTTGTGACTTCCCTGTCTGGGTTGATATCTGGTTGCTCTGTTGTGTGTTCTAGCCTTGAGTTGTTATCTGATGTTACTGATTTTCTAACTGAAGGACTCCCTTTAGTATTTCTGGTAATTTTGGTTTGGGTTTTGCAAATTCCCTAAACTTCTGTTTATCTGAAAATGCCCTAATTTTGCCATCATATTTGAGAGACAGTTTTGCTGAATATAGAATTCTTGGCTGGAAGTTTTTTTCCTTCAAGGCTTTGTATATATCACCCCATTGCCTTCTTGCCCGCAAGGTTTCTGCTGAGTAGTCCAAGCTTCTCCTTATTGACTCTCCTTTGTAGATGACTTTCGTTTACTCCTAGCTGCTCTTAAAATTCTCTCTTTATATTTGATTTTGGCATGTTTGATTATAATATGTCTTGATGACTTTCTTTTGGGATCTACCTTATGTGGGGTTCGAAGAGCATCTTGGATAGATATCTTCTTCTCTTTCATGATATCGGGGATGTTTTCTGCCAATAAATCTTCAACAATTCTGTCTGTATTTTCTGTTTCCCCCCCTGTTCTGGTACTCCAATCACTCATAGGTTATTCCTCTTGATAGAGTTCCACGTAATTCTTAGGGTTTCTTCATTTTTTTAAATCCTTTTATCTGATTTTTCCTCAAATAAATGGGTGTCAAGTGCTTTATCTTCAGTCTCACTAATTCTGACTTCCATTGCCTCAGTTCTGCTCCTATGACCTTCTATTGAGTTGTCTAATTCTGAAATTTTATAATTAGTCTGGTGGATTTCTCGTTGCTGTCTCTCTATGGATTCTTGCATCCTGTTAAATTTGTCATTATGCTCTTCTCTAATCTTTTTAATTTCCTCTATTGTGTGTTTTGCGTTTTGGTTAATTTCCTTCCTAAGTTCTTGAAGAGTTTTGTATATTCATCGTTTGTATTCTCCATCAGGTCATTCCAAGAAATTTTCCTCCTCTGGGAAATTTCTAGATTCTTTATTTTGGGAACTTGCTGAATCCATCATAGATTGCCTCTTCATGTGATTTGATATTGACTATTGTCTCTGTGCCAGCAATAAGTTATTATATTTATTTATTTTATGTGTGCTTACTGTGTCCTAGCTTCTTGTTTTGTTTAGATATGCCCAAATAGGCTGCTCGTATGAGCTAGTTTGATTATTGGCACCTTTGAAGCTCTAATGTCCTATCACCAGGTCATTAGAGCTGTTTCTAGGTATGTAAGCTCAGGAGTCTGCCCACTCCTCCTGTATGGATTCAGCTCAGGGGCCTAGGTAGATGCCACCATGTGTGTGGTATAGGCTCTCATTTACTGTCCTAGATAGGCATGGGTGATTGGTGTAGGCACAAGCATGTGGCTGCAGCAGGGGGACACAATCTGAGCAAGGCAGGGGCCTGACGACTGCCCCCAAGTGTCCAGGAGGAAGGCGTGTCCCTGTTCTGTAGAGCGTGTAGGTGGGTGGGTTTTGCAGCCTGACTGTGAGCACCTAATGTTGTTGGCTGTAAAGACTGGGGTACACCTCTTATTCATGGGCCCCTATTGCAGGTGGCTAGGTGGCATGGGTGGAGCCACTAGTCCTCAGGCCCCTGATATAGGCAGGTGAAGACCTTGCTTAGTGGGCTGAACAGTGTCAAATGTCAAGAACCTGCCACTTCACAGCTGAAACAGTTGAAGTTAGAGTTCTGGTATATACCCTGTTGTACTGCAGTAATCAGGACCTACGCTGTTGAGATGGGCCCACACAAGGTTATGCAGGGGGAAAGGCACTCAAAGTCTGTGGATCCCTTATGCCTGTGCCTAGGCAAAGGAGCTGTGTCTACCTTGGGTTCCTGTCTTAGGGGAGCCAGCCATTTATTTTTTACCCCTGTTTGTTAATTTTTTCACTCTGCAAGGCAGGGAGAATGGCTCTGGGTGTGTAACGGATCCTACTTCTGGCCTGGGGGCTTGGCAATTGCTGAAGCCTGTCTAGGACCCAGTGCAGAGCAGGGAGCGGTGAGGTAAGTGGAAGAGAAGTTTTTCCCTAACAGGGCTGTTTATGATCTGCGTGGTAAGCTGTACACAATTACTTGTCTTTCGCCGGATAGAGGGCTGCTTCTCACTGGTTCTGGGTGGCCATGTATACTCTCTGGCACTGAGTCTCCCCCGGTATAGAAAATGTGCCTCTCAAGCACAGCTGTTTGCCTGCTTCACCGCTTACCCCTGAGCTGCTCAGACCTGAAGGGCTCAGGCTCTTGCTGGGTCAGGTCTGGGAACTCCTCGCTGCTTCCGAACTCACTGACCTGTTTTAATTTTCTTCAGCTTAAACTTGAACTTGCATATAAGCAAACTGATGATTTGTTCCACATTCGGTCACTGGCCTTCTTCTGACTGATGATATTTAGCTTCTCCATCATCTCTTTCCACTGATATAGTCTTGTGTATTCCATCAGCTGAGGTCTGCTTGTATAAAATCAAACCAAATCTGTTGCTGTCAAGTCAATTTTGACTTATAGTGACACTATAGGCTAGAGTAGGACTGCCTCATAGAGTTTCCAAGGGGTGGCTGGTGGATGTGAACTGCCAACCCTTTGGTTAGCAGCCAAGTTCTTAACTACTGCACCACCAGGGCTCTGTCCATGTGTATAGTCACTGTTTATGTTATTGAAAAAAGGTATTTCCAATGAATATGTCACAGATCTTGCAAAATTCTATCACGTGATGTCCGGCATTGCTTCTATCACCAAGTCCATATTTTCTAACTACTGGTCCTTCTTTGTTTCTGACTTTTGCATTCCAATCACCTATAATTATCAATGCATCTTGATTAAATATTTGATAAATTTGAGAATGCATAAGTTGGTAAAAATCTTTACTTTTTTCATCTTTGGCATGAGTGGTTGGTGCATAAATTTGAATAATAGTCATATTAACTGATCTTCGTTGTAGGTGTATGGGTAATGTATTATGGATAGCATTGCGAAGAATGGAAATTCCAGAACACTTAACTGTGCTCATGAGTAACCTGTACCTAGACCAAGAGGCAGTCGTTTGAACAGAACAAGAGGATACTGCATGGTTTAAAATCAGGAAAGGTGTGTGTCAGGGTTGTATCCTTTCACTATACTAATTCAATCTGTATGCTGAGAGAGTCATTCCTAAAACCGGACTATGTGAAGAGGACAGTGGCATCAGGATTGGAGGAAGGCTCATTAACAGCCCGTGATATGCAGATAACACAACCTTGCTTGTTGAAAGCCAAGAGGACTTGAAGTATTTACTGATGAAGATCAAAGACTACACAGCCTTCAGTATGGATTACGATTCAACATAAAGAAAACAAAAATCCTCACAACTGGACTAATAAGCAACATCGTGATAAACATAAAATATTGAAGTTGTCAAGGATTTCATTTTACTCGGATCCGCAATCAATGTCCATGGAAGCAGCAGTCAAGAAATCAAATGACGTATTGCATTGGGCAAATCTGCTGCAAAAGACCTCTTTAAAGTGTTAGAAAGCAAAGATGCCACTTTGAGGATTAAGGTGTGCCTGACCCAAGCCAGGGTGTTTTCAGTCGCCTCAAATGCATGTGAAAGCTGTATAATGAATAAGGAAGATCTAAGTAGAATTGATGATTTGAATTATGATGTTGGTGAAGAAGACTGACTATACCATGGACTGCCAGAAGAATGAACAAATCTGTCTTGGAAGATGTACAGCTAGAATGCTCCTTGGAAGCAAGGATGATGAGACTTTGTCTCATGTACTTTGGACATGTTATCAGGAGGGACCAGTCCCTGGAGAAGGACACCACACTTGGTGAAGTAGAGGATCATCAAAAAAAGTGAAGACCCTCCAGGAGATAGATTGACACACTGACTGCAACAATGAACTCAAACATAGCAACGATTGTGAGTACGGTACAGGACTGGGTAGTGTTTCCTTCTGTTGTACATAGGGTTGCTGTGAGTCAGAATTGACTCAGTGGCACCTAACAACAACAGCAACAGAGATGTTCAAACCTGGAGGTTGCCTTCAAGTTGGCCTGGCGGGTGTCGGCAAGGATTTTTCAGCAAATGCATCTCCTGAAATGAGTCTTGATAGAGCAGGCAGGAATTAGCCAGTGTTCTCTTGAGGGAGAAAAAGATGTCCCAGGCTTGATGAAAGACAGCCCTGCCTGTTGCAGGAAGGGATGGGGGAAAATGCAGGGGCCAGATATTCTGATTTCTGGCTAGATTAAGAGGTCAAAGAAAGTGTTAGTAGGATAGGAGGTAGTATAGTCCAGTGGTTAATAGATTTTGAAGTTAGAGGTGCCTGAGTTTGAATCCAAGCTCTGTTAATAATTGAAGGAGCCCTGGTGGTGCGGTGATTAAGTGCTCAGCCGCGAACCAAAAGGTTGGCCGCTCGAACCCACCAGATGCTCCACAGGAGAAAGATGTGGCAATCTGCTTCTGTAAAGATTACAACCTTGGAGAGCCATGGGGCCATTCTACTCTGTCCTATAGGGTCGCTATGAGTCGGAATCTACTCGAAGGCAATGGGTCAACTATTAATCAGCTGTGTGACCTTGAACAAGTCACTTAATCGCTTGGACTCTCAGTTACCTAATCTGTAAAACAGATAAAAATCCTCATAGGGAGTGGTGAGGATTACACACAGTGCTAAATGTAAAGTGCTTTGCTCAGTGTCTGGCACAAAGGAAGCACTTAATAAATGACAGAAGACAAGATTTCTTGGAAAATTGTTTTCTTCCTTTGTGATATCATTAAGAGACGGAATTAGGAAGAGAGGCTGAACATACCAGCTACTATCTTTTCCCCCTACTTTGTCTGAGAAATATAGCTCTCCCACTTCACAGAGCAGAAACAAAAGCCCACCTGCTACCTAGAAATGTCCATGGTAGAGTGAAGGAGTAGGAAAGCGAAGAGGGGAAAAGGTGGGAGAGAGAAACAAAGCAAGGAAACACTGGCTGAAGCATTAAACCAAAATTAAAAGCATAAAATTGAAATGAAGGACAAAAGGGGTGGAGGATTTTAGGGGAAAAAAAGCAACCTAAACAATCCAAAGGCAAAATACTCCTTTCCCTCTGACTTTTGGGGAGCTTTTATTAAGGCCCTCCTTAGGCAAGAAGACTGATTCTGCAGTTTTATTGTTTGAGATCTTAATGCCCCTTCAGAGGCATAAACAAGGTATGGCAGGTAAGGTGTGTGCCCTGGGCCCTGCCTGAGAAGGGGCGCTAATGAGCAGTTTCTATGGGCTGTCACAGTTGCCATGTTCGCAGTGAGAGATCTTTCAGCAATTTAAAACTAATTGCCATAGGCGCTACTTTTCGTAATATGTCCCTTCCCCTTGTGCATTTTCTTCGCAATGATTTGGGATTCTCAGTTAGCAAAACACTTGTCACACAGAGTATCTAATTTAAATCTCCCAACAACCCCATGATATCATGCTATCACGACCACATTGCTGTCTTCATTTTACAAGTGAAGAAGCCGTCTGAGAAACGCTCTTAGCAGTGGCAGAGTGAGGCATCGCCAACTGCTGTAATTAGAAGTGAATAAACATCATCCCACTCCAGAGCTTCCTAAGGAAATATTCGTCAGCTTGAGACATCAAATGGAGCACCCAGGCCAGATTCCTTATAGAGGGCAAATTCTTTTCATCAGAACAAGGAAGGTGGGAGGAAAACAAGTATATTCCCATCTGCTTGCTTTATATGGCTCTTTAAACACATCTGCTGCCAAAATTCTGCAGTAAAGGCAGTATATCCGAGAAGCATCAGGAGAGCACAAATGTTGGTGTGGATAAGCCCTTGACCACAAGTATGTGGGCTTGAAAAGCCTGTCTTGATCAGAAAGATCTAAAGATGGATCCACTTTGGCTGGCTTTCAGTGTGCTTTCTCAGCTCTAATTTATTTCTGTTAAAATATTTTTTAAATAATAATTTATGTCCTAAATAGTTTAAGAGATTCCCTTGATAAGGTCTTAAATACACCCTATGGAACAATCTACTGACAGGAGCAGGTAAAATAGGAGCCTTGTATGTGTGCACTGTGTCTGTTTTTTATTTCTGTGGCCTGCATTATATGTATTATTCAGAGCCTATTAAAGCACCCCAAATGTTTGTCTTATTTAATCCTCATGACAAATCTATGAGGTAAGAATTAACCAAAACAGTTGCTGTTGAGTTGATTCCAACTAATGGTGATCCCATGTGTGTCAGAGTAGAACTGTGCTCCATAGGGTTTTCAATGGCTGATTTTTCAGAAGTGGCTCACCAGGCTTTTCTTCTGAAGTGCCTCTGGGTGGTGAGAATTATTGTCTACATTTACAGATAAGGAAACAGGCTCAGAAAGGCTAAGTGACTTATTCAATGTCATAGAGTGAGTATGTGGCAGTGATAGAATTCAAAACCAGGTCTATGGACTCCAGAGCCTGTGTATTTTCCACTCCATCCATTACTTCTTAAGGGATTTAGCTCTTGGTTAGAAACTGTGTTATTCTCTAATTGTTTCTTGACTTCCTGCCTTATAGTCCACCACTTTTTCTATATAAGACATAATGATTAACTTTTAAATATAAAACTAACTTCTATTGAGAATGTTGCATTTGCTGTGCTGGGTAATTTTTATATACAATTTATGAAGTTGCTATCATTATTATCCCTTATTTGTTTACTCAGTTTATAGTAAGCATTTCATATAAAATAGAAGTACATCGAGTATAACTAGAAGCTGCCCAATTCCTTTCTTCTCCCCCAAAAGTAACCATTTTTAAAGGCTTTATGGATATTCTGCCAGATCTTTCTTAGCCTTGAAAAATACCTGTGTAATGGACAAGTACAAATATATAATTTGATTTTCATTTTACAGGTGAGGAAACAGATTCAGAGAGGTTGAGTGATCACCCAACATCAGACAACAGTGATAGAGCTGGGATCAGAACTCAGGTCTTAAAATGCCTGGACAACATTTAACCTAGTACCAGTCTAACTAGCCTTCATTCCCAAAAGATTCCTATCTCATTCTTTGAAAAACTGGAGTGGAATACAACATTGCTCTGGGTCAGTTTTTGGCTTGGCGCTACCATATATTCCTTGCTATCAGATGAACTGCTTAGGATATCCTGTGGACTTTAGTTTGTCTATTTAAGAAAGGAGCGTAAATATACCATCACCCTTCTTAGAGAGTAGTGGTGCTGTGAGGACTAATTAAATAATGCCTGCAGTTCACCGTGGGTACCTAGGAACATGGCACTATGCAGATGCAGAGGCTATTGAGTGAGCACACACTGTCCCCTCACACAAATATGGCCACACAACCTTCCTTGGAGAGGTGGATCTGTGGTTCTAGGGTTTCTTTCCAGCTGACTCATCTTGTGACCTTGAGAAAGTTCCTGGTCTCTCAGCACCTTTGTTTTACACTAGCCTATAAAACAGAGCTAATAATACTTTCTACCTTCTTCATCGACGTAAGGAAATTAACAGACAAATCCTTATGGTGTATTTCTACATATCTGTGACCCGAGTTCCAGCATCTGCAAGAGTCAGGTAAGATGATGGAACAATGATCTAGCTCACTTTAGACAGTCTGAAAAAGTGACTGTAGGAAAAGATGACACATTTTTAGCAGAACTGTGTTTCTCTAAGGAAGCTGAGTGTTTCTTAGATCCTCACTTTTGCAAAATTTTTCACCTCATGCCTTTGCTAAAATGCTTTGCTTTCCCTGAAATGTCCTCCCCCATCTCCTCTTGTGAAATTGTACCTGTCATTCAAGGCCCTATAGAAATGCCACATTTACATGAAATTTTCTCTACCGTTTCAAAAAAACACTATTTCTCTCTCTGAACATTTGGAACACTTTGCTTATACTTCTCTTAATCTCGTATTCTGCCAAATCACATTCTTCTGGCAGATTGTAAGTATATTGAAGGTAGGAATAATGTCTTATTTCTGTAATTCTCTAAGTTACTAACATAGCTCCTTACATGTAGTAGTTATCTAATAATTAATAGTTAGATTAATTATTGAATGAACAAATAAATGGATGGAATATTTGTAGAGAAAAAATGTAGCAATGAGGGTCTGCTAAAGATTAACAGTACAGAGTGCACTAAAGGATTTTTGCTGATCATCAGTGAATGGTTAAATTTCTATCCATTGAGATAAATTTTGTATCTTGATTGCAGTAGCGGTTATATGAATCTATACATATGATAAAATGGCATAGAATTACACGCTTACCTTGTATCAATGCCAATTTCCTGGTTTCAATATTGTACTATCGTTATGTGAGATATAACCACTGGAGGAAATTAGGTGAAGGGACCTCTCTGTACTATTTTTAAAACTTCCTGTGAATCTATAATTATTTCAAATAAAAGGTTTTTCTTTTTTTTAAAAAAAATATTCCTATCCATTGATTGATCCATTTATTCATCCATCCATCGTCATCCATCCTTTGCACAAATGCTACCTGAACATCTCCTAGTGTAGGATTTTGTGCATGGTGCGTCAGCAAAGAACTGCAAATCCTGAATACTTTAAGTGAACCCTTCCTGCTGTCTTCATGGCTTAGGTTTCTGGCAGAGTTAAGGCGGTGTGTTGAGTTGAGACACCTGGTTGCTGATCTGGGTTCTAACCCTTGCTAACTATGTAAACTTGCGCAAGTTGCCTAATAAATCTCAGTTGCAGTTTGTATGTAAAGTTAAATTGATAAAGAGGTAATCTCTTAATTAATTTAGCACCATAGTTCCTGCTTCGTCTGAGTCCTAGATATACTAGACATAAAGTGCAATGACAAATTGTAAGCATCTTATCATCTCCCAAAGCATTGTGAAATACATGTTGTTGTTAGGTGCCATCAAGTCGGTTCCAATTCATAGTGATCCTATGTACAGCAGAACAGAACACAGCCTGGTCCTGTGCCATCCTCACAATAGTTGCTATGTTTGAACCCATTGTTGCAGCCACTGTGTCAATCTATCTCATTGAAGGGCTTCCTCTTTTTTGCTGACCTTGCACTTTACCCAGCATGACGTCCTTCTCCAGAGACTGGTCCCTCCTGATATCATAGCCAAAGTACATAACATGAAGTCTAGCCATCCTCGCCTCTAAGGAGCATTCTGGCTGTACATACACATGTATAGGTGCATGAAATATACACGTATGTATAGGTACATATGTGTTGTTAGCTCCCATCAAGTCGACTCCACTCCAACTCATAGCGACCTCATGTACAACATAATGAAACATTGCTTGGTCCTGTGCCATTTTCATGACCATTGGTACGTTTGAGTCCATTGTTGCGGCCATTGCGTCAATCTATCTCATCAAGTGTTCCCCCACCTTCGATAGCCCTCCACTATACCAGACATGATGTATTTCTCCAGTGATTGGTTCCTCCTGATAATGTGTCCAAAGTAAGCTAGTTGAAGTCTCAGACAATATTCTGTGATCCATAGGGTTTTTACTGGTTAATTTTCAGAAGTAGATTACCAGGCCTTTCTTCCTAGTGTGTCTTAGTCTGAATGCTCCATTGAAAATGGTCCACCATGGATGACCCTGGTGGTATTTGAAATATCAGTGGCATAGCTTCCATCATCACGGCAACACATTAGCCACCACAATATGACAAACTGACAGATGGGTGGTGAATATACATACGTACATATACATTTGCAAACAACACCTTTTGGCACCTTAGATAGAAAAGTTCAGTATGTTCATTTACGACATTTGTTTGGGAAAAAAAAAGGCAATTCTTTGTTATAGATTTTTACAGCAAAAGCAAAAAAAAAAATCAAAATAATAAAATTCTAAACTTCACTATGAAACACCCACTATGTGCTTTTATGACATGACCTCTGCTGGTCATTATCATTGTACATAGTCAATGCTGTATACTTGTAATCAATGTGTATATTCCAGTTTGTGTTCTAATTTTATTTATAGGATTATTTTGAATAGACTTTTCTATGTTTAAAATTTTAATGGCAATATTATGTGTATGTATATACATTTTTGTATGTGAATATATATACACATAAAATACATAGAATTACATATATATTTATATATGTATTTATAGACATATAAAAATATATATATACCAGAATTTGTTTGATTATTTCCAAATTGTTGGTCATTTGAGTAATTTTCAATTCTAATTATTACACATGGCACTCATATAGCCTATTTTTAATCACTCACGGATTCCTACCCACCATCTAACACATTCTTGGCTTGGCTCCCTCTACTGTCAGTTGATATATACCCAAGGAATGCCAACTCATTTTATTATTAGCCTGAGCAAAGCACAATTAGGAAGGAACTACAAATGTTTTATTTTTAAAATCAGACTGTGCATTTCCAAGATGGTGTGGGAACTATTTCCGTTAGCGAGTTGTGGACTATTGCATCACAGCATTAATCTCTCAGGGAAGAGGAGTGACTACTTACTATAAGCCAGGGGCTTTATACATTTATCAGTATTTATTGAGAACCTCCAAGTTACCAGACTGTTGTAGGCACTAGGGACGTAGCAGAGGAAAAGCTATTAACCTTACCCTCAAGGAGCTAAGAGTTTGGTAGGGGATAAAGATGAGCAAACAGGTAATTACAATGTAGTGTGACAAGTGCTGCCACAGCTGTAAGTTTAGGGCTCTGAGCAAGCACAGGAGCAGCACTAGTCTTGTTGGGGGCCCTAGGAGGAAGTGCTGTAGAAACTGAGGCCTGGGACTGGTGACTGTTAGCCTGAAAATTATGGTGGAAGGAATTGCTGACTGCATAGGGAGTAGTGCATACAAAAGTCCAAATGAGATGGAGCATAGCTATTTTTTAGGTTTCAACAGAGCTTTCAGACTAGAAAGAAAGGCCTGGTGATCTACTTCTGAAAATCAGCCAATGAAAACTCTATGGATCACAATGGTCCAATCCTCCAACTGATCAAAGGGATGGCACAGGACAGAGCAGCATTTCATTCTGTTGTGCATGGGCCTTCATGACTTGGGGGCCAACTTGATAGCAACTAACAACAAAAACAAAGCTCAGCATAATTGAAGTACATTTTTGAGGTGTAGATGGAGATAAGGTGGAAAGGTAGGCTGCAGTCAGATTAGGAAGAGCCTTGTAAACCACATTAAACAGCTTGGACTTAAAATATCTGGGGGGGGGGGCAATGGAGAAGTCACTAGATTTTAAGCAGGAAAGTGCCATAATTAGGTTTGCTCTTGAGCCCGTTTTCTCTGGAATCAATGTGGAGAATGGTTTGGAGAGAGCAAAGGCTGAAAAGATGGAGGTTAGTTAGTAGCAGTAGTTTGGGAGAAACACAATGCTGCCCTGAACTAAGGCCGTAGTGATATAGACAGAGAAGTGGACACATTTGAGACACATCAAGGAGTAAAGGTGTGTGTCAGGGTTGTATCCTTTCACCGTACTTATTCAATCTGTATGCTGAGCAAATAGTCTGAGAAGCTGGACTAGATGAAGAGAAACATGGTATCAGAATTGGAGGAAGATGCATTAACAACCTGCGATATGCAGATGACATAACCTTGCTTACTGAAAGTGAAGAGGACTTGAAACACTTACTGATGAAGATCAAAGACTACAGCCTTCGGTATGGATTATACCTCAACATAAAGAGAACAAAAATCCTCGCAACTACCAATAAGCAACATCATGATAAACAGAGAAAAGTTTGAAGTTGTCAAGGATTTCGTTTCACTTGAATCCACAATCAATGCCCATGGAAGCAGCATTCGAGAAGTCAAACAACATATTGCATTGGGCAAACCTGCTGCAGAAGACCTCTTTAAAGTGTTAAAAAGCAAAGATGTCACTCTGAGGACTAAGGTGCGCCTGACCGAAGCCATGGTATTTTCAATCATCTCTTATGCTGGACAACGAATAAGACTGAAGAAGAATTGACATCTCTGAATTATGGTGTTGGTGAAGAATATTGAATATACCATGGACTACTAGAAGAATGAACAAATCTGTCTTGGAAGAAGTATGTTCCTTAGAAGCAAGGATGGCAAAACTTCATCTCACATATTTTGGACATGTTATCAGGAGGGACCCAGTCCCTGGAGAAGGACATCATGCTTGGTAAAGTAGAGGGTCATCAGAAAAGAGGAAGATCCTCAATGAGATGCATTGACACAGGAGCCAAAACAACGGGCTCAAACATAGCAACGATTGTGAGGATGGCACAGGACTGGGCAGTGTTTCATTCTGTTGGACATAAGGTCACTATGAGTCAGAACTGACTCGACAGCACCTACGAACAACAACAAGGAGTAAAACTGCCATGACTTAGTGATTGTTGGATGGGAGAGATGGAGACATTAGGGACCTCACCACAGTTACTGCCTCAGGCCCTTGGGAGGCTGGAAGAGCTATTACTCAGATGGAATACCACAGTAGTTAGTTTTGGGGGAAATGCTGAGTTCAGTTCTAGACATGATGAGTTAGAGGTACCAGTAGTGCATCCAAATGACATTGGATATATGATTCTGGAGCCCAGAGAAGAGAGTTAATCCGGACATGCACACAATATGCCATTTTATTTTCTTACCACCTTCTGAGGTAGCTATTATTCCATTCAACAAGGACACGGCTATACCTACCATAGCATACAACCTATGCAGAGTCAGCTCTCAGCCCCCTCGACACTTCCATCAAACTCTAACATTACATACAGCAATGTAACTCTTCTTGAGTCCCTTCACTAGGGGAGCAAAGTCAGCTTCTGTTACTGGCTTATTATAGCCAATATTTGTATAGTTGCAAAGGCCATCTGTATATTTTTAACGCTTAATTTAGGACCCATGTTCTGTCAAGGGTTGAATAAGGGAACAATGAAAAGACATATTTGAATCCAAGCCTAGCTTAAAAATCTGGGCTGTCTGACCACTACTTGTGTTTCTCTTGATACTACGTTCCGGGAGCGGTGTGGTCCAGTGGATGGAGCTGGGATAGGCAGATAGACTCAGCAGTAGGACTCACCACTTACTAGCCATGCGCCCTTAGCAAGTTACTCTGACTGTCAGATTTCTCATCTGGAAAGTGAGAATAACTATATTTGCCATGTGGTAGGACTGCAGATAAAAATTTTGTAAAGGCCCTGGCCTGGCATACAGTGGACCTCTCAATAAATGATAGCTATTATTATTAATAACGATTATCTTATTTAAGTTTTTAAAAAGAGGTTCTATAGTGCTGTAAAGTAAGTGTTTTCATTCTGTCTTTTGTACTGTCTTCTAGTTCCTAGATCTGTTCTAGCTACATCAATCCAGCCTGCTTCTTGGTAACAGTTATTTTAGACTAAGTATATTTTAAGTTTGTTCTCTTAATGAATTGCATGATTTTAAAAACTGACAGCTCTTTCATCTAATTTGCTGGCAGATTATGCAAGAAATAAATATTTTATTGGAATCCAAAAGCTGCTCAGCTTTTGCCTCTCTCTCTCTCTGTGTTCGCGTGTGGAGTAGGGATGAGGAGTGATGGTGGTCTTGGGGGCCCGGAAGTGGGAGTGGGTAATGTAGAGGAACAATTTTCCTTTGCTTTTGACTGAGGCCCAGATGGCATGTATTCTAAGGACTGTGTTCTTGCTACTCTTGATCTCCATGTTCTTACCTGTTTCTACACTGTCAGTGACTTCTTTTTTTTGTAGCGAATCTTGACCTTCTCTACCTCTTTCTTTTCCAGGATGTCTACCACAACCAGGGGTTTCCAGTAGAATCGTGGGCCAGATGGCCAAAGAGGGAAAACTGGGATTCAGCTGGACAACCTTAAGGGCAGAGGGGAGTGCCAGGGCTTCCTTCAGTGGGGCACGGAGGCAAGCAGGTGGGGGAGTGCCTGGCAATCCTGCTGAAGGCTCCAGTGGGACCTAGCTGGCTTGGCAGCGTTCCTTTTGTCTTTTCTCCAAAAGATGCTCCTGGGAGCCAACCAGAAACCTTTCTGTGTTCATTTTGTATCCTGGGAGCAAACATATAGCTTTGGCAAGGGAACACCAGTCTTATAATAATAATACAGTTCTCTGACATTAAAGTGCAAAAACGTTTTCCATGACAGCTTAAAATTAATCACCAGCCCTTGCTGCTATAGATACCTCTCCTTTATGCAGTGCCAGCTTTGGAACAACTGTTAAGGCAGCCACATGGCTTCCAGTGAAAGAGCATGAAGTCTGCAGAGACAATTCAGCAAAGCTGATTTTTCCCATACTTCTTTTGTCCTGGTGAGGATGTGCTTTCCACTAACAGAGTGCAAGATGGGTCTGGTAATTGATCATGGAGAGCAAGCCACAATCAGCTCTTATGGGTGGGATTATAAATGCATCTGGAGCTCTTAGTGACACTGATGAACCACAAGAGACTCCTGTTGTGCAACTGAGTGTTCCGTGAATTGTTCCTATGGTCTTTGAACTCACATTAAGGGAAAAAAAAGAAGCGTACACATATTACTTTATTCTGCAGATGGAAATTAATAAATAATCAAACAACTTCTATGCAGACAACTTCAAAGTAGAATTGTTCAACAGATATTTGTTTATTATATTATTTAAAATTTTCAGAAATATTAATTTGTGCTCATATAAAAAGTTCAAATTGTGAACAGGGAACGTGAAAATCCTTTTTCCTTCCTTGGGTCCCTCAGTCTCATCCTATAGAGGTAACCACTATAAACAATTTCCTGTATATGCTTCAAGAAATTGTTCTTGCACATACAAGGATGTGTGTGTGTGTTTGCACTATACAACTGACTTTTTTTAAATTTAATAATATATATTAGACACTTTCCATATCAGTGTGTAGAGATCTACTTTGTTCTTTTTAATGTTACACAGTATTCCTTGGTGTACCTTTATTTATTCAAGATTTTTTATTTGTTTTTGTTTTGCTGTTATAAACAATGCCACAAACCACGTATTTGTACTTATCTTCTTGCACGCTTGTGCAAGCTTATCTGTAAGGTAAATTTCTACAAGTAGATATTTATGTCAAAGGGTATGTGAAATTTAATTTGTGAAAGATATTGTGAAATTATTCTCCAAGTAGATAATAAACATATACCGAATGCTTTCTCCATGCCAAGAACTATGCTGGGTGCAAGGGATGGAGATGAAAAGGTCACAGTCCTTACCTTTGAGAAGCTCATAGGAGAGACACAAAATCCAGTAAATTATTATATTACAATGAGATAAGCACCATAAAAAGGGTTCTGTAGCACTTATTTTATTCTTACTGTGTTAGCTACTAGTTTTATTCTATCATTAGCATTACTAATTTTTTCTTGTGTTTTTCATTGCTAAGTCGTTTTTTTGGGCTATGATATGTTTCCCAGATTAACAAACAAATAAATAAATAAATAACCAAGGTGGACTTGGCAGAGACAGCATATGATTTAATCAATATTTGAGAATCTTCTAGGTCCAGACACTCTTGTGTACATTATGTCATTTGATCTTTGCGATGTAACAATTATACCAATTTTACTGATAAGGAAAGTGAGGCTAGAAGAGGACAAGGAATTTTCCCAAAGTCATACTGTTAATAAATATGTAATTAGTTTTTTGGGAAGATTTAGGGCTTTTTCTGCTAGCAGTTGTGCCACACCACACACACATTGTCTCCTAGGATTCTAAGCCACAGCCTCCCAATAACTGTTACATGCCGAGTGAGCAGAGAGGCACAGTGCTGACAGCTTAGGGACAGTGCCAATTATCGAAAAAAAACAAACATGAGGAAGGCCCACTACTTGCTCTTGGAAAACTCAGGGTTTAAAGGGAAGGAAAGATCTATGTAAATAACATTTATATACATATGAACCACATACTAATCATCAAAATTTACATCATTCTAAACCAATGCTGTGGTGCTGCGAGAAGAGGATGATTCACTCACATTAAGAAGATAGAAGTGGTTAGTCTGAAGGCAGAGAGGTGGTGCAGGAAGACAAGGGTAGATGGAAAGCCAGGCTGGTAGGAAAGCATGGATAGAAAGGCAGAGGCAAGGGACAGTGGTGCAGGGCACCTGGCATGATGGAATCTTGATGTGCATGAAGGCATGTGTGAGAAATAAGGCAGGAACTTTAAACTGGGCGCATATCATGAAGACGTTCAGGCCACAATAAGGCGCCTGAGCTTGTTTGTTAGTATTAAAGTTTTTATCGACAGGAAAGTGACACGAATTAATCTGTGTTGCAGAAAAATAAAAGCCAACAATAGGCGGGAAAAATTAGACTGAGGAGGACCTGGGGACAGGAATATCAATTAGGGGGCCATGGAGATTCAATTAAAGGGACTGATGGCTTGGACTGGGAAGATGGCCACAAAAATTGATTGGGTAGGAATGGATTTGAAAAGATGTTGTGGAGTTAGACTTGACAAGGTTTGCTCTAAAAGGTTTGTTGAAGGAACTTGTTAAAAAACCTGTTACCATCGAGTCGATTCCAACTCATAGTGACCCTATAGGACACAGTAGAACTGCCCCATAGGTTTTCCAAGGAGTGGCTGCTGGATTCTAACTGCTGACCTTTTGATTAGCAGCTGAGTTATTAACCACTGCACCATGAGGGTTCAAGGAAGGAGGGAGAAAATTTGAGATTTCTAGCCATGGGTGAGTGATTAGGCCATGAATAGAGATAGGAGATTGTGTTAGTCAGGGTTCTATAGAGAAATGGAATGAGTAATATGTGTGTGTGTGTGTTACTTTATATATATATATATATATTTAGAGAGAGTGAGAGAGGGAAAGATTTACTTTAAGGAATTGGCTCATGTGATTATGGGGCATAGCAAGTCCAAAATCTGTAGCTCAGGCAACAGGCTGGAGAATCCTGCTGGCTCATGGAATTGGGGGTGGCTGGAAAGTCCAAGATCCATAAGTCAGGAAGGGAAGAGTTCGGAGTGGAGAGAGAGTGAGTTTTGTCAAAGTATCTATTTATAGTCTGGAGGGGGATCACACCCTAAGAAAACTCCCCTTTCAACTGACTGATTATATTGCATTATGGAAAGTAATTACATCGCATTAGGTTACATTATGGAACAGCAACTAGTCTAGTGTTTGGCCAAGCCTCCAGGAACCATAGCCTAACCAAACTGATACATAAAATTAACCAGGGACACAGGAAGAAAAGCATTTGATGGGTGGCAATTATGAGTTCAGCTTTGGTATATGGAGTTTAGACATGCATGTGGGGACTATCTAGCAAGCAGCTGGAACACAGGCCTGGAGATTGGGAGAAATACGAGAGCTAGAGAGGTAGATTTAGGAGTCATCTCTAGAGGTTGTAGTTAAAGCTAAGGGAGATAACTTAGAAGGAGAAATCCAAGAATCAGATCTGGGGAGAAGGCCTAAATTTAAGGAATGATTAGAAGATGAAACTAAGGAAGAATACTAAAAACAGAGAGGTAGGGAGGGTGAAGGTAGTATGGAAACCGTGTGAAAAGAGTTTTAAGAAGAAGGGTGGTCAACAGTTTTGTATACTGCAGAAAATTTGAAAGGATAATGATTGAAGAGGCTGTTGAGTGTCGTATTTAGGAAACCTTTGAGATAATGATTTTACTAAAGTGGAACAGTCACGTATGTTGGAAGCCAAGTTGCAAGTGGGTTGAAGAGGAAACAAGAGGTGACTTAAGTTAATGCTTTCTCTTTCCTAAGGGAGGCTGGGAAGTAGGGTAGAACTGAGGTTATTTAGACAGTTCCTGCCTCATCAATTGTGATTGGCTCAGAAATAGGGCCAGGACAGATCTATGGTTGGGCACATCTGAGGATCCAGCTATGAGGAGCTGAGTCCAAGGTACAGAGCCTAAAGGGTATGGCATGTGCTCTACTGTAGTTCAAACAATGGTTCGCAGCATTTCTAAGAGGAGGTAAAAGCAGTCACTGTTGAGCCAAATCTAATTCATGGTGACTCCATGTGTGTCAGAGTAGCACTGTGTTCCATAAGCTCCATGTCTAATTTTTTTGGAAGTAGATTGCCAAACCTTTTTTCTGAGGTACCTCTGCATGAACCTATAACTTTTAGGTTAGCAGCCAAGCAGGTTAACTGTTTGCACGACACAGGGACTCCTAATGGTAAAAAGAAAGAAAAGAAAAAAAGAAAGGAGGTAGCTGGGTCATAATCTAACAAGCCAAGTACAACTGAAGGGAGAGTCTGGGGCAGCTGATAGAGTGCAGAAGGCATGCAGTGATCATCCTGACCAAGAAGACTTTCTGTAAGCAAGTGGAACCAGCACCAGGCTAGGGCTAATGGTCAGAACTCCAGGCTCTGGAAGAAAGTACAATCAAGAGTCGGTAGTATAGCAGGGACCAAAGCAGGGGCTCCATCCCAGTGACTGAGCCCAGGGATGTGGTAAGTGAGAGGTCAGTAGGGAAATCGACTGTGGGTGTGATTGGCAGCAGAAAATTCTCTAAGGGCATGAGAGCACAAAAGAGCACATAGACCTGGAGAAAATGAGGTGGGGTTGGGGGGTGATGTGGGAAAAGGGTAGGGGGCTGACAGTACATAACCATATAGGAAGACTTAGAGTCAAGCTAAAGAAGCTAAAACTTCAGGGCCTCTCACTTGCACTGACCCCTTCCAAGATCCTTTGGGGGCCCTATCAATGTGTTTACAGGTCATATGCTTCAGTAAAATGTTCAGAATTAAGACATTTTAACCATAATTTGTTAGGACTGCTGTCTCATTCCATTAGTCTTGCCCTTTGTCACATTTCCCCTTGTGTCAGTGGTACTGAATGGCCATGGGCATTTTTGGGAGCCAGCCAAGTAGAAGTTGATTTACAGATACATTTAATTTGTATTTAAATGGTTCACAGTCACTTCCATGTCTAATACAGGTATTGCTAGCTGTCTGGGTGTAGTGACACAAAGGTGTAGGTCTAGAGGGCTTATTGTGACCCAAATGTGTTCTACAACATTCAGCAAGCATAAGCATGAAGGGAGTGGAGGAGAAACAAGGCTTGAAATGTACAGAGTCAAAATCAAGTCTGTGGAAGATTCTTCCAAATTCTACAGCTCATATAGGAAAGAAATTTGGTAAAGGTGTTTCTAAATTTAACAACATCTCTAGAAATTTATATGATATTACCAACGAGTTGTGAAGCTGAAAGAATTATCAGTCAGTAAAAACATATTTCAAAGAACTGTGTTAGAATGATTTATCTTTCTACTCTCTTTATAAATTTTATTATAAAATCTTTATCATATAAAGATGTGATCAAAGACAATGCAATAAAAAATACAGACAAAATGTTTTGTAGAACTGTTATGGATTGAACTGTGCCCTTTCCCCAAATATGTGTTGTAAATCGTAAACCCCTACACCATGGATGTAACCCCATTTGGGAACAGGAATTTCTTTGTTATGTTAATGAGTCCACGTCAGTGTAGGGTGTATTTTAAACCAATCACCTTTGAAATATAAAAAGAGTAGATTAGGCATAGAGGAGGAAGTATAAATGGAGGGTAATGGTATATAAATCACCTCAAGATTGCCAAGGAATCCAAGAACAGAAGCTTAAAAGAGACAAGGACTTTCCCCAGAGTCAACAGAGAGAGAAAGCCTTCCCCTAGATTTGGCACCCTGAATTCAGACCTCTAGCGTCCTAAACTGTAAGAAAATAAATTTCTGTTTGTTAAAGCCACTCGCTTGTGGTATTTCTATGATAGCAGCACTAGATAAGTAAGACAAAAAGTATGTTATGCAGTGAATTAATAAAAATATTATGTTACCGTTTCTGGATTTTTTGTCAGCTTTTCTGGGTTTATCAACTTAAAAAAAATGCTATTTGTTGTAATTGATTATCTCATTTTGATTAAATATTCATTTTCAGACCTAACTTTAATTTTAGTTGTATACTTTTTATCTTAAGTGGGTGCCCCAAATTGTAAAAGCTTCAGACTCCATAAAATCTGAATCATTAGATCATTACATATTTAATGGACAATTGAGAAATAATGTTAGGACCAGGAATCTTGGTTGTGAAAGGATCTTTGTGTACCTAAACAAAGAACATCTAGATATTCAAATACATAGGCCCTAGTATCCGTAACCTCTTTACCTGATACTGCAGAAAGATGCAGGTGTACCATTCATCCTGCATAATAATGAACTACTGAGAATGAATTCTAAACTCTTTCAATAGGCAAATCTTTTGGAGCAAAGGTGTACTTTGCACAAGTGCCCAGTAAGTATTTGTTGACTTAAGGAAAGATGGTATGTAAATACTCTTTACCTAGGGGAAGCTGGTAGCTAGTGGATATAATCGTCATAGTTCCTAGACATTTTCTCCTGCTTTCTCATTATCTAGCCCCTTCTTACACTCAAATGGCCCAGAAAAAGAAATAATGTGTGTGTGTGTGTGTATGCACATGTGCATGCACATGTGTGGGAGGTCAGGGAGGAGACAGAGAGAGGCAGAAAACAAATGCTAAAAGTTGGTGAATCTGGGTGTAGAGTATATTGAAGTTTTGTGTTGCTCTGTAACTTTTCTCTAAATTTGAGATTATTTCAGAATAAAAATTAAAAATTCAAGATAGTAGACACTGGAACATCTCATACTCACAGAAATAATCAAGTCAAGAGAGAGAGATTGGAAAGTAAGGAGAGGGAAGTGACATACAATGGTCTAAGGTCCCCCCAAAATGACAGGAGATGGGATTGTAGACTCACCTGGAAGAATTGCGTTCTGGTAGGAAACAGGGCTCTTCCTTCCTTAAAAAGGTGTAAAGAGGAGACGGATACAGTTGCAGGTAGGTCTGTAGATTTAGTGGTGGGGAAGTGAGGAATTTTCTGTCTGGTGGCTTCTATTTCATAACTTAGAAGCGAGGCAAGGTTATTCACTGAGGATGAAGGGAGATATGGAGAAAGTATGAAATAGTTTTTGTGGTGAGTAGGATAGAAATCACATTAGATAAGCATAATAACCTTGTTGAGTGATCTTGAATGTCCATTTGACATTGATGATCAAGAATTGAAAGAACCAACAATCTGTCAACTCATGATTTTTCTCCAACCATGCCAGAGGCATTGGTGCAAGCTGAGACAGAGAAAAATGCTGGATTCATCAGGGTTGGAGCGACAGAGAAGAAGAAATGTGCTGGGGAGTTAGGATTTGAGAGAGAATGAATGTCATGATGAACCTTGGCGTCTGAGTAGAACATCACCTTTACACCCTATAGTTCTACAGTTGGATAACTTGATATTCGGGACCATCAATTAGAGACCAGACTTCCCAGACAACAGAAACAGTTAATAGAGAGTTTTCTTCCTTTTGAGACTTTGGAGGATGTTTGTATTCATACTTGGAATAAAAATAGTATGATTTCATTTCTCAAAATTATATAATTGTTTGTGTCTTTCTTAAAAAAGCTTGGAACATTTGCGAAGATAATATTATCCATCTTTATTTATCATTGAGTGAAGAATGTGAAATAATAGTTTTAAAGTGGAGAAACTGAGCATTGAGATAACTTGATTGACGTTACCAAGCAAACCACTTACAGAGATGGAAAAGAACCTGGGAATTCAGCTTTCTAGTTTCTACTTACAAGCTCACGTTTCCATGGAGAAAAATTCAGAGAACTCCAACGAAGCAGATGCTGAGCCCACATTCTATTCCTAAAGATACACGTGGACCATGTTCGTCAAGATATGCAAAGCTTTCAGAGAGCTAGGAATGATTTTGGTGGGGGCGTGAAAGACAAGATAATTTTAGCTCAGTTTTGGAAAGCATCCCATCCCACCTTGAGAAGTTGAATTCAGTGTCAGTCTGGTGTTTCCTTGATGGAGATTTTCTATAACACCATGCTCAGCCCACTCTCCATGCTCTACCCATGCAATCATCCCTTTTCACACACACTGTCCCCTCTTTCCTCTCCATTCTGGAAATCTGACCTAGTTGTGCCTTCAAGAGACCCTCTTCCAAAAAGGAAAAACTTGCCATAGTGATTTCTCTGTATAAATGTGACAATTACTCTCTATGCTTATTATTATAGGACAAACATCTACACTCCTCCTAGGGTGGGGTTGGAGGTTGGGCCCATTCAGTAGTATGCTAAAAATGTTTAACAACCAACTCTCATTAAAAAAAAAAAAAAAAGAAGTCCTGATTGGTACTGTTTGGCAATTTCCACGGTATGAACACTCCCACCATAGCTGATCGCAAGCTACCAACATGACATCATCAAACACTGAGTTGGTCAGAGATGTGCATAATTGGCTCTAGCAAGCTGATACAAGCTGACTCTAGCATACTACTGGTGTATTGGAGACATCTTATGTGCCGTGGCAGGTTCTCCTGGCCTCCCTTACCTCTTGGACACATAATTGCTTTTTCCACCACAGCTGCCACCACTGACTTCATACAGATTGTATCATTTCATCAACTAGGGCTGTCCAGATTCCTACCCTGAGTACCCTACTTAAAATTGCTATGAGTAGCAATTTTCCATTCCACCCTACCCAGTTCTATTTTTTTTATGGCACTTGTAACTTTCAAAAATACTAATAATTTACTTATTCATAAGATTTATTATTACCTGTCTCCCCCAAATAGAATGAAAACTCAAGATGATAGGGATCTTTTTTCTGACTGTTTTGTTTAATGACGTATCCAAAATCCTTTGAACAGTGCTCTGAACAGAGTAGGGGCTTACTAAAAATTTGCTGAATGAATGAATAAATGAATGAATGAGAGACCATGGATTCTACTGTCTCACTCCTTACCAAGCAGATAACTCAGACGAAGTAAATCTTGGCTGATTGATTGACTGATTTATTGACAGACATCTGAAAAGTTGGAGAGTGAGTTGTTGACAGTCAAAGTGGAAACAGACACGTTCATGTTAGAATGAAACTCTTTTAACTAAATAAGTGCATGATTCTTCAGGAAGGGAAATCCAGTGCCTTCTCACTATCAGAGTGTGGCAAACAGTTCTTATCCACAGTGTGATTAAAGCATTATCTGACCCACTCTAGGAATGGGAGAAAGAATTCATTAAGGTCTCATCAATTTAAATTTGTTTTCAGGAAGCAAAAATCAATCTGTCATCCTTAAAACTCATTTGGGCTTGCACATGGAACCGTTCAATCCTCCAGAATCCTCCTGCTGCTGAACTGATTAGATCTGGTAATTGGGAATGCTTGCTTCACACACAGCCCTGGTAGAATATCACGCCTGGCTTGAAAACAGGAGGAATAGAGGACCGCATGGGTCCTGTTTCGTTTTTTTGCAGATGGACATTCACTTTTGCCAGCACCATATGTTAAAAAGACTCTTTTCCCCATTTGATGGACTTTGGGCCCTTGTTGAAGATCAGGTGACCGTAGGTGGATGGATTTACATCTGGGTTCTTGATTCTGTTCCATTGGTCAATGTGTCTGTCGTTGTACCAGTACCAGGCAGTTTTGACTACCGTAGCTGTATAGTAGGTTCTGAGGTCAGGTAGTGCGAGTCCTCCTACTTTATTCTTCTTCTTTAATAGTGCTTTACTTATCAGTGACCACTTTCCCTTCCATATAAAGTAAATGATTAGTTTGCCATCTCTTTAAATAATGCTGTTGGTATTTGGATTGGGATTGCACTGTATTTGTAGATTGCTTTGGGTAGAACTGGCATTTTCACAATGTTAAGTGTACTTATCCACGAGCACGGTATGTTTTCAATTTATGTAGGTCTCTTTTGGTTTCTTGCAGTGGTGTGTTGTAGTTTTCTTTGTATTGGTATTTTACACCCCTGGTTAGATTTATTCATAAGTATTTTATTTTTTTAGGGGCTATTGTAAGTGTTATTGCTTTCCTGATTTCCTTTTCATTGTTCTCTTTATTGGTGTATAGGGATGCAACTGATTTTTGTATGTTTATCTTGTATCCTGCTACTCTGCTGAATGTTTCTATTAGTTCTAGTAGTTTTCTTGTGGAGTCTATTGGGTTTGCTATGTATAGTATCATATCATCCGCAAATAGGAACAGTTTTACCTCTTCCTTAGCAATTTGGATGCCCTTTATTTATTTTTCTTTCCTTATTGCTCTAGCTAGGACTTCCAGCACAATGTTAAATAGGAATGGTGTTAAAGGGCATCCTTGTCTTGTTCCTGTTCTCAAGGGGAATGTTTTCAGCCTCTCTCCATTAAGAATGATATTGTCTGTTGGTTTTATATAGATGCCCTTTATTATGTTGAGGAATTTCCACTCTACTATTTTATTGAGAATTTTTAATCAGAAATGTATGTTGGACTTTGTCAAATGCCTTTTCTGTGTTGATTGAGATGATCATGTGATTTTTTCCTTTTATTTTATTTATGTGGTGGATTACATTGGTTGATTTTCTATTGCTGAACCATCATTGCATACCTGGTATGAATTCTACTTGGTAGTGGTATATTATTATTATTATATGATGCTGAATTCTAGTGGCTAGAAGTTTGTTGAGAATTTTTGCATCTATATTCATGAGAGATATTGGTCTGTAATTTTCTTTTTTTGTGGTATCTTTGCCTGGTTTTAGTATCCAGGTTATCCTGGCTTTATAGAATGAATTTGGAAGTATTTCTTCCTTTTCTGTGTTCTGAAATAGTTTGAGTAGTACTGGCGTAAGCTCTTCCCTGAATGGTAGAATTCTCCAGTGAAGCCATCTGGGCCAGGGCTTTTTTTAATTGAGAGTTTTTAAAATTTTTTTATTATTACCTTTTCAATCTCTTCTCTTGTTATGAGTCTGTTCAGATTTTCAACATCATTTTGTGTTAGTTTGGGTAGGTAGTGTATTTCTAGAAATTTGTCCATTTCCTTTAGGTTTTCAAATTTCTTGGAGTATATTTTTTCGTAGTACTCTGTTATGATCCTTTGTATTTCAGTTGGGTCTGTCGTAAAGTCACTCATTTCGTTTCTTATTTGGGTTATTTGCATCTTCTCCTGTTTTTCTTTTGTCAGTTTGGCCAGTGGTTTGTTTTTGGTTTTGTTAATTCTACTGTTTTTCTATGCTCTATTTCATTTAATTGTGCTCCGATCTTTATTATTTCCTTTCTTCTGGTGGCTGTGGGCTTCTTTTGCTGTTCTCTTTCTATTTGGTCAAGTTGTGTATCTAATGTTTTGAATTTGTTCCTTTCTTCTTTTTTGATGTGTGCATCTATTGCTATAAATTGACCTCTGAGCACTGCCTTTGCTGTGTTCCAAAGGTTTTGGTATGATATGTTTTCATTCTCATTTGATTCTAGGAGTTTTTTGACTCCATCTTTGATTTTTTCTTTTACCCAGTGGTTTTTAAGCAGGGTGTTATTTAGTTTCCATGTAATTGATTTTTTTTCCTTACTCTTCCTGTTGTTAATTTCTACTTTGATGGACTTGTGATCAGGAAGATACTTTGTATTATCTCAACGGTTTGGATTTTGATGAGTGTTGCTTTGTGGCCTAAAACATGGTCTAGTCGAGAAGGTTCCATGTGCACTGGAAAAGACTGTATACTTTGCAGCTGTTGGGTGGAGTGTTCTATATATGTCTATGAGGTCAAGTTGGTTGATTTTGGCCTTTAGATCTTCTGCATGTTTTTGAGTTTCTTTCCAGATGTTTTGTTCTTTACTGAGAGTGGTGTATTGAAGTCTCCTACTATTATTGTGGACTCTCTTTTCAGCACCATTAGAGTTTGTTTTATGTATTTTGCAGCCCTGTCATTGGGTGCACAGATATTTATTATGGTTATGTCTTCATGAAGGAGCATCCCTTTGATCATCAGATAATGCCCTTGTTTGTCTTGCAACTGTTTTTCAATTATCTTCAGCAAAATTTTACTTGCGTGTGATATTAATGATATCGTTTGATAATTTTCACATTCTTTTGGGTCACCTGTCTTTGGAATGGGACAAATATGGCACAAAATAGACAAAAGATCCAAATGTGCAAACTAAAACCATAAAATTCTTAGAAGAAAATGCATGAGTAATGCTGTCAGGGTTAGCTTTTAACAATGGATTATCTAACATGATAACAAAAGCACAAACAGCAAAAGAAAAAATCAATAAATGGAATCTCATAAAAATGAAAAACTTGTTCACTAAAAGTGAAATGACGCCAAAAAAGTGAAAAGATAAGCTACTAACTAGGAGAATATCTTCAGAAACCATATATCAGATAAGAATCCAATAACTAAAATATATATAAACTTTCAACAACACCGGGTGCACAGATATTTATTATGGTTATATTCTCATGGTGAATAGTCTGTTTAATCATTATATAATGTCCTTCCTTGTCTTTTATGGTGGATTTTGTTTCAAAGTCTATTTTATGTGAGATTAGTATTGCCACTTCTGCTCTTTTTCAGTGGCTGTTTGCTGAATATATTTTTTCCATCCTTTGATTTTTAATGTATTTATGTCTTTGTTTCTAAAGTGTGCCTCTTGTAGATAGCATATTGATGGGTCCTGTTTTTTTATCCTTTCTGTCACTCTCCATCTCGTTATGGGTGCACTTAAACCATTTACTTTCAGTGTAATTATTGAGAGGTGTGAGTTTATTGCTGCCATTTTTTAGAGCTGATGTTTTCTTCATTCCTCTTACTTTTCTGCGCTGGATTCCTTTTGTTTGTGTTTTTGTTTGTTTCTCTTGTTTTTGTAGATTTTGTGTTACTGAAACTATGTTTTTCTACTTTATTTTGATTAATAGGTTTGTTAACTTTCTTTGTGGTTACCTCGAAATTTATTCCTACCTTCTTTCTTAAGTTTAAACCAGTCTTTTATTACTTGAGAACCCCTTGACTTCCTCTCCATTTGAAAGCTATGTACCTACATCATTTATTCCCTCTTTTATTGTCCTGACGTTGTTGTCATTTACTGATTGATGTCTCTGGTTTCCTGTTGTAAATTTTTTAGTTTTGTTTTATACTTAAGAGTTCATTATCTAGGTTGGTATCTGGCTGATGCTGTCTTATGTGCTAGATTCAGGTAGTTGTCTGATGTTGTTGGTTCTCTAACCAAAGGACTCCCTTTAATAATTCTTGTAAGTTTGGTTTGGTTTTTACATATTCCTTTAATTTCTGCTTATCTGGAAATGTCATAATTTTGCCATCATATTTGAGTGAGAGCTTTGCAAGATATATTATTCTTGGTTGGCAATCTTTTTCTTTCAAGTTTTTATAAATGTCATCCCATAGGGTCACTATGAGTTGGAATTGACTTAAAGGCAATGAGTTTGTTTTTTTTTTTTGGTATTGTCTTCTCCCCTGCATGCTTTCTGCCAAGTAATCAGACCTTAGTCTTATTGTTTTCCTTTGTATGTGACTTTTCGTTTCTCTTGAGCTGCTCTCAGGATCCTTTCTCCGTCTTTGGTTTAGTGAGTGTGGTTATGATATGTCTTGGTGTTTTTCTTTTGGATTTCTAATTGCTGTTTTGGTATGCTTTCTACTTGTTTATTTATTTTGACATTTTGTTCTTGTAATATTTTCCTGAATTCTTCTATTGTTTTGTCTGTCTTTTCCCTGATTTTGTCTGTATTTTCCATGATTTTGTCTATTTTTTCCTTATTTTTGTCTGTATTTTCCTTCATCCTTTGGAGAACCCTGAATATTAGAGTTTTGAATTCCCTATCAGGTTGGCCTTTTCTTATAGCAAAAAGTCATCTGGTGTTTCATTTTGGTTGCTTTCTGGGGCCATCTTGTCCTTTTTTTAAATATGTTTTGATATTATCTGTTGTCTCTGGGACATTCAGGAATTATTTTCTTTGTTTATTAATTGTAGATTTGATTGTTTCATCCTGTTTTTTTGTTCTATTTGGTTACATCTGGGCCCTCAGGCTGGTTGTGTTTTGTTGCTTGCTTGCCAGGTGCTCTGTCTCCTGCTGAGAGCTCCATGGAGTTACCTTCTCATGCTCCCTGCCTGCAGTTCTTGGTGGCTGAGGTCCAAGATGGCAAATCTGGGCAGCAGCCAGCTGGTATCTCTCTGGCCAAGCAACCATGATCTATTGGCAAGTGGTGGAGGCCTTGTACAGGGAGGAAAGGTCGGGGGTGGGAAAACGTGTATCCCTGGTTACTGGGTGCTTTGTCTCCTGTTGGGAGCTCCGTGATGTTGCCTTCCTGTACTCCCTGTCTGCATTCCTTGGTAACTATAGTCCACGATGGCAACTCTGGCCACGTTATCTGGTGGGGGACCTCCGCTCTGTAGCTCTTTTCATTCTCTGTTCTCTCTCAGTTTGTTATTCCATTTGGTGCTTGATCGAGTTCTTTATTCCTTCATTTGGTACTTGGGGTTCCAGGATTGATATTTGTATCTATTTTACCTAGCTTTTTGGGTCTTTGCTGCAGAGGGACGGCATGGTGCTTCTGTCTATAGCGACGTGTTGGCTCTGTATCCTACAGAGCACGGTTATATATATATTTGAGTTTCCCAGCAATCCTTGGAAAAGGTATTATAATTCTCATTTTTTAGATGAAGAAACTGATTTTCCAAGTTTTTGAGTGGTTTTACCAAGGTTACATAGCTAGTAAACTGCAAAGACAGTACTTAAACTCACACCCAGTTTCTCACTTGTACTCCCTGGTGTTTTGCACATATTATTTTAGAGAAAGGTTGGAAAAGGCCACCTACATAGTCGTGATATTCACTAACAATATCACAGGCCTCTCAGAATAATGGATAGCTGTTTATTTATTGCTCATGTAGTCATTCAACTATTATTTTGTGGCCTTTATGGTCTAAATAAGCAGATAATTATTACACAGTGTGATAACTGAAACTATGGAGAAACTACATCATTCAATGAGAGTAAATTGTGGGGGTATATCTAATCTAGTTTAGGGGGCAGTCAGAAAAACTTCCTGAAGTATTATCCAAACTGAGAGCTAAAGGACGAGTAAGAAATGACTGGACAGGTGAAGAGGCTATAGAAGAATATACCACGACACAGAGGCTAGAGAAAACAGGGAAGTTTCTAGAAACCAAAAATAATGTTGGGAGTTGACTCTTGGGTGAAAAGCAAAGTCCATACCTTAAATGACTTTGTAATCCAATTAAAATGGTTGGACTTTAGCCTGAGGGCAATGCAGAAGCCTCAGGGAAATTACATGATTAGATGTGCATCTTGGAAGATCACTCTGGCTGCAGTGTGAAAAATGGATTCGCCAGGGGCAGGCTAGAGGCAAAGAGAGCAGGTAGGAGGCTTCGTAGTAATCCAGGGAAAAGATACTGACTAGATGCAACCAGGGATGGAAAGAAGTGAACTGATTAGAGAGGGATTATTGTGGTAGAAGAGTTGCTGGGTGGTGCAAATGTTAACATATTTAGTTACTAACTGAAAGGTTGGAGGTTCAAGTACACCCAGAGGAACCAGGGAAGAAAGCCTTGAAAACCTGATGGAGCACAGTTTTACTCTGACTCACAGGGGGTCGTCATGAATTGGAGTCAACTCAGTGGCAACTGGTACCATGGTAGGACAGCTAGGACTTGATGATTGCTTTGATTTGGGCCTTAGAGGAATGAGAGAATAAAGGCCCCATTGACTGAGGCAGGGAATACTAGAGAAGGAACAGGCTTATGAGAGTGAGACAGGTCCAGGACAATGATGAGTTCAGGCTGGAATGTAATAATACCAGATAAATTTTATTTAGCACTTATAGTCATGTGCTGTACAAGTATTATGTCATTTAGTCTTCATAATAAAAACTCATATTTACTGGGCCTTAGTACCATATGCCAGGCAGCATGCCAAGAACTTTATATAAACTGACTTATTCACACAGTTACCTTATGAACTAAGCACTCTTACTATCCCCATTTTCCGGATGAGGACACTGAGGTTCAGAGTTATTAGGTAATTTATCCAAGCACTACAGCTAATAAATGACATAGCTATGACTAGAACCAAACAGCTTGAGGCCTTGTTTTTAAGTACTTGCTGATTTGCCTCCATGTTGAGTGTTTAGGGCCTGTGGAATATCCAAGACAATAGGTTCAGTGGGTAGCTGGAGTTATAAGACTGAAGCTCAGGGGAGAAGTTTGGGCTGGTAATATAGACTTGGCATTTATCAAGTTATACCAAACCAACAACCAAACCCATTGCCATTGAGTCAATTCTAACTCAGAGACCATGTAAGGACAGAGTAGAACTGCCCTACAAGATTTCCAAGGCTGTAAATCTGTACAGAAGCAGACTGCCACATCTTTCTCCTGTGGAGCAGATGGTGGGTTCAAACCACTGACCTTTCAGTTAGCAGCCGAGCACTTTAACCTCTAAGCAATCAGGGCTCCTTATCAGGTTGTAGATGGTGGTTAAAGCCACAGGACTGAAAGAGCTGCGCAGGTTAAGAAGAAAAGAGGGCTACAGACAAAACCCTGAAGAACCCCAACATTCACAAGGGCAGTAGAAAAAGAGTATCTAAAGTAGTGGTTGGAAAATATGACATGGAAATCTAAGGATCAGGGCTTTCTTTAGGGGGCTGTGGTCACATGGTTCCTGGGTGGCACAGACAGTTAAGCACTCAGCTGCTAACCAAAAAGTTGGCCGTTTGAGTCTACCCAGAGGCACCTCAGAAGAAAGCCCTGGTGATCAACTTCTGAAAAATCAGCCATTGAAAACCCTATGGAGCGCATTTCTACTCTGACACACATGGAGTCACCAAGAGTTGGCATTAACTCCACAGCAACTGGTTTGTTTGATTTTGTGGTCTCATGTGTCAGTGCTGTAGAGACCTTGATGATGAGGAGGTAAGAAGAAGATGGCTTCAGCACCATGGAGTTAACTTTTGCTAGTGCTATTTTGGTGGAGTGCTGAATGGGCTTCAGAAGTGAAAGGAAGTAAGGAATGGAAAGAGTGTGTCTTAGGCTGGGTTCTGTAGAGAAGCAAAACCAGTAAAGCATATAAATATATATAGAGAGAGATTTATATGCAGGAAACAGCTCACACTGTTGTAGAGGCTAGAACATCCCTAGTCCATGGATCAGGGTGGAGGCCTCACCCAATTCATGGAACCACAGATCAGCAGGTCGGAGAGCAGGGCTCCCGCTCACAGGCTGTGAAGGTTGACAGATTCCAAAATTGGCAGATTAGCTGACAGCTCAAGTCAGGAGAACCAGAGGTGAGACGACAGGAGGCAGCCGCAGGATCCAGAGACAGCAAACAGCCAGAACATCTGCTTATATTCAGATGCAGGCCACACCCCCAAGGAAATTCCCTTTCATCTGATTGGCTACTCACAGTATATTCAATCATGGGAGTGATCACATATAAACACTGAGAATCATGGCCTAGTCAAGTTGACATACAATCTTAATCATCACAGAGTGAGTGTAGCCCACTCTGACACTCTTTCAGGGATATTAAGTGTGAAAAAAAAGAGAAACAACATGCTAGTCTGAGGGGGGTATAGGGTAGGAAAAAAAAAAACAAAAACCAAACCCAATGCCATTGAGTCGATTCTGATTCATGGCAACCCCATGTGTTACAAAGTGGAATTGCTCCATAGTGTTTTCTTGGCTGTAATCCTATGGAAGCAGATCATTAGGCTTTCTTCTATGGTGCAGCTGGCTGGGTTCAAACCACCAACGTTTATGTTAGTAGCCAAGTACAAATTGTTTGCACCACCAGGGACTTTGATACGGGGTAGAAGAGGTGGCTTTTCTCCTCTCTCTCTCTCTTTTTTTTTTTTTTTAATGGAAGAGGCTTAATCACATTTAAATGCTGGTGGGAAGGAGTCGTATAGTGAAGTTGAAGATACAGGAGAGAGAGACTAGAGATGTACTAAGGTCTCTGAGTACATGGATGGCAAAGTGATAGAATCCAGAGTTCTGTTTCATTTTTTTTTAAACAAATATTCCTTGGGTGTCTACTTTGTGGAGTGTTGGGTCTTAGATAAGACACCTCTTTCACTGTGACTGAAGAGGAAGAGTAAGGAGCAGGGGCCACTGGTGAAAGGTTTAGACGCAGGGGTAGGAGGATGAGAGGCACGGCCTGAGGTCTGAGAAGTGAGGAGCAGAGGATGAACATGACCATGGTGCTAAAGGAGGTTTGAGGAGAATGGGCAATGGTTGAAATGGCCACTGTGGCAAACAGGAAACAGAAGGAATGCTGTGCTGTGTTGAGGGCCTGCTGAATGCTGGAGGCCGTGTCGCAGCACCAATTGGCTCATTTATGTGATAATCTTTAGCAGTGGTCAACAGTCTGGGTAATGGAGTGGAGGTGGACATTTAGTTTGAACTAAAGCTTCTCCTCTTCCCCACCCCCCACGTGGGAAGCAATAAATGGTGACAGGGCAAAGGAGTAGGGATATTGGCAAGAGAGTGGTTGAACTGATGGACCAGATGGGGTCTAGACTGTATGTGAAAGGAAGTGAAAATGGAAAGGGACTGATAGAAATTAGAAATTTTGAGGGATTAAAAGTCTAAGTAAATCAAAGAACAAGTGTAATGGGAATAACAAAGAAAGCACACTGTAGTAACTTAAAATCTGTCCACAAATTCTTTGACGTTTCCTTCAAAAGGTTGACCCTAATTGCCCTCCCCTCAAGTATAGGCTGGCCTTAGTATTTCCTTCTAATAGATAGAAAGTGGAAGTGGTGTCATAAAAGGCACCATGGCTTGCTGTTTGCTCTTTCTCTTGGGTTGCTTGTGTTAGGGGAATTTATTTGTCTTGACGACACTCAAGAATACTTATGGAGAAGTCCAGTAGTAGGAACTGAGGCCTCCTGCCAACAACCGACACTAACTTGCTAGGCGTGTAAGACAGCTACCTTGGAAGCAGATCCCTCCAGTTCTGGCAGACATCTTGACTGCAATCTCATGAGAGGCCCTGAGCCAGAACATCTTCCCTGGATTCTTCACTCTCAAACTATGTGGAACAATACATTTTTGTTATTTTAAGCTACCAAGTTTGGGGATAATTGGCTTTGCAACAATATAGGCACTGAAAATATAGAAGAATGAGATTGGATAGTGGAGTGCTTGAGTTCCAGATTTCAGAGATTGAACAGATGCGGGTTTACGGCAATGGATGTCTGAAGAGGACTGCAAGCAATGACACAGAAGCTGAGAATTTCAAGAAACTGAGAAGCTAAGATGTTGGCCAGGTTGTCTGAATATATAGTGAAATTACGCAAATGAAGGCAGAACTGAGCTCAAAGGAAGATTCTGAGCCACGGTCAATTTTTCCATGAGGAGGAATAACTGGGATTCAGATAGATGATGTCAATGAGAGGGACAGATGACATGAATAGGAGTCTTTACACAGAAATGAGAGAGTAAAGATTTGAAAGCAACACAAGAGAGTGAGGAGGACCCCAACCCCTCTATGGGTTCCAGGTCTTCATGGCATGGCAGGATGAGCAACCCCATTTGAGAGGGACTCAAGAGAGAGCTAGGTTTTAGTTAAATCCAAGAGCTGCAAATCCACTTAAGCAAGAAGCTGAGATGTAGATGCAGCAATGCATGTTAACAGGGCAATGAGGAATGCCAGATCAAAAAGCCAAACAAGTTGCTGTCCAGTGGATTCTGACTCACAGTAACCCTATAAGACAGAGTAGAACTGCCCCATGTGGTTTCCAAGGAGTGGCTGGTGGGTTTGAACTGTTGACCTTTTGGTTAGCAGTTGAGCTCTTAACCACTGCACCACCAGGGATCCATGGGGGCATGGACAATGCCAGAAGGAACAGTAAAAGGCTTGGGAAGAAAAATGTGTGTGTATGTGTGAAGAGGTGGGGGGAGGGAGCAGCATAGGGTAGTATGGTGGTAAATTATACCCAACATACATTGAAGAGAATTCACTCAAGGTTAATTGACTGGCTTGTGAGTTTTTCAGAATCTGTCTCCAGTCTCTGTCACAAGCACTAATTCAATTTATCACTAGTTCATGCCTATAATATGCACATTACTGGAGACTCACAAACACAGAGGCCCTGCATGTTGAACACAGCCTTTGGGTCACACTCATTCAAGACACTGAAATTATTTTTTTCAGCTAAGATTAAACTTGAGGTTTATCCTTTTCATATAAAATATTATTCTTGCAGAAGTACAATTTATTATCTGAATTTTTTGAAAGAATAGAGCATATAAAAATAGACTTCTAAAGGCTATTCTCCATTTTTACATATATGGATGATAAATACTTGTTGTTACTTGATTCGTGTCTTTTTTGAGTTAGTTATTCTTTTTATTTCTTATTTGTAAACAAAACAAAGCATGCTTTGTGTTCCAAGGGGTATTACACAGAAAATAATGCAGTGTTGGGGAATTCATTCAGGTTGGGTAGAGCAATCTGAATGAGAAACATTGTTTTAATATACAAATATATGCTTATGCAACAGGAATATTTTTGTGAGTTAGTTATAAAAGATGGTAATGTGAAGTTCTTTAAAAATTAATATAAGTGGTAGTTATATACATATGCAATATATTAAGTCATATATTATTTAAAGCATATTAAAAAATATAATCTCACGAAAGTTTCCCTAGGTGTCAGTGACAGTTCTGAAAATGAGTAGAAGATGTGATTGGTGGGAGAGGGGGAGGTTACTTAGTGTTCACTTAACATGTAGAAAGGAGCAGCAACTAAAGAGCCCATTGAGTGTTTTCTGAAACCCGAACAATGTAGCATTCTAGGATCTGTGACATCATTTTTAAAAAATAGCTGCTTTCACCAACAGATATCAGTTTATAATGAGAACGTTTTTTCATTTCTTTTGGGAAGAGGGAGGGGAAAGTTGGGGGAAGGAGTGACTAGTGACTAAGTGAGATAAATGTTCTAATTGTCCACCGTCTCCATGTAAGTAGAAATGTAACTGGCACCAAACTGGAAGGTCACGTGCACATTCTCTTATGAAAATATTAAGCAAATAGTCCAATCCATTGTTTTACTTTATCACTAGTAAATCATTAACATAGTAAATTTTATTATTAATTTACTTTTAACAAACTAAAAGCAAATAGCAAGAACAAGACAAAAATCTCAATGGCTGCTTCCATGATGACTTAGGATGATAAAGGTGTGGCCCTGAGGGACGTGACTGGGGCCAGGGCTGTGAGGTCACAGAAGTGCAGAAGTCCGGCACCCAGCCAGAGCCAGCCGCAGCAGAGGGCACATGGTGTGGTCTGCTTTCAGGGGTCCTCTGAGCTCCGTGCAGCCTCTAACACTCAGTCTGTGAAATTTTATTGCTCTCAGCGTCACGGAAAAGCCTTCTTACCGGTGGTGTGCTGAGAAAGGTTCAATAATTGGCTTTATGGAAACTTCCCAGGTATAGATGCTCCCACCATGGTTGATTTCAAGCTACTAACTTGGTGTCTCAGACATGGAATTGGGAAGAGATGTGCACAACTGACTCTGGCAGCCAGTGTAAACTAGTTCCCACTCTACCCACTAACATTCCCTTCCCATCAGATGAAACCTGCAGCTCCACCGGGGCTTTATTTATAAGGTGTGATTCCCTTCTAAATACAAATCTCCCTAGAAAGGCTGGGGGAGTTGTAGTTCCTTCCCTTGCTCCCTCCCTCCTTTCTTTCTTTCCTTCAGAATTTACTGAGGACAACTATATGCTGGACACTACGCCAGGGGCTCAGATACAAAGACAGGTCAGAATTCATCTCTGACAGTAGGAACCTATGGTCCAGCTGATGGAGACCAATATACGAATGCAATGAACTTTTACATATTCAGTGATACGAAGACTGCACAGAGCACAATGGGACTCAAAGGAGATAGTGGTTAATCCTTTTTTTTTAATTTGCTTTAGGTGAAAGTTTACAGAACAAATTAGTTTCTCATTAAATAACTAATACGCAAATTGTTTTGTGACATTGATTGCCAACCCCGTGATGTGTCAACACACTCCCCTTCTCGACCTTGAGTTCCCTACTTTAATTGATCCAGTTTTCCTGTCCCTTTCTGCCTTCTTGCCTTTGCTTTTGGGCTGGTGAGCCCGTTTAGTCTCATATACATGGTTGAACTGACAGTGGTTAATTCTATCCAGTATAGGAATGAGTATGTAAGGAAGGAAGCCCCAGTGGCGTAGTGGTTAAGCGCTATGGAAGCTAACCACAAGGTTGGCAGTTCGAATCCACCACACACTCCTTGGAAACTCTATGGGGCAGTTCTACTCTGTCCTTTAGGGTTGTTATGAGTCTGAATTGACTCGATGGCAACGGGTAAGGAAAGGCTTCAGGAAGGTGGTGATGCTTCAGTTGAATGATCAGAAGTGTCCATGTTTAAATTTGTGTTTAAGATTGAATTCATATAAAATGAAGGCCAAATAACAACAACAAAAACGACAGCTAACTTTCATTGAGCACATAGTGTATGCTAGACACTTTTTTAAACTCCATATATTATCTCACTTAATCATGACAGTAATTTGATGAAGTTGATACTTTTATTACATCTATTTTAGATGAGAAGAATGAGGCAAGAATGTAACTTGCCAAAGACCACAGAACTAGTAAAATGTGGAAGAGCCAAGATTTGCACTCAGGCAATCTGACTCGGGCCACAATCTCACACATTTGTAATATACTGCCTCACATAATGTCACAGTATGCTATACAACTGAAAGTTTTTCAGTAGTTCAAATAGGGAAAGTGGGGAGATGGCTTAAACCATTATATTTCCCAAAGTAGAATGGGTATGTACCCTCAAAAAACCCTGGGCCAGGGCATTAGCCTTATATTCACAGAGCAATCTGACGTCTTGTGTAAGCCCATCATTGAGCACATTAGCTTGACAACCATTCATTGCCTATAAGTGGAGTAGTAAATGTGCCATGAAGAAATTTTCTGTAACCAATTCCAGTAATAATTGAATTAGATACTTATTTAGTGCAGATTTCAACAGAGCGTCAATGTTAACTTCACGTTCAAGTGAACAAGACCGCTTTGCAGAGCTCAAATGATACCTCATTAAAATTGGCGTTGAGGATGTCCGCTGGCAGAGTTTTGGTTAAGCATGAGATTGGATTATCCTGATCTAGCAAACAAAACCTTGAAATTGCTAATGCCATTTTGTGCAACATACACAAACAGAGGTTCTCTGGCTTACTATTAAGGAAATCGAAATATAGAACAGTTTAAATAAAGAGATGAACCTGAGGCTATAGGGTCTTATTTTAAAACACAACATGTGTGAGTTAATTTAGCAAAATGTAATCTATCATATTAATTGATAATGTTAATTTAAATATTATTAGCTTTCTATTTTTGTTTGGGCATAACGAGTACATTTGTCTTGGTTTTATAGTTGTACAAGAGCCAAAAACATAAGGAGTTTGTCAGTTTTAAGTCAATATTGCAAATGCCAACTTCTTTCTCATTCTTTACTTAAAAGGTTTTAGTTTTTACAGTTTTCAATCATTGAAAGCTGGGATTTTGACACTTGGGTTACATAATTGTGGACATCCAGAGCATTTGCTCGTTTGTTCTTTTGAGGGCCTTCTCTGTCCCTAAAAGCAAACCTAACCAGTTGCCTTTGACTCATGGCAACCTCAGGTGTATCAAAGTAGAATTGTTCCATAGGGTTTTCAATGGCCGATTTTGGGAAAGTAATCACCAGGCCTTTCTTCTGAGGTGACTCAAACCTCCAATCTTCCATTAGCAGCCAAGTGCATTACCTGTTTGCACCACCCAAGGACTTCTTCTCTGTCCTTGTAGTTAGGTGGGGTCCAGTTGGTTCTGACTCATAGCGACCCTATGTACAATAGAACGAAACATTGCCTGGTTCTGCGCCATCCTCACAATCCTTACTATGTTTGATCCCATTGTTGCAGCCACTGTGTCAATCCATCTCATTGAGGGTCTTCCTCTTTTTCACTGACCCTCTACTTTACCAAGCATAATGTTCTTCTCAAGGGACTAGTCCCTCCTGATAACATGTGCAAAGTATGTGAGATGAAGTCTTGCCAACCTTGCTTCTAAGGAGCATTCTGGCTGTAGTTCTTCCAAGACAGATTTGTACATTCTTCTGGTATATTCAATATTCTTCACCAACACCATAATTCAAAGCCATCAATTCTTCTTCCATCTTCTTTATTCATTGTCCAGCTTATGCATGTATATGAGGTGATTGAAAACACCATGGCTTGTGTCAGGCGCATCGTAGTCCTTAAAGTGACATCTTTGCTTTTTAACACTTTAAAGAAGTCTTTTGCAGCAGATTTGCCCAATGGAATACATTGTTTGACTTGTTGACTGCTGTCAATCTTTTCCCTGTTCGTCATGATGTTGCTTATTGGTCCAGTTGTGAGGATTTTTGTTTTCTTTATGTTGAGGTATAATCCATACTGAAGGCTGTGGTCTTTGATCTTCATCGGTAAGTGCTTCAAGTCTTCTTCACTTTCAGTAAGCAAGGTTGTGTTATCTGCATATCTCAGGTTGTTAAGAGTCTTCCTCCAATCCAGATGCTGCGTTCTTCATATAGTACAGCTTCTCAGATTATTTGCTCAGCATATAGATTGAATAAGTATGGTGAAAGGATACAACCGTGACATACACCTTTTTTGACTTTAAATCACGTAGTATCCCCTTGTTCTGTTCAAACGACTGCCTATTGGCCTAAGTACCGGTTCTTCATGAGCACAGTTAGTGTTCTGGAATTCCCATTCTTCACATTGTTAACCATAATTCGTTATGATCCACACATCAAATGCCTTTGCATAGTCAATAAAACACAGGTAAACATCTTTCTCGTATTCTCTGCTTTCAGCCAAGATCCACCTGCCATCAGCAATGATATCGCTTGTTCCACATCCTCTTCTGAATCTGGCTTGAATTTCCAGCAGTTCACTGTCAAATGTACTGCTGCAACTGCTTTCGAATGCTCTTTAGCAAAATTTTACTTGTGTGTGATATTAATGATATTGTTTGATAATTCCTACATTATGTTGGATCACCTTTCTTTGGAATAGGCATAAATATGGATCTCTTCCAGTTGGCTGGCCAGGTAGCTGTCTTCCAAATTTCTTGGCATAAACGAGTGAGAACTTCCAGTGCTGCATCCATTTGTTGAAACATCTCAGTTTGTATTCCGTCAATTCCTGGGGCCTTGTTTTTGCCAATGCCTTCAGTGCAGCTTTGACCTCTTCCTTCAGTACCATCAGTTCTTGATTATCTGAAATGCTGAACTTTGACAAATTCTTTTTGGTACAGTGACTCTGTGTATTCCTTCCATCTTCTTTTGATGCTTCCTGTGTCATTTAATATTTTCCCTGTAGAATCCTTCAGTATTGCAGCTTGAGGCTTGAATTTTCTTTTTAGTTCTTTCAGCTTGAGAAATGCCTAGTGTCTTCTTCTCTCTTGGTTTTATAACTCTAGGTCTTTACACATTTCCTCGTACTACTTTACTTTGTCTTCCAGAGCTGCCCTTTGAAATCTTCTGTTCAGTACTTTTACTTCATTATTTCTTGCTTTCACTTTAGCTACTCTTTGCTAAAGAGCAAGTTTCAGAGTCTCTTCTGACTTCCATTTTGGTCTTTTCTTTTTTTCCTGTCCTTTTAATAACCTCTTGGTTTCTTCATGCATGGTGTCCTTGATGTCATTCCACAACTCGTCTGGTCTTCGGTCATTAGCGTTTACTGAGTCAAATCTATTCTTGAGATGGTCTCTAAATTCAGGTGGAATATACTCAAGTTCGTATTTTGGCTCTAGTGGACTTGTTCTAATTTTCTTCAGCTTTACCTGGAACTTGCGTATTAGCAATTGATGATCTATTCCACAGTTGGCCTCTGGTCTTGCTCTGACTGATGATATTGAACTTTTCCATTATCTCTTTCACAGATGTAGTCAATTCGATTCTTCTGTGTTCCATCTGGTGAAGTCCTCATGTATAGTTGCTGTTTATGTTGTTGAAAAGAGGTATTTGCAATGAAGAAGTTGTTGGTCTTGCAAAATTCTATCATGTGATCTCTGGCATTGTTTCTATCACCAAGGCCATATTCTCCAACCACTGTTCCTTCTTTGTTTCCAACTTTCGCATTCCAATCACCAGTAATTATCAATGGATCTTGATTTCATGTTTGATCAATTTCAGACTGCAGAAGTTGGTAAAAATTTTCAATTTCCTCATCTTGGGCATTACTGGTTGGTGCATAAATTTGAATAATAGTCATATTAACTCGTCTTCCTTGTAGGTGTATGGATATTATCGTATTACTGACAGCATTGTACTGTATTTCAGGATAAATCTTGAAATGTTCTTTTTGACGATGAATGCCATGCCATTCCTCTTCTATTTGTCAATCCTGGCAGGTAGACCATATGATTGTCTGATTTAAAATGGCCAATACCAGTTCATTTCAGCTCACTGATGTCCAGGATATCAATCTTTATGCGTTCCATCTCATTTTTGACAACTTCCAATTTTCCTAGATTCGTACTTTGTACATCCCACATTCTGATTATTAATGGATGTTTGCAGCTATTTCTTCTCATTTTTTTTTATTGTACTTTAGATGAAGATTTACTGAACAAATAGTTTCTCGCTAAACAGTTAGTACACATATTGTTTTATGGCAGTGGTTAACAACCCCGCAACATGTCAACACTGTCCTTACTCAACCTTGGGTTCCCTATCAGTAGCTTTCCTGTCCCCTCCTGGCTTCTAGTCCTTGTCCCTGGGCTGTTGTGCCCCATTAGTCTCATTTTGTTTTATGGGCCTGTCTAATCTTTGGCTGAAGGCTGTACCTCAGGAGTGACTTCATTACTGAGCTAAAAGGGTGTCTGGGGACCATACTCTCAGGGTTTCTCCAGTCTCTGTCAGGTCAGTAAGTCTGGTCTTTTTTTGTGAGTTAGAATTTTTTTCTACATTTTTCTCCAGCTCTGTCTAGGACCCTCTATTGTGATCCCTGTCAGAGCAGTTGGTGGTGGTAGCTGGGCACCATCTAGTTGTACTGGACTCAGTCTGGTGGAGGCAGTGGTAGTTGTGGTCCATTAGTCCTTTGGACTGATCTTTGTTTCTTCTCATTTTGAGTCGTGCCACATCAGCAAATGAAGATCCTGAAAAATTGACTCTATCCACGTCATTAAGGTTGACTCTACTTTGAGGAGGCATCTCTTCCCCAGTCATATTTTGAGTGCCTTCCAATCGAAAGGGCTCATTTTCTGGCACTACATCAGACAATGTTCTGCTGCTATTCATAAGGTTTTCACTGATTAATTTTTTCACAAGTAGACCACCAGGTCCTTCTTCCTAGTCTGTCTTGGTCTGGAAGCTCAACTGAAACCTGTCCACTGTGGGTGCCCCTGCTGGTATTTGAAATACTGGTGGCATAGCTTCTAGCATCACAGCAACACACAAGCCACCACAGTACGACAAACTGACAGACATATGGGCTCTCTGTCCCTAATGCTTATATATTACCCCTAAAGGCAATGGAGGATCCCTGGGTAGCACAAATGTTTAAGTACTCAGGTGCTAACCAAAAAGTTGGATGTTTGAACCCACCCAGGGGTGCCTCAGAAGAAAGCCTTGGTGATCTGCTTCTAAAAGGTCAGAGCCATGAAAACTCTATGGAGCACAGTTATACTCTGCACACATGGGGCACCATGAGTTGGAATCAGTGTTGCATCTAGGATATTGCACTGGCCTTGGGTGCATGGCACCACTGAGCAGTTTCTGTTAACCCAGTACAGCCCAATGTCCTTCCTCAAGCACAGGAACGTGTTAATTAAAAGACTAACGAGCTTGACTTGTATTTTTGAGCTGATGTTATGGTAAAGTTATCTAAAAGAGGGATGTCCTATGTTTAGACAGGGGCAGAATTCCAGTGCTTGCCCTAGGGACCATTTTCTGTAGATACGCCACTGGCTATACCGGGTTCATAGAAATGGCTCAGTGACGCCACAAACCCCAGCCTGGTGCAGTACCTGTCATACCTGCCATACGCTAGTTACACCTCTATTGACTCTGATGCAACTGGCCTGTAAAGGCAGTGGCTTTCAGTTTGCTATTGTGAGTTTGTAAGTAAAGCGCTTAGGAATGCATTTAGGCTATAAGCAACAAAGACTATTACTCACAGCCACCAGGGACTTTGGGAAAGCAAGTATTTTTTGTTGAGAGCAATGGTATCCTAAACAAAGTCAGTGTGTTGCTGCTAAGGATGAAGTGGAGATGGATATTGGGTAGGAAACTAGCAGAGCTTGCCCAAGTGAATGAGTAAAGGTAAGAAAAAGTCAAAACCATTCTTACATTTCTCTCTTATTAGTCCTTCCCCTCCCGTTATTCTTTTCTTGGCAACTTAAAGGCAGTGGTGTGCTGATAAATGTTTAACTTTTGGCTCTCTGGGGAGAAAAAGCCCTGTTTATAGCATTTGCCAATTTCCAAGGTGTAAATATTCTCTCTGTGATGGAATTCAAGCTACAAATATAATGTCACTGAACATGGAGTTTGGAAGAGATGTGCAGTAGTTCACCATCACATAGTATTCCTACCAGACAGATACAGTAGAAGTAAATAACCTCAAGAACACAGATACTAGTAAAACGTACCAAAATAATGAAGAAGCAGTGAATTTAGACATTTGTTTTTAATATAATTTATTAGTCTATAGAATTTAAGTTTTAATAAATGCCTGTGTTTAACAACTGACTTAAAAAATTCCTGAAGATTTAAAAATTGGCTCTCATGGGCAGGTATGAGCTGATTACAGCTCTGCTTTAAAAGAAAATAAAAGTGTAAACAAATACCCCTTACTCAACCTGAAAAAGACAAAGAACAATGTGCCAGAATGTCCATTTTCTTAAGAATTTTTTTCTGTTATTTTGCAATGATCCCTTCATCATTGTGAGGAAATGAAGAATCTCCAGGATCATTCCAGCTCTAGTATTCTTTTATTTTGTAAAAGATCCTAATAATAACTAGCAATTTCATGATGATTTACAATTTCTAAAAAGTTTCATATCATTCCAACTGTATTCAAAAAACCTTTATTAAATACCCATCAGGTGCCAGATACTATGGGAAATGGGGGATACAAATGGACATGATCTTCCCTTCATGGCACTTATATCTCAAGGAGGAGATGCACAGCAAACAGTCATTTAAGGAATTAATTATAGTAGCTCTAACTGCTAGTAGGAACAAGTATAGCCTGCTATGGGAGCATATAAAACAAGGAACTAATCTCATCCAAGGGAACAGGGAAGATTCATCTTGAGGAATGATATTTAAACTGGGACCCAAGACTAAGTAGGAGTTGGTTAGGCTAAGAGGTGATAGGAGGGCATTCTAAGCAGAGGAAAGAGCGTCTGATTTGATCTTCAAAGCAATGGATACAAGGCTCATAGAACAGTGGTTGGGAGTGTGGGTCCTGGAGTCAAATGGGATGGACTCGAAATCAATTTAACCTTAGGAAAGTTCCATCACTCTCTATGCCTCCATTTTTCCTCCTTAAAATGTGGATGATGCTAGTATGGATGACACACATACACACAAAAACCAAACCTATTGGCTTCGAGTTGATTCCAATTCATATAGTATGTGTGATACAAGAACAGAAAAAAACAAACAAACCTGTTGCCATGAAGTTAATTCCGACTCATGGTGATCCCATGTATTACAGAGCAGAACTGCTCCATAGGGTTTTCTTGGCTGTAATCTTTACCGAAAGGATTCCCTGGGTGGAGCAAACGGTTAAGTGCTGAACTACTAGCTGAAAGGTTGGAGGTTCAAACCCACCAAAAGATGCTTCAGAAGATAGGCCTGGTGATCTACTTCTAAAAGATCACAGCCTTGAAAACCTTATGGGATGTAGTTCTACTCTGTACAGATGGACTCGCTATGAATTGGAGCTGACTCACTAAGTAACAACAACAACTATATTTACGGAAGCAGCTTTCCAGGCCTTTCTTCCATGGTGCTGCTGGGTGGGTTCAAACAGTCAATCTTTAGGTTAGCAGGCGAGTGCAAACTGTTTGTGTCACCACAGAACGTATGATAGGGTTGTTAAAAGGATTAAAATGCTTAGCTGTAAAGTGTTCAGCTCAGTGCCTGGCACATAATGTTATAAATGCTCAAAAATATTAGATATCATTTATTTTTAGGATAACTCCTTATCATCTTCAAAATTTTTTGAAATGCTGCGTACAATGGCAAGTCTTTCCTGGTACCACTCCAACCTGAGTAAAATCGTTTTATCTCCCTTATGGGGAAGGAAGACCATCTGTTTCTAAAATCTGGATTCTCCATTTTGTGTTATTGAGAGCTTGGATTTTGTTCTAGTCTTTTCCTATAGGCCATTGGAAACCTATTATTTGAAAAAAGAAGTAAAATTAGATCTCTAGGGATGGGGGTGAGGATTAACAAAGCTGTGGGTAGGAATCATGAGGGCTTGGGGGAACTGGACCTGGCAAGGGGACACTGGCTGTCACAGGGTCTGGATCCACATCCCTGAACTCTCATGGCCTGGGAAGTGCCGGGGCCAGGAGAAGAACCACTCTGGGGCCATTGTTAAGTACCAAGAGCATTCGGGCACCCTGAGAGGACGCCTCTCTACAATCTCAAGAGATTCATAAGTCCTGTGTTAGCTCTCTGGAGTTGACCTTCAGCTCATGCCAGTCCCATGCACAACAGAATAAAATGTTACCAAGTCCTACACCATCCCCATGATGGGTTATGAATCAAACTGTTGTGATCCACAGAGTTTTCACTGTCTGATTTTCAGAAGTAGATCAGGCCTTTCTAGTCCATCTTAGTCCGGACGCCCCACTAAATCCTGTTCAGCATTATAGCAACATGCAAGCCTCCACTAACAGACAGGTGGTGGCTATGCATAAGGTACATGGACTTGAAATCAAACCTGGTTTCTTACACGGAAGGTGAGAATTCTATCACTGAACCACGACTGCTTAAAAGCCCCTACCAAAAAACCAAACAAACCCATTGCCATCGAGTTTTGAGTCTGACTCATGATGACCCTATAGGACAGAGTAGAACTGCCCCATAGAGTTTCCAAGGAGCAGCTGGTGGATTTGAACTGCTAACCTTTTGGTTAGCAGCTGAACTCTTAACCACTGCACCACCAGGGTTCCTAAAAGCCCCTAGAGGGATAGAAATCCAGCAGGATGGTAATGTGAAAGGTTGAGGGTTTGACAGAGAGAAGCTCTTGCACGTCTACTCCTGAGCCAGATTGAGATATTCTCATACACCCCAAAATAGGTACTTCAGGGACAGGATAGCATGTTTCACATTGACCACACCATTGTATTATGGATTCGTGTCTTATGCTTTCTCATGGTGAATAGCCCATAGTTAAAACACAGTAAAAACAGGAGAAGGAGTAGTGCTATCTAGAAGATTTGTTAGTGGATTGATTGAGAAAGCTATCTGTAAAAGTCTTCACTAGATTCAGGTCTTTGAGGACAAGTGTCAGGGCCAGATTAAGGCATGTGCGGGTCGTAAGCATTGATAATCTGTTGTGCCCCCTCCTCTGCTTACTCACACACTCGAACAGGATATGTGAGTTATATATATGTATATATATGTGTGTGTGTGTCTTAGCTATCCATGATGAAACTCCTGTTTAAATGCAACTATAAGTATTAGCGATTGAAAGCAAAAGTGACACATGCCATTTTAGCAGAATGGGATGAACTGGATTATAAATTTTTGGTGGATGTGGGTGTGATGGTTAAGATTGTGTGTCAGTTTGGCTGGGCCATGATCGTAAGTGGTTTGGCAGTTATGTAATGATGTAGTTTGGCAGCTATGTAATGATGTAATTGGGCAGTTATGTAATGATGTAGTCGTGTTCCAGTTTGTGATATAATGTGATCACCTCCATGATGTGATCTGATGTGATTAACCCATCAGTTGTAAGGGGAGTTTCCTTGGGGGTGTGGCCTGCATCCAATATATATGGATGTTTTGGCAAACCTTGCTGTTTTTTACTTGCTCTGAATCCTACCTGCGGCTTATTATCATCTAACCTCTTGTTCCTGGGACTTGAGCCAGTGGCCTGTCATATTGCCTGGTGATCTTGAGATCTATAGGCCTCTGCAGCCTGCGAGCCAGCAGCCTGCTGTCTTACCTTCTGATCTTGGATTGTCAGCCCCTGCAGCTGTGTGAGTTAGAAGAAGCCTCCAGCCTCCAGTCTCCAGTCCCATAGACTTTGGACTTGTCAGCCACTACAACCATGTGAGCCCTTTCCTTGAGACAAATCTCTTTCTCTCTTTATATATATGCCTCACTGGTGTTGTTTCTTTAGAGAACCCAGCCTAATATGGCAGGGTACTAAGATTTTTACCATATACCACATTTTCTACAAAAATAATATTCCGTGTATTTTATATGAAAAAAAATTAGTCAGTGAACTTACTTGTTTCAACAATTAATGTAAAATTCTGTTGATCTCCCACAATGAAAAATTGACTTTCACCAATTTTGCCTTAAATGGCTCCCTCATACTTCATTTTTGATGCTTGTTTCATAATAAATACTATAATTATAAATGAACAAATGAAAAGGTGTCATAAAAGAAAATGTAATGATCAAAAAACAAATATTTCAACAAATTATTTTATTTTTAGATAGAACTTTTATCTCTAACATGTTATAGTTTAAAACATTTCTTAGTATTTTTTGCTTTTACAAATTCTTCAATGATTTTGTCACAATTAAGCTGCTGAACAATATTTACTTCCATATATAATAAGGACAATGAATCGAGTTTTTCTTGAATCACTGTTGTAAGCTGACTGTTTGTGAATCTCTTTAGGGACAAAAATGAGCATTCTGTTGTGCAGTTTGTGATCATTAAAGTTAGGAAGATACCTAAAACAATCTCAATGTTGGGAAATACCTGTCGTATTTTACCTTCTATTATGGAATCATACATGACTACATGAGTAACATTTGTCTTTCCTGAATCTGTAAACTTAGTTCTCATGTAAGAATGAAACAGTCGTACTTCTTTGTAAAGGTCTGTCTTTAAGTCATCGAGGTAAGCCTGCACTAATTTCTTGGATGTCTTCATGTATTCTTCATCAGGTATATCCACATTGTTTAAGAAGGAAAAATCTATTTGAAAGAAATTCATACACTTTTGCCCTTCTTTTCATGCAAGATTCAAGTGTGTCAATGATAGTATAGGATGTGGTTACATGAAGCTGGTCTCTGGCGCTTGGTGATACTTCTGGAGCACTTCCGTCATTTACTTGTTTCTTTCTAAAGCTTCTGTGACAGTGAACTGCTTGCAAATCAGTATTTGGCAGTATTTGTTTTTAAAATTTTCTCTTAAAATATGTACATATCCTGTTAATGACTGGTAGAGATCTGTGCATGTCTTTACCTTCTGAATCTTGGAGAGCTTGACTCACCCAATGAAAATGCGGCAATGTATTATTCCATATAACCAACATAAATACATACTCTGGTGTTTGCATTTTGTTGGTGATGTTTTCAGCAGACATGGATGTACAAAATGGTTCTCTCAAAATGGATCAGAGACCTGTTATCTATTATATAATCCATATTTGCCCCATAACTCTTCATGTTGGATTCAGTTTCATACAGAGTGAATGTAGCAAGAGTTAAACTTAACAGCCCACCCCCACCTCTTGTTTATTAGAGAGAAATAATATACTCTCAACAGACGAGCTGAGATAAAGAATTTCAATTACATAGGATGGGACCTTAGGACACAGATGTCAATGAAGGTGTTGAAGTGGTAGGAGCCTCATAGCTTAAACAATTCTCGTGGCACCCTCTTGACCATGTGTGAACTTTATTTTTGGCCAGCACATTCTCTCACACTGGAGCTGGTATCAATTTCACTTAGTGCCCTGCTACTTCCCTTCCACTGTGGTGCTTGCTTTTCCTTGTGTCCTGTCTGCTTGGCATCTATGGGTCTTTGCTTTGGACAACTGATACCCCTGTTTTGTTGATGCCCTAAGCACGTGCTTACCTTGCTTATTGGGCAATCCGTCCCTGACAAGCCTTAACCTTTTCTGTGTATATCCTTTACACTTAGCATAATGCCTAGCATCTGTATTTGCTGAATAAAACCCTAGTTTAAGTTGGCATCGACTTGATGGCAATGGGTTTAGTTTTTTTGTTTTGTTTTTTTTAATAGCATTTGAGTCTGGTGATAGAGTGACTTGCTGAAGGTCACACATCTAGTAGTGGGGCTGTGTCTGAAACCCAGAGTCTCCATTTGTTGAGGCTTTGCTTTTGTCTGCAAACCCTTGAGTATGGATAGTGTCTTATGCTTTATGCTTTCCCATGGTGCCTGGTACTATGGATAACCCATAGTTCAAGCACAGTAAAAATAAGAGAAGCAATAGTGCTATCTAGAAGATTGGTTAGTGGATTGACTTGAGAAAGCTGTTTGTGTGGAGTCGAGAGCAGATAAACCTCCTCATCCAATTCTGGTTCCAGGGTAGCACCTACGACAATTCTCATTCATTCATTCCAAAGATATTTGAGAAGGGGAGTGCTTATGTGTCACATTTTTCTCTTAATAATTTTTTAGTTTTTTACGTTTATGCTTGGCAAGGTAGTGAAAAAACATGGGCTTTTTTCGTTCATTATTCACTCTCCTTCTGGCTATGGTCTCTTTCTATGCATTGAGAAAAAAAGTTTCCTAATAAAATGGAATTATGTTGTTTCAACATAAATCCTCTCAGTTAGGATTAGGTTCATCTGCATATACAGTAATCCCCACCCCCCCATCCGAAGTTTTCGTTACCCTTGGTTAACTTCAGTCCAAATATGTTAAATGAGTACTAGTGTGATGAAATCTCGAGTTGCCCTACTCTGTCATTCACATAACTTTTATTACGGTATTGTCTTAGTCATCTAGTGCTGCTCCAACAGAAATACCACAAGTGGATGATTTTAACAAAGAGAAATTTATTCTCTCACAGTCCAGTAGGCTACAAGTCCAAATTCAGGGTGCCAGCTCCAGGAAAAAGCTTTCTCTCTGTCATCTCTGGAAGAAGGTCCTTGTAATGCATCAGTCTTCCTTTGGTCTGGGAGCATCTCAGCACAGGAACCTCAGGCCCAAAGGACAAACTCTGCTCCCAGCACTGCTTTCTTGGTGGTATGAGGTTCCTATGTGTCTCTGCTCGTTTCTCTCTTTCATATCTCAAAAGAGATTGCATTAAGACACTGATCTTGTCAACCTCATCAGTATAACCTCATCACAGTGATAGAATTTACAACACATGAGGAGATCACGTATAATCTCATCATAGTATAGAGTTTACAACACATAAGGAAATCATGTCAGATAACACAATCATACAATACTGAGAATCATGACCCAGCCAAGCTGATAGATATTTTTGGGAGACACAACTCAATCCATGACAGGTATATTGTTATAATTATTCTATTTTATTATTATTAGTTGTTGTTAATCTCTTACAGTACCTAATTTATAAAATAACTTTATCATAGGTATGTATGTATAGGACAAAACATAGTATATATAGGGTTTGGTACTATCCTCAGTTTCAGGCACCCACAAAGGTGTTAGAAGGTATCCCCCACAGTTAAGGGGGAGGATTACTGTAGCAGAAACATCCTTCTCCCAACTTGACCCCCAGATAAGCAACTTCCAGAAACCAAACCTGTTGCCATCGAGACCCTATAGGACAGAGTAGAACTGTTCCATAAGGTATCTAAGGAGTGGCTGGTGGATTCGAACTGCTGACCTTTTGGTTAGCAGCCAAACTTTAACCACTAGGGCTCCAGATAAGCACCTTAAAAAAACAAAACAAAACCCATTGCCATTGAGTCTGATTCACTGTGACCCTATAGGACAGAGTAAAACTGCCCCATAGGGTTTCCAAGTTGTGCCTGATGAATTTGAACTGCTGACCTTTTGGTTAACAGCAGTAGCTCTTAACCACTAGCCACCATAAATTCCATTTCTTTATCATGTAAAAGACTACAGTTAGCCATTCCAGAGCTAGTGTGGCAGCCCCACCAACCTGGCAAAAAACAGCACTTCCGATTGTCCAGAGGAGAGCTCTAAGGAAAGGGTAACCACTCCACACACAGGGGTCTGCTGGGTGAAGAACGTGCTCTTGCTGGGATTTGGACCTGCATTCATTATCTTAATGATTCATGAGAGTTCTCCTATCTTTGGTTACTTCTGTTCTCTCATTTGGAATTAAGGCCCATCTCTTACTTCTCATACAAAATAAATGAAGATGAGTAAAACTAAACTTTTGGTGTGGCAAGTTCGAGGTCACAATATTTTGCAGAATGCCTATGATATACTCATCTAATAATTGGCTCTAGTAGAACTGAATTCGAATTTAAGGTGGTGGTTGGGGTGAGGGGTTGTGGAGGGCTATTGAAGTCAGAAGGCCTGGCTCATCCCTGGTACTGCCATTAGATACTTTGTGAAGCTGCGCTGTGTCTTCATCCTTAAAATGACATAAGAATGCCTACTTCACAGAACCATTGTAGCATTAAATTAGATAACAAATGAGAAACCCCTAACAGAGGGCCTGGCACACAGCAAAGACTCAGTAATTTTTTCCACTCAGAGGGGAGGAATGAGCAAGAATGGAAGGAGGATGTACACGGAGACATTAAAGTAGAAGTGGTTTTAAATAGGTCCTTACCAATTCAGCAGCAGAATTCAATTAAAACTCTTAGAAGAAAACAAGTACACCATTCATACCACCTAATTTCGTTCTACTTTAAGATCAATTCTGTTCAGCAGACAAAACTTATTTTTAAGATGTTACGTATAGAGGAGTTATTTTTCTTCAACCACCGAACTCTAAATAATTTTTCAAGATCAGAAATAATATTGAGGTCATTTTTTAGAAAATTGAATCTTAATAATAGTATTTCATTTTCCAAAAAGGAGACAGAAATATAAAGAATTTCAGAGATTACTGTCTTAGTTATCTAGTGCTGCAATAACAGAAATACCACAAGTGGATGGCTTTAACAAACAGAAAATTTATTTTCTCACAGTCCAGTAGGCTACAAGTCTAAATTCAGAGCATCAGTTCCAGGGGAAGGCTATCTCTCTCTGTTGGCTCTGGAGGAAGGTCTTTCTCATCAGTCTTCCCCTGGACTAGGAGCTTTTCCGCACAGGAACCCTGAGTCCAAAGGATGTGCTCTGTTCCGGGTGCTGCTTCCTTGGTGATATGAGGTACCCCCTCTCTCTGCTTGCTTCTCTCTTTTATGTCCCAAAAGAAATTGGCTCAAGATACAATCTAACCTTGTAGATTGAGTCCTGCCTGATTAACATAACTACCGCCTATCCCCCCGCATTAACATCATAGAGGCAGCATTTACAACACATAGGAAAATCACATCAGATGACAAAATGGCAGACAATCACACAATACTGGGAATCATGGCCTAGCCAAATTGATGCACATATTTTGGGAGGACACAATTTAATCCATGACAACTACATTACAGTGCTCTCCCCTTTCTCTCTCTCCTACCCCTAGATGTGTTGACTAAGCTTTGAAAGTATCTAGATCACAAACGTGCTAGCACAGGCCCTGCCATGAGCTCCCGTGGCAAATCCACCAGTGTTCCCAAAGCCAAGACATCCACTAGGGTGTCTGCCCAGAGGGACAGCTGTGCCGCCTCCACAACCAGCACTGCCAAGGCTACCTCCTGTCTCACCAGTGGGCCGGTGGAAAAGGGGCAGCAGGAGGAAGAATTCCAATGACAGTGCAGAAGCATCATTGCTACTGGGCCTGCAGATTGGAGCCTATGGACATTCAGGGAGCCTCATTTTCTTACACTCTATTGTCGCCTTGGATTTTTATCTGAAGATTGGAAAATTAAAATTTAATTCACAGAGTTGTGGGTATTAAACACGACTTGTGTCCAGGAGTCTAAAGCAGTGTTTCAGCATAGAGAGTGTTTGTTCATGCAATCTCCAGCCCCAACTGTGTATTCCATTGGCAAACATTATCAAAAGTCTGTAGTATTCTTAGGCAGTGGTGGTTTGGTGGTAGACTTCTTGCCTTCCATATAGAAGACCCAGGTTCGATTTCCGGCCAGTGCACCTCATGAGCAGCCACCACCATTGACCAGTGGAGGCTTGTGTATTGCTATGATGCTGAACAAGTTTCAGCAGTACTTCCAGACTAAGATGAATTAAGAAGAAAGACCTGGCAGTCAACTTCTGAAAATCAACCAATGAAAATCCTGTGGTCCAGTCTGCAGCCAGTCATGGGGATGGCACAGGATAGGGCAGCGTTTTGCTCCATTGTACAGGGGTCCCCATGAGTCACTGAAAACAATGTATAGTATTCTTGGCATGTTTATGTACATCACTTTATCTAATCCTCAGGGCTGGGACTACGGTGAGGGGAGCATGGCACTTGTCTCTTGTGCAAAATTCAAGAAGGTGACAAAAAATACTTCAGTAATGAAGACAAATGATGTTTCAATGCAATATTTTGAAAAATAAAATTTAATGCAAAGATTCTATGTTGGGAACATATCAAAATTTTAAAGAGTATCAGTATTAGTATAGTGATTTTTTTCTTTTGTCTCAGCCTCCTATTTGTCTGGGTATGGCATTGCTTACTAATCCCCTTATTATATCCTTGCGGTAGGCTTAGTGTCATTTTATAGAGGAAAGATTGCAACTCAGATGAGTTCAGTAATTTACTCATTATCACACGCCTAGCAAAAGGTAGAGAGGTTATTTAAATCCAGGGTTTTGGACTCCATTATCTGCTCTTTTCATAAAACTATAGCCACCCTTCAGGTTTGTTGGGATCCAGTGTCTTTAGGACCACAGCACTCTACTTTTATCAGATGATTTCTGTCATGGATTGAATTATGTCTCCCCAAAAATGTGTGTGTCAGTTTGGCTGGGCCATGATTCCTGGTAGTGTTTGATTTTCCCATGTGTTGTAAATCTTGCCTCTATGATGTTAATGAGGGAGGATGGAGGGCAGCTGTGTTAGTAAAGCAGGACTCAATCTCCAAGATGGGATTATGTCCTGAGGCAACCTCTTGAGATAGAGAAAAGTGAGCAGAGAGACTGGGGGACCCCATACCACCAAGAAAGCAGTGCCAGGAGTAGAGCATGTCCTTTGGACCTGGGGTCAATGCGCAGAGAAGCTCCTAGTCCGGGGGAACATTGCTGAGAAGGCTGACAGACAGAGGAAGCCTTCCCCTGGAGCTGGCGCCCTGAATTTGGACTTTTAGCCTACTTTACTGTGAAGAAATAAATTTCTCTTTGTTAAAGCCATCCAGTTGTGGTATTTCTGTTACAGCAGCACTAAATGACTAAGATAATTTCTTAATATGCGTTCCAGACAGCTGGTACCCTTCCCCTCCGAAATGACTGCTTTTCAGAGGTGGCAGAAGGAGATAATTTGTGGAGTGCCCTGAGGGTGTAAATAACCACATAAACCTGGAAATTGTCTTGTTCTGGGTGAGAAAAACATTTATTTCACTGTGAATAACAAACATGCTGAGAAAGAATTAGCCTGACTTTGAGACTTTCAAGCCATTTAACCCTTTTTAAGCTTCTCACTGATGGAATAGTTTTCTCAGGGCCAAAGGAAGACCATGGCATCAGTTAGTTAAAGTAAAAGCAAATTTAAGAATCAGTTCTGAGCACAAGGAGTAGGTGAAGATGTTTACAGACTCGGCTGTGGCTTTTTCACACGTTTTCTCTGAAATGAGCCTTTTGAAATTTGTGTTTTGTTGATAGCATAGCCCATAGACTGAAGGGAGAGGAGGAGGCTGGCGGAAGGGCAGTGGGAAGCCATCTGGATTTGCTTCAAGGCCGGCTTTCCCAGGTGCGGGGTGGAGTCTTTGGTACAGAATTGGTCTAGCATCTGGTCTAGACCCTGGGAGCACCACCCCTGCCTCCTGCCTTCATCACTGCACTCACACTGCCACCTATGGCATTCAGTAGGCAAGTCAGCCACATGCCTCTGCCCTTCTCATCTGCTGAGCCTTTGAGCAAAGTCATCTCCAGTGCATTGACAAGATTCTACCTGAGATGGCCTGTATTCATCACCATAACAAAGGCTTAATCCTTCCTTGGGCAATGGAAGATTTACTAAAAATCTGTTCTCACTCTACCAATCTCATCTAACCCAGCTAACCTTACCTCCCACCATAACAGATGCCCTTCACTTTGGTAGGCTAGTAAGACTCCATCCTCAAGTGCATTAAACAAGGAAACAGTTGTTGTCAAGTTGATTCTGACTCATAGTGACACCATGTGTGTCTGAGTAGAACTGTGCTCTGTAGGGTTTTCAAACACTGATTTTTTGGAAGTGGATTGGCAAGTCTTCCTCCTGAGACGTTTCTGAGCGGACTTGAATCTGCAAACTTTCAGTCAGCAGCCAAACCCGTTAACTGTTTGCACCACCCAGGACCCAGTGCATTTTTAAGCCGAAAACAAAAAAAACCAACCAAACAAAAACCTCAAACCCTGTTGCAATCCAGTCGATTCTGACTCATAGAGACCCTATAGGACAGAGTAGAACTGCCCCACAGGGCTTCCAAGGAGAGGCTGGTGGATTTGAACTGCTGACCCTTTGGTTAGCAGCCGAGCTCTTAACCACTGTGCTGCCAGGCCTCCTATCATAGTGGAAAGAGTGCAAATGTACTGCTACCTGCCATGATTGGGGAATGACTTACTTGAGTTTATAAAATGTACCTGCTATTTAAGAACACATCATTACTATATATGTGCTACAAATTTTCAAAGAAATAAGATTGAAGTTTACCGCACAGGATAACCACACAGCAGAGAGTCATATTTCTTTGCCATTGAGCAGGATTCCCCCTTAGAACTGTGCAGCATCACAGGGTCACTTAAACATCCTCAGAGGCTAGAACGGGAAAATAGTGATTTCAGGTTGACGAAGTGCTAAATACTCCAGTTTTTGCTGGGAACACATTTTAATAGTTTGGGCTAATAAGCCAGTAAATATTACCTGTGCATACCTCTAACAAAGTGCCTTTGACAACATTGTTCCTAGGGATTTAAGGCCCTGCTGAACTGGTGGGCTGGAACATTTCTGGTACATAGAAAGGTAGGTCGAGGGTCATATTTCACGTCAAGATTCTGTCTTTTAGATGACTCATATTACTGCCCTATGCCTGCTTTCATTTATCTATTTATAGAATGGTCCATTAAAGTACGTTTCCTTGCTTCCCAGAAAGTTGTAGAGGGTAATTTTGTCTGTAAAGTAGGCTGAGATATAGGCATTGGGTGAGTATATAGCTTTGCCTGTACTGTTCGTTTATTTGTTTTTTTACAGTAAGGCTAGTCTAAAATAAATCACCTTAGTTATTAACCTTAGACTTGAATGGCAAATTAGTAATAATGATGATCTAAGCCTAGAGTTTCGAACTCACAAAATCAACAGAGAGCCAAGTTAGTATTTCACAAAAATGTGGTTACAGGCTGTGTGTTTTAGAATCACTTCGAGAGGGTACATGATTTAAAATACATATATCTGGGTTCCCAGCCAAACCTGCTCAATCAGAATAGCTGGGTTAGGGCCTAAGAATCAGCCTGTAACAAGCTCCACTGATGAGTCTTATGCATACTAAAATTTTAGAACCACTGGTTTAGACCTTAGAAAACAAAATAGCATGAAGCCTGAAGGGCAATCCACATTCACAGGACATTAGACCATCCAATGCTGTAAAAGTCTCGGTTGCTTTCTTCTTTACACAATTCTTAAGCCTGAATGAAGTAAACTATTGAAAGAGTTCCATCCTCAGAGAGGAACATCTGTCTGAAAGAGCCCTAGACCGGGGCCAGGAGGTTCAGGTTTGCTTCCCAGCCCAGAGCTCTGTGCAAGTTGATAACTTTGGAGGTGGGGAAGGACCTTGTTAGCCCTCACCCATCCTTTAGAAGCCATCTCAGCCCTCACTTCCTCTGGGCAGCCTTCTCACTCATGATCTCAAAACTGGTGCTCCTTGCTCTTATTTGTTGCTCCTATTGCTGGTGTAGGAGTCCCTGGGTAGTTAAATACTAGACTACTAACTGAAAAGTTGGCAGACTGAATCCATCCAGTGGTGTCTCGGAAGACAGGCCTGGAGATCTGCTTCTGAAAGATCACAACCTTGAAAACCCTATGGAGTAGTTCTACTCTGTACATGCCATGAGTCAGAATTGACTCCACAACAACAACAATCACAGGTGTAGTTTTACATCAATTTGTGTGATTACTTGATTGTCTGTTTTCCCACCATGAGAGCAGGGACTTGTTTGTTTTTCCTGCCTTGTGTATCTCAGTACCTAGAACAATGAGTGGGACATCGTAGTCACTCAAGTATCTGATGAATTAATGAATGAGCAAGCGTAATATGAACACAGCATTGCATAAAGATAGTCTACACTTAATGAGTTTGCAAATTAGTTGGTGAGACTTGAGACACACAAGGAAGTGAGTAAATAAAGGAAGGATGTAATTAAGTAGTAAATTGTGGTTCTGTTTTTAAGCCTAAAGGAGTTGAGGGAAGGAGAGGTTCCTGTGGGTGGGAACAGTCAAGGAAAAATGGGTAGGTTTGGAGTGGAAGGGAGGATGCCAATTTAGGATGAGGAAACATCCTTAACTTGTGATTCATGTTGGATGGTTGGCCAAGAGTTAGCTAAAGAATCTGAACACATAAGCCCGGGGACGGCAGTATGCAGTGACGGTTAGGAATGGGCACAGGGGATCTAAAGTGAGGTGCCCAGGAGCTCACAGTTCCATAGGTCACTGCAATGGGGGGCCCAGAAAGTAACACCCTCCCCCTTGAAAATTTAGCAGACAGGCAGTGAAGGAGTATCTAACATGTCTCCCTATAGGAGGAGTCAGGGCAAGAGCCACACCCTGGCTGAGGGACTGGCAAAAGCAAGGCACGGCCTAGTCTAATAGGACTGAGGGCACAGGCAGAAACTGGGAGGACAGCTTTCTTCTTAAGAACTCAGAGGAAGGAGCCTTGCAAAATGAGAACAAGTGCTGAAAGGTGTGAGCGACATCTTGGTCATCCCTGAAACCCCACAAACACATGCAGTAGGAAGAGTTCTTCATGCTAAGGGGCTGGAGTCATTAAAGTAGTTTTTGCTCTTTTTGGCTCCGTCAGAGTGGACTCTGGAACTGGGGCAGGGCTGAACCTGCAGGGAGGGAGAGCAGCCAGACCAGCTTTGGGGAGGTGGGGGACAGGGGCAGAGGATGAGGTGCTAGAGAAGGCAGGTACAAGGTACAATGGGAACCAAGACTAAATATAGGTTAATGTTGAGGCCGAGTGTGGGAGGCCTGGAAAATCAAGTGGAGAAATTCTCCTATTTCACTTTCTTCCTCAAGTGGGGAGAAAGAAAATTCTTGCTTTAATATTTGAGCTTAAAATTCTCAGGGGAGAGAACTATCATTTTAACATAGACGTTGCTGGACTAACTTGCTTGTGAAGAAGTAGAAGCCTGGGCCAGGTGTGAGTCAGAGGGTCAGTTAATCAGCTCTGCAGAAGAAATAAGCAGAAATTTTTGGTTTGAGGAGTAAGAGAGCTTTGGAAGTCCTCTAGGGGAAAGGAGGTGCTGCAGTTTGGGTTTTTTGGAAAGCAGATTGTCTTAGTCACCTAGTACTGTCGTAACACAAATAACACAAGTAGATGCCTTTAAAGAACAGAAGTTTATTTTCTCATAGTTCAGGAGGTTGGAAGTTCAAATTCAGTGTGTGGCTCTAGGGGGAGGTCCTTCCTTGTCTTTCAGATTCTAGTAGCTGCAGCAATCCTTATGTTCCTGGGCTTGTGTATGCATCTGCCTCCATCGTCTGTCTTATTCTTCCCCCTGTGTGTGTCCCTGTGTCTATTCTGGTCTTTTTATAACTCAGAAGTGATTATGTTTAGGATCCACCCTACACCACTGGTATGACCGCCTCAACATAACAAGAAAACATTGCCATTGAGTTGTCATAGTGACCCTATAAGACAGAGTAGAACTGTCCCATAGGGTTTCCAAGCCTATAATCTTTACAGAAGCAGACCGCCACGTCTTTCTCCCATGGACCTTTAGGTAAGTAGCTGAGCACTTAACCACTGCACCACCAAGGCTCCTCAACATAACAAAAGAAACCCTATTTCCAAATAGGGTCATGTATACAGGCATAGGGGTTAGGGTTTCAACACATATTTTGGGGAGACACAATTCCATCCATAACACAGATCCTGAGACAGAGTTCAGGGGTCAAGATGTTTGTTAAGGAGGACCCTTGGGATCAAGACTGTGGAAGGAAGGAGGATTAACAGAGGGAGATGCTGAGCTTTGATGCAGACACAACAGCCTCAGGGGACCCTATGGGGCAGGTAGTCTGGAGCTGAAAGGACCTGTATGAATGGCTGAGTCTTTATACTCCCTTCTTTATCAGTCCCTGGATGTGGGTCTCCCCCAGAAGGGTGTGACTTTGGGTGAGGAGCCTCTGCAGCTGAAACAGACCCTGAAGAGGCTGGCAGCTGGAGGTTGTCTGCTCACAGCTTCCCAGCAGCTGGGGCAACAGATCCTTTCTTGAAGGGGATCTGGGCTGTGCATCTCCACATCCAGCACAGGACCTTAGGGCCTTTGGTCTAGAGCCTGATTAGAGGGGTTACCAGGGACATTTCCTCAGTAGAAGGAAGGACTGAAGATCAACAAGAACTGAATAGATTAACATTCAATTTTAGACTATGTGCAGTGGTCCATAAAATATTAAGCCACCATTCTTCTCATTCCCCTGTAGTCTCCTTGCTTCACAGAGCTGTGAGTCAGTGATTCTTTGAGGACTGACAACACTGAGGCAGTGTTTGTGGGACAAGATGGTACAGAAGATGACAGCACACATGGGCAAAATGCAGAGAGAGTTTTCTGCTAAGTCCTCTAAGCTGCAGGTGACTAGGAGAAACTTAAGCCTACCAGATCATCTCTCATTCCCACCCCAAGAATGCCTACAGGTGTTAGGATGGTCATTAGGTTTTATGCCGTATATGAGATGGGTGTTTGAGGTGATTTTACTTTATTGTAAAGGGCAAGGAAACTGTAGCAAGGTAGAAGACTTGAGGTGTCTTCTCAACAGTTATCTGAGTTATTGTGGTAGCCTTCTCTAAGAAGGCCCCCAAAGATTCTTGCCCACCTGTATTCAAATCTCTGTGCAGTCCCCTGAATAGACCTGAACAGAGCTGAGTAGAAGTGACCTGTGTAATCAGTAGAATATTACAGAAATGATGGTGTGTGGCTTCTGAGTCTAGGTCATAAAAGACACTGTGGCTTCCACCTTGTTTTCTCTTGGATTGCCCCCTCTGCGGAAACCATTTGTCATGTTGGAGGACGCTCAAGCTATCCTCTAGAGAGGTCCATGTGGCAAGGAACTGAGGTCAGCCAACAGTCAGCACCAACTTGCCAGCCATGTTACTGAGCTATCCTGAAGTCAGATCCTCTGGCCCCAGTCAAGCCTTCAATGACTGCAGCCCAGCTGTCACCTTGACTGCAACTTCATGAAAGACCCTGAGCCAGAAACAACCATCTGAGGTACTGCAGAGTTTTTGACCCACAAAAATGGGAGTGACAATAAATGCTAATTGTTGCTCTAAGCCATTAAGTTCTGGGATAATTTGTTACCAATCAAGTGATAACTAATAGATCATGCATTTAAAAAAATTTTTTAAACTGTACATTAGGTGAAAGTTTACAGAGCGAATTAGTTTTCCACTCAGTAGTCTGTACATAAAGTGTTCCATGATATTGGTTTCATTCGCTACAACGTGTCAGTACTCTCCCCATTTCTGCCCTAGATTTCACTGTTTCCTTTCAACCTGTTTTTTTCACCCCTTTCTCTCTTTCCATCTTTGCTTTTGGGCAAATATTGTCCTTTTGACCTCTTATAGTTGATTGTTCTGAGAAACATGTTTCTTTCAGTGTTATTGTTTATTTTATGGGCCTGTCTATGGTTTGGCTCAAAGGTGATCTCTGGGAATGGCTTCACTTCCAGTTCAGAAGAATGTCTTAGGACCACAGTCTTGGGGGTTCCCCCAGTAAGTCTGGTATTTTTTGTGAATTTGGTTTTTTCTTCTACACTTTTTCTCCCACTCTGTCTGGGACCCTCTGTTGTTATCCCAGTCAGAGCAGTCAGTAATGGTGACCGGGCACAATCTAGTTCTTCTGGTCTCCGGGTCTTATAGGCTGTGGTTCATGTGGTCCGTTAGTCCTTTGGACTAATTGCTCCCTTGAGTCTTTGGTTTTCTTCACTCTCCTGTTCTCTAGATGGTAAGAGACCAATGAATGTATCTTTTTTTTTTTCTTTTTTAAATTTTATTGTGGTTTAGGTGAAAGTTTACAGCTCAAGTTAATTTCTCATTCAAATATTTATACACATATTGTTTTGTGACAGTGGTTGCAATCCCTACAATGTGTCAGCACTCTCCCCCTTTCCCTTTCCATGTCAGTTTCCCTGTGTTCATTTGTCCTGTTCTCCTGTCCCTTCCTGCCTTCTTGTCTTGCTTTTGGGCAGGACTTGACCATTTGGTCTCGTATATTTGAGTGAACTAAGAAGCCCGTTCCTCATGTGTATTATTGTTTGTTTTATAGGCCTGTCTAATCTTTGTCTGAAAAGTGGGCTTCAGGAATGGTTTCAGTTCTGAGTTAGCAGAGTGTCTTGGGGGTTCCTCCAGTCTCTGTCAAACTAGTAAGTCTGGTCTTTTTTTGTGAATTTGAATTTTGTTCTACATTTTTTCCCACTCTGTCCAGGACTCCCTGTTGTAATCCTCGTCAGAGCTGTCGATGGTGGTAGCTGAGCACCATCTAGTTCTTCTGGTCTCAGGGTTATGTAGGCTATGGTTCATGTGGTCCATTAGTCCTTGGGTTTAATTGCTCCCTTGAGTCTTTGGTTTTATTCACTCTCCTTTGCTCCTGATGGTAAGAGACCAATACTTGTATCTTAAATCGCTGCTCACAAGCTTTAAAGACCCCAGATGCTACTCACCAAAGTAGTATGCAGAACTCTGTCTTTATGAACTATGTTGTGCCAATTTACATAGATGTTCCCCGAGCCTATGGTCCTTCGCCTTCAGACATTATGCTGTTAGTGAAAATCTTCTATTTTGGATGATCATCTCAAGTCTCCACCCTGCCTCCACTCACACATATTCATCAAAAGAGATAGAGAGTAATATGTTTCCTTTTCTCCCAGACTCTTCAAAGCAATACTTCAAGAAAACTTCTCAAATGTTGTTGTGTACTAAAGCAACCTAAAACCTGAATTCCAAATCCTTGAGTAATATATATTTCTAACAGAGACCAATCACAAGAAAAACAAAGGCATTGCTTATAAGCATAAAATATTCGTTCAACTTCCACCCATTTTTAAACTTTAACTTTATTTTTAAAAATTAAAAAAAACTAACACAAGTATAACACTCCAGTATTTTTACAACAGAATTTTTAAAGATATTATGAAATACAAAGTAAAATGTAAAATTTGTAAAACTTGAGAGTGATTATTCCATCCTGCTCGATTGTGAATGCATCACTGATTGGCACTTAGACCAACTGGACCACAAGTGGATTCAACCAATGAAAATGTCCTTGCTGGTCACACACCCAGTGGTGTTAACCCCAGCAATTGGTAACTAAGCTATAGTGGCAGTAGATGACAGGCTGTTGATGATGGAATAATAGACAAAAATGAATTATCCTTGGCTGGTAATTACTAATAAAATAATAAGGTCACACACATCCCCCAAAATATCTATAAATAGGGAGGAGGATGATAAAAGCAAAAAAAAAAAAAAAAAAAAGGAATCAAGTTATGCCAAAGGAACTAAGCAGATTATTTTGGAGAAGCAAAAATTGCCACATGTATGGCTTTTACCCAGGATAGTGTTAGCTCTGTCTAAAGCAGCTTCAAATGTTAAGGCTGGACTGTGAGAATGTATCCAAAGGCAGAACGGTTTGTTGAAGAAGAGTGGGTAAGACAAGGTAATATTGTCAGAAGACTGAAAAATGTCAATAGTCCAGCAGGGTCTAAACCAATGTGGTAGAACCCAAGTCAGGAATCTGCATCAGAGAAGTCCAAGAGGACTTCCACCAAAAAACTATGATTCAGAGGCAGAAAATCTATTTCCTGGGGGTAGGATTCCCAAATAATTTTGCTGGGGCTTTACCAACTCGGTCCCCAACTGGGTCCCTCGAAGCTGCTTCTTATCCAGTAGGTATGCTCCATGGTCTTATCTCTCCAAAGTCCAGGGTGACTCACCAAAGTTCAGGTGGAAGGCTGGGCATCCCTATGCTGCCCTTTTTTGGGTTGCTGACACAAAACCCTAACATTGCTGCTCTCTGGCCTCTGAAAACCCACTCTCAAAGAGGGTTGGAATGCTTTCCACCCAAGTGAAGGAGGCTTATCTCCAAGTGAGACAGTTCTTTCTGTCAACTTTAGGCAGTCTAGCCCCTAAGCTCTGGGATTTCTGGCTTTTTTCAAACTCTCAATGGTGGTCTTGACCTTTCAAAGATGCGACCCTCTTTGTCAGGGACTTAGAGCCAGTTCCCATGAACTGGGAAGAGAGCACACTGGGGAAATACTGCTCTTTACTGCACCAGTAACCCTCCTCCCCTGACTCAACTCCCAAAGTAAGGATCCAAGTCCTTCCTCTCTATCTCTTAAATAATTTATTTTATTTTTTGTTGCAATTGAGAATATACACAGTCAAACATACCAATTCAACAGTTTCTACATGCACAACTCAGGGACGATGATTATATTCTTCAAGTTGTGTAACCATTCTCACCCTTCTTTTCTGAGTTGTTCCTCCCCCATTAACATAAAATCACTGCCCTCTCATCTTCCCAGTCGCTGTTGTCAATTTGATCCCCTATAGATCTTAAAAAAGCATAATGCTCAAGGCAAATATTTTTTACTAGTTAAGCTAAACTACTGTTTGGTTTTAAGAAGACTTCAGGGGATATTTTTGATTTATGGTTTAAAGATTATCTCAGGACAATAGTTTCAGGGGTTCATTCAACCTTCATGGCTCCAGAAAGTCTAAAGTCCATTAAAATTTTAAAGTCTGTTCTACATATTCCCCCTTTTGATCAGGACTCTTCTGTAGAATCTTTGAGCAAACTGTTCAGTATAATGGTAGCCAGGTACCATCCAGTTTTCTGCTTTCATGGCACAGAAGACAGTTGTTCATGGAGGCAATTAGCTACACAACTATTTCCTCCTCCTATTTCTGATTCTCCTTCCTCTGTTGCTCCAAGCAAATAAAGACCAATTGTTGTATCCTGAATATGTGCTTTTAAACTTTTAAGACCCCAGGCACTATGCAACAAACTAAAAGGTAGAACAGAAGCACTAAACACAATGTTAGGCCAATTAACTGGGATGTCCCATGAAACCTTGACCCTAGATCTCCTAACTAAGTAACCAAATCCCAAAAGGTGCTTGCTTGTACATAAGCAGCCTCAGCAGCTATTCTTTTTTTTGTCATTGTTGTAAATATATGTATCATACAACTTTTACTAATTCAACTTTTTCCAGATGTATAACTTATTGACCACAATTACATCAATTGGCTGTGCAACTCTTAATTAATGTGATTTTTCCATCAACATAAACTGAAACTAAGTACTCTATAAATAATAACCTTCCCTTTTCCCCTCCCTCCCACCCCTGGTAACCACTAATAAATTTTGGTCATACAGTATTTGTCCTATGTCCAGGGATATGACCTCTGACTTCTAAGTTCCTTTTCAGTTTCTCTCAAGGGACATTTACCAAGGTGGACATCTCAGAGTTCTGAAGTGGGATTGAGGTTAGACTAAATCATGTTGCCAAGGTAGACTTACTTTTAGGGAAAGAATCTTCTTTTTTCTTTTTTCCTACAGGCTGCTTTCCAAAGCATTGTTTATAGTTCTTATATCTAAAGAAATGGAACTTACTGTCCTTAAGTCAGACCCTTGCAAAAGATTTAAATCTATGTTGGGAACTGTCTTAGGCTGGTTTCTCTAGATAAGCAAGGCTAGTAAAGTGTATGAATACATATACAGAGAAATTTATATCAAGGAAATGGCTCATGCGATTGTAGAGGCTAGAATGTCCCAAGTCCGTGGATCAGGAAAGAGGCCTTTCCTGATTCACGTTCTCGCAGGGGCTGGCGAACCTAAGATCAGCAGGTTGGAGATCAGGGCTCTTGTTTACAGGCTTTGAAGATTGACAAATCCTATGATCGACAGGTAAGCTGCTAGCTCAAGTCCCAAGAACTGGAGGTAAGATGAACAGGAGGCAGCTGCAGGATCCAGAGAAGGCAAAAGCCAGAACGTCCATTTATATACGGACGCAGATGACGTGACCAAGGAAACTCTCTTTCAACTGATTGGCTACTCACAGCAGATCCCATCATGGAGGTGATCACAAATAAACACTGAGAATCATGGCCAAGCCAAGGTGACACACAATCTTAACCACCACAGGAACTGTGGTTACAAGATAGAACATGTAGTTTGTAGTCTCATGTGGTCCGTAGACAAGTAAATGTACAGTTAGAACACAGGTCTGAATAAGGCATTTCTCTACTCAAGAAGCACGTAGTGGTCCCCAGGCTCCTTGGCAGAGTGTACAAGGCTTTTCAAGATCTGGCAAAACCTACCTACCCAAACTCTTTTTCTCCATCCACAAGCGGTTTGTCTCCACTTTGATTATGTTACTTCCTTGGCCTTGAATGACTTTCTTGTCTCCACCTGGTGAGCTTTTATTCATCCTTCAAGAGGCAGTTTACATGTCACTGCTCTTTTGACACTTCTCCAGACTCTCCCAGAGAGAGTTAGCTCCCTCTGTTTTGCTCCCATTATATTTTGTTCATACCTCATGTGATCGTGTTGTAATGATTTACTTAGATGTCTAGCCACCTCACCTCAATAGCCTGTGAGTTCCTCTAGGATGAGTTTTATTCATTTCTCCATTCTCAGCACAGAATAGTCAGTAAATGTTTGCTGAGTAAAATGAATGAATGAATGAATGAAAGAATTCTTCAGTAAAGGGGAAATTCTGGATATTCAGGTCTAGCATGGGTTTGTTAGGAGCCTAGAGCAGGCAATAGGAGAGGCTGAAGAAGTATCTTAAATAAGAATATAGAGGGATACCAAGTGAATTTTATTTTCTTAGTAATTTTGCCTTAGACTTGCTCTGCCTAAGGGGGAGTCTTATACAGGAAAGAATGCAATTGGAATCAATCTTTGATCATTGATCCCTTATGGGTATTTCTTAGGAAGCTCATTTATCACATGGCCCAAATCTTGATTTAGGTGGTGATCAGATTTTGATTTCCAAATTTACTGTATAATTTATTCAATTCTAATACAGTAAAGAAACCCTAGTGCTGTAGTTGTTAAAGCGATCGACTGCTAACCAAAAGGTCAGCAGTTCAAATGTAGCAGGTACTTCTTGGAAACCCTATGGGGCAGTCTACTCTGTCCTGTAGGGTCACTGTGAGTCGTAATCAACCCGACAGCAATGGGTTTGGTTGGTTTTTAATGACACCTTACAATTATATAGTATCTTTCATCTTCAAACTTCAAACATTTTCTAAATATTAATAGACATGAGTAGACATAGGGGTTTGATGGTATTGAATCTTTTTCTTTGCTGGGTAAGGATATGATACAGTCAGGTAACTTGCCAAGAAGCTGTACGTATTATATAAAAAAACAAAAAACCTTTTTATTATGGGAATTTTTTATTGTGCTTTAGGTGAAATTCATAGCTCAAGTTAATTTCTCATTCAAAAATTTACACACATATTGTTTTGTGACATTAGTTGCAATCCCCACAATGTGACAGCATGTGCCTCCTTTTCACCTCTGTTTCCCTGTGTCCATTCATCCACTTCCTGTCTCTTCCTGCCTTCTCATCCTGCTTTTGGACAGGAGCTTCCCATTTGGTCTCGTATATTTGCTTGGAATAAGAAGCACGTCCCTCTCGTGTGTTATTTTTTGTTTTATAGGCCCGTCTAATCTTTGTCTGAAAAGTGGACTTCAGGAATGATTTCAGTTCTGGGTTAGCAGAGTGTCTGGAGACTGTAGTTTTGGGTGCTCCTCCAGTCTCTGTCAGACCAGTAAGTCTGGTCTTTTTACATAAATTTGAATTCTGTTCTACATTTTTCTCCTGCTCTGTCCAGGACTCTCTGTTGTCATCCCTGTCAGGGCAGTCATTGGCGGCATCTGGGCACCATCTAATTCTTCTGGTCTCAGGCTGGTGGAGTCTCTGGTTTATCTGGTCCTTTAGTCCTTTGGGCTAATATTTTCTTTATGTCCTTGGTTTTCTTCATTCTCCTTTTCTCCAGGTGGGATGGGACCAATAGATGTATCTTTAGATGGCTGCTTACAAGCTTTAAGACCCCAGACGCTACTCACCAAAGTGGGATGTAGAACATTTTCTTTATAAACTATTTTATGCCAATTGATCCAGATGTCCCCTGAGACTATGGTCTCCAGGCCCCAGCCCCAGCTACTTGGTCCCTCAAATTGTTTGGATGTGTCTAGGAAACTTCTATGCTTTTGCTTTGATCCAGTTGTGCTAACTTCCCCTATATTGTGTGTTGTCCTTCCTTTCACCAAAGTTGACACTTGTGTGCTTTCTAGTTAGTGATTTCCTCCACCCCCATAACTATCAAAGAATGCTTTTTTCTGTGTGTAAACCTTTTCTTGAGTTCTTGTAATAGTGGTCTCCTACAATATTTGTCCTTTTGTAACTGACTAATTTCATTCAGTATAATGCCCTCCAGATTCATTCATGTTGTGAGATGTTTCCTGAATTCATCATTGTTCTTTATCATTGCATAATATTCCATGCTGTGTATTACCATAGTTTGTTTATCCATTCATCTGTTGATGAGCATTTAGGTTTGTTTCCATATTTTTGCAATTGTGAATAGTGCTGTAGTGAATATGGGTGTGCATGTGTCTATTCGTGTGGTGGCTCTTATTTCTCTACAGTATATATTCCTACGAGTGGGACTGCTGGATTGTATGGTATTTCTATTTCTAGCTTTTTATGGAAGCACCATATTGTTTTCCAAAATGGTTGTACCATTTTACATTCCCACCAGCAGTGCATAAGAGTTCCAATCTCCCCACAACCTCTCCAACGTTTGTTATTTTGTGTTTTTTGGATTAGTGCCAGTATTGTCGGGGTGAGATGGTATCTTAATGTAGTTTTGATTTGAATTTCTCTAATGGCTAATGATCTCAAGCATTTCCTCATGTGTCTGTTAGCTGCCTAAATGTCTTCTTTGGTGAAGTGTCTGTTCATATCCCTTGCCCATTTTTTAATTGGATTATGTGTCTTTTTGTTGTTGAGATGTTGCAGTATTTTGTAGATTTTAGAGATTAGACTCTTAAAGTATATGTCACAGCCAAAATTTTTTTCCCAGACTGTAGATTGTTTTTTATTCTTTTGATGAAGTCTTTTGATGAGCATAAGTGTTTGATTTTTAGGAGCCCTCAGTTATCTAGTTTCTCTTCTGGTGTTTGTGCATTGTTAGTTATGGTTTATATCATATTTATGCCATATATTAGGGCCCCTAGCATTGTCCCTATTTTTTCTTCCATGATCTTTATTGTTTTAGATTTTGTATTTAGATCTTTGATCCATTTTGAGTTAGTTTTAGTGTATGGTGTGAGATATGGGTCCTGTTTCATTTTTTCACAGATGGATATCCAATTGTATCAGCACCATTTGTTAAAGAGACTTTTTTCCGCATTTAATGGACTTTGAATCTTTGTCAAATATCAGCTGCTCATAGATGGATGGGTTTACATCTGGGTTCTCAATTCTGTTCCATTGGTCTATGTGTCTGTTGTCGTACCAGTACCAGCCTATTTTGACTACCGTGGCTGTATAATAGTTTATGTGAGGCCTCCCACTTTGTTCTTCTTCTTTAGTAATGCTTTATTTATCCAGGGCCTCTTCCTTTTCCTTATAAAGTTGATTTGTTTCTCCATCTCATTAAAAAATGCTGTTGGAATTTGGATCGGGATTGCATTGAATCTGTAGATAGTTTTGGGTAGAATTGACAATTTCATAATGTTGAGTCTTCCTATACATGAGCATGGTATATTTTTCTACTTATTTGGGTCTCTTTTGGTTTCTTGCAGTAGTGTCTTGTAGTTTTCTTTGTATAGGTCTTTTACGTCGCTGGTTAGATTTATTCCTAAGTACTTTATCCTCTTGGGGACTATTGTGAATGGTATTGATTTGGTGATTTTCTTTTTGAAGTTCTCTTTGTTGGTGTAGAGGAATCCTACTGATTTTTGTATGTTAATCTTGTATCCTGCTACTACAATGAAATCTTCTATTAGTTCCAGTAGTTTTATTGTGGATTCTTTGGGGTTTTCTGTGTATAAGATCATATCATCTGCAAATAGGGATAATTTTACCTCTTCTTTACCAATTTGGATGCCCCTTGTTACTTTTTCTTGCCCTATTGTTCTAGCTAGGACCTCCAGCAAATGCTGAATAAGAATAGTGATAAAGGGCAGGCTTGTCTGGTTCTTGTTCTCAAGGGGAGTGCTTTCAGTCTCTCACCATTTAGAATTATGGTGGCTGTTGGCTTTGTATAAATGCCCTTTATTAATGGTGAGGAATTTCCCTTCTATTCCTATTTTGCTGAAAGTTTTTATCAGGAATGGGTGTTGGACTTTGTCAAATGCATTTTCTGCACCAATTGATAAGATCATATGGCTCTTTTCTTTTGTTTTATTTATGTGGTGAATTATGTTAATTGATTTTCTAACGTTGAACCATCTCTGCACGTCTGGTATGAAAGCCACTTGGTCATAATGCATTTTTTTTTTAATATGCTTTTGAATTCTATTGACTAGAATTTTGTTGAGGATTTTTGTATCTATGTTCATGAGGGATATTGGTCTGCAGTTTTCTTTTTCTGAGGTGTCTTTGCCAGGCTTTGGTATCAGGGTTATGCTGGCTTGGCCATTTACATTAGTGTAATTATTGATAGGTATGAGTTTACTGCTGTCATTTTGATGTTTTTTTTTTTTTTTGTGTGTGCGTGGTGTTGGCAGTTTCTTTGTCCTGCTTAATTTTCTGTGTTGAGTTCTTTTTATGTATTTTCTTTTCATCTCTTTCATTATTGATGATATTGTGTTTGCTGAGTCTGTATGTTTTTCTTTTTTCTTTTGATGGGGAAGTTTGTTAGCTTCCTTTGTGGATACTTTGAAATATACCTTTATATTTCTCAGTTTAAGCCAGTTTTTTATTTCTTGGTATCACCTTAACTTCCTCTCCACATGGAAGTTCTATGACTACACCATTTCTTCCCTCTTTTTTGTTTTGACTTTGTCATCATTTACATATTGACATCTCTGGGTCCCTATTTTCAGTCTTTTAGCTTTGATTTGTTTTTGTGAATTCCCTGTCTGGGTTGATAATTGGTAGATCTGTCCTGTGTCCTAGTCTTGGATTGTTGTCAGTTCTCTAATTGGAGGATTCCCTTTAATATTTCTTATAATTTGGTCTGGTTTTTACAAATTTCCTTAATTTCTACTTATCTGGAAATGACCTGATTTTGCCATCATATTTGAGAAATAATTTTGCTGAATATATGATTCTTGGCTGGCAATTTTTTTCCTTTAAGGTTTTATATATATCATCCCATTGCCTTCTTGCTGGCATAGTTTCTGCTAAGTAATCAGTTTAGTCTTACTGGTTCTCGTTTGTAGGTGACTTTTTGTTTATCCCTAGCTGCTCTCAAGATTCTTTCTTTGGTTTTGGCAAGTTTGGTTATGATATGTCTTGGAGACTTTCTTTTGGGGGTCTATCCTGTATGGGGTTCGTTGAGCTTCTTTGATAGATATCTTCTCATCTTTCATGACATTAGGGAAGTTGTCTGCCAGCAAATCTTCAACAATTCTCTCTGTGTTTTCTGTTATCCTCCCCCCACCCCCTTCTGGTGCTCAGATCACTTGTAGGTTTTTCATTTTGATAGTATCCCACATAATTTTTAGGGTTTCTTCATTTTTTTTCATTCTTTTTTTTTCCTGATTTTTCCTCAAAGAAGGGATTTCTTCAGTCTCACTAATTCTGCCTTCCATTGTCTCAATTCTGCTTCTATGAGCTTCTACTGAGTTGTCTAATTCTGAAGTGTTGTTACTAACCTTTTGGATTTCTAGTTGCTGTCTCTGTATGGTTTCCAGCAGCCTGTTTATTCTGTCATTTTGGTTTTGTATTGTTTTCCTGAATTCTTCTATTACTTTGTGAGTTCCTTGGCTTGGTCTGAGTTTTGCATGATCTCCTTCCTGATCTCTTGCAGAGCTCTGTACATTAGTCTTTTGAATTCTTTATCAGGCAGTTCAATTGCCTTATCTTCCTCTGGAAGGTTTTCTGGTTTTTTGTTTTGGTCGCTTGCTGAAGCCATCTTTCCTGCTTCTTTATGTGATTTGATATTGACTGTTGTCTCCAAGACATCCATAAGTTTTATTATACTTATTTATTGTATTTTTGCTTACTGAGTCCTGTATTTTTGTTTTATTTTGATTTGTCCATGTAGGCTGGGCAAGTGTGCTACTTTGGTTGCTAGCGTCGTTGAAGCTCTCACATGCTGTCCCCAGGTGGTTAGAGCAGCTACTAGGTGTGTGAGCCCGGGAATCTGTTCACTGTTCTTGTGGAGGTGAGGTTATTCAGGGCACAGGTGTCTAGGTCATTGGTCACTGAGTATGTGGTGTAGATTCTCACCTACGGTTCTAGGTGGGCAGGGCTGTGTGAGGCTGTTCAGAGCAAGCACACTTCTCTGGTTGCATTGGAGGGCAATGTGTGGGGCAAAGCAGGGGACTGTCAGCTGTCCCCTGGTGCCTGGATGGAGGGCATATCCCTGTCCACTACAGTGTATAGTGGGGGAGTAGTGCAGTCAGCCCTTGGGTGCCCATTGCCATTGGCTGGAGGGGTTGGGAGGCACTTCTAATTCTCAGACCCCATCATGGGTGGCTAGATGGAGTGGGTGGTACTGCTAGCCCTCAGGGCCCCAGTGTGGGTGAGTGAGGCCCTTTAGGGGGCAGGGTGGTGTCAAATGTCACATATCTGCAGCTCTCACTTGGCTGCTGCAGGTGAAAATGGCCTGCAGGTGTAGGGCCTGTTGTTTTATGCTAATGAGGGTGTGCAGTGTTGAATCGGCCCACAAGGAACTGGGCAGGGGTGAAGGGTACTGCAGGTCCGTGGACCCCATACGCCAGTGACAGGGTGAAGGGGCAGGACCTCCCAAACTACCCTGAGTTCCCTGCTTAGGGGCCGTGATGTTGTTGAATGCCAGAGGACTGGTGTTGGAGAATGGTGGGGAATGTTTGAAAGAAAGGGAGTGCTGTGAAGCTCTTATGGGGGGAGGGGTTATTTTGCCAGCATACACCGTAGGCTGCTAGCTTGTACTTAACTTTTGCAGGTCTGGTGTTGTTCCTGTTTGGTTCTGGAAGTGTGTGCAGATTCACTACTGCTTGGCTGCACCAGATGTGGTGGACTTTGGTGTGTGCTGTGCAAACTCAGCTAGCAGGCTGCTGGCGATCCCACCATGATCTGTAGGTCCCCGATTCTGCTGCTTTTGAATTGTCTCTCCTTCCACCTGCTGCTCAGTCTGATTCTTCCGCTTTGTCTTTGATGATTAGGGTTCCTAGATTGTCACATATATTCAATTCATTTGTTTTTTCTGGTCTTTGCTGTAAGAGAGACGAGAGGAAGTGTCTGACTATTCCGCCATCTTTGCCCCGTCTATTTTTTATGGACAATTTTAAACACACAGATGTAGCAAAAGTAGTATAATGAACCTCAATATACCTATCATCCAACTTCAACAACTATGCATTCATGGCCATTCTCGCTTTACCTACATCTACCTTCCCATATTATTTTCATATTTCATCCTTAAATATTACAATATGTATCTTCAAAAGTTAACTCTTTTTAAAAAACATAACCATATTGACATTATCAAACCATAAAAAATAAACAATAATTTCCTAATATAAAAAAATATGATCAGTTTTCAAATTTTCAACTGTTCTCTCAATATCATATTTAATTTTTTTTTTTTAATTCAGGATCTAAATATGGCTCACACATTGCAACTCATTAATGTATCTTTTACGTTTCTTTTAAATGTATAGTTCTCCTCTCTTTCTCTTGCAGTTTATTTGGTGAAGAAATTGGGTCTTTTGCCCTGTAGCGTTCCCACTGTCTGGATTTTTCTGATTTCCATGTATCATTTAACATGTTCTTCTCTCCTCTATATTTCATATAAATTGGTGGTTAGACCTAGAGGCTTGATCGAATGTAGTTTGATTTTTTCGGCAAGATTAATTCATAGATGGTGATTTTCTTCCATCAAGAGACACATGATGGTCTGGTTGTCTCCTTTTGGTGATGTTAGTGGTTGCTGATAGTCTATGCCTTGAGGCACTAATTCATTAGGGGTTTCTTCATTATTTATAAATGTGACACATCTATAAAGGGAAATTTTATTATCTATTATTTTGTTATTCTGAAGCACAGTTTGGATTGGGGAAAAAAAGCTTGATTCTCTCCCTTTCTTTGCTAATTTTCAAAACGATGAGTTGCTTTATTAGTATCACCCAACGGTAACCAATTAGTTTTTTTAATATAGCTTTATTGAAGTATAATTGACATAAACTGAACATATTTAACATATTTGATCAGTTTTGACAAATGTATTCACCCATGAAGCCATTACTGCAGTCATGATAATGAACATATTAATCATGAGTTAGATTTTTAAAGCACTATTATAAACTCATAAATTTAAACATGTTGATATGTTTTAAGCATTTTAGTTGTTATTTTTTATGAAGCTCAACTTGTCCTATCTTTGGACAATGGTAGCTTATTCAGGCTATCCTGTTGCCTTTTTGAAACGATCCTAGTAGTCTTTGATAAATTCCTTGCCATCTTGCTCTGACAGGATGCTCCAGACCTGAAATCAGTCATTTCTCCAAGGAGCTTGGTTCTTTTAGGTGGGAAACTGAAAGATTTATATATTATATGGTGGTAAACAGAGGAGCAAAATCCCATAAAATTTTTGGTCTAGGTTCATTGCAGTCAAAATGCAGTAGCTGTCTTACCAAACAGCTCTATAATTAAGTCTTTTATTTGTATAGTTCCTTTCACTGAAGCGTTCAAAGTGATTTTACAGGAGCAAATTCATCTTTGGGCAATCCAAAGAAAGAAGAAGGAGGAGGATCAAGAAATTATTACCCCATTTTACAGTTGTGAGAAAGAGACTATATTGTTGTGACTTGTCTATTATTTTGTAGAAAATTAGAGGCAAGTTTGAATAGAATCTAGCCTTCTAACTATGAAAACAGAGATTCTCATCTTGCTGCTAGGGGTCACCTTGACTTTAACAACTTCAGAAAATTAAAAAAAAAATTTTTTAAAAGTAAAGATGGGATAGGAAGCTTTAAGTGATGGGAGGAACAGGAAAACAGAGCTTTCTTTTTTTTAAAGGCTTTCTGATAGAGCTGGAAAGATGGGAGGAGTGGGAGGTAAAAATGAGAGACTCAGAATGCTGGGGGTTAGAAGTTGTTGTTGTTAGGTGCTGATTCCAACTCATAGTGACCCCATATAATGCAATAGAACTGCACCATAGGGTTTTTTTTTTGGCTGTAGTCTTTGTGGAAGCAGTTCACCAGGATTTTCTCCTCTGGAGTCTGTGGGTAGTAGGATCAAACCATCAACATTTTGGTTGGCAGCTGAGTGCCTAACCATCGTGCCATGAGGGCTCCTTGGGGTTAGAAGAGACCTCTATAAACCATCAAGCTCTACTCCCTCCATTCAGACAGAACCACACTTATACTTGCCCAGATAAATGGGCAGATGTCCTTTTTGGTAGATGCAATGAAGGGTAGTCTATGATGTCCTAAGTCAATTTAGAGCCACAAAAGCAAATCCCAAGATAGCAGCTTTAAGTTTACGAAAATGAATCCAAGTCTAAGTGCTCAAGGAGAAGTAAATAACCACGCATAAATAGCAATGCCAACAAATGACAGCAGTCTGGGAAAGGAGAGGGCATGTATAAACAGTGCTTTGCAGCTCTGGCTTCTGGTTTGCTCTGGTCATCATGTAAGAAATTGAAAGATATCCTATGGTTTCATGAATAAGCTTAACAGATTTGTCTCTATGTCTTAAATGCAGGCCACAAAGAAACCTTATGGACTCATCATTAAACACAGGTCACTAAGAAACATTTTGGACTCATCTTTCCTAGAGGTCTTTAAAACTGTGTAGTGTTATCTCTACTCATCTGGAGCAAAAGAGAAAGAAGGAAACCAAAGACCCAAAGAAGAAACTAGTTCTATAGGACTAATTGCCTACATAAACCATGGCCTCATGTATCCCGAGACCAGAGCTAGACAGTGCTCGGCTACCACTACCTATTGTTCTGACCAGGCACACAATAGATGGTCCCGGATAGGTTGGGAGAAAACTGTAGAACAAAACTCAAACTCTTAACAAAGGCCAGACTTAGTGGACTGGTAGAGACTACAGGGACCCCTGAGACTATTGCCCTGAGATATTCTTTAAACTTTAAACTGAAACTACTCCTGGAGGTTACCTTTCAGCTAAATAACAGATTGGCTCATAAAATAAACAATATCACCCAAGAGTACTGTGCTCCTTAAAAAAAAACTCATCTATATGAGACTAAACAGCCAACATTTATCCCAATGCAAAAATGAAAAGATGAGAAGGTCGGTGGGGTTGGGGGAGTGGCAGGGAAGCTGGACTAATGGAAAAAGACAACTAGAATGGACATAATGAGAATGTTGACACAATATGGAAGATGTAACCAATGTCTCTGAACAATATGTATAGAAATTGTTAAATGGAAATCTAATTTTGCTGTATAAACTTTTACCAAAAACACAATGAAATATTTTAGAATAAATAAAACTGTGTAGTATTCAAGTATAGGATCCCTGGTGGCACAACAATCAAGTGCTCAGCTGCTAACTGAAAGCTTGGTGATTTGAACCTACCCAGTGGCTCTATGGGAGAAAGTCCTGGAGATCTGCTGTCATAAAGATTACAGCCTAGGAAACTCTACGGGGCATTTCTCCTCTGTCACATGAGGTTTTTAAGAGTAGGAACTGACTGAATGGCACCCAACAAGTATTAAAGTGAAACACAGAGGCTCTGGGTTCAGACACTGAATGTAGGAACTGGAAACACCTGTTCTATCATCCAGGACGGTATTTCCCAAACTGGTTCTGAAGAGCACTAATGTTGCAGTGAAAATGATGTTCCCTGGTTAAACAAGAGGACTGCTGCAAACTATACCTCTTTCTGAAATGTATTTGACCATGGAATCCTCCCCCACTCACACTTTTTTGCCCCATGCCTATTACCATGTGGACATAAATTTTAGAAATGCTGATATGGTCCTTTCTTTTTATAGAGGAAGAGAATAGAGTCCAAGGAGGTGAAGTAATTTACTCAGAGTTGAGGTGAAATAAAGGAGAAAGTAGCGCATTTGGAATTAGACTTGGATTCAACTCTTTGCTCCATAGTTTTCTAACTATGGAAACTTGGACAATATTTTAATTTTTTTGAACCTCAGTTTTCTTATTTATAAAATGGATAATATGATACCTATATCATGGAGTTGTTATATGTTAAATTTGTTATGAGTTGGTGGTTAGGTCTAGAGAATAAGTCAGAAGTCTAGGTACAAGAACAAGGACAAGATGGGCTCCAGACTAGCTACAAAATGCCTGAAATATCATAGATTTGGGCCAGAGTTGCTTGTAAGATTGGCTGTAGACTAGAATCTGAGACAATGAGCACTACATTAAAAAGGAGGAGGAGGTGGACAGAGACTGAGAACAAGGAAAAGCTAATTGGTAGTTTCCCTTTGGGAAGTGTAATTAGAAGCTAGAAATAATGCCTCCCTTTCAGATGTCACGACACCATCTTTCCCTTCTGCCCCACACTACAAACTGAAACACCTGGAATGGGAAAGGGGAAAGCAGAGTAGGGAATGGTCTAACCCAGCAGTGGACAGAGGCAATCATTCTTCATTTTTGTTCCTTGTTTCCATCTTAGTGAAAACCTGAGATGTTTTACAATGTCACAGAATAAATAGAATAAGTGATTATGCTTTATTAATTATGTAGTTATTTGCATGCATTATTACTTTTCATGCCCTCTCAGGCTTATAGCCTTACTGGGGTGTTTGTATATTTTAATCTGGGATGAGGATGTTGCAGTGTGATCTGTCCTAAACTAGTGCTCGTATTTATTGCTGTTGTTGTTAGGTGCTGTCAAGTCAATTACAATTCATAGCCACCCTGTGTCCAAAAGAATGAAACACTGCCTGGTCCTGCGCCATCCTCACAATCGTTGCTATGCTTGAGCCTGTTGTTGCAGCCACTGTGTCAATCCATCTCCTTGAAGGTCTTCCTCTTTTTCACTTACCCTCTACTCTACAAAGCATGATGTCCTTCTCCAAGGACTGGTCCTTCCTGATAACATGTCCAAGGTATATGAGACAAAGTCTCACCATCCTTGCTTCTAAAAAGCATTCTGGCTGTACTTTTTCCAAGACCTGGCAGTCTACTCCTAAAAAAATTGGTCAGTAAAAACCTTATGAATAGTGCTCGTATTTACATTATGGATTTTCCTTATTCTAGACAGTCCATCTTGCCTCCCCACACCCCCACCCTTTGCCCTCAAAACAGGCTGCATCTAGGGTCAGCTCCCCTCTTATATTCTCCTACTGCTCCTCTGTGGTGTTTCCTTGAAAGCATGAAAATTGTTTGGAAATTACCAACATGTCTGTCTCCCCAGCCAGACTATGAATACTTTGAGGGAGCAAACACCAAGTGTCACATGTCTGTGTGTCCTCAGCCTCTGGAGCAGTAATTGTTTAGAACCAGTCCTTCGTAAATGTGAGTTGAGAAAATGAGTGAGTGAACAATTGATGTTCTGCTTTTCAGTTACAAAACCTTCCACGTTCTCCTTTTTATTTAATCTCTATAGATCATTACTCTTCTTTTACAGATGAAGAGGAGGAGTCCAACTTATAAATAAACATGCCAGAATTTGGTATATCCAAATGAGTACCACCTCTCTTATAGCATCAGCTTGGAATACTGAATGCTTGCTCCAGAGACAACCACTGCTGAAGACTATTACTGTAGACTTCAATGCCAGAAGCACATTCTCTTACATATCCTCAGTGGTCTTAACTCTTTGTCATTTTGTTGTTAGGTGCCGATGAGTCAGTTCCAACTCATAGCGACCCTATGTACAACAGAACAAAACACTGCCCGATCCTGCACCATTCTCACAATTGTTATTATGCTTGAGCCTATTGTTGCAGCCACTGTGTCAATTCATTTCATTGAGGATCTTCCTCTTTTTCACTGACCCTCTACTTTACCAAGCATGATATCCTTCTCCAGAGACCGGTCCCTCCTGATAACATGTCCAAAGTACGTGAGACAGAGTCTCACCATCCTCTCTTCCGAGGAGCACTCTGGCTGTACTTCTTCTAAGACAGACTTGTTTCTTCTTCTGGCAGTCCATGGTATATTCAATATTCTTCACTGACATCAAAATTCAAAGGCATCAGTTCTTTTTCAGTCTTCTGTTTTTCATTGTCCAGCTTTCCCATGCATATGAGGCAATTGAGAATACCATGGCTTGGGTAACACACACCAGTTTGTTATTTTAGAGCAGTGAATTTTTGAAATCAGCTCCAAGCTGTTTGGAGCAAAATCTGGTAAAAGTAGGTGAAGAACCTAACTGGAGGATGCTGTTGCAGATTCAAAAGAAAGTCTTGGATGACTCAAAATCAGAGGCAATCCCAAAGTGGAAATTCCAAATTCAATGTGGGCAATGCCAATGTCAATGGAATAATGGACTAAACATATGGACTTACATGAGAGCACTCATTTGGATTGGTAAATTCTGGTGTATTGGTTTGAAAAAATCTCTTTAATACAGAATTAGACCTTTAAAAATCTGGTTCAAATAACATATAAGAATGGCAAATTCAATCCTCTGAGATGTAATTTCTTTTCTGGCTAGGCCCCAGTTCAGGCTCCTAGTTTGGTTCCTCTGCAGCCACAGATAACATCAGCAACACCCCTAGAAGCCCTTTCCCGGCATTGTTCTGGTTGTCATTGATGTTAAGCAAATCAGCTACAACCAGGAACACAATTCAGAGCTCACAAAACTCAGGGGAACTGATTTTCAAGTTCACAACTTTCAAATCCGTGACACAGAATCATATGCATTTTAAACTAACTGGGAATGTGAAGATGGAGTTCCTGCTTTGGATGTGTTCTTTCTTTTTAATGAGACAACGGTTTTTAATTAATGTTTTTGAAACTTATTTTACTGCACAAAGAGGCTTGTTCATACGCATTTTTGGTTCATTGCCCCCCTATCTTGCACTGTAGTGTGTAAGAAATGTGTAACTGACATCCTTCAAAATAAAAAGTCTTGTTAACTCTGAGTGTATTTAATTCAGCAGACGTTTATTAAGCACTTACTATATTCCACCACCATGAGTCTGTCAGTTTGTTGTACTTTGGTGGCTTATGTGTTGCTGTGATACTGGAAGCTTTGCCACTGGTATTTCAAATACTAGCAGGGTCACCCATGGTGGACAGGTTTCAGTTGAGCTTCCAGACTAAGACGGACTAGGAAGAAGGACCTGGCAGTCTACTTCTGAAAAAATTGGCCAGTGAAAACCTTATGAATAGCAGTAGAACTTTGTCTGATGTAGTGCCAAAAGATGAGCCCCTCAGGTTGGAAGGCACTCAAAATACGCTTGGGGAAGAGCTGCTTCCTCAAAGTAGAGTTGACCTTAATGACATGGATGGACTCAAGCTTTTGGGAGCTTCACTAGCTGATGTAGCATGACTCAAAATGAGAAGAAACAGCTGCAAACATCCGTTAATAATCAGAACACAGAATGTATGAAGTATGAATCTAGGAAAATTGAAAGGCTTCAAAAATGAAATAGAATGCATAAAAATTGATACCCTAGGCATTAGTGAGCTGAAATGGGCTGGTATTGGCCATTTTGAATCATACAATCATGTAGTCTACTATGCTGGGAATGACAAATTGAAGAGGAATGGCATTGCATTCATTGTCAAAAATAACATTTCAAGATCTATCCTGAAGTACAAGACTGTCAGTGATAGGATAATATCCATATGCCTGCAGCTATTATACAAATACAACTATTATTCAAATGTATGTACCAACCACTAATGGCATAGATGAAGAAATTGAAGATATTTACCAACATCTGCACTCCAAAATTGATCAAACATGCAATCAGGATGCATTGATAATTACTAGAGATTAGAATGCTAAAGTTAGAAATGAAGAAGGATTGGTAGTTGGAAAATATGGACTTGGGGATAGAAAAGACTCTGGAGATCGCACGATAGAATTTTGCAAGACCAATGACTTCATCATTGCAAATATCTTTTCTCAACAACATAAACAGCGACTATATAGGTGAACCTCACTGGATGGAAAATACAGGAATCAAATCAACTACATTTGTGAAAGAGATGATAGAACAAGACCAGAGGCCAAGTGCAGAACAATCAATTGCTCATATCAAGTTCAAGATGAAGCTGAAGAAAATTAGAGCAAGTCCATGAAAGCAAAATACAATCTTGAATGTATCCCATCTGTATTTGGAGACCATCTAAGGATAGATTTGACTCACTGAACACTAATGACGGAAGACCAGACAAGTTGTGGGAAGACATCAAGGACATCATACAAGGAGAAAGCGAAAGGTCATTAAAAAGACAGGAAAGAAAGAAAAGACCAAAATGGATGTCAGAAGAGACTTTGAAACTTGCTCTTGAACATAGAGTAGCTAAAGTGAATGGAAGAAGTGGCGAAGTAAAAGAGCTAAACAGAAGATTTCAAAGTGTAGCTTGAGAAGACAAAGTAAAGTATCATAATGAAATGTGCAAAGACCTGGAGTTCAAACCAAAAGGGATGAACACGTTTTGCATTTTTCAAGTTGGAAGAACTGGAGAAAAAATTCAAGTTTCGAGTTACAATTTTGAAGGATTCTATGGACAAAATACTGAACAACACAGGAAACATCAAAAGCAGATGGAAAGAATACACAGAGTCACTACAGCAAAAAGAATTTGTCGATGTTCAACCATTTCAGGAATTAGCATATGATCAAGAACTAATGGTACTGAATGAAGAAGTCCAAGATACACTGAAGGCATTGGTGAAAAACAATGCTCCAGGAATTGATGGAATACCAATTGAGATGTTTCAACAAATGGATGCAGTGCTGGAGGTGCTTTCTTGTCTATGCCAAGAAATTTAGAAGACAGCTACCTGGCCAGCCAACTGGAAATCTGTATTTGTACCCATTCCAAAGAAAAGTTACCCAACAGAAGGTGGATATTATCAAACATTATCATTAATATCATACACAAGTAAAATTTTGCTGAAGATCATTCAAAAGTGTTTGCAGCAGTACATCGACAGGGAACTGCCAGAAATTCAAGCCAGATTCAGAGGAAGGCACGGAATGAGGGATATCATTGCTGATGCCAGCAAATACCAGAGAGATGTTTTCCTGTGTTTTATTGACTATGCAAAGGCATTTGTCTGTGTGGATCATAACAAATTTTGGATAACATTTAGAAGAATGGGAATTCTGGAACCTTTCATTGTGCTCATGCAGAACCTGTATATAGACCAAGAGGCAGTCATTTGAACAGAGCAAGGTGATACTGCATGGTTTAAAATCAAGAAAGGTGTGTATCAGGGTTGTATCCTTTCACCATACTTATTCTATCTGTATGCTGAGCAAATAATCTGAGAAGCTGGACTATATGAAGAAGAATGTGGCATCAGGATTGGTGAAAGACTCTTTAACAATCTGTGGTATGCAGATGTCACAACCTTGCTTGCTAAAGCAAAGAGGACTTGAAGCACTTGCTGATGAAGATCAAAGACTACAGTCTTCAGTATGGATTACACTTCTATATAAATAAAACAAAAATCCTCATAACTTGACCAATAAGCCACATCATGATAAACAGAGAAAAGACTGAAGTCGTCAGGGATTTCATTTTACTTGGCTCCGCAATCAACATCCACGGAAGCAGCAGTCAAGAAATCAAACAACGTATTGCATTGGGCAAATCTGCTGCAACAGACCTCTTTAAAGTGTTAAAAAGCAAAGATGTTACTTTGAGGACTGAGGTGCACCTGACACAAGCCATGATATTTTCAATCACCTCATATGCACACGAAAGCTGAACAATGAGTAAGGTAGACTAAAGAAGAATTGATGCCTTTGAATTATGGTGTTGGTCAAGAATATTGAATACACTGTGGACTACCAGAAGAACAAACAAGTCTGTCTTGGAAAAAGTACAGCCAGAGCACTACTTGGGAGGGAGGATGGCAAGACTTTGTTTCACGTACTTTAGACATGTTATCAGGAGGGATCAATTCCTGAGAAGGACATCATGCTTGGTAGAGGGTCAGCGAAAAAGAGGAAGACCCTCGATGAGATGAATTGACACAGTGGCTGCAACAATGGGCTCAAACAAGGCAAGGATTGTGAGGATGGCGCAGGACAGGGCAGTGCTTTGTTCTGTTGTATGTAGGGTCACTATGAGTCGGAACTGACTCAATGGCACCTAACAACAACTATATTCCAAGCAAAGAACCCTGGTGACGCAAAGGTTAAGCACTCAGCTTCTAACTAAAAGGTTGGCGGTTTGAACCCTCCAGCGGTTCCACAGGGGAAAAGACCTGGCAATCTGCTCCCATAAAGATTACTAGGAAACCTACGAGGCAATTCTATTCCGTCACATGGGGTTGCTATAAGTCAGAATCGACTCAACGGTATCTAACAACGGCAACATATTCCAGGCACTGTAGTAGGTGCTGAGGACACAGAGTAGCAAGACATTGTCCACTCCCTAAATTTGTTTACAATCTAGCAATAGAATTGATAAGTACAAAAATATGTGCCAGAATAAGGTGTTAGAACAATGTTATAAGAAAACAGATAGGAAAGTAGATGGCAAGATGGATGAAGTGACATTTTAGTTAAATCTTAAAGGACAGACACCTCTTAATTGAATTGTGGGTTGGGAGAAGGATGGGTAATCCAGATAGAGAAAAGAGAACATTAAGATGTGGAAAATGCAGAAGATTTTGGCCAAATGTTGCCTAATTCAGTTTCCTGGATTATCGCTGTATGAGGGGAGCAGAGGCATATAGTCACAGTGAGAGAGAGAATGGGATAATGTTTAGCCGCCTGAACTAGTCTTGGCTCTTACTAATTCCCTTCCCTTAGTTTTCCTCTCACGCCAATTTTCCTCCTCTGCCTTTAACTCCACCTGCCTTTTCCAGATCTAACATCATCATATGTACACCATATGGTATGATGTTATGATTTGGCAGTAACCAGTAACATTAAATTAAACTCTCCTTTACACTTCCCTTTCCTTCTGCTGTTAGTTAATATATTTTGTGGTTATGTGGGAGGCTCACGCAGCTGGTAGCCTGTTGAAGGAGCCATAAAATGATGTAAGATGCTACTTCAGAAATAAACACAACGATCTGGGAAAAGGCCTGAGCTTAACTGTGTAAGGGAAATCAGCAGGGACCTGAAATACTTGATTATTATTTGGCATTAAAAACATCTGTTCTATGATATGTCATATATCCAGTATTTCCAAGGTGCGAAGTATTCTACCTAAGTGCGATTTCAAAATAATTGAGGATTATCACTTCAGGGATAAAATCATTCACAATTTTCCATGTGAACCTTTACAAAATATTATCACTCTCTTGTCTTCAGAGTCTCTGGGTGGTATAAATGTTTAACACACTTGTCTCTTAACCAAAAGGCTAGAGATTCTAGTCAACCCAGAGGTGCTTTGGAAGAAAGTCCTGGTGATCTACTTCTGAAAAATCAGCCATTGAAAACCCTGTGGAACAGAATTCTACTCTGATTACATGGGGTCGCCATAAATCAGAATTGACTCAACAGCAACTGGTTTGGATTTTTTGGTTTTTCTCCTGCCTTCACTTTTTAAAAAGAATTATAGAGTGAGTATATGAACAACTTGTGAGCACATTCATTTTTCTGTTTTTTTTTTTTAAAAAACAAAAATAAGCTTAAAGAAAAGTTGGAAGTGTACAAATAATTTATTTTTCCTGAACCATTTGGAAGTAAATTGCTGACTTAATGCCTCATCATCCCCCTCAACTTTAGTCTGCATTTCCTGCGAACAAGGACATTTTCCTACACAACTGATAATCTGACCATCAAAATCAGGAAATTAGCACTGATACATTAACCAAAAAAACAGTTACTGTGGATTCAATTCCAACTCATGGAGATGTAGCTGATTGTGTTAACCGTACGGATATATATTTTTAAAAAACAACCAATTGCCATCAAGTCAATTCTGACTCATAGCAACCCCATGTGTTACAGAGGAGAACGGAGCCCCATTGCCAGGCCTTTCTTCCATGGTGCCACTGGGTGGGTTCAAACTGCCAACCTTTTGGTTAGTAGTTGAGCACAAACTGCTTGTGCTACCCAGGGACCTTTTACTGATACATCCCCATTGCCGTGGTGTCACTTCTGACTCATAGAGACCCTATAAAACAAAGTAGAACTGCCCCATAGAGTTTCCAAGGAGTGGCTGGTGGGTTCAAACTTCTGACCTTTTGGTTGTAAGCCAAGATCTTAATCACTTCTCCACCAGACCTCCACTGACACATTACAAAAAAACGCCAGATCTGTTGCCATTGAGTCGATTCCAACTCATGGCAACCCTAAAGGACAGAATAGAACTGCCCCATGGGATTTCCAAGGAGCGGCTGGTGGATTTGAACTGCTGACCTTTTGGTTAGCAACTGAGCTCTTAACCACCTTGCCACCAACGCTGCCACTGACGCATTACTACCACCTAATTCTTAGATTCCATTAAAGTTTCACTAGTTGTCTTAATAATGTCCTCTATAGTAAGAGGATCCTGTTCAGAATCATATTTTGCATTTAGTTGTGTATTAGTTTCCCAGGGCTGCCATAACAAAATCCCACAAACTGGATGGCTTATAAGAACAGAAATTTATTGTCTCATGGTTCTAGAGGCTTGTAGTCTGAATTCATTTTCTCTCTGAGGGAGCTAGGGGAAGATCCTTTCTTTTTCTTTTTTAAAAATTAATTAATTATTTTTTTATTGTACTTCAGGTGAAAGTGTACAGAATAGTTTCTCATTAAACAGTAGTACATGTATTGTTTTATGACATTGGTTAACAGCCCCACGACATGTCAACCCTCTCCCTTCTCGATCTTTTTTTCTTGTTTTTTGGTGAAAATATACATAGCCAAAGATACACCATTTCAAAAATTTCTACATGCACAGTTCAGTGACATCGACTACACTCTTCCAGTTGTGCTGCTATTCGCACATTAGGTAAAGGTTTACAGAACAAAATAGTTTCTCATTAAAAGGTTAGTACACATGTTGCCCTATGACAATGGTTAACAACCTCTCAACACATCAACACTGTCCTTACTCAACCTTGGGTTCCCTATCACCAGCTTTCCTGTCCCCTTCTGCCTTCTAGCCCTTGTCCCTGGACTGCTGTGCCTCATTAGTCCCATTTTGTTTTATGGGGCTGTCCACTCTACGGCTGAATGGTGAAGCTTGGAACTGACTTCACTGAGCTAAAAGGGTGTCTTGGGGCCATACTCTCGGGGTTTCTCCAGTCTCCTTTAGGCCAGTAAATCTGGTCTTTTTTGTGTGTGTTAGAATTTTGTTCTACATCCTTCCCCAGCTCTGTCCAGAACCCTCTGTTGTGATCCTGGTCAGAGCAGTCAGTGGTGGTAGCTGGGCACCATCTAGCTGTACTGGACTCAGTCTGGTGGAGGCCTTCGTAGCTGTGGTCCATTAGTCCTTTGGACTAATCTTTTCCTTGTATCCTGTTCTCTTCATTCTCCATTGCTTCCAAAGGGATGAGACCAGTGGAGTATCTTAGATGGCTGCTCACAGGCTTTTAAGACCCAGACGCTACTCACCAAGGTAGAATGTAGAACATTGTCTTTATAAACTGTGTTATGCCAATTGAGCCAGATGTTCCCCAAGACCATGGTTCCCACAGCCCTCCAGCCAGCAATTCAGTCCCTCAGGGAGTTTGGATGTGTCAAGGGAGCTTCCATGACCTTTCCTTGTACAAGTTGTGCTGGTTTCCCCAGTACTGTGTACTGTCTCACCCTTTACCAAAGATACCACTTATCTATTGCCTATTTAGTATTTCCGCCCCACACCTCCCTTCCCTGGTAACCAACAAAGATTGTTACTTTTTGTGTGTAAACTTTTTCAGGGATTTTTACAATAGAGGTCTCATACAATATTTGCCCTTTTGTGATTGACTTATTTCACTCAGCATAATGTCCTCCAGTTTCATCCATGTTATGAGATGCTTCACAGATTCATTGTTGCTCTTTCTTGTTGCATAGTACTCCATTGTGTGTATGTACATAGCTTGCTTATCCATTCATCTGTTGATGGGCATCTAGGTTGTTTCCATCTTTCTGCTATTGTGAACAATGCTTCCATGAACATAGGTTTGCATATGTCTATTTGAGTGACAACTCTTATTTCTCTAGGATATATTCCTAGAAGTGGGATTGCTGGATCGTATGGTATTTCTATTTCTAGCTTTCTAAGGAAATGCCATATCATTTTCCAAAATGGTTGTATCATTTTGCATTCCCATAAGAGTTCTGATCTCCCCGCAGCCCCTCCAACATTTGTTATTTCCAGTGTTTTTGATTCGTGCCAGTAATGCCGAGGTGAGATGGTATCTTATTGTGGTTTTAATTCGCATTTCTCTAATAGCTAGTGAACGCGAGCATTTCCTCATGTGTCTGTTGGCCGCTTGCATGTCTTCTTTGGTGAAGTGTCTGTTCATTTCTTTTGCCCATTTTTTACTAGGATTATTTGTCTTTTTGTTGTAGAGGTGTTGGATTTTCTTGTAGATTATGGAGACTAGACCTTTGTCTGACTTGTACTGTCCAAAAATTTTTTCCCAGTCTGTAGGTTCTCTTTTGACTCTTTTGGTGAAGTCTTTTGAAGAGCCTAGGTATTTGATTTTTTAGAAGATCCCAGTTATCTAGCTTATCTATCGGGGTTTGTGTGTTGATGGTTATGGTTTGTATCTTGTTAATGCTGTGTATTAAGGCCTGTAGTGTTGGTCCTATGTTTTCTTCTATGAACTTTACAGTTTTCGGCTTTATATTCAGGTCTTTGATCCATTTTGAAGTAGTTTTTGTATACGGCGTGAGGTATGGGTCCTGTTTCATTTGTTTGCAGATAGATATCCAGTTTTGCCAGCACTATTTGTTAAAAAGACTGTCTTTTCCCCAGTTGATGGACTTTGGGCCCATGTCGAAGATCAGGTGACCGTAGATGGATGGATTTACATCTGGGTTCTCAATTCTGTTTCATTGGTCGATGTATCTGTCCTTGTACCAGTACCAGGCTGTTTTGACTACCGTAGCTGTATAGTAGGCTCTGAGGTCAGGTAGCGTGAGTCCTCCAACTTTATTCTTCTTCTTCTGTAGTGCTTTACTTATCCAGAGCTTCTTCCCTTTCCATATAAAGTTGATGATTAGTTTTTCCATCTCTTTGAAGAATGTTGTTGGTATTTGGATTGGGATTGCGTTGTATTTGCAAATTGCTTTGGGTAGAATTGTCATTTTCACAATGTTGAATCTACCTATCCATGAGCATGGTATGTTTCTCCATTTATGTAGATCCCTTTGGGTTTCTTGCAGTAGTGTTTTGTAGTTTTCTTTGTATAGGTCTTTTATATTCCTGGTCAGATTTATTCCTAAGTATTTTATCTTTTTAGGGGCTATTATAAATGGTATTGTTTTCCTGATTTCCTTTTCATTGTTCTCTTTATTGGTGTATAGGAAACCAATTGATTTTTGTATGTTTATCTTGTATCCTGCTACTCTCTGAATCTTTCTATTAGTTCCAGTAGATTTCTCGTGGCATCTTTAGGGTTTTCTATGTATAGTATCATATCATCCGCAGACTTGGACAGTTTAACTTCTTCATTACCAGTTTGGATGCCCTTTATTTCTTTTTCTTGCCTTATTGCTCTAGCTAGGACTTGCAGCAAAATGTTAAATAGGAGTGGTGATAAAGGGCATCCTTGTCTTGTTCCTGTTCTCAAGGGGAATGTTTTCAGCCTCTCTCCATTAAGAATGATGTTGGCTGTTGGTTTTGCATAGATGCCCTTTATAATGTTGAGAAATTTCCCTTCTATACCTATTTTATTGAGAGTTTTTATCAGGAATAGGTGTTGGACTTTGTTGAAAACCTTTTCTGCGTCAATTGAGATGATCATGTGATTCTTTTATTTCCTTTTATTTATGTGGTGGATTACTTTGATTGATTTTCTAATGTTTAACCATCCTTGCATACCTGGGATGAATTCTACTTGGTCGTGGTGTAGTATTTTTTTGATACGATGCTGAATTCTATTGGCTAGAGTTTTGTTGAGAATTTTTGCATTTATATTCATGAGAGATATTGGTCTGTAATTTTCTTTTTTTGTTGTGTCTTTGCCTGGTTTTGGTATCAGCGTTATGCTGGCTTCATAGAATGAATTCAGAAGTGTTGCTTCTTTCTCTATGCTCTGAAATAGCTTGAGTACTACTGGTACAAGCTCTTCTCTGAATGTTTGGTAGAATTCTCCAGTGAAGCAATCTGGGCCAGGGCTTTTTTTTGTTGGGAGTTTTTTAAAATTACCTTTTCAATCACTTCTCTTTTTATGGGTCTGTTCAGATTTTCAACATCACTTTGTGGGAAGATCGTTTCTTGTCTTTTCTGGCTTCTGGTAGCCTTGGCATTCCTTGGCTTGCAGCTGCAGCATAACTCCATGATCACATGGCTGCTGTGCCTTTGTCTGTATTTCTGTATCTCTTTTATAGGAAACCATTTAGATTGCATTAGGACTCACCTTACTCTGGTCGCCCACATTCATGATAATCTGATGTACAGTGGAACAAAATGCTGCCCGGTTCTGTGCCATTCCCATGATCATTTGTGTATTTGACCACTGTGATCTATAGTGTTTTCATTGATTTTCAGGAATAGATCACCAGGCCTTTCTTCCTAGTCCATCTCGGTCTATAAGCTCTGCTGAAACCTGTTCAGCATCATAGCAACACACAAGCCTCTACAGACAGACGGGTGGTGGCTGCACATGTGGTACAGTAGCTGGGAATTGAACACAGGTCTACTGCATTGAAAGTGAGAATTTTACCACTAAACCACTGCTGCCTCCTAACTCTGGTATGATCTTGTGTTAACTTATAATATCTTCAAAGACCCTATTTCCAAGCAAGATCACATTCGTAGGTACCAGAGGTTAGAACTTCAACATAAATTTTGTGGAGGAGACGATTTAATAATAAATTATTATGTCTTTTTAGTTCAGAACAGTTCCTCAGTTTTCCCTTGACCTTCGTGACTCAAACAATTTGGAAGTTTATAGGCCGGTGTTATGCACTGAATTGTGTCCCCCAAACATATGTGCTATAAATCCTAACCTCATTCCTATGGTTATAATCCCATTTGGGAGTGGGTTTGTCTTTGTTATGTCAATGAGGCAGGATTAGTGTAAGGTGCATCTTGAGTCAGTCTTTTCTGAGATATAAAAGAGATTAAATGAGCAAGCAGAGCAGAGATGGTGGGGGTGGGGTGGGTGGGAAGACTGATGCCAAACCACATGCAGATCTCCAATAAACCAGGAAACAAACCGAAGAGACAAGACCTTCACCCAGAGTCAACAGAGAGAGGAAGACTTCCCCTAGAGCCAGCACCCTGAATTTGAACTTCTAGCCTTGTAAAGCTGGCTCTAACTGAAAGCTTTCTTTCTTGGCTCTGGGGAAAGTCCTTGTCTCTTTGGCTTGTTTCCTGATTCCTTAGAGACAGCCATGTGGCTTGGCATCTATCTTCTCCCATCCCTGCTTTCTTAACTGGATCCTTTTATATCTTGTAAGAGATTGCCTCAAAACACACCCTACACTAATCCTGTCTCATTAACCTTAACAACGACAACCCGTTCCCAAATGGGATTATAACTGTAACCTGACCTTACTAATGCCAATAAATTCCCATTAGTCCTTAAATTAGCTCAAATCAGATTTGGCCTACCCTGCATGTGCAGAAGGGCCAGCTGTGACCACTAATTGACCTCAACAGAGGACGCAGCAACAGGAGAAACCAATCAGAAGGAAAATCATCACCTAGACCCTATTTCGAAGCAAGAGGTCTGACAAGAACCACGTCGCCTTCTGTTTCCTGGCTGCCTTCTAGAGTTTTCCCTCCCCAGAACACCTGCACAACTGCCATCTTGCTGTCCAAATCACATATAAGCCCTGCCTACCCACAGCTCAAGGAGCCCAGATCTGAGGAACTTCTTCCTGACTCCTTGCTTTGCGCACTGCAATAAAGTTACTTTTTCTTCCTCAAAGATCAGTGTCCAGATAATTGGCAAGTCTGAGTGCACCAGACAAGGACCCACCTTCTAGGGTTCAGTAACAATTTTGGAGCCCAACGTGGGGTCTCCGTCCAGAGCCTGGCATCCCCTCGACCAGGAACGCAAACTCCACTGCCCCTCAGCGTGCACTGAGCCTCTTGTTCTGTAGGATCAAGTGGGTCTCCTTACTGAGGCGGTGACTGGCTCAAGGCGCTTTTATTAGGAGAATTAGAAACTAACTCTGGTATGGACATCCACTAGGTAGGTGTCCTAGGAATTTCTCTTGTTAAGCATAAGTACTTGGGATTGGAGGTGGAGAGGTGTCTGGAGGATTTAAGCGGAACTAAGACATCCTCATTAGGGGGGATTGAAGCCCTACTAAGATTATCCTCATTATCTTGCCCCACCACTTCCCCTAAGTGATGACAGAGAATGGGCAACCTAGTTTATGGTTGTTGACTTTGGTTAAGTTCAGGTTCTGGTTCTGTTTCTGAGTGAGTGTGTATGTGTGTGTGTTGGGAAACCAACCTAGTGTCCCTGAATGTTCCCCCTTAGGTCGCATACTTAAAAATTGGTTCTTCTTTAGTTATGAGCCTATGGAGAAAGAGAACTTTATTTTCCTTTGTAACACTGTCTGGCCACAGTACCAGTTGGAGTCTGGCAAAAACTGGCCTGAGTATGGATCACCTAACTATTCTACCATTTTACAGTTAGATCTGTTTTGCAAAAGAGAGGGAAAATGGGATGAAATCCCCTACGTGCAAACCTTTATGTCTCTCTGGCATAATAAGAACGTCAAGCTAATGGTGCAGGCAGCAGGGAAAAAAGGAATGGGAGATAGGAAGGAGCTGGTCCTTCTGGACTCAGAGAGTGAGCTGTATCCCTTCAGTCTCTTATCTCCACCTGTGCCCCCTCCTCCTTATCCCCTTGAAGGTGTAGGCCTGGTTCCTGGCCTGCCTCTGCCCCTGACTCTGCTGGCCCTGCCCCTGGCCCTGCTGGCCATGCCCCTGGCACCCCCAGTCCTGCCGCTGCCCCCCTGCTGGCCCTTGTTCCTACTGCAGAGGGAGCTACCCCTTTGGCAGAACCTTCCACCACCCCTCTGGTGAATTGCTGGTTGGACCGTTATGAGTCAGAAACTCTCAGTCCTACCCTGGGAATAGTCTCCCCAGAGCACACCCATAGTGGGGTGCAATTCGGCCAGGGGTCCACCCAAGTCTCCTCAGGGCAATCTCCACTGAGACAAATACCTGCTGGATTGGATCACAACGGCCAGCCTAGGGGGTTTGTCTGGGTCCATACACCATTCTCCACCTCTGGTCTGTATAATTGGCCCAATTTGTAGAGATGACTCAAAATGCTTAGAAGCTTTGTGTCCATCTTTGCTGCACATCACCCTAATTGGGCCAATTGTCAATCACTCCTAAATATTCTTCTAACTCCAGAAGAATGGAGGATGGTCTTAGAAAAGGCACACCAAGAGGCTGCCAGGTTGCATAACCTCAACCCTCAGAATGGTATTAGAGTCCTGGCAGCCCAAGCTGTACCTGCCATAGATCCACACCGGAACGCAAATGATCGGTTGGGGGCAGGACAGCTAGGACACTATAAAAACTGTTTGATAGTTGATTTGCAGCAAGGAGCCCCAAAACAGAAGAGACTTAGAAAAGTTCAGGATATATAAGAAGGTCCCACGGAAAATCCCTCCAGTTTCTTAGAATAGGTGTATGAAGCATACCAGCAGTTTACTGATATAACACCTGAAGACTCAGAGAATGTTAGGTTAATCACTACAACTTTCTTCAGCCAAAGCACCTCCAACATCAGGCAGAAACTTCAAAAGTTAGGAGGTCTAGGAATGAATACTTCACAACTTGTTGAGATTTTCTTTATGGTCTTCAATAATTGGGACCAGGTACAAAAAAAAAAGGAAAATCAAAAAGTGAAACAACAGGCTGCGCTTCTGGCAGTAGCTCCCGGAAGTAACTCATCACCTAGGCAGACCTTGTGGATAAGTCCTTGTGGGCCCCAAAAGGGCCAGTGGCCAACCAAAGGGCCCCTGAAGCTAGGCCACAGGCAGTATGCCTACTGGAAACAAGAAAGGCCATGGAAAAAGGAGTGCCCCTTATGGCCAACCTAGACCATGCAAGAGCCTAAGAAGAAACCCATAACCCAGCTCCCACAACTGTCAGCCAATAACTCTGACTGATGGGGCCCAGGGGCTCCTCTGCAACCCACCCAGCCAATCTTAATCTCCCACGAGGAGCCCTGGGTTGCAATAACAGTGGGAGGACAACCTACTGAATTCTTAGTGGACACAGGCACAACCCACTCAGTTTTAAACACCCTGAAGGGCCTGCTTTCTAAAAGAAACATGACCACTACTGGAGTGTCAAGAAAACCTAACAATAAACCATTCCTTCAACTGTTGGATGTCAAGTCAGAGGTACAGAATTGACTCATAGTTTCTTGCATGTGCCTGAATGTCCTATCCCCCTTTTGTGAAGGGATTTGTTAGCCAAATTAGATGATCAAGTCAACTTTTCAGCAGGTCAGCTTCAAGTAGGAGTAGAACCAGATAAAGCCTGTGCTCTTCAAGCAGCCCTTTTGCAGGTGGCCGCCCCTACAGGATCTTTACTTGTACCTCAGCACATTCAGGATCAAGTTAAACCCTAGGTTTGGGCCACTGAAATCCCTGGTAAGGCAAAGACAGCAACCCTGGTCCAGGTAAGTCTTAAATTAAACCACACCATTCCACATCTAAAACAGACCATTCCACATCTAAACCACGCCATTCCCCTTGAAGCAGGAAGCTAAACTAGGTCTACAACCCTTAATAAAAACCTTCTTGGCACATGGACTTATCCATCCCTGCAAGTCTGCGTACAATACCCCTATTCTACAGGTAATAAAACCAGACGCTGAAGAGTATTGATTTATGCAAGACCTGTGGACCACGAATCAGATAGCAGAGAACATTCAGCCAGTGGTATACCTAGGGTTCAACATTTAATAAGGGAAAAGAGAGCTGTTACCTGACCGGAAAGAAGCCATTGCCTGAGTAGCCTCACCAACCACTAAGAGACAGTTACGAGGTTTTCTTGGAATGGCTGGGTTCTGTAGAATCTGGATCCCCAGTTTCAGTTTCATAGCAAAACCTTTATACCAGGGTGTCCAAGGAAGCAATTCTGAACCTTTGGAATGGACACCGAAATGTCGATCGAGTAGCCTTCCAACAAATCAAAGATAAACTGATGTCTGCCCCTGCCCTAGGATTACCTGACCTCAAGAAACATTTCAAGCTGTTCACTCAGGAGAGGCAAGGGATTACCCTAGGGGTGCTCCCTCAGACCCCCTGGGGCCATGGAAGAGACCAGTTGCATACTACTCTAAACAGCTAGAACCTGTGGCTCAGGGCTGGCCCACCCGTCTCTGGGCAGTTGCAGCAATGTGTGAGCTCCTGACAGAGGTGGAGAAGGTCACTCTTGGCCAGTCTACCATCGTCCTAAGCCCCCATTGTGTGCTTCCCTTGCTGAAGCAGAAAGGTGGTCTGTGGCTAACAGCGGGGCGACTCAGCAAATACCAGGCTATCCAACTCGACAATCCCGCTGTAACACTAAAGACTGTCTCCACTCTCAATCCTGAAACTCTGTTACCCACATCGAAAGATGGAAAACTTGAGCACGACTGTGTCCTGGTAATTGAAAAAGTGTATTCCAGCAGGCCTGACCTGTCTGACCAGCCTCTAACTAACTAATCCTGATTTAGAACTGTTCACAAATGGAAGCAGCTTTGTAGAATAAAGAGTCTGAAAAGCTGACTACACTGTAGTCATCCTCCACAAGACCAGAGAGGATGAAGTGCTGCCCCTGGGACCTCTGCTCAAAAGGCAGAACTTATTGTCTTAACCTGAGCCCTCCAATTGAGCTCCAACCAACAGACCAATATATACAGAGATTCCAGGTATGCCTTTTCAGTACTTCATGCTCACAGAGCCATCTGGAAAGAAAGAGGACCCCTAACTTCAGGAAAAAAGGGAAATAAAACATGCAGAAGAGATTTTAGCCCTCTTAGAAGCAGTAAATTTACCAGTAGAAGTGACAGTTATGTACTGCCCCAGACATCAAAAAGGAGAATCTCACATAATTAAAGGAAATCACCTTGCTGATCAAGCAGCGAAACAGGCCACTAGAACAAAACCCCCCACTACTTGCCTTGCTGTAATTCCTAATCTTCAGCTACCAGAAAACCCCCAGTACACTGAATGTGATATAAACAGAGCTTATGAATTGGGCTTTGACCTTAATAACAAAACAGAAGACAGGCGGTTGTACAGTTCCCAAGGACAGGGGTTAATAGCAGAACACCTGATGCACCCAATAATAAAGGCAGCTCATAAGAGCACACATTACTGTCGGGATGCTGTGTTTCCCCGGCTAGCCAAACAGATCAAAGGGCCTAATCTACAACAGACTCATCGGAAAATAGCGTAACAATGTGTCACCTGTATAAAGAACAATCCAAAAACAGGCCCACCACCTCCTATGCCCGGGGTACAAGCCCATGGGACTGGACCTGGAGAGGACTGTCAAGTAGACTTCACTGTTATGCCAACAGCTACAGGAGGTTTCAAATATCTTAGTGTTTGTAGACAGTTTTACCAGATGGGCAGAAGCCTTCCCCTGCCAAACAGAAAAGGCATCAGAAGTAAGCAAAGCTCTTCTTGATGAAATTATTCCTAGACTTGACTTACCTTATTCAATTCAAAGTGATAATGGAGGAGCTTTTGTATCTAAGGTTACCCAAGAAGTTTCAGGACATTTAGGAATCTGGTGGAAGTTGCACACTTCCTGGATGCCATAGCTGACTGGAAAAACAGAGATGAACCACACCTTAAAGAAGATGTCAGCTAAGCTCTGCCAAGAGATCAACCTGCCCTGGAACAAATTGCTACACATTGCCCTGTTGACAGTCAGGGTGGCCCCTAGAAGCAGGCTCCAATTGAGCCCCGATGAAATGCTGTATGGGAGAACTTTTCTTAAGGCAGCCTGGGGATGTAGTGCTTCAGATGATCTTTAAGTAGTCCAGGAACTTAGTGTTTCCGGGTATCTTAGGTCACTATATGTAACTCTGAAAGCTGTTAACCATTATGCATCCAGTCGTATGTTCTTTCCCACAGATACCCCTCTTCATCCTTTTGCCCCAGGAAACGTACTTCTCATAAATAAGTGGGATGACCATCATCCTCGCAGCCAACTTCAACACAAGTGGACCGGTCCTTACAAAGTTCTAGTCACCCATTCCTTGGTGAACATAGCTTGGATCCACTACACCAGGGTACACCTTTAAAGGCTTCCCTTATAGGCACAGGTCACTAGATTGCAGACTAGAGAGACAGTCAAAGTGCAGACTACAAGACCCCCAAACCAGAGTGGGAGTTTGAGCCATTAGAAGACTTAAGATTACTCTTTAAGAAACAGCCTAGAGGAAGGGGCAAGATGGCGCTCTAGGCAGAAACACCATGCCGTCCCTCCACAGCAAAGATCCGAAAAACTAAGCCTAACAGAGAATCAACAATCCTGAAACCCTAGAACACCAAATGAAGAGATAAAGAACTCAGCCAAACACCAAACGGAGTGAGAATACTAAAAGAGAACGGAGAGCGAGGAGAGACTCAGGCAGAGATTCCTTACCAGCTAACGCAGCGCGGATCCACCATCTTGGATTCCTATCGGAGACCAGCAAACGGGAGAGCAGCCTTGCAGAGCATCTGGTCGGAGACAGAACGACCGGTAAACTGCGGTGCGCGCTCTCCCACCACCCACCCCTCTCTGCCTCAGCTGGGGATCCCCTGCTTTCCGTGGCCAGGGTCCCTGGGCTGGGGGCTGCTGGTGCTTGGATTCCGCGCGCCTGGGCTGGTGGCTTTCTGGGAGCCGTTTGCTGGCAGCTAGCGAACCTTTCTCTGCCGCCTCCCCCTCCTTTTGCCTGGGTGCCTGGTTCCGAGTGCCGTCTCTGCTCTCTCCTGCGGGGCTGTAGGGCTGCGTGCAGGTGTGTGGCTGTTTCTAGGTCTGGGCTCCCGCGTGGGTGGGATCCCGGGGCCTTTGTTTGTTCGCCCCTCTGCTTTCCGTGGCCGGAGTCCCTGAGCAGGGGGGCGCCGGTGCTTGGATTCCGCGCGCCCGGGCTGGAGGCTTTCTGGGAGCCGTTTGCTGGCACCTAGCGAACCTTTTTCTGCCGCCTCCCCCTCCTTTTGCCTGGGTGCCTGGTTCCGAGTGCTGTCTCTGCTCTCTCCTGCGGGGCTGTAGGGCTGCGTGCGGGCGTGTGGCTGTTTCTATGTCTGGGCTCCCGCGTGGGTGGGATCCCGGGGCCTTTGTTTGTTCGCCCCTCTGCTTTCCGTGGCCGGAGTCCCTGAGCAGGGGGGCGCCGGTGCTTGGATTCCGCGCGCCCGGGCGGGGGGCTTTCTGGGAGCCGTTTGCCGGCCGCTATCGAGCCTTTTTCTGCCGCCTCCCCCTCCTTTTGCCTGGGTGCCTGGTTCCGAGTGTCGTCTCTGCTCTCTCCTGCGGGGCTGTAGGGCTGCGTTCGGGCGTGTGGCTGTTTCCAGGTCTGGGCTCCCGCGCGGGTGGGATCCTGGGGCCTTTGTTCGTTGGCCCCTCTGCTTCCCGTGGCCACGGTCACTTAACCCCGAGACTACCGGCTTCTTGGAATTCGCGCCCCTGAGTGGGGGCTCTCTGGGTCCCATTTGTAGGCACTGACTGCTGGTGTTGCCCTTTTTTTTTTTCTCTCAATTTTATTTTTCTTCCTTTTTTGATTAGTTTTGTCATCTTTTACCTCTTTTTCTCTTTTGTCTTTCTTCATTGCTTAATTTCTTGTCTCTCTATCTCTTCCTTCTCTTTCTGATCCCTGAATTCCAGGCGATGTATGCCTCTGTACCTTCTGGCCAGGCTGAGCTGTGAAAATTGAGACCGACTCCCCCAGACCTCATAGCTGCATCGGTGGGATCCCTGGGAACTTTGCAGTTCTTTAACTTTTCTGATTTTTATTTGGTCATTCTTCCCTTTTCTTTCTCTTCCCCCTTCTGGTTTCCTCCATCCCATAGTCTCTCATCTGTACATTCCAACGACAAGCTCCCCTAGCATTCTTTTATGTTTGTACGCTTTTTGCTCCTCCTCCTCTCTCCTCTCTCCCATATCCAGCTTAGCTTCACACATAACCATCTTCCCGCTGCACCCTACCTACCTGCACCGTGCACTAGACATCACATCACCAAGCGGTGCAGGCACGCCCTATTGGAACCTGACCAGCACTGACTACCGACCGTCCTGGTGGCTGCGGTGAGTGCCACAAGCAACCCATCCCAGTGGCTCCTCCTCAACTAGATCTGCCCAGCTGTACCACAAGAACGAAAAAAAAAAAAAAAAAATCTACAATCAATAAACGAGAGAAATATCTACTGAATGCCCCGAAAACAGCAAACAATATCAAAACATTTACAAAAACAAGACAAGATGGCTCCAATAGGCGTCCAAATTAAAACACCAGATAACTCTCCTGTGGAAGAAAATGCACTAGAAGTACTTGATACGGAACTCAAATCACTAATACTCAGAATGTTCCAAGAACTGAGGCAAAAAGCTGACAAACATGAGGAAAAAATAGACAAATTTATGGAAAATACAGACAAAAAATTGGAAGAATTCAGGAAGATGATGCAAGAACAAAATGCCAAAATAAATTCACAACTCGAAATTATACAAAAACAACAATTAGAAATCCAAAAGATAAACAACAAGATTTCAGAAATGGATGGTGTCTTAGAAGGGCTGAGAAGTAGATTTGAAACCATGGAAGACAGGATCAGTGGAACTGAAGACAAACACTTGGATACAACTCTGTTTCAGGAAAACTCAGAAAAAAGAACAAAGAAAAATGAAGAGACCCTGAGAGTTATGTGGGACACAATTAAAAGCAAAAACTTACGAGTGATTGGCATACCAGAACAGGGGGAGAAAACAGAAAACACAGAGAGGATCATTGAGGAACTGCTGACAGAAAACTTTCCCAATATCATGAAAGATGAAAAGCTGGTCATCCAAGAAGCTCAACGAACCCCATATAGAAGAGACCCCAAAAGAAAATCACCAAGACATATCATATTCACACTCGCTAAAACTAAAGACAAACAAAGAATCCTGAGAGCAGCTCGTGAAAAACAAGAAGTCACATACAGAGGAGAAACAATAAGACTAAGCTCAGATTATTCAGCAGAAACCATGCAGGCAAGAAGGCAATGGGATGACATATATAAAATCTTGAAAGAAAAAAATTGTCAGCCAAGAATAATATATCCTGCAAAACTCTCATTCAGATTTGATGGTGAAATTAGGTCATTTCCAGATAAACAGAAACTAAAGGAATATGCAAAAGTCAAACCAAACTTACAAGAATTATTAAAGGGAGTTCTTCGATCTGAGGACAAACAGCTTAAGCCCTCAGGCAGGACCTAGGACCTAGGACGCAGGTTAACATGAACCAGATACCATTCTAGGAACTGAACTACAGACGACTTTCCAAAAACAAAAGATATACAACAGGGAATCAGAGAAATCAATCAAAGGATGACAACAACATCAAAACAATGAAAGAGGGAACAAACGGCATAGGTATAGAACCTTCTAAAGGAGAAGAAGGCAAGGCGATACCAAGTAACGGTAGACTGCTTCAAAATTATAAAGATAAGGGTAAAATTCATGGTAACCACAAAAAAAGTTAACAAACCAACTCATAAAAATAAAGACAAAAAACATAAAGTCTCAACAAAAACAAAACCTACAAAAACAAAAGAAATGAACACAAAATCCACAAACAAAAGGAACTCAGCACAAGAGAGTAAGAAGAACAAAGAAAACTTCAGCATCACAAAAAAAAGCACTACAAAATGACAGCAACAAATTCACATCTATCAATAATTACACTGAACGTAAATGGACTCAATGCACCCATAAAGCGACGGAGAGTGGCAGAATGGATAAGAAAACAGGATCCATCTATTTGCTGTCTACAAGAGACACATCTTAGAAACAAAGATGTGAATTTATTAAAAATCAAAGGTTGGAAAAAAATATATCAAGCTAACAACTATCAAAAAAGAGCAGGAGTGGCAATTCTAATCTCAGATAAAATAGACTTTAAAACAAAATCTACCATAAAAGACAAAGAAGGACACTATATAATGATTAAGGGGATGATCCATCATGAAGACATAACCATAATAAATATCTATGCACCCAATGACAGGGCTCCAAAATACATAAAAAAAACTCTAACAGCACTGAAAAGAGAAATTGACAGTTCCACAATAATAGTAGGAGACTTCAACACACCACTCTCAGAAAAGGACAGAACAACTAAAAAGAAACTCAGCAAAGATACAGAACACCTAAAGGACACAATCAGCCAACTGGACCTCATAGACATATATAGAACAATCCATCCAACCGCTGCAAAGTACACATTCTTTTCCAATGCACATGGAACGTTCTCCAGAATAGACCACATCTTAGGCCACAGAGCAATCCTCAACAAGATCCAAAATGCTGAGATAATTCACAGTATCTTCTCTGACCACAATGCCATCAAGGTAGAAATTAACACTAGAAAGAGCAAGGAAAAAAAATCAAACACATGGAAACTGAATAATAATCTGCTTACACATCAATGGGTAATAGAAGAAATCAGAGATGGAATTAAAAAATTCCTAGAATCAAATGAAAATGAAAACACATCATACCAAAACCTTTGGGACACAGCAAAGGCAGTCCTCAGAGGACAATTTATAGCAATAGATGCACATATCAAAAAAGAAGAAAGGGACAAAATCAAAACATTAACTACAGAACTCAAACAAATAGAAACAGAACAACAAAAAAAGCCTACAACCACCGGAAGAAAGGAAATAGTAAAGATCAGAGCAGAAATCAATGAAATAGAGAACAGAAAAACAATAGAAAGAATCAACAAAACCAAAAGTTGGTTCTTTGAAAGAATCAACAAAATCGACAAACCACTGGCCAGACTGACAAAAGAAAAACAGCAGAGGGCACAAATAACCCAAATAAGAAATGAAATGGGGGACATTACAACAGACCCAACTGAAATAAAAAGGATTATAACAGAATATTATGAAGAACTATATTCCAACAAATTTGAAAACCTAGAGGAAATGGATAAATTTCTAGAAACATACGGCCTACCCAAACTACAACAAAGTGATATTGAAAATCTAAACAGACCCATAACAAGAGAAGAGATTGAAAAGGTAATAAAAAAACTCCCAACCAAAAAAAGCCCTGGCCCAGATGGCTTCACTGGAGAATTCTACAAAACATTTACAGAAGAGCTCGTACCAGTTCTACTCAAGTTATTTCAGAGCATAGAAGAGGAAGCAACACTTCCAAATTCATTCTATGAAGCCAGCATAACGCTGATACCAAAACCAGGCAAAGACATCACAAAAAAAGAAAATTACAGACCAATATCTCATGAATATAGATGCAAAAATTCTGAACAAAATTCTAGCCAATAGAATTCAGTATCATATCAAAAAAATAATACACCACGACCAAGTAGGATTCATACCAGGTATGCAAGGATGGTTTAACATTAGAAAATCCATCAACGTAATCCACCACATAAATAAAAGGAAAGAAAAAAATCACATGATTATCTCAATTGATGCAGAAAAGGCATTTGACAAAGTCCAACACCCATTCCTGATAAAAGCTCTCAATCAAACAGGTATAGAAGGGAAATTTCTCAACATAATAAAGGGCATCTATGCAAAACCAACAGCCAACATCATTCTTAATGGAGAAAGGCTGAAAACATTCCCCCTGAAAACAGGAACAAGACAAGGATGCCCTTTATCACCACTCCTATTTAACATTGTGCTGGAAGTTCTAGCTAGAGCAGTAAGGCAAGAAAAAGAAATAAAGGGCATCCAAATTGGTTATGAAGAAGTTAAACTCTCCCTGTTTGCAGATGATATGATACTATACATAGAAAACCCTAAAGACTCCACGAGAAATTTACTGGAAGTAATAGAAAGATTCAGCAGAGTAGCAGGATACAAGATAAACATTCAAAAATCAGTTGGATTCCTATACACCAGTAAAGAGAACGATGAAAAGGAGATCAGGAAATCAATACCATTTTCAATAGCCCCTAAAAACATAAAATACTTAGGAATAAATCTGACCAGGAATATAAAAGACCTATACAAAGAAAACTACAAAACACTGCTGCATGAAACCCAAAGGGATCTACATAAATGGAAAAACATACCATGCTCATGGATAGGCAGACTCAACATTGTGAAAATGGCAATTCTACCTAAAGCAATCTACAAATACAATGCAATTCCGATACAAATACCAACAACATTCTTCAAAGAGATGGAAAAACTAATTATTAACTTTATATGGAAAGGGAAGAAACCTCGAATAAGTAAAGCACTACTGAAGAAGAAGAATAAAGTTGGAGGACTCACACTACCTGACTTGAGAACCTACTATACAGCTACAGTACTCAAAACAGCCTGGTACTGGTACAACAACAGAGACATTGACCAATGGAACAAAATTGAGAACTCAGATGTAAATCCATCCACCTACGGTCACCTGATTTTTGACAAGGGCCCAAAATACATCAAATGGGGAAAAGACAGTCTTTTTAACAAATGGTGCTGGCAAAACTGGATATCCATTTGTAGAAAAATGAAACAGGACCCATACCTCACACCATATACAAAAACTACTTCAAAATGGATCAAAGACCTGAATATAAAGCCTCAAACTATAAAATTCATAGAAGAAAAAATAGGACCAACACTTCAGACCTTAATACATGGCATTAACAGGATACAAACCATAAACATCAACACAAAAAACCCAACAGATAAACTAGATAATTGGGATCTTTTAAAAATCAAACATCTATGCTCTTCAAAAGATTTCACCAAAAGAGTTAAAAGAGAACCTACAGACTGGGAAAAAATTTTTGGACAGTACAAGTCAGACAAAGGTCTAATCTCCATAATCTACAAGAAAATCCAACACCTCTACAACAAAAAGACAACCAATCCTATCAAAAAATGGGCAAAGGAAATGAACAGACACTTCACCAAGGAAGACATTCAAATGGCCAACAGACACATGAGGAAATGCTCGCGATCACTAGCCATTAGAGAAATGCAAATTAAAACCACAATGAGATACCATCTCACCCCGGCATTACTGGCACGAATCAAAAACACTGGAAATAACAAATGTTGGAGGGGCTGCGGGGAGATGGGAACTCTTATACACTGCTGGTGGGAATGCAAAATGATACAGCCATTTTGGAAAATGATATGGCGTTTCCTCAGAAAGCTAGAAATAGACGTACCATTCGATCCAGCAATCCCACTCCTAGGAATATATCCTAGAGAAATAAGAGTCATCACTCGAATAGACATATGCACACCTATGTTCATGGCAGCATTATTCACAATAGCAAAACGATGGAAACAACCTCGATGTCCATCAACAGACGAATGGATACACAAACTATGGTACATACACACAATGGAGTACTATGCAACGAGAAAGAACAATGAATCGGTGAACCATCTCATAACATGGATGAAACTGGAGGACATCATGCTGAGTGAAATAAGTCAGTCACAAAAGGACAAATATTGTATGAGACCTCTATTGTAAAAACCCATGAAAAAATTCACATGCAAAATGTAACAATCCTTGTTGGTTACCAGGGATGGGAGGCGGGGGGGATACTAAATAGGTAATAGGTAAGTGGTAACTTGGGTGAGAGATGAGATAGTACATAGTACAGGGGAAACTAACACAGCCTGCACAAGGAAAGGTCATGGAGGCCCTATAGACACATCCAAACCCCCCGAGGGACTGAGTTGTTGGACGGAGGGCTCTGGGGACCATGATCTCGGGGAACATCTAGCTCAATTGACATGACACTACTTATAAAGATAATGCTCTACATTCTACCTTGGTGAGTAGTGTCTGGGGTCTTAAAAGCCTATGAGCGGCCATCTAAGATACTCCACTGATCTCATCCCTTCGGGAACAAGGGAGAACGAAGAGAACAGGATACAAGGAAAAGACTAGTCCGAAGGACTAATGGTCCACAGCTACCAAGGCCTCCACGGGACTGAGCCCAGTACAGCTGGATGGTGCCCGGCTACCACCAATGACTCCTCTGACCAGGATCACAACAGAGGGTTCTGGGCAGAGCTGGAGTAGGATGTAGAGCATAATTTTAAATCCCAAAAAAAAAAAAAAAAAAGAAGACCAGATATACTGGCCTAAAGAATACTAGAGAAACCTCGAGAGTGTGGCCCCCAGACACCCTTTCAGCTCAGAGGGGAAGTTAACTTCAAGGTTCGATGTTAAGCCTGGGAATGGACACCCCAGTAAAACTAAATGGGACTAACGATGTACAGGAGTCCGGTGACAAGGGCCAGAAGGCAGAGGGAGAGTAGGAAACTGATGATAAGGAACACAAATTGAATAAGGACACTGTCGATGTATTGTGAGATTGTTGACCACTGCTATAGGGCAACATTTGTAGTAACTATTAAATGGGAGGCTGTTTTGTCCTGTAAGCCTTCATCTTGGGCGAGAATGGCAGCACAAATGGAAGAGCATAGTCAATATCACTTAAATGTGTAAGTAAAAAGTTTTGAAATGGTGTTTAAATAAAATAAAAATAAATAAATAAATAAATAAACAAATGAGACTAAAGAGGTACAATAGTCCACTGACAAGGTCCAGAAGACAGAAGGGGACAAGGAAGCCCCCTGGTGATAGGGAACACAAGGTGGAGTAAGGATATTCTTGATGTGCTGTGAGATTGTTAACCATTGTCATAGGGCAACATGTGTAGTAACTGTTAAATGAAAAACTATTTTGTTCTGTAAGCCTTCATCTTAAGTGAGAATAACAGCACAGTTGGAAGAGCGTAGCCAATGTCACTGAACTGTGAATGTAGAAAATTTTGAAACAGTGTATCTTTGGCCATCTGTAATTTTCATCAAAAAAAAAGGTTGAGAATTTAGAGGCTTAATACGTTGTGGGGTTGTTAACTAATGTCAAAAAAAACAACATGTGTACTACTATTTCATGAGAAACTATTTGCTCTGTAAGCTTTCACCTGAAGTACAATAAAATATATATTAAAAAAAAAAAAAAAAAAAAAAAAAAGAAACAGCCTATAGGGAGGTGGGGCCAAGATGGCAGAGTAGTCAGATGCTTCTGGTGGACCCTCTTACACCAAAGACCTGAAAAAACAAGTGATTCAATTATATATGGCAATCTGGGAGCTCTGAACATCAAAGGCAAATTTGAAGAACTGGACTAAGTGTCAGGGGGAGGGAGAGATGGTTCGGAAGCAGAGAGGAGTTGCCAGACCTGACCTGCTGAGAGCCTGAGCCCTTCAGGCTTGAGCAGCTCAGGGGTGAGGGGTGAGGCAGGCAAGCAGCCGTGCTTGGGAGGTGCATTTTCTGCACCGGGAGAGACCTAGTCGCTGAGAGTCTACAAGACCACCCAGAACCAGTGAGAAGCAACCCTAGAAAGATAAGCAATTGCATATGGCCTACTGCGTGGATCAAAAATACCCCCCTTAGGGAAAAACCTCTCTCCCATTTACCTCCACGCTCCCTGCTGTGCACTGGGTCCAGGACCAGCTTCAGCAATTGCCGAGTCCCCTGGGCCGGAAGCAGGATCAGTCACACACCAGGAGCGATTCTCCCTGCCTTGGAGAGTGAACAAATTAACAAACGGGAGAAAAATAAACTGCTGGCTCCCCTAAGACAGGAACCCAGGGTAGGCACAGCTCCTTTGCCTACGCACAGGCATAAAGGATCCAAGGACTTTGAGTGCCTTTCCCCCTGCATAGACTTGTGTGGGCCCATCTCAACAGTGTAGGTCCTCATTACTGCAGTACAACAGGGTGTATACCGGAACTCTGACTTCAACTGTTTCAGCTGTGAAGTGGCAGGTTCTTGACATTTGACATGCTCTGCCCATTAAGCTGGGTCTTCACCTACCCACATCAGGGGCCTGAGGACTAGTGGCTCCACCCATGCCACCTAGTCACCTGCGATAAGGGCCCATGAATAAGAGGCACACCCCACTCCTTACAACCAACACCATTAGGTGCTCATAGTCCAGCTGCAAAACCCACCCACCTACGCTCTCTAGGGACATGCCTTCCTCCTGGACACTCTGGAGTAGCCATCAGCCCCCTGCCTTGCTCAGAGTGTGTCCGCCTGCTGCAGCCAGAAGCCTGTGCCTATGCCAATCGCCCATGCCTGTCTAGGACTGTAAGTGAGAGCCTACACCACACACTTGGTGGCTATCTACCTGGGGCCCTCAGCTGAATCCATACAGGAGGAGTGGGCATACTACTGAGCTCACATACCTAGTAACAGATCTAACCACCTGGTGACAGGACATTAGAGCTTCAAAGGTGCCAATAATCAAACTAGCTCATACGAGCAGCCTATTTGGGCATATCTAAACAAAACAAGAAGCTAGGACACAGTATGCACACATAAAATAAATAAATATAATAACTTACTGATGGCTCAGAGACAACAGTCAATATCAAATCACATAAAGTGGCAAATCATGATGGCTTCAGCAAGTTCCCAACATAAAGAATCTAGAATTTTCCCAGAGGAGGAAAATTTCTTGGAGCTACCTGAGGCAGAATACAAAAGATTAATATACAGAACTCTTCAAGAAATTAGGAAGGAAATTAATCAAAATGCAGAACATGCAATAGAGGAAATGAAAAAGATTAAAGAAGAGCATAATGACAAATTTAACAGGCTGCAGGAATCCATAGAGAGACAACAATCAGAAATCCAGAAGATTAACAATAAAATTTCAGTATTAGACAACTCAATAGAAAGTTATAGGAGCAGAACTGAGGCAATGGAAGTCAGAATTAGTGAGATTGAAGATAAAGCACATGACACCAACTTATTTGAGGAAAAATCAGATAAAAGGATTTAAAAAAATGAAGAAACCCTAAGAATTATGTGGAACTCTATCAGGAGGAATAACCTATGAGTGACTGGAGTACCAGAACAGGTGGGGATAACAGAAAATACAGAGAGAATTGCTGAAGATTTGTTGGCAGGAAACTTCCCTGATATTGTGAAGGATGACAAGATATCTATACAAGATGCTCATCGAACCCCACATAAGGTAGATCCCAAAAGAAAATCACCAAGACATATTATAATCAAACTTGCCAAAACCAAAGATAAACAGAGAAATTTAAGAGTGGCTAGGGATAAACGAAAAGTCATCTACAAAGGAGAGTCAATAAGAATAAGTTCAGACTACTCAGCAGACACCATGCAGGCAAGAAGGCAATGGGTTAACATATATAAAGCCTTGAAGGAAAAAAACTGCCAGCCAAGAACACTATATCCAGCAAAACAGTCCCTCAAATATGATGGCGAAATTCGAGCATTTCCAGATAAACAGAAGTTTAGGGAATTTGCACAAACCAAACAAAAATTACCAGAAATACTAAAGGGAGTCCTTCGGTTAGAAAATCAGTAACATCAGATAACAACCCAAGACTAGAACACAGGACACAGCAACAAGATATCAACCCAGATAGGGAAGTCACAAAAGTAAATCAAAGCTAAAACACTGGAAATAGGGAAACAGATGTCAATATGTAAAAGATGACAACATTAAAACAAAAAAGAAGGACTTAAAAAATGTGGACATACATTTTTCATATGGTGAGGATGTCAAGGTGATATAAAGAAATAAAAGACTGGTATAAACTTAGAAAAATAGGGGTAAATATTAAGGTAATCACAAAGGAAGCTAACAATCCTACTAGTCAAAATAAAAAACTAGAAAAATATAAAGACTCAGCAAATACAAAATCAACAGCAATGAAAAAGATGAAAAGAAAATACATAAAGAAAAATGACTCAGCACAGACACTTAAGTGGAACAAAGAAACTGTCAACAACACACAAAGAAGACATCAAAATGACAGCACTAAACTCATACCTATCAATAATTATGCTGAATGCAAATGGTCTAAATGCACCAATAAAGAGACAGAGAGTGGCAAATTGGATAAAAAAACATGATCCGTCTATGTGCTGCCTACAAGAGACACACTTTAGACTTAAAGACACAAACAAACTAAAACTCAAAGGATGGGAAAAAATATATCAAGCAAACAACACTCAAAAAAGAGCAAGAGTGGCAATATTAATCTCTGACAAAATAGACTTTAAAGTAAAATCCACCACAAAGGATAAGGAAGGACACTATATAATCATTAAAGGGTTAATACACCAGGAGGACATAGCTATAATAAATATTACGCACCAAATGACAGGGCTCCAGAATACATAAAACAAACTTTAACAGCACTGAAAGAGAAGACAGCACCACAATAGTAGTAGGAGAATTCAACACACCATCTTCGGTGAAGGACAGAACATCCAGAAAGAAGCTCAACAAAGACAGAAGAGCTAAATGCTGCAGTCAACCAACTTGATCTCATAGACATATACCGAACACTGCATCCAACAGCAGCCAAGTATACTTTCTTTTCCAATGCACCTGGAACATTCTCCAGAAGATACCACATATTAGGCCATTAAGTAAGCCTTAACAAAATCCAAAACATCGAAATATTACAAAGCATCTATTGTGAACATAAACCCATAAAAGTGGAAATCAACAACACAAAAAGCAAGGAAAAGAAATCAGACAGATGGAAACTGAACAACACCTTCCTCAAAAACTACTGGGTTATAGAAGAAATTAAAGATGGAATAAAGAAATTCATAGACTCAAAGGAGAATGAAAACACATCCTACCAGAACCTTTGGGACACAGCAAAAGCAGTGTTCAGAGGTCAGTTTATAGCAATAAATGCACACATCCAAAAAGAAGAAAGGTCCATAATCAAAACATTAACCCTACAACTGGAACAAGTAGAAAGGGAGCAGCAAAAGAAGCCCTCAGGCACCAGAAGAAAGGAAATAATAAGAATTAGAGCAGAATTAAATGAAATAGAGAATAGAAAAACAATTGAAAGAGTTAACAAGACCAAAAGCTGGTTCTTTGAAATGATCAACAAAATTGATAAACCATTGGCCAAACTGACAAAACAAAAAAACAAAAAAACAAAAAAACAGGCGAGGAAGCAGATAACTCGTATGAGAAATGAGATGGGTGATATCGCAACAGACCCAACTGAAATTAAAAGAATCATAACAGAATACTATGCAAAATTGTACTCTAACAAATTTGAAAACCTAGAAGAAATGGACAAATTTCTAGAAACTCACTACCTACTGAAACTAACACAAACAGAGGTAGAACAACTAAATAAACCCACCAGAAAAGAAGAGATAGAAAAGGTAATTAAAAACTCCCAAGAAAAAAAAGCCCTGGCCCCAATGGCTTCACTGGAGAATTCTACCAAACTATCAGAGAAGAGTTAACACCAGTACTACTAAAGGTATTTCAGAGCATAGAAAATGATGGAATACTCCCAAACTCATTCTATGCAGCCAGCATAACCCTGATACCAAAACCAGGTAAAGACACCACAAAAAAAGAAATTTACAGACCACTATCTCTCATGAACATTGACACAAAAATCGTCAACAAAATTCTAGCCAAAAGAATTCAGCAACATATTAAAAAAATAATTCATCATGATCAAGTGAGATTTATAGCAGGTATACAGGGATGGTTCAACCTTAGAAAAACAATCAATCTAATCCATCACATAAATAAAACAAAAGACAAGAACCACGTGATCTTATCAATTGATGCAGGAAAGGCATTTGACAAAGTCATGATAAAAACTCTAAACAAAATAGGAATAGAAGGGAAGTTCCTCAACATAATTAAGGGCATTTATAGAAAGCCAACAGCCAACATCATCCTAAATGGAGAGAGTCTGAAAGCATTCGCCTTGAGAACGGGAACCAGACAAGGATACTCTTTATCACCACTCTTATTCTACATTGTGCTGGAGGTCCTAGCCGGAGCAATTAGGCTAGAAAAAGAAATAAAGAGCATCCAAATTGGTAGGGAAGAAGTCAAAGTATCTCTATTTGCAGATGATATGGTCTTATACACAGAAAACTCCAAAGAATCCACAAGAAAACTTACTAATAGATCTCAGCAAAGTTTCAGGATACGAGATAAACATACAAAAATCAGTTGGATTCCTTTGCACCAACAAAGAGAACGTCAAAAAAGAAATCACCAAAGTAATACCATTTACAACAGCCCCCAAGAAGATAAAATACTTAGGAATAAATCTAATCAGAGACATAAAAGATATATACAATTAAAACTACAAGACAGTATTGCAAGAAACCAAAAGAGACCTGCATAAGTGGAAAAACATATCTTGCTCATGGATAAGTAGACTCAACATTGTGAAAATGTCAATTCCACCCAAAGTGATCTACAGATACAATGCAATCCCGATCCAAATTCCACTGGCGTTTTTAAATGAGATGGAGAAACAAATCACCAACTTCATATGGAAAGAAGAGAGGCTCCAAATAAGTAAAGCATTACTCAAGAAGAAAAACAAAGTGGGAGGCCTCACACTACCTGATTTGAGAACCTATTACACTGCCATGGCAGTCAAAACAGCCTGGTACTGGTACAACAACAGATACATAGACCAATGGAACAGAATTGAGAAACCAGACATAAATTCATCCACCTATGAGCAGCTGATATTGGACAAAGGCCCAAGTCCATTAACTGGGGAAAAGACAGTCTCTTTAACAAATGGTGCTGGCATAACTGGATATCCATCTGCAAAAAACTGAAACAAGACCCATATCTCACACCATGCACAAAAACTAACTCAAAATGGACCAAAGACTTAAATATAAAATTGAAAATGATAAATATAATGGAAGAAAAAATAGGGACAACGCTAGGAGCCCTAATACATGGCATAAACACAGTATGAACCATAAGTAACAATGCAGAAGTACCAGAAGAGAGACTAGATAAATGGGAGTTTCTAAAAATCAAACACTTATGCTCATCAAAAGACTTCACCAGAAGAGTCAAAAGACAACCTACAGACTGGGAGAAAATTTTTGGCTACGACAAGTCTGATCAGTGCCTAATCTCTAAAATCTACAAGATACTGCAAAACCTCAACAACAAAAAGACAAATAACCCCATTAAAAAATGGGCAAAGGATATGAACAGACACTTCACCAAGGAAGATATTCAGGCAGCTAACAGACACATGAAGAAATGCTCAAGATCATTAGCCATTAGAGAAAAGCAGATCAAAACAACAATGAGATATCATCTCACCCCAACAAGGCTAGCATGAATCCTAAAAACACAAAATAATAAATGCTGGAGAGGTTGTGGAGAGACTGGAACACTTACATACTGTTGGTGGGAATGTAAAATGGTACAACCACTTTGGAAATAGATTTGGCGCTTCCTTAAAAAGCTAGAAATAGAAGTACCATATGATCCAGCTATCCTGCTCCTTGGAATATATCCTAGAGAAATAAGAGCCATCACATGAATAGATATATGCACACCCATGTTCATTGCAGCACTGTTCACAATAGCAAAAAGATGGAAACAACCTTAAGTGCCCATCAACGGACGAATGGATAAACAAATTATGGTATATCCACACAATGGAATACTACGCAATAATAAAGAACAACAATGAAGCCGTGAAACATCTTATAACACGGAGGAAGCTGGAGGTCATTATGCTGAGTGAATTTAGTTAGCCACAGAAGGACAAATATTGTATAAGACCACTATTATAAGAACTCAAGAAAAGGTTTAAACACAGAAGAAAACATTCTTTGATGTTTATGAGGGTGGGGAGGGAGGGTAAGGGTTATTTATTAACTAGGTAGTAGATAAGAATTATCTTAGGTGAAGGCAAGGACAGCACACACTACGGGGGAAGTCAGCACAAGTGGACTAAACCAAAGCTAAGAAGTGTCCTGAATACAATCAAACACTTTGAGGGACAGAGTAGCAGGGGTAAGGGTCTGGGGACCATGCTTTCAGGGGACATCTAGGTCAATTGGCATAACAAAGCTTATTAAGAAAATGTTCTGCATCCTACTTTGGTGAGTGGCGTCTGGGGTCTTAAAAGCTTGCAAGCAGCCACCTAAGCTGCAGCAATTGGTCCAAACCACCTGGAGTAAAGGAGAATGAAGAACACCAAAGGCACAAGGAAAGTAGTAGCCAAGAGACAGAAAGGGCCACATAAACCAGAGACTTCATCAGCCTGAGACCAGAACTTGATGGTGCCTGGCTACAACCAGTGACCGCCCTGACAGGGAACACAACAGAGAGTCCTGGATGGAGCAGGAGAAAGGTGGGATGCAGAACTCAAATTCTAGTAAGAAGACCAGACTTAATGGTCTGACCAAGACTGGAGGAACCACAGAAATTGTGGCCCTGGATTCTATATCATCCCAGAACTAAAACAATTTCTGAGGCCTACTCTTCAGACGAGGATTGGACTGGATTGTGGGACATAAAGTGATACTCTTGAGGAGTGTGCCTCTTAGCTCAAGTAGATACAAGAGACCAAACAGGTAGCTTCTGTCTGGAGGTGAGATGGGAAGGGGGAGAAGGTTAGGAGCTGGTTGAATGGACACGGGGAATCAGGGGTGGAAAGGTGAAGTGCGCTGTCACAGTATGGGGAGAGCAATTAGAGTCACATAACAATGTATGTATAAATTTTTGTATGGGAAAAAATTTTTTAAAAAGTGGATTTGGCCCAGTCTCCCTGCCACATCTGTTAAAAAAGAAAAAAGAAACAGCCTGTAGATAAGTAACCCTTTTCTATCTTAAGTCTTCTTTGCCTGCTATCCCCAGGAGCTAATCATTCCCTGTCTCTTCCTAGGTCCCTAAAACCTCTGTCCCATGTCAGCAGGAAGTAGCCAGGTGAGTCACAGACACTTATCCCTTAAAATTAAGGAATTGCTACAACTCAAGAGGGTATTGTAACCTGACTTTACTAATGCCAGTAAATTTCCATTAGTTTTTAAACTAGCCCCAATCAGATTTGGTGTCCCCCTCCCCCGACATGTGCAGAAGGGCCAGCTGTGATCACTAACTGACCTCAGCAGAGGACGCAGCAACAGGAGGAACCAATCAGAAGGAAAATCATCACCCAGACCCTATTTCAAAGCAAGATGTCTGACAAGAATCACATCACCTCCTGTTTCCTGGCTGCCTTCTAGAGTTTTCCCTCCCCAGAACACCTGCACAGCTGCCATTTTGCTGCCCAAATCACATATAAGCTCTGCCTTCCCATAACACAAGGAGCCCAGTTCTGAGGAACTTCCTTCTGACTCCTTGCTCTTCACATTGCGATAAAGTTGCATTCTCTTTCTCAAAGACCGGTATCCAGATAATTGGCAAGTCTGAGTGTGCTGGACAAGGATCCACCTTCTAGGTCTGGTAACATAACCACAGGCGTAGAGGTTAGGATTTACCACACATATTTTTGGGGAACACAATTCAATCAATAACACCAAGTTTTGGTAGATACCCTCAGAACAAAAGTCAACATCAGTTATTTCCCACCAGTTGCCGTGGAGTCGATTCCAACTTGTGGTGGCCCCATGTGTGTCAGAGTACAACTGTGCTCCATAGTGCTTTCATTGGCTATGATCTTTCAGAAGTGGATTACCAGGACTTTCTTCCAAGAAGCCTCTGGGTGGATTCAAACTGCCAACCTTTCAGTTAGTAGCTGAGATTTTAACCTTTATGCCACTCAGGGACTCCTTCAGCTCTTTCTTACAATCCCAGAATTACCATTTTCACTGTTTTTGGCCTCTACTCATTTCTTATTTTCTTATCAGTTAACAAGCAGTTAAAAGTATTTGTTTTTGTTGTATTTTATTTAGCATTTTTAGTTGTTATCAGTGGGAAGATCACTCAAGTTATCAAGATGGTGCATCTCGTTCCAAACTATAAGTAATAGAAGTCTGATTGTTGCTTTTGTTTCTCCTGTTTCTGCTTGATGGAAATATCTTCTGTTTTCTCTCTGAGAGTATACATCACATTTTGTTTTGTTTTTGTTTTCTTCTTTTTACTACATTGATTCTTTCGAATTTCTTTTCTTCTATTTGTTTTGGGCTTTCCTCAAATGTCAATTGATCTTTGTCCATTCAGAATTTTTTTTCTTGTTTCTTTTTTAAAAATAATTTATTTTATTTATTTGTTGTTGTTGAGAATATACATAACAAAAATATACCAATTCAAGTTTCTACATATTTGATTCAGTGACATTGATTACAAGCTTAGAGTTGTGCATCCATTCTCAGTCTTCTTTTCTGAGTTGTTCTTCCCCCATTAACATAAACTCACTGTCCCCTAAGGTTCATACCTGATCTTTCCAGTTGCTATTGTCAGTTTGATCCCATATAGCTAGAGCACAATGCTCAAGGCAGATATTCTTTACTAGTGAAGCAAAACTATTGTTTGGTTTTAAGCAGACTTCAGGGAATTGGTTTAAGGTTTAAAGATTATCTCAGGATGACAATTTTGGGGGTTTATCCAGCCTCTGTGGCTCCAGAAAGTCCAGAGTCCATGAGAATTTGAAATTCTGTTTTACATTTTCCCTCTTTTGATCAGAACTCTTCTGTAGAATCTTTGAACAAAATGTTCAGTAATGGCAGCTGGACACCATCCGGTTCTTCTGGTCTCATGGCAAAGGAAGCAGTTGTTCAAAGAGGCTATTAGCCACACATTCCATTTCCTCCTCATGTTCCAGACTCTCCTTCTTCCTATGTTGCTCCAGGCAAATTAAGACCAATTGTTGTGGCTTGGACAGCCACTTAAAAGATTTAAGGCCCCAGGCACTATGCAAGGAACTAAGAGATAGAAGAGAAGCACTAAACACATTGATAGGCCAATTAACTGAGATGTCCCATGGACATGACCCTAGCCCTCCAAAGCAAGGAAACAAATACCATAAGGTGTTTGTACGTAAGCAGCCTCAGTAGCTACTGTTGTTGTTGTTTTTTTGGTCGCTGTTGTAAATATATCTATCACACAACTTTTTTTTATTGTTTGGCTTTAAGTGAAAGTTTACAATTCAAGTTAGTTCCTCATACAAAAATTTGTACATACATTGTTATGTGACTCTAGTTGCTCTCCCTGTACTGTGACAGCACACTCCTCCTTTCCACCCCAGATTTCCCGTGCCCATTCAACCAACTCCTGATTCTCTCTGCCTTCTCATCTCATCTCTGGACAGGAGCTGCCCATTTTAGTCTCATGTACCTACTTGAGCTAAGAAGCACACTCTTCATGAGTATCATTTTATGTTCCATAGTCCAGCCTAATCTTTGTCTCAAGAGTTGGCTTCAGGAATGGTTTTAGTTTTGGGCTATCGGAGAGTCCAGGGGCCATGTCTTCTAGAGTTCCTCCAGTCTCAATTAAACCATTAAGTCTGGTCTTTTTACTAGAATTTGAGTTCTGCACCCCACTTTTCTCCTACTCAGTCAGGGACTTTCTGTTGTGTTCCCTGTCAGGGTGGTCATTGGTAGTAGCCAGGCACCATCTAGTTCTTCTGGTCTCAGGCTAAATGAAGTCTCTGGTTTATGTGGCCCTTTCTGTCTCTTGGGCTAATACTTTCCTCGTGTCTTTGGTGTTATTCATTCTCCTTTGCTGCAGGTAGGTTGGGATCAATTGATGTATCTTAGATGGCTGCTTGCAAGCTTTTAAGACCCCAGATACCACTCACCAAAGTGGGATGCAGAACATTTTCTTAATAAACTTTATTATGCCAGTTGACCTAGATGTCCCCTAAACCATGGTCCCCAGACCCCCGTCCCTGTTACTCTGTCCCTCGAAGTGTTTGGTTGTATTCAGGAAACTTCTTAACTTTGGTTTAGTCCAATTGTGCTGACTACGCCTGTACTGTGTGTTGTCTTTCCCTTCATCTAATATAATTCTTGTCTACTACCTAGCTCTCCCTCCCTCCCCACCCTTGTAACCATCAAAGAATATTTTCTTCTGAGTTTAAACCTTTTATTGAGTTCTTATAATAGTAGTCTTATACAATATTTGTCCTTTTGCGACTGACTAAATTCATTCAGCATAATGTCTTCCAGATTCCTCCATGTTATAAGATGTTTCACGGACTCGCTGTTCTTTATCATTGCATAGTAGTCCATTGCTATCACACAAGTTTTGCCAATTCAGCTTTTTACAGGTGTAGAACTTATTGACAGCAATTACATTAATTGGCTGTGTAAACTTATCCTTAATCAATGTGATTTTTCCATCACTGTAAACTGAAACTCAGTAATCCATAAGCAATAAGCTCCTCTTTTCTCCTCCCTCCCATCTCTGGTAACCACTAATAAATTTTGATCTCTATACATGTTCCTATTCTTATCTTTTTATATAAGCGAGGTCATACAATATTTTTCCTTTTGTAATTGACTTATTTCACTCAGCGTAATGTCTTCCAGCTCCACCCATATTGAAGCATGTATCAAGACTTCATTTCTTCTCTGGCTAAGTGGCATTCTGTTGTATGTATGTACCACATTTTGTTTACTTATTCATCTGTTGATGGGCATTTAGGTTGTTTCCACCTTTTGGCTATTGTGAATTGTGCTGCAGTGAACATTGGTATACAAATATCTGTTTGAGTCTCTGCTTTCAAGTCTTTTGAGTATGTACCTAGAGTGGAATTGCTGAGTAATATGGTTGTTCTAGTTTTTGAGAAACTGCCACATTGTATTCCACAACAGCTATGCCATTTTGCATTTCCACCAGCAATGGATAAGGGTTCTAATTTTCCCACATTCTCGCCAACATTTGTTATTTTCTTTTTTTTTTAATCTTAGCCATCCTAGTGGGAGTGAAATGGTATCTCATTGTGGTTTTGATTTGCATCTCTCTGATGGCTAACAACATTGAGCATCTTTTCATGTGTTTGGTGGCCATTTGAAAGTCCTCTTTAGTGAAATATATATTCAAATCTGTTGCCCATTTTATGATTGGGTTATTTGCCTTTCTGTTGTTAAGTTGTTGAAAGTTTGTATATATTTTGATTATTACTCAGCAGATATATGGTTTCCAAAGATATTCTTCTAGTCGATAACTTGTCTTTTTACTTTTTTGTTAAAGTCTTTTGATGAACAAAAGTTTTTAATTTTTTATGAGGTCCCATTTATCTATTTTGTTCTTTGCTGTTAGTGCTTTTTTGATTATATTAGGTAATCCATTGTTAAAAGCTAAGCCTAACAGTGTTATCCCTGCATTTTCTTCTAAGAATTTTATGGTTTTAATTTTCACATTTAGGTCCTTAATCCATTTTGAATTTTTTTTGGTGTACAGTGTAGGGCATGTGTCCATTCAAATTTAAGAGGGAAATACTAAAAGGCTAACTGAAATCTCTCGGATTGTGAGCTGGTGAAAAGGGTCTGTTTTCTTGACTGGTGGGACTCACTCTGGGGTGACTGCATGAGGATCTAATTTGTTTTTTTTTGAGGGGGGATGGGATGTCAGTCTCTGTAGGTCTTTCTTTCTTAACCTGTTTATTTCCTTAGAGATGAATCTCCCATTTCCTAACTTGGAGTATTAGCCTATCTGCCAGCCTTTAGGGAGCTGAGCTGCTGAAGGGGACTGGAGTTGGGGACCTCACTAAATTTTATACAAATCATGACTTAATTCTCTTGTTTTTAGTATGGCCCTTCACCCCTCCCCTCAGCTGGGCCTAGCATCCATGACTGAAGAACTGTTTGGTTTAAACTCTCAGAGAGTAAACCACTGTCTCCTGCTTGGATGGGTATCTTAGTCTCCCAGTACTGCTGTAACAGAAATACCATGCAAGTGGGTGGATTTAAAGAACAGAGATTTATTTTCTCACAGTTTAAGAGGCTAGAAGTATGACTTCAGGGTGCCAGCTCTGTGGGAAGGATCTTTTTGTCTGCTCTGGGGGAAAATCCTCATCTCAGCCTTTCTAGCAGTCTTTGGAGAATTCCGTGTGGCATCTATCTTTCCCCCACAGGAACTTGCTTCCTTCTGTGCCCAGTCTCTTCCTTTTATATTTTAAAGATGATCAGCTTAAGATGCACCCTACACTAACATGGCTTCACTAGCATAACAATGAAAATCCAATTCCCAAATAGGATTATATCCACATGTACAAAAAAAACCAAGCTCTTTGCTGTCAAGTCCGACTCATAGTGACCCTATAGGACAGAGTAGAACTGCCCCATAGGGTTTCCTAGGCTGTAATCTTTATGGGAGCAGAGCACCATGTCTTTTCTCCCATGGAATGGCTGGTAGTTTCGTACCATCACCCTTTCAGTTAGCAGCTGAGCTCTTAACCACTGCACCACCAGGGTTCTTACATGTATAGGGGTTAGAATTCCAACACACAATTGGTTGGATACAATTAAATCCATAACAATCTAGCTGTGCAAGATTGATGAGAACATAACTGTACCTTTAAAGACTTTCTTCCAATCCAATTCAATACCAATGAGGATTTAGTGTCCCCTATATCTGGATCCCTGGTGGTGCAGAGGTTAAGAGCTCATCTGCTGACCAAAACATCAGCAGTCTGAATCCATCAGCCGCTTCTTGGAAACGGTATGAGGTAGTTCTACTCTGTCCTATAGGGTCGCTATGAGTTGGAATCGACTTGATGGCTACGGGTTTGGTTTTGTTTTGGCTATATGTTTGGCACTATGGAGAGTGACTTTTCTTTCAGATACCTAAATTCATTTGGGTGGTTAGGATTTATTTCTTCTACTCTATAGGGTTCTGTTGTCATCACATTTATTTCTCCAAATGCATTTTGATTTTCATCAGCTATTCTGTGTTTATCAGTCTGCAGTTTGATTTTCTGTATTCTCTACATATTCTTTAATAATTCTCTTTGGCTAAAACTATTTATTATAAATACAACTCCATGGGGAAACTGAAATTTAAAAAAGTAATTTTATGTTTAAAAAATTAAACCTTTAGACTCTTGTGAGTGGCTAGATTTATGAAACCATGTGGGAAAGAAGAAAAATTGGATTTGTTTTTTCCTTCCTTCTTTTTGCCCACTCTTAGTATTTCCTGAAAAAATATCCCAGCAGCTTGTAACTATTGTTAAATATTCAATGACTTTTTGTTTCAACCAGAAGTTTTCACTTCAATTTTTTTTTTTCAAATGCAGCGATGGTGGGAAGGTAGTGAGGAGATAAGAGAAATTCACATACTCACCCCAGCATCTATGCAATTAACCATTGGTTGGTTCCCTTCAGAGTGGGCTAATGCTACTAACCCAGGTTCCTTCAGCAGCAAGAGTGGATCTGGTCACTGTGTCACATTTGGTCTCTTGTAACTGGGGCACTGTATTTTTGTAGACAACCTACAGCAGTTAGGCTATATTATGTACAACTGCTATGTTGTTCTGAGTAAACTCCCCTCTTCTTCTTACCATCCAAATTACATCTCTTTTTCAAGACCCAGCTATAGGAATCTAATTTACAGTGTAAACTGTCAACAAAAATACAATAAAATATTACATATATATAAAGACCTAGCTATAGACCACATTCAGTTCTCATAGTGCTTATTTTATTAGAAAATATGGTGGTATAATCAAATTTATTGGTGGGTGAATATTTAAATAGTATATCCACTGGAGAGTCATTTTAGATACATTTATTGGTAAGTCTAATGCTCTGTTCTTTCATGCTACCACCCTATACTCAGGATCCTGGAGGTTGCACTTCGTGCTGTGGATTCATTTATTCAGTCAACAAATATTTATACCAAGTGCCTCCCATGAAAACTGGAAAACTCACAGGCTTTTCCTAAAGTCCCTGGCTTCTCAGAAAGAATGGTAGTGGCTATGGATTCACAAAATGTTAGAACTGGAAGTGACTTTAGGGATTATCAAGGGAGCCCTGGTGGAGCAGTGATTAAAGTGCTCAACTGCTAACCAAAAGGTTGGCTGTTCAAACCCACTAGCTACTCCATGGGAGAAAGATGTGGCAGTCTACTTCCGTAAAGATTTACAGCCTTGGAAACCCTATGGGGAAGTTCTACTCTATCATGTAGGGTAGCTGTGAATTGGAACTGACTTGACAGCAGTGGGTTTGGTTTGGTTTTTGGTTTAGGAATTATCTAGTTCACGAGGTCCAGAAAGGTGAAATGAATTGACAAAGTCAGGTGACCAATGAGTTGCAGAACTAGAACTAAAATTCAGATCTCATGATTCAGTCCAGTGTTCTTTTCACTAAAATATTCTGCATCCTGCCATGGGCTGAAGAGGATATTGATTGGGTATTGTGGAGGGAGATGTTTGATCAGATATTCTTACTGCCACCACGGGAAGTGCAGGGACTGACTGGTGATGGGCTATTCCATGGCACTGTGATGGGAAATTCCACATGGCACTCTATGCATTAGAGTGCGAGGGAACTAAAACAAGGACGCAAGGACGTGAGGAATACTAGGACCATATCAATGTCTTATATGTATGTCACTTTTTGATCAGGTGCTCAATATTTAAGCATTTATATATCTCAACTGGCCTTCCTTAATTAGTGAGCAGGGGGCTAAAATATGAATCAATTATATATATATGAGACATTTGGTGTTGTGGGTTGGGTTCCTAGGAAACTGACTCTGAGGCAGAGATTTGCATGCATGTAGTTTACTGGGGAGAGCTCTTGGAGCAACACCTGAGGTTTTTTTATACATGCGGATGTAATCTCTTTTGGGAATAGGGTTTTCTTTGTTACATTAATGGGGCCACATCTGGGTAGGATGTGTCTTTGAGATATAAAAAGAGCAGATTAGGCACAGAGAAGTGAGTACAAATGAAGGGGAAGATACACACCACATAAAGATCTCCAAGGAACCAAGGAACAGAAGCTGAAAAGAGACAAGGACCTTCCCTCAGCACTGACAGAGAGAAAGCCTTCCCCTAGTGCTGGCCCCCTGAATTCGAACGTCTAATCTCCTAAACTTTGAGAAAATAAATTTCTGTTTGTTAAAGCCACCCATTTGTGGTATTTCTGTTATAACAGCACTAAGAAACTAAGACACTACTTAAAGTGACCTATAGATTATTAACAGACATGGAAAAGCCGATCCTCAAATTCATATGAAATTGCAAAGGACCCTGAATAGCCAGAACAATCTTGAAAAAGAACAAAGTAGAAGAATGCACGCTTCCCTATTTCAAAATATGCTGTAAAGCTGCAGAATCAAAACAGTCTGGTATTGGTATATGGATAGACAAAACAATGGAATGGAATTGAGGGTCCAGAAATAAACCCATAAATCTATGGCCAATTGATTTTTGACAAGGGTGCCAAATCCATCCAATGGGGAAAGAATAGTCACTTCAAAAAAGGGTGCTGGGACAACTGGATCTCCGTATGCAAAAGAATGTACTGTATACAAAAGTTAACTCAAAACAGATCAATGACCAAAACGTAAGAACTAAACCATAAAATTCTTAGAAGAAAACACAGGGCTAAAGCTTCAGGACCTTGTTTTTGACAATGGAATATAAGATAGGACATCAAAAGCATAAGCAACAAAAGAAAAATTAGATAATATTCAAAACACACAAAGAACCACAACAAAAACAACCCAATCAAAAAATGGGCAAAGGATTTGAATAGACATCTCTCCAAAGAAAGTATAGAACTGGCCAATAAGCACATGAAAATGTGTTCAATGTCATTAGTCTTTGTTGTTGTTAGGTGCCATCAAGTCGGTTTCAACACATAGCAACACTGTGTACAACAGAACTAAACACTGCCTGGTCCTGTGCCATCCTCACAACTGTTGTTATGCTTGAGCTCATTGTTGCAGCTACTGTGTCAATCCATCTCATTGAGGGTCTTCCTCATTTTTCCTGACTCTCTACTTTACCAAGCATGATATCCTTCTCCAGGGACTGGTGCCCCCTGATAACATGTCCAAAGTATGTGAGATGAAGTCTTGCCATCCTTGCTTCTAAGGAGTTTTCTGGCTGTACTTATTCTAAGACAGATTCTTTTGTTCTTCTGGCAGTCCATGGTATGTTCAATATTCTTCGCCAACACCGTAATTCAAAGGCATCAATTCTTCTTTGGTCTTTGGTCTTCTTTATTCATTAGTCGTTAGAGACGTGCAAATCAAAACCACAGTGAAATATCACTTCACCACAGCTAGGATGGCCATTGTCAGAAAAATGGAAAATACAAGTGTTGATGAGGTTGTGGAGAAATTGGAACCCTCATCCTTTGCCTATTGAATTGTAAAATGGTGTGATCTCTTTGGAAAACAGTTTGTTGGTTCCTTAAAAATTTAAACACAGGATTACCATATGATCCAGGAATTCCACTCTTAGGTATATATCAAAAAGAATTGAAAGCAGGAACTTAAGCAGATACTTTACACCAATGTTCTTTGAAGCATTATTTACAAGAGCCAAAAGGCAGAAACAATCCAAGTGTCCGTCAATAGATGAATAGATAAACAAAATGTGGTGCATCCATACAATGGAATATTATTCAACTATAAAGAAAAGTGAAGTCCTGACACATATTGTGATTTGAATGAATCTTGAAACATTATGTTGGGTGAAATAAGTCAAATACAGAAAGACAAATATTGCATGATCCCACTTATATGAAATACCGAGAATATGGAAATGCATAGAGATCAAAGTTTATTAGTGGCTACCAGGGATGGGTGGGAGTTCTGTTAATGGTAAGGAAAAAAAATGGAAATGGATAGTAGTGATGGTTGAACAACATGGTGAATTAATGTCACTGAGAATTGTACACTTAAAAATGATTAAAATAGCAAAATTTTTGTTACATATATTTAACCACAATAATAATAATAATAATAATAATAATAATAATAAAACAACAACTGGTGTTTGGGTTAGGTCTTGGAGTATGGGAGTGGAGGAGTGGAGATAGCTAGTAAGAACATTTTGGAGACAGCTGATAAAACTTGTGTTGTTGTTAGGTGCCAGTGAGTCGTTTTCAACTCATAGTGACCCTATGTAAAACAGAATAAAACACTACCCAGTCCTGCACCATCCTCACAATTTTTGCTATATTTGAGCCCATTATTGCAGCCACTGGGTCAGTTCATCTTATTGAGGGTCTACATTACCAAGCATTATATCCTTCTCCAGGAACTGATCCCTCCTGATAATATGTCCAAAGTATGTGAGACAAAGTCTCACCAGTCTCGCTTCCAAAGGGCACTCTGGCTGTACTTTTTCCTAGACAAACTTGTTCATTTTTCTGGCAGTCCACAGTATATTCAGTATTCTTTGCCAACACCATAATTCAAAGGCATCAATTCTTCAGTCTTCCTTATTCATTGTCCAGATTTCACATGCATATGAGGTGACTGAAAATATCACGGCTTGTGTCAGGCACATCGTAGTCCTCAAAGTGACATCTTTGCTTTTCAACACTTCAGAGAGGTCTTTTGCAGCAGATTTGCCCAATGCAATATGTCGATTGATTTCCTGACTGCTGCTTCCATGAGTGTTGATTGTGGATCCAGGTAAAGTGAAATCCTTGATCACGTCAATCTTTTCTCCATTTATCATGATCTTGCTTATTGGTCCAGTTGTGAGGAGGTGTGTTGTCTTTACGTTGAAGTGTAATCCATACCGAAGGCTGTAGTCTTTGATCTTCATCAGTAAGCACTTCACGTCTTCTTCACTTTTAGCAAACAAGGTGGTGTCATCTGCATATTGCAGATTGTTAATGAGTCTTCCTCCCATCCTGATGCCACGTTCTTCTTCATATAGTCCAACTTTTTGGATTATTTGCTCAGTGCACAGATTGAATTAGTATGGTGAAAGGATACAACACTGATGCACACCTTTCCTGATTTGTGTATGGGCTGTGAATTAAATAAAATATTGCATCAATTTGCCAATCTCGTCAGTGCAACTTAGATTTCTTCCTTCAATACCATCGGTTCTTGATCATATGCTACCTCCTGAAATGGCTGAACATCGACCAATTCTTTTTGGTAGAGTGACTGTGTATCCCTTCCATCGTTCAATTTTTGTTGCCAATAGAATTCTTTAATATTGCAGCTCATGGCTTGAATTTTTCTTCAGTTTTTTTCAGTTTGACAGATGCTGAACATGTTATTTCCTTTTGGTTTTCTAACTCCAGGTCTTTGCATATTTCATTATGATACTTTACTTTGTCTTCCTGAGCCGCCCTTTGAAATGCTCTCTGTTCAGCTCTTTTACTTCATCATTTCTTCCATTTGCTTTAGCTACTAGATATTCAAGAGCAAGTTTCAGGGTCTCTTCTGACATTCATTTTGGTCTTTTCTTTCTTTCCTGTATTTTTAATAACCTTTTGCTTTCTTCATGCATAATGTCTTTGATGTGATCTCGCAACTGTGCACTGAAGGCATTGGTGAATAACAAGGCTCCAGGACTTGACAGTATACCAATTGAGATGCTTCAACAACAGGATGCAATGCTGGAAGCACTCGCTTGACTATGCCAGGAAATTTGGGAGGCAGCTATCTGGTCAACCAACTTGGAGAGATCCATATTCATGCCCATTATAAAGAAAGGAAATTATTGAACAATATCATTAATATTACATGCAAGTAACATTTTGCCAAAGATAATTCAAAAACAGTTGCAACAGTATATTGACTGGGAACTGCCAAAAATTCAAATTAGATTCAGAAGAGGATGTGGAACAAGGGATATCATCGCTGATGTCAGATGGATTTTGGCTAAAAGCAGAGAATACCAGAAAGATATTTACCTGTGTTTTATTGACTATGCAAAGGCATTCGACCGTGTGGATCATAACAAATTATGAAGTAAATTATGCAAAGAATGGGAATTCTGGAACACTTCATTTTGCTCATGCAGAACTTGTACATAGACCAAGAAGCAGTCTTTTGAAAACAAGTGGATACTGGATAGTTTAAATCAAGAAAGGTGTGTGTTGGGGTTGTATCATTTCACCATACTTATTCACTCTGTGTGCTGAGCAAATAATCGAAGAAGTTGGCCTATATGAAGAAGAATGTGGCATCAGGATGGGAGGAAGACTCATTAACAATCTGCAGTATGCAGATGACACAACCTTGTTTGCTAAAAGTGAAGAAGACTTGAAGTGCTTACTGATGAAGATCAAAGACTATAGCCTTCGGTATGGATTACACTTCAACATAAAGACAACACACCTCCTCACAACTGGACCAATAAGCAAGATCATGATAAATGGAGAAAAGATTGATGTGATCAAGGATTTCACTTTACTTGGATCCACAATCAACACACATGGAAGCAACAGTCAGGAAATCAGTCGACATATTGCATTGGGCAAATCTGCTGCAAAAGACCTCTTTGAAGTGTTGAAAAGCAAAGATGTCACTTTGAGGACTACAATGTGCCTGACACAAGCCATGATATTTTCAGTTGCCTCATATGCGACAATGAATAAGGAAGACCGAAGAAGAATTGATGCCTTTGAATTATGGTGTTGGCAAAGATTATTGAATATACTGTGGACTGCCAGAAGAGCAAACAAGTGTGTCTTGGAAGAAGTACAGCCAGAGCGCTCCTTGGATGGCAAGACTTCTTCTCACGTACTTTAGACATGTTATCAGGAGGGACCAGTCCCTGGAAAAAGACATCACGCTTGGTAAAGCAGAAGGTCATCGAAAAAGAGGGAGACCCTCGATGAGATGGATTAACACAGTGGCTGCAAAACGAGCTCAAACATAGCAATGATTGTGAGGATGGTGCAAGACTAGGCAAAGTTTTTTTCTGCTATAGCTAAAGTTGCTGTGACTCAATGGCACCTAACAATAACAACATCGCATCAATACTAAATTGTAGTTGTATGTAAGAGAATGTCCTTATTCTTAGTAAATATATACTAAAGTATTTAGGGATCAAAAGGCAAAACATCTCCAACTTAGTTCAAATGGTTCAGAAAAACATTACGCTATTTATACATTATATATGTATATGTGTATCTATATATGTGTGTGTTTGTGTGTATTTTGAGAGAATGATAAAAGTGTATAGGAGTTCCTTGTATTATTCTTGCAACTTTTCTGTAAAATTGAAATTATATAAAAATAAGAAGTTACAAAACATAAAAAAACTTACGTTGAGATTTTGGAAGAAGGTTTCTACCAAAGCAAATCCAAATTATATCTGACTTGGTAATCCTCAGACTTGGAGGACCCCATGTCTGTCAGAGTAGCATTGTGCTCCATACAGTTTTCAATGGCTAAATTTTTGGAAGTTAGATAGCTAGGTCTTTCTTCTGAGGCACTTCTGGGTGGACTGTAACTTCTAACCTTTTTAATTTTTTTTTTAGCAGTGGAGCATGTTAAGCATTTGTGTCAACCAGGTAGTGGAGTGTGTTAAGCATTTGTATAACCTGCAACTCCTTATTCCTTATAGAATTTCTATAATTACTGTTATTATTTTATTCCTATTTTAGAAGATAGGAGGAAGTTGGATGAGATAGTGAGGAAGTCACTTCCACTCTTCTGTTTCCTTACATTTCTTTTGTGTCCTACTATACTTGTTCACTTCTAATAGTAACTGTCTCTACTACTTCTTTCTTGCATGGGAAGCCTTCAGTGTCATCCTTGTCTCTACATAAGGATATAATCTATAGGCCTATTCTGTAAATTCATGTTCTTTCATGGGCATAAAGGAAACCCTTGCATAAACTTAGATCTGGCTGGAATTTGTAAATTGATAATTTCTCTCTTTCCAGTTTATTTTCAATCTTCAGAATCATTTGATATTCCCTATATGTGTGTGTGTATATATATATGTGTTTTATATACATATATATATATATATAAAACAACAGTAGCAATAGAAATTCCACAGCCTCTTTCCCCCCAGGCTTGTTGAGTGAAGTGCTTAGATTCTTAGTGGTTCCTCATGAGATGACTCTAGGACACACCCAGATGAGTACATTCAATTTGTTTCCAGTAACCTTTCCTTATCAGATGAGCTAAAAGGTCAACTGTTTATTAAGGTGGAGAAATGATGAGGTGAGTATAGGCTGAGTCATGAGTTGGGAGATGGAGCACTTCAAAGCTGAGGATGGTTGGATCCAAGTAAGTTGGTTTTATTTCCTCTGGCTGCTGTTTCCAAAGGCATGAGGAAGTGAGGGGGAGAAGAGGAGAAAAAGCAAAGGATGGAGAGGGGAGAGAAGAAAAGTTAGGAAAGAGAGATAAGAAGGAAACCAAACTTTATTGAGTGCTCACCATACATTAGGAGCTGTCTTACACATTTTGTATTGTTATCTCATTTGATCCTTAGAGCATCCTGCAGAGAATGTGTAACTCTGTTTTTTAGGTGAAAGTAACTATGTATCAGACAGTTTAAGAAAATGGCCCAAAGATACTTAGCTAGTAAGTAATGGAGCTAGGATTGGAACCCAGGTTGTTTGAATCCAAGTCCAATGCTTTTTCATTTGCATTTCTTCCATGCAGTTAACCAAGCTATGTTTGTCCAGTAACTGCTTTCTGCCACCTCCTGTGTGATAGGCATGGTGACATAATGATGAAAACATCACTCTCATCTCCCTGAACACAATGAGTTAACAATATAGTAGGGGACCTGGACATTGAAATAAATAGTTTCCATATAGGATGCTGAGTGTCTTAGTAGAGGTATATATAAGGAACAGTGAAGATATTTAAGAAGGAGTAATCAGCTCTGCCTGGGGAAGTTGGTCTGGAAAGAGAATAAGATGAATGTGGGGAGGGCTTTCTAGGTGGAAGGAGTGGTATATGTATGCCCATGAGGGCATAAAATATCATTATGCAAGTAGTTATGCCTAAAACACAAGGTGTGAGGAGGGGGGAAGCTGGAAGTAAAGACAGGCACCTGATCATGGTGGGCCTAGTATGTCAGACCAAGGAGTCTGGGCTTCATGGCAAGGACAATAATGAAACCCTTTAACAGGTAGCATTGCAGAAGATGGATTGGAAGGTGTTGAGAGGGGAAACCTATGGGTCCAGAAAGGAGTCTGTTGAAATTTCTGGACACAGAAGAGCCTTAGTAGGACATTGGGGGTGAGAAAAGGCCATGTGCTCCAGTGACATTGATAAAATAATAGAACTAAATGAATGACGGGATGATGGAGAGGAGGGTGAGGGAAATCTAGAATAAAACTCAAACTAATGGGTAGGATGACTAGGTTCGTGGTAGTCCATTACCAAGTGTTAGAAATTAGTGTTAGAAACTGATCTTGAAAAAAGAGGGAAAAAATTACGCTGGGACAATAGACATAGAACAGCACCACCCCAGGCAACCTGAGATATGTGGCCACTTTAATTAGCTATCACTGTGAGTGGTGAGGACCCCTGGTGGTGCAGTGGTTAGGAGTTCTGCTGCTGACCAAAACGTCGGTAGTTCAAGTCCACCAGCCGCTCCTTGGAAACCCCATGGGACAGTTCTACTCTATCCTATAGGGCCACTATGAGTCAGAGTCGACTCGACAGCAATGAGCTTGGTCACAGGTGAGCGGGTGAAGGGAACTACTGGCAGCTGTCAGTTGGGGAGGTGCCCTGAGTCCTGCTGGAGAGTCCCAGTGAAGGGGGTCTTACAGAAGGGGGATTGCTGGAACATACATGGGCCAAGTGCATCTCTGCAGGCTGAGATGAAGGTCTTAACTGGTGTCTAGAAATGCCTTGTTCAAGATCCCCCACCCCCCAAAAAATCCAGTTGCCATTAAGGTGACCCCATGTGTGTCAGAGTAGAACTATGCTCTACAGGTTTTCAGTCACTTGTTTTGGAAGTAGAGCACCAGGCCTTTCTTCCAAGACATCTCTGGGTGGACTTGAACCTTCAACCCTTCAGTTAGCAGCCAAGTCCACCACCCATGGACTCCTTTTCAACCCAGAGGAAGGCATATTGGAGGGACCAGAGGCTCTAACCAGTTTCGACCTTGTTCCTGAGCTCATAGATCTAGCGGAGGCTAGAAAAGCCCTAAGGGGATAAACCACTCTCTCATTTTCTTGCTCATTTCTCTTTTCGCTGGAGAAAGCCCAGGAGGCAGACAGAAGCCTTGTACATCAGATAAGATTTTTCTCTCAGTCAAATCTCGGGCCTTATACAGGACACTGCGCTGTTCTAGGTACTGAGGGACATGAGGGGAAGTATAAGTAAAAAGTCTCTGCCTTTGAGTTGCAAACAGCTGCGGGTAGAGATAGGTTTGGGGTTGAGGGCCTCCAGCCAAGAAATGACGAGAATTTGAAAAAATCTATAAAAACTCACTGCCGTTGAGTCGATGCTGACTCATAGCGACCCTACACGACAGAGTAGAACTGTTCCATGGAGTTTCCAAGGAGCAGCTGGTGGATTAGAGCTGCCAAAGTTTTGGTTAGCAGCCGACTCTTAGGCTCCAAAGCATCTATATGTACAGTATGTTCATGTACTACACCAGGTGGCACATGAGCATGAAGGAGTTGTTGGGGCACCCTGGAGAAGGCAGGACTGCCATAGAACCCTGACATGTGGCAGAGTCCTGGGAAGTGGAGAAGGCAGGAGGAGGGGGCACCAGGCAGAGACAGAAGGGAGAGCAAAGGCCAGCCACAGCTCCAGCATGCTTGTACACACACACACACACACACACACACACACACACACACACACACACACACACGAGCCAGTGAGGAGATTAGGGTGTGTTTCCCTCTTCCCTTACTCAGCATCTGCCTTGTTTACCCAAACACATCTCTCCTCTATATACTTGAGTAGAGAAGAAAAGAACAAACAAAAGAAAAAGATTTCTTTCTGTAGTTCTCCTTTTGCCATACTGCTTTATTTTGTAATTTTTTTTCCTTAAAAAAGAAAAGTCTTTTTGCAGAGTATTCTTTTAGTAGACTGCATTTACTTCTGGCTTTAGGGTTTTATGCCACTCTCTAACAAAGAGAAAAAAAAAAAAAAAGAAACTGGCCTTGTCACTCACCTGTACCTCTCCGTTGAAGTTGCCGAGGAAGCAGCAGCAGCAAAATTGTTCATGTTGGAACTAGTGTTGGAGTTGGAGAATGGCGATGAGGGCGTATTTCCATTCTTTTGAATCCAGATATTAGGGTCAGCCCATCTAGACATGGTACAGAGGACAGAGCTGGCAAAATCAATCCTATCCCCCCTCGCCAGGTACGTGCACAAATAGGGTGGAAAGCAAGAGAAGGAAAGAGTACACACAACTTCAATTCACACTAATCCCACACCACCAGTAAACGTGGCTCAGTCTTTGTCTTGGATTGTGACCAATCTGTTTTGCGCTTTTCGATTTGGGTAGGATGGAAAAGTTGGAGGTAAATGAGAAAAAGATCAAGAGTTTTCTTCCCCCATATCCAAGAGAGGGTCCCTGGGTAGTGCAAATGGTTAATGCACGTGGCAAAAGATTGGAGGTTCGAGTTCATCTAGAGGCACCTTGAAAGTAAGCTTGGCAATCTACTTCTGAAAAATCAGCCATTGAAGGGCTGGGTCATATGGGAGCTATGTGTTAAACTTTTTAGGAAACTGCCAAACTGTCTTCCAACAGCAGTAAATGAGAATTCCAATCCTTCCACAGCCTTTGTCCATACTTGGTGTAGCCAGTCCTTTTAATTTTAGTCATTATAATGGGTGAGCGTTGGTATACCATTATGGTTTTAGTTTGCCTTTTATTAATGACCAATGATGTTGAACATCTTTTTAAGGCACATATTGTAGTTATTTTTTAAGCAGAAATCTAACTTAATGCTCTGATTATTTTAAAAGACTTTTTAATTGATTCATTGGGTTTTCTAGGCACACAAATAAATCACGTGTAAGGCTATTTATCTGCTCTCAATAATGATGCCTTACTTTCTTTTTTTTCTTATCTCATTGCATTGGTGAGAACTTAATTAATGGTGTCTTTGTCTTTTCCCCGCCTTTAACAGAATCAATTTCATCTCAAAGGATAATATTGGAATTTGCAATATTTAATTCTTTAAACGTACTTGTATTTCATCCTAATTTGTTAAGATTTTGTTGAAAAGTTTGCCATTAAATTAATTACCTGTTTTTTTTTTTTAACAATTACTAAGATAATTACATGGGTTTTCCCTTTTTACTTTTAGATATAAATATAGAATCAAACTCTATATACTATTTTCTAATGCTTTTTGTGTACTTAATCTCTTATGATGAGCATTTTCCATGTATTTAATATTCTACGACACTATGACTGAAGGTTGTGTAGTATTCTATTTTATAGAGGTACAATAATTTAGCTGATCAATCCTCTATTATACAACATTTAGGTTATTTGTACTTTTTTTTTTGCCATTATAAACATTGTTATAATTAAATACTGGTGTACATCTAGACCCATTAACTTAGGCTAAAATTCCTAGATTTGCCAACACAGGGTCAAAGAGTCTGAACATTTTTAAGGCTTTCGATATTTACTATGAAACTGCTCTCAAAGTTAGTAGCTGTTTACACACTTGCTAACAGCTTAACCTGTTCTGACAATCTGACAAATGGTTACTACAACCTCATTAATTTGCATGTGCCTTGATTACTCTGAGTATTTTAAATGTTTATTTTATTCTTGTTTTCTATGTTAAGTACTTTGTTTCCTTTACATTCTGTCTTTCCTTATATGTTCTGTGTTTTCTATGAGTTTTCCCTCCCTCAGTGATTTAGAAGGTCTGCAGTTGGCTGGTCATCATCTCTGCCCTTTTCTGAGCCCTTATTTCCCAGACTCCCTTGCCATCAGGGCTCTAGTTTAGATTCTGCCAATGCAAAGCACTTGCGTGAGATTAGGAAGGTGGAATAGACATGTGGGCAGATGGCAGCTTCCTGACATGTTTTTCATGGGAGAGATTTGCAGCAGCTTCACAGTGAGATCTTGCACATTGTCTGCTTTGGTGCCTCAGACAGTTGAGATCATTAGTGGCAGCTTCCTGTAATTTCTGCATATCTTTTCCTAAGAGCCAGCAACAGTTTCCCCATCTCTGCCTCCTTAGACCTTCCAGTGATTTTGTAAGCACCCAATTCCCTCTATTGCACTCCTTACTTGAAATACTAAGTTGGTATCTGTTTGCCTGACTAATACAATATTGTTATGGAAAAGGCGTGCCTTCTCTGGGTGGGAAGAAGGAAGCACAAATAATTGGTGACCAGACTGCTGGTGTCCAGCAAAATCCATGTTCTTTTCTTCGTGGGCGTACTGACTAGAACCCTTTCTCCTTCCCTCCCTACTGTCTGCATTGGATGTAAGCAAGAAACAAACTTTACTGTGTTGAGTCACTGAGATTGTGGGATTCTTTGTTTTAACAACTAGCCTACTACAACTAATAGAAAAAGTATCTTAAAATTTTACTGTCTTTTTTTTTTTTTACTTTTTAAAAAATATTTTTGACTCATAATTCTATTGTCACCAATGACAAGAATGGGGCAGTGTTTAATGATTCCCTCCTAAGTAAAATGAAAAATTTGCCATACTGTTACATCCATCCATCTTTCACCCCTATCTATCTTTATTGGTGTAATCTAGAAGTTATTCCCAGGTTATAATTAATTATTTATTTTACAGTGGCACTCTCTTTTGTACCGTATTTACAATAATTACTTAGGCTTAGTTCCACATATAATAGATTTTAATGCTCAATACCTGTTCTTTTATAACACGAACTAGCCTTCTTGAGTTTTTTTTATTCGTTGTGTATCTTGGTTTCTGTTTTAAGAAAGCTATAGAGAAAATATGTTTTCTGAGTCCTTGAATAGCCGAGGCTACTTCTTTGTTGCTTTTACACAGGAATAGTGACTTTACTGAGTCCATGATCTTGATTGACTCACTATTAGTTGACACATGTTCTTTTAGCATTTAATGTGGTACTTGGGGGGAAGTTAGAAGTTAGATGATTTTTCTTTCTTTTTAAATTATCTGGCTGCCCCATACTTATGAGATTTATTTATTTTTTGTAGCCTTGATATTTATAAATTCTTCCAGATACATCTATGGGTTGATTTCTTTTCATTAACTTTGCTTAGTACTTAGTCAGCCCCTTTGAAAAGTTGATGCTATTGCCAGATACAGTGTCAAGTGCTCTATATGCGTTATCTTAGACAACCCTGTGAGGTGATAGCTATTATCACCCCCAATTGGCAGATGAAGAAATTGAGGCTTAAGGACTCACAGGTAGTCAACAATAGAGTTGAGATTTGAATTTAGATCTGCTTCACTCTGGATTCTGAGCTTTCAGTCATTATATCATACCGTTCTTTTCAAAGAAAAACAAAACACCTTTTATTGTACATCTAGGTTTTGGCTTCCATTTCTTTGGTTTCTGATTCTCCTCCAGAGACAAGACAATTGCCCATATAGTGGGTCTCTCTTGTCTTGTTTTCATATCTGGTAGTTTCCAGTTGGTCGTCTTTTCCTTTTGTATTATTGTAGAGCCTGGCAACCTTATTCTTTATATCCGAATTATGTTTTCTGCCTTTTCTTTGCTGATTCTAATACAGATTTTAATTTTTATTGGAGATTTAGTGTTTCATTTTTCCTGCCTCATCTATTTCTTCTTATATGTATCTGCCTTTTAGTTAGTTTCACTGACATCTCACTCTTCTCATTTTTGCTCAAATCTTGCTTTACATTCTGTTTTCTAGCATTTCCTTCTGTCTTGTATATTAAATAATAATCAGAAGTATGCTCTTCCCCTGCATCTTGAGTGCTGTGCTTTATCTTTTATCTCCCAGGATATTTTATCGACACCAGGGTGGTTTTATTCTCTTTAATGACCCTTGGATGAGAGGTCTGCCCAGTGCCTTGGTTTCCCATAAACATGAAGAATGGATGCTCCTTGGTTCCTTCTCACTGTACACCTGGTTGCTGTTAGAATCCTCCTCTCTAATCTTAAGGAGGAAGGATTGTCAATGTAGATTTACATTACCAGTTCAGTGGTACATCATCCTGAGAAGAAAATAGAGACAGTTTATGTAGGGGGAGGGGGCAGGGGGAAAACGAAAGGAAGATTTCACTTTTGTGCTGTTCCTTTCATTCCAGGGACCGTCTTTTGGACATGGCTATCTGTTTGGGCCAGCTTCTCTACCTACAGTTCCACCCAGTACTTTCATGATGCTGCTGCCTGGCACATCAAATCTAAGTCCCTGCCACCCTATCAACTTACTACTTGTCATAATTGCCACATGAAACCTGGGGCTGGAGGATGGAAGGGAGAGGTTATCCAGAGACTAGCACAGGGCCTCTCACTTGGACTGTCTTATGCCCCAACTGCTATGGACCTGTGCCTTTGACCTAGGGTGAGAAGGCTGCAACAAGATAAGAAGAACTAAATGAACCAGTTTCTCCATGGTCTTGGAAGGTCGTAGAGAACTTAAGGCACTGGCATGGATAGTGATGATGGCAGGGGCAAACCACTTGTGGTAGGCCTGGTGGATAGGGGTGGTTGTAGAGATCCAGTTGCACACTGTTACCTAGGGAATTGGGGCTGTGCCTTCCACATGCAGAAGAACAGCACTAGGACCCAGGGAGCTGATCCTAAGTGTCATGGGATCCCATTCCCTTTAGCAAGATGGTCCCACACAGGTCCATGATGGTCATTTTAATGGATCTGCAGCTGCTCTCATACCAGGAGATAGCATGCAGGTACTATGACCTCTTAAATTGCCCTGGTGGCACAACGGTTAAGCACTAAGTGGCTAACCAAGAGGTCGGAAGTTCAAACCCACCCAGCTGCTCTATCGTGATCTGCTCCTGTAAAGATTACAACCTAGAAAACTCAATGAGGCAGTTCTACTCTATCACATGGGGTCACTATGAGTCAAAATCGACTTGAAAGCGCACAACAATGACAACTACAGCTCCTAAGAACCAGAGCTCAATGCCACGTGGTATATCATAACCTGGGCCCACCCCATGACAACATGTCTAATGTGTCACCTCTCCTACCTCCATGGAGCCCACTCCTAGCTGTTGAGCTATCCAATGAATTTAACTGAAGTTGGAGAAGCACAAGATTCCCCCCTAGATTGGTCTTTATTAGCAACATGATATTTCCCAGCCTTAGCCTAGCATGGAATTTATATCTATTTGTCTCTCTATCTCATTCCCTCTCTCGTCTATATCCCTGACCCACTGAATTTGTATTCTACCTACCCATTTTATATTAGCCTTGGAGATGGCAGTTATGTTGATGGGGAAGATGGAGGCACTGGTGACCTTGGTCCAGATGTCAGAACCCCTAGGCCCATATTGGCAGCTGCAGCAGGGATGCTTACCATGGCTGTTCCCCTTTTACCTTTTAGGTATAAAATGGAGGTCTTTTGTTAGCTCTTCCAGATCCATGCTCCAACTTTTTCCACCCTGTTCTGTGCCCTGGGAGTCTGAAACTTATGTTCTACTTCAATGGTGTGCTGGAACCTGATTGTGTGCGTCTCTTCCTAACTCCATGTTTGGTGACCATGGTAGGAATATTTACACCATGGACATCGGCAAACACTACAAATAAATACCCTTCTGCCCCCCAGCCCCTCTCAGAACTAGTTGTTAAGCACATATTCACCAGTACACCACTGGGGATACATCAACAGACTCCCTTGCCACCTGGCTTCTGGTTGAATTTGGACAATGGGCAGCACCTGCAGGGGATTGAAGGGTGGCAAGAGTGTGGCCAGAGTACCCATTCTCCTGGCTCTCTCCTTAACAGATTTCCACAGATTGCTTGAATCCCTCTCCCAAAGCCCTGAGCTACTGTCAGGCAATCTCCATACATCTACCCCCTCTGGATTGCAGACACTCCTTCCCCTCCCCTTTTCAGGTCTATGGGTGGTAATGACTCAGTGTATTGCACTATCCTTCCCTGGGTTCCCTAAACCCTGCCTACACCTTTGTTAGTAGTCCCTTCATTACATTCTTCTCTAATAACCGCTTGAGTGTGTGCCACTTGTTTCCTTCTGTGGCCCTGGCTAACACAAAACTTAATCACAGTTGCTGGTGTAGGACTGTTTACTTTTTTCCTGGATGCATTTCCTGAAGCTCTAATTAGACAGTAAGTTCCAAGAGATGTGGTTTTCAAACTCTATAAAGCTTTGCTTGGGACATTTTCTTAAAGTGCAATCTTATCTGGAAACTCAATATGTAAATTAGATAAAAGTTAATGATTCTGGTCTTAAGTGGGGTTGGAGCTAAAGCAAAGTCTACTCATCAATCTCTGCCCCTTATCTTCCGCAGAGATCCTGGGTACAATTCAGTGGAACCCCCAAGAATCCAAGAAGCACAACTTAAGTACCACATTCCTAGAAGATAGAAGCCATAGCTTCTATTTTCCAGGGCACCTAGAGAGATTGGATAAACTAAAGGTATTTTTTTAAAGTTACCATTTATAGAGTCCCTAGGTGGTGCAAATGGTTAGTGCACTTTACGGCTAATTGAAAGGCTGGATGTTCACGTGCACCGAGAAGTGCCTCAAAAGAAAGGTCTGGCAATCTATTTCAAAAAAATCAGCCATTGAAAACTCTACGGAGCACAGTTCTACTCTGACACACATGGGGTCACTATGAGTTGGAATTGACTCATCAGCAACTGGTTTACTGTGTGCCAGGCCCTGTTTTAAGTGCGTTATATTGGTTTGTTTACTTAATCCTTATAACAACCCTGTGAAACTAAACAAGGAAACTAAACAAGGAAACTAAAGTCGAGTGCGGTTAAACAACTTGCTCCTGGTCACGTGGCTGATATATCTAGTTTGGTTCTAGAGCTTGTGCTCTTATGTGTCCCTAAATATGCTTTTGAATCATCAAATGAGGAGCGTGTGATCTTATGAGTTAGAAAAGCCTTATAGCACTGGAATCAGTCTGAGGAACCCTCACTATCCTGTGATTTCTGTGGGAACTGCGCCCAGCTTCCATGTCAGAGAGTTCATTCAGAGGTGGGGACAATCCCTGATGCAGAAGGAAAGCACTTCTGGTCTGAAAATTTGACTGAAGAGGTATTTTATCCCTCAGCTGAAAACGCATGTCTATGCTGAAGTAACCAATGAAACAATACTATTGCTATGTTGTTGTTTTTTCTCTAGTGGGTGAGGTTAATTACAGCTGTCTAAACTGGAGATGTGTCACCACAGTTCTTTTGCCCAACTCAGATACAGAAGAAATGAATTTAAGCTTCCCAGGCTGCTGCAGGATTAAGGCCAAGTCTTCCTGAGAACAGTACAAGTTTGAGGTTTTTGAGCCTTACAGCCAGAGGATTCAACCATCAATACCTGGAAAGTTGTGCTTCTAGGTTTTTGATAGCACCTCCAATCAGAAATGTGAAAAAAAAACAAAATAACAAAAGCCAAGCAAACCCCACACAACTTGGGGATTGCATAAAACCAAACCCCTTGCCGTTGAGTTGATTCTGACTCATAGCAACCCTACAGAACAGAGTAGAACTACCCCATAGGGTTTCCAAGGAGTGGCTGGTGGATTCGAACTGCCTACCTTTCGGTTAGCAGCCATAGCTCTTAACCACTGCGCCACCAGGGCTCCAGGGGATTGTGTACCCATTGCCGTCTCAAATTTCTGATGTGCCATAAATCCTGGAGTTATGGCAAACTGTTCTGAAAAGCATTTTATACATTTCTCGATCAGGATTCTTGAAGATGTCAAGAGACCAAGAATATCTGAATGTATTCATATATAAAACCCCAGTGCCTTCACCTATTTCTCCTTTCCTCCGGTAGAAAATCAAATTCTTACCAGAATTATTGTGGGAAGTCAATGAGGTGAGGCTTGGCTTTTATTAAATAGCAGCAGTGAATTATTCGTGTGAGTAAGGACAGTATAATCTCTGTCACACCATCAACACTTGGAACTCTAGAGGCCAGTCTATACTGGGAGCAGGGCCAGCTACACAACTTGTGGGGCCCAGTGCAATATGAAAATGTGGGGCCCCTTGTTCAAAATTGTTAAGAATTTCAAGATGGCAACAGCACAGCTTCAAACTAAGTACCGGCCCAGCTGAGTGTGGAGCCCTGTGCTAATGTCCATGAAGCCAGCCCTGGCTGGGAGAACCCGGGATGCCCATGTGGAACAGTCACCTACATTTGGGTCCTGGAAGGACAGGAAAGACAAACTCCTACTCTAACCTTGGGTGCCCCAAGAGAAAGTCTTGCTCCAAGTCACACTAAAGAAGGCTGGGGTAAAACCACTTTTCTCACTGCCAGTTGTGCGTTTCCTTCATGCTCATGTTCCAAACGAGAGTTCTAAGCTCTACTCATTAAAAACCAGTGTTTGTGTGAGCTATTGGATGAGACCCACCTTCTGGAATAAAGTAGAAAGGATCAGCCTATGTCAGAAGTATTTAACCTTTTTTTTATGCTATGGACCCCTTTGTCAGTCTGGTGAAGCCTTTAGATGTCTTCCCAAAATAAGGTTTTTAAATGCATCAAGTACAAAAATAGACGTTTAAGAGGAAATCATGTACTAAAATAAAGTTATGAAAATATTAACATTACAGATTTGTGTTAATATTTCCTTTTTATTAGCATATTCAATTTCTAGATCAAGCAGCAAATCTAACACCTATTATAATTTTCAAATAGTGCGAATGAGCATCAGTGATAATTTGAAATATCTGCAACAACTCTAATATGATATGAAACATCTGTGATTTCTATTAGAGTCACAGGTACTGCTAATACGGCTGTGCTTTTATTTATTTTTTGCTGACATTTATAATGGACAGCATTATGAATTGTGCCCCCCCCCCCCAAATATATGTTGGAATCCTAACCCCTATACCTGTGGATGTAATCGCGTTTGGAAGTAAGGTTTTCTTTGTTATGTCACTGAGGCCGTATCAGTGTAAGGTGTATCTTAAACCTAATGACTTTTGAGGTATAAAAAGAGCAGATTAGATAACAAAGACAAGCAAGCACAAACAGGGGAAAGACAGATGCCACATGGAGATTGCCAAGGAACCAAGAAATGTTGGGGCTAGAGAAACTGAGACAAAGATTTATTTTTTTCCCCAAAGTGGACAAAGAGCCTTCCCCTATAGCCAGGGCCTTGAATTCAGACTTCTGGCCTCTTGAACTGTGAGATAATAAATTTTGGTTCGTTAAAGCCAGCCACGTGTGGTATTTCTGTTATAGCAGCACCAGGCAACGAAGATAGAAGGAAACGCTAAAAATTTTTACAGAGGTTAATAAAAATAAAGATTTAATTGTTTTCCCCATCTAAGTCCACAAATCATATGCTGGTTATTAAGCTCTTATCTCTCAGCTCCAAATCCACCCTGCCATACCCAGCTTTGTGATGCTGGTCTAAGACTCTGCAAACCACTTCTCTCCTCTGCAGCTGGCCCCCTGGTAAGTGGGCATTGGCCAATAGAGCAAATGAGAGGGAGACTGGAAGGCTGAAGAGCGAGAAGGGTCTTATATTTTGCTTATTGTTTCTGCCAGTATTATCCCATCAGTAGTGTTTCTTCCTAGCAGTGGCAAGTGATTCCAGTAGCAGTTTGGTTCCAGCTTCCAGTTTCTTCCGCACTCTCAGAACTACATTATTATGTCCCCTCAGAGATACCAACACCATTCCTCAGTGGTCTGGGTCCATGCTCTGCGGAAGCCTTCTCCAAGCTTCTAGTGCCCCCAGCCCTAGGGTGGGAGTTGCTTCCTATAGTCATTTATTTCTGTGTCACCTCAGTGTTCCCTTTTTGCCTTTTCAGTTCTCCAATTCCAGTTTAATCAACTCTTTTCTTAAAGAATTTATTTTATTTTTTGTTGTTGAGAATATACACAGCAAAAACATACAGCAATTCAAGTTTCTACATGTACAATTCAGTGACATTGATTACATTCTTCAATTTGTGCAGCCATTCTCACCCTCCTTTTCTGAGTTGTTCCTTCCCCATTAACATAAACTCACTGCCCCTTAAGGTTCCTGTCTTTTGAGTTGCTGTTGTCAACTTGATCCTGTATAGATAGATCTTAAAAGAGCATAATGCCAGTTTAATAATTCTTTATGTTCCATACTCTCTTTTAAAATAACTGCATGGTTTTGTTTTCCCAAGCAATCCTGATGACATTGACCTTTAAATCTTCAACATAGACCAAAGAGCCTCTGAAGTCATAAATGGAAATCTAGTAATTATTACAATAAAGAATATGGGTTATAAGTAAGGATTTATGACTATCAAAACTTAGTAAGACTTCTAAAGTTTTTGTAGCTTTTATGTTTTTTTTAAATAGTTATTCTCTTATTGTGTCCTTGTTAAAACAAACAAACAAAGAAATCAGTTGCCATGGAGTTGATTTCTGACACATGGCAACCCCGTGTGTGTCAGAGTAGAACTGCGCTCCATTAGGAAGGGATCCATGAGTTTGTCTTCAGAGGCAGTAAGAAAGGCTGGGGAGTTGGGGGAGGGAGGGAGAGCGGTGGACAGACAGGAAACCCTCTGGGTAGAGAGTGGGGCAGTCCTAAAGAGAAAATGAAAGTAGTTGAGTCCCTGGGATTGTGGCAGGGGAGACAGAAAAAGAACATGGGGAGTTGGCGTGGGCCTGAGAACTGGCTCTGGGAACGCCACAGGAAAAAAAGCTTTGATGCCCTTTAACCCAGTAATCCCTACTTCTAGGAATCTACCCTGGGAAAATAATCCAAAAGGGAAAAAAATCTAAATCATTTGACCCTGACTAGCCTTCTGGGCCTGTGGGTACAAGATGCAGACCCATTAATCTTGATGCCCACAGTCCACGGACTCGCTGGCGCCCCCTGCATAGAGGGAGGACCTCAAGGCTCTGCCCCAGAGCCTCACCAATTATTTCTGCTAGTTCCCCTCAATGAAGCCCTGGTGGCACAACAGTTAAGCACTCAAACCTAAAAGGTTGACGGTTCAAACACACCTAGCAGCTCCAGGGGAAAGACCTGGCATTTGCTCCTGCAAAGTTTACAGCCTAGAAAACTGTATGGAGGCAGTTCTACTCTGTCACATGGGGTCAGTATGAGTCGAAATCAACTCGATGGCTCCTGACAACAACAAGTTCCCTGCAAGTGTCTCACATGTGCTGAGGAACTTCTGTGCTGCTCCAGCCCCCTCATGGCAGTGCTCAGCCTATAAACCTGAGAGGGCGCTACTTTGCTCCTGCCCCTGCTACTTCAGCCACATGCACATGCTGCATCTGGGCCATTTTCATGGAGATGGCCAGCTCTGCCAATGCTGCTTTGCTTCCCCAAGCTCCTCTAGACGCTGCTGCTGTGCTTTTCACACCTGCTACAGGATGTGACACTGCTTTATCCTGAAACTCTTAAGACCTTTCATCAAAAAGTCACCTTCTATAGGGTGATGGAAAAATTTGGTAACAGGTAATGGTGATGGTTGAACAGAATGATGGAAGTAATTGTCACTGAATGGTACATGTAAAAACGTTGCAATGGCCAATGCTTTCTTACATAGCCATACATTTGTGGTTGTTGTTAACTGCCCTTGAGTCGACTCTGAGTCACGACTACCTTATGTACCACAGAATGAAATGTTGCCCAGTCCCGTGTCACCTTCATGCTCGAGTCCGTTGTTGCAGCTATTGTGCCAAACCATCTCACCAAGGGTCTCTCATGCCCTTGCTGGCCCTCTGCTTCACCAAACATGATGTGCTCCGCCAGTGATTGATCCCGCCTGACGATGTGTCCAAAAGCAAGCGAGTTGGACAATGTTCCATTGTGATCCAAAAGGTTTTCATTGGCTAACTTTTGGAAGTAGATCACCAGGCCTTTCTTCCTAGTCTGCCTTAGTCTGGAAGCTCTGCTGAAACCGGCCCACCATGGGTGACGCTGCTGGTATTTGAAATACAGGTGCCATAGCTTCCAGCATCATAGCAACACACAGGCCACCACAGTATAAAAACTGACAGATGGGTGGTGGATATATCTAGTAATCCACACTAAAAAAATTTTTTAATTTAACAAAATTTTAAAATTAAAAAAAGACATCTTCTGCTTCTGCCTGTTCACCCCCATTTACAGGAGATCAGAACTGGTGCCTCTGGCCAGCTGTGGAACAAATACATCACCTTCCACTTTTTGTGTCTCCCCTTCTCTCTCCCCACTAGGCCAGAACAGGGCTACCCCCCACTGCAGGCCATCTTGTGCATCTAGTTGCCTGAAAAGTTGCTGGCACCTCACTCTCAGTCTTCTCTTAGGCCTCTGGACTCTGAGTAATGCACTAATAAGTTTTCCATGGTATTAGGTGCAATAGTAAAAAGGTGAAAGCAATCTAAAATGACACTGGTGGAGAAATGGTCGGGTAAATTATGTCATACAGCCTCTCAAGAGATACATAAAGCCAATAACAATTATGAAGACAGTGTAACAACATGAAAAGTGCTTATGACTTAATTTTAGGTGATACAAATAATACACTATACTCTGCTATGATTTCAGCTACATAAAAAGGATATGTCAATAAAATGAATAGAAAAGGGACTTGAGCAAATGAAAACCAGTACAACTTGTGAGGGTTTTGAGAGTGTGGGTAAACTTCTTCCTTTACTCCAAGTTTTATTCTCTATAATGTCATTTAGTTAATACACAATACGAGTATTAGATAAAAGTAATAAAATGCTCGATCCTGCTTTGAGACATCCCTTGCACATCCTTCAGGTCGTATCTGGGCTCCAGGGGGTGGTCAACCTCACCAGAAATTCTGGGCTGACCATAATCTCCTCGCTGGGAGCATTTCCAGCTTGAAATTCTAGAAGCTGTCCAAAGGCCCTTCTTGTCTATTGTAGAAGCATGTAATCCCAAGGCTTCAAGAGAAGAATGATAATGCCTCTCTATGGAGTGCTGTGGAAACCCTGGTGGTATAGTGGTTAAGAGTTCGGCTGCTAACCAAAAGGCTGGCAGTTCAAATCCACCAGGAGCTCCTTGGAAACCCTATAGGGCAGCTCTACTCCGTCCTATAAGGTCTCTATGAGTCCGAATCAACTTCACAGCAACAGAATTTTTTTTTGTGTGTGTGGAGTTCTGGGCATCAATCAGAATGCTAACATTCTGATAATTGCCTCCTTCAAAATCATCTGATTTTCCACTTGAGGGGTCTAGAAGAGAAAGCAATTTGATTGTTAAGAGATTAGGGCTCTTTTGTAGGTGCTGTCACCTATTTAGGAGCTCTGGTAGTGCAAATGGTTAAGTGCTTGGCTGCTAACTGAATGGTTGGCAGTTTGTACACACCCAGCGGCACCATGGGAGAAAGACCTGGCAATCTGCTTCCATAAAGATCACAGTCAAGAAAACCCTATGGGGCAGTTCTACTCTGTCACATGGGGTCGCTATGAATAGGAACTGACTTGACAGCACCCAGCAACAATATCACCTATTTCCTGTGTGAGCTCAGCGTCCCCTTCATTTCAGCTGCTGAAACTACTTATCCACACTGCTGGCTCCTTAAGCCTGGCTAACATACACTCACCCCATGAACAGGAGGAGAAATGAGATAAAAACTTGTCCAGGAGACCTGTTCTGCACATTAGTAATTATTCCAGGCCCTAATTCTCTGCTAACCAAAACCAAAACCCATTGCTGTAGAGGCGGACTCTTAGTGACTATCTTAGTCATCTAGTGCTGCTGCAACAGAAATATCACAAGTAGATGGCTTTAACAAAGAGAAATTTATTCTCACAGTCTAGCGTCCAAATTCAGGCACCAGCTCTGGGGGAAGGCTTTCTCTCTCTGTCGGCTCTGGGGGAAGGTCCTTGTCATCAATCTTCCCTTGGCCTAGGAGCTTCTCCACACAGGAACCCCGGGTCCAAAGGACACGCTCTGCTCCTGGCACTGCTTTCTTGGTGGTATGAGGTCCCCATGTCTCTCTGCTCACTTCTCTCTTTTATATCTCAAAAGAGATTGGCTTAAAACACAATCTAATCTTGTAGATTGAGTCCCGCCTCATTAACATAACTGTCACTAATCCCAGCTCATTAACATCATAGAGATAGGATTTACAACACATAGGAAAATCACATCAGGTGACAAAATGGTGGACAATCACACAATACTGGGAATCATGGCCTAGCAAGTTGACAGATATTTTTGGGGGACACAATTCAATCCATGACAGCAACTCTACAGGGCAGGATAGAACTGCCCCATAGGGATTCCAAGGCTGTAAGCCTTTACAAAAGCAGACTACCACATCTTTCTTCCACGGAGCAGCTGGCGGGTTCAAACTGCTGACCTTCTGATTTGCAGCCAATTACTTTAATCACTGCACCACCAGGGCTCCTACTTCTCCACTACCCACTAGGAGTTGGCTTTCTCAGAATCGGCATTCTCTACTTGGTTTGCATTCCCATCTGGGTTTTTCTGTCTTCCTGGCCCTTTAGATGCCCTTGACTTTGGAAGAAAGTCACTTTAGATGCTCTGCCTACCTCTGTGCATTGCTCTCCTCTGTGATGAGGCTGGTGGTTCATCACCCTCATCACAGGGCAGTAGTGTGGTTAGCCAAGCTAGACTGGGTTTTAAGAACCGAGAACCCCAGCTGCCGAGGGTGGAGAATCACCCACCTGGAGCCTAGCTCTGAAACCTGTGGCCTCTGACTCCAGGAATTCCTATAGGAAAAAAAAAATCTCTCTCTCTTTCTAGTCTTGGTTTGATTCCCCATGATTTTTTATATGCTTGGCTTTGTGTTTTGACTCATCCTTCTTGTCATGCCTGTTTAGATCTGTGCACCTGCCTCTGGACTCTGTATCTTGTACCTTTTATAATTGCCATTGGCTCCAAATACAACATTTGGGGCACAAAGAGGCTGGGCCATCACTAGCTGGGATCTCTATCTCCCTCACTTGTACAGGCAGGGAGATGGAACCCTTAGACTAACAGTGGCCCTCTCTGTTGCTCGCTCAGTGAAATAGGGAACATAACACCTGCTTTGTGAGTCTTACTGAAATCCTGTGGCTTTAAACTGTTTTGTGGGTGTGAAGTTATTTAAATTCTTTGGAAGAAAGCACAAAGTCTTGCTATTTTTAAATGCCTGCTAATGCTCTTTGTACATTGCATTAGCTTCTTAGGGCTGCTGTAACAAATTGCCACAGACTGGGTGGCTTAAAACAACGGAAAGTTATTCTCTCACAGTTCTGGAGGCTAGAAGTCCAAAATCAGGGTGTTGGGAGTCTTGGTTCCTTCTGGAGGCTCTCAGGGAGAAACTCTCTCCTGCCTCTCTCCTAGCTTCTGGTGGTTGCTGGCAATCCTTGGCATTCCTTGGCTTGTAGACGTATCAGTCCAATCTCTGTCTCCATCTTTACATAGCCACCTTCTCTTGTCTCTGTATATCCTCTCTTCTTATATTAAGGACACCAGTCATTGATTTAGGGCCCACACTAATCCTGTATGACCTCATCTTAACTTAATTACATCTGCAAAGACCCTATTTCCAAATAAGGTCACATTCTGAGATTCTGGGTGGATGTGAACTTTTGGGGACTCACTCCATGAGGTCCCTGGGTGGTGCAAACAGTTTGTACTCAACTAACCTAAAGGTTGGCAGTCTGAACCCACCTAGTGGCACAGCAGAAGAAAAGCCTGGAGATCTACTTCTGTAGAGATTACAGCCAAGAAAACCCTGTGGAGCAGATCTACTCTCTAACACATGGGGTTGTCACAAGCCGGAATTGAGTCGGGTTTTTTGGTTATCCACCCAACTACAGAGACTTGTGCTCTCAAATAGAATGATTTTTCAAGACACTCACTCAGAGAACTTACCAACAAGCACATTAATTCCTTGCTGACAGCACTGGGACTTGGAGTCAGACGACCTTGATCCAAGACCCAGTTCTGCTACATTCCCGGCATGTGACTTGGGCCTCACATTTCCTCCTCTGTAGAATGGAAATAACAGTAACACCTGCCTGACAAGGTTGTTGTGAGGATCAAATGAGGTGCTGTGAAAGTGTAAAAAAAATGGCAGTTACCAATTATCAGCGCTCTGTACTAAGCATTGTACTAATTACAGTGGAGACTGGGCTAACGATCTTAGGCACAGAAGGAAAGATGACTGTGGGCAGCAGCCTGACGTCAGGCGGGTTTTTCAGGTCTCCCTGTAAAGGGGTGGAAAAGATAACAACAGGAATATTCAGCCCTGCTTCTGTACCTCAGGACATCCCAGGCAAGATCATGAAGGCGCCGCAGGAGTCAAAAAGAAGCAAGTTTCATAAGCAGCTGAAGAGGTCCCCTACCAAACAATCACATTTGTTTTACCAGCGGCACAGTCGGAGATCACAGGGACTGGACTGAGGATCTTGAAACATTTTGTGAGAAGTAACTACCCTTCAGAGCACATCATGGGGATGGGCTGAGTCCACCTCTGTCAACCCCACCCTGTAGTGGGAAAGAAAGGAGAACAAGGCGCTGGCAGTCAAGTCCCTGGGCTGACGGGGAAGCGGCCCAACCCTCTGCATGGCTGGCTGCACCCTCCTCCCGGGCGGGAGTCCCAGCAAACCGCGGGGAGGCGAGAAGGGGCTCCTTGGCCGCACCACCGGGAGGTCGGCCAAAGGAGACTTCAGAGCGAGCAGGAGATTGGATTTGCTGGTTAGCAATTTCTATGACAGTGCCCTACCTTGTATCAGTGATTTTTGATTTATGGAGCTCCTTCGAACTGTGAACTTTTTTCCTCGCCAGTAATAGGTTGTTGTGAAAGTTAAATGAAGAAAAATAAAATAACAAAACTTGGGAATTATTCAGTAGAAATTCCAAAATAACAACAAATGTTATTGTCATCGTCATTGTCAGCAGTTGCTGAGGCCGCATCATCTCCAGATGGCTGAGTCAGCCCTGCGTAATCCTGAGCCAACTGACGCGACCCAGCAGTGTATGAGGCTCTTTAGTGCCACCATCTGGGAGGGGACTGGAATAAGTCTTGCTGCCCAAGAAACCAGGATCCAGTGGGCCAGGGATCAGAACTGAAAGTAGTTTTCAAGTTAGAGTTCTTGCATCCTTCTTAACCTTGCTCCCCGTCTTCCGTGTTGATTCACAAAGAACTGGATTTCTGCTTTGTTTCCTTGCTGAAGACTCTAGTCGCCCCAGGAGACTGCAATCATTCACTTGGCTGGAACCTTGACAACCTAGATGGCTCTTACTTCCTGTATTTCAGCGGTTCTCATGAGGGGCAATACTACCCTCCGTTGGGGCTATTAGAAGTCCCTGGGTGAGAAAACAGTTACGTGCTAGGCTGCAACCAACAGGTGCCTTGGAAGAAAGGCCTGGTGATCTACTTCTGAAAAATCAGCCATTGAAAACCCTATGTAGCACAGTTCTACGCTGACACACATGAAGTGTACATGAGTTGCGTTCGACTCAATGGCAAGTGGTAGGCAGCAACTGGAACTGTGTGGGGGCATTTTTGCCACAATAAAGAGGAGGTCTACTTGCATTTAGTGGGGTTGGCCAGCGAGGCCAGACCTCTTGCACAGTGTGGGACAGTCCTGTACAACAAAATATTGTCTGCACGAATCTCAGATGTCTTGCTGGACATTCATACATGTCAAAGGTCCCTTTACTACTAATTATCTGAGCTAGGACCTAACTCCATTTTATGTACAACAAAATATTTTTTTTTTTGACATGGTTTTAATTGAAATAAATTTTCTTGAATGAAACTATCATGGAAGTAGAGGAAAGATTGTACTTTGTTTCACCAAAAACTTTACCAAGAGTTGTTCATCATATTGGAAAACTACCATCACCATTTATGGTGCTTGAATCATAAATAAAATTTACATGTATCATTCGGCATTTGTAACTGCCACATTCAGAATGGCTGCAAGTATTTGACATTTTAATATGTTTTCTAATATAACTGTGTCTGAACATTCACATTTTGAAATAAATGTTATTATTTTTTCAACTTAATTCAGTTTAGTGAGTACAACATCACCTAAAATACATATTATTTTAATATTTTTTTACATTTCTTTTTATTTTCAAGTTAGGGCAAACGTTAATTTTTGAAAAATTGTATGTAGGTAGCTTAAATGCGATATTAACTTTATTTTAAGTTAGTAAAGGGGGCATTGCAAAATATTTCTTGTAAAAGAGGCAGTGGGCCTAATGTGGCTGAGAATCAGTGATTTATTTCCTGTAGTCACTGACAAAGGAGCCCTGGAGGCGCAGCAGGTAAAGCGCTTAGCTGCTAACTGAAAGATTGTCGGTTTGAACCCACCAGCCACCCTGTGGGAGAAAGATGTGGCAGACGATCTGCTTCCATAAAGATTAAAACCTGTTGTTGTCAAGTCCATTCCACCTCATAGTGACCCTATACGACAGAATAGAACTGTCCCATAGGGTTTCCAAGGCTGTAAATATTTACAGAAGCAAACTGCCACATCTTTCTCCTGTGGAGCGGCTGGTAGGTTCAAACCTTTCGGTTAGCAGCCGAGCACTTTAACCACTGTGTCACCAGGGCTCCCTATAAAGATTACAAACTTAGAAACTCTATGGGGCAGTTCTACTCTGTCCTATACGGTCACTTGATGGCAACGGGTTTTGGTCACTGACAAGCAACCAGCCAGGAAAGAGCATATCCCTGGAAGCAAGCTACTATTGGGCATCTTCATTTACTGCCTGTTTTTAGAACTTTGCACATCCATACTCACTTTCCTCAAACAATGAGTCCTCAAACCACATCCACACCTGTGTCTCCTTGGACACTACCTGATTGCTCTGCTGTGGTCTGGCCAATACAGCCAGGTAGAGATTTTTACTCCTGCTCTAAATGTCGGACATTGCTATTACTATTATTTCCGGATTTAGTAATGGGCAGAGGCATCATGAACAAATTGAAATCTGATCATTTCTAAGCAATAACCTAAAATTGAAGCTATATTTTCAGCATTCAATAAATTTATTCCAGAAAAAGTCTTAGGCATCTCATAAATGGGGATTTGGAACCACACTGTATTTATTTCACATTTTTGCTTCAGACTGACCTGCATCTGGTCGGGAGTACTCAGCTATCAGATTCCTTCTCAGTAAAAAGGAGGAAGTATTATAGATATTGTTTCCTAACCAAATGCCTCTTCATTATTTCATTTCCTTACATCAGCCCCACCCAATATCTTTCCTGATAGTGTATAATACCACAAATTTTAAATGGGCTCAGGTTTGATTGCTAAAATCAATTATAAAACCGTAGCATGTGTTATGTGGGGCTTTGGAAATTATCTGCTTGTTTCACTGAGTGAAAAGGATATAATTAATATGATGCTTGGATCCTACAGTCTTTACATTTCAACCCTATGCCAATATTCCTATGCTTGGAGCTGATGCCACACAGATAAGATCCTTGGCCTTACGGAGCTTAAAGTCACATGGATAATGCAGTGTGATGGATGTTTTCTTAGGAGAACTCTGGATTACAGGGGTTAGAAGAGGGGTGGTCACATTGACTCAAGAACGGAGATTTGGGGAGGCTCCTCAGAGTAGGGAGCAGAGATTAACTTCGTATGAAAAGGACCATACATGCTTGTGCCCACACACACGTGCACACACACACAGCTCTCAATCACTCAAGTTCTTGAACCAGTACCCAGTTGAAACATCAGAGCTTTGTATCATAAAACAAAAAAGAGATGATTTGGGGCAGAAAGATGTCAAGGCCTAAGCACTTGGTAGATATCAGCACTTCCAAAGTTATAGGTAAGTAAGAGCTATAGGTGTCCTCCCCATCAACCTTGCTATCAGCTGGTATGCTATGATGAAAATGAGTATCGGACTGAATTCTACAATGTATGTAAATGTTTATTAGCAAGGAAACACAGAAGTAGTCATATAATCTATTCTGTAAATTTGATGAAGTTCCAGCTTGCTATTTCTGTATTACAACAGATACCTTGCATAAAATTTTACTCAGACACATGTAATGCTATTTCAGTGACAGGCTTCACAATGTTCTAGTTGGATGAGAAGGCAGAATCCTCTGCTAATGGCCTGTCTCAAACCTGACAGAGTTCCAAGCCTAGGGTGCTGCTCTGAAAGATATAGCCTTGGGGGCTGGCTAAATTCATGGAAAGGTGGAGGTGCCTATTCTATTTATCTAACCAGTCTATATAATTCAAACACCATACACTACATGATTAAACATAATTGTAAACATCATTATATTAATTAGTAAATCCCCTAATGCTGATTGAATTAAAAAAAAAAAGTTGAAGTACTTATAGTAGCTGTCTTAGCTATGTGGGCTTCCGGTTCTGTTAACTAATAACTCCTGGGGGTATATTCTAGATTCAGGTGCTTCAAATGTCAACTGTCCCTAGGATGTAGAATAAAACCAACTAACACACATATACCACACTTTGTATGCCAAAACATTTTAAACTAAATATGACAGCTTTCAAACCACAGAAGAAACTAGTTATAATACTCCTGAAGAGTGTCTGATTGAGGGGGAACTAAGTTGTGTTGTATCCACAGGGAAGCTGTTTTACCTCTATGTAGCTGATTGAGTTGACTTACTGTATAATATAATAAACACTGGAGAATGTGGATAAAATACGTTGATTTTTTAAAAACTTTTTTATGTTTAAATGATTATAGGTTCACAGAAAGTTGCAAAAATAGTACCGAGAGGTCCCAGGTACACTTTACCCAATTTCCCCCATGGTTGCAGCCTACTTAAGTATTGTTATTGTTGCTAGGTGCCACCCAGTTGATTTTCGACTCATAGAGACCCCATGTGTTTTGAATATTAGGCATCATTGTGTAGTCTTTGACCCACCTACCACTGGGATTTTCCCTCCTCGGTCATCTTTCTCCTCAGGCTCCACATTCCTTTATAGTCATACTCCCCCCACATCCCTAACCTCTGGCAGCCAGTAATCTTTTGTCTATCTCTATAATTTTGTCATTTATGAGAATTCGATATACGTGGAATCATATAGCAGAATACACAGATTTTTATCTCTCACTGTAGTTATAGTTGGTGAGCAAGATGAGTTGTTTTTAAGGCTGCTTCTGGTTCATCAGCAGAGCTGGAGCTGCTGCTTATGTTCCCATTTGCTGTGGCTGTGGTTGCTCACACAGCTCTTCTAACCAGCCAGGTCTTGTGCTTTAGATGTAAGCTTAAAATAGCAAAGAGGTTAGACAGAGACCTGCCACCCTTTAGAATTTGTCTGTCAATTTAGTCAGACAAGGGTCTCGTCTGCTCTGATGTCGGCAGGCGTAGGGGCTTTGAGCAGGTTCTAAAGAGCTAGATATAAAAAGATTATTTGGTTTGCCCACTTCTTTTCAAGCACCATTAAAAAAAAAATCAGTGATGCAGCAAAAAGTATTAGGCAGATCTTGATCATCTCTGTCACATGAAATGTGAAAATGATAGAGGAAGAGTTGTAAATAAAACCTTCTTAAATCCCCTGGCAAGATTTTAGATTATGAGATTCTATTCCATCAGAAAAAAAGCTGGTATAGATTTCAAAAGATGTGACCCTCCCTCTCCCAAATAATTCACACATAATTTTGGAGAGACAGAGGGCTGCCATTTTGAAAATGAGTAAACTGTTATTAGTCTATCTTGAGGGAGAGAGAGATTCTGTATCTTGGGAGGTAACAAGAGCAAAGAGTTTAAATTAAGATTGTTGTTGTTAGTTATCATCAAGTAGATTCTGACTTATGGCGACCCCATGTGTGCAGAGTAGAACTGTGCTTCGTAGAGTTTTTAGGGCTGTGAACTTTCAGAAGCAGATCACCAGGCCTGTCTTCTGAGGTGCCTCTGGGTGAATTCGAACCACCAACCATTCAGCTAGTAGTTGAGTGCTTAACCATTTGTGCCACCCAGGAACTCCTAAACTAAAATTAGAGTTAAACAATTCTAGAAGGAACAGATGTGACTCCTGGCCTTTTTCTGCTTTTGGTGATTGCAGTGGTCCTGAAACATAGCATCAGAATCATTTGGGGGAATGGAGGATTATAGAAACCCCTAAATTCCTGACAGATTGTGATTCTGTCATCTGATGGGACCTGCATGCATGTCTGTATGTGCGTCTGATGGCAGTCTCCCCTGTTTCTGAGATGATCTGTTTGAGGAAAAACGTTTTTGGTCTCATGCCTGTGATAGCATCAGATCTCCACCACATCTGCTTCCTGGGCTGCTCTCTTGGTGCCTCTGTGGGAGCTTTGTGTGCTCACCTTGCCGCTCACCTGGCAGGGAGCGTGGAGGTGGTCAGGACACTCTTCACTGCCAGTCCTCCAGATTCCCCGCCCCACCGCTATACAAGCCTGGGTATGTGTAAAAAGTTTTCTTTTCTTCTCAGAGTCTGAAGAAATAGGGGTTTACCCCCAGAACACGACCAACTTTGTTCTGAATATTAGGCATCATTGCGTAGCCTTTGACCCACCCGCCACTGGGATTTTCCTTCGTTGGTCACCTTTTTCCTCAGGCTGCACTCTCCTTGCCTGTGACTTGATCTCTCTCTTTTTCTTCCATCCTCTACCCCCGCTCATATCTTAGGTTCTTCTCCCACTGCCACCCCCATTCCAGCTTGTTTCTTATGCAGAACAATTACTTCCCAGTATCCTAACCTCTGCCCTCATGGCCTGTCCCCTCTTAACTCTTAGTACCTCAAGATATTCTCCTAAACAGAAAATTCCTTTTACTAAGAGGAACTCTGGTGGCAGTTGTCAAGATAATGGCTTTTTCACCTGCTACAGGTAACAGGTTTTAAAGCTCTGTAGGCAATTCTCAAGCGCAGCCAAGGTTGGGAACCACTGCTCAGAGATGAATCTTGTCACCGGTGCTCTTATTATATAAACTCTGGGCCTAGATAATATCAAAAACCTGCCACAGAAGCAAAAATTCATGAGATAAAACACATTCATCCACTGAAATTTGTATCCCTGAATTGCCTTTGTAGAAACCATACCAACAGCAATAGTATCAAATCTTCACTTGATACTGGGTTTGACAGCTGAGCCCCAAGAGTTCTGCTGAGGTTTAATTTTTTTTTTGAAAGAATAAAAATGTTTATAAAGGATTTTGACTTAGCAAGGGTAGCGGGAACAATATTTTGAAAATATTAAACTGACCTGTTTTTCATTCCCCCATAAATCATGTACCCCTACAGCCTTCCACCATTAAGGCTAAGCCATAAACTGCAGGGAAGGTGAGGGCTGGTAGTGCCTGGAATAAAAAGACCATTGATGGACTTTGATTTTCAAAGCTAACTTTGTTGATGTCATATTGAAATAACAGTCCTGAAAGCCAGGCTTTATGGAGAGAGGAAATGTTTATTTTCTGAAATTTGAAAGCTCTCTTTATATATGAGGAGTTAGGACTGGCATTTGGACATATACGCCTTAGGTAGACAGAACTCAGGTTATTTCATAAGGGAGGTGCTAACCAGATAGGAAGAGGAAGATAGGGCAGATACCTGGGCCTTGGCTTTTCCCTCTGAATGAGTGACATATTAGAAACATCCAGATAGTTTGGGGGAATCCCATAACAGTGATTTCATTCTTTGCTTTTCCAGGTACAGGCTGGGGGAAACGTCAAGTCCCAGAGGATTGCTGCATCCAACATGGCACCACCCAAGTTGTAGGTTAGAAAGAGCTGAAAGAAGGACTTAGAGAGGGCTAGAGAGAGCACCATCCTGAGAGCATTCCTAGGCTCCTGGGTGGCACAGAAATGTCTAGACGTTCCTGTGGGCTCCTAGTGGAGTATGCAGAAAGAAGCTGAGTTGAGAGCCAATAGACCTGCTGTGAGACCACCCAGGGCAGCCGTGATTCTGCAGTGGGTAGACAGCCAGGCCAGAGGATGAAGGAAGATGTGGTCGAGATTCAGAGCCACACTGACAGAGTGGAGGTGGGGGAGGGGAGGGATGAACAAGGCGACTAGGACCAGGAGGGATGGGAAACTTTGACAAAGAGACCATCGAAGACCCTGAGGATTGCATAAGGGGCTGCACTTGGATCTGAGACCCCTTCTTCTGTGGCTAAGCTCATGTTAGCTTTTCCCTCCATGAACTGCAGGACAGATGGGGGTGTGAGGGGGCAGAAATCTCAAAAGACAGTTTTACCTGAAAGAGACTAAAGTAATCCCAATAAGACTGTTAAACTGGAAGAGACTGAGAGATATTTGATTGGCAGTTTGTGAACCCTTCCTTTCCTATCCCCATATTTTTCTACTGCAAGGAAAAGTGGAATAACACTGAAGAAGAAACCTTTGTAGGCACCTCTGAATGCATTGGGCACACATTCCAACCCACGACACATATTTACATGTGACTTTTTCTGACTTCTCTAAGGCAATGAGGTAAATAATTTGTAGGTAAATAAAATCGTGAGAGGGTGCTTACTCTTGGAATGCCTGGTTTAAGATTGTTTATGCTCTGTGGTATGCAGTTATTTCCCCTCACACAACCCTAATAATATCAAGCAAGCAATGTTTTGATTTTTTGGTTTATTTTAATAGACTAACGTTGTTGTTGTTGTGTGCTGTCAAGTGGATTCCGACTCATAGTGACCCTATAGGACAGAGTAGAACTGCCTCATAGGATTTCCAAAGAGTGGCTGGTGGATTCAAACTGCCGACCTTTGGATTAGTAGCCTGAGCTCTTAACCGTTAGGGGCTGGCAAGTCTTGTCAGTAAAGGATGAGATAGTAAATATTTTAGGCTTTGTGTGCTGTACCTTCTCTGTTGGAACTGTTCTATTTTACTATTGTAATGCAAAGGCAGCCATAGACAATATGTAAATGCCTAGGCCCAACTGTGTTCCAATAAAACCTTATTTAAACCTGTTGCATCAAGTCGATTCTGACTCATAACAACCCCATGTGTGTCAGAAAACTGTACATAGGAATTTCAGTGACTGATTTTTCAAAAGCAGATGACCAGGCACTGCTGAGTGGATTTGAACCACCAACTTTTCAGTTAGTAGCTGAGTACAAGCAACTTGTGCCACCCAGGCACCTTCAAAACCTTATTTAAGGACAGTGAAATCATGTATTTCCCACATGTCACAAAATACTCTATTTCTTTTGATTTTTTTCCTCAACCATTTAAAATGTAAAAACTTCTTAGCTTGTAGGCTGTGAAAAAAAAAGGCAGTGGACTGGATTTGGCCCACAGGTCATAGTTTGCTAATCCTTGGTCAACGGGTTTGGGCAACATATGGAGCCCTGGTGACACAGTGGTTAAGAGCTCAGCTGATAGCCAAAAAGTCGGCAGTTTGAATCCACCAGCTGCTCTTTGGAAACCCTATGGGGCAGTTCTGCTCTGTCCTATTGGGTCACTATGAGTCTGAATCGACTCTCTGGCAATGGGTTTGGTTTGAACAACATATAACATATACAAACATTTTATACATAAACAAATGCACTTTACTACCTCCCTAAGTTTTCAAAAATAGATGGCAGATAATTTTTGGTGGGGGGCCATAGGGGTGCAAAAATCTGTTATCAGTTTTGGTCTAAGCCTGCACATTTGATGAAAAAAAAAATCAGATGTTGTATTAGTGTTGTTTCCTTTTTCAAAAGCTTACTTCTGCCAATGGTGATGTTAGAAAATTCTGTTTTGATGAGGAAATATTGAGATCACTGCAGTTATCACTGACACATGATGCCTGCAATAGTAACCTTTGCTGGCTGCCAGGGCCTGGGAGGACTGAAAAAGTGGGAAGATTGATTGATATCCTTGAATTCTAACTCCTTATGTTGTTTGTGCACTGAAAAGCATGTGTGCACTGTGTGTGTGTGTATGTGTGTGTGTGTGTGTGTGTGTGTGTGTGTGTGTGTAACAGAGAGAGCGACTGAGAGGTGACTGTGTGAGTGCATGAGGGCTGTATTTTCCCTCCTACGGGCACTAATCCAATGTGCGCTTTGCGTCAGCTCTTCATTGTGCATCCTGAAGACCATTGTTATTTATTACTCACTTTGCGCTTGTAGAACTCTTTGTCCAGAAGTATAATTGACTGCTATGGTCAGTAATTAGAGACCAAGGGTGACAGTAATACAGCTCAGAGTGTCAAGATATTACTGAGATAAGAATTAAGAAGTATGCACTCATGCTGGCTAGGAAGGGAAGGGAGCAGGGAAAGAAGGGAGGAAAAACGCCATTTGGCTAGGAACCCTTGACACAGTTTGAATTTCTCACTGGAATACAGTCATCCATCTCTTGATATTTAAATCTAATTCTTTCCCCCAAATATGCTGAAAAACAAATTTCTAGAGAGTGGGAGCGTTATTATATTGTTTTACATGGGAAAAATAATAATGCTACCCAAAACCCCAACTTTATTTTTTCCTGAAAATTAAACAAACAAACAAACATTGAAATACTCTTGAACACCTATATAAAAACACACTAATTTTTTTTTGAACAAAATGAAGATTTTTAAAGCGTCAGTTATGTAACAGTTAAGGAACTCACTAGAGGGTCTCTTTGTGGAAACTTCAGGTTAACTGAGTGGTATCAATTACAAAGTATGTTTTCCTTCTACATGGCTGTAAACGTGTACTACAATGCAAGTTAGTAATGAAGTAACATGTTAAAAACATTAAAGATTCTCTCTACACTGGGCCCAGGTTGGTGGTGTCCCCAGGCGCACTGGGGAACCTAACATGGAAACCCAAAGTGCCCACTCCTAGGAGAAGGTGAAGAAGATGATAGCACTCTACCTCCTGTTGCCTGGGCTCAGGGGGTGCTTAATGTGCTCACTGGTTCAAGCATGTAAGTTCCTTACAGTGGATTTGAGATTTGGAGAGTAAATTTTGGGTGAATATTTTTGCAAAAAGTAGTTTCTTTTCTGAAGAGTGCAAGTTCAGAAAGTGATACCTGTATCTATTTAGACACAGAAAAAGATCAAAACTAACTAATTGTCATAAATGGTACTGGTTAGTCTAATGTCTGCGTTTGGAAGGAATTCTACTAAGAACAAGACCAGTGGAATTACATTGAAAGGAACCTCTATGCTCAGCATGCTGCCATCTTGGAATAAGGTAGAGTGCCTTAAAGTCCTTCCCCTGGATCAAAAACTCAAGAAACTATCTCTCTAAGGTGAAACTCTCTCTCTAAGGTTACTTTCTGAAGCAGCTATAGCACAATGTCATTTATTCTACTCCCTCAATCTCCACCTCCTATTAATACAGTTTATAACACATATATGCAATGACTGCAGCTTCCAGAAATAGAAGAATGTGTGCATGTGTGTGTGTGTGTGAGAGAGAGAGAATGAATGAATGAATGAATGAATGAGTTGAGGATGCGGAGAACTGCATTGCCTGCTGGAAAGTACAATCAGTCCCCACAAGTGAAATACCATAGCCAGAGTCAGAGACAGCAAGAGCCCTGGTGGTAGTTCCCCAGGAATATATTTTTTCATGTATTTCAATTGTTAATTAAGTCAAAGAGGAGGTGGGAGAGAATTCCATTCAAGTCCAGTAAAGACAGAGTAGATGGTAACATTTTAGATAACGGAGATTAGGTCAGTAGCCATGCACTTCATCCTAATATCCAGCTGAGGGTCTGAGAAGTCCTTGTTATGTGAAATAGTAGATTCCTTTATTGTCTATATTGAATTGAGCCAGGATTTTCTGTTAATTGCAGTCAACGACAGTTTAAGATAGGAAAGGTAATCAGAGCAGTAGCAAATTAGAGTCTTCAGTTGAAGCTGTAAAGGATAGACCTAGCATAGTGTAATCTAAATCAGTGATGTGAGAAACAAATTTGAGAAGCTCTTGAAATACATAAAGGAAAAGACAGCCATGAGAGATAATTAAGGTACAGACATGGACGAGAGTATGCCAAGGTTTACAGGGGCTCCTGAAGAACTAGAAAAACGGAAATAGAAGCAATCATCAAAGACAAAATGGAGGAAAGCTTTTTGGAGTTGAAAAAAGAATTAAGAGCACAAATAGAAAAGCCTCATTGTGTTTCAAAATAGCTCTATGAAAACAGCATCTCACATCTGGGAAAAAGTTTTTAGTTATAAGGACAAAGAAAAATATATTAATTCTGGCTTAAAAACTGGTATCCTAAAAAGGAAAAAAAAAACCAGACTGTCCAGGGGATTCTCTTTCACAAAACTGAGTGTTTGAGAAAAAAGGCAACGGTAACTGTAATGTTTTGAAGGAGAGGTGTGACTGAGAATTTTATATGTAGCAAAGTTGTGTTTCATGTGAGAAGGTAATACAAAGACGTTCTTTGATATGCAGAGCTCACAAAATATACTACCCATGTATTCCTCTTGAAAGAAAATGACTAATCCTGGCAATTTAAAGATAAATCAAAACAATTAAGAACCCAAGAATGTGTAAAACCTCCTCTCCTATAGTGAGACTTCCAGGTGAAGAACTTGCTTGGTTTGGGCCCAAACTCAGGAATCCACATGGATGCTTGCTTTTGGTGAATTCTGCAGCCTAGGATGAAACTGGACACTGCATAACTTTCCTCAGTTATTCTCTTTTGCTTCGCCATCTTCCCAGTGCCAGGAAATGTGGGTTTTATTCCCTACCCTCCTACCACAGTTAGCATGCATTTTTTTTTAAATTGTTGTTATTGCTATGACCACTTAAAATAATATTGATACTGGTCTATTATAGCCAAAAAAAAAAACAGCTTTATTTTATATGCTTGGAGCTCTAGGCTAAGATAATTAGAAAAAAAGGGCATTTCACCACCCCTCTAGGCAGAGCTGCATAGACCAAGATAGTAGACAGTTTCATGGGCTTGGAACTCAAATAATGATTTTTTTACATTAAAAAAAAAACTCATATAACAGAGTTAATTTTAAAGTTATTAAACTTTATTTAAATTAAATTTATTTTTATTTATTTTAACATTGATAAACTAATATACCACCTAGTGCTCATCATGTCCCTTTTTTTTTTTTTAATATTTTAAATATATTTAGTGATTGTATTATTATTTTACCACAAAATGCCTGAGCTTTTCCCATCAGTCATCCATAAGTCCTTGAGAAGTCTATTCCTTCTGGGCATCTAAATGTTTCTTCTCCCTGGATGTCCTTCCTTCTGTTCTTTCATCCCAGGGGTCTTATTCCTGCCCTCAGCACTTCCAGCATTCTAATGCCAACCTGGGAGAAGGTGTGGAGGCAGCATCAGCTCCTCAAGTCCTGTGTGTCTCTGGAGGGGCATCAAGGCCATCAGATTCTTTAGAGTGAAGCAACCCTAAGATGACAGCTTTAACCCATTCATACTAACCTCTTCTCACCACCTCCTCTCATTACCTCTTCTCATTGCAAGCCTTAGATGTGCTGGGGGCTACCAGAGTTTCCAGTCAAAGAGCTGCTTCCAGCAAAGGGTGAGAAGAGGAGGAAAGATGGGATTTGGGGGTGGGAAATGCAACAGAAAAAAAAACCTGGTTCTGAAACACATTTGTGAATTTGGATATGTGTCTCTTAAATAATTTTGGGTTTTTCTTATTATTAAATTAATATTCATTGTAGAAGGTTTGAAACTTTTGACAAGTAAAAAGAAGAAAGTAAAAACCACTTATGATCCTACCACCAAGAGATAACTACTCTTTATATTTTAGTTTAGGGACTTACATACATATTTTTCTATAATATTAAGGCCCCATTTATATATAATACATCTAGGCTCTGTGAATGTTCCTATGTTAACTGCTTAAATAAAAAGAAGTGGATGTTCTGTTGTTCAAATAGATTTTAAGGGACTAAACCAAAATGTTAACAATGCTTGGCTATGGGTGGCAGAACTCAAATGATTTCTATTTCCTTCTTTTCATTTTAAAAGTTTTTCAAAATTTTACAGTGAATGTGTATTACTGTACTTCTGTAATCAGAAAAATGGTGTTTAAAATTTTAAAGGTGTAATATTGAACACTGAATGATCTCAGTTGTATTAAAAATATACACCCAGCAAAATGGCTGGAAAGACATGAACCTATATTGTTCCCAGGTAGTGAGATTATGGACACATTTTTTTCTTTTGTTTTTTTCTGTGCTTTTAACTTTTGTAATGAAAAAAATTACTAAAAACATGTCATGAAGGAGCTTGTTATTACAGAAGAAATAGTCATTACAAAAATGAATAGTGAGTTCTAGTGCTCTCAGACTCAATCGAGCTGACTTAACGAAGAAAGCCTTTCAAGTCGTCTGTGGGCTATGGGGCCCCAGGGAAGATAAACTTCCACCTCAAACTTGGGTCCTCCATGGAGGCTGCAGAGTTTCCAGTAGCCAATCTGGTTTTTGTCCTTGCCCAATGGGAGAAGAGCAGACTTTTAATGACGGCCACAACTTTACTTAGTTCTGTTAGCTTGGCAGTGGGCAAATCTGTTGCAAAAAAACTCTTTAAAGTTTTAAAAAGCCAAGATGTCACTTTGATGACTAAAGTGCTCCTGACCCTGGTCTTTTTGAGCACCTCATGTGCTGGACAATGAAAAAGGAAGAAGAATAATTGATGCCTTTGAACTGTGGTGTTGGCAAAGAATATTGAATATATACCACAGAGTGCCAGAAGAACAAACAAGTCAGTCTTAGAAGAAATAGAACCAGAATGTTCCCTAGAAGTGAGAATGGAGAGACTTCAACTCACTTACTTTGGATACGTCATCAGGAAAGACTAATCATTAGAAAAGGACAACGTGTTTGATAGAGGGCTAATAAAAACAAGGGATACACTCAGTGAGATGGATTGACACAATAGCCACAATGATGGACTCAAACATACCAGCGATCATGAAGATGGTGCAGGACCATCAACATTTTGTTCTGTTATACATAAGGTTGCCATAAGTTGGAGCTGATTCGATGGCAACTAACAACAACAACCTCAGCTCCTACGGAGGAAAGAGAATCAAATTCTGTGTCTGGTCAGCACTCTGATGCCATGCCCCACTTCCAATTGTGACTCCCCCTCCCCACACTCCCATCTGGCAGGTGTTTGAAAGGGAAAGTCCTGCACTGCCCTGTCCCTAGGCCCGGCCAGGCTGCTGTGCTTTCAGCATCACTTCCAGGGTAGAGAGTAAGTGGCATGGAATGTTGAGGAGAGTAAAGGAGAAGTATGCTCAGGTCAAGAGCTGTTGGAGCCACAGGTGAGTGGATTAGGGGATGAGAAACTGGCCCCAAATTGAGGGTGCAAGGTGCTCATTTGGGAGAGATCCTGTCACCTTAATCAGCCACAAATGTGCAATAAAGCACATAGGCTGAACACTTGACCAGGACCTCCCACCATAAGGAGGTAAAAGCAGAGTGTTATAAGAGGAAATAATGCAGATAAAGAGACAGGGCACATGCTTAAAAACAGTCAGTGTGTAGGGGAGATGGGGCCAAGATGGCGGAGTAGTCAGATGCTTCCTGTGGTCCCTCTCACAACAAAGACCCCAAAAAACAAGTGAATTGATTATATATGACAATCTAGGAGCCCTAAACATCAAAGGAAAAGTTGAGGAATCAGACTGAGTGGCAGGGGTAGGGATAGATGGTTAGGAAGCAGCAAGGAGTTGCTAGACCTGACCCAGTGGGAGCCGGAGCCCTCCAGGCTGGATCATCTCCTGTGTGCGGTGAGGCAAGCAGTGGCGCTCGGGAGGTTTTTTCCATATTGAGAGAGACCCAGCAGCAAAGAGTCTATTCGGCCATCCAGAACCAGGGAGAAGCAGCCCTCAACAGGTGAAAGATAAGTAGTTGCATTTGGCCTACTGCATGGATGAAAATCACTGCCCTTTTGGAAAACCCCTCTCTCCCATTCACCTCCCCTCTCCCTGCTCTTCACCAGGTCCAGAATGGCTTCAGTGATTGCCAATTTTCCTGGGCCAGAAGTTGCACCTCTCGCATGCTCTGATCCATTCTGCCCACCTTGGAGAAGGAACAAATTAACAAACAGGGAAAAAAATAATCTGCCAGCTTCCCTAAGCTAAGAGCTCAGGGTAGGCACAGTTCCTTTGCTAGGCACAAGCATAAGGGGCCCATGGACTTTGAATGCCTTTCACCCCTGCATAGACTTGTGTGGGCCCATTTCAACAGTGTAGGCCCTCATCACCACAGTACAACAAGGTATATACCTGAAGTCTAGCTTCAACTGTTTCAGCTGTGGGGTGGCAGATTTGTGACATTTGACACTGCTCTGCCCATTGGGCAGATTGTTCACCTGCCCACATTGGGGACCTGAGGACTGGTGGCTCCACCCACGTCACCTAGCTACTCGTGACAGGGTTCAAGAATAAGTGGTGTCCCCTGCTCCTTACAGCCAACAGCATTGGGTGTTCATAGTCCAGCTGCAAAACCCAGCACCCTACGTGCTGTAGGGAGCAGGGACACACCTTCCTCCCAGACACTTGGGGGCAGCCGTCAGCCCCTTGCCTTGCTCAGCCTGCGACCCGCTGCTGCAGCCAGATGCCTGTGCCTACACCAAATGTCCATGTCTGTCTAGGACTGTAGGTGAGAACCTGCACCACACACTTGGTGGCCGATTACCTGGACACCTGAGCTGAATCCATACAGGAGGAGTGGGAGGACTCCTGGGCTCACATACTTAGTGACAGTTCTGGACACCTGGTGGCAGGACATTGGAGCTTCAGGGGTACTGGTGATCGAGCTAGCTCACACGAGCAGCCTATCTGGCATATCAAAACAAAACAAAACAAGAAGCTAGGACACAGCAAGCATAAAATAAATAAATATAACTTATTGATGGCTTGGAGACAACAGTCAATATCAAATCACATAAAGAGATAGACCATGATGGCTTCAGCAAGCTCCCAAAATAAAGAATCAAGAAATTTTCTGGAGGAAGAGAATTTCTTGGAATGACCAGAAGCAGAATACAAAAGATTAATATACAGAACTCTGCAAGAAATTAGGAAGGAAATTAAGCAAAATACAGAACATGCAATAGAGGACATTAAAAAGATTAGAGAAGAGCATAATGACAAATTTAACAGGCTGCAAGAATCCATAGAGAGACAGCAATCAGAAATCCAAAAGATTAACAATAAAATTTCAGAATTAGACAACTCAATAGAAAGTCATAGGAGCAGAATTGAGGCAATGGAAGTCAGAATCAGAGACACTGAAGATAAAGCACTTGACACCAACTTACTTGAAGAAAAATCAGATAAAAGGATTTAAAAAAATGAAGAAACCCTAAGAATTATATGGGACTCCATCAAGAAGAATAACCTGCGAGTGATTGGAGTACCAGAATGGGGGAAATAACAGAAAATACAGAGAGATTTTGGAAGATTTGTTGAAAGAAAACTTCCCTGCTATCATGAAAGATGACAAGATATCTATCCAAGATGCTCACTGAACCCCACATAAGGTAGATCCCAACAGAGAGTCATCAAGACATATTAAATCAAACTTGCCAGAACCAAAGATAAAGAGAGAATTTTAAGAGCAGCTGGGGTAAACGAAAAGTCATCTACAAAGGAGAGTCAATAAGAATAAGCTCAGACTACTCAGCAGAAATCATGCAGGCAAGAAGGCAATGGGATGACATATATAAAACCTTAAAGGGAAAAAAGTGCCAGCCAAGAATTATATATCCAGTAAAACTGTCTCTCAAATATGATGGTGAAATTAGGGCATTTCCAGACAAACAGAAGTTTAGGGAATTTGCAAAAACCAAACCAAAACTACAAGAAATACTAAAGGGAGTCCTCCGGTTAGAAAATTAATAACATCAGATAACAATCCAAGTCTAGAACACAAGACAGAGCAACCACATATCAACCCAGATAGGGAAGACACAAAAATAAATCTAAGCTAAAACACTGAAATAGGGAAACAGAGATGTCAATATGTAAAAGATGACAGCATTAAAACAAAAAAGAGAGACTAAAAAATGTAGACACATTTTTCATATGGAGAAGAAATCAAGGCGATGTAAAGAAATGAAAGACTGGTTTAAACTTAGAAAAATAGGGGTAAATATTAAGATAAGCACAGAGGAAACTAACAATTCTACACATCAAAAGAAAAAACAAGAAAAATACAAAGACTCAGCAAATACAAAGTCAACAACAATGAAAAAGATGAAAAGAAAATACCTAAAGAAAAATGACTCAGTATGGAAAATTAAGTGGAACAAGGAAACTGAACAACACACAAAAAAAGACATCAAAACGACAGCGCTAAACTCATACTTATCAATAATTACACTGAATATAAATGGACTAAATGCACCAATAAAGGGACAGAGAGTGGCAGAATGGATAAAACTAGGTGATCTGTCTATATGCTGCCTACAAGAGACACACTTTAGACTTAAAGACACAAACAAACTAAAACTCAAAGGATGGAAAAAAAATATATCAAGCAAACAACACCCCCAAAAAAAAAAAAAAAAGCAAGAGTGGCAATATTAATCTCTGACAAAATGGGCTTTCAAGTAAAATCTACTACAAAGGATAAGGAAGGACACTACATAATGATTAAAGGGTCAATACACCAGGAGGACATAACTATCATAAATATTTATGCACCCAACTACAGGGCTCCAAAATACATGAAACAAACTCTAACAGCATTGAAAAGAGAGATAGACAGCCCCACAATAGTAGTAGGAGACTTCAACACACCACTTTCAGTGAAGGACAGAACATCCAGAAAGAAGCTGAATAAAGACGTGGAAGACCTAAATGCCACAATCAACGAACTTGATCGCATAGACATATACAGAACACTCCACCCAACAGCAGCCAAGTATAATTTCTTATCCAATGCACATGGAACGTTCTCTAGAATACACCACATATTAGGCCATAAAACAAGCCTTAACAAAATCCAAAGCATTGAAATATTACAAAGCATCTTTTCTGACCATAAAGCCATAAAAGTAGAAATCAAGAAAAGCAAGGAAAAAAAATCAAATTCATGGAAACTGAACAACACCTTGTTCAAAAACTACTGGGTTATAGAAGAAATTAAGGATGGAATAAAGAAATTCATAGAGTCAAATGAGAATGAAATACATCCTACCACAACCTTTGGGACACAGCAAAAGCAGTGCTCAGAGGTCAGTTTATAGCAATAAACGCACACATCCAAAAAGAAGAAAGGGCCAAAATCAAAACATTAACCCCACAACTCAAACAAGTAGAAAGAGAGCAGCAAAAGATGCCCTTGGGCTCCAGAAGAGAGGAAATAATCAGAATTAGAGCAGAATTAAATGAAATAGAGACTAGAAAAACAATTGAAAGAGTTAACAAGACCAAAAGCTAGTTCTTGGAAAAGATCAACAAAATTGATAAACCATTGGCCAAGCTGACAAAAGAAAAACAGGAGAGGAAGCAAATAACCGGAATAAGAAATGAGATGGGTGATATCACAACAGACCCAACTGAAGTTAAAACAATCAGAACAGAATACTATGAAAAATTGTACTGTAACAAATTTGAAAACCTAGAGGAAATGGACAAATTTCTGGAAACTCACTACCTACCGAAACTAACACAGAGGTAGAACAACTACATAAACCTATAACAGAAGAAGAGATTGAAAAGGTAATTAAAAAACTCCTAACAAACAAAAGCCCTGGCCCAGACGATTTCACCGGAGTATTCTACCAACCTCCAGAGAAAAGTTAACACCACTACTACTAAAGGTATTTCAGAGCATAGAAAAAGATGGAATACTCTCAAACTCATTCGTTGAAGCCAGCATAACCCTGATACCAAAACCAGGTAAAGACAACGCACACAAAAAAGAAAATTACAGACCAATATCCCTCATGAACATTGATGCAAAAATCCTCAACAAAATTCTAGCCAATAGAATTCAACAAAATATTAAAAAAATAATTCACCATGATCAAGTGGGATTTATACCAGGTATGCAGGGATGGTTCAACATTAGAAAAACAATCTAATCCATCACATAAATAAAACAAAAGACAAGAACCACATGATCCTATCAATTGATGCAGAAAAGGCATTTGACAAAGTCTAACACCCATTCCTGATAAAAACTCTCAGCAAAATAGGAATAGAACAGAAATTCCTCAACATAATTAAGGGCATTTATACAAAGCCAACAGCCAACATCGTCCTAAATGGAGAGCATCTGAAAGCATTCCCCTTGAGAACAAGAACCAGACAAGGATGCCCTTTATCACCACTTTTATTCTACATTGTGCTTGAGGTCTTAGCCAGAGCAATTAGGCTAGAAAAAGAAATAAAGGGCATCCAAATTGGTAAGGAAGAAGTCAAAGTATCCCTATTTGCAGATGATATGAGCTTATACACAGAAAACTCCAAAGAATCCACAAGAAAACTACTGGAACTAATAGAAGATCTCAGCAAAGTTTCAGGATACAAGATAAACATACAAAAATCAGTTGGATTCCTCTCCACCAACAAAGAACTTTGAAGAGGAAATCACCAAATCAATACCATTTACAATAGCCCCCGAGAACATAAAATACTTAGGAATGAATCTAACAAGAGACATAAAAGACCTATACAATGAAAAATACAAGACACTACTGCAGGAAACCAAAAGAGACCTGCATAAGTGGAAAAACATACCTTTCTCATGCATAGGAAGACTCAACATTGTGAAAACATCAGCTCTACCCAAGGTGATCTACAGATGCAACGCAATCTCGATCCAAATTCCACCGGCATTTTTTAATGAGATGGAGAAACAAATCACCAACTTCATATGGAAAGGGAAGAAGCCCAGGATAAGTAGAGCATTACTTAAGAAGAAGAACAAAGTGAGAGGCCTCACACTACCTGATTTTAGAACCTATCATACTGCCACAGTAGTCAAAACACCTTGGTACTAGTACAAAAACAGATACATAGACCCATGGAACAGAATTGAGAATCCAGAGGTAAATTCATCCACCTATGAGCTGCTGATATTGGACAAAGGCCCAATTAACTGGGGAAAAGACAGTCTCTTTAACAAATGGTGTTGGAATAACTGGATATCCAGCTGCAAAAAACTGAAACAAGACCCATACCTCACACCATGCACAAAAACTAACTCAAAATGGATCAAAGACCTAAATATAAAATTGAAAATAATAAAGATCATGGCAGAAAAAATAGGGACAACGCTAGGAGCCCTAATACGTGGCATAAACAGAATACAAACAGTAAGTAACAATGCAGAAACACCAGAAGACAAACTAGATATCTGGGAGCTGCTAAAAATCAAACACTTGTGCTCATCAAAAGACTTCACCAAGAGAGTAAAAAGACAACCTTCAGACTAGGAAAAAATTTTTGGCTACAACAAATCTGATCAGTGTCTAATCTCTAAAATCTGCAAGATACTGCAAAACCTCAACAACAAAAAGACAAATAACCCAATTAAAAAATGGGCAAAGGATATGGCCAAAGAAGACATTCAGGCGACTAACAGACACATGAGGAAATGTTTGTGATTGCTAGCCATTAGAGAAATGCAACTCAAAAATACAATGAGAGACCATCTCATCCCAGCAAGGCTATCTTTAATCCAAAAAACACAAAATAATAAATGTTGGAGAGGTTGTGGAGAGACTGGAACACTTATACACTGTTGGTGGGAATGTAAAATGGTACAACCACTTTGGAAATCGATTTGGCGCTTCCTTAAAAAGCTAGAAATAGAAGTACCATATGATCCAGCTATCCTGCTCCTTGGAATATATGCTAGAGAAATAAGAGCCATTACATGAATATATATATGCACACCCATGTTCATTGCGGCACTGTTCACAATAGCAAAAAGATGGAAACAGCCCAGGGGCCCATCAACAGATGAATGGATAAACAAATTATGGTATATCCACACAGTGGAATATTATGCAACGATAAACAACAACAATGAATCTGTGAAACATCTTAGAACATGGAGGAAGCTGGAGGTCATTATGCTGAGTGAATGTAGTCAGTCGCAAAAGGACAAATATTGTACAAGACCACTATTATAAGAACTCAAGAAAAGGTTTAAATACAGAAGAAAACAGTCTTTGATGGTTACAAGGGTTGGGAGGGAGGGAGGGGGCAGTCACTAACTAAATAGTAGACAAGAATTATCTTAGGCGAACAGAAAGACAGCACACACTACAGGGGAAGTCAGCACAACTGGACTAAACCAAAGCTAAGAATTTTCCTGAATACAGCCAAACACTTGAAGGGACAGAGTAGCAGGGGTGGGGGTCTGGGGACCATGATTTCAGGGGACATCTAGGTCAATTGGCATAACAAAGTTTATTAAGAAAATGTCCTGCATCCCACTTTGGTGAGTGGCCATCTAAGATGCATCAGTTGGTCCCATCCCACCTGGAGCAAAGGAGAATGAATAACACCAAAGACACAAGGAAAATATTGGTCCAAGAAACAAAAAAGTGCCACATAAAACGAGACTACATCATCCTCAGACCAGAAGAACTAGATGGTGCCTGGCTACCACCAATGAGCACCCTGACAGGGAACACAACAGAGAGTCCCTGATGGAGCAGGACAAAAGTGGGGTGCAGAACTTAAATTCTAGTAAAAAAACAGACTTAATGGTCTGACTGAGACTGGAAGGACCCCAGAAGACATGGCCCCCGGGTTCTCTGTTGGCTCAAAACTAAAACCATTCCCGAGGCCAACTCTTCGGACAAAGATTAGACTGGACTATGGGACATAAAATGATACTTGTGAAGAGTGTGCTTCTTGGCTCAAGTAAATACTTGAGACTAAATAGGCAGTTTCTGTCCAGAGGCGAGATGAGAAGGCAGAGAGGGTCAGGAGATGGTTGAATGGACGTGGGAAATCCCAGGTGGAAAGGAGGAGTGTGCTGTCACAGTAGAGGGAGAACAACAAGGGTGACATAACAATGCATGCATAATTTTTTTGTTTTTAATTTTTTTATTGTACTTTAGATGAAGGTTTACAGAACAAACCGTTTCTCATTAAACAGTACACATATTGCTTTATGACATTGGTTAACAACCCCACAACATGTCAACACTGTCCCTTCTCAATCTTGGGTACCCTATTACCAGCTTCCTGCAGCCTCCTGCCTTCTAGTCCTTGTCCCTGGACTGTTGAACCCAATTAGTCTCGTTCTGTTTTATGAGGGTGTCTAATCTTTGGTTGAATGGTGAACCTCGGGAGTGACTTCATTACTGAGCTAAAAGGGTGTCCGAAGGCCATACTCTCAGGGTTTCTCCAGTCTCTCTCAGGCCAGTAAGTCGGGTCTTTTTTTGTGAGTTAGAATTTTGTTCTACATTCTTCTCAAGCTCTGTCCAGGACCCTCTGCTATGATACCGGTAAGAGCAGTCATTGGTGGTAGCTAGGCACCATCTTGTTGTACTGGACTCGGTCTGGTGGAGGCTGTGGTAGTTGTGGTCCGTTAGTCCTTGAGACTAATCTTTCCCTTGTATCTTGTTTTCTTCATTCTCCCTTGCTGCCGAAGGGGTGAGACCAGTGGAGTATCTTAGATGGCTGCTCACAGGCTTTTAAGATCCTAGACGCTACTCGTATGGATAAATTTTTGTATGAGAGACTAATTTGAATTGTAAACTTTTACTTAAAGTACAACAATTAATAAAAAAGCAGTGTATGAAACTGAAGGAACCAAACCCATTGCCACAGAGTCAATTCCAACTCATAGCTACCCTACAGGACAGAGTACAACTGCCCCATGGGGTTTCCGAGGAGTTGCTGGTAGATTCAAACTGCTGAACTTTGGTTAGCAGCCAAGCTCTTAACCACTCTCCACCAGGGCTCCAAGGTATGGAACAATACATAAAATTTAAGAGGCAGGAAATGGTGATTAAGAGCAGGAATTCTGGTGCTGGGCTGCCTGGATTTAACTTCCTGCAGCATCACTTACTATCTGTGTAGCGCTGGGTGAGTTCCTTAACCTCTCTGTGCCTCAGTTTCCTAATCTCTGGGGATATTAATAGCACCTACCTAGTATGGTTGTTATGAGAACTAAATGACTTAATATTTGTGATACATTTAGAATGGTGTCTGGCACAAAGCAAGTAAGCTACATAAATGTGTGTTATATAAAATAAATATGCCCCGTTTGTATAAAAAAAAAAAAAGAAAGAGTCAGTGTGCATTTAAGCGTGCTGTGCTGTAGGGCAGCCCCTCCTTGTCTCTGCCCACCTCTGACACCACTGACTATATCACCCAAAGAGAACGGAAGCATAATATGAACTCCAGGTTCCAGGAGAAAGAAAGTGAGGCATAGGCACCCGGGAATGACTCAGCAGAACTGAGAACTCAGAGCCTGAGACTCTTACCTCCTCGTTCTCTGGTCATACATTTATGCTTCACTTTATATCAAATGGTGGGCATTGTTGGATGGAAGGAAGGCTCAAGTAAAACAGGAACAAAGGAACCCGTAAGAAAGGAAGAGCTTAATTATTCACCCATTCTGAGTTCAGGATAATCATTGCCACCTGGTATTACAAACGACTCTACAGAAAAACCTCTAGTTGCTTGCAGAGTGAACCACAATAGCAATTCAAATTCCTGGCCTTATCTCTCACTGCCACGCTGTTCATTGGAAATGGCAACAACTTGCAAAATTAGAAGTCCTGGCATATCTTCATCATTTCTCCATTTGTACTACTCATTACAGTGCCCTCCCAGCCTGACAGGAAAATAGCATTGCCTGCAGCACTGCCTGAAGGGGTGCCAGGCATGGAGCTGATGCCCTGGGGAGATTGCTGGCTTTGCCCCGCTGGCTCCAGCCCAACTCTGGAAATGCAGGACCACAGTGACAATGGAGGTCAGATAAAGCTCTTGCATTTCCTTAGTCATTGCCAATTGTTTTATGTACACTTATTGGAATTATTCATTTATTCAACAGATTTATTGAGCACCTACTATGTGCTAGGCACCAAGCTATGTATCAGAGATATAAAAAATGAAAATTCATTGTCTCTGTTCTCAATAAACTGGACTTGAGTTCTCATGTGAAATTAATGTTCTTCTTGGGTGGTTCTTGACCTCCTTGCTCTCCTACCACCTCTTTCCACTCATATTCAAAATCAACTCTGAAAGTATATGAGAGGGCTTGCCCAATATTTAAAAAAAAAAAACCAAACCCACTGTCATTGAACTGATTCTGACTAATAGTGACCCTATAGGACAGAGTAGAACTGTCCCAAAGAGTTTCCTAAAGCTGTAAATCTTTACGGAAACAGACTGCCATATCGTTCTCCCAAGGAGTGGCTGGTGTGTTCCAAGTGCCCACCTTTTACTCTGCAGCCAAGCACTTTACTCACTGAGCCACAAGGGATGCTTATTCCACCCCCCCCCCCAAAGTAACTAATATTTATTAATGTCTTATTACATGCCAAGTACTGTGCTGACTGTTTTACAGGTATTATTTTAATTCCCACAAATACTTGAGGTAGTTACTATAATCTTTACCCTCATTTTACACACAAGGAAATTGAGGCACAGAGAGGTTAAGAAACTAGCTGAAGGACGCATAGTTGGGACCTGGTAGGACCCTAGAACCCACAACACTATGTTGCCCTTTCTTATCTGCTTTGCAGGGATGAGAGTTCATAGTTCAATAGGCTCTGGAGCTAGTCAGTGGGAGGGACTTAGACATGTAAATTAGACATACCTACTGCAGTCCAGGTGGGGACAGACATCAAGGAGCAGGCCCAACTGATGTTAATGGAAGGAATGATGCTAATGGAAATCCAATGCACAGTTAAAGAGTTAGGTGATCTGTGAAAGGCCACGGCTCTGGTGGGCAACTCTGTTAGGGAAATCTAACCAGAGATGATGGGCAGAGGCGATGGACAGTGGGGCAGGTAGATGTCCTATGACAAAGGAAAATTCAAGGAACAGGTAATATGTGAAAATCCAGCTGGGCCACCAGATGGTCACCAACAGAGAGGTCTGGGGCAGGTAATCCCTGGGAGTATAGGTGAGCAAAGCAAGTGCCCTGCCTTAGAAGAAGTAGACACACAGGTAGATTATTGAACCAGGATCTCAGGTGTTAGGGTTTGGGGCCGGAAAACTAACACCCCTTTTTCCACCTGAGTTTGAATTCCATTGAGAGGCAGACAGGAATCAGGCAGATGGAGCCCAAAATATCACCTTTCTTATTGATAAAGCAGAAACAGAAGAATGTGACTTCCATCTGCAGGTGAAGCATCTTCCTAATACAGAAACCCAGAATAAGGCAGACTTACCCCTGAGTCACATCAGCACTTGACCACCATGGGCCTCTTCCACTGGGGGACAGATGCATGTTTATACATAGAAGAAAGTGGAGCAGAACTCATGTTGTCTATAGGCAGGCGACCCCCAAGAACTGGGGGACAGCTGAGCTAAGTACGTTCAACACGTTTATTGTTCCCAAACAAGTTATCCTCATTCCCAAAAGGTTGCTCCAGTGGAGTTTCTTCTACATATAAGGAACCAGCAGAAGTGGGCGGAGAATTCCTCTTCTTCCTGCTCCTATATCATGGGACATTGGGGAACAAGATGGAGACAACATCACTAGGACTGAGATGCAAAGTAAGGGATAAGCTACAGAAATAAGGCAAAAGTCCAGTTGCTTGAACTGGAACAGAAGTCAGGAAGTTGATGACAGTGTTGCAAAATAAGTTTCTACATATAGAGTCAAATTTCCAACCAGGAAAAATCATCAATTGCAACAACCTCCTAACTGGTTGCTGTTTGTCCAGGCTTGCCCCATGACAGTCCATTTGCTACACAGCAGCCAGAAAGAATTTTCAAAATTTGGATCATGTCACTCATCTATTTAAAACCCTTCAGTGACCGTCCTCTGCATGGCCCACCAGGCACCACACAATCAACCCCCACTCAACTCTCCCAACTTATTTTCGACTGTCCTCTACCCTTTTATTAAAGGTTCTACCATATGGTCTGATTTTGGTCCCTTGAACACTCCAAAACTCATTCCTGTCTCATTTTGCATCAGTCCTTCTCTTGGACTGTGTTCCAGTTATCTTTGCTGCATATCATTTAATGGCTTTAAAATGTAATGGCTTAAAACAGCAACCATTTTATTATCTATCACAGTTTTGTGGGTTAGCGTTATGGATTGAATTGTGTCCCCCAAAATGGTATGTCGAAGTCCTAACTCCTGTGCCTGTGAATGTGACCTTGTTTAGAAATAGGGGTTTTCTTTGTTATCAGTTAAGTCAGAAGAGGTCATATCAGAGTAGTGTGGATCCTAATGCTGCGTGACTGGTGTCTTATGAAAAGAGGAGGCCAAACAGAGAAAGAGAGTCACACACAGGGGAGACAGCATGTGAGGATCCATCTACAAGCCAAGAAATGCCAAGGATTGCTGGAGCCACCAGAAACTAGGAGAGAGGCATGTAACAGTTTCTCCCTCAAAGTGCTCAGAAGGAATCAGCTTGACTGATAACCTGATATGGACTTCTAGCCTCCACAACTGTGAGAAAATAAATGTCTTTTTTTCTTTCTTTTCTTTTTATAGTGCTTTGGGCGGAAGTTTGCAGAGTAAATTAGTTTCTCATTAAGCAATTAATACACATATTGTTTTGTGACATTCGTTGTCAATCCTGCGATGTGTCAACACTCTGCCCTTCTCTACCCCGGGTTCCCTGTTTCCATTCATCCTGGTTTCCTGTCACTTCTTGCCTTCTCATCTTTGCTTTTGGGCTGGTGTGCCCTTTTAGTCTCATATACAAGATTGAAGTACAAAGCAAGTCTGGTCTTTTTGTGTGTGTGTGAATTTGAATTTTGTTCTACAGTTTTTTTTCCCGCTCTGTCCAGGACCCTCTTTTGTGATCACTGTCATAGTAGTCCGTGGTGGTAGCCGGACACTGTCTAGTTGTTCTGGGCTCAGTCTGGTAGAGGTTGTGGTAGTTGTAGTCCATTAGTCCTTTGGACTAATCTTTCCCTTGTGTCTTTGGTTTTCTTCATTCTCCTTTGCTCCAGGTGCGATGGGACCAGCAGATATATCTTAGATGGCTGCTCCCAGGCTTTTAAAACCCCAGATGCTACTCACCACAGTTGGATGCACAATATTTTCTTTATAAACTATGTTATGCCAATGGGTCTAGATGTCCCATGAGAACAGGGTCCCCAGCCCTCAGCCCAGTAACTTGGTCCTTCAGGGAGTTTGGATGTGTTTGTGAAGCTTCTATGACTTGCCTTGGTCAAATTGTGATGACTTCCCCAGCCTTGTGTACTGTCTTACCCTTCACCAAAGTTACCACTTATCTACTATCTAGTTAGTGTTTTTCTCTCCCCTCCCCCATAACCATCAAAGATTGTTTCTTTCTGTGTGTAAACCTTTTCATGAGTTTTTATAATAGTGGTCTCATACAGTATTTGTCCTTTTGCGACTGACTTAATTCACTCAGCATAGTGCCCTCCAGATTCATCCATGTTGTTCTGTGTTTCGCAGATTCATCATCGTTCTTTGAAGTTTTGTAGTATTCCATTGTGTGTGTGTATCATAGTTTCTTTATCTATTTATCTGTTGATGGGCACTGAGGTTGTTTTTATCTTTTTGCTATTGTGAATAATGCTGCAATGAATATGGGTGTTCGTATAGCTATTCATGTGACGGCTCTTGTTTCTCTAGGATATATTCCTAGGAGAGGGATTGCTGGATCATACTGTATTTCTATTTGTAGCTTTTAAAAGAAGCACCATATCGTTTTCCAAAATGGTTGTACCATTTTGCATTCCCACCAACATTGCATAAGAGTTCCAATCTCCCTGCAGCCTCCCCAACATTTATTATTTTCTGTTTTTTTTTATTAGTGCCCATAATGTCAGGGTGAGATGGTATCTCATTGTGGTTTTGATTTGCATTTCTCTAATGGCTAGTGATCACGAGCATTTCCTCACCTCTCTGTTAGCCTGCTGAATGTCTTCTTTGGTGAAGTGTCTGTTCATAACCTGTGTCCCCTCCTTTTTTTTTTTTTTTTTTTTTACTTTAGATGAAAGTTTACAGAACAAACTAGCTTCTCATTAAACATTCAGTATACATATTGTTTTATGACAATTGTTAACCCCAAGACATGTCAACACTGTCTCTTCTCAACCTTGGGTTCCCTATTACCAGCTTTCCTGTCCCCTCCTGCCTTCTAGTCCTTGTCCCTGGGCTGGTGTGCCCCTTTAGTCTTGTTTTGTCCTATAGGTCTGTCTCATCTTTGCCTGAAAGGTGAACCTCTGGAATGACTTCATTACTGAGCTGTAAGCGTGTCCGGGGGCCATACTCTCTAGGTTTCTACAGTCTCTGTCAGGCCAGTAAGTTTGATATTTTTTTTTTTAGTTAGAATTTTGTTCTACATTTTTCTCCAGCTCTGTTTGGAACCCTCTATTGTGATCCCTGTCAGCGCAGTTGGTGGTGGTAGCCAGGCACCATCTAGGTGTACTGGACTCAGTCTGGTGGAGGCCGTGGTAGTTGTGGTCTATTAGTCTCTTGGACTAATCTTTCCCTTGTGTCTTTAGTTTTCTTCATTTTCCCTTGATCTTGAAGGAGTGAGACCAGTGGAGTATCTTAGATGGCTGCTCACAGGCTTTTAAGACCCCAGATGCTAGTCACCATAGTAGAATGTAAAACATTTTCTTTGTAAACTATGTTGTGCCAATTGAGCTAGATGTTTCCGGAGATGATGGTCCCCACAGCCCTCAGCCCAGTAACTCAATCCCTAAGGGAATCTGGATTTGACCATGGAGCTTCCTTGAAATTACCCTGAACAAATTGTGCTAGCTTCCCCAGTATTGTGCACTGTCTTACCCTTCACCAAAGTTACCCCTTATCTATTGTCTATTCAGTGTTTTTCCACCCCAATCCTCCTTCGTAACCATCAAAGATTGTTTCTTTCTGTGTGTAAACCTTTTCATGAGTTTTTATAGTAGTGATCTCATACAATATTTGTGCTTTTGTGATTGATTTATTTCACTCAGCATAACGCCCTCCAGATTCATCCATGTTGTGAGATGCTTCACAGATTCATCATTGTTCTTTATCATTGCGCAGTATTCCATTGTGTGTATGTGCCATAGTTTGTTTATCCATTCATCTGTTGATGGGCAAATAGGTTGTTTCCATCTTTTTGCTATTGTGAACAATGCTGCAATAAACATGGGTGTGCCTATGTCTATTTGTGTGACGATTCTTATTTCTGTAGGATATATTCCTAGGAGTGGGATTGCTGGATCATATTATATTTCTATTTCTAGCTTTCTAAGGAAGCGCCATATCATTTTCCAAAATGGTTGTATTATTTTGCAGTTCCCCCAGCAGTGCATAAGAGTTCCAATCTCCCCGCAGCCTCTCCAACATTTGCTATTTTCTGTTTTATTGATTCATTCCAGTAACGCCGGAGTGAGATGGTATCTCCTTGTGGTTTTGATTTGCATTTCTCTAATGGCTAGTGATTGTGAGCATTTCTTCATGTGTCTGTTGGACGCTTGAATGTCTTCTTCGGTGAAGTGTCTGTTCATTTCCTTTACCCATTTTTTTAATTGGATTATTTGTCTTTTTTTTTGTAGAGGTGTTGGATTTTCCTGTAGATTTTAGAGATTAGAACTTTGTTGGATTTGTAATAGCCAAAAAATTTTCTCCAGTCTATAGATTGTCTTTTTACTCTTTTGGTGAATTCTTTTGATGAGCATAAGTGTTTAATTTTTAGAAGATCCCAGTTATCTAGCTTCTCTTCTGGAGTTTGTATGTTGTTAGTTATGATCCGTATCCGTTAATGCCGTGTAGTAGGGTCTTTAGTGTTGATCCTACTTTTTCTTCTATGATCTTTATAGTTTTTGGTTTTATATTTAGGTCTTTGGTCCATTTTGAATTAGTGTTTTCTATGGTGTGAGGTATGGGTCGTCTTTCTTTTTTTTGCAGATGGACATCCAATTTTTGCAGCACCCATTTGATGGACTTTGGGCCTTTGTCAAAAATCAGGCTGTGGTAGGAGATGGATTTACATCTGGATTCTTGATTCTGTTCCACTGGTCAATGTGTCTGTCTTTGAACCTGTACCAGGCCATTTTGACTACCAGAGTTGTATAGTAGGTTCTGAGGTGAGGTAATGCAATCCCTCCTATTTTTGTTCTTCTTCAATAATGCTTTACTTATCCAGAGTCTCTTTCCTTTCCCTATAAAGTTAATGATTAGCTTTTCCATCTCATTAAAGAATGCTTTGGTATTTAAATCGAGATTGCTTTGTACTTGTAGTTTGCTTTGGGTAGAATTGACATTTTCACAATGTTGAGTCTACCTATCTATGAGCATGGTATTTTTTCCCATTTATGTAGGTCTTTTTTTGTTTCTTGCTGTAGTGTTTGGTAGTTTTTTTGTATAGATCTTTTAAATCCCTGGTTAGATTTATTCTTAAATATTTTTTTGGAGGCTATTATAAATGATATTGCTTTCCTGATTTTATTTTCATCATTCTTTTTATTGGTGTATAGGAATCCAACTGATTTTTGTATGTTTATCTTGTATCCTGCTACTCTGCTGAATCTTTCTATTAGTTCCAGCAGTTTTCTTGTGGATTCTTTAGGGTTCTCTGTGTATAGTATCATATCATCCCTAAATAGTGATAGTTTTACTTCTTTCTTACCAATTTGGATGCCCTTTATTTCTTTTTTTTACCTTGTTGTTCTGGCTATGAGTTACAGCACAATGTTAAATAGGAGTGGTGATAAAGGGCATCCTTGTCTTGTTCCTGTTCTCAGGGGGGAGGTTTTCAGCTTCTCTCCATTAAGAATGACGTTGGCCGTTGATTTTGTGTAGATGCCCTGTATTATATTGAGGAATTTCCCTTCTATTCCTATTTTATATTTAGAGGTTTTATCAGGAATCGGTGTTGGACTTTATCCAATGCCTTTTCTGCATCGATTGAGATGATCATGTGATTCTTTTCTTCTATTTATGTGGTGGATTATGTTGATTGATTTTCTAATGTTGAATCATTCTTGCACACCTGGTATGAACCCCACCTGGTTATGGTGTAATATTTTTTTTTATATGATGCTGAATTCTATTGGCTAGAATTTTGTTGAGAATTTTTGCATCTATATTCATGGGAGATATTGGTCTGTAGTTTTCTTCTTTTTGGTGTTGTTGCCTGGTTTTGGTATCAGGGTTATGCTGGCTTCATAGAATGAATTCAGAAGTATTCCTTCTTCTTCTGGCCTCTGAAATAGTTTGAGTAGTACTAGTGTGAGCTCTTCTCTGAATGTTTGGTAGAATTCTCCAGTGAAGCCATCTGGGCCAGGGCTTTTTTCTTGTTGAGAGTTTTCTTATTACCTTTTCAATCTCTTCTCTTCTTATGGTCAATTCAGATTTTTGACCTCAGTTTGTGTTAGTTTAGGTAAGTAGTGTGTTTCTAGAAATTTGTCTATTTCCTCTAGGTTTTCAAATTTGTTGGAGTACAGTTTTTCATAGTACTCTGTTGTGATCCTTTTTATTTCAGTTGGGTCTGTTGTGATGTTCCCCATTTCATTTCTTATTTGGATTATTTGTGTCCATTGCTGTTTTTCTTTTGACAGTTTGGCTGGTGGTTTGTTGATTTTGTTGATCCTTTCAAAGAACCAATTTTTGGTTTTGTTGATTCTTTCTATTGTTTTCCTATTCTCTATTTGGTGGCTGTGGGCTTCTTTTGTTGTTCTCTTTCTATTTGTTTGAGTTGTATAGCTAATGTTTTGATTTTGTCCCTTTGTTCTTTTTTGATGTGTGCGTCTATTGCTATAAATTGACCACTGAACACTATCTTTGTTGTGTCTCAAAGATTTTGGTATGATGTGTTTTCATTCTCACTTGATTCTAAAAATTTTTGATTCCGTCTATTACCCAGTGGTTTTTAAGCAAGCTGTTATTCAGTTTCTGTATTTTTCTCCTTGCTCTTCCTGTTATTAATTTCTACTTTTATGACATTGTGATCAGAGAAGATGTTTTGTATTAATCTCAATGTTTTGGATTTTGTTGATGGTTGCTTTGTGGGCTAAGATGTGATCTACTCTGGAGAATATTGCATCTGCTTTGAAAATGATGTATACTTTACTGCTGTTGAGTGGAGTGTTCTATATATGTCTTTGAGGTTGAGATGGTTGATCATGGCCTTTAGATCTTCTGTATCTTTGCTGAGTTTCTTTCTATCCTTTACCTAGAGTGGTGTGTTGAAGTCTCCTACTATTATTTTGGAACTGTCAGTTTCTCTTTTCAGCGCTATTCAGGTTTTTTTTTAATGTATTTTGCAGCCCCGTCATTGGGTGCATAGATATTTTTTATGGGTATGTCATCATGGTGGATTGTCTCTTTAATCATTATATAATGTCCTTCTTTGTCTTTTATAGTGGCTGTCATTTTAAAGTCTATTTTATCTGAGATTTATATTGCCACTTCTGCTGTTTTTTGGTTGCCGTTAACTTTATATATATTTTTCCATCCCGTGATTTTTAATAAATTTATGTCTCTGTGTCTAAGGTGTGTCTCTTGTAGACAGCATTTTGATGGGTCTTTTTTTTATCCATTCTTTCACTCTCTGTCTCTTTATGGGTGCACTTAAGCCATTTAAATTCAGTGTGATTGTTGATAAATGAAACTCGTTGCTATCAAGTTGATTCCAACTCATAGTGATCCTATAGGACAGAGTAGAACTGCCCCATTTTGTTCCCAATAGGTGGCTAGTGGATTTGAACTGCCAAACTTTTGGTTAGCAGCTGGGCTCTTAACTACTGCAACCAGGGCTCTGGTGATTAGCAATAGGTTTGAATTTATTCTTGTCATTTTGTAGTGCTTTCTTTATGGTGCTGAGGTTTTCTTTGTTCCTCTTACTCTTCCATGCTGGGTTCCTTTTGTCTGTGGAATTTCTTTTTGTTCTGTTAATTATTGTAGATTTTGTGTTTACTAAGAATTTATGTCTTTCTTCTTTGATGAGTAGGTTTGTTAACTTTCTTTGTGTTTACCTTGAAATTTTCCCTTATCTTCCTAAGTTTGAACCAGGCTTTTATTACTTGGTATCAGCTTGATTTTCTCCCCATTTGAAAGTTCTATGCTTATGCTGTGTATCCCCTTTTTATTGTTCTGACGTTGTTGTCATTTATAGATTGACGTCTCTAGTTCCCTGTTTTAAGTCTTTTAGTTTTGTTTTATCTTTGAGAGTTCATTACCTAGGTTAGCATCTGGCTGATACTGTCCTGTGTCCTAGATTCTGGTTGTTGTCTGATGTTGTTGGTTCTCTAACCAAAGGACTCCTTTTAATAATTCTTGTAAACTTGGTTTAGTTTTTATGAATTTCCTTAGTATCTGTTTATCTGGGATTGCCCTAATTGCGCCATCATATTTGATCAAGAGTTTTGCAGGATATATTATTTTTGGTTGACAATTTTTTTCTTTCAAGGTTTTATATACATCATCCCATTGCCTTCTTGCATACATGATTTCTGCCAAGTAATCAGTCAGAGCTTAGTCTTATTGTTTCCCCCTTTGTGACTTTTCATTTTTATTGAGCTGCTCTCAGGATTCTTTTTTGGTCTTTGATTTTGGTGAGTGTGATTATGATATGTCTGGTGACTTTCTTTTACAGTCTATCCTATATGGGGTTCTTTGAGCTTCTTGGATGGTCAGCTTTTCATCTCTCATGATATTAGGGAAGTTTTCTATTAGCCTATCTTCAATTATCTTCTCCGTGTTTTCCATTTTCTCCCCCTGCTCTGGAAGTCCAATTATGCACAAATTTTTGCTCTTGACTGTATCCCACATAGTTCTTAGGTTTTCTTCATTTTTCTCATTCTTCTCTCTGATTTTTCCTCAAGTGGCATCCATGATTTTGTCTTCAATTTCACTGATCCTGTCTTCCATTGTTTCAAATTTGCTCCTAAATCCTTCTATTGCCTTTCCCATTTCTGAAATTTTGTTATTTGTCTTTTGGATTTCTAATTCCTGTTTTTGTAAGATTTCTAATTGTTTATTTATTTTGAAATTTTATTCTTTTATTATTTTCCTGAATTCTTCTATTGCTTTACCTGTGTTTTCATTGATTTTGGATATGTTTTGATTGGTTTTATGTGTTTTTTTCCCATGATTTTGTCTGTGTTTTCATTGAACTCTTTCCTAATCTCTTGGACAGCCCTGAATATTAGACTTTTGAGTTGCTCTCAGGTAGTTCCCCTGCCTTTTCTTCTGTGGGAAGGTCATCTGGTGCTTTATTTTGATCACTTACTGGAACCATCTTGTCCTGTTTTTTTAAATGTGTTGATATTGTCTACTGTCTCAGAGACATTCAGGTTTTATTTTATTTATTGATAGTAGATTTGTTTGTTTTGTCCTGTTTTTTTGTTTTGTTTGGTTATGTCTGGGTGGGTGGGCTGGGTGTGCTTTATTGCTTGCTTTTCTTTGGGCCTGATAGTTCTTACCACCTTGTCTGGGTGTACAGGACCAGCCACTCAGCTATGGTACCACATGGCTGGTCTAGCAGGAGGGGTAGGGATGGAGATGGGTTATTTGTCAGTGGCTTGAACCAGGCTGGGATAGGGGGCTGGAGCAGCGCCTGTGTGGGGTGGGCCAGTTCTCCTTGGAGCCACATAGCGTGGCGAGGCAGGGCCCAAGCTTTGGGGAGGGGTCTGTGGGTCCAGGCCAGTTCCCCTCAGGGCTGCAGGGCATGGCAAGAAGGTGCTGAGCTGGCCAGGAGGAGTCTGGGGTCTGGGCTGTTCCCCTCAGGGCCACAGGGTGTGGCAACATGGGGGCCGAGGCAACTGGGAGGGATCTGGGTGTCTGGGCTGATTCCCCTTGGGGCCGCAGGGCACAGTGATGTAGGGGCTGAGCCAGCCAGGAGGGGTCTGGGGGTCTGGCTGGTGGGACTGAGGAGAGAGGGAGGATGGGTGTGAGTGCAGGGGCAGTGGGGGCTGGATAGACGAGGGCAATAGTGTGGGTTAGTACTGTGGTTCCCGGCAGTCAGTGCTGCTGGGATGGGGGATTCTTTCTGCTATTCACCAGAGGAGTGGGGTTGTAGAAGCATGCTCCTGTAGTTACTGGGTGAGAACGTCTGGGCTCCTCTATGAGTTGTAGTCAGCAAACATAGTCTTACTTAGCCCTGGGTGTGTCCGTGTTGTACCTCTATCTCCTATTGGGAATTTCGTGGAAGTGCCTTTCTGGGTGCGGGGTTGTTGGCTTTATTCCAAGATGGCCACGCTGAGTCATGCCATTTGGCTGCGAACCTCCACTTCATATCTCTACTCCTTCACCATTTTCTATCAGTTTTTTCCTCTCAGTGGATTCTGATTTAATACTTTTTCCCTTCGTTTAAGGTTCAGGGTTCCAGGATTGATGTCTGTATCTGTTTTACTTGATTTTTTGAGTCTTTGTTGCAGCAGGATGGCTCAGTGCATCTGACTAAACTGCTACCTTGGCTCTGCCCCCTCAAAATAAATTTCTGTTCTTTAAAGCCATCCACCTTGTGGTATTTTGTTATGGAAGCCATAGGAGACTAAGACTGTCAAGAATTCAGGCAGGGCTCAACTGGACAATTCTTCTGTTCCAAGTGGCATCGACTTGGGTCACATGCTGCTATTCACTGACTCTACACAGTAGTCACTCAAAAATACCTGCTGAATGAATGAGTGGTTACAGAACTGAGTGGAGGAATGGGTTGATGGAGATACTTGACCAGCCACACTGCTTTCACAGAGAACTCCAAAGCTCTGGAGTTAAGGCTAGCATTCCCGTCGCATAGCTGTGCTCCAGTGAGGGACTCATATTTAGCCGTCAGAGCTGGGAAGCCTGCTGAGAGCAAGGGAAGACTGAACCCAGGGAGACATAGAGCTAGTAGGAAATTATATTGCAAATTGGAAGTGGAGGTATTTCTCTGCATTTCCACCACCAATGCCAAGTCAAAACAGTCAATCTAGACCAGTCAGGCAGGGAAGGGGAGGGATGTAAAGGAGATGAAAGAGGAGTGTCTGAATGCAAAGGAAATCAACTATGACCAGTTTAAGAATTAAATAAATATATTAAAATATCAGAGACTACATAACCAGAAATCACCCTGGAACCATGCACTGAACTGGCTGGACACCATGCTGCCGTTGCTGCTGAGATTCCATATCTCAAACCACTGACTCAACTTGCACTGGGCAACAACCACTGAGAAACCAGCAACTGCCCCAAGTGTCTTTCCCACTAATGCATATCTGCATCACTAGCTCTTTTCAATGTCAGGAGTGGGTTTCTCTTATTGGCCAAGTCAAGTCACGTGCCCATGCCCTAGCTGTAAGGATGGGAACAAAACAAACAAACAGTTGCCTTTGAGTCAATTCCAACTCATAGTGATCCCACATGTGTCAGGGTGGAACTGTGCTCCATAGGGTTTTCATTGGCTGATTTTTTGGAAGTAGATCGCCAGGCCTTTCTTCTAAAAGGTCCATAGTGTACTCAAAAAAGATGCTTCCCAGACATTTCTAGGCATCAGACAAATACTACCAATTCCAAATCCCACTGAGACTCTGGGAAGGCCTAGACATATACTATCCAGAGACTCTCTAAGTCAGTGACTCTTAACCTAGTCAACACTAGGAATCACCTAGAGAGCTTTAACATGTATTGGGGTCTGAGTCCCAGCCAGTTGCATCACTACAGTTGGTGTCACCCAATGTGGTAACTCATGGTGTCACCCCTCTTATTAGACCTCCACCCACACCAGATCATACAGAATCCTTAGTAATGTTTTTGGGACGAATGTTACTCATAAATTGTAATTCCATTATGTTACTCCTTCTTTTCCTTTAATTACTACTTCATTCTCAAAAAAGTTATTGATACAGGTTCATAAATACTAATTATCATAATATTGTAGCTAAAACACCAGAAAATTTGATAAAATCAGCAACTATAAAAACACCAGCAGCAATGAAAACAACAGTGCATGCTTGCGCGCTTGCAGACAAATCACATGATTTGAAGTGTCATTATAATTGGGTAATAATGACAGCTCTGACCAGAGGGCATTAGAGGGTTCAAAAAGTAAACTAGCATAGAGTTTTAGCCTTGTAAGTGTATTGATACATGTAAACTGGGTTTATGAAAATGTTTTCATTGTTATAACTAATTACAGGAATATTTTTATTAAAAACAATAAATTTCTGCTGAAACACTGAACAAAAATTTTATAGACAGTCATTTTAGTGTCATCCCTTCTGATAGTGTCACCTGGTGCAATCTGTACCTCCTGTGGATTCACTAGGCCCAGAAATTCAGATTTAATAAATCTAGGGTACAGCCCTGGAATTCTTCAAAGTTTCTGTGATGATTCTAATGTCAGTCAAGGTTGAGTATTACTGCTCTAAATAGTTGAGGAGGAAGGACTGGAGGATACTTGTATATATAAATCTGGACCAGATTGAATGGGATTGGGCTAAAGACAAGAGCTGATCCTTTCTTAATTGGCTAGTTTGTGTTGGAGAGAATCAAGTATGCTCATCAAAGCCTTGCCAATTGCTGCAGAGTTGGTTCCAACTCATGGCGAACCCATGTGTGTCAGAGTAGGACTGTGCTCCATAGGATCTCATAGGCTGATTCTTTGGAAGTAGTTCACCAGAACTTTTTTCCAAGGCACCTCTGAGTGGACTCACACCTCCAACTTTTCAGTTAGCAGTTGAGAATGTTAACTGTTTGCATCACCCTGGAACTCCCATCAAAGCCTTAGGGAGATGTTTAAAAAATCAGGAGGTCTTACTTCTCTGTCTGCCAGTGCTCAGGGGACTCCTCTGAGTATGGCTGGAGCTTGCTTTTGATTGGTCTTGGAGCCTGGTTGGAGCAGGAACAGGGCTAAACCTGCAGACGGAGGGTAACAGCTCCAGTAGTGGGGAAAGGCAGACTGTCGGAGGAAGAAACCAGAATACGTATGTTTTGAAATTTGGTCTGGTTAGTTGGCAGGCAGATTTCCAGCAGGTAGCAAATCTCCCTACGCCTCTGTTCCCCAGTGGGAATAATGAATCTAGAACCTTGTTTCTGACTCTTAGGGGTGAGTTACCTGTTATCCAACGTGCTTAGGCAGTGAATTATTTTGTATTATTAAGTATACAAGTATTAAGTATTAAGTATAATAACTACAGAGAGCTATTACGGGTGCGCACATAGGGATTACTCACTTCCCAAACATTAAAATGTATTTGAATGCAAATAATCCCATTGTTCTTTAATGATTCAGAGGGAACTGTGGCATTTTACAGTGCCTTAAATCAGCTCTCAACCCTGTTAAGAGAACACCTGTGTTAGAATAATTTAGTGTGCTTGATAAAAATGCAGATTTCTGGGTCCAATCCTGACCACTGAATCAGAATAGTTGGGATTAAAGGCCAGGAATCTAGATTTTTAAACACATCCGTGATTATCATGTAAACACTTGAGAACCACTGCTTTAGGTTCACTATGAACGTTAATAATCGCTCTATCACTGTATGTATATCACCATATTGAAGCTATAGAAAGTAGATTGAGCCTAAGTTGTTTTGATTCTCCGATACATACTGAAATTAATTTCCTTCAGTAGATAACTCATAGGTTTAACTTGTAATTTGCACATTTGCCTAAAAGTAGGGATTATAAATTTCAATTATATAATGTCCTGATGAAGTACATGATTGTCACCTGAAAATATATTCGCATCCCAAAAAAGTACCAGAATATTTTTACTCAAATGATTTTGTATTTTCAAGAAATTCACCTTCTTTCCTGTTTTTTAGTGGAGCCATTTGTTCTTGTGGAATACCAAATGTTCTCGACTATCAGTAAATATGTCATTCTATCCTCTGTCCATTTTATTTTTTTCTGCACCTCCATGGAAGGCACTTTATTCCCCACCAGGTGGCACTCTCTTGCCAAAACACTGGGCTAGATTGAATTTAAGAGTGTCACCTATTAGAGAACAAAGAACACATGGGTTTATCAATTGCATTTGTTTACTGTTCTGAAGATATTTTTTTATCTTCAGAAGCGACTACATATTAAGTTGGAAGTAATCTGGATCTCTCAGATTGTTTTAAAGAAAACCATTTCTTTAGATGGAACTCTTGTGATCTAGAACAAATTATGCTAGAATAAGGTGGCAAGATAGCAGAGGTGGGGGTGAGCTAGTGTTACTGGAGCTCCATTTTCCAAGGTTTAGCGTATAGGTTGGGTAGCATCACTGACCCATTGTAGAGGCCATTCCACCAAGTATAGCTGTGTAGTATAAGGCATGATGTACTAGTCGCATGGCCCACTCAGGCCTGATTCTTCTAAGAATCAAAATTTGGATGTCCAATCCAGAAGGTGGTGTATGACAGCTGGGGACTCCAGACAGCAGGCAACAATGTGGCATGAGCTGGAGCTGTGCCATGATTCTGAAGGAGATGTACATTCATGATATTATCCCACCAAAGGCTGGTGAAGACAGGAAAGACAGGAAATATGCAGTGAACTTTGACACCCAGGGGAATAATGAGAGCTGACAAAGGCATTAGGAACACAGCCAAGCCGGCTAGGTTCAGGGCAGGACACAGGCCTTGAGGGCAAATGTGGTGAAGGCATGGGAACTGGGAATCAAGGCTGAAGCCCAGGCAAATATGCCGGGTAAACATCAAGTTTCAGGATCTTGGTGGGCCACAGCATCTACTGTTACACTTTGCTTGACTGGTTCTCTGAACCAGAAATCTGAGTGTATGTTGTACTCAATGCCTAGATATGTCTCTTGCAAGTAGTATTCATACATGCTTTAGAAAGGGATTAACTTTAAAAGAAAGGAACATCAACAAATCAAGGCTTCACAATATTTCAAAACACCATACTAAATTGTGCCCAAATCAATATGACCTCAGGAGAGGAAGAGTTTTAGAGTCTAAGAGAACTCCAAGGAGACTTGGTGGCACAGTGGGTAAAGCACTCAGCTGCTAACTGAAAGATCTGTGGTTTGAACACACCAGCTGCTCCATGGCAGTCTGCTTCCATAAATATTAAACCAAAAACTAAACCTAAAGTCGATTCCAACTCATAGTGATCTTATAGGACAGAGTAGAACTGCCCCGTAGGGTTTCTTTATGGAAGCAGACTGCCGCATCTTTCTCCTGGAGAACGGCTGGTGGGTTTGAACTGCCTACCTTTTAGTTGGATATACTCAAGGTTGTATTTTGGCTCTTGTGGACTTGCTCTAATTTTCTTCAGCTTCAAACTGAACTTACATATGAGCAATTGCTGATCTGTTCCACAGTTGGCCCCTGGCTGTATTCTAACTGATGATATTGAGCTTCTCCATCATCTCTTTCCACAGATGTAGTCGATTTGATTCTGTGTATTCCATCTGGCGAGGTCTACATGTATAGTCACTGTTTGTTGTTGAAAAAAGGTATTTACAATGAAGAAGTCGTTAGTCTGGCAAAATTCTATTGTGGGATCTCTGGTGCTATTTCTATCACCAAGGCCACATTTTTTCACATTCCAATCACCAGTAATATCAATGCACCTTGATTGCATGTTTAATCAATTTCAGACTGCAGAAGCTGGTAGAAATCTTCAATTTCTTCATCTTTGGCCTTAGTGGTTGGAGCATAAGTTTGAGTAATAGTCATCTTAACTGGTCTTCCTTGTAGGCAAATGGATATTATTCTATTACCGACAGCCTTGTACTTGGGTCAGGTGCAGTTGATCCAAGCCATGGTATTTTCAATCACCTCATATGCATGCGAAAGCTGGATAATGTATAAGGAAGACCGAAGAAAAATTGATGCCTTTGAATTATGGTGTTGGTGAAGAATATTGAATATAACATGGACTGCCAGAAGAATGAACAAATCTGTCTTGGAAGAAGTACAGCCAGAATGTTCCTTAGAAGCAAGGATGGTGAGACTTCATCTCATGGACTTTGGACATGTTATCAGAAGGGACCAGTCCCTGCAGAAGGATGTTATACTTGGTAAAGTAGAGGATCAGCAAAAAAGAGGAAGACCCTCAATAAGATGGATTGATGCAGTGGCTGCAACAATGGGCTCAAACATAACAGTGATTGTGAGGATGGTGCAGGACTAGGCAGTGTTTCATGCTGTTGTACATGGGATCACTATGAGTATAAACCTATTCAACAGCATCTAACAACAACAATGGCTTTCTGTTGGCAGCCAAGTGCTTTACCCACTGGGCCACCAGGGCCCCTTCCATAAAGATTACAGCTCTGGAAACCCTATGGGGCAGTTCTATTCTGTCTTACAGGGTCGCTATGAGTTGGAATCGACTCAACTGCAATGAGGTGGGATAAGATAGCTCCAAGTTTTTAAAAAATTTTTTTAATTTTTTCCCATACAAAAATTTATACTTACATTTTTATGTCACTCTAATTGCTTTCCTTATACTGTAACAGCACACTCCTTTCCACCCCTGATTCCCCATGTCCATCCAACCACTTCCTAACCCTATCTGCCTTCCCATCTCACCTCCGGACAGAAGCTGCCCATTTAGTCTCTTGTATCTACTTGAGCTAAGAGGCACACTCCTCACGAGTATCACTTTATGTCCCACAGTCCAGTCCAACCCCTGTCTGAAGAGTTAGCCTTGGAAATTGTTTTAGTTCTGGGCTGATAGAGAATCCAGGGGCCATGCTTTCCGGGATACCTCCAGTCTCAGTCAGACCATTAAGTCTGGTCTTCTTACTAGAATTTGAGTTCTGCACCTCACCTTTCTCCTGCTCCATCAGGGACTCTCTGTTGTGTTCCCTGACAGGGCGGTCATTGGTGGTAGCCAGGTATCGTCTAGTTCTTCTGGTCTCAGGCTGATTAAGTCTCTGGTTTATGTGGCCCTTTCTGTCACTTGGGCTAATACTTTCCTTGTGTCTTTGGTGTTATTCATTCTTCTTCACTTCAGGTAGTTGGGACCAGCTGATGCATCTTAGATGGCTGCCTGCAAGCTTTTAAGACCCCAGATGCCACTCACCAAAGTAGGATGCAGAACATTTTCTTAATAAGCTTTGTTATGCTAGTTGACCTAGATGTCCCCTGAAAGCATGGTCCCCAGACCCCTACCCCTGCTAGTCTGCCCTGCAAAGTGTTTGGTTGTTTTCAGGAAACTTCTTAGCTTTGGTTTAGTCCAGTTGTGCTGAGCTTCCCCAGTAGTGAGTGCTGTCCTTCCCTTCACCTAAGATAATTCTTATTTACTATCTAGTTAGTAAATAACCCTCCCCCTCCCTCCCCACCCTCGTAACCATCAAAGAATGTTTTCTTCTGTGTTTAAACCTTTTCTTGAGTTCTTACAATAGTGGTCTTATGCAATATTTCTCCTTCTGTGACTGACTAAATTCAGTCAGCATAATGACCTCCACCTTCCTCCATGTTATAAGATGTTTCACAGATTCGTCGTTTTTCTTTGTTGTTGCATAGTATTCCATTGTGTGGATATACCATAATTTGTTTATCCATTTGTCTGTTGATGGGCACCCAGGTGCTTTCATCTTTTTTCTGTTGTGAACAGTGCTGCAATGAACATGGGTATGCATATATATATTCGTATGATGGCTCTTATTTCTCTAGGATATATTCCAAGGAATGGGATAGCTGGATCGTATGGTACTTCTATTTGTAGCTTTTTAAGGAAGTGCCAAATCGATTTCCAAAGTGGTTGTACCATTTTACATTCCCACCAACAGTGTATAAGTGTTCCAGTCTCTCCACAACCTCTCCAGCATTTATTGTTTTGTGTTTTTTTGGATTAAGGCTAGCCTTGTGGGGGTGAGATGGTATCTCATTGTAGTTTTGAGTTGCATTTCTCTAATGGCTAGAGATCATGAACATTTCTCATGTGTCTGTTAGTCACTTGAATGTCTTCTTTGGCAAAGTGCCTGTTTGTATTCTTTGCCCATTTTTTAATTGGGTTATTTGTTTTTTTGTTGTGAGGTTTTTCGGTATCTTGTAGATTCTGGAGATTAGGCACTGATAAGATTTGTCATAGCAAAAAATTTTTTCCCAGTCTGTAGGTTGTCTTTTGACTCTTTTGGTGAAGTCTTTTGATGAGAATAAGTGTGCGATTTTTAGGAGTTCCCATCTGTCTGGTCTCTCTTCTGGTGCTTGTGCATTGTTACTTATGGTTCGTTTTGTGTTTATGCCATGTATTAGGGCTCCTAGCGTTGTCCCTATTTTTTCTTCCATTATATTTATCGTTTTCAATTTTATGTTTAAGTCTTTGATCCATTTTGAGTTAGTTTTTGTGCATGGTGTGAGGTATGGGTCTTGTTTCAGATTTTTGCAGATGGATATCCAGTTATGCCAGCACCGTTTGTTAAAGAGATTGTCTTTTCTCCAATTAACGGACTTTGGGCCTTTGTCAGCTGCTCATAGGTGGATGAATTTACCTTTGGATTCTCAATTCTGTTCCATTGATCTATGTATCTGCTGTTGTACCAGTACCAAGCTGTTTTGACTACCATGGCGGTATAATAGATTCTAAAATCAGGTAGTGTGAGGCCTCCCACTTTGTTCTTCTTCTTGAGTAATGCTTTACCTATTTGGGGCCTCTTCCCTTTCCATATGAAGTTGATGATTTGTTTCTCCATCTCACTAAAAAATGCCGGTGGAATTTGGATTGGGATTGCACTGTATCTGTAAATCACTTTGGGTAGAATTGACATTTTCACAATGTTGAGTCTACCTCTCCATGAGATAGCTATAAATTTTAGCTTGGTCAGTAAGATTGCTGGGATCACTCTCTAGTGAGATATCTCTTTGGGGCACCTTGTGTTTCCTCCTCCAGGAGACTGGATACTCACAGAGGAAGTTTTCTTCTCATGGACATTTCTGCTTCCTCTTCCAGAATTACATTTTCCTTCCTCCTGAGGCCTATTCTTGAGCCCATCGTTTGCATGTTTACCCAACTTATGAGTGGTGTCACTGTCTACCTTATTTCCCTGGAGTTTATTATTTCTAGCTCATGGCTACTGAATCTATTAATAGTTTCCACTCTTAGGTATGTGCCTAATTCATGAATAATATCCACAATCTTATCCGCAACATCTAACTTGTATGAAGAATGAGCTCCATTTCACAGGACACCTTTCTCCGAGTGTTGGCCCAATCCACATCATTGGAATCCTGTCTTGCTTCACTTTTCATAGTTTTTCCAATTGCTATTTGGCAATGGTCCTGTTTCCCTGCCTAGTTCCTTTTTTAAAATTGTACTTTAGTTGAAGGTTTACAGAACAAATAGTTCCTCATTAAACAGCCAGTACACATATTGTTTTATGAAATTGGTTAACAACTCCACAACATGCCGACACTCTTCCTTCTCAAACTTGGAGGACTTTTTTTTTTTTTGGTGAAAATATACATAGCCAAAGTTACACCATTTTGAAAGTTTCTATATGTAGAATTCAGTGACATCGATTACATTCTTCCAGTTCTGCTACTATTCTCACTATCCTTTTCTAAAATATTCCATCAGCATTATCTTCAACTCACTGCCCCCTAGGCTTCCCATCAAAACTTTTGAGTGGCTGTTGTCAATTTGATCTCATGTAGATAATTCTTTTTTTTTTTTGTATACGTTAAGTGAAGGTTTGCAGAACAAATAGCTTCTCATTAAACAGTTAGTACACATATTGCCCTATGACAATGGTTAACAACCCCATGACATGTCAACACTGTCCCTTCTCAAACTTGGGTTCCCTATCACCAGCTTTCCTGTCCCCTCCTGCCTTCTAGTTCTTGTCCCTGGACTGCTGTGCCTCTTTAGTCCCATTTTGTATTATGAGGCTGTCCAATCCCCGGCTGAATGGTGAACTTCAGGAGTGACTTCACCACTGAGCTAAAAGGGTGTCTGGGGGCCATACTCTCGGGGTTTCTCCAGTCTGTCAGGCCAGTAAATCTGGTCTTTTTTGTGAGTTAAAATTTTGTTCTACATCATTTTGCAGCTCTATCCAGGACCCTCTATTGTGGTCCCAGTCAGAGCAGTCAGTGGTGGTAGCTGGGCACCATCTAGCTGTACTGGACTCAGTCTGGTAGAGGCCCTAGTAGCTGTGGTCTATTAGTCCTTTGGACTAATCTTTTCCTTGTATCTTGTTCTCTTCCTTCTCCCTTGCTCCCAAAGGGGTGAGACCAGTGGAGTATCTTAGATGGCTGCTCACAGGCTTTTAAGACCCCAGATGCTACTCACCAAGGTAGAATGTGGAACACTGTCTTTATAAATTGTGTTATGCCAATTGAGCTAGATGTTCCCCAGACCATGGTCCCCACAGCCCTCCACCCAGCAATTCATTTCCTCAGGGAGTTTGGATATGTCTGTGGAGCTTCCATGACCTTTCCTTGTACAAGTTGTGCTGGCTTCCCCAGTATTGTGTACTGTCTTACCCTTCACCAAAGTTTCCACTTATCTATTGTCTATTTAGTCCCCCCCACACCCCTCCCATCCCTGGTAACCAACAAAGATTGTTTCTTTTTGCGTGTAAACTTTTACATTAGTTTTTACAGTAGAGGTCTCATACAATATTTGTCCTTCTGTAGTTGACTTATTTCACTCAGCATAATGTCTTCCAGTTTCATCTGTGTTATGAGATGATTCACAGATTCATCATTGTTCTTTATCTTTGCATAATACTTCATTGTGTGTATGTTCCATAGTTTGTTTATCCATTCATCTGTTGATGGGCATCTAAGCTGTTTCCATCATTTTGCTATTGTGAACAGTGCTGCAATGAATATGGGTGTGCATATGTCTATTCATGTGACAGCTCTTATTTCTCTAAGATATATTCCCAGGAGTGGGACTGCATTTTGTAGTGCTTTTTTTTGTGGTGCTGACGTTGTCTTTGTTCGTCTTACTCTCCTGTGCTGAGTTCCTTTTGTTTGTGGATTTTTTTTCATTTCTTTTGTTTTTGTAGGTTTTGTTTTTACTGAGACTTTATGTTTTTCTTCTTTATTTTGATGAGTAGGTTTGTTAACTTTCTTTGTGGTTACTTTGAAATTTACTCTTATCTTCCTAGATTTGAACCAGTCTATTATTACTTGGTATTGCCTTGTCTTCCTCTCCACTAGAAGGTTCTATACCTACACCATTTATTCCCTCTTTTATTGTTCTGATGCTGTTGTCATTTACAGATTAACCTCTCTGGTTCCCTGTTGTAATTCTTTCGGTTTTGCATAGTCCCTAAGAGTTCATTTCCTAGATTGATATCTGGCTAGTACAATCCTGTGTCCTATATTCAGCCTGTGGTCTGATGTTGTTTGTTCTCAGATCAAAGGACTCCCTTTAAGTCTTGTATGTTAGGTTTGGTTTTTACATAGTCCCTTAATTTCTGTTTATCTGGAAATGACTTAATTTCACCACCATATTTGAACGAGAGTTTTGCAGGATGCATTATCCTTGGCTGGCAAATTTTTTTCTTTCAAGGTTTTATGTATGTCATTCCATTGCCTTCTTGCTAGCATGATTTCTGCCCAATAACCTGAGCTTAGTCTTATTTTTTCTCCTCTGTATGTGACTTTCTGTTTTTCTTGAGCTGCTTTCGGGATTCTTTGTCTTTGGTTTTAGCGAGTGTGATTATGATATGCCTTGGTGATTTTATTTTGGGGTCTATCCTATTTGGGGTTCGTTGAGTTTCTTGGATGGTCAGTTTTTCGTCTTTCATGATATTGGGGAAGTTTTCTGCAAGCAATTCTTCAACGATCCTCTCTGTGTTTTCTCCCCCTGATCTGGAACTCTGATCACTTGCAGATTTTTCCTTTTGATTGTATCCCACATAATTCTCAGGGTTTCTTCATTCTTTTTCTGATTTTCCTCAAACAGAGTCATAGCCAAGTGTTTGTCTTCAACTTCGCTGATCCTACCTTCCATCATTTCAAACCCGCTCCTCAGCCCTTCTGTAACACTGTCCATTTCTGAAATCTTGTTGTTTATCTTTTGGATTTCTAATTGTTGTTTTTGTATCATTTCTAGTTGTGAATTTATTTTAGCATTTTGTTCCTATATTATTTTCTTTAATTCTTCCTATATTTTTGTCTGTATTTTCCATGAATTTGTCTGCCTTTTCCATGAATTTGCCTATTTTTTCCTCATTTTTGTCTGCTTTTTGCTTCAACTCTTGGATAATTCGAATATTAGAGATTTGAATTCCCTATCAGTTAGGTCTAGTGCCTTTTCTTCTACTGGAAGGTCATCTGGTGTTTTATTTTTGAAGCCTACTGGAACCATCCTGTCTTGTTTTGGTAAATGTTTTGATATTGTCTGCTGTCTTCGGGGCATTCAGTGGTTATTTTCCTCTTTTATTGATTGTAGATTTGTTTGTTTTGTGCTGCTTTTTTGTTTTATTTGGTTATGTCTGAGCAGGCGGGCTGTGCATTCTTCATTGTTTGCTTGTCTGTGGGCAGGATTCTTTTCACCTCCTCGTCCAATGGGCAGGGTCAGTCACTCAGGTATGGTACGACAGGGCAGGTCCAGATGAAGGGGAGTTGCTGGGCTGGGTTGTTTGTGGCTCATATCAGTGCTGACAGTGTGGACCGGGAATCAGTGCAGGGCAGGTTCCAGTAGGCCATGCCTGTGCTGCTTGGGAGTGTGATGTGCAGCACACAGTGCATGTAGGCAGGAAGGAGGGGATAGATTGTGATGTGTGGAGCTAAGATGGGTGTGGGAAAGATAAGAGAGAGGAGAGAGGAACAGGAGCCAAAAACATACACACCAACAAAAAAGAGTGCAAAGGGAGCTTGCTCTTGGAGTGGAGAGATGAGAGACTGAGAAATGGGAAAAAACAAAAGTGAAAAAAAAGGAAAAAGGGTAAAAGAAAAAAATGAATAAATCAAGAAACTGGAAATGAAGAAAGACAAAAAGGGAATAAGAGAGAGAAGAAAACAAAACAAAGAAGCAAAAAAAAAAAAAACAAGAAAAAAGAAATGCCTCCAGGGATGTGCCTGTGCATCTGTACAGAGTGAGAGAGTAGCTTCCAAGCTGGGTGGTACTGCCTAGCTAGAAGTGGCTTCCAATCCGAGAAAAGAAAAAGAAAACAAACAAACAGATCAAAACAGAAAGGATCAGAGCAAACAAACAAAAAAGCCCCAGGGGTCCCACCAGCATAGTGGCACAGGCCAGGAAGCAGTTTCACAGTCAAGTGGTGTTCTGCAGCCTTTCAGGAAGAAGCGAAGATGGTGCACGGAGCCAGGTATTTGAGAGAAAAGAAGGGGAGGTGATGAGAGGTAAGGAAGAAATCTAAGGAAGAGGAAAAAAGCAACACCAGCAGCCAACAAAAGGCACTCAGTGAGCAGGCCAGTGCAGGCGGACGGAATCCAAGCAACACTGGGGTGAAGCTGGTGCTTCCCGTCAAGAGACTGTGGCTGCAGGAAGCAGAGGAGGCTAAGTGGGGGTGAAGAAGTGTGGGTGGGTGGGAAAGCCTATATCGCTTGTTACCAGTTGTTCTGTCTCCTGCTGGAAGCTCCATGAAGCTGCTTTCTCATACCCCCTGTTCGCTAATCTCTGATAGGAGTCCAAAATGGCAGATCCGTGCTGCGGTAGCTGATAGGTGACCTCTGCATGTATCTCTCCTCACTCTCTGTTCTTGGTCAGTTTCTTATTCCATTCGGTGCTTGGCTGAGTTCTTTATCTCTTCATTTGATGTTTACGGTTTCAGGATAGACGTGTGACTCTGTTTGACTTAGTTTTCCTGGTCTTTGTTGTGGAGGGACGGTGTGGTGCTTCTGACTATAGCGCCATGTTGCCCAGAAGTCCTGCCTAGTTCTTGCTAGTCCCTTCTTTTGTGGCAGGAGAGCTAATAAAAGGCTGGATCTACTGTTCTTCACTAGCTGGTCATCTGCTGCTTCTCAGCAGATCTCCCAGAATGACCACGTTGTTCTTCCTTCTTCTCCATTATTGCCCTAAAACTCTCGTTGCCATTCTTACCCTCTAATATCAGTGTTTTTCTTAAACATCACTTAGCTTGCCATGTTTCTGGAACATTCCTGCCACTTTATCTGGCCATTTTCTGCTACTGCTGCTGCTGTTGTTGTTTGTTTCTTTGTTTTAGTTCAGTCTATGTAAAAAGCCCTAGCAGCTCAGCTTTGCTTTCCTGTGTTACTTATGTATTTGGTGGTCCCTATGGCTTGTAAGTGGAAGGAATAATGCTGGGGAGTATCATATTGCAATGAATAAAGAGAAATTAGCAACTGGGGTCTCCAGATCTCAGAAACAGGCTAACACCCAACTGCAGAATGGCCATCTGCTTGGGCAAGTCGTCTCTCAGAACATGGATCTTCTAGTCTGGCATTTGCCTTTGCCTTTGCCTTGGTAAGGTAGTTGCAAAATGGCTGTGCAGTTTGGGCAGTGCTCATCTCCAGGGAGTGTCAATTATGTAGACTCCAATGTGAATCTTATCTTGAGTAGTGCACAGCCTGCAGATGTACATGGCGATCCTGAGCCTCAGTCTGCCTGTTTCCAGGTTTACACTGTTCAAAGCTCTGGAACCTCCTGGGCTCAGAACGACATTAGAATTGGGGTTTCAGGAGAGGGCTCAGGAACTTAGGGCTCCCTCTATTTTTTCCTCTCCATTTGTTCCTAGAGTACTTCTTCCTGTCTATTAAGGTTCTTCCAAACCAGGGAAGATCTTGTTTTCTCTCAGAAGGTGGAGGACAATTGTCTCAGAAAGTGAGGATTAGATCTTTAAAACACCAAAGGCAAGACCACCCATCGGCTCTGCTTCTCTTTTTGGACTCCTAATCATAAAAGGCCTATGACTGCCTCCCTTTCCATTGCAGTCGGGATCATCACCTTTATCTCCAGAGTAGAGACAAAGCAACACAGAATTAATCTTCAGTAGGGTGTTTTGTCTGCTTACATTAAAGAACTAGTGAACTCTGAGTATCACAATAACTGCTGTAATGTAAAAAACAAAACAAAATAGATCTTCCAAGTTTAGGTTGATGGGTACTGGTTCCTTCCCTTCCCCATCTCCTATCTCCTCTTTATACCATCTGTTATCCTTTGTGGTTGAAGACCTGAGCAGGAAATAAGGAGGGCAGTGGTAGCAACTTCTGGCTGCCACATTTTAGAGAGTTACTGGTAGGAGGATCATCCTCTCTCCTTTGTAGGTGAATGAAGGCAGGGCCTGAACCCCTTACTCAACTCTCAGCCATCTCACACCCTCCATCAGCACTCCTGTCCCTCTGGCCCACTGTACAAGGCAGAATGGTTGGTGCACTCTTACTTGCTGAGGATTATTTGAAAACCAGTGCATTGTTGGTGACTCTACTTTCTAAAGAAGGGAAATAAAGGATGCAAAGAAATAGGAAATAATAGGAGCTACTGAGGTACTCAGCATAGTCTTGGTGGCATAATGGTTAAGCCCTCTGCTGCTAACAGTAAGGTTGGCCATTTGAACTTACCCAGCAGCTCTGCAGAAGAAAGACCTGGCAATCTGCTCCTATAAAGATTACAGCCTAGGAACCTCTATGGGGGCAGTTTTATTCTGTCATACAGGGTTGCTATAAATTAAAATCAACTCGACAACACACAACAAGAACAAGGTGCCCAATATAAATAGATTTCTGGCAGCTCTAACTACATAAGGGAAACATAGTAAATGGCAGCATTTGCATTATCTGATCAGAGAACTTGTAAAGACACACTTTTTTGTTTGTTTGTTTGACTTGTAATTGCCTCCTTGTCATTATAATGTCTCATTGATTATAAAATTTACCATTTCACTGACCAGATTGTCATTTTGAGCATGGAGTGAAACAAGATGCACTGGACCAGCCAAACTCTCTGACAGACTCAATGTCAGTGGCAACTTAACCAAAGCAGAAACCTAGATAGAAGAGAATAGGTCAGAAAGGAATTCAAGACTAGTGGAATCCGGAAGTCAGCAAGCTACAGCAGCTATGCTAACCCCCACCCACTGCTTGTTTTTTGTAAATAAAGTCTTACTGGAACCCAGCTTGGTCCATTCGTTTATAAATGTGTACAGCTCCTTTTGCACTATGATGGCCTAGCTGAGTGTTGTGACAGAGACAAGGCCAAAAATATTTACTATTTGGCTTCTTACAGAAAAAGTTTACTGACACCTGATCTAAACCATCCTTCTGCTTTTTTAATTATAGTTTTTGTTTATTTTTATCAAAAGAAAATATGCTTATTGTAGAAAAGTCTAAAAAAGCTGAAAAAATCGTTTACAATCATGTCATATCTGGATGAATTTGGTATGTTTCCTTTCAGCCTTTTTTCCTATGGCTTTTTTTTTACAGTTTTATGATACACTTTATTGTTTTATGTCATTCAAAACTATTTCAGAATGTATCTCTAAAAGATAAGCACTCTTTAAAAAAACTTAAACACAATGCTATTATCACATCTATAAGTAATAATAATTCCATAATATTATCGTGTATCCATTCAGTGTTCAAATGTCCAATTCTTTCATAAATGACATGTTTTAAAATAACACATGTCCACATAAGTTAAGACAGGACATAAGGTTGAGATGTCCTTTCTTTTAATTAAGATAAAACGAACATATACAGTGAAATTCACAGACGTTAAGTGAATAATTCAATGGATTTCAGTAATCATATGTACCATGTAACCCACATCACAATCAAGATAGAAAACATTTCCATCACTTAAATTTCCACATATCCCCTCCTACTTAGTCTCCAACCCCACAGAAATCACTATTCTGATCTCTATTACCATATATCAATCTGCCTATTTTTGAGTTCTTGTAAATGGAATCGTATGGTATGTAGTCTTATATTTGGTTTTCTTTACCTCAATATAATGTCCTTGAGATTCATCTGTATTCTTGAGTGTATCAGTAGTACATTTTTTTCTGAGCAGTAGTCCATTATACTAGTATATCACAGTTGTTTATCCTTTTCTCTGTTGATAGATATGTGGACAGTCTCCATTTGGGGGCTCTTATGATTAAAGCTGCTATAAATATTCTCATACAAGTCTTTTTGTGGAATATGTTTTCATTTCTCTTGGGTAAATATCTAGCACGTAGTGAAATAGTTCTATCATAGGGTAAGTGTATTTTTAACTTTATAAGAAACTGCCAGACTGGTTTTCAAATGGTTTTTCCATTTTACACTCCCACCAAAAATGTATGAGAGTTCTAGTTGCATCACATCCTTGCCAACATTTGGTCTTGTCAGTCTTCCTATTTATAGTCATTATAATGGATGTGAAGTGGTATTTCATTATAATTTTTGAAAATCAACTTTATTGATTTTTAAAATGCACCAATTTCAATACATTTCAATGAGGTTTGGCAAGTATAAACATCTATGTAACCACTGTGACAAACAAGATACAGAATATTTCCATCACCCCAAAAATTCCCTTGTACCCCTTTCCCAGTTAATTTCCCCAATCCTTGGCATAGGTAAAGGCTGATCTTCTTTCTGTTACTGTATATTGGATTTGTCTTTTCTACCGTTTCATACTAGTAGCATCATACAGTATGAACTCTTTCCTATCTGACTTTTAAACTCAGCATACTTATTTTGAGATTCACCCATGTTGTTGTGTTTATCAGTAGTTCACTCCTCTTTATTGTTGAATGATATTGCAAGATAGGGATATATATGACATTTTGTTTATTCACTCACCAGTTGATGCAAATTTGGATTGTTTCCAGTTTTTGGTTATTGTGAATAAAACTGCTATGAACATTTGTGTACCAGTCTGTGCATTGATATATGTTTTCATTTCTCCTGGTTAAATATCAAAGAGTACAAATGATGAGTTATGTGGAAAATGTATGCTTACCTTTATAAGACAATGCTGAACTATTTTTCCAAAGTGTTTGAATCATTTTATGTTTTCATCAGTGATATATAACAGTCCCACTTGTATCATACTGTCACAAACACTTGCTACTATCAGTTTTTTTAATTATAGTCATTCTAATTGGTATGTAAGGGTCTTTCATTGTGGTTTAATGATACTGAGCATTTTTTCCTGTGCTGATTCACCTTTTATAGATATTTCTTGTTAAGTGTTTATTAATTTTTTTTCCATTTAAAAAAATGGTTTACTTATTTAATTATTACTATTGGATTATAAGAGTTCTTTATATATTCTGGACATAGATACATGTATTGTGAATACTTTTTCTCAGTCTGTGTCTTATCTTTTCTATTTCTTAATGATTTCCTTCAAGGAACAAAAGTTTTTTAATTCTGATGAAATGTAATCTAATAAAAAATTTCCTCTTATAGTGCGCACTTCTTGTGCCCATCTAAGGAATTTTACCAACTACCCAAACCAAAAAACCAAACCCCCTGCCATAGTAACCCTACAGGACAGAGTAGAACTGCCCCCTAGAGTTTCCAAGGAGCAGGTGGTGGATCCAAACTGCCGACTTTTTGGTTAGCAGTGAAGCACTTAACCATTAGTTACCAACTACAGGGTTATAAAAACTTCTTCTTCTGTAAGACTTGTAGTTTTAGCATTTATATTAGATCTATGTTCCAGTTCAGGTTTTGTGTACAGTGTAAAGTACGGGTCGAGGTTAATTTTTTTTCATGGCTATCTAGTTGGTAGGAGCCTTGGTGGCACAGTGGTTAAGCACTGGGCTGCTAACGGAAAGGCTGGCAGTTCGAACCTATCAGCTGCTCCAAGGGAGAAAGATGTGGCAGACTGCGTCCGTGAAGATTATAGCCTTGGACACCCTATGGGGCAGTTCTGTACTGTCCTATAGGGTCACCATGAGTTGGAATCGACTTGATGATAGCAGGTTTGGTTTGGTGGCACCTTGTTGGTACAGCACAATTTGGTGACAACACTATCCTTTCCCCATTAAACTATCTTGGGATTTTTGCAGAAAATAATTGATCATATTTTGTTGGTCTCTCTGTCTCTCTCTATATATACACACACACATATATTTATCACTGAATTCAGTGATACATATGTATATGTCTCACTGGTTCTGTTTTTCTAGAGAACCCTGACAAAGGCAAATGATTTGGGAAGTTTTCCCTTCTTTTCTATTTTCTGGCAGAGGATATGAAAGATTGGGATTATTTCTTTTCAGATCTTTAATATAATTTACCTCTGAAGCCATCTGGGCCTGGAGTCTTCTTTGTGGCATGGTTTTAAATTTTGAATTCAATTTCTTTTACACATATAGGGCTATGTAGATATTTGAGGTGGATTAATTACCTTTGTGTGTGGCCTTTCTAGCCATGGTCTTATAACTCCCACCCCGGTGATTGGGCAGGACTGTGTGAGAGGGTAATTGTGGCCTACCAAGGGGATTGGTCAGTGTTGCCTTAAAAGAGAGCTGATTCCAGAGCGGAAAGGAGGAATCTACCATCACCAAGGAAGGAGAGACCAGCAGGTGAGACCTGAAAACAGGAGAGGCACATTGGGCTTCCTGGCCCATGGACAGAGAAAGCTGAGTGCCTTTGGGCAGAGACCTAGGGCCAGGGAGAGGTGTGCCTATGAGCACAGCTGGGGAGAGGCTGTCCTGATGGAAGAACTGTATCCTGAGCCTGAATTGTAACTGTTACTTCCCTAATAAACCCCCTAATCCTGAGTGTGGTCTGTGAGTTCTGTGTGACCATGCAATGAATAATCAAACCCAGCAGAGAAGTAGAGAGTGCTGTGTGAGGGATGGTTGGTGCCAGAATTAGTAAAGATGGCAGAGAGAAGAGGCTTATCTGGCCTCCACCTCATGGGAGTCAGCCTTGCATTGTTGATCTTGGTTCTCCTTCCCCTTTGTGAAGTTAGAGGAGGTCAGACCCTGCCCCTAAGCCGTTTTTACAATATTCTATTTCTTCTTTAAAAATTTTCGGTAATTTGTGTCTTTCAAGAAATTTGTTCAGTTAATCTATGTTGATGACTTTATTGGTATAAAGTTATCCTTATCCTTTTAATTTCTGTAGGAATTTTATCAATTTTATGATTTTTTAAAAGAATTAACATTTGGTTTTATTAATTTTGATTTCATTAGTTATGCTCCCATCTGTTTTCTTTCTTTCCTTCTATTTACTTAGGCTGAATTTGCCTTTTTTTACTAGCTTCTTAAAGTGGAAGCTTAGATCATTGATTTTATACCTTTCTCCTCTTCTAAATAAGCATTTACAATTATAAAATTCCCTCTGAGCACTGCTTTAACTATCCCATAATTTATCTATCTTTTGTTTTTGTTTTCATTATTTTCCAGACATTTCAGTATTAACAGACATCTTTTTGATACTGGTTTCTAATTTATTTGTTGTGGTCAGAGACTGTACTCTATATGATTTTAATCTTTTAAAATGTGTTGTGACTTGTATAATGGCCCAGCACATGTTCTATCTTGGTGAGTGAATTATGTGCACTTGAAGAAAAATGTATTCTTTTGTGGCTGGGTGGGATGTTCTATAAACATAAATTAGGTCAAGTTGGTTCTTGGTGTTGTACAAGTCTTTTATATCTTTACTGATTTTCTGTGTACTTCTTCTATTAATTTCTGAAAAAGAAATGATGAACTCTCCCTCTCTAGTTGTGAATTTTTTATTTCTCTCTTAGTTCTGTCAATTTTTGCTTTGTTTATTTCAAAACTCAACTATTTGGTGCAAACACACTTAGAATTTTTATATGCTGCTGATAAATAGTTCTCTTTGTCCATATACTTACTATGCATTTAATTTACTCTTTTAGCTCCTCAATGTAGAAACATAGAGCATTAATTTTAAACCTTTTTTCTTTTCTAATTTAAGTATTTAAAATTATAAATTTCCCAACTATCAGTGCTTTAGCTGTATCCCACAAGATCTGGTATGCTGTGTTTTCATTATAATTCAGTTAAAATATTTTTGCTCTTCTTTCATGATCTTATTTAATCTGCTGATCATTCAGAAGGTGTCGTTTAATTTCCAAATATTTGGGGATTTTCTAGATATCTCATTGCTATTTATCTTTCTTCCCTTTGTTCTGTTTGATCTTGCTTAATGTACTTTGAAGATCTAATATTGATGCATACATTTTAGGATGATTATATCATCTTGAATAGGTCCTTTTATCATCAAGAAATGACCTCTGTTATCCCTGTAACAGTCCATGCCTTAAAATCTACTTTGTGTCATAATGATATAGCCTCATTATCTTCTTTTGCTTACTGCATGCATGTTAACTTTTCCTATCTTTTTACTTTCAGCCTGTTTTGTGGTTGTCCCATGGAAGGCAGGATCAATTTACCACCCAAGATTGGTTTAAATGTCAAGACTGATGATGCCACACACATCAAGAGGGTATGGAAACATTTATTAATCACATAATGGGACTTTCTGGGGGAATAATAGGGCTCAGAACGGCTTGAGTGAAGTGGGGCAGGGTGGGTGAATTTAGTTTTTATTTTGGTGAGTGGGTAGCCCAGGGTGAAGGGCTGTGTAACTTAAGCTTTCCACCAGTACCAAAGAAGGGAGGTTTTCTTATTGGCTTGCCCAGATATGAGACATAAGGGATAGGGTACGGTTTGTAAACTGTTAGCAGTCAAACATCAAAAATAGAGTTAACCTCTATTAAACAACCTATCTTTGTTTATGTTTAAAAGTGTGTCTCTTGTACACAGTTTATAGTTGGGTTTGATTTTTTTAAAATCCATCTGACAACATCTGCCTTTTGATTTGAGTGTTTAATTCACTTATATTTAATGAAATTATTGATCAGGTTGAGTTGAAGTCTACCAAACTGATATTTTTAAAAATTCAGTCTATTATTGATTCCTCTGTACCTCTTCTCTTGCCTGCTTTTGGGTAAATCAGATTTGGTTTAGTGCTCCATTTAAATTCCTTTATTAGGATTTTTAGTTATACTTCTTTATATCTTTGTAGTGGTTACTCTAGGGATTACAGTGTGCATCATTAACTTATCACAGTTTACTTAAAATTAATATTGTACCACTTCAAATGAAATATAAATATCTCACAACAGTATAATTCCCTTTACTACTGTTCTACTTATTATGCCTGCTTAACAAACTATCACAAAATTTAGGGGCATAAACAAACAATTTATTATGCTCATGAATTCTGTGGGTCAACAGATTGCACAGGGTACAGTGAGGATAGCTTGTCTCTGCTCCTCAATGTTAGGAACTCAGCTTGAATTCTGGAAAGCTTGGAGCTGGATACATCTGAAAGATTATTCATTCATATGTCTGGAAGTTGATGCTACCTCCTGGCTGAGACATGAGCTGGGCATGAGAGCTGGAACAATTACATGTGGTCTCTCCAAGTGACCTGGACTTCCTCACAACATGGTGGTTTGGTTTCAAGAGTGAGCATCATGAGAGAGAGAGAGTCAGGTAGAAGCCGTATCACCCTTTATGATTTAGCTTTTTTTAGTCCTGCAGCATATCTTTGGCACATTGTAGTTATCAAGAAAGTCACAAACACCAGCCCATATTCAAGGAGAGGAGAGTTAGACGCCAACATCTGAAAGGCAAGTGTCAAGAGTCTAGAAGAGCATGTGGGGCTAATGTTGCTGTGGATATTTAAAAAAAATACAACCTGCCATACCTACCCTTTTTGCTATTTTTTTCAATGGATGTTATAACCAATTGCTGTGGAGTCAATTCCAAGTCATGGCAACCTCATGTGTTAAAGGTAGAACTGCTCCATAGAGTTTTCTTGGCTGTATTCTTAATGGAAGCAGATCCCCAGGCCTTTTCTTCTGCAGTATTGCTAGGTGAGTTTGAGCTGCCACCCAGGGACCTTTATGTTATATGTTATAAACCTCACAGTACTATGTTATTATTATTGTTTTAAACAGTTAGATGTCTTTTAAATAAATTGAGAAGGAAAAGAAGGTAATATTTTGTATTTATTCTGTTATTTACTAGTACTAATATTGTTTATTCCTTCCTGTAAATTTATACCCTGTAAACCTGAGAACAGTTCCCTAAAGCCTGAAGAACTTTTCTTGGCATTTATTGTAGAGAATGTTCTGCTCTCAAAAAATTGTTTTAGCTTTCATTTATTTCAAAATATTTGAAAATATTTATTTCATCCTTATTTTTGAAGAATATTTTCATTGGATGTAGAATTCTGGGCCAACAGATTATTTTCTTTCAACATTTTAAAGATTTCAAACCACTGTCTTCTGGGTTCCATCATGTGTCTGATAGATGTCAGTCACCTTTTGAACTATTACTTCTTTAGATATAATTTGTCTTTTTTTACTCTGGTTGCTTTCAAAAATTTCTCTGTCATTTTTGGCAATATGGCTATGATGTTCCTAGGTGATTGTTCTTTATATTTTTTTCTTCTTGTGAATTACTGAACTTCTTGTGTCTCTGGGTTGATTTTTTGAACAAATTTGGTATCCATTTAGCTCTTAGTTCCACAGCATCTACTCTTTGCTAAGCTTTGTGGAATTGCAGTTTGCACATATACAGTACAGCCAAGGACCCACAGGGAACCCCCATGCAAACTTCTGGTGCCCCTTGCCCCCATGAGCTGCCCTATTTCATAGACTCTGTCTTGAGAAATCTAGCCACTTCCCTAGTCCTAAATTCAAGTCTCTGTTTCCTCAGCTCAGTGAGACTACTATGCTCTGCTCAGTTTCTACCTCCCACCCCTCTGCACCATGTCAGGAGTGCTCCTCCAAGCAGAAAGCCAGGGCGAATGTGGGACTCATGGTACACATTTCCTTTCTCTCAAAGGTCATGTTCTCCTCTGTTTATTGTCTAATTTTTTAAAACAGTTGCCTCATACATTTTGCCCAGTTTTATAGTTATTTTAGGAAAGCAATTTCAGTTACCCCATTTTTGTCGAAAGTGGAAGTACTTGGGTGATATGTCCTTTAAGTCTCTTTTAATCTAGAATCTTCCTGTCCATCTTTTCACTTTCTCCTTCCTGAGATTTATTTGTTGTAGGAACTGTATTATTAGTCTAATTATTTTTTCATGGTCTGCATTTTGCTATTTGTATCTCTGTTGTGTGATTTAATGTTGTTTCTGACTTTTTATAAATTGCCAGATGAATTTAAAGGTTTGATAAAATTCAGTTTGAATTTTTTTTTTTTTTGGCAAGACTACTTTATAGTGGTGGTGGGTTATTCTACCAGGAGGCACACAATGTCTGGTTGTCTCTCTTTTTATAATGTTACCAGCTGTTGTATTTGATGCCTAGATTCATTGGCTCATAAGGGGTGCATCCTAATTTTTTTTAGTTTTACAAAATTGATATCATGATATATATAGAAATTTAGTTCTTTAATTTTAAGACAAAAATGTAGAATAAGAATTTTACTAGGTGTTTTAGTATTTAAATTGAAAAGGCTTCTCTCTGGACAAGATCATTAAAAACATTCTTTTGATTGCAAAAAAACGACACCAAAAGACTTGCCTTTTATTCTCTGTTATTTACCATGCAAGATACTACTTACACTTCTCTTGGTCCTTTGTAAGTGGTAGTCTACTCACCTTTAAAATGTCTCTGAGTCCCAGAATTGGTGATGGGAGCAGATAGTGAAGGGTTTTACCCTAAATTTTCATGTGGACCTGTGCAAGTATGACTGACTGTTGTGAAATGGGGAAATGTCTTGAAGTATTTTATGATTTCAGTTATGGCAAAAATTAAAGGCCTACTGTAAATCTAATTATAACCTTTTTTCATCTTATATGAGTTGCAGATTGAGATTCTCTAATCTCTTATTGAGGAACCTGTACATAGATCAAGAGACAGTCATTAGAAGAGAACAAGGGGATACTGAGTAATTTAAAATCAGGAAAGGTGTGTGTCAGGGTTGTATCCTTTCACCATAACTTACTGAATCTGTATGCTGAGCAAATAATCTGGGAAGCTGGACTATATGAAGAAGAATGGGGCATCAGGATTGGAGGAAGACCCATTACCTACTTTCATGATACAGATGACACAGCCTTGCTTGCTTAAAGTGAAAAGAACTTGAAGCACTTACTGATGAAGATCAAAGAACACAGCCTTCAGTATGGATTACACCTCAACATAAAGAAAATAAAAATCCTCACAACTGGACCAATAAGCAACATCATGATAAATGGAGAAAATATTGATGTTGTCTAGAATTTAATTTTACTTGGATCCACAATCAACATTCGTAGAAGCAGCAGTCAAGAAGTCAAATGAAGTATTGCAGTCGACAAACCTGCTGCAAAAGACCTCTTTGTAGTGTTAAAAAGCAAAGATGTCACCTTGAAGACTAAGGTGCACCTGACCCAAGCCATGGTGTTTTCAATTGCCTCATATGCATGGGAAAGCTGGACAATGTATTAGGAAGACTGAAGAAGAATTGAATTGTGGTGTTGGCAAAGAATATTGAATATATCATGGACTGCCAGAAGAACAAACAAACCTGTCTTGGAAGAAGTACAACCAGAATGTTCCTGAGAAGCAAAGATGGTGAGATCACATCTCTCATACTTTGGACATGTTATCAGGAGGGATCAGTCCCTAGAGACAGACATCATGCTTGGTAGACCCTCAACAAGATGGATAGACACAGTGGCTGCAACAATGAGCTAAAACATAACAACGATAGTGAGGATGACATAGGACTGGACAGTGTTTCATTCTATTGTGCATAGGGTCACTATGCGTGGGAACTGACTGGACGGCACTTAACAACAACAACAATCTCTTATAATATATATAACTATATGCTCTGATATTTTATTATATATCAGTATCTATCTGTCTGTCTATCTGTCTGTCTTTTCATTCAACCATCTATCTATAAAGATTATCTCCTGGAGGACAAGGACTAGAAGGCAGGAGGGGACAGGAAACCTGGTGATAGGGAACCCAAGGTTGAGAAGGGACAGTGTTGACATGTTGTGGGTTTGTTGACCATTGTCATAGGGCAGTATGTGTACTGACTGTTTAATGAGAAACTATATATTCTGCAAACCTTCATCTAAAGTACAAAAAGAAAAAAAAAAGAGTTATCTATGTGAGATAATTAAGAGCTACAGCTGCTAACCAAAAGGATGGCAGTTTGAATCCACCAGGCACTCCTTGGAAACCCTATGGGGCAGTTTTACTCTGTCCGATGGGGTCTTTATGAGTTGGAATTAACATGATGGCAATAGGTTTGGTTTTTTTTTTTGGAATGGCTAGTGATCGTGAGCATGTCCTCATGCGTCTGTTAGCCGCCTGAATGTCTTCTTTGGTGAAGGGTCTGTTCATATCTTTTGCTCATTTTTTAATTGGATTATTTGTCTTTTTGTTGTAGAGATGTTGGATTTTCCTGTAGATTTTAAAGATTAGACCTCTGTCGGATTTGTCATAGCCAAATATCTTTCCCAGTCTGTAGGTTCTCTTTTTACTCTTTTGGTGAAGTCTTTTGATGAACATAAGTGTTTAAATTTTAGAAGATTCCAGTTATCTAGCTTATCTTGTGTTTGTGTATTGTTAGTTATGGTTTGTATCCTCTTTATGCTGTGTACTAGGGCCTTTAGTGTTGACTTTATTTTTTATTCAAAGGTCTTTATAGTTTTGGTTTTATATTTAGGTCTTTGATTCACTTTGAATTAGTTTTTGTGTATGGTGTATTAAACCAGTCTTTTATTACTTGATATCTCCTTGACTTCCTCTCCATTTGAAAGTTCTATACCTACACCTTTTATTCCTTCTTTTATTGTTCTGATGTTGTTGTCATTTACTGATTGATCTTTCTGGTTCCCTGTTGTAAATCTTTTAGTTTTCTTTTATCCTTGAGAGTTCTTTACCTAGGTTGGTATCTGGCTGATGCTGTCTTGTGCTCTAGTTTCAGGTTGTGGTCTGATGTTGCTGGTTCTGTAACCAAAGGACTCTCTTTAATAATTCTTGTAAGTTTGGTTTGGTTTTTACATAGTCCCTTAATTTCTATTTATCTGGAAACGTCCTAATTTTGCCATCATATTTTTTTTAGCAAGAGTTTTTCAGGATATATTATTCTTGATTAGCAGTTTTTTTCTTTCAGTATTTTATATATGTCATCCCATTGCCTTCTTGCCTGCATGGTTTCTGGTGAGTAATCAAAGCTTAGTCTTATTGTTTCCCCTTTGTATGTGACTTTTTGCTTTTCTCGAGCTGGTCTCAGGATTCTTTCTTTGTCTTTGGTTTTAGCGAGTGTGATTGTGATATGTCTTGGTGATTTTTTTTTGGGGTCTCTCCTATATGGGGTTCATTGAGCTTCTTGGATGGTCAGCTTTTCGTCTTTCATGATATTAGGAAAATTTTCAGTCAGCAAATCTTCAATGATCCTCTCTGTGTTTTCTATTTTCTTCGCCTGTTCTGGAAGTCTGATCACCTGCGAATTTTTGCTCTTGATTGTATCCCACAAAGTTCTTAGGTTTTCTTCATTCTTTTCTCTGATTTTTCCTCATACAAATTGGCAGCCATGGATTTGTCTTGAATTTCACTGTTTCTGTCTTCCATTGTTTCAGATTTGCTCTTAAAACCTTCTATTGCATTGTCCGTTTCTGATATTTTGTTGTTTATCTTTTGGATTTCTAATTGCTGTTTTCATGTGATTTCTAGTTTTTTAAAATTTATTTTGACATTTTGTTCTTGTATTATTTTTCTGATTTCTTGGATTGCTTTATCTGTGTTTTCCCTGATTTTGTCTATATTTTCCATGATTTGTCTATTTTTTCCTTATTTTTGTCTGTTTTCTTTGATCTCTTTCCTAACCTCTTGGAAAGCCCTGAATATTAGAGTTTTGAATTCCTTATCAGGTAGTTCCAGTGCCTTTTCTTCTACCATAAGGTCATCTGGTGTTTTATTTTGGTCACTTTCTGGAGCCATCCTGTCCTGTTTTTTTTTGTTTTTTTTTTTTTAAATATGTTTTGATATTATCTGCTGTCTCTGGGACACTCAGGAATTATTTTCTTTGTTTATTGATTGTAGATTTGTTTTGTCCTGCTTTTTTGTTTTATTTGGTTATGTCTGGGCAAGTAAGCTGGATGTGTTTTGTTACTTGCTCATCTATGATCACAATACTCACCACCTTGTCCAGGTGGGCAGGGCCAGTTGCTCAGCTATGGTGCAGCAGGGCAGGCCCAGTGGGGAGGTGGGAGAGGAGGGGATGGGTCATTTGTGGCATGAACTGGGGCTGATGGGTTGGGGCTGGGGACATGCAGGGTGGTGTCCAAGGATCCAGGGGTCTGTGCTGGTACCATTTATGGGTGCAGTGCTCAGTGCACAGTGCAGATAAGCAGGAGGGTAGAGAGAGGATGTGATATCTGGAACTAAGTGGGTGAGAGAAAGAATAGAGAGAGACAGAAGCAAAAAAAAAAAAAAAAAAAAGGAAATAAAACAGCAATGTGGTGGAATTTGGTGGGCGGGGGCGGTAGACCTGACAAGGCTGTATGCTGGTGGCTCTCTAGCTGAGTGGTGTGGCTTGGCCTGTTGAGAAGGGGCATGGGCAGTGTACAGGGATAGATGGGTGGGAGACAGGAAAGGAAAGAGAGAAAAGAAACAAGAAAACAACAACAACAACAAAAATAAATATGGTGCTGGGGGAGCCAGCCATTGGGGTTGGGGCAGAATTGGGGTGGTGGCGAGCTGATGTTTCTCTCACCGGGTGGCATGGAATGGCCCACCAGGAAGGGACAGAGGTAATGCAGGGCCTAGGTGGGGAGGGGGAAGAAAAGGGAGAAGGGGAAAGTTAAAGAAAAATAAACATGGCACTTAGGGAGCCAGCCTGTGGGGAGGCACAGTCCCTGGGAGGTAGTGTGCCAGAGGCTCTCTAGCCAAGTGGTATAGCTCAGCCCATTGAAAAGGGGGGGTGGCACACGGGGCTAGGTTGTGGGAGAAAGGAAAGGGAAGAAGGAAGAGATAGAGAAGAAACAACAACAAAAAAGAAAAAAACAAACAAACCAAAAAAATGGTGTCGAGGGAACTGGTCAGTGATGGTGTCACTGACCTGGGGAGGCCGTTTGCCAGTGGCTGTCTAGCTGAGCAGTGCAGCACAGCCCTTTGAGAAGGGGCAGGGGCAGCACACAGGTCTAGGTGGGTGGGAGAAAGGAAAGGAGGAAAGGGAGAGAGAGAAAAGAAACAGAAAAGAAAAAGAACAAAGCAAACAAACTAAAAAAATATGGTCCTGAGGGAGCCAGTTGGTGGGGTAACACAGATCCAGGGAGGCTGTGTGCCAGTGATTCTGTAGCCAAGTGGTGCAGTAAGGCCCTTTGAGAAGGAGCAGGGACAGTGCACAGGGTAGGTGGGCAGGAGACAGGAAAGGAAGGGAGAGAGAGAGAAGAAACGAAAAAGCTGAAAAAACAATAACAAAAAAAAAATTGTACTGAAGGAGCCGGCCGGTTGGGGTGGGGCAGACCCAGGTGGCCGTGAGCTGGTGTCTCTCTGGCCTAGCAACCGTGGCCCATTGGAAAGCAGCGGAGGCCTTGTACAGGGAAGAAGAGTAGGGGTAGGAAAGCATGTATCCCTGGTTAGTGGGTGCTCTGTCTCCTGTTGGGAGCTTTGTGAAGTTGTTTGGTGGCTGTTGCCCGAGATGGCAAATCCAGCCACAGTAACTGGTAGGGGACCTCCACTTTGTAGCTCTGCTTGTTCTCTGTTCTCTGTCAGTTTCTTGAACCATTCGGTGCTTGATCGAGTTCTTTATCCCTTCATTTGATGCTTAGGGTTCCAGGATTGAGGTTTGTACCTGTTTTATTTAGTTTTTTGGGTCTTTGCTGCAGAGGGATGACATGGTGCTTCTGTCTGTAGTGCCATGTCCTTAACCAAATATCTTAAAGACTTTTATTGAATAGTTGAATTTATCAAAAGGTGAAGTACTTTTCCAAAGAGAACAAACCTGAGTTTCTAGTTCAAGGCTCTTAGCAACTGGTATCCTCAGGTTTAATAGAGTGTTCAGAGATTAGTTTCAATATTTCAAAAGGCCTATCAAAATCCGTTTATCCATTATAAAAATGTTTATCCATGATAGAACTCAAAAGGTTAATTTTATTATTTTAATTATTAGAATGTTATCAGCTCCACTCAGTGTCAGTGAGCCAAAACTTACCGAGCACCTGATAGGCACCAAGTGCTATGGCAAGGGCCTGGATCCTTCGGGCAGTCATGTTGGTTATTCATGGGAGAACAAACAGAGTATAACCAATAACTGAAGTTTGATGAATAACTTTTGTCATAACGTGAGGTCTATGAAGGAAAAGTAATGAAATGAAAAAATATTGCCTGATTTCTTAAAGTTATGGACTATGTTCTATCTCTTATTGCATACTCAGCACCTAGCACAGTGCTTGGCACCTGGCAAGCCCTCCTGTGATTACTGAATAAAACTGAATTGTAAAGAAGTTCTTGAGGATGAAAAGGTTCTGACCCACAGCATTACATATTCCTTTTCTTTAGTGATGGAGTGTTTAAGTCCCTTTGAACAGCAGTGAACCAAAATGTGTATTTGTGCATATTTTTCTAGAGAAAAGAGTCTTATTTTTTTAAGTCAGATTCTGAAAAGATTCTCTAGCCACCTCTACTCCCAGTTAAGAAACATTGTCCTTACTAAGATACACTTGTATTTTAGGATTTAGGATTAAGATTCTTAGGATTAGGAGTAGGATTTTACAAAACAAAACAACATTTTATTTTATTCACTTAATCACTCCTTAAAACCTACATTTCAGGAAAGCAGGAAGTATATTTAACAGAGAAATATCACTGGTTCTTTTGAGGAGCTTGAAAAAGTGCTTACTCCCTGTCCAACTGCTTCAGAGGTTATTGTTAAAAAAAAAAAAAAAAAAGAAGAAGCCCAAATGGAGGAGAAGTGCTAATAAAATTTGTCAAACTGATTAACCAGCTGGAAGCATCACGTCTTCTCACCTGTTCTGAGAGACTTAACAGTATGTCATATTAGCTGCCATTTTAGGCTAGAAATGTCCAGGAAACTTCCCTGTGAGGTGACACACCTCTTGCAAACAGTCTCTGGCAGTGGCCCAGCCCACTGCAGGGGATACATGTACCTCTGGAAAAGATCAAAATTGGTACATATCAGGCCTGGCTTGAGAAAACAGCGTATTCCAGCCCTCCCGCCCACACGCCCTGTGCATTGGCCGCCGTCCCGGGTGGGCGGTTGTAGGGTGGTCCAGTTTGCACTAGCTACTCTGAGTCATGGTAGCCTCCTGGTCACACTGTAAGCGCCAATCTGTCCACACAGAGACCCAGACCTGCCTGGCAACTGCTGTAGCAGAAACAATGGGGGACTTCTCTTAAAAAAACAAAAATGAGGAATTAGACGTCAGAGCTGATGCTTTGAGAAAAGAAAAGCCAAATGGTCTTTTATATGCCGCTGCAGCTTCAAAATAAAGAAAAAATACCAGCATAAGCTTTTCCTATAAAAAATCCGTTCGTACCCCAAAGGCACTCCTCCAGAAACCTTCAGAGATTGAGCAGGCCATCTTGCGTTCAGGGACGGCTTAGGCACTGCTGTGCTTTGTGCCAAAAAGGGTGTGGAAATGTCCACTAGATGGCGCTCCAATCCAGGCAAATTGTCCCCAATCTTGGCAGAGAGAGATTTTGGTATTAATGCCAATATCCTGGAGGCAAATTAACACAAGGCCTATTGATTCTTCACCTAGATATTTCAGTTTTACTAGAACAATTCCCTTCTCTCTGCCATCCCATACTCACCCTTAAAAAAAAAAAAAGTCAGCAAGAACGAAATGCCTTGTTCCTGGTTTATATAACATTTACCTGTGCTTCTGAAAAGGTGCATGTTAATTGTATGATTGCCATCTAAACACTCGGTCTCATTAATTACACTGCACATTTAGGGAAATTATTTTTAGATTATCAGCACTGATCCCTACAACTTTGGCTGAGTAGTAGAAAGGGGCCTGGATTCAGGGTTGGAAAGGGCAGTTTTGGGACTTTCCATGGTGTGATATTAGCCAGGTCCTGGACTCTCAGCTTCTACACTGAGGTTGAAAATAATACTTACCTTACTAGTTATGAAACAGCAGCAACAACAACTAAGAACCCTCTTTCATCAGCTGGTGATGCAGGTTGAAATATCTGCTAGTGCAAAGAGATGTGGAATTTATTTTTGAATACTCCCAAAAAAAGGTGGGTGGGGGATAAATGAAAGAAAGATTAGCAAGGCTTTGAAGATGAGTGAGGATTCACTATACTATCATGTCTACTCCTGTGTAAGTTTAAAATGTATCATAATAAAAAGTTAAAACAATTACTTGCATTACAAGGTTGTTTGGTGTAAGAATGAAGTAAGATGCTGTAAGTGCTGAATAAGTTACTGCTTATCTTTTTTGGGTTTCAGTCGTCTGTAAAATGAAGGATTTGAACCCGCTGAACTGTAAGATTCTTTCACCACCTAATTTTTATGACTGTCTAATCCCAGCCTGGAAACCCTGGTGGTGTAGTGGTTAAGAGTTCGGCTGCTAACCAAAAGGTCAGCAGTTTGAATCGGTCAGGCACTCCTTGGAAACCCTACGGGGCAGTTCTGCTCTGTCCTATAGGGTCCCTAGGAGTCGGAATCGACTCGATGGCAGTTCATTTTAATCCCATCCCATCTTGTAAGTGGTGCACATCTTGGGACAGGCCTCTGCTTTCCCCAACCACCCTCTCTAAGCTCTCATCCTACAGCCTCACTCTCAGTCTTATATCTTAGATTTATTCTCTTCATAGCATTATCGCTGCCAGAAATTATCTTCCCTGTTTACTTGTATGTTTATAATCGACTCCCAAACTAGAATGTAAAAATGAGTGATGGTGCCTGGCACACAGCAGAGCAATAAACGCAAGTTAAATACATTAGCAAACAAACTTTTAAGTGCATTAGAGGCACTAATTCTACACTTACTTTATTTTGTAGAGGAAAGTTCCTTTGTCAATTAGATTTATCCCTACTGAACTGCAATTTTAAAAATGTAGAATAAACTAGTTGCCGTCAAGTCAGAATTGACTCATGGTGACCTCAAGTGTGTCAAAGTAGAACTGTGCTCCCTAGGATTTTCAATGACTGATTTTTCAGCAGTAGATTGCCAGGCCTTTCTTCTGAGGCACCTCTGGGTAGACTCCAACCTCCAACTTTCAGTTAGCAGACAAGCACGTTAACCATTTATACCACCCAGGGATTTCAAATGTAGAATATTCTTATAGTTAGTTGCTGCCAAGTGGATTTTAACTTATGGTGACCCCACGTGTTACAGAGTAGATTTTCGTGACTCTAATCTTTATCCAAGGAGCCCTGGTGGCACAACGGTTAAACGCTCAGATGCCAACCAAAATGTTGGTGGTTCGAACCCACTCAGTGGCTCTGTGGAAAAAGACCTGGTGATCTGCTTTCTTATAGACTGCAGCCAAGAAAGCCCTATGGGCAGTTCTACTCTCACACGGGACCACTATGAGTCAGAATGGACTGGTCGGCACCCAACAACAACAACGTTTATGGAAGCATAACGTTAGATCTTTTCTTCCATGGTACCACTGGGTGGGTTCGAATTCAGCTGGGCACAAACTGTTTGCACCACCTAGGGACCTCCAAAATGTAGAACAGAGAGTTTTAAATCAGAAGGCACATGCAGTAGTGCAGGGGTAGTGCCAATAAAATATTGTCAGAGATTATTTCCTAGTTAGTCTAGTCACGCGTCCATTCTCCATGTATGCACATTGGCCCTCATTAAGCTGTTCAACTCTGCTTTAGGAACCAGGTTGTTCGTGTGACAGTGTCTGACAGATTTAAAGGTCTGGTTGCAGATAGGCACTCTAGCTGTGACCAAGCTATCCTGTCCTATTTGTTATCATCTACTGTATAATTATTTTTTAAATAGACTTTATTTTTATTAAACAGCTTTAGGTTTACAGAAAAATTATGCAGAAAGTACAGAAGTACAAAAAGCTCCCATATACCTCCTCTACCTCTTACATATTTTCTCTCCTATTACTAACATCTTGCATTCATGTGGAACATTTGTTACAATCAACAAGGCAATATTAATACATTATTATGAATATAGTTTACACTTGGGCTCATTCATTGTGCTATATAGTCTGTTGGGTTTTGACAAATGTGTGATGTCATGTGTCTTACCATTACAGTGAGAAACCATTCTGATTCTTCTCGATCCAGATTTCTGAGGCCCACAGAGTCCTGGTGACCCACTTAGGCTATTTGCCTTGAGATGTCCTGTTGAACCTTAAGCCTTAGAGAAACTGGTTTCTATAAGTCACCTTCTAGTCAAACAATAGATAAACTAGTAAGACCGTTTTACCTTGGGCGTTATGCTCTTTTGGAGAATTCAGCTTCCAGGAAACAGACTCCAAAGGTCAGACTAGAACTATGCCTTAAGGTAAATCAATAACTATTTTAATTGTTCCTTAAGACAACGCTGTATGAAATCCTTCCTGACCACAGATTGATAATCAGTTTTGTGTCAGCCCTTCTTCCATGGCAATGTCAAGATGGGGTTTAAGAGTCTTTACAGGTTCTCTCATCTTCAGAGCATTTCTGACTGCCTGGTTGAAATGTCACCCTGATTTATAATGGTATATTAAATAAACTTTAATCAATTTCTGTTATTGGCTTAATATGATATTTTTTTTCACAGTGGTTTCATATAGAATACTTTCATTCCCCTTAAAATGCCCCATGCTTGACCTATCATCCCTGTTCCCCTGCCCCTGAACCCCTGGCAACCAATGATCTTTTTATTGCCTCTATACTTTTGCCTTTTCCAGAAGGTCATATAGTTGGACTCTCACAGTACGTAGCCTTTTCAGACTGGCTTCTTTCACTTAGCAATATGTACTTAAATTTCCTTCATGTCTTTTCATAGCTTTATAGCTCATTTCTTTGAGCTAAGAAATTTACCTAGAATTTATATCATCTGAAAAATAAAAAAAAACAGACTCGAAAAACAGGACAACCATGTTCACACTATGGTGCCAAGGTGTTAAGAGGAGAGAGTTCCCTGGACTCCAGAAGAGTCTTCTCAAAGAAAAAGACCATTAATCACAAACATTTGCCATTGTTACAATTAAAAAAAATACTCAGTGCCACGTTTTGTTTATTTGTTTTCTTTTACATTTTTGATAAGCTTTTTATTTTGGATTAATTTTAGACTTACGGAAAAGTTGCAAAGATTGTAGAGACTCCTTATATATCTTTCACCCAGTTTCCCATAATGTTATCATCCTAACCATGGTGCATTTGTCAAAAATAAGAAATGAACACTGGTACATAACTATTAACAAAATTCCAGGTTTTATTGGATTTCGTCAGTTTTTCCATCAACATCCTCTTTTTGTTCCAGGGCCCAGTCCAGGGTATTACATTACATTTGGTCATCGTGTCTCTTTGGTCTCCTCTGGTCTGTGATAGTTTCTTATTCTTCTGTTGTTTTTCATGAACTTGACAGTTTGAAGGGCATCAGTCAAGTATTTTGTAGAATATTCTCTGGTCTGGGTTTGTCTGATGTTTTTCTCATGGTTAGACAGGAGCTTTGGGATTTTGGAAAGAATACCACCAGGATTGAAGTGCCCTCTCTTTACATCTTATCAGTGGAAAATGATACCACATTACACCACTGGTGATATTCACCTTCATCTCTTGGTCAAGATCATGTTTGCCAGTCTTCTCCACTGTAAAGTTGCTATTTTTTTCCCTGTCCTTGGAAGCTAGTCTCTCAGTCCAGTGTATAATTATAGGTAGGGAAGATTATGTTTCAGCTCACAGAAGGGAGTTTGAAAAGACCAGCACTTGGATCAGTCACACCTTAGTCATCAAAGCGACACATTTGCTTTTTTAAAACTGTAAAGAGGGCTTTTACAGCAGATTTACCCAATGCAAATTGTCTCAAATACATGTGAAAGCTGGATAATGAAAAAGGAAGACAGAAGAAATGATGCATTTGAACTGTCGTGTTGGCAAAGAATATTGAATATACTCTAGACAGCCAAGAGAATAAACAAATCAGTCTTAGAAGAAATACAATCAGAATGTTCCATAGAAGTGAAGATGTTGAGACTTCAACCTGCTTACTTTGGACATGTCATCAGAAAGACCAATCGCCAGAAAAGGACATCATGTTTGGTAAAGCAGAGGGCCAACAAAAACAAGGGAAACCCTCCATGAGATGAATTGACACAGTAGCCACAACAATGGACTCAAACATACCAACAATCATGAAAATGGCACAAGACCAGGCAGTGTTTTGTTCTGTTATATCCATGATTCAGAGCCGATTCGATAGCAACTAATAACAACCTAGAGGCGGGTGGTGTCGACATTTATTATTTGGATTTCTTCTGTAAGGCCCTTCTCCCCCATAAGATAATTTATTCAATCATTTATTTATATCAGTATTGTTGTTAGGTGCCATCAAATCGATTCCGACTCGTAGCGACACCATGTACAACAGAACTAAGCACTGCCCGGTCCTGTGCCATTCTTAAAATCGTTGCTGTATTTAAGCCTGTTGTTGCAGCAGTTGTACCAATCCATTTTGTCGAGAGTCTGCCTCTCTTTCACTGACCCTCTACCTTACCAAGCATGATGTCCTCCTCCAGGGACTGGTCCCTCCTAGTACCATGTCCAAAGTACATGAGACGAATTCTCATCATCCTTGCTTCTAAGGAGCATTCTGGCTGTACTTCTTCCAAGACAGTATGGACTTGTGTGAAAAATAAGTATTTTATACCATTGTCACAATTTTGCCCACAAGTATGCAGATGCTGATATGCTAAGCTGTTAACAACCAAACATTTGTCGAAATGCTTCTCTAGGAGAGAACTGGATCAGCCTACTGTTCGTAGTGGATTCCAGGCACCAGCAACAACATTCAGTTCTACCCTCTGCTGCTTGGCTTTTGGGATCTGTGCTCTCAGTCATTCCCTTCCCTGCACATCCTGGCTCTGTGGGTATTACTGGGCTCTGCCTTCTTTAGTGCTATCCTGACCTCATTTGTGGTCTCCAGTTTGCCCCTCCACCTGCTCTTTTGGTCTCCATATTTAAGGAAGGTCCTTGCTCATGAGGGACATGAACAGTATTTTCCAACTGATCTGACCCCCAGGGGGAAGGCCTACCCACTTTCTGACTCCCCTGCCCCTGGACTCCACAGCCCAGTCTAGAGCCCCAGTCCTGCTTGCGTAAAGGAAGGATTGGACAACAGTACCCCATCAAGCCCCACGTTTAGGCAGAAAGTTGCTCCTAAGATATGAATGTGCATCAAATACCTTTTAGATTTTAAGAGTACTTCCAGTGTTTAATATTTTAATGAAATATGTCCATTTAATTTATTGTTGCCCTTTTTTATTTTATAACCTACAGTCATATAGTCTATTGGTTTTCATCTTTCAGAATATAGTGACTAAAGATATTTTTTCCTACAAACATTTATTAACTACTGTATTTGCTCTTCCCTAAACCTTAGGCCTAGCATTATGAGGGTTAAAAAGACATAGACCAGCAGGCAAGAAAGCTAAAATTAGATGGGGGAGGGGAGTGATAGATCTGTAAATATAACCAAACAAAGGCAGAATATAAGAGTGATGTTTCAAATATGTTACTTTTCTATAAAGCCCTGTTGTTGTTAATGTTGTTGTTAGGTGCCGTCGCGTTGGTTCTGACTCATAGCAACCCTATGTACAACAAAATGAAACACTGCCCAGTCCTGCACCATCCTCACAATCGTTGTTATGCTTGAGCCCATTGGTGCAGCCACTGTGTCAGTCTATCTCGTTGAGGGTCTCCCTCTTTTTCGTTGACCCTCTACTTTACCAAGCATGATGTCCTTCTCCAGGGACTGATTCCTCCTAATAACATGTCCAAAGTATGTGAGATGTAGTCTCACTGTCCCTGTTTCTAAGGAACGTTCTTGTTGAACTTCTTCCAAGACAGATTTGTTCGTTCTTTTGGCAGTCCATCGTATATTCAATATTCTTCGCCAACACCACAATTCAAAGGTGTCAACTCTTTGGTCTTCCTTATTTATCATCCAGCTTTCACATGTGTATAAGGCGATTGAAAACACCATGGCTTGGGTCAGCCCTGTTAGTGGCTTTCAACTGCCTTCAAGATTAAAAACAAACAACAAACAAACAAAACTTTAATACTCCCCCCGAAGCTTCCAACCACTTTCCCTCTCATCTTCTGAATATCAGTCATAGAGAGTTTCCTTCAGGTTAAATCTGCCTGCCATGTCCTCCCAATGTATCCTGGCTTTCTCTTTTCTAGCATTTTGTGCTGACCAGCATCTAATGCCTGCCTTCCCTGGGTGTCCACAAGCTCCCCTGGGCAGCAGCTTCATGTCCTGTTTACTGCTGTGTCTTCAGTGCCCTGAACAGGGCCTGGGCCAGAGTATGAGCTCATAAATGTGGGATAAATACATGAGTAGAGTAAGAGATAAGTAGATAAGACGTATGAACAAAGTGTTATCAGAGTTGCAAGAAAGGAGAAAGGGCATTTAGAGGAAAATTTTCCTGGAGGAGCTGACATCTTCACCATCTTGAAGGATGGAAAGGCTGAGTTGAGGCAACAAGACATAAGAATCAGCATAAGCAAGAATGTGGACTCAGGGAAAGAAGGGATGAGTTAGAGCAACATTGAGTAATCCAATTTGGTTAAAGTCTAGGAAAAACATGAGGGAAAAGAGGAAAACAAGACCAAAGGAGCCAAGTTTATAGGACCAAGGGCTAGAAGGACTTAATAACTATTTAATAGCTACTTTTAAGTGGAACAAGTTATCTCATGAAATAGTGACTTTCTCATCACTATAAAGTTGAAGCAAACATCAGAAGACAATATGCCCAAGTGATGGGAATTTCTAGATTGAATCAAAGCTTAGACTAGTTAGTAATCCTGAAGTCTCCTTCCAATTTAAGATCCCATGACTCGATGGTCCCACTTTATTCTGTGGACAAACAGGAAGACCTGAAGGTCATTGGCCAAAGGAGTACCATGATTAAACTTGACTTTGTTGTTGTTATTGTTTTCAGATGCCATTGAGTTGGTTCCGACTCATAGTGACCCTATGTACAACATAAAGAAACACTGCCCAGTCCTGCCCCATCCTCATAATCATTGCTATGTTTGAGCCCATTGTTACAGCCACTCTGTCAATCCATCTTATTGAGGGTCTTTCTCTTTTTCGCTGACCCTCTACTTTACCAAGAATGATGTCCTTCTCCCAGCACTAGTCCCGCCTGATAACATGTCCAAAGTACATGAGACAAAGACTCACCATCCTCGCTTCTAAGCAGCATTCTGGCTGTACCTCTTCCAAGATAGATTTGTTCATTCTTTTGGCAATCCATGGTATATTCAATATTCTTCACCAACACCATAATTCAAATGCATCAATTCTTCAGTCTTTCTTATTCATGGTCCAGCTTTCGCATGAGAGGTGATTGAAAAATACCATGGCTTGGATCAAGTGCACCTTAGTCCTCAAAGTGACATCTTTGCTTTTTAACACTTTAAAGAGATCTTTTGCAGATTTGCCCAATGCAGTGTATGGTTTGATTCCTTTACTTTAGGAAGATAGAACTAGTGATGTCTCTTCCTGAAGGAGCTAGTCTGCAGATACGGGGCTTGCGAGAGGTCAGGCAAGAGCTATGGATGGGCAGTATCTCCTAAGAGAAACTATGGGTGTGAATTCACGTAGAGAGAGAGTATGGAAGGAGAGGAGAAGAGGGCTGAGGGTGGAAACAGGGATGCTTACATTAGGGCACAAGCTCAGTAAGAGGAGCAGCCAGGGAGAAGAAGAAGCACGGCGAGGGAGGGGCAGGATACTGCAGTGTCATGAAACAGAGGAAATAGGTTGTCCTGAAGGAGATGTTATTCATGGGATCAGATCCACTGAGAGCAAGTAGGTAGACTGTATTAAGATGATCATTGCTGACCTTTGAGAAAGCAATTTCAGGAGAGCAGTGAGGGAGAAGCTAGTTTGAGGAGAGTGGAGACCATGAAGATGACTCTGGTTTCTGGAAGTTTGTCGGTAAAGAGTAGGGAAAAAAATCGATAATTTATTTTAATTTTTTAATCACAAACCTCCAGCCTCAATATAATCAGACACATACACACAATTATTAATCTCTGGAGTAATCTTCCATACCCCATGGTTAACATCTGGCCAAAGAGTTATGCCTTAAGGGAATTTTCCAATTCGAACTCAATTACCAACTTGGGATATTTGGAAACACTAAAGTCTTTTAGTTTTATCCATAGTTCCAAAGTACTGTTACAGGTAGAATATTTCTTGTAGGAGATCATTTTTGTTGGATTAAAATACAGCCAAGAGCAAGAATACTAGTGTAGAGTTCTCAGTGTGGTAAAATATGAGTTTGTATCCTTCCTGTCCTTCAGGGAATAATTTTTTTTTGGTTTCATTTTAGTAGACAGTAAACAAATGTGTAGGTGTAGGGGTAAGGGGAGGAATCAGGAGAGGAGAGGATTAGGAGGGAAAGCTGAGAAGGGAGAATTGACAGTTTATGATGAGAAGAGCTGGCTGAGAGGTTGGCATTGGCGGAAGACAGTCGCCATCTTTGGCAGAGCCTAGAACATTAGCAGAGAGGTGAGGATTCAGGGAGATTTTAAGGTCCAGGAGAAGAAAGCGGGACTCAGGTATCTCAGTGAAATAGGAGATGAAGTTATTCATGAGAATTGGGAGCTGAGAGGGCCTAGGCATCTCCAGATGAGGGGATGAGACTTGGAAGAGTTTAATAGAGTCGACAGGAAATGAATTAAAGAATTACTGAGTGTCAGTGAAAACTCAGCTGAAGTTAGCGTGAACTGGTAATGAATGCCAGCAGCAAGGTTTTGTGGTCGTCCCCTACAGTGCTCTCAGCAGCCAGGGAAGGAGGAGACGAAATTAGTCTGTGTAGGCTGCCCTGGGTGGGAATCATCAAAAAGGAAGGATGGAGCACAGAGGTGAGTGCGTGCACAATGTAAGTGATGGGATTAGAAACTACAGGAAGGAAGATGGCCCGTTCCCATAAGTGAGAAAGTAGGAAAGCTGTGTGTCTGTGGTATGGCAGCTGTAGCACTTGTATCTAGGGCTTCAGCAATGACTCAGGACCCTCTGGGGGCTTTGGCAGCAACACCAGACAGTGTTCTCCATCCCAGGCAAAAACACAGTGCAGGGGATGCTGGGCACCAGCCACTGAGAGACGATCTGACAGGCCTCAGCAATGGGCTGACACCTTGGATTTTGGTGGTGACAGGACCTTGCAACATAGTGAGAGACAGGATGAAAGGAGGAAGATGGTAGATGCAGGGGTGAGCCAAGAGAACGGTCCACACATCACAAGTGAACCACACCTTGGGGGGATCTCGGAATTATCTGGGCAGTATCTGAGATGGACTGGAGTTCCTCAGTGTCATAGATTGAATTGTGTCCCCCCAAAATATCTGTCAACTTGGCTGGGTCATGATTCCCAGTTTTGTATGAGTATGTACCATTTTGTAATCTGATGTGATTTCCTTATGTTGTAAATTCAATCACTGATCTAGAGGAAGTTATATGGATGAGGTATACAAGATTGGATAGTGTCTTAAGCCAATCTCTTTTGAGATATAAAGGAGAGAAGCAAGCAGAGACTCATGGGAACCTCATACCACCAAGAAAGCAGTGCCGGGAGGAGAGCGCATCCTTTGGACCTGAGGTTCCTGTGCAGAGAAGCTCCCAGACCAAGGGAAGATTGATGACATGGACCTTCCTCCAGAGCTGACATCCTCAATTTGGACTTGTAGCCTACTGGACTGTGAGAGAATAAATTTCTTTGTTAAAGCCATCCACTTGTGGTATTTCTGTTATAGCAGCACTAGATGACTAAGATACCCAGTAAGTTTGAGGCCAGATAATATAGTCTGTTAAAGTTCCTATTGTGACTATTTTTACTGCCAAGCAGGTGAGGCCTGAGGAAAACAGAAAAAAATAACTACCTCCTAGTATTGCTGGGAGAGTTAAATGTGATAATACAGTATAGGTAAAGCATTACCATAGTGTCTGACATTCACTCTGTAAATATCCTTTCTTTCCTGTCAAGCATTCAGCATCATTCTAGGTCTTGTAGAGAAACAAGAAATAGCACATGGCCTTGGCTTCCAAGGAATTTGCACTCTAGTTGGGAAGAAAAAGCACACATATGACACACAGGCCTACCCTCTACAGCAAAGAAGGTTGTGCAGTGTCCCACTGTATACAACTACTGTATACAGACTGACACAATTATATGTAACAGTTACATGCTCAACCACATAATACCAAGACACTTAAATGGATACTACAGGAATTCAGTGGAGACAGGCTGGATAGGGTTCAGTCATTCTCAAGTGCATCAGAGGAAGTCAGATTTGAGGTGGGTCTTTGAAACAGGGAGGTGAGATTTAGAAAGCTAAAGTGTAATAGTATGTGTTTATGGCAAGAGGCTCAGAATTTGTCAAGATTCAGTTTTTTCTTTTTTCCATACATGTGGCATGTATTTAATAAGGATAATGATAATGGACATTACTGAGTGTTTCCACTGTGTTGGGTATTATGCCAAGTGCTTTATGTGTGTCATCTCACTGCACAGCAGTGCTAGTAGGTAAATCATGGAGAATTCTTTTGGCTGCAAGTAACAGAAACCTGATTCAAGTCAGCTTAAAAATAAGGAATTTTCCTGGCTCATGTAACTGGATATCTAGAAGTAGGCTGGGTCTCAGGCGGGGTTCATCACAGCTCTGGCTCTACTTCTCATTTCTCAGTGCACCACCCAGTCCTGCACCCTGCACACACACCCTACACCCCTGCATCAGCTCGGTCTTCAGGCTAACCTCCCTCCTGACGACAACATATTTCCTCCTGCATTCCGGGGGAAGAGGGAGACCAGCTTTTCATGCCTTTCTTTTAAGAGCCAAGAAGCTTACTTCCTAGAAGCTTCAAGCAAGTTTTTGTTGAGTCTTGTTGGCCTTAACTAGTGTAGTCTTTACCATCCTTCACCAGTCTCCAGCAGTGAGGATGGAACCAGTATTAGCTTAGAGCAGTTGTTCTCAAACTTGGGCCACAGCAGAATCCTCTGGAGGGCTTGTTAAAACACAGACTACTGGGCCCTATCCCAGAATATCCAACATAGTGGGTCTGGAATGGGGCCTGAGATATTACATTTCTCACAAGTTCCCAAGTGATGCTGCTGCTGTAGGTCCTGGGACAACGCTTTGATACCTGCCAGCTTAAACTATTCTACCAGGATGGCCCGGATGTTGAGGAGTCAGTTACTATACCTTCCATGGGTATTGTCATCTTCAATTTACACAGGAGAAAAATGAGGCGTAGAGAGCTCATGTATCCCGTCCTGTGTCACATAGTCAGCAGGTGGCAGGGCTGGAGTCAAACCCATGCAGTCTGATGTGAAAACTTGATGGTTACCAAGCTATACCGCCACCAAGGCAGCTTTATTACTCCCTTTAGCTGTAGATGTCAGCAACAGGGCATGAGATGGGCTGTTGTTGTTAGCTGCCACTGAGTTGGCTCCGACTCATGGTGAACTTATGTATAACAGAACCAACATTGCCTGTGCCATCTTCATGATCATTGGTATGTTTCAGTCCTTGTTGCGGCTATATGAGATGGGCTAAGCAGGCTGTAATTATATTATGGAAGGTCTTAAAAGCCAAACCAAGGAGCTTTACGAATAGAAGAATAGGAAGAAATGGGAAGCCATCATAGGTTCTTGAGGAGGAAGGTTTTTCAAAAGGTTTTAAGGTTGTTCTCGAGGTGAAATGTTTACATTTTATGCAATCAAATCAAATCAATAGTTCAGTCAAAGTCTTTTTTGTTCCTGAATTAGAATAAAGTTGACTTTATTCTCTTCTTTATTCTAGTGAAGATCTAACTGTAAAATGAGTGAAAGTTTCCCCTGGTGTATGAGTTAGGATTCTCAACTGCAAGCAACAGAAACTGGCTCTAGCTACTTTATGCAGAAAAGGAACTTGCTGAAAAGGATAGTAGACAGCTCCTGGAATCATAGGGAGGGCTAGGGAATCAGAGCTTGAAGCTAAGCAGACAGGAACGGTGCCCAAAGCCCTTCTGTGGAGACTAGTCTTGGGAGGAAACCTTTATCACTGCCACTGAGCACCAGGCACTGCCTTTGACACCACTGTGTGTCCTGTGCCAGGAGTACAGACATACTGAAATGGCCACCTCTGCCAGCTACACCACTTCTTCTGCACCACAAAGACGATCTGGGCTCTCCTACTGTGCTGCCACCAGCACCAAAGGCAGAGAGAGCCCCTCTGGCCTGTGTCACTCTACAGGGCCCAAGCCAAGAGCATGTACATCTATTGGCAGAGCCCAGGCCACATGCCTGGCCGTAGCTGCAAGGGAGGCTGGAACAGAGAGTAGGGCACCTTCTCTGGAAAGCAGACTCTTGTCCCACTGAGACACCTAAGAAGGCAAGTTCCCAAGCGAGGAAGGTGATTGGATGTGCGAGAGTCAAGATTAATGACAAAGGTGTCCATGCTCTCTCCTCCCCAGCTCACCTTTAGTCCTTTGGTATTGCTTACAAGAGTAGGTAAAGATTTGCTGAAGAGGGTGGGGGGAATCCCTAAGAAGACAGATTGGCAGTGTTTTAAGTAGCAAGACATTAAGCGTCCCCTACAAACAACTGTCATATGTGCTTCTTTCAATCCACACTGAGAAGTCTGTGAATTCTGAGTCTATATATCCTTGGGAACCTCCAAAACTGGCACAGGCCCTTTAGATCTGGCAAACACACATGCCTCTGGCAGCCGAAACTCACAAGCTCACGAGGGCCTGGGCTCCTTCCCAGGACACACCGTTACAGTGCATATTTGCTGAATTGCCAGTTGTAACTCTCTCTAGGAGAGCCAGGCAGACACACACGCTTTGGATAAGGGCAGCCGCTTTTTGTGCTGAGGTTTGTGGCCTTAAGTTTTTGTGTTCTCCCAGCTTACATGTCTGTAGTCTTAGTCTTGCCTTATTTTTTCATTTGCTTCCTGCAGGTATGTACTGGCCTCTTGTTTACACCTAATTACGTACAACGTGCTAGAGGACGAGGGCCAGGGCATGCAGTGGACTATGCAATGTCCCCTGTTCCTCTGTGGGGGGAGGGGCAAGGTATGCAAGACAGGAGTTATGTGCATTTCAGGATCAGTTAAAAGAAAAATCAAGACAATAATCCAGGGAGGCGGGGCCAAGATGGTGGAGTAGTCAGACGCTACCTGTGGTCCGTCTTACAACAAAGACCCGAAAAAACAAGTGAATCAATTATATATGACAATCTAGGAACTCTGAACATCAAAGGCAAAGTTGAGGAATCTGACTGAGTAGCAGGAGGAGGGAGTGATGAGTTGGAAGCAGCGAGAAGTTGCCAGAGTGACACAGCGGGAACTGGCACCATTCAGGCTGGATAAGCTGGCATGCACAGTGAGGCAAGCAGTGGCACTTGGGAGGCGTTTTCCACATCAAGAGAGACTGAGTGGCAGAGAGTCCACTTGGGCCTCCACAACCAGTGAAAAGTGGTGCTCAATTGACAAAGGATAAGTACATGCTTCTGACCTACTGCCTGGATCCAAAAACACCCCCTTTGGGAAAAACCTCTCTCCTATTTACCTGCCCCCTCCTAGCTCTGCACCAGATCCCAGGCCAGCTTCAGCAATTGCCGAGTCCCCTTGTCAAGATGTAGGACCCGTCATGCACCATGAGCCATTCTCCTGGCCTTGGAGAGAGAACAAATTAACTAATGGGAAAAAATAATCTGCCAGCTCCCCTAAGACGGGAAGTCAGGGTAGGCACAGCTCCTTTGCCCAAGCACAAGCATAACAGATCCATGGACTTTGAATGCCTTTCACCCCTGCATAGACCTGTGTGGGCCCATTTCAACAGCACATGCCCTTATTACCACAGTACAACAGAGTATATACCTGTAGCCTAACTTCAACTGTATCAACTATACGGTGAAGTGGCATGTTCATGACATTTGACACTCCTCTGCCTGTTAAGCAGGGTCCTCACCTACCCAAATCAGGGGCCTGAGGACTGGTGGCTCCACCCACACCACCTAGCCACCTTTGACAGGGGTCCAAGAATAAGTGGTGCCTCCCAGTCCTTACAGCCAACAGCACTGGGTGCTCATAGTCCAGCTGCAAAACCCACCCACCTATGTGCTCTAGGGAACAGGGATACACTTTCCTCCCAGACACTCAGGGGCAGCTGTCAGCCCCTGCCTTACTCAGCACGTGACCCCCTACTGTAGCCAGAGACCTGTGCCCACACCAATCACCGCTTCCCATCTAGGACTGTAGGTGAGAGCCTGCACCACATACTCAATGACCAATGACCTGGACACCTGAGCTGAATCCATACAAAAAAAGTGAACAGACTCCTGGGCTCACATACCTAGTAACAGATCTAACCATCTGGTGACAGGACATTAGAGCTTCAAAGTACCAATATTCAAACTAGCTCGCATGAGCAGCCTATATGGGAATATCAAAACAAAACAAGAAGCTAGGACATAGTAAGCAAACATAAAATAAATAAATATAATAACTTACTGATGGCTCAGGGACAACTGTCAATATCAAATCACATAAACAGGCATATTGTGATGGCTTCGGCAAGCTCCCAAAACAAAGAATCAAGAAACTTTCCTGAGGAAGAGAACTTCTTGAAATTACTGGAGGTAGAATACAAAAGACTAATATACAGAACTCTTCAAGAGATCAGGTAGGAGATCATGCAAAATGCAGAACAAGCCAAGGAACTCACAGACAAAGCAATAGAGGAACTTAGGGAATTTCCAGACAAACAAAAGTTTAGGAAATTTGCAAAAACCAAACCAAAATTACAATAAATACTAAAGGGAGCCCTCCAGTTAGAAAATCAATAACATCAGATAACAAACCAAGACTAGAACACAAGACAGAGCAACCAGATATAAGCCCAGATAGGGAAGTCACAAAAATAAATCAAAGCTAAAACACTGAAAATAAGGAAATAGATGTCAATATGTAAAAGATGATGACATTAAGACAAAAAAGATGGACTAAAAAATGTAGACATATATCTTTCCTGTGAAGAGGAAGTCAAGACGATATAAAGAAATAAAAGAGTGGTTTAAACTTAGAAAAATAGGGGTAAATGTTAAGATAAGCACAAAGGAAACTAACAATCCTACACATCAAAATAAAAAACAAGAAAAACCTAAAGACTCAGCAAATACCAAATCAACAACAATGAAAAAGATGAAAAGAAAATACATAAAGGAAAACGACTCAGCACAGAAAATTAAGTGGAACAAAGAAACTGTCAACAGCACACAAAAAAAGATATCAAATGACAGTACTAAACTCATACTTATCAATACTTAAGCTGAATGTAAATGGACTAAATGCACCAATAAAGAGACAGAGTGGCAGATTCGATAAAAAAACATGATCCATCTATATGCTGCCTACAAGAGACACACTTTAGACTTAAAGACACAAACGAAAACTGAAAGGATGGAAAAAAATAAGGAAGGACACTATATAATATTAAAGGGTCAATGCACCAGGAAGACATAACCATAATAAATATTTATGCACTCAACAACAGGGCTTCAAAATACATAAAACAAACTCTAACAGCATTGAAAAGAGATAGACAGCTCCACAATAATAGTAGGAGACTTCAACACACCACTTTTGGTGAAGGACAGATATCCAGAACCAAGCTCAATAAAGACACAGAAGACCTAATGACACAATCAACCAAGTTGATCTCATAGACCTATAGAGAACACTCCACCCAACAGCAGCCAAGTCTACTTTCTTTTCCAATGCACATGGAACATTCTCCAGAAGAGACCACATATTAGGCCATAAAGCAAGCCTTAACAGAATTCAAAGCATCAAAATATTACAAATCATCTTTTCTGACCATAAAGCCATAAAAGTAGAAATCAATAACAGAAAAAACAAGGAAAAAAAATCAAACACATGGAAACTGAACAACACCTTGCTCAAAAACTACTGGGTTACAGAAGAAATTAAGGATGGAATAAGGAAATTCACAGGATCAAGTGAGAATGAAAACACATCCTACCAGAACCTTTGGGACACAGCAAAAGCAGTGCTCAGAGGTCTTTTTATAGCTATAAATGCGCACATCCAAAAAGAAGAAAGGGCCAAAATCAAAACATTAATCTTACAACTCAAACAAGTAGAAAGAGAGCAGTAAAAGATGCCCTTGGGCACCAGAAGAAAGGAAATCATAAGAATTAGAGCAGAATTAAATGAAATAGAGAATAGAAAAACAATTGAAAGAGTTAACAAGACCAAAACCTGGTTCTTTGAAAAGATCAATAAAATTGATAAACCATTGACCAAATGACAAAAGAAAAACAGGAGAGGAAGCAAATAACCCGAATAAGAAATGAGATGGGTGATATCACAACAGACCCAACTGAAATTAAAAGAATCATAACAGAATACTATGAAAAACTGTACTCTAACAAATTTGAAAACCTAGAGGAAATGGACAAATTTCTAGAAACTCACTACCTCCCTAAACTAACACAAACAGAGGTAGAACAACTAAATAAACCTATAACAAAAGAAGAGATTGAAAAGTAAATTTAAAAACTCCTAACAAACAAAAGCCCTGGCCTGGACGGTTTCACTGTAGTATTCTAAACCTCCAAAGAAAAGTTAACACCACTACTACTAAAGGTATTTTAGAGCATAGAAAAAGACGGAATACTCCCAAACTCATTCTATGAAGCCAGCATAACCCTAATACCAAAACCAGGTAAAGACACCACAAAAAAAGAGAAAATTACAGACCAATATCCCTCAGAACATTGATGCAAAAATTCTCAACAAAATTCTAGCCTATAGAATTCAACAACATATTAAAAAAAATAATTAACCATGATCAAGTGAGATTTATACCAGGTATGCAAGAATGATTCAACATTAGAAAAACAATCAATGTAATCCATCACATAAATATAACAAAAGACAAGAACCACATGATCTTATCTACTGATGCAGAAAAGGCATTTGACAAAGTCTAACACCCATTCATGATAAAAACTCTCAGCAAAATAGGAATAGAAGGGAAATTCCTCAACATAATTAAGGGCATTTATACAAAGCCAACAGTCAACATCATCCTAAATGGAGAGAGTCTGAAAGCATTCGCCTTGAGAACAGGAACCAGACAAGGATGCCTTTATCACCACTTTTATTCAACATCGTGCTGGAGGTCCTAGCCATAGCAATTAGGTTAGAAAAAGAAATAAAGGGCATCCAGATTGGTAAGGAAGAAATCAAAGTATCTCTATTTGCAGATGATATGATCTTATACACAGAAAACCCCAAAGAATCCACAAGAAAACTACTGGAACTAATAGAAGATTTCAGCAAAGTTTCAGGATACAAGATAAACATACAAAAATCGGTTGGATTCCTCTACATCGACAAAGAGAACTTTGAGGAGGAAATCACCAAATCAATACCATTTACAATAGCCCCCAAGAAGATAAAATACTTAGGAATAAATCTACCCAGAGACAGAAAAGACCTATACAATGAACACTACAAGACAGTATTGCAAGAAACCTGCATAAGTGTAAAAACATATCTTGTCCATGGATAGGAAGACTCAACATTGTGAAAATGTCAATTCTACCCAAAGTGATCTACAGATAATATGCAATCCCTATCCAAATTCCCATGGCATTTTTTAATGAGCTGGAGAAGCAAATCACCAACTTCATATGGAAAGCAAAGAGGCCCCTGATAAGTAAAGCATTACAAAAGAAGAAGAATAGTGGGAGGCCTGACACTACCTGATTTTAGAACCTATTAGTCAAAACAGCCTGGTACTGGTACAACAACAGATATATAGACCAACGGAAGAGAATTGAAAATCCAGACATAAATTCATCCACCTCTGAGCAGCTGATATTTGACAAAGGCCCAAAGAAAGTCCTTTAATTGAGGAAAAGGCAATCTCTTTAACAAATAATGCTGACATCCACCTGCAAAAAAAAGGAAACAAGATCTATACTTCCCACAGTGCATAAAAACTAACTCAAAATGGATCAAAGACCTAAATATAAAATCTAAAATGATAAAGATCATGGAAGAAACAATAGGGACAACACTAAGAGCCCTAATACATGGCATAAACAGAATACGAATGGTAAGGAACAATGCAGAAACACCAGAAGAGAAACTAGATAACTGGGAGCTCCTAAAAAATCAAACACTTATGCTCATCAAAAGACTTCACCAAAAGAGTAAAGAAAACCTACAGACTGGGAAAAAAATTTTGGCTACAAATCCAATCAGTGTCTAATCTCTGAAATCTACAAGATACAGCAAAACCTCAACAACAAAAAGACAAATAGCTCAATTAAAAAATGGGCAAAGGATATGAACAGACACTTCACCAAAGAAGACATTCAGACAGCTAACAGACACATGAGGAAATGCTCATGATCATTAATCATTAGAGAAATGCCAATCAAAACTACAATGAGATACAATCTCACCCCAACAAGGCTAGAATTAATCTAAAAAACACAAAATAAGAAATATTGGAGAGGTTGTGGAGAGACTGGAACACTTATACACTGTTGGTGGGAGTGTATAATGGTACAACCACTTTGGAAATCGATTTGGTGCTTCCTTAAAAAGCTAGAAATAGAAGTCCATACAATCCACCAATCCCACTCCTTGGAATATATCCTAGAGAAATAAGAGCCATCACATGAACAGGAACATGCACACCCATGTTCATTGCAGCACTGTTCATGATAGAAAAAAGATGGAAACAACCTAGATGCCCATCAATGGACGAATGGATAAACAAATTACAGCATATTCACACAGTGAAATACCACGTAACGATAAAGAACAAAGATGATTCCATGAAAATATTTTATGACATGGAGGAATCTGGAAGGCATTATACTGAGTGAATGTAGTCAGTCACTAAAGGACAAATATTGTATAAGACCACTATTATAAGAACTAAAGAAAACATTTTTTGATGGTTATGAGGGCGGTGAGGGAGGGAGATGGGTATTCACTAACTAGACAGTAGACAAGAATCATCTTAAGTGAAGGGACGGACAACACACACTACAGGGGACGTCAGCACAACTGGACTAAAAGGTAAGAAGTTTCCTGAATACAACCAAACACTTTGAGGGACAGAGTAGCAGGGGCGGGGGTTTGGGGACTATGCTTTCGGGGGACATCTAGGTGAATTGGCATAACAAAATTTATTAAGAAAATGTGCTGCATCCCACTTTGGTGAGTGGCATCTGGGATCTTAAAAGCTAGCGAGTGGCCATCTAAGTTGCATCAATTGGTCCCAAACCACCTGGAGTAAAGGAGAATGAAGAACACCAAAAACACATGGAAAACATTAGCCCAAGAGACAGAAAGGGCCACATAAACCAGAGACTCCATTGGCCTGAGATCAGAAGAACTAGATGGTGCCCAGCTACCACCAATGGTCGCCCTGAAAGGGAATACAACAGAGAGTCCCTGATGGAGCAGGAGAAAAAGTGGGGTGCAGAAGTCAAGTTCTAGAAAAAGACCAGAGTTAATGATTTGACTGAGACTGGAGGGACCCTGGAAGACATGGCCCCTGGACTCTGTTAGCCCAGAACTAAAACCATTCCCAAGGCCAACTCTTTAGACAAAGATTAGACTGGACTAAGGGACATAAAACGATACTCCTGAAGAGTGTGCTTCTTAGCTCAAGTAGATACATGATACTAAATGGGCAGCTCCTGTCCGGGGGCGAGAAGAGAAGGCAGAGAGAGTCAGGAGCTGGTTGAATGGACACGGGAAATCTGGGGTGGAAAGGAGGAGTGTGCTGTCACAGTATAGGGAGAGCAACTAAGGTCATATAACAATGTGCGTATAAATTTTTGTATGAGAAACTAACTTGAATTGTAAACTTTCACTTAAAGCACAAATTAAAAAAAAAAAAAAGACAATCCAGTTTCTTTTTACTCTGCCTTTGGATTCTTAGTTAATGGCATCAGAAGATCCTATAGCTACTGAAGTACTTTATAAGTTACAATCTAGCTGCATTTAGGCAATTAGGGTACTCGCTCCCAGTTACATACATCAGTATCATATAGTTTTGCACTGAAACATTCTCCGGAACAAAAGGAAGGTGGGGCTGGTGGTGGGGTTGGGCAGAGTAGTGCAGGTTGGGTGTCACACAGCAATGAAGATTTCGGATGCTCTCCTCCTGCCCACCTCTGTCCTCCTCCCCACCTCTGTCCTCCTGAGATATGTTCTTGGACCTTAAAAGTGTACGCCATAGAGTCCTGCATCACAGATTCTTCTTGTGCCTTGACCCACAAATCTGCGTGGCGCTGGAGACTGAGTAACAGACAGCTGAGGCTAGCTCTCCTACCTCTGCCCCGCACATGCTCTGTGACCTCCAGTGAAGCATTGACCTCTCGGGGTCTGTTTTCCTCTCTGTAAAATGGGGTTAATAGCATTGACCTATCTCAGAAAGCACAGGAGGCATCACCAATAAAACTTGTCATAAAAGTCTCTGTTCCCTCAAGGCTCCGCAGTCCACGAAAGACAGAGTCTGGAGACTGTGAACACTCATCTGGGGGAGGCATTGGTGAGTGGAGCCGGCTCTGCGAGCAGCACAGCAAAGAACCAGGTCCTCCACCGCTAGGAAGGCGGCGCTGAAGCCCCTCCCAGGACCAGCACAGAGTGTGAGCATGGCAGCTTGGGCTTCTGATACTTGACCCTCCTGAGGGGCCCACACTCAGGCCATCTACATCAACTCACAGGAGGAGTGAAAGCAGCTTCTTACATTTTCTGTTTACCAAGTCCAAGAGTCTTTCCAACACCCAGATGAGAGTGGCATGCAAGTAACGAAAGAAAGTCCAAACTTGGTCCGGAGTTTGTTTTTGTACAGGGAACAATGGTCAAAGAGTGTCGTGCGGTCCACAGGCTGAGCTGACCACGGCTGTCTGGGGAGGGTGGGCCTGCACCAGAGGTTTGTGTGTGTGTACATATGTGTCAACGTATGTGTGTGTATATTTGTGTGTACACGTTTGTTGTGTTATGTGTGTATGTGTGTATTTATTTGTGTGTATATGTATATGTGTGTGTATTATATGTGTGTACCTGTCTGTGTATGTATGTACATATCTGTGTATGTGTATATGAGTGTGCATGTGTGTTTGTATGTATAGGTGTGTGACTATGTGTACGTGTGTATATGTGTTTATGCATGTGTATGTATGTATATATCTTTGTGTGTATGTATGTGTGCTTCTGTGTGCATGCATGTGTATGTGTGTATGTGCATACATGTGTGCATGGAGATTCCTGGAGAGGAAGTACATGTCCTGGAGGGGAAGTATACATCCACATGCCTTGTCCCAGGCCTTTACAATCAAAAAAGCCACCATGGCTCATGCCGAGCAAACCTTATTTACCATTGAGGCACTGGCAGTGGCTTATACACATGTGTGCTGGGATGGATATGAAGAGGTGGTGTGATCTATGGGTCAAAGTCTTGCAGTCACTTCCCTAAAAGGCTACTGGGGGGTCCATTCCATTCTCATAAACCAAAAATTGTCCAACCTGGTCATTTTTTTATGCTTAAAATCTCAGAGATGCCATTAATATGCTAGAACATGCTTTAGCTTGTATTTTGTATTTATGAAAATTAGGAAAGTCTTTTGAATTTCATCTTCTGAAGGTGGTTATTTTAAAAATATTAAATATTAAAAAAATTACGTATTTAAAAAATTTAGTAGCCCTCTGAATTTTTCCACACTTTTACAGCTGATAGACACATTGTTCTTCTTGCTACTCTTCTAGTATTAATAATTGCAGTTCAGTGGATGACACCCAGGACTAAAAGTTGGCAGACAGTTGTGTTCAAATTGAGTGGCTCACTAGAGCTGTTTGGCCTTTGGGAGGTTACCTGGCCATTCTAAGTCTTATTGATAAAATGGGGATACTAATACAGGTGGTAAAAGAGACCTGGTGACACAGTGGTTAGGCGCTTGGGTGCTAACTAAAAGGTAGGCATTTACAACCCACCAGCTGCTCCACAGGAGAAAGATGTGGCTGTCTGCTTCCATAAAGATTTACAGCCTTGGAAACCCTGTGGGGCAGTTCTACTCTGTCCTATAGGGTAGCTATGAGTCTGAACCAACTCAACGGCAGTGGCTTTGGTTTTTTGGTTTTAATACAGGTAGTAACTGCCTAATAGGGTTGTTGTAAGGATTAAGTGAGATATTGCAAAGTTCCCCAATATGCAGTTTCCTCTGAGGTATCACACTCTTCGGAGGGGTTTGACCTCCCACAAGGCCACAGCCACCAGCCACAAGCCTTTGGTCATAAGCAGTGCCTGGAAGGGCCAGCTACATGATTTGTGGGGCCCAATGTGAAAAGAAAATGGAGGGTCCTCAAATGGGTGGCACTTGCCCAAAAGCAAAGATGAGAAGGCAGGAAGGGACAGGAAACCTCTATGAAAGGACATGGGGAACCCAGAGTGTAAAGGCGGGGGAGATCTAAGTTTTTACGTAATCTTAAACTGTAATACCACCACTTGTCTGTTAGTTTATACTACTGTGGTGGCTTGTGCGCTGCTGTGATGCTGGAAGCTATGCCATCAGTATTTCAAATACCAGCAGGGTTATCCTGGTGGACAGGTTTCAGCGGAGCTTCCAGACTAAGACAGCCTAGGAAGAAAGGCCTGGTGATCTACTTCTGAAAATTAGCCAATAAAAACTTTCTGAATTACAGCAGAACATTATTGGACCTTGCTTGCTTTGGACATGTCATCGGGAGGGATCAATCACTGGAGGAGGACATCAAGTTTGGTGAAGCAGAGGGCCAGCAAGGGTGAGGGAGACCATCAATGAGATGGGTCGGCACAATAGCTGCAGTGATGGACTCAAACATATGGCCAATTGTGAGGATGATGCAAGACCCAGCAAAGTTTTATTCTGTTGTACATAAGGTCAAAACGAGTGGGAGTTAATCTGATGGCAGCTATCTATCCATAACAATCCATAACAAATACAAAACATTAAAAATCCTAAGCTCTGCTTCCGTTTATATGAGAAGATGCCATTGCTAGTAGGCTATATACCTGATGGGTTTGCCTTGACCAACCTGCAGCCTCTTCCAAGACCCTCGGGCATTTTTATATGACAAGAAGACAGGGGTGTTAGAAGCAATAATGGAGAAAAGGAACCCTAACAGGTACAAGGATTAAATCCAGAACTGTGACTCCATGAGCAATGCTGTTGCCACAATGGCTGCCATTTTGATCTTTATTGTGAACCAAATACAAACACCAAAATATTTATTTAAATCACTCTCGTGAGTCTTCTGCTTCTATCGCACTAGCTAAAGTAAATACCAAGTGGTAGCAGTCTGAAGGTATTACCAAAGCCATCCAGCCCCCATAATGGGGCATCTGCTACCATAGATGAGAACACAGTGTGTCCAGCCAGTGAATTTTAGGAGCCTGCTAGAGACATTACTGTTGCTACAGGACACCTTAGTGAGAAATACAGGACTAATACTGTATAGTGTTTTCAACTGCGGTTAAAATCTATCCATGCTACTTCAGTATTTCATCTAGAACATAAGATTGTGGGCCAGGGCTTACTTGCATGGTTGCCTTGAGGGGAATCTTCCCCCTGATCCATTCTGAGACAAAATAGTATTTCATTTGGCTATTAGTTATTATTCAATCAAATCTGCTGCGGCAGTTTGAGGAAACTCTGGCTTTCTCCATCACTTCTGGAAAAGGCTCAAAATAGATTAAAATACTCTGTGAACTCCCAATGATCATGTTTTCTTTTTAATTTACAGAGCGCAATTGCAAGGACAAAAACTGATATAGTGTAGTTAATTAACATAACTAAAAGTCTTTTACTGCCCCCACCCTTTTTTATAATGGTGTTTAGGAATATTTGTTGTAGACAAAAATTTGACATAGAAGGCTGATAGGCTTATAAATGTTTTGAAATAAAAAATGACTTGAGTGTATCTTTTAAACACCAAATATACCTTTAGTGCCACCATGCCTCAGTCAGTTTGTCCTACTGTGGTGCCTTGCTTGTTGCTGTGATGATGAAACCTATGCTGCCAGTATTTCAATTACCAGTAGGGTCACCCATGGTGGACAGGTTTCAGTGGAGCTTCCAAACCAAGACACATTAGGAAGAAGTACCTGGCAGTGTACTTGTGAAAAACTTGGCCAGTGAAAACGTTGTGAATAATACCGGAACGTTGTTTGATATAATGCCAGAAGATGAGCCCTTTGGGTTGGAAGGCACTCAAAATACGAGTGGGGAAGAGCTGCCTCCTTAAAGTACAGTTGACCTTAACGAAGTGGGTGGAGTCAAGCTTTTGGGACCTTCATTTGCTGAGGTGGCACGACTCAAAATGAGAAGAAACAGCTATAAACATCAAAACTTGGAATGTATGAAGTGTGAATCTAGGAAAATTGGAAGTTGTCAAAAATGAGATGGAACACATAAACATCGGTATCCTGGGCATTAGTGAGCTGAAAAGGACTGGTATTGACCATTTTGAATCTGACAATCATATGGTCTACTATGCTGGGAATGACAAATTAAAGAATGGCATGGCATTCATCGTCAAAAAGAACATTTCAAGATCTATCTTGACACAACGCTGTCATTGATAGGATAATATCCATAGGCCTACAAGAAAGACGAGTTAATATGACTATTATTCAAATTTATGCATGAACCACTAATGCCAAAGATGAGGAAATTGAAGATTCTTACCAACTTTTACAGTCTGAAATTGATCAAACATGCAATCAAGATGCATTCGTAATTGCTGGTGATTGGAATGCGAAAGTTGGAAACAAAGAAGTATCAGTTGTTGGACAATGTGGCCTTGGTGATAGAAATGATGCCGGAGATTGTATAATAGAATTTTGCAAGACCAATGACTTCTTCATTGGAAATACCTTTTTTCAACGACATAAATGACGACTATCACTGGATGCAAAACACAGGAATAAAATCCACTACATCTGTAGGAAGACACGATGGAGAAGCTCAATATCATCAGTCAGAACAAGGCCAGGGGCCAGCTCCAGAACAGACCATCAAATGCTCATATGCAAGTTCAAGTCGAAGCTGAAGAAATTAAAACAAGTCCACGAGAACCAAAATACAAACTTTAGTGTATACCACCTGAATTTGGAGACCATCTCAAGAATAGATTTGACGCATTGAACACTAACGACAGAAGACAAGATGAGTTGTGGGATGACATCGAGGACATTATACACAAAGAAAACAAAACTTCATTTAAAAGACAGGAAAGAAAAAGAGACCAAAATGGATGTCAGAAGAGACTCTGAAACTTGCTCATGAAGGTAGAGAAGCTAAAACGATTGGAGGAAATGATGCTGTAAAAGAGCTAAAGAGAAGATTTCAAACGGCAGCTCGAGAAGATAAAGTATTATAAGGAAGTGTGCAAAGACTTGGAGTTAGAAAACCAAAAGGGAAGAACACGCTTGGCATTTCTCAAGCTGAAAGCACTGAAGAAAAAAGTCAAGCCTTAAGTTGCAATATTGAAGAATTCTATGAGCAAAATACTGAACGACACAGGAAGCATCAAAAAAAGTTGGAAGGAATACACAGAGCAACTGTAACAAAAAAAATTGGTCGACGTTCAACCATTTCAGGAGGTAGCATATGATCAAGATCAATGGTATTGAAGGAAGAAGTCCAAGATGCACTGAAGGCATTGTCAAAAATCAAAGCTCCAGGAATTGACGGAATACCAATTTAGATGTTTTAACAAACAGATGCAGCGCTGGAAATGTTCACTCATTTATGTCAAGAAATTTGGAAAACAGCTACCTGGCCAGCCGACTGGAAGAGATCCATATTTGTGCCCATCCCAGAGAAAGGTGATCCAGCAGAATGGGGAAATTATCAGACAATATCATTAACATCACATGCAAGTAAATTTTGCTGAAGATCATTCAAAAGCGGTTTCAGCAGTACATCAACAGGGAACTGCCAGAAATTCAAGCCGGATTCAGAAGAGGATGTGGACCAAGGGATATCTTTGCTGATGTCTGATGGATCTTGGCTGAAAGCAGAGAATACCAGAAAGATGTTTGCCTGTGTTTTACTGACTATGCAAAGGCATTCAACTGTGTAGATCATAACAAATTATGGATAACAATGCAAAGAATGGGAATTCCAGAACACTTAATTGTGCTCATGGGGAACCTGTACATAGACCAAGAGGCAGACGTTCTAACAGAAAAAGTGTATACACCATGGTTTAAAATTAGAAAAAGTGTGCATCAGTGTTGCATCCTTTCACCATACTTATTCAATCTGTATGCTGAGCAAATAATCCAAGAAGATGGACTATATAAGAAGAATTTAGCATCAGGATTGGAAGAAGACTCTTTAACAACCTGTGACATGCCGATGACACAACCTTGCTTGTTGAAAGTGAAGAGGACTTGAAGCACTTACTGATGAAGATCAAAGACTACAGCCTTCAGTATGGATTATACCTCAACATAAAGAAAACAAAAATCCTCACAACTGGAACAATAAGCAACATCATGAGAAACGGAAAATATTGAAGTCATCAAGGATTTCATTTTACTTGGATCCACAATCAATGCCCGTAGAAGCAGCAGTCGGAAAATCAAACAACATTTTGCAATGGACAAATCTGCAACAAAAGACCTCTTTAGAGTGTAGACAAGCAAAGATGTCACTTTGAAGACTAAGGTGTAGCTGACTCAAGGCATGATATTTTCAGTTACCTCATATGCATATGAAAGCTGGACAATGAATAAGGGAGACCAAAGAATTGACATCTTTGATTTATGGTGTTGGTGAAGAATACTGAATATACCAACTCACAGTGACCAAATGAACAACAGAACAAAGCACTATCCAGTCTTTCACCATCCTCACAATTGTTGCTATGCTTGAGCCCATTGTTGCAGCCGCTGTGTCAATCCATCTCATTGAGCGTCTTCCTGTTTTTCACTGACCCTCTACTTTACCAAGCATGATGTCCTTCTCCAGGGACTAGTCCCTCCTGATAACATGTCCAAAGTAAGCAAGACGAAGTCTCACTATCATTGCTTCTAAGGAGCATTCTGGCTGCCCTTCTTTCAAGACAGATTCGTTCATTCTTCTGGCAGTTCATGGTATATTCAATATTCTTTGCCAACACCATAATTCAAAGGCATCAATTCTTTGATCTTGCTTATTCATTGTCCAGCTTTCCCATGCATATAGGTGACTGAAAATACCATGGCTTGGGCCAGGTTCACCTTAGACCTCAAGGTGACATCTTTGCTTTTTAACACTTTAAAGAGATCTTTTGCAGCAGATGTGCCCAATGCAATGCATCATTTGATTTCTTGACTCCTGCTTTCATGGGTATTGATTGTGGATCCAAGTAAAATGAAATCCTTGACAACTTCAGTCTTTTCTCCATTCATCATGATTGTTTATCATATTGTTCCAGTTGTGAGGATTTTTGTTTTCTTCATGTTAAGGCGTAATCCATACTGCAGGCTGTAGTCTTTGATCTTCATCAGTAAGTGCTTCAAGTCCTCTTCAATTTCAGCAAGCAAGGTTGTGTCATCTGCATATTGTAGGTTATTAATGAGTTTTCTTCCAATCCTGATGTCACATTGTTCTTCATATAGTCCAGCTTCTCAGATTATTTGCTCAGTCTATAGATTGAATAAGTATGGTGAAAGAGTACAACACTGATGCAGATCTTTCCTGATTTTAAGTCAGGCAGTATCCCTTGTTCTGTTTGAATGACTGCCTCTTGTGAATAATAGACTTAGAAAAGTCACCAATTCTCCTCTTACTTTCATATCTGACATGTATGAGGTTGAAGGAAACACAAACATTTTAACAAATCCTGGGAGCTCTTGTTTCATAATGCAATGTTTCTGACCCATTTGGCCTATAGAATTAGTAGTCTAACCAAAAGCCCAACTTTCTGAACGTAGTTCTGCTGGTTGTTTAGCTTTGACCACTGTGTTATGGACTGAAGTGTGTTCCCCAAAATATGTGTTGAATTCCTGGCCCTTGTACCTGTGGAGGTAATCTTGTTTGCAAAGAATCGTTTTCTTTTGTTATATTAATGAGGTCATGCCAGCGCAGAGTGGATCCTAAATCTAATCACTTCTGAGTCATAAAATGAACAGAATAGACACAGAGACACACACAGGGGAAGACAGAAGCCAAGGAACACCAAGGAATGCCAACGATCACCAACAGACACCAGAAACTAGAGAAAAGCTCACAGAAGGAATAGACACAGCTGAGAGTCTGATTTGGACTTTTAGCCTCCAGAGCTATGAGAAAGTAAATTTCTGCTTGTTAAAGTCACTCATTTGTGGTATTTCTGTTATGGCAGCACTAGGTAATGACATACCCCTTTAACTTATTGATGACCCAGTTTTTCACTTGCTAAGGGGAATAATCTTTCCATATCTTACATAGATATTGTAAAGTCAAATATGGGATAGTACATGAGAAAGTGGTCTGCAGCACAAATACAACTTTAAGTTAGTTGTCTATTTTCTATGCTTTGTAATATCACCCATTCTTCGTGGTTACTTAATAAACAGAATTCTAAGAAGTGGTTCTTCCTGCTACTTGAGCATGCCTATGCATTTTATTTGAAAAATCAGGACAGGGTAGAAAGGGCAGTAGTTGAATTGGTCTCCTTCTTACAGATGAACGCTTATAGGGCTCTCAACTCTCCAGAGGAATATAGCAGGGGTGCAAACTCCACCCTTAACGGCTGTTTCTCCAAGGTAGCAGCACTACTGGCAACATATATGTCTTGACAAGCAGAACTGGAGGCATGAATGTGAAGGTTTTTCTTTTTCTTTTTGCACAGATCTTTGCAGCCCTGTGAGTGGTGTTCCTTTTCTCACACAGCACTCTAAAAGAGCCCTTGAGTATTCAAGAGTGTGCCCTCATAAACTCACCAGGGCCAGCCAACTTTATCAACTTTATCAGCCACACTCTGGTCACAGTTAGGTAAACTTGACTTAGTAATTTGGACCAGACAAATGAAACTGGGGAAGACATGCTGTTTTCCTCTGGTCTTCAGTTTTCATAGGGCCACTTGCCATGGGACACCCAAATCTGCTAAACTTCCTACTTCTAAATTGACTTTGTTTACTTGCTGCAACCTTGTCTTGCCAATGGTTTGTATCAGGGAAGAGAGTATGAGAGGGTAAAAAAAAAAAAAAAGAAAAAAAAAAAAGGAAGAGCTAAGGAATAAGGCCAAGGAGTATGAAGGAAAGAGGTGGTACACCATAAAAGAGAGTTTGGATACAGAGAGGCAAATAGGCCACTTGCCTAATAGCAGAGTGCAAGAGTCTTTTTATTAGAGAATATGCTAATGGATGAACTGGGCAACTCTTTGCTGTAGGTACAACTTGTAATCCAGGATGTCATGGCTTCTGGGGTGTGCTGTCCTCCAGTCACCCAGCTGCTTTGAGGGTTGGCTGCTGATGCTCACAACTATGTGCTTCTCAGTGAATTACTCTTGGCCAAAGGAAGCTGCCTCATCCAAGATTGTGCCTTCCCCAGGGGGACCTACAGCCCACAAAGTCTCGGCCTCCTTGTTTTGATTTAGGGCATCTCTGAAGTGCCATCCCAGCTTCAGCACTCCCTGAAGCTGCTTAACTTTTCCCCCTGCCAAGTTCTACTTCTCTTGTTTCTTCACAAACTTTATTTCTGGGAGAGTGTGCACAAGCTCACACATACACCCGTATACACACAATCTCAGAATCTATTTTCCTGAAAACATAGCCCATAACAGTTGGTCTAGGAAGCAGCTCCTAAAAATGGGGTTTTGGAGGTGGATCATCTGCTGGCAGACTGGCAACAAGGACCACGTTTTTGTGGCAGGTGGAGTATGGAGAGCCCCAGTCATGCTGCAGTTGTGCAATTGTTACAATGTTTACTGGTGTAAAAATGGAAGGAAATGGTGGAAGAAGATGGTACTGGTGGGTGCAATAACTCAGGCCTTTGAGAGGTGCCAGGGTAGTAGTAATTATAAGTCGATGTGACTGGATCACTGTTGCTGGGACAACTGGTGCCTTAGACAAAGGCTGAGTGCTTAGTCACCAATAAAGGCTACGTGTGACATCTAGAGAGCCCCAGAGACAGAAAAGCCTGAGGATCAGGCCTAGGACTTAGTTGTAAGAGTATCAGAGCTCCGGCGATCAAGAGCTCTGATTGGGAAGGAATGGGACCCTGAGAAATGGGATAGTGAGATCTACACTTGAACATCTTAAATTCCCAGAGTCCCTTGAACCTTCTGGGCCTGAAGAAGTGGCCCACTAAACTCTGTTAAAAGCTAGCACTTTCTATTTGCTTGAAGACAATTTAGAAGCATCTACCCTTCAAGACAACACATGCACCTCTCAGGATTTAACCCCACCTCCAGTCCTGCCTATCAGACCAATAACTAAGGTCAGTTCTCAACATAATCTAACCAATGAAGTGCTGGATCTGTTAAGAGAAGAAAAGCACTATGCTCCAAAGGATCTAACCAACCTTTACTAGCAAGAGCCAGGAGAGTTTATATGGGAGTGGGTCTTAAGGGTACTGGATCAAGAAGGGTGGAACATAAAGCTGGATAAAGGAAATTTTGTTGATATGGGGGCACACTGCAGTATTTAATGCCTTATCAAGGACTCTGTGACTATGGAATCCCAGGAGACTGTGATAACACCCTTAGAATGGTCTGTGGAGGCTGGTATAAAATGGTGATTAACACTAAATTAATTAAAAATACCAGATTTGTCATGAAAGACAGTGGAAGAAGGAATCAAAAGCCTCAGTGAAGGTGGCATGCTATGTGTTATGGATTGAATTTTGTCCCCCCAAAATGTATGTCAACTTGGCTAAGCCATGACTCCCAGTATTGTTTGATAGTCCTCCATTTTGTGATCTGATGTGATTAGCCTATATGTTGTAAATCCTAACCTCTATGATATTAATGAGGCAGGACTCAATCTACAGGATTAGGTTGTATCTTGAGTAATCTCTTTTGAGATATAAAAGAGACAATAGAGCAGAGAGGAGAGGGACCTCATGCCACCAAGAAAGAACCACTGGGAGCAGAGCATGTCCTTTGGAGCTGGGGTCCCTGTGCTGAGAAGCTCCTAGACCAGGGGAAGATTGATGACAAGGACATTCCCCCAGAACTGACAGAGACAGAAAAAGCCTTCCCCAGGAGCTGGCACCCTGAATTTGTACTTCCAGCCACCTAGACTGTGAGAGAATAAATTTCTGTTTGTTAAAGCCATTCACTTGTGGTATTTCTGTTATAGCAGCACTAAGACTAGATAACTAAGACACTATGTAAGGCTAGAAAAATTTCCAGCCACCTATTTTCCACAAGGCCAGGAGAACATGCTGTTCACCGAAGCAATAAGAAATGAACTGGTAAGAAAGGCACCAGCATCACTAAGAAATTCTGGAATGACTGTCCTCTGTAGGCCAGGGACAATGGTAGGAGGTGCAATTAGGTAAGTGGGCTTCCATAGCAATGGGGATGACATGATCCCTAAATAATAGAAGCCAAGTGGTGGCACTTAGCCATCAGAGGCAAAGTGGAGACAGTTATCATAATTAGCAGCAAAGTCAGAGTGGCAGCCAGGGGGCCTGACTCACAGGGAGCTACAGAGATAGTAAATAGAACATGGTATCCCTAGGGACAAGATAGATGAGCAGCCAACAAGGGCGTTGCTCAATATATACAATAAACAGAAACCAAGTAGGGCAGGCACGTGAATAAAAATTACAATCCTTTGCCCAATTTCCATACCTGAGCCAGTGTTCAGACCTGGGACCTACTGCCTGGAGTAGAGGAAGAGTCTTCAGAAGAAAGGACCATGCAACACTGTGGCAAGTGTACAGACTAATCATTGCCCTTTTCTAAAGGTATCTATGGCCGTTTACTTGGGGAATTGTTCCCTGGGGAAAAGTGACTATTCAGATATTTTGAGGATTGGACACAAGTTCCAAGTTGACATCAAGACCTGGGGGCCCAAAGTTAGAGGGGGAATATATGAGAGACTGGTAATAAATGGAATTCTGTCCTAACCTGGACTCACAGAGTCCATCATCCATCTAGAGTCATTTTCCCTGTATCTGAATGTATTATCATAATGGAATATTTGGTAGTTGGTAGCTGGAGTAAACTCCACTTTATTCCTTGACCTGTAGGTAAGAGGTATTGTAGTGGGGAAGCCCTCTGAAACCTCACCTTTCCCCTAGCCAAGAGAAAATAAAAAACAATACCACATTCTGGAAGGGGGAAGATTATTGCCATCCTTAAAGACCTCAAGGATAAAGGGATGGTGATCCCTATTATATCCCAATGTAATCCATCAGCCCGGCTCCTATAAAAACCAGACAGATCTTTCAGAATGACAATGTCCAATCACAAACTAAGCCAAGTAGTAGCACCAATTACAGCTAGTGTGTTGGATATGATATCTTTGCTAGAGCAATTTAATATGGCCTCAGGCATAGTATGCAGCCCTTAATCAGGCAAATACTTTCTTTCCCATTGCACATTAGAAAGGAGGACTAGAAAAAATTCACATTCAAATGGGACGCACAAGGGTATACATTTATAGTATTGCCCTAGGGCTATGTTTACTCCCTCACTCTGTCATATTTTAGGTTGAAGGGACCTGGACAATCTGGGCATTCCTCAGAACATCACATTGGGCCACTATATTAATGACATCATGCTAATCACACCAGATGAACAAGAAGTAGCAAATATGCTAAAAGCATTGGTGGCATACCTGTGCTCCACAGGGTGAGAGATAAACCTAATGAAGATTCAGAGCCTGCCACAACAGTAAAGCTTTTGAGGGTTTGGTGGTCTGGAGCATGATGGGCTATTCCTTCCAAAGTGAAGGACAAAAATTATTGCATCTTGCACCTCCCACCACTAAGAAGGGAGCACAATGCCTGGTGGGCCTCATCAGGTTTTGAAAACAACACATTCCGCATCTAAAAATACTGCACTGCCACACTTGGGAATATTACTCTCCCACTGTGTCTTAGTCTGGGTTCTCTAGAGAAGCAAAACCTGTAAAGTGTATAAACATATATAAAGAGAGATTTATATCAAGGAAATGGCTCACGTGGTTGTAGAGACTGGAAAGCCCCAAGTCCATGGGTCAGACTGGAGGTTCCTCCTGGCTAACATAGGTGTAGGGGCTGGTGAACCCAAGATTGGCAGGTCAGACAGCAAGCCTCTGCTTCACAGCCTGCAGAGACTGACAAATTGCAAGATCAGCAGATAAGACAGCAGGTAAGCTGCTAGCTCAAGTCCCAAGAACCAGAGGTTAGATGAACAGGAGCCACCTGCAGGATCCAGAGCAAGCGAAAGCCCATGAGCCTTGCCAGAAAGTCTACCTATGTTGGATGAAGGCCATACCCCTAAGGAAACTCCCTTTCAAATAAGTGGCTGCTCACAGCAGATCCCATCATGGAGGTAATCACATTATATCAGATGTCACCACAGAGATGATTACATCATTATACAACTGCCAAACTACGTCATAACTGCCAAACCACTGAGAATCATGGCCCAGCCAAGTCAACACACAACCTTAACAATCACACACTGGCTGCCAACTCTGAGTCGTACCTAGAGTGAGAAAGAGCTCTATAGCTGGTCCAGGCTGAGCTTCAAGCAGCATGGATACTTGGGTCATATGCTCCAACAGACCCTATGCAGTTAAAGGTATCTGCAGTGTCAAAAGATGTCAAGTGGAAAATTGATAAATTTGTGAAGGTTTTGTTGTGTATATTTTCACCACAATTAAAAAAAAAAAAAAAAAGATGCCCCATGGAGTTATGGAAAGCCCCAACAGGAGAATCACCATATATAGATCCTTAGGGTTCTGGAGCAAAGCCATGCCATCTGCATCAGAGACTTCTATGTTCAAAAAATAACTCCCGGAATGTTTCTGGACTCTAGCAGAGATGGAGCAAAAGATGATGAGACATCAAGTGATCATGCAGCCAAAACTGCCTATTATGGGCTGGGCTGTGTCAGACCCACCAAGTCACAAGGTCTGAAGAAATAAGCAGCAATAGATTGTGAGATGGAAGCAGTATATCTGAGGTTGGGCACAAGCAGGCTCAGAGGGCATAAGAAAGCTGCATGTGTAGATGGCCCATATTTTCAAACTTCATTGAACTGTTTTTGTACCAGTGCCTCTCTCTCACCTCATCCTGTGGCTTCATGGGATTTGGAGAGTTCATTATGGCCAGCTAATGGAGGAGAGAAAAGGCCAAGTATGGTTCACGGATGGGTCAGGTTGGTATGTGGGTGCAGGTAAAAAAAAAACTGTAGCTTCATTACAGCCTTGAACAACCGTGTCCAGTTGAGCTGTGGAAAAATTCTCTCGATGGGAATTTCTTTGGGCAGTGCACCTCATTATCCATTGTGTGTGGGTAGGGGGGAGCAGATTTACCCAAATTTATGGACTAATGGGCATTGGCATATAGTTTATCTGCTTTGTCAGGCTCTTGAAAGGAGAAAGATTGGGAATAAAGGCGACTGCGGAAGAGGCACGTGGTTGGACCTGTAGGAATGGGCACGGAGTGTGAACATCTTCGTATCACGTGTTAACGCACACCAGAGAGCATCTACTGTGAAAGAGGCACATAATAACCAAGCAAACATAATGACTTCACTAGTTGTCATTAGTCAGCCTCTATATTCGACCCTCACAGTGCTGACACAATGGGCACATGAGCAGAGTAGTCCTGGTGGCAAGGAAGGAAGCAAGGCACACACTGACAAAGGCTGACCTACCTACTTCCACTGCTAAATGTCCAACCTGCCAGCAACAGAGACCAACGCTGAGCCTCCAGTACAGCAGCATCCCTCGAGCAGACCAACCTACCACTTGGTGGAAAGTGGCCAGTGACTCATCATGGAATGGACACATAATGGGATATGGATTTGCCTTTCCTGCCTACAGTGCTAAAGCCAGCATAACTCTCTGATGATTTATAGAGCACTGATCTACCAACATGGAATTCTGCAAAATATTACATCAGACCCAGAGACCTACTTTTCAACAAAGGAGTTCTGGCAGTGGGCACATGAGCATGGGATCCACTGGCCCTCTCATATACTCTACCACCCAGGAGGTGATGGTCTGAGAAAGTGATTGAATGCTGGTCTGAGAAGGTGATTGAATGACCTTTTGAAGGCACAACTGAGGCATCAGCTTCGAGATATCTTGTGAGGATGGGGTGCCATTCTCCAGGACTCAATAGACTCTTAGAATCAATGACCATTATGTAGTGCTGTGTTCCTAACAGACAGAACACATAGGGCTGGGAAACATAGTGAAGAAGTAGGAGTGGCCCCATTTTCTTCATTTCCAGTGACTCACTTCGGGAGCATATGCTTCTTTTCCCTGCAACTCCAGGTGAGCCTAGAGGCCCTGGTTTCTCAAGGTGGAACACTTCCACCAGGGAACATGGCAAGAGTCCATTTAAACTTTAAGTTATGGCTACTGCTTGGCCAATGTGGGCTCCTTGTGCTAAGAGACAAGCAGCCAAAGTAAGGAGTCACCATATTAGCTAGGGTACTTGACCCTTATCATTAGGAGGACGTAGGGCTACTGTCACATCATGGGGTCAGACAGGAATATGTTTGGCTCCCAGGGAGATCCAGGAGGGGTCTTGTAGTACTCCTCTGCCCAATTCTGATGGCAAATGGAAAAGTTCATCAGCCATAGCTTGAGAAGGGCATGGTTACCACAGATTCAGACTTCTCATGGATGAGATTCTGGATCACCCACCAGGTCAGTCACCACCCAGACCAGCAGGAGTACTATTTAAGAGTGGGGATGTCTAAAATGGGTTGTACAGGAGGGAGATGGTGATTATATGTTGTGGTGTTGACAGAGGCATCACTACTAGAGCGTGCGGCGGGGGGGGTGGTACGCAGACTGCACCCCTGATACTGTCAGGAGGGTGACACCAAAATGACCCCAGGGTCCACGGCAGAGGAGGGGCTGCCAAGGCAGTGGAGTCACTAGGGTCAGTTTCAGGTCGGTTTCACAGCGCCTGTCATTGGGTGGACAGGAGTGGGGGGCATTCCCCAGCTGGCCCTGCTCATGGGGAGTGACATCCTAGGTTACTGCACTGGCTGAAACCAAGCCTGGTGATGACACTGGCCTTGAGACCAGCTGCAGTAGCAGGAGCTGTAGTTGTTCCACTAACTTGCTTTTTGTTCAGAAAGAGAGATCGTCCAGAATTCTATAGCAGTTTTCCGAGATAGAGTAAACTTATCCTAGAAGAAAGTGAGTAGCATAGGCGTAGATGCTGTGGTGAACTACCCTGATCCTCCTTTAGGACCTAAGCACTCATTTTTCCAGCTGAGAGTCTTAGCTGTTGAAGGTTACAGCTTCATCCCTCTGAGGGAATTGACCCCAGTGGAAGGAAGCTGCCTCACCCAAGGTTAGGCCCTCTTGTGTGCGACACATCCCATGACCCGTTGATGCAGGAGAACAAAGGCTCAGCCTCCTTGCCTTGATATGAGACATCTCTGAAGGGCCAACCCAATTTCAGAGTTCCCTGAGGCCCATCACAGTAAACGTCTCTCTCTGCTCAATCTTGCTTCTTTCACTTACTCTCATTTTCTATTGGCAAGGGTGTTCCTCAATAAACTTCCTGCATGCCAATCTCCATCTCAGCAATGATTTCCCAGGGAATCCAACCTGCAACACAGGCATATTACTTTCTCTATCATTTTTTCACCCTATTATGTTTTCTTTATCTTGAAAAAGAAAATATGGCTATCACCTTGCATGCTGCCCATGGCACCACTGAGTGATCTTTATTTTTACTTCCCTATTTCTCTTATTCATAGGGTCATCATATATCCTGGTTTGCAGGGGACAGTCCCACTTCACTCCTGCTAATCTGGTTACCCATCTAGCCAGTATCCCCTTTCATTTTCAATAGGGTTATGATTAAGATGATAAATTATGTGGTCATTCTACAAATTCATCTCTTCTTCATCACATGCATATTCTTTCACTTACTACATTTTACTAAGTGCTGGGAATACAGAACTGAGTAAAATATTCTAGTCATCTGAGTCTATGCTCCAAATTCCTATTGAAATTGCCAAAAGAATATTACAATAAAAAATATATTATTACTGGAAACTAGAGAAAGGTGCCATTCTCATACAATAAACTTACAGGAACTTCTCTAGGATATATTACAGGTGAGACTGGACTGAGAGAGGGTCTGCCTAGACAGGTGTTTCCTTTGCATTCATTTCATGCATTTTCTACAGAGGAAAAGCCATCTAGGGACTAGTAGAAGTCACCCTACCAGCACTCCCTACCTCAGAGCAGCCGGGACTGGAGATGAGGGTGGGGGAGCTCTTAGTCCTACCTGTGCCTCAGGGCCATGTACTGGGCATGGTGAGATTCTCAGGGTGAGGGGATTGCTCCGGCACTCATCACATTCATCTGTTCAGGGACAGCCTAAACACGGTGTGGGCATTGCAGAGGTTAGTCCTACCAAGGTCAGAACCCATTGCTGTTGAATTAATTCTGACTCATGGTGACCCCACGTGTTACAGAGTAGAAATACTCCATAGTGTTTTCTTGGCTACAATCTTTATGGAAGCAGGTCTCCAGGCCTTTCTTCCATAGTACTGCTGGGTGGGTTTGAACTGCCAATCTTTCAGTTAGTAGTCAAGTGCAAACTGGTTGCACAAAACCAAATCCATTGCCATCAAGTTGATTCTGACTCATGTGTCACCATGTGTTAGAACTGCTCAGTAGGGTTTTCTTGGCTGTAATCCTTATGGAAGAAGATTGGCACTAGTGGGTGGGTTTGAACCACCAACCTTTAGGGTAGCAGTTAAGCACAAACCATTTGCACCACCCATAGACCTAGTCTGAGGGCAGAAGAGACCCAAAATAAAAGGTCACTGCCCCAGTTAACACTGGGTTGTCATAACAAATATGAAATAAAACTCTCAGGCATAAAGATGAGGCTGTTTAGTATAGCTGCCTCTACCTGTGGCTGCCTTCCTAATCTCCATAGACCATTGGAGCTTAAATCTAGAAATGTAAAATGTACAGTAACTCAAAAAATTCTAGATGTTTTCCTTCTTTCTTTATTGAGGGCTGGAGGATCTAAAAAAGAAATCACACTAGATGCCATCTCAAGTCCCATTACCTGAAAACCTGATAAAAGTAGCTAAAATGTATCATTACCACATTTTATAGATGAAGAAACTGAGCACAGAGATGTTAAGTAGCTTGCCCTGGATACTCAAATTGACTCTGCTCTGTAGGAAGCGCAAACACTGGATATGCAAAGTCCTTAGACCCATAAAGAGAGTTGATAGTGTAATAGGAAGAGAGCAATCTGGTGAAGCAGCGTAGAATTACTACCCTTTTAAATGACTAATTTGTCATCTCAATCAAAATAGATAAAACGTGGGTAGCTAACATTTAATTGTAACATTTTGTAAAACGATTCTAAACAATTCTTGGGAATTATTACCAAAGAGAACTGGAATGGAAGCAGTCATATTGTTGTACAAAAAGGATAATATCCACATATCATTTTCCAAAAAATTACTCAGAGAGGTACTTTAGTCAACTGATAATTGTATCTAAATAAAGAACTAAATAATGAATAAAAAAACAAACAAACAAACAAAAAACCTGTTGCCGTCAAGTCGATTCCGACTCATAGCGACCCTACAGGACAGAGTAGAACTGCCCCATACAGTTTCCAAGGAGCACCTTGTGGATTCGAACTGCCGACCTTTTTGGTTAGAAGCCATAGCTCTTAACCACTATGCGCTTTTTTGAAAAAAAAAATGATTACAAGCCCATGTCGAAGTTTTATATCCAACTTGCCATGAAGGAAGAGGCTCCTGAGCTACCCACTTAGAATGTTTTTCTCTTGGAAGAGAAGTTTATAGAAAAAAGAAGAAGGTGGTTGTTATGAATTGAATTGTGTACCCCCAAAATGTATAATGAAGTCCTAAACCCTGGTACCTGTGAACTTGACCTTGTTTAGAAATAAAGTCTTTGAAGATGTTATCAGTTAAGATGAGGTAGTACTGGAGTAGGGTGGATCCTAATCCAGTCTGAGTGGGATCCTTATAAAAGAGGAAAAGAGATAAACAGACAGAGAAAGATGCATTTACAAGCCAAGGAATGCCTGGGGTTACCAGAAGCCCACAGAGACAAGTTAGGTTCTTCCCCTAGAGACTTCAGAGGGAGCATGGCCCGGCTGACACGTTACTTTGAACTTCTAGCCTCCAGAACTGTGAAACAATAAATTTCTATAGTTTAAAGCCACCACTTTATGGTACAGTGTTACAACATCCCAAGGTAACTAATACAGCAGTACAATAAAAGGATGTTAGTTAATATTAGGCTTCTCTCAAGACTGACAACTTCTCCTTAATCTCTAAAAATCTATCAGAAAATCACTCAAGAATGCTTATTATTTCTCAGAAAGTTGTAAATTACATCACATACATAGAGAAAATTCTGTCCCAGACCAGATTTGGGGAAATTTTCTTTCTTACCATGTTATAAAAGATTTGGTGATATGATTAAGTTGGCTCACTCTATGGAGAAAACAAAATCTGAACCACTCTCTTAGACCATTTTACAAATTAAACTTAAGATAAATTAAGTACATGAATATGAAAGATAAATCTATAATAAAAACATAGAGGAATTTTTTGTGATCTTGAGGGCAGAAAGACTTCTTTAAAAAGACCCAAAAGCACAAAAATGGAACAAATTGACTATATAAAAATTATTTCTAATCAAGAAAGGGCAACACTGATAGTTATGGACAAATTATATTAAGAAATAATACTTGTAACATCTAAAACCAACTATGGATTAATATCTAAACATACAAGGTACTCCTGAAAATCATCCACATCAACAACAGCACAAAAGAAGCAGCACAACAACAGCAACAAAAACAACAACATCAAAGCCTGGAAACTTAGTGGAAAAATGAGTGATGTTATGAATAAATGGTTCACTGGAGGGGGGACCCAAATGGCTAAAATGTATCTGAAGATATGCTCAACCTCACTAGCCATCAAAGAAATGCAAATTAGAATAACAATGAGATATAACTTTATATCTATACGATTGGCAAAAATCAGAAAGTCAGGTCATTAGTGTACTGTTGATGGGCGTGTAAGCTGGAATAGTGTTGAGAAATAAAAATGAAACAAAACAAAAAATTCAAATATTCAACAGTGGAAATGAGAAAAATTATTTCGATACAGAAAATTAAAATTATAGCAGAAAACCAGGTACAGCTCTATGGTAGTACATTTTAAAATACCAATAATACAGATAATTTTCTATGAAAATAAAAATTAACCAAATACACTCAAAAAGAGATGGAAAACCTGAATATAAATCAATAACCATCAAATAAATTAGATAATTTTTTAAAGGCAAGTTCTGTTAATTTCAAGAAAATATAGATCCTATGCTATTTAAAAAGAATAAAGATCATTTTTATATAGCTTGTATAACACTGATACCAAAACCTGATATGTCAGTTAGGGTTTGGGGCAAGAAATAGAAACTTCTCTAAACAATGTAAGCAGAAAAGAATTCAGTAAAGAAAATTTGGAGTTTGCAAAATTGTTGGAAGAGTTGGAGAAGTAGACTGTAAGCAGGGCCTTCAGGAATGACCCACAGAACACCAAAGAAGTTAGCCTGCAGGACAGGATGGCACAGGAGAGTGGGTGGGAATAAATGATGGCTGTCAAGAGATCAAATACATCAAACACCTGCAAAGATGCAATGAACAAGAGAAAACTGTAGGTCATTCTCCATCTTCACTCCTGGAACAAAAGTTCCACAATTTGGTGTTGTTTACTATGATGCCCCCAGAAAGGTAGATGTTCAATAAATTTGTACTGAATGAATAAATGATTAAATGATTGACCATGTTGGGTTTATTATTGGAATGCAATGATAAGCCAACATTAGTTAATGTTTTAATATAATTCATTACAATAATAGAAAGAGGAAAAAAGCTCTGTAATCATCCTAATAAATGTAAAAAATGTATTTGATCCAATTTAACATCTATTTGTGATCAAACTTCTTAGTAACAAGAATAGAAAAACCATTGTTGTTGTTGTTAGGTGCCGTCCAGTCGGTTCTGACTCATAGCAACCCTATGTACAACAGAACCTAGCACTGCTGGTCCTGCGCCATCCTCATTAATTATTGTTATGCTTGAGCTCATTGTTGCAGCCGCTGTGTCAATCCATCGTGTTCCTCTTTTTCACTGACCCTCTACCAAGCATGCTGTCCTTTTCCAGGGACTAGTCCTTCCTGACAACATGTCCAAAGTATGTGAGATAAAGTCTTGTCATCCTTGCTTCTAAGGAGCATTCTGGCTGTACTTCTTCCAAGACAAAGTTGTTCATTCTTTTGGCAGTCTATGATATATTCAATATTCTTTGCCAACACCATAATTCAAAGGCATCAGCTCTTCTTCAGTTTTATTCATTGTCCAGCTTTCTCCAGCATATGAGGTGATAGGAAACACCATGGCTTGGGTCAGGTGCACTTTAATCCTTAAAGTGACATCTTTGCCTTTTAACACTTCTTCAGGGAGATCTTTTGCAGCACATTTGCCCAATGCAATGCATTGTTTGATTTCTTGACTGCTGCTTCCATGGCTGTTGATTGTGGATCCAGGTAAAATGAAATCCTTGACAGCTTCAATCTTTTCTCCGTTTATCATGATGTTGCTTATTGGTCCAGTTGTGAGGATTTTTGTGTTCTTTATGTTGAGGTGTAATCCATACTGAAGGCTGTGGTCTTTGATCTTCATCAGTAAGTGCTTCAAGTTCTCTCTGCTTTCAGCAAGCAAGGTTGTGTCATCTCTATATCACAGGTTGTTAATGGATCTTCCTCCAATCCTGATGCCCCATTCTTCTTCATATAGTCCAGCTTCTCAGATTATTTGCTCAGCATACAGATTGAATAAGTGTGGTTAAAGGATACAACCCTGATGCACACCTTTTTTTTACTTTAAATCACACTGTATCCTCTTGTTCTGTTGGAACTACTGCCTCTTGGTATAAGTACAGGTACCTCATGAGCACAATTAAGTGTTCTAGAATTGCTATTCTTCGCAATTTATCCATAATTTGTTATGATCCACACAGACGAATGCCTTTGCAAAGTCAATAAAACACAGGTAAACATCTTTCTGGTATTTTCTGCTTTCAGCCTGATACATCTGACATCAGCAATGATATCAATACTTAATTTTTGGTACCAACAGTTAACATAATACGTAATAATGGCACATTATAAAAATACTGATAATATTCAGGTACAAGACAAGGTTTATCTCCAATACTTCTACTATTTGCCTTTGTATTAGAGGTCTTAGCCAATGCAATAAAACACGCAAAATAAACCAAATGTACTTACCGGAAAGAAAGGGGCTAAAATATCAGTATGTAGATAATATGATTATCTGTTTGGGAAGACTTACTGAATTAATTAAAGACACAACGACTAAGAAAAGGTAAGTAAGATGGCACTGCATAATAAATAAACTTAGCTCTATTTTAACAGTCTGCTGAGAACTATAATAGAAAAAAGTATATTTGCAAACTACCTAGAAATAATTTAAACAAAATTTATGATGGCTCTATATGAAAAATACAATAAAGTTTTATTGCAGAACATAAAAGAAAATGAATAAACTGAGGAGCCTGTTGTTTTTCTAGTTTCTAAATTAATCGTAAATTTCCAATTCCAATAAAAATCTCAATGTTTGTTTAAGAAATACATATACAGTGATATTTCACATTTTGGGAGAAATTAAAGATTATTTGATAAATAGTGTTGGTATAACTAACAATTTGGTGAGTGAAGTTTGATTTCCAGCTCATAACATAAACCAAAATAGTTCCAAATGGCATATAGTTAACATAAAAAGAAATACATTCTGAATAAAAGAATAAATTAAGTATTTAAGTGTACCTATAGCTACTATGGAGCCCTGGTGGCTCAGTAGTTAAGCCTTTGGCTGTTAACCAAAAACATGGCAGTTCGAATCCACCAGCTGCTCTTTGGAAACCCTTTGGGGCTGTTCTACTCTATCATACAGGGTTGCTATGAGTCAGAATCAACTTGATGGCAGTGGGTTTGGTTTTTTGGTTTTATAGCTAATATAGTTAAATTAGTCCTCTAAAATTTGGTGCTTATTGTTGAAAGTGGAAACAAGACTGTAATGAACAAATCTGTTTCTTTAGGAAAAAAAAATGTAAAAAGAGAAATCATAAGATAATATAGATAAATATCCAAAAATTATCTTGGGATGGGAAAGATTACCTGAATATGACACAAGAGGAAGGTATTATAAAGGAAAAGAGGGATGGATTTAACTACATACATTTTAAAGATTTTTTGTGGTGGGCTTGATTGGTCACCTACCAATTGCCATTTCCAACTCCTATCTCCAAGGTCGCTCGCCATACAGGATAGAAAGCTAGGCAGTTGCTTTCCTAGCTACCCTTTTGACTATGGATGGTCATGTGGCCCCATGATAGCTAAGGAGAATACAGCTGTTCTGGAAAAGCTTTTACTTTGCTATAAAAAGGGACAGAAGCTGCTGATGCCTCATCCCCCTTGCTTCCTGCCTTGAATGAATGCTATAATATCTTCTATGGCATTGGCCATCTTATCACCATGAGACAGTAAATATGAGATTGAAAACTCAATATGCAAAGGATGATGGGGTGAAGAGTGAAAGAACTAAAGTTGTTTATGGTATCAGTGAGGGCTACATCTAACCTGGGGCCATCTTGTTATCTGAGGTAATCAATGTCTTTATTGATTAAGCCACTGTTAGTTACATTCTGTTACTTATAAATGAAAACATTCTAAACCAAAATATTTCTATATATGAAACACCAAAAAATTACCATCAATAAAAGTAAAGGTGAACAAAAAATTAGGAAAAATATTTGCAATATATATAAGTTAAATTTCAATATCCCTAATAAAGTAAGAACTCACAACTCTCCAAAGATGTATAGTGGTCAAAAAATCTATGGAAAAAATCTCTTATTGGAAATTCATGAAATATAAATAAAATGCAAATAAAAATACCAAAGGACATTTCCAATCTATTAGAAAAGTTTTAATAAGAAAATAACTTGAAAGACTGAGAAGGTTGAGGTGGGGGCAGAAGAGCAATCTCATGTATTGCTGGTGGGAGTGTAAATTAATTTAGTTTTTTACAAGGGCAGTTTGTCAATATGTATAAAGGCTTAAAAACATGCATACACTTTGATTTTGCAATTTGACCTCTAGAAATTTATCTCAAGAAATAATTAACACATATAAAAGTTTGTGAAAAGCTGCATCTACAAAGATGTTCATCACAGTGTTGTTTATGATGGTGAAAAATTAGAAAAAACTTAAATGTCCAAAATAGCATGTTGGTTGGGCAGATTATGGTGTATCTTTTCTGGATGATGAAATACTATGCCAATATTAAGTGGTACTGTAGAAAAATACTTAACGGTATGGAAAATTATACTACATTAAGTGAGCCCAAAAGTAACAAGTCAGTTTATAATCTACGCTCCCATTTACAGCATATAAGAAATACGCATAAAAGATAGGGAGGAAACACATCCAAATATTAACAGTGGTTATTTCTGTTGATGCTGTTGGGGGTGGTTATACATTTCTTTTGTTGTTTGCTTATTCTTTGCACAATGAGCATGCACTGCCTTTGTATAAAAGGTGCGATTTAAAAAGAGCTTCTAGGAGTCTTCAGTCCTGTGGAATAGAAAAATCTGAAACCTTTTCTCTCTCTCCTCCTCCTACCCCCAACCTGCCTTCTCCCACTTCCAGATTTGAAGCCTCTGGGATCTCTCGCCTTTCTGCTTCCCCATCCCCCAGCTTCGTTCAGTGAGGACTCTGGAAAGCGCCCTTCCTGAAGCTCAGCTCTCTGGAGACGTCAACCGTGCAGGGCTGTGTCTCCTGCGGAGAGGAGCTCCCCGCTCTCTCTGTGAACCGCTAATCGACTGGTGTGTGTAACAAGAACCGAAGGACCTTTCCAGAACTCCTCGCGGTTTCCTTCAGTTCTCCGGTTAGTCCCATGACCCCAGCACGTAGGCTGCTAGCCTGCAGCGGCAGTGCAGCGAACCGCGTTCCGGGTGCGACCTGTAACTGTCCCGAGGGAAAGGCTGCGATGAGCACCCCCACGCGGACTCTTAGGAAGTCGCATCCCCAGCCGGGGAAAGGCCCCCGCTCCTCTGTCTTCCGTAACCTCTGACAGCTGCGTCACCGAACAGGTGCCGAAGCACTTTCCCAGATACAGTTCCAAGTTAAAAAAAAAAAAAAAAATTACTAAGCGCCCACTGCGTACATCAGTCCCCGTGCCAGGCCATGGAGCCCCAAAGATATATAAGTCAGGATTCTTGCCTCAAGGAGCCCACAGGCCCGTGGGGAAGAAAACCTTCCCCATAGGAGGCTCACAACGACCCAGTGAGTACAGTAAGCAAGTATCATGCTCATTTTACAAATGCAGATGCTGAAGGGAAACAAACAATTATTGAACACATAGTACGTGCCAGATACTTTCCTCTAAGCTTTCTTTTTTACCCGTAAGGCAAGTGAAATTCTGGAGAATAAACACCCCCATTTTACCAGTAAGGAAACTAAGGCTCAGAGGTGTAATATTAAACTCCAGTAAATGCCAGGCTCTAACCTGGCCCTGCAGCTACCAAAGCGGGTAGTTTCTGCATCATGCTACTCCGCTGAACTTGCCCTGGGTCAGACCTGTAGAAAATGCTCGAATCATATGGGTTTCGCGGAGTTTAGTCCTGCGTCTCTTAAGTGGTGAGGCCAGCTTTGCCCTAAACGCTGCTTAAAGCGCTTCTTACCTTCCTGCCCCTGGGACTGTCCCGACTTGGGTGACCCCAAGCCCCGTGACTTCCTTCGGGTCTGTCCTCTCCTTCAGGGAAACCAAAGTAAGTGGAAGTTGCGTCGCCCCCTCGAGTGTGGGACCGAGTTGCCCAGCTGTGCGAGCAAGCTCTGCTTTCCCAGCCGGCGCAGAAGTTTCCTCCGGCGCCAAGTCCCGCGTGCCCTGGACCCACCTGCCCCGAAATGCTTGTCCAGCTCCCGGGAAAGGGGTATTCCATGAGCCAGAAAAGGAATTCCTAGGCCCTGGGCGTTATTTGAAGAGATCCCGCAGTTAGAAGTTGGGTTTAGATCGTCAAAAATAACTTGAAAACAGGCATTTTACTCAAGTGTCTTTCCCTGATTTTCTTCTTTGCCACCTGAGATGTGTGCTGTGGACGGAGATGATGGCTGTGAGTGTGTGTGTGTGTGTGTGTGTGTGTGTGTGTGTAGGGGGGCAGACTCTTGGTGCCAAATGGAATAAAATTCTGTCTGGTGCCATGTTTACACCTGCCTCCCCCCAAACCCGGGAGGAGGGAAATGGGGAGACGAGTGTGTTATGAAGGAGCAAGCTGGATCTGGAAACCAGGGGGTGTGTTTCTGGGGGCCGGAGAAAAAGGCGACCTGAGGAGGAGTGAGTGAGAGCCTTTTGTCACTCCCCACCCGAGGGCGGTTTCCGTGCGTGCATGCTGGGCAGGGGTGAGCGGCGTGTACGTGTGTGTACTTGCGAAATGTGGCTGCGCCGACCGCGGCGGAGTGTGAGCTCTGCAAAAAATACGAATAATCAACACGTCGCTCACACCTCCGCCACGAGCCGGGAGGGAGCTGGGAGGTCCACCCCGGCTTTCGCCTGCCGACTGGTAGGGGTACCCGGGGCCATTAGAAGAAAGGGGACATCTCAAAGTAGCTCTTCAGGTATGTTTCCCCTGACCTAAGGTGAGAAACTGAAAAGGGAGAGGGCGGAAAGTCACATTTAACTTTTTTTTTTTTTTTTTTTTAGGCCTTATACTGTACGCCATTGTGGTGTGTTAGAAGTTGGAAGAAGAGCGTGGATTTTTGTTCCCTATTTATCTGCTGAGAAGCCACTTATTCTCCCCGATCCTCGTTTTGCTTGTCTGTAAAATGAGGCAAATAAATCCCACTTGAAGTGTTGCTGTCAAGTTTAAGGGTAAGAAACTGTGTGGCAGTGCCTGACACCACAGAAGTGCTCGATAAATGTTCTGCTTCCATTCATTCATACCTTCCTCTTATCCTTACCTTCGTGGGGACCTGCTCCATCCGGCCTCTTATAATGCGGGCCAATTTGCCCTTAAGTCGCTGCGCTTTAAGTTCTGTGGTGACAGAGATGCCCCCGCCTTCTCGCTCGGTCTCCTAGAGGGGAAGGGGCTGCAATCCGCCGATTCCCCTCAACATGGCCCGGGCCCAGGGCTTAGGGCTCAAAGAGCGATGCGCACCTCCACCCACCTGAGAAATCGGATACCCAGATTCGCGTGGAGGCAGCACCACGCACTTGCCTGTCTACAGAGCAGTTGCCCCCCAACACACACTTCTCCCTGGCAACCTCTCCCGCGCTGCCCGCCGGCCCCGCACCGACCGCCGCGCTCAAACGCTGCTGCAGCTTCCTCCAATATTTGTTCTTTTGACCTTTCCAAGGTTCAGGCTTCTTCGCTCGCTCCACTCCCAAAATAAGGGAATGGGAAGGATGGGTATTTCAGAAGGGAAACGTTGAAGGGGACGGGAGGAATGAGACGAGAGAGTAGAGGAAGAAGAAAAAGAGGAGAGAGAGAGACTTTCTTCAGATGTCAAGTATTAGGGTAGAGTGGACTCTGATTCCTTCAGTCCATTTTAAGTCATTGCAGTGACACAAGTGGCCTGGATGTAACACTATGTGTCTATAAAACGTTCTTAGACGCCTCAGTATTTCTGCCGCTGTTCCCGCTCAAATCTCCTTCACTATTTTAAAAACAAAATAAGCGAATCCACTTCTTACCGAATTGCCCTAAGGGATAGGTATTCGGTATCAGTGTTGAGTCCCCATGAGATATTTCTCGTTCACTTATGAATAGAGTAATTCTCCCCCCTCCCTCTCTAGAGAATTCTCATTTACTGGAGCATACAAGTCCAGTTTCTGCAAGAAAGATACCAAAGTTGAAATTTGGAGTGGGAGTTAATAAAGTTGGATATTAAAAAAAAAAAATCATTTCATGAAAAATTGTGAGCTAGATATTCGATAGGACTCTGAGATTGCGAACAAAACCTTTTGTTTCTACCCGGACAAATAAGGAGCAAAGGTTTCTGCAAAAAAGAAAAAAAATCGGAAAGTTCACACCCAAAGAGAGGTTACGGGGACTGCCACTTATTTCATTTACAGAATCTAGACTGGTTGTCCCTGCGGATCGAATTCTCTGGGTACTATGTCGGCTCTGTGCTTCCAGCTTCGTTGATCCAGACGCCACGGGTGCGAGTGTCGTGGTGGGGGTGAGGATGGTGGTGTTAAGGCCAGGTGAGGGTCCTAACACCTGTAAATTCACCTCATGGCCCCATTGAACGAGTAACTGGCCGGGAGAGCAATATCTAAGAACAATTTCCGACCCTCTAAATGGGAGGAGAGACGCGGCGCCCGGGATAAGGGGACCACACGAGACTGGAGAAACGGGCCTTTTAACCAATTAGGGGAAAATGGAATATATCTCACTGAGGTGCAGATGTGAAACTTGGGAAAAAAAAAAAAAAGAAGTTCATTTGGGAAAAGAGTGAACAAAGGAGGGGACAGAGCAAAAGACGGAATGCCACCACCACCACCTCAGTTTTGTGTAAATGGATTGTGAAGAATTTTAATAATTCTCTCTTGGCGTTTTCTCGACCCTGGCAAGGGGCGGAACGGAGCTCGCAGGTAGGAGCCCGGGAGCTGCGCGCGGGCTCCGCTCCCCTGCCGCGCCGGGCTTCCCGGGGCCGCAGGGGCGCCTGCCCGGCCCTCGCGCGGCTCGGGGCGGGTGTGTGTTGCCTGTTCGAAAACGAGGTTTGTTCGGGGGTAGCCGGAGGCAATGGAGATGGGAGCTATCCTCCAGGCACAGCCGGCGCCGCTCACCCCGTCACTAACTAACGCCTCCTCGGTGCGGGTGGCCTACTTTGAGCCCGCCCCCTCCCTAAAACCTACACAAAAATAATTAAACCCAACTCCGGTGGCACTAGCGCTCCTTGCTCTCTGCAGGCTGAAGCTCCGCCTCACGGAGCACGAAGCCGCCGCCTCCTCCCCCCACGCCCGCACTCGCTCAAGAACTTTGTCCCGGCGGAGTGGGAACTTGGGCGCCTTCCGCTAGCCGCCCGGGGCCCCCAGCAGCGCGGCGGCCCTTGTCCCCAAGCGCCCTGCGTGGCCGGAGGGAGCGGTGTGCTTCCTTCCCAGTCCAAGTTCCGGGGCCGCAGCTCCCCAAAACAGCCCTGGTTCCACGGCCCTGAACTTGTCTCTGAGGGACTGGAAGGTGGGGGGGGGGGGGGAACTGGTGGGGGCTCCCGACACGCGCGGCCCTCAGGTTTAGAGGCCGCAGCAGGGAGCCTGGAGAAAGGACCGATTCATTCGCTTCCTGAAGGGCATAATTTGGGTGGCAGCTGTTGCTGGCGAGAAGAGCCGGGCGTCCCCGACCCAGGCTCTGCCCTTTAACCCCAGCCAACACCGGCCAGAGGGGCAGACGGGCCGGGCCAGGATCCACTGCTCCCCGGCGGCCCCTCGGGCTGCGCTCGGCACCGTTCCCGGCCTGCGTCGAGGACTGGCGGATCAGATGTCCCTTGGAAGAAAAGTCACCGGACTCGCTGACACGTTCTGAGGGGCTCCCAGGCTGTTCCACCCTTTCCGCCAAGGAACCTGAGGCCTTTGCTCCTCTGGGTGTTGACGCTAGACAAGAATGGTGGAGTAGGGTAAGGGGAATAACTTGAAGTTTGGAGAGATTTATAAAGAGAAGGCAGGGGTAGAAGACTTCAGGTGGTTAGTTTTTTCAGGAGCCGAAATTATCCATAAAACCTGCATGTAACAGAGAATTGCTGAGTTGAAACAGGGTAGTAAGTTTCATCTCTATAAATTTCTCTTCCACCTTCCCTCTTCTTTCTTAGGACAACTCGTATCTTACTTGGCTTTTTACAACGGCCTCCTTGCCTTTTCCGAGGCCCAATCACCCTGCATTGCTCACCCTGCCCCTTTATGCCCAACAGGACGGACCAAGGCAGAGCCCTGGTGGTCGGTGTGCCAAAGTCAACACAACTCCGAGGCTGGGATTTCACGTTCTCTTCCCCTAAATCAATCATTCCAGCCCCTCCGCTCCAAGTCTGTGCAGAGAAGGACGGCGCAAACACCCCCCCCCCCCCATCGGTTTTCAGTCGAAATCTCCGCAGCAGAGACCTTCGCTTCCTGCAGAGCGTGATGCTGCCCGCGCAAGTTGCGATAGCTGTTTGCACCCGGGATGGAGTGGAGGCGCCGACCCGGCCCTTTCTCAAGAGAGCGGTATTTTCTGAAAGTGTCAGCTCCCTGTCAGCCCAGGCAAACGAGTTGTAAGGCTCTGTGTCCTCTAGCGGCAAACTCTTGCAGTTCATTTGTGAGCGCTCACCCACACCTGAGAGATCTGGTCGGGAGTTAATTCACCCTCAAATTTGAATCCTAAATGGGGGGAAAGTCTCCCGAATGTAATCCAGGCTTTCGCAAAGGCCCTCTCTGTAATGAGGCCGGGAGACTCCCTCGCAGTCGTTCTAACTAGGGAACAGCTGATTGTCTCCTCCACGGCAGATGGTCTTTGAGCACAGATTTGCATTCATTGTCTTCAAATCTGTTTTCGCGCTGGTGTTCTAGATTTCAGCAGCAGATCTATGCACAGATCATAATACAAAAGGAGAAACAAGAAAATAACACCCAGCCAGGAGGATTTTTAATAGGCACCGCGAGCTGCCCGGCGTAGTTAAAAAGGCGTCTACGGTTTCAGCTGTTTGGCGAAGCTGCCGCAGCCTGTAGGCCACCAGCTCGGGGCGAGCACCGCGGCGACCGCGCGCCATTGGCAAAGTTTACGCGACTCCCCCACAGGCCCCCCTCCGAGTCATCTGTCCGGTCCCCCGGGCTTCGGGAACTTGGGGGAAGGAGGGGCGGCACCCGAGAAAACGCTCAGACCGCTCTCTCACTTAACCTGCCCGGATCTGTCAGGAAGCTCTCATCTGCACGGGTGCGACTCCCGCTAGCGTCCGCCTGCCCGCCAGTGCGTATTTTCCTTAGCTCCTGGACCGGTTTCCCCGGCACTGTCTCTTTATTTGAACAGCACTTGAGTCTCTTTCGTTCTCCCCCTACCCACACCCTTTCCACTTTTATTCATGTGTCCTCTCTCTCGACAACTTGCAAATTACACACAAAATCTGAGCGTCACCGTGTAACTCCAGGAGACCTGAGAGAGCTGTTCAGGGAACTGTGTTGCTCTGGGAGAACGTTTGCACGAAACCTAAATACATGTGGCCACACTCTCCGTTTCTTCACTAACACGTCTACTTGCACACAGATTAATCCCCAGGAATGATAAACCTCCCTGCGGGCTACAAAAACCCTACATCTAGAGGCAGGACTAACGGAGACTTCACGCTCCCGCTGCCAGGCGGAGCCGGTGCTTTTCCAGCCCGCAGCGCCCCGCTTCCCCACGTCAGTGCAGGGTTTGGGGGCTCCCATCTGGCGCACGCACACCGGGTCCGGGAAAAGACTCGGCGACCGCAGTTTTCTGTCCCCTTTCACCTCCCGCACTCCCGGCAAGGCCGAGCAAGGAGAGCGCTGCCGGAGATTGTCGGCCCAGCTTGCCCGGCGCGGACCAATCCCGAGCGTCCATGCAAATGAGGCTCCTTATCGGGCCGCGGCTCCGCCTCCAGCGGCCTGGGCGGTAGTCACCCATTCATGGGGCTTGCGCGCGGCTGAATCCCGGCTCCGTGGCGCTCTCAGCCACCGCCTCCTTTCGACTCCGGGTCTTCCCCTTCCTTTTACAACTGATCCTGTTGGGGATTTTTTTTTTTTTTCTAAATTGGAGCGGAGGGGAGGAACAGGGAGGGGGGACCGAGAGGAACGGTAGCGATTAGGCAGCCATCAATCTTCTGCTGTTTCTCCTAGAACAGGTGATGTTTCTAAATTGTGATCAGTTTCTGGATGCAACGCTGCGACTGGAAGGATGCGAGCGACCTAGCGCAGAGGAGCTGAGGCGGCAGATCTGAATTTGCGTAGGCTAAAACACCAACTTTGACTACATCAGTCCGCCACCTCGAACGTGAAGCAAAGGACCGATTATCTTATTTTTTTTTCCAAGACAGACTGAAACTTCAGCACTCGATCCCTTTTCTTGGATTGCTTTGGAGGGAGACGGGTTGGTGGCTGCGTTGGGAACAGTCAGGACTTTTTTGTTGACTCTTATTTTTAAAGTGACAGTAGAGGATCAGACTTTTTAAATGTTTGGGATTCAAGATACTTTAGGAAGAGGACCAGCTCTGAAAGAAAAATCGCTGGGTGCCGAGATGGATTCGGTCAGGTCCTGGGTCCGGAATGTCGGTGTGGTAGATGCCAATGTCGCGGCGCAGAGGTAACGAGAGGGCCTCACAATTTGGGAGCGGGCTCCCAAAGTCTCTTCCTCGTTCTCACTCTCACTCTCTCTCTCTCTGTGCCCCCCTTATCCCCTATCTCTCTCTCTTTCCCATCTGTCGCCCTGACCCCGCCTGCTGGGGCTCGCCCTCGGGCAAGCAGGTCGCTGTAGTCAGGGGAACACTTGCCCGGCAGCGAACACTCGAGCTTCTGCACTGCTTGGGTCGTTTGTGTCTCTAGCCCACTTGTTCCTCATAGACCAGAAAAATAACAAATAACAAACATCCAACTCCTCGCAGCTCAGCCGCTAGTCCTGCGAGTCGGGCCGGGCCGCCCGCAGAGCCAGCATGAGGACCGGAGCGGGGATTCGCGGCCGCGGGTGGAGAGCCGGCTTCCTGGCGATACTGGGTTTCGCCACGCCGCTGGCGAGCGCCTCTCCTCCCGCATCCTGCCGGGCGATTCCTGGAGGCCGGGAGCCCGGCGGCCAGATGGTGGCGGCGGCGGCGGCGAGGGGAGTCGGAGAGGCGGGAGCGGCTGCCGGGGGCTGGGGATGGGGGGTGGGGGCAACAGGATGGGATGGTCCGAGCTCAGTGATCGAACAGTGGGCCAAACACACGGGATGAAGGGGAAGAGAGAGAAGGGGGAAAAATAAAAGACGTAGAATTACTAGTAGAAGGAACTGTAGAAGAGCGGCGAGGAGAAGAGGCCGGTCGCCAGGGAGTCCTAGGAACCACTATCCTCTAGTTTTGCAGGTCTGTGAAGTTGACTTCTTTCTAGAGTCTCTGCATGATGGGATAGAAACACCTTTTCCTGGTGGTCACTCCACAAAGACATTCCGTCCGCCCCCCACCCCATATCACCACTGAGCTGAGATGTGTGGCCTCCATGTCCTTCTCAGTGAGAGGCAATCCCCCTTCCCCAAAGAGATCATGAACTTCTTCCCAGGATGCTGGCCTCCCTTCCACCCTCCTGGCAGTCCACTCCTAAGCCCCGACTTCACACCAAGAAATGACCCCTTTCCCAGACCGGCCACATTTCCAGGTGTCCCGGGTAGAGCGAACCAGCTGCCATTCTTTGAGGAGAGGAAGCAGAAGTCGAATCGTTCGGGGGGACCCGGGCTGAGCCCGGGAAGCTCCTGGACCCCTCGGGCAGACCGCCCACCGCGGTCGCGGCTTTCGCACTCGGTCGGGGGGACTCTCTGGGCTGGAGGCTGAGGGAACTCCGGCAGCTTGGCGCATTTCTTTAGCAGGGCTCCTTAAAGACGCCTCCCCCACCTTCTTTCCCCGGATTAAACAGTTTGCTAAATTGGAACAGGCAGCCAGGGAGACTATTCTAGCCTATTTTAGCAAAAGAGTGAAAGTGCTCCACTCCGGGGCACGCGGCCGCGACACCCCAGTGCCGCGGGACAACACACGCCATCTGCGCGCTCGCCTAGGCCCCGAGTCTCTGGTTAAATGTGATCTGGAGGTCAGTTTGCCCCGGCCGCTGAGGGTCGGCTGGGTGTGTGCACACCCTGGACAAGCTCAAGGGCGCCTCCCAGGTACCCCAACTTTGGTTTCGCTGTCAGCTGGTTTGGCTAGGGCTGCTGGGAGACGCGGCTTGAGCGGGGATCCCCTCCGCCCTAGGCGAGGACGCGCTCTGCCTCTTAATACCATTTTGGCTTCTCCAAGTCCACCAGCTCCGGTTGTGGTGGGGTCCCCTCAGTATCACAACGTCCGCAGTGGACCACCGTGTGTTGTGCTGGTCGCGGGGATACCGCCCTGCCGCTATCCTTGGCGCTACTTTTCGGAAGAGCGAGGGAAGGAGGAGGTGAGGCCTCACCATCTCCGACAGAGCAAGATTTGGGCTCAGTCTGGGCTTCGCGCTCCAGTCGGAGGTTCTTACCCCCGGGTTTTCCAAGTTAGCATGAGGGACCGTTGTGGGCAGTGGCGACTTGCTCTAAGTAAAAGGGTCACTTCAAAAGCAAACTAGGCGCTTATTCCCCTAACGCCGAGGACCATCTCTGCGTCCTGACCTAGCCGGCTGTCCACATGCGAGAGAGAGCAGGGACTGCCCTACGGTACAGACAAGGACCGGCCGCCGTCCCCAGAACCACGCAAAGTTTCTGTCGGCAGCCCCGATCCTTGGGTCTCCACTAAAGGCCCAACATCGAGCGGCCCCGCACTGGGACGCGGGGAGGCTGGACCACCTGGTGGTGGTGAGGGGCGGCAGGAGGGGTCGGCCACCCGACCCCCATGGCCACTGCGACTCCTCTCAGGAGTCCTCGCTCTTAATGAGACTTGGGAAAAGGCCAGAGGGGCCCAGGACTTTGGATCCGGGACGCTGACTCTTGCACATTTGCGACGTTGTGCGTGGGTTGGTAACATCGTGTCTCTCTCTTTCCCGGTGCCTGGTGTCCCCCGTGTCTCTTTCTGCGCAGCGGGGTCGCCCTGTCCCGGGCCCACTTTGAGAAGCAGCCACCCTCCAACTTGAGGAAATCAAACTTCTTTCACTTCGTGCTGGCGCTCTACGACAGGCAGGGGCAGCCGGTGGAGATCGAGCGCACCGCTTTCGTGGACTTTGTGGAGAATGACAAAGTAAGTGGAGGTCCCCCTCCCCTTTCCGGGGCCTAATAACTCCCTCCTTGCAAAGCACTAAAGATTCCATCTGTCACTCGCGACACTTTCCGCTCACATCATCAGGGATGATAAATCGAGGTTTCTCACCCCCAGTCTCTAAATCACTCGGTTTCCCCTCACGTCCTCTTGCCCCTACTCCCGCACCCGGCTCTGCTCCCGGAGCCTCCTGGTCATCAGTCGCGGCTGACCGCGGAGCAAACGCCCTTCTAACTAAAGCATAATTTATAAAAGTATACCCGAGGCCGCCCGGCCCTTCTCCGGGTTATTTTTGTTATTTTGCACCTGCCGGCGCCGGCGGGCCGGGTGGATTGAATCGGTACTAGCTGGAAACCCACAGCCCATCTTCAGTCAACCTTCCCGATCATGCTTCTCTCCCACTCTTGCTCCCTAAAGCACCTCTTGTTCCGAACCCAGGCCCTGGTTTTGGGACTGGATTTGATTTCAAATGAAGGACCATTTACCTAAGCCGATGTGTGACCAGGGAAAAGCCCCTTGTCCACTCTGGGCTTCTGTCCCCTCAGCTGTACAACGCAAACTTTAGAGCAAAGCTTTTCAAAGTCCTTTGCCCTGGCTCTTCTTGAACCCTGGGACTCTGGCCCTGAGCGCGTGGCCCTGGTGGGCTCCGGTCTTGGTAGGATAAGAACCGAATGCTGCCCTTCCAAATGACAAATCTCTTCATTTTTCTGCCAAGAGATAGCTTGGGCTTCTTAAGTACAGACTAGGGCCGGATGGTTTGGGGGGGCTGTTTAGAGGCAGCACTAGACCAGGGGTCGTTGGGACTCGGGGTCGGACTTCTGAGGACATTTTTTAGAGCGAGGGATAGACGGTTGTGGGGGTGTCAATTGGCTGAGAACCTTGGCAAGTTTCTGAGGTCGGCCGCTAGCTCTCTCATTTGACCTCGGGCCTGGGTAGGGGGTTGTTCAAAGCTGTCTTTTGACGGGTAGAAAGGTTTTGGGAGGCAGCGTGGGAACGCACTCATTTTTCCGGGCTGGTAAGAGGGGGAACCGAAAGTTGTCTGTCTTTTCAGGAACAAGGCAATGAGAAGACCAACAACGGCACCCACTACAAGTTACAGCTTCTCTACAGCAACGGTGAGCCCCTGCGCCCACGCGCACCAGATAGTGGGCTCCGGGAGCCTCGGCGTTGTTTTTCAGTTTCAAGGAAGGTAGTTGACCTTGATGAGGATGCTTGTGGGCGGCCTCCAGAGTGGACCCAGGGAGACCAGGGCTGCCGGAGATTCAGTCAGGGCTGGGGGCGGAGGGAGGAGGTTGGTCTCTGTTCCCCGGACCGCTCAGCCCTGGTGCCTGCAGTCAGGAGAGGCTGCCCAGGCTTCGGCCCCACATCGGAGACAGGTTTGAGTGCCGGGGAGGCGCTCAGCGGCCCTTAAGTCGTGAATGCTCCCCTCCCTTGCAGGTGTCCGCACGGAACAGGACCTCTACGTTAGGCTCATCGACTCAGTCACCAAGCAGGTGAGCTCACTGGTCACTTGGTTCCTCCTCAGGCGCAAAGTCCACCGCCCCTTTCCCCCTACTCAGTCTCTGGCCTCCCTCCACCCTCGCGTCCTCCATGATTTCCTGGGTTAGGCTTCACGCACTTCTCAACAGAAACTTGCACCATGTCACTCTGGAAAATGTAATGTCCCTTTTCTATCCGAATGGGGAGACGCTGGGGGGCGGCGGAAGGTGAACAAAGGGATGGAGAGAGGAAGCGATTACTGGGAAATTCAGCCCCCCCCCCCACATTACCTTTTGCTAAGAAATATTTTCTCACCGGGGAAAAACTTTTCTATTATTATTTCGCTTTAATTAACCCGGCAACCGCTCAGGTTCTGTGCGACTCCCGGGAACTTATAGTGAGGGAATAGGTAGTAAGAGGAAAAACGGTTGTGTTTGCTCTAAAGTTCTTTCTTTCTTTGTTCCTCCGCTCTCTTCCATATCTTCCCTTCCTGCCTCCCCTACCCCCACCCCCGCCCCCGCAGCCCATAGCTTATGAGGGACAGAATAAGAATCCGGAAATGTGCCGAGTTCTCCTTACGCACGAAGTGATGTGCAGGTAAGAGCTGCCTTTTCTTCCGGGCTTTGCTGGAAAACCAGACAGGTGGGCCGCGCCTGGCCCGCTCTCAGACGCTCCTGGGACTTAACTTTACAAGAGATGGTGAGCAGGAGAGAGGCCTCGCCCGAGGCCGAATTCACTAGAACCCTCCTCTCTTTAAGGAAAGGTTCTTAGGGCATATCCGTTAGGAGGACTCCAAAAGAAAACCCAGAGTAACTCGGGATTTCAACTACTCCTGCGTCGCAGGACATTTAGTAGTTCCCTGAAAAGCCTCAGCTGTCCATCGGTTGGCGGCAGCGCTTGGGGCCCGGCAGCTCCCAGCCGAGACTTGCCCTGAAACCATCTCGGAGCCTTGCCCACGACTGCTCGGTTCCCACCTGACCACCTGACCCGCCCTCTAGGGGTGTATTTTCTTGTGGAGTTACCGATTCACCTCCAGTTAAAGTACTGGAATGACTCGCAATCTGGGCGAGGGGCCACCAGAGGGTCAAGCCCCCACTTCCGGGCTCTTCCCCTCACTGAGGCACCTGTCTGTGATGCGGGACGATCTCCTTTCTTCAGGGAAGTTGCCTCTGCTATGATTTCACATGCCGGAGAGTTTCTTAGGTCAGGCAGAATTGCCGGTAAAGACCAGCAAAGTTCCTCAGAGGTGGGTGAGAGGGGCAGGGAGAAGACCCTATCAGCGAAATCTGGGGTCTGGAGCAACAGCTGGATTCTGATGGACAAGTTGTGAAAGGTGCAATCTACTCACGTTTCTACACCGTTTCTCACCTACTTTTCAGAGACGCATATCTATTCCATTCTCAGTCCTGCAGATTGCCCCCCTTTCTTCTGCTTTACTAGAAGAAAATAAAAATCAGAACAAATTCACCCACACACTTATTCATTTTTTCAACAAATGTTTATTGAGTGCGTCTGTGTGCCAGGTACTGCGCTAGGTATTGGGGATCCCATAAGAATGAGAAAGGATGTAAAAAAGAAACTCTTGGAAGAGTGTGGTTATTTTACTATAAAAATTTAAATCTGTATTCCATATGCATTTTTCTTCTTCTAAAATCTCTTATTGGAGGGAAAACCTCAATTCTTCCTTACTCCACTATTGCTTCAGTGAATGTCTTCCAACTCCAGACTTGCTAGTTTGGGGTAATTGCTGGTAGTCTGATTTAGTGCGGACTATTTTATGGGCAGCTCCCGGCAGCCCTGTTCCCCCCTCTCCAACCTAGTCAGAATGAAACCATAACAATCAGACATGTTTGTTTTGGTTTTGACCAAGTATTAGAAAAACAAACTTGCCAAATGCAAAGTTCAACTCTGCCAGTGGCCTCAGCTGAGGGCAGTGGAGGCTTCCTTGCCTCTGTAGCCAGAGTGAGGAGTTGGGCCACGGACTTATCCAGAGGACACTGAGTGGTACCCTTTGCTAGATTCGTTCAGAGAGAAAATGCACTTTTAAGTTGTACTTCTGTGTAATTCCTAGATTAAATAGAATACTTCGAATTGCTTGGCTAATCAAAGAGCAGTTTTTTTCTCCTCTTAGCTCTTTTAAATGTCTTTGTTTGAAGCAATTCCCTTCTTAAAAGAGTACAAAAGAAAACACATTAAGACAAAAACAAAACAAAACAACAAAAACCTGGCCCATTTTCTGACGAAGTATACCTATCACTTTAAATAACACTTGCACGCCCCATCCAGCTGTAGTTAAGGCTGACATTTTTATTTTTAAGCCCAATCAAATCCTCCTCATTTTATGCTGTTTAAGTAGCAGCATCGATTTTTAAACCCTCTAGTTTAGTCTGCATTAGTAACACAATATAAAAATTTAATGTACTGTAACGTCTCTGCGTTTGAGACCTGGGAGAGTGCTCTGTTATTTCCTTCCCAAACTAGAATTTAAAAGAAATATTAATTATGGGTAAATAAATGGTCCATCGGATGGTTACTGTATCTGCAGTGTGTGTGTGTGTGTGTGTGTGTGTGTGTGTGTGTGTGTGTGTGTGTATGTTGTGGGAGATGAGGTGGAGTGGTGGCAAATATTGGATGCAACTAAAAGAGAAGTTCTCATTCAATCTGTCAGCTAGAGCTGGTTGATTCACCGGTAAGGGAAAAACAGTTCCTTCTCCTAGGTTTTCCCAGCCAGTCAGAACTGTCAATGATTGAGGGATGATCAGATGCCTACTTCCCTCGCAGTCATTGCGCATAGTTAGTCTCATTTGCATGGTGTTCTTTGGCATACCTGGGCACCTCCCCCAATGGTTTTATGTTCTGTGATCTTTAGTGAAAAGGCTCATAAACTGGTGTTTAGCTTCAAGGCGAGAACAAAGCAAGGGGGTAAAATAAATCTCTTTAGGAATAACTTTTTCTCCCTTCCCTGATTGTCTCTGCTCCTCTCTTCCCTGCTTTAGTTCACTTTGCCAATTATTAGCAAGGAGAAATCTAGTTGTTATGTCACTGCCAGCCACCTCTGCGCCCTCAATGCTCAGAGGGTTAAAAGATATTATAATTTGAACAGAAGTCGTCTTAAGGCCTACAGCTGGCTAATAACAGAGTTGTATTGAGCGTGAGCAAACCCCACAGCTGTGACTTTTTGCCACAAGGCGCAGGCTAGACAGGGCCCTAATCAGATGGGCCAGCCGGGCAGTGGGGCCAGTGTCTTTATCGGCCAGATGGTGTGAATTTAGACACTTTTGTTATGCAATCGCAGGGAGGAGTTGGAGAGAAGAAAACAAAACAAAAGCCACCATGCTGTGCGCTTATTTGAGTTTGAAATTAGAGACAGATTTTTGAAAGTTGAGGGTTGAATTTTAAAAACCATTTTGGAGGGGAAAGGGACACATTAGCTTGTCTTGAACAGGAGTTTGGTGACTGGACACCCTGTGTCCATGGTGGGGGCTTTTTTTTTTTCTTTTCCCCCTGCCATTCCTCTTCCCTCTTTTTTTTTTCCTTTCTGAAAAATGCAGATAAGATTCAGAATTGTAATAAAACTTCTCGTACCCAACACCCCCTCCTCCCCCAACGCACACACGCTTGTTTTATTCGCTCTCGTTCCCTCTTCAAAGACTCCGTGTGGAGTTAGGGAGAGTACAAGAGGCCTGTAAGCAAACTGAGAGCGTTTCAGGTAAAAGGGTCTCCAAATAAGCACTAGGATAAAATAAACGGAACTAAGCCAAACAGAGGAACAGCTTTCATTTTCATTCATTAGGAAAAAAGAGCACTTCTGAGCCTCTCTGTGGTAGTTGGGAATGCAGTCTTAACCTATTGCGAAGCTGGGTTCCTTCTTTTTGTTTTATTCTTTTCTTCTTTTACAGTCATTTTCGGTTTTTGAAAACTCTTGTCAGGAACCTCAGACCTAGAAGCTTTCTTGTTAGAAAAGAACCCTAAAGACCTTTAACTAGAGTAATTAATCTGAAGTTGGTCACTTAGGCTTTGTCTGTATAGCAAAGGGGAGGGAGAATTGAGTTTTTAATGTGAGTAGTTCAAAGACCCACTTCCTCAGCATCAACTATCCGCATACCTCATCCCAGAGAGACTGTTCCGGAGTATGGGCCCATGAGCACCTTCAACTCTCTCCACTCCCCGTTGCTTGTGATAATATTGATGGCCTGAGGACTGAATGCTATTTAAGAAACAAAATAAAGAACAACTAGGACATACTGATGAGACTTTTTCTTTCAAAAAAGAAAGAAAAAGAATTAGCTTTGATTAACTTAGAGACCCAGAGAAATTTTAAGAAGCGCTCAAATGGGGGCAAACACAGCTAAGCTCTATTGTTTTTATACCTTTGCTATCACAGTTCAACACTCAAGTGAATGTCTTCTATTTCTGTTATATGCTGAATATGAACATTAGAGATTATGTTTAAATATGTTACTGTAGGAAAATGGAAGATTGGATCTTAAAGTTTCTCTGCATTTTTTTTTTTTTTTTTTTTTTTTTGTTGTTGTTGTTGAATGTTACTTCCTTCCCTGAGTTGATCCCCTACATTGCATTACACTGGCTTCAGGCTTACATTTTTATCTGTTTTTCTTCTCCTCCAGAGGAAATCCCCATGGAAAGCAGCTGAATTCAGCCGAGCAATTTTGCAAAGTTACTCAGCCTCCTCAGAATCATTCCTACCCAAACTAAACAGATTGGCATATTATGACAATGCATGCGCCTGCCAGGAAGTTGTGCCTGGCATGGTACACATATTTGGGGTTAGGTGGTCATGGTGGTGATGTCCAAGGAGAGTCTAGCTGGAAGGTCTTTAGGTGACTAGCACGTATGGGTCTTTTAAAATTATGTTGCTAATAAAAGAGTTTTGCCTGAGCTGCAGAGGTATGACGATGACATGAGCAATACTCCAGAAATAGAAGAGGTGGGGGATGGAAATGGATGGGGGTGGAGAGTTGGGAAGAGAGACAAGGGCTTTGGGAGGTGAGAAAGCAGCTGGCCAGCATTTTTATTGGTGTTAATCTTAGGATGGATTGAAATTTTAAAAGTAAAGGCCTAATATAATTTCAAAGGCAAATTATTATTTCAGAAAATCCCAGTGGCTAACTCTGGTATTTAAGAAAATTGAAACACTTTTTCTTTTACTTCCTACTAATTTGACTAAGTTTCTTAAAACCTCATTGTACCCATTTGGTGAACATTTCTAGCATCTCTGAAGATATTTTACTTTCTGAGAATGTTGGAATTATTCACTGAATAACCCCACACATCACTGTATGAGAGAGATGGGTTTAAAAATTTTTAATGTTTATTTATTTTAAAAAATTTTATGGAGGATCAGAGAGGGCAAATGGACTATAGAGAGCCACACAGCAAATCTATGACTGGGTCTTTGAGTCCCTGCTGCCACACAGATTCTCTCTTTCCTTACCCTGCCATCACATTCATAGGGCACATAGGGAATCTCAGCCGCATGGACTTCGTAAAGCTGCAAGGGATTCTAGAGATTATCTAGTCCAACACTTTCATTTTTTATATAAGGCAGGCAAAACCCAGAGGGTTGAAGAGATTTGACTAAATTCATGTATCTGGTTAGTGACAGAGTTGTATTAGACTCCAAAGCCCTGATTCCCAGCTCAGCAATCTTTTTATTGTACCGCGTCAATCTTTAGCTAGAAAGAAACTATCATGGGAATGGCAGTACTCACATATAGTTTGGTTATTGATCACATTTATTAGGCATATTCTCCAACTGGAATGGATAATAATGTTTGTCTTATAGGCCATTTCCAGGTTACATCCTTAATCAACTACAGTTGATAGTGGACTGTGCACTTGAAATGAGCTGAGAAGTATTCAGAAGTCTGTGGTCCTGACAAGTAGCAGACAGGCAAGATGGGAAGGCAATGCCCTAGCGTTTCCCCACCACCAAGCTTCCTTTGCCCTTTTCACATTTGTCTAGGTATTTCACACAGATACTTTTGGATTGGACTGTTTTGCTCTGCTCAGGTCCTTCTGAATGTTTTCTTCCTGCTGTAATTGCTCTAGGGGTTCTTCTTTTTCTCTTGCTCTCACATAATTCCACAAACATTTATCGAGCTTCTACAAGTACCCAGATGGAATTTTGGGGAGGTAAAGTTTTCAAGACATTCACTTGCTGAGTCCCATTTCTGTTCCAGACTTGGTGAAAATTATTACGGAGATCATCCGGAAGCTTCCTGCCTTGTTTTCTTCCAATTTTAAAATGTATATCATAGTTCTGGTCTTTCTCCTTCAGCTTTTGAAAATGATGGGAATGAATGAGTGAATAAATATTTATAAAGTACACTAAGTTCTCTGGAGAGAGGTGTTATGTAAATAAGGTTTATAATACCCAGGCAGCTACTTGTGGTCTATTTTATACATTTTTCTTTGCTCTCTTTCTTCAAATATTTATTGAGACACAAAGACTCAAAGTATACAATCATAAAAATCATTGAACACTGAGCTGGAAGAGACCTTACAGATCTTAAAATTCAACTGTTTATGGTTCAGATTACAAATATGGCTCTCAGGTAAGTTGCAATTTGCTAAGAATCACTCCGCTTATAAATTATAGAGAATTTGAAAGAATATCTTTTGGCTCCAAGTTCAGTGTTTATTTATTTATTTATTTAATTTTTAACATGGTCACAAATTCTGCTCTCAAGCAGCTTATAGTTGGGAGGCTACCTAGGATATACTCATTTTTGTGAATGCATGCTCATTGTATTTTCTTGATTCAATAAATTTTATTCTTTTGGTTCCTTTCCAATCTACAGTCGATGTTGTGAAAAGAAAAGTTGTGGAAACCGAAATGAGACTCCTTCAGACCCTGTCATCATCGACAGGTAGGGCAAAAATGTGATTTTTCTCATTGTTGGTTTCTTTCCTTCATGAATCTCAACCCTGAATACTAACCATTTGGTGGCTTTGCTGTACGGTTGGTTTCATGTTATCCTAAGGCATTAAGCTAGTCCCACATAGTCCCTTCCTGGTTGGCATTTCTTGGAACACATCAGAACCTTCCATTTTGAATATATGCCTTCAAATCTATGATGGGATTCCTTTCCAGGTGCGGTAACTTCAGTTTAATGAGGAATCTGTGGATAGTGAAGAATGGTCAAGGGTGCCATCTTCCTATCTGGCAGGTTATGGGCTCAATTAGTTCCCTAGACAGGGTGAGATGTCTCGAGTTACACAGCAATCCCTATACCATTTTCAGTGATTGCTGCTGGGCTTGAGGAGTTTCTATTTCGATTATGGTTTAGGGAATTATGACAAGCTCTCTATTGCATTGAGTGAGATTCCTTTCTACCACGAAGGATTACATTCTGGGTTCTATGTCATATTCAGAGTGGGAAAGATTCTTTGGGACAAGATGCTAATTCATTGAAACGTGATTTAGGCATCCTCAGCTGTCTGTTTTTATGATTGGAAACAGAACTTACAAACCAACTAAGAAATACCAAATTAACTTCTAGCAATCATGTAATTTTTAAGAAACCCCATATTCCCACCCCTAATTTTTTCTTTTTTGTTAAAAAACGGAGTAATTCCCTATTGCTTCTTTCTTTGGGTTTTTGTGTTTCTAGCCAGGTCCTGAAATGGATTGGAGAGACCACGGTGTCCAAAGTTGTTATTCCAATATTCCAATGAATTCTCAGTTGGGAGAACGCAACCTCTGGCATTCTTCCCAGAAAACTAGTCTTGTTTCTTCATGGAAAGTATAGCTTAGCCCTAGGAATGAGGAGGCTGGAATTCTGATCCTGTCCTAGCTACTAACCTGGGACAAAGTACTCAGCATCTCTGTTCTTCAATGCTGTAATGATGTGTTGGAGGGTACTGCCAGCTGCTGTAGATTTCCTGAGGCTACTGAAATATCAGTGACAAGCTTGCAGTATTCTCTGAGATGCTTGGAGGAGGATGATAGCCAAATAGAAAATATTTGTTGGATATGTGTGATTTCTGTGCCGTTTTAGGAGAAGAGTCCAATTTTAGGGAGCTATTTGGAGTTTCTTCAGTTTTTCTGAAATTGACAGAGTTATAAGAACTCTTTGGGATTCTCTGTCTTTCTCATTTTATAAATGAAAAAGCTGAACCCTAGAATGATAACATGACCTACCCACAGTTACACAGCTTGTTGGGGCAGAGCTGGCACTAGAGCGTGGTTGTCCTGACTTCTCTCACAGCCAAAGCACTGCTGCCCCAAGCTCACCTTCTATCTTAACTCCTATCAGTTGGATCTGCTGATTGCACGTGACATCACTTACCTTCTTCCAGGGATGCCGTTGGGATCCTCTGGGGGAATTTGAAGTATAAGAGGGTAGCCTAGATGCAGTTCCAAATTTCTCGTCCTTTCTAGCTCACTAATCTTCATTTAGTATTTTAAACTAAAGTACTCTAACCTCAAGAATGCTGTATCTTTTCTTGTAATAAACACTCTATAAACCAGCCTTAGAAATGTTTGCAAACCTATAAATGCTAACCTGTACCTTACATCTCATAAGCACACATCTTAAAGACTCTGCACTGAGTAGTAGTTCTTACTGTAAAAAATGACATATAACCTACATCCACGGATAATGCTGAATATGCTTGTGTTTTCTTCCTATGTAATACACAAGGGCAAAAGAAAGTGCAGTCTTTTTGCACCTTTGGAGAGAAAAGATTTTCATAATAGGTGCCTTCATAGCTTGTGCTAGAATGCTTTAAATTCTTCTGAGAAGGTGGGAATTGTATCTTGGCTACATGTTATGGAGTTTTATGTGACTGGCATTTATTTTTACTATCCTATGGACAATAAAATTGCCCATCAATGTCTCCACATCACTTGAAACATGTGTTACTTCCAAAATGTTGCACGTCTACACATGGAAGCATACATACCAAAGGGTGCTGTAAATTGACTGGTATCAGATTTTAAGAGAACCTGTTTTATTAGAAATAGATGTATTTGTTTAGCTTGCTTATTGTAGAGCTTTTTTTTGATGATACTGTTCCCTCACTGAAACCTTGCCTTATTGCTCCTGAATGTCACTTGGGCTTACCTTGGCCTTCTTGCCTTTATTTGAAAAAGCAAAAGGGGGATGAAGTCAGGTTTTCATTTGTTGGAGGTGGGATAGGCAGTTTGTGTCATCTAGGAGTTTGGTTGAATTGTGCATCTAGTCCCTGGGTTCGACATCTGCCAACTTGCAGGTGATGAATTCTCCCACGAGCACCGAACGGGTGCAAAGCAGTGTATTTTGGATTTCCTCTGAGTAGATATAGAACTCTCTTCTTTGCCCTTGTTGCTATAATGCCAACTAATTATCTCCTCCCCCTTCTCAGCCAATCTAACCAGATGCAGTTAATTTACACTATCTCTCTTTGAGTTTCTCACACGACAGGCATGTTCCACTCTGGCTCAAGGGAAGCCTGTTTATTCTCTCGGAATTGTGCATGTTCAGGGGGAGGCTTGTGGGTAGTTCCCAAACTTTTCATCACCAAGGACCCCTTTTGTTTTTTTTCTTAGTGAATCCAGGGTTTTGCAAGATTTTGCCTGCCAAACTGCAATTAAGAAGTAATAATTCAGCTTAATTTTATTTTATTAATCAAAGGCATGTAACAGAATGGGAAATAAAAATCTCATCCCGGAAATGCCTTTGATGTCATCAACGGCCAGTCAGTTTTTGAGCAGCATGAGGCAACCAGCGTTACCGCACTGACTCGAACAATTTCCAGCTAAAAAATAAAACAAGTTAAGTTTTCAGTTGGCCTTTGTGACCACATCCTGGGCAGATATTCAGTTTCTAACAGGCTGCTTGAGAGATGAAGGGTAGCTTTTACTACCTTGCGGCTCCTTAATTGAAAACCTTTGGGTTCTACAATGGGGCATCCTCCATCAGTGATTTAGTTCTCTATTTCCTAAGACTTAGCCCCCAATTTGTATTTTCTTTTCCTGCTGAATCGCTCCCTGCCTTAATCGCCCTAGAAACACAGATTTTTTATTTTCAGTTGTCTTTTCAGCATCCTTTTGTGCATTCTTGGGCAGCCACACCCACCTCCACAAAGCCAGGTCAACACCCAGCCCAGCAGGACTTGCTGCTGAATCACGGCCCCCAGCAGAGGCTTCCTTCTGTGTAAATATGTGTATATGTGTGGGAGTGGGGTTTATTAATTTTTAGTGTAAACATCCAAATTGTCTGGGGCAGTGGTGGGACAAAACCAAACCAAAAACAATGTCTTTACTGGGGTCTTCAGCCTAAATCTTGTCTATAAATATCTGTGTGGTAAATAAAGATGAAAAGGCTCTACGTTTTGTGGTTTTCAGAGGGAACTTCTAATTCAGCCTTGTTTATCATGGTCCATGCTCTCTTCAAACTCTCTTCTTTATGTAGAAGCGTCTTCTGAGTATCCATTTTAGTCTCTGGGTCTCAGGATAATCTGGTGGTCCATGGAGGAATATTTTAGGGACAGTCTCAGGGACTTGCCCCACATGTTTGTCAGTTTGTTGTACTGTGGGGGCTTGTGAGTTGCTATGATACTGGAAGCTATGCCACCTGTATTTCAAATACCAGCAGGGTCACTCATGGTGGACAGGTTTCAGCTGAGCTTCCAGGCTAAGATAAACTAGGAAGAAGGACCCGGCGATCTACTTCTGAAAAAATTAGCCAGTGAAAACCTTATGAATAGCACTGGAACACTGTCTGATATATACGACGAGGGAAGCGCTGTCTCCTCAAAGTAGAGCCGACCTTAATGACATGGATGAAGTCAAGCTTTCAGGACCTTCATTTGTTGATGTGGTATGACTCAAAATGAGAAGAAACAGCTGCAAACATATACAGTAGCTGCACCAATGGGCTCAAGCATAACAACAATTGTGAGGATGGCGCAGGACTCGGCAGTGTTTTGTTCTGTTGTACATAGGGTTGCTATGCGTCAGAAGCAACTCCACGGCACCTAGGCACCTAACAGCAACAACTCACAGATTTGGGAGAAGGGAAGAGAGTCCTTCTGGTTCCTGTCCTTGCAGCTCCATAAAAAGTGAGATAGTTTGAGATGGGGAGACTTCCTTTTGAACCTTTGTAGGCTACCCTTGTCCATGTGCATACTGGTAGGGTGTTTTCTATTTAACGGGCAAGTCCAACCTATTTTGCACATGCTAAATGTCTCAGTCTTTTGTCCTGGGATGTTGGTCTCATATGTTTCAGAACACTGTTCCCAGAAGGACCATTTTAAGTGTTAGATTGATGGGGTTTGTTTATTTTCTTTTTCCAGAAGTCAAACAAACAACAGAATGGCCCTCATTCAAAAGGTTTATTAAGAAATATCTGGTGTTTAGTTGCCTGTGAGGGATTTTCCTGAGATTACTTCCTTGCCTCCTTTTTCTAAGTGTTCTCCTGCCTCCATCTTGTCACATCCTCACCTGCTGCCCTTGCCTCTGGTCAAGGTTCTCGCTTGCACTTCCTCCGCCATCTGGCACAGCCCTCTCCTGCCTCTCTCTGTCTCTTTCCTGTGGGCCATCCATGCTAGTCCTCTGCCAAGTTAATCACTTAACTCTAGTGAAGTGTTATCTGTGGGTTGGAAAATTTTAGAGGAAAGTTATGAGGAGTAAAGCCCTTGTCTACCTGCCACGCAGGCTAGGCAGTATCTCATTAATCTGGAACATTGGAGTTTTTTTATTTCTGTTAATTTATCAAACTATTTCCATATTAATCCATTCTGGATCTGTGGAGTACAGTCTGCTTTTGATCCCACTGTCCCTTTCAGCATAGAAGTAGTTTTTGGGTAGTAGTTGGAGTTGAGCTCTAGGTGGGCTTTGTGTCCATAAAGCACAGCAGATACCTGTGGTTCAAGGCTACTCAGACAGACTTTCAGGCACCCTCCCTTTCCACGGAAATGAGCAAGCCAGATATATCAGTAGTGACACCCTCTGAATAAAGAATTCTGGCTCTCAGAAGGGTGGATAAGGCTAATAATAAACATTTATCTAACATTTACTTGACATTTATTGAGTGCTGCGTGTTGTGCTAAACAATTTATGTTAATTAAATAATTTTCTTAGTTAATCTTCAATGGTTGATGAAAGTCTCAATTTTACGGAAAGTCTCAAATTAGTCTTAAGAGATTAGGTAACTTCGCCAAGGTCACGTATATAGTTTCATGGTTGAAACTTGAGTTTAGTCAAAGTGTGGAAGTTACGGAGAGAAAGATTTTGGTACAGTAGAAAGAAAAATAGTCTAGAATTTAGAACTGTTGAAGAATGGAAAGGACTTGTGTAGTATCAGTGAAATTACTTGAGCATGTCCTGGAAGAACTCCTGGTAGGAATATTAGAGAGGGAAGTTGTTCTCTGGGAAGTGGTGGGCGTTGATGGCCCCTGAACTGTCCATTAACTCTGACATTGCACAAGTCACCTTCAGCCTCGTGACTGGTTTGATGGAATATCAGTCCCCAGTGTGACTGAGAGGCAGCGTGGGACAGCAGAAAGAGCCCTGGATAAGGATTGGGAGACCTGCTTCTGGTCCCAGATTGTTCACTAACTAGCTGTCTAATGCTACAGAGGTCATGTAGCCTTCTTTCTGGGCCTTAGTTTCTCTATCTATAAAATGAAGCGTGCTGGGTTAATGGGTGACCTTTATACTACCTCCCAGCTCTAATTTCTCTGATTGTAGCTGAGGGCCCAGATTAGGGTGCTGGGCATGCTAATTCATCATCCTTGCTCATCAATAATTTACTGGAGCTATTAATATATACCTTCCCTACCCAGACTCCCCATCTCCAGTGTAGGGGAGCATAGTGTGGTAATGAGTCTACAAAAGCCTGGCCTGGGGCAATTTTTAATTTTTAGTGAAAATTCCATTCCCTCAGGGAAGGTACAGATTTTCTCACTAAAACTCAGAGATTATCTACCCAGTGTGAATGCATCATTCTTTTACGTCCTTCCTTCGTTTTCTACCAAGGCCTTTGCTAGTTTCTTGGTCATTTCAGCGGGTACAGGTAGGAGAAGGGGCTCTGCTGCTTGTTGTTCTGAAAAAGAGTCACTTTGGGTTGAATTACTTCACTGGAGGACTGTCTGAGCCAAGCAGTAAGAAAAGAAACTCAATTTCCTTAGGGAAAATCACTGTCCTCCTGGTAGCTAAAAGGATGGTACTGCAGAGTTAGGATATTCAGTTCTGCAGTTAGTTTTTAAGCATTATACTTAGTCCAGTTGACTCACTGGTCTACCTGGACTTGATGAGCTTTAGAATATGATACAAACTAGCTTAGTCATCTATAAATTAGCTCATTCCATCCTTAGTTCATTTCGTAAATTCCTTCTGTTGTTTAGTTACTAAGCAAATATTTGTGAACTCCTGGCACTGGGATACCAGCAGGGAATATAACAGGTATGGTGCCTACTCTCATGGAATTTACAGCTTAAATAATCACACAAATAAACATGTATTTACAAACAGTGAAGAATGGTATGGAGACTAAGTAGGTGGGTGGTAGATAAGTTCCAACTTTCTAGTCTCATCATTTCTTTCTCTATGAATCCTCTGTTCATCAAACAGACCTTGAGTATTTCATCTTTGCACACACCATTTCCCCCTGGAGTACCACATTTCTACCTCCCTAAGCTCTTTGCCCAGGTACTCCTTGGAAACTCTATGGGGCAGTTCTACTCTGTCCTACAGGGTTGCTATGAGTCGGAAATGACCCGGTGGCAACAGATTTTTAAGCTCTCTGCCAATGTAAGCCCTGTCTCTTTTTCAAGGCTGAGTTCAGATTCTACCTCCTCAAAGATATCAACTCTTATCGCCAAAATCTTTTCACTTAACATTTATCGCATATGCTCATCCTTGTTAGTATATACATGGGCGTTGTTATCTTTTTACCTGTTTATCCTTGCTTTACATTCCCAGCTATATTGTTGTTGCTGTTAGGTGCCGTCGAGTCAGTGTAGACTCACAGCAACCCCACGTACAACAGAATGAAACGCTGCCTGGTCCTGCGCCATCCTCACAATCGTTGTTATGCCCAACTATATTATAAACTCTTGAATTCCAGACACTATATGTCATTTAAGTCTTGACTCTAGTATTTGGCATTAATACTACTACCTCTCTCATGGATTTGTATTATATACGTTAATGTATGTAAGATACCCACGCAGAGCATGATACAGAGATGTTTAAAAAAATAATATTATTATTCTGTGTCTCCCACAGTGACTATCCAGACTATCCTATAGACCTCAGTAAATATTAGTTGACAGATTAATCTCTGACTGCCAAGAATAGTCATTTGAAGAGATAGGATGGCTAAGTCCTTTGCCAATTCATACAGGACCTTTCCTGTAACTACCTGTATTTGTCAACTACTTAGCAATCTTGCCTCCAGTAGCAGATTGGTACAAAACAGCACCAAGAACAGATATGTAGGGTTGTAAAGCAGACTGAATACTTATTCATCAGTAATTCAGTATATATTTATTGAGGGACCATTATGTCATAGACTTTGCAAAGTGCTCCTAGAGATAATGAGATTAAATAGACAAAAAGCTTTCCCATAAAAAGTTCATAGTTTAGAAGGAAAAACAAAGGATTTGCAAAAATAACTATGATGCAATGTAGAATGTAAAATGTGCCGTAAAAGAGGTAGGCATAAATCTCCAGGAGATCTGAAGATAGGGAGATAATTTCCATCTTAGCAGAGGTGGGTGGGGTGGCATGGAAATCACCTTTCTGGAGGTGATAAGTAAATGAGCTGGGCATTGAAAGATGGTTATAACTTGGGCCTGAACAGTTGAGGTCTAAGGGCATTGTAGGAGGAGGAAAGCCTGTAGGAAAAGGCATGTGGAAAGGAATGTGTTATTATTAGTCTACTGGGAAGAATTTCCTAAATGTGCTTGTAGTTTTACAGGCACATAGATATGTATGAAGGGTGACAGTAGAAGAAGTTGTAAAGATGATTTGAGTCCAGATCTTGGAGGACTTTATGTGCCCATATGAAGGTATTTTGACATTATTTTGTTGGCAGTGGTAAGACATCAAAGAATTTTTAGCAGTGCAATTTCATGGTCAGGTTGATATTTTGGAGAGAGAACTTGGAGAATCCATTGGAAAATGGAGAATAGAAGTAAGGAAATCTATTAGGAAGATGTTACAATAGTCCACGAATGCTTTTCTCTTTGTGGCTCTTTTGGGAATTTATCAGTTTTCCTGCCAAGACTTGAGCATTATTTCCATCACCCTATACTACAGGGTCACTATGAGTCGCAATCAACTGACGGCAATGGGTTTCGGGTTTATACCACCAGGAATTAGAAAGATTGGCACAGAGCTTTAAATTTTATGACTTTCTATAAAAATATTCCAGACATCCCCTCTTCTACCACTACCAGCAGTTGGGAGTCAGTTTTCCCCTGCCAAATACACCAGTATCAGTCATTGGAGGTGAACGGCCTGTTTTCTCACCTCTCCACGCCTCATTTCCCCTCCCCCAATACATCTCCCACTCCGAAGCTTTTGCTGATGTTGCCACTTGTCCCCACGAGTGCTCGTCCTTTGTTCACTCGGAAGCTCAGATCCTTTGCAAAGAGCTGCTGTTGTACCATCTGGCAATCTGTGAATTTTTTAGTAGCCTGGATGTTTGTGAGAAAGCAGAAACTCTGAGGCCAGAATCCAAACAATTTATAAGTAATTCTTTAGAAAAGAGGGAGACAAACCAAAACCAGTTCACCATTACATTCAAAGTGCTTGCCTAGGTCCCTGGGAATCTTCATTTCCCAGTGAAGATCAGGGGACTAACTAGATGTGTGGGGTTATTCAAAATAGATAATGGTATGCTTCCAGCTTCTTCCTTATAAAATTGTGTGATGTGATTAAATAGAAGATTTGCCAGAAAGTTGATGAGTCAAGAAGAGTAGAAGAACAGTACTCTGAAATTGTGCTTAGTTGGAAATAAGAATAAATGTTTGCTTGTAGAGAAGATATCTCTTTCCAAACGTTGTCTAACGGGCTTTGGAGGAACGAAGAACCTGGAGGTTGGGAAAGGTTATGACATGACTACACGTTCACTCAAAGAAGACCTTCTAGAAATCCAGTCGTTTTCTCTTGTTTTCTATTTGAATAAATAGAAATGTGGGCTGGTTAAATTCTTTTGGGTCTATTTATGATTGAGAAATGGGACCCATACATCCCAAGGATATGAGAAAAAAAGTTATCTAAGGATGATCTGCAGATTTAGGGTTCTATTCACTAAAACCTGACTAGGTTATTTGTTTGTTGATTGAGATCTTATAAGAATTTTTCTTTGTTGCTCTTTCACATTGACCTAGTATTATAGTTGGGGAATGGTAACTGATCAGGAAGGGAAGTAGCTGAATGACGAGAGACTCAAAGCATGTCAGCCAGCCCAGACCCAAGTCTACAACCAGGCAGCATTTCATCAGTGTGAACTGGGTAATTCATTAAATGATTGTCCTCTGGGAAGTTTTTGTTCTAACTCAAAGTTCTCAGTGAAGACAAACTTTTCCCAGCCCCTTCAAAGACCACCAAGGAGCCAGAGGTGGTGAGAAACGCTGCAGCTGCTCCCAAGCAACAGGAGCTTTTGAGAAGGAAGTAAGGGAGAAATTCCTAATCCCACTGATATGATGGGAGGAATTGAGGAATTTGCAGGGATGAAACCATTGGATTAAGGCCAGCACCTTGGGGTTAACAGTTCTACAGCCCACAACAGGCCAGAACTTTTAAAAGAGAAAACTCACAAAATGGAGGTGAGTTCAAGGCAGGTGGCTTTGTACCTCTGAAAGCTGCTGCTCACACCTAACCTCTCCAGTAAAGCTCGAGGTGGATCTCCATGGAGACAAGTGGTGGGCTTTTATGCACAACCGCACAGGATATTTTCCTGACTATTTAAAGCTATGCACATGACTTGTTTTAGCTACATACTGGGGCTGTCACCCTACATTTCAGATGAGAAAACCCAATTGAAGAGCAACTACTTCAGGGCCTGTAGCAGGTCAGAGACTCAGCTAGGATTAAAGGCAAGGTTTCTATCTCCATGACAAAGCTGAGATGGTCTTATGCAAGGAGAGAGACAGGAGAGATGATGAGATTCATGTAGAATTTGTTGTTACTGAAATGCAAAGCTTCTAACCAGAATGAAGGTTTGGAGGATTCACTGTGCTCCAAGCACTGTGCCATAGGTTAAACTGTTGGCATTTTACTTCACTCTAATCAGTAATTTTGTACGTAGCTAGTTTCTTCTGTGCAAAAGGCTTTTATTACTTCAGAAGAAGTAACGTTGTACACAGGACATAGTGGGTTGAGTACTTGAAGTGTCTATTATTCTTGCAGTATGATAATCACTATAGTAAAAACACTGGAGTCAGAACTAGGTTTGAGTAGTCCTCTGTCAGTCATTTATGCACTCATTCTTCATTCATTTCTTCCCTCTCCTTGAATCTAGATTTGCCAGATTCATTCATTCTCTCACTCATTCATGTATTCATTTCCTCTCTCACTTTGAATCTAGAGATGTCAAATTTAGCAAATAAAAATAAGGATACACAGTTAAATTTGGCTATCAGATAAACACAAATAATTTTTTTAGTATAACTATGTCCCAGTTAAATTAGAATTTCAGAAAAACGAGAAATAATTTTTCAGTATCAGTATAACCCATGTAATACTTGGGACATACTTAGGCTAAAAATTTATTTGTTATTTATGTGGAATTCAAATGTAACTGGCTATCTTGTATTTTATCCAGCAACTCTATTGAATCCCTGCCTCACAGCACTGGGAGGGGAGGAGAGATGATGTATACGAAGGTGCCCTGTGCCGTGAATGACCCCAGCAACATCAGCACATGCAACTGCCTTTTCTTGACTAGGTTTTCTGCCTTTATGGGGGACTTATGATCTTTGCCTCCTGGTCTGTGCAGAAGTTGATTCACACTTAGGCGATTCATTAAAGAGGCTGATAGGTGAGCAGAACATATTATTGGGAACTATCAGCATTCGCTCCTCCCCTTCTTTGTCAGTTTCTCCTCCCCAAGTCCCCCTTCTCCCTGCTCCATCTCTTCTCTCCTCCTTTTTTGTCACCTCTCAGTCCCTTGGTCTCATGCTCTGTCTAGACCCTGCTTTATGGACTTGTCACCTCCTCTGGATTGCTTTTGCTTAGTGTCCACTGTCCATCTCCTGTTCACTTTCATTCTGACTTCCCTAAAAGCCTTTGTTCAGCATGCCCTAAGTCTCCTTCTTCAGCTCTTAAAACATGTGGGATTGTTTAGGCTCGAGTGATAAATTACATGAAGTTAAAGGTAAAGGAGAAGCTCCACTCTCCCTGTTTGGTAGTGGCTGATGTTTGAATAAGAGCCAGACATTACTTCTACCTAACTCTCACGGTCCACTTGATGCTCACCCAAGTAAATGTAGAGTGCCTAATACATTTTAGGATCCAGATGTGGAGGCACAAGTTGAAGAATAACCATCACTTAGAAATATATATCTGGATAATGTTGTATATCTTAAAGAAAATCTAACTTAAAAAATTAGATGTCATCTAGATTCAACCTACGCAGAAAAGAGAGTGGCAGATTTTAAAATTCTCCTGCTACTCTGCTCACTTCCCTTTTATCACCACCTTTGTCTCGATTCCCCTCTTTTTCCTTTGTTCACCTTTCCTCTTAAATCCTGCATTCTGTTAGGGTCTCCCTTGCTTTCTCTTCATTGCCTTGCATTTCTAATGGTATGTCTAACCTTGATTCAGGCAATCAGGAACATTTCCATTAGCAACTTGCACTCTAATGCTTTTCTCCTACACCCTCCCTTTCTTCTTTTCATTCCCTGATGAAGAATGAATGCTGGTTTCACTGTAGGTATTCTGTTTATAACTCTGGGTTAGCGGTTTTCACTTCGAGTGGAGTCCATTGAGCTTGTAAATTGTATTGGATCAGTGAGCCCATAATGAGACCTCTAAGCCCAAACAGTGGAAGTCTGCTGGGATTTTATTGTTCATAAAGCTTCTTCCCTGGGGAGGGATAGAGTCATTAGGTGTGCACTGTGTTTAATATTTGGCCATGACAGGGAGCAATAATTTTCTATTTTTATGGTGGCTTCTGAGTTTTTAAAGCAATTGTCTAATTCACATCCCTGGGACTGGAAGTAAATTAACTAGACAGTGAGGAAAGCCCCTGTGTGGTTTTGGTTGGGGCACATCTTGTTTAACATCTTTCTCCAAACTGTGTCTGACCTCTGCCATCCCTGATAGCTGGCACCTGCCTATACTAGGGCGCACCTTATCACTTGGAGCCCTCTGAGTCCCTGGGTGGCACAAACATTTAATGTGCTCAACTGCTAACCAAAAGCTTGAAGGTTCAAGTTCACCCACAGGTGCCTCAAAAGAAAGGCCTGGTGATCTACTTTAAAAGAATCAGCTGTTAAAAACCCTGTGGAGCACAGTTCTACTCTGATACACACAGGGTCATTATGAGTCGGAATTTACGCAACAGCAACTGGTAAAAAGAACTCTTCCTGTCAAGTGAAAATGTTCCCTCTCTAAAGAGGAGATGAGCTGTGGGAAAATGAGGACCCCTTGGAGAAGCTCTCTTCTGTCCTTTAAAACAGTCCCCTCTTTACATAAGAGGGGTGCTTGAAGTTTTTCAAGACTGGCACTGTCCTAAAAGAGGCTGCCTTCTCATTTCTTAACCTCTGATAGACACCTGATAAACATGTGGTTTTGAGTGTGATACCCATTCTAAAGATTTCCAACACAATCTAGCATAAAAGCAGCCCCAAGTTAAGGGGTAGGACTCATCACCTACCTCATGGGAAAGGAGATGACCTTGGCCTAGAAACTTCTGAAACAAAGCCCATGGGCTTCAGTAAACCTAAGTACCTGGCGAGTAGGAGAAAGAGCTCTCAGTAAACTTGCATTATCTCTGTCAGTTGGCCAGGTAGACTTGCAATGCCAGAACACCAGGAAGGAATTTCCTAGACATAGGCTCAGCTACTTCCTACCCAACTATGTAAAAGGGAAGTAACTGGCAGATTATCCCATAATCCACTGAGGCCAAGGATCCATTGACTTCTGGATGCTGTCTACCCGGATAACAGTATTTATAGTTCCATGGAACTGGGGTTCTGTGATGTATTTCTGAGGACAAGGAGGCATGAGGAGAGTGAAAATGTTTGGATTGAGACCTAGTATATCTTGTTCTCTTCAATTCCCTCCCCTCCCGCCTCAAAGCAGGAAGCTGAAAATGAGGCTTTAGTGACATGCTTATTTGGAAAGTTACAGCTTACCATTTTTTTGAATTTTACAGAGTTTAATAGGAATCAGTTGGGTGAAATTGTGTCAGAAAAGATTTTCATGCTGGATCTGAACTGCCAAGTTGTGGAATTAACTCTCAGCTGTTAGTCAAATGTGATGACCTTGAGAAATACTTCCTAAAAGCTCACTACATTTGACACCTAAACTTGCTGCACATTATACAGTTTCAGGGAAGTTTACAGAACTTTGGCCTAAAGCAGAAAACCCAGCCCAGGAAATAAATGAAAAGATCTCCTTTTGAGACTGAAAACCATGCATACCTACCTGTCTTCTGAAATATTATGCTGCCTGAAAAGGGAGAGGATGAAAAACCCTTTCCAGTGTTTGGGGTTTTTAATCTTTCTTTGTGCCATGGACCCCATTGATGGAAGTGAATCCTACTGTGGCTTGTTGTCTTCCTTTATGATGGAAGGAAATGTTAAATTTAGAGGTCCGTGACAATAAAGATCTAATTTTCATCCATCCAAATTCATGGACCTCATCAATCTCGAAACACACGGGAAGTGCTACCAACAACATATTTTGTCCTTTCTTTTTCCCTGTTCCACCACAGTCCTTTTGTTTTCTTCCTGCCTCTTTACCTTCTCCCTCCTCTCTTCTATTTTGCTTCCTTTTTCCTTTTCCTTTCATCTCATTTTTATGTCTGTTTCTTTTCTGTCTCTGTCCTCTCTCTCACGCTTGTCTTCCCCTCCCTAAGTTATCAGGGACTTCTGCAGGAGCCAGCTGACAGCGTGTTTGTTGGTAACTTAGCCTCAGACGTTCTGTTGCTCTCAATGGCCCATTTGTTTGCTCCTGTGAAGGAGCAAAAAAAAAAACTTTTTCAACCTACGAGTTCCGTTGTCTCCCTAGGGATCCTTGTTTGAATCTTTGCTGCAAGATTTTTTTTTTTTCCATGAAGTACCAAAGAAATAATTGCCTTATCGTTAACAAACAGAACCTGGCTCTTATCATCCCATACCCCAGAGCCTTGGTGCAAAAGTTGGGCCGTGCCAAGTGCATGCATTAACCTGATACGCGAAACCCCTTTTCAGAGCCAGTCCTTGGAGGATGCTCACTGAGGGCGTTTTTGTCAAGAGGTGGCACAGTGAAAGCACTTCTTACAGCACTGGGAGCCAAATGAGATTGGCTGACGTTTACACCCCAGTTATAACAAAAAAGAGTGTATTTTTCTGAGAGGAACATTTTCCGATTGTTCTAATTGTCACTGGCAACGAGCACTACTTGGAGCTTGATTCTTGCGGTAGCCTCACTGGAGTTTTAAAGCATCCCTTGGCACAGGAGACTTTTTGGTTCTGTGGGTGAGCTGTGGCTTGTAAAAGCAAATGGATCATAAAAGGACAGGGCCTGGCTGCCCACTTTGCCATGTGAAAGGATGTGACACAACCTGGAGCACAGACCAAGCTGTCAGTGTGGACTCTGAGTTTGGTTTTGGAACCACAGAGGCATCCCAAGACAGCTCATTTGCGTCTAGCAGCAGCCTCTTAGCTTCGACCTCTTTGTGCTCTGTTTTATCAAAATCAGCGATCTTCCGTTGGAACCTGGATAGATTCAATCTTCTCCTCACTTAATTTGATGGTATCGTTTTCAGAGAAGCTGACTGTGAGGCTGGCCTTTCTAGCCTAGTTTAGTATTGGAGTCCTATAACTTCTGGTCTCTTTTGGATCTTTAGACAAGGCTGAAGCACAAGAGACCTGGGAAAATGTATGCTTTGGGGTCAGCTCGAATTGCCATGCTTGAAAAAAAGTTTTCCCTATTGTACCTTCTTTGTTAAAATAAAATAAACAAATAAATTAGAAAGCCCCACAGCCAAACACACATAAGCAAAAAGATATACCATGCAACATCGGCATCAGATACTAACAGTGAGTCTTGAAAGACCCTTGGGGAAGCTTTTGTTTGGGGTGGGAGAAATCTTTCTCTTAAGCGTTTCCCAGCATTCCTTCAAGACATCTGGTTCTCTCATTTTCTCACTGACTTCAGTGCCTTTTTTTTTTTTTTGAAATAACTCCACTACTGTCATTATTTTTATTATTTTTAACCATTTAATGAAATGTGCCGAATGATGATCTCACATGACATCTTGTCTAAAACTCATTTGACCTTCAGAAGTGATGACCTTAACCAATTTTTACTGGCAAGTGTCTTGACTTTATTACTCAGGAGACAGTTTATTTGTGTTCCTTAAAGAGAGAGTGAACAAGAGAGAATGAGCTTTTCATAAGATCAAAGAAAAGGAAAGAGTGAAGAGGTTATACCCACCCATCTCTATGCTGGAGCAAAAATTTTCTCTTTCCCATTCTGTTTTATTATTATTCTCAGTGTCCTTATAAAAGCATAAATAAACAAGGTGAAATCTCACCCATGCCTCCTGTAGACACATTTCCCTCTTAAAGCATTTGGGAGCTTCTCTGTTTGAACTTTGAAATTGAGTTGCTGAGTTGGAGCATTGTTTAATATAACCATTGTATTATTTTCTTTTGCCTAGTGTAAACAGAGGCCAAATAGGTTAAATACAAAGAAAATAAAACAAACAAAAAAACTAAACAAACTGGGTCGATCAGCTCTAGGATCTAAAGTTATTAGACATAAGTCTGAGTTAGAGGAATTAACTTTGTTTCTCTCTGTCCCCTGATATCCCCCGTCTGTATGACAAAACCAAGTAGGTAGTACGGCATGCAATTGGCAGATACTGGGTAAAGAAGTCCCCAAGTGGAATGAGCAGAGTAAATGAATAGCTGCTCTACCCTGGGACAGGGTGGAGTGAGAAATATAGTAGAATGAAGCAGAGGCTGTGCTGCCTCACTCTCACTGCACTCGAGCCAGTTTATGTTTCTGGCATCATAAATCTCAAAGACCTGCAAACTACTGGGTGAAAATGCCATTTAAGCTGCAGCATCCTATCTGGAAATAGAAAAATTCCTTTCTAGGTTATTTGTGGTTATGTGTTGGGAAAAATATCAGAACCTCAGTGTAGAGCATTTCTTCAGGTGTGGGGGCCTCATGGGGCTGGAGAAACAGGCTTCTATAGGTGGAGGAGGTCTGGAGGGCATTGTGGTGTGTTGGGAAGGGGCCATATCAAGTCAGAGCTGAGGAGTTGCTATCTACTGTCACCCAGCATCCACTTACAGTTGCTGACCTCAGGGTCTCTTCTCTTTTGAAGGATTCAACATGGTGCAGGTTTTGCCACGTCAAGAATTTTAATGATGATTGGCCAAAAAGTTGAGTAAGTCACCAGGAAAGTGCGAAGCACTCTTCATTATTATACTGGGCTAAGACAAAAAAAAAAAAACAAAAAAAAACCTCCTTTGTTTATGTAGTTTAAATTTTGGATTGCTAGAGCATCAATAAACACCCTTTGCAATAAGAATGACCAGCTTATAGCAATTGGAGCCTCACATTTATTCTCCATGTCACCTCACACAATATCATTGTTCTCTTACTGTCCCAAGTTATTGGAGGCAAGCAACACTACTGATTCAGTTAATTAATCAAGCACTTGCTCAACCCACCAGTGTGTGGTGAGCACATAGTAGGCACTCAACACTGTGGTAGTACTGTGAAGAATGTAAGACCTTCCTATTAAAGGTAGAAGGTGTAGCCCTGTGGCTGAGTAGTGGTGAGCTTTCATGCGTTATTGATTCTATCCAGGCTTATCTGTGTGTCTCAGGACTCTTATGACACATTGCATGTCTCTGGGTCTCAAACTTCGCAGTCATTTCTGGAAGTCATGTTGATATTGTTGCTAGATTGTTTTTTCTTCTGTGGTCACTATTATTTTCTTGGCCCACCCGTCACAAAACAGAGGTCACAGCATTATGACCTTTCCCTGGTGGAATGGACTGCTGAAGAAGTCACATGGCCAAGTTTGTATGGGGGTCCACATTTGTTTCCTCCACTCTTTTAATCAGAATGCTCATTTAATTCTATTCCAGCACCTGTTCAGCAATTAACACCCTACGATTTGCATCTTACCCTGACATTTGCTATCTTTCCAATTAGTTTTTATATCAGTATAATTAGGTAGGGTTATTACAGTGCATCAAGCAGGGTCATGGTTATTCCCAAGCCTTTAAGCGCTTTCCCAGATTTGTTTAGGGAAGCCACGGAGGGCAAATGGTTGATTAGGATCACTGTTTTTCTTCTTCATTCAGAGCAGGAGAAAACTGTTTCCCCATGTGGCTCATGAAAGATCAGGGAAATATGTCAACCTATAAGAATTAGTATTATGTAGTTCATGACTTTTGGGCAAATTTACAGAGGATTATAAATAAGGTACATAAGGTGATGTACTGTAGGCAGTTTCTACAGCAGGGACCACAGCAAGATCCTCACATCACTCACTTTGGGTTATCAGTGGCAGGGACAAAGGGAAAGTGTTAAGGGAAATAGAAACATTCAAAGTCAACTGTTCAAAGTGTGAGAGAGAAAGAGAAGGAGATGTTTTCCCTCTAATGATGCAAAGGGATAAAGAAAAGGTAATTTCAGTCCATATCTATACTTAAGCTTTATTTTGTAATTTTTACCTATAGTTGGAGTGCCTGATGAAATAAAAAAACAAAAATCTCTACCGCCTCCCTCAAAAAAAAAAAAAAAAAAAAAAAAAAAAGTCAAGTCAGAAGGCAGAGGCTTTGCCAGATCTATTAGTGTGTCTATTGTATCCTGGATACTTGGAGTAATGCCTAGATTCTATCCATAGGAGATCTATAATATGGGCTGGAGGGAATTATTGCCTGTCATTAAATGAGATGTCCAGAATAAAAGATTTAAAGCATATGTCACTCAGTAATATATAATATACTATATTATTATATTATATTTAGTTTATATAGCATTTCCCCGCATATATCTAGCTCAGATTCATCAAGTTTTCTCACAAATGTATGGGTCAATTTCCATTTCACCCACTACTAAGGAATGTCTCTATTTTTATGGTCCTGGAATTTTGAGGGTTGATAATTGCTGAAAACAAATGAGGACTTTGAAATCTTTTGGAAGAGTTTAGATTTTGTGGGCTCAGGATTGTTTGTAACGGTATCTGACTTCCATGGTTTAAAGGGAAGAGACTGCTGAATTGGTAGGATGACATAGCAATATCTGGATGCTGCATCTGATACAGTTGTTGGGGAAACAATACCATGATTGATGGGGGATGTAATAATGCCAGATTCCTCTGGGAGAGAATTTTACACTGTCTGATTTTGTATCGACAAGGTTTTCTTTTACCTGTGATACAAGATTGCAGGGAGTCATCTTGTTGTGGCTTGCCTTGATTTTTTAATAGTGAGTAGAATGTGATTTTAGGTATTGTGTATCAGAAAACCAGGGAATTAGAATTGTCGTAACTGGAGCACATCCATGGGTAATTTTTTTTGGGGAGAGGGTGTCTGAAATTTAAAACCCCAACTACTGAATTGGGATGCTTTGAATGCTTCTGCCTTAAGAAGGAAAGGAAGATGAGTATTAGGAGGGGGCAAAGGACAGATTAGAGTAGGAGAGTCATGTGACAAAATACATGCTGTTTTCCACACCATCTTGAGCTGTTACCTGCTACCTCCTAGCACCCACCTACCTCAGGGTCTCTTCTCTCTTGAAGAACTCAGCATGGTTCACGGTTTGACACATGCCAAGAAGTTTAATGATGACTGGCCATGGGCTTAACCAAAGTACCAGAAGAAAATCTCTTTCATATATGTTGTTTAAAAGTCTGGATTTCTAGAGCCTGAATAAATACCATTTACAGTAACAGTGACTGGCTGATAGCAAATGGAGCCTTGGGTTTATTCTCCATGTCACCTCAAAATGCTTGACATATAGTAGACACTCAGCAAATATTACTTAACAAAATAAAGGAGCCTACTGATAAGATGGCAGGAATCAACTGGTTCAGTGGGAAAAGCAGCAGAAAAGAGTGTGGCAATGCACGACTTGGTCTCTTGAAGTAAAATGGGGAGAAATAAAGATGCTTTACCATCGGTTGTGATTAGAAGGTTCAAAACTAATGGGTAAGTCAGTTTGATCAATTAATTCACATCAACTTTTTAGCTGGGACTCGATGTTTCAGTGTGAAAGTTTTGCTCAAATGTCCTTCACGTCTTTGTGTAAATGGCACCTCAGTGGATTCCCCCCCAGTCCAGCACTTTCTAACCCCCTTTAGTGCTTAATTTTTCTCATAATTTTTTTTATAATTCTGATTTTTTGAATTTTATTGTTGCTGAGAATATACACAGCAAATCATACACCAATTCTGACTAGTGACTGGGGTCTTAAAAGTTTGCAAGGGGCCATCTAAGATACAAGTATTGGTCTCCTTCCATCAGGAGCAAAAGAGAGTAAAGAAAGCCAAAGACTCAAGGAACCACAGCATCCACTAGCCTGAGACCAGAAGAACTAGATAGTACCTGGCTACCACTACTGACCGCTCTGACCAGGATCACAATAGAAGGTCCCAGTTAGAGTGGGAGCAAAATGTAGAACAAAATTCAGACTCATAAAAATGACCAGACTAACTGGTGTGAGAGAGACTGGCGGAACCGCCAAGACTATGGCCCTTAGACATCCTTCTAACTTGGAACTGAAGCCACTCCAGAGATCACTTTTCAGCTGAATAATGGACAGGCCTGTAAGTAAACAATAACACCTATAAGGAAAGTGCTCCTTAGAACAATCATCTACATGAGACCAAAAGGACGACATTGGTCCAAAAGCAAAGATAAGAAAGGACAAAGGGGGAGGAAAACCAGAGGAATGGAAACGGGGAATTCAGGGTGGTAATAGGAAGAGTGTTGACATTGCGGGGATTGCAACCAATGTCACAGAACAATTTGTGTATAAATTATTGAATGGGAAACTAATTTACTCCGTAAGCCTTCATCTAAAGCACAAAAAACAAACAAACAAGAACAACAAAAAACCCAAAACACACACACAAAAAAATCATACACCAATTCAACGTTTCCGCCTGTATAATTTGGTGACATTGATTACATTCTTTGAGTTGTGCATCCGTTTTCACCCTTCTTTTCTGAGTTGTTCCTCCCCATTAACATAAACTCATTGCCCCTTAAGGCTACTATCTAATCTTTCGAGTTGTTCTTGTCACTTTGATCCCATATAGATAGTTCTTAAAAGAGCATAATGCTCAAGGCAGACATTATTTACTAGTTAAGCTAGATTATTGTCTGGTTTTAAGAAAACTTCAGGGGATATTTTTAGTATGAGGTTTAAAGATTATCTCAGGGCAATAATTTCAGGAGTTCATCCAGCCTCATGGCTCCAGAAAGTCTGGAGTCCATTCTCATAACATTTTTCACCAACTAACATGCTATACATTTTACTTATTTATTTGTTGATTGCCTATATCTCCCTCCCTGACTCTCATATTAAGCTATAGGAGGGCAGAGATATTTGTCTTTCTGTTCATTGGTTTATCTCCAACACCTAGAATAATGCCTAACACATAGTAGGTGTCAATTAATATTTGTTTAATGAATGTGTAGCAGGAGACCGATCTCTTGGGAGACGCTGTTTAACGCTTTACAGAAAAGGTCAGATGTGTCGGGGATGCCTTGAGTGCACACACCACACATGCAAGGAGACAGGGATACCATTTTTTTTCACATGTGTGCCTTACTAGTATCACTTGTTTGAAATCTGGCAAACACCATGAATACGGAAAGTGGTTAAATGGCAGAGCATACATACGTTAAGTCCAGAATAAAAACTGTAACTGTGTCCATTAGTGGAAAGGTTAAGACCTTATCTGCCCATCTCAGCTGCCCAGAAATCTCACAGTTCGTCTTTGTCTTAGTAGATTTCATCTAGGAATGCAAACACACTTAGTATAAATGAAAAAGCCTGTTCAATATATGAGATACCCACTCTAGGAAGAGAGAGAGCGAGAAAGAGGGTGAGAGAGACCAGCTTAGAATGCATCAGGAATCACTTAGGTGATTTTTAATTTTGGGTTAAGACAGGTTTCTCCAGCTCTTTCAAGTTAGTTATTCTTGTTTGCATTTCTCTTTGTATAGTGTTCCTACATCATAGAGCGATATTTTGTTTTGCCCTATTATACGTAAGGTCACCATGAGTTACGTAGATAATTCGATGGCAACTAACAACAGCAGCATTCCTACAAACCATTGTTTTCATCTAAATTAAAATACACTTATCTTAATGTTCCCTATATGAGTAGGTATGATATGAACTTTACATACACGTATTTATATACTAAGCAAAGGCAACCTATGGAAAGTACCTCCGGCACATCTAACCTGTTGCTTCCTCTTCCGCATCCCCCTTCCTCGTCCCCACTTTGGACTTCAAGGACAAAAATAAAATCTCATTCCTTTAATCAAAATCTATGACACAAGAGCGCTAGAAAAATGATATGCTTGCAAAGAAATGGAAAAATAAACAGGGCATCTTTTTTTCTTTTCTGCCTTAGAATAGGAGCAGACAGAATTGGCTTCCTAAGGTGATGAGGGGTTCTTTCTCACTTTGGTTTTCTGAGGCTTCGGTTCCTTCAGGCTCTCTTTGTAAAGTCACCACAGTAGAGGTGGTAAAGGTTAATCCACTCTGGAGGAGGAGCTTGGAGAGGGACGCTCCTGTGCATCGGATCAGTTTATTATTGATGTTACACCATCTCTAGCTGCAGAAGTGTCCCCAAGCTTTGAAAACAGGTTGCTTCCCCCCCCCCAAAAAAAAGTCCTAACAAATGTTATTTTCCTCTAAGAATGTTGACAGGTTGATGAGTCACACCAGGAAGGGTGCCACGTAGCAGTGTCAATAAAAGTGGACTTGATTCTGTAGAGATACATTTCAGGTTCTTGATCAAGGTCCTTTTAGTCAGTGTTACTTATGTGTCAGTTTATTAAAGACCTTTTGGGAAGCTGATCATTGTTGTTTTAACTGATGTGTCTCTTGCCTTTGGCATCGCTGCATGGATGTAGTTATAGCATTGGACCAAGGGAGTATCTGATCATTTGTTATTTATTGATTGGCAAACTTTAAGAGGTGAGGTGGATATAAAGAGAAGGGATCTGAAGTGATACGTTTACTAGGAACACAATAGATGAGGACAGAATTTAAAGCCACTTAAAATGGAATTTTAAACAAGGGAACTATAGGCTTCCATTCCAGAAAATATGAAAGGAAAATATTTTTTGTTCTTTTTCCAGAACAAGTTGGTTGTTTCATAAATACAGCCGAAAAATAGAAAACGAGAGGATGTGTGAGAAAGAGATTAGCCAAATAATCAATATAAACAATATTACTAACTGTATGCAATTTCCTTGGGAACAACATCAAGTTACCAGGATGCAATTTCAATTGCTTTAATAAATGCAGTTTGCCTTTTTCTATAAATAGCTAAGCTGATCATGTATTGAACACTTGCTTATGGTTTGAAGCAATGGTGTTATTAACTTTAACTTTGCTTCAAATCTGAAGGTGAAGGCTACCTTAGAGACATAGATATATATATAGAGAGAGAGCCCTGGTGGCACAGTCGTTAAAGCCTTTGGCTGCTAACCAAAAGGTCAGCAGTTGGAACCTACCAGCGGCTCCGAGGGAGAAAAGATCTGGCGATCTGCTCCTGTAAAAGATTCCTGTCTAGGAAACCCTATGGGGCAGTTCTACTCTGTTATATAAGGTCACTATGAATCAGAATCGACTCGACAGCACACAACAACATTTGTATTGTATATACACACACAAAACAACAACAAAGTTTATGGGCTTATTTTATGTAGGCAATAATACGTTTAGGGACATTTTTAGTGTAGGCAGGTAAATATCTACACCCCAATGCCTATTTCAGTAAACGTATTTTAGATATACGTTCATGGAATGTATGTTGATAAAAGACAGGAAAGAGCCGCCCTCTGGATCAGATGTCTTGGCAGGCATCAGAGAATATTGTCTTCAGCTTTCTGCCCTTAAATCGGTGGAAAGCATTCCAAGATGTCATAAATAAATAAATAACATTTGCTGTTGTTTATAAATCAATTAATTTGTAAGTTGAAAGGTCATGCAAAATATTTAGAGATTTCCGAGGCAGCTATCAAGCTGAACCGTGCAGCACCGGCAGCAGCTGTCAGGACTGTGCTCCCTCTCGGCTCTCAGCTGTGCGTCGCTGGGTATTTTCTGCCTGGAACGGGTGACCGCTTGATTAGTCGCTACTGGGTTTTGTTCAAGGGAGAGCTCTGCATGGTTGCATTTTAACACCTTCTCTACTAAGCAGGAGGCCAGCACAGGGTGCTAAATTCCTGTCTGTGGCTGTCTGTGAAATAAATCTGTGTGTTGTGCAGTTCCAAGCTGTCAGCAGTGGTTTGCCCTGATGGGCCCCTGAAAGGAGTTTCCTTTCGGTCTGTGGAACAGTGAGCAGCCACTAGGGAGCTGTCTTTAGCTCATATTTCAGAGTTAGCTCATTAGACCAATAACAGGCAGCAGACACTCTCTTAAACATAGTCACAAAGTTATATTATGAGAAGGGAAAAAAAATGCCAGGCCAGACAATGCTAATATTCCGTTTCCCCTTCTCTTCTATACCAGGCTAGATCGGAGACAGGGGGCCTCCATGACCTCAGGCTCCCTTCCCTTCCAGGTTTCCCCCCTATTTTCCTTTCTGATGTGTGGCCTATCTCTGTGACAAGTTTATTTATGAAAGCAAAGTTTCTTCTCTTCCTGGCTAGGCAGTATCTCTCATCCATTTTCTCTGTTCCTGCTTAATAGGAGTCTTAGCCAACGGTATCTGAAGTGGAGGGCGTCCAGCGAAATGATTATTCCATGTTCTGGCTTCTCTTGCTTGTTCTTTAAATGCATGTTTTTCCTCTTGGCTCTAGGATGTCGGCAATATTCTCAGATATTTTATGTAAGATTCATGAAATGAAGCCAGTAACTAAATTTCTGAGTGGGGTGTTTCCCTGCAAAGCTGTTTGTCTCCTGCCCTCTACTTAACTTGTTCAACTTTTCTATTGCAAACATTCCAGAATTTCTATACCTCTAGGACTCGGCCATGGTTGGCACACGATTGCCAGACTATACCACATGGATGCCATTTACAGAGAATCTAGGAAGCCTTTAATTTGGGGACAGTATTTCTTAGAGAAGTCAAGCAAGGATCACAGCTGGAAGAAGTGAAACATAGTCGACACCCAAGTTGCCAGGACTCCCTACCAATGTTTGAACGTCAGTAAATGATGTCCACCTTTTAGATGAGTATTTCTATATTAAATACTTTAAATAATTTAAAAAATCTAATTCTTTTTGGATGATGGATACTAAGTACATACTTGCTTTATTATGTCTGCAGTTATTTGTCATTATGATGTGTGATCTGATTTGTGTCTGGTAATGCTAGTTTTACGGTTATGCATAGATCTGCTTTGAGAATTCCCTCGTGCTCACTTGTATAGAACATGCTGAGTATGTTCATACTTGGCTTTAGCACAACGGTGATTCTCTTCTTTCTGAAAAATAAAAATCTTGGGCAAAGTGTGGTCAACCATTGTCAAGTAACTCAAAGGATAGAAAGAACAAAATAACTTTTTTCTTCTTTTATGACAAATTCAGACACCCACTCCATGCGTTTTTTTTTTTTTTTCCTTTCACTCATGGATAACTTAAAAATGGCTCAACTTGAAATTTTCCATGTGTCCAGGAAAGCTCCTGGGACTTCTGAGGACATGTAGGCAGGAAACACTTCAGAATATATAAGCAATCAAAAATTTGTTTTCAGTTTATGAGCATGCTGTATAACATATCTCAAACTCTTTGGCTTAACTACCTTTGCTTACAATTTTATATACACATAAGGTAATGCTGACCAAAGATAATGCAATGTTGATCATGTAATATTGGTATTAAAATTTCAGGCAAATGGAAAAAACAAAATGTGAAACCTTAATTCTCATCCTAACCTGCACTTTTCAATAGAAGATTCTTCCATATTAATTACGGTGATCTCAATAAGCATTTTGGTGGTTAACTGATTAAGTTGATGCTCTGAATGCCTGTCCAAGCCCTGGGCACCAAGCTATTGTCTTTTCACTCTTAAGAAGTAGTTTGACCATTAATTTAATGAGCATAGAACATGAACTCATCAGGTCCTTCTCAAATGAGACTTCTCAGAGTGGTAAAGAAAAAGCGTGTTTTGTAGTATTATTGATCAAATACAGAATAGAAAGAGTATGAAGGAAGCTGCAGAAAAAAGAAAAAAGAAAAAGAAAAAATGTGTGAATGCAGACATGCACATTGTAGTTTTCCGTAGACTTTCTAAGGATGGGCCTTGTGTTATAGCTGAGAGGAAAAGCATTAGAAAGCTTCCCTCCCTCCTGTTTACTGCTGTAAATGCTGCTTTGTGAAAATAGACCCACACCCATGTATCACTTGAGTCCATCTTGTACGCAATTTGTGAAAACTAATACTGACCTCTAAGATCTCCCAGGCCCTGCCGGTAGTGATGATAGCATTGGAATTGGGGACAGAGTCTCCCAAGTGGATTCAAATATTAGCCTCTGTGAACAGCCCAAATGTAGGACATTTAAAACGATTTCACTTGGAAACTATGCAGTCATATCTTCTTTTTCAGGGAAAAACGCAGAGACATCTGGTAACATTAGTTTTTTTTTAGAGAAACCTGTGGTGCCATACCTTTCAATGTAGATAGCTGGGCCTAGGTGCATACATGGGAGCGGCTTTCTCCATAGTGTGTGTGTGTGTGTGTGTGTGTGTGTGTGCGTGCAAAAAGTTGTAAGAATATGGGAAAGGAATGGTCCTTTGGGGGTCAAGATTGGAGTCTGATCCAGGAGTCCAGGGTGATCCCAATCTTTCAGTTTGAAGGCCCTGTATGGCCACAATGCAGGGGTCTGCAAGTCTTAGTGTCCTTTAGACTTGTCCACACTTTCAACATCTCCCTCCCATAGCAGCCTGGAAGCGTGCTTTTGTTTTCAGATGGAACTGTTTTAGTTTCCATCCATTTGTTTACAAAACTGTTTTTAGCAAATTGACCCTGGATTAAAAATTTAAAAAAAAAAAAAGAGAGAGAGAGAGAGAGAAGGAAAAGCCTCAAATGAAGTAGAGGAGAACAGATGGTAAATAACATTGGCAGGAAAATGTTATGAAGCCCATTTCATCTCTGGCTTCCGAAAGGGCACAGATACCAAAGTGATTCACATTTTGTGAATGGGGAATGTCAGAGGCCATAGGGAGTGCTCAGGGACTCGCTCACGGTCTCGGGTGAGTCAGTGCGGATGGCAGGACACAAGTCCTGGCATCCTGTCAGCTTACAAAAAAGCCAAGTGTCTTCCCCATGACCAATCATTTAAAACTTCAGTGATGGGAAATGATCGAACAGATCACAGAACAAACCTTCATGAGGAAACGTGTCTCAAAAGAGCAAGGAGAAACAGTTATTTCTCTTTATAAAAAACCCATCGCCATTGAGTCGATTCTGACTCATAATGACCCCATGTGACAGAGTAGAACTGCTCCAAAGGGTTTCTTAGCTTGTAATCCTTACAGGAGAAGATCTCCACGTCTTCCTCCCGAGGAGACTCTGAATAGGTTCAAACTGCCAGCCTTTCAGTTAAGCAGCTGAGCACTTAATCATTGCGCCACCAGGGATCCTTCTGTATGTTAATTCAGTTCATATCTTTGCCACTGTGGCTTTCTGGAGAGCCTTGCTCCTCCAGTAACAAAGAGAAAAACTTATTTATCCTTTCTAGTGAGGAAGACTGCGCACTCATCGCTAGCCAGATAAGGGTGAGAGCGCAAAGATGGAGAGACAAGCGCTTTCTGAGGGTAATTACATCGGATTGTACGCTGAAGAGTATGTATGAGTAGGTAGTACTTTGTTCGTATTGCCGAGTCTCATGACCTCTAGAGGGAAAAAGAAATTACTCCAGTTCTGAAGAGTTCTGAAGAGTCACTACTCAGAAGTTAAAATATTATTTCCAGTCTCTTGGGAATGGATGGATGAGGATTTGCAGTGTGTCATGTCCTAGTAAAGCTAACATCAGCCTTGCTAGTGGGTTTCTGACTTTTGCTGAGCACTGGCAATGAGATGATCTCAAGGGAGGGTAATTAACTAGATAATGTCATTTTCTGATCAGGAAGTATATGGGAAGTTGTTTATTTAAAAATTGACTCACAGGGAACAATGTAGCAGAAAAAAAGCATATCCATGAAGATGTTCCCTACATTGTTTATTATCTAGAACAGCAAAGACATGAACAATTCCACTATTTCAGAAGAGGGAAATGACTAAGCAAATGATGGCACAGAAATTTGGTACACTATTACACAACCATTAAAAATAATTTGGAGGCTGTCTAGCAATGTGGGAAAGTGTTTAGTGAGAAAATAAAATATATAGTAGATGCACTGATCACTACTCTGTAAAATATACCTGCATATGTACATTGAAGAAGCAGAGAGCGTAAAATAGTCAGTGGTTAGGTATATATCCTCCCCCCAACAACAACAACAAAAAAAAACCATTGCCACTGAGTTAATTCCAACCCATAGTGACCCTATAGGACAGAGTAGAACTGCCCCATAGGGTTTAGGTACATATAGTGATTATATATCTGAACCTAGTTTTTCTTTTTTCATTTTTATTTTCCATCTCTAATATAATTATAACTAAAGTTCCCAAGAACAATCATCTGGACCAGTTTGTTTTTTAACATTATGGTAAGTATATATATTGCTTAAAGTGAAGAGGACTTGAGGCACTTACTGATGATCAAAGACCACAGCCATCAGTATGGATTACACCTCAACATAAAGACAATAAACTTGATCACAACTGAACCAATAAGCAACATCATGATAAATGGAGAAAAGATTGAAGTTGTCAAGGATTTCTTTTACTTGGATCCACAGTCAATGCCCATGGAAGCAGCAGTCAAGAAATCCAAGGACATATTGCATTAGGCAAATCCGCTGCAAATGACCTTTTTGAAGTGTTAAAAAGCAAAGATGTCACTTTGAGGAATAAGGTGTGCCTGACCGAAGACATGATATTTTTAGTTGCCACATATGCATGTGAAAGCTGGACAATGAATAAGGAAAACTGAAGAAGAGTTGATGCCTTTGAATTATGGTGTTGGTAAAGAGTATTGAATACACCATGGACTGCCAGAAGAATGAGCAAATCTGTCTTGGAAGAAGTACAGCCAGAATGCTCCTTAGAAGTAAGGATGGCACGACTTTGTCTCACATACTTTGGACATGTTATCAGGAGAGACCAGTCTTTGGAGAGGGACATCATGGTTGGTAAAGTAGAGGGGCAACGAAAGAGAGGAAGACCCTCAGTGAGATGGATTGACACAGTGGCTGCAATGCTGGGCTCACGCATAGCAACGATTCTGAAGATGGCGCGGGACCAGGCAGTGTTTTTTCTGTTGTATGTAGGGTCGCTATGAGTCAGAACCCACTGGAAAGCACCTAACAACAACAAAAAGTATTAACTTTTTATTAGCACTGTGGATTTCTCTATGCCCAAGGATGTTCCGCCCTTTGTTAAAACGAGTCTTTATCCTGCAGAAAAGGAATGTTTTCTTGCACTGAGGAGGAACCAGGATAACAGTGGAAACGTATTATATGGAGGTCTTGACCATCTCAATAGCCTCAGTGAATTTTAAGATGGCGAATTAAATTTATTACTACTTTGGGCAAGACTCATGCTTTGAGGCCACTGCTTGTCCAATGGTCCTATCTCTAGTATAATTTTAAACTCTATCCATTAAAAAAATACACAGCCCCCTCTGTCTCTAATAGGGTTGTTTGCTGTGGACATCAACATAGAAAACACCTCTTACAAAAAATAGCCCAGCTGTTTAGCATCCAAGTAAATGCTTAGCAATATTCCATGGGCTTTTCCATGACCTGGTAGAAAGCACGTTAGCTAAAGAAAAGGGGATTCTTTAATCTGATTTTTGTTATTAAACTTGTGTTTCTGGGCAAGTGATTCTTCCTCTCAGTGCCTCAATTATCTTCTTCATGTCTCTTGTCTACCTCAAAGGAATACTAACAACCTCATGGGACTGTTGTATATGATCCCATTGTTCTAGATAAATAAAGAAATTAAAGATAATTCCATTTTACTCTTTATAAATAGGTTCTATGTTACGGGGTAGTGTGAGGCTTAGTTTGAGCTACGACAGCCATCTCTCAGCCTGGGTTTTGAAGCTACTATTTGGAATGTTGAGGGGTTTAAGTGCCTTTTAGAGGACTGTAGTGCTTAAAAACAACGTTTTTAATTTTGGTAGAATAGTTTTTAATAGACAATGTTATATAAGGGACCACTTTGATTTTAGCCCTATATCAATAGCTAAGGTAGTTTGCACTTTGAGGACAGTTTGGAAGTTGGGTGGCAGTACATATACCGATAAAATTCTACTCTGTCAATTTTCCTTGTAATAATTTTACCAGCTGAATGCTGGTTTGGAGACAGGTCATTCACTGGAGTTAAAACTGTGTTCCAGGAAAAACTAATGTGAAAGAATTTATAAGTATTAAAACCAATAGTAACAACAAACTCTGCATGTAGATTTCATTTTGATTAGTTTTAATCCCCTTCTCCCTTTTTTCAAACATAGCACCACTTTCCTAAGGCCTTTAGGCATGGGAAAAGTACTAATTCAACAACTAAAGGACACCTAGAAGCTAAAGTCCTCAGCACAGTGGTAGGAAAAAGCCTCTCCTAACAAGATGAAAAACAAAGATGAGGGAGTTTCAGAGACAAAGAGCTGCGGTGCAAACTGCCCCTGCTCTCCTGAGACTCAAAACTCTGGCTGGCAAGAGCACTTGGGTTAATCCCTAATTGTTCTCTTGGTGCTTCGCCAGAGAGATGATTCTTCAGAAGAAGCTGTAATGGTTCAGATCAGAGGACTCATGAATTTGGTGGTGGGGATGGTCAATAAGTTTTCCCTCTCAGGACGAGGCTGGCAGCAAATCCAACCATCACCTGGAGTCTGCTCCTGGGGGTCAGGGGCGTGTGGAGGCAGGGGCTGCCCTCCGCAGGCCTGCACTGACCACACCAAGTTCTAAGAACTGCTCCATCATTGATTGCACAGGCTCTGTCACAGTGCCCTGAACACCTCCGGGGCTGTTTCTTAGAGTGCTTCAGATTCCAACCTGTGCAGGCCTGTGCTCACCATAGAAACGGAGGCTGCAGTCTCTACTTCCCTGAAGCTGGATCTGACTGCCAGAGTTCAAGTGCAGGAGATTTATTATTTACTGCTGCTCTAACCACCTATCAGTAATTGTAAACTACATTCACCCCCCTCTTTTAGGGAGAGGGTTGGGAATAGTGGGTAAAGATGGAGATATCAGAGCGATTCTGAAAATTCTCAATCACAGAAAACAACTGAATAGCAGTGACTGAGTAGAGGTGGGGAGAAGGACATTTGGCTCTTTTCTAAAAGGGCCTGGAACTTTCTGGCTACCTCTTAGCAGGTCCGCCTAAGGGCTCAGTGTCCGAAGATAAGCTATACCACTTAGGTACCTGTCACTTATGTCACTCAATCCTTACAGCTCCACTTTTACTCAAGTCTTCAGAAGACTTGCAGGGTCTCAAGATTGTCTCTTGGAGTCTAGGCTTGGACCGTATTCCTTCTCCCCATGACCAATCTTTGTTCTCTGGGCTCCTTGTCTATAAAATGAGGACGAGAGCAGGGATGGGACCTCCCTAGATGAAAGCTATCTGGGAACTGTCCCGGGGCCTGGCTTCTTTTAGCCACCAGCTCTCCTGACCAAGGCTGGCTTACCCGTTGGCTTCTAGATCGAATCTGTGACTAAAAGCAGCCGCGCTCTGACTTCAGAAGACACCCCACACCCAGGGGGAGTGGCGCAGCCGGGGAGAATCGGGCCTATTATTACCCTCATTATTTATTTCTCACCCAGCACTCCAAAGCCTGCAAGGGAAAGAAGTATAAATCCCTCCGCATTTCAATCCTGCAATATTTACTCCAAGCCAGAGCTTCTGCCTGTTAATGTTCTCTCTGAGGAGCTCCACTTGCTTTGAGGCAAGTGCCATGGGGAAATATAACACAAAAGGGAAAAGGAGGTAGAGAACTTCTCAGACCTGGGCCTTCGCAGGGGAACTTGGGCTGTCAGAATTTACACACCTTGCCTAATGCACAGCACATGTCTCGGCTACAAAAAGTGTTCAGTAGACGCGGCGTTGTCTGCCTCGCAGTAGGCCTGCTGTGAGTGTGTCAGCAATACTGTTAATGATGACAAAGTAGTTCATCAATAATTTTTTTCCCAACACCCTACCCACGAACTGAACAACAAAACAAAATCATCTACCAACAAGCCCAGCTCTCTATGCCATCCTAGCCCCCAACAGACTTTTTCATGTAGCCTTAGGGAAGAAGGTCACAGACTCAGCACCAGAAGTGGCCTTCTGGTGGTGGGCTTGGGTCATGGGTGCAGCTTTCAGGCAAGTGGCCTTGTAGTCCTATTTTCTTTTTTCTGAGCGCTTCATTTGCTTCATCTGTGCTAAAGCTGCAGTACCTGGGTGGTGCAAACAGTTAACATGCTGGGCTGCTAACTGAAAGGTTGGAGGTTCAAGTGCACCCAGAGGCACCTCAGAAGAAAGGCCTGGTGATCTACAGCCAATGAATCAGCCATCTAAAACCCTATGGAGCATGGTTCTATTCTGACACACACAGAGTCGTCATGAGTTGGAGTCAACTCCATGGCAACTGGCTTGTTTGTTTTTTGTTAAGCTACACTAGGGTGATACCGAGGTCCTTCTGGCCCTAATGCCTCAAAAAGGGAAGCTCTCTTACTTCTCATAGTCATGTTAGTGAGTTCAGTTTATTTCAGCTCAAGTTTGTCTATCATACTTTGTGTTTCTAGTGCCCACATGTGAAAAGCGCTGTTAGGATCTAGAGGCTGCTTGGGAAGAGGGGACAGGCATGAGGAGTGAAAAGATGTAGAGCAATTTTTAAAAAAACTTTAAAGAAATGTATTTTCTTTTGTACATGTTCCATGTACAATGGAGAATGACTAGTCAAAACTATAAATATCTTATGGAAAAAAAATCACCTATAAGCCTACCAACTAAGAATAACTACTAACAACTTTTGATAAATATCCTTCCATATATCTATTCAGCTAGATTTCTTTTCATCAACTTCTTTTCCTTCTTCTTCCCTCTGTCTCTCAATATATTTAAGTTTCTTTTTAAAGGTAGGAGCTAATCTTATAAGACACTAACCCTGTTTACTTTAGCTTCCCCTCTGTTTCTGGATGAATAGCTTGGCAAGATTTGGCAGGAAAGCAAGCCCTCTGAGGGCTCAGTAAGCCATGGGCTAGCACAATATTTTATTATATCTTTGAGAATATGTTTTATTATATATTTTTTGGTGGCCAAATGTCATGTGGTTGCTTCCCATGCTAGAAATCATAATCTAAAGCAAACGTTATAGCTTAAGTTTATATTAGCAGTTAGGGCCCTTCCCTGAGGTAGGTCTGACTTTTCATCCAAACTTCTCCCTCTTATTCGACTTCACCACTCACTTCCCACAGTATGACCATTTGTGCTTATCCAACTTTATCTCTGGGGTTAGTGCCTCTGCTGACATTTTTGCAGTTGTCTTGTGCCTGTTGATTGTTGTTGGCTAAAGAATAATACCTGGCTAATGTCCACAGGGAAGAACACTCTGCAAATTTATTTTATTCTTTTGTTTATATTTCAGTTCCAAAAGCTCAAGGTTAGTTTGCTTAACTAATGCACTAACCCTTGATCACAGGTGTTCCCGTATGACAGTGGTGTCTGGGCTTAACTCCCTGGTGTGACATTCAAGACCGCTAGAATGTACACATCCTTATAAAATACCTACAATTCTATTTATTAGGGGTTACAGTACCAAGGTACAGCCAGTTGATTAGAGAAGCAAATGAATAGTGCATTTATTTATGTGTCAACAGAGGCTACTTATTGAATTTGACTGTCTTATTTTTCTCATACATTAATACTGGTGTGCATTGCTGGTGCCTAATTCCAGGCTGTAAACACTCAGACGACAGGGACCATGTCTCTACATCTTTCACAAGATGTAGCACTAGATCCAAATATGTTTGTGCTTCATAAATGCTACTTGGTGATGTTGATGATGATGGTGTAGCTAGCATTTTTGTTGCTTTGTCAGTTGGGCAAGCCAAAAATGTGGTGCCTGGTGGCAAACCATATGCACCATCCCTGATTTCTTTCCCTTGACAGCATAAAGCAGTGATGCCAAACAGAAGGCTGGGCTTGTCCCAAGTCCCTGATAGTGGCTCTGCTTTGGGAGTAAGGACTCAAAATGCCAGACTCTCACTGACTGTAGTTTAGGAGGTTCCAGGACTCCAGAAATTTACTGAGACAATAAAATTGTGATTTATGCAATTTTTATGACTTGCTTATAAATTTCTGGCTGCTCGGTGGTTCTCTGCCATGGTGCGAAGGCCCATTGTCTTTGAGTTGCTGGTGCTGGTGCTGCTGTTGCTGGATCCGAGGGTAAGTGAATTGGAGGAACTTCCGTTTCAGAGACTTTGTTTAGATGTGTCATGGTCCAGATGCAGAAGGGTCTTGATCCACACAGCTGGGACTGGAGAAATTTAGGGGGAGGTGGGCAGCAAAGAAAAAGATGAGGAAATAGAGAATTCCTGAAAAATGGAATGGTAGAAGAACTAGACAGAGGTGAACAGATGGGAAAACTGAATATGACAGAAAGGAAGAGGGATTAGGAGAGGAGGAAGTCTCATGGGAGAGAAAATGTGAGGGCATGGGGGAGGTTTGGGAAGATGGGAGGCAAAGGAAAAAAAAAAGAAAAAATTAGAGACATAGTGAGAACATGAAAGAAAGCAGAAGATATGTAGGAAAATGGAAGAGGAAATTAAAAACCCAGATGTAGAGAGACTAAGTCTTCAGAGGGTAGAAAAGGAAAGGGATGGAAAATGAATATAGGGAAAAAAAAAAAAAAGGGAGTCCTCTTCAAAGGAGATAAATACAGTATTAGTCAGATGAGATTTTACGTGAGACATGCTACATTTGTTAGCTAACTCCAGAAAGAGAGAGCTAGGAAATAAAAGATATACTTTTAGCTGATGAGTTTTTAAAAAGATTCTTTATTTACATTGTTATTGGCACCAAAACCCATGGAATGCAGACCAGATCATCATGGAAAGGTGTTTTGAAGAGAAGAGAATAGACAAAAACGATTGTTGCAATGGATTCTTTTTTTGTTTTCTATTTCAGAAACAATTTAATAACCATTTGGCTTTGATGCTTTTATTTATTTTGCTTCCTCTTCTCAAAGGCCTATTGGCTACATGTCTGTCTTGCTTGCCTGTTAGCATCATTTGTTTTACAACCAAGCGGGAACCTGATCTTTTACTTGGGTAACATCAACCTAATTTTGTCTAGAATACCGAGATTCTTTCTTTCTTCTTCAGCATTTCTACAAGAAACTGGCTGTGTGTCCATCTCCCCTTTCCTTGAAAAGTTTTTCTTCACCTACTAGTTACTCTGTGGCACTGATAAGTGGGACCTGCTATTTGTTTATTCAAAGAGAGACAGTGGTGACAATTGCGTTTCCTGTATTGTGAAATCTGAACTCATCTCCACCCTTGTAACAAGATATCAATCTTTCGTGTAATGCCAGGTACTGTGCTTAATTGCCCTCTTGTAATGTGTTATCCCTGAGATGATAATTTGAGTTATTTCTTTGTTAACCTTTACACAGCCAATAACAAATTAAACATCATTATCTGAGTTTAAAATAGGCTGTAAATCTCTCTCTAAGCCCTGGTAAAACTCAGACACTTACAACCGGGGAGTCATAAAATGACATTAAATGGCACTCTGAAACACAACCCAGAAAGTACTAGAAGTAAGTGGGAAGAAAGGAGAACATCACCAAGAGGGGTTTGCATGGAATCTTCCACTGTGTATGCAGAGACAACTTTGCTCTAACCTTACCACTTAAAATACACTTTCTTAATCTTTCTTCAGAGTGTATGTGTGCCCTTCAAGCCTGGATGTTCCCTCTTCACGTATTGCTTGAAATAGTGCAAGGAAGCTCAAGTTTTGCTTCTGTTGTGAAGTCAACATCACTCACTTTTTTCTTTACATTGACATCCTATCTTTTTTGTACATCCATGGCCTGAACCACTCACTTAGGCACTTAGTTCTTTTCTTTTTCCTCCCACTGCCTGACGTTGTAAGGCGTATCTCCCTTACGGTGGTGAGAGTTTCTTGTGAGTAGGTTCACGTCTCTTCCTTAGTAGGAGTCCCATGACATCACTGAATGGAAGTCATACCAGTGATGATGATAGCGGTAAGGAGGGTGAGGAGCTATGGGGAAGAAGAGAAAAATAAGAATGCACAGGAAACTGCTTTTAGAACCAACATTGTTGTCCTTTCTCTCAGGTTTGTGTTAAAACTAGCTCTCCAAAGTCACAGCATATTAGAACTGAACCATATCAGCTGAAGACCGTAGAGAGAAACAGTGAGTTGCAGAGCCGGCTAAAATTCAGGCTTCTGGGCCCCAATTTGAATGCTCTTCCTGCTGTAACTCAGGTCAGATGGAGATAGTTAGAATGGGCTCATTTGATTTAAAAAAATGTTCTAAGATTGTATAAACAATGGTGATAATCTGAGGGAGTGTAGCCCTGGGACCTACCAACTTCAGAGGAGGGCAACCACAGCATGAAATAGAGTATATTTTAGTGTGGAGTGGGTAGGACTAGGAGGGAGTGGGTTGCGTAACACAACCTGAGAGTTCTGTTCCAGCCATACAGTTCCCAGGATTCCTGGTGAGGTGGCACAGTGTCATCAGTCACCACAGCCTCCTGACTAGCAGTTCCTGAGCTGCTCAGAACACAAAATCTTGGCTCACTGAAAATATTTTCTGTTTTATAACAATTATTGGTCTGTTTACATTTTTTACTTTTTCTTGAAGAAGTTTTATTCTGAATTTTACTATTTTCCCAAAAATAGTGCATTTGGTCAATATTTTAATATTTATTAGCACACTGTTATACATGATATTCTCCTGAAATTTTTTAAATCTCCACTTTAGCTGAGGTTAAATTCCTAATGTTCCTCACTCCTAAGATGTATTTGTGTTCTCTGTCGTTCTTACTCTCTCACCCTCTATTTCTCTCATTATCTTTGACAGAAGTTTTTCTAATTTATATTTAAATTATTAAAAAAATTATTTGTCAGTTATACTTATTTATGATCTAATTTTATCTTTCTTACTTCTTCCTTCCTGCTTTCTGTGGGTTTATTTTATTTCAAAGCTTCCTTGGTTGAATTCTTCATTCATTTATTCTTAGTCTTTCTTTCTTTTATCAATTAAAGCATTTTAGGCCATGCGTTTTCCTGTGTGTACAATTTGGTCGTGAGTTTCCATGAATTTTAATATCTTTTTCTTTATAATTGTCATTTATTTACAAGTACTAAAAGTACAGATTTGATTTCTAAGTGATTGTATTATTTTTGTTAAAATTAAAAAGATTAACTTACATTATTGCATTTTGGCTAGAAAAGGTGGTCTAAACAATTTCTGCTTTTTCAGACCCTGAAAAAATTAACTTTATTAATTTTGTTATTCACATCTTCTCCAACCTTGTTTATGTTTGTATCTATTTTATCTGCCAAAAAACAAAGGAGGTATGTTAAAATCTCTAGCTATAATTTTCTGTCAATTTATCCTTGAAATTCTAATACTTTTAAATTTTATATATTTTGATACAGTGTTTTTATTTTAATAATTACTGTATGTTATTATCAAGGAGCCCTGGTGGTGCCATGGTTGCTTGGTTGAGAACTGAAAGGTTGGCGGTTCGAACCCACCATCTGCTCTGTGGAAGAAGGATGTAGCAGTCTGCTTCTGTAAAGATTTACAGCCTTGGAAACCCAATGAGGCAGTTCTACTCTGTCCTATTGGGCCACTTTGAGTTGGAATCGACTTGATGGCAGTGGGTTTTTGGGTATATATTATTCTCAATTGAATATCAGCTACTTTTATTATTATTAAATTATCTTTTTCATCCAGTTTAGAGCTTTATGCCTTTAATTTTACTTTGTCTATTATTAGTTTTATGACCTCTGCTTCGTTATTGTTTACATTTGCCTTCTAAACCTTTGCACAACCTTTTACTTCTAACCTTTGACTTGAGTGTTCTTTTTTTAAAAACAATTTTATTTAAATGTAGTTTACATACTATAAAATTCATCCATTTAAAATGTACAATTCAATAATTTTTAATAAATTTACAGAGTTATGCAACATCTGAGTGTTCTTCTTTTGACTAGCCTGTAGCTGGGTATAATTTTGATCCAATTTGAATATCTAGTTCAATCCTTTTTTAGTAGGAGAGTTTACCTTATTTACATTTATTGTTATAGTTGATATTTTTGGTCATACATATCTTATCTTATTTAGTTTTTTTATTTCCTTTATCTGCTCTCTTTTTAAATATAGATCAGTTTTCTTTGCTTTTAATTTTTTCTAATATTTTGGAATATATTTATTTTTTTACAATTTTGCTGTTGGTTGTCTACACATTTTTGAAAAGTATTACTTAGCCTATATTTTGTTATTGTAAGAGTCATGAGTGAAATGACGTGTTTCTCTCTACTCGACACAAGTAATTTAGCACAATTTTGACTTCACTTATCCGCTTTCCCCTTTTTCTTCTTACTAAGAAAAAAATGGTCTTACTAAGACCATTTCTTAGTCTTTAAAAAAAATAATTTGGGCCTTTATATCTAGATTAACATTATTATATCATTTTTTCATAACATATTTTCCTTTTGAAGAATTAGTCTTAACATTTACACTTAAGTTTTGTAGCCGCATTTATACTAATTATTAGGCTTACATCTATCTGAATTGGTTTTAGTGTCCCCAACTAGTCCCTACATATTATGATAGCTTACTTTTCATTTTGTCAATTTTGCTTTAGTTTTCAGGAGTTAGATTAAATTTTTAATAATTTTTTCATGAAGGGTGCAAGGTGCTCTATTTCCTGACACCTTACACATCTAAGACGCTTTTTCTGAAGTCTTACTTTATAAAATATTGGCTGTAAAACTCTTGGGGCATACCCTTTTCTACATAAAACTATTTAGACATTGCTCAGTGTATTCAGCATTTAATGTTGTAATGGGAAAGTCTGGTAATGCTTTAATTTTTACATTGATTATTCCCAGAACGTGATGAGCTGCTTAAACCATGTATTTCTTCACTCAGAAAAAACATTGCTCTTGCGTTTCTTCCTTTGCATCTCTTTGTACTTTTCCTCTGTGTTGTTGGAGAGCATCTCAAGTTTGTGCTCCATGTAGTGGTTTCAATTTTCTTTCCGGTTGCTGTGTGAAGAATAGACTGGATGGTAGGATGGGACCGGGGCAGCAGAGGTGCAACTGTGAGACCAGTTAAGGAGGCTGTTCCCGAGACATAGAAAATAAATTAGTAGGACTCAGACCAGGGGGATGGCAATGTAGATGAAAAGAAGCAGATTAATTTGGGACATATTTTGGATCTAAGTGTTCCTGTCAGTTTTCTTCTTTTTCTTTGTCTCTCTGAGTCTTGTAGTAAGAAGGTAGGAGAGACGGCATAGGGGGCTGTTGGCTGAAGGTAAGTTTGAACCAGAAGTCTGCTAACAGATTCTTGACATGTGTACGTGGCAAATTTGCAGTGAAAAGAAGTCCTAATAGTTGGATGTTTGCAGAGCGCTTAAAATTTTAATACTTTACTACATTTGCTTTATCAATATCTATTTACGCCTGTATCCATCCATCATTCTGTGTTGTTTTTGGTACTGTCAAAGTAAGTTTTAGATGTTCTTCATCAGTATACTCCCCCTAAGTACTTCAGCATGCATATCCTTGACTAGAGTTCAATATTTGTTTACAGTTCCTATTTTTATTTTAGAGGTAAAATTTATATACAATGAAGTGCACAAATCTTAAGCATGCAATTTGATGAGTTTTGACAGATGAATACACCTGGATAACCCAAACTCCTATCAAGATAAAGAACATTCGCAATCACCTCAGAAAATTCTCTCATGCCTCTTCTCAATCAATCCCTGCCCAACCCACCGCTCTAGAGACAATCACTGTGACAATATTTTTCCACCATGGATTCGTTTTGTTTGTTCTAGAACTTTATATGAATAGAATAAAATGGAATGTATTCTTTTCTTTAAGGCCTCTTTCACTCAGCATAATGCTTTTAAGATTCATTTATATTGGTGCTTATATCAGTAGCTGTTCCTTTTTACTGCCAAGTAGTATTCCATTGTATGAATAAGTCACAGTTTGTTTACCTATTCTCCTATTGATGGATAGTGTTTGCCATTATGAATAAGGCTGCTTTTTTTTTTTTTTTTTTTTTTGCTGCCCTCCGTTTCCTGCCCCCTCCCCACTTTTTTGTTGCTAGCACAAACTCCGTTTTGGATGCACTATTCAGTGTAGTGTGGCCCTCTCACTTCATCCTGTGAGATCTTGAGCAAATTACTCCAATTCTCCCTGGATTAATTTCCTCCTCTGTACAATGGAAATAATAATCCCCATCCTATAGGGTTGTGGTGATAAGAAAGTGAGATCGTGTATAACAAACTCCCAGGTCAGTCCATGGCACACAGTAGGTATTCAATAATGGTAGTTATGATTATACAGAACAGGCACAAAGGACTCATTATGGTTAGATTTCTGCATTATTTTCTAGCTCTGTGGCTTTTGCCAAATTATGTCACATCTATGTGCCTTTATTTATTCCTCTAACATCTCCCCCCTTTCTTTATGAGTTACATGAAGATAAAAATATAAACCTTCCTAGTATTCTCAGAAGGGAATGGTGAAGAAAAATGATGGCAAAGAGTTTTAAAAAGAAATAGCATCTACTTTTTTTTTTCTTTTCACATCACTTGAGAAATTGCTTTGAGATCATTGGATGAGAAAACCTTATTCAAAAGCCAAGAGCTACAGTTTGAGGGATATCTTTTTCCCAGACCCATTAGCTGCCATTCCGCTAGGACTTAGCAGTTTCCACTGGAGCATAAAGAAGTTTATTTTACCATTTTAATTTGGTGCTGCTTTATTTACCCTGTTTGTGCTAACCCAAATTTGGCACCCACTCTGTACTCCAAGTGCTAATTTAAGTGACATATTTCCGTTCTGCCTGGGAAGAATACAGAGAAGAGCTGAAAGACGTGTGTTTATAATTATAAGGTACCGAGCTGGCTCAGACAACATCTCATAGCATATGGGAAATATGTAGTCTAGTTAGCAAAAGTTTATGCTGAAGCCTGATGTTGTTTGGCCGAGTTTTGTAAACTCAGAGTTGTTAAGCTGTGTCTAATAAAACACGGGCTGAGTCAATTTAATGTTTCCAGGCTAGTCTGTTGTTGTGGTAAGGACAGCCTTTTCCCCACTTTTTGGCCTAAAAACGCAGAGGATTTGGGTTCAGTTCTGGAGGTGGCAGATTTTTGCTGGGATAAGGATAGTCTATTTCTTGCAGACAATATTCAAGAATATGGTCCTAAGTGCTTGACCCCAAGCTGATTTAATCTGGCTTTTTATGTTTTATTCCACATTGACTTTGAGGAGGGTTCCTGGATGATTCTCAACATGGTGCATTTTAAGCTTTCTGTTTAAAATAATATTGTATGTGATCATATAAAATTTCTACTTACAGACCTTTTCTATTATTATTTAATAGAACAATGCACATAAAGAGTATTTTAAACTCAGAGGAAAGATGTGCTGTTGCAGAAATGAGTCTATTGATTAGGTGCATATATGTGTGTGTGTACATCCAGAACATCAGATTATGTACTTACATGTATATAAAGACACATATACAATATGACCAATTGTGGAAACCTTTGATTTCAGTAGGATATCACTGTACACCTACTGTGTGGAGACAAATGTATATCCTTTTTTTTCTGATCTTAGACTTCCTTTTCTATCTTCAACCTTCGGGGCTGGGAATAGGAGATGACAAGAGAGAGCCACTAGCGGTTGAAATCCCATGCCAATCCTAATGTGGTTGTAGGCTCTAGAAGTTGACCCCTAGGCCAAGTGAACTGGTGGAGAGGAAAACCATTAACCCTCAGTGGAAAGCTTCCTGGCAAGTCTGCTGCTGCTGCTGCAGATAATATTTCTTACTAGTAAGCATAGGAAAAAGACAAGAAATCTGACTCTTTTGTCCAGAAAGCCAAGTAGAGTAAGCTTGTGGAAAGGGAACTTATTTTACGCTTTCCCAATTATGGATAAGGAATACAGAATGTCCTTCTATTGCAGGAGTGGTAGAAAGAGATTGAGGTCAGAAATTTACTTGTAAGTATAGGGAGAGTCCCTGGGTCTTGCAAAGGGTTAACAAGCTTCGTTACTAACTGAAAGGTTGGAGGTTCAAGTCCACCCAGAGTCACCTTGGAAGAAAGGCCTGGCAATCTACTTCCAAAAAATCAGGTCTTGAAAACTCTATGAAACAGTTCTACTCTGACACATGTGGGGTCACCGTGGGTCAGAACTGACTCAACAGCAACTGGTTTCGCTTTTTTTTTTTCTTAAGTGTAGGGAGAGTTCCCTTCAAACCATCTGGATTGTCATGTATCTGAATTATTTTAGTCCCAAATGCCTCAGATATATGAGGCTGAATGATATAATGTCTCTAGTGTCTAAAGCCCCCTGTTTTGGTGAGTATTTATTTAAAGAATCAGAGTTTCATGTACCAAATAATGTGTTTTGCAAATCCTATATTATTTTCATTTTTAAGATTACATCAGATGAGGTCTTGCTCTTTTACAAGTTTGCTAAAGCATAAATCTTTATAACCTAGATTTGAATGTGTTGCAAGCCAAAACCTTGCCCTGGATGTCACAAAGGGTGACAGTGAAACCTGTGCTAAGGTGGCACTAACATGAGTGTTTTATCTGTCAGCACCCCAAGCCAAGGAGACTCTTTTCCTACTGTATCATCACCAATATCTAACAAGTCACATTTGATTACAAAATGCATTCTCAAACACCATCCCATAATGTGGTTCACAAGACATCTATTACTATCCCCATTTTCCACATGAGGAAACTGAGGCTCAAAATTGATTTGCTCAAAATCACACAACTAATAAGTAGAAGAGCAAGAACTTGAACTGAGCTCTTTAAGCTTCAAATCCATAGTTCTTTCCAGGGAGCCACATTGAGTCTGTAAGACAAAACTAATACACGAAAACTAAACTAAGAGCATTATATAATCCAATTGTATTAATTGTATGATATCCAATTATGATGTGTAATATCCAATTATTGCAAAGCATCTTCATGTACAGTACTTCCTTTAAGCCTTCAATAACCCTATGGGGTAGCTGCTGTTATCCCATTTTACAGAAAACTGAGGCTCAGAGAGACAAAAATGGATTTTTGTGAAGTCATATATTTTACCAGGAAGTGATGGAGCCTGGGTTGTTTAACTTTATGCCCAGTGTTTTTTGCTCTACATCCCAGCTGTCAATCATAATCGGATATCACACAATTAATTTAATATAATTGGATTATATAATGCCCTTAGTTTAGTTTTCATGTATTAGTTTTGTCTTGTAGAATCAATGTGTTTCCCTGGAAAGAACTGTGGATTTGGAGTTTAAAGAACTGAGTTCAAGTTCTTGCTCTTCTACTTATTAGCTGTGTGATTTTGAGCAAATCAATTTTGAGCCTCATCTTCCTCATCTGCAAAATGGGTGTAGTAATAGAAGTTTTGTGAACCACTTTATGGGATGATGTTTGAGAATGCATTTTGTAAAACATAAAATAATGTGAAAGATGTAAAATGTTAGTATTATAATTCTCCAACTGGATCGTATGCTCCTTGCTGAACTATGTCACATTTCTATTTCTGTAACTTAGCATAGTGATAGCTACATAGAAGTTACTCCATAAATATGAACTGATTGGTTTATTGATTGATTGAAAGCTGAGATAATGCATTCCATTTCCCTTGTTTCTCTCCCACAGGGTTTAATATGTTTTTAATCAAATGGTGACACCGCAGAGATGCTTTTTGGTGATTGAAATACGTTTCTTAATACACATACATCAACATTCATATCTATGTTGATAGACTTGTAAAACTGATGTGTGATCATGTAGAATATTTCAGCATGTGTGTGGGGAGTTCACCACTAGTGGCATGTCACTAATAGCTGGTACATAGAGACTAATGGAGCCTTAGGAAGATCAAAGCTTGTCTCTGGTTGTTGTGGCTCCAAGGGCAGCTCTTTGATGTGTCAAGGTTGTCAGTACTGTGGTAAGGGTCCCAGGGTGGTGGCGTGTAACCCACCCTTCCTATTTTCCCACCTATCCATACTCCCTACCCTGCTATCCAATGACTAGCCAAATGTATGTATGGACAGGATGTGGCAGACTGGGAGGCACAGGCAATCCTGAGATATTAGGTCTCTTGCAAACCTGTGGATACCACTAAGCCGTCCTTGGAATGTACCTATGTTATGAAAGAATTCAGTGAATTATAAGATTCCCTATAAAATAAAAAGAAAAACATAGAAAACTGGTAGAAGTCCTCAAGAGACGATGAGATGATTTTTTTGTGTGTTACTGTAACACATACTTGTGGGATTGATTATAAGTCTGTAAACACATGGCTACTACCTGGAGCCCAAGTAGTGCTTAGAAATCCCTGAAGGGGAGGTTTCTATGGAACATAGTAAGAGCTTTCTGGAGGGGCATTGGAACGGGGGTGGGATTCTTGCAAAGTTTGGTTTAGAGAGGAGTAGCAGAACTTAGAGGTCGAGAGTCCTGGGTTTTGGTTTGACTGTGTTATTCTGGATAAAATTTAACCATTGTGTGCCTCAGTTTCCTTAGCTGAAGAACTGAGGCAATAATCTTCATACATAATAGTTGAAAGGCTCACATGTGATATAATCCATAAAAGTTCTCGGAAAACTTTCAAATGTTGAGCAAGTAAAGGATGGTATGATTGTTGTTTTTTAAAGGCTTAAAAGACCTGGGAAGACAGCTGTGGTAGAGTGTAGTAGAGTGATTAAGAGAAGCATTCTTGAAACTTCTTGGGTTCAAATCCCAGCACTACTACTTACCAATTGTGTGACCTTGGGCAAGTTACTGAACCTCTCTGTGCTTCAGCTTTCTCACCTTTAAAATGGGGAAAATAATAGTACTAAACACTGTTTGAGGACACAGTCACAATAAATGCTTTATTTTATTTAAGATGAAAATATTTGGGAGGCGTGGTCAACACAGCAGACTAATTAGACGCTTCCTATAGCCCTCTTACAACAAAGACCTGGAAAAACAAGTGATTTGATTCTATGTGAACATCTGGCAGCCCTGAACAAGGCAAGGTTAAGAAATCCATCTGAGTCACACTGGGGAGGAAAACCGTTTGGAAGAAAGTGGTGAGGAGGGCTAGAGCTGCGGCAGCGAAACTGCAGAGACACAGCCACGCCAGTCCGCGGTGAAGCAGGCAAACAGCTGTGCTATGTGCATGCTCAAGAAGCAGTTTCCACATCGAGAGAGACCCAGCGGCAGAGATTCTGCTTGGACACTCCGAACCAGTGAAGAGCAGCTCCCAAGAGGCTAGGATAAGTACATGCGTGCACCCTTTCACGGCAATTAAAAAAAAAATCTTATTTGGGAGAAAATCTCCCCCTTTTACCTCCTACCTCTGCGCTGTGCACTGGATTTGGGAAAAACCTCTCTCCCTTTTATCTCCTCCCTCCACGCTCTGCACCGGGAGTCCACTGGGCTGGAAGTAGATCCCAAAAGGCGCCCTGACCCATTCTTCTGGCCTTGGAGAGGGAACAAATAAGCTGCTGGCTCCCCTAGGACAGGAATACAGGGTCAGCACAGCTCCTTTGCTGGTCACAGAAATCAGGGGTCCGCAGACTCTGAGTGCCATACACCCCTGTATAGACTTGTGAGGACTCATCTCAACAGAGTTAGCCCTCACTACCACAGTACAACAGGGAAAACATCTGAAGTTTAATTTCAACTGCTTCAGCTGTGAATGGGCAGATTTGTGATCCTCGAAACAGCCCTGCCCCTCAAGTAGGCACTTTTATCAATCTGCAGCAGGGTCTTGAGGACTGTTGGTAGCTCCTAAAGTGCCTAGTCACCTGCTACAGGAGTTCAAGAAAAAGTGGTGCCCTCGAGTCTTTGCAGCCAACATAGTGGGGTGCTTTTAGCCTGGCTGCAAAACTCACCTACCTATTCACCTTAGAGAATAGGAGATGCTTTTCTTTCAGACTCTCAGGGGCAGCTGTCAGCCCCCTGCCTGGCTCAGTGCATGATGCCCTATCACAGCCAGAGTCCAGTGCCTGCACCAATCACCCATGCCTCTCTAGGGCTGGGGGTGAGAGCCTGCATCACACACTTGGAAATCTATTGCCTGCACGCCCGAGCTGATCCCATACAGGAAATTTTTGATCCCATACAGGAAATTTTAATGGACTCCGGCATGCACATACTTAGTTACAGAACTAACTACCTGGTGACAGGACATTAGAGATCAAAAGGTGTCAAAAATCAAACTAGTGCGCACGAACAGCCTATTTGGGCATATCAGAACAAAATAAAATAAGAAGCTAGGTCTCACTAAGCAAACACAAAATAAAATTATAATAAATTATTGATGGCTTGGAGACAACAGTCAATATCAAGTCACGTAAAGAGGCAGTCCATGATGGCTTCAGCAGGCTCCCAAAATAAAGAATCAATAAATTCTCTAGAGGAAGAGAACTTCTTGGAATTACCAGAGACATAATACAAAAGATTGATATACAGAACTCTTCTAGAAATAAGAAAGGAAATTCGACAGAATGCAGAAACAGCCAGGCAACATACAGACACGGTAGTAGCGGAACTTAAAAAAGTTATTCAAGAGCATAATGCCAAATTTAATAGGCTGCAAGAATCCATAGAGAGACAGCAAGCAAAAATCCAGAAGATTAACAATAAAATTTCAGAATTAGACAACTCAATAGAAAGTCATGGGAGCAGAATTGAGACAGTAGAAGTTAGAATTAGTGACATTGAAGATAAAGCTCTTGACGCCAACTTATTTGAGGAAAAATCAGATAAAAGAATTAAAAAGAATGAAGACACTCCAAGAGTCACGTGGGACTCTATCAAGAGAAATAACCTACGAGTGATTGGAGTACCAGAATGGGGGGGGGGGGGGATAACAGAAAATACAGAGAAAATTGTTGAAGATTTGTTGACAGAAAACTTCCCTGATATCATGAAAGATGAGAAGATATCTATCCAAGATGCTCATCGAACCCCACAAAGTAGATCCCAAAAGAAAGTCACCAAGACATATTATAATCAAACTTAACCAAAACCAAAGATAAAGAGAGAATTTTAAGAGCGGCTAAGGATAAAAGAAAAGTCATCTACAAAGGAGAGTCAATTAGAATAAGCGCAGACTACTCAGCAGAAACCATGCAGGCTAGAAGGCAATGGGATGACATAGTTAAAGCCTTGAAGGAAAATAACTGTCAGCCAAGAGTTATATATCCAGCAAAACTGTCTCTCAAACATGATGGCGAAATTAGGCATTTCCAGATAAACAGAAGTTCAGGGAATCTGCAAAAACCAAACCAAAATTACAAGAAATACTAAAGGGAGTCCTACGGTTAGATAATCAATAACACCAGCTAACAATGCAAGACTAGAACACAGGACAGAGCAACCAGATATTGACTCAGATATGGAAATCGAAATTACATCAAAGCTAAAACATTGAAAATAGGGAAACAGATATCAATATGTAAAAAAAAAGGATAATATTAAAACAAAAAAAGAGGGACTTAAAAAATGGGGACATTGATTTTCTATATGGAGGGAAAGTTAAGGCGATATAAAGAAAACATTTATACATAGATATTGTACATATTCATATGATATTTTCTATATTGTGAATACCTTGGATTAATTGTTATCCAAATGAATATGAAACTTTTGCAAATCAGATTCCCACAGCATTGCTCCTTTCCCCCTACTTCTACCTTTTTGGTCTTATCCTCCCCTTCTACTTTTATGAGAAAAATGCAAATTAACATGGATTAAAAAAAAATTCCAGGGTAAAGTCTAAACCCAAACAAAAAAATCCATTGCAGTCAAGTCAATTCCAACTCATAGCGACCCTATAGTACAGAGCAGAACTGCCTTATATGGTTTCCAAGGCTGGTGGCACAGCAGTTAAGCATTTGGCTGCTAACTGAAACGTTGGCAGTTCAAACCCACCAGCTGCTCCACAGGAGAAAGATATGGCAGTCTGCTTTTGTATTACAGCCTTGGAAACCCAATGGGGCAATTCTGCTCTGTCCTATAGGGTGGGTCTTTATGAGTTGAAATCGACTCGTCGGCAACTGGTTTGGTTTGGAATCTTTACGGAAGCAGATAGCTACATCTTTCTCCCATGGAACAGCTGATGTGTTCAAGCTGCCAAACTTTTGGTTAGCAGCTGAGTGCTTAACCACTGCATCACCAGGGCTCCTTAGGGTAAAGTCTAGAGCTTTTGTGTGTGCTCAGTAGAGCCTAGTGGGTTTCAGAGAAGTGTTACAGAGCTGATGGGGGTGAGGGAGGAATGGCAGGCAAGGGCCTGGGCTCCCCATGTGGGTTTGACAGAGCAGTCCCTTTGTCTTCATTGAGCTTCTAGGAAAGATTTTATTTAACGAAAGAGTTCAGCTGCTTTAAAAAAAATTTAAAAACCACTGGCCTCAATCTTGGGAACCTTCTCCATCCATGTCTATTACAGTTTACAGAGAACTATTGATGATGATGGTGAACTACAGAGTAATGTGCCATCCAAGGAATTATTTACTGTGCAGGATTTACCACATTAAGAAAGTGGACTAATCTTATTTAAAAAGATTAAAAAGCAGCTTGAAATAAAAATTAACTCTCAGACTATCAGAAAACAACCCAGTGAGGCCAGTTGAGATTTTTCACACAGTCAAGGTCAAACATCAAGCAAAGAGTAGGTATTGAGAAACTAAGATTAGTGCCATAGTGAACATGGCAGAATTGTAGAGACAGCGCTTGTCTTTGGGAAGTTTATAATCTACGTAGGGTGACAATTTTTGGATACTTAACAGCAATTCACAAAAGATACAGTTTCATATTCAACGGTGTTCCTGTAAATTACTGTAGCCCAGCCAAGGGAAAAGTCAGAGTAGACTGCAGTAGTGGGAGAGGAAAGCTTCAGGAAAGAGCTAGGAGTTGAAATATGGGTAGAATTTAAATATATGGGAGACATTCCAGGTCAGGGTAACAGCATGAACAAAGGTCAGGAAGATGGACCCAGCCTGGTATGTGTAAACACCTTAGAAGATGCTTGATAGATTTAGAGACAACTGTCTTCTGAACCATAAGCTTCATGAGGGCAAGAACCATGGTTTTTGGCACCAGCACATTAGAACCTCAACAAGTATGTGTTGCATACATGAACGCATATCTTAGCACTGTGTAACATTTAATCATTGAACTCATGAGACTTTTCCAACAGCTCACCTTGCTTTTCAGTTGCAAGACTCCCATTATTTCCTGTCCCCCTTAATTTCTCCTGTGCTGGCTGGAGGAGTTTCTGCGTGGTGCAAATGGTTCACTTGGCTGGTAACTAAAAGGTTGGAGAGGTTCAAGCCCACCCAGAGGAGCCTTGGAAGAAAGGTCTGGTAATCTACTTCTGAAAAATCAGTCATTGAAAACCCTATGGAGCACAGTTCTACTCTGACACACGTGGGGTTCCCATGGGTCAGAACTGACTTGACAGCAGCTTTTTTTTTTTTTTTTGCTAGAGCAAGAATAGCACTTTAGAGAATGTCAGGGACTTTAGAATGATCTTTAGTATGTACCTAGTCTAACCCCTTATTTTAAACCAAAAAACCAAACCTGCTGCCATTGAGTCAATTCCGACTCACAGCGACCTTATAGAACAGAGTAGAACTGCTCCGTAGGGTTCCCAAGGCTGCAGTCTTTACAGAAGCAGACTGCCACGTCTTTCTCCCGCACAGCAGCTGGTGGGTTCGAAGTGTCGACCTTTCAGTTAGCAGCCAAGTGCTTAACCACTGTGCCACCAGGTCGTCCCCCTTGTTTTACAGAGGAGGAAACAAACCTAGAGAGGTTAAGTGACCTACCCTGGGTCACACAGCTAGTTACTGGCAGTACTATAGCATTTTCTCCTGTGTAGAAGTCTGGCTTTTCAAGGGAGTGCCTGGTTTTCTCGTTAGCGCCAAGTTGATTCTGGAAACCTCTCCAGTCCCCTGGACCATTTATCCTGCCTTGCTCTCCAGAGGCCTACCACCTGGGTTTACTAATGGAGTATGCTGAAATTTTATATGTGTATCACGTGAGAAGAAATCTGCTGTGGCACTGTATAGTTTATATGTAGCCACTGGGTATTTCAGAGAAGGCGGCAGCTAAATTTCCAGCAAATTTAAAGGGGACTTATTATGCAGTATAAGGAGCCCTGGTGGCACAGTGTTTAAGCACTGGCTGCTAACTGAAAAGTTGACGGTTCGAATCTACCAATTGCTCTGTGGGAGAAAGATGTGGCAGTCTGCTTCAGTAAAGATTACAGCCTTGAAAACCCTATAGGCAGTTCTACTCTATCCCATAAGGTCACTATGAGTCGGAATAGACTCGATGGCAACAGGTTTAGTTTCATTAGGCAGTCTTGGCAGAGAAGTGAGGTGGGACTAGCTACATGGAGCCCCTGGAGGACTTTGAGGACTCAGTGGAGGCTTGAATTATACTGGTTAATTCCCAACTTGGTGACATTAATTTTGATTGCCACCCATGCTTTGCTCAGTTCTGTCACTTTTCAAATATAAAACAACTTCCTCCTTAAGAGCTGAGTTTACTGTCCCTGAGATTTGGAGGCAGAAGAATTATACCTTTTCCTTTGCTTATCGTAGAGCAGTGATTTTTTTTTTTTTTTCTTTTCAGAAGCTGAGTTTTTGAGAAGTTTCTCAGTTTCAGGGAGTGGGTGGATAAAAATCTTTGAGAACACCCAGGAAGGGTAGCTGCAGATCTGAGTTTGCAGATCTCATTCGGTAAAAATCTAACAACCTCTACTCAAAGAAAGAATCCTGGGCTATTCTCAAAGTGTATACATCAAGGAACATTGGGCAAATTTCATCACCTGGAAACTGGGGGTTTCTGAGGTGTGACCAGGCTTAATGGATCTCATTGATTTTTCCCAGGCTCTGGGCCTTGTTTGCTTGTAAATGTCGGCAAACCTGGATTTCTGGGTCTATTTACATACGCTTTTAATTATATGGTTAATGCAACTGTGTGTAAATCTGACACTCACATTACATTACCCAGTATTGCTCCAGGGAAACATCCATTTGCATTGCTCTGTGAAATGCTTGGTTCTTACAGTCTTCATAAATTTGGGACACTCAGCTCCTCCTAGATTTCACATTCTAGAAATAATTTATTTAGGTTTCAGTTTACACCCACGTACATACATAAGCATGCAGAAGGACACATCTTTTGACTTACTATTTACTCTCCTTGGCCTTGGTATCCACCACCATGCACTGTTGGAGGAGGGAGCCCAGCAGATGGTGGACGTGCTAAGTGCTGAGTGACCATTCACCATTAAATAAATGCTTAGATTTAATTTTTTTGAAGGGATTATCGGACAATTATCTTGAGGTGTCTTTTTCTCTTAATTTTTGGTGAAAATATACACAACAAAACACAAACCAATTCAACAATTTCTACATGTACAATGCAGTGACATTGGTTACATTCTTCAAGTTGTGCCATCTTTCTTGATATCCTTTTCCAAATCATTTTACTATCATTAACACAAACTTACTGCCCCCTAAACGTCTCATCTAACTTGAGGTATCTTTTAAATAACACACTATGACATGGAACGATAAAGTTCACAAAGAAAAGTTTTTGATTTTTAAATTGACATTGATACCAAGGTGGGGAATGTTTGTTATGTCTCCAGCGCTCAGGGCTGAGCTGATCCATATGCACCAGTGGGCACACCCAGCAAGCTTTCATACTTCATAAGCGGAGAGTCCCCTGATGAGCAGGGGCTACACACAGCCAGAGCTGGTGTGGTGCTTGGAAAGCTGGGACTAGGGGCAAACACCAGAGATAAGGCTTTTCCTTGCATCCCAGCTTCCTAGGTATTGTTGGGAACCAAAAACCCAATTGCCAAATGCCCCTGAGTCCCAAAGGACAGTGGAGGGAGAAGATAGGAGAATGAAAGATGTCTTCCCATTGGAGGCTCCAGGGTGTGGTGGAAAGTGCATTGAGCTTCAAGTGGGGAAACCTGCTTTTAAAGTTTTCTTTTGAATTATAAAATGAAATAGCAAAAATAGTCTGGAAAATTAAAGGAAAAATATTAGTATAACTCTTACCATTTTCACATAAGTATTTTCACTTTTGTGTGTTCCCTTCAGTCTTTTTATAGACATGTCTTTATGCGTGTTACAGTCATACAAGTTTGTATTCTTTTAACTTGAACATTGCTTCATGTGCATTTCCATGCTCTTAAATATTCTTCACTTCTTTTTTTAACGGGTAAATACTATTGTATTGAGTAGCTAAATGTGCTTAATTTACTTAACCATTTCAACATTATTTTTGATATATAAGTTCCAATTTTTACTTTAAACAATGCTGTGATTTACATGTTCATGCATATGGAGATGGGTGTGTGACTCCTGGTTCTGCTACATACTAGCTAGGTAATTTGTCAAAAGCCATTAAACCTCTTTAAGCCTCATGTTGTCATCATAGAATTGAGATTATCGTATCTATCCTTTCTATCAGCAGAACCCTTATAAAATAGAAATATATAAATGTAATATATTATCATATATATTAATACAATATATTGATATGCAATTACATATTATAAAATTATATAAATACAGAAAGTTTGGTGCATGCATCACCCTCGTGTATTTCTATTCAACTTAATGACTGGCTCCATAACCTGATAACCAGAATAATTTAAATCAATCTTAACTTTATAAAAAGCAAATAAACTCTTATCCCCTCTTGGAGTGGAAGAGCAAGAAGGGAAGATGCTGGTAAAATCAGAAAGTACTGTGTATTACTACTCTCAAAAGGTTAGGGGCCATTGAGCAGCCTTAATGGTCTTGGAGGGCAGTGTAAACACAGATCAATGAAATCCACACACAATCCCCCAGCCTCCTTTTAGATAGTAGTTTCAGCCTCCTCACTGATGGAGCTTTGTGTTAGAACTCTTCCCCTGGGAATGATCTGAGTTTCACCTTTCACTTCCCATGCCCACTTTTGAGTAGAGGGTCAAATGTACCACAGAAGGGGCAAGCAGTGAGGAGAAGCGTGAAGGAATGAAGAACTGGGGGTCACAGCTAACTGGATGGGGTGCCCATGTTAGCACAGCCGGGCTGACAGAAAGCTTAGGCTTGGTCTTGCCCAGCCTGCATTCTGGGAACAGGGAGATTGAGCAGTTCAGTGTGGGTGTTCTAGGCAGTTTTCTTGCCACTTACTGTTTAGCAAATGTCTGAAGGAACAGCTCACAGAATTGGCAGTAGAGTTTAGAAAGTAAGAGTATGGGAAAGAAGAACTTACACTGTTTTTTGAAGCATAAATGAGAACTCAAGCCCAGGTGTCTGAGAGTAAGGAGCTAAAAATGCCCATCCAAATCCAAACTCTAATTGGATCAACTTCACATATAATGTGAGGAGCTGGAACTGCTGAGACCTCCATCTGGGGCAAATGTAGCCAAGTACGTTTTTTTTTTTTAGTCCATGAGTTATATTAGACTCTACCTAAAAGTGTTCTGATCCATTGGAAAAAAAATTTTTTTTCCCTTTTATTAACAAGTTGTAAGACTCTTCATTTGCATTTAATTATGAAATTATTTCGAAAATTTAAATCTAGATCCTTCAATTTAAGGAAAGGGAAACTGGGTACCCAATCCGTACACTGTTTACTGAGTAAATAACTCAGCACATGTTTTTAAACCGGGAAAATGCGTGTACATGTTATTTGACAATGTACACTCATGCCTTTTCCCACTTTCGTTGCCCTTCAAATTTCATGTTGGAGCCTAGACTTGTCATTTTGCTTTGCAGCCATCAATATGAGTTACAGAGCCTGGACTCAGCACCCTTGACACAGTGCTGGGTGCTGGAGAGGGTGGCAAGGACCTGGAGGAAGCACAGGCCACTCCAGCTGCTTAGAGGTTTACAGTATAACCAGGCACCTGAAACAAATGAGCATGCAAAGGGAGCATAGCCAGACCAAACATCAGTGAGTCTTCATTATGTGGCTGAGCACCCCGGCTGCACAGCCTTCAGGGAGGTGAGGAAGACAGCTGTGAGGCAGCCTGGAAGGCTTTGGGTGCAGAGTGGGCAGAGGGCAGGGCTCCACATGGGCAAGGCCTAGAAGTCGAACAAATAAGAAGTGTTCTTTGAGTTTCGGGCAGAAGATGAGTCCTTCCTGGAGCTGCAAACCAACAATATGTGGTAATTGAAGTTCTCTGCTCATGGACTTTCTACCGCTCTGCTGGCCAAATCTTCTCTAGGACAAATCACAGTAACCAAGTAGTTCAAGGGACCACCCCACCACAATGCTGTGACTGCAGTTTTCTTGGGTTCTCCAACTACACCCCCACCCTTCCCCCACTCACACCCCTCCCCCACTTCTTTCCTCCAAGGCATTTGGCATCTTTTTTTGTGGTGGCCTCCCAGTGTCATTAAACAAGTCAAAGGTCATCGGTCTAGAAATTGACACACTTGACCCATTTCCTTTCTGTGCTGGACCTTGAGTCTGGAGCCAGCTCCCCCAGGGACCATGTGGAGGGCCTGAAGCCGAGTCCTAAGTCCTTTCTTCCCATGAGGTGTATAATTCGATATTTATTGCCTCTCTCCCCAACAAGGTCTATGGTGCCACTGGGATCCATTCGGTAAAGAATGCTGATCCCCCTTATGAATTTTTGATGGTGGAGGAGGAGCGTTTGAGGCCACTGGGGGACCTTGTGAAATGGAAATGTTTTTTTCTTTTTGATCTTTCTTTTCTTTCTTTCTCTCTCTCTTTCTTCATTTCTTAATTTAAGGACGCACGTACCATTGTTGCAATACCTGGGCTTCTCTGAATGTAAGTGTGTAGTATCTTTACAAGAAAGCAAAATCACAGCCCTTTAAAGCAGCAGCCCCAAACACCCCCTTATATTTCTCTGTTTACAACAACAGTGGAAACTTGACTCAGGAAAAGAGATATTCAGTCCAAAAAAATAAATAAATAAAAGTAAAGCAAAGCAACAAACAAGATTCACTCTGTGAATGGAAGAGGATAAATGACCCCCCCCCACTTGCTGTTCCTTTTTTGGTGGTCTGTGGGGGTGGGACTCAAGGGACTGGGAGGGTCAGGATCTGTATCTCATTGCTGAGAATTTGACAGCTACAGTGCAAAGCAATACAGTCCTGCTTTTTATTAGCCTGTGTGAGTCCAGCACAAAACTAAGTTTTTTTCTTTTCATTTTTTCAGAGGTAGAAGTTTTTGCCAAACTATGAGATGATTTAACCACAATTTCCTTCCTGATTTTTTTTTCCAAAGGGGGAGGGGATGGATGGGTGGGTGTTATTGTTTAATAAGATTTAAACAGGGTCTCTATTTTGTGGCCGGAACAGCCTTTCATGCCCTTTATCTGTACTGGGATTTCAGCTGGGTTTTTATTTTGGTGACATATGGCCCATCGTATAATAAAAAGAGACGAGCCATTCAGATTTAATTTGAGCAGCTAAGGACATCAGAAGGGCTGCAAGCGAAGGCTGTACCTGAGCTTTCATTTGTTTAAAAAAAAAAATGGTGCAGAGAAGTTGAGAAGGTGACTTTTGGAATTAGTTTGGTTTGGAGGCATTAAGTCCCAGATCAAGAGAGAAGGTCAATTTGAAAGTTTGGGATATATGCCAGCTTTGCTCGCTCTTTTATTGGAGAATTGCCTGTGGGGCCTTTCAAAGTATCTGCCCTTCAGGGGTTCTGCTTTCCACCTGCTTCCCCCTTGAACAGGGAAATGGGCTTTTAAAAATATTACGCAGCACGCCACAGCCGTCTCCTGATCCAAATGCTGCGTGGCATGCCACAATGTGACTCGAGGGCCCGTGGCAGGGCTCAGATCTGCAGCTGGCAAGCTGAGCCTGTCCGGCATGGGGACTGCTACTTAGCCTAGCACGCATTTCCCTCCGAGGACACAGCCCACCTGGTCTCCAACACCCCTGGCAGCTTTCCCAAATCACTTACTCTCGCTTCACCCCCCACAACACGGTCATGGGGGAAATGTGTTTTGCGTCTGTGGGACACTAGAGCAAGCCTCTGGTAATGGTTCTGTGGGGTATGGGTGTGAAAATGACAGACTGTGCAGAGAGATTTGTGCAAACACTCAGGACTCTCCCCATGGGTTCCTGTGTGGAGCCTTAATGTGGATGTGTGTGCACACACACGAAGACAGCTACTGATGTTCTGAGACCCCTCCACTTCACAAGGCAAACAAAGATCCTGCAAGGCTTCAGCAGCTTGGTTTTCAGCCTGAAGCCATTGCAAGTTATAGAGTGAAGTCGCCCTGGTGTCATACTCATTATTTGCCCTCAGTGTCTAACATGCCTCTTTCACATCATTTTTTAAAAGCTTTCATGATTTGTGTCCACTGTGCACCAAATCACCCCTTTGTGTTGCTTCTAATTACCCGTAATGACAGCATTTGATACCACTCCGTGTGCTGGGGGAAAGTGCTTTGGTTACATTTCCTTGAGCACAGGACATGTCATAGGTGGGAAGTTCGAGTTAGCAGGTTGCTCTCTTGTGCTGAACCTTTCCTAGTTCACCCATTTGGGCCTCAGGAGGGGTTGCGTCTGTTTTCTTTAGCTACAAGACGTCGGATAGCTTGAATCATTGCTGTGATGCCCCTCACCTCTACCATGGAATGAGCAGGATGAACATTCAGGCAGCTCTCCAAGACTGTTACCAATAGCCTTCTTGATTTATCTGCAGTAACTTGGAGATCCTCTGCTAACAGCCATCTTGATGGGAAACAGCACTGTAATTGCTTGGGGAGAAAGGCAGGCATTTAGCAGTCATAAAAGAAAATCTGCCTACCACCACACCAAATGCCACTGCTCTCCCTCCATGTGGCCAGCTGCCTTGCCCACCACTTGAGTCCCCCACTGCAAGCTTGGTCCTTCCCTGACTTTTTAACCCTCTTCATTTTGAATCTAGCGTTGGAGTGATTCTTTTTTGTTCTACTTTGGGAGACTGGGCATGTGGGGAGGGTTACTGTACTCATTTCATGTTTTCTGGGGCTTCCAGTGCGATGAGAGCTCAGTGACAGGAGCCTCTGACGGGCTCTGGGGCTGCCCAGCAGCCTGTGACCACAGTCGATCAGTTGGGAGTTCATGGTGCTCTCTATCTACCTCTTCAAAGTGACAATGGGTAGGGCAAAAAAAAAAAAAGAAAAAATACAGTAAAATCCAAACTAAATGAAAAGCCTGGCTAGAGGGGAAAATAATTATGATCCTTAAGATTTTTCCTCTCTGCTGTAGGCATCACAGAGGTAGCTTTCTCCCCACATATACTCCATTATCTTTAGTCTCTATTCATGGTTCCCACCTTATATTTCTGTAGCCAGAAAAAAATCTGCCTTGAACATGTGTCATGGAAGAAACTGCCAGCCAATAGCATTTGTGCTTCTGCACTTTGGATAAGGAAGTCAAAACTGACTGGAATGTACGCTGTTCCTGCCCGAGGTCGGGGAGGACCAGTGCTCCCTCCGCACAGGAGCAAAGGCACCACTAGCTTGGTGGAAGTAGGTGCCTTCTATGCCTGTGACCTCCTCTTCTTAGCTCTCTCCTCCCTTTACCCTTTCACTTGCCTTCCTCTGCAGTGGTCTGAATGCAGCTGGGGGCAAGAGAGGGAACTGAAGGTCGTGTGGATCTGGCAAATGAATCATTACCCATCATGCATTTATTGAGCACCCCTCTGTTTGTGGGGTGCTGTACTAGACAAGGTACAAAATCATAGGTCCTACCTCTTCTAATTATAGGGGAGAAAGCTTGTGTTAGATTTAAGAAGTTCGATTCAGCCAGCCTGAGGTGTCTGCTGCTCCATCCAGGATTAAATGAGATGGCCTATATGGAAGTACTTGTCACAGTACCTGACCTATCATAGGCATGCAACGATTATTAAAATAGTAGATCTGAGCCTCCACCCTACCCTTTGCCCACACCTCCTAGCATAGAGGGCTTGATAGTCAGAGAACCATGCCAGGGAATGAGGACAGGCTCTGAGTCTGCAAATGCCTCTTTGCTGTATTCCCTAATCAGATCTCAGTCAGATAACAGCTCAGACCTGGGAACATGAGATTTTAATGTGAAATGAATAAGTACCCTGAGACTGAAGCTTGTCACTGCAGCGCATCTGGAATCACTTACAGCTGGGTAAATTCACTGGAAGCTGCAACTCAAGTGAACATGGGGTTTAAAAGGAGGCGCACAGCCCGTTCCTTTTAATGTCTAAACAATCTGATGTTGACAAGCCTTTCACATTAACCCCAAAGTGGCAAAGTTTAAACCCTTTATTATCTGATTCGGTTTGGCAAATCATTGAGTGGCTTAAGAGTCCATATTTACAGGGAAAAGGCCAATCTTTTTCTTTTTTTCTCAAAGCGAGCACCATTAATGTATGCACATTTATGTTTACTTAGAAGGTTTAAAAGACCTTTAGCATTATGACTCAGGTTAGAGAAAGTAAGTTGATTTTCTTTCTTTTTTTCCCCCTCAGGAAGCCCCTAATCTCTCTTTAGAATACAAAAGGCATGAACATTCCAAACCCTGGAAAATATATCAGATTAACAAATAAGTAGAAACGAAATACAGGAAATCGTTTCCAAATATTATTAGTCTTCAGTTGAAATATATTGTGTCTTGGCAGCTAACCCTAACTCTGTGTCATTTTCCTAGCGTTTTGCCCAGAACATTATGAGTGCTTCTAAAGATGGTGAATGGTAGTTTGGGTTCTACAGAAGACTACAAGATACTATGGAAGTTAGAAAGCTTAACACTTGAGTAGAGTTGAATAACCATCTATTGGTTATCGCTGCCAAACTGGCAAAATTTTAGGGATCTCCGTTATAACATGTGGAAGAACATGGAAAAAACCTGCAAGTGGTTTCTCAGAACTAGATTCAGTAATAATTTAATAATTTTAACCACATCCTTTAGAAGAAATGAAGACATTTTAATTCATCTTCATAAAAAGCATGATGCAACAGAGTTGAATTTTTAATTTTCAGCTGAGGAGAGTTTTAATGGAATTTAATTTATTATGATTATTTTTAAGAAGATCAAAAACTAAGAACATGGTAATTCTGACTCACTCTGTGGAAGAAATATCTTTGGAAATTTTTGGCATTGGTTTGAATCCTATCGAAGAAACTCATAAAGATTAATATTGCAGCATAATTCTGACCACAGCTGTTCATCCTTTAGATGTAATTTTTAACTTTCCTTTGGCAGCTGTGCAGATTCAGATCTGGAATCACCAGTCAACTGCTCTGCTTAAACAGAATTTTCAGATTCTGTGATTATTTTCTGCTTATTAATCCTCCTCAGTAATTGTGTATGCAATGCCAGTTTTAACAACTCAGGATAAGTTTGAGTTATTGTAGACATGAAAACTTTTGTTTTTTTAATATTGCTTGGGAAAAACTACTCACGGAACATAATCCTGCCCTTTTGGGTTAGGCCAAAAAATAGATTGTAAGAAACCGTACATAGAATTTTGTTTGCATAAAAATATTTCCCATAGCACAATTTAAAAAAAAGAAAAGAAAAAGAACACTGTATATTTCAAATGTATATATTTTAAGCATTTTGTTTAATAAACCCAATGCATATGATCAGCATATTAGTAATCTACAAATCATATTATTCAATTTATGAATGCTTGCATGGCTATCTAACCCTGTCACATTATAACCAGAAAAAAATTGTGTCTGAATCTTATCATAAAGAGGAAATAAGAAGGGTATCTGATATTGCTTTCCATGTTTGCCTACACTACATTATGTGCCTGTAGTGGGTTTTCCTGAGACTGATGATTCCGTATCAACTATACTTCATTGAGAATGAAACCTCTGAGGCCCTTTCAGTTTTGAATGATGTAAACTGCTGTAAAATTTGAAGCATGTATCATTTCTTTCATTTTCCCCTGTAGTTGCTGCTCACAAGTTTGAGCAGAGATTGTGATTTTCATTTCAGCGCAGTAGTTCCTGTCTTAACAGAAGCTTCTAAGAACAGGATGTAAAGTTTCATTTTATTTTTTCTAACTTGGATGCACCGCGTTTAAGGCATGGGTTTTAGAGCTGAGCCTGGAACTGCTTTAACTTCATAGTGTGTCTGATTAATCTTTTTACTTTGTATTTTTGGTAGAAAAGAATAACAACAAAAAAAGGTAATGCTTATTTAAGAAACTGATGTCAGCTTTGTAACAAGAGGGGCGGAGCAGCCAGTAGCTTGATTGTTCTGGGTGAACTATCAGGGATCTGTTGGGAATACTGGTGCCTTGACCCTGATGACCCTCAAAACGCTGAGTGTGGAAAATGGGAAGTCTCCCTGGACCTCAAAATGCACAAGATGACAGAAAAATGCAGTTCTTGGAAAACTATTTTTTTTGGCTAGGGTGGGATGGAGGGCGTGCATTGGGGGTGAGGAGAGAGGGAGAGAATGGGCTTGTATTATTTTGCAGTCCGAGTCCTAGTTTCTTTATTGTTAATATATTTGTATGTTGTCAGAAAAATATTTTAAAAATATTAATTAAAATACTTATTTTAAATCACTTAGTCGAATAGCAGAATTCTAATTTCAAGTTGTTTGTTTAGTGCACACAACCATAAAAGTTCAGGAACACTAAAATTTCACCCAGTTTCTGGCTCTAGTTATGAACAAATACCCAAATCAGAAATTTTTACAAACAGGCATAAGGGTTGAAGTTTTCACATCGATAACTAGGATATTTTTTCCAGCAACGTTCTCAGCTTAGAGCAAATACAAGGAGCACCGTACTTTTATCAAACCTCTTATTTACTCTTACGTACTCTTACTCTCTGGAGAAGATCAGGCCTGCAGAATGAAGACACTGGTTGCTCAAATCCTGAGTGGGGTGATAGGAAGTCAGTGGGAGGTGGTGGCAAGAGCACTGGGTGAGGAGTCTGGGGTGGGGCATTCTGAGCCCCGTTCTACCCACTCCATCTGTGGTCACAGCCAGTTCACCTGTGTTCTCAGTTACCTCCTCTGTAAAATCAGGGTTTGACAAAATGATCTGAACTGCCTCTTCCCACTCTGAAATTCTTATTTTTGGTAAGAATTTTAAAATCTCTCTATTAGTTGCTAATATGCTCAGACCCAAACATGCTTTGGAATTGAGCAGAGCCCTGTACATTTCTTAACAGAAGTGAAAAACTTAGACTAGCTTCAAGGGGGTAAAACAATCTAACTAAGCAGAGAGATTTGAGGATGGAAATGTAATTATTTGAGAGTTTTTAAAAAATCTGCTTTAACTAAAATATAGCTTGCATTTAAAAGGAGCTAAACTTCTTTCATCAATGACTTTACATAACTTGGGAAATAGCACCTTCTTCGAAGTAAATTTTCAAAGGGAAGTCAAAATATTGCTTAACAGAAACAGTTGCTACTCTGCACTGAAGCCAGTCAGATGTGGTAGGAAGTGAAGCTCTGCCCTGTAAATATGGCATGGATTAGAACAGTGTCAAAGGCATTGAAATTGCATAAGTGATATTCTGTTTAGGGGACTGAAGTGTGGGGCAGGGGAAAGAAACGTACTTAACTAAAAGGATGGAATCAGCACTTTAAAATCCCCAAATACATATTTTAATGTGTACTCTTTATATTTTTAAGAGTCTGCCCAAGTTCATATTTACCTGAGAGACCAATTGGTACTGAAGGACAGCCTGGGTCTCACAGGTAAATAACAAACGCTTTACAGACTGCCTGATTGTGTTTCGTACCTGGAAACTGTCGGTCTTGCGGGTGAAGTCTGTGCTATGGGAACTTGATGAAAAAGAAGCACAAAGATGTGCCACTGAGTTAGAGCTCAGGGCAGAGCGCAACAGAGGAGAGAACACCAGGCGCTCCAAACTTTGGGGTGGGGTGGGGGTGAAGAAGCATATTCTGAAATGTAAGGCAAGCTCAAACATGATTTATTTAGGAAAAAAAAAGAGGATTTGAAAAATAACACCAATATTGTATTCTATTTCATACTGTATGTTTGTTTTTATGTAAAATATCATTTTCCCCCAATCTTTATTTAAAACTCACCTACCTTGGATTCTGTGACTCTGCATATGCCTGGCACAGTCTGGCCCCCTCCCCATTCCATCCTCCCTTGTAGCTTGAGCAGCCCAGGCAGTGAGAGGAACCCCAGGAAATGCACCAGAAGCCTGGACTTTGGTCCTGGCTCCTCGACCTTGTTGGGTGACCTTGGGCAAATCACTTTTCCTCTCTGTGGGTTTTTTATTTTTTCTCTATAAAATGTGGCAGTGGGGGTGGGTGGGTTTAGATAGTCTCTTAAATCTTTTCTAGCTCTGACATTCTACGAAATAACGCGTGAATTCGGTGTCAAGGTTAAAAGCATCATGTTTCCATTAGAAATGATTCCATGCTGCCAGCCTGGAGTCTAAAGTTTTGTTGCAATCATGAGAGGGGTGGGTCCTTTGGCCCTTCCCAAACTGCGCTCCCCCACTCTTCCAGTACCACTGAACCTACCCACTAAGGAATGCGTTGTTTGTTGGGGGAAGTAAGAGATGACTGTTTTCCATCTCTGCTCCAAGGAGCAGACCATGCTGCCTTCAGTTTCCAGTCTTCCGCCGCTAAGACGGTATTTTTCAGTTCCCCCTGGCCCCACAAAGGCAAGGACCATCGTGAGCTCTGTAACTCCTGTCATTCAGGGAGATCCTGTTTAATGCGAGGCCTGGAAAGCCTGGCCTGAAAGGCCCTGTCAGTATGCGGACTCCCCTCTCTATTTATTTATCTTTCCAGTCAGGTCCTTCCCTTTGCACGGGAGAGAGTGGAGTTACAGCCGCTGCAGTCCTGACTGACTGCTCTGGATCTTTGGCCCTAGTCAGCTGGAGCCAGCTCCGCCAACTCCTTGCAGAGTAGTAACCTTTTGATTTAACTTTATTTGCCACAGCAGGAATATCACCAAAAAGGGAACAATGCGCCCTCGCCATCTGGCCCCAGCCACCCGAGGCGCGGCCGCGAGGAGCCTTCTCCGAGGGGCCGTTTTGAGCGATCAGCCTCACTAGACGGGTGCCCTGTTTTTGTTTTTTCGCAAATCAACCTTTTAAAATCCAGATGCAGGCTACAGCCAGTGACTCAGAAAACCATAAATAATACTGCAGGCTTTGCTCGAGGAAAAGCAAGAAACAAAAAGGTGAATCTATCATTATCCTTAAAGAGCCAGTAACAAGTTGAAGATAAAGTTTTTTTTTTCTTTTTCATGACCCTTAAGCAAGTGTGACAGGCATTCACCTATCAGTATTAGTGAGTGATTTAAAATACCAACCAACATTTGCCTGCAATAATTTCTGTTGTAAACGACTCCTTCTGGGCCCTCCTACCACATAATTCAGTGTCATAAATCAGAATCCAGAGGGTGTTGCTTCCATCTTGCCCTGGGCGATTCCCGCAGTCTTTTTTTGGGGGGCAGGGTGGGGGGGGGGGGGAGTCTGGAATCCATTCCTGTTGTTGTATTCTCCCTCCTTCTGCTGCCATCTTCCTACGGGACATTAAAGAGAACAGTGTCTGCATACGGGACCTGAACTCTGTTGCCCATGCATCCTCTGCTGCCTAAGTCATGGTGACAGAAGGTTTGGGGCTCATTTTCTCATCATTCTGGACACATTGCCAAAGACTTAACCTGGCTTTTGGCAGAATGAATTTCACCTGGCTCCTTCCACGTAGCCAACAGTGTTGGAAGTTCAGGTGAGACTGATGAGAGGTAAAAACCAAGTCAATTTCTGTAGAGTGGACTCTGACTCATGGTGACCCAATGTGTGCAGAGTAGAGCTGCTCCATAAGGTTTTAATGGCTGTGAAATTTGGAAGGAAATTGCAGGGACTTTCTTCCAAGGCACCTCTGGGTGGGTTCCAACTGCCAACATTTTGGTTAGTAGCTGAGCGCTTAACCATTTGCACCACCCAGCGACCTTAATGAGAGGCAGAGATCTCTAATCCGAGGAGAGGTGAGGAACACCACAGCGGTGGTTAGTGAGGCAGGAGTGAGGGGAGTAGGCATAGGGAAGCAATTGGCGATAGAAAGTTCTGGATGAGCAATAATACATGTACCCACGCAGCCAGAACCAGCAGGCCTTGTTCTTCCACCTGTGTCCTTCCAACCCACATTCAGCCCTACAGAGGCAGCTTGGGTCCACAAATGCAACCAAATAAAATACTCCCTCCAATAAAGGTAATTTCTTTAGAGTTAAAAGATTCATTAGGGAGCCTGAAGAGTGGGGAGGGGGTGTTGGGTAAGGACAGAGACCCATCTGGTTTGTTGTGGGTCTTTTTTGATTAGAATAGAAAAAAAAAAAATCAGTCTGTGGGTTCATATGTCTAAGGAGAGCTCAATTAAAGTTATTTGCTGGAGCTTAAAATATGCCTGCACCTGCTTCAGTGCCAGGCCCTGAGACCGACACACTCTCCCAGAAGGCAGAGCAGATGAGGGCGCTTGTCTACGTGAAGGGAAGAGCAGGACACAGTTTTCACTTATGCTTTGGTGCCACTATAAGATGGGACAGGCAGCAACCAAAGCCACCCACCCTGGAGGTGGCTACCTGATTAACCTGGAAACCAGGGCCTGTGGCCTGAGCCAGTGCAGCCACAGCTCTTAGACTGACTTCCTGGGGTCTGAAGGACTCTTCTCATGAATGGAGCCAGAGGAGGGAATGAAGCCTAGGGGACTGTGTCATCTTACCCAAGTCACTAACCTCTCTGTGTGGCCACTTCCTTCTTGATAATAGGAAGATAATAAAATATGTTTTAAGGGTCTGTTGTGAGGATAATAAATAATAATAGCTAACATTTGTTGAGCATTTGCTATATATTAGGCTCTGGACCAAGCCTGTTTTATACATCATCTCATCGGATTTTTACTGCAACCCTAAGATATACGTAACATTGTCATCCACATTTTATAGATGAGGAAACCAGTGCCAGGAGAAATTAAATTCCTCGCCCAAGGTTTTGTGGCAACCCAGATCCACTGGACTCACAAACCTGAGCTTTTAACCACCCTACCTCGAATGTGACGCGTGGGTGTGAAAGAACGTCAAAATAATAAGACTGTAAAATAAATTTATTATGTCCTGAAATAAGCTCTGGTTAAGCAAACATGTTCTCATTTAAGAGTTTCTTTACCTTTTCACAGCCTCAGTTTTGAAAGTGCCTCCCCAGGATGGGTGCCCCACATATGTTGATACTACATTTCCTGGCAGCCATAAAACAAGTCCAGGCCCAGTGGGATGCAGAAGGGTCAGTAAGTCCACCCCCTGCTCTCAGAAAAATGGAGAGACCACCAGAGACAAGAGTCTCTATTGTCTTCCATTTTCTGAAATAGGTGATTGATTTTGCAACGTCCCCTTCTAGCTCACAGGGCTTGATAAATTCTTTTATCCCCGATTCCTAGGCCAAGCACCAGAAACAGAGCCATTTCTAGACACCAGAGAAGTGATTCACATATGGAACAGAGGAGGAATTTGCCAACTTTCAATGATTGATTTTGTCGTTAATCAGATCTGAACCTAAATCTTGTTAGACAATCTCTTATTCTCCAAGGTGTGGCTTTGGGATGTCTTAAAAGAAGGAGTCGCCGATACAAGGAGAATCGAGACACCAGCAACCGTTAATCTCCATTTGAAGGGGACTTTTTAATGTTGTGATTCACTGAGATTCTTAAGTAACTCTGAAGTGCCTAGTCCTTCACTGAATAGCCTACGAGTTTACACAAAAAAGTACCAACTAGTACCAAGTCTACCCTATCTTTTTGGGCCTCTTAAAGGTTTTTGTCCTGATCCGTTCAGTTAAGCTGCTTATGTGCCAGGCACTGTGTTTTATACCTTGCTACCCTGATGCCATCGAGTCAATTCCAACTCATGGGGACCCCATGTGTTGTAGAGTAGAACTGTGCTCCATAAAGTTTTCAATGGCTGTGATCTTTTGGAAACAAATCGCCAGGCCTGTCTTTTGTGGTGCCTCTGGGTAGGTTCAAACTACTAATCTTTCAGCTAGTAGCCGAGAGCAAATCATTGGTGCCACACATACCTACCTGTACCCGTTGCCATTGCCGTCAAGTCAATTCCAACTCATAGTAACGTCACAGGACAGAGCAGGACAGAGTAGAACTGCACCAAGGAGCGGATGGTGGACTTGAACTGCTGACCTTTTGGTTAGCAGCTGAACACTTAACCACAGCACCACCAGGGCTCCAGGACTTTTTTATCTGATTACCTCATTTAATCTGCACAGTAACACTGCTATGTCTTTATTTTACATATGACTTTACTGAGGTTTAGAGAGGTTAAACATTTTTCCAAAGTTAGTCAGTGGTGGAGCAGGGGCTCAGACCCCAGCAGTCTGAGTCTGGAGCTGCAGTCTTAACAACTGCTCATCCCTACTTCTCACTGAGGGCAGATTTGGATCCTAGTAATAAAATACACCTCCCAACTCTCTCTCTCACACGTACAACCTAATTCTCTACTCAAGAAAGAGCTCTATTTTTCTGTGTTTTTACATTTAAGGCATAGCTACAGCTTCTCGAGCTCTTGCCTCTAGCCTCTATCTTTAGCAATGATTTAATAAATATAAATCACATTTTCCTTTCCCGCCTCCACCCAATGTCAGCTCCCACCCAACAACATGCTGTGTGCACTATTAATTGGAGGTTCGATTTCTCAAATACATATAGACCCATCTGCATTTTCTTGTGTCACCACTGAAGATGAATTTATGTATTAGTCTCCTTGTCTCCATCTATTGAAGCTATATCCACTGTGGCTTATCCATTACAACATCTCTCCAGCCACTGTTGATATTGGCTCAGAAATTATGTATATTCAGGGATGGTGTCTGGACAGGCCATCTTCAGGAAACGATCTCTAGCCAGCCATTTGCCAGGAAGAGTACCAAGGCTTGTTGTAATGTAGCTTCACTGTCTTGATCTGGAAAATGCCTTGTCTTTTTATACACACCAGCATGCTGGTTATCTGAATTTGGAGAGGAAGGCCTATAGATAACTTTGCTTTGTTGATTCTCTTATCACCCAAATGGCAAGAAGCTTGATGTAACAGAGGGAGTGGAATAGACTCAGTCTTTTCTCAGGAACTCAAGGAGGAGACAGGCCAAGGCAGCTTCTCATCAGGTTCTTGAGAAAGAGCTCAGGATCATTCATAAAAAAATAGTTCGGAAATCTCCCACCTCTTACTTTATGTAATGGAGTAAAAAAAAAAACACATTGCTGTCAAATCGATTCCAACTCATAGCGACCCTATAGGACAAAGTAGAATTGCTCCATAGGGTTCCCGGGGAGCGGCTTGTGGATTCGAACTGCTGACCTTTCGGTTAGCAGCTGAGCTCTTAACCACTGAAACCCATAAAAAATCAAATCCATTGCCATCAAGTCAATTCCATACGGAAACAGATTGCCACGTCTTTCTCTCTGAGGAGTGGCTGGTAGGTTCGAACCACTGACCTTTCAGTTAGGAGCTGAGTACTTAACTACCATGCTCATAAGCCCCCTCTAGTTCACAGCAAACCTCTCAGATTGCATTTATCTTCTTGGAACTGCAATTATCTTTCCTTCTGCATAGATAGGTGTTGTGTTGTTTGGTAAATGCAGAGGTGAGAGCAGGGTCTGGGAAGCGATTACCTTTGGATCCCAGTGGCCTCTAGGAACAGGCTTGGGATGGAGTCAGAAGAGTATGAGGGAAAGCAGTGTCCTGCACCATATTGCTACACTTTCTTTTACCCATTGTCTTGGGGCCGGGAGCAGGTTTGAATAACTTAGGTCAAACAAACATGTCCTTATATTGCTGAGCCACTAATCAAGATCTCCAGAAACCTATGTAGCTTCCTCCCTGATTCGGACTAGGCTTAAGACTTGCTGTCCCTAAGACCTCAGGCCATGAGAAAAAGCCCCCTTTCTCTTTGAGAAGGAGCCATCCTGAGCTGGAGTGAGGCAGAATATGTACCTAAGGCTGGACTGCTGGAAGTAGCCCATCATTATTTCCCTTTAGCTTCTCCAACTTTGCACTGTTCCGACCTACTCCCCAAGTGACCAGTCAAGGAGTTGACACTCCTCTCCAACATTTAATCATTCTTGAGCAAGATGCTATGTCCATGGAGTACACTGGCCAGCTGCAGAGTGTGATGGAGGGCAGGAAACACTTTGCTAATGTCCTGTCGGAGGAAATCATAGCCATGCTGTCTTTAGTCAGGTACAGACCTCTTAAGGATTTTTCTCTGCCTCACTTGACCTGATGTTTGCAATTGATAATAAGTGACCTCCTCCCCGTTCCATCCTGGGGGCTGAGACAGTTGGCAGAAGAGGTGGCTCTGGGGTCCTATGGCGAGTTTGTGGGTGGGATGGAGAAGGAGACGGGTCCCCTTCAGCCAGAACTCTAATGTCCTCTGGTGGCCCTACCCTATAGCAGTTATCTGTCCTTCTGTTTTTAGTTGAAATTATAGGAATCGAATCACCTCAGTCATTTGAGCTGGTACCATCTCTGGTGTCTATCATCTCCCTGCTAAAAGTTGACAACATTTCTCCCTGGGCGCATGCTTAGGTCTGTTGCATTCACTCTTCACTTTATGTATTATTTTTGGCAACGGAGAAAACAAATAGAACTCTCTATCTCCAGAGGTGTTACCATTTCTGTGCACTTTGGAGCAAGTCTCAGCATTGCCCTTGTTGGTGAGCTGGATGAGATCAAAAGCACGTGGAATCTGCATATAAGCAAAGCAATATAAGACACGATCTGTCAGGGAGTGCTTTTACTGTTGCTTAACAAAATATGTTACACTAAATCTTTATAGACTGAATAGGTGCTTTAAGTTCCAACGAACTAAACCAAAGTAAACATCACTCTTCTGGGAAATAAAATTCCATGTGGTTAGGGGCAGAGCTGTGATTAATTCAGTGGCAATGAAAATATAGTAAGATTATTGACTCTGTCTGAGAAACAATATCAGCCATATATATATATATATATGTATGTGTATGTGTATGTGTATGTATATGTATGTATATGTATGATTTAATACCAAATGATGGGTGGTGGGAGAGGAACTGGTGTTTCTCATCTTTAATTATAAATTAATGTACTGATGCTCTAGGTATCATCATTCCGTCAATTATTGATACTGACCTCACTATAGAAATCAGTAAGGAAAACAGAATGATAAAAGGCAGTATTGCAGAGATGAGGACTGAATTTCTATGAGACTTCTCAAGAGTCTATGGGGGTGTGTGTGTGTGTGTATGTGTGTGTGCGAGAATAGACAACTCAGCTTACCTCTACAACCCTTATCAACTGAACTGGAGATTTCTCAGAGCTCCCTTGGACAGCAGCCTTGTCCAAAGTGCAAGCTTTCATAAAGTGCATTTTAACATTAAATGATTTTTAATATTCCGCATATGGTTTCTTGGTTTTGAGTCTCTTCTCTGGGAATGAACAGGGCTGTGGTATTATGATGAATAGTGGATTGTGTCCAGGACACCCACTTACTTCCCTACATATCAAACATGTGGAGCTTCCATTAAACATGGGACTGTCTCTAGGGACTGCAGTTGTCCTATCTAATCCAGTCGTGTTTTGTTCCCTCGACCCGGATTGAGAAGGATACATTGTTCTCATACATTCTTATTTAAATTGAATGCAGTAGATATGTCACGTCCATGAAATATTCCAGGTCTGTTTTCACATCTGTGGCCATTTTCTCCTCCTCTACTTCCATTTGGCTTCTTGGAAAGAAAACCAACCTTAAATGTATATGTGGATTAATTGATTGGTTGTGTGCAATTTGCCAGGACAGTTCAGATATGATCTTAATTTTTTGTCTCTAATTGTAACAAATTTTCTCATCAGTGCTCTCTGCAGACGCTCAGCAAAACCCTCATCATCCGTGTCCAATGATTGGTTCGAATAAAATGCTTAAGCAGGTCCGTCCAAGCTCACTTCTGTCTCTGCCCCTGTTGGGGCTTGCAAGAGGACTTTTAGATGTGGGTATATGCCTGGGTGTGTTTTAAGATTTAATTGCTGGAGTGATTTGCTAATTGATCCTATTGATACAAAGTACTGTCAGGAACCTGCTATGTAGACAGCACTTCATCATCAGTAAAGAAACCTGATATACCATAAAATTCTCCATTCAATTATAAATTTAAAATTCTGGAGTAAACGCCTAGCAATTCACAAGAGGCTAAACTAGAGCCCCATTAGAAGGGTACTACAAGTAAACATTATTAATTATAAAAATTGCCTAAATTAGATTTTTTTCACACCTGCTTCTTGCTTAATTAGCTAGCAATCCACATATTCCATTCAGTTGAACTCTTACTATTTATTCAAGCATACTTGACATTAACATACTGTTTGATGTTTGATATCCTCAGTTTTAATTTAACCACATGACAACAAATGGTGTTTATGAAATACCAGTGAGCTGGAAAAATATCCTGTGTTGGAGTTGCACATGGGAGTGGATAGAGAATTTTTCTTTAGGAAGAGATTGAAGGCATTAAGAAAAGGAGACGCTCATTTTCGTTAATTTTCCTATTTTTTCATTCTTATTCTCTATCATACCCCTCAAGGGGCCTTTGAAAGGTCCTAAAAGGACAGTGGCGAGGCTGTGATGCAAAATATCCTTGATAAAATTACTGATGGAAAAAATACTGCCCACAGATCAGCACTTGGGAGGGATCTCACAGAACTGCCCTAGTATTAAGGTACTGTGGCCATTCCTTAGTTATTAAAGAAGAGAGCAGGTACCTGAATACCTTATAGGTAAATAGGGTTCAGGGTCTGGTGTCAGGGAGGAGAAAAAAGAAGACAGAATGGCCAAAGTTTACAAGTCTTGGCCTTTATTAACTAGTCATTTCCCCTAAATTTTGGCTAAGCCAAGGTGATCAGGCAGTTCCTTCCAGAAAAGACTTGACACAAAGTATCTCACCCGTGCTGCTCTTATAACTGAAAGTCACGATCTCAAAGAGGGATATAAACAACAGAAGTGAGTTAGACAACTTCAAAATAAACCTGACAACAAAGGCCTTGGAATGGTTGTGCTGACACTCCCATGTCTAATTGGAATTATTCCTTAAACTTTCCCCTGCCCCTCCAAAAAGGCCACGTGAGGGAGTCACAGTTAGGATTCCTGTCAGTCACTTTGTAATGCCAGTACCTTGCAATCCAGTGATGAAACTCAACTCAGAAAATTCTCTGGGCTAAGAGACAAAGTGAAAATTGTCTCCATAATGTATTGATTCTGACTAATGACATAACTTGTTGTAGGAGATTCGGATTGATAGCCACTGGCTTGTCTCCAGTAAGACACCATTTTACATCTGACTCTGATCAAACTGTCTGCAAATCATTTTTAACATGGGTCCTGTAGATTTGTGTTCACACCATGGAACTAGGGCTTGGGTTTGACATCATTATTCTTTGCTGGCCTGTCTTTGTTTAAGAGCCACTTAAAATTTTTGGCTGCTGGTGAATAGAGCAGCTTGTTAGCTGAGGAAAACATATTGATGTCACACACTTGCAGGAATTTTTTTTTTTTTTGGGTCAGGCTGTGTGGATCCAAGTAAGTGTGTGGTGTTACCCATGATAGATGGATGGCTTTAGGTTCAGAGGCTAGATTCTGATACTTCTGGATAATTGCTGGAAGCTGATCCAAACGAGTTGCTGTCTCTGGGGACCCGGTATATTTACATTGGGGCCAATATCACTTGCTTCTGGAGGGGCCTGTTATCCTGGGACTAACTTGTTATCCGAGACAGCCCTCTTGAAAGTAGGGTCCGAGGGAAGCCAGGTGCATCAAACAGCTACCACCACCAACACCCTGTGCTCGTATTGCTTACAATCCTTAAGTAAATGGGTCTTGGATAGGATTTGGAATCAGAATTTGGACCATGCTCTTGTATCTTTGTTTTATCCTTTAAGTATAGGAACACATTAACTCATAGTATGTGTTTGAATGGGGAAGAAAACAAGTTATGATTTGTGTTTGGCATTTGCAATGCATGTTTTCCCCCCTATTATTATTTGTGTTTAAATTTGGCTACTCCAACTAATTTGTATTCTTTTTGCCTAAGTGAATTGGTTAACGGGTGGAAGGATGTTCTAGAATTACGGGGAAACCCTGGTGGCATAGTAGTTAAGAACTATGGCTGCTAACCAAAAGGTCGGCAGTTTGAATCCAGAGGTGCTCCTTGGAAACTCTATGGGGCAGTTCTACTCTGACCTATAGGGTCACTATGAGTCAGAATCGACTCGACGGCAACAGGTTTTTAAAGGCTGTTTGGAGAGGAGGTAATCTACAGGCTGATGTTAAAAAATGAGCTTTTAGCTTGACAAGAATAATGGTCCATGTATTTTGCATCTAACGGAGAACACACATCATCATTTTGTTCAGCTTCCACCTGTTTTCCACTGTATGTTCCTCTGGTGCATGAGACAGTTCCAAAAAAGTTTGTTACTCTTTTCTGTTCTAGGAATTTTGGAGCAGCTTAGAAAAAGCAGACTAATGAGGAAGAGTCTTCATGTTGTTGATTATTTGAAATGTCCCACAAATAACAAATCATAAAATTTATTTTCATTACTCCAGGGAAATTGAATTCCTATTTTAAGTTTAAATTTTAAACTTTCTGTTATGGAAAATTTCAAACACTCATAAAAGTAGAGGGAATAATATAAGGAATCTCCATGTACAATATCACCTAATCTTGTTTCACATATACTCCAACTTTCTTTTTGAATTTTAGTTTGTAACTTTCTGCTGTTTTCTTTTTCATATGTACAGTATTATATAGTGTACATATATACACCTCTTGCCCATCATATAATGAAATGAGTCTTTGGATTGTGTTTTCACATTGACCATTATAGGTATTTTATACATACTGTATGTATATATATACCTTTATGGGTATATTATATGTTTATGTATATTTATACTTATATTTATATGCTTATGTATATTTGTATACTGCAACATTATCCTCACACATAATTGTAAGATTCTAAAATTGGGGAATTGGAAATGGTGTCAAAGTAAAGGCTCTTTAGTATGCAAGAAACAAAAAATTCACTGAACCATTTCTTCTTTCATTATTTCATCTAGTGTGAGAAGCATCTACAGGTATCCACTGGTAAAGAAAAAATTTTATAATAAATTGAACCATTCCAGTGGTGTCCACTTTGACTGTTGATATGACAAATAACACCCCCACAATTTTAATCCCACATCCATTTATTATACTGAGGAGATCTGTTGAGTATTTATTTTGGCCATCTATTTATTCATTTGTATGTGAAGTCTGTTTTCAAAGGAAGTGGTTTTGTTTTGCCACACATTGTTGGAACAGTGAGCAGTTCTGCCTATTTTACAAACTCGTTAGGAGCCCTGTGCAGAGGTCTGTGAGGAGAGCCACAGCTGGCCCTATGACATGGAATTGGTTCTTCCCATTTGGAATCCCATTTCTTTAAAAATAGATGGCCCATCTGATGACAGACTTTCCTTCACTTAGGAACTCAGATGAGGCCATGGTATTAAGTGCTCTTACATCATTGAGCAAGTCATGTCTCAGAGCCCCCAGGGCTGGAGGAAAGAGGGTGGATACTCATAGCTTCTGTGTCTCCATTGAAGTCCCCCACCCACCCACCCACCCCTTAGATACCTGAAGATCACAGGGAAATAGATGGGTTCAAGGGTAGTCCCACTAGAAACCAGAAAAAAAAAGTGGGCTGGGATTTGAGTCACTTGTGTTTACTTTCCCTTAAGCTTGCCTTGGTTGTATCATTGAGCTGTTGGTGTCTCATCTGCAGAATGGAGCAAATATTACCTAATTTCTTGTTCTTATTCTTGAGATGGACCAACTGTACACAAACATACACATATACATTAAAAAAAATCTGAGAAATGCTTTTAATCTTTGATATTATATAGGTATGACTTATACTACTTGGCCCACTTTGGGTCAAGAGGATTACTCAACTCTGTCCTACTGGGAGAACGACTTTACTCTGAAAATGTGAATGAATTAAGTAAACTAAAAGTAACCTTTTTGAGGCGCAATGCACATCTGTGCCATAAAGCATGTAAGAAGGAGCTTTTCCTTTACTCTCCTAAGATGCAATATTGTTGCTACGCAAACTGGGGGAATGGAGAATGTTTGAGATCATTTCAAATTTTGTGGGATCGAAATTTCCTCTTGGATACCAAATGTCCTGCATGCAGTTTCAGAGAAGGAAGGCAGCATACGAGAATCCTCGTGTTTGCAGGCCCAACGCTTGATGAGAAGCAAAGCCTCTGTGTGGCTGGATTTCAGGGAGTATGGTCCATAAATCAGGGTCTGCAGTGGAGATAAATGGAAGGAGAGACAATCAGGAATGTCAGTGTCCCTTAAGCCTTTGTGACAATTTTCTTGTTTCTTGATGATATTTGCTTCTGAAGCATCCCCATTCCTGACTTTTAGCTCTTCCAGTTTGGATGCTATGTTTTTGATGGGATTATGGAGATGTAATTCTAGGTAAGCAAACTCAGAGGGGAAGGAAGGGGGACTGAGTTTAGGGCAGAGATGTCGGGACCTGGGGCAGAGGTGTTTGCAGTGATGGTGAAATGGCTGTGGCATGAAGGATGGAGCTGGGAGCTGAGCTTTGGATTTAGGAAAAACAGCATCAAAAACAAAACCTCGCCAAGCAACAGACTAGAACCAATCCCACTGTGAAAAGAAAAATGTTGCCTGCCTTTTCAAACCACAATTCATTTGCTTATAAAAGCGGATTTTAAACATAATTTGTTCCCCCTGGAAGTCAGAAAGTCAACCCAAGTTGCTCCTGGCTTTGCAGAACAATCCAACAAATCTAAGACATTCTTGAGCTCAAGACGTACTGAGTGGTTATTTCTCTGCTTTTATACAGTGTTCTGCCTCAGTTTGTCCTCCTCCCAGGTCCTTTTCCTGGTCCTTTTACTAAGCCTAGCTTGATGAGGTTCCCAAAGACCCAGTCCTTGCAGCAGTTTAGCATAAGCTAAGACTCATCATGCCACCAAGAGTAGGGTCAAAAAAGTGTCCAGACCCTACTTTATTTTATTTTTCCTCTAGAAAAAGAAATGGAAAGAGGCTACTTCAGATTCTCCTGAAGTAATAATCAAACTAGACCTAATAGGTCACCATATGTGAGGAAAGTTTCTCTTGGGCCTTAGTATACACACTCAGCGAGTGAAACAAAGAAAGGGAAAGAAGCAGTACTATTGGCAACTGTTGTTAGGTAGTATAAACAATGGCCAGTCACTGGCATGGAGCGGAGGCTCAGATTCCAATAGCACTCAATGGGGAGCCTTCCTTAAAAAATTAGAAGAAGCTGGGCTGGAGCTGGTCCATGCTGGGAATGGCAGAAGAAGCAAAAACAAGAGTAAATGAATGGAAATTAAGCAGCAGGAAACGGGGATTTGGCCCAAAGTTGGAATTTGAAACTGCAGAGAGGTGTCAGTGATAAGGTTGTATAGAGTTTCTGGCCAAAAAAAGAGAGAGAAAGAATGCAGATGTGTTCATTGAATAAAGTGCAGATGGAGAAGGGGGCAGGAAGAAAAAATGCAGAGGAAATCATAATGAGTGGAGGTGCATTTATGTTCAGCAAGCTTTAAAAATTATTCTCCCTGCATGTCTGGATGAAATTACAGGTTGGTTCAGATTGTTCCAATCTACTGGAGAGATTAAGGCAGCGTTTATTTACTTTTACCTTTTCCTGCTCTAGGCAGACTGGGCTGTTTCTGCTGGGAGGCCCTTGGTGGTGCAGGGTAGGCTGAATCCAGGTGTGAGTTGGTGGGCTGGGGTCTGCGTGGCTGCATCCATCAGTTCCTCTTTAGTTGGAAAGGGCTGAGAAGTCTCTGGAGAGCCCAGATCACTGTGCAGGTTACTTTTTGTCTGGGAACCCCATAGGAAGAGATGCAGCATGAAGCACTGACCAGCTCTACAAACCCACCTTCTCTGTTTGCAGTGGAGGGAAGCTTGGCCATTCTGACTCTGCCCCCTTTCCTCACCCCTATCTGGCAGTGCTGGGATTGACTCCTCTTTGGCTGAAAGCAATCCATGAGTTACTGTACAGTCCTTGGAGGTTAAACACTGTCTTATTTGGCTGAACTAACAGGAAGCCTGAAGTTGTAATTGCACCCTGGTCTCTCCTCTATTTCTTGCCCAGTCTTCAGTGTAATTAAATCATGTGAAAAAACCCATTGCTGTCGAGTTGATTCCAACTCATAGTGACCCCATAAGACAGAGTAGAACTGCCCCATAGGGTTTTCAAGGAGCTGTTGGTGGATTTGAACTGCCAACCTTTTGGTCAGCAGCTGAGCTCTTAACCACTGGGCCACCAGGGCTCCAAACCACGTGAAAGACCCAGCCTAATGCTAGTGGAACAGGGTGTGGGGACAGGAGGCAGTAGAAGTGGTGAAGTTGAGACACAAGGTGTGGGGGTGGGGGGAAGTCTTTGAACTGGACAAAGCCACTTTATCTTCCTTAGATATGGAGTTCTTGTTTTCCAAACAGGATTAGTAATGACTACCCAATGTATTTTAGCATCTTTGTTTGGTGAGACTCTTATGAGTATATATGCACGTGTTTTGCAGGATAACCTGTATTATCTGCATGCAAAGTACCGTCATCATCATCTGTGGGGCAGAAAGGTTTGGTCTTGGAGGTGAAATGGCAGTTTTAGCAGAGAGGTGAGGTGTCATGAGTCAGGAAGGTAATCTGAACACTGAAGACCCACTGTGTTTTCCTTTCAAAGAGTGAAAGTGACTGTCTTTTTGATGTGCACCTTTGACCCTTTCGTACCATTTTTTAAAAGCAGTGAGGCACAGCAATTAATGTGGCCCTAGCCAAATATTTCCAATCTATCAATATGGGTGCTGGTAACTGCACAGCAGGGGGTAAGGTGGCAATTAGGCTTTTCTGGTTTCCTCCAAACTATGAGCAGCGTTTCCTTGGGGATAAGCACAAATGTCATGTTTTCTATATCAATGCTACTGACAAAATAGTCTGGATTACATTCAATTCTGATTGTGTGCCATACTGGGAAAAAATACTGTTCAAATGTTAGCATTTAAAAATGAAAATTAAGTGAGAATTGGAGGGAGAGCACACAAGCAGTTTGCAGTTGGCTATTAACTGAAAGGTTGGTGGTTTGAACTCACCCAGTAGTACCACAGAAGAAAGGTCTGGTGATCTGCTTCTGTGAAGACTACAACCAAGAAAACCCTATGCAGCAGTTCTGTAACACGTGAGGTTATCATCAGTCAGAATCGACTCCATGGCAACAAGTTTGGTTTGTTTTTTTTTTTTTTTTGGTCATGACAGCACTGCCTGCACCCTGAGGTGCTCCGTCCAGGCCTCTGTGTGTTCTCTGATGTTCCAGGGTCAGAAATTATTCCCACTCCCCACCAACCCACAGAACTGCACGTCCTGCCCATTTGCTACCAGGCTTACCTGGGGGGAGGGACAAAGGATACATTAATACTTCAAAATTATAGCTATACTCACTAAACACAGAAGGTAGCACATAAATGTAGCCAGAATGGTAGTTTTTAAGTACTGCAAACAAAATTGGGTGGAAATGCCCCCTGAAAGTGGTTTGTGGATACAGGTATGGGGATTATAAGTAGTTGACTCCTCAGCTCTCTCCTTTTTCCGTAGGCAATATGACAATATAGAAAATGAGTTAAAACAATATTATTGCTAAATTTTATTATAGTATTTTATTACTAAATAAAATATTTTAACAACCTGTTTTCATTTTTATATGTTCCTGGGCACATGAGTATATATATTTTACATATCAACAAGTGTTTATTGACTCTTTATTATGTCCTTAATTTTTTAGGCCCCCCAGATGCTTAGAGTTTCACAAAATACATAAGCTTACCCTGTAATGTCTCTGGGACATCCCCCTCCCCTCGATTCCCAAGGCCTCCACTGTAATTTAGACGCTTGTCTCTCACCATGGCTTCCTAACTGTTTCCTGCCTTCAGTCCCTTCTTCTGCCCTAAGAATTAACTTCCTGGAGCACAAACTTGATGGTCATGTGTGCCCTCTGCTTGAAGACCTCGAAGCAGCTCCTGAGGCCTGCAGAGGGAAACCTGCTCTGGCCCCTGTCTCCAGGCTGGGCCAAGGCTATAGCGGAGCTGTTGCTCTCTGCTGACGGGGATTTAACCCTCTTTTCCAGCCGGCTGTTGTCCCACCCTTTTCTTGGGAACTCTGCACACAAGCCCTCTTCTGTGAGCCTTCTCTGATCCTCCTCTGACAGGTTCCCGCAGCTCCTTGCTTACAGCTGCATGGCAGGCTGGCACGTTGTGTCTGTGTCCTCTGTACAGAGACTGCTGTTCCCAAAGCCACTGTGGTGAACAAATTAGGCACAGCTCCTACCTTCTCAGAGGCAGCAGTCCAGGTGGGGAAGACAGGCATTGTATAATTAAAAGTGTAATGAGTATTAGTATCATCCAGAACTGTAGCAAATAACCAGGGGACCTAAGTGTGTGTAGGGAGCAGGGAAGGCTTCCTGTGGCAAGGGACAAAGAGCAGAGGCCTGAGGGATGATTAGGCGTTCCCCAGGGGAAGGGGCGGGGTGGGGCTGGAGGTGGGGGTGCTTTCCTGACCAGCCAGGCTTCTCAGGAGTGGTAAGATCTGAGTGGGGCCTTGAACAGTGGATAAAATCTAGACAAACCAGTTGCCCTCCAGTGGTTCCAGTTCGTGGTGACCCATATGTGTCAGAGTAGAACTGTGCTCCGTAGGGCTTTTAAGGGCTGAGTTTTCAGACATAGATCAGCAGGACTTTCTTCCGAGGCACCTCTGAGTGGACTTGAACCTCCACCTTTTGTTTAGCAGCCTCGCACTAATGGTTTGCACCACATAAGCAGGGGGAAATGGCAGGGGAAATCTGACTTTTTCCCCCCCCCCATTAACTCCTTTCACTGAAGGCTGTTGAAATATGTGGATTTTGTTATTTTTTTTCAGAGCTTGAGGCATTTGTGAGAACCAAGACCCATTGCCCTTGCATTTTGGGGACCTTTCTCCCTGGTCCAGGGCTACCTCTGCACCTGGCAGAGACAGAGCATGCTAAGCATGAATGACCTCCTCCTTTCCTGGCCTGCACACTAAGGTGGGACAGTGAGCAGCAAGATGCCCTGTGGAGCTTCAGACCCAGGTGCCTGCTTGTAGCAGCAGAAAACCACCAACTGCAACACTCTGGGATGCGATCGATGCCACGGTGGAAGCTCCCGGAAAGCAGTTTGGGTTCCCACATAGCCCAATATCACGCTTCCTCCGCCTGAACTATTTTGAGACACTCCTGCCATCTTTTTCTCTCCCACACATACCCTTAATATGACTAGAATATAGCTAGTTCGAGCTAACATATGTTCTTATAATTATGTTGCTAGCATGATAGATTATTTATTCTACTCACTTTTTTTTTGAGTCCCAGCTCTGTGTACCAAGACTGAGGTGCTTGTTTAAATAAAGAGATACTAGTACACCTTGACAGCCGCCTACAAAAAAAAAAAGGAAAAGCCCCAACCTTTAAGAGGTCTCAAATCTGCATCCCATCTGTTTAATATGCAACCTAGTTCACTACCGTGAGGCTCACTTTCCCACCGGGAAGCAGCTGAAGGAAGAATCAGAGGCTCTCTCTATGAAGCTGTCAATTCCGGACTGTGGAGAGCAAGGGCCCTTCATCATCCAGCCCTGCTGAGTGTGTCACCCCACCCAGCAGCAGTGCCCAGTGAGTGGACTTCAGGGCCAAAGGATGCTGAGGCTGGAAGGGGCCAGCCCTCTCCTATTACAGATGGGGAATCTGAAGCCCAGAGAAAAAAAGTGTCTTGCTGATGGTGACACAGAGACTTAGTGAAGAGTCAGTTCCCAAATCAGTCATTCTGACATTGAATTCAGTACCTTTTTTCCTAAATGGAGCAGGACTGGAAGGTCAATGGAAATAGGTTCCACTGGCCAGTCTGGGAGGCTAGCACAAGCCAGGAATCAGCCTCCCCAGTTGGTATCTCATGACGTGTCTAGGGAGGGGAAGATTTCCTTTTTCTCTCCTGACTGAATCTTAAAAATCCAACATTGTTGTTATCGTTAGGTGCTGTCGAGTTGGTTCTAGCTCACAGCAACCCTATGTACTACAGAACAAAACACTGCCCAGTCCTGCGCCATCCTCACAATTGTTATGCATGAATTGTTGCAGCCACTGTGTCAATCCATCTCTTGATTGACCCAAAAAGAGAGTCCTCCTCTTTTTCACTGACTCTCTACCAAGCATGATGTCCCTACTGATAACATGTCCAAAGTATGTGAGATGAAATCTTGCTATCCTTGCTTCTAAGGAGCATTCTGGCTCTACTTCTTCCAAGACCTATTTGTTCGTTTTCTGGGCAGCCCATGGTATGTTCAATATTATTCTCCAACACCATAATTCAAAGGCGTCAATTCTTCTTTAGTCTTCCTTATTCCTCGACCAGTTTTTGCACGCATATAAAGCAATTGAAAACACCATGGCTTGGGTCAGGCACACCTTAGTCTTCAAGGTGACATCTTTGCTTTTAACACTTGAAAGAGGCCTTTGGCAGCATATTTACCCAATGTAATGTGACATTTGATTTCTTGACTGCTGCTTCCATGGATGTTGATTGTGGATTCAAGTAAAATGAAATCCTTGGCAACTTCAATCATTTCTCCATTTATCATGATGTTGCTTATGGAAATCCAATAAGTGCCTGTATTATTACTTTAAGGAAAATCATTTTTTCATTCATTCTTCAATCATTCATTCAACCAACATCTACTGAGGGTCTGTTATGTGCTAACCATTGAGGACATGATAATCTATCCAATAGAGTTCCTGTCCTCCAGAATTTTCCAGTATGGTGGATTAACAAGTAAATAAACAAGCCATTATGGTCCAGTATACAAAGAAATACCACAGCAGTGTGTGCTAAGCAGTGAAATGCTCAAGGTGCCATGGAGCACAGAGGAGGGGACCATACCCCAGGGGGGTCTCAGGGAAGGCTTCTTTTTTCTGGGCCTTAGGCTCTTATCTTGATCTGTCACTGGATTGGGTGTCTCTGTGAAGTACCCTCCTCTCTGCCCTGAGTTCTAACGGCCTGTATAAGGTGTGAGGCTGTCCTGTAGAGGATGCAAGAGAAGTGGAAGACAGATTCCAGCTCCCAGGAGGTTAAAACCTAAAGGGGAAAATGTTGTATGCTGTTGAGTTGATTTTCAACTCATAGCAACCCCATGTGACAGGGTAGAACTGCCCCAATAGGGTTTTCTTGGCTGTAATCTCTATGGGAGCAGGTTGCCAGGTCTTTCTCCTGTGGAGCTGCTGTGTAGATTTGAACTGCCCATCTTTTAATTAGCAGCTGAGTGCTTATCCATTGCCCACCAGTTCTCCTTAATGGGGAAAATAACCTTATACTTACAGAACAGGTAGGAAAAAATCAAAGCGTCTGTGACTATGTTATACGATACATACAATAATACCAAGAAAATTCAGAAGGGGGAAAGAATAAAGTGAGCTGGAGAAGGCAGACAAAACTGTGTGGGAGAGATGGCCATTCATTTGGGTTTTAAAAAAAGTATGGGGTTTGCATAGATGAAGGGAAGGTGGGGAGGATATTCTAAGCAGGGGGCGAGGTGGGGGTTAGCAAAGCCTGCAGAAGGAGTGAACATGGCAGGTTGAGGAAGACCCAAAACACTGAAATGATTTGTAATGGTTCTTAACCTAACGACTGCCTAGCCAGTTTGCAATTTCCCCAGTTATACGAGTGAGCACATGTCCCAGTTTACCCAGGACAGTCCTGGTTTACATGCCTGTTGTCTTGCTGTAATGATTAACAGAGCCTCCTTTCACTCTTCTGCATGTTCATACTAAAATCATTAAACAAAGGCATCTTTTTTTTTTTTTTTAATTAGTGCTTTAAGTGAAACAGAGTGAACTACTTTCTCATTAAACAATACGCAAACTGTTTTGTGACATTGGTTGCCAACTCTGTGATGTGTCAACACTTTCCGCCTCTCAACCTCAGGTTCCCCATTTCCATTCGTCCAGTTTTCCAGTCCCTTCCTGCTTTCTCGTCTTTACTTTTGGGCTGGTGTGCCCATTTAGTCTCATATACATGGTTGAACTACACGTGCTATTATTTGTTTTATAGGCCTGTCTAATCTTTGGCTGAAGGGTGAACTTTAGAAGTGACTTCAGTACTGAGTTAAAAGTGTGTCCATCTTTGTCAGACCAATAACTCTGGTCTTTTGTGTGTGTGTGTGTGTGTTTGTGTGAGTTAGAATTTTGTTGTACATTTTTCTCCAGCTCTGTCCGGGACCCTCTATTGTGATCCCTGTCAGAGCAGTCGGTGGAGGTAGCTGGGCTCCATCTAGTTGTTCTGGACTCAGTCTGGTGGAGGTTGTGGTAGTTGTGGTCCATTAATCTTTCCCTTGTGTCTTTGGTTTTCTTCATTCTCCTTTGCTCCAGATGGGGTGGAGCATCTTAGATGACTGCTCACAAGCTTTTAAGAACCCAGATGCTACTCACCAAAGTAGGATGTAGAACATTTTGTTTGGTGTTATGCCAGTTGAGCTGGATGTCCCCTGAGACCATGGTCCCCAGCCCTCACCCCAGTAACTTGGTCCCTCAGGGAGTTTGGATGTGTCTATGAAGCTTCTGTGACTTTGCCTTGGTCAAGTTGTGCTGACTTCCCAAGTATTGTGTACTGTTTTACCCTTCACCAAAGTTACCACTTATCTATTGTCTAGTTAGTGTTTTTTCCTCCCCACCCCTCCCCTCCCTAGTAACCATCAAAGATTCTTTCTGTATGTAAACCTTTTCATGAGTTTTTATAATAGTGGTCTCATACAGTATGTGTCCTTTTGTGACTGACTTAATTCACTGAGCATAATGCCCTCTAAATTCATCCATGTTGTGAGATGTTTCACAGATTCATCATCATTGCCTAGTATTCCACTGTGTGTGTGTACCATAGTTTGTTTATGCATTCATCTGTTGATGGGCACTTAGGTTGTTTCCATCTTTTCGCTATTGTGAATAATGCTGTAATGAACATGGGTGTGCGTATGTCTATTCATGTGATGCTCTTATTTCTCTAGGATATATTCCTAGGAGTAGGATTCCTGGATCGTATGATGATTCTATTTCTAGCTTTTTAAGGAAACACCATATCAGTTTCCAGAATCGCACATTCCCACCAGCAGTGCGTAAGAGTGCCAATCTCCCCACAGTCTCCCTAACATTCATTATTTTCTGTTTTTTTGATTCCTGCCAGTAATGTTGGGGTGAGGTGGTATCTCACTGTAGTTTTGATTTGCATTTCTCTAATGGCTGGTGATCACGAGCATTTTTTCACATGTCTGTTAGTCACCTGAATGTCTTTTTTGGTGGTCTATTCATATCCTTGCCCATTTTTTAATTGGATTATTTGTCTTTTTGTTGCAGAGGTGTTGGATTTTCCTACAAAGGCATCATTTCTGATGAGCCTTGCATGTTATTCTTGACCTTGCCTTTTTCTCTTAGGGTACATGCTTGACTGCAAGTGCCTTTCCTTTCTGTACCTTTACTTAACCATCTATAAAATAGGGACATGCTTGGTGCTTTCATTTCTTCATAGAAATATATGGAGCCAAAAGAAATCTTCAACCTCACTGTTTTCTTGGTGGTGTTGTTAGGTGCCATCAAGTTGATTTTCACTCATAGCAATTCCATGTGACAGTGTAGTGACCCATATGGTTTTCTAGGCTGTAATCTTTATGGGAACAGATTGCCAGGTCTTTCTCACATAGAGCCACTGGGTGTGTTTTCTTGGTTAAACAAGCAAACAAACCTGTTGCCGTAGGGTCGATTCTGACTCATAACGACCCTATAGGACAGAGTAAAACTGCTCCATAGGGTTTCCAGTGAGCAGCTGGTGGATTTGAATCGCCAAACTTTTGGTTAACAGACTGAGTTCTTTGCCAGCAGGTCTCCAGGTTTTCTTGGTAGATCCTAACAATTCACCCTGAGAAGTGACAGAGAAGTAAAATCTCCCCCACCTCTGCTCTAGAAAAGGGTGGGTGTCCTTCCTCCTCCCAAGTAAATATCCAGCTTTTCAGAGCTCCATCTTTGCCTGAAAGGGCTGGAGAACTCAGTTGGATGACTTGGAAAGCATTTAAAAATTCTTTGGACAGAGGCATCATAGAAATACCAGGTGGCCACTGGGAAGTGAGGGGGTGGATTCCATTCAGTGGTGGCGCCATTTATCATGTTCAGCTGCATGGGCCAACGAAGATTTTGGAGCAGAGAATAAAGGACGGTACCACGTGGGACTTGATCTTGCTCTCACAGCTGGTAATCCCTGCCTGGATGAGTCTGGGGTCCAACTCACATAACCACTCTGCAGGCTCTCTCGCAGCCAGCAGGAAAGGTTTTAGTCTCTGGCACTGTCAATCCAACGCCTTTTTATGAGTGCTAAATTTGCTAAAGTAATAAATGAAAATGAGGTCGTGTGTCATTTCAGCATGTGTTCTATATAATGAAATAAGATGGTGATATCAAATTATTGTCTAATTTAATTGCCTGGAAAAATTAATTTATAAAAATGCCAAATAATTTCCAAATCAGATGGATTAAGGAAACAGCATCTATTTTTGATTTTCATTTTGTGGAGAAAAACATACAGTATGCTCAGAGGTTTTTTTTTTTCCTTTGAAAACCTGTAAACACTGCTTTGTGCTGGGCTGGGATGTCAGCTCAGGGAAAGAAAGGGAAAAAGAAAAAGCTTTTACTTTCATCTCGTTTTGAGTTCCTCTTAGTTTTGTTCTGGTTTCTTCTTATCAATTTGTGTTAAGAATTGTGGAGGATTGGCCTCATTTGTTAACAGTTTCACTGGACTATGAATTTTGCATTTCTGGTACAATTTGGAGCACAAAGGCATTAAAAGATTGCCTTAAGGTTGCCCAGGCCCTCAGATTGTGGTTCTATGCCTGAGGCAAATGATGAACAATTAAGGTGACGTCTTTGACCCTGAGTCAATGATTTAGCAGACTTTAACCCATTCTTCCCTAAAATAGACCTAATTTTTTTTTTTTCCTCCTGAAAAGAGAACCAATCTTTTTGCTTTTCATTTGACTCTAGTATATCCTACTCCTGTAAGTCAATGCCCAGATGACAGCAATGGATAAGGTGTCATTGATGGTTATTTTTGTCCCCTTTGACCTACCTACGTAAGATGTTCAGGGCGTAGCCAACAGTGTCTTGTCTATCTTTCTCAACAGCCAGGAACCTTCAGGAACTTGGAAGCATTTGGAACCTGAGGACCCACCTGTTGCACATGCATCTAACTTGTGTAAAAACCTGTGTGTGCTTTCTGGCCTTTCAGGTTGTAAAAATCCTGCTCAAGGAGTAGAGACAAGCTACTGACAGCATGATAAACATGTGTGAAGCAGAGAGCCTCGGACTCTGTTTCACAGTCAGCGCCACTTTTCAATCCCTAGGCCATGTTTCATAGCTATTAATTGGAAAAACTAAGGCCAATTTTATTACACATCTCTTTTTTTTTTTTTTTTTTTTAACAAATTGTACAAATCTGATGTGAGGCGATTCTTGGTTATGGGTAGCCATCTTGTTTTAGCAAACTATGGAATAGGAGAGACCATTGTATGAGTTTAAAGGAAGCAGGGTCTTTGCAGAAGTAATGGAACCTAGCGGGCATGCCAGGGATATAAGTGGAAAAGGGCCTGCTCAGCAGGACAGCTCATTTCAGATGCTCTCATTAAGGGGACCACTCTTTATCAAAGTTGGTCTTCAAATGGATGTTCATCAATAGTTTCTAGACTGACAAGACAGATTGTTGCTTTCCTCAAGTAAAATCCCAGGTCTTCTTGGCCTATTGCTTATTGATACAGTTTTTATTTTAAAAGGTGATGAGGTTAATGTTTCTAAAATAATGAGTTAGCCCTTACCTGATTTTAAAACATTTTACCAACAACGTCATCCTGTGTGGTACTGATGAGTACTCCAGGCCAGCTGTAGGCAAAACTGTGAAGTAGGCCAAGTTCATTTTCAACCTTCCTGACTGCCTCCAAGTGTCACCACTTTCCATCTTTCTCAGGACCACTTCCCTTTTCTCCTTTTTTTTTTCCCACTTCCATACCCCGCTTCATTCATTTCCAATAATCTTGTTCCAATGACCTTGTGCTTTTTTTTCTCCTGATAATGAAGAAACGACCCAGAAACCTTACTCATACTAAGGTATTAGTGACTTACCTTATTACCCTTCCCAGTGGTACTTGCATTTCAAAAGGATCTCATGAAGACAGCTACCTTTAAACCAATGGAAGAGATCTCTGAAGGTTAACTTTCAGGTGTTAGAAGGAGAGATGTTTTGTCAGGGAGTATGTCTTGGGACCTCTGTATTTAGCACAACCAGTGGTTCTAAATCAGATAAGGACCCTTGTTAAATATAAAAAATATTAAAAAAGGGATCAGACCCCAACTTGATTATGGGGGTATTTATAATAACTGAAGGAGCCTTGGTGGTACAGTAGTTAAGCGCTTGCCTGCTAACCTAAAGGCTGGCAGTTCAAACCCACCAGCCACTCCTTGGGAAAAAGATGTGGCAGTCTGCTTCTGTAAAGCAGAATATGGAATACAGCTTTAGAAACCCTATGGGGCAGTTCTAATCTGTCCTATAGGGTTGCTATAAGTCAGATCGACTTGACAGCAATGGGTTTTGTTTTTGTTTTTTTAATAACTCTTAGTTGGAAAATAGGAGCCCCTGGGTGGCACAAATGGTGATGTGTTCAACTACTAGCTGAAAGGTTGGTGGTTTGAACCCACTCACAGGCACCTCAGAAGACAGGCCTGGTGATCTGCTTCCTAAAAGTCATGGTCTTGAAAATCCTATGGAGCAGTTCTCCTCTGCTCACATGGGGTCATCATGAGTCACCTAACAACAAATAACAACAACAAGCTGAGAAATGGAAGAAGCAAAATAATGTAGTAGTTATAAATTGTGCTGGAAGCCGAGTGCCTGTGCCGAATCCCAGCTCTACTACTTTCTAGCTGTGTGGTCATGGGCAAGTTATTTGACTTCTCTGTATCTCAGTTTTTCATCTATAAAATAGGAACAATGATAGTAATGTATCTCACTGGGTGGTTCTGGGGATTAAATAAGCTAATATGTAGATAGTGTTTGGATCAGTGCTCAGTACATAGTAACTACTCAGTGTGTGGTAGCTAAGATGAGGATGATGATGATGGTAGAATGGTGTATTTGTGAAAGACCTATTACTTATTCAGCTCATGATTTTTGGTGTGTGTTTGGGTTCCTGGATCAGTTTCTGGAACCCCCAGCTGCTCAGGGGTCTGCAACCATAGTTGGAGTTTGGATTAAAGGCACACCCTCGCTGGCCTCATTTTGCAGAGATAAGGGAAGGCTGAGGCAGTGATCTGCCAAGGTAGGATTAGACTTTGGAGCTCCCAGAGTTACAAACCCCAGGAGTTCTGTGAGATATATTCATCTTTCAGTTAAGGCTCCATTTATTTCCCTTGTGTTTAGGGGCTCAAGGAGGGAACTACTATTTCCTTTACTTTATGATTCATGGTTCTGTTCTGTCATTTTGGGAAGGGCCTGAGGCCCCTCAACAGTGTTATCACTGTACAATTATCTCAAGTGAAAGCACACAGCAAAGATCATTTCCTTTTTAATGTAGTTATAAATGTCGCATCAGTTTGAGATTTAGGAATGTGTTCAGGAACTCCATTTTTTAGTCAAACAGGGTATAATTACAGTGGGACTCTGGGCCCATCCCTCACAAGGCTCTGTAACTGGGGAAGATGAAGAAATGAGCTGGTTTGCTTTCTCTGGATCACAAGGGTATCTGGAAAAGGAGAGCTTTCCCATCCAATCATCTTCTAAGCTCCTCTATGGGTTTGCTTGCTCACAGTTGTAGAACTGGTTTGTTCCCTCAGAGTATCAACACCTGTTCCCCAGAGAAATAACGAGTTAGAATCTTTCATTCATCCACAGAACTCTGTGCTGGAGCAGGTGTGTGTGGCAGGGGGCACTGACTGCACGTTGTCATTTTTGGTTTCTTCAAGGCAGGCCAAGGAGAAACTGAGTCACTTAGTTCCCAGAGGATTAGCCTCTGATCAGGTTCTACGTCCAAAGCTGAAAAGGCCCATAGAATGACTCTATGAATGAATGAATGAATGGCCATGTATGCTTGGCCAACTAAGCCCTCTGGCATGAAGTTCTAGAATCATTCTTACCCTTAAGAAACATTTATTGCACCTCTTCCATGTAAGACACTACTAGTAACTATGGATAGGGTTGAATGTCACAGTCTCTGCTCTCCAGAGAGTTCCAGTCTAGCTGGGGAGACAGACAAGAAAACCAAAAATTACAGAATATACAGATGTTTACCAAATTTGTAGGGAGGGCACCAAACTCTGCCTGGGGGAAAAAGTAGAATCATGGATAACCTCTTCCAATGGGTGATGCCCAGACAGGGTATTGAAGAATGAAGAGGGGTTACCCAGTTAGGGAGGGAGAGGACAGCATCCCATGTAGAAGGAACAACATGTGCAAAAGTGTGACAACTTTGCAAAACTTCCGCTAGGGCTCATACAGGGGTGGGAGGAGCATGAGGCTGCAGAGGGAGGGAGGTGCCAGATTGTCAAGAGACTCTTGGGTGATGCCAAGGAGTGTTCACTTTGGACTGAGCACAATGGTGTTGGAAGTGAATGGGGAAGAGATAAAAGTGTTTAAGTAGGGTATAATCTGATTGAATTTGCTAGCGCTAGAATTTAGAGCTTGGATTTAGGATGAGAGAGAGAGCTCAGAAGCAGGGCAACCAATTAGGGAATCATAGTCAGTAATTCAGGCAAGAAGTGATGGAGGCTTGAAGGAAGGCAATGACGGTGGGTATGGACAGTAGGGGACAAATTTGAAAGGAATTTGGGTAGAATCACCAGGATTTGATTGGGTGTGAAAGTGAGGCAGAAAGAGAAGCCTTGGATGTTTTCTAGATTTCTTCCTTGGTTGACGATATGGACATAGAGGGTGGTGTCATTCATGGGCACGGTTTAAGAGTAGGAGCTGGTCTAAGTAATAGAAATAGGATAGGTGGAGTATAAAGAAAGGTGAAAATTGATGCTTCTTCTGTAGAATTCAGAATATATCTTTCCCATTAGTGGCAATTGCCCTCACCAGCCATCCCAGCTGACTGTTGGGAAAATAAGGGAAGTCTTGGTACTTTTCCATTTCCTTTTTAGTCACTTCTACCTCAGCAAGCATATTTATATATGGTACCAGCTACCATGCTAAGCATTGGAGATAGTCATGAAAAAAGTACAGGTCCTTTTCCCAAGGGTTTATTTGCTAGTTTCTTTCATGTACATTCTCCTTTGTGTGCTCCATCCTGTTCTTACATTTCCTGTATGACACTCCCAAAGGGATTTTGTTCTTAGTTGTTGTTAGCTGCCATCAAGTTGAACCCTGAATCAAGGGACACCATGCACAATGGAAAGAAATGCTGTACGGTCCTGCATCATGCCCATGATAGGTTGTGGATTGGACCATTGTGATCCATGGGGTTTTCATTGGTTGACTTGGGGAAGTAGATTGCCAGGTCTTTCTTCCTAGTCTGTTTCAGTTTGGAAGCTCTGCTGAAATCTGTTCAGCATCATAGCAACACACAAGCCCCTACTGACAGTCAGGTGGTGGCTGCACATGAGATGCATTGGCCAGGAGTTGAATCCGGGTCTCCCACATGGAAGGTGAGAATTAGCTATTGCTCAAATATAGTGTTTGCACATAAAGGCTTAGGAGATTTCGCCTTTCCAGATGGGTACACTTTAATAGGAGATTCTGGAAGTTGAAGAACCTATTATCAGAAATGATTAATTCTAATGGTGCCATTTCCCTCACCATGTCAGATAGCAGGAGAGATGGTTTGTGTCTATGAGGACTTCCTGGTGCTTCTATCGTCAAACCACTTAAGGTAGCATGTTGCTGCCCTGTTGCCTGCCTACAAACACCATGAACCAGTCCTTCCAGATCCCATCTCTTGCTCATTTTGAAACCACACTTCAGCATTCTTTATTAATAGTAAAAAGCTCTTCCACATTTGGAATGAAAGAAGGACCATCTTAGCAGGTTTAGGAGTCTGAATCTTTAAATAGCACTAGGAATATAAATTCCTTTTCCCCCAATCTATTTAACTACCCTCCAACTGCACTAAAAATTTAACAGAGCTGAAATCAGAACCACCCTCCTTCCAGCTCTACTTTTTTTTCGTCTCATAATTCCAGTTACAGACCCATTATTCAGGAGCTCTCAGAGGATTGCATTATCAGAAACAAACTCCACAGGCTTTCACTGTACCACTAAAACCAAACACAGCTCAAGCTGAAAGAGAAGGGGAAGAAAAATAGTTGACTTTATATAAATTATGTCATTCCTATCTTATCCTGATACATGGGGTGAGAGACCTCAGTGTTGGGTGAACCTTGGAAAACTCTTTTTGCTTCTTTAACCAGGTGATGCAAGCTTCATTCAGGCTAAGACCCAGAGAAGAAATTGCAGGAAAAATACAGAAGAGGCTGGTATCTGTGTCTGGATCCCCTTAGGGAAATCGGCAACTCACAGATTTGTAGAGGGGAAGAACTGTTAAAAATCTGCTAGTCTAAACCACCACATAAGTACAAAATAGGGGGATATATAGCCTAGCAGAAACTTATGTGAAATAAGACCTAGGTATTGGATTTAGTTTTGGTGCCACAGCAAAAGAGTATTGTTAAACTGTGCCTATGTTAAAAGTAAGCATTTGGAATCATACAGGACATGAAACCAAGTCATAGGATCCATACTCCAGATCACAGAGCCAGTGAAGCCTGGAGCAGAGGAGGCTGGAGTGGGGGGATTGAAGGGTCTTCAAGTGTTTGAAGGATTATCACATGGAAAGGTATCAACGCTTTCCATTTCAAATCTAACTCAATACTTTGTTTTACCTTTGAGAAACCTGAAGCCCATAAGGTTAAATGACTTTCTCGAGAACAGGCCTGAATACTGGTGTCCTGTCTTCCCAAACAAGGTCCCTGGGTAGCACAAACAGTTTGCTTTTGGCTACTAACTGAAAAGTTGGTGGCTCGAATCTACCCAGTGGCACTGTGAAAGAAAGGCCTGGCAATCTGCTTCTGCTAGATTGTTGTTGTTGTTGTTAGGTGCCATCAAGTTGGTTCGGACTCACAGCAACCCTGTGTACAACAGAATGAAACACTGCCTGGTCCCGCGCCATCCTCACGATCATTGCTATGTTTGAGCCCATTGTTACAACCACTGTGTCAATCCATTTTGTTGAAGATCTTCTTCTTCACTGACCCTCTACTTTACCAAGCATGATGTCCTTCTCCAGGGACTGATCCCTCCTGGTAACATGTCCAAAGTATGTGAGATGAAGTCTTGCCATCCTTGCTTCTAAGGAGCATTCTGGCTATACTTCTTCCAAGACATGGTATATTCAATATTCTTTGCCAACAGCATAATTCAAAGTGTCAATTCTTCTTTTATCTTCCTTAATCATTGCCCAGCTTTCGCATGCATAGATTCGCTGCAAGATCACAGCCAAGAAAACCCTACGGAGCAGTTCTACTCTGATACACATGGGGTCATCATGAGTCGAAATTGACTTGATGGTAACAGGTTTGTTTTTTTTGGTTTGGTCCTACTAAACAGAGGCCATGAGTCAGAATACCGCTAAGACCCTGGCTCCTTAGATGGGTTTACCATTGTGCTTAATAAGTGAGTCATCATATATATTTTTGGAAGGCCAACTGTGTACAAAGGTGGGATGTTAAGGGGAATTCAAACTGTATACTCTGACCTCTTCCTGCAAAAAAACTTCTAGTCTTGTCAGGGGAGAGAAAACTGGCACCCGTGGGGAACGAACTAGCTAGACCAGGCAATATACTAAAAGTCTAAAGAGAGATGAAGGAGCCCTGGTGGTGCATTGGTTAAGTGCTCGGCTGCTAACCAAAAGGTCAGTGGTTTGAACCCAGCAGCCACTCCACGGGAAAAAGATGTGGCAGTCTGCTTCTGAAAAGATTACAGCCTAGAAAACCCTATGGGGCAGTTCTGCTCCATTGTATGGGATCATTATGAGTTGAAAATGACTTGATGGTACCTAACAACAGTATGGAGCCCTGATGGTATAGTGGTTAAGCAGTCAGCTGCTAACCTAAAGGTCAGCAGTTCAAATCTACCAGCCGCTCTTTGGAAACCCTATGGGGTAGTTATACTCTCTCCTACAGGGTCACTATGAGTCGGAATCAACTTGATAGCAATGGGTTTGTTTTTTGGGAAAGAGAGATGTAGGTGGTAGATGCTACTATGAGTTTAGAGATGAGAAAGATCACTTTAGCTAAATGCTAGGTTATAATGTTGTTTACAAACTTTAGGTTATAAGTTTATTTATAGATCTCTGCCATCTCTGTCTTTTTCCCAGATTAGATTGTAACTTCTTTAAGAGCTGGAAAACCTGCCTTGTGCTTTGCTCTTTTCTCCATGTAGTACCCAGTATGAGTCAAGCATGTAACAAGCGCTTAGCATAACTTAAACTGAAAATTACGAACAGAATATTTTTATAGAGGTTTCCTCTTTTCTTTTTTTTTTTTTTTTAATCTGTTCATTCAAACTTTTTCCAAAGGGAGAACAGAGCCTGTTTCAAGGTATGGCCAGGGGTCCTGAATCTGGAGAACACTGCGTCCCTTTTCTGTCTCTAGGTCTTTTTCCTTTGGCTGAAAGCTAATTCTGGACATTCATGATCCCCCAAGATACCAACGCAGTCATGGGGATTCTCTGGTATCTTACTCTGCTCTACATTAATTCCAGTAAGGAATAGGAAGGAGGAGAAGAAGGTTCTGGATCAAAATTGGCCCCTTTCACAGTGTTTTGGTGTTCCAGTTGGAAATTACACCGGGAAGAACTATTTTTCTAGGGCTGTCCAGCTCTCTAGCTAAACCTGGCAAGTTCTTTTTTAAGGGGTGAGAAATTTTCACCTAACCCATGTATCATGGATTGAATTGTGCCCCTTAAAAATATGTGTATCAGTCTGGCTAGATCATGATTCCCAGTATTGCGTGATTGTCCACCATTTTGTCATCTGATGTGATTTTCCTATGTGTTGTAAATCCTGTCTCTATGATGTTAATGAGATGGGATTAATGGCAGTTATGTTAATGAGGCAGGACTCAATCTACAAGATTAGATTGTATTTTAAGCCAATCTCTTTTGAGATACAAAAGACAGAAGTGAGCAGACAGACATGGGGGACGTCATATCACCAAGAAAGTAGAGCCAAGAGCGCACATCCTTTGGACCTGGGGGTCTCTGTGCTGAGAAGCTCCTAGAGCAGAGGAAGATTGATGACAAGTACTTTCCTCCAGAGTTGACAAAGAGAGAAAGCCTTCCCCTGCAGCTGACACGCTGAATTTGGACTCTTAGCCTCTCAGACTGTGAGACAATAAGCTTCTGTTTGTTGACACCATCCACTTGTGGTATTTCTGTTGTTGCAGCACTAGATGACTAAGACACCATGGTATAGGTCTACGGAACTGAAGCAGTCCATATATTTTTTGAAGGCCAACCACGTACAAGGTCCTGTGCTAGCAGGATGCTATAGAGGAAAGGACAGAGAACTAGGAGTCAGGAAATCTCAGTTTTAAATGAGATATTTCAACCAAATGGCCTCTATAGTCTTTTCTAGTTTAACAGTTTTATTCCATAGAAGAAATAAATATTTGATTATTATTAGTTCAATTGAGATTCTCCAAGGTTGAGACAAGATGCTCAGGCTTGAACAAAAAAATACTCTGTAAGGTTCCTCATAAAGATGAACTATTGTCTCCGACAAGTTTCATGACAAAAAAAAATCCTGGGTTCAAGGAAGCTACCACTTCACTGGTACATAGTGCACAACATACTACATACACGTACAAAATGTCCCACAATCCATTCCACGCAAAAATACGCAAAGCGACCTGTGAACAATAGAAGAAACTATAAAATAGTCATTAAATTCTGTGGTGCCAAAGGGGAAGCCGCACACCACCCCCCAGACTAAGAAGTGGATAGAGTGGATGGTAGCAGAGGTAGAGGGAGTGTTCCAATTTTCATACTGCCGCTCTGGGCCTTGGCTGCCCCAAACTCCTCAATTAATTATCAAGGAAAGAAGATATGTGTAGAATCTCCAATTTAGGCTTAGATAGAGTTAGAAAAGCCTTTCAGTTTCCATCTCAAGAGTGACTTTGCCATATATGTAGCTCTGAAACGGCCCGAGCAGAGGGCTAGGGTTAGACTGTGCCCTGGGTGAGCTTAGACAGCAGTTATTCTCCACGGAGCCTTCCTAAAAGGGGGATGAGCCCCATGGGGATGCTGTGTTGGTCTACTAATGACTTCAAAATGCTTTGAAAACCCCCAAGTACTAGAGGAATGCTACTCACAGCAAAGGAAAACAGTGTATTTCCAGGACACTGCTGCCTAGAGACTTTCTCTTCACTTGATGGAGGAATTTAAAGCTTCTCTCAATCCTGAACCAAATTGTGGTGGGCCAGCCTGTGCCTGCTTAAATCCAGTTTTCAGACTGCTCAAGGATCCAGGGGACTCCCTGGGTTGTGCAAATGGTTAATGTGCTCAGCTGCTAACCAGAAGGGTAGAGGTGTGAGTCCACCCAGAGGTGCCTCAGAAGAAAGGCCTAGGGATCTACTTCTGAAAGATCAGTCATTGAAAACTCTATGGAGCACACAGTTCTACTCTGATACACATGGGATTGCCTTGAATTGGAGTTGACTGGATGGCAACTGGTTTTTTGGTTTAAGGATCAAGAAACTTTTAGGTAACGAACGGCTCAGTTCTGGAAAGAGGAAATAATTCAGAATAGCAGTTTGGGGGAACTTTGAGAACACAAAAAAAGGAAGCGAAAAAAAAAGAAGATAGTTTTAAAATCCTCTTACTATGTCAGAGCTGCTGTCAAAATCTAAGGGTGTTGGAGAAGTGCTGCTGTAGATAATGTCTGGTAAATTTATTAATCCAACAAACACTAATATAGTCTAATAATAGATTATGTTTATATATGTATATCTATTTATATATATGTATGTCTATGCATATATAAACACATTATAATATATAATTAGACTGCATTAATATATACATTGTGTATATATATATATATACTCACTGCCCTCGAGTCAGTTCGGACTCATAGTGACCCCATAGGTTTTCCAAGACTGTAAATTGATACAGAAGCAGACTGCCACATCTTTCTCCTATGGAGCCATTGGTGGTTTCGAACTGCTGACCTTTCAGTTAGCAGTCAATCATTTTAACCACTACACCACCATTATATATATTATATATATGTATTTGTAATACATATATTAATATATATGTAGTAAGACTGCAGTAATGTATACATTATATTATATATGTACATACATACCTATGTAAAACCAAACCCATTGCCGTTGAGTCGATTCCAACTCATAGTGACCCTGTAGGACAGAGTAGAACTGCCCCATAGGGTTTCCAAGGAGTAGCTGGTGGATTTAACCTGCTGGCCTTTTGGTTAGCAGCTGGAGCTCTTAAGCACTGCACCACCAGGGCTCGAGAGTATATATATTCTCATGTCAGGTACCAGGACACAGTAAATCAGTAAATGAAGGTATCCCTTAGAAAAATCCTTCAACACTTCCTGAGATTAAAGACTGTGCACATTAACAGACTTGAAATGAAAGTCATTTGTAGTGTCAAACTACATGCTGTACACACACCCACATGAGTGTCCAGGGTGGCACGCAGAGTAGCAAATCCACAAACCCACACTGTTTCAGCACCTGGTGGTCACCCCAGGGACCATGCCTAAAGCTTTGTAAGTTACCAGTTCTCCAAACTGAAAATGCTTGTTGTTGCCAGTTTCAAAACTGCAAATTGTGAACATCTCCAATAAGTACCCTACAAACTAACCAAACAAATACACAGCATCTGAAAATGTTGAGGAAATTGAACACTTAACAACATAATAGATTTTTTACCCAATCTTTCTGAAGCTCTCTGGAAACCTTTCCTTTCTTCACTCCACAGATTGAAGGTTTACAAAGGGCGAAAAGCACTGTACTGAGGGAAACTGAATGGCACATTTTCCAAAAAAGGGGTGCCTGATTTAACTTACCATCTAACCAGGTCTCCTTCTAAGCTCACCAGATTGAAATGGGAAAGGTTCTATTAGAATACAGATTGCTGGAGGTAGTTTTTACATGTCTAGTTTTCAAACTAACAGGCATGGTCTAAGAACCATTCTGCGTTCCCCAATGGGTTAATTGTTATCCTACGTGTTTCCTGCACGTGTGGGATCACCTCTGTCTTGGGACTTAGTACATCTCGTTAAAATTTTCTGTTCAGTGTTTGTCTCCTCAATAGGACTGTGAGTTCCTTGAGGGCAGGAACTGCCTTTTTACTTCCAGACTATAGCACAATGCTTAGCAAACAATAAATAGTCAATAAACTTTTGCTGAATGCATAAGTGATCCATAACAGCCACAGTGTGGACTAAAACGAACTAAAACCCCCAGGCCATGATGAGAATGGAAATTTTTCTCTTTGGACAACTTACTCCATTTTGAAGCACTTACTGATGAATATAAATAATGATTTGAAGAGAGTTAGGAGTTTTGGAAGGACAGGGAGAACAAGGAGCAGGACAAGTAGGCAATTGTGGACTTGACTTTGGCCACTCTGACGGCAGCCAGAGGTCCAGGATGGTATGTAGTTGGATCCCTTTGGTCAGTCTGCGTGTCATTAATGCTGCCTCCAAGGAAAGGGAACAGACCAGGGGGTCAGATGGTAGAGGAGTCATAATTTCTATTTCTTCTTCTTTTCCCAGACTCCTTTGCTTTTTCTGTGATACTATTATCCTATTCCCAAAAAATGTCAGATGGGAAAAGTGAACAGAAAGGGGGGGAGCAGAAATTACTTCAAGGACACCAGTGTTTGTCCTGCTCAGTAGCAGTGGAAGCATGGGGGTGGGGAGGCCCCAGGGACTAAAGAGGAAGGGCCTCTACTCCGCCATTACTGCTCTTTCCAACCCACACCCCCATGTGGTTTGTTGTCACACGCATCAACTAACCAATGAAATAACGCTTGAAACATGTTTTAAAGATAAAGTGCCATATAAGTATAAAATATCATTATAATTGTTATTAAATCTTGCCAGAGTAAAATATTTCCTTTAGGATGAAGTTGTTTGGCACATGGGAAAAATAATCCCTGCTGTCAGCCTCGCAAATAGCTAGCAACATTTACTAGCCTACCATGTGTGTGGACGAAGGGGAGGCAATGGTAGTTGGGGGTCTCTCTCTATATACATATTCCACATGCCTTCCCTAAAGAGGCACACGGAAAATGCAAAGAATGAAATCATTCTTGCACTCACCTGGTTTAAATCACTGCTTGCCTGGTCAAGTGGACGGGTGCCTATTTTAAGGTCTTTGAGGAACCAAACAAAAATCAAGGTTTTTATTTCAGGTGGTCGACTTCTCCAAGCCTCAGTTTCCTTTCTGGTACAAGGAGAAATCAAGGGAAATGATCACAGAGGCTCCTTTTCATCTCTGGTAACAAGTGAGTCTCTAAGGCTAACAAAAAGGAGTCCTGGTGGTGCAGTGTTTAAGCAGTCAAAAGATCAGCTGCTTGACTGAAAGATCAGCATTTCAAACCCACCAGCTAGTCAGACCAGAAAAGACCTGGAGATCTGCTTCCATAAGGATTGCAGCCTTGGAAACCCTAGGGGCCAGTTCTACTCTGTCATATAGGATCACTATGAGTTGGAATTGACTAAATGGCAGTGGGTTTGGTTTCCTGGAAGGCTAACAATACTTAACTCACATCTCTGGGATGCTGCAGGGAATAATGAGACTAAGAGAAAAGTGTTGGGAGAAAGGTGCCAAGGAAACAAGGGAGCAGCTCAGGAAAGGGAGCTTGCCCTGAGGTCCAGCTCTGACTCTTCTACTTGCTAACTGTGAGGGCTTAGGCAAGTCACTTAACCTTCCTTTGCCTTGGTTTCCATGTCAGTAAAGTGTGTGGCTAATAATTCCCAAGTTAGAAGATTGCTGTGAGGCTTGAAGAAGTTATGTGAAAAACTATTTTGCAAAATTCAGCCTGGCTCTGGCACCAGTTCCCGTAGAATGCGGGGCTGCCCAGATTCCCCTCCCCACTCTCCACTGACCGCCAAGGTCTCTGAGAGCTGATGCACAGTGGTTAAGCTCTCGGCTGCTAACCAAAAGGTCAATGGTTCAAACCCATCGCTGCTTGGCAAATAAAGAATTGGCGATCTGCTTTCATAAATATTACCAAAAAAACCAAACCAAACCCATCGCTGTTGAATTGATTCCGACTCATAGTGACCCCATAGGACAGAGTAGAACTGATCCATAGGGTTTCCAACGAGCAGCTGGTGGATTCGAACTGGCAACCTTTCGGTTAGCAGCTGTGCTCTTAACCACTGCACCACCAGAGCTCCTCCATAAAGATTACAGCCTTGGAAACCCTATGAGGTAGTTCTACTCTGTCCTATAAGGCTGCTGTGAGTTGGAATCGACTCGACAGCAGCAGGTTTAAGGTCTCTTTCAGTTCTAGTATTTTTGTGAAATACCCTATTGGCTAGTATTTTACAGTAATCAAAGGTTTTTTGGTTTTGTTTTTTAAATCAAAAGGGACTTAGATGTCATCTAGCCCAATCTGCTAAGTCATGCAGAAATTCTCTGTATGGCTACCTTGACAATGGGTTAGTTATCATGATGGGAGATCATGCCTAAAAAGGCAGCCTATTTTGATTCTGAGCAGTGTTGTACGCCAGCAAGTTTTTCTCATATTGAGTCAGATTTGCTCCCTGGTAAGTACCACCCATTGGTCTGAGTTTCTGTTCTCTGGAACCCTAAACCATCTAAACGTATTTGTATACATCCTGTCTCAAACTTCTCTCTTGTTTAGATGAATAATCTTCTCTCTGCTTCACAGATAAGGAGAAGGAACAAAAGTTAAATGACTTGCCCTGGTTACATAGTGGGACACATCAGAGCATGATGAGAATTTACTGCTTAGAGTCTCCAGGCTGTGCTCAACCCTCCTACACCACATAGCAATGGCCTTTCAACTTGCGCAGGGAAGCCCCTGTTTCATCTTAACAACAAACCACAATCCATTGCTTTGCCTTGGATTTTGTCATTTGGCTAAATGGTTTCATTACATTAATTGCAAAAGGTTTTTCTGGCTGACCCAGAGTAACTTACTAATACACACACACACAATACATACACACACATACACAGACAGACTTACATACTAGGAACCAACATATAACCAAAGTGATGTGTCAGGGAACTCTGGTGAAAGCTGTCATATGTTAATGTTTTTACATTCAACTTGAAACAATTATTAGGAAATTAGATAACTCACAGACGTAGAAGAAATATCTCTGAGTTTTAAAGTAGTACTTTCAACATGAGTGAATCCAGTGGTGTAAAATAAAGAAACTAGGAAAAAAAATTATAAAGCAGAAAAGTTAGAAGAACTTGGGCTTTGTTTTGTTAGAATATGGAATGCCATCCTTGGTCACCATATTTTATTTTTAGATTGTTGTCTTAAGAGCGAGGTCAACACAATAGAAAAATGCACAATAGTTAATGTTTGTGTGGAACAGCAGGGAAAAAGCAAGACTAAGAGGTGGAGGGGACTGCCCTGTACTCTAAGGTTTTCATGGAGGGATTGCATAGGTCCCTGAGAAGTTCAGCAGTGAGGGGGAGACAAGCACCCACACTTGACTTCTTTTTTTATTGTTGTAAAAATATATATAACATCACATTTGCCAATTCAACATTTTTCAGGTGTACACTTTAGTGATATCAATCATGTTGTACAATCACCACCCATAATCATTGCCAAATTTCCCATCACCATAAACACTCACTAAACGAACCCCCCCCCCCCCCCCCCCGGTAATCACAAATAAACGTTGTTCTCTGTACAGTTGTCTGTTCTTGTTATTTCATCATAAAGAGAGACATGGAGATCATTTAGGACTTGCTATCCTCCTCCCGATACTAACCACATTTTACAGGTAAAGAAATTAAGGCCCAGAGAGTTGTAGCGGCTTGTGTAGGCTCCCCTCAGCTAACTAGGCAGAGCCACAACTAGAACTTAGGCCTTGGAGGCTTAGCCCTGTGTTCTTTCTACTGCGTCGCTGAACACCAAGGAGATGACTTAATTCTTACTGTCCAGAAGATGAACACCCTAAAGACAATTGTCCCCTCCATCCTTCTGAAAATATGAAAGGTTATTCCTTTCATTCAGCCAGAGTATCTTTCATTACCCTCTTCAGTTATCATAGCTGAAAGTCACAATTGCTTCAGACACGTTTCTCAAATTTAGACTTAGTATCATATAAGGTTAAGATATTTGCCATCTATATTTGCTGTAAATGAAGGAAGAATTTTAACTGCTGTGCAACTATAACAAAGAAAGAAAGTAAGCAGAAACTAGGCTTTTTTTTTTTTTTTCAAAGTAAGGGAGGAAAAATAACATTAACACAAAGGAACACTCTTACTAAGAGTAGGTGGAGAAAGGCATATGAAAAATAATACCTCAAGATGCATTGAAACATTTTAGGGAATTAGGGAATTCTGATCTCCTGAAAAAAAAGAAAATTAATATTAAAGACAAGCTGTGAGTTTCCATCTGGCCTTGCTGCTTTCGACTAACGCTTCCATGACAGAATTCATCTGTCCATCAACTGTCAAAAATTCTCCTGTCAGTAAATCCCAGGATACCCCGGCGAGCCCACCCTGCTCAAAATATTCCATGCCACAAACTATTCCGAATTCTTTTTTTCCCATCTCTGTACTGTAAGACATAAAAGTTGTTTCTTTTTTCTCCCCCTTTCTCTTTCTTTCCCCTGAATCTCTCACCCATATTCTCTAGTATGGGGTTATCAGAGAACTTAGGTGGAAAATTGGGGGAGCCCTCAATTATTTGGAGATTGTGTTCCTACCAAGATCCTTCTAAGCTTTTCCACTACAGTCTGTCAACAGACAGCCCACATCTGTTTTAAAACACTGAGGGGTTGTGAAGTGTGAACTCCCCACTGTTTAATGTAACTACATGACTATTTAATGTACACAGTGGTAGAGCGCTCAGAATGCCAAACTGTTGTGACATGCCTGAAGGACATATATAAACACATTATACTGTGGTTTATTGTGACAAAGAACATCTATGCCACAAATACGAGGATCTGTTTGCTCACCAGTACAGTCAAATGAGGAAGGAAAAATGTTTGTGGTGCTCTTTCCCCACCCATCACCCATGTCATCAGAGAAACTGATACGGGGCTAATGAAGAGCTAAGCCCAGAATGGGCATTTTAAAGTGCCCTATTTTAATGATTTTGAATCCATAATTATGAAATGAGTTATTTCTTAAATTAATCTGAATATATAATGTAATGGCAGAGGGGATGGGAGAGAGGACAGAAAGGGACTGAAGTAGAACTGCTGAAGGTTTTGTCCTCTTCTCAGAGACATAGCTAACTTTTAGGGGTGTCATAAGTGGAGGGAATTTTAGTATGGCAGAAACTTGGGTCATATTTTGGTGCTATTTTTGGTAGATTTGGGGGCTGTAATTTTTTGTACATTGTCATCAACAGAAGACCATTTGAAGCTGCTAGTGTCAATAAACTAAATAAGAGGGAAGACATGGCTTTGCAAATATATTTCATTTTTAATATATTTCTCTCAGAGGTGAATTCTTGTACTTTTTGACAGCTCATTAATCAATTGATCAGAATCTGGAATTTTACATCTCATTGCTACATTTCTAATGTAACCTGTGCTAGTTAGATACCCACAAAAATCAGCTCCAATTGTAACCCCCTTTCCTCTGATACAAGTATTTCAATGAAAACTTTTTAAAAATCAGTCTTTAGTTAGGAATTAAGTGGAAAAGGGCTATACTGTGTGGTATCTGCTGCTCTTTGAGGAATTTTGAAAACCAGGAATAAAATCTTTAGGCACAGAAGAACATTATCCTCTTAGCAGGTCTCCAGAGGATAGACTAGGCTATTCTTGTATATACGTTTCTAAACCAAACCAAACCCACTGCCATCGAGTCAATTCCGACTCATAGCGACCCTGAAAGACGGAGTAGAACTGCCCCGTAGGGTTTCCAAGGCTGTAAATCTTTACGGAAGCAGACTGCCACATCTTTCTCCCGTGGAGCAGCTGTTAGGTTCCAACCGCTGACCTTTTGGTTAGCAGCTGAACGCTTAACCACTGCGCCACCAGGGCTCCTTGTATATGTTTAGGAGAGTATTTGTCTTTTTTTAACTTAAAGTTGCCATTCTCAGAAGAGAACTATTTCCATGGAAAACAAAACAAAACATCCCTTAACAACAGCAAAAATCTTCTTGTAAACGATACTAAGAAAGAGGAGAAAAATGTAATTGAAACTGCTATTGTTGTTAGGGTTTAACTTACACTATTTTGGTACAGACCAAGATTCGACTTTACTCATTATTTCTAGATTGAAAATACCAGTGCTAATATCCTGTGATTAGGAAAACTTACTTGTGTCTCTATTGCATTTTGGGGTGTATACTATGGTTCACATAATTTTCCCTAATAACAGCAGTCACTGAGGGAACAAATCTGAGAAGACGTTTAAAAATATTGCTACTGCTTTCCTATTTGCCTCAGAACTGCAGCTTCCATCCAGGCTATAGATGCAATGTCCAAGGCATTGAGGACTTTCCTCATAATGCATATTTTAAAAGGACAATTTAAGGAAAGCTTAAAAGAGGAGTAAAGGACAGTGAAATTCAGCAACGCAGCGGTGAGGTGAAAGTCTACTTTTGCAGAGTAGAGAAATGGGGAGTTTTGGTATAAGGTCTTTTAGAAGCTGGTTGTCGCTTAAAAAATATGGTGAATTAGCTATTTTTGCTTCCACATGATTTCATATCATATTCTTTTCCACTCATCTGCTGCCTTTCATCACACTGAACATTACCATTACTGAGTGAGTAACACCTCACATTAGCTCCTAATGCGTTTAAGTTTCTGGTTACACGCCTGCAGATGCTGTCTAACGTTACCACCCTTCCGCAGCCGAACGGACTTTAACGGGCTTTTATTTTAATTTCCTTTCTCCTGCTGCTTGCAACTTTGGAAACAATCATAACCCTCGACACACAAACAGGGTTAGTGCCTCTTTAAGGAATATTTAAATTGCATTTCCTACTGTCAGTTAAGTCTCATCAATCATGTTTTTAATTAAAAAGAAGGACATCTACATCCCACTTTCGACTCAAAGTGCATAATGAAATTGTAGATTGGGGCAGGGCTGCGAGTTTCCATATTGCTCAATGCATTCAGCACTGATGCAAGGAGGTCAGAACACTGGTGCATATGCAAGTGGCAAACAAATAACACTCCTGATAGGGCTGGGTGACATGTGTCAACCCTTGTCATCGAGAAACAAGAAAGGCGATGTGCCCAGACAAAGGATAGGGTGGAATCTCTACACACTGGCAGAACCTGACCCACGCGCGAGGGCTTTGTGTAGCAGATGCCGTCTCTCATTGTTCTGTGCCTCCCTCCCCAGTACCCCTGACAACAGCCACTGCCGCTGGCATTCCACCCTGACATCTGTTCAGCTTTATTGATGCGGCCCTGGAGGAATTCCCAGTGTAAACAGGGAATTCTCTAAGGGAACCCCATGTTGTAAAGGGATGAGCTGCATAATGCAAAGATTTAACCACTATTTAAAGGTGTGACACTTGATTGAAAGTGACTTGATCCCCCCCCTTTCCAATCCCACCTCCCTCTCCACCCTTAACTGTATTTGGCACAAATGGGCTGCAGCAACACCCCACCTCCTCCTCCTGCTTGCTTTGTTTCCCTGATGCATAACTGTTAGAAAGAATGAAGGATGGGGGCCTGAATACCACCATCCAAAAAAGCCACTTAAAAAAAAAAAAATCCTGGGTTACAGTCAATTGAGTCTAGTTGTCACATTGGGATCCTGCCCACTGCCCACCCACCCTCCTGGTGAGAAACAGCTTGAAAGTTACTTGGTCCTGTGGTTGAAACTAATGGGGTGGGCTTCATGCTCTTTGCAAGAAGCTACTGTGGCAGTTTACAGTCCCAGGGCAAAGCCCAACGGTACCAGTTCTGGCAGTGCTAGAACTTAGGGGATTTGCCTCTGGAATTTTATTTTATTTTTTTGGCAGTGGTGCCATAAGTGGGTAATAAGAATTTTTTTTTAAAGCAGATCTGATAGGAAACACAATGCATCCCTCTTTGCCCGAGCAAATGTACGTGCACTGCAAGGCCAGCTCTGAAATTTTGCAGCCTCACTCAGCTTCTTGGCTGGTATTCAAGTGCGGGGAGTGTTGTGAGCACTCAGGCCACTAACATTGCTTTGGTTAAATGTGTAGAGGTTCATAAACAGAGCACCATGCAGCCTTGATGCATCTAGTTAGGAGTTAACTTTACAACTTATAATAAAGGGACAAAATATATTTTGTGAGGCTATGGACTGGATTTGGATTTTCATAGTTCCAATCCCTTCTCCCCTCTAATTGACTAGTGGATAGACAAAATTTGAAAATTGCAATGACGCTCTCCTGCACTGATTCAAAACAAATGAGGGTCTGTGTTAGCATAATGAGGGCAAAAGAAAATGGCAAAATTATCAGAGTATGAAAATTGTAAGAGGAAGTTCATCTCTGTAATGGCCTAAAGTGTTGCTAACCAGTGTTTTCAGAGAGAGAGAGAGAGAGAGAGAGAGAGAGAGAGAGTGTGTGTGTGTGTGTGTGTGTGTGTGTGTGTAAGGTAACCATAATCAGCAGCCTGGTTCTTACCTAGAGTTTTAAGATTTGTTTTTTCAGCAGGTCCTTTTCCTTGTCTTGACTAAGGTGAACATATATTGTGTGAGGCAGCAGAACTTTAAATAAAGACACCAACTTGCCATTTAGAAATGCTGTTGTTCCCATTGCCACAGATTGAATTTTTTCTTAAAATAGCAGAAACCCTCTAGAGATTTTTTATTTCAAAAAATAACTTATATATTTTCTTACTACCAAAACAATGCGTGATCATTTTAGAAATTTAGAAAATATGGATAAACAAAAGAGAATAAAACAAAAACTACCCATTAACCCACCACTCAGAAATAACCATTAATCCCCTGAGCGATCGTCCTACTATTACCTTTTTGTATTCTGCTTTTTTGTACCTTAATTGTCTATTTTTCAATGTTATGAAATGTTATTCTACAACATATTTTAAATACTTACATAGTCTTCCTTCGTATATTATAGCCAATTATCCATTTCAGGACATTTAGGTGGTTTACACTATTTTATTTATCACAAACAATGCTGCAAGGAACATCTATATAGGTAAAGCTTTAGGCATATCCATGGCTTTTCTTTAGGCCAAATCCTTAAAATGGAATTTCCAAAGCTGTTTGTGTTTTTAAGATTTTCGATCTATATTGCCATACAACCAGAAAGGTTGTGCCACTTTATACGCCTACCAGCAGTCGGTTAGAGTACCCCGCAATGGAAGTTTCCTGGACGTACTGATATAAGTGTCCACATAATGTGGACGTATGTGTGGTGAAGTTGCAGTCTCTTATCCCTAGATTCCTGGCAGTATTTCTGATCAATCTGTTCATTTCCAGCCCCTTCCCATCTGTATTTCTCTGCCTGCAGTGGTTGAAAAATAATAAGTACCAACAGCTAAGGGTTGATAGAAGCCCGAGTCTGGCAACATCCTACTTTGTTTCCTGTCCACTTTAAAGTAAAAAAATAAGTTAACTGACATTTTTACCAGTCACAGATTTGAAGCAAACTGGAAATAGAATTCAGGCCTAGTTCTGAAAAGGAAGCATTAACACTCTTGCCTGTCTACCAAGACCTGAGGGAAGGCGCGAAAACAGAACAACTCACGGCTTTTCAAATTAATAAACTTTCATTAGAACGTGACTATTGATGGGTTGCCCCTTTAAGTACAGTTTTCCTTCACTAAGTCTGAATATACCATGTGGGATTCAAAACAATTTTGCAACAGTGGATACAGACCTTCTCTATGTGTTATTGGTCTGGGAACAGCAACAGATTAAAAAAAAATATTACCAGGTCAAATAACAGCTGTTATTATTAAGTTCAGCTTTTATTATCAATTTGCCAGTAGAATCCAGCAGTAAAAAAAAAAAAAAAAAAAAAAGTCTGCATCTGAGCTTTTTACTAATCAGTACTCTCGTTTTGCTAATATTCTAACGACTGTCAATTTACTTCAGTGCTGCCATTTGCAGAATTTTCCAATTAGCAGCAAACCTGTTCCACCTTCTCCTGTAATTACGGGGGACTCAGTTCAGATCAGCTGCGGCCAGACAGCATATGATGTACTTGCCAAAATCTGTGCAATGTTGTTTTTAACCTTTGCATGTGCTGGCACAGTTTTAACATTTCTGTTTGAAGGCAGGAGGCTCCCACAGTAGTGGAATGTGTCAAAATATCAAAATTATTTTTAATAAACACACAACGAGGATGAAAACACAAATATGGGCATATTTGGTTTTTGGATCAATTTAACGTCTGCTCCAGATTCCAGAGGGCTCCCCTACTCTGCCTTCTTCTTTTTTAAAATCAAGAATCTTTTGAAACAGAACAATTGAGAGTTGCTGAATTGTACCCATTTCTACCTATTTTCTTTGCTAGCGAAACAACCATTATCAAAGAATCCTAAAATTTGAAATGGAGGGGATCTCAGTGATCACGTAAGATAACCCTCTCATTTTTTATAAAATGAGGAAACCTAAGGCCCAGAATGGAGAAGGGACTTGCCCAAGGTCACACAGCTAGTTATGTGCAGAGCTGGGGCTAGAACCCAGGTCTTCTGCCTCCAATCCAGCGTTCGTTCCACTACAGCACACCTTTTCCCCTTTCTCTTGATGGCTTCTAAATATAGCAGAAGAGGAGCAGGAAAGCCTCACCCGGATTCCTCGTTTAATAGAACGCCTTTCTAACAAGATCAAAACCAATCAAACTCTCTGAAAGCTGCCTAAACAGCTGACATATAGTAATAACAATAGTGCAGCAATAACTAGTATTGCTACATGAAGAAAAAATATTTAATAATAAGCTCATTGATTTTTAACAACATCTCTGTGTTGCCTAATTGATGGGAAGTTGTATGTTTGTGTAGCCGATGGGGGTTATGAATTAAATATGGCTGTCTCTCCTTGAGGGATGCATGTCAATGCAAGAAAGACCGAGGATCTACATTTCCCCCAAGCAAAATAGTCCCCTTGTAACAGAAGCAGGGAAGACTGAAATGCGAACAAAAATAAAAACCATCCATCACTGTTTATTAAGTGCTGCTACTTGAAGGTAAAAGGGTTATTGAACTGTTTTTAAATTGGAAGGAATGTAGCTGGACAAAATATTGATGGTAATATTAGCTGGGTGACAAATTTTATTCTTTTGTCCACATTCATCAAAGGAGCAATTTGGAGTGAATTATTCTCTTTATGCCCATAACCAAGTTTTCTTCCTTTTTTATTTTTTAAGCACACATGTTTATTAAGGAACATGGTGTGCGAGGGATGATACCTCATGGTTCAAGTTGTTCAAACCTTGTAGTATGAGTCAAAGGTTCCACAACTGCTGTAGACCCAGCTGGCATCGATCTCCAAGGTGCTTATATAAAATGTAATATAGGCTTCAAAATTGAGGCCGACTAAGTCTGTTCCCACAATTTAAAAGAAAAGGGGTGGGTCAGATTTGATTTCATTTTTAGCTGTGGTTTTCAAGTGGAAGTTCTGAAGCATTTATTTATTTTTCCAAATTTATAGTGTGCCCCTTCAGTCCAATGTTCACTGGCTGCTGTTCAATGAAAACATCCAAGTTTCTATGGCAAAATGGGCTGAGGCAGGGAAATGAAAATGTCGGCTGACAATGGGGAGAATTTAAATAAAAATTTAGTTTGAAGTTTCATTTTCTTCAACTTTAAGTCAGTTTGTTTTCATGATGTCACAAAAGCTCTGAGATATTTCACAAAAACGTTACCAGGTGATTCAGTGTACTCAGCAATATATGGATTGCTGAATTTAAGACTCAGTCAAATTTCTAATGTTTTTAGAAATACCTATTGTGTGTCCAGACCTGGTCCAGGGGTTTGGTGTCCTTGAGTCCTTCACTTATAATTTGTGGAATCCAGGTTCTTCCAACCTCAAATGGGCATTTAGCCAATATGACAGTCTCATTTCTTCTGACAGATCTCACTATCCCAACCAAAGTCCGATTCATTGAGGAAGAGAAAGAGTATTGTTTGCAAATAAATTTAAAAACTAAAAAAATCCCTTGGAGTAGGCTGCTTATAAACCTGTTGGATTTTCTTGGATGTCACTTGACTTACATAGCTACCTACTTTTCAGCTAAATGAGGAAACTTTTAAGGAAGTTGGCCAGAGTTAATCAATCAATCAATCAACAAGTTTCTAATGAGTCTAGGCACTGAGGGATGATAACATTCATATAGCACTTTATGGTTTCTGACACACTTTCATGTATATTGTATTATTTGTTTTTTATAATAACCAAGGTGGTTATTATACCAGTTGCCATTGAGTTGATTCTGACTCATGATGGCCTCATGTGTGTCAGAGTAGAACCATGCTCCATAGGCTGATTTTCCAATAGCTGATCTTTTGGAAGTAGACCGCCAGACCTTTTTTCTGAGGCACCCCTGGGTAAGGTTATTATAAAACCCATTGCCCTTGAGTCGATTCCAACTCATAGTGACCCTATAGGACAGAGTACAACTGCCTCCATAGGGTTTCCAGGGCTGTAGTTTTTATGGAAGAAGACTGCCACATCTTTCTCCTGAGGAGCAACTCGTGGGTTTGAGCTGCCAACATTTTGGTTAGCAGCTGAGCATTTAACCACTGTGCCACCAGGGCTCATTGAGGTTATTATAGGCAGAGATTATTAGTGTGGCTTATAGTGGTTCAGTGACTTCTCTAGAGTCATACAGATATTAAGTAATTACCTCTAATCCTGATCTTCTGGAATTGTTGTTTTTACCACTACTTGAGACAATGCAAGTCAGTATAAGATTAAGTACCAAATGAGATACAGTCAAAAACTATATAATGTGATCCCAGATAAACCTTGAAAATATAATCTGAATCAAACCAAAGACCCTTGTGTCCCTGTTTCAGCAGGGAGTCATACTCAAAAACTCAGTAGCCAAAAGTAATTGGAAGTAATTCTAGTTTTTCTATGCATCTTTTAAACAGTATTAGAGTAATTAAAGGGAATTCAGTTCATAGGATTTTGCCTCATTATTTTGTTCTCCACCTCACGAAGCTACCATGAATTCTACATCCCCACTCCTCACATCGTATTCTTTGCCCCAAAACCTCCACCCTCACTTTCTTCCCTCCCTTCCCCCACCCCCACCCGCCATGGGTAAATCTTAGCCCTTTCTAAAGCAATTCTACCATTACCCCTCTTCCCCCTGGTAACCTGGGTCTGAATAAGGCCTGCTAGCTTAGTGGTGAGGGAGAAAGAAGCTGTGAAGACTCACCCAGCAGCAATATTGTTTTCTTCAAGATATTCTGAGGAGGGAGCCATTGATGGCCAAAGTATGACCTTATGTATGACATTTGTGTTTTTTTTAGAACTTATAAGTTTTGGAAAACAGAAAACGAAAAAGCTCCCAATAGAAAGGAATGAAGAAATAAAGCTAATCAATGCATAAAATAGAGAAGTTCTGTGCCTTAAAAACAGAAAATGAAAATCCTTAATGTCTGCTCTCACTAAGCATTGTACTAGATGCTTCAAGGGACCATCATCACCACCACCAGTTGCCCTCAAGCTGATTCACCATAAAAAATAAAACCAAACCTGTTGCCACTGAGTCAATTTCGACTTATAGCAACCCTATGGGACAGAGTAGAACTGCTCCATAGGGTTTCCAAGGTCATAATCTTTACAGAAGCAGACTGCCACATCTTTCTCCCAGAGTGGCTGGTGGGCTCGAATTGCTGACCTTTTAGTTAGCAGCCGAGCGCTTAACCACTATGCCATCAGGGCTCCTTTGATAGATCCTGATAAAATACTCCAGGAAAAAAAAATTGCACCGAGAGCCTGGCTACAGAAAAGCCTGGCTACAAAAAGATCACTCACTTCTCTCCAAGGTGAGCTGGGCTAGTGCAGTTGGTTAATCAAGCACACTCTGAAGTCAGAATGCCCAAGTTTCTATCCCATCTCCACCATCTGATAGCTATGTGGTCTTGTGCAGGTTTTCTTAGCTTCTTTGTACTTCAGTTTTCCCATCTATGTAAAATGGGGATGATAGTGCTATACAGAATTGTTGTAAGCATTTAAATGAATTAATACAAACAGATCACTGGTCAGCACTCAGTAAGCATTAGTTAGTTGTATTGTTTTCAGTTGAACTCTACACAGTTCTCTTTGAACTTATGATCATCAGAATATAATACTAGCAAAGAGAAGAGAATTCCAACCTGTGGAATCTTGGGGGTACCCGAACCTGGCTCCTTTCCACTGGTGCAAGGGACAGAGCCTGTGGTGACTCATGGAGGTGCTGGGGTCCGCAGGATGAGAGAGGGGAGTATCAGAGCGTGAATGGGGAAGTGAGCTCCAAACTTAGATCCTTGAGGCCCTCGGGACTCAGGTTCAGGGGAGAGAGAGCTCAGGCTGCCATGCGGGACAGGATCCATGAGCTGAGGCAGGGAGATGACAGCTGGGTTTGTGCACGTGGTGGTGCACGTGGGTACTGCTTGGCTGGAGAGCCTGGACAATGAGTTCCTCCAGAAGGTCAGGACAATTCAGCAGGCTATTGTTAAGCTGGAGAATAAAGTCCAGGAGTTGGAGAAGCAGCAGGTTACCATCCTGGCCATGCCCCTTCCCTAGGAGAGCATGAAGCAGGACCTGCAGAACCTGCGTGAGGAGATCAGACACCTGGGGAGGGAAATCCGCATGCAGCCGAAGCCCATAGAGCCCCAGAAGGAAGAAGCTGCTGAGAATTATAACTCAGTCAACACGAGAATGAGAAAAACATAGCATGGGGTCCTGTCTCAGCAATTTGTGGAGCTCGTCAAAAAGTGCAACTCGAAGCAGTAAGAATACTGGGAGAAGCATGTAGAGCAGATTCGGAGGCAGCTGAAGACCACCACTGCTGGGATGGTGTCTGACGAGGAGCTGGGGCAGATGCTGGCTAGTGGGTAGGGTGAGATGTTCGTGTCCAGTATACTGAAGGATACTCAGGTCACCCGGCAGGCCCTAAATGAGATTTAGCCCAGCACAGTGAGATTCAGTAGCTTGAACACAGTATCAGTGAGCTTTATGAGATTATGTTTCTGGCTACTGAGGTGGAGATGCAGGGGAAGATGATCAACCGGATTGAGAAGAACATCCTGAGCTCAGCGGACTATGTGGAACATGAGCCAGAACATGTCAAATTGGCCTTGGAGAACCAGAAAAAAGCATGGAAGAAGAAAATCTTGATTGCCATCCAAGTGTCCATTACTGTCCTTATCCTGTCTGTCATCATCGGTATCCCCATAGCAGTTGGATAGCGTCATGCATTCGGCACTGGGAGCACCAAGAACCTCGAGCCTGGCCTTCTCTTCCAGCAGCTGAGACAGGGCAGAGCCTCCAGCCGGCCTCCCTTCCCTGCACTGGCCTCTGTGAGGAACAGATGGTTCTTCTGAGATTAGCAACTGCTCATTCACAGGGGCCTCCCCCCTCAGGCCACAGTGCCTGGGGAGGGCCTGCAGCATCTTCTTTGGCTGGGGCATGTGGTTTTGTAAGAAATTTTAAAAACTGAGCTGGAGAAAAAAACATATATATATATAATACTAGCAACTGCAATTTATTGTGTTGATATGGAGTCACTTCACTAAGTTGGCACTTAGTACGCAAGATTTTATTTAGTCCTGTGAGCATTCTGCATAGTATGGGCCTCCAGTAGCAGGTTCATCTTGGAAATAGGGAATATTTCCTAGTCTGTTTATAGTTGGACCAAGCCTAGTCCACTTCTGGTGGAAAAGGGAAACCCTCTAGTTCATATCTTTCCTGCATCTTCACAGTGGAATGTGTCAGAAGAGAACAAATGAAGGGTCTGCATCATTTCTCTTACTATTTTTCACAGTTAACAAGACACAGATAAAGGCTTATGCTCATAAAGATCATGTTTATAAGTGGTTCCTCTCTTCCTGCAGCATGTGGAAATTCAGCACGTACATCTTAGATGCCAAACGGCCTTAAGAAAGCAGGGTAAATGTTTCAGGAATCCATGCTGGCTGTGCATTTTTTTTCCCAAGACTGAATTCAACCTAAAGAAAAACATTTACCCCTATCAGATTCTAACCCATTTCTTTTCTCTTCTAATTAGGTGAAATCCATTTCTGACAATTTCTGAAAGTTTGGTTACAGTTGTGTGAAGGGGAGGAGGTAGGGAAGGAGATAAGCCTTGTTCTTTGACATTGTTGGTGTGATTGCTTGTATTTCTATCTTCATAGAATGGAATAAATATATTCTGGGCTGATCGTGAGGCAATGTAGGCCAGGTTTTATTCCTGACAAGATTTCCTTATTAGAGTTATATAACCCCTCTGGAAAGATAGGGAATGTCTCAAAGAAGAAAAAAACAAAACTTGACACACTTTAATTATAGCTAGACCATAATAAAAATAAAAATATTGTTGTTGTTGTTAGGTGTCATGGAGTCAATTTTGAGATGACAGAGTGCAAATACCCCATAGAGTTTTCTAGGCTGTAGTCCTTATGGATGGAGCCCTGGTGGCACAATTGTAAAGCACTTGGCTGCTAACCAAAGGGTTGGCAGTTTGAACCCAACAGTGTCTTTGTAGGAGAAAAGATCTGGCAATCTGCTCCCATAAAGATTACAGCCTAGGAAACCCTATGGGGCAGTTCTGCTCTGTCCCATAGGATCATGATAAGTTAGAACCCACTCAACGGCACACAGCAGTAACAGTCTTTTCGGGAGCAGATCACAGGTCTTTTTCTTGAGCTGCAGGATGGGTTTGAACTGTCAACCTTTCAGTTAGCAGTCTAGTGCTTATCCATTGAGCCACCTGGGCTCCTCATAATAATAATAATAATAATATAATGTAAATTGACTCTGTTTAAGAGTTAATTTCTAGTTGAGTGCATTTCAATCTGATGTGTAAAAGCTACCGTTGTAAGACTGCAGCGACACTAATCCTAGCAATTCTCCACCTCTTCCTTCCCTGCACCTTTATACAGGTTCCAGCATTCAGAAGGAAGGTCCCCATGAAGTTCATTGTGCACCGTGAACAGGACAACTTACCCAAGAGTTGTCTACTCAGACATTTGGTATTATTAGGTCTTTTGCATCTTCAGGTTTCTGTAATGATGGGAATTCTCTCTAGAGAGGAAATTTCCAGTTGGTCCTGAAACTCTCTTTAATTTCCTGGCTCCTGGGATGTCCAAGTCGTTTTACAGATCAGATGGACTTCCTTTTTCATCCCAAGGACTTAATCTGATTTGTCAGAGATCCTCTGTGCAAACCTTCAGGTGCTGTTTGGTGAATTTAGGTTGCTTCAAAGTAGATGAACTTTCTAATGTTAGTCCCAAGTTTTGCTAAGAAATAATAAACTATTGCTTGGGTTAAATAGTGATAAAGTCTTTTAGGAAATAGCCTGGAAAGATGGAGAAGAACTTGCACCTCTGTAAGTTGAACGTCAATCATTATACCTTAACTTTCACAAGGTGGAACATATTTTTTTCTCTAGGTATCATATTTTCTGGTTCAGAGTGTTCCATATTGAGGGTTTTCATTTAGTTAGAAAATCTGTATTGGTCCTACTCTCTGACTGAGGTATTGAGGTCCATCTTAATTCATACCTCCTCCATGTAGTCCTTCTTGATGACTCTTGTCAATAATAATATTGCCCTCTTTAAAACCCATAGAATTCATTTATTTATCAACAGATATTTATTGACTGTTTACAATGTGCCGGACATTGTCCTAAAATCTAAAGTGATAAAAGTGGTAGAAAAGACCATTGCTCTCATGAAGCTTTCATTCTAATGGGGCAAAAAGATAGGAGTTGAATAAACAAATAAAGTCAGAGAGTGACAAGGGCCATGAACAAAGAAGATTACATATTGCGTATATCTCTCATTAGATAATTACGTTTTGCCTGGTAGCATCTCTTTTGTTGTAGTTTTGGGATGTTATCTCTTATATAAGTCATTTGTTCACCACATACTGAGATTCAGTGTAGCGGTTTAGCGTGAGAGTGTGTACTTTGTGATATGACAACCTGGGTTCAAATATCAGCTCTGCCACTTACTAGCCAGGTGGTATTAGGCAGGTTACTAATCTCCATCTGCTTCATTTTTTCTCATCTGTAAAATGGGGGTAATAATATGACCTAGCAGAAATGGCTGTTGTAAGCATTCAATAAGACATTACATATAAAGCACTTAGATCAGTACCTGGCATATGGCTCGGATTGTGTTACTACTCTTCAACACCTGTGCCAGGCACTGGAGGAGCCACTGTGAACAAGCAGGTGTGGCTCCTGCCCTCAGAGTTGATAGCTGCATTCTGTTAGAGCCATGTTGATGACTTCTTCCACTTATTCCATACCCTCCTTAAGCCAGGAGCCAAATATTACACTTCTTTATATGCCCCCACGGTCCCTAACATAGTCGGTAAGCTGTGGTATCCTCACCTGTAAAAGGACAGAGCTGGACTCAGTGTTTCTAAGGATTACCATCCTCCTTCCCCAGCCCCCTACAAAGCAGCTCAACCATTCCATCATTTAAGAGTTCTGACTTCCTGGTAATGGGAGGAATAAATGAGCATCATGGAGAGTGGGACCAGTGCAGATTCCCTAAGTGAAAACCCGCAATATGGAACACTCTGAACAAGAGAAGGTGATACCTAGAGGAAAAAAGTATTTTTCACTTTGTGAAGGTCAAGGTGTAAGACTGATGTTTAACTCATAGAGACATGAGTTCCTCTCCATCTTTCCAGATATTTCCTAAGAGACGTTATCACCGTGAACGCAAACAATAGTTTATTATTTCTTACCAAGACTTGGGAAGAACATTAGAAAGATGAGTTAAAACAAAGGCAGAGGTGGGAGGAGAGACTTCGTAGGCCAGAACTGAGCTTTCCTAAATTGCTTCTTTTTGCCGTGGGTTCTGTGGTTGGTGACATCAGCCTGCCTTTGATTTAATCCCGAAGAATATCCAGAAACCCTCAACTTATCAATCAGGCTATCATATGGAGAGGGCGAAGAGATCCTGGTCACATAAGGCAGTTGTGGCCCACTGGCCCACCTGGGACATGGAGCCCTCAGATGATGGTTCTGCCTCACAGTAGGACCAGCAGCTTTCTTAATCTCTCTCAGCTGCTTGTGTGTTTGAGACAAGACTCCTTAGAACATCTTTTGGGGTTGGGAGGTCGAGGGATAGTGTGCATTGCAGCACCACACACACACACACACACACACACACACACACACACACACACACACAGAGCAAAGGAGAGCAGAGCATGCAATCAAATAGACAAGAGGGGAATTTCCAAGGAATTGGCTGATAGCTGCATGTATCACTTGTACTTAGGAATAGTTATAATCAGAATCCGTGAATTTCCAAACCAAAGTATAGGGATAATCACATTTGACCTTCAAACTGCATTCCCCACATGGGCTAGATGAACTTTGCAAAAAAAAAAAAAAATTATATATATATATTTTTTTCAGTCATGGAAATGAAAAGCCGAGCACTTTGTCCCTTTCCCCAGATCAGCTATGAAGGGATTTGGGGCCCCACAGCCCACTGTGACTCAGAGGCAGCTGCTCTGACCCAAGGCTCACACAGACCTCCAAAGGAGATGATCCAGAGACTCGGCTGCCCAGTGATGAGGCCCTTAAGAGCTATTCCATGTTTCTGGCTGTTCACACATACACACACACACACACACACACACACACACACACACTTCAAAAAGCAGTTGACGAATTGTATTTACAAGGACTGGCTGAAGTGATGTAATGGTGGGTTAGGGGGTGGACATGGGAATTTGGGAAATGGAAGACTGACAAATGATAAAGTCCATAGGGCCCCCTTCCACAAAGTTCCAAATGCTCTGCCAGTACTTTCTCACATGTCTGCACGATGCACTGTGAAGTGCCCAAAGTTAGTTGTGGAACCCAGGACTCCTGACAACAGTTTGCCTGTTTCCAGCCTCACAAGCCATTCTAACAACCTTCCTTGGCTCATCTTGTAAACCACTGTCTTTTAGATTTTGTGGGTTTTTTTTTTTAAATGACAAGTTAGTTAATAGAGCCCAAAAGAAATTGAAATTCATAGCCTGTTTAGAGGTTAATGTTGTCATAAATATAATTTTACAAAATTAAGAAAATTACAAGGAGAGAAGGTATGTCAGAATTATTTTTTAAAAAAAGGAAGGGGCTTTATAGGCCAGGGAAAGTATTCTCAGGAGCTGAGGTGAAAATACCACCAACTCTCAGAACTCCAGGGCTGCATTCAGTCCTGTAATTGCAACAATAGGGAAATGACCAGCATTACAAGGCTGCTGAGGAGCTGTGAAAACAGGTCTGGTTTTTGAAACCATTGTTAAGATTGTCCCCCAAGTCTAAAACAGGTGTTTTCTAAGGCACCCTAAAACAGATCTGGGAAAAGCCTTAGCCCTGTATTAAGAGCCATTTCCTTATTTTCTGAGCGTCTAGTGGGTTTCCTAGCGCCCACTGTGCAATTGTAGCTAACACAGGCACTTAAAGGTGACCTTGCTGATCTGATATTAAGCAAGTATGTTAAAGATACAGAATAGCTGTACTTATAATGTCCTGTGCCAAATCATATACTGCAAGAGTCAAAATCCATGCTTAGACACCTGATTATCAAACCACAGAACTTCAGGATTAGTCATGCTAATGAAAGCCATTTGGCCCTGTTTTCTCTGCAAACAAAGCTATCCGTGTTGGTTCATTTACTCTTGCATATATCTGGCAATTATTGATATTAAATTGATTTAGTGTTTTGAAAGATGTTTCAAACACCAAACACAAAACTCCCAGTTTATTTTACAGCTAAATACAGAACATGAATGCCTTCCTGACGCAGTCAGCTTTTAGTTTAACCCCTGAAGTGTAAGCACTGACCCCTTCTTAACTTTGCTACTTAATTACGACCAATTGTGCCCTCCTTCTGTGTAATTTATTCTCTGGAAATAAGTGGAACCCTTTGGGTGGCGTATCACCTGTGTGAGCTCACAAGAGTATCATTTTTACTGAATAGAAAGACAATTTACTAAATATGTCATGGTTACTTACCAGAAGGCTGATTCTACAGTAGGAACATTAACAATATCTGCTGTTTCACGAGAAAGTTCTAAAAGGTGTTTCAAGTTGTTTCCCAAAGCACCTAAGTAATTCTCCCAGCATCTCTCAGAGGTATTACCCAATTTTACAGGGAAGATACGTGAGGGAATGTGTATGAGGGCCAAGAGTAGGCAAGCGAAACACAGAGAGGTGAAAATATTGTCAGTAATAGAGTCAGTAATTGAACATAATCTCCTTACTCTTAAGTTTTATCCTCTAGGTCACACTGCCTCCTACATTACATTATCGGTATTAACAGAAGCATGGGAGATTAATTTTATAGATCACATGAAAACTAGATGACATTTCACTTCACTTTTCAATGAGTCATCTCATTAGGAGAAGGGTAAACATTCAGCCCAGGTTAAAATAGTTGAGCTAAGAGCAAAATTAGTTCACTAACTGCTTTATAACTTGTTTCTTAATGTTATTATTTTTTTATTGTGGTGAAAATATACACACACAAAAAAACATTCACCAGTGTAACAATTTCTATGTGTATAATTCAGTGCCATTGATTACATTCTTCATGGTGTTCAATTGTTACATAACTTGTTTTTTAAAAAATTGTAATATAAAAATCAATCTTTGAAAAAGTCTGTCAGTATGATCTCGGTCAGCCTCAAGATAGGATATATTCCTCACAAAATAATAAACTGAAAGATTGGCACAAACTGTGAAAGACTGTGACCCAAACTTTGCTGGGCCCGTCAGTTGAATTATATTACACTTGAACTAAAAATAGTCCCCTGAAGACCTTAGTTAACAAAAGATGGAGATGGGAACAGGTTCTAATCAAAGTTTGTTGTTGTCATTAGGTGCCGTTGAGTTGGTTCTGACTCATAGTGACTCTATAAGACAGGATAGAACTGCCCCATAGGGTTTCCAAGGAGCGGCTGGTGGATTTGAACCACCAGCCTTTTGGTTAGTAGCTGAACTCTTAACCACTACGCCGCCAGGGCTCCTTAATCAAAGTTTAGAACCTGTAGTATCAAAACAGTTTAAAATAGGCATGTTACTGGGAGTGGTAAAATCTCCTTAAAGTATTTTAGACATGGAATAAACGCCTAGCTGTTTGTTCAGCATGATTTTTTTATAATCAGTCACCTCAGCAAGCTGGGAGTTGGTGACAATAATGAGTATGATTTTTTAGGTTCTGTCACATTTCAAGGGGGCTCCGACCAGAGGGAATGGTGGAATTGTAGCTTCAATTCAGGTCAAGTGAACTGCAAATAAATTCTGACTCATGGATGAGACAAGATGACTTCCTTGTTGTGGTGTTGGGCCAGAGTCGTTTCTGGGCCATTTCTGGGGGTAGTGATCCTGCTGATGAGTTTGCCAGGGAGAAACTGGCAGTAGATCCTTATTGTCCAAGTCAGCGGAGAGCACCCTGTTGCACAGAGCAGCCTTCTTCCAGCATGGCCGTGCTGATTTCTCTGTGTGTCTTCCCGAGGAAGCTGTGGCCATCTCTTTCCCATGCTTCTGGAACCAGTCCTGCTGCTAGCTCGAGTCCTAGCAGCTCCCTGAGAAAGCGAAAGTGGCTCTGTGAAGTCTGTGATGGCCAAGAGGTTTTACATCCAGGTCAGCTGCTGACTCCCCTGGAGAAGTACTTTTTTTTTTTTTTTTTTTAATATGGTTGTGTTCCATTATCCCTTGAGTAGGGAGAAACCACTAAACCGAATTATAAACTCCTGAGCCAGGAAGGCTTATGTAGGTAAAACCTAGTCTCTGGCTTTTGTGGATATTGGATATTGAGCTTATAAATTATCCAGGCCTTTTTTCCAATGATGTTAAAATGTTAGTTATTTGTTTAATTTTCTGCATCATTTCAAAAATAATTTGCAATGGTTCATTTTGACTTACCAGCACTTCTTTCAAAGACATACAAAAGGGTGAGAAAATTGATGTCACTGAAAGCCTCAACTGAGTTTCTGAGATTAGATGTGACTTTTATACGTTTTTGTGCTAACTCATTTCTTGTGTTTAAAAGGCATATATGTAAGCGATTTGACTCAATAATTATAATACCTCTTCTGGCAAAGGAAATGAGTGGCTAAACTATTTTAAGGTTTAGGATCTTTGCAGATATCTCATGCCCCCATATTCTTTTTCTCAAGAAAGATTTTCTTTATTTGGGTCATCCTGCTTATACACCCTCAAGTGAATGTACTCTGTACATACATACATATCCTACTGTACCGGGCTTTGAGATTGGATCTCTTTCAACGAAGGTCAGGAGTAAGTACCTAAAATGAATTCTAATCTTTAGAAGTGGTCTGGACTTAAAAAATACTGTGTAACATAAAACCAGATTTTTTTTTTAAAAAAAAATCTTTATCAGTTTGAAAGTTATTTGGAAAGTTGGAGTTTGAGCTAGGCTCAGTCAAGGGCATTTGAAACATTAAAATGAACTTCGGATCTTGTTTTAAGCAAAGTGGAGCTGATTTATGGAAGTCACATGAATCTGCCCCATTCACATTTGACTTTCTTTGAACCTGGGGTGAGAAATCTCTGTAACTGAAATAGGGTGAGATATTTCATGTCTAGCCTCCCTTTTTAAATAAAATGGCTAAGTTTCACCTTGCTCGAGTAATTCAGCATATTTCTGAGCAACAATACGGAATGGTATGGAAGAGAAAGACTAGAAATTGAGGGTGGCTCAGACGAAGTACTCAGTGACTGCTTCAGTTCCCAGTGGAGAGTGTTCAGGCCAGGCTGAGCTCTGATTCCCTCACAACTGACTTGAGGCTTTTCGATGCACCTCAGTTAAGAGATTCTAGTCATCTACTCACGGGAGAAGTAGCTCACTTATTAGCGTTCTCTGTGAGATGACCAGAGTTAGTACGAAATGTTATCGCATTACATAGAATGAAGAAACGTGGAAGAGATAAAAATCTCTTTTGGCGTTTAAAAGAAGGGTACCATTTTTGATACTAAGATTTGGAAATCTCCATAAAGTTGGTACTTCCTATAGAGTTGGAATCAAGAAAGCTTGAATGAGAGAAACAATTGAAAATAATGACTGATTGCTGGAACCTAATGTAGATACAGAGGCTGGGTTGAGATTAGATTAATGTGATCATAGTCTGCTAAATTGACAACACTGGAATATTATTAGCCTTATCTGAGTGCCTTTTGTATCAAATTCTTGACCTGATTTTTGTCCTAGTTTCTTCTTTATATCATCTAGGATTAGTTCTTCCTTTAAGAAAAAAAAAGTTAAAAAAAAATTCTAATGAAAGCCGGCTGACTCTACTATGAGTAATATAAGAAAATCTGTTTTGCTGAAGGAGCGACAGTGTATTGAAATACCTGGTCTTATATTTTTATGTGGGTTTGGCAAATGCAGTCTGAAAGTGGCTAATATGATACCCGACCTGGTGTTAATAACCAATGATAATTCCATATGTACCACCTGCTACCTGTCAGGTTGCACGTTCTTTCTTTTTTTCTTTTTTGGCATGAAGGTTACAATATGTGGGTCTTGATGGCTACTGTGGAGGGAAGCTGTCATATTTTTCAGATGAAATAGAATTTTGATGTAATTATCATCTTGGTTTATTTTCTTCAGTCACTCCTTCTTCCCACTCCTCCTCCTTAACTTCTAGGTAGCACTTAGAAACACAACATATCAACATGAATTTGAGGGTTGGGGAGAGAGCAGAGAAAGGAGGGGAGGGAGGGAGAGAGAATGAGTTAAAAGAATAAACTAAAAGTGGTGTTCATGCAGGAAAATCCTCTTGCCAAAATTAAATTAGAGAAATATCTTGGAATGTATACAATAGGGGAAAACCCATTAGCCAAAGACGTGGATTTGTTGACTAACCGTTTTACACGATGTGAAGTTGTTTCTCTTTCTCCCTAAAATAACTTGTCAGGAATTTCTCAGAAGCTGACTCCACGTGGATCACAATCACTTCCTCTCTACTTTCTCCCATGAGGACATGTTTTGAAATTGGCTGGGCGAAGTGGAAAAAAATACACCCCAGCCCCACAAAAAAACAAACTGCACAAAAGCAGAAGCCCCTCTCTTCCATCGATGGGGTTTGATTGGGTGCCCAGTCTGGCTCTTCCCAAGTTCAAATTCTGCTCTAGTATGGACACAGAACTGCGCAGTGCAACACTTCATGGAAAGATGGAGGACACCCCCCACCCCCCACCCCAGTTACTCTAGAATGTCAGAGTGCTTAACCATTAGGTACTTTTCTGCTTTAGAAAAACAGACCTACACGCTTTCCTGACTACAGATTTCCAATTACAACCATTCAAAATGGGATGTGGGGAGTCTGAAAGCAAAGCACAATACATTGAAATGATTTTTCTTGAAAGATGAAGACATTATTAAAGATTTCCATGACATTCATGTAGTTTTTGAAAGAAAATACTTTTAGCCTCTTATTGATATTATTATTCCAGCTGTTGTTATGTTCCTTCTGAGTAACTACTAGGGCACAAAAACTCCCTCTCTTTTAAGCTTTTTAAAAATCTTCTTGAGTCATTGAATCTCTTCAGATGGGGACTGGTGGCAAGGGCTCTGTTTTGGCTTACAAAAACTGTCCAAATGCCTTATGTTTCCAAATTCTCCTAGTAATAACATTGCTTAGCTCAGAAAAATTGTTACAGCCTTTTCCAGGTGCTTTCAAAATATTTTTCTCACTTGAGTTAGTTCTTGCAATAGCCCATGAGGTAGCTGTCCCTTATTTGCTATCCAGAGAGGTAGGAGAGAAGATATCCAAGGTAAATGTCTCACAGGGAAGAAGCAGAAGTAGTTTCTCAGATTAGCGCCTTGGCATTTGCGCTCCACCTAAAGGTTGGCGGATTGTATCCACCCAGTGGCGCCATGGAAGAAAGGTGGGGAAATCTGCTTCTGTAAAGATTACAGCCAAGAAAACTCTATGGAGCAGTTCTACTCTGTAACACACGGGGATGTCACCTGACATCAGTGGGTTTTTGTTTTTGTTTTCAACATGTTCCTCAATTTTGGCCACAAGGCTTTGAGGTGCTAGTGCACTTTACAACTGTCCCCAACTCCCAATCTCGCATATGTTGCAGCTTTGTAATAAAATATTAGCTAACTAGTAGTGAGAGGGTATATTTGATATGGTAATGAACCTGGAAAAATTGTTACCCATTCTTCAGAAAAAGTGTCTATAGCATATAAAATCACTATTAAAAATACTAAATTTGTGTGATGGAAAGCTCACTACATTTCAAGAGGTTCCCTACTTTTGGCCTGACAATCTTTGGCCACCAGTATTACTGATTTCGCTGAGTGGAAGGGCCAAGAATCTCTCCCTGCTCTCTAAAATTCTATTTTTCCTCTCTCTGAAGGTTCAGTAATGTCCCCTGCCAGAAAATGCATTTCCCACTTTGTCTTTGTAGATTTTTTCTCAACTTGCATGATTATGTATTAAACTTCACCTGGTCTTCTAGATTCCTGCCCTGCTTCAAATTCTCTAACAAGTCATCTACACATACCTTGAGAGCTCAGCTTGGTTGATTTTTTCAGGTTAAAATTAAGGTTCATGCTTGGTTGTAAAAGTATATAGCTTCACATTTTCTAGGACACAGATGCATGGGTTTCTTTGAGACTCCACTCTTCAGCATTAAAGAGGGACCCTTCATTGTAATCATTACCAAATGGATACAGTACTAATGGAAGTTAATTGTTTCCACTAGATGGATCTCGGGTGTTTTTGGCAGCCAAAATGAAAATGATTCCAAATACCATCAAAGGGGCTTATAAGCACCCAGCATGCACAGAGTGTTTTGATATACAGTGGAGTGTTAATATCATTATCTCTCCTAATACAACATACGGTTACTTTAATCCTTTCCCGCCTCTGTGATCTTGGAAGATCCGACGGATAGAAGGCAAAGAATAAAACACTATATACAAGGAGACAAAGGGAGAATTAGTCTCCATCCTCTGAATGCAATTTTTTTGATTGTTTGAATGTTGACTTCAAATATGTACCTTTATCAATACCGACTTCTGTATCTTCCACGCTAGTTTGAGTTTGTATGCGACATCAAACATACCTTTTCACACATGTTCTTTCCAGATTTTTTTTAACACTTACTTAGCAGTTTATAGAAGGAAGCGAATGATCTCCTCAAGCTGCTTACAAATTAAAAAAAAATCTGTGCTTATTAATTATGCAGGATTAGTCTAATTATAATTCAGCAAATTAATTAGCGACAGAAGGTGTTCTGAAACATTGGAGTACATTTGCATGTTAAATGGAGAGGCTAGTCTGTAATGTATGTAAATTTATGCATGGCTTCATAGTTTAATTTAAAAATTTGCAGCTGCATATGGTATGGGAGCAGGTGAAAAGTCAGTTTTAGTTTAATGATGCTAACAAACATTGGATGGTGTCCTGTCTTAGCAAGAAAATGCACTTATATCTGCTAATCTATGAATCTGTCATTACATAGAAGCTCAAACTCAAGGTCATTAGTGAATGGACCCATAGGTGCAATAGGTATACAGCTGAAAACTGCAGAGAGAACAGGATGATAGGAGAAGCCCAAACTCTGAACTTTGTTTGCCATTTTATCCAGCAATACAAATTTATTCACTAGGCCTTAGTTTAAGGAAAATAACATTCCAGACTGTGTAAATAAGGGGTATCTTTTTGTCTGACCGGTATCTTTTCTGGCAGGTGTAAAATAGTTGTCCAACCTTGATTCCCTTTCCAAATATCCACATTTGCACTTCATTTCAATTTCCTGGAGCCGTGGGAAAGTTATTACCAAGTTATGAATTAATGGTAGGGTAGAGAGTTTTACACATTGGCCTCAACCATCTGGCAAAACAGTAAAACCAGCGGACCAGGCAGCAGCAAAGGGCTCTTGGTGTAATTGGTGTTCACTGCTCAGCCTAGCATAGATGAGCTTCACAGGGAGGGCAGGAAAGTGGGAGGGGGGATGGGGGACGAAGGGGCGCTAAGGAAATATGATGGTAAGGACCCATTAAGCTGATGGCTGACTAATAACTTCATTTCTCTCCTTCAACCGAGTAGTCATGGTATTAGAAAGGGAAATAGATTTGTATTCTAATTCTGAAGTCTCACTTAAAGATTTCTCCTGGAAGAAGTCTGTAACATGATTCAGGTTTGCTCAGTCCTTTTGTTGGTGAGAAGGGAAGAGGAAGAAATAATGTGAAGAAGAGGATATGGTTAAAAAAGGAGGAAAGGATGACACTGTGCACATTGCAAAGAGATTTTATGAAAACAATTGGAATTACAACCATGTACTTGGTGTTGTGTTTCATTTCAATTCAAGCCCAAAGAGTTCAATTATTATTTTCATTAATGGTGTCAGATTTTCATCCAAGTGCAAAAACAAGAAGTTTTCCTTAGAGATTTTTTTCCCCTATGAGGCTTATGGTGCCAAGTAATGGAATTCAGGAGAGTGAAGAAGTGTCTGAATGTACAATGAAAAAAAGAAAAAAAAAATCTCAACATGTAACCCCAGGTCCTCAGAAATGGTAGTGTGTTAGTGGTCAGAAATAAGTGGAGAATCAAAGTGGCCCCTTGTTTTTGCACCTCAAAGGCTGTTTTCAGTCAATTGCTTGACACTGGCGGTATAGGAGACATTCACTTCGGAAGAAATCACAAAACGGCTTTGAAATGAAGTCTATGGATACAGAGCCAGAATTACACAGTGGGGGAAGTTGCTGCCTCCTGGTGCCTGAATGAATACAGCAGACCCCACTCAAGAGGCAGTGTGTACAGTAACGAAGGATCTATTGCCAAACTGAAGTGCCACTTCCAGGAGCTTGTAATTGGAGTGAACACCGAATAGAAAATGATTCAATGGGGCCTGTTGCCAGTCAGGAACCAGTGTATATATATGTAGCTCTGAATTATTTTGCCTGACTATAGTTTACTGAAAACTGTGATGAGGACTTTAACCCACCATTTTCGTCTTTGTTGTTTTTCTTTTCCTGCAATATATTCGAATGGATTAATTGCATGTTCTTTTTTCCTGCCCCTCTGAATATCTCTCCCTCAAAACTAAGGGGAGCTCTTCAAGTGCAGTATATATTAACATTAGAGAGATAGGCAGTGCAGAGAGAGCCAGATTTGAATTTGTGGCAATTCCCTGTGGAATAACTTAGCTTGGAAAATGAGACTTTAAAAAATGTGGTGAGGAAGGAAGGGAATATAGAGGTAAGAGGGGTATAGGGTATAACTGGTGAAAGGTAAAGGAGTTAATTCGCTATGTACCAGGCATCTTCCCTACCATTTTGCATGGATAACTAATCTTCATTACTGGCCTGGGAGGTCATGTCACAAAGGAAGAAACTTACGGTCCCTAATTTTTATAAGAAATATTAAGCAAACAAAAAAGTTGCAGAAGCCTTGAAATCATACGGCAATAGCTTGGTAGAGACAATCAGATAAGCTGCCACATAAAAACCAAACCTGTTGCCTTTGAGTCAATTCCAACTCATAGCAAATAGGACTGCAATTATCTTCTACCCAAGGAATTAGCTTGCTGGTCTACTTAAAAATCTCCAATGTAGGAGAGTCTCTTCTGTCCTTTTAAAAAAAAATTTATTTTATACACCAATTAAACAATTGCTACATATATAATTCAGTGACATTGATTACATTCTTCAGGTTGTACAACCATTCTCATCCTCCTTTTCCCTCCTCTGTCCTTTGGGTAATGGTTTCAAAATTTAATTTTGGTGATTTGATTCTCCAAAAATGTTTTCTGAGATTTAATTCAACTTCTTATGTTACACATTTAACTTCCTGCTTTATTTTTCCATGGTCTTGAAGGACAAATGCCCTGATCCTTCTACATCCACTGGAACAATATTTGACGTTTTTGGAGGACGGCTGTAGCTATTTGGGCCATGCCATCCTTGGACTTTCTGGGTTCTTCTCAGAAGTCTTGTTTTCTGAATTTCTGATAAATATTGCTTATCTCTCTCCGTACACTCCAAAATAGCCACAGAATTCCTATAGAATGCAGTCCCTGGTAGGAATGATAGACATTTTTGTTTGCTTGCTTGTTTTATTTTGTAACATGAAGAATGACTCCACTCATTTCCAGAAAGAAAGATGAAGTAAGTGACATGATCCCCTAGGTAGATCAATGAGGGCACTGGTCCCCTGAAACAATGAGTTCATGAGCTGTTTGGCAAGAAGTCCTCTTTTTCTTCAGAAGAAACTTGAGCAAGTTCCCACCAGAGCAATGTTTTGCTAAGAGTCAGACAAACTGAGTTCTACTCCGAGTTCTCCTACTTACTAGCTGTTTGACCTTGGGCACTCAATTTAAACTTTCTCTGAGTCTTGGTTATTTCCTCTGTAAAGTGGGGATATTAATATTTCTACTCCTAATGTTGAGAGGGCCGAATGAAATAATATGTAGCAAATAATACAGGTTCAGTGCACATAGGATATTACTGTTGTTAGATGCCATCGAGTCAGTTCCAACCATAGCGACTAGTGTACAATAGAACAAAACACTGCCTGGTCCTGTACCATCCTCTCAATCATTGCTATGTTTGAGGCCGTTGTTACAACCACTGGGTAAATCCAGCTCATTAAAGATCTTCCTCTTTTTTCATTGACCTTCTACTTTATCAGACATGATGTCCTTCTCCAGGGATTGGTCCCTCCTGATACGGTGTGCAAAGTTTGTGAGATGAAGTCTTGCCATCCTCGCTTCTAATGAGCATTCTGGCTGTACTTCTTCCAAGACAGATTTGTTCGTTTTTCTAGCAGTCCATGGTATATTCAATATTCTTCACCAACACCATAATTTAAATGCATCCATTCTTCTTTGGGTATTATTTGCTATTATTATAATCATCATCATAATTAGTGTTTTAGCCAAAGGGTGTTAAGGAGGTTGAGTCCAGTTGAAAGTAAGAAAATTTATTGCTTAAAAAATTTCGGTAAACTTCAATTTTTCAGATCTGAAATGGTGTTTTATTGAAATAGTTCAGGTGAATAAACTTTAATGGTAATATGTCCATTCCATAGGAAGATCTGGGGAGATGAAAGATTCTGTACTTAATCTGTTAATGTATTTATATTTACATTTTAAAGAGTTGCTTAAATAAACGGATTAGATAAAAAATTAGCTTTGAAAAATAAGCGTTTGGTTTAAACCTAAAGGAGCCAGTCAGTCAAGGCTTCCATATTGTCTCCCTCTTCCATGGATCTTTTTGGGCTTTTGTGTTGGCTCCCATCTCACCGAGCAGATCTCAAGTACAAAGCGTTCTCAGCCTTTCATTGCCAAGTTACTTTAGGGTATAGTAAGGGCTGATTGAGGAATTTTTGGGTGGTGTGGTTAATGGTTAATGTGCTTGGCTGCTAACCAAAAGTTTGGAGTTTGAGTCAGCCCAGAAGCACCTCAGAATAAATGCCTGGTGATATACTTCCGAAAAATCAGCCATTGAAAACTCTATGGAGCACAGTTATACTCTGACACACATGAGGTCACCACGAGTCAGAATCAACTTGATGACAACTGGTCTGGTCTGGTTAAGAGTCATTTGAGGGCTTGACATCCTAGAGTCTCTTCATTTTTCTGGACTTGAGTCAGAGTCTTCACAAGGCCCTTAAAGCTTGGAACCCTTTCTAGCCTGGGCTGCCACTCAACAATCAACAATTTGTCAAGGGCACTTCACCTTCAGTCCAAGGCAGGGGCCCACTGCTACTCTCTACCTTACTTGGGCTGCCTGGGTTTGGATTCTCTCAGAGGATTTTGAGAGAGGAAAATACATTCTCTCTGTTGTTGGAGGTTTCAGTTAAAACCTAGATTACAGTTAGAATACAATCATGGTCGTTTGCACTGGTTTCAAGTGGAAACCAATCATTTGGGAATTTTCCTACCAAAAGAGCAACAAGCTGCCAAGAAGGTGGTTTTCAGAGTGATAAAATGGCACCATTGTTGTATCCTTCCAGCACAGCCTCCACTCGGGTATAGATCTTGGATATTCTAGTCCCCAAAATGATGTAAGCTTCAGAGGATCCAGGGAGAATAAAGGCAACTACCCATTCTTTCCAAATAGCATTTTATCACTCAGCCAGTCTGTATATTGGGTAGTTCTCAGAAATGGTATGCAAGTGTTTTAAGGGACAGGGGTTATATTCTTTTTTAGAAGCACACACAGTGAAAGCCAATTGTATTTTAATTTTTTTTACTCCAAAAGGAGTCCATTTCAGATAAAATGTGTCTTCCTCAAAAATCATAGACACAAAACTTTAAGTACTTACTAGTTTGTGAGGATTTATCAACTATATATTTGGCTCAGACTTTAGTGATCCAGCTTGCTTATGTGGATGTCATGGCAGAGAGTGCGAACAAATACAGCAATCCTACTCTTAGTCCTTGGAGAGTGGGGGGTGTGGTCATCCCCATGGTGTGTAAACTGTGGCCATGTCATAGCAGAGGTTTGTTCTAACGTGGGCAGACTTATAGCTTTCTTTTTTTCTTCTTTTTTTTAAGGAAGTAAGGAACTGAGTTTCAAAGTGAAAGGTATTTTACCATTTTTTTGTGTGTGTAGAGTAAGGCTCTGTATCATGGCAGCTGTTATTAGTGCCAAGTTCACATTTCTTTGTGTACGTCCCTGTCTAATCTTTTTCTTGAAAGAAACTTTGGTACCTTTCAGAGTGCTTTCCTAAAGATTTTTGGTAAGTATCTGTCTTAGTCATCTAGTGCTGCTGTAACAGAAATACCGCAGGTGGATGGCTTTAACAAAGAGAAATTTATTCTCTCATAGCCTAGTAGGCTACAAGTCCAAATTCAGGGTATCAGCTCCAGGGGAATGCTTTGTCTGTCAGCTCTGGAGGAAGGTCTGTGTCATCAATCTTCCCTTGGTCTGGGAGCTTCTCTGCACAGGAACCTCAGGTCCAAAGGATGTGCTCTGCTCCTGGCACTGCTTTGTTGATGGTATGAGGTTCCCATGTGTCTCTGCTCACTGCTCTCTTTTATAACTCAACAGAGATTGGCTTAAGACACTATCCAATCTTGTATACCTCATCAGTATAACTTCCACTAATCCATTTTATTACATCATAATGATAGAGTTTACAACACATAAGGAAATCACATCAGATTACAAAATGGTATGCCAAGTTGACAGATATTTTTGGGAGACACAATTCAATCCATGACAGCATCTCATATATTAATTTTTTAAATTAGGGACTAGATCTTAGCTCTTAAATTGGAGACAAATTAAAAGGTCTCTTCTATAAATCTGGACAAATATTATCTGGGTTTTGTAATAGCCACACCATTGACCAAAATCCCGGAGCTGGCATGAATATTAAGTAGTTGGCTCTCCTATGATTCAGAGGATCCCCCGTACACTGTACCTTACTTCTGCATCTTATTCGTGCATCTAGTTTGAAACTCACTTTCTATTTGGGATAGGCTCACAACATGGGTCCAGGACCATCTATACATTTTCATTCTATTCTTGAACGGTGCAGAGTATCCTTCCAATATTCGAGAGATGGGGGAGGGAATTTCTTGGGTACTAGCTCATCCCCCTGGGATATTACTCAGACCCATATTCAGAGGACTCCAGAATCATCTCGGAATCTGAGGAAGCATATGTTGAGTCACCTGACTGTGTGTTCCATGAGGACAAAGACTTCGTGTGTCTTGTTTACCACTGTGCCTGAACCCTTTATGATACACAGTACACACTTAATCTGTATTGATAAAATGAGTAAATAAATGAATTCAGCAGTTCTCAATATTGAGCATTTACTGCTATGAGAGCTATCTTTGACTTGATGTTTTCTTCTTGGGGTATAACATTTCTCTCACTTTCAAAGGTGCCAATCTTTTCTTCCCCCCCTGATTTGGTCTTCCTCCTCCCACTCTCCCCCACTTTTTTTTTTTTTTTTGCCTTTTTTAGACCATGTTTTGTGAAGTTTTAAAAAGCAGCTTTATTGAGATGTAATTTACATACTGTAAAGTTCTCCCACTTAAAGTGTACAATTCAGTGATTCTTAGTATAATCACAGATTGTGCAACCATCACCATAACCTAATTACTGCAGGACCCCTGGAACAGTGGATCGGTCTTGTTGCCAGAAAGATTCAGTTTCAAATCCTTGTTTCTGACATGTACAAGCTATGTAATCCTCAGCAAATTTCTTAAATTATTGGAGCCTTGGTTTTTCTTAGTGGTAAGATGATTTGTTGCTCATAGGGTTGTTGTGAGAATTAAATGAGGCATTGTATATCAAGCACATAGCTCAGTGCATGCTGTGGAATAGACTTTGAGCAAGAGTTCTTTCCCTCTGCTCTGTGACCCCTGTGCCTTTCAGCTTCTGGGCCACACTGGCTGGATGATAAACAAGGACAGAGATGGCTCTGATCTGTGATATTCCTGAGGCACCCTCTCCTGCCTCAGCAGCATTAGAGAAAGAATCCTAATGGAATAGTCCATCTTGCCCAACAACCTGCCCATCAGCTGTGGGCATCACCCAAGATGCCCCATTCTACACCAGTCAGCTGTCACTGCTTATTTTTCTTTCAGAATCTCATCTCAGGAAACCCCCAAACACGCTTGGACTTCAGTAAATCATGGTCTGTCTGTCTTCAGTTGTTTCTTTCCCCAAAGTTGTCCTTTCTGGAGGGTTTTCAGCTCTGCATGTTTTTCTTTGCAATCATAGAATATTAATGTTAGAAGGAACCCCAGAGATAACCGAGTTATACCATTTTTTTAGCAGTTGAAGAAATTGAGGCCCAAAGAAGTGAGGTAACTTGGTTACATCATTAGTTGGTAGCAGGGCCAAGACTAGTGCCTTGTAGGCATTTAACAAATATTTGTGGAGTGTAGAAATTCTTTTTGGTACATTATCCTGCCTCAGTGACCTAGTAACCAGACTGGTATCCAAGGGCTGAGTTCCCGTTTTGACCCCACCTCTCTATTCCTCTTAGTCTCTAAAACAAGGATAAACCTATAGTTGTTAGTGTTCACTCTTGAGCAATTAGATCAGAAGCCTGGCAAAGCGTACCATGCTAAGTGGTTATAATATTTATGTAGTCAACATTATTTGGAGAAAGTGGAAATAACAACTTCCATGCCGATGAGAATCTGCACATTTGCTCTGAATCTTGTAATTCATTTTGGTGTCCCGTTTCTGAGTGGAGAGAGCTAACATTTTCCAGGCAGCTCTGGCTTTGGAGGGCTTCAGACCCAAGGGATTCTGAGAGAATTTGTTCCCTGCAAGTTACCCTGTGGTTAATGGATAGTTTGGTTAGTAAAGGGTTCTGCACTAAGACCCTGAACATGGGGATCATAGTGGGTGGAGGGGAGGAAGAGAATAAAAAGAAGAGAATAAATTGGAGATGTCAGTAAGCCCTACCATTTCTTCTAATTAATTTTTAGGTCAACATGTAAAGTATCCAGGCTATAATTTCTGGTGCTAACCATTTAGAAGTAGCTGTGCCTTCACTTAGACGGTATACAATGTAAGGAACTCTCCCCCCACCCCCACCTCTTCTCCCTTTCTTTCTCTACCATCCTTCGCCCATTTGTGAACAGAATGCTAACTCCTAGTGTGGGAGAGGCTGTGAGGATTACAAACTCAGACCCCAGGCAAGCAAAAGAGTTAAATTGGGTGATTTCCAACCAAAGAACTGTTAAAGGTCTTAATTTAAAACGAGTAAAGCCCTTCAGCAGGCTCCGTGTTTCCCATAATCAATTTGATTTTATGTAAACACCTCCTTTGCAGTTTTCCACCTCCAACACCATTCATATAACAATGCCTTCATGAACATTACTGTTTTCACCAGATACGTTTTGGAGAAGGGGTGGGGGTAGATGGGGGAAGGACAACACATACAGAGTTTAGTTGTGGCAAAACTTACCAAAAATCGAAGAGTGAGAAAAATCACTGTATTTGGTTTTAGAAGGGGGAAAGAAGTAAATTAATTGTGAATTGATAGGGATGTTGGCGGGCAAGCATGATATGGGAATGGGGGCTATTGTTTGGAAAGAGACTCAAGTAAGAAAAAGGCGAGTTTGAAGTCCCTCCGCATCAGCGTGTATTGCAGGTTGCCGTGGCGAGGCTGACTTGAACACGCAAATGGAAGAGTGTACATAAGTCCCCTTAAAACAATAAAATAAAATGTTTACAGTCCGATCAATCTCTTCGTAAATAATCAGCCGTCTCTCTAATGCACTCCTGTGATCGTGGGCAGGAATTCATTGCGCTTTAGGAATCGGATGCAGGCTGTGAGCGTGAACATTTCATAAGGCGACGAAGGCAGAGCTTTTTCTCCGCCCTCCGGTAAAGATCCCGGGCACCGCCATGGCACAGAGGGTGATGCCCAATAGCCTCCCCACCCCAAAGAGAGATTAAAAAGAGAAGTGAGAAGAAGGTAAATGTGTAAATTGGTGAACAAATATTTAGCTTTTATTTTCAAATTCACAGCCAGCCTTACTCACAGGCAGGGTTAGGAGTACTTTGCCAAATGTTTTTAGCAAATCAGGAACAAAAGAGCCTCTTAAATTCAGAAAACACTCTGAACGGTGCTATTCCCCCTTCTTCCCTACTTTATCATTTATTGTTTATCTTCCCATCAGTTTTTTTAAAGTGTTAACCACAATTAATTGGCTCACTGTCTAATTCTTTTGTGTGACTGTGAAAAAATAAAGATAAACAGAAGGTCCGGATGAAAGCATCCTACCAAGGTTGCTTTAAAACAGAATTTTTGGAAGCATTGTTGATTTCTACTTATTTCTGTTGGTAAATCCTGGAAAAAAAATGTATATCTTTTCCTTTAAAGTTCTAATTCAAGGCATGGATGTGAGAGTTCTGAAGGGACTTTGGGACTGCGGTAAAATTTCGTTGTCATAGTAACAGAAAGGGAAGTAGGCCTAGCTCACCTGGGACTTTAACACTGCAAAAGCTGGATTTTTTTTTTTTTTAAGGGAGAGGACTCTGCAAGTGAAGTAAATGAAAAGCTTATTGTATTTTGAAACAAAATATCGAACATTAAATATGTAAATTGTGAAAGGCCACTTTTCCCATTTTTCTTAGTTGATGTCATTGACTGATTAAAGATGTCCACTTTAAAAATGGCACAAATAGGTTATTTAGGAGCACGTTGGCTTAAAAAATGCGTCTGACAAATGATAAGCTCAGAATATTATTCTGTACCTTAGTATTATTTTTGGGTTTGGGGGGCCCAGGGATAATCTGTAGTTGGTCTGAAAGGAGATAGGCACTTGTTATCAGTCATAAACCCCCAGTATCTACCTGTAAAGACTGATTTGGTATTTGAGTGGTAACAGAATTTTCTGATTTTGTATAAACTGGTTGTAAACATCAGGGGACCTTTGTGTGTGGGGGTATACGTGTTAAGTGTTTGAGCCTGAATGTGTGTGTGGCCAGCTGAAAGCCACATGCGTGATAGACCCTGGGTATCTGGGCTCAGTCATGCCATTTTTAACCCTGGAGCAAGACATTTTTGCACGGCAGGGGGTCACTGCTGCTCTTGAAGCCCTCTTTGGAGAGATCATGCCCTGGTAACTACAGGGCCAGGGTGCAAACCAGGAGCCCAACTTGTGAACCCACTTAACAATCGCCGACAGTGACTGGAGAAGAGGGAATATGACTCTCGATTGAAAACATCCAAATTTGCGAATTGCGAAGGGTCAGCAATGTTCTTTCACAGGCAAGACTGGCTGAAATTCCCCAGACCTGAAATACAATCACTTTCAAATCAAATCTAATATAATGCAGATATATTCTCCCTGAAACAATGTTTACTCAAAAATGTAACACATTGCTTTCTCTTCACAGATTCTTTTTAAAATTTTTTCTCAAGTGCAATCAGAATTGTTTGAAAACAGCAGGAAACCCAAGGGACATGAGACGGTTTCAGGTAAGGGGCCTGCAGTTCTTTCCTGTTAAATAAGTCATCCTGTTTTCTTTCTCCTTCTCACTCTTTTTCTTTCTGAGGAAAAAACTTTACTGATACTGCTAACAATAAAAAAGATAACTGAGTGATAACCCTTACCCGACGGTATTGAGGTTTTCTTCATTTTGTAGTGTTTAGGCCTTCTGCCTCCACTGCCAAATCCCCACAGGGAGAGGCACCAACCCATGCTGGAGATTTGATTTTAAGCCCTCAGGCTGCCCTTCGCACACACAGCTGCCCACAACAGGAACTGTGTTCTTGAAATTCAGCCACCTTGGGATTTTTCAAAGCGGCTTCTCTGTGCTTTCTGCAAGCAACATCCCGTCTCTCCTTTTCCTCCGATTAACTATTCAGTGGTCCCTCTCTAAGCCTTCTGGAAAGCAGCAGCCCAAACAGCCGTGGTCACTTTAAGATCGCAGCATGGCAACAAGACCCATGGGACGATGACCCAGCTGCCTGGCAGTTAAATCTGCCACTGGTTTCATCACCCTTGCCACTGATGTGCTGAGAATACGCGCTAATAAAAACACGGAGCAAGGCAAAGTGTGTCAGGTTGGAGATGAGAGGAAGTGCAGCCCCTCTCGGGCTCCTTCCTTAATCTTTGAAACACCCATATTTAATTCACCAAATGGCTTTGCTGCCATTGACCAATCAAAATACAGAGCACCCCCTTCTCCATAGGAAAATTACCAGTTGCCGTTCAGTCAAATCTTACTCTTGGCGACATCATGTGTATCAGAACAAAACTGTGCTCCAGTGGAGTTTTTAGTGGCTGATTTTCTAGAAGATTGCCAGGCTTTTCTTCCAAGGTGCCTCTGGGTGGACTTGAACCACCCATCTTTAGGATAGCAGCTGAGCACTTAAACATTTGCACTACCCAGGGCCATAGAAAAATTAGAAACGTATTAAGCAATAGTATTCAAGCTTAAGATTAAAAAAAAAAAAAAAAATCCTCTAAGCAACGGGAGAGATCGGGATCATGAGCCTCACATTTTATGCGAAGAAGTGGAGGCTCTGGGGGTTTAAATAATTTGCCCCTAATCACAATGAGAAGGCGGTAGAGGTAGCAGCCAGGAAGTTCTGTCTAATCAAACTCTTTCCAACAGACCATGCGTGTGCGATCTGTGTAGTCACTGAGTTTAATGCTTTGCTGTAACCTCCATAGAATTCTTAGTTATTATTATTTTTTAATTTATTTTATTTTTTGTTGTTGAGAACGTACACCGCAGAACATACACCAGTTCAACAATTTCTGCAAGTACAAGTCAGTGGCATTGATTACATTCTTTGAGTTGTGCAACCATCCTCACCCTCTTTTTCTGAATTGTTCCTCCCCCATTAACATAAACTTACGGCCCCCTAAGGTTCCTAGGTAATATTTCCAGTTGCTGTTGTCAATTTGATCCCATATAGTTCTTAAAATAACATAATGCTCAAGGGCAGACATTCTTTTCTTAATTATGTTTGAACAAGGGGACCCATATTTTCATTTTGCACTAAGCCCCACAAATTATGTAGCCAGTCCTGCCTGTCACTCAGAGATCTTCCGCAGCTTTGCCATAGTCACATAGTTGGTTGGGATCAATGCCATTAAAGAGTTAATAGGAGAGAAGGGAACACAGGAGAGTGGGACACAAAAGGCCAGTGAGAGCTACTTTGAAAAAGATTCCTATTTTTCACTACATTGTAGTTATCAGATAATCTTTCTATGACTGGAAATCTTTTTGTTACAGTATTTAAGTTAAAATACTATTACCAGCCCCCATTGAGAAAGTTAAACCACTCCCTTCTATCATGCCGATCCTCCCCCCTGCCTATTCTGAACATTTCATATAAATGGAATCATACAGCATGTGGCCTTTTGTGACTTCTTTCATTTAACATAATGTTTTCAAAGGTCATCCATGTCATAGCATATATCAGTATTTCATTTCTTTTTATGGCTGAATAATATTCCATTATATGGATATACCATATTTTGTCTGTCCATTTATCCATTGATGGACATTTGGGCTATTTCCAGTTTTTGGCTATTATGAATAATGCTGCTATGAACATTCACGTATAAGTGTTTGTGTAAGCATATGTTTTCAATTCTTTTGGGAATATACCTAGGCATGGAATTGCTGGGTCATATGGTAATTCTATCTTTAACTTTTTGAGAAACTGTCAAACTGTTTTCCACAGCAACTGCACTATTTTACATTTCAACCAGCAATGTATGAGGGTTCCAATTTCTCAACATCCTCACCAACACTTGTTACTTTGCAATTTTTAAATTACGGTCATCCTAGTGGATGTGAAGTTGTATTGCATTGTGGTTTTGATTTGTGTTTCCCTAACAGAATCGACTCCACGGCAACAGGTTTGGTTTTTTTAATGACTGATGATATTGAGCATCTTTTCTTGAGCTTATTGGCTATTTATGTCTTACTTGGAGAAATGTCTATTCAAATTCTTTGCTCATTTTTAATTGGTTTGTCTTTTTGTTGTTCAGTTCTTCATATATTTGGGAAACTAAACTCTTACTGGATGTGTGATTTTCAAATATTTTCTCCCATTCTGTGGGTTGTCATTTTGCTTTATTGATAGTCTTTTGACATACACAGTAACTGGCAGTTTTTATGCTGTACTTAAGATTCCATTGAGAATTTAACTTTCAGTGAAAGCTCTTTTAAATGGAGAAGACTATATGAAGAAAGGCTTGCCTATGTGCTACAATAGGCAAGTGAGAAACTTGGATCAAGTTAAAAACATGAAAACAAAATCAGAGGTAGTTGGTAATGGTGGGGGTGGTGGAGGAGGCTGAAGGAATGGTAACTTTTAGGAATTCCTGGAATACATATATCACTTAGAATGATAAAGATAATCATAACAGTTTGGCTTGCCAAACATGCAAAGTAAGGTAGAAAATTGAGACAAATGTTCAAATAATTTAAGCAACCCTTCCAAATACCTACACACAGTTTGATCTCAGTTATCTGAATATTTCAGTGAAAATATTTAAAGCTTTCATTTCGCTTAAACCGTATAGACAACTACATCATTTCTCCACTTTTGTTATATGATAAACATTGATTTAATGTCAATAAATCTTTTGTGAGGAAACAGACTAGAAATGCACACTGTTTTAAGCCAGCACAAATCCAACCAAACTTTCCCTCCTCTCTCATCCCTCCTCCTTCCTGTATCCCCAAAACACTGGTGGAACCTGTATTCTTTTTTCAAAAATGATTGAATGAGAATGAAATCAGTGTATCAAATTTATTTTCCAGCCTGAACCAAACCTCTCTTCCATTCAGCTCAAGTCCTAAGTATCATAGGACATATAAAAGATTTATCTAAACACAATGGGTTTTAACCCTTTTTTGGCCCAGATCCCTGGGAAAAGCTAGTTTCTATCAAAAAAAAAAAAAAAAAGTATGTTTAAACAAAGTTTTGCTTAAAATTTTAGGAGCTCTCAGACCTCTTGAAACAACTCTTACGGTCCCATGGGTGCTAGATTAAAAACCCTTGATCTAAAGAGATTGAATTCATCTAACACCAAATAGTTATTCTCGGTGTAGTTTAGCCCATGTAATGGCGATCTGCCCCTTTAGGACTCTTCCTGGTAATCTTCCCACTTTCTTGGCTTCAAATGTCATCTGTTTCCAAATGTCTCCTTGATCCATACCCTCAGCCTCCATCCTTCTCTGGAGCTACAGACATATAGCTCTACTTCCCTACTGGACATCTCCCCTTGGATGACTGAGGGGATGACTAATGAGCACATGTTCAAAACAGAACTCAATACTTACTCCCTGATCCTTTCCTGGAAACCCACCTCTCCTCTTTTATTGGTAAAGTGTCACTTCTTCCGCCTAAGAATTTGTTAAGTCCATCTCTCTCCTGAAAAACTACAATGGGCCTCTGTACCTCTACCTGTCCTTGTCTAACTCAGCCTCAGCACTACTTGCCAGTAATCTTAAAAAGCACAAATCTAATCATGTCACTCCCCTGCTTATAACATGTCATGAATATCTACTATCCACAGGAAAAAAAAACCCAGACTTTTAGCATGACTGGTAACCAAAACTCAAATCAAACCCACTACTGCCGAGTCAATTCCGACTCATAGCGACCTCATAGGGTTTCCAAGGCTGTAAATCTCTACGGAAGCAGACTGCCACGTCTTTCTCCTGCAGAGTGGCTGGTGGATGCAAACTGCCGACCTTTCGGTTAGATGACTGATAAGACTTACTCAGTATCCTCAGGCTGGGCAACTCTTCTGACATGCCCATCTCCTGATGTCTATATATGTTCACTGCTCACCAGGCACATCTCATGGTTTCTGTTATATCTCGGAGCCTTTCCACCCTTTGTCCTTCTACCTGAGAACCCTTCACCTCTCTCCAACTTGTGACTACTACTCATGCTTGAAGACTAAACCTGAGTGTCACTGCCTTTGTCAGGCATTTTCTGACTCTTCCAGGAAGGGCTTATTGGCTCCCTCTTCTGCGCCAGCATAGCAATCTATATAAACCTCTACTGTGGCATTTATCACATTGTATTGCAATTATTGTTTGTTTTTTTCTAGTAGACTGTGAGCTGCTTGAGGGTAGCTGGTATGATTTTTTTCATTTTTTCATTTCTCACACTGTCTAGCATAATGCCAGCTACTACGCAGAGCTCTATCAATTGTTATTAAATAAGTTTTTAAGAGAGAAGAAGGAAGGAGGGAAGGAGGGAGGGAGGGGAGAAGGGAGGAAGGAAAGAAGGAAGAACAAAAGATTTCCAGGGCCCCCAAGGTATCTAAATCCATGGACCATGCATGCAGAAAATCACTTCTGCCCTCCTTGAAAACAATTAGGTGAAACACCTAGATTAACAACTCAATGAAGGGACAGAAAAGAGGTTTATGTCTAGTTTAAGCTGACAGACAGGCTTGTTAAGATGCAGTGAACCTCATTCTTTATTTCTTTGCATTGTGAGAGGAAAGCAGGCAGTTGTAAAGCCAAGGAGAAAATCAAGCCAGGAAAAAGAGGCAGGCACGCTATCATTTTCCACATTCAAATTCTAAAACCCAGTAGAAGTTGACAACAATCAGGGCATATTGCTATCAATCACACTCATATATATGCTTATTGTTCCCAATCACACTCATATATATGCTCATCTACAGGTCTACTCCAAATCAAAGTGAAAACACACGTGCAATTTTTCATTTACTAATTCACCTAACCAATATTATTGAGCAAATTCTATGTTTCAGACATTATCCTAAGTGCTGGAGATACATCAGTGACTAAAACAGACAAAAGTCCCTGCCCTTAAGGAGCTTACATCCTAATAGGGAGTTACAGAAAATAAAATAAGTAAGTGATTTATATAACTTAGGTCAGCCTCTGTGGTCTTTAAGTGACTTGTGCAGAAGCAGAGGGGCCCTGCATGGTACAAATTGTCTTTGTGGTGACTGATGTAACTCAGGGATGTGGTCAAGTATGAATGATACTCATGCATGTATCATACGGGAGCTAAATAATACTCACCATTATAATAATAGCAAAGGCAGATGCTATTCTGAATAGTTTTCAAAGTTTTCCACATCATCATCTATAACAGGACTCTAATATCAGCAGATTGTTTACCTGAGTTTGGGAAGCTCAGAAGTCTGGGTGCCAATTTTTTTTTTCCCTGCCTTAAAAGGATCCTTTTAAAGAGGTGATCACTGTAGAGGACTGGAGTGTTTTCCATCATATGGGTAGTGTGTTTCTATATTAGGTAATTCTGGAGTTGGTAGCAGTTGACTTGGCACATTTCTGACCCCAAATCACTTTTAATGAACTCCAACATTCAAACTTGAAGCTTCCTTGTAATTACTAAAAGATTCTTTCTGCCATTTGTTGAAATTTTCTGAGTGACTCTTGAATGTTTCAAATTCACCCCCTAAATTACTACCCTTTTTAGATTAAGTAAGCTTCAGTTCCACCATAATAATAATTTTTAATTTATGTAATTATGCTGGAAAGAAAACTGAGGTACACGTACAGGCCTTGCTGTCTTTTGATTCAAGAGATAAGATGTCAGTATGTCTGGAAGGGCACACACATTCCTAGTGGAATAAAAGTCATTTCAGGGGCCAAGTTGGGAAAGATCTCCATGTTGAGCTGATTCCAGTTTGCTTATAGGGATCTGCACACTAGCCCAGATGGGCCCAATAGAATGGAGTCTCAGAGGAGATTTGAAGGGAATGAGGGTAAGAGTTGGCGCTTTGTGAGGACGTACCTGGGAGGTATGTCAGACCTCTGAGAGAGTGAGAAGAAATGCACAGTGGTGAGGAAGAGGGAAACTGAGGACACAAAGATCTGCTTGATCAGAATGAAGAAAGGAAAGAAGGCCGTGTGAGGACTGATGTCAGCAGGGTAGTTTGGTAATGTGAGAGGCCTAGTGCCTGGTGGCCTAGTGCCTGTTTCTGCAACATGCTGGATGCAACATAAGAATGATGGGAAAATGAATGTATATGACAAAGACACCTAGTCCACACAGCTGGGCGATGGCCATTAGTCTGTTTTACTGAACGATGTAAGAGCAAAGGGCAGGGCTACTCACATCTTGGAATAGGGCCAAGATCCATCCAACCCCTTATGATTTTTTTAAATCCCAGCTCCTATATAAAACTTTTTAATGGCACCACCATCTATTTCCCTTAAATAAAAAATGTTGAATGTTTCTCTCACACCAGTTTAAGAGAAAAACGAGAGTTTAAATTAACTCCAAATGGTAAAAATTTAATACAGCTCCAGCTGCCTGCAGGTTTCTTCAGTTCAAATTGTTCGGTTCAAGAGCCACTCCAGCTGCTTTGTGATCTCATCCACCATTTGAAATTTGCTGTGCTACTGAGCAGCAGTTTAAAGCACATAATGAAAATCACTTGACTTATGGCCTCTCTGATCAACAGGTGAGTCCATTATCTGGTGGTAAAACAAACCAGATATTTCAAGTTAAGAAATAATAATTATCTATTCGGAGTCAGGAAAAAAAAAAAAAAACCTTTGAGAGTCTGAGGTTCTTTGACATAGTCAAAGCTTTAAGCTTGGGGAAGGTTTTCTGTGGGTTATTTCAAGCTTTTCTATATTTGATAGTGTAACCTTCTGCTGCCACCACCCCTGACTTTCAGTGTCTCAAACGGGGACAAAAAACATAGTGATAAGAATTCTGGCCAACTCATATAGGAAATGTGTTATGAGTTCCTTGTGGGAAAAGAAGGAGAGAAGTGCAAACAGGTAGTTATCTAAATAACTTTGGGGAAAGGATATGTCAGATTTCAGTTAGGTGGAAATAAAGCCTAAATACTAAAATATTTTAGAGGACTCCAATTTAGGCATGAAAACCTACCCCTGAGCATATTCTTGAACAATCAGATGCAGAACTTCTGGAAAGCAAAGCTTCCTTAATTCTTCAACAGGAATGCATAGTTTCCTTCATGCTTATGGGTCCTGCCTTGTTCCTGAGTTTTGATGGACAACAGGTGATTCACAATGTCCCTTGTGACAGAGTTTGGTAGAAAAGAAGTACCAAGACAAACCAAGAACTACATCAAATGCATATGACTTCCCTGTGGCTCTCAAAACTTCAGCTACTAAAATACTGCCCCTTGGCCATAACCAACCCACTTGGCATAAATTGTAGCTGGGAAGAGCAATGGGTTCATTGGGAACAAAATGAGGTTGGGTGGAAGTAGCAAGTGTCCACGGCCTTTGAGATGAAGAGAAATTATGTTGTGAAGTACATGAATGGTTTTCAGGCTACCTGATGAACGAAAAGCTGGTTAAACAAGTTGCCACTTGATTTCTGTACATATTCAACTGTTTTTTTTAAAAAGAAAGCCCAAAAACTTGTCCATTCTAAGCCGAGTTTGCCAAAATATGCCAGCAGAGATGCTCTTTGGCCTACTACTATACTTACGCCAAGTAGAATTTTTTTTTAAGTGCCAAAATAATCATTTCAATAGCCTCTGGTTGTATAACTAAGTTTTTTTAGTTCTTCAAGGCCTGTTTCAAATTCCACTTCCTTGATGAAAATGTCTATTACTACTTTCAGTTAAGGCTTATTCTTCTCACTTTCTGACCTCTAGAATGTACAATGTCCACACAATTTAGTCAATAATTGTATATTATTGCATCGTAATATTTTCTGATTATGTCTAGTGTTTGTTATATTTCATCAGCTACCTGGTAAGCTCCTTGAGATAGTGACATTGTTTTCTATAACACTCCATTACATGTAGCATAATGCCTGGGGCTCTCGATAAATACTTGTTGACTGATAGAAACTTAGTGCTGTCTGCTTACTGAAGAAGATATCTTCTTAGGAATTATGTCATTAATGTCACAGTTCCCTCTGCCTTGGTGTGGACAAACCCAGAATGCCCCACATCTGTCTCAATGCCATTCAACTTTGTGCTGTCCTGTTTGGTACTTGATACTTAACTGAGCAGAAATCTAGCCTAGGGAATGTGAAACAGCAGCTATTGCTATGAATTCTGGGAATTCTTTAAAGAAAAAAAAAAGATAAAATCCATGCTTGTGGGGTAGGTGGTTAAAGGTAATTCTGGAGACTCTGGAGTCCACTAACAAAGAAGAATCTGAGCATTAACTATAGTTTGAAAATAAGATGTATGCCAAGAATAAAGTGGTGGAGGGAAACAATTTACAGTAACAAATTTGTTTGTTGTTAGCCTGAGTTGAGTTAGTGGAAGCTTAGAGAAAATTGTTTCTTCAGACTCACCTCACTGATTGTGAGAATTAGCCAGTATATAAAAACACCAGTACACTATTTCTTCTCACGATGTGGACTCCAAACTTGGTTGGCAACCATAACCAGAAGTCCGCTTGATTTTCCCTACCCTTTTAATGGTCTCTATGTCCCTTTCCTCCTTCCACAGGTGGAAAATAAAATCCCACATTACAGTTATGCTTTGGGAAAGCTGAAATAACATATATAGCAACTGAACAGTTATAAGGGAAAAGCAAATCATGAATTTAATTCCATTTCCAGATGTAAAATGTCACAAAGAATTTTTTTCCATACTTGGCAAAATAACAGGCATTTTCAAGACCATTTTCATTTAGTTTAGTGTATGTGTGTTCATAAGTAGGTATCAGAGTCTTCATCGCTGAGTTGTTATAAATGCTATGTGTTGTAGCTTTACTGAGATTAAACTACCAAAGGCCCCACATTCAGCTATGAGGTCCATGACCCTCATTGAAATGGAGGGGAACTGTGTGGGACTAATGGTAGATTTTGGTGTGTTTTCAAAGCAAGAACTCTGATCCATATGGGGAGGTTTCTAACCAATGTAATAATTCTCTAGTGAATACAGATCCTGGAATTGTCGTCTGCTTCAAAGAGCAGATCATTTTAGTCATTCCACACATTTTTCATTTTGACTTCTCTTCTTCTTTTACCCTCCTTATGTGAGACTTAGGGTCTTTGTAGGAACACCTGGGTATCAGTTGAGAAAGGCTAGCTGTAAGGTTCAAGCTGACCATTCCTCTGACTTATATAATACAACTAAATCATACAGTTAGAGTTTTAAGTAGAATCAATATTACAAAGAGTTGGCAAAAACAAAAGTGTGATGTTCCAGAAAGCCAAGGACACTTTAACATGAGGCATAAAAGTAACCCAAGGGTTGGAATAAATCAGTTTGGTAAAAGTTCCTTGTCACATGATACCATTCTTATACCAAAGAAACATTTCCTCTGTTGAAAATTAGTTGTACAGGCAGATTAACGGATGTGTCCACCTAGAGAGTAACTCCCACAGTGGTCTTTTATGTGCAGGAAAGAGCTCTTTACAACTCAGCTCCTGCTTTGTATAAATTATTAGAGTAAGGGACATGGGAGAACTTTTGGGTAATGAGAAGAAAAATATAATTTGAGAAAGCCAATCAGTTTTCTTGAGGACTTTTAACAGATTGCTAACATATTTGCAGATTTTGTTCTTAAAACTTTCTTGCATTTTTCAAGGGGAGATACAAACTTTTTATTCTTGTATAATCAACTAAAACTGCTGTATGATTAGGTGATTCAAAATTGAACCTACCACTGTCATTCCCCATTTGGACTATGTTTATTGATTTGGCCTCACCCAAAATTAGAGGTCACATCAAAGCAAAATAAGGAATGGCAAAAAGTGAAAAGCACTTTCACTTAAAAAATGCAAGCAATTTCAATTGATCCCTACTTCTCTTTCTTGGAACATTGGCTTAGAGGTACCACATCATAAATAATATTTGCATGAACGTAATTGGTGGCCGTTTTTGCACTGAATTAAAATGTATCATTTGAGGAGAGCTATCATCTACATGGCTTAGTTTTTAGACCTGCAGGCTTTTCTATTTGAGCTTTGAGCTGAACTATACATGCATCAACTATGAGAAATAAATGAAAGCTGTCACCAGTGTCAGCAGCAAAAACTGGGTGTCCATCCCATGCAAATTATGGACATCTGTGTTCCTAATTGGCGTCCTTTAGGGCTGTGCAAGCAAAATGGCAGTGCCAAGAAAGTCTGACAGCTTTAGAAAGGAATAGGTATCAGGGTTAGGTGTCATTTATGAGTGAGTAGAAGTTCTTTTGTATGGTATACTCTCCTGATTTTTTCTGTAATACTGGCAATTTTTGGTTTCAGGTACCTCTAAATGGCACCTTTTATCAACACAAAATTTGCTAGTTTTAAAACAAATCGATTTATGATCTTAGGAAAACAAGTGGTATTGATGGTTGTATGATCAGAAGATCATTGGCAAAGATGCAAACAAATAGTTAACAAGGTAATGCTAAGAAATGTTGACCTTGATTTGTTTAGCTAAGATGTAAAGATTTTTGAAGGTCAAAGGTGTCCTTGTGTAGTGTTTTGGAGTCTAACTGTGTCTGACCCTCTAACATTAAGCTGCTGTGGCCTGCAGTTTTGAAGAGTGAAGCAAACCAGGGGGAAAGAGAGAAGGGGGAGAGAACAGGAAATGGAGTGAGGTGTTTCAGGAAGTTGTCAGGAGTTGACTGATTGATTCCAGATGGAAAGGGTCAGCCTTCGTGACCCAGGAAATACTCACTAGGGGAAAGAAGTTGGCTTGTGGAAGGGGAAGGCCTGGGAGTGAGACGATGTTGGAATGCACATTCCACTTCCTTTAGTCTTAAAACTTTCAGAAATTTTAACTTCTCTGAATAGAATAATATCAGTGTTGTCATCATTCATCAGAAAGCAGTGAAAGAAGTTAAATTTGAAGCTTTGAATGTACCAAACGTATCTTCACTTCCATAATGTAGCTCATTCTCCCACAAGTAGAGTGAATTCATGTAAGAGTCAACGTGTAAGTGTGTATCTCAGTATATAAGAACAACAACCAAATACATCTAATTTCATGCCGTGGAATTTTGAATTAAACCTTTTATATTTTGCAAATTCATTTTAATTGGCAGGCTATTCTAGATACCTCATAGTTTAAGATATTTGAAATATTAAAAACTGGGACTTGCAATGTGTGTATGTGTGTGAGTGTGTGTGTGTGTACACACACACATACATTTGGACATAATTTAAAATCTTGTAATAAATTTTGCAGACACTGAAATAATTCAGGTTAATTCCCTTGCTGTCATGAGAGGCTGGTGCTAGCCAGCAAGAGATTAAAATTTATTTCCATTGTTAATAGAAAATAATGAAGTGCATCTGAACCATCATGGTATGTCATTCGGGAAATGTTCACTTTGGAACTACGTCTAACTCCACCCAAATGGACAATGATGAAATCAACTGGCTCGTGAAAGCCCTATATTTTGTGACAGGAATGCATAAGGAACGTTATTGTACAGTATGACAAGAACCTTGTGGAATGAATTAAAGTGGTCTCAGAGAGAACACTCTTTACATCCACATAATCCTCAGACAGGGCAAGGGTTCTCCTCTGTGTGCCTAGTTCAGCTCATTCACAATTAAAGTCTGAAGCACCCTCTCGCTTTTTCTCCAGAGATGACAGCCGTGTCTTTGAAAATCCGTTCACACACACCATTTGTAAGAGTGGTCTGTACTCCTCTTTCTTCTGCCCCTTCTCCTATTACTTTCCTATACGTAAGCATGTACAGAGGGGATGTTTTCACCCTGCACATTTGTCTCAATCCTCTGACTGCAAGGCCTAGCCTCTTCCTTTGGCTAGGATGAGATTTTGTGCCATGTTGCAATCCCTCTGATAAAAGCTTGTGCCTTGGTGAGCTTGTGCAGAGACATGGATATCTCTTGTCTTATGGTTACCACATACAACGGCAACTTTTTGGAAGGAATTTTCCCAGCCACTAACCTGTTAACATGTACACAGTGAAAACAGACCCAGAGCTAGACAGGCTGTGTCTCTGAATTATGAGCAATTATATTGGTAAATGCTTTCTTAATGATAACCTGGGTTTCTTTAAGTTCATGCTTATGTTATAGCGAGGCAAACAGAACCACCCTGCTGTATCTGTAGTGCATTCACAGTGAGGAGCGGAAGCATGGAAGAGACAGGGAACACATTGCCTTGTTGTCTTTGAATCCCCAGGGCCTGTCATGATACCTGACATGTAATAGGTGTCCAGTAGATATCTGTTGAATGGAATGATCGAGACCCATTTATGCTCACACAAAATTTCATATATACTACCGTCATGTCCATGTTACCTTGAGCATGCAGACAGATTCAATATTTTGTAGATTTATATGTTTTAGGAGTTTTTCCAAGCCTATTAAATTAAAAAAAAATTAAAAGATGCCATCTAAAAATCTCTTTAAGATGAAACAAATCAGAAGAGTGTGTCTGGGGCTGGGGATTGGCTGGGAAGAGATACAGGATAACTTTCTGGGAGATGGACATTTTCTACATTGTAATAGTGGTGTGGGCTACATGGGTGTATCTATTTGTCAGAATTGTGCAGCAAAGACTTGCACATTTCAATCTATGTAAATTTTACCTAGAAAAAATACCCTTGATGATTATGATCACCATCACTGAGTAAGGGGTTGGCGGGGGGGTGGTACAGATGAAAAGCGAGTGCAATATTTTGACAATCATTGAAGCTGGATGATGGATACCTGAGGATTCATTATGCTATTTTGTTTGTTTGAAATTTTTCATAATAAAATGTTTTAAAATTGCCTTCTAATGAATTCTCTTTCATATTAAGGGATAAGTCCGAGCCAAGGCTTTTTCCTTCATTTAATAACTAAGGAAGGGGTGGCAGAAAAGTAACAAGTAGAATTTCAGTGAATTTAATTTGAGGGTAGGCAGAAAGAGCCCGTTTTAAAGATTGCTCTTTATTATGTACCTACTCAATGCCTTTCTCCAAGAGGTCTATACATATGCATGACTATGCATATAAACCCATTGCCCTTCGAGTGGACTCCAACTCCTAGTGACCCTATAGAACAGAGTAGAACTGCCCCATAGTATTTCTAACGTTGTAATCTTTACAGAAGCAGACTGTCACATCTTTCTTCCACAGAGCAGCTGGTTGGTTTGAATCATGACCTTTCGGTTAATAGCCGAGCACTTAACCACTGTGCCACCAAGGGCTCCTTGAATATGCACATAACAGGTTCATTTCTCAAAAATAAATTGCAATGTGTCAGTGACTTGAGCTGAGAATAGACCTATCTCTAGGATGGCTTATCTCCCTGGATCAAGGAAGTCAGCACTGCTCCTGCCACACCTTCCCTGGCTGCTCTGGCCTTTGTAGATTTCCACCTCTTTGAACTTCTCACACACCCCTGATCTGCAGCACACATGATAGAACTCAATTAGATACCATATTGTGTGCCCCATTAAGTGTTAGCCACGTGTTTCCATCTTGAAAGTATGCTTTTTGAGGGTAGGGTTCATGTTTTGTAACTTTTGGTACCTAGCCCCCAGAGCCCCCCTTTATAGAACCTAACCTAGAACTTTGAATACGGGACAGGCTCAATGAGTAGTTTAACCATCTTATTGACTGGTTAAACAAGGCAGGGTGAGGCAAATGGGATGAGAACTCATCTGAATTTGACACTCGTCGGGCTGTCCTCTAAACGTATTATCTCATTTTATCCTCACAAAAGCCCTGTGAGACAGGTATTGTTGTTTATGTTTTACAGATAAGAGAAGACTTATCTTTGGTAAGGTTAAGTAATTTGTCCAAGATTACACATTAAGAAGTAGCATATTTGGAATTTGAACCTATTTATCGCCAAATCCATGCTCTTCCACTACTCCACACCCATCTCTCCCCTTTCTTCAGGTTAGATACTAAATGTCCTACATTTTCAACACGGAATTCTGGCAACCGTATATTCTCACCAACAGTCTATGCATCTCTTCTACTGCGCTCCAGTGCGTGGGGACACCACAGACAAGTGATCAGCCTGCATCTTGAAGCCTAGCCTTAGTTTAGGACATATTAGTAGGGCAAGAACTGATTCCTGAGCTTGGAAAAATGATCTTGCAGCTGGAGTTCAGTTCTTAGCTTCCTAATCATGCACAATCGGCTTGTAGTGGTGGCTACAGCTTGAGAATCTCTGATAACAATTGTTCAGGTCCTCTGATAGAGAACAAGGTTTTTGAAACCAACAGGCAGATGGCCAGTATCCCCACTTCATTACATGGACATAGTATTTCAACACAATACATGACAACACGTAGCGACAGGCAACCTCTTTTTCCAAAATGTTCTACCACAATTATGGGAGGAGAGCAACCTGTTGAGATGCCAAGAACACGGCCCTGTCCCAAGTTCTGTTCCTTATCACATTCACCATATGGGAGTCTGGCTAAAAATAATTCTGGTTCATTTACTTACTACTTGATGTGAAACTAACCCTACTGCCCCACTCCCCTTTTCTTTAAATACGCAGGTTGTGTTGTCAACAACCGTGAATGTGGATGGACATGTGTTGGCTGTTTCTGACAACATGTTTGTTCATAACAACTCTAAGCATGGACGGAGAGCAAGAAGACTTGACCCTTCAGAAGGTACAGTTGTCTGAGTTGAGAATGGTAGACAAATGAAGTTCTCCACAAATTTCCTTGTTTGAATTTCAAATTTACGTCTGTGAGTAGGAGTAGAGAAAGTGCCTAAAATCACGTGGGTTTAAAAATGAAGTTGTAAGTACTGACTCCATCCTACACTGTTGTAACCCCCAGACCTTGCCCAGCCCATGCTGAGGTCCCCATGCCTTACTGTCTCTTCCATTCAGTTTGGTGTTTTTCTTTTATCGAGACGGGCATTTCAGGCAAATGTAAGCCTGTGACATCTTAGTTAAACAGGAACATTACAGTGCCAGACATGTATGAATAAGTGTCAGATGTGCCCTTAAACAAATTGTGAGCAAAACAAAACAATGTGCAGAATGAAACTGACACTAATTGATTTTTGTTTGCTTGGACAAGAAGAAATCATGGTCTGCTGTGGGTAGTTTTCCAAGTGCATTAAAGTAATTAGAAATACTGGTAACTGTTAAACTTCAAGTTGTCCAAAAAATTAAAATATATCAATTAAGACAACTGACAAAACTAAGTGAATTCCATCTTAGTTCTTCCCTTTGCTTCCACAATCCCTGACTCACTGGTGTAGGGAGACATTATAATATAGAATGAATGGTCAAACTAGGCAGCTATTTTAGTGTGATGTTTTACCATATACTCCCCACCAGCCTCCATCACAACCCAGTCTTTAAAATGTGTCTTGTATCATTTTAAATAAGAATTAATGAACTGAAAGAAAATTATTGAATCAGTGAAGAATTCGGAGTGGTGTTAATTTTCCCACAGTGGGCACTGAAAGGGGAGAAGAAAATCCCAGAGTTCAGAACTAGGAACCCATCCAGTTTTCCCTTGACTGATTGGTTGTGATTGACTGGCTGTTCAAAGGAGGCTCATGTTTTTGGAGTCCTGCCAAAGTTCTCCTCCACCTCTGACCCTGTCAACTTTGGAAATGGAGTGATGGATTGACTTTAGTTATGGCCTGAAAACCATACTGTGTTCCTGTTGGGATGTAAAGTCCAGAGGCCTTGAACATATGGAAGAAGGGGAGAAAATGCTTCCTACAAAGTTAGTAAAGTGATTAGAAATTGTCTCTTGATAGAGCTGAAAAAATCTTAAACTACGATAGATTATGCTTTCTCCTTCTCCCTCTAGCACATTAACAAGCCTTGTAAACCTTAGCATCTTGAAGTCTGGGGCAGAGGAGGTGGGGAGAGAAAAGGGATTTACACATTTCCAATGTGATCAACTTACAAAAATATGGGAAAAACACAGAGTTTTAAAAACACTGTTTGTACAATTAGCTAAGTGTTTTACTTTTTCATACATAATGGTCAACTCATTAGGCTTTAATGGCCTGGTGAAAACCAACAACCAATTAGGGAAGGTTGGCAAGTCAACAAAGCACAGCTTGAACTCTTTGGAATGACAAACAGCTCTCAAGAGCAGCCCATCCCAGAAACTCAAAGCTTCAGCCCTGGAAGGATAGACCTGACATTTTTCTTTCCTATCTTCTTAGCTACCCCCTGCATCAAAGCCATTAGTCCAAGTGAAGGCTGGACCACAGGAGGAGCCATGGTCATCATCATTGGGGATAACTTCTTTGATGGTCTCCAAGTGGTATTTGGGACCATGCTTGTATGGAGTGAGGTAGGCAAAGGCAGCTTGCTTCCCTGATTTCCTTGGTCCAAAGATTGTTTTGATTTGGGGTAACTAATAATTCCTGGAGCATCAGCAGCATTGTTGAGTGCCTATTATGAGCAGAGAAGCAAGGATAAAAGGCATGTAAGTCATGATTTATTGCAAGGACAGATCCCTCAAAAAGATAAAAATTTATTGCAGTATTATTCATAATGGTGAAAAATTAAAAATAGCTTAAATATTGAATAATAGGAGAATGGTTAAATAAATGATGGAATATCATTCCACTATTAAAAGTGTGATTTGAAAAATTTCTAATGACACAGGAGAAGGGAGAATGCTTACACTATAATGCTAAGTGAAAAAAAAAAATCAGGATAACAGTGTCTGTAGATGTAGATTCTAATTATGTAACATGAATCCACAGAAAAAATACTGGAAATACACCAAATATTAATATTTGGTTGCCTTTGGGTTATGCAATATTAATATTTTTCTTTATATTTTTCTGTAATTTCCAAATTTTCTAAATTGGATATGTTTTACTTTCATAATCAGAAAAACAACCAAATACGTTGCAAAAAGATAATTAATGGTGCTAAGTTGGGTTTGAAAATTGCCAAATTGTGATGTGAGATTATAAGCAATATAGGAATTCAATGGGGGAGGGGTTGCAGGGATAGGGTGTGGGGAGCAGGAGGAGGGAGTGACTTGAGCAGGAGGGAAGGAAAGGACCTAGGGTTGAGAGGAAATTCCAGAGTGAGAGGGAGAGAGAGTGAGACACAGGAGAAGGGAAGGGAAAGGAGCATGCGTGTGAAGCCCAGCGAGCACGCGGGTTTGTGTGGAGCAGAGAGAAGCCCAGAAGAGAGCTCAGTATCTTCTGTGATGACGTGTGTAATGCATATTTTTCTTCCACCTGTTCACTCCTCAGCTAATCACCCCTCATGCCATCAGAGTACAGACTCCTCCTCGGCACATCCCTGGAGTAGTGGAAGTGACATTATCTTATAAATCCAAACAGTTCTGCAAAGGAGCCCCCGGGAGGTTCATTTACACAGGTAGGTGAGAGAGGGACTCCAAGGGAGACTGGCTCCTGGTTCACCTTTGCCCTAGTTCCCAGTCAGACGGTCTCTCCACTTTATAATTTAATTTTTCTAGGTCTTTCTACTAGTGTGGAAAGAGTGACCTGGGTGATAGAGCAATGAATGGGGAAATGTAGACTCAGTTCTAAATTTGTATTTTATTTAGACAGTTTCTGCATGGTCTGGGACATGGTCATGGCAATTCATTTCAGGAGTACACCCTTACAAATTTAACTCTGCTGGAATCATACTAGACCAATCTTTTGTCCAAGGAATCAGATAAAATAATTAGACACAGTTGCTAGATTAAGTAAACTTTCTTGGAAAGGATTTGAGATATATATGTCTGTAAAAAAGGCATGGTGGTGGGGGTGTCTGACCTCCTCTAACTTCACAAGGGGAAAGAGAATTAAGATCAACAGCCCAAGGCTGATTTCTATAAGGTGGAGTTCAAACATACCTCCATCCTCCAAACTTTTTACCAGTTCTGACACCAGCCATCCCTCCCATGACACTCTCTACTTCTCTGCTGGTTTTGATAATTCATTGCAATGGCCACACAGAACTCACAAACCGTACTTACAGTTGAGTTTATTAGGCAAGTAACAGCTTACAGTTCTTCGATTAGGACAGCCTTTTCTCAGCCATGACTGCAGGCAGGCCTCTGCCTTGCCCTCAGCCCCTCTGCCTGTTGGCTTCACCTCTGCCCTGTTTGAACAAGTGTTACAAAGCTCATTAGCTCCACCAGGAAGTGCCCAGAGGCACCCCACTCCACCAGGAAGACTTGGCCTGAAGGTGCTGAGCTCTCTAGCTCCATGGGTTGGTGAGCCTAGCTCCGCCAAGTGCCCGGAAGTACTCCACTCTGCCAGCAAGCCTCCTGCCCGAAGGTGCTCAGCTTTCTCACTCCATGGGCCAGGAATCACACTGTGCTGTCTCCTGCTGGTTCTGCTGCCTCTTCTGCTGCTGTTTCTCTGCTGCTGCTTCTCACTGTCTCTCGCCATCTCTGGTGTTACAGCTCTCTCTCTCTCTGTATCTTCAGTCTAGGAGGTTCTCAGCACAGGGATCCCCAGTCTAAAGGATGTGCTCAACTCCTAGCTTTTCTTCTTGGTGGTAGTGAGGTACCCCCCTCTCTGCTTGCTTCTCTCTCCTTTTATCTCTTGTAAGATAAAAGGTGACTCAAGTAGGGACATGACTTGAATAAGGCTGGTAAGGGTGGTAACTGGGGTAATGGTGGTGACTTGAGTCACACCCTCTAGTAAGGATGTGACTCAAGATACATCCCACCCTAATCCTGTCACATTACCATAACAGACAACTCACTCACAAATGGGACCATAACCACAGACATAGAGCCTAGGATTTATAAAACATCACAAAATGGAGAATAATTACATCAGATCACAAAATGTAAGATGACTACATCATTACATAACTGTCAAACCACTGAAAATCATGGCATAGCCAAGTTGATATATAATCTTAACCATCACAAGCTCCATACACCTTATTTGCATAGTCCCACCCAATCAATGTGTGGGAGTCAGAAAGACGATGGCTAGAAGGGCCATATTAAGTAATTCACTGCACCACAATGCCTTGTGCCAATTACGCTGCAGAGTGACTCATATTATTTAAAAATTTTATGAAAGTAGAGATCATTTATTATGCTAATATTTATTGAATGTCTACTTTGTGCCTACTACTTTTTCTAGGTGGAAGGTACAGATGACATATAAGACATGTTCTCTATTTGGAAGTTTAGAAACTTTTGGAGGAGGCAATAGAATATTGCTCAGAATAGCCAGAGAAATAGTAAATTCAAGACATTTGGTATTTCTGATGAATGGAATAAGAGCTTCAGGAAGAGTTTAGTGTGGGCTAGAGCAGTGAGATGGTGTTTCAAGGAGGAGATGGAAATTGAAGAATATTTTTAAAGATGGGGAGGATTTGGATGGGCAAAGGAAACAGAGAAGAATTTTCTAGTTATGGGAAGTCACGTGTGGAAAGGCACAAAGAGTGAAATGAGCACGTGGGCAGAGGAGTGAGGAGGGGCTGGTTCAACAGTGATGGCAAGTGCCTTTGGGTAGATCTTAGACGAGAACGTAGACAGATGAGCTAGACATGGGTGGACAGGAATTTATAAAATACCTTAAAGCCCTGTATAGTAGTTTGAACTTGGTTTGGCAAGAAAAAAAAAGACATTGAGGGTTCTCATGCAAAGGGGTTGTCTTAGGGAAACAAATGCTGTTGATTAAATTAGTGGGAAGACAACTGAAGGCAGGGAGATCAATTAGGCTAGGATACTTTGAAACAGAAAATAAGGGGTATAGAGAAAGAAATACATAAACGAAGAAAAAATCAGACACATTACAAAATTTTAGTAATATTATTTTATTTTTAGTATAGTCTTTTCTCATTTGAACTCAGCCTCCTATTCTCGGTAAGTGTAAATGTCTAGTTAGATATCAATTAGGAGTAGATGGAAGAGGGTAATTTTAGAAGTAAATTTTTTTAAAATTTTGTCTTTGAATTTTCTCTCCTGAGATAGGTACATCTTGGTTAAGTATTTTTTGTGGATCTATGGAAGATTCTATCCTAATTGCAGTAAACGTTTGACTTTTCTAGCTCCCAAAGTGACATCGTTTGTTCACCCACTCATTTATTCATTCATTCAAACTAATCTTTATTACATGCCTACCATGTTCTGTCTAGGCTCTGGGATATAGACGTGAGCAAGATAAAGTCCCCACCTTCATATAGCTTACTTTCTAGAGGGAAAGACAGATAACAAAGAAGACAAATGATATAATTTCAAATAGAGCTAAGTAAGGGACAGAGAATGAGGGAGCACTTTGGACAAGGTGGTCAGGGAAGGCCTCTCTAAGGAAGGATATTAAGCAGAGGCCTGAATTATGTGATAGTGCCAGCCAAGGAAATACTCATCCCTTTCCCTTCCTTTATTGTCTGACTTCTTCCATTCTCCCCTCACTCCATTCCACTCAACATTGACTTCCCTCCTGTCCCTGGAACATCTCAGGGCTGTTTTTCTGTTTTATTCACTGATGTTCACTAGAACAGTACCTGGCAGTCAAGGAATCTGTGGGAACAATGTTCCAGGCACAGAAAACAATAAGAGGAAATACCCTGAGATAGGAATGAGATCAGTATCATCAAGGAAGAGGAAAAATGCCAGTGTGGCCAGAGTGGAGGAAGTGGGGAGGAGATGAGGTAGGAAAGGCAGGCAGGGGCACGGAGTTTGGATGGAAAGACACTGAAGATGTTGAGCAGGCAAAAATCAGCATATAGGAAGGATCTAAAGACTGGAAATGGATGAGATCACCATGGAAGAGAGTGTGCCTAGAGGAAAGGAGAAATATGAAGACGATGCCTTGAGAACACCAACATAGAGAGTTCAGGAAGATAAGGAGGATCCTGTAAAGGAGACTGAGAAGGAGTGGTCAGTGGGGTAGGAGGAAACCAGGAGACCAGGCTGTCCTTGAAGTCAGGTGAAGAGTGGGCCTCACTCTAGGACACTTTTTACATATAGGGCTTCTGGCACCTCTGGTTTCTCAAAGACACCACTGTGTACGGGTGAGGAGTCTGGCCTGTGAGGAGATAGGCAGGTATAATAACGATCATGCTACAACCAATCTTCACCTTTCTATGGAAGTAAAGAAAGATCTTGGCACTCTGTAACTGTATACATTGGGAGCCAGGTGTTAAGTGCATGTGCAGGTATGCGCATGTGTGTGTACATGTGGAAACATCCTCTGAAAGCAGAGGCTTTCAACCTTGGCTGCACTTTAAATCACCAGTGCCTAGGTGGGATCCCAGACCAATTAAATCTGAATCTCTGAAGTTAGGACCCAGGCCTTTGTGTAATCCCTATATTAATTGAACAAGCACACACTAGAAATTATGCTCAAGGCATAAAATCAATAAATCAGTATGCCTCTAGCAGCTTACATTCCTAGACCCTTCTAGATTACAACAATTAGGTTAAGTCCCATAATAGATGTAAAAACAAAGAGTGTTGTAGGGCACTGAGCAGGGACTGCCTAACTTAGAGGAATCAACAAAGACCACACAGAAGAGGTAACAACTGAGTTACATTTTAAAAGTGAAACCATGAAAAGAATAGATGTTGTGTTATATGCAAATTCAAGAATTTTAGAGATGAATAGACTTTGAAGACCATCTGGTCAAGCTTCCTCTTTTGTTGATGAGAAAACTGAGACCCAGGAGAAGTGACTTGCTCACAATTTATTTCCATATTCCAAGTACTCCCACAATAGCTGATTTCAAGGTACTGACATGACATCAACTGGCTTGTAAAATTCCCAAAAATTTAACAACCTGCTCTCAAGAGCTGGTACAAATCAAATCTAGCATACCTCTGTATGTAAAACACTTGGGCTGAAGATTGACCCATGCAGTAGTATTCAAAAAGTGTTTATTATTAATATCATTGAGACTGACTTGAACAAAGAATTACAAATGTCATGAATACTAAAAAGGAGTTGCATAGGATGTTAGGACTGTATATCAGGGAAAATCTAACTTTCTTAAACAGAGATGACAGGGAAGGCTAAGAACAGTCCAGACAGAAGAAACAATATGTGCAAAGGCCCTGAGGTAGGAAAGAGCATGAGATGTATTTGATGGCTGCTATGAACAGGGCAGAAAGAGCGAGTTGAAGAGAGGCTTGAGTTTAAGCTGGAACAGAAGACAGGGGCCAGGACACAATCGAGACCTGTTTTTTGGACTCTACCACAAGTGCCAAGGGGAGCTATTAGAAAAAATTTTAAGCCGGGAAATGCCGTGATCTGATTTGCCTTTTAAAAGATCACTGTGACTGCAGTGTAGGAAATGATCTGGAAGAAGGGTGGATGCCAGGAGTTCAGTTCCAGGCCACTGTGGTGGTCCAAGCCAGAAATGATGGCAGCTTGGACTAGAGTGCTGATAGTGGGGACAGGCAGAAGTGGATGAAATTTAGGAGGTAGCATTGATGGGACTTGATGATTAATTGGATGGGGTGAAGTTTGGGGAGGAGAGGGAAGGGGATGACTCTCAAGTTTCAGGTTTGAAAAATTGGGTGGGTATACTTTAGAAAGTGATTTTTTAAAAAGTATAAAGTGCTAAGGGAGTTCAGAGGAAGGACAAAATACTTCCAGCTGGTGGAGAGGTGAGAAGATTTAATATTGCAAAGATGTCAGTTAATGAATATATTTAACACAGTGCCAATCAAAATACCCCAAAATGTTTTGGGGAAACTTTACTAAAGTTCACCTGGAAAAGTAAAGGTTCTAAAATAGGACCCTTAATTTTGAAAAATGAGAGGACCTTACCCTACAAGACATTAAAACCTATTTTAAGTTTCAGTAATTAAAAGAATATAGGACTTTGTAGGAACATACAGAAATGTCATGCAACAGAAGAGAATTAAAAAGCAAACCATTTTCACATGCATTAACGGTGTAAATACATAACTTTTAGTGTAGGTGATGGAACCTTTCACTCAGGTCAATGTGGAAAAGATGGAATGTTTAAGAGATGGTGTTGGCACAACTAGTTAAGCATTTAAAAAAATGTTAGATTTGTAAATTCACCACAGAGACGGAAATATATTCAAATTAAATAAATTTCATTAAAAAATGTAGACATTCCAAAAGATAATAGTTCTAAAAAATTATGTAATCTTGAACCTTGCTAACCTTGCTACCAAAAAGAGAAATCATCAAGCAAAAGATTTGATTACATGAAAAGAAAATTTTTGCATGTCAAAGTATCATGCATTAGATCAAAATGAAAAAGACAAACTGGGAACATATTTGTTGTATATGACACATTATCTTACGTATATAAAGATTCATTAATTTGCTCAGAAAAAAAAATTTTATGCCTACTATTAGTTAGCCACTATGTTATGCATTGGAGCCCTGGTGGCACAGTGGTTAAGAGCTCAGCTGCTAGCCAAAAATTCGGCAGTTCAAATCCAGCAGCCACTGCTTGGAAACCCTATAGGGCAGTGCTACTCTGTCCTATAGGGTTGCTATGAGTCATAATTGACTCAACGGCAACAAATTTGGTCTTTTTTTTTTTTTTTTTTTTTTGGCATGTTAGGCATCATTGCTGATATCAGATGGATCTTGGCTGAAAGCAGAGAATACCAGAAAGATGTTTACCTGTGTTTTACTGACTATACAAAAGCATTTGACTACGTGGATCATAACAAATTATGGCGAACATTGTGAAAAATGGGAATTCCAGAACACTTAATTGTGCTCATGCAGAACCTGCACATAGACCAAGAGGCTGTTGTTTGAACAGAGCAAGGGGATATTGAGTGGTTTAAAATCAGAGAAAGTGTGCATGAGGGTTATATCCTTTCACCATACTTATTCAGTCTATATGCTGAGCAAATCATCTGAGAAGCCGGACTATATGAAGAAGAACGCAACATCAGGATTGGAGGAAGGCTCATTAACAACTTGCAATATGCAGATGACACAACCTTGCTTGCTGAAAGTGAAGAGAACTTGAAGCACTTACTGATGAGGTTCAAAGACTACACTCTTCAGTATGTATTACACCTCAACATAAAGAAAACAAAAATCCTCACAACTGGAACAACAAGCAACATCATGATAAATGGAGAAAATATTGAGGTTGTCTAAGGATTTGATTTCACTTGGATCCACAATCAACACCCACAAAAGCAGCAGTCAAGAAATCAAACAATATATTGCATTGGAAAAATCTGCTGCAAAAGATCTCTTTAAAGTGTTGAAAAGCAAAGATGTCACTTTGAGGACTAAGGTGCACCTGACCCAAGCCATGGTATATGGTATATGCATGTGGAAGCTGGACAGTGAATAAGAAAAACTAAAGAAGAATTTATTCCTTTGAATTATAGTATTGGCATATTGAATATACCACGGACTTCTGGAAGAATGAAAAAATTTGTCTTGGAAGAAGTATAGCCAGAATGCTCCTTAGAAGCCAGGATGGCGAGACTTCATCTCATGTACTTTGGATATGTTATCAGGAGGGATGAATCCCTGGAGAAGGACATCATGCTCGGTAAAGTAGAGGGTCAGTGAAAAAGAGAAAGACCCTCACCGAGACAGATTGACATAATGACTGCAACAATGGGCTCAAACATAGCAACCATTGTGAAGATGGCATGGGACCAGCGTTTTGTTCTGTTGTACCTAGCATTGTATGAGTCAGAATCAACTCAACAGCACCTAACAACAACAACATTATGCAGTGGGGATAAAGAAGTGAATGTTAGCTATTTTACATATTAAGAAGAAAAAGACAAATCCCCAAAAAGAAATATAGCAAGGAACATCAGGAGTTAAATCTGGAGAGAATACAATTAAGCAATAAACATATTTAAAAAGTTCCAACCACATTAATAAGCAAATGAATGCAAATTGAGGCAACAACTGGATAACATTTTTCTCTATGAAACTGGCAAAGATTTTTAAAACAAATGAAAATACTCAGGATGACAAAATTAGAAGGAAGTGGGGACTTTCTAACACACTGCTGTAGGAAAGTAAATGATTAAGTAGGGCACCTTGACGGTCCTAGCCTGAAAAATGTAGGTACCCTTTGACCCAGCCATTCTACTTTTAGGAATGCACATTTAGGAAAGAATTGAGTTGGCCTGAAGGCTGTTCATTGGAGCACTGTTTATAATAGTGAAAAATTGAAAACTTCTTTATTGTTTATTAGGGGGCATATTAAATAAATAATGGAACATCCTTACACTGGAAGACCTTTTAGACATTAAAAGTAACGCTGTGAATGGATGTTTCTTTATATGAAAGACGATTGTGATATAAGCAAAAAAAAAATAAAAAAAAGCTTTGAAAATGTTATGCACAGTAAGCTCCAATTTTTTTTTTTTTTGTATATATGAAAAGAATAGTTGTATGAAAACCCAAATAAGGTATGGAAGTCTGAATACCAAGACATTAACCATGATGGTTTCTGGGTGTTGGTATTATTATTTTAAATGTTTTTTAAATCATTTTTCTTATTTATATCTATTGTTTTCTAATACTATTAAGTAATTTTTATTAAAAATTAAAACAAGAGGGGCCATCTAAGATACAACTATTGGTCTCTTCCCATCTGGAACAAAGGAGAGTGAAGAAAGCTAAAGACTCAAAGAAGCAATTAGTCCAAAGAACTAATGGACCACATGCACCACAGCCTACATGACCCTGAGACCAGAAGAACTAGATGGTACCTGGCCACCACTACTGAGTGCTCTGACTGAGTTCACAACAGAGGGTTAGGGAGAGAGTGGGAGAAAAATATAGAACAAAAAATCAAATTCACAAAAAAGACCAGACTTACTGGTCTGACAGAAACTAGAGGAACCTCCAAGACTATGGCCCTAAGATACCCTTCTGAACTGGAACTGAAGCCATTCTGGGAGACCACCTTTCAGCCAAACAATAGACAGGCCCATAAAATAGAATAATCCAAGAGAAATGTGTTCCTTAGAACCATCAATTATACAAGATCAAAAGTACAATATTTGCCCAAAAGCAAAGATGAGAAGGCAGGAAGGGGTAGATAGTCTGGATGAAAGGAAATGGGGAACCCAGGGTGGAAATGGGGAGAATGCTGACACATTGTGGGGAATACAAGCAATGTCATGGAACACTTTATGTACAAACTATTGAATGGGAAACTAATTTGCTCTGTAAACTCTCACCTAAAGCACAATAAAAATAAAACAAGAAAATATTATATTAAAATTAATGTTACACACTTTTAAATACCAAAACAGCACACATTAGTAAACTCAAATTTTTAAGTACAAAGAAAACATTTCCAGCCAAGGAGTCAAGAAGTCTACCCTTGAGAAGGACCTTGGGAGGCAGTTAGGGTGAGAAGGGTAGAGATTCAGTAGTTTGTCCTTCCACAATCAGAGAAAACAGAACTATAAACACTATCCAGGATGGCTTAAGAGGCTGGTTACTCTCTATGTAAAAACTCTCACCCTGAGGTTACTGGACCGTATTCAACACAGGTGGAGATAAGAAGCTGACACCATCTGTGGAGAGTTCCAGACACCAAAGGAAATAGATTGGTGGTCTCTCATCTTTTCCCAGTGATTGGGCAGTGTCTTAGTCATCTAGTGCTGCTATAACAGAAATACCACAAGTAGATGGCTTTAACAAAGAGAATTTATTTCCTCACAGTAAAGTAGGCTAAAAGTCTAAACTCAGGGCGTCAGCTCCAGGCGAAGCCTTTCTTTCTCTGTCGGCCTTCTCATCAATCTTCCCCTGGACTAGGAGCTTCTCCACATAGGGACCCTGGGTCCAAAGGATGTGCTCCGCTCCTGGCACAGCGTTCTTGGTGGTATGAGGTCCCCCCCATCTCTGCTGGCTTCCCTTTCCTTTTTGTCTCTTAAGAGATAAAGCGTGGTGCAGACCACACCCCAGGGAAACTCCCTTTACATTGGATCAGGGATGTGACCTTAGTAAGGGTGTTACAATCTCACCCTAATCCTCTTTAACATAAAATTGCAATCACAAAATGGAGGACAACCACACAATACTGAGAATCTAACCAAGTTGACACATATTTTGGGGGGACACAATTCAATCCATGACAGGCAGCTTACCAACATGAAAAGCTGATTTACCAGCTGGGAATCTTAGAGAGTCTCTGGGTGGTGAAAATGGTTGAATGTGCTCAGCTGCTAACCAAAAGAAAGGCCTGGCAATCTACTTCCGAAAGGTCAGCCATTGCAAACCCTATGGAGAACAGTTCTAATCTGACACCCATGAGGTTGCCATGAGTCAGAAATGACTCAACGGCAACCAGTTTGGTTTTTTGGTTTGGGAATCTTAGTCTAATGGTTGAAAGGGCAGTGGCTTCTGCAGCTGATGGGACTTCTCTACCTCAGAGCTGAGTCCTAACTCCATCTAGCCTGGAGAATCATGACCTTTTCCCTCGGAGAAGACAAAGGCCTCTTGTATTTCCAGCCATCCTGGCTACACTTGTGTCACTGAACCACACTGAGAACACTGGGAGTCAGCTCCTCCAAACCCACAGCCAGCACCTCACTGCATGGTAGTGCTCAGAGGTCACTCTCAGTCTAAACAAAGTACTTAGCTAGCTCAAATGGTGAGGTGAAGAAATAATGTTGATTTCATAAGAAAAGGAAAAATTGATACCTGGAAAGAGAGAGCTTCAGTGGTGGCAGAGTGAATACTCTGGGCAGGATGCGAATCTAAGAGAGGACACGGTGGACTTGGAGCTGGAAGACCTGTGTTCTTATGCTGGCTGTGACATCTGTTAGTTTTTTTGTACTTTCATTAAGTCACCTAACATCTCTGAGTCTTATTTTCTTCATTTGTAAAACTCTGATACTAATTATACTATTATCCATAGGTGTCTCCCTAATTTGGCTGATCATGAGACTCATGCTTGACCTCATTCCAGACATATCAAATCATGCTCTTCTGTGGGGGTGAGGGGACATCTAGGAATCTGTATTTTAAACAAATAAATGACTTTGGAAACCCTGAGTCCTGCTCATGAGGCTGTTGCAGAGACTCTGACCCATAAAGTACTTCATACATGGGAGGGTTGTTATGAGATTGGGGCTCTTGCACTGTGAACGCAATAGTAAGTACTTACTTTTAAGTGGAGCCTTTCTAGGAGACGCAAAAATGAGGAGCCATAAAGGGAAGCTCCATCAAGCCTCTCTTCCTTCAGTCCCCGCACCCACCACACATCCCCTATGCCCAACTACTGATAATTCTTGTATCCAAGGAGGCGCCACCATAATGAACCCAAGACTATTAGATTTAAATTTACCTGGTATAATGAGCCAAAAATCAAGTAATCAACTCCCCTAGGTTACTGCTGCCAAGTGCAGCACAAACAACATCAGGGGCTCAGAAAAACAACATGTTTTCTTCACACGTGTGACTTCACAGGTCTATTCTTCTCCAACCATGGTTTACTGAAGTGCAGCTTGCTGTTTCAGAATTCAGAGATCAGCAATGAGAATATAGCTCATCAAAAAAGTCTCATTTCCTCTGTCTGGTCTGAGACCTTGATACAGTGTGCCAGCCTAGGCTTAGAGGAGGAGAAAATCCTTCCTCTGCTCCCTCTCAGAGTTTTCCACTGAGAACTGGCGGTTCAGGAAAAATAATCCTACTAGGAGCACCAAACGCAACCATGTTTCTTGGTTTTGCAGGTATTTCTTTGCTATGTTGACTTCAGTGCCAGTCAGTATACAGGTAGAGAATGTCCAGAGAATGGAATTTTGGGGGTGGGATTGCCTTTGTCTATAATATAAAATCTGCACCACCCACAGAAAGCAGTGAAAAGCCATCAAGAAAATTCCCCATGATGTTCAGCTATGCTGACTGTGGCTGACTCAGTAGCCCCACACAGAACCCGCAAGCTGACAGTAGGTCATTGTGGATGGATATGGAGGTAGATGGATATGAGGGTAAGATAGTTTCATTTTACTTGGATTCACAATCAATACTCATAGAAGCAGCAGTCAAGAAATCAAACAACGAATTACACTGGGCAAATATGCTACAAAAAACCTCTTTAAAGTGTTTAAAAAGCTACGATGTCACTCTAAGGACTGAAGTGCACCTGACCCAAGCCATGGTGTTTTCAGTTGCCTTATATGCATGCGGAAGCTGGGCAATGAATAAGGAAGACCGAAGAATTGATGGCTTTAAATTATAGTGTTGGCAAAGAATACTGAATATACCACAGACTGCCAGAAGAACAAACAAATCTATCTTAGAAGAAGTACAGCCAGAATGCTTCTTAGTAGCAAGGATGGCGAGACTTTGTCTCACGTACTTTGGACATGTTTTCAGGAGGGACCAGTCCCTGGAGAAGGACACCATGCTGGGTAAAGTAGAGGGTCAGTGAAAAAGAGGAAGACCCTTAACGAGATGGATTGACACAGCGGCTGCAACAATGGGCTCAAGCATAACAACGATTGTGAGGATGGCGCAGGACTGGGCAGTGTTTCATCCTGTTGTTTATGAGGTCACTGTGAGTTGGAACTGACTCAACAGCGCCTAACAACAACATGGGGGTAGATGAGCCCAGTTTTTCAGTATTGTTTCTATGGGTCTTTGCTGAATCTGTGCTAAAAAGTTTCCCTCATAACAGCAACAACAAAAGATAATAATCCAATCATCACATGTGTCATTTATTGAGCACCTAGGCCCAAGCCCTGTCCTGTGAGCTTTATATGCATTATCCCCATTAACCACTACCATTTCCCTCTCCTAAGGAAGATTCTGTTAATATCTCAACTTCATAGGTGAGAATCCATCTGCTAAGAGAAATTAAGTTATCTTGGACCTATCTGTCTTACTCCAAAGTTCTGCTCCTCACCATCATCCTGTACTGCTTCTCAGTACTGTACAGATTATTAGAAGAAATCATATCAAGGCCATCTGTCGGGCCTCACTTGGTAGTTTTATTGGCAAATGCCAGTTGCCTTGTCTTTCTGGCTGTTCCTCAGGAAGTGTATAGGAAATAGGCTGGTCAGTCAGCATGGAGTAGGGGCTCAGATGATCCTTTCCTGTGCCCTGTGTTCCAGATTGCAAAATGCAGTGATTTTTCATTATCTCAGTGTGACATCATAGGCTTAGAACCCATAAAGTATTTTCAATGACTTAGGAGTGATAGAAATTATACTCTTTATGAATTACTGAAGTTACAGAAGGCAAACGAGTGCAAACTTCATTTTGTTATTAAACTTGTGAGAACTTAGCTCCAGGGCAGAAGGCAGACTTGGAGGTTGTTGTCAGAGTCGAAAGAGCACCTGGCTTTCATGGTTCCCAGGGACCGAAGCGGGAGGGAGGGGAAATCACTTTCTAGATAGTAGACACTTGTTACTTTTGGTGGTGGGAAAGGCAATTCCAAATATGGGTGAAGTCTGCACAACTTGACCAAGGTAAATGAAGACACTAAGAAGTATGCAAGAAGAGACAACTTTGGTAAATGCTATAACATATACAATTTTGCAACAACAGTAATAAAAAAAAAAATGTGTGTGGTTACATAGGTAGATAGGTATGCATATATGCGTATAGGAAGGCATATGTGAGTACATGCATGTGTATGTACATGTGTGTCTGTAGGCATATGTATATACATGTCTGTGTGTACTGCATATATATCCATATATATAATAAAGCACATGGAGGCACAGTTACCGAGACTTCCTAGACATAATCCAAACAACTTGTGGGACTGGTTTACTCGTTTGAAGGCTTAGGACCATAATCTTGTGGGATACTTAGTCAACTGGCATAACAGTTCATAAAAATAATGTTTTACACCCTAGTTTGGTGAGTGGTGTCTAGGGTCTGGAAAGCTTGCTAGCGGCCATCTAAGATACAACTATTGGTGTATTGGTGTATACAACTATTGTCTGGAGCAAAAGAGAATGAAGGAAACCAAAGATTCAAAGAAAAAACTAGTCCACAGAACTAATAGCCCACATGAACCACAGCCTCTTCTAACCTGAGAGCAGAAGAACTAGATGGTGCCTGGCTACCACTACTAACTGTTCTGACCAGGGACACAATAGAAGGTCCCAGACAGAATGGGAGAAAACTGTAGAACAAAACTCCAATTCCTAAAAAAGGCCAGACTTGCTGAACCAATAGAGACTAGAGGAAACCCTGAGGCTATCACCCTAAGATACCCTTTGAACTTGGCACTGAAGCTACCCCTGGAAGTCACTTTTCAGCCAAATAATAGATTGGCTTATAAAATAAACAATAGCACCCATGAGTAATGTGCTCCCTTATATGATTAACTGTATAAGACCAAACGGTCAACATTTACCCAAAAGCAAAGATGAGAAGGTAAGGAAGGGAAGGGAAGCTAGATCAATGGTAACAGAACAAACAGAATGGAAATAATGAGAATGCTGACACATTGTGAAAACTGTAACAAATGTCATGAAACACTTTGTAAAAACATTTTTAAGGGAACCTAATTTGCTGTGTAAACTTTCTTCTTAAACACAATCTATATCTATATATATATAAAAGAAAGAGCACCAGGGTTTGCATCCCAACTTTCAGGCAGATTACTTAGCCATACTTTGCCTCAGTTTTCTAACCCCTAAAATGGGGATAATATTCATCTTAATGGGAAGATGAAATTATATACATATGCAAAATAAATATGCAAATGTAAGCAAACTCCTCTGTTTTGGGCATGTAGTAGAGGGATACATACCTCATGTGATGAGAGCTAGGTGGCTTCCTGAGTAGTGCTGGACTTCTTTGTGAAGCACCATCTTCTCTTCTATAAAATGTGGATTCTTCTTGAAACACCTGTCACACAAGCCTGAATAGGTTGCTCTAGGCTAGCCAAGCAGATTTTTGCAGGAGAAGGTTAAGCCAAGGAGGCCTGAAAATGTGAACTCTGCAGGTGGGGGGCGAAGGAGGGGCAGGTCTTAAAAGGAAGAGGAAAGGAGCAGAAGAGACCGACTGTGCCCAGGTGTGCACAGAGTAGGTGCTTCCCAAGGTGTGTGGTTGAATTTACAAGTAGACAAAGACACCCTGGATCACCGAAACACACCAAGCAACAAAGAATTCATGTTAACTAACCTCCTCTCCAGAACACTTTATAACTTTTACTTTAGCAAAAACAAGTGTATTGATTAAATACTCCTGTTCATTATTTGGGAGAAAGTGTTAATTAGCGGGATAATGGCCGAGAACAGGCAGCAACTGGGAGGAAAAACGGGAAGCCTAGATTTTCACGAACCCCCAAATCATATCCTGAGCAGTTTTCCCCTGAGCCTCAGCAGGGGGTGCGGGGGATTCCTGAGTAAGCGTGTGTTCCCTTCATAAAGCTGCACTGCACAGATGTGCAAGCTGGATCTCAAATGTTAATAGCTCATCCACCTCACATTCTTTCCCTTTTTTTCTTACAGCATTACGCTGAAAAAAAAAAAAAATCCCATTTAAGAAATGAATCTGATTTTTAGTTAAAAATACCCGATTCAAACATCAAAAACTGGCCCAAGTACAATTGTTCCCTGCTCAAACGGGAAATAGTTGAACCAAGGGCCCTCCTGGTATCCTGCAGTTTTACAGAAGTTACCTCTGCCCCCACCTCTTGTGGAATTCAGATGTATCCTTCAGCTGAGTCCAAGGGATGATGGCCTCATTGGAAGCCCCAGAATAGGGGCTGTTCTTTCACTAGAGACGTCCCAGCCCCTTAACAGCCCAGTGATCTCAGCTATAATATTCTAAATACACATTACAGAAAGCATGAGCACATTCATAACTGCCCCTTTGTGGCATTTAGATTTACCCTTGAAATTTATCTTTAATTTTTACAGTTGTCTCCTTAACGGTGTATATTACTCCCTTCTTCAAACAATCTGTCTTGCTGCTGCAGTTTTTCTTGAAACCAAAGCATAATTAAATATTAAATTAATATTTCATTTAAAATTAAATATCAGAGGCTTCTGTCTAATCTTTCACTTGTGCACTGCTGATTCTCAGCTCGTATTCTCTTTCCTGTGTCCACAAAGACAGGTACCACCTCTTAATAATGTGATCCAATGTTATCTTGGTTCTTTTTTTTTTTTTAAATGGGTGATACAGAATTTTTGCTACATTATAACAAATGGATGTGGGGCAAGATTTCAATGCAGCAAAAATGAAAGACAACTTAATTCAACAGCATATGATTTTAACCCCCTGCCCATCTCCCTTCCTCAGAGAATTTCACTGCACCGAATAACTAATGGCCTTAGAATCGTAAAATGCAAGAGCTTGCAAGGGACCTTAGAGGCCATTTAGTCCAACCTTTTATTTATTTATTTTGCAGAGAAATAACCCAAATCCCTGCCTGGCCAAGTGCCTGGATGAAGATGGCATTGTTGATCAGGGTCGGAATCAAAGGCAGGTCCCCAGCCAGGGTCCAGCCTTCTCTCCACCATATCATGAAATCCAATTAAAACACTGAACTTTGAAGAATTAAAATGCTAATTTGACATAGCCTTTGAATGTTGGACACGTGGGGAGTAAAGCAAAAGGTACATGACTGGATGAAAAAATTGGGGGATAGGGAGAGAGGAGAAGAAAGAGGGGAACCGTAAGAGCAAAATTACAGCACAAGGGAGGCAGACTTCATGGGAACTAACACAGAGAAACAAAGTAATATGAAGATGGGGACCTCATAGGGAAAGAGAAGGATGGAGTAGTCCCAAAGGTGGCATGAGGGCAGAACTTCATCTGTGTATATCTAAATTCCTCCCAATGCCAGATTGCTGTAAGTCTTCCTTTGACCAAAACCACATGAAGGTATTCCTGATGTAGGTTTTCTCCTCTGCTTGTCTATCAAAGCCTGTCTTCTGATCTACATGTTTATCTGGCAATCACATTACATGGATTTTAGGTTTTCTTTTGCTTTGAGTTTTAGAATGCAAAGAGCAGGATTCTCATCAATTGCCTTTATTCTTGAAGAGTGATTGGGATTGAGTTAGAAGGAATGCAAGGATCCTCTAGTTGTGTGGGCTGTAACCCTTTTTCGACCATCAGCTCTGTGAATGTCTGATAAAAGTGAAGATCCTTTCTTGCAGATAAAGACACATGTGCACACACACACAGCAAGGCTCAAGATTTCTAGACGTTTATTTATTAGCCTCTTGAAGGCCATTCATAGACTCCGTGGTGATCCCAGGACCCACATGAAGACTCACTAGTGGGTAAAGCTGAAGCCAGGGCTAGGATTGTGATTTGCCAATATCCCTAGAGTGGAAGAGCCACACTGAGCACCCAGAGCATCCTTCATTCATTGTTTTATTCGTTTCCTCTCAAATTTCTGCAAAGGAAATTTATCAGCTTTTGCTATAGCTATCTCTGTGGTTAGTGCCCTATTGGTTAGGGGCATCAGTGACCTCATGCAATGTCAATGCTATGTTTGTTGAGGGCTGCCTAGAATGCCAACAAAGAGCCCTCCTTTCTATGTTAGACGGTGTCCTATCTTTTTTTAGGAAACAGAAGTAGCAACATGTTGAGGTAAGCATTATTTGCTCTCTGTGCCTCCTTTTAAGGAATGAAGATAAAAATCATACAGAACTTATGAGTCTCACCAACCCTTTGGGAAAATTAATATTGGGCACCAGCCAGCTTTTTTTTTTTATTATTATTGGTTCCCATTAGATATTTTTAGTTAAATGCTATTTACTTAAAAAAGAAACCCTTCACACATTGCTTATAATTTATATCTATTTGTCAGGCCCAAGATGTGTAAGTAACCTGATATATCATACCAGCAATCAAAATGAGAAATGACACATAAGATCCAGGCTCTCAGGAGAAATATTATGAAATCTCAAGGTATTGATGAAAGTTTTTCAAGGATGATCCAAATGGGATTTAGATTCTGTGGCAGTTGAAATGTGTATTATTAAACTCCTTAAGCAAACCCGAATGGGTCCCAGTGGAGGATTAAGACATTCTATGTATAGCAAAGACGAAATTCTCATGTCTGGGTTTTCTCTATTGAATTCCCCCTTGATTAGCTTCTGTAATATTTAACTTCATGCCATGCCATAATTATTTAATAAAAGGTAAATATAAATTATATTTCAGAGGGGATATGACCTTTTACCTTAATGTTATGTTACTAAAGAAAGACATAGATAAACAGAGCCTATAGATTAAAGCGTATTTTTAATTTATTCTGTTTTTGCCTTGCCAGCATTTCTCTATGTACCTGTCAGCCAGAGGGTTGGCAGAGCTTCACAGCATTCCCACACTCCATGTGGTTGGAGAGGTTGTAAATTTACGCTGATGATGGTGGCTAATGACTTGGTTGGCCCTTAGAGACGGTCTTGGTGTTGGTCTTGGGCACTTCATTAGCTAATTGAGGTTTACTTGGCTCACACCAGGACTGAAAAGTCAGAGAATGTTCAGGGTAGTAGGGAGAGGTGATGGGGAGGGGGTAGCTAGGATTCAAGATGAAGGTGAATCTATAGGATGCCAAAACAACTGGCCAGTTGGTTAGTGTGGAACCAAAGTAAAACTTGTTAAACCTGTCCTTGATGTTTTGAAGGCTGAACAGTTGAGGGGTTGATTGACAGTTCCTCTAATTGTTTGGCTTTGACTAAACAGAGCCTGAGTATTTTCCACTTCATAATTTCTACTTCAAAAATGCCCTTGATTAAATGAAACTGTGTGTGTGTGCACGCATGAGTGATATTATTTCCTGTCCATATAGATGACAGTGTGTTTCACAATAATCTTTCTCATCTTGAATACACATATAACCCATCCCACAGTTCATGCCTATGAAGCCTGGCAAGGACATGCCAGAAACTATAAATATAAAAAAACAGACAAATGTGCCTATTCTACAAATTCAGTGTATACTATGGATTGCTTGCCTAGTGTAGGCAAGATATTCTGCTTGTTTCTAAGGGGTGGGAGTGCAGGATAAACCGGACATTACCTGTGTGGTTTTCAATATAAGATCAGAGAAAATGGGTACAGATGTGTGATAAGTTCTAATAGAGAGAAGCCATTTACATCGCACCTCTGTATCCTGAGCAGCAGGAAGGACCCAGAAATAAGGAGGTACATGGCCAGGAGGCCACGGATGGGCCACTGTCATGCTCTAGTGACAGGGGCTGAGCACCTGCTGGGAGTCCCCACACAAATGGAGAGGAAGGAACAAGGACCATATGGGGGCAGTAAGGGGTGGGAGGAGATTTAGATTTTCTACCTTATGGGATATTCCTTTAATTTGTAGCCAGCATACTGTTAACATACCCGTATCTATAATTTTTGTTTTCTCCATATAAACAAATCAATACTTTGAACAATGAAATGATGTATATTTGAAAAAAAAAAAAAAAGAGGCTATGACTGATTTAGAGTATTTTTGTCACTGAGTATGTTCACTCTGCAGCATGGGGCAGCTATTTATGTTTGCTGATTGATACCAAATGAGACCTTGCCCGCTCTCAGCGGCTGAGGACTTCAGGCAACCCAGGCAGGGCTTCACTCTTCAACTCTGAAGCCCTTTGCTTGAAGCCGGGGAGGAAGCACACGGAGAAGTGGGGATACAGGGGCAGGGAGGGGGCCAGAGGAGACAGAGGGTGGTGTAGCCACTTCTCAGCACCTTCTTTGCTCTCTACCGGCTCCAGTCCAGCGTCTGGCTACAGAGGAGTAGCCTTCGGCTCAGAGGGGCTGCTAGCATATCTTGCTGGGGCTTAGAATAATATCTGTAGTTCCACAGCAGAAAAGGTTAAAAGCACAGGCATGGGAGTTAGAGAATCCAGGGTTCTGATTCCATCTTTACCACCTGGATTTGTATTTAAAATGGGGATCATACCCATGTCATTGGGTTGTAATAATGAGCTAATGTGCAAAATGCTTAGCATAGTACCTATAACATAGTAAGCCCTCAGTAAATTGTAATAGTGGTAATAAAGATTTTCATTATTGAATTTATAGCCACTAAAAATCCTGTTATTAAAGAAAAAGTCTTCAGAAATTGCTGACATTATAATGCTAAGTGAAAAAAACAAAGTTTACCTGATTCCAATTATACAAAAACTCTTCTTACACGTGTTTCTGGGTAAAATGGAAATAGGAGTGCAAGTGTTTAATCTGTCCTTACCCCTAGAATGTATCTGAGGATATTCTCAAGAAAACAAAAATGAGAGAAATATGGTATTAATGCTAGAAACTAAACAAGTGTCAACAATATGCCCGAAACGTTGTGCAATTGTGCCGGTGTGTGCAGACAGGGTTGCCCTGGCAGCCGTGTGAAAGCTGGACTCATCATTCCCTGCCTGAGAAAGAGCAGCAGGGCTGGGACACAGTGGAGGAGACCCTGCTGAAAGCTGGTTAAGCCGTCCTGTGACGACTCACACACACCTGAGGGGTGAGAACAAGAGACGCAAGCAGACACTTGGTTTTGAAAGGAAGAGAGCATGCTTAACAATTTCATATCATATATATACATATATATGTGTGTGTGTGTATATATATATATATATATATATAGCAGCTTATAAATCATTATATATATAATGATTTCTATATATAATACCTAAGGACAAATTAAGACATGATATTGCAACATGGATAATACAGTATTAAAAATCTTACTATTTAAAGTTTTTTTTTAATAAGTAAAAGAAAAAAACCCAATGGAAAAATGTGCAGAAAATTAACTAGTAGTTTATAAAAAGATAAATTCAAATAACCAGCAAATATAAGAAAAAAAAATCTTCACCCTCACTGGTGAGCAAAGAAATGTAAGTTAAAAGGATCACATGTATTGCTGGGTGGGAGTGCAAATTCATATATTCTTTGGAGAAGTGATTTGACGATATGTATATAATATAATTATAACTTTTGGTTCAGTAATTCTAATTCTTGTAATTTTCTAACTGAAACAGAGTTATGCACAAAGATTGTTTATAATAAAATTCTGATTTTTGTAATAGTGAGAAATTAGGATCATATGAAATGCCCAACCTCAGGAAAGCATTTAAGCAAATTATAGAACATGTAGAGAAAGATATGCAGCAATTTTAAATAAGGTTATAAAAGAATATTTAATAACCTGGAGGAAAGTTTATGATACATTGCTAAGTGTATCCCAAGTAAGTTACGTAACAGTGTGAATAGTACGTCTCCAAATAATTTAGAGTATGTGTGTGCATTTAAATCTGAAAAGGTAAAGGCAAAAATGTTAACCTAGGTCATCTCTGAAGTGGTAGGATTATGGATGATTTTATTTTTGAAATTTTTATAATTTATTTAACAAAAGTATTGCTTTTAGAGTTAGAACAATAGCAATAAATATTCAGAAAACATACATACGAGAAGATAAAAAGGAAATACATAGTCTTGTATTTATTGCTGTATAATGGAACTACAGGTGACTATGATTTTATTCTTTGTTTCTTTTTTCCTTATTTTTATCATGTATTAACTTTATTACCATAAAATGAAAACAACAAACTTTTGAAAACTTAACGAGAGGAAGAAGGAGAAAATCAAGGAATCAACTTCAAAAACTCTTTAGAATAGTATAAATGCTAAAGTGTATCATTCATTCACTCTCTCATTTTAGAATTGCTAACAGGAAGAAGTGTTTATTATGGGCCTAGCACTATCTTAAACAGTGGGAACACATGGGAAAACAAAACAAGTGTGAACTCTACTCCTGTGAAACTTGGAGTCTAGTAGGGAAGCCTGATATTAAACACATGTATATCTAACTAAATGTAATTGCAAATTGTGGAAAGTGTGCTAAGCGTAAGATCAGGGTTTTATGAGAATAAATTCATAAATTTCTTATACATGTATGCATGTAAACCTTTAAGAAACTAATTATGAAAAAGACATTTAGGAGAAGAATTAATAGATGATAAATGCACACTTGGGAAAGAAAAGGGAGAAAGGAGAGAAGGAAAAAGAATATAAAGGAAGGTTATTGCATTAATAAGAAATTGGAATATGGTTGATTGTATAATATCTTTGATTATTTGAGAATGAGAGAATTATAAGTATGTACACATAAAACAGAAATGATAAAATAATTGTACTAACTCTGAAATTGTGAAATACTATTCTAAGGGATACAATAAAATTACTATAAATTCCAAAATTATAAGTGTGAAGTACCAATAGCAATAGCAAAAAATCACAATTGATTGCATCCATTATGTATCAGTTCTTAGACAATATCAGTACCTTTCAGTTACCTGTGGAATATTTAATTAGAAGGTTTGCTTTATGGGTAGGATACATACTCAAAAAGAGGACTTTTCTTTTTCAGCATTAAATGAACCCACTATAGACTATGGTTTCCAGAGACTGCAGAAAGTCATCCCAAGGCATCCTGGAGATCCAGAGAGATTAGCTAAGGTAAGGTGCTTTGAAAATTTACATGTGAGAACATTTTTGTAGGATTTTAGCAAACTGAGACAAATCCAGCAATTTAACTGCTTTTAAAATTAATTAGGCTTTGAAATTTGGATATAAGTCTCAGGATTTTACTAGCTTTGGATACAAGAGGAACATAAAATCTCTACTAATTATGAAATATATTATGATTGATCTCTGAGGGAATATTTGATCTGAAATATGGGTCTACAAAACAGATGCACTACAAGAGTATTCAGCTTATAAACATTGCTAACTTTAGGAAAACAGATAATTGCATAATTGCTTAAAAGTGTAAGTTCTCACTCCATTGTATGATTTATTTACCAATAATTGCAGGAAAATATTAATCCACAATCAAGTATTTATTGAGTACCTATTATGTACACAGGAATTTAATGAAGGGAAAATCTCTTCCATATAAAATTTCTATGAAATACATAACTTTTAAATGAACTTACTTATGAAAGTTACATTATGAGTCTGGCCCATGGTTTTAGCTTTCTTTACTTTAAAAATACACCAAGATATTAGTTGTCACTCAGTTAATGAGAAATTATTAAAATTTAAATTCCATTTACATTTGCATTTTAAACACACCAATTATAAAGTGCCATGTTCTCTTCTCTGTACTGTGAGGAAAATTCAAGTACCACAGTTGCTTCTACATCACATCTTTATTTGCCTCTTAGAAAAATCCCCAGCCCCACCATTAAATTAGATGATATCTGGAAAGTAGGTTAATAGCAATTTAAAGGGTTGTAAAAAACAGGAGGTGGAAAAGACAAAATGAGAGGAAAGGGATTACTGATTACTAATTCTCTCCGGTTAAAATGAACAGGGGGAAATATTATTGAAAGAATTCATCTTTATTAGAATAAAATTTTGCAGAAGGCATTGCCAAGATAATTTCAGTACTCTGGACAGCACCTTGGCATGCAGCTAAACTCAGGTCAAATCAGTCATTTTAAGAATATTTGGTTAATTAGAACACTAGATTTTTTAATAGAGTGGTCTGAAAGTAATTTTTAACAGAACTTCCATGACATTTTTTAATTTTAACCAACTCCACCCTCAATTTGTTTGATTTTTTTGTCTTGTTTGTTTGCTTCAGTAGCACAACCATTTATGGGGTCATTTTATAGAAGTAAATTGGATGTAGATACATATTTATAGAAGGATTTATATGTATGATTGTATTTTACTTGTCAAACCAAATATAGGACTTTTTAGCTAATAATTTACATTTGGAGGGGAACGTTGACTTTTTCCTTTGTTTTGCCATTTTGGGTTTTACCATTTGATCATACCTACTCTTTCTTTTCTTTACCAGGAAATGCTGCTGAAAAGAGCTGCAGATCTAGTGGAAGCCCTCTATGGCACACCGCATAATAACCAGGTTAGAAACTTACATCTTATAATCTCTTGAGCTTGACACTTCACTCTGGGTAAAATGCTCACCACCACCTGCCGTTTTGTAGGACATCATTTTGAAGCGAGCTGCAGACATTGCCGAAGCCCTCTACAGTGTCCCCAGGAATCCCAGCCAGATCCCAGCTCTCTCCAGCTCTCCAGCTCACAGTGGCATGATGGGGATCAACTCTTATGGCAGCCAGCTTGGGGTCAGCATCTCAGAGTCAACCCAGGGAAATAATCAAGGTAAGACCTTTCTCAGAATCAAAATACAAATATCTGATACATTCATTTCAAAAGTTGATTCTGCAGGAGTGGAAGGAGTTAAAGCTTGAGCCACGTCCTACGAAACGATGTGTCTGCAGATAAACAATAAAGTCGTATATTGGGTTTTCTCAATATTATATATGGTATCTTGTTGGATTTTGAACTTTTAAGGTACCGGGTAGAATCTCTTTAACTGGAAATATCTAAGGGCAAATTGATTATCATGAACTTAGAAGGGTTTAGGCTTACCGAAACTAGGTTTAGAGGCATCCATTGAATGAAGTTTATACTTCTGCTGTTGTGATAACAAAGTTGAATAATGGAAAGAGAATGAGTTATTGCCATTATCATTTATTCTAACCATCCCTCTCTTCCTGGTAACCAAGGGTGAATGGTTTGGTTTTATTTGGTAAATTCTAATTATGTATTATCTGATATATAAATATATAGCAATAAACATATGCAGGTAAGAATGCTTTTACATGTGAAGTATATAGTGTAAAGATTTCTTCATTGAGGCCAATTTTGTTATTAAAGTGCCAGTCTAAATTTATGATAAAAACAGTTTTTGAAAGAAGTAAATGTTTCTAATAAGGTCCCTAACTTTGGGATATTTTTATTTCTAATGTTTTTCAGAGTGCTAAATGACCCAAAGTTTATTTGAACACCTTCCCCAGCCATCCCCCAGAAAGATGCTATGGTCTGTTTAATTTGGAAAACAATAGGTCAACAAAATAAAGCTGGGTTATTTATTCTCTAGGCCCTTTATATGTGAATCTTCAAGAGGTTGCTACAGTATACAACATTTGCCAAACTTTATTTGACCTCAGAATGCTTTTCTCAGTGATACCAATTACTATCTATAGGACTTTAGTGCTATATGAAATACTATTTAGGAGCTGCCACTCCACATGCCATTAGTCACTCATTCCTTGGTGTGAGCTGGAGAGGCTGAGTGCAGGTTTAATATTGGGCATGGCCTTGTGTAAGGTGGGGAAGAGAGAAGAAGGTATACTTGTTGCTGTTGAGTAAATTTGTGAATACCCTATAGGACAGAGTAAAACTTCCCCATAGGGTTTCCAAGGCTGTAGCCTTTACAGAAGCAGACTGCCACATCTTTCTCTCAGGGAGTGGCTGGTGGGTTTGAACCGTTCACCTTTTTGGTAGCAGCACAGCACTTAACCACAGTGCCACCAGGGCTGAAAACAAACTGCATGCTTTCCATCACTGTCCCAGGTCAGCCTGGTGGTGTTCTCTCGTCTGGGGCTGACGAGAACCTGTGCTAGCCGTATTTGACTTTCTCTGTGTGTACAGGTTGATTTATATGGGCTTTTCCTTTGTTGTCAAGGATACATCCGCAACACAAGCAGCATCTCTCCACGGGGATACTCTTCCAGCTCCACACCTCAGCAGTCTAATTACAGTACCTCCAGTAACAGTATGAATGGTTACAGCAATGTCCCCATGGCCAATCTGGGTGTTCCAGGATCACCAGGATTTCTCAATGGCTCACCCACAGGCTCCCCTTATGGAAGTAAGTATCCTTTCCACCTGAATGGCTTTCTATGTCTCTGCGCTTCTGGATTTTACTAGTCGGCCTTTCTGGGAAAAGCTGTATTCCCAAGTCTTGTAACTCATGGGTGAGGAGTCCAATTTCCAATGATATATTTGCCCGGACTCTTGTTCATTTCCCTTAGCTAGGCTTGGCTCATTTGGCTACTCAAGACTTTCTGGGAGAAAGAAAAGGAATGAAACTATCCCCCTTTACAAAGAAAGCATATTTGTGGCTTGTGAGGATGAAAGTAAGGGATTAAAGTTCCATGTCAGTTAATATGATGTACACTCTTTATTAGGTACTTTTATATGTAATATTTTATTTAATCTTTATAAAAACTTTCTGGGGCTAGTATTATTATCTCCATTTTATGGGTGAGGTAGTTGACACGCACAGAAATTAACTGACTTGCCCAAGATCACACAGTTAGAAAAAAGCAGGTCAATAATTTGGAGGCAGAATTTATGACTTTGAGGTTATTTTGCATGCACCCTTCTTTCTTTGTTACATGGCTCCACCTTTTCTTAGGTACCTGCAGAGAGTTGGGAGTTGACTGCTTGGAATAATGTAATAGATTGAGACACAGACTCTTAATCTTAATCTATGGCCTAGCAGCAATTTAGATACTCTGGGAAGTTGTGAAAACTCATTTGGGTTGCTTTGGGGGCTAAACCAGGAACTTACATAATGGTCCCAGGGACCTAAGAGAATACGTGTGTGTTTGCAAACCTACTTAGGGAATACTTTGGGTCAGGGGAGAATTTGACAAGAAGAGTCTGCAGTGATTGAGTAGAATGTTTTTGAAATGCTGGGTCTGGTTGCAAGGCTCTCAGCATGCCCTCTTTCACCCAGAGTGGCTGCCTCCTGCCAGGAACGAGGGCAAGTTGAGGACAGCACACAGACACGCCCACCATGGTTCTGGAAGGAGCATGGCTGAGTCTGGAGGCTGCCTCTCACAGCCTTGGTAGCTGTGGCTTTCTGGGGACATGCAGCCATGAGTTATTTCTGGGTTATCTGTTCAATCCATATAAGAACTTTCTACACTCTAAACCAAGTAGCAGAGGGTAGAGGAGGTTAGCTCTTCTAGTACAACTAAAATCTTGTTACTCCAAAGGCATGAGTTCTGTGTCATCTTGGCAGGTGGCTCAGATTAATTAGATTAGAGGGATCTATAAAACAAATAATTGATCTGTTTATTTGTTTACTTACTTGCTTTTACCTTGTCCTACAAGTTTTTTTTTTAAAGGGGGGGATGTTTATAGTACAAAAGTATAATATAGAAACTAAGAAGAAACTGAAATCACAGAAAAATATATGGTTACAAAATAAGATAAATGCTAGGGCAAGTATGGAAGCCATTCAGTCCATTCCAGGGGGGCCACTGATTTGGTTCTGAGCTTAGAAGATAATAAAGCAAAGGAGGAAACACTGTTTTTTATATAATCTTATGTCCACACATTTTTTTTTTTTTTAAAGTAGCTCAGGAGAAACTCTGATTTTCCTGTTGCTGAGCCCTTGGAGAGATTTGTCCCATGAATCCTCATAGAGGAGATGCTCTGTGTGGTGAAGTGACAAAATCCTCAGCAATTAATACAATGGTGAGGAGTCATTGCGTAGATAATGTCACATCATAGCGATGATGACAGTGAGTAGTTAAAAATTGCATTCCATTTTACAGCTTCAAAAACACATTCGTATATAGTCCAATCAGATCCACACAAACTTGTGACATGGACATAATAATTATTATTATCATTTTCCATTCTAAGATATGAAGGGTTATTAAATAACTTATTCAAGGAGTCATAACCAATAAATAGTAAAAAAAAAAAAAAAAAACAAAAAACTAGAACATATGTCATCAGACTCAGAATACCATGTTTTTATTATACCATAATATAAGAAAAAGATAGTTATAATGTATTATTAGGTTGAACCATATGGAAATTGCCTCAATTTAACCATTTTTGATCTACAAAAACATTTCTGTATAAAATACATGTATTAGGTTTGACCATATGAAATTATTGTTTTTGATTAAAAATGGTCAACCTGCTGATACAGTGTTCAGTGTGTGGAGACAGAGAGGGAGAAAGTGAGAATAGATGAATGAGAAGACCCAGGTGGGTGTTAATGCTTCTTACTAGATGATTCGTTTGGCAGGGATGGACCCTTCCCTTCTTTTGCTGCACTCCAGCAAGTGACAGTTTCCCACTGCCACAAGAAAAATAATAACACCCTAAACCTTTAAGTCACTCATTAAAACAAGATGGATACAGATAATAGGAAAAAGAGGAAGAGGCCCTGCCCAACCGAGATGGGCAATGTTGCACAGAGATCCCCCTCCTTTCTTCTACTATCTGGTGTGATCCTTTGCACCTTTATTTTCTGAGGAAAGGTCTGAAGGAGTGGCAGGCTGGGAAGGGGATTCCAAACAGTGCATTAATTACAATAAAATTCCCCTACTTCAAAAATACTGAATATTCAGTGGAGTTCATTACTATAGTATCTGACCTGTATTTCTAACCAGCTAAGTCTTAACTTCTCTGGGAAGAATAAAAAAGCCCAGAGGAAAGCATATTTCTTCAATTCAGTTGCTTGTGTCTGAAAACACAGTTCTATGATTTTTTCATTTTATTATTTAAAATAGTCTGATGTGGCTGGATCATGCCATGGAGTAATCACTTGCCAGAGCCATGAAAATGAAATAAAGTCAAGCCTGTCAGTCAAGTTTGACTTGCATTACAGCCAATGCAGAGTATCAGAAACCTGCATCTTTACTGCTTTTGCTCTCACACTACTTCAAAAATGTCCAGACAGGTGCTTTTTCAATTTTACATACAAACTTCACTTCCTGGCGGTAGCAGTGTGTGCCAAGTTCCAGCTCAGAGCAAGATTTTTATGGCTGAATTCTAACCCCCTGACAATAGGGGGTTATAATGAAATGCTGACAGACCCCTTAGCGCCAGCAAATGCAATGGCTTGATGCAAAGCGGGATATGTGCCTGTGAGTTCCAGCTGAGACTGTGCAAGCCAATCAATCCTCGTAAGAAGAAAAGTGGTTTTTCCTTAACTCCCCGTGTTCACATAGATTTCTGGCCTTGGCGTGCTTGCCTTTGCTTTGGCCTCCTTCCACAGAGATAGCTGGCCAGAGAAAGTCTCAGTTGGAAGTATGTGTGATCAGCTGTCCCAAAATGGTGCACTCTGGCGTCCCCAAAGATGACCTACCCAACAACCCGATAACATCCACAGGGACCTCTTCTCCCAAAGCAGAATAGCCACCAAGCAAGCCCGAAGTTTGGGAAGAAGATATACATACATACATGTAGGAATCCAACCTATCCTCAGGAAATCCTACTTCACTTACATAGACTGTCCTTGCCTTCCTCAATATTTTTATGTTTTCAAAAATAAATATTAAGACATTTTCTATTGTCAAGTATTAAAAGATTATTATAGAAAATTTAGAATATATGAAAATAATTTTAAAAAGACATCATACTCCTACCATAAAAAGCAACTTCTTTTAATATTATATATTTCTATTGTCTTTTTCTTCAAAAAAGAAAAAAAAATCCTACTACAATAGTAACATTCTCTTTATAGACAATTTGAAAAGTATGTGGTAAAAATATGAAAGGAAAAATGACACACTATTCCTATGCAGAGATAAGCATTATTAGCATTTAAAGTATAACCTTCCAGTCATGGATAGATAATTTTGAAAATTGCACTGTCTACTCTGATGCATGATTAATGAAATTTGGCCATAAAATCAATGAAAGAGAGGGTGGAGGAAAAGTGGCAAAATTACCAAAGTCACAGATATCTTGCTAGACTCTATAAAACCCTTCTGTGATACACACTTATGTCCTAAGACATGAAGAGCAGGTATTAGGAGTGATGTTTGCTTTTAAAACTTAACTATAATCAACAAGCTTCTCCTGGGAATTAGTGTTTTTTGTTTGTTTTTGTAACAGAGGGGTTAATAGACAACTTTGTTCACAGGCAGTAACGCCTTAAATCAAGGAAGAACAATAAATCATTCAGGAACACTACTATGCTGTTGCTAAGGATTCTATAGGGGGTGGTGGTAGTTCCGTGGTAGAATTCTCACCTTCCATGCGGCTGCCTGTCTGTCAGTGGAGGCTTACAGGTTGCTATGATGCTGAACAGATTTCACTGGAGCTTCCAGACTAAGACAGACTAGAAAGAAAGACCTGGCGATCTCCTTCTGAATATCAGCCTGCAAAAATTCTATGGATCGCAATGGTCTATCTGCAGCTGATCATGGGGATGGCACAGGACCGGGCAGCATTTCATTATGGGGCAACGTGACAACTTGACAGCAACTAACAACAACAAGAATTATATTATTTCTTACCAAAGAAATATAAACTTTCTATTTTTAAATTTTAATAGCTTTTCTTGGCTTCTTCTACTTCAAAAGTAATACATGTCCATTGTAGAGAATATTGAAAATATGGATAAATAAGAAAGATAAATTTAAGAACCCATAATTCCATCGATCAGAGACACCACCATTAAAATTTGGGATGTATATCAAAATATCACATCCTTCTAGTCTTTTGCTGTGTATGTTTAATAAAAGTGAGCTCTGGATGTACATGTTATTATGTAATCTGCTTTTTTCATTTGAGGAAGCATATCATTCGATGCCATTAAATATTTATTTCCAACATTAGCTTTAATGTTTGCATAGCATTCGTTCTATTGTATGGACTTAGTATAACTTACCTTGTTGCTGATCGTTTAAGTTATTCCCCAATTTTTTATTCTTATAAAAGAGCATAAAAACATCATTAGATCTATTCTTTTTTTTTTACATTCACGGTTATCTCCTTGGGATTAATTTTTAGAAATTAAATTACTGGGTCAAAGGATATGCACATTTTAAAATACTTTGATATGTAAGGCTCAAGCCCCTCCAGAGAGATTAATTCTCCCCTCAGAAAAATAGAAGTGTATATTTCCCTGACCTGATAATTTTTTCTTAATCTTGATCAATTTGGTAAGTGGAAAATAACATCTCATTTCTGTTTTAATTAGCATTTTATTACTAGTAAGTTTGAATGTTTCTATATAGGTCTCTTGGCTATTTTCATTTCTCCTTTTGTGACTTTCCTTTTCATGTCCTCTGCCCATTTTTCTACTGGTAGTTTTCTTTTTCTAGTTAATTTATAAGAACATATTAGCTGTTAAGGATATTAGCATTTTATATAAATAGACATTGCAAATATTTTTCCTAATTTATCATTTGTCTTTTTGTGTGTGTTACAGAAGTTTTTAGTTATGTTGTCAGTTCTGTCAAAGTTCTGTTCAGGCTTTGACATCAGATTTAGAAAGGTGTATATAAATTATATAACCTTTCTAATTTTCTACCAGCACTTGTATAATTTTGGTTTTACAATTAACTCTTTAATCTACTTAGATTTATTTTGGTGCTTAGCAGGAGAAAGTGATCTAAATTTATTTTAGTCTCTAAATGGTTAGTTTATTGTTCCCATGCATTTATTTCCCCACTAATTCAAAATGACGCCTTTATTACTTATTAATTCTTACATATACCCAGGTCTGTTTCTGGACTCGATTTTGTTCCAACGATCTGTCTGCTTATTTCTGTGCTGGTACACTAGTATAACACAGACTTTCCTGTTGTAAATTTTTGTAAGTTTAACTATCTGGTAAGATAAATGCCACCTCTTACTACTTAAAAATTTAACAACATTTTGTGGCTCTTGTGGTGTTTTTGTTTCTTTTTCTCATTGTCTGTTTGTTTACATATACACATAGGTATATTTAAAAATCTATTTGGAACTTTTATTATAGTTGCTTTAAATTCTAAATTAATTTAGAAATAATTTGACATCTTTACAAAATTTTTATAAAAACATTTTTAAATGGGCTCTTCCCATTCCAGGAGTGTATTATAGCTCCTTGCTTATTCACCCTGCAACAATGCTGTTAATGTTATCTCCTAAAGCTTGGGGTGATTCTTCTTCCACCGAGAAGCAGCCGTATTTGATTTAGCAAGCCCCACGTTAGGACGGAACCTATAAATATTTGTAAAAGTAAATCATGTACTGAATATAAATGGAAGTGAGTGAGTGTGTATGTGTGTGTGTGCACGCCTGCCTAATTAACAATATAAAACTCCTTGTCTAATGTGGTGTATGAGGGGAGGGGCTGATATTGCAGACACAGAAACCAAGGCACCAGTCTTGTGCCTGTGTGGATCATGTAGTGTGGCAGAGATTGAACTGGGGTCAGAATCATGGCCTCCTGGGTGTTAGCTTTTCTTTGGTCTCTAATTCCGTGCCTCAGAGAAAGGGGAGCGTGTATATGTATATTTTATTGTGTTTTAGGTGAGTTTACAGCGCAAATTAGTTTCTCATTCAAAAATTTATACACAAATTGTTTTTGTGACATTGGTTGCAATTCCCACAATGTGTCAACACTCTTCCCCTTTCTCTTTACACCCCGAGTTCCCCGTGTCCATTTGTCCATGCTTCCTGTCCCTTCCTGCCTTCTCATATTTGCTTTTCGGCAAGTGTTGCCCATTTGGTCTCGTATACTTGACTGAACTAAGAAGTACGTTACTCACGTGTGTTATTGTTTGTTTTATAGGCCTGTCTAATATTTGGCTGAAAGGTAGACTTCAGGAGTGGCTTCAGTTCTGAGTTAGCAAGGTGTCCAGGGGCCATAGTTTCGGGGGTTCCTAGAGCTGTGTCAGACCAGTAACTCTGGTCTTTTTTTGTGAATTTTAATTTTGTTCTACATTTTCTCCTACTCTGTATGGAACCCTCTTGTCTCAGTCATCTCGTGCTGCTCTAACAGAAATACCACAAGTGGATGGCTTTAACAAAGGGAAGTTTATTCTCTCACAGTCCAGTAGGCTACAAGTCCAAACTCAGGGCGTCAGCTCCAGGAAAAAGCTTTCTCACTCTGTCATCTCTGGAGGAAGGTCCTTGTGATGTATCAGACTTCCTTTGGTCTGGGAGCATCTCGGTGCAGGAACCTCAGGTCCAAAGGATGTGCTCTGCTCCCAGCACTGCTTTCTTGGTGGTATGAGGTTTCTATGTGTCTCTGCTCACTTCTCTCTTTTATATCTCAAAAGAGATTGAATTAAGACACTATCTTGTCAACCTCATCAGTATAACCTCATCACAGTGATAGAATTTACGACACCTAAGGAGATCACATATAATATCGTCATAGTGATAGAGATTATAACACATAAGGAAATCACATCAAATTACACAATCATACAACACTGGGAATCATGACCCAGCCAAGCTGACAGATATTTTTTGGGGACACAACTCAATCCATGACACCTCTGTTGTGATCCCTGTCAGAGCAGTAGGTGGTGGTAGCCAGGCACCATCTAGTTCTTCTGGGCTCAGGCTGGTGGAAGCTGTGGTTCATGTGGTCCATTTGTCCTTTGAACTAATATTTTCCTTGCGTCTTTGGTTTTCTTCATTCTCCCTTGCTCCAGAAATGATGGGACCAGTAGATGTATTTTAGATGGCAACTCATAAGCTTTTAAGACCCCCAGACACTACTCACCAAAGTAAGATGTAAAACATTATCTTTATGAACTGTGTTATGCCAATTGACCTACATGTCCCCCAAGACCATGATCCTCAGCCCTCAGCCCCAGCAACTCAGTCCCTCAAGTTGTTTGGATATATCTAGGAAGCTTCTATGATTTTGCCTTGGTCAGGTTGTGCTGACTTCCCTTGTATTGTGTGTTGTCTTTCCTTTCACCAAAGTTAACACTTATCTACTCTCTAGTTAATGATTTCTCCTCCTCACCCCTCCCCTCCTTTGTAACCATAGAAGATTGTTTTTTTCTGTGTGTAAAACTTTTTTTGGGTTTTAATAATAGTGGTCTCATACAATATTTGTCCTTTTCTGATTGACTTATTTCACTCACATAATGCCCTCTAGGTTCATCCATGTTGTTTCAAGTCTTCATTATTGTTCTTTATCATTTCATAGTATTCCATTGTATGTATGTACCATAATTTGTTTATCCATTCATCTGTTGATGAGTATTAAAATGTTTCCATCTTTTTGCTATAGTGAATAATGCTGCAATGAACATGGATATGCATATGTCTAGACTTGTGATGGCTCTTATTTCTCTAGCTGTGGAATTGCTGGATCATATGGTATTTCTATTTCTAGCTTTTTAAAGAGGCGCCGTATTGTTTTCCATAGTGGGTATACCATTTTATATTCCCACCAGCAGTGTATAAGAGTTCCAATCTCCCTATAATCTCTCCAACATTTGTTATTTTCTGTTTTGTTTTGGTTTTTATTAGCCCTAGTAATGTCAGGGTGAGATGGTATCTGATTGTAGTTTTGATTTACATTTTTCTAATGGCTAATGATCATGAGCATTTCCTCATGTGTCTATTAGCTGTCTGAATGTCTTCTTTGGTGAAGTGTCTGTTCATATCCTTCGACTATTTTTAAATTGGATTATTTGTCTTTTTTGTTATTGAGGTGTTGAAGTGTTCTATGGATTTGAGAGATTAGACCCTTGTCTGATATGTCATAGCCAAAAATATTTTCCCAGTCTGTAGGTTCTCTTTTCACTCTTTCGGTGAAGTCTTTTGATGAGCGTTGAGCTCCCAGTAATCTAGTTTATCTTCTGTTATTTGTGCATTGTTAGTTATGGTTTGTATTCTATTTACGCCATGTATTAGGGCCCCTATGGGTATACATATATATATATATATATATATATATATATATACATACGTATATTTTATTGATGCAAACCCAAGACTAGAAATAGAGGGTTTGCATGAAACTGTGAATGAGAACCACTCTTGATGCTTAACCCTATACTTTATCTTATAGTGAATTACCCTAATTTCTTATTTATTTACATTTTCAAGTGTTACATGTGATTCTTCCAGTATTCTATCCCCCTTTGCAATTTTTTCATTTGATTCGTGTTACTTGAAGAAAGACAGAGATGTTCTCCGATGCTTTCTTCGGAGTAACTTTTTAAATAAGGACTACCAAAAGGTTGGTGGTTTGAATCCACCAACCTTTCTCTGCAAAGAAAGATGTAGTAGTCTGCTTTGGTAAAGATTTGCAGCCTTGGAAACCTATGAGGCAGTTCTACTCTGTCCTATAGGGTTGCTATGAGTCAGAATCAACTTGATGAGTGTGGATTTGGGTAAGGAAAAGCAGTCTTTAGATAAAGCTCTTCTTTTGAAGCCTTTGGTTTGTATTTCAACTGTAGAAGCCATCATATTAGAGTTATGCTATATGATTGCTTTATACACTCAAGTAAGTGAACACAGCCCCATGTATATTTTTATAGGGAGGGGTGATATGGGAGTGGATCCTTACACAGGACATCTGAACACTTAACCTTCAATTCACTTTGTGCTTGGTCATTGGACCATAAATCACACTCAGTCCTCACTTTCATATTTTACTTTGTGGGATAGCTTGTCTTCTGAAGATACAAACCAGGAGTTAGCGCTCCTAGCCTTTATCATGGGCTTTATCGTTGTTGTCGTTAGTTGCCGCTAAGTCAATTCCAACTTGTCAGAGTGACCCCTTGTGTTACAGAGTAGACTGCTCCATAAAGTTTTCTTGGCTATAATTTTAACAGAAGCAAATTGCCAGGCCTTTTCTTCCATGGTACCACTGGATGGGTCATAATTGCCAGTCATTAGGTTAGCAGTCAAGTATAAACTGTTTGCACCCCCCAGGGACCTTGCGCTTTGCCGTTTGGCTCCAACAATTCTTTTGTCAAGTCATGTAACTTGGACGGTTCAGAATTCTGGGAATTACACTATAATGAGTCCTTAAAGCATGACCTTGTACTATAAGGTTCTGTACATAAGAATCTTACCCTTGTAAGCACTAGATTACCCCTTTCTTGAGCAAGCTGAACAGAGAAGATAAAACTATCTTCTTGTAGGATGTAACTTGGTGGAGTAGCTGACATTACAAGGTGGGGCACTATATTGTGTAAATTGCCTTTATTTTTCTTGGAAATTACAACACTTAACTTTTGGTTCTCTAAGTAATTTTAATGTTAGTATTTTAATATTTTAATTTTTTTTTCTAAACATTACATCAGAGGAATCTGACTTGCAGCTTTTATTTCCCAGGGGCTCTGAAAGTACACGGAAAGGGAGGTAATCTACTGAATGTTAATAAATTTTTACATTTAATGAGGAAGCGGCCCATGGAGATGGCAATCTCTGAGAAGATGTTAACCCGATAGATCAAAGCTCTGGAGCCTTGGCAGTTCCCAGGGAAGCACATGGTTACCAGACAGAACTTCTGTTTAGGGTCTTCCATTCTTGGGTAGGTTTAATGATTTGCAGGTGCCTTGGTCCCACTCACCTCCTCCTGTCCAGCTTCTCCTCGCAAATTAAGACCTATCAGTATATCGCCTCCTGTGTGATACCTTCCCTGACTCTACTAGGCAGAAGAAAACTCCGCCCTCTGTGTATGCTTAGCATTATGTGCCTTCCTCTCATAGAATAATTACAACATTATATTTTTACTTGTCTTTTTCCTCCACTGGACAGGGCAGGAACTGTGTCACATTCAACTCTTTAATCCCTGAAATTTGGTATAATTCCTGGAAATTAGTAATCTCTCAATAAATGTGTGCAGGATGTATGTATTGAAAGAAGCACTTAATTTCGACGACCCTCTTTCTGAAAGACACATTTGTGTATTTGCTTTCCAGTTATGTCATCAAGCCCCACTGTTGGATCTTCTAGCACGTCCTCCATCCTCCCATTTTCCTCTTCAGTTTTTCCTACTGTCAAACAGAAGAGTGCCTTTGCTCCTGTCATCAGGCCCCAAGGCTCCCCTTCACCAGCCTGCTCCAGTGGCAATGGAAATGGATTCAGAGGTAGGCAAAGGTACCATGTTGGGAGGGAGCAGATACATGAGCCATAGGACCAGCAAAGTAAGGGTAAAAATCCCACCATTTTATATCTCTAGCCATCTACCTGGAGTCCCTGCATGGTACAAATGGTTAACATGCTCAGCTGCTACCCAAAAGGTTAGCGGTTTGAGTCTATACAGGTACCTCAGAAGAAAGGCCTGGCCATCTACTTCCAAAAAATCAGCCATTGAAAACCCTATGGAGCACAGTTCTACTCTGACACACATGAGGTTGCCATGAGTCAGAATCAACTCCACTGCAACTGGTTTTAGCCATCTATCTACAGATACTTTGGTATTTTCATCATGGGACACCAACAGCTTATACAACAAAAATAGCCTTGTGTTCCATCTAAAAGCAAGATGGGGGAGAGGCAGGAAGCCAGAAAACTCCTCAACGTCATAGAATTAACTGGTAGATCTATACATACAGTCCAGGAGTTCCTGGACCCCCTAACCCTATTCTTTCTACAAGGCCATTCCACTTTTTTCCAGAGGGTGTCTGGATTACCATGTCTGATGGCATGCGTTGATTACTGCTTCCCTAATCTGCTTGCTATCTGCAATACATACACCTTCCGAAGGCAGGACAGGGTCCATCAGGAGCAATCAGCAAGTTCTGAGAATTTTGGTTACATGCTAGTGAAATTGATAGCAGGTGCCTGATCAAGGGGGGAGTGGTAGGAAAGAAAGAAAAAAGACCTACTGTTTTTAAGAACAAAAATTAATATCACCCGTCAAACCCACTTTTGAGCAATGTCCTACAATATAATATGACATGTCGTAACACAAATGTGATGGGTACATGAGAATCTAATCATCTCATTGTGGATGGGAGGCAGCTGATGGCAAAGAGCAAATTGGAAACTGCTGAGCACTATGGATCACTGATGACCCAGACTATTTTTAGGCTCTTCCACACGTCTTAACATGAAAACATTCACAACAGGAAGCAATGGATAAAACCAGAAAGGGCAGAGGTTTGGTTAACCCCTCATGGATCAAAGCCTCTGAGGTCTTCAGAGCTTGATGAGGAACCTCAGATGAGCTGTGCTCTCCCTGGGATGGCATCAACCTAGTGGCTTTATAGCAGCATATGGATTTTCTAATCCTTTTGGGAAACCTTAGCAGGTTCGTTCGCCAGCTGTGGCTGAGCAGAGCCCTGGGTGGTTCCTGTCCTATCCTACAATTTGAGAGGATGGCATCTCCTCAAAGTCAAGTGACTAGACAAGAAACTCTCAAAACCAGAACTGAAAACCCAGCACTCAGAGGAGCCAAGTCACTGGAATTCTTTTACTTCTAACTCAACAGAGCAGTCTGGGTCTACGTGCCACCCAATGTGTGGGTGGTTGGAAACATCTGTATATTTGATGGGACTTTTTTCTTTTTTTTCTTTTGGGTTTTCATTTAGATTTCTGATCCATAGAGAAACAGACTCAGCCTGTAGCTAAGTGTCTCCACCTGTCTTGTCTCTCGTCAAAGACCATGGTTTCCTTCCCACTGTTAGGCACTGGGCTCAGAACTTTTTCCATGAAGGCTTCATCTACAAGCTGGGAAATGAAATTAACTGCTTATTAGTTGCTGCATCTTCCCCTTCCCCACACCGCTTCAGTGATGATGGTTCCCCACCATAACTAGAACCCGGACTTGGACTCCAGAGCCTTTGCACTTACCCACAGCCCACCATCTCTCCCAGGACAATTACAGTGCAATTCTTCCCTTCACCCAGGGCCCATACCTACTTTCCACCTTTTTGATGAAATGTCAAAGGTAAAAAGGAACTGGAGTGCAATTAGTAGCCATCCTGCATGAAAATATATGGTTTTATTCATGCACCTTATACCAAATGGGGACTAAACTGGTCTCATTAGGAAAATGCAGAGTGAGAGGCACAAGAAAGCCCAAGGAGAACAGCAGACCTCCTACACATTGTCAGGGGAGAAAAACAGGAAGGATATGGCCCTTTCCTCATTCCTGGCAACATTTGCAAATATTTTCAGCTTTGCTTTAAGGGAACAAAAGTGTTACTTCACCTCCACCTGCCACCTCTCCTTCACTCCCCTCACATGTATACTGAGTTTGGGAAACTAGAGCTAATTGTCTCAGCTCTCCTCAGTCAGTATTGCCCCAGGAGCCTCACCCATGGGGCCTGGCTGTTGTGGGCCTGCACAGATGCCAGGACAAAGTATCCCACCGGCTCCCATGGACTCTGACCCTACCCTGCCTCTTGCTGCCTGGCCAGGGTGCTTTTGTGTCATCTCCATCAGGTTGTGTCAGTCCAAAGAATTGGAAGGTAGCCTTGTATGGTCTTGGTGAGGTTTCCTGGTGGTAGAAGCAGCAGCAGATATAGTCAGAAGACCTTCTGCAGTGTTCCTATGCAAACCTCTGGTCACCACCAGTGAGAATGTTTGGCTGAGAGAGGTGACTGTGCTGCACAGTCTTGATTGTGTCTGCAGGAGTGACAATTCAGTTGGTTACATACAGGCACAAACTCTAGGCTCTAACTTCATTACTATGGAATCACTGGGAAGCTCCAAACCTCTTTTGGATCCAGAATTTTCTCTAAATGATGGGGAATTACATTTCCTGATTATTTGAGCCTAAAAAAAAAAAAAAAAAGAAGAAGAAGAACAAGCCTAAAAAATTGCAAAGAACTATGAAGGTATAGAGTGATGTGTGGAGAAATAAAAGAGAATCCTGAAGAGAACCTTAAAGAGTATTAACCACTGGAAGATCACTAGACTTGAGCTCACCAGATGTGTGATGCAGTTCTAGCTGGGCTCCTCACAGGCCGTGTGAACTTGAGCAAGTCATTATCATCTCAGAGCCTTGATTTTAGTCTGTTAAATAGGAAAAATGACAGCTACTTCCAGAGGTTCTTGTAAATTAACTGTGGGAAGAACTAAGAAAGGTAAAGCATTAGTAATGTGAAATACTGCAAAATTTCATACAGCGTGGCAGAAAGGAGGCTGGGGTTGACAAAGGATATTTTCACAAGCTTTGTCTTCTGTGCTTAGGCCCCTGTTTTGGGCAGCTGGAACCAGGTGAACGGCAGCTCAATGCCTGACATTTTAGGTGCCCATAGTGGCAGAGAAGGAGAAAACCAAGCTGACATTTAGTGTGGTATCCACAGTCACTGGAGGAATTCAGGCATGTAGGGCTGTTAAGCAGGAAGCTTATCTCTTCAGAGATGGACAATCAAAGAGTGAAAATATGAGCTGAGATCCTTTGGTGATCACACTGATGGAGAGGCTCTTCTCTAGAATTATTGTAAGGTGAGATGGTCTTACTCATCTGCATGGGCATGTGCAGCAAAGCTCTCTAACTCATGCTAACAGTTATTGAGCACTACGTGTGAAACCACTGAGCAGAGTACTTGACATGAATTATCTCACTCAGGCCTCACATGTGACCCCAAGCAGAAGGTCATTCCATCATTACCATTTTCAGTTAAGTAGCTTGCCCAAAGCCACGATGACTTGAACCCAGATTGACTCCAGAGCCTGTGCACTTACCCACAGCCCACCACCCCTCCCAGGACAATAACAAGGCAGTTTCTCTCTTCACCCAGGGCCCATACCTACTTTCTACCTCGACTAAAGGGAGAGCATTGCTTTTCCATGAAATGCCAAAGGTAAACAGGAACTGAAGTGCAATTAGCAGCCCTCTCCCATGAAAATGCTTACTTTTTCTCCAAATAATTTCTGCTTTCTGTCTGTTGACTATGGTTTCTACAAGCAAAAAGTCAGGGTCACCATCTAGCAGAAATCCAGTCCACCCAGTGCTCGATGAGAGGGTAGGAAGAATAAAAATACGTGCAATCTGTTGTTCTTTCGGCATGTGGTGGATCTTGCTCTTTGAGCAGCTCTGCCCTTTCAATAAGCTCTTTATATAACTCTCTGAAGACACAGAAAAAGGAATGGCCTAAGGAGTTTTAAAAGGAGCTCTGGTGGTGCAAGGGTTAAGTGCTTGGCTGCTAACCGAAAGGTTGGTGGTTCGAACCCACCTAGGGACTCCTCCAGAGAAAGACCTGGTGATCTATTTCCATAAAGTTTGCAGCCTAGGAAACCCTATGGAGCGGTTCTACTCTGTTACGGGGTCACTATGAGTCAAAATTGATTCAGTGGTACCTAACAATAACAACTACAGCAAGGACTTTTAAATGTAACAGATAAGTTAAAGTAAAAAACGCCATACAGAATTCTACTGCCAGAGATTTAGACACACAGCATCCATTGTCCCACCTTGTACATGCCTCATTTAGCAGGCATTTACAGTGATGAGTGTCGATTGTCAAGATAATATTATACACTGTGTGCCAGATTCCTTTTCCAGTTCCCTCCAGGAAAAAAAAAAAACAAAACTCCTATACTCCGGGATAATTACCATGCTTGCTATATCTCCAAATCATCAGGGAGTGTCCAGAATTGAACCACCTTTATTGAAAAGTTACATCGATTCAATATATAGTAATACAGGCAAAAATAATTAAGGCTTTGCTAGCTGTGTAAGACCTTAATCCAGACCTCACAAACATTCAATAAAGGCTGTACGGGCAGAGAAATAGATGGCTGACAATTCTGCCCGAGAGGACTAGCTGGTGTGGGGAGAAGGGGCAGAGGGATGAGAGAGAGGCACAGGCTAGGGGGAATGGGGGGGATAGGGACCATTTGATTGTAACTAGCTCTCAGCAAAATGCTTCTATGACATTTGATAAACCTCTAGATGAGATGTAGACAATACAACTCAAAGTATCTAATTCTAGATATGGTCTGAACTTTTGATTCAAGGAAAATATTCTGTTAGTTTCCAAGAACATGAAAATTCTCTTAGTTCATCATCTGACAGCCATTCCAGAGAGGTGCGCTGCACTATGTGATTTTGCCCACGTTGTGCTGAGCCTGCTTTATTTCCAGTGTCAAGGGAAGCCTTGAATGTGATTCCACATTGCCACAGGAGGAATACAGGAAGGATACAGTCCTTTCCTCACTCCTCAAAACTCCTGCAAATATTTTCAGATTTCCTTTAAGATAAAAAAAAAAAAGTGTTACTTGGCCTCCACCTGCCACCCCTCCCCGTCACACTTACACTGAGTTAGGTAAATTAGAGCTGATTGTGTCAGATCTCCGCAGTCTGTAATGCCCAGGTCGTCTCCTTGTGGAGCAAGCATTGTCCACATCGTCTTGAATAGCCGAGGGGGCACTGGGCACTGCACCAGGATGGGGGATGAGGAGTAGGGATTGAGATGACTCCCAAATGAGGAACTGAATCAAATCTCCTATCCAGTGGATCAGCATTCATTAGTGAATGAACCCTACATATTAGCAGTGAGCACTAAAGGAAGATGAGTTAGTTAAAACAAATAGCTAATCAATTTTAGGCTAGACTGGACAGAATCCTAGGATGGATACCAAGTGTGATTTGTTATAAATGGTGCCTAGTAACCGAACAGGCTCAGAAGATGAAGTTTTCTTTCCCGTTCTAACTGATTTGGAACAATAAAATCTGGAAGGTGTTTTAGCCTAATTATAAAAAATATATCACACATAAATTACAATTTAGCTTACATCTATGATCACACTTATAACAACTTGTTAATATAAAACAAAACAAAACAAAACAACTCTTGATTTTCCAAGCAAAACTCTGCCAACAAGCTTGGTCTGGATTTCAGTGATTAAATAAGGATTCAGTGCCTCTAGTAGGCTACCTGCTGGACCAAACCTGGAGAAAATTGGTTTGAATGTCAGCTGAGGGCACCATCTCCCTGGATTGTATCAGTTGTCATTCGCATCCCCTGCCCCTCTCTCTGTGTTATCTGCTTTAATGCGAACCATCTTCAAGCCTTATTCCTGTGCCACTCTTTCCTTGCAGCCATGACCGGCCTTGTCGTGCCACCAATGTAAAGAAGAGGAAGAACTGCTTTCTTATAGCACAAAACTACTTATTCTGATGGACCGATACTGAGTAAAGCACTATGAACTCTTTGGGAGACTTGTGCCCCCAAATGAACATGATGGACAGATTTGGGTATGCAAGGAGCCTGCGTCTTATTTGGTCTCACCTTTCTCCCATAGCTGTGACGGTGGCTAAACAAACTGACCTCCTTGTGGACAAGGACAAAAGATGTCGTTGACATGGTCAGTGTGCTAAGAGCAGAAACGCCATTCTTTGTTATGAACATTACGAAAACCACCTTCCTATGTTTGTAAAATATTTAAGAAAAAAAAAATTGGCAAACAATTCATGCTTAATATTTTGGATACTATTTGTTTTTCTTTGTAGGGAAAAAAAGTTGAAAGTTTCTATTTTCTATGAAGCCTTTCAGATACCAATTTAGTTTATGCAGAAAAAACAATTTGAACAAAACAGGGTACCAGCATGGAAGACTTTCTTAAAACAAAACCTGAATTGAATGATGAAATGTTGTTGTGTGAGTTTGCTTATAGTTTAATCTCTTAAAAAACAAAAAACAAAAAAAGGGAAAAATTTTAAAATGTTTTACAATTATTTAAATAAATAAACGTGTAACTTATTGTAAGTAGAGGTAGAAATTAAGACCTTTTTTGGAAGAGAGGGGAATTTCTCTTCCTAATGTAAAATGAAAATGATGCAAACATGTAGTAACAAGTTAAAAAGGTGTGTGATTATTACTGCAGTTACTTACTAGACTCTTATCCCCCAACCTAAATTCCCTTCTTTTTCCATTATTTTATTGACCCATGGGCAAGAACTTAATCTAGACTCCTGCAGAGCAACCCAATACAGAAACAAAATCTCAACATGCACATATGCTAATACTCAAACCCATCAACTCATTCCCAGCTCCATCTGCTTTCTAAACAGTCTACATGGCTCTTTTGGTACTCACCCTTTGTGAATATATTTTTTAAAGTTTATATTAGCTTTCAACATTCTCCCCTAAGCAGTGCAGGAAATTCCCATGTTTTTCAGTGTGTCCCAGGCCTTTAGCATCCCAGGGAAAGAAGTGTCTCCACTTAAAGAAGAGCCAAAGCCACATGACATCGTTAACCATGGGGCCCCTTTGGAATTCTTCCTTGCCAGAGCTACCCACTCCCTCCGTTTTGGTTGCCTGTTTCAGCACAGAGGTGTAAACCTGACAGAGCTGTAGAAACAGGGTTTGAAAAAGATGGCTTCTGTTTTTTTTTTTTTTTTTTTTTTCGGATTCTTAAGGGTCAATCTTCCTTGTGGCGTAGTGGTTAAGAGTTCAGCTGCTAACCAAAAGGTGGGCAGTTCGAATCCACCAGGCGCTCCTTGGAAACCCTATGGGGCAATTCTACTATGTCCTACAGGGTCGCTATGAGTCAGAATCCTCTAGACACTAGAGGGCAGTGGGTTTGGTTTTTTTTGGGTTAAGGGTCAAGTCATTTTCTCTCTTTGTAAATTTCACCTTTCTTGGCATTAAACTCTCTTGGGAAAAAAAGTATCCAATTAACAACTTGTTTTCAAGAAAGAATGGGGTGGGGTGTGAAGACAGGAAGAAGAATGTTAAAAGCTCTAAGTCACTCTCCTAATGGTCAAAGAAATGGAAATCCAGTTTCTTGTCAGATCCCGAGATTAGGGGAATCTGTTCTAAACAGCGTAGGTATCCAGCCCTCTGATGCTACTCCCTGTAGTTCTGTGACTAGCGTTTAGTGAGGAAAACCTTGCAGTAGCTGCTAACAGGGGCTAATTCTTCCAGAGGTGTACTCAAAAGCCTGTGTGATCCTGGAGATGTACTCAGACTGATTTGGATCGCCAATAAGGATAGTGTATTTTCCCAGGCCAGGGTTCTCCTTATTGACTCATTGGCACCACGGTATAGACTCCATGGACTTCAGTTTGGGGTTCCAACATTAGAACTTGACGTAGCTCTTACAGAAAACATTTTTAGTGATTCTGAGCCAATGTTAGATGACTTCATAAATTCTGCATCCCTTTCCTCTTCCTACTTGATACATCCCCACACCTACCTAACCCCCAACTGGCTTGTTTGCCTTTAATCCATTCTGGAATTACCCAATGTGACCCAAATATTATTTCTATGCACATGAGAATCCAAGGTTTTGGAAACCTGGCATGCTTATGACTACTGCTGACAATCCCTCACAGTCAGGGTTTAAAGCGCCAAAATACACGGAAACACGAGAGAAAGTTCCCCAGTGAAAAATCTTATGGGAGGGGAATAGCGTGTGGAATACAAACATTACCATCCAAAAACGAAGGCAGAACAAAATTAAGCATGTTTAGACCTGGATTTGAGCCAATCCAACATAAGGAAATGTTTTTTTAAGTAGCATTGCTTTTAGAATCTGTGAATTTTGCTCTTGCATGAAGATGAGTGCAGTACTGTCTTCAGAATGATTGTAGAATTTGTTGGTAGCTTTACACCGAAAAATGTGTGTAACTAAATACCAGACATCCTTGACCGTTCAGCTAGAACCTTGGCAGCAACAGATCTATTTAATTGTACAAATGTGTGTAAGGATTATTTTTAGTGTAATAATAAATTAAAAACAAAGTTACTCTGTCCTCTTTAGTTATTACTGTTGAATCATCCCAGTCCCAGGTTATTTTTTGTGCCACTTGGAATATGAGTATTTCTATAGGTAACTACAAATTCTATCCTATCTTTGTAAGAGGAGCTGTGTAAGATTTTTCATTTAAAGGGATGACTTACTTCATTCTTTATCTCATTTTTTTGTTATAGCATCATAATTCTTCCCAGTTTTTCTTTGCACATTTCAATATGCATGGTTTAAAAACCATTATCCTCTCTACCTTTTGTACAGTAAAGTCTCATTTTCAAACTGTATAGTTTCATTTTATCGTTCTTGCTTTGTCAGTTATATACGGTATAAAGTTGCTATGCACAGAGCTTTTTGTAAAGACAGCTTTTTTTGTTTACTGTTTTTAATGGTCTTACTTATGAAAGAATATCTTGTTTGTAAAATGAATATGTCTACTTCAGTTTTAAACTTTAAATTATCCTAACAAAAAATAAAATTTTTGTACTGTAAAAATGATTAGCACTTTGGCAGCTTTGTTTGTTTTAATTGGAAGAAATTTAGTTTGGGATTTGTTTTTCTTAACTTCGGGCACTTTTCTCATAACTGCTGGTCCCTGAACTTTGATTGGGGAAATTTTACTACAGTTTTTGCTTACATGGAAAGTGTACTAAGGTACTCACTTGGAGGAAAGAGTACGTTAAGATTTTAGGTCATTTTTTCCATATGTATTTATCTTTATAACCATCTGGTCAAATTCACTCATAAAAAATATTGGACTTTGGAGGTATGGACTTCTTGAAGTAGGTGGGCAGTCTGATTAGATTTGAAACTGCTTGCTGAACACTCTGTCTTGATACCAGACACTAGGTGAAAAGTTGAAGGATGGGGACACAAAGACTTGGTGCCTATTCTTAGGTCATGGGAAGGGATACAGGACATATGCCCATGGAAAGAAACAATACATTGAAGATAGATTGTACAAGAAGATGGAAGGACTGTAGAAGTTCTGAGAAGGTGGAGATCACAAAAGGTTGGAGTGGACTGAGAATAGGTAGGAATTTTGTAGGATGGTGGCAAGCACTCCAGATGGGAAGGACAACATGAACAAAGACATGTAAAGGGAAATTCACTGCGCACATTTAGGGGAACTTGACCCTAAAAGTGATTCTCAAGCTTAATATTCACAAATATATTCATAACTGGATTTTCTCATTTTTCTCTCTGAGGATACAGGTATCTTCAATCCACATAAATTGTTGCCTTCTTTACATAAGTCGGTGAGATGCTATTTCTAAACACTAAACTGAGAAAGCCACTCTATTTTAGCTTTCTTTAATGAAGACTAGCCACCATTGATAACTGTGGAGAGTCTGTGTCCAGAGGCTGGGAAAGCAGCTGTGCCTATTTTCCAAAGGGGCTGCTTCAGTTATGAAATGCTCTTCCCCTAGATCTTACATGACTTGTGCTTTCTCGTCCCTCAGACTTTGGTTTAAATATCATACACTCAGGGAAGCCTTTCCTGACCCCTGACTATACAAATTCCTTATTTATTCTCTTTAATTGAACTCAGTGCCTTTGTCATAATTTACATTCGTTTGTTTTCTTGTTGGTTGTCTGCTCCACACTAGACTGAAGGCTCCATAAGGACAGGGACCAGATCTGTCACAACACGGTACATGGAGTGCTGAGCTCAGAGCCTGGGGTGCTCAACAAATGCTTGTCAAATGAGCAGACTAAATTCTCATCCCCAGAGGCAGATCTACATAGTCATGTGGAAGAGGAAGCCTATCTGTCACAAATTACAGGAAATAGCATCACTTTGAGAATCTACTCCTTAGGGACTATCTTGTCAGTCAACTAATCAAAAAAAGACTATATATATGGTATGTCTATAATGTAATAGGGCTGGTTGTTTAACAAACATAGGAAACTCAAGTGGCGGGGTGGAGTGAGAAAGAAGAGACTTCTTCTGGCTGGTAGCTTCTTGGGAAGTTTGCTTGCCCCTGGACCCTGAACCTTATCCCATGTGGATTCTTGTGACACTCAGATACAATTCCAGAACCAAAACCTGGGCCTTTAAGGGGAATGTACATTTCATTCACGTTCTAGGTGACACTTAACTTGCTAATCACACACTTGAGTCTCAAAAAGCTTACGGCATATTCCTCAAAGTGGACTAAGTTCAAAGTGGCCATCACTCATCAGAGAGTGATAAGATTTGAAGCTTTAAGAGTTAGGAAGAGGGAGGAGCCAACATGGCGCTATAGAGAAGCATCATGCCATCCCTCCACAGAAAAGACCTAAAAAACTCAAACAGAGACAAACGTCAATCCTGGAACCCTAAGCATCAAATGAACAGATAAAGAACTCAGCCAAGCACTGAATGGAATAAAACTGACAGAGAACTGAGAGCGAGGAGAGGTACCAGTGGAGGTCCCCTATCAGCTAACGCAGCATGGATCTGCCATCTTGGACTCCTGTTAGAGACTGGTGGGCAGAGAGTGTGAGAAAGCAGCTTCACAGAGATCCCAGCAGGAGACGAAACAACCGGTAACCAGTGATATACACTTTCCCAACACCCATCCTTCTCCCCCTCACTTGGCCTCTGCTGCTTCCTAGCTGGCTGCGGTCACTCAGCCAGCTGGGAAGTATAGAGTCCATGACACTTAGATTCGCCTGCCCACATCAAAGAGTGGCCAACAGGTAGTTCGGGAAAGAAGCTTCATGGGGCTCCCAGCGGGAGACAGAGCACCCAGTAACCAGCAATATACGTTTCCCCATTCCCCACCCTTCTTCTCTCCTCTTGGCCTCCACTGTTTCCCACCGGGAACAGTCTCTTGGGTGGGAGGCACCAGCTCTGGCTCTTTGCTGCTTGGATTCACCCTGCCCACAGTAGCTGGCTCTCTCAGTGCCATTTCTTTGTTGCTGGTGTTGCTTTTCTCTGCTTCTTTTGCTTTCTTCCCTGTCTCTCACCTCATCCCCCTCCTTTCTCTTGAACACATGGCTCAAGGTGCCATCATTGCTTCTTCTTGAAAGGCTGTGAAGCACTGCTTGGCTGGGGAACTGCTTCCCCAGTCCTCGCCGCCACACTGGTAGGATCTCAGCGAGCTTTTTTTTTTTTTAATTTTGTTTTGTTCTGTTCTGTTTTCTTTTTCTTTTCATGGCTTTGGAGCCTCTTCTAGCTGGGCTGTACTGCGCAGCTTGGGAACCCCTTCCTCGGTCTGTGTAGCCGCGCCAGTGGGATCCCTCGGAGCATTTCTTCTTTTTTTTTAATCCTTTTTGTTTTTCTTCATTTCTCAGTTGGTTGTCTCTCTATACATACCTTCTTTTCCTGTCTCCAGAATACCTAGCGCTGTGTGACATCTCTGCCCCTTCTAGTCAGATGGTGGTGCACAGCCAGGGAGCCACTTCCCCAGTCTTTTATTTATTTATTTATTTCTCTTTTTATTTCTCTCCATTTCTCAGTTTCTCATCTCTTGACTCCAATGGCAAGCTCCCTTAGCACTCTTTTTGTTTGTTTTATTTGTCTCCTATTTCTCTCTCCTCTCTATCTTCTTTCCCATACCCATCTAACCTCCACACATCACAACCTCTCCCCTCCTTCCTGCCTACCTGCACCATGCACTTAACATTAAACCCCAAGCAGCATAAGCATGACTTACCAGAACCTGCCCTGCACAGACTCCCAGCCGGCCCTGTTGGCCATAGTACGTGCCACAAACAACCCATCCCAGCCCCTTCCTTTCAGCTGGACTTGCCCTGCTACACCATAGATGAGCGACTGACCCTGCCCATTGGACAAGGAGGTGAAAATTATCGTGCCCACAGATAAGCAAACAACATAAAAAGCACAGCCCGCCTGCTCAGACATAACCAAATAAAACAAAAAAGTAGGATGAAACAAATGTACAATCCATAAACAAAGAAAATAACTACTGAATGTCCTGAAGATAGCAGACAATATAAAAACATAAAAAACTGGACAGGAGGGTTCCAGTAGGCATCCAAAATAAAACATCAGATGACTTTCTAGTAGAAGAAAAGGCACTAGAACTACCTGATAGGGAATTCAAATCTCTCATATTCAGAGCTATCTAAGAGTTGTAGCAAAAAGCAGACAAAAATGAGGAAAAAATAGAAAAATTCATGGAAAAGGCAGACAAATTTGTGAAAAATATAGACCAAAAAATGGACGAATTCAGGGAAATAATACAGGAACAAAATGCTAAAATAAATTCATAACTAGAAATCATACAAAACCAAGAATTAGAAATCCAAAAGATAAACAACAAGATTTCAGAAATGGACAGTGTCATAGAAGGGCTGAGGAGCAGTTTGAAACAATGGAAGAAAGGATCAGCAAAATTGAAGACAAACAGTTGGCTACAACTTTGTTTGAGGAAAAATCAGAAAAAAGAATAAAGAAAAATGAAGAAAACCTGAGAATTATGTGGGATACAATCAAAAGGAAAAATTTTCGAGTGATCAGAGTTGCAGAACAGGGGGAGAAAATTGGAAACACAGAGAGGATCGTTGAAGAATTGCTGACAGATAACGTCACTGATGTCATGAAAGATGAAAAGCTGACCATCCAAGAAGCTCAATGAACCCCATATAGGATAGACCCCAAAAGAAAATCACAAAGGCATATCATAATCACACTCCCTAAAACAAAAGACAAAGAAAAAATCCTGAGAGCAGCTCTAGAAAAACAAAAAGTCACATACAGAGGAGAAACAGTAAGACTAAGCTTGGATTATTTGGCAGAAACCAAGCAGGCAAGAAGGCAGCAAAAGTCATATACAAAACCTTGAAAGACAAATTGCTAACCAAGAATAGTATACCCTGCAAAACTCTCATTCAGGTATGATGGTGAAATTTGGAAATTTCAAGAAAAATAGAAATTAAGAGAATATGTAGAAACCCAAACCAAAGTTACAAGAATTATTAAAGGGTGTCTTTTTGTCTGAGAACAAACAACATCAGACCATAGCCTGAATCTAGAATGCAAGATCATACCAGCCAGATATCAACCTAGGAAATGAACTCTCAAGGACTATCCAGAACCAAAAGAATTACAACAGGAAACCAGAGAGGTTAATCTGTAAATGGCAATGACATCAGGACAATAAAAGAGGGAATAAATAGTGTAGGTATAGAACTTTCTAACGGACAGGAAGGCAAGGTGATAACAAGTAATAGTAGACGGGTTCAAACCTAGGAAGATAAGTGTAAATTTCAAGGTAACCACAAAGAAAGTTAACAAACCTACTTATCAGAATAAAGAAGAAAAACATAAAGTCTCAGTAAAAACAAAATCTACAAAAACAAAAGAAATGAAAAAAAAATCCACAAACAAAAGGAATTCAGCACAAAAGCCTAGGAGGAACAAAGAAAACGTTAACACTACAAAAAAAGGTACTACAAAATGACAGCAATAAACTCACACCTATCAACAATTACACTGAATGTAAATGGCCTAAATGCACCCATAAAGAGACAGACAGTAAAAGAATGGATAAAAAAAAAAAAAGTATCCATTGTCTTAGTCATCTAGTGCTGCTATAACAGAAATACCACAAGTGGACGGCCTAAACAAAAAGAAATTTATTTCTTCATGGTAAAGTAGGCTAAAAGTCCAAATTCAGGGTGTCAGCTCTTGGGAAAGGGTTTTTCTCTCCGCTGGCCTTCTCATCAATTTTCCCCCAGACTAGGAGCTTCTCCGTGCAGGGACCCCATGTACAAAGGATGCGCTCTGCTCCCGGCACTGCTTTCTTGGTGGTATGAGGTCCTCTGTCTCTCTGCTCACTTCTCTCTTTTATATCTCAAGAGATTGCCTCAAGACACAATCCAATCTTGTAGATTGAGTCCTGTCTTACTAACACAACTGCCACACATCCTCCCTCATTAACATCATAGAGGCAGGAATTACAACATATAGGAAAATCAGACAATACTGGGAATTATGGCCCAGCCAAATTGAAACACACATTTTTGGGGGGACATAATTCAATCCATGACATCCATCAATATGCTGTCTACAAGAGACACACCTTAGAAACAAAAATGTAAAATTATTAAAAATCAAAGGATGGAAAAAAATATATCAAGCAAACAACTACCAAAAAAGAGTAGGAATGGTAATAGTAATCTCAGATAAAACAGACTTTAAAACAAAATTCACCATAAGAGACAAAGAAAGGCACTATATCATGATTAAAAGGATGATCCATCATGAAGACATAAGCATAATAAACATCTATACACCAATGACAGGGCTCCAAAATACACAAAACAAACTTAACAACAATGAAAAGAGAAATTGACAGTTCCACAATAATAGTAGGGGACTTCAACACACCACTCTTGGTAAAGGACAGAAAAACTAGAAAGAAACTCAACAAAGATACAGAAGATCTAAAGGCCACAATCAGCCAACTTGACCTTGTAGACATATATAGAAAATTCCACCCTACAGCTGCGAAGTATAAATTCTTTTCCAATGCACATGGAACGTTCTCCAGAATAGACCACATCTTGGGCAACAGAGCAACCCTTAACAAGATCCAAAACACTGAAATAATACAAAGAATCTTCTCTGATCACATCACATCAAAGCAGAAATTAATAACAAGAAGATCAAGGAAAAAATAATCAATTACATGGAAAATGAATAACACCCTACTCAAAAACCACTGGGTAATAGAAGAAATCAGAGATAGAATCAAAAAATTCCTAGAATCAAATGAAAATGAAAACACATCATACCAAAACTTTTGGGACACAGCAAATGCAGTCCTCAGAGGGCAATATATAGTAATAGATGCACACATCAAAAAAGAAGAAAGGGACAAAATCAAAACATTAGCTACACAACTTGAGCAAATAGAGAAGAGCAAAAGAAGCCTACAGCCATGAGAGAAGGGAAATAATAAACATCAAAGCAGAAATAAATGAAATAGAGAATAGAAAAACAATAGAAAGAATCAACAAATCCAAAAGCTTGTTCTTTGAAAGGATCAACAAAATTGTCAAACCACTGGCCAAACTGACAAAAGAAAAACAGGAGAGGACACAAATAACCCAAATAGGAAATGAAATGGGGGACATTACAACAGACCCAACTGAAATAAAAAGTATCATGACAGGGTATTATGAAAAACTATACACCAACAAATTTGCAAACCTAGAGGAAATGGCTAAATTTATAGAAACACACTACCTACCCAAACTAGCACGAAATGATGCTGAGAATCTGAACAGACCCATAACAAGAGAAGAGATTGAAAAGTCAATTAAAAAAAAAAAAGAAAAAACTCACAACAAAAAAAAGCCCTGGCCCCAATGGTGTCCCTGGACAATTCTACCAAATATTCAGAGAAGAGCTTATACCAGTACTACTCAAAATATTTCAGAACACAGAAAAGGAAGTGTTACTTCGGAATTCATTCTACGAAGCCAGCATAACCCTGATACCAAAACCAGGCAAAGATGCCACAAAAAAAGAAAATTACAGATCAGTATCTCTCATGAATATAAATGCAAAAATTCTCAACAAAATTCTAGCCAATAAAATTCAGTATCATATCAAAAAAACAATACACCACGAACAAGTAGGATTCATACCAGGCATGCAAGGATGGTTCAACATTAGAAAATCAATTAACATAATAAACCACATAAAATAAAAGGAAAGAAAAGAATCACATGATCATCTCAAAAGGCATTTGAGAAAGTCCAACACCCATTCCTGATAAGAACTGTCAGTAAAATAGGTATAGAAAAGAAATTTCTCAACATAATAAAGGGCATCTATGCAAAACCAACAACCAACATCATTCTTAATGGAGAGAGGCTGAAAATATTCCCCTTGAGAACAGGAACAAGACAAGGATGCCCTTTATCACCACTCCTATTTAACATTGTGCTGGAAGTCCTAGCTAGAGCAATAAGGCAAGAAAAAGAAATAAAGGGCACCCAAATTGGTAATGAAGAAGTTAAACTGTCCCTGTTTACAAATGATATGATATTATACACAGAAAACTCTAAAGACTCCATGAGAAGACTACTGGAACTAATAGAAACATTTAGCAGAGTAGCAGGATACAAGATAAACATACAAAAATCTGTTGGATTCCTATACACCAATAAAGAGAATGATGAAAAGGAAATCAGGAAAACAACACTATTTATAATAGCCCCTAAAAAAAATAAAATGCTTAGGAATAAATCTAAACAGGGATGTAAAAGACCTATGCAAAGAAAACTACAAAACACTACTGCAAGAAACGAAAAGAGATCTATGTAAATGTAAAAATACACCATGCTCATGGATAGGTAGACTCAACATTGTGAAAATGGTAATTCTACCTAAAGCAATTTATAAATACAATGCAATCACGATCCTAATACCAACAAAATTCTTGAAAGGAATGGAAAAACTAATCATTAACTTTATATGGAAAGGGAAGAAGCCTCAGATAAGTAAAGCACTATTGAAAAAGAAGAATAAAGCAGGGGGACTCTCACTATCTGACCTCAGAACCTACTATACAGCTACAGTAGTCAAAACAGCCTGGTACTGGTACAACGACAGATACATTGATCAATTGAACAGAATTGAGAACCCAGATGTAAATCCATCCACCTATGGTCACCTGATCTTCAACAAGGGCCTATATTCCATCAGATGGGGAAAAGACAGTCTTTCTAACAATGGTGCTGGCAAAACTGGATGTCCATCTGCAAAAAAATGAAACAGGACCCATACCTCACACTATACACAAAAACTAATTCAAAATGGATCAAAGACCTAAATATAAAGCCAAAAACTATAAAGTTCATAGAAGAAAGATAGGATCAATGCTAGAGGCCCTAATGCACAGAATTAACAGGATACAAACCATAACCAACAACACACAAACTCTAGAAGATAAACTAGGTAAGTGGGATCTTCTAAAAATTAAACACTTATGCTCATCAAAAGACTTCACCAAAAGAGTAGAAAGAGAACCTACAGACTGGGAAAAATTTTTTGGCTATTACCGATCTGACAAATGTCTAATCTCTAAAATCTACAGAAAAATCCAGCACCTCTACAACAAAAAGACAAATAATCCAATTAAAAAATGGACATATGAGGAAATGCTCGTGATCACTAGCCATTAGAGAAATGCAAATCGAAACCACAGTGAGATACCATCTCACCCCAACATTACTGGCATGAGTCAAAAAAACAGAAAATAACAAATTGAGAGGCTGCAGGGAGATTGGAACTCTTATGCACTGCTGGTGGGAATGCAAAATGATACAACCATTCTGGAAAACGATATGGAATTTCCTTAGAAAGCTAGAAATAGAAATACCGTATGATCCAGAAATCTCTTTCCTAGGAGTATATCCTAGAGAAATAAAAGCTGTCACACGAATAGACATATGCACACCAATGTTCATTGCAACATCGTTCACAATAGCAAAAAGATGGAAACAACCTAGATGCCCATCAACAGATGAATGGATAAACAAACTATGGTACATACATACAGTGGAATACTATGCAATGATAAAGAACAATGATGAATCTTCAAAGCATCTCACAACATGGGTGAATCTGGAGGACATTATGCTGAGTGAAATAAGTCAATCACAAAAGGATAAAGATCGTACGAGATCATTACAAATATCATATGAGACCATTACTGTAAAAATTCATGAAAATGTTTACACACGAAAAGAAACAATCTTTGATGGTTATGAGGGGGAGAGGAGAAGGGATGGAAAAACACTAAATAAGACAAAAGATAAGTGGTGACCTCGGTGAAGGGTAAGCCAGTTCACAATTCTGGGGAAGCCAGCACAACTTGTATAAGGCAAGGTTATGGAAGCTCCATAGACACATCCAAGCTCCCTGAGGTACAGAATTGCTGGGTTGAGGACTGTGGGGCCATGGTCTCTGGAACATCTAGCTCAATTGGCATAACATAGTTTATCAAAGAAAATGTTTTATGTTCTACTTTGGTGAGTAGAGTCTAGAGTCTTAAAAGTCTGTGAGCACCCATCTAAGATACTCCACTCGTCTCACCCCTTCGGGAGCAAGTGAGAATGAAGAAAACTAAAGATACAAGGGAAAGATTAGTCCAAAGGACTAATGGACCACAACTACCACGGCCTCCACCAGACTGAGTACAGTACAACAAGATGGTGCCTGGCTACTACCACTGATTGCTCTGACAGGTATCACAGTAGAGGGTCCAGGACAGAGCTGGAGATAAATGTAGAACAAAACTCTAACTCAGAAAAATAAGACCAGCTTTACTGGCCTGACAGAGGCTGTAGAATCTGAGTGTATGGCCCCTGGACACCCTTTTAGCTCAGTAATGAAGTCACTCTTGAGGTTCACCCTTCATCAAAAGATTAGACAGGTCCATAAAACAAAATGAGACTAAAGGGGCACATCAGCCCAGAAGCAAGGACTAGAGGGCAGGAGGGGACAGGAAAGCTGGTAATAGGGAACCCAAGGTCAAGAAGGGAGAGTGTTGACATGTCGTGGGGTTGGTAACCAATGTCACAAAACAATATATGTACTAACTGTTTAATGAGAAGCTAGTTTGTTCTGTAAACCATCATCTAAAGTACAATTATAAAAATAAATAAAAGGAGTTAGGCAGAGACTAGATCCTAAACGACCTTGTTCACCAAGCCAAAGAGTTTAGACTCTATAGTGCAGGACTATACTATAGGTAATGGAAAACTTTTAAAGGAACTTATGTCAAGGAGTGATATGATCAACTTTATTTTTAGAAAATTACAACGATTATAGTGTGGATCATGGCAACGCCATGTATGCAGAGTGGAACTGTTCCACAGGGTTTTCAAGGCTATGATCTTTTGCAAGCAGATCTCCAGGCCTGTGGGTGAATTTGAATCCCCAACTTTCTGGCTAGTAGTGGAGCACTTAACTATTTGCACCACCCAGGGACTTACATGGGGTCACCATGAGTTGGAATCGACTAGACGGCAACTAACAACAACATAGTATGGATTATGGATTAGAGAGAGTGGATACTAGAGGCAAGGAGACCATTGTCTGGACAAAAAGACAGCTGATAGCACCAGTGTTCTCGACCATTGCTGATGACTAAAATCCATTCAGAATGGTGAGTGTATATGCTAGTTGTTAAGTGTTTAAAAATTACTTCTGCAATTAGGAGACTATTGTAATGGTCCAGACAAGAATGATTCATACCTGAACTAAGGTCATGACAATAGAGATGGAGTCTAGAGGAAAAATATGAAAGAGATATTTACAGTTTGCCAAGACCTATTGACTGATTAGATATGGGAATGAGAGAGATGGGGAAACTATCATAACTGCCAGTTTTCTAGTTAGATAACCGGATTTTGTGATGTTATTAACTGAAGTAGGGAATATGCAGAAGAGTCTGTTGAGGAGAATGGAAAGAGCTACTGATATCAGTTTGGGGCACAACTGCTACAGTTTGTCTTTTCCCTTCTTGATTAGCTGAAGATCATCTTTCAAGAATTTTTTCAAGAAGGACTCAGGAGAATTATACTCCTTGGTTGATGTATGTAAAAAAAAAAAATGCTGCTGCTGGATTTGTATTTGAATAGTTGGTTGGGTGGGTATAAAATTTCTGGGGTTACACTTTGTTTCTTTAGGACTTCACTGAAATATTTTTGCTATCTTCTAGTGTTGAAAGTTTCTGGGAGATGTCTAAAGCCATATCTCTTTTTCTCACTCCTCTTTTTTTACCCTGTTATAAGTAAGGCAATCCTATAATTTGTTCTCTAATTAGGCCTGAAAAACAGATGTAAACTGGAACTATGCCATGGTCACCTTACTTATAAATGACTTGATCTTTTTATCTGCCTGCCCAAAGGAGGCTTTGTATCTAAAGTCTAGTAACTATACTAGGATGTGTCTTGGTATTGATTGTTCTGGGTCTTTTTTTTCCCTGGGATGCAATGTTCCCTTTCAATGTGTAGATTCAAGCCTTTTTTTATTTCTAGAAATTTTCTTGAATTTTAACATTAAAATGTATTTTCTGTTTCTTCAATTTGACTCTTCTTGTTAGGGACACCAGTTATGCCTATGTTGGGCCTCTAGTCTCCATTTGTGTTTATCAAATTTTCTCTAACTACTCTTAACTCTTAGTACACTTGTGTGCCTTCTTTTCTCCCTCTTGTCCTCCTTTCTGTTCCTTCTAGTGTGGTCTTACTTCTTCAAATAGTTTTGTTTTTCTCTTGCACTTCTTTCATAAGCTGTGTCAAGTGATGTCCCATTTCTTTCTATTGCATTGCTTATTTTCCTTGGGCTATTGAATCTCAGCTTTGAGTAACTGTTTTATAATGAATTTTTTTGCTTTATTATTATTTTTATGGAAACAAGCTTGATCAGATTACCATCTTCTCCATGACAACTTTTTTTCTGGTTAAGTGTTCTTTATCATTTGTTTTCCTTTTCTTTTTTTCCTCATGGTATATATATATATATATATATATATGTGTGTGTGTGTGTATATGTGTGTGTGTGTGTGTGTATGTGTGTGTGTGTATATAGTATTTTGATACCTTTTTGATAATATTTGTTTTTGATTAAGGTGAGTTTTTCTTGGATCAGTTATTTGTCAGAAGTTTGAGAAGGGAGGGTCCAAGGCCATGTACTGGGTTAGCAGTAATTATTGTATCAGAGTTGTGTGCATATGTATATGAGAGAGAGACTTTTAGTTTTCATCTATTGAGCAAAAAATCAGTATTTGTGCAATTGCTCACCACTAATTTCAATACAGACTACTCTTCCTCACCACCTGACTACTTCTTACAAACATGGTGTGTTTGGGTAATTCCTTAATTCAGCTCTGCTTACTGTGCTTCATCTCTCTGCCAAATGGGGTACAGAGATATGCCTATAATCAGACTATATGCTCTTTTCAAGTGTTTCAAACAAGAGATTGTTGGTTTTGACCCTCAGGGTAGTCGCATTGTGACTGTGTATTACGTTAGCAGCTGAAGTACCCTTTTTCAGTCTTTACATATCCCTGTTTGATTTTCACTGCCGTTGCCACTCCTTCTTCATAATTGCAATTTTGGGTAACCTATTTTCCTAGTTTCATCAAAGATGAAAATCACTCCTCTCTTTCTCATTTCCTCTTTTTCTTTTGAGAGATTTTGATAGGCAATTATTGTAAAAGGTCTTATAATAGCATTTTAACCTGATGTCTTCATACTCTCTACGTTAAAACCAGTTGCCATCGAGTTATTTCTGACTAATGGCACCCCATGTGTGTCAGGGTATTCAATGGCTGATATTTTTAAAGTAGATTACCAGGTCTTTCTTCCAAGGCACCTCTGGGTGGACTACAACCTACAACCTCTCGGTTAGCAGCCAAATGCGTTAATCATTTGCACCACTCTGGGACTACACTCTCTATATTGCACTATGCTAATTCAAGGAAAAGGGAGAGCTATATAGTGCTATGAACTCCTTCATTCTACCACCATCTATCAATTTATCTTTGACTTGGTAGATTACAATTGATAACACACTGGATGGCCCAGTTCAAAGGCTACATTTTTCACTTTCCACACTGGATTCTGCCAAATACAAATAATATGATATAGATAATTCCCCAAACAACAAATAAAAGTGACGTCCAGCTAGAATTTGTTTCAATGAATAATACACAAATAGGGACCACTGCCTGACCTTTGGAAATGTGTTAAAATGGCACAGAAACCATCACATCACTGGTAGTATTGAAGGGGTTGTTTTTCGTTATTCCCCTAAAGCTGATCCCATTTTGAACAGGAAAACTCTATTTTCCATAAGTCGTATGCACAGAAGATAGTATGGTAAAATGGAAATAACTAGGATTCAGAGATATGAGTTCAAATTCAACTTTGACCATCCTTAGCTATATAATCTTCAATAAACCACTGCATTAAACCTTAGTCTTCTCAAATGCAAAACAAGAATGATATATGTATAGTTGTTATTAGGATTAAATTTAAAAAAAATATGTAACTCTTCATCTGGGGATTGGACAGCCCCATAAAACAAAACAGGACTAATGAGGCACAGAAGTCCAGGGACAAGGACTAGAAGGCAGAAGGGGACAGGAAAGCTGGTTATAGGGAACCCAAGGTTGAGTAAGGACAGTGTTGACATGTAGTGGGGTTGTTAACCAGTGTCTTAGGGTAAAGTGTATTAACTGTTTAATGAGAAACTATTTTGTTCTGTAAACCTTCATCTAAAGTGAGAATAGCAGCACAACTGGAAGAACCTAATCAATATCACTGAATTGTGCATGTAGAAATTTTTGAAATGGTGTCTCTTTGGCTATGTATATTTTCACCAAAAAAGTCTAGAAGGGAGAGTGTTGGCATATTGTGGGATTGTTAATCAATGTCATAAATCAATATGTGTACTGACTGTTTAATGAGAAACTATTTGTTCTGTAAACCTTCACCTAAAGTGCAATAAAAAAACTTCAAAAAAAAAAAAGTAACTCAGAGAACGTACGCTCCATGAGGACTGAGTTGATTTTTTTGTTCGTTCATTTATTTGTTTGATCTGTTTACATCACTGGAGTCCCTGCGTAGTGCAAACAGTTTAACTCACTCGGTTGCTAACTGAAAGGCTGGAGGTCCAAGTCCACTTAGAGATGCTACAGAAGAAAGACCTGGCAATCTACATCTGAAAAATCAGCCATTGAAAATCCTATGGAGCACAGTTCTACTCTGACACGTATGAGATAGCCATGAGTCAGAGTTGACTCGACAGCAACTGGGTATTTTGTGGATAAGAGAGTGAACAGCAGTAGAGCCATTATGTGGCCATAGACACCCTTTGATCTGACAGTAAAAATTAGGATAGAAACACAGGCCCTAGGCCCAGGAAAGTTCTCCAGTACTCAGTGTACTTGGAAGTGAGTGGTGTACCCAGAAGAAGCCACAGTCCTAGTTCTTTGTAACAGATAATAAAAAAGAATGAAAGAAGTGTCCTAACCACCAGTCTATGTGTTTTCCATTAAAAGTTAACAAAAATTTTTATTATAGACCAGAACATCTGGGTGTCATGGCTATGACTTTTGAAGACAAAGCAATCGTTGTTTTTAATTCCAGATTTTCACAAGTTCAAGAGTTTGAACCCATAAAAAATTGCTTTTAAAACAGGGATGATATCAGAATGACTTCTAAATTCAAATCCAAATATTTATCATTTCTGAACTAAGCAAGAACAGAATAGTTGCATAGAACCTTAAGTGCCCCTAAGACTGGAACTACATAAATTTGAAATATGGTCAGTAAATATTAATAATACTTCTTATCGTTGACAATAATAATGATGATGACTAATACAGTGAAGATGCTAAACTTCCATTCTGTGCACTGTGGAGTAGCAGAAAGAGTGCGAGCATTGGAAGCCAGCCGACCTGAGTTCAAACCCAACTTCTGCCCCTCACCATAACTGTATGACCATCAGTAAATTAACTTTCTGAGCTGCAATGTCTCCATCTGTAAAGTGCTGATAAGGAGACCTTTATGCAAAGATTCTTGTCCTGCCAAGATTGTTGTGAGGTTTAAATACAATAATGATATGAAAGTGACAGACATATTAAGTGTTCAGCCCTATACATTTTTGTTTACTTCCCCTTAGCGTTGGAGAAAATGAACACATGTTTATCTGGAAACCCACACATCATTCTTTCCTTACAACTCCTCCCTCGCAGGACTAAAGAGAGGATTATTAATTAGTCAGTGTTTATGAAACACTTAGAAGATGAAAGTGTTGGGTGTGGAACAGCACCATCTACATCACAATACAGGAGTTGGCTGCTTCTTCAAGTGGATCTATTTACAGTGTAAAGGAGTCCTAATAGATGTGTTTCTGTCATTCTAAAATCAATGATGGAGTCTTTGGGAAAAGGATATGTCTGCCTACCATGCTACAAGACGTCCTCTGTAGTGGGCAGGCATTTCTGGAGATGTGATAATATGAATAATCCTATCATAGCCATGGCAATGAGAAGCCAAGGAAGAGATATCAAAAGTTTATCTAATTGAAACCTGCAAATAACCCTAAATTTCCTTTAGCAACAACTATTACTAGAAAGAAGTGTATCTGACCCATTTTGTTTTCACATTGTCTCCTTGGGCAGATCTTGGAATGAAGAACAGAAAAAGAAAATCGATTCCACATTGATAAAAAGCAGTATTCCTCAAGTTAGGTTCACAGATCCCTGGCGGAGAAGTGGGATGTCCTGGAGGAGATGGGAGTTGTAGATCTACAGCACTGAATCGCCTCCTCTGCTTCTGGTCACGTGGGAAGATTGCATTTCCCCATGTAGTTTCAGCAAAACGGCATCATCCGTCGCTGTAAATTAATGTTAATATTGAATTTATTGATCTATAGCTTTGCTTGTAGTTTTACCTTGCGAATTGTTTTTAAAACAAGCATATATAAATGCATAAGGAATTTAATCTTAAATTTTAGTTCTGTGAAAATCAGTTTAATATAATTATAATATAGTAAATAATTTCAGAAACACTGTAGGCTTTTAAGTATTTTTTCTTAATTCATATGTTACTCAAATTTGAGAAGAACTGGACTATGGGAATGAGAAAGGGGAGGAAAAGGCTTACTAATCTACAAACTGAGTCATCATTTCTTAAATAATCAAGACTTGGCTAAATGTTAATTTCTATGTTCTGTAGTCCAGCATCAGTAAGAGAAATCTCCATGTATTGTTCCAGTATTTCATTTTGCCTCTGAATTATGTTCATATCCATAAATCCCAGCCAAAGGCCTATTGAATAACTGTCCCTAAATGTAACATTTTCCTAGTTACGTTTTCCTTTCCTTGATCACATGAAATGCAGAAATATGCTTGTAATTATTAGCAGAACCACCTGGTAACTGCACTGTATCATCTCAATAACATGACTCACTGAGTGTATAGTTTGGTAAAACTCAGAATCATCTTTGATGCTATTCAAGAAAAATTAGTGACTACAATGACCTCACGTAGCACAGGCTCATCTATAACCAAGGTGATCATATTTTGTAAGCCAACAATCAGAACTCATGACTTGACCAGGATAAATATATCTGAAACTGCAGTTGTCCTGGAAAATCCAGAACATAGAGAGTTCTGTGGCATAAACCATAAAAATCACCTACTAAGTGATACTCCAGTGCCTTCACTTATTTTTAAGAATTTAAAACAAGCACTTGCCTCCATTATCCTTTTATCTGTACAGGCAGGCTGAGGCCCAAGAATTTATTACTTTCCTCTATTCCCTGAGTGTGCAAGAGGTGAGTACAAAAATCAAACCAGCTCTTCTGGGAAACTCACCCTTGGCTTTGCAGGGAAGCCAGCAAGAAATCTCTTCCTGTTTAAGCCTTTTTAAAAACCGGCACTTTCTCCAGGCTTAGCAGGGTTGGCATGTTAATGGTAGAGTAGGTGGTGTGCCCAGAAGCTTGGAGAAATGCTCATGTGTCAGACTAAAAAAACCCTTTTTCTATGTTAAATCATATTTTACTGGCCCAAGGCCCCACGTTTATGAGCCTATGCTAATTTGCACGGCTCTCTTCCATACCAGTTGCCATTTTCTTTCCTTTTTTAATAGTTTGAATTTTTTTTTTTTAAAGTAGGAATATCAGAGAGTGGAAGAAGAGATAAAACAAAGAGAGAATATGGTATGTATTTGCTTAAAACAAGGAAAAGCAGAAGGATTTCTTAGCATGGCATGGAACTGAGTACCATGCTGAAGAAAAGCTCAGTTAAGTAAATTCTCAGAGGCCTTAGGCACAGGAAGGAGAAGTCAAAGAGAAATATGGAGTAGCCCCAAGATTCTATCCTGTAGGACTTATTTTGATGGGGGGAGGTAAAGGGAGCTGTTCCTTTGTGAGAACACAGGAGACATGATTGATGACATCAACTCCTGGGAAACGACAGCGAACCTGGAGCCTCACCATGACATTCATCAGAGTGGCAGAGGAGAAGGAGCCTGTGGCAGAGGCAGCAGCTGGAGAAGGCAGAGAAGGCGCAAAGGAGAGACAGTGCCTTAGCCAGAAGAATCCAGGTCCCTCATATAAGCACCATGTTGCTTCCTGCCTTGTAGAAGACTACGCTGGCAAGTGAAAGAACAGAGGGAATAAATCAGGGAAGGATGCTTTTCCTAACATGTTCTAACCTAGTTTTCTAAAACTCAAGGACTTCAACAATGGTTAGCATAGAAAACCGCATAAATACTCTACTGTCGTTTTGTGGTGTTCTTCCTCAAGGAAGGGTCCCCGGATGGCACAGTTTGTGCTCGACTACTAACCTAGAGGTTGGCAGTTGGAACCCACCCAGCAGTGCCTCAGAAGAAAGGCCTGGCAAACTGCTTTCATTAAGTTTACAACCTAGGAAACCCTGAGGAGCAGTTCTACTCTATAACACATGGGGCCACCATGAGTTGGAATCAGACTTGACGGGAATGGGTTTGTTTTTCTCAAGAAATGGTGGTACTGCCAGGTGAACCTGTCTGTTGATTCCTACTCTCCAGCCAAGTTCCCTGTATTTAGGACCATCACAGGTATTTCTTCACTCAGGCAAGATTAGTTTTTATTATTGTTAGGCGTGGTCGAGTCAGTTCTGACTCATAGCGACCTGATGTCCAACAGAATAAAACACTGCCTGGTCCTGAACCATCCTCACAACCGTTGCTATGTTTGAGCCCATTGTTGCAGCCTGTGTTGCAGACTGTGTCAATCTATCTTGTCGAGAACCTTCCTCTTTTTCACTGGCCCTTTACCTTACCAAACATGATGTCCCTCTTCAGGGACTGGCCCCTCCTGTTAACATATCCAAAGTAAGTGAGATGAAGTCTCGCCATTCTTGCTTCTAAGCAGTATTCTGGCTGTACTTCTTCCAAGACAGATTTGTTCATTCTTCTGGCAGTCAATGTTATATTCAGTATTCTTCGCCAACACCATAATTCAAAGGCATCAATTTTTCTTCAGTCTTCCTTATACATTATCCAGCTTTCCCATGCATATGAGGCGATTGAAAATACCATAGCTTGGGTCAGGCGCACCTTAGTCCTCAAAGTGACATCTTCACTTTTCAACACTTTAAATGGGTTGTTTGCAGCAGATTTTCCCAAAAAACTATGTCATTTGATTTCTTGACTGGTGTTGGGTGTTGATTGTGGATCCAAGTAAAATGAAATCCTTGACAACTTCAACCTTTTTTCCATTTATCATTATGTTACTTTTTGTTCCAGTTGTGAGGATTTTTGTTTTTCTTTAAGTTGAGGTGAAATCCATAGTGAAGGCTGTAGTCTTTGATCTTCATTAGTAAGCGCTTCAAGTCCTCTTAGCTTTCAGCAAGCAACATTGTGTCATCTGCATATCACAGGTTGTTAATGAGTCTTCCACCAATCCTGATGCCACGTTCTTCACATAGTCCAGCTTCTCAGATTATTTGCTCAGCATACAGACTGAATAGGTATGGTGAAAAGATACAACCCTGATGCGCACTTTTTCTGACTTGAACCACACAGTATCCCCTTGTTCTGTTTGAATGACTGCCTCTTGATCCATGTACAGGTCCACAGGAGCAGAATTAAGTGTTCTGGAATTCCCATTCTTCGCAATGTTATCCATAATTTGTTATGATCCTTTGCATAGTCAATAAAACACAGGTAAACATCTTTCTGGTATTCTCTGCTTTCAGCCAGGATCCATCTGACATCAGCAATGATATCTCTTTCCACGTCCTCTTCTGAATCTGCTTGAATCTCTGGCAGTTCCCTGTCGATGGACTGCTGCAACTATTTTTGAATTATCTTCAGCAAAATTTTACTTGCTTGTGATATTAATGATTTTGTTAGATAATTTCCATTCTGTTGGATCCTCTTTCTTTGGAATAAGCACAGATATGGATCTCGTCCAGTTGATTGGCCAGGTAGCTGTCTTCCTAATTTCTTGGCACAGATGAGTGAGTGCTTCCGGCACTGCATCCGTTTGTTGAAATATCTCAATTGGTATTCTGTCAATTTCTGGAGCCATGTTTTTCGCCAATACCTTCAGTGAAGTTCGGAGTCCTCCTTCAGTACCACTGGTTCTTGATCATAAGCTACCTCCTGAAATGGTTGAACATTGACCAATTCTTTTTGGTACAGTGACTCTTGTATTCCTTCCATCTTCTTTTGATGCTTCCTGTGTCATTCCATATTTTCCCTATAGAATTCTTCAATATTACAACTCAAGACTTGAATTTTTTCTTCGGTTCTGTAAATTTGAGAAATGCCCAGTGTGTTCTTCCCTTTTGGTTTTCTAACTCCAGCTCTTTGCACATGTCATTATAATGCTTTACTCTGTCTTCTCAAGCTACCCTTTGAAATCTTCTGTTCAGCTCTTTGACTTCATAATTTTTTCCTTTCGCTTTAGCTACTCTATGTTCAAGAGCAAGTTTCAGAGTCTCTTCTGACATCCAGTTTGGTCTTTCCTGTGTTTTTAATGAACTTTTGCTTTCTTCATGTATGATGTCCTTGATGTCATTCCACAGCCCGTGTGATCTTCAGTCGTTAGTGTCCAATGCATCAAATTTATTTTTGAGATGTTCTCCAAATTCAGGTGGAATATACTCAAGGTTATATTTTGGTTTTCATGGACTTGTTTTAATTTTCTTCAGCTTTAACTTGAACTTGCATATGAGCAATTGATGGTCTGTTCCGCAGTCGGTCCTTGGCTTTGTTCTAACTGATGATATTGAGCTTTTCCATTGTCTCTTTCCCCAGATGTAGTCAATTTGATTCCTGTTTTTCCGTATGGTAAGGTCCACATATAGTCACCATTTATATTGTTGAAAAAAAGTATTTGCAATGAATAAGTCGTTTGTCTTACAAAATTCTATCATGCGATCTCTGACATTTCCATCATCTAGGCTGTATTTTCCAACTACAGAACCTTCTTCTTTGTTTCCACCTTTCATATTCCAATCATCAGTAATTACCAATACATCTTGATTGCATGTTTGATCAATTTCAGGCTACAGAAGTTGGGAAAAATCTTCAATTTCTTCATCTTTGGCATTAGTGATTAGTAGGTACATTTGAACAATAGTTGTATTAACTGGTCTTCCTTGCAGGTGTATAGACATTAGCCTGTCACTGACAGTGTTGTACTTCAGCATAGATCTTGAAGGGTCTGACAATGTATGTGACAGAATTCCTGTTAAATTTGTCATTCCTGGCATAGTAGACCATATGATTTTCCTATTCAAAATGGCCAATACCAGTTTATTTCAGGTCACTAATGCCTAGGATATGGATCTTTATATGTTCCATTTCATTTTTGATGACTTCAAATTTTCCTAGATTCATACTTCATACATTCCATGTTCTGATTATTAACGGATGTTTGCAGCTGTTTCTTCTCATTTTGAGTCATGCCACATCAGCAAATGAAGGTCTGGAAAGCTTTACTCCATTCATGTCATTAAGGTCAACTCTACTTTTGAGACCTAGTGGTGCAGTGATTAAGAATTTGGCTGCTAACCAAAAGGTCAGCAGTTCAAATCCGCCAGCCCCTCCTTGGAAACACTATGGGGCAGTTCTACTCTGTCCTATAGTGTCGCTATGAGTCGGAATTGACTCAACGGCAGTGGGTTTGGTTTTTTGGTTTTCTGCTTTGAGGAGGCAGCTCTTCCCCATTCATATTTTGAGTGCCTTCCAAACTGAGGAGCTCATCTTCTGGAACTATATCAGACAATATTCTGTTGCTATTCAGAAGGTTTTCACTGGCCAATTTTTTCAGAAGTAGACTGCCAGGTCCTTCTTCCTAGCATGCAAGGTTTAGGCCTGTGCATATAGTTCTGTATGAGGACCTCTAGAGAACATAGTGATGATAATCTCTAAAGCAGGCAGGTGAGCTGCAATGGAAGAACTTAGAATAACTATTTTCAAGTCTTAGTTTTTCTAATGACTGATTGTGTCAGCTGTTAGCCTTTCTGCAAAATGGGCACACTACTACTTACCTCAAGGGTCATAATAAGAATCAAACGAGATGATTCCTGTCAAAATGCCTAGCTCAGAGCAGAACTCCACATACAGTAGTAGAATTAAGTGCACTTGAGACTCTGAGTCGAAGACTGGAAAGTGTATCTTGTCTGTGAATCAAGGAACCGGCTCCTGTTTGAAAGTGATATATTTGCAAATTCTAGTATATTGCTAAGAAATAAATACCAGTTGGCAAGTATGGGAAAGCTTTGCTAAAATTTGTTAGATCAGAACATCAGAGGAATTATACTAGAGGGGTTCTGGTCCCTTTTTCTTGGATCCTAACACATGACATAGAAAGATAAATCCAAGTGAAAAAAATGTCTGTCTTAGTTTCTTAGTGCTGCTATAACAGAAGTACCACAAGTGGGTGGCCTTAACAAGTTTAGTTTCTCTCAGATTAGGAGGCTAAAAGCCTGAATTCAAGGCACTGGCTCTAGGGGAACTCTTTCTCTGTCTGTCAGCTCTGGGGAAAGTCCTTATCTCTATTCAGCTTTTGTTTCTGAGTTCCTTGGTGATCTTCAAGTGGCATGTATCTTCTCCTCTGTTTGTGCTTCCTTTTCTGAGCCTAATCTGCTCTTTTTATATCTCAAAGGTGATTGGTTTAAGACACACCCTATACCGATTATGGTCTCATTAACGTAACTAAGAAACCAATATTCCCAGATGGGATTATAACAACAGCTATAGGGGTTTAGGATTTACAACACATATTTGGGAGACACAGTTCAATCCACAACAATGTTTATGACCTTGAGGGGGTAGAAAAGTTCTAAAATTACATTGAGATGATGGTGGCACAACTTTAGTAAATAAAACTAAAATCTTTGCATTGTATACTTATAACAAGTGAATTTTATGGAATGTAAATTGTATCTCAATAAATTGTTTTAAAAAAAACCTACACACTGTATGATTCCATTTACATAAAACTCAAGAAACTGCAAACTAATGTATAATGACAGAAAGCAGATCAGTGGTTGCTGGGGATGAGTGGAAGATTACAAAGGGGCCTGGGGAAATTTTGAGGGTGCTAGATATATTCACTCTCTTGATTGTGATGATGCTTTCATGGATGTTTACATATGTTAAAACTCATCAAGGTTTTCATAAATAGAATACTATAAATATAAATGTATTTATATACTATGAATATGACATATAATAAACTGTTATACTTCAATAAATTGGTTTTTAAAAAAGAGACATAGAAAGATAAATCTAAGGGGCCTAAAACTTAGAGCAGACAGAGTCTATGTTGCCTATTCTGTTCCCCCATCATCCTGCTTCCCACCTTGGTGTCCTCAGGTCATCAGGAGCATGAGGGGATGAAAAGGAACACTCCTCCCTCATAGGAGGTAGCCCAGGCCATCCTCGGAGACTCTGGAGGAATACCATTCTTGTTCTCTTTCAGGCAAAGATGTCAAAAAGAATCTGTTCTCTGGACACAAAGCAAGCTCACGCAACATTAGAGAGAAGACAGGAAAGGTAGTCCAACTCCAGCCTTCTGCAACCAGAAAGAATGTTGACAGAGACAGTGTCATGGTGTCCTTGCTTTGGGTATCAGGGAATCAGTTTTTATCTTGCAACTTTTCTCTCACTATAGCACAAGCAGAATACAAAGACAGAGCTTCCAGGGCCAAGAGAGAGAGAAAACTACAGGATCAAGGAGACAGAAAGAGTCATTTCCCTCTCACCAGGAGACAGTAAGCACTGCCTGTTTTGCAGAGTGTATGGGGGCCAGCAAAGCTTCTGTAACAATTCAGACTGTAAAGCTTTGGGTCAGACAGAACTTTGAGCTAGTACTTTGGCCAAGACTGAGAAAGAGCACCCAGGTATGTCTCAGGGAGGAGTCCCTGGGTGGTGCAAATGGTTAAGTGCTCGAAAGGTTGGCAGTTCAAACACAACCAGAGGCTCCTTGGAAGACAAGCCTGGCAATCTGCTTCCTAAAGGTCACAGCCTTAAAAATCCTATGGAGTATAGCCATGAGTGGGAATCAACTTGACAGAAACCGCTTTTATGTCCCAGGGTAGACAAGGAGGACAACACGAGACACACAGACAAGGAACAGTAGAACATGGCCACTCAGGAAAAGAAACGTGGTCAGGCTCCGCACAGAGACCACCTGTTACCTACTCTTGGCTAAGAGTTTTAGTGAAGGGGAATAAGGACTTAATATCAGAAGCTGCTGCTCACTATTTATAGCTTGTTGACAATGAGTCTGTTCAGCCATGTGAGTTCAGCCATTTTCAGCTACACCTTTCTTGTTCCTGTGATGTTTGGAGTTTAAAACCACACAAGAAGTTGTTGTAGACATTACTGAAATATTCCAGACAAGATTCTGGTGCACAGAGTAAGCACATGAGGTAGACTCAGCAAGGTACAGTCTGCTGCTGTTTGGGTGGCGCCAGTCACATGGGCACTTCTTCCACCGAAGAGGGCAAGCCGGCTCAAGCAACTCCCAGAATTCACAAACCTTTGGCTCACTTGAGCCCTCAGTCCATCTGGGGAGCGGGGGAGGGGAGGGGTGGGGGTGGGGTGATTTAAACTCCTGGCAGCAGAGGGTTGAGTGTGTAAAAGAGACAGCACTGGAAGCATGGAACACAGAACCCTGGGTCAGGTAGGGCATAGAGGCAGCAAACCACATAATTCACAGTCAAAAGATGGAGATTCTTATTTAAGTTACTTTGCTCAGTAGCAGTTTGACCATGGCAAAATTGCTTGGCTTTTCTGAGCACATTTGATCATCTGTAAAATGGAGTCTCTTGGTGGTACAAACAGTTAATGTGCTTGGAGGCTCACCGAAAGGTTGGAGGTTTAAGTCCACTCAGAGGCACCTAGAATGAAAGGCCTGGCAATCTACTTCTGAAAAATCAGCCACTGAAAACCCTATGGAGCACAGTTTACTCTGACACACAGGTGGTCGCCATGAGCGAGAATTGCCTCCATGGCAACTAGTATTTTGTTTTTTAAAGGGGACCAAACAACTGCTTTATAGGGTTGGTGTAAGGATTAAATGAGATAAGATGATTGTATACTTGAAAGTGACTATAAGCTGCAAGGCCAGTACAAATATGCCGAGAACACACAGATGGACAGATACTTATCATTGCACTGAGGACCTCACTTCCTGCAGAGAAGGCAGGTTTATAAAGGCACAGCTACAGATGACTCTGAGATGGGAGAGGCGTGTGCCACATGCCACAGCGGCTGAGGGGCCGGCCCCTCTGAGGAAACCAGGAAAAGTTCAGAGAGGCGATCCTATGCGCACTGCTGCCTTTTTTGAGAGCCATACTCCTATTTCGTTTAAACTCATAAAAAGCAGTCAAATGAGGATATTTTTCATATTTTACTTTGAGGGGAAAAAAAAAGGACAAGGAGCCAGTCTCTAATCCTCCTTCCAAGCTCATAAACAGCCATGGCTCCACATTTTACAGATGACTTGACTGAGGCTGAGGCAGGTTAGGGAGCTCGCCAGAAGTCTAACAGCCAGGCAGGGGGCAGTGCCAGAATCTAACCCTGCCTCTAATTCCCCTCATTTCCCTTTTGAATTTTAAAATAACATAACCAAGATGTTGTTGTTTTTTTTTAAATTTTATTTAAAATCTTTTAAGATAAGATTATTGCTTTCCTGTGCTGTAGTCAAGCTGGGCCTTGGAAATGAAGAAAGAATTGGGAGAACTTGGAAGGGGTTGGGAAGGGCATGGCCAAAATGAACAAAAGCATGGGAGATAAAAAAGAAGTTTCCCTAACAGGAAAAAATAATTTCTTCACTTGATGTTGAGTCCAGTGAGGCCAGAAACTTTATCTTATAACTTCTCTTAGTGGCCTCCTCCTAACCCCCTCAACATCCCATCTGGGGGCTCTGGTATATTCTGGTTGATACTGATCATTATAGTCTGAAAAAGGAAAGGCCAAGGGGATGGAATTAATTGTAGCCTCCAAGAATTGTGTGTAAATGAATCAGAAGAGAGTGGTGATTACAAGAGGGTATATACCCCATAAGGCATTGGTGGTTCAGTGATAGAATTCTCACCTTCCACATGAAAGACCCGGGTTCAATTCCTGGCCAATCAACTTCATGTGCAACCACCACCCATCTGTCAGTGAAGGCTTGTGTGTTGCTATGATGGTGAACAGGTTTCAGCGGAGCTTCCAAACTAAGACAGACTAGGAAGAAAGACCTGACGATCTACTTCTGAAAATCAGCCAACGAAAACCCTAGGGATCACAACGGTCGCATTCATGACCGATCATGCGGATGGCGAAGGACTGGGCAGCATTTTGTTCCATTGTGCATGGGGTCACCATGAGTCAAGGCCAACTCCATGACAGCTAACAACAACAACATACACCCCATAATGTCAGAACAGGAAATCTTCTTTTTTAAAAAAAGGAAACTTTTAGAATGTTTTTTGAAAATAATTATCTATCTATTTCTTTCTGAAATGGGTGTGAGACACTCGAGCACATCACCAAGGATGCACAGCCTCCTTCTTTGGAGACCTCAGAAAACATGCCTACGTACCATAGTTCTGAATGAGTAGGTTGCAGTCCCATTGTCCTGGAGACATCCTCTGAATATAACTTACAGTCTGAAAACCCAGTGATGCCTGTGACTTTGCCAATATCACAAGGCTAATTCCAACATGACTTCACAGGCTAAAATGACTTCTTCAACTATGGCAAGTCTTGAGAGCACCCAGAGGATTCCAGAGACGTGGCTAAGCCACCCGTAAGACCAGGAAGAGATTTTCCAATATCACCCGAGGCTTTGTGGGAGAGTGAATGTCGAGCCTGTAATAGATGCTTTCTGACCCTCCTCACACTGTGTCTGGCTCTCCTAAGTATTGGACCTATTATGCTTTTAAAAATAGCCCTGAAGTAATTTGTGTGCTGAACTGGCTACAAGATAAAAAACCCACCTGAATAAATTCTACTTGTTCCTATCAGCCAGGGACCAAGAACTGCAGCAGCAGTTTCCTCAGAGCTAATTTTCAGCATTAGGGTTTAACAGAACCTAAATTCCATCCTAATAAACGGTGAAACAGCAGCCACTCTTTCAGCCACTTATTTGGGCAACCAGGGAATTGGCAGATGCATTAAAAATTTCCATTGGTGACAACACACAGCTGTTGAGGTGCAAAGATCTGAGACTCTAATCAGACCAGGTTATATAAGTAGCACTGTCTCATTATCTCTGCTCGGAGGACAGGGTTCACTGGGCAGCTGGGGCTGCATGAGGGTGTTGACAGAATAGCTAATGGGAAGTTGACACGCAAAGATATCAACTTAGAAAGGAAGTGGGTAACCCTATGCCCCCTTCCAACCTGAGGAACGATACAGAGTGGGAGCAGTTCCCCGCCCACAAGTCTTCTTACAAAAGGCAATATCAATAACAAATGTTACTTCTTCTCTCTATTTATGAAAGTAGTGAGAGAACAAGGACATTCAGGGCCTTCTGTTGGCATCCATCGCAAGTTTCTCCCAGGAACTTCACATTTTTCACAGACAGCGTTATTGACTGTCTCCACATACTGCAGAAAGTTGTGATGTCAATAAAGTGAGAAGTGCTAAGAGTGGAAATTATCTTGCTCCTGGCCCTAGTGCTCCAGCAGGACCAGGTTTCTGGGCAGTCCAGAAAAGTACCCAGGGCAGGACAGGAAGTCAATAAACAGTGGCTATCCAACCACTAACATGCTACAGCGAGCAACATCCTTTTAAATTCTGATTTGCAAAGTAGGTGATGGTTATCTTAGAATTAATAGAAGTAACAACAATAATTATCCAGACTATGTAATGATTAGTAATTCACAAAATATTTCCACATCCATTATCTACTTAACCTTCAAATACAACTTTGTAAGGCAGGGATGCTAATTATTCACCCTTTAAAGGTGAGGGTTATTGGGGCTCTCTAGAGTAAAGAATCTGTTGTGGTGCAAATGCTCACGCTCAGTGGCAAAACAAAGGTTGAAGGTTTGAGTCTACCCAGAGGTGCCTCAGAAGAAAGGCCTGGCAATCTACTGAGAAATCAGCCATTAAAAACCCTATGAAGCACAATTCTATTCTGACACACATGGGGTCACCATGAATCAGAATTAACTCAGTGGCAACTGGTTTTCTACAGTAAATAAATAATACCCCTTGCAGTGCAATGGATCGCTTTTGTGTGGCCTTTCTTGCCATGATCTTGTAACTCCCACCCAGGTGATTGGGTGCGACTGTGCAAATAAGGCAATTGTGGCCCACTAAGGAGCCCTGGTGGCATAGTGGTTAAGAGCTCGTCTGCTAACCAAAAAGGTGGCAGTTCATATCCACCAGCCAGAGGAGGGGAGAGCACGTCCTTTGGACCCGGGATCCCTGTGCTGAGAAACTCCTGGATCCAGGAGACAGAAAGCGAGCTGTAACCCTGAAGACAGTGAGAAGCAGTGGCAGAGAAGTGGTGGCAGAGAAATGGCAGCAGGAGAGACCAGCAGGAGACTGCACAGTGGGCTTCCTGGCCCATGGATTGAGAAAGCTGAGTGTTTTTGGGCCAAGGCTTACTGGCAGAGTGCGGTGCCTCTGGGCACTTATTGGCAGAGTTAAAACAGCTTTTAACACTTGTATGATCAGGGCAGAGGCCTAGGGCCAGAGAGAGGTGTGCCTGCGAGCACAGCTGAAAAGAGGCTGTCCTGATGGAAGAACTGTATCCTGAGTGTTCCTGAGCCTGAATTGTAACCTGTTGCTTCCCTAATAAATGCCATAATCATCAGTATTGTCTGTGAGCTCTGTGTGGCCATTGCAGTGAATTATTGAACCCATCACAGACGTAGAGAGTCCCGTGCGATGGACGGTTAGTGTCAGAATTGGCAAAGATGTCGGAGAGAGGAGGCATGTCTGACCTCTGCCTCACAGGGATCAGCCTTGCACTGTTGATCTTGATTCTCCTTTACGTTTGTGAAGTTAGAGGAGGTCAGACACTGCCCCAAGCCGTTTTTACACCCTTATTCTTGCCCAAGTCTAGAACATTTTGGAAGATAGAACAGGAGTAAGGCAAATGGAGAAGAAAATGCCAGCTTTATTACTAATCAAAGCTTTTGTGGAGCATGGCTGAGGTATGCAATGGGCCTGCTAACACACCCCACTCCACTCCTCACATGCACACACAACACACACACCAGTCTAGACCCTGAGAAGGCCCATACAAATTTGGGTTTTCGTACAATTGCACTTACCAAAAATCTGGGAGAAGTGGAAAGAGAAAATCCTTCATGCTCACAGGCCTTTGATAGTTGAGCTCCACCCAACTGCCAACCATCTACCAAATGTCATCGTTCCCTTGGGGTAACTCTCTCCTCTGCATGGGGTTGAGTGGACAAGGCAGGCAGGAGAGGCCAGGAGTGTTAGTCATGGAAACCTGATGACTGGGGAAAAAGAGACTTTCCCTAACATTTCCCATTTTGGTTCTTTTTTTTATTTTGTTCTCCTAACCCACTGTGCTTAACCATTAAACATTTGGTCACCCAAGCTTGTAGCTATTCTCCCTGATAAGAATTCGCTTCATCTAATCGCAGTACTGTTCCTACCTTCATGAGGCCTGTCCCCCAATACTAGCTACAGCCCTTTGGAGAATCCTCCTGGGAGCAAACGTGGACAAGGTAGATTTTGGCCTCTTAAGACTCTGAGTGGGACCAAGTTCGGTCTGTACCCAGGCTGCAGATACACTCACCATTCTGTTTCCCTCCCCCAAAATAATGTTCAGCCACGTTGTCTAACAGAATGCTCGTCAGAGTTTCTGCAAAGAGATTAAATGACAATTCAAAGATACTCAGTAATATCATGCCAGTAGTATAGAGGGAATCAAATTTGAATACAAACTCCCTCCCATTAGAAAGTTCCAAGTGAGATATTAAAGCCCAAAAATTAAATTTTCTTTGAAGAAAAGTCCAAAGAAGTTTTAAGTCTAAAAGAATTTAAGCCTAAAATTAAATTTCCTTAACTCCTGGCATTAAAAGTCCAAAGAAATTCAAGTCCAATTCAAATTTTTATTTTTCTCATGATTCATTATTCAAAGAAACTAATGTCCAAAACTTCATTCCCCAATTTCCAGTTTTCTGTTCAGTCTCAACCAGAGAGCCTTGCTCTGGGGGCTTTAGCAGCTGCAGCCTGGGCTGCTGTCCATGGGAATAGGTGTGGCTTCTTCAGGGCCTCTCCTGAGCCCCAATTTTTAAAGAGTTCAAAGAGTTAATAGAACATGTAAGATTATTACAGCATCAGCCCCAGATTCCACAGAATTTAGAAAAAGAAATCAATCCCCAGCCACCAGCACAGTTATCCAAATAAAATTATATTTCTAGAACCCAGTATGTAGTGTCGCCAGAGGCCCAGCAGTATTTGGGAGGAGAAAATCCTTGGCTTAAGCCAAAATTTGAGTGCCTGAAGTCTAAAATCTTGGCCAATGCTTATGTATTTAACAAATTTAGAGCCGAATTGAGGTGAACAACTCTTGAATGTGTAAACAAGCCATGTGAACTCAAATTCTTTTTTTTTTTTAATTTTTTTAAATTGTACTTTAGATGAAGGTTTACAGAATAGTTTCTCATTAAGCAGTTAGTACACATATTGTTTTATGACATTGGTTAACAACCCCATGACATGTCAACACTCTCCCTTCTCGACCTTAGGTTCCCTGTTGCCAGCTTTCCTGTCCCCTCCTGCCTTCTAGTCTTTGTCCCTGGGCTGTTGTGCCCCATTACTCTCATTTTCTTTCCTGGGGCTGTCCAATCTTTGGCTGAAGGGTGAACCTTGGGAGTGACTTCATTACTGAGCTAAAAGGGTGTCCGGGGGCCATACTCTTGGGGTTTCTCTAATCTCTGTCAGGCCGGTAAGTCTGGTCATTTTTTGTGGGTTAGAATTATGTTCTACATTGTTATCCAGCTCTGTCTGGGACCCTCTGCTGTGATCCCTGTCAGAGCAGTCAGTGGCGGTAGCCGGGTACCATCTAGTTGTACTGGACTCAGTCTGGTGGAGGTCACAGTAGTTGTGGTCCATTAGTCCTCTGGACAAATCTTTCCCTTGTATCTTGTTTTCTTCATTCTCCCTTGTTCCTGAGGGGGTGAGACCAGTGGAGTATCTTAGATGGCTGCTCACAGGCTTTTAAGACTCCAGACGCTACTCACCAAGGTAGAATGTAGAACATTTTCTTTATAAACTATGTTATGCCAGTTGAGCTAGATGTTTCCCAAGACCATGGTCCCCACAGCCCTCCACCTAGCAATTTGGTCCCTCAGGGAGTTTGGATGCATCTATGGAGCTTCCATGACCTTGCCTTGTACAAGTTATGCTGGCTTCCCCAGTATTGTGTATTGTCTTACCCTTCACCAAAGGTACCACTTATCTATTGTCTGTTTAGTATTCCCCCCACCCCCACCCCTTTCATCCCTCAGCCATCAAAGATTGTTTCCTTTTGTATGTAAACTTTGTCATGAGTTTTTACAGTAGTGGTCTCTACAATTTTTGTCTTTTGTGATTGACTTATTTCACTCAGTATAATGTCCTCCAGTTTCATCCATATTATGAGATGTTTCACAGATTCATCATTGTTCTTTATTGTTGCATAATACTTCATTGTGTGTATGTACTATAGTTTGTCTATCCATTCATCTGTCCATGTGTATCTAGGTTGTTTCCATCGTTTTGCTATTGTGAACAATGCTGTCATGAACATAGGTGTGCATATGTCTACTCGAGTGACGACTCTTATTTCTCTAGGATATATTCCTAGGAGTGGGATTGCTGGATCGATTGGTATGTCTATTTCTAGCTTTCTGAGGAAGTGCCATATCATTTTCCAAAATGGTTGTATCATTTTGCATTTCCACCAGCAGTGCATGAGAGTTCCAATCTCCCCACAGCCTCTCCAACATTTGTTATTTTCAGTTAATGCCTGGGTGAGAAGGTATCTCATTGTGGTTTTAACTTGCATTTCTCTAATGGCTAGGGATTGCAAGCATTTCCTCATGTGTCTGTTGGCTGCTTAAATGTCTTCTTTGGTGAGGTGCCTGTTCATTTCCTTTGCCCATTTTTCACTTGTATTATGTGTCTTTTTGTTGTAGAGGTGTTGGCTTTTCTTGTAGATGTTAGAGATTAGACTTTTGTCTGACTTGTAATGTCCAAAATTTTTTTCCCAGTCTGTAGGTTCTCTTTTTACTCTTTTGGTAAAATCTTTTGATAGCGTTAAGTGTTTAATTTTTAGAAGATCCCAGTTATCTATCTTATCTTCTGGAGTTCATGTGTTGTTGGTTAAGGTCTGAATCCTGTTAATGCCATGTATTAGGGCCTCTAGAGTAGATCCCATTTTTTCATCTATAAACTTTATAGTTTTTGGCTTTATATTTAAGACTGTGATCCATTTTGAATTAGTTTTTGTGTAAGGTGTGAGGTATGGGTCCTGTTTCATTTTTTTGCAGATGGACATTCAGTTTTGCCAGCATCATTTGTTAAAAAGACTGTCTTTTCCCCATTTGATGGACTTTGGACCCTTGTTGAAGATCAGGTGACCATAGGTGGATGGATTTACGTCTGGATTCTCAATTCTGTTCCATTGGTCAATGCATCTGTCATTGTACCAGTACCAGGCTTTTTTGACTACCGTAGCTGTATAGTAGGTTCTGAGGTCAGGTAGTGAGAGTCCTCCTACTTTCTTACTCTTTTTCAATAGTGCTTTGCTTATCTGAGGCTTCTTCCCTTTCCATACAAAGTTGATGATTAGTTTTTCCATCCATGTTGTTGGTATCTGGATCGTGATTGCACTGTATTTGTAAATTACTTTGAGTAGAACTGAATTTTCACAATGTTGAGTCTACCTATCCATGAGCATGGTATGTTTTTCCATTTAAGTAGATCTCTTTTGGTTTCTCGCAGTAGTGTTTTCTAGTTTTCTTTGTATAGGTCTTTTACATCCCTGATTAGGTTTATTCCTAAGTATTTTACTTTTTTAGGGGCTATTATAAATGGTATTGTTTTCCTGATTTCCTTTTCTTCATTCTTTTTATTGGTGTATAGGAATCCAACTGATTTTTGTATGTTTATCTTGTATCCTGCTGCACTGCTGAATCTTTCTATTAGTTTCAGTAGTTTTACTTGTGGACTCTTTAAGGTTTTCTATGTATAGTATCATATCATCCACAAATAGGGACAGTTTAACTTCTTCATTACCAATTTGGATTCCCTTTATTCTTTTTCTTGTCTTATTGCTCTAGCTAGGACTTCCAGCACAATGTTAAATAGGGGTGGTGATAAAGGGCATCCTTGTCTTGTTCCTGTTCTCAAGGGGAATATTTTCAGCCTCTCTCCATTAAGAATGATGTTGGTTGTTGGTTTTGCACAGACGCCCTTTATTATGTTGAGAAATTTCCCTTCTATACCTATTTTATTGACAGTTCTTATCAGGAATGGGTGTTGGACTTTGTCAAATGCCTTTTTTTATGTTAATTGAGATGATCATGTGATTCTTTTCTTTCCTTCTGTTTATGTGTTGGATTATGTTGATTGATTTTCTAATGTTGAACCATCCTTGCATACCTGGTATGAATCTTACTTGGTCATGTTGTATTATTTTTTTGATATATGCTGAATTCTATTGGCTAGAATTTTGTTGAAAATTTTTGCATCTATATTCATGAGAGATATTGGTCTGTAATTTTCTTTTTTTGTGGTGTCTTTGCCTGGTTTTGGTATCAAGCTTATGTTGGCTTCATAGAATAAATTCGGAAGTGTTGCTTTCTTTTCCGTGTTCTGAAATGGTTTGATTAGTACTGGTATAAGCTCTTCTCTGAATGTTTGGTAGAATTATCCAGTGAAGCCATCTGGCCTGAACTTTTTTTGTTGGGAGTTTTTTTTATTACCTTATCTATCTCTTCTCTTGTTATGATTCTGTTCAGATTTTCAACATCACTTTGTGTTAGTTTGGGTAGGTAGTGTGTTTCTAAAAGTTGGTCCATTTCCTCTAGGTTTTCAAATTTGTTGGAGTGTAGTTTTTCATAATACTCTGTTATAATCCTTTTTATTTCAGTTGGGTCTGTAGTAATGTCCCCCATTTCATTTCTTATTTGGGTTATTTGTGTCCTCTCCTGTTTTTCTGTTGTCAGTTTGGCCAGTGGTTTGTCAATTTTGTTGATCCTTTCATAGAACCAACTTTTGGTTTTATTGATTCTTTCTATTGTTTTTCTATTCTCTATTTCATTTATTTCTGCTTTGATGTTTATTATTTCCCTTCTCTCATGGCTGTAGGCTTCTTTTGCTCTTCTCTATTTGCTCAAGTTGTGTAGCTAATGTTTTGATTTTGTCCCTTTCTTCTTTTTGATGTGTGCATCTATTGCTATAAATTGTCCTCTGAGGACTGCCTTTGCTACATCCCAAAGGTTTTGATATAATTTATTTTCTTTCTTGTTTGATTCTAGGAATTTTTTTATTCCATCTCTGATTTCTTCTATTACCCAGTGGTTTGTAAGCCTGGTGTTATTCAGTTTCCATATAATCGATTTTTTTTCCTTGCTCTTCCTGTTGCTAATTTCTACCTTGATGGTGTTGTGGTCAGAGAAGATATTTTGTATTATCTCAATGTTTTGGATTTTGTTGAGGGTTGGTCTGTGGCCTAAGATGTGTCTACTCTGAGAATGTTCCATGTGCACTGGAAAAGAACGTGCACTCTGCAGCCATAGGGTGTAGTGTTCTATATGTCTATGAGGTCAAGTTGGCTGATTGTGCCCCGTAGGTGTTCTGCATCTTTGTTGAGTTTCTTTCTAGATGTTCTGTCCTTTACTGAGAGTAGTGTGTTGAAGTCTCCTACTATTATTGTGGAACTGTCAGTTTCTCTTTTTAGTGTTCTTAGAGTTTGTTTTATGTATTTTGGAGCCCTGTCATTGGGTGCGTAGATGTTTATTATGGTTATGTCTTCATGATGGATCGTCCCTTTAATCACTATATAGTGTCCTTCTTTGTCTTTTATGGTGGATTTTGTTTTAAAGTCTATTTTATCTGAGATTAGTATTGCCAGGCCTGCTCTTTTTTGGTAGCTGTTTGCTTGATATATTTTTTTCCATCCTTTGATTTTTAATAAATTTACATCTTTGTTTCTAAGGTGTGTCTCTTGTAGACAGCATATTGATGGGTCCTGTTTTTTAATCCATTCTGTCACTCTCTGTCTCTTTATGGGTGCATTTAGGCCATTTACATTCAGTGTAATTATTGATAGGTGTGAGTTTATTGCTGTCATGTTGTAGTTGTTGATGTTTTCTTTGTTCCTCTTCCTTTTGTTTGTGGATTTTTTTCATTTCTTTTGTTTTTGTAGATTTTGCTGTTACTGAGACTCTGTGGTTTTCTTCTTTATTTTGATGAGTAAGTTTGTTAACTTTCTTTGTGGTTACCTTGAAATTTACCCTTATGTTCCTAGGTTTGAACCAGTCTATTATTACTTGGTATTGACTTGCCTTCCTCTCCATTAGAAGGTTCTATACCTACACAGTTTATTCTCCCTTTTGTTGTTCTGATGTTATTGTCATTTATAGATTAACCTCTCTGGTTCCCTCTTGTAATTCTTTTGGTTTTGGATAGTCCTTGAGAGTTCATTTCCTAGGTTAGTATCTGGATTGTACGATCTTGCATCCTAGATTCAGCCTGTGGTCTGATGCTGTTTTTTCTCAGACTGAAGGACTCCCTTTAATAATTCTTATAAGTTTGGTTTGGTTTTTACATAGTCCTTTGATTTCTGTTTATCTGGAAATGTCCTAATTTCATCATCATATTTGAATGTAAGTTTTGTAGGATATGTTATTCTTGGCTCACAATTTTTTTCTTTCAAGGTTTTATATATGTCATCCCATTGCCTTCTGACCTGCACGGTTTCTGCCAAATAATCCAGGCTTACTCTTCTTGTTTCTCCTCTGGATGTGACTTTTTGTTTTTCTAGAGCTGCTCTCAGGATTCTTTGTCTTTGGTTTTAGTGAGTGTGATTGTAACATGTCTTGGTGATTTTGTTTTGGGGTCTATTCTTGGATGATCAGCTTTTCATTTTTCATGATATCAGGGAAGTTTTCAGTCAGCAACTCTTCAATGATCCTCTTTGTGTTTTCCATTTTCTCCCCCTGTTCTGGAACTCAGATCACTCACAAATTTTTGCTTTTGATTGTGTCCCACATAATTCTCAGGGTTACTTCATTTTTATTCATTCTTTTTTCTGATTTTTCCTCAAAGTTGTAGCCTAGTTTTTGTCTTCAATTTCACTGATCCTTTCTTTCATTGTTTAAAATCTTCTCCTCAGCCCTTCTATGACATTGTCTACTTCTGAAATCTTGTTGTTTACCTTTTGGATTTCTAATTGTTGATTTTGTAATGATATCTAGTTGTGAATTTATTTTGGCCTTTTGGTTCCTGTATTATTTTTCTGAATTATTCCATTTTTTTAATCTGTATTTTTCATGAATTTGTCTGCCTTTTCCATAAATTTGTCTATTTTTTCCTCATTTTTGTCTGCTTTTTGCTTTAACTCTTGGATATCTGTGAAGATTCAAGATTTGAATTCCATATCAGGTAGTTCTAGTTCCTTTTCTTCTACTGGAAAGTCATCTGACGTTTTATTTCGGACCCCTACTGGAACCATCCTACCCTGTCCTATTTCTCCATGGAAGCCTCTCCATGAGGAAACCTGAGGCATGGGGAACAAGAGTTTTCCCCAAAAGATATCAAGTCTCAGATAGTTAAGGGCACATTTATGAATGCATTTATGAGTAATGGAACCAAAAATGGAATCCAGGTCTTCTGCCCTGAAGTCCATGATTCTTTCAATACATCCAGTGACCCATTCCCCTTGGATTCTTCTTCCCAACTTCCCACCAATCATCTCTATTATAATTTGAAAGCCTTCCTTCCTTCCTTTATCTGTCTTTCGCTTTTAAAAACAACATGTGGTTTATTCACAGTAGAAAATTTCAAAATTGTAGAAAAACATAAAGAATAAAAACCAACAGTAATTTTATCATGGAGAAATAAGTCCTGTTAACATTTTGATGTACAGCCTCCAGATTTGTTTCCTGTGTCACTATATATAAGCCAAATACTTTCGAGCTAGTCTCTGTTTTTCTTTTCTTTCTTCTCAGTACATCTCCCTTTTCCTTCTCTCCCTAGTTCAAGAAGGTAGAAGGTGGTGTGCTCATTGGATCACGGGAAGAATGAGGCAGGGCAAAAAGCAGAAAATAAGAATATTTTAGTTTCCAAGAGCCTAAGCCCATCAAGAATGTTATCCTAGTCACTTCTGAGGCAAATAACAATTTTTCTTTCCTTTCCAATATTTATACTTCCTTTTTTTTTTTTTTTTTTTTTTGCTATATTGTTGACTAGCAGGTCCAAGAAAATATTAAAATGTAGTGGTGAAAACAAACATGCATGTCTAGTTCTGACTTTAAGGGTAATATATCTAAGTTTTCCTATTAAGTACAATATTGTCCAAATTGACATAAATATCCTTTATTTGGTTAAGGAAAGGTTCTATTCTTTGTTGCTAAGAGGTTTTAAAGTTTTTGCTTTTGTTTTTGATAAAACATCAGGAGTGGATATTGAAAACTGTCAAACGTATTTTTGGTATCTAGTAGGATAACCATGTGACTGATGATTTACAAATATGATGAATTATATCAATATATTCTCTATTATCAAACCATTCTTGCATTCCCAATTAGGTTGTGTTCTTCATTTAAATAAGCTGCTGAGTTTGATTTGCTAGTCAAAGATTGGTTTATAATTTTTCATTTTTAGCAGCACTAAGCTTATGTTATTGAGAGATATGTAGAATCAAAATAAATTAGAATACTTTCATTCTTTTCTAGCTTTCATAACAGGAGAAAATTATTTTTTCTGAAAACATTAAAAACTTGCTTGTAAAAACTTCATGGCTTGGAGACTTTCTTGGAGATAATACTTTGATGGCTTATTCTGTTTTACCCATAATCATTTATCAATTAAGGATTTTTATTTTATCTTGTGTCAGTTTCACTACTTTAAAAAGACCATTGTATTGCAGATTTCAAATTATTAGCAGAGAATTATACATAATTCCTACAATTTTTCTTGTGTTCTAAAGTAGCATAATAGTTTTTTGTTAGAGTTTTAGTAATTTGGCATTGGATTTTTTTTCCCCTCAAAATTTCATATTTTGCTTTTATCATTGTTTTTATTTTTTCCTACTGCTTTTCTTTCATGGGGTGCTGGTGATGTTTTCTTTTTTAATTTAAGTGCTTTATTTACTTTTTCACTTGTTAGAAATAAACTAATTTAATGTTATTTGATTTCTCTCTGATTACAGATTTGACGCCTCCCCCATTGGCATTAGAACACAGTCAGCACTTCTCAAGCTAAAAGTAACTGAAGAAAACATTCAAGCATTGAGTTGCAGTTTTGAAGGATTCTATGGGCAAAATATTCAATGACACAGGAAGAACCAAAAGAAGATGGAAAGAATACACAGAGTCACTGTACCAAAAAGAATTGATCAATGTTCAACCATTTCAGGAGGTAGCATATGATCAAGAATCAATGGATTGAAAGGAGTCCAAGTTTCACTGAAGGCATTGGTGTAAAACAAGTCTCCAGGAGTTGATGGGATACCAACTGAGATGTTTCAACAAATGTATGCAATGCTGGAAGCACTCACTCATCTATTCTAAGAAATTTGGGAGACAGCTACCTAGCCAACTGACTGGAAGAGATCACCATTCCAAAGAAAGGTGATCCAACAGAATACAGAAAATATGGAACAATATCATTAATAACACACACAAAAATATAATTTTGCTGAAGATAATTAAAAAATGGTTGCAGCGGTACTTTGACAGGGAGCTGCCAGAAATTCAAGCTGGATTCAAAAGAGGACGTGGAATGAAGGATATTACTGCTGTTGTCAGATGGATCTTGGTTGAAAGCAGAGAATACCAGAAAGATGTTTACCTGTGTTTTATTGACTATGCAAAGGCATTTGACTGTGTGGATCGTAACATATTATGGATAACATCGCAAACAATGGGAATTCCAGAGCACTTAATTGTGCTCATGAAGAACTTGTATGTAAACCAAGAAGCAGTTGTTCAAACAGAACAAGGGGATACTGCTTGGTTTAAAATCAAGAAAGGTGTGTTGCAGGGTTATATCCTTTCACTATACTTATTCAGTTGTATGCTAAGCAAATAATCTGAAAAGCTGGACAATATGAAGAAGAACATGGCATCAGGATTGGAGGAAGACTCATTAACAACCTGTGATATGCAGATGACACAGCCTTGCTTGCTGAAAGTGAAGAAGACTTGCGGCACTTACTGATGAAGGTTAAAGACTACTGCCTTCGGTAAGGATTACACTTCAACATAAAGAAAAAAAATCCTCACAACTGGACCAATAAACAACATCATGATAAATGGACAAAATATTGAAGTTGTCAAGGATTTCATTTTACTTGGATCCACAATCAACATCCATGAAAGTAGCAGTCAAGAAATCAAAAGATGCATTGCACTGGGCAAATCTGCTGCAAAAGACTCCTTTAAAGTGTTCAAAAACAAATATGTCACTTTGAGGGCTAAGGTGTTCCTGACCCAAGACATGATATTTTCAATCACCTCATATGTATACAAAAGCTGCACAATGAATAAGGAAGACTGACGAAAAACTGATGCTTTTGAATTGATGAAGAATATTGAATATACCGTGGACTGCCAGAAGAACGAATTCATCTGTGTTGGAAGAAGTACAGCCAGAATGCTCCTTAGAAGCAAGGATAACAAGACTTCGTTTCATGTACTTTGAGCATGCTATCAGGAGGGACCAGTCCCTGGAGAAGGAAGGACATCAAGCTTGGTAAAGTAGAGGGTCAGGGAAAGAGAAGAACATCCTCAGTGAGATGGATTGACACAGTGGCTGCAATGATGGGCTCAATCACCTAACAACAAACAACACTAGCATTAAATTAGTATTTTCTCATCTACAGAGACATGATAAATGTTATTTTTGTCTGCTGAATTGCTTCTATCCATTTTTAACAGCAAGCCTTACCACGACACCATTTGTTCCCACTGTCAAGACCCTGTGACAACCTTCATTTGGCTTTCCTTAGATTTCTCTGTTCATCTCATCTTTCAGTTCCTGTGTTACATCTGCATCCTTCCAATACATCTTTCTATTTTATTTTACTTAATGTTATCAGTTTTTGTTGCTTAACCATAAAACTGATATAATAGTCTTAATTTTGGTTTTGCCTTTTTCTGACCCAAGTATTATTTAGTGGAGTCCCGGGGTGGTACAGTTAACATGCTGGACTGCTAACCAAAATGTTGGCAGTTTGAGTTCACCCACAGATGCTTCAGAAGAAAGTCCTGGTAATCTACTTCCAAAAAATCAGCCACTGAAAACCCTATGGGAGGTTCTACTCTGACACACATAGGGTCGCCATGAGTTGGAATCAACTGATATTACTTAATTGTGCTTTATTATTCTAAGCAATAGGAATTTTTATCATAACTCTGTCAGTAATTTATATTTTTCTTACAATGTGGTCTATACAACTTATGATTTGGGATTTTTTTTTACATGTTTGTTGTGGCCTGGCATATGATAATTTAAAAAATAGTTCATGGCTTTGGAAAAGAAGGTGAAGTTTTAGTGTAGAGAAACATCTATTATTTCAATACTATTACATTATTGGGAATCTCCAGCCTTATATATTTTTTCTAAACAGTTATGTCAAGAACTGAGATGGATATGCCCCTAAATTTTACTCAGCTTCCTTTCTGATGCCACTTCCCACACCAGAAAAGAGCTCTGCTGTTTTATTAGGATAACCCCGTTTTACCGACAGTGCTGGCTTTGTGTTGGGTGTACCTGGCTATTTATGGATTTCTTCAGATCACCGTCACTGAATATCACTCATACACAACGGCTAAGAGACTCTGATAAGAGTATTGTCCATCTGCCCTTACATCCAGTCATTACCTCTAAGAAGTAAGGAACATTTATGAGGTCGAAAATCTCTGCTTACTACTTGTAGAGCCTTCTTGGATAGTGAATTGCAAGTAGACTCATGTTATCTTTGTTCAATTTGATTTCATTCTATATATACGTAGCATAAATCTTTTACAGCTTGAGGAATTTGAAGAGTTTCTTTCCCTAACATTTAGAGATGATACAGGTTTTCTCTACTTTTATAACCTTTTGGTCATTTCAGTTAAAAACGGAAGAAAAGAAATCAAACATCTGTATTTAAATTGTTATTTTAGAAGTCCAAAATATGTCTTTTATAAGGAAGGCTAATCCATTTTCATTTAATGTTATAAGTGATATGTTTAGTTTCATTTCTGATACACCATTTTCTGTATTTTGAGCCTTCAAGTGTTTTCCTTTCTTTTTTTTGTTTTCTATATTTAATTCTATGCACCATGTTATCTTTTTTCTTCTAGATTGAGAAGTTACCAATATCCTGTTATTAATCATATAAAGTGTAGATATATATATCATATGTAAGAATTATGTATCTTTTCTACCACTTGCTCCTCACTTATCGACTATCTTGTTATCAGACATTTCCCATTTATGACAAGAGTGAAAAATCTGCTGACTATTTTCTGCATTAACAATGTACAGCTGGCAGTAACAAAAGCTGAGATGTTAGGTGAGAGTAATGTTGGCTGTGACAGTTAAGGTTATGTGTTAACTTGGCTGGGCCATGATTCTCAGTGGTTTGGCAGTTATGCAATAATGTTATTTGGCAGTCATGTGACGATGTAGTCCCCCTCCATTTTGTGATTCGATGTGGTCATCCTCCATTTTTGCATAATGCCAATTTTCACATAATGACCTGGTATTTGGGACTTATCCATGTCGATAAGTTAGTGGGTGTGTTATGTTTTAAATTTTTGCTTCTTTTACCTTAGTTCTCTTCTTCAGGACAGTAATTACCACATGTTAAATTTCCATAATCTTTCTTCCACGCCTATTAGTTTCTCTCTCATTGCTGTTATTTCTTTGTCCTTTCACTTTGCAGTCTGTGGGAGCAGATCAAGCTTGTTCTCTAGTTTAGAGACTCTGTATTTTACTGAATCTATGTGCTCTTTAAAACATTATTTTTTACTTTCAAAATAGACTATTAGTAACTATGATTTATACAATAAAATACACCCACTTAAGTGTTTGATGAGTTTTAGTGAATCTACACCACCCAATCAAAATGTAGAATATTTCCATCATCCCAAACACTACCTCATGCCCCTTTGCAGTCAATGCACTCGCCCCCAACTATAAGCAACCACTGATTGTTTTCTGTCACTGAAGATTAGTTGTGCTTTTTCCAGAATTTTATATAAATGGAATTATACAGTACACAATTTTGTAGTCTGTCTTTTCATCAAGCATAATGCTTTTGAGATTCACCCATGTTTTTGCTGTGAATATTCATATTCCTGCCTTTTTGTGGACTTATATTTTCATTTCTCTGGGGCAAATACCTAGAAATGGAAATGCTGGACCATATAGTAAACATATGTTTAACTTTATAAAAAACTATCAAATTGTTTTCCAAAGTGGTTGTACCATTTTCACTCACATCAACAATGTATGAGATTTCCAGTTGCTCCACATCCTCAGCACTCAGTATTATCAGACTTCTGGTTTTTGCCATTCTGTTGGATGTGTAGTATATCTCACTGTGGTTTTAATTTGCATTTCCCCAATAACTAAAGAGGTTGAGCAGCATCTTTTCTAAATGAGTTTATTAGTCATTTATTTATCTTCTTTTGAAAAGTATCTGGTCAAGTAATTTGCCCATTGTTTTATTGAGTGGTTTGTATTTTTATTGTCGAGTTTTAAAAGTTTTCTATATATTCCAGATACAAGTCCATCATCAGATATATGTATTAGAAATATTTTTTCCCAGTAAGTGGCTTGCCTTTTTATTTTCTTACTGGGATGTCTTTTGTTTTTTAATTAAACTTTTCATTTGAGATCATTGTAGATTCACATGCCATTGTAAGAAATAATATTGAGAGATCCTGCATACCCTTTACCCAGTTTCTCTACATAGTAACACCTTCAAGAACTATAGTACAATATCACAACCAGGAAATTGACAATGATACAATCCACTGATCTTATTCAGCTTTCCACAGTTTTATGTATACTTGTTTTTGTGTGTGTTGACAATTAGTTTTGTGCATTTTTATCACATTTGTAGGTTCATGTATTTACCACCACAGTCAAGACACAGAACAGTTCTATCACCTCTAAGGCCCTCATGTTGCCCTTTTATAACCACACCCACATTCCTCTTTCCCTTCACCTCTTCCCTCCACCCCCTGGCAACCACTAATCTGTTCTCCATCTCTATAATTGTTTTCATTTCAAGAATATTATATAAATGGACTCATGTAGTATGTAATCTTTTGGGACTGTTTGTTTGATTTTTCAATCAGCATAATTCTTGAGATTCATGCAAGCTGTTGTATGTATCAATAGCTTATTCCTTTTTAATACCACTGCTTGTTTAACCATTACCTGTTAAATGGACGTGTGGTTTCCAGTTTGGGGCTATTATGAATAAAGCTGCCATAAACATTGATGTACAGGATTTTGGGTGAATACAAGTTTTCATTTCTCTGGAATAAATACACAGGAGTTCAGTTGCTTGGTCATACAGTAGGTAACTGGATGTTTAGTTATATAAGAAACTTCCCAGCTGTTTTTTCCAGAGTGAGCATGTCATTTTACACTCCCACTAGCAATGTACGGGTGATCCAGTTTCTCCACATTCTTGCCAGCGTTTGGTACTGTTAACTCTTTTTTATTTTAGCCATTCTTATAAGCGTGTAGTGATATCTCATTGTGGTTTTAATTTGTGTTTCCCTAACGGGAATGATGCAGCAGTGGTTAAGAGCTACAGCGAGCTATGGCTGCTAAACAAAAGGTCATCAGTTCAAATCCACCAGCCACTCCTTGGACACCCTATGAGGCAGTTGTACTCTATCCTATAGGGTCGCTATGAGTTGGAATCAACTCAACAGCAAAGGGTTTAGTTTTTTTGTTTCTGTTTTTTTTTTTTTTTGGTTTAACAGCTGATGAGGTTGAACATCTTTTACATGCTTATTTGCTATCTAAATATCTTCTTAGGTGAACTGCTTGTTCATGTTTTCTGCCCATTTTTTAATCAGATTGTCTGCTTTTATACTTTTGAGTTTTGAGAATTCTTTATATATTCTAACTAGTAATCCTTTGTTGGATATGTAGTTTACAAATATTTTCTTCCAGTTGGTAGTTTGTCATTTTATCCTCTTCGCAGGACCTTTCACAGAACAAATTATTTTATTTTATTTGAGTCTAATTTATCAAATTTTCCTTATATAGATTGTGCTTTTGGTGTCAAGTTCTAAGAACTCTTCACCTTGTCTTAGATACTGAAGATTTTATCCAATGTTTTCTTCCAAAAATTTATATAGCTGTACATTTTACCTTTAAGTCCATAATCATTTTGCATTAATTTTTGTAAGGGATGTGAGGTTTAGGTCTACCTAGGTCCTTTTTTTTTTTTTTTTTGCGTATGAATATCTACTTCAAATATCTTTTGAAGAGTAGAAATTTTAATTTTGGTGAAGTCAAATTTATCAATTTTTAAATTGTACTCTTTATGCATCCTATTTAGAAATTTTTGTCTATCCCAATGTTTCAAAGATTTTTATTTTTTGTTTTCTCTAGAATTTTTTAGCTTTAGATTTTATGATATGATCTATTTAAATTTTATGTTGTGAACTATTTCAAGTTAATTTTTATTTTTTTTCTGAAATAAAGGTGGAGATTCATTTTTACCCCTTTGTTCCTGCACCAATTATTGAAAAGATTACTCTTTACCCATTGAGTAACCTTGACAATTTATCAAAATCCATTGAGCATCATACATGTGTTGTCATTGTTGTTGGGTGCCGTCGAGTAGGTTCTGACTCGTAGAACAACAGAACAACAGAACAAAACACTGCCTGGTCCTGTGCGTTCCTCAAAATAGCTGTTAAACTTGAGCCCACTGTTGCAGCCATTGTGTTAATCCATGTCCTTGAGAGTTTTCCTCTTTTTCACTGACCCTCTATTTTACCAAGTATGATGTCCTTCTCCAGGGACTGGTCGCTCCTGATAACACGTCCGAAGTACATGAGATGATGTCTCACCATCCTCGCTTCTAAGAAGCATTCTGGCTGTACTTCTTCCAAGACAGATTTGTTTGTTCTTCTGGAAGTCCACAGTATATTCAATATTCTTCACCAATAACATAATTCAAAGACATCAATTTTTCTTCGGTTTTCCTTATTCATTGTGCAGCTTTTGTACGCATATGAGGTGATTGAAAATATCATGTTTTGGGTCAGGAGCACCTTAGCCCTCAAAGTGACATCTTTGTTTCTAACACTTCAAAGGTGTCTTTTGCAGCAGATTTGCCCAATGCAATGTGTCTTTTGATTTCTTTACTGCTGCTTTCATGGACATTGATTGTGGATCCAAATAAAATTAAATCTTTGACAACTTCAATATTTTCTCCATTTATCATGATGTCGTTTATTGGTCCACTTGTGAGGATTTTTTTTCTTTATGTTGAGGTGAAATCCTTACTGAAGGCTGTAGTCTTTGACCTTCATCAGTTAAGTGCCTCAAGTCCTCCTCACTTTCAACAAGCAAGGCTGTGTCATCTGCATATTGTGGGTTGTTAATGAGTCTTCCTCCAATCCTGATGCCGACTTCTTCTTCATATTGTCCAGTTTCTCGGATTATTTGCTCAGCCTTCAGATTGAATAGGTATGGTGAAAGGATACAGCCCTGATGCACACCTTTCCTGGCTTTAAACCATGCAGTATCCCCCTTGTTCTGTTTGAACAACTGCCTCTTGGTCTATGTACGGTTTCCTCATGAGCACAATTACATGTTCTGGAATTCCCATTCTTTGCAATGCTATCCATAATTTGTTATGATCCACACAGTTGAATGCCTTTGCATAGTCAATAAAACACAGGTAAACATCTTTCTGGCATTCTTTGCTTTCAGCCAAGATCCATCTGACATCAGCAATGATATCCCTCATTCCACGTTCTCTTCTGAATCCAGCTTGAATTTCTGGTAGTTCCCTGTTGATATACTGTTGCCATCACTTTTGAATGATCTGAAGCAAAATTTTATTTGTGTGTGATACTGATGAAATTGTTTGATAGTTTCTGCATTCTGCTGGATTACCTTTCTTTGGTAAGGGCACAGATATGGCTCTTTTCCAGTCAGTTGGCCGAGTAGCTGACTTCCACAATTTCTTGGCATGGATGAGTCAGCACCTCCAGCACTGCTTCTGTTTGTTGAAACATCTCAATTGGTATTCCATCAATTCCTGGAGCCTTGTTTTTCACCAATACCTTCAGTGAAGCTTGGACTTCTTCCTTCAGTACCATCATTTCCTGATCATATGCTACCTCTTGAAATGATTGAAAGTTGTCCAACTCTTTTTGGTACAGTGACTCTGTGTATTCCTTCCATCTTCTTTTGGTGCTTCCTGCTTCATTCCATATTTTGCCCATAGAATCCTTCAAAATTGCAACTCAAGACTTGAATTTTTTCTTCAGTTCTTTCAGCTTGAGAAATGCTGAGCATGTTCTTCATTTTTGGTTTTCTGATTCCAGGTCTTTGCACATTTCAGTATACTTTACTTTGTCTTCTTGAGCTGCCCTTTGAAATCTTCTGTTCAGTTATTTTGCATCATCATTTCTTCTGTTTGCTTTAGCTACTCTAAGTTCAAATGCAAGTTTCAGAGTCTCTTCTGACATCCATTTTGGTATTTTCTTTCTTTCCTATCTTTTTAATGACCTTTTGCTTTCTTCATGTATGATATCCTTGACATTCCACAACATGTCTGCTCTTCGGTCATTAGTGCTCAATGTGTCAAATCTGTTCTTGAAATGTTCTATAAATTCATGTGGGATATACTCAAGGTCGTATTTTGGCTCTTAAGGACTTGGTCTAATTTTCTTAAGCTTCAGCTTGAACTTGCATAGGGGCAATTTGTGGTCTGTTCCACAGTAGTCCCCTGGCCTTGTTCTAACTGATGAGACTGAGTTTATTCATCATCTGTTTCCGTAGATACAGTCGATTCGATTCCTGTATATTCCATCTGGTCAGTCCACATGTATAGCCACCTTCTATATTGTTGAAAAAAGGTATTTAAAATGAATAAGTATTTGGTCTTGCAAAATTCTGTCATCTGATCTCTGGCATTGTTTCCATCATCAAGGCCGTATTTTCCAACTACTGAACCTTCTTTGTTTCCAACCTTTGCATCTCAAGCACCAGTAATTTTCAATGCATCTTGATTGCACGTTTGATCAATTTCAGACGGCAGAATTTGGCAAAAATCTTCAATTTCTTCATACTTGGCCTTAGTGCTTGGTGCATAAATTTGAATAACAGTCATATTAACTGGTCTTCCTTCTAGGCATATGGGTATTATCCTATCACTGACAGCATTGTACTTCATGATAGATCTTGAAATATTCTTTCTGATGATGAATGTGACACCATTCCTCTTCAATTTGTCCTTCCTGGCATAGTAGAACATATGATTATCTGATTCAAAATGGCCAATACCAGTCCATTTCTGCTCACTAATGACTAGCGTATCAATCCTCATGTGTCCTATTTCATTTTTGACAATTTCCAATTTTCCTAGATTCATACTTTGTACATTCCATGTTTCCATTATTAATGGATGTTTGCCAATGTTTCTTCTCATTTTGAGTCATGCCACATCAGCAAAGGAAGGTCACGAAAGCTTTACTTCATCCATGTCATTACAGTCGACTCTACTTTGAGGAGGCAGACTTTGTCAGTCATGTTTTGAGTGCCTTCCAACCTGAGGGGCTCATCTTCCAGCACTATATCCGACAATGTTCCACCGCTATTTGTAAGATTTTCATTTGCCAATTTTTCCAAAAGTAGACTGCCAGGTTATCCGTAGTTTGTATTAGTCTGGAAGTTCCATTGAAACCTGCCCACCATGATTTAACCTGCTGGTATTTGAAATACCAATGGCATATCTCCCAACATCACAGCAACAAGCAAGCCACGACAGTATTACAAACTGACAGATGAGTGGTGGGTCATATATTTAGTATATATCTATTTCTTTTATTCTGTTCCATCGATGTATATGTCTATCTGTATGCCAATACCATAATAGTCTTAAGTAGCTTTATAGTAAATCTTGAAATAAGTGTTCCAAGTTTGTTCTTTCTCAAAACTGTTTTGGCTATTTTAGATTATTTGCATTTCCATATAAATTTTATAATCAGCATGTCAATTTCTACTAGAAATCCTTCCGAGATTTTGAATGTGTTGAGTCTATAGATTAATTTGGGGGAAAATAAACACTTTAGCAATATTGAGACTTCTGATGAATAACATGGTATATCCCTAAATTTATTTAGGTATTTAAATATTTTTCTCAGCAATGTTTAATAGTTTCCAGAGACTCCACTTATACCATGTTAGATCATTTGATATTGTCCCGCAAGTCACTTAGCTCTGTTTGTTTTTTCAGCCTTTTCCTATGCTTCAGTTTGAATAGTTTCTAAGTCTCCAAATTAATTAATCTATTATTGCATTATACATAATATGCTACTGACCCCATTCAGTTAATTTTTCACTTCATGCATTATGTTCTAGAATTCCCAATTGTTTTTTTGAATAACTTACTTTATATTTTTGTTGTTGTTTTAGAGTATGCACTGCAGAACACACACCATTTCAACAGTTTCTACATGTACAATTCAGTGACACTGAATACAGTCCTAAAGTTGCACAACAATTCTCACCCTCCTTTTCTAGCTGTTCTTCCAGCATTAACATAAACTCACTGTCCCCTAAGTTTCCTGTCTAATCTTTCAAGTGGCTGTTGTCAGTTTGATCCCATCTACATGGATCTTAAAAAAGCATAATTCTCAAGGCAGACATTATTTACTAGTTAAGCTAAACTGTTATTTAGTTTAAAGAATATTTCAGAGTATATTTTTGGTTTAAGGTTTAAAGACTATATCAGGGCAATAGTTTCAGGGGTTCATCCAGCCTCCATGGTTCCAGAAAGTCTGGATTCCATAAGAATTTAAAATTCTGTTCTGCATTTTACCCCTTTTGATCAGGATTCTTCTACAGAATCTTTGATTAAAATGCTCAATAATGGTAGCTGGGCACCATCCAGCTACCATGGGCAAAGGAGGTAATTGTTCATGGATGTAATTAGCCACACATTCCATTTCTTCCTCCTATTCCTGACTCTCCTTCTTCCTCTGTTGCTCCAGGAGAGTACAGACCAATTGCTGTGCCTTGGATAGCTGCTTACAAGCTTTTTAAGACACCAGGCACTATGCAATGAATTAGGAAGTAAAAAAGAAGTACTAGACATGTTATTAGGCCAATAAACTGGTATATCCCATGAAACCATGACCCTAAACTTCCAAACCAAGGAACTAAATCCCATGAAGTGTTTCCAATTAATTCTTTTTTATATGTTTCATTTCTCTCCCTACTATGTTCATGTTTCTCACTAAGTATGTGAACATACTTATAACAGCTGTTTTAAAGTGCTTTTCTGCTAATTCCATAATCTCTACAATTTTTGGTTTGTTTCTATTGACTAATCTTTCTCCTTGCTATGGATCATATATTCCTGCTTCTATGTATGTCTAGTAATTTTTTTTTATTAGATCCTGGATATTGTAATTGTAACATTTTTAAGTGTTTGGATTTTGTTGTTTTCCATTAAAGAGTGCTGATTTTTTTTTTTGTTTGTTTTGAAAGGCAGTTAAATTACTTGTGGGTCAGTTTGATCCTTTTGCAGATTTGTTTAAACTTTGTAAGGGAAAATCTAAGGTAGCCTTTACTCTGGGGCTAATTCAGCCTTATTACTAAGACATGATTTTTCTGGGGTCTCTACTGAATGCCCAGGTGTTCAACAATGTGTCCCCACTTTGAGTGGCTGGAACGTGAACATCTCCCAACCTTTTGTGAGCTCTGCTAACCATTCAGCTTGCAGTTTCCCAGTAGTAGAATTTGTATAGCCTCATGGAATTGCATCTTATACATGTATGACTTAATATTTAGCATCAGACTCTAGGAGATCCCTATGCAGATTTCTAGATCTCTCGCTCTCGCTCTCTCTCTCTCAATGCATAGTTTCTTTGTCTCCAGTAATCTAACCCACAATTTCCATTCACGTTAAGCCACCTAAACTCCAATCTCTGTCTCCTCAACTCAGCAAGACTGCCATGCTCCTCTTGGGTTTCTTCTTGCTGTGCTGTGGTCTAGGAAGCCAGAGAAATTGTAGGGCTCACCATTTTTGTTTCGTTTCTCTCACTATCATAGTTCTACACTGACTTTTTCTAATGTCTGAAAAGAGTTATTTCATATATTTTTCCCAGTTTTTAGCTAGTTGTTTAAGGAGAGAGGACTAATCTGATACCAGTTACTCCACCATGGCTGAAAACTTCTTATAACTTTTCATTTTGATTTAAAATCTGCAAATATATATTATATATCTATATATATATATATAGTCCCTTGGTGGCACTATTGCTTAAGTTCTGGACTACTAAGTGAAAAGTTAGTGGTTTAAACCCACCCAGAGGCACCTTGGAAGAAAGCCCTGGCTATCTGCTTCTGAAAGGTGATAACCTTGAAAACCCTATAAAGCACAGGTCTACTCTGAAACACATGGGGCACCATGAGTCAGAATCAATGCAATGGCAATTAGTTTAGTTTTCTGGCATATACGTATCTATCCAGACACATATATACATATACATATACATATACATATGTATATGTATATGTATATATGTATATTTATATATCATATATCTCATGCACTCTTTTTAAATTTAAACCTAACACTTTATTCAATTTCTTCTAAATTATTTATATATTGTTTCATTTACTCCAAGTCTTCATGAAGTTTTGAGATTATAAGGAAGATATTCAACATTTATTTTTTCTTTTAGAAAATCTTTTTCAAAACATACTATGTTCTTTCTCTGACTCTTGAGCTCTATGTTCTTTACGTTTGCAGAATGCTTTTATAGACCCATGTAGGCATTTTCTGTTCTCTCATCCATGAGCAAGAAGGGATCTCTCCCATCCTTGTTTTTGCTAGTCAAGTGTGGATGGAGTCTCTTTGCTAATCTTCACTATTCATCTGGTTACTATTATCAACATTTTCCCAGGTATTTATCTAGAATGCTGGTTGATGGTATTTTGCCATCTTTCATTTAGTGTCAGTCTGTTGGTCTGGGAGAGGATATCTTAGTTATCATACATGAAAAGTAGAGTTTTTTTTTCCCTGCATAATTTTAATATAGTCTGTAGTTATTGCCTTGTAAGAAATAATGTAAGCGACACTGCAAGCTCCACAATACATTTCTTCTATGGTTTTTTGAGGTTGAGTCTGACTTTATTTTATTAATTTATTTTAAAATTTAAGTTACTGGTTTTTGCTTTTGTTTTTTCTTGAAGAGGTGATATTTTAGCATGGTTCAAAATTCAAGTTGTCAAAAAAGTAAAATGAAAAATCTTCCTCTGACACCTGCCCCATAGCCACCCAATTTCCTTTTCTCACAGTGGTGCAATAAGTATTACAAATTTCTTGTGCATTTTCCTGAGGAGAAAACTACATATGTACATGTTTATATATGCATACACACACACATATATACATACATTATATATACACACACATTACACTATATATCTGTACATACACATAACCTTCCTTCTCTTCCACAAATTATTACGTTACACACTGTTTTGTACCTTGCTTTTTTTTCAAATTATGTATGTTGGAGATTTTTCCATATCAGTACATAAAGAGAAGCCAGTTGTTTAATGGCTCCATTGTATTCCATTTTTCAAAGTAAACATTTTATTTGACCATTCCTCTATTTATTGACATTTAAGTTGTTTCTGTTTTTTGTTATTGTGGACAATGATGAAATACTAATAAAGTATCATTTTGCTGTGTATATTTGTAGGATAAATTCCCAGAAGTGGGTGAATGAATATATGCATTTATAATTTTCAATATTGTCAAATTACCTTTTAAAGAAATAATGCCCAATAGTTTGCCTAAGACCTTATCCCAATGTAATTATTAATAATAGCACCTTTTACTCATAAGAGGGTCTGATTTGGACAATAAATTATATGGCTGTCTCCATTTATAGAAGTTGTGCCAATTTATACTCTCACTATCAGCCTGGCTTCTAATATCATTTAAAATGCTGGAATCTCTAAAATATATATTTACTCTTTTGAGGTTCAGATTTTCAAATACAGCTGCCTATTTGAATATCTCACAGAAATCTCAAACTCAACATGTCCAAAATAAACTTCTGAATTCTCCCCTTAAACCTGTCTGCCAACCAGTGGTTTTCATATCAGTAAATAGCAACACCATGCACCCATTTATTTAAGCCAGAAAGCTGGGGTCCATGTTTGATTCTGCCGTTTTCTTCACTAGCTCAGTAACCATAAGCTGTTGTTCTCTGTAGCCTTGATTTCTTCCCTAGCAAAACCAGGAACATATTTACCTGCCACACAGTTGTTTAAATGAGGTAGGATATGTGAAAGCACCCCTTCTCATTTTCTGGCATATATTAAAAAAAAAAAAAAAAAAACGGTTGCTATAGAGTTAATCCTGACTCATGGTGACCCTGTGTGTGAAGGTAGAACTGTGCTGCAGATTATTTCAATGGCTAATTTTTTGGTACCTTTCTTCTGTGGTACCTCTGGGTGAATTCCAACCTCCAGACTTTAAGTTAGCAGCCAAGTATGATAACTTTTTGCACCATCCAGGGACTCCTGGCACATATTAGGGGATCAAATATATTAGTTTCCTCTCCTTCCACCCTTCAAAATACTTCCCTATGTATTCCCATGACCATTCCTGTACTCTGATCTACCTAGTATAAATGTGACTTTTAGCAAGGAATAAATTGTACCAAATGTCTTTGACAAGGCCCTTTGTAGAATCAGAGTTTATTTATGTAAGTCTATACCATAAAAGTCCTCAAAGCCAGCCTGAATATTGAAGAATAAATTGCAAACTTGTTTAAAGTGAAATCATCAATAAAACTATTAAAAGTCAGAGTTGTGACATTTATATCTTGGTTATTTGCTTCTTTTCAAAAGTTTTCCTGGCCAGACAATGCCATATTGAATCACTTTTCAAAATGGTTTACACTCTTCTTTTAACCTCCTTAAGTTTTAGGAGGCTTAGGGTTAATTGGATTATAGGATTTCAGTTTCTGTATTCTTGGTGTTTTTTTTTTTAAGAACAGCAACTTTTGGAAGAGATTGCTGCGATGTATTAGAAAGAGCACTGGTCTTGGAGCCATTACCAAAATAACCCAAAACTAACAAACAAAAAACTCAAACCTGCTGCTGTTGAGTCAATTCTGACTCAATTCTACTCATGTGTTACAGAATAGAACTGCTCCCTAGGGTTTTCCTGGCTGCAGTCTTTACAGAAGCAGATCACCAGGCTGTTCTTCCACGGTGCCACTGTGTGGGTTCAAACCACCGACCTTTGGGTTAGTATCTCAGGGCAAACCATTTGCACTCCCAGGGACCTTGGAGCCATTACACCCGGGTTAAAATCCTGATTCAGCCAATTGCCAGCTGTGTGACCTTAAGCAAGGAACGTGACCTCTGTAAGTTTCAGCGTCCTCATTCTCTGTTAGATGCTACTGTACACGTTATCTCATTTCATCACTATAGTTTCTTAGAAGATGAGTTTCCATGAGAAAAAGGTGTGCAGAAGAGCCAAGCAGTGTAACATCTAGCAGGTGTTTGTTCCATCAGTCATCCAACCTCTGAATCATACAAGCAGAAACATTGTAGCTGTGAGCCAAGATAGAAGAAATGAATACAGAAGATTATATTGACCAAAGGTGACTTGTTCTTTGAACTTTTCCACAAAGCCACAGGGACATCCCTTTATAGTACAGTTAAGAAAAGTAAGGCCTTGTGAGTTTATGAACCCGTACTGGTTCACAGCACTGATCGGTGGTGGACTTATGACTGGGTTTAACTGGAGCTTCAAATGTGAAATATGCCACACTACCTTTCTAGAAACAAGATTCTTATTCATGTTAAGTGTCTTGACTCACAGACAAAACATCAATCTTTCTTCTGCATCCCTGTGGGGCAACACCAGCCAAGGCCCCATGCCAGGATTTTAGGTGAAGGCTGTCCAGAAAAGAATGTGTTCTGAGGGGGAAGGAGCTAGGAAGTAGAGAAGAGGGTGCTGCCATTAACGAAACATCAGGTGCCTGGTAGGCCAGCTACTTCAAAATAGGCCAAGAAGTGATGTCCCGGGGAAGGAACTCACAAGCCTCCTTCTCTTCCCTAAAGAATAGAACTGCAGGCAACTCCCAGACTGTCTAATGGCCCCAGTCTAGGGGTGCTGGGTTGTGGCCCCTTCATCTCTCACTGTCCTTCCTACTTTCTTAGTTTCAGCTCATGACTTATTCCTAAAGTCATGGAAGTGGAAAGCATGCATATGGGATTAGAGATGCTGCTAATGTTACTGAATCCCCTCCAAGTCCCTTCCCCTCACTATGGCCAACATGCCACTGCAGCTCACCCTTCCCCTCATCTCCACCAGGTGACAAGAGAGCCTTGAGCTGGCAGCTTGAGATGATTCCTTAGAAGAGTCATCTTCAGTCAGACCTTCATTATGGAACCTCCCTATTGGAAAGGGTTAAAATGAAGCAGGAGAGAGAACAGCAAAGGAGAGAGAAGGTAACAAGGTCAAGGGCATTGTGGGCAGTCTCCATTTTTCTTCACCCCTCCTCTAAAATCTAGCTAAATTCCAGGATGACTGTTTTCACAACGTCACAGTATTTCAAAGGCTTCTCTGGCTGGAGTCCATTCATTTGTAAAACAGGAAGAATTGACTGTCCTCTCATTTCCCTCCCCTGACAGATGGGGCACCCAAGGGAAGAGGGATGCTATGTGTTCTCAGAGTACTTCCCATTCTGCAGGATGATATACTAAATATGGAGGTACAGCCTACAAAAATTAAAATACATGGTCTGGCAAAAGCTTTTATTCTGACCTGTGAATTTATTTTTGAGAAAAGTCTTACAGAGGTTTAATGATTAAATTACACTTAGTTAAGAATTTAACAAATTACCTTTGTTGCAAAGAATAAAATTATGTGAAATCTGGAGCATCTTGGAAAATGTAGACCATATGGTCACCATAGGTATAGGTGACAGGAAAGCAGGAAAATAAAGATTTTCCAATTCGCCACCTAATTTTAATCAAATACTTGGGTGGTGTTGAAGAGAAAAGCTTTTCCTGTGTAATGGTAACAATAACAACAACCAATACCTTGGATAGCCCTCTAAAAATTTCAAAGTGCTTTTGCATAAATTATCTCATTTGATCCAATCCATATGTGTAACAACAGTCGCACATACCAAGGCAGAAATGTCAGGACTAATAAAGTTCAAATTCTCTCATGCACAACTCCCTGGTCCAGCTAGGCCCTGCTTTTCTCACATACGCGTTCTCAGTAAACAGAGGAGGACTGACCCAGGGCTGTGGCGAGGTTAGAGGTCAGTAGGACAATCCTCCTCACACGGTCTGGGGGACTTCTCCAGTTTCAGGTCACCAGGCTAGATTCCCAGAAACTGGCATCTGTTGCTTTGCCTCCTCCTTTTACCTCATTTCCTCAACTCTAGAAACCTTAGTCCAGTGGCCAGGACACCAAGAAATTATACAGGGGCCGCACTGTAGTTCTTAAAGTTGGGGCAAGACCAGGGGAGCATCTCAGAGGCGAGGCTGGATCAGGTAGAGAAGCGGAAATAACCACAGTCTAGGACTAAACAAAAAACACCAAACCTATTGCCAGGGAGTCAATTCCGGCTCATGGCAACCCCATGTGTTACGGAGTAGAACTGCTTCTTAGGGTCTTCTTGGCTGTAATCTTTACAGAAGCAGATTGTCAGGGCTTCGTTTGGTGGCTCCGCTGGGTGGGTTCAAACTGCCAACTTTTAGGTTAATAGTCCAGTGCAAACAGTTCGTACTACCCAGGGACCCTCACTCTTAAATGATAATCATAGTAGTCAGGGCCATATTAGAGGAGCTCATCAAGTTTGGGAGGCTGGAGTGGGGTTGCTTTACATAGAAAAGAAAGTAAGCAATTAAAAGGGTGAGGGGGAATAATTTGGGAGTGAACCTTTACCAAGTTAAGAGAATTAGGAGTAATTCTAATGCGTCCCAGCTGAGTAAAGCAGAAGGCTGGCATGCTTACAGCACAGGGCTTGGGCAGACACAATATAGACCAAACTTGCTTAGGAGTGGGGGGTTGATGATGGAATCTTGGTATCTAGTCACCAGGCTCATAGAGTTAACTTAGGAGTTATCAAAGATGGAAGGGCATTTGTGATATCTTTTTTTTTTTTTTCTCCAACCTTTCCTGATTTACTTGACTATCTTTATAAGGGTGAGGACAGACAAAACACTGAGTCCCATGGACCTCACTAATTTCACATCTTAGAATAGAGCCTGCAGAAATTATCCAAAATATGAACAATCATTTATATATTTTTTATTGTACTTTAGATGAACGTTTACAGAGCAAATTAGTTTCTCATTAAACAACTAATACACATATTGTTTTGTGACATTGGTTGCCAACCCTATGACATGTCAACACTTTCTCCCTCTCAAACTTGAGTTCCCCGTTAGCAGCTTTCCTGTCCCCTCGTACCTTCTCGTCCTTGCCCCTGAGCTGCTGTGCCATTTAGTCTCGTTTTCTTTTATGGACCTGGCTAATCTTTGGCTGAAGGGTGAACCTCAGGAGTGACTTCAATACTCAGTTAAAACAGTGTCTGGAGGCCTTGCTCTTGGTGTTTCTCCAGTGTCTATCAGACCAGTAAGTTTGGTCTGTTTTTGTGAGTTTGGATTCTGCTCTACATTTTTCTCAAGCTCTGTCCGGACCGTCTGTTGTGATCCCTGTCAGAGCAGCTGGTGGTGGTAGTCAGGCACCATCTGGAGGAGGCTGTGGTAGTTGTGGTCCATTAGTCTTTTGGAAAAATCTTTCCTTTGTGTCTTTGGTTTTCTTCATTCTCCCTTGCTCCAGATGGGGTGGGACCAGTGGAATATCCTAGATGGCCACTCACAAGCTTTTAAGTCCCCTGATGCTACTCACCAAAGTAGGATGTAGCACGTTTTCTTTATAAACTATGTTATGCCAATTGAGCTAGATGTCCCCCAAGACATGGTCCTCAGCCTTCAGCCCAGTAATTCGGTCCCTCAGGGAGTTTGAATGTGTCTATGAAACTTCCATGACCTTGCTTCGGTCAAGTTGTGCTGACGTCCCCAGAATTGTGTGCTATCTTACCCTTCACCAAAGTTACCACTAATCTGTTGTCTAGTCAGTATTTTTTCCTCCCCACCCCTCCCCTCCCTATTAGCCATCAAAGGTTGTTTCTTTCTGTGTGTAAACCTTTTCATGAGTTTTTATAACAGTGGTCTTATACAATATTTTTCCTTTAGTGATTGACTTATTTCACCCAGCATAATGACCTCCAGATTCATCCATGTTGTGAGATGTTTTGCACATTCATCATTTTTCTTTATTGTTGCATAGTATTCCATTGTGTGTATGTACCATAGTTTATCTATTCATCTGTTGATAGGCACTTAGGTTGTTTCCTTTTTTTTTTTGCTATTGTGAATAATGCTGCAATGAACATGGTTGTGCATGTGTCTATTTGTGTGACGGCTCTTATTTCTCTAGGATATATTCCTAGGAGTGGGATTGCTTGATGAAATGGTATTTATTTCTAGCTTTTTAAAAAGAAGTGTGTATCATTTTCAAGAATGGTTTATCATTTTGCATTCCCACTAGCAGTGCATAAGAGTTCCAAGCTCCCTGCAGCCCCTTCAACATTTGTTATTGTCTGTTTTTTTGATTCATGCCAATAATGTTGGGGTGAGATGGTATCTCATTGTAGTTTTGATTTGCCTTTCTCTAATGGCTAGTGATCTCGAGCATTTCCTCACGTGTCTGTTAGCTGCCTGACTGTCTTCTTTGGTGAAATGTCTGTTCATACTCTTTGCACATTTTTTAATTGGATTCTTTGTCTTTTTGTTGTAGAGGTGGTGGATTTTCCTATAGATTTTAGAGATTAGACCTTTGTTGGATTTGTCATACTCAAAAATTTTTTCCCAGTCTGTAGGTTCTCTGTTTACTCTTTTGATGAAGACTTTTGATGAGTATAAGTGTTTAATTTTTAGAAGATCCCAGTTATCTAGCTTATTTTCTGGTGTTTATGTATTGTTAGTTAGGATTTCTATGCTATTTATGCCCTGCACTCAGGCCTCTAGTGTTGACCTTATTTTTCCTTCTATGATCTTTATAGTTTTTGGTTTTATATTCAGGTCTTTGATCCATTTTGAATTAGTTTTTGTCTACGGTGTGAGGTATGGGTCCTGTTTCATTTTTTTCCAGATGGACATCCAATTTTACTAGCACCATTTGTTAAACAGACTGTCTTTTCCCCCTTTTAATGGACTTTGGGTCTTTGTTGAAGATCAGGTGATGGTAGGTGGATGGATTTACATCTGGGTTCTTGATTCTGTTCCATTGGTCAATGTGTTTGTTGTTGTACCATTACCAGGCTGTTTTGACTACTGAAGCTGTAGAGTAGGTTCTGAGGTCAGGTAGTGTGAGTTCTCCTACTTTATTCTTTTTCTTCACTAGTGCTTTACCTATCCAAGGCCTCTTCCCTTTCCATATAAAGTTAATGATCAGTTCTTCCATCTCGTTAAAGAATGCTGTTGGTATTTGGATCGGGATTTCATTGTATTTGTTGATTGCTTTGGGTAAAACTGACATTTTCACAATGTTGAGTCTACCTATCCATGTGCATGGCATGTTTTTCCATTTATGTAGGTTTCATTTGGTTTGTTGCAGTAGTGTTTTGTAGTTTTCTTTGTATAGATCTTTTATGTTCCTGGTTAGATTTAATCCTAAATTGTTTTTTCTTTTTGGGGCAGGGGGGACTATTATACATGGTACAGATCCCTGGTGGCACAGTGGTTAAGAGCTATGACTGCTAACCAAAAGGTTGGCAGTTTGAATCTACCAGCCACTCCTTGGAAACCCTATCCAATAGGGTTGCTATGAGTCAGAATCAACTTGACGGCACTGAGTTTGTTTTTTTTTCATATATACATGGTATTGTTTCCTGATTTCCATTTTCCTTTTTGTTGTTCTCTTGATTGGTGTATAGGAATCCAATTGATGTTGATCTTGTATCTTGCTACTTTGCTGAATCTTTCTATTAGTTACAGTCATTTTTTTGTGGCGTCTTTAGGGTTCTCTATGTATAGTTCATATCATCCACAAATAGGGATGGTTTTACTTCTTCCCTACCAATTTGGATGTCCTTTATTTCTTTTTCTTGCCTTATTGCTCTAGCTAGGACTTTCAGCACAATGTTAAATAGGAGTGGTGACAAAAGGCATCCTTGTCTTGTTCCCATCCTCAAGGGGAATGTTTTCAGCCTCTCTCTGTTGGGAACGATATTGGGTTGTTATGTGTCAGAATCGACTCAACAGCAATGGATTTCTTTGGTTTTGGTTTGTTTTGTATAGGTGCCCTTTATTATGTTGAAGAATTTCCCTTCTATTCATATTTTACTGCAGAGTTTTTATCAGGAAAGGGGGTTACCACAAAATGTGGGTCTGAGCCGCCTGCTGCAAAAGCCAATACTGAGACAGGGGTGAGGTGAGAAGCAAGAGTGTTTTATTGTATATCGATGTACAGGAAACAGAGGGGAATGAGCTCCTCCAAAATCTGCCTCCTCCTCTGGAGGCCAATCAGAGGATTTTATCGGGATAGGGTCAAGGTCCTAAAAATTTGTGGAATGTTAGTTCCCCTTTGAGGTGGGCACAATGACCTCATTCCAGAGATGTTGACCTTCTGTGTGTATTCTTGAAGATCCTTTGTTCAGTTTTATCGCCTTCAGATTTTATCACTTGTTGTTCTACCTCCCAAAGGGGAACTTAGTTAATTTTTAAACTTCTATAAAATCATGGGAAAACAGGCGGGAAGAGAGAAGAAAAATAAATCAGAATCATAGGAGCATGCAGAAGTGAGCTATGCCAGCTATGCATTAACAATACCACAATACCCAGGATGCTAGGCCTACACAGCTGACAATAAATATGAAAATTCCACGCAGCCCCTTTCATCGATGTTGGACTTTACTGAATGCCTTTTCTGCATCAGTTGAGATGATCTTGTGATTCTTTTATTTTATTCTATTTATGTGGTGGATTGTGTTGATTGATTTTCTAATGTTGAACCATCTTTGCATACCTGTTATGAATCCCACTTGATCGTGGTGTATTATTGTTACTTATGATGCTGAATTTTATTGGCTAGAATTTTGTTGAGAATTTTTGCATCTATATGCATGAGAGATTTTCTTCTGTAATATTCTTTTTTTGTAATGTCTTTGCCTGGTGTTGATATCAGGATTATGCTGGATTCATATAATGAATTCAGAAGTCTTCCTTCCTTTTCTATGTTCTGAAATAGTGTGAGTAATACCGGTGTGAACTATTCTCTGAATGTTTGGTAGAATTCTCCAGTGAAGCCATCTGGGCTAGGACTTTTTGTTGTTGTTGGGAGTTTTTTTTATTACCTTTTCAATCTCTTTTCTTTTTATGGGTCTTTTATTTTCTACCTCAGTTTGTGTTAGTTGAAGTAGGTAGTGTGTTTCTAGAAATTTGTCCATTTCCTCTAGGTTCTCAAATTTGTTGGACTGCAGTTTTTCATAGTACTCTGTTATGATCCTTTTTATTTCAGTTGAGTCTGTGGTGACATCCCCCATTTCATTTCTTATTTGGGTTATTTGCATCCTCTCCTGTTTTTCTTTTGTGAGTTTGGCTAGTGGTTTGTCAATTTTGTTGATCTTTTGAAAGAACCAACTTTTGGTTTTGTTGATTCTTTCTCTTGTTTTTCTATTCTCTATTTCATTTATTTCTGCTCTGATCTTCATTATGTCCTTTCTTCTGGTGGTGATGGGATTCTTTTGCTGTTCTGTATTTGATCAAGTTTTATTGAAAATGCTTTGATTTTCTTCCTTTCTTCTTTTTTGATGTAGGCATCTGTTGCTATAAATTGACCTCTGAGCACTGCCTTTACTGTGTCCCAGAGGTTTTGGTATGATGTGTTTTCATTGTTTGGCTCTAGGAATTCATTACCTAGGTTGGTATCTGGCTGATGCTGTCTCATGTCCTAGATTCAGATTGTTGTCTGATGTTGTTGGTTCTCTAACTGAAGGACTCCCTTTAATAATTCTTGTAAGTTTGGTTTGGTTTTTACATATTCCCTTAATTTATGGTTATCTGGAAATGTCCTAATTTCACTATCATATTTGAGTTAGAGTTTTGCAGGATATATTATTCTTGGTTGGGGCTTTTTGTCTTTCAAAGTTTTATTTATATATGTCATCCCATTGCCTTCTTGCCTGCATGGTTTATGCCGAGTAATCAGAGCTTAGTCTTACTGTTTCCCCTTTGTATGTGGTTTTCATTTTTCTCGAGCTGCTCTCAAGATTCTTTCTTTGTCTTTGGTTTTGGCAAGTGTGACTATGATATGTCTTGTTGTTTTTCTTTTGGAGTCCATCCTATATGGGGTTTTTCCACTGCTTTGTCTGTTGTTTTTCTGATTTTGTCTGTATTTTCCATGGTCTTGTCTGTTTTTTCCTTATCTTGTCTGTCTTTTCCTTCACCTGTTGGAGAACCCTGGATATTAGTTTTGAATTCCCTATCAGCTAGTTCCACTGCCTTTTCTTTCAGCAGAATGTCATCTGGTGTTTTATTTTGGTCACTTTCTGGAGCCATCTTCTCCTGTTTTTTTATATGTTCTGATATTGTCTGCTGTCTCCAGGACATTTAGGAATTATTTTCTTCATTTATTGATTATAGATTTAATTGTTTCATCCTGCTTTTTGTTTTATTTGGTTATGTCTGGGCAGGTGATCTGGGCAAGTTTTGTTGCTTGATTGCCTGTGGGCATGATACTTCTCACCACTTTGTCCAGGTAGGCAGGGCTGGTCACTCAACAATGGTGCAGCAGGGTGGGTCCAGTGGGAGTGGAGGGGCAGGAATGGGTAGTTTGAAGCACAAACTGGTGCTGACAGGGTGGGGCTGGGGGTAGTGCAGGGCGGGGTCCTGGCAAACCACCTTGGTGCTGCTCAGGGGTGCAGTGCTTGGCTCCTGGTGTAGACAGGCAGGAGGGAAGGGACAGGACGTGATTTGCAAAGCTAAGTGGGTAGGTGAAAGAAGAGAGAGAAACAAAATCAAAATAAAAGTAAAAGAAATGAAGGAAAAAAGAAAAAAAATTAAATAAAATGGTGGCGCAGTAGGATTTGGCAGGTCGGGGCAGGGACACCCAGTGAGACTTTATGCCAGTGGCTCTCTAGCCAAGTGTTGTGGCTCAGCCTGTCAAGAAGAGGCATGGGTGGCACACAGGGCTAGATGGACAGGAGAAAGGAAAGAGGGGAAAGAGAGAGAAGAAACCAAATAAATAATAAGAAAAACAATAACAACAAAATACAGTAGGGGGGAGCTGGCCACTGGGGTTGGGGTGGAATTGAGGTGGTGGCAAGTTGATGCCTCTCTTGCTGGGTGGCAGGGCATGGCCCACCAGAAGAGGCCTAGGTTGAAGGGAGAGGGAAAAGGGGAAAGGGGAAAGATACAGAAAAATAAAAAATATGGTGCTGAGGGAGCCAGCCTGTGGTGCGAATCTGGGGAGGCTGTGTGCCAGAGGCTCTCCATCCAAGAAGTACAGCACAGCCTGCTAAGAAGGGGGGGGGCAGCCCACAGGGCTAGGTGGGTGGGAGAAGGGAAAGGAAAGGAGAGAGCGATAAGAAACAACAGCAAAAAGAAAGAAAGAAAAGAAAAAAACAAAAAATAAATAAAATGGTATTGAGGGAGCCAGTCGGTGACAGCGGTACAGACCTGGGGAGGCTGCATGCAGTGACTCTTCAGCCAAGCAGTGCAGCATGGCCCTTCAAGAAGGGGCAGGGGCAGTGCACAGGGCTGGGTAGGTGGGAGAAAGGAGAAGAAGGAAAGGCGAGAGAGAGAAGAAACAGAAAAAAGCCAAAATAACAACATCAAAGAACAAATTTAAAAAAATGGTGCTGAAGGGGCCAGCCAGTGGGGGTGGGGTGAACCAGGTGGCAATGAGCTGGTATCTCTCTGGCTGAGCGACTGTGGCCCATTGGAAAGTGGCAGAGGCCTCGTACAGGGAAGAAGGGTGGAGAGTAGGAAAGCATGTATTCCTGGTTACTAGGGGCTCTATCTTCTGTTGGGAGTTCTGGGGGGCTGCCTTCCTGTACTCTGTCTTCTTTCCTTGGTGGCTGTAGTCCGAGACGGCAAATCCATGTTAGCTGGTAGGGGGCCTCCATCCATAGCTCTCCTCATTCTTGGTTCTCTGTCAGTTTCTTATTCCATTCGTTGCTTGATCAATTTCTTTATTCTTTCATTTGATGCTTAGGTTTTCAGGATTGATGTTTGTATCTGTTTTACTTAGTTTTTCAAGTCTTGCTGGAAAGGGGCTGCATGGTGCTTCTGTCTGTACTGCCATGTTGCCCATTTGTGATATCTTGTCTCCTCCTTTCTTATGGGTTCAAACACCATGTCTATACCACAATATCTAAATTTGTATCTCTAACTAAAACTTTTCTTCTGAACATCAGGCCTATATATCTATATTTGGCATCACCACTTGAAGTCTCCAAGGCAACTCTAAATAACATGCCAAAGAGGAACTATTAATTCCTCTACCCTCACCTATTCTTCTTTTAAATTTTTTCATCTCAGTAATTATAAACTCCAGAAACTGAAAGTCATTCTTTATGACCCCCTTTCCCTTGCCTTCCCAAATCTTACTTATCACCAAGCCCTGTTAAGTTTATCTCAGTCCATATCCTAAATCTGCTGCAAAAGATCTCTTTAATTTAAAAAATTAAAGATGTCACTTTGATGACTAAGGTGCACCTGATTCAAGCTATGGTCTTTTTAATCACCTCATATGCATGCAAAAGTTGGATAGTGAAAAAGGAAGATGGAAGAATTGATGTGCTCAAATTGTGGTGTTGGTGAAGAATGTTGAATGTACCATGGATTCCAGAATAAGAAACAAATCAGTTTTAGAAGAAACACAACTAGAATGTTCCTTAGAAGTGAGGATAGGGAGACTTCGACTTGCTTACTTTGGATGCGTCATCAGGAGGGATCAATCACAGAAAAAGGACACTGTGATTGGTAGACAGCCAGCAAAGAATTAGGAGACCCTCAGTGAGATGGACTGACACAATAGCCATAACGATGGACTTAAATATTCCAACAATCTTGTTGGCCACCCTTGCTGAGGATGGGGAAAAGCAGGGAAACTTGAATGATAGCCCCACAAAACCACACACAATGATGGAGAGGTCGTTTCCCTAAGACAAAAGGGCATTCTGACCAGAAGAAGGGGAGCTAGATGCTGGAATGCAAAATCAGTGAGTGTTCCCATTACGTGCTTTCACTGCACCATGTATGGTTATAATTTGTAATTATATAGTGTGACAGACACTGGGTATGTACTCATTTGTTCCTTTTCCTCTATATTTTCCAGCCAGTCTCACAATGAAGAAAGAGCCATGTGACTAATTTGGGCCAATGGAATGCAGGAAAAATGATCTATGCCCCTTCCAGCCCTGGTCTCTAAAATCTCCCACAAGATTCTCAACTCTCTCTTCTGTCCACACAGCTGGAAACTAAACCCTCCAGAATGGTGGGGCCACACCATGGACGAGCTGGATTGTTGAGTCATCACTTGGTAAAAACTGTCCATGATGTGAGCAAGAGATTAAAATTTGTTTCATAAGCCCTACGCTTTTGGGGTTGTTTGTTATAGCAGCTAATAAGCATTACTCTGAGTATTACAGACATTTATTTGAGTGGTTATTGTTTAACCAATGTATTCTCCACAAGATTATAAACTTCGGGAGGTCATGGACTAGGTCTGTATCCCCAGACCTAACAAAGTGGTACTCAGTGAATGTTTTCTGAAAAAAATGAATAGATTTTTCTAGTTCACTCTTTCTCTCTTTGAGAAAGAAAATGAGGCTTAGAGAAGTAAAGAGACTTTACCCACATTATCTCTGCCTGGGTGATGAGCTTGCCATGAGCTTGCTCCTATGAACAGTGGGTTCATTGGTGAAAAGTCTTAGGCCACTTCTTCAAGTCAGTCTGACACCAGTGTCACAAGATCCACTAGAATTTGTTTCAACACATCATGGAGATGTTAGGAATGTGATAGAAATCTAACAGCAGGTTACCTGTGACACTGCAGTTGCTTCAGTCATTTCTTTGTCTTTAAAATGCCATATAATTGCTAATGTAATTAGTAATGTATACAGAGAGGGCTTGTGCAATTACTGAGTCCTAAGATCAAGTAATTAATGTTGTCAACAAAACAGCAACTGTTTCATTAACAACTGCTTGGATCTGGAAACAAGCACAATCAGATGCAGACAGATCAACCTAAACATCATCAACTCAGCTGATTTTTTTTTTTTTTTTTAGTCACTAAAATGTCAACCCCACAACATTAAAAATAATGAAAACGTCAGACTATCTTTTTCCAGTTCAGACAAATACATAGCTAGATGGATGGATGGGTGGACAGACAGGCAGATAGAACCAAAATTTGCCTTGGTTTTTTCTTTGTCAAAGGCAATGAAAGACTCATGCTTAAATACAACAGGAAACTGAATTCAGGGAGTCAGGAAGGCTGTGTAGATTTTAACAGGCTGTGTCTCTATGTTTTTCTAGTGTGACCTTATAAACATCATTCATGTGATTGGGCTGCAATTTTCTCATTGGAAAAATGGAACAATCTGAATTTATGCCCTGCAATCTGAAAAGTCATGGCAAGATATGAATATCTAAGAAAAAGAAACTTTTTAAGATATTCAAATCTTGAGTATATTATTACTACTTCAGTATATGAGATTTTGCTCTATGTAATGCTGTATAATAAATAGCCCCCTAACTCTCAGTGGTTTCCAATAACAAGCCCATATTCTTGCTTATGGGTGTGTACTGCATTAGCAGTACTGCTCCCGAATGCAGGCTGGGCTCAGGGCTGCCTCCTGTGTCTTTTTATTTTATGATGCAAGATGACGGAGCAGTAGGAAGCTGGAGCATGCTTTTCTCATGGTGAAGGGAAGGAGCACAACAGCCCAAACCACAATAGCCCAAACCACAACAGCACATTTAAAACCTCTGATGTGGTATTGTCACATCTGCTCACGTTTCATTGGCCAAAGAAGTCACATGGTTAAACCCACCAAAGGCATGGGAGGTACACTCCTTTCATGTGGGAGGGAAGGAGAGAGTGAACGCTTGCTCAACAGTAATGTCCCAATGAAAGACCATTTTCAACCTTTCAGTTTGTATCTTAAGTCATGAGCTATCTGTTTTCAGGGAAAAATAGCCAAATTGTCCAGAATCTTTTTTTTTTTCTCCTACCATGGTTGCTTTGAAAATATGAAGTAATATTGGGATAATCCATTGAGCACTAAACTGGGAATCGGGATACCTCTGTCCTATTTCAGTTTTCCTACTATATAACCTTGGGCAAGTCTCTTCACCTTTTGTTTCTTTACTGCTAAAGTAAGAGATTTCAACCAGGAATATACAAAGTGACTTTTAGCACTAAAATTCAAATCTGTAGAATACTCCTTAGAATACCTCTTAGATAGCATGATTTTGGATATGAAGCTAATAGTCAACTAATACTTGTTTATTAGAGAACAGCTCAAGCAAAGGAGGCAGATGTAAAAAGGGACCCTGCTATTGGAGAAACGTATGTATATTGATGCTAGCTGTCCATCTCCTCCCCAGCATCGGTAGTGAGAATCATAATGTATCATGAACTGTCATATAAAGAAAGCCCTGGCGCTCACAAGATAGAGTTGTCCATGTAGGAAGTAGTTCCACAGCAAATCAGTTTGGAGCATCTGCCTTTGAAACTTCTAATTTGGAGCTCATATTTGAAACTGTATTTCTTTTCTCTTTCCATGGGTGTCATAATGTGTAAATTGAAAGTTCCAGGGAATTCTCAAGTGAACTTAGTTTCAGATGCACTGGTGGACAACCATCCCTCCCTCTGCAATACCTTCTAAGGCTCCCCAGTGTAAGAAAATTTCACAAACCTTACATGGCTTATATTTTAAATCAGACCACCCTATATATACCCGCAAAATTTATCCAATGTGTGTATGTGTTGTATTTTGGGACTAACAGAAATTGAATTTTATCTTTCACATAGAATTTATTTCCAGAGGATGTTTTGTTTGGAATAAGTGGTAGGGAAAATTTAGGGCCTGCCACGACATTGGAAGCATCAAACTGTTACCTGGGAAACAAACACTACTTGCAAATTTAATTAATAAAGTGATCTGGCCCCTCTCTCCTCCTCAGAAATAGAGAAAAGAATCATAGACTAGAATTAAGACCGGAAAAACTAAAATTATTTGCAACTTCTTTAGGCAACTGAAGCTCCTAGTTGCTGTCCTGGAGTGGTTGCATGTGATTGGATGCATGCTGTGAGATCTTGGAAATCACACACCTCTGCATTTTAAACTTTTCCATCAAAGAACTCCAATAACACTGGGGGTGTTGGAAGCATTGTCTGAAAGTCTGCCATTTTTTTTACAGACATGTTTTTAAACTTTAAATATTTCAGTAAAATTTGCATTTTTGTTTTTAATATTAAATTATCCCCCACCCCCGAGGGGGGGTGTAAAAAACACTTTCAATAAAATTTAGGCTCCAAGAAGAAGTGCTTCTCATGTGGCTCTGCTTATCTGGCAATGTCTTAGTTTCCTAAGGCTCCAGTAACATAAATACCACAAGTGGGCAGCTTTAAGAACAGAAATGTCTTTTCTCACTGTTCTGGAGACTGAAAGTCCAAATCTGGTCTCGATCTTGTCAAATTCCTTCTGTGGGCCTCTCTCCTAGTTTCTGGTGTCCACTGGCTATCCTTGGCATTCATTGCTTGTAGATGTTGTCACATGTTGTCTGTCCTCTCCTATGTGTGTCTCTCTATGTCTATTCTTGTCATTTTATAACTCAGAAGTGATTAAGCTTAGGACCCTCAACTGATTGATTGATTGATTATATTACATTCTGTTAGATTACATTATGGAAGGTAATCTGCTCTGCCCAAGGCCAACTGATCTAATCACATGCCACCACTCCATGACAGCAACTAGAGTAGCATTTGATCAGACAACTGAGAACCATAGCCTAGCTAAGCTGATACAGAAAATTCCCCATCACCATGACCACACAACTTGGAGCATCTGCCTTTGTGACTTCTGATTTAACAAATTTAGCCTTAACCTCTCAGAATTAACTTCTTTATCTATAAACTGGAGATCATAATAGTTTCATCTATAAAAGGATTTGTGAGGTATAAATGAGACAACAGATAGAAGCAACTAGAAAACTACCTGATGCATTGAGGGCAATGCTCCTGTCCTCCACACCATTCCTAACCACCACCTCCACCTGCTGGCCCGGCTCCCATGGGACAGAGTGTTTGTTTTCAACACTGAAGAGCAGGTTTGTGCTCTGCAATGTGGTGCATGTTTCTATCCTTAGTGGAGGTAACTGGATTGTTTCCCAGGGATGTCTTTGAGAGCTTTCAGAGCAAAAGAAAAACTCTAGAGTTCTGCCTTCTCCCAAAACCAGTTCTTGCTCATGGGAACTCTTCACAAAGTCCCCTCCTTTGTGTACCACTCTCTGCAAAACCCCACTCAGGATACACCCACCCAGCTGCAAGCTTGCTTCTACATAGTAGAAGACTGGACTTTCTCCTATAGGAGAAGGTGGCTTTATCTCCAAAGCAAAGAGCAAGATCACCTTCATGATGACGTCTGCCACCAGTGAAGTGGAAACAGATGGCAGATGTCTCTTGATGCCTTTCCTACACAGTGTAGAGGGTTCAAGACTAAGGATGGGTGACACCATCATCTCCCCATGCCTACACACTTCCCAAAGGAGCCCTGTTGGTGCAAAAGTTAAGGGCTTGACTGCTAACTGAAAGGTTGGGGGTTCAAACCCACCCAGTGGCTCTGTGTGAGAAAGACCTGGTGATCTGGTACCATAAAGATTACCACCTAGAAAACCCTATGGGGAACTTCTACTCTGTCACACGGGACCACTATGAGTCGATTTGACTCAATCACACCTAACAACAACAGCAATTCATTTCCCAACTAATTACACCTGTGATAATATTTATTTATTCAATATGGTGAGCAGAGCATTTCTTCCTGGAGCCTCAATTTTATTCAAATAAAACATTTATTGGTACCTATTTTGTGCCAGCAATGTGCTAGGAAGGTGTTAGGAATCCAGCAACAAATAAAACATAATTTTTGCTTTCAGAGAGCTCAAAATTTAGTAGAGGAGACAGCTAAGAAAGCTTATAACTAACAATAGGGGTGAGCATAGAGAGAGGCACCTAACTCTGCTTGGGCTCCCAGAGAGGGCTTTTTGGAAAAAAGGATGCCAGTCACACTATGTGAATTGCTGGGTAGTAGAGGGATAAAGGAGAGGACTTATTTCTGAACTCACATACATCATAAACAATTCTTTCTAGAATCAGGCAAAGCCAATGCTAGAAGCAGCCTTGTGCATTTTTTCTAATCCAAGCCACCATGTCTGCTGATAAGGCAAAAATCAGTCAGAGAGCTGAAGTGACTGGCTTAAAGTCACACGGCTATTTCAGCTACATAACAACAAACTTAGGAGTCCTGGGTGGTGCAAATGGTTAAGTACTGAACTATTAGCCAAAAGGCTGCTGGATCAAACCCACCCAGAGGTGCCTCAGAAGACAGGCCTGGAGATCTGTATCCAAAAGGTCATGGTCTTGAAAACTCTATGGAGCAGCTCTACTCTGCACACATGGGATAGCCATGAGTCAGAATCCACTCGATGGCAACTAACACAACAAGCATAAAACTTGACTTTAATTAAAAGCTTCAAATTCCACTGCCATCAGAAGAAACAAGCTGTCTCCTCACCCTACATGTCCTACAACACCCTTCCTTGTGTTTGTGCTTTGGGAGAGAAGAGTTTGTTTTAGACATTTAGCATCTCTAACTTTCCATCGCAAGGGCAGCTACAATCTATTGATGTTTTGTAACTTGTTTTCTGCGTGTGCTTTTATATGTTTTCCCTTACCAAAGGGAATCCATGACCATTGAGTGTGTTTCCCCTGAAGCTCCACATGTAGTTGTTTGCTCAATTCTATTTGATGCTGGGAAAGATGCAAAATATAGAGGCAATGTGTTCACCAAATATCCAGTGATCAAGCATCTCCAAAGTTCTATGCACAACCCAGGCAGCCAAGCAGCACACAGTCTAGCAGGGAGAGAGTATAAACATCATAATGACATATTCATATGCAATGTGTAATGCCATATCTAGAGGCAGGCAGTATGGAAGCCCAGAGGAAGGAGGGGCATATTAGATCTACAAGCTATTTGGCCCTGTTTCGTTTTGTTGTACGTAGGGTCGCTGTGAGTCGGAAGTGACTCGACAGCACCTAACAACAACAAGAAGATGGTAAACTTCATGAGAGCAGGGACTGTGTCTATTTTGTTCACCATTGTATCTCCTGTTCCTGGTACCTAAGAGGAACTCAATAAAGATTTGTTAAATAAATGAATGAATATATTTTACAAATGAAGAAATGGAAGCCCAAGAAGGGAAGTGACTTGACTTAACCAACATCCCATGGCTAGCAGGAGAGACCTGAACCAGGGCTCCAAACCACTAAATCCAGTGCATATCACAGTGCATCAACTACTAAAGCTTTGGTAAAATTTTCCAAGAAACGCAGGCTCCCTGCTTCATAACCAGACTGGATAAACTTATAACGACACACATCCTGGCATTGGACATGGCTGACTGTATAATTAGCTTATTTCCTACCCATATGGAGCAGCTCAGCTCCTGTGCCTCAGTTGGGAATTCCTCGTATGTTGCTCGGGTCGCCTTCTGGGATTACATCTTCAGTGGTGTGCAGGAGGAGGAGTAGGCTGTGCTGATAAATGAATCAGAGAGACAGGAGAGCTGGCGGGTCCCCGCAGGCCAGGCGAGAGGGATGGGGGCCCGATCTTGCCCGTGGCCTTTCTCTTTCTTTGACCTCTTCTCCTTCTGACTGCAGTGGACCCAGTGGGGAAATACTGCTTGCTTTTCTAGGACTTATTGCTTAGTCATAAATCTCCATCTCAGGGTTTGGTTGGGGGGCTGCGGGGTAGGAATCGAGCGATCGAGAGAAGGAGCAGAATGAACATGGGAGGAGGAAAGAAAAGGAGACAAAAATGTTTGGTAAAAGTTGAAAGGCCAGCAAAGACTCTTTAACTTCGGTTTCATAAGTCATGAAATATTTTATCACCCTTGCGAGTCAAACCTTTGAAAATCAATAGGGCTTGAGAGTTGCCTGTATTGATCTGAGAGCCCAAGAAGTATTGAAATATTCATGGTGGATGTGTTCGGAGAAGGTGCTGGGGGAAGGGTCTGGTGCAGGGAAAAGGAGATCAGTAGGTAGATTTCTAAGTAAAAAGCTATTCACATTTTCATTAAAAATAGATTAATTCTATTAGTTGGACTAAAACCTCATACTTAAAAGGAAATGAGCTTGTTTGTCAGACAAATAAGCCACTGGCAAACCCAGAAAGAAAACATTTATTTATTGCTATTTAATAGCAGAGGAGCCAGGGAGAGTTGATAAAATTAGCACTGTATCCCCAGGGGGGAGGCAAGGGGCTGCTTTGTTTGCAAAGCCAATTTGGACACTGCTGCTTTGATCTTCACTTTGAGCATTTGAACAGGCATGTTAAGTATCACTCATTTCACAGGAGAATTGAGATTCAAGTTTCTCCAACAATCTAAAAAGCAGTACATTAGAAGGGGATTGTCTGCCTGTAGTCTCAGAGTCTCAATACCCTTGATACTAATTTGATGTGACGCATTTCACCAGATGTGTCTACCTGAATGATAGCTGAGGCCCAGGAGACTGTGGTCCTGCTTGAGAGTATTAGACTTGAATTTTTTTCCTCCTTTGAAAATGATTGGATGAAGGCATCCATAATTTAAAATCTGCATATAGATATGACATATGTTACAAATATTTGAGAAAATTCATGCAAAGAATTGAACAACAACAACATATGGGAAATCAGTTCCAAGTAACAAGGCAGAATTAAAAATAATCTGTTACCTGTAGCTACCCTCCTCTTATATTCCAGAGCAACTGACAGAGAGATGGTGCCAAAACCTGTCTCTTGAAAAAATTCCAAGCCCAGCAAGGCATCACTCTGCAGGGCAAGCTTTTGGGAATCTGAAGTGAATGTAGGATTGGTTTAGATTCCAACAGGGCTCCTCATGTCCACATTATTTAGGTGTAAGGACGCTCCCAAAGAAAAAGTGGCAGGCATGGAATTGGATGGATGGGCATATCAGTCTGCCACGATTTGACTTCAGAAAGCCTAAGCAATTCCGAGCAGCTCATGTCCACTTTATTTCCAGTGAGGAATAGCCAGTGCTCTAGGCCCTTAAACTGAAACATTTTTAAACGTCTGCAACAGAGCTAACTTTGGCTTCCAGAGTCAGCTGTTTTGGAGGGGTGGTGAGGCTGGCTCGGGCCTGTAGTTCCTTCCCACTGGGTGCACTGTCCCTCTCTGGTTTTCACAACATCCACTGTCACATGGGAGCAACATAGGAGCAGAAAGCAGCAAGAAAGGGACACAGAGTCGATTCTACCCTCAGAGCTTCTGGGAGGGCCTTTTCTCATGGAAGGAATCAGAAGTCTGTTGGAAAGTCAAGGATGACTACAATTCTGCTGTTTCTCTCACTGAATACAACCATCCATCATTGCAGCATCATCTTCATACAGTATTTACAAAGTGCTTTATAATCCTCTCCTCGTTGTTCCTCCCAGGGTATGTTAGCATTTTTATTGTTATTCCCATTTAATAGATGAAGGAGCAGTGGCACAGAGACCCTTTCCCAGATTCTCACAGGAAGAGTCGGGATTAAGTTAAGATCCCTAAATCCCTATCGCATTGCTACACTGATGCAGTATTCCCTCTCCACATCCCTGTCCACCCCCACAACATACAAAGAGTCAGGAGGGTCCTATTGCCTAGATACTTCCTCTTTTGCTAGTGAGATACCACTGTGGTTGTTAGAAGAAGACAAGGTGCTCCGGAAACACAATCTCAGAGATGAACTTCCGGAGTGTCATTGTGTATGATCGTACCCAAGGGGCTAGAGATTCACTGGTAGATTGCAGCTTCTTTCTTTTCCTCTTCTTGCATTCCATTTCGGCTAGGCTTCAGGCCATTGGCACCTTCCCCAGAAAGGACCAAGAGGGGAGGCAGAAAATTCTCTGAGTCAAACAAGTAAATTTTATATCTTGTTCATTACCTAACAAAAGTTTTGGAGATGGAAGAGTTTGAACGAAACCACTGTTTTGTCTAAACTGTTATAACAGCTCCTAACTGTGGTCCCATCTTCCTCACCTCAGGGATTTATTTCTTCTGATCCATCTTTCCTATTACTGTTTTAGTACTTATATGTACAGTTTGTATGGACCTGATTCAAATTAAAATCTTCACTGATCTCGACTACTTCTAGTTGAGGTTTATAACCTGAGATACATAAAGAATGGGTCCCAGAGGGTCTACTACCTTCTCTGAAATTGAATGCAAAATATAAAAGTGTGAGTGTGTGTGTAATTGTACATTTTTCCCACAGCTTCCACTATAGTCTGTGTTCCAGAAAAGGTTACAAATTATTTATATACAGCATAAAGTCCAAACTCCTTATTTTAGCATTTGGGTCCTTTCACAACTCAGCCTTTCCTTTTCTTGGCTCATATCTCATTCTCATGCTCCCACTTTTCACCTTCTGGAACAAACCATAAACCCTCCAGACTGGAACAGAAGGTGTTCCCTCTGCCTGGAATGCCCTTCCATCCTCCTCCTCAAAGGAGTAATTTGCATGTCCCCTCTTGTGTCTCACCTGTAGTCCCAAAGCATTCCTTGCTTCCCACTATGGCAGCTCTTGTCAAACCACATTGTAATTGCTTGTTTATTTGACTGTCTCCCCACTGAACCAGAAGCTCCTGGAAGAAGATTGCATCTTTCTTGTTTCTGAATCCCTGCCACTTAGCACGTGTTCAAAAAATATTAGATATTCAGCATATATGATAAAACTCTACAATAACATGGTAAGTGGTACCCCAAAATTTCAATTGTGTAAAGTATAGAATCTCACTAGTCCAGGGTTGATGAAATGATCAGGTTGGGACTGCACATCTGACCAGCTTGGAGCTCTGGAGGCATTCCAGGGATCTAGCTATGCAACCAGAATCCCTGGGCAGTGCAAATGGTTAACACAATCAGCTGCTAACCAAAAGACTGGAGGTTTGACCCTAAGAATTATGTGGGACTGTATCAAGAGGAATAACCTACGAGTGATTGGAGTACCAGAACAGGGGAGGATAACAGAAAATACAGAGAGAATTGTTGAAGATTTGTTGGCAGAAAACTTCCCTGATATCGTGAAAGATGACAAGATATCTATCCAAGATGCTTATTGAACCCTACAAAATGTAGATCCCAAAAGAAAGTCACCAAGACATATTATAATCTAACTTGCCAAAACCAAAGATAAAGATAGAATTTTAAGAGCAGCTAAGGATAAATGAAAAGTCATCTACAAAGAAGAGTCAGCAAGAATAAGCTTGGACTACTCAGCAGAAACCATGCAGTCAAGAAGGCAATGGGATGACATATATAAAGCCTTGAAGGAAAAAACTGCCAGCCAAGAATTATAAATCCAGCAAAACTGTCTCTCAGATATGATGGTGAAATTAGGGCATTTCTAGATAAACAGAAGTTTAAGGAATTTGCAAAAAACAAACCAAAATTACAAGAAATACTAAAGGTAGTCCTCCAGTTAGAAAACCAGTAGCATCAGATAACAACCCAAGACTAGAACACAGGACAAAGCAACCAGATATCAACCCAGATAGGGAAGTCACAAAAGTAAATCAAAGCTAAAACACTGAAAATAAGGAAATAGATGTCAATATGCAAAAGATGATAACATTAAGACAAAAAAGAGGGACTTAAAAAATGTAAACCTAGATTTTTCATATGAAGAGGAAGTCAAGGCGATATAAAGAAAGAAAAGACTGGTATAAACTTAGAAAAACTAGGGTAAATATAAAGGTAACCACAAAGGAAGCTAACAATCCTGTAACTCAAAATAAAAAACTAGAAAAATATAAAGACTTGGCAAACACGAAATCAAAAACAATGAAAAAGATGAAAGCAAAATACATAAAGACAAACAACTCAGCACAGAAAATTAAGTGGAACAAAGAAACTGAAAAACACACAAAAAAAGACATCAAAATGACAGCACTAAACTCATACCTATCAATAATTATGCTGAATGTAAATGGACTAAATGCACTAATAAAGAGACAGAGTGGGGCAGATTGGATAATAAAGCACCATCTGTTGATATGCTGCCTACAAGAGACACACCTTAGACTTAAACACACAAACAAACTAAAACTCAAAGGATGGAAAAAAATATATCAAGCAAACAACACTCAAAAATAACAGGAGTGGCAATATTAATCTCTGACAAAATAGACTTTAAAGTAAAATCCACCCCAAAGGATAAGGGAGGACACCGTATAATGATTAAAGGGTCAATACACCAGGAGGACATAACTATAATAAATATTTACGCACCCAATGACAGGGCTCCAAAATGCATAAAACAAATTCTAACAGCACTGAAAAGAGAGATAAACAAGTTCACAATAGTAGTAGGAGACTTCAACACACCACTTTTGGTGAAGGACAGAACATCCAGAAAGAAGGCTGGCAAAGACATGTGTCTTAGCCATCTAGTGCTGCTATCAAAGAAATACCACAAGTGGATGGTTTTAAGGAAGAGAAGTTTATTTCCTCATAGTCAAAGTAGGCTAAAAGTCCAAATTCAGGGTGTCAGCTCCAGGGGAAGGCTTTTTCTGTCTGTCGGCCTTCTTCTCTGCAGTGTTCCCCCGGACTAGGAGCTTCTCTGCGCAGGGACCCCGGTCCAAAGGGCACGCTCTGCTCCCGGCACTGCTTTCTTGACGGTATAAGGTCCCCATGACTCTCCGCTCACTTCTGTCTTTTATATCTCAAGAGATTGCCTCAGGACACAATCCAGTCTTGTAGATCAGGTCCTGCCTTACTAACACAACTGCCACCCATCCTCCCTCATTAACATCATAGAGGCAGGTTTTACAACATATAGGAAAATCTCACAGTACCAGGAACCATGGCCCAGACAAACTAATATACACATTTTTGGGGGGACATAATTCAAACCATGACAACATGGAAGAGCTAAATGCTACAATCAACCAACTTAATCTCATAGACATATACCAAACTCTCCACCCAACAGCAGCCAAGTATACTTTCTTTTCCAACGCACATGGAACATTCTCCAGAATAGACCACATATTAGGCCATATAGCAAGCCTTAACAAAATCCAAAGCATCGAAATATTACAAAGTATCTTTTCTAACCATAAAGCCATTAAAGTAGAAATCAACAACAGAAAAAGCAAGGAAAAATATCAAACACACGGAAACTGAACAGCACCTTGCTCAAAAACTACTGGGTTATAAGAGAAATTAAGGATGGAATAAAGAAATTCATAGACTCAAATAAGAATGAAAACACATCCCACCAGAACTTTGGGACACAGCAAAAGCCGTGCTCAGAGGTCACTTTATAGCAATAAATGCACACATCCAAAAAGAAAAAAGGGACAAAATCAAAACATTAATCTTACAACTGGAACAAGTAGAAAGAGAGCAGCAAAAGAAGCCCTCAGGCACCAGAAGAAAAGTCATAAGAATTAGCGTAGAATTAAATGAAATAGAGAATAGAAAAACAATTGAAAGAGTTAACAAGACTGAAAGCTGGTTCTTTGAAAAGATCACCAAAATTGATAAACCATTGGTCAAACTGACAAAAGAAAAACAGGAGAGGAAGAAAATAACCCATGTAAGAAATGAGATAGGTGATATCAGAACAGACCCAACTGAAATTAAAAGAATCAGAATAGTACAAAACATTGTACTCTAACAAATATGAGAACCTAGATAAATGGACAAATTTCTAGAAACTCACTACCTACCTAAATTAACACAAACAGAGGTAGAACACCTAAATAAACCCATAACAAAAGACGAGATTGAAAAGGTAATTAAAAAATTCCCCACCAAAAAAAGCCCTGGCCTGGATGGCTTCACTGGAGAATTCTACTAAACTTTCAGAGAAGAGTTAATACCACTGCTACTAAAGGTATTTCAGAGTATAGAAAAGGATGGAATACCCCCAAACTCATCCTATGAAGCCAGCATAACCCTAATACCAAAATCAGGTAAAGACACAAAAAAAGAAAATTACAACCAATATCCCTCATGAACATTGATGCAAAAATCCTCAACAAAATTCTAGCCAATAGAATTCAACAACATACAGAAAAAATAATTCACCATGATCAAGTGGGATTTAGACCAGGTATGCAGGGATGGTTCAACATTAGAAAAACAACCAGTGTAGTCCATCATATAAATAAAACTAAAGATGAGAACCACATGATCTTATCAATCAATGCAGAAAAGGCATTTGACAAAGTCCAACACCCATTCATGATAAAAACTCTCAACAAAATAGGAATAGAAGGAAAATTCCTCAACATAATTAAGGGCATTTACACAAAGCCAACAGCCAACATCATCCTCAACGGAGAGACTTTGAAAGCATTCCCCTTGAGAGTGGGAACCAGACAAGGATGCCTTTTATAACCACTCTTATTCAACATTGTGCTGGAGGTCCTAGCCAGAGCAATTAGGCTAGAAAAAGAAATAAACGGCATCCAAATTGGTAGGGAAGAAGTCAAAGTATCTCTATTTGCAGATGATATCATCTTATACAAAGAAAACCCCAAAGAATCCACAAGAAAACTACTGGAACTAAAAGAAGATTTAAGCAAAGTTTCAGAGTACAAGATAAACATACAAAAATCAGTTGGATTCCTTTACACCAACAAAGAGAACCTCAAAGAGGAAATCACCAAATCAATACCATTTACAACAGCCCCCAGGAAGATAAAATACTTAGGAATAAATGTAACCAGAGACCTAAAGGACCTATATGATGAAAACTACAAGACACTACTGCAAGAAACCAAAAGAGATCTGCATGAGTGGAAAAACATACCTTGCTCATAGATAGGAATACTCAACATTGTGAAAATGTCAGTTCTATCCAAAGCAATCTACAGATACAATGCAATCCCAATCCAAATTCCACTGGCATTTTTTAATGAGACGGAGAAACAAATCACCAACTTTATATGGAAAGGGAAGAGGTCCCAAATAAGTAAAGCATTACTCAAGAAGAAGAAAAAAGTGGGAGACCTCACTCTACCTGATTTTAGAACCTATTATACTGCCGTGGTAGTTAAGACGGCCTGGTACTGGTACAACAACAGATGCATAGACCAATGGAACAGAATTGAGAATCCAGACATAAATTCATCTACCTATGAGCAGCTGATATTTGACAAAGGCCCGACGTCCATTAATTGGGGAAAAGACAGTCTCTTTAACAAATGGTGCTGGCATAACTGGATATCCATCTGCAAAAAACTGAAACAAGACCCATATCTCACACCATGCACAAAAACTAACTCAAAATGGATCAAAGACTTAAATATAAAATCAAAAGCAATAAAGATCATGGAAGAAAAAATAAGGACAACTTTAGGAGCCCTAATACGTGGCATAAACACAATACGAACCATAGTTAACAATGCACAAGCACCAGAAGAGAGACTAGATAACTGGGAGCTCCTAAAAATCAAACACCTATGCTCATCAAAAGACTTCACCAATAGAGTAAAAAAGACAACCTACAGACTGGAAAAAAATTTTTGGCTACAACAAATCCAATCAGCATCTAATCTCCAAAATCTACAAGATACTGAAAAACCTCAACAACAAAAAGACAAATAAGCCAATTAAAAAATGGGCAAAAGATATGAACAGGCACTTCACCAAAGAAGGTATTCAGGTGGCTAACAGACACATGAAGAAATGCCCATGATCATTAGCCATTAGAGAAATGCAGATCAAAACTACAATGAGATATCATCTCACCCCAACAAGGCTAGCATAAATCCAAAAAACAGAAAATAATAAATGCTGGGGAGGTTGTGGAGAGACTGGAACACTTACACACTATTGGTGGGAATGTATAATGGTACAACCACTTTGGAAATCGATTTGGCACTTCCTTACAAAGCTAGAAATAGAAATACCATACGATCCAGCAATCCTGCTCCTTGGAATGTATCCTAGAGAAATAAGAGCCATCACACGAATAGATATATGCACACCCATGTTCATTGTAGCCCTGTTCACAATAGTAAGAAGATGGAAACAACGTAGGTGCCCATCAACGGATGAATGGGTATAAAAATTATGGTATATCCACACAGTGGAATACTACGCAATGATAAAGAACAATGATGAAGCCAAAAAACATCTTATAACATGGAGGAAGCTGGAGGTCCTTACACTGAGTGAATTTAGTCAGTCACAGAAGGACATATATTGTATAATACCATTATTATAAGAACTCAAGAAAAGGTTTAAACACAGAAGACAATATTCTTTGATGGTTATGAGGGTGGGGAGGCAGGGTGAGGGTTATTTACTAATTAGATAGTAGATAAGAATTATCTTAGGTGAAGGGAAGGACAGCACACACTACAAGAGAAGTCAGCACAACTGGACTAAACCAAAGCTAAGAAGTTTCCTGAATACAATCAAACACTTTGAGGGACAGAGTAGCAGGGGTAGGCATTTGGGGACCATGCTTTCAGGGGACATCTAGGTCAACTTGCATAACAAAGTTTATTAAGAAAATGTTCTGCATCCTACTTTTTTGAGGGGCACCTGGGGTCTTAGAAGCTTGCAAGCAGCCACCTAAGATGCATCAATTGATCCCAACCACCTGGAGTAAAGGAGAATGCGGAACACTAAAGACACAAGGAAAGTATTAGCCCAAGAGACAAAGGGCCACATAAACCAGAGACTGCATCGTCCTGAGACCAGAAGAACCAGATGGTGCCCAGCTACCACCAATGACTGCCCTGACAGGTAACACAACAGTGAGTCCCGGATGGAGCAGGAGAAAGGTGGGGTGCAGAACTCAAATTCTAGTAAGAAGACCAGACTTAATGGTCTAACTGAGACTGGAGGAACCCCAGAAAGCATGGCCCCTGGATTCTCTAACAGCCCAGAACTAACAAAATTTCTGAGACCAACTCTTCAGACAGGGATTGAACTGGACTGTGGGACTTAAAGTGATACTCGTGAGGAGTGTGCCTCTTAGCTCAAGGAGATACAAGAGACTAAATGAGCAGCTTCTGTCCGGAGGTGAGATGGGAAGGCAGAGAGGGTTAGGAGCTTGTTGAATGGACATGGGGAATCAGGGGTGGAAAGGAGGAGTATGCTGTCACAGCATGGGGAGAGCAATCAGGGTCACATAACAATGTATGTATAAATTTTTGTATGGGAAAAAATAAAATAAAAACAAAAGGTTGGAGGTTTGAGTCCACCCAAAGGCACTTCAGAAGAAAGACCTGGTGATCTGCTTCGCAAAATCCAGCCATTGAAACTCTATGAGCATAGTTCTATTTTGACACACATGGGGTCACTATGAGTCAGAATCAGCTCAATGGCAACTGATTTACTGGTAACTATACAATCCAAACCATTTCTGGTCCTGGCTGTTATTTGATGGGGTTTGTTCACTTTGATCTAAATATTGATGGAGACGATTCTGGTCGGCTGACTGGAATTTCCAGGGCCGTAGCAGTAATTCAAGAATCTCCCAATTAGTTGATGACTGTTTCATTGCTCAATATGGGTAGTTTAGGCAGGGAGAATACTGGGGATGTGGGCACCCACCTTCCACCCCAACATGGGATTGCTTACTCTTTCCAGTCTTGCCTCCTTCTCCCTTCTGCATTGTTCATGTATGCCCTCTTCCACAAAAATTGAAACTTTAGCTTCCATTTGAGACTATGGCTTGGGCAGAGGACACAAGCTAATCACTAATCCAATGACAGCTAAATTTGCACGTTATGGGTTTTTGTTTTGTTTTTTTTTTACTGTTTGCAGTAAGCATAAAGAATTAGTGGAGGCAATTTAAGTCTCGTTTTCCTCATTGGCCTAGGCTGTATCCCCCTGGAGGAGAGCATATAAGGCCAGGGGAAAATCTCATTAGTCCCTGATTTTAACATTCCTATATGTCCCTCCGTGTTACCACAGAGACCCTAACTCTGTGGGATATACCTTCTTGGTGACACTAGCTCAAAAAGTCAACCTCATCTGTCATGTATCATTCCAAAGACCATAAATCCCTGGCTTCTAAAGATTCCTAAAGCAAGGATGATGCAGATGTGGGAAAATTATTTAAATATTTACCTACTTTATGTACTGTGCTAAGCACTTTACGTATATTGGCTTTCTTAATTTGCACAAAAACCCTGTGAGTTAAATATTATTATTGCTATTTAACAGATGATGAAACAGAGGCTCAGGAATATTTAAAAACTTGTTCTGTATCAAGGATTTGAATGCAGACCTCTCTGATTCAAAGCCCATGTCCTTTCCACTGTGGAAGCAACATAGAGTAATGATGGAGAGCCTGGTCTCTGAAAATAGGCTGTGCAGGGTTGAATGCAGACTCCACCATCCATAAGTATTAGGCATGCTTCTTAACTACTTGATGACTCTGCTTCCTGGGTAAAATGGGGAAAATAATGCTACCTACCTCAAAGTATTAAGTCCCTGGTTGGTTTAAATGAGTAATGCACTCAGCTGCTAACCAAAATGTTGAAGGTCCAAATCCATGGAGAGGTGCGCCAGAAAAAAAACCTTGGGAAAAATCAGCCAGTGAAAACCCTATGGCAGGTTTGGTGCTTTTCCTCTCCTTCTAGTTCATTGTATAGTGCCTGGGATCTTAAAATATTGCAAGTGGCCATCCAAAGCACAACGGTTGGTGTCTATTTTCCTAGAGCAACAGAGGAAGAAGGAGAGTCAGGAACAGAAGAAGGATATGGAATGTGTGGCTAATTGCCTCTATGAACAACCGCCTTCTTTGCCAGGAGATCAGAAGAGCTGGACGGTGCCCAGCTACCATTACTGAATATTTTGATCAAAGATCCTATAGAAGACTCCTGATCAAACAGGGGGAAATGCAGAACAAAATTTCAAACTCTCATGGACTCCAGACTTCTTGGAGCCATGAAGGTTGGATGAACCTCTGAAACTATAGCCCTGAGATAATCTTTATACCTTAAAACAAAAATAACCAAAATAGCCTAGTACTGGTACAACAACAGATACACTAACTGATGGAACAGAATTGAGAACCCAGATGTAAATCCATCCACCTATGGTCACCTGATCTTCAACAAGAGCCCGAAGTCCATCAAATGGGGAAAAGACAATCTTTTTAACAAATGGTGCTGGCAAAATTGGATGTCCATATGCAAAAAAGCAAAACAGGACCCATACCTCACACCACACGCAAAAACTAATTCAAAATGGATCAAAGACCTAAATGTAAAACCAAAACCTATAAAGATCATAGAAGAAAAAAATAGGATCAATGCTAGAGGCCTATACATGACATTAACAGGATACAAACCATAACTAACAACACACAAACTCCAAAAGATAAGCTAGATAACTTGGATTTTCTAAAATTTAAACACTTATGCTCATCAAAAGACTTCACCAAAAGAGTAAAAAGAGAACCTACAGACTGGGAAAAAAATTTTGGCTATTACAAATCCGACAAAGTTCTAATCTCTAAAATCTACAGGGAAATCCAGCACCTCTACAACAAAAATACAAATAAAATGGGCAAAAGAAATGAACAGACACTTCAGCAAAGAAGACATTCAAGTGGCTAACAGGCACATGAGGAAACGCTCCTGATCACTAGACATTAGAGAAACGCAAATCAAAACTGGAATGAAATACTATCTCACCTCAGTATTAGTGGCACGAATCAAAAAAAAAAAAAAAAAAACAGAAAATAACCAATGTTGGAGAGGCTACGGGAAGCTTGGAACTCTTATGCACTGCTGGTGGGAATGCAAAGTGGTACAACCATTTTGGAAAGTGATATGGCACTTCCTTAGAAAGCTAGAAATAGAAATACCATATAATCCAGCAATCCAACTCCTAGGAATATATTTTAGGGAAATAAGAGCCATCACACAAACAGACATATGCACACCCATGTTCATTGCAACATTGTTCACAATAGCAAAAAGATGGAAACAACCTTGATGCCCATCAACAATGAATGGATAAACTATGGTATGTATACACAATGGAATACTACACAATGATAACAAACAATGATGAATCTGCAAAGCATCTCACAACATGGATGAATCTGTAGGGTATTATGCTGAGTGAAATAAGTCAATCACAAAAGGACAAATATTGTATGAGACTACTACTATAAAAACTTGTGAAAAGGTTTACACACAAAAAGAATCTTTGATGGTTACAAGGGAGGGAAGGGGTGGGGATGGAAAAACACTAGACAATAGATAAGTGGTAATTTTGATGAAGAGTAAGACAGTACACAATACTGGGGAAGCTAGCACAACTTGTCCAAGGCAACACCGTGGAAGTTCCATAGACACATCCAAACTTTCTGAGGGACTGAATTATTGGGCTGAGGACTGTGGGGACCATGGTCTCTGGGAACATCTAGCTCAAATGGAATAACATAGTTTATAACGAAAATATTCTATATTCTAGTTTGGTGAGTAGCGTCTATGGGCTTAAAAGCTTGTAAGTGGCCATCTAAGATACTCTAGTAGTCTCACCCCGTCTGGAGCAAGGGAGAATGAACAAAACCAAAGACGCAAGGGAAAGATTAGCCCAAAGGACTGATGAACCACAACTACCACAGCTTCCACCAGACTGAGTCCAGTACAACTAGATGGTGCCCAGCTACCACCGACTGCTCTGACAGGGATCACAATAGAGGGTCCCAGGCAGGGCTGGAGAAAAATGTAGAACAAAATTCTAACTCACAAAAAAAGAAGAGACTTACTGGTCTGACAGAGACTGGAGAAACCCCTAGAATATGGCCCCCAGACACTGTTTTATCTCAGCACTGAAGTCACTCCCGAGGTTCACCCTTCATCCAAAGATTAGATAGGCCCGTAAAACAAAACAAGACTAAAGGGGCATGTCAGCCCAGGGCAAGGACTAGAAGGCAGGAGGGGACAGGAAATCTGGTAATAGGGAACCCAAGGTCAAGAAGGGAGAGTATTGACATGTGATGGGGTTAGTAACCAATGTCACAAAACAGTATGTGTACTAGTTGTTTAATGAGAAGCTAATTTGTTCTGTAAACCTTCGTCTAAAGTACAATAAAATTTGAAAAAATAGAAGTGATACTATCTCATCAAGGTGGAGTAAAGCAAATAAAAGATAGTATACATGAAAGCAAAAAAAGAAAAAAAAAATCCCCTGAAGTCTTCCTAAAACCAAACAATAGTTTAGCTTAACTAGTAAAAAATGTCTGTCTTGAGCATTATGCTCTTTTAAGAACTATCTATGTGGGATAAAATTGACCACAGCAACTCAAAAGAGTAGATAAGAATCTTAGGGGGCAGTGAATTTATGTTAATGGGGGATGAACAACTCAGAAAAACATTGTGAGAATGGTTGCACAACTCAAAGAATGTAATCAATGTCACTAAACGGTACATGTAGAGACTGTTGAATTGGTGTGTATTTTGTAGTATATATTCTCAACAACAACAAAATAAATGAAATTATTTTAAAAAATTGAATCTATAATAATAATAATTAAAAAACCCTCTGGAGCACAGTTCTACTCTGACACACATGGAGTCAGAATTGACTTGACAGCAACTGGTAACTGATACTGCATTACCTCAAAGCATTATAGGAGGATTACGTATATTTATTTATTTGTGTGTGTGTGTGTATTTAGAATCCAGTGAGGGCTTAGTAAGTGGTAGCCTCTATGTTTATTGCTATAAATTATTCATCATTTTGGTGACCACATTTTCAAAACAAAAGTTTGGACACACAGTCTGACAAGTAAGAGTGAGCTTAGAGGTTAAACTGGGCAACAGGCTAGAATACTGGACTCTCTCATGACTGCAGACAATGCTAACCATACCTCTATCTTAGACACCATCGATCAGCATTTTCTTTTCACTTGTTTACTTCCACATTTCAGAATATTCGCTTTTTATACCACAGCAAAGCATTGGGATAATAACTTGAAGAGTTTTCTTTTTTTTTTTTTCTCCTACAATAACCTCTAAGTCCCTTTCCTGATCAGCATGCTGGTTGGCACATCTATTTAATATGTATTCTTTCTTGTTTTTCCTCCCAGTGCTTAGGCCCCACACGCAGACAGATTATTCTGTGTTTTCATTAAGAACATCTTCTACTTGCCAGTCTAGAAACTAGCTTCCGAATGTGATGACATCATTTTCTGCACAGAGAACAAGTCTTTCCATTTGCAACCAATCACGAAGTCAGATCCAAACAGAAATTCATTTCCAATCGTTTTCCTCAAACATACACGCAAAGGTCAAAAGTTGACTCTAGCGACAGCCTCCTGCCCACTCCTGCCATAAATTCCAAGGATCTTTATAGTATCTTGCTGGTAATTTTTTTCTCTGTTTCCGTTGTATTCCTTTTATGCTGTAGTTGAGAAAAAGTAATTATAGCAGCTTAATGGATGTCTTTTGAAAATTTTATAAGGATAACATTAGAGGCTATGTCTGAGAAAGCATAATCTCATGGTTGGTTTTATTAGGACGTATTATTTTGATGTAGAGAGATCTAAGTCATTTAATAAACCTTTATTGATCATCAATGATGAACCATGGACTAGAATAGAGGATGAATAAGGCTTGGCGCCTGCATGTAAGAAACTCAAATTGAGAAGGTTGAGGAGTAAATGGATACATTCAGTGTTCCCATAGCAGGGGCTGCACCGAAGTTGAAGCTGCAAGCTGTAGGAGACAAACGAGTGAGCAGCTCACTGCGCCTGGGAAAGAAGGCAGGCTTCACAAAAAAAAGGTAGCCTTCCTCAAGCTGACCTTGAAGCATGAGCAAAAGTTTGCTGTGGTGGATATAGGAGTTCTGTTGGTGTCAGGGAGGCTTGGTGGTGAAGTGGTTAAGAGCTCAGGCTGCTAAGCAGAGGACCAGCAGTTCAAATCCACCACTGCTCCTTAGAAAGTTTTTGGGGGCAGTTCTACTCTGTCCTACAGGGTCACTACGACTTGGAATTGACTCAAAAATGGGTTTGGTGTTTTGGTTTAGTGGGGGTAGGTGAGAGTGAAAGATGTAAATGTGGGACCAGGGATACTATAGTTATACTAAGCAGAATATGGAATAATCTATATTTAGATGGACAAGATGGGAGAATTTTCTTTGGAAAGACTATGAAGGTTGTAACATTGAAGCATACCCATAAACCATTTCTTCAAATGAGAGAGATGGACTACTTTAGTGTTGCTCAAGACTAAGTTATATACAGACTCTTTCATGGGAAAAAATTTTTGCAGAACTCAGTGTTGACTTAGCACATTTTTATTATGATTTGTACAAATATTATACTGGGTAAATATTAAACACTTATAGCGTCAAAGACACAAAACAGATAAAAACAAAACTCCAAAAGCAGTAAAATCCATTGGTTTAAAAAAATAATGCTGTTTGGCTGAAACTCAATTGTTATCACCAACTTGAAAAAGGTGCTAAAAGGCTACATACAACCCAGTTACTTTGGAGTTTGATACATCTGTAAGATTGTGTGTGTGCAATGACTAAATTCTCCTAACACTTTTCTCTTTGAAAATTACTGAGAATCTTTCATTCACACAGCACACCATGATAGTATTTGATTTTAACATAATGAAATGCATAACTTATGTATTAAACCTAACTGTGTTCTTTTTCATTCACCATCTGTTGTAGTATGTCATTTTCACGATGTCAAATCAAAGTCTTAACTTATTAAAAAACTTCAGAAACAAAAATCATAGTCTATGAAAGTATCTTTCCATTGTAAATGATCATTGGAAGTGATTCCAAGTTTTGTGTCTATGAGTGTTAAGAATTTAATGTGAGTACAAAGAAGACCCAGGTTGGTAGTTATCATTCTGACATTAGGACCTGTCAGCCTAGTCATGGCTAGAAAAGGCCAACCACAAGTTCCCTTTGGGCAGTCCCCTCAACAAATAGAAATACAGGCTCCAGTATCACAAGGCTCCAGGTGCTTATTCAGATACCCTGAATATTCTTCTTTTTTTAAATAATATATTATTGTGTTTTAGGTGAAAGTTTACACAACAAATTATTTTCTCCTTTAACAATTTTTATACAAATTTTTCCATGCATTCTCATTATTTCCATTCTATTTGTTCTGTTTCCATTGACCTAGCTTCCCTTCCTTCCCTTGCCTTCTCATCTTTGCGTTTGGGTAAATGTTGACCATTTGGTCTCATATAATTCATTGTGCAAGGGTCTATATTAGTCAAGGGTGATATTGTTTATTTGAAAAGCCAATCTATTATATGGCTGAAAGGTGACCTGCAGAAATAGCTACAATTCCAAGTTCAAAGGATATGTTAGGGCTATAGTCTCAGGGTTTCTTCTAGTCTCTAATCAGTCCAGTAGGTCTGAACTTGTTTTTAGAAATTTGAGTTTTGTTCTACATTTTTCTCCCATTCCACCCAGGACCTTTTGTTGTGTCCCTGGTAAGAACAGTTGGTAGTGATAACCGGGCACCATCTAGTTGTTCTAGTCTCAGGTTAGAAGAGATTGTGATTCGTGTGGGCTATGAGTCCTATGGACTAGTTTCTTCTTTGAGCCTTTGATTTCCTTCATTCTCTTTTGTTCCATATGAGGAGAAAACAGTAGGTTTGTCTTTGATGGCTTCTTGCAAGCTTTTAAGACCCCAGCCACTATTCATCAAACTAGGATGTAGAATGTTATCTTTATGAATTACATTATTCCAATTGACTAAGTTGTTCCCCTGAGACTATGGTCGCAAGTCTTTTAACCCAGCAAACCAATCCTGCCAGTTTTTTGGATATGTCTAGGAAGCCTCTGTAACTGTGCCCCCTATGTGGTTTGTTTGTTATATATGCAGCACACACAAACGTGAATATACATATGCCTACAGATACACCTATACATGCACTTGCATTTACTTGAATATGCCTTCCTGTACACGTTTATGCATCCATATCCACCTACGTAACCACACACATATTTTTGGTTGTTTTTACTGTTGTTGCAAAATTGTATATGTTACGTAAGCATTTACCAAAATTGTCCCTTCTTCTCGTGTACTTCTTAGTGTCTTTATTTACCTTGGTCAAGTTGTGATGACTTCATCCATATTTGGGATTGCCTTTCTCACCACCAGAAGTAATCGCTAGAAAGTGATTCCCCTCCCTCTCTCTCCCATTCCTGGTAACCTTCAAAGAACTTAGCTTTCTGTGTGTATATCTATTCTTTTTATAATAGTGGGACCATACAATATTTGTCTTTTTGTGACTGACTTATTTTCACTCAGTATAATGTCCTCTAGTTTCACCCATGTTATAAGATGTTTTGCAGACTCCTCCTTATTCTTAGTAACTGTGTAGTATTTCATTGTATGGTATGTACCACAGTTTGTTTATTCATTCATCCCTTGATGGGCACTCTGATGGTTAAGATTGTGTGTCAACTTGGCTGGGCCATGATTCTGTGTTTATATGTGATCATTCCCATGATGGAATTTGCTGTGAGTAGCCAGTCAGTTGAAAGGGAGTTTCCTTGGGGCTGTGGCCTGCATCCAGATATAAGCAGATGTTCTGAGTTTGCTCACTTTGGATCCTGCAGCTGCCTCCTATTCGTCTGACCTCTGGTTTTTGAGATTTGAGCTATCAGCTTATCTGCCAATCTTGGGATTCGTTGATATTCACAGCCTGTGAGCAAGAGCCCTGCTCTCCAACCTGCCGATCTTGGGTTCATCAGCCCTTGCAGCTACCTGGATTAAGAGAGGCCTCTATACTGATCCACGGACTTGGGACATTCCAGCCTCTACAGTCGCATGAACCATTTCCTTGATATAAATCTCTCTCTCTATATATATTTATGGGATTTACTGGTTTTGCTTCTCTAGAGGACCCAGCCTAAGACAGGCACTGAAGTTGTTTCCATCTTTTTTGCTATTGTGAATAGTGCTGCAATAAACATAAGTGTGCCTATGCCTATTTGTGTCACTGCTCTTACATCTCTAGAATACATACCTAGGAGGGAGATTGCTGAAGCATAAGGTATTTTTATTTCTATCTTTTTGAGGAAGTTCCATACTGTTTTCCACAGTGATTGTACCATTTTACAATTCTACCAGCAGTATATAAGAGCTCCAATCCCCCCATAACCTTGTCAGCATTTGTTTTTCTTTTTTTTTTTTCTCATTGCCATTTTTGCAGGGGTGAGATGGTATCTCATTGTAGTTTTGATTTGCATCTCTCTAATGGCTAACGATTGTATCTTTTCATGTATTTGTTGGCTGCCTGAATGTGTTTTTGGTGAACTGTCTGTTCATATCCTTTGCCCATTTTTAGATTGGATTGTTTGTCTTTTTGTTGTTGAGTTGTTGAAGTTTTCTATATATTTTAGAGATTATACCCTTATCAGATACCTTGTTGCCAAAGTTTTTTTCCCAGTCTATAGGTTCTCTTTTTACTCTCTTGTTAAAGTCTTTTGATGAGCATAAGTATTTAATTTTTAGGAGGTCCCAGTTACCTAATTTATCTTCTGTTTGTGCATTTTTAGTTTTGTTTGATAGGCTATTTATGCCAAAAATTAGGTCTTCTAGTTTTGGCCCTTTATCTTCCAGGAATTTTATAGTTTTAGATTTAACAGTTAGCTCTTCTATCCATTTTGAGTCAGTTTTTGTACACAGTGTGAGATACGGATCCTATTTCATTTTTATGCATATGGTTATCCAGTTTTGCCAGCACTATTTGTTAAGAGACTCTTTCTTCCCCATTGAATGGACTTTGACCCTTTGTTGAAGATCAGCTACCCATAGATGGATGGATTTACTTCTGGGTTCTCAATTTTTGAGAGTAAGTTTTGAGATCGAGAAGTATGAGGCCTCCTACTTTGTTGTTCTTCTTCTGTATTGATTTAGCTATTCGAGACCTCCTTCCTTCCTGTATAAAGCTGGAGATTAGTTTTTTAATTTCCTTTAAGAATGTTGTTGGGATTTGTATTTGGATTGGGATTGGGATTGGGATTGCATTATATTTCTAGATCACTTTCGGTAGTATTGATAGTTTCACAATGTTAAGTCTTCCAATCCATGAGCATGGAATGTTTTTCATTTATGTAGATCTCTTTTAGCTTCTTGCAGTAGTGTTTAATAGTTTTACTTGTATAAGTCTTTTACATTCCTGGTTAGGTTTATTCCTAGGAATTTTATTCTTTTGGGGGCTATTGTAAATGGTATTGTTTTCCTTTTTGGAGTCCTCCTTGTTAGTGTAGAGGAACCCAACTTATTTTTTTTTAATTTTATTTGTTGTTGTTCTTGTTGAGCCAACTGATTTTTGTATGTTGATCTTATACCCTGCCACTTTGCTAAACCTATTTGTTCCAGTAACTTTCTTGTGTAATCTCTGGGATTCTCTGTGTATAGGATCATGTCATCTGCAAATAAGAATAGTTTTACTTCTTCCTTTTCAAGTTGGATACCCTTTATTTACCTTTCTTGCCTTATTGCTCTAGCTAGGACTTCCAATACCTTGAAAATTCTGATATTAATATATTTATATCATCATCAAAAGGAGAATACAAAATTACAAATCTCATTAAAAACTTGCAGACTCCTAAGAATATGTTTGTGCTGACACAGTTTAAGAGAAGCTCACTAGAAGATCTTGAATGTTCCTTCCAAGTCTGAAGTTCTCCCATTATTCTAAAAGTCAGGAATGATGAAAACCAAACCCAGACACCTAGTGTGAATCCTTAGCAACACATGCAGTTATCAAATTTGTCTTCTGTGCTTCCCCTCTCCTCATCATGCCCATACCTTCCTTATTCCCAGGCCTCAAGAAGCTCAGAACTCTGTCTTCCTAAAACCTGTCCTGGAAAAAGAACAGGATCTTGGCCCTTCACTTTTGGGTATGAATTTAATTACCATCACTTCTTCCAAAGGTAAATGCACATTAAGCTTGAGCTACGTCTTTTTAAATATTTCTTTTTCACTTCTTTTATTTTTAAGCCCCCATGCAGGTATTTTGGGTATCAATAGCTAAGTCCAGGCACAGAAAATTGTTTGGAAGGGGGAGAAAGGGAGACTTAGAGGCATACCAGGGAGGTGGTGAGCCCTGGGGACATTTCAACCCCGCACATCTGGAGCCTGAATCACATGAGTGATGACAGCAAGAGTCGCACAATTATAAACTGGGCAGATTTGAAAATTGATCCTGAATCAAACAACCGCTAATTTTCCTGGTCCCCTCTGGCAATCATCCTTTCAAACTATTCAGGGCTTTAAAATATGAAAATAATAAACCCATGGCAACCCCCCTTCCTTTCTTCTTCCCTCTCCACCAGCTCCCCCTCCCCTTGTAGAAACCCTTCTGGTTGACTATCTATATTCAAATTACACTTTTCAAGCTGTTCCCTCAATAAGTTCAAGAAGAGTTGATTTCCCCCCACAATTGGTGCTAAACTATAATTGCCTGCTGTATCGTCTGCCCCCTGTTTGAATAAGTGGTGTTAGATTTGCCACTTTGGTTAGTCCTCAGGAATCTGACCTGTCATTATACAAACTCCTAAAAATATCAGCTTGCACTTCACAGTTTCCGTTTTAGTTTCATGTAATTCCTCTTCAATGTGTTTTATTTGAACCTGCTATCTTGCTTTGAAGAAAAAAAAAAAATTGCTAGCTTGCATTGCCTGTCATCTGCTGCGTTTACTTCCTTCTCTGAAGGCCTCAAATAGGAATGCCAGTCTCTGGGTAGCTGAATAAAAATGAGAGGAATGAGATAGAGGAAAGACTTATTGACACACACGTTTCCCTTGGTCTCTTACCAGCGCAGCAAAGAGCACATTTCTCCTCTATCGTCTCTCAACTAGGACTTTGTGGAAAGGCTACAGTAATAAGAGGTATACAGCAACTATTTACTGAACTTCTGCTAAGTGCCAGGCGCAGCACTAATTGTGGGAAATGAGCAAAAGTTGGCGAATTCAGAAGGTTAAGGGAGAATTGCATGGGGTGGGGGGTAGGTAGGGATAGAAGTGCTGAAAACAGGAGTCTGAAATCAGCCTGGACGAGTAGAAGGATAGCTGTTTACATAAGCATGCAGCCTCCACCTAATTTGGCTGCCCATGGAGGGAGATAAGACAAGTCCTTTAGATTGGGCAGTTGCTTCTGTGAGACTAGGGTCAAAGCTGGTGGCGGGGGGGACCAAAAGCTGACCATTGCCCTAACCACATAGATACACTATCTATGGTTCAACTCCCAGCAAATATACCTCATGCACAAGCACCACCCATCTGTGAGTGAAGGCTTGCATGTTGCTGTAATGCTGAACAGGTTTCAGCAGAACTCTCAGACTAAGACAGACTCGGATGAAAGGTCTGGCAATGTATTTCTGAAAATCAGCCAGTGAAAACCCTAATGAGCACAAAGGTCCTGCCTGCAACCAATTATGGGCAGCATTTCTTTTTGTTGTGCATAGGATCACCATGAGTCAGGGTCGAGTCAATGGCAGCTAACAACAGCATGGTTCTCCACAGCTTCTTCTTGGTTATAACAGTGAAAGGACAAGAGATATAGGAGTACCACCCCTCTGTCCTAAAGAAGCTCCCTGATTGCCTCTGCTTCTCCAAGAGAACTGCCAGAGCCAGGCATCATCACTGCCAGACAACTCCCCATGTGGATTAATCCACTGTACCCTTACTAGCTTCCACAGCAATGTAGAAAGAGCTTTCCGAGCTGGCTTCTGGAGGCATGCTGGGCCCTCTGGGCTCACTTGGTCTTGATAAGATAACTCAGCAGGTTCTGGGCTGCCCTGATGGGCAGGACCACTAAGACCCTCTGACCCACACCGTATCTGAAGACCTCACCATCCAGCATCCAAGGCCAGTCCTGGGAGCCCTGCCCTGGTGGCCTGAGCTCTGACCTGAAGCCCTTGCCACTGCTGCCTCCTTCTCAAGGTCCATCCCTTCTTGCTGAGCTTCCCTCCTGATTGGTTTTCCACATGGCTAGAGGAGTCCACTGCTTTTGTCTTTTTAAGTTCAGTGCAATAAACCATTTTTAGTATCTCAGTATGAGCCAAGCACTGTGATAAGCTAAGTATAAAAATATGATGAGTAAAGATATAGCCTGTATCTTTGAGAAGCTTATGATAGAGGAGATAGAGGAATAAGCAAATAATTCTAATATGATAAGGTAGATATTAGTGAAACATATTGTTAAAAGGAGATTTGCTGAATGTCCTGGAATTTGGGATTAGGCCTCACAGCCAAACATTTAGCTGATCAGATCAGATATATCCTTGCCATGGCCGAGACCAGGCACTGTCAGAGCGTTCTGCATCTTCTATCCTCCTCCCTCACCCCCCACTTCAAAAGAAACAGACCCAAATGAGTGCAGGGAGGGCTGGTTAAAGACAGCACACCCCGCTCCCGCCCGCAGTCCCTCAGCCACAAGTCTAGCCGTGGCTGGGGGACGGTAAGAGCTTTGGACCACATATGACTCTAAAATTTTAAATGGGGCCAGACTAAGTTTTAATAACTGAACATGATTGAATTAATATTGAATTAGGCAAAATGCCATTAATGGACCCATTCCCCAATGAGAGGGGGAGTGGATGCTCAATATAGCACGTTTGAGAGCAGCAAGTGGGGAAACAATGAAATCACTTTATGTCTCTCCTGTAGGGGTTGAATTTACTTGAACTTCACATACTAGTTACACCAAGATAAAGGAATGTACAGGCTGCTGCAGCACTCACAGGAGGGTCATAAGGGCATTTGGGGGATTCTGGGAAGGCATTAGAGTGGAGGTGATGACTCACCTTCAGGATGACCCTGAAGTATTTGGCCTTGGACCTTCTGGATGGGTCTGCCAGAGCCCCTCTTCTTTTCACACACCTGGTGCCTTGTGGGTGGGGACCCCCGTATGAGGGGTATACTTCTCATTCTCTCTGCATTTGATTTTACTACATCCCATGCAGAAGAATAAGGCTGTCCACCCAACCATACTACTCAGGGCTCCTTAATCTTAAGCACACTACATGTAGTATTATCCCCTCCTCAAATTTTCTCCATTGGCTCCCTACCATGTCCCAAACACCAGGGTCTCACAACTTCATAATCTTTCAATGAGCAGCCTCCCTTAGTTATATTCATGAGTCTGCACAACTCCTAACTCTTAGAGCAGTACAGCGGGTCCTCTCAAAATTGCTGATGCATCCTTTTAAACTCTTGGATTGTGCACCACACATAATAAAATATGGCATTATATGGTAAGTGAACAAATCATTTGTTGGGGCTGGAGAAAGAGTGAGCTAGTATTTGAGTGGCATCTTGAAAGAGAGCAGTAATAGTCAGAGTAGTAACAACATCAATATCAATACTGATAGCTAGCCTGTAATGAAAACTTAAATGTGCCAGGCACGGTCAAAGTATTTTCTATGTATCCTTTCATTTCTTAGAATAATTAACTCCCTAGTAGACACCTACACAAATAACTGCAGAATATTTATTCATGACACTCACATACCCTCTTTCCCAGTCTAATATTAAGGATTTTTATTAACCCTTTTTACTGATGAGGAAATTTAGATTTAGAATGATTAAATAACTTGGCCAAAGATTATCCGATAAATTAAGTGACTTGTCCCTGATCACAAAACACTAGTAAGTGTCAGTGTTTAAGCTGAAAAGGGGAGGTAACGTATTTCTAAAAACTTAAATTCTACCATATAAACCAAAAATTAACAGCATTAGTTTGAGGAAGACATTCTCACTCTTTTGCATATCCAAAAAATCCTACACAGTTTTCTAAAATGGTTTCTGGGAAAGAAATTTGCAACCATTTGCTTCAGCTTTGAATAAGCATACACTGGAAAGTACATGTAAGATTAGTCTTCTGCATTATTTTAAAAGCATCGATACTTGTTAAACCTTTTACTTTTTCAGAAATGTTCTGATTAGGGAAAAAGTAACAGATAACAATGGGTTCTACAAATTCCAATTTAATTAGAGTATTCTAAAACTGAAAGTATATTGTTCACTAGAATAGCTGAAAAGAAAAACATATACCATTGCTATAGAATAAAGTAGCTTGTATACAAGGAGTTTTAGAAAGTTTTAAACTCAGACACTATATGCAATAGGCATTTGCATATCTCAAACCAAGATTATTGTGCCAATCAAACAAAACTGAAATTCAGAATACCTTCCCTATCTATTTTATAGGGTGGTTTGGAAAATAAAAATACTAATAATAGTAATGATTTTCATTGAGTGCTTACTCTATGCAATGTATATATGTTAAATCCACTTGAAACTAGAAAAAAAATCCATGAGTTAGGTACTATTATTATGTATTCCCATTTTACAAACAAGAAAGCTGAGGTTCCAAGAGACTAACGAACTTAAGCTAGTAAGCGACAGAGACAAAATTTGAACCCAGGCAGGCTGACTCTTGAGCTCAGGCTCTTAACAACTTCACCATAAAACATGATTGTATATAAAAGAAAAAAGAACTTCCAGCTCTCACTCAATCAGAGCACCAACAAAGTACCCCAAATATAGTTTAGGCCCCTTTCTTTAACTGTACCTCAAGGAGTTAAAAATATCTGTGATCAAATATTGCCTCATTGGATTTTGGTAACCACCAAACCAAAATGGGTTTCAAAGGCCCTCTGAAAAGTTAAAAGCATTGCACAAATGTTTTAGCATTACTAATTTTATTGGCTTGAAATTCCATTCTTTTTTAACAGTCCCTGAATAGGTGATACTGATACTCTAAGTTCAGAACTGAGTTTAGATTGTCCAAATATCATTCAGCACGAAGTTCTTTTGGAATGCCTTACATTATTTCTCCTAACCCTTCCAAAATTAAAAATCTTAGACTCTATGATGTCAACCAGAGAGACGCAGTTAGAGGGGAAAAAAGGTTTTTGTAATTCTTTTCATCAAAAGCAGTAATTCTCTGACAAATCATCTTCCATTCTAGATTGAAATCATCATGACTTTTGGCTCTATGAAGACTCACCATTGGTGATATTCAAAGGAATGTGACAAGTCCCCCAAGGCCATTTCCAAAGAGGAGTTCCAACAGTAAGTGTATTCATGTTGGGATCAAGACAGCATCCTTGTACAGAGTGCTTAAGTAACTATATTGAAGTCGGGGATATCCATTCAAATGGGTACTTCTGGAATTTTTTAAAAAGAATTCACAATACTTAACACCCATGCCCTTATTTCTCCCCCAAGTAGCCCCATTCTGCATGAATAATTCAGAGTGCTGCCACCTTCTTGTACAGAAGAACTTCTTGGCAAGCAAAGAACAGTTTGCTATGCTCAAAGTAAGAGCAGCAGGCTGACCTGGTGAACTCCCACCCTATCCCCAGCCCTGACATTTAATACCCAGAGCTATGGGACCACTAATGGGACTTGTGTTAGGAACAGCCAGGACAAAGGTCAGCTGGTGAGGAATGTCCCTCGGACTCCACTTACCCAGCTCAGTACGGCTGATGCAGAGGCTGTGATGATGAGAAAGTAAAACCACAACAGTCTAAGCCCTGTTATCCGAGCCAATGTAAACACTGAACCACAAATACTTCCCCTTCCTCCTCCTGGATCCAAATGTCAATTGCTTCCAGCTTCAAAGTTCTGAATCTCTACCACACCTCTCTTTGATTCAAGCTTGCTTGGAAAGAGAATGACTCCATCTGTGTGGTAAAATTGACTCTCTAAATCTAAGTAATTAAGAGATACTAGGTGTGCCCCAATCCTAGATGCTACACTATAATTCACCCTAGAGAAAAATCCTGGCCATCTGTGAAATGACCACACAAACAACAGGTCAGCCTCTGAAAAGGCCATTCCCTAGTTGGGCAGGACCTACGACAAATCCTGCCTAGTGCCAGGGTCTGACTGTTGTTGTTTTTGTTGTGCTGGGTGCTGTCGAGTCGATTTTGACTCATAGCGACCCCATGTGACAGAGTAGAACTGCCCCACAGTGTTTTCTAGGCTGTAATCTTTATACAGCAGATTGCCAGGTCTTTATTTCTGTGGAGTAGGTTCTAACATATTGGTTAGCAGCTTGACTGCTGTGCCACCAGGGCTCCTTCAGGGTCTGATTAGAAGGGTTCAAAGCAGCACAAAAGATGCCAAATTGCTGAGCATAGAGGTTACTCTCGTAAGGTCTTCAACCGGGAAAGGTGATAGAGAAACAAAATGAATGCCAGCTTTCCCCTGCTTCCCTTCCCAGCCCCACATTCTTTTAGTCAACTACATTGGACAGTATTATATTTGCCATTCCTTTTCATTAGGAATTTATCCCAAGCAATTTAGCTTAAAAGCAGTTTGTCTAATGATCCGTTCACTTAAAACCAGCTTGCCTAATAGCCAGCCCCTCAGAGTGCTTTTGCACTGGTTTGGGTATTTTAATTTTTTGTAGGGATTGACCTTTTTTTTGTCTTTTTAAGGACTTTTATATGAATCCCTTTGTTATCAGTAAAGAGCCTGGTGGTGCAAGCAGGTTGTGATAGGCTGCTAACTTCAAGACTGGCAATTCGAACCCATCCAGTGACTCCAGGGAAGACAGTCTGGCGAACTGCTTCTGTAAAGACTACAACCAAGAAAACTCTGTGGAGCAGTTCTACTCTGTAACACATGGAGTGGCCATGAGTCAGAGTCTCCTCAACAACAACAGGTTTGGTTTTGGTTTGATTTTACGATGAGTGCTGTAACGCTCAATTCCAGAGTCCCTGGGTGGTGCAATCGGTTAATGCACTCGGCTACTAACCAAAAGGTTGGAGATTGAAGTTCACCTGGAGGTGCCTCCTTAGAAAGGGCTGGCAATCTACTTCTGAAAAATCAGCCATTGAAAACCCTATGGAGCACAGGTCAACTCTGACACGTATGGGGTCACCATGAGTAGGAGTCAACTCTATGGCGACTGGTTAATTCTCAAGTCCAGCACTTGCGTTTGTTTCCATAAAAATCATTGTCTCCTGTCTAAGGTATCCCTTTTCCTATCTTACTCCAGCAAATGCTGCTCTGCTCCCGGGACCACCCTACCCTGTGTAGGACACACACAAAACTCTTAGGCAGTTGCTAGGTTTGGACTCATTCCTCCTGGTTTTTCTAACAGCTTGTTAAAGGAGTAATGGTGATGGATGAGGAAGGGGGAGATAAGTGGGGCATAGAGGCAGAGCCCTTTAAATTAACAGTGTTTGGACTGACTCTTGATTCTTCCTGAGAGTACCTGTCAGGTTCAGACTGAATGCTTCACCAGTTCCCCACCACCCCAATACAGACTGTCTCCAACCTCATCCTTGCTTCCACTATTCTAATCCTTATTTCCATAACAGGCTTTTTTGTTGTTGCTGTTCCAGCTCCCAGGCCATATTTTCATGACACATAATTCCCCTCTGGTTCATAGGTTGGAATTTGACCTCTGGTTTCATAGGGCTCTGGTTCCTGGCAAGTAAGAGTGCTTCTTGTGAGAGCAACTTAGGTTGCTGTGGCCATGACTGACCATTCCCAGCATCCCTGCTAATCTGCCTGTTAACTCCTCACTGACTCAGTTTTGCTTATTTCAGGACCGAGAAACTGCTTGACCATAGTCTAGGATTCTTAAGCAAATGAAAATTAGCACGTGAGGGAAGACATAGGTTTTAGAGTTTGATGGGCTGTGCTCCCAGTTATGTTTCAACCACCCGTCAGCTATGTGCTATTGGGAGAAGTACCACCTCTCCGGGTCTTCATTTCCTCATGCATAAAGTGGGAATAATAATAGCCTCTTCAAGAGTGTTGAGAAGGATGATAAATACACGATATCGGACTTGTTTAATTTCTTCAATGTAACATGATTTCTCCTGCCTGTGGGCCCTCCCACATGCTACTTCCTTTGCCTAAAACATTCATCAGCTTGCTCAACCCAGAACCCACTCCTGAGCTGGCTAACTTTCATTCACTTTGCAGGCTTTAGTTTACAAGTTGTCGTCTTTAGGTGCCATCAAGTCAGTTCCATCTCTGAACAACCCTGTGTACAACAGAAAGAAACACTGCCCTGTCCTGTGCCATCCTCACAATAGTGGCTTTGTTTGAGCCATTGATGCAGCCATGTCAATACATCTTGTTGAAGGTCTTCTTCTTTTTCAATGACCCTCTACCAAGCATGATGTCCTTCTCCAGGAACTGATCCCTCCTGATAACATGTCCAAAGTACATGAGATGAAGTCTCGCCATCCTCGCTTCTTTCTTTCTTTCTTTCTTTTTTGTGTGCTTTAGGTGAAAGTTTATAGAGCAAATTCGTTTCTCAGTAAACGATACACATATTGTTTTGTAACATTGGTTGCCAACCTCGGGACGTGTCAACACTCTACCCTTCTCGACTTTGGGTTCTCCATTTCCATTCGTCCAGCTTTCCTGTCCCGCCCCACCCCCCACCCCGGCTTTCTTATCCTTGCCCCTAGGTTAGTGTGCCCATTTAATCTCATATACATGGTTGAACTATGTGTGTTATTGTTTGTTTTATAGGCCTGTCTAATCTTAATCGGAAGGGTGAACCTCAGGAGTGACTTCAGTATTGAGTTAAAAGGGTGTCCGGGGGCCATACTCTCAGGGTTTCTGCAGTCTCTGTCAGACCAGTAAGTCTGGTCTTTGTTTGTGTGTTAGAATTTTGTTCTACATTTTTCTCCAGCCCTGCCCGGGACCCTCTATTGTGATTCCTGCCAGAGTACTCGGTGATAGTAGCCAGGCACCATCTAGTTGTGCTGGACTCAGCCTGGTGGAAACTGTGGTAGTTGTGGTCCATTGGACCTTTGGACTAATCTTTCCCATGTGTCTTTGGTTTTCTTCATTCTCCCTTGCTCCAGACGAGGTGGGACCAGTAGACTGTATTTCAGATGGCCTTTCACAAACTTTTAAGAGCCCAGATGCTACTCACCAATGTGTGATGTTTAACATTTCCTTTATAAACTATGTTATGCCAATTTAGCTAGATGTTGCCCAAGACCATGGTCCCCAGCCCTCAGCCCAGTCATTCGGTACCTCGGAGAGTTTCGATGTGTCTATGAATCTTCTGGAGCCCTGGAGGTGCAGTGGTTAAGCATTTGTCTGCTAAACAAAAGGCCAGCAGTTTGAATCCACCAGGAGCAACTTGGAAACCCTATGGGACAGTTCTACTCTGTACTATACGGTCACATAAGAATCAACTCGATGGCAATGGGTTTGTTTTTGTTTTTTTCTTATGAAGCTTCTATAACTTTGCCTTGATCAAGTTGTGCTGACTTCCCCAGTATTGTGTACTATATTGCTCGTCACCAAAGTTATCACTTATCTATTGTCTAGTTAGTGTTCTTCCCTCTCCACCACTCTCCTCCCTCATGACAATCAAAGATTGCTCCTTTTGTGTGTAAACTTTTTCATGAATTTTTATAATAGTAGTCTCATACAATATTTATCTTTTTGTGATTTACTTATTTCACTCAGTGTAATGCCCTCCAGATGCATCCATGTTGTGAGATGCTTCGCAGATTCATCATTGTTCTTTATCGTTGCGTAGTATTCCATTGTGTGTATGTACCATAGTTTGTTTATCCACTAATATGTTGATTGGGACCTAGGTTCTTTCATCTTTTTGCTATCGTGAATAATGCTGCAGTGAACATGGGTGGGCATATGCCTATTCATGTAAGGGATCTTATTTCTCTAGGATATATTCCTAGGAGTAGGGTAGCTGGATCATACGGTATGTCTATTTCTAGCTTTTTAAGGAAGCACCATATCGTTTTCCAAAATTATCGTACCATTTTGCATTCCCACCAGCAGTGTATAAGAGTTCAAAGACTCTCTGGCATTTGTTATTTTCTGTTTTTTTTTTTAATTAATGCCAGTAATGTCGGGGTGAGATGGTATCACACTGTAGTTTTGATTTGCATTTCTCTAATGGCTAGTGATCACGAGCATTTCCTCATGTGTTTGTTGGCCACCTGAATGTCTTCTTTGGTGAAGTGTCTGTTCATATCCTTTGCCATTTTTTGCCACTTTTTAATTGAATTATTTGTCTTTTTGTTGAAGAGGTGTTGGATTTTCCAATAGATTTTAGAGGTGGATCTTTGTCAGATATGTCATAGCCAAAATTTTTTTCCCAGTCTAGATTCTCTTCCTACACTTTTGGTGAATTTTTTTGACCAGCATATTTGTTTAATTTTTAGAAGATTGCAGTTATATAGCTTATCTTCTGGAGTCTGTGTATTGTTAGTTATGATTTGTATCCTATTTAAGACATATTTTAGGGCCCCTAGCATTGACTATTTTTTCTCCCATGATCTTTATAGTTTTAAGTTTAATATTTAGGTCTTTGATCCATTTTGAATTAGTTTTTGTGTATGGTATAAGGTATGGGTCCTGTTTCATTTTTTTACAGATGGACATCCAGTTTTGCCAGTACCATTTGTTAAAAAGAGGGTCTTTTCCCCTTTTAATGGACTTTGGGCCTTTGTCAAAGATCAGGTGACTGTAGGTAGATGGATTTACATCTGGGTTCTCGATTCTGTTCTGTTGATCAATGTGTCTGTTGTCGTACCAGTACCAGGCTGTTTTGACTACCATGGCTGTATAGTAGGTTCTGAGGTCAGATAGTGCAAGACCTCCCACTTCGTTCTTCTTCAATAATGCTTTACTTATCCAGGCCCTCTTTCCTTTCCCTATAAAGTTAAAGATTAGTTTATCCATCTTGTTAAAGAATGCTATTGGTATTCAGATAGGGATTGAATAGCACTTGTAGATTGTTTTAAGTAGAATTGACATTTTCACAATGTTGAGTCTACATATCCATGAGCATGGTATGTTTTTCCATTATTGTAGGTGTCTTTTGGTTTCTTGCAGTAGTGTTTTCTAGTTTTCTTTGTATAGGTCTTTTATGTCCCTGGTTAGATTTATTCCTAAGGTTTTCTTTTTTTTTTTTTTCTTTAGGGCCTATATTATAAATGGTATTGCTTTCCTGATTTCCTTTTCATAGTTCTCTTTATTGGTGTATAGGAATCCAACTGATTTTTGTATGTTTATCTTGTATCCTGCTACTCTGCTGAATCTTTGTATTAGTTCCAGTAGTTTTCTTGTGGAATCTTTTGAGTTCTCTGTGTATAGTATCATATCATCTGAGAATAGCAATGGTTTTACTTCTTCCTTTCCAATTTGGACACCCTTTCTTTCTTTTTGTTGCCTTGTTGCTCTAGCTAGGACTTCCAGCAATGTTAAATAGGAGTGGTGATAAAGGGCATCCATGTCTTGTTCCTGTTCTCAGGGGGAATATTTTCAGTCTCTCTCCATTGAGAATGATGTTGGCTGTTGTTTTGTATAGATACCCTCTATTATGTTGAGAAATTTCCCTTCTATTCCTATTTTGTTGAGAGTTTTTATCAGGAATGGGTGTTGGATATTGTTGAATGCCTTTTCTGCTTTGATTGAGATGGTCATGTGATTCTTTTATTTTATTTATGTGGCAGATTACATTGATTGATTTTTTAATGTTGAACCATCCTTGCATACCTAGTACGAACCCCACTTGGTCGTGGTGTATTATTTTTTTGATATAATGTTGAATTCTATTGGCTAGAACTTTGTTGATATTTTTGCATCTATATTCATGAGAGATATTGGTCTGAAATTTTCTTTTTTTGTGGTGCCTTTGCCTGGTTTTAGTATCAGGATTATGCTGACTTCATAGAATGAATTCAGAGATATGCCTTCCTTTTCTATGTTCTGAAGTAGCTTGAGTAGTACTGGTGTGAACTCTTCTCTGAATGTTTGGTAGAATTCTCTAGTGAAGCTGTCCAGGCCAGGGCTTTTGTTGTTGTTGTTGTTGGGATGTTTGCTTTTTACGTTCTCATTCTTTTCTCTTGTTATAGGTCTGTTCAGATTTTCTACCTCGGGTTGTGTTAGTTTAGGTAGGTAGTGTGTTTCTAGAAATTTGTCCATTTCCTCTAAGTTTTCAAATGTTGGAGTACAGTTTTTCATAGTACTCTGTTATGATCCTTTTTATTTCAGTTGAGACTGTTGTCATGCTCCCCATTTCATTTCTTATTTGGGTTATTTGCTCATTCTCATGATTTTCTTTTGTCAGTGTGGCCAATTGTTTGTCAATTTTGTTGATTTTTCAAAGAGTCAACTTTTGGTTTTTTGATTTTTTCTATTGTTTTTCTATTCTCTATTTCATTTATTTCTGCTCTGGTTTTTATTATTTCCTTTCTTCTGGTAGCTGTGGACTTCTTTTGCTGTCCTCTTTCTATTTGTTTGAGTTTCAGGGGTAATATTTTGATTTTGGCTTATTCTTTGTTTTTGATGTGTGCATTTATTGCTATAAACTGACCTCTGAGCACTGACTTTCTGTCTCCCATAGGTTTTAGTATGAAATGTTTTCATTCTCATTTAATTCTAGGAATTTATTGATTCCATCTTTGATTTCTTCTATCACCCACTGGTTTTTAAGCAAGGTGTTATTCAGTTTCCATGTATTTGATTTTTATCTTTGCTCTTCCTGTTAATGATTTCTACTTTTATGGCATTGTGATCAGAGAGAATGCTTTGTATTATTTCAACGTGTTGGATTTTATTGAAAGTTGCTTTGTGGCCTAAACTGTGGTCTATTCTGGAGAATGTTCCATGTGTGTTGGAAAAGAATGTATACTTTTCTGCTGTTGGTTGGAGTATTCTATATATGTCTACGAGGTCAAGTTTGTTGACTGTGGCCTTTAGATCTTCTGTATTTTTGTTGAGTTTCTTTCTGGATCTTCTGTCCTTTACAGAGAGTTGTATTTTAAAATTTCCTACTATAAATGTGAAACTGTTGATTTCTCTTTTCAGTGCTGTTAGAGTTTATTTTATGTATTTTGGAGCCATATCATTGAGTGCACAGATATTTGTTAAGGTTATGTCTCCTTTGTGGATTGTCCCTTTAATCATCATATAATGTCCTTCCTAGTCTTTTATGGTTGATTTTACCTTAAAGTTTTTTTTTGTCTGAGATACTATTGCCACTCCTGCCCTTTTTTGGTTACTTTTTGCTTTATATATTTTTCCATCCTTTTTTTTTTTTAAATATATTTATGTCTTTACGTAAAAGCTGTGTCTCTTATAGACAACATATTGATGGGTCATTTTTTTAATCTGTTCTGCCACTGTCTCTGTCTCTTTACCCATGCATTTAAGCTATTTACATTCAGTGTGATTATTGATAGGTATGAGTTTCTTGCTGTCATATTGTTCTTTTTTTTGTGGTGCTGACATTTTCTAAGTTCCTCTAACTTTCCTGTGCTGAGTTTCATTTGTTTGTGGGTTTTCTTTTCATTCATTATTATAGATTTTGCATTTACTGAGACTTTATATTTTTATTTTTTATTCCGATGAATAGGTTTATTCACTTTCTTTATGGTTATCTTAAAATTTACCCTTATCAGCTAAGTTTTAATATGTCCTTTATTACTTGGTATCACTTTGACTTCCTGTCCATTTGAAAGTATTATACCTACACCATTAATTCCCCACCATTATAGCTTTGACATTGCTGTCATTTACAGATTGACTTCTTTCTCCGTCATCTAGTGATGCTCTAACAGAGATACCACAAGTGGATGCTTTTAGCAAAGAGCAATTTATTCTCTCATAGTCCACTAGGCTACAGGTCCAAATTCAGGGCATCAGCTCCAGGGGAATGCTTTCTCCATTGGCTATGGAGGAAAGTCCATGTCATTAGTCTTCCTTTGGTCTGGGAGATTCTCTGCGCAGGAACCTCAGGTCCAAAGGACGCACTCTGCTCCCAGTACTGCTTTCTTGGTGGTATGAGGTTCCCATGTGTCTCTGCTCACTTCTCTTTTTATGTCTCAAAAGAGATTGCATTAAGACACTAATCTTGTCAACCTCATCAGTATAACCTCATCACAGTGATAGAATTTATAACACATGAGGAGATCACATATAATCTCATCATAGTGGTAGAGTTTACAACACATAAGGAAATCACATCAGATAACACAATCATACAATACTAGGAATCATGACCTAGCCCAGTTGCTACCCACATTTTTTTGGGGGACACAATTCAATCCATGACAATGTCATTTCCCTGTTTTAAGTCTTTTAGCTTTGCTTTATTACTGAGAGTTCTTTACATAGGTTGGTATCTGGCTGATGCTGTCCTGTGTCCCAGACTCCAGTGTAGTCTGATATTGTTGTCTCTAGTTGAAGGACTTCCTTTAATATTTCTTGTCAGTTCAGTTTGATTTTTATGAATTCTCTTAATTTTTGTTTATCTGAAAATGTCCTGATTTCTCTATCATAGTTGAGAGAGGTTGGCCGGATATATTATTTGTCGTCAGTACTTCTTTTCTTTGAACGTTTTATATATGTCATCTCATTGCCTTCTTGCCTGCATAGTTTCTAGAGTAATCGGAGCTTAGTCTATTGTTTCCTCTTCGTAAGTGACTTTTCTTTTTCCTCAAGCCGCTCTCAGGATTCTTTCTTTGTCTCTGGTTTTCATAAGCGTGAGTCTTGGTGGCTTTCTGTTGGGGTCTATCCCATATAGGATTCATTGAGCTTCTGGGATGGTAAGATTTTCATTTTTCATGAGAATTGGGAATTTTTCTTCCAGCAAATCTTCAGCAATCTTTTCTGTGTTTTCCATTTTCTTCCCCTGTTTTGGAACTCCAGTCATGAACAAATTTTTGCTCTTGATTGTGTCTCATATAATTCTTAGATTTTCTTCATTTTTCTTCATTCTTTACTCTGATTTTTCCTCAAACAATGTGGCTTGCATAGATTTGTCTTCAATCTCTCTGATTCTGTCTGCCATTGTTTCAAATTTGCTCCTAAGACCTTCTATTGAGTTGTCTATTTCTGAAATTTTGTTGTTTATCTTTTGGACTTCTTGTTGTTTTTGTATGATTTCTAATTGTTAATTTATTTTGCTGCTTTGTTCTTGTATTGATTTCCTGAGTTCTTCCATTACTCTATGTGTTACTCGATTTCAGCTATGTTTTCATTGGTTTTGCCTGTGTTTTCCATGATTTTGTGTATTTTTTCCTTAGTTTTGTCTGTGTTTTCCTTGATCTCTTTCCTAATATTTTGGAGACCCCTAAATATTAGTCTTTTGAATTCCCTATCAGGTAGTTACACTGCCTTTTCTTCTACCAGAAAGTTATCTGATTCTTTATTTTGGTCACTTGCTGTATCCATCTTTTCTTGCTTTTTTATGTTTTGATATTGTCTGCTGTCTCCAAGACATCAAGGTATTATTTTCTTTAGCTATTGACTGTATGTTGGTTTCTTTCATCTTGCTTCTTTGTTCTGTTTTGCTATGTCAGGGTGGGTAGGCCAGGTGTGTGCTTTGCTACTTTCTCATCTTTGGGAACAATAGCTCTCACTACCTTGACCAGGTGGTCAGGGCAGCAGCAGGCAGGGAAAGACTGCTTCTCTGTGTACTTGTTTGGCAAGTCAGCTGAGGGTGGACTGGGTGGGTGTTGTGTGCCTTCTGATGTTCATCTATCAGTGTGGGAGCATTCACAGCCCCTCACCAGATAGGCAGGGGTGTCAGACAGGGAGTGGTATGGTCTCACCTCCCACTGTTCAGCAGTTGGTCAAGTGGCAGGAGGGGAGGGGCAGTGCAGGCCCAGTTTGGCATTGTACCTGAGCCAGGAATGCTCTAGCTGTGATGGCACAGTGAGGGCCAGCAGGGTGACATATGGGCCTAGTAAAGAAAGGAAACAAAAGAGAGAAAGAAAGAAAAAATTAAGGGCAGCCAGTGAGTGTGGGCAGGAGGACCTGGGGGCCAGCAGGAATGGGGGAAAGTGGTGTATGGAGCTAGGTAGGAGGGAGAAATAGAAGGAAGAAAGGAAAAGAAAAAAAGAAATACAGTGTGGTGAGAGTCTGCAGGTGGGTGTGAAGAAGACCAGGGTGCCAGTGGGCTGGTAGCTCGCTAGCCAAGTGGCGTGGCATGGCTCATAGGGAAAAGGTAGGGTGATGTACAGGGCTAGGTGGGAGGGAGAAAGAAAAGGAAGAAAGGGAAGGAAAAAAATGATGTGGCAGGAGGTGGAGGGTGGGGGTGGGGGTCCTGAGGTGACAGCGAGCTGGTCACTCTCTATCTGAGTGATGCAGCATGGCCCGTTGTGAAGTGTTGGGGGGTGGCATATGGGGATGGTTGGGAAGAAGAAAGAAAAGGAAGAAAGGGAAAGAAAAAATGGCACTGCAGGAGCCAGTGAGTGGGGGTGTTTTGTCTCCTGTTGGTAGCTCTATGAAGCTGCCTTTCCATACTCCCTGTCTGGGGTCATTGCTGGCTATGCTCCAAGATGGTCAAGCTGTGCTGTGTTAGTTGGCAGGTGACCTCCACTCCATATCTGTTCTCATTCTGTTTTCCTTCAGTTTCTTCTTCCATTTGATGTTTGATCTAGTTCTTTATGCCTTCATTTGGTCTTAGGGTTCTAGGATTGACATTTGTATCTGTTTTACTTAGTTTTCCGGGTCTTTGCTGCAAAGAGATGGCATGAGTCATCTGTCTAGGGCATCATGTTGGGTCTGCCTTAGGAATTTTTATCAATATTTGTCAGCCAGAGAGTGGAAGAGCAGTCAGCAAACTAGGAGGAAAACCAGGAGGTTGGTCTCAGCAAAACTAAAAAAGGAAAATATTTTAGGAAAGCTAGGCAGTCAACTGTCTTGTATGTTGCCAAGAAGTCAAATATAGTGAAAATTCCATTGGATTTGGCAACATAGAGATCATGAATGTCCTTGACAAAAGCAGTTTCAGTGGAGTTCTAGATTTGGAAGACAGAATGAAGTGTGTTGAAGGTGAAATTGAAGTGAAAGTACAGACGGTTCCCAGTTTGTTTAATAAAGTTTATACATTAGACTATAAATTTGATGACGGCATAGATCGTCTAGGTTTTGGTGTCTGTTATAATCTCAGTGGCTGCAAATAATTCATATTTAAATACCTCCACATCCTCAAGAATGTTTCCAAGGCCCATTGGGTAAATTATTTATAACCAAGACAAAAGCTAGAAACTTCACTAAAACGAAGATAACTATTAGTAAAACCTGCAAAGATTGTCTATTTTAATTATGCCACTTTTTTTTTCTTTTTTTTGCAATTGTAACCCAGGTGGAAGAAAATTGGCAGCCCTAAAAAAAACTTCATCTTCTTCATGATAACCAGTACTCCACTTACGAAAGTCTAGAAAAATCATGGGTGTTCCTATGATATAACATTGGAGTATTTCCAATTTAAGAGGGAAGCTGGCCATTTAAAATAATAAAGTAGAGGGCAATAATTCTGATTTAAAATCCCAAATGATATTAGCAAAACCAAGAAGTAAAAGGGAAGGAAGAATTTATATGTTAAATTCCTCATCTAAAGTAAGGTGGAGCCAAGATATAATGTTTCGCTCTTGACTTTAACAATTAGGAAAATATAGAATTAAACATACTTTGAGGTTGACTTTCACTTCCCCTAAAAGTTATTGCCAAATGCCTCCTGAGCCAGGGCCTAAGTAAATCTGTATGCCTAGGGAGGTAAAACAGACAGAGCTTTAAGACCAGGAAAAGAAACAAGCCTCTAGCCAGTCTAGTGGCTGAAACTGTGATTTCCCCAATTTCACGGCAGAGTGGGAGTGCTAGGACACCAATATAAGGCATGGGTCTGGGGGAGGTGCCAGTCTAAGTATAGCTATTTCAAAACTGCTAAATGGAAAGTGAGCCCAAAGAAAAAGATTGAGAGAGAAAAATATCCTCCCACTCAAAATGAGCGTATTGTTATTCTGTGCCATCGAGTTAGTTCTAACTCCTAGCAACCCTATAGGACAGTGTACAACTGCCCCATACGGGTTCCTTGGCTGTAATATTTGATCACCAAGTCAGGCATTTTGTCCTGCAGAGCTGCTGGTGGGTTTGAACCATCAACCTTTCACTTAGCAGCCAAGCACTTAACCAAGCATCACCAGGACTCCTTAAAATGAGCCAAAGAATAGAAATTTCAAAGAAAGCAAAAGATAGGGAAAAAGCCAATAAAGTCATCGATAGGAATATGAATTCACTCCAGCTGGAAATAAAATAATAGAACAACCTGAAGTAGATTTAAAAATAAGTATGTTTAGGCCCTTCAAAGAGATAAACGAAGGAAAAATAGTCACCAAAAAATAACAAGAATTTTGAAATAAAATAAACTGTAAAAAAAAAGCACAAGATTTTTTTTTAAAATTGACATCATATTAAAAACACATCACATGAAAACACATTGAAAAATAGTCATTGATCCAATAAACTCAAGGGCAGAATAAACCCTTGACTGGACATAAATAGAGAATTAGTTAATTGGAAGAAAGTTCTAGAATGTTTTCTGTAACATGCAGCACAGAGAGATTAAGATAGTTTTAAAAAGAAAGAGCTGTTAAAATAAAAGGATAACATACTCAAAATGTCCAACATCCATTAAATAGGAGTTCTGGAAGAAGAAAATAGAGGGAAAGATGGAGAGACAATATTCAAAAAAACAATGGCTGAGAATTTTCAGGCAATAAAAAAAGACACATGTCCTTAGATTGTTAAGTATACACCAATACTGAGCAAACAAGTAAAAATAAATCCAGTGAAACAAGAGAGTGCAAAAAATAATGTATTTTAAGCCTATAAATATCAAAAGTAAACCTTTGAAACTTTTAGAAAAAAATAGGTAAATATCTTTCTGGCCTTTTGGTAGGGAAGAATTTCTCAAATAATACACTAAAAGCACTAACCTTACCAAAAAAAATTGACAGATTCAACCCTTGCTCAAAAGAAGTCACCTTAAAAAAGTGAAAAATCACACAACTGGGAGAATATACTTATATAATCAAAAAGTATTCTAATTTAGAATATATTTTAAAATTTCTACAATAAATTAGGAAGGCCCAATAAGGAACAACCTAATGGAGGGTGGGGGAAGAATTTAAGAATTCAACAGCAGAGTAAATACATATGCCCATAAAATCTGAAGAAATGTTCAGCTTCGTTAGAAATAAAGGAAATCTAAATCAAGACAAAATAAAATATAACTTTATACCAATTTGATTCATAAAAATTCAAGAATTATATTGAGTTTGGCAAGAATATGTTGTCAATGGTGTCCCCTATGTGTTACTGTTTGGAGTATAAATTGATACAATCATTTTTAAAAACAATTTGACATTGTCATGTAAAATTGAATAGTTCTCATACACTTTGACTCTTAGATGTATATGCAAGAAAAACTTTAGCACATGTATCTCAAGAAATATAAACAAAAATGTCACAACAGCACTATTCATAATACTAAAAAAAACTGGAAATAACCTAAATGCCCATGGACAGATAAAAGTTAAAATGTGTATATTCATACAATGGAATATTTCATAGCAAAGAAAATGAAAGGACTACATACCACCACCTGGGTGAATCTTAAAATGTTGAGTGAAAAAGCAAGCCTTAGAGAACTATGTATAGTAAGATATCCTTTCTACAAAGTTCAAAATCAAGCAAGATCAACTAATATATTGTAGAGACAAACATACACATGTGACAAAGCACTTAAAAATGAAAGGAAATGATAGACATAAAATTCAGGTTAGGGATTACTTCTGGGATGAAGGGAACCAGGGAGATAGGACAGGGAAGGACCCTATAAAAAGATGTGTATTTTTGGTAATAGTTTAGTTTTTTAGTTCACGAGAGTTTATCAAATATTAGATAGTAAGTACTACACTCACACACACTTGTACTTAGCAATCATGAGCCAAAGATTGCAATCATCCAATTCTGTGTACTTAAAGTCCAAATCAAAGAGGACTTGAAGCCCTTACTGATGAAGACCAAAGACAACAGCCTTCAGTATGGATTACATCTCAAAATAAAGAAAACAAAAATCCTCACAACTGGAACAACCAGCAACATCATGATAAACAGAGAAAATATCAAAATTATAAAAGATTTCATTTTACTTGGATCCACAATCAAGGCTCATAGAAGCATCAGTCAAGAAATAAAAAAAAAAACATATTTCCTTGGGCAAATCTGCTGCAAAAGACTTCTTTAAAGTGTTAAAAAGCAAAGATGTCACTTTGAGGACTAAGGTGCACCTGACCCAAGCGATGATATTTTCAGTTGTCTCATATGCATGTGAAAGCTGTACAGTGAATAAGGAGGCCTGAAGAAGAATTGATGCCTTTGAATTATGGTGTTGGCAGAGAATATTGAATACACCATGGACTTCCAGAAGAATGAAAACATCTGTCTTGGAAGAAGTACAGCCAGAATGCTCCTTAGAAGCGAGGATGGTGAGACTTCATCTCACGTATTTTGGACATGTTATCAGGAGGGATCAGTCCCTGGAGAAAAATAGAGTGAAAAGCTATTAGAAAGAAATAATAATTAGGCTGACAACACACTACTTAGAGATGCTGAAAAATGAAAAAACAAGGGCTGAGGCAAACTAATTGTTAACCTTAAATTTTATACCCAGTTAAGCTGTCATTTAAAGGTGATAATGAAATAAAAGCATTTCCAGACACACAGAAACTAAAATTAGTTTTTATTGCCCAATCCACACTGAAGGAATTATTAAAAAGTCTACTTCCACAAGAAGATACAAATGACCCTATGAAAAAGGTGTGAGATGTAAGAAACAGTGGTAGGCTTAGAAATTGATAAAGTGTGTTGGTGAATTTAATAAATAACTGACTTTAAAAAGTAATTTTTTTGTTATTTAAAGCTGAATCTAAATTTCCAGACTGCAATAATGAATAAGCTGGTGAGGGAAGCTATGCTGGATGGATGGTTTGAGCAATCTAGGAACTTCAGACTAAGTAATACTGAAAAACCTTAGATCTCATTAAAAAAAGAATAGTGTGTATATATTTTAAAAAAGTAACTTCTTAGAGAACAGAAATAAAATAACAGTCTCCAAATCAGAAAGAAGTTAGTGGGAGGAAAATATATAATGACCAAGAAAAAAAGGTCATAAAGATTAGTTAAATATAAAAACAGCATACCTCTATATGTAGTAGAGTTTTTTTTAAAAAATCATGAAAACATTACAGACAACTATATGCCAGTAAATTTGAAAACTTAGATGAAATGGATAATTTTCTAGAAAAATATAAATAGTCAATATTATCTCAAGAAAAATTGAAAAGCTGACAATATCCATTAAAGTTATTTAATTGGTTATAAAAAGTTTCTTCACCCCACACAAAAAAGTTACCTATCTAAATGGTTTTATGGCCTACTTTCTCTAGATCTTCAAGAAATAGATATTTCTTATCTTATATAAACACTTTCAAAGAATGTTTAAAAAGTCGGGGTGGGGAGAAGTTATCCAACTGCTTTTATTGGGTTAATATAAAAATGGTCCAAACTGGACAAGAACAAAACAAGAAAAAATATACAGCTCAATCTTATTTATGAACATATGTACAAAAAATTTTAAACTGTTACAAATCAAATGTATACATATATTATTCCAAGAATGTAAGGATGTTTCAGGTGGAGCCAAGATGGCAGACTAGTCAGATGCACTAAGCCATTCCACTGCAACAAAGACCTAAAAAACCAAGTAAAACAGATGCAGACGTCAATCCTGGAACCCTGACCCTTAAATGAACAGATAAAGTATTAGATTGGAAGTCACTGAGGGAAGGAATAGAGATATGGAGTGGAGGTTCCTGACAAAATGGCATGACTTAGTTTGTCATCTTGGAATAAAGCCAACAACCCCACACACAGAAAGGCACCTCCATGGAATTCCCAGTAGGAGATAGAGGTATGATACAGACACACCCATGACTAAGTAAGACCACATTTGCTAGCTGCATCTCAAGGAGAAGCCCAGACTCTTTCACTAGGTAACCATAGGAGCATGCTCCTACAACCCTCACTCCTTTCATGAACAGTGGTTATAACCACCCATCATGGCAACTCCAATTGCTAGAAACCAGAGTACCAACCCATCCTACTGCCCTCCTCCATCTAGCCCCCCTGCCCCTGCCTTCACACCCCTCTCCTACCTCTCTCCTCTGCCCCACCACCCGTGGCCCCAAGGGGACTCAGTTCAGATGCCAGGCCCCTTCCAGACTGCTCTGGACCTCTCTTGCTGCCCAGTGTAGCACCCAGGGGACCTGGCATGAACAACAGATCCCTTCCCAATGGCTCTGGACCCCTCCTGCCTCCCGCCACAGCCCCCAGGGTACCAGGCCCAGACCCCAGGCCCCTTCTGGCAAGCTTCAGACCTCTCTCACAGCCTGTTATCACCCCCAGGGGACCTGGCCTGGACCCAGGCCCCTTCCTGCCTGCTCCAGACCCCTCCCACCACCTACCACAGCCCCCAGGGGACAAGGCCCAGACCCCAGACTCCTTCTGGCCAGCTCTGGACCTCTCCCACAGGCTGCTGCAGCCCCCAGGGAACCCAGCCTGGACCCAGACCCCTTTCTGCTGGCTTGAGACCCCTACCTGCTGCCCACCATGGCTGTGAGGGGACCCAGCCCAGAAATCATGCCTCTTCCCACCAGCTCCAGACCCCTCCTATCACCTGCCAAGGCCGCAGGGGACCTGGCCAGGAACCCAGTCCTCTTCCTACCAGCTCTGGACCCCTTCCATCACCCACTGCAGCCCTAAAGGTACCCAGCGCAGACACCAGGTCCTTCTCTGCAAGCTTGGGACCCCCTACAGACTGCTGCAGCCCCACTCCAGCCTCTGGCCTGGTTCACACTGGAAACAAATGACCCATCTCCCCCCCTTCCCTTCCTGATGGACCTGCCTTGCTGCACCATAGCTGAGCAAATGGCCATGCATACCAGGATAATGTGGTGATAACTATCGTGCCCACAGATGAGCAAGCAACAAAGCATATTGGGTCACCCACAACACATAACTAAACAAAACAAAAAGCAGGAAAAAAACAAACAAACCTACAATCGATAAATAAAGAAAACAATACTAGAATGTCTTGGAGACAGTAGACAACATCAAAACATATAAAAAAGACAAGACAGGATGGCTCCAGTAAGCAACCAAAATAAAACTCCGGATGACCTTCTGGTAGAAGAAAAGACACTGGAACTACCGGATATGAAATTCAAAAGTCTAATATTCAGGGCTCTCCAAGAGATTAGGAAAGAGATTAAGGAAAATGCAGACAAAAATCATAGGAAACACAGACAAAACCAACCAAAATATAAACAAAATCAAGGAAAACACAGACAAAGCAATCAAAGAATTCAGGAAAATAACATGAGAACAAAATATCAAAATAAATAAATAATTAGAAATCATACAAAAACAGCAGTTAGAAATCCAAAAGATAAACAACAAAATTTCAGAAATGGACAATGCAATAGAAGATTGTTGGAGCAAATTTGAAACAACAGAAGACAGAATCAGTGAAATTGAAGGCAAATTCACATATGCCACTTTGAGGAAAAGTCGGAGAAAAGAATAAAGAAGAATGAAGAAAAACTAAGAACTATATGGTATACAATCAAGAGCAAAAATTTGTGCATGATTGGAGTTCCAGCATGGGAAGAAAATGGAAAACACAGAGAAGATCGTTGAAGATTTGCTGATAGAAAACATCTCAAATATCACGAAAGATGAAAAGCTGACCATCCAAGAAGAAGCTCAAGGAACCCCATATAGGATAGACCCAAAAAGAAAGTTACCAAGACATATCAGAATTACACTAGCTAAATCAAAGACAAAGAAAGAATCCTCAAAGCAGCTCAAAAAAAAAGAAAAGTCACATACAAAAGGGAAACAATAAGACAAAGCTCTGATTACTCAGTAGAAATCATGCAGGCAAGAAGGCAATGGGAGGATATATATAAAACCTTGAAAAAAATTGCCAACCAAGAATAATATATTCTGCAAAATTCTTGCTTAAATATGATGGCAAAATTAGGACATTTCCAGATAAACAGAAATTAAGGAAATTTGTAACAACCAAAACTAACATACAATCTTATTAAAGACAGTCCTTCAGTAGAGACCCAAAAACATCAGACAACAACCTGAATCTAGGACACAGGTCAGCGTCAGCCAAATACAGACCTAGGTAATGAACTGTCAAGGATAAAATGAAACAAAAAGATTCAAAATGGGGAACTAGAGATGTCAATCAGTAAATGATGATAATGTCAGAACAATAAAAGAGGGAATGAACAGTGTAGAAATAGCACTTTCAAATGGAAAGGAAGTCCAGGCAATATCAAGTAATAAAAGACTGGTACAAACTTAGGAAAATAAAGGTACATTTTGAGGTAACCACAAAGAAAAGTAACAAACCTACTCATCAAAATAAAGAAGAAAAACATAAAGTCTCAGTAAACACAAAATCTACAATAACAAAAGAAATGAAAAGAAACTTCATGAATAAAACTAACTGACTTCATGAATAAAACTAACTGAGCACAAGAGAGTAAGAGGAACAAAGAAAACGTCAGCACCACATAAAAAAAAGCACTAGAAAATGAAAGCAATAAACTCACACCTATTGATAATCACACTGAATGTAAATGGCTTCAATGCCCCCGTAAAGAGACAGAGAGTGACAGAATGAATTAAAAAAACAAGACCCATTAATATGCTGTCTACAAGAGACACACATTAGCCACAAAGACAGAAATATATTAAAAATCAGAAGATGGAAGAAAATATAGCAAGCAAACAACAACCAAAAAGAGAAGGAGTGGCAACACTAATCTCAGATAAAATAGAGTTTAAGGCAAAATTCACCATACAAGACAAGGAAGAATATTATATAATGATTAAAGTGACTGTCCACCATGATGACATAACCATAATAAATATCTATGCACCCAATGACAGGGCTCCAAAATACATAAAACAAACTCTAACAGCACTGAAAAGAAAAATTCACAGTTCCACAATAATAGTAGGAAACTACAGCACATCACTCTTAGTAAAGCACAGAACATCTAGAAAGAAACTCAGCAAAGATACACAAAATCATAAGGCCACAATCAATCATCTTGACCTCATAGACATATACAGAACACTCCATCCAACGGCTGTAAAATATACATTCTTTTCCAATGACATGGGACATTCTCAGAATAGACCACATCTTAGGCCACGAAGCCACCCTCAACAAAATCCAAAACACTGAGATAATACAAAGCCTCTTTTCTGATCACAACACCACAAAAGTAGAAATTAATAACAGGAAAAGCAAAGAAAAAAATCAAATACATGGAAACTGAATAACGCCTTGCTTAAAGACCACTGGGTAATAGAAGAAATCAAAGATAGAATCAAATAATTTCTAGAATCAAATAATAATAAAAACATATCATACCAAAACCTATGGGAGGCAGCAAATGCAATGCTAAGAGGTCAATTTATAGCAACAGGTACACACATCAAAAAAAGACGACAGGGACAAAATCAAAATGTTAGCCCTACAATTTGAACAAATAGAAAGAGAATAACAAAAGAAGACCACAGCCATCAGAAGAAAGGAAATAATAAAGATCAGGGCAGAAATAAATGAACTAGCCAATAGAAAAACAATACAAAGAATCAACAAAACCAAAAAGTTCTTTGAACTGATCAACAAAATCGACAAACCATTGGCCAAAATGACAAAAGAAGAAAAGGAGAGGAAGAAAATAATCCAAATAAGAAATGAAAGGGGGGACATTACAACAGACCCAACTGAAATAAAAAGGATCATAACAGAATATTATGAAAAACTGTACTCTGACAATTTGAAAACCTAGAGGAAATGGATAAATTTTTAGAAACACACTACCTACCTAAAATAATACCTATCCAAACTGAGGTAGAAAATATGAACAGATCCATAACAAGAGAAGAGACTGAAAAGATAATAAAATCTCCCAACAAAAAAGTCCTTGCCCAGATGGCTTCACTGGAGAATTCTACCAAACATTCAGAGAAGTGCTTGCACAAGTACTACTTAAACTGTTTCAGAAAATAGAAAGGAAGGGATACTTCCAAATTCATTCTATAAGCCAGCATAACCCTGACACCAAAACCAGGCAAAAACACCATAAAAAAAGGCAATTACAGACCAATATCTGTCATGAAGATAGAGTCAAAAATTCTCAACAAAATTCTAGCCAACAGAATTCAGCATCATATCAAAAAAAATAATACACCATGACCAAGTGGGATTCATACCAGGTATGCAAGGATGTTTCAACGTTAGAAAATCAATCAACGTAATCCACTACATAAATAGAACAAAAGAAAAGAATCACATGATCATCTCAATCAATGCAGAAAAGGCATTTGATAATGTCCAACACACATTCCCAACAAAAACTCTGCAATAAAATAGGAATGGAAGGGAAATTCCTCAACATAATAAAGGGCATCTATACAAAACCAAGAGCCAACATCATTCTCAACAGAGAGCGGCTGAAAACATTCTCCTTGAGGGCTGGAACAAGAGAAGGATGCCCTTTATCACCACTCCTATTTAACGTCATGCTAGAAGTCTTAGCTGGAGCAATAAGGCAAGAGAAATAAATGAAGACTTCCAAATTTTTAAGGGAGAAGTAAAACTATCTCTATTCATGGATGATATGAACTATGCATAGAGAACTCTAAAGACTCCATGGAAAAACTACTTAAACTAATAGTAAGATTCAGCAGAGTAGCAGGATACAAACCATAGACATAAGGGAAAGATATGTCCAAAGGACTAATGGACCACAACTACCACACCCTCCACCAGACTGAACTCAGAACAACTAGATGGTGCCCAGCTACCACCAGTCACTGCTCTGGCAGAGACCACAATAGAAGGTCCTGGACAGAGCAAGAGAAAAATGTAGAACAAAATTCAAATTCACAAAAAAAAAAAAAAAGAAGACCAGGCTAGCTGGTCTGACAGAGACTGGAGAAATCCGAAGAGTATGGCCCCTGAACACCCTTTTAACTCAGTACTGAAGTCACTCCTGAGGTTCACCCATCAGCCAAAGATAAAACAGTCTACAGGGCCAACAATAACACACGTGAGGGCTCATGCTTCATACTTCAATCATGTATATGAGACCTGTAGGCACACTAGCCCAGAAGCAAAGATGAGAAGGCAGGAAGGGACAGGGAAACTGGATGAATGGAACCATGGAAACCGGGGTGGAGAAAATTGTCACAAAACAATTTGTGTATTAACTGTTTAATGAGAAACTAATTTGTAAACTTTCACCTAAATCACAATTTTAAAAAGGGAAAGAAAAAAACACCAAGGATGCAAGATGTTTCAGCATAAAAAAATCCATTGATGTATTCCATGACATTAAGAGATTAATAAAGGAAAACCATATGATCAACACAATAAATGCAGAAAAAGTATTAGACAAAATTCAACTGTGCTCATGATTAAAATATTTTTTAAAATAAACTAAGGATAGAAGAGAAATTCCTTAGACTGATAAAAGGCATCTATTCAGAACCTAAAGCAAATACCATTCTCACTAAAGCCAAGAATAGGACAATGATTCTCAATATCAATTTTAGTATTAATATTGTACTACTGGTCCTAACAAAACAAGAGTAGAAAAATAATAGAAACTTAAGAATTGTGAAGGAAGATACAAAATTGAAATTATTTGCAGAAAATATAATTTTCTACTTGAATATCTAATCTACATACAAACTAATAAGACTAATAAAGACTCATCAAGAATGTTGGATACGAGATCAACATATAAAATTAATAACAGACAGAATAACAGCACTAGCAAAAGTTGCCCTTCTGTTATAAACACATATGCCTTAGACGCTAGAAAGAGATTGATGAATCAGCGTAATTAACAAAAAAAACCAAAAAACAAAAAACACTGCTAGCAATTCCAGCAACAGCATGTGATTGGGGTCCTAGTGAGTATGAGAATTGGCAGTTAACATGAAAAGAGAGCTGGGTGCCACAGATAGGACTCGGGAAATGTTTTTTTAGTGTGCCTTTTTTGCTAGACTCTTTACTGTTGCAAGGCAGAAAATACAGCCACATCAGTCAAGCACCAGCACCAGGGAAGAGGTTGTTGTGTGCTGTCAAGTCAATTCCAACTCATAGCAACCCTATAGGACAGAGTAGAACTGCCCCATAGAGTTTCCTAGGCTGTAATCTTTACAGGAGCAGATCACCAGGTCTTTTGTCCCAAGGAGCTGCTGGTGGGCTCGAACCACCGACCTTTTGGTTAGCAGCCTAGTATTTAACATTTTCGCTGACCCTTTGCTATACTGAACATGATGTCTTTCTCCAGGGACTGGTCCCTCTTGATAACATGTCCAAAGTAGGTGAGACAAAGTGTCACCATCTTTGCTTCTAAGGAGCATCCTGACTGTACTTCTTCCAAGACAGATTTGTTCGTTCTTCTGGTAGTCCATGGTATATTCAATATTCTTCACCAACACCATAATTCAAAGGCATCAATTCTTCTTCCTTCTTCCTTATTCATTGTCCAGCTTTCACATGCATATGAGGTGATTGAAAATACCATGGCTTGGGTCAGGTGCACTTTAGTCCTCAAAGTGAAATCTTTGCTTTATAACACTTTAAAGAGGTCTTTTGCAGCTGATTTGCCCAATGCAATGTGTCGTTTGATTTCTTGACTGCTGCTTCCATTCTAGGTGTTAGCGATTGAATTGTGTTCCCCAAAAATGTGTTATACATCCTAACCTCTATGCCTATGGTTATAATACCATTTGGGAATGGGTTGTCTTTGTTATGTTAGTGAGGCAGGATTAGTATAGGGTGTGTCTTGAGTCAATCTATTTTGAGATATAAAAGAGATTAAACAAGCAAGCGAAAGAAGCAGAGATGGTGTTAGACAGATGCCAAGCCACACAGAGACTGCCAAGGAGCAGATGCTCAAAGAGACAAGCGCATTCCTCCAGATCCAGCAGAGAAAGAAAGGCTTCCCCTAGAGCCGACTCCCTGAATTCAGGCTTCTAGCGTCCTAAACTGTGAGAAAATACATTTGTTTGTTGAATTCACCCACTTGTGGTATTTCTGTTATAGCAGCACTAGAAAACTAAGACACTAGATGATTACAACTACTGAAAAGGCAGAACGAGGGGAGAGATAAAGACAAACAACAGGAAGGGGCACAAGCTAGGACCTGAGCTTTAAACATTCCCTTGAGTTTGCCTAATGAACCAAGGCGGTCAAACCCCACCCCTCCACTGTGAGGTTGCCAGGGAGAATAACAAAACATCTTCTTCAAATAACCTTTATAAAAAATAGACCTTAAGCTGAACAAGTTAAGCCAAGCAAAGAGAAATTAATGGATCAGACAGAGCAAGAAATTAAAATAAATATATTAAATGTCATCAAAGAGATAAGGGAGGTTGTTCAAAGCATAAATGTTCAAAACTGAAGGAGGAAGAAGTCACAAAGGAAAATTATCTGGATATAATAGTTATGAAAAATAAAATTAAGTGTTTAATTGATATCTTGAATGGTAAAATGTAATCATTTTAAGAAGATCATATTAAAGAACTCTACCAGAAGATACCAAGAAAGTATTAAAAAACCAAAAAATAGAAAATACATTAAGACATACCAAAAGATTAAAACAAACAAACAAAAAAACCAGTTGACGGGAGTAATTAAATAAATAAATAAGAATTTTCCAGATTTAAAAAAAATATGTCCTCAGATTAAATATGATCATTTCATGCAGAGTAGATATATAAAAAAACCGAAACACCCATGTCTTAAATTATAAACTATCAGAACATCAAAACCAAAACATATTTCTAAAATCTATGTGTGTAATAAATATATCTTTATACATAGAAAGGTTTTCTACAAATATTTCTTTACAAACACTCTTAGGGAAAGTAGTCCAGCAAGAAAAGAAATAAGTTCAGGAAGATACTAAAATATAAATGAAGTAAAGATTTACTATAATACAGTTTACTATTATCCATTAGAATCCATCCAGAACTAAAATTCTTGACAATACCAACATAATGGAGAGGAGGGTAGTATAAGGAAAGAAAGAAAATAATTTTAAAACTATTTCATTTATGAGCATAGATGCACAAATTCTAAATAAAATATCACCTAACTAAATCCAATATTCTGCATTCTGATCAAGGGTTTATCCTAAGAAGTAAGGATGCTTAAACATCAGAAAATCTATCAAGGTATTTTACCACATTAAGGGTAAGTGAAGATAAAACATCTCATAAAGTTTAACATTTATTTATGATTAAAACACACACACAAACACACACACACACACACACACACAAAACCAGACTAATGGGAATAAAAGTGAACTTCCTTAACTTGATAAATGTTTTAAGCCAAAATCCTAACAACATACTCGATGGAGAATCTTAGGAACATATTTCCATTAAGATCAGGACTAAAACAATCATTCTTTTCATTACTGCCACTTTTAGCATAGCACTGAAAGCAATAAGGTAGATGATTAGGAAAGGAAAAATCAAAACTCTGGCGATTTGCTGATGATATGATCATCTACACAGAAAACCTAACACCAACTGTTAGAACTCGTAAGAGAACTCAGCCAGACTTTTCTATAACTGCAACAACCATACTGAAAAAAAAGTATCATTTACAATAACAACAAAACTTAAAAAGTATCTAGAATTCACACAACTTTTACAAAGAAAATTTTACAACTCAAAAGACATAATAAACCAAACCAAACCCGTCGCCGTCAAGTCAATTCCAACTCATAGCGACCCTTTAGGACAGAGTAGAAGAGCCCCATAGAGTTTCCAAGGAGTGCCTAGTGGATTCACATTGCCAACCTTTTGGTTAGCAGGCATAGCTCTTAACCACTACACCACCAGGGTTGCCAAAAGACATAACTGAAGGTTTAAATAGAGACACCATGATCATGGATAGGATAGTTTATCATTGTAAAGATTTTAATCTGACCAAATTAGTCAATTCCGATTAAAATTTCACCAGAATTTGTTTTTAGGAACTCATCAAACTTATTTAAGAATTCATAAGAAAGAATTAAAATTCTTGAACAGCTAAATCAATTTTGAAAAAATAAAAGGCAATGGAGGCATTTACCCTATCAGATATGATGATAAATAAATCAGTGGAAAATAGTAAAGAGCACAAAATTATACTCCACCCTGGTGGCACAATAGTTATGTGCTGGGTGGCTAACTGAAAGGTTCAAACCCACCAGCCACTGCTCAGGAGAAAAGACCTGGTGATCTGCTCCCATAAAGATTTGCAGCCTAGGAAACTCTATGGGGCAGTTCTACTCTGTCTGATAGGGTCGCTATGAGTCAGTATGAACTCAACGGCATAAAACAACATCATACATGTGTTTTTTGGTTTATCAAATAGGTGATACCACAAATCAATGGTGAAATGATGGATTGTTGGATGATGTTGGGAAAACTGGCTCAATATGGAGAAAAATAAAGTTGGATTCTACCTCGTACAATTTGCAAATATATTCCAAAATAATTAAACATAAAAATGTGAGACATAAATCCGTAAAGTTAATAAATAAAATGTTCAAGTATATCTTAACTAAGGGTAGGGAAGGACATCTTAAACAGAACACTCAAAAGAACAAACTTAAAATTGAATTTTTAATGAATTTGACTGCATCAAAATGCGGTGGTTAACGGCTCGGCTGCTAACCAAAAGGGTGTCAGTTTGGATTCACCAACCGCTCCTTGGAAACCTTATGTGGCAGTTCTACTCTGTCCTGTAGGGTCGCTATGAGTTGGAATCAACTTGATGGCACACAATAACAACAACATAGCTAAGAATGTGAGAGAATTAAACTTCTTAGGTCTTCTTATAGGAGAATTCACTAAATCGGCCAGTTGCAAAATAAATAAACTAAATGCCAGCAATATCTCCTTAGAAAATATAATGAATTATAAAATTCTGTCCATGAAAGTAACAACAACAAAAGCCTTAAAATAAAACAAAACAAAAGCCTTAAAAATAAATGTAAGAAAATTGCTGGACGCATAAGAAAACTTTGCTGACTGAAAGAAAAGTTGGAATAAAATCATGTTTCCAGACAAGTACTCAAGATTGTGCAAAGTTGTCAGTTCACCATTATTTAATTTATGATCTAAATGAGATTCCAATCAAATCCTAAAAGGACTTTTTTGGGAACTTGAGTAAATCATTTCTAAAGTCTATCTGGAAAAATAAATAAATGAGAAGAGCCAATAAATCTTCTAAATGGAAGAATAAGAAGGGTGGAATTACATTAGTAAATATTTATGCACATTACAATTCTACAATAATGAAAAGTGCCCTCTCAGAATAAACAAACAGTAAGTGAAACAAAATAGAAAGTCTAGAGCAGATAATGGTATGTATAAGAATTTAATACATGATAAAGCTAGCATTTTACATTGTTCAAGGAAAGAAATTATTGACTACTGGTGCTAGGAGAGTTACCTAATTATTTGGGAGGAAATTATAATCATAATTTTATTTCACAATACCTTCAGTATAAATTATGAGTCAGAATAGATTCAATGACAACGGGTTTGGTTTGGCTTGGGTTCAGTATAAATTATAGGTCAATTGAAAGATTAAAATATTAAAAAATGAAATAAAAAACACGAGAAAGTAATCTATATGTATGTAAAAGAATAATTTATAAAGGAAAAGAATGATACATTTCACAGCATGAAGTGAAAACATTCTATATGTAAAAAATCAACATAAATGAAGTTCACAGGCACACAAAAACTGGAAATTATGTTTGTAATACATACAACAAAAGATTAATCTCCTTAATATATAAATAGCTCCTTCAAATATCAATAGAATAATGGACAAAGGATATAAACTGTCAAGTGACAGTTTAATGACATACAAAAGGCTTATAAACAGGAGGAAATTTAACAAGTACTCAGATAAATGTCAATTAAACAACTATATGGAATAACTTATCTATAAAATTGGTGGAAGGGGTATGAGAAATAAAAAATTTCACACACTATTGATGGGAGTGTAAATTGCTTAAAAACAAAACAAAGAACCTTTCTGCCAAGCTATGAAACCATAAGACTGTACAAGTTCTTTGACCCAGCAATTCCATTACCAGAAATTACCAAACTATAACAAGAGAGACGCTAAAGTTTTGAGTATAGAGACGTTTATCACAGAGTTATGTATAATTATGAAATATTCAAAACAAGTTAAATGTACAACAATATGGAATTGACTACATGATATGTGAATATGATGGAACATATTATAACCATAAAAAGTTACATTCTAGACAAAGCTAACACGGCACCCTAGACAGATGCATCATGCCATCCCTCTGCAGCAAAGACACAAAAACTAAGTAAAACAGATACAAATGTCAATTCTGGAACCCTAAGCATCAAACAAAGGGATAAAGAACTAGATCAAACACCAAATGGAAGAAGAAACTGAAGGAAAAAAGGAGAATGAGGAGAGATATGGAGTGGAAGTCCCCTGCCAACTAACACCTCACAGCGTCACCATCTTAGAGCACAGCCAGCAATGACCTCAGACAGGGACTATGGGAAGGCAACTTCACAGAGCTCCCAACAAGAGACAGAGCATTTGGTAACCAGAGAAACAGCTTTCTCACCCCTCATTCTTCTGCCCAGTATGTCACCTCAACCCCTTACCACTGGACCACATCATGCCACCTTGGCTAGAGAGATACTGGCCCACCAACACCCTGTGTTTCCTCCACCCCCACCCACTGGCTCCCGCCATGCCATTTTTTTCCTCCCTTTCCTCCTTTTCTTTCTCCCTCCCCACCTAGCCCCATACCCCACCTCTACCCCTTCCTGCCAGGCCAAGCCACACCATGGCAGGTAGAGAGTCACCAGCCTGCTACAAGCCCAGGTCCCTCCTGCCCCAACCCACTAGTTCCTGCAGTAACATATTTTTCCTTTTCATCCTTTTCTCTCCCTCTCACCTAACCCTGTCCCCCACTTCTACACCTTCCCACCAAGCCAGGCTGTGCTACCTTGGCTAGAGAGCCACTGGCCCATTGCCATCCTGGGTCATACCTGTCCCCACCTGTCGCCATCCACCAGCTCCTGCCATGCCATTTTTTCTTTGATTTATTCCCCTTCCTTTTCTTTTTCCCTCCCACTTGGCCCCATAAACCACATCTAGCCCTTCCTGCCAGAACAGGCCACACCACTGTGGGTAGAAACCAACTGATCCACTGCTGCCCTGGGTCTCACCCACCCACCCCCACCTGCAAGTTCCAGCTATACCATTTTTTTATTTTATTTTTTCCCCTTTCTTCCTTTTCTTTTTCTCTCCCATCTAGCCCCACAAACTACCTCTACCTCTTCCCATCAGGCCATGCCACATCTTGGCGGGTAGAAAGTCACTGGCCCACTGCCACACTGGGTCTTCCCCATCCACACCTGCTGGCACCTGCCACACCATTTTTTCCCCTTTCCTCATTTTCTTTCCCCCTCCTACCTAGCCCCATACCCCACCTCTACCCCTTCCTTCCAGGCCACGTCACACCACTGTGGCTAGAAAGCCACTAGCAGTTTGTGACCCTTGGTCTATCCAGCTGTCACCCACTGGCTCCCACTATGGCATTTTATCCACTTTCTTCCTTTTCTTTCTCCCTGCCACCTAGCCCCACATCCCCCCCATCCTGCCAGCTCCCAGGTCTGCCCTGCCCCCAAATGCTGGCTACACTTTAGTTATTTATTTCTCTCTCTCTTCATTTCTTTATTCACCCAACTTAGGCCCATACACCACCCCCTTTCCACAGGCCCTTGCTGTGCCACTGTGACTACAGCTTCCCCAGCTCAGGCTCACCACTGCACCACGCCCCCAATACCCCTCCCCTCTAGCCACTTGACCAGCTGTTAAACAGAGGGAAGTGAGACCACACCACTCTCACTCAACACCCCTGTTTATCTGGCAAGGGGCTGTGAATGCTCCCACACCACTGGAACAACATCAGGAGGCAGACAGTACTCACACAGCCACATCACCAAACTAATGAACATTGAAGTGGGCTCACTCAGACAAGACTGGTGAGAGCTATCATGCCCCACACAAGCAAGTAACACAGCACACCTGGCCTGCCTGCCCTGACATAGCAAAACAAAATGAAGAAGCAAGAAGAAACAAATGAACAATCAACCAATAAAAGAAATAATGATTTAATGTCTCAGAGACAGCAGACAACATCAAAACATATATAAAAGCAAGACAAGATGGCTCCAGTAAGTGATCAAAACAAACAATCAGATGCCCTTCTGATAGAAGAAAAGGCAGTGGAACTACAAGATGGAATTCAAAAGACTAACATTTAGGGCTCTCCAAGAGATTAAGAAAGAGATCAAGGAAAACACAGACAAAATCAAGGAAAAAATAGGCAAAATCATGGAAAACACAGACAAAAACAATGAAAACATAGCCAAATTCAAGGAAAACACAGAAAAAGCAATAGAAGAATTCAGGAAAATAACACAAGAACAAAATGTCAAAATAAACAATTAGAAATCATACTAAAACAGCAACTAGAAATCTAAAAGATGAACAACAAAATTTCAGAAATGGACAATTCAATAGAAGGTTTTAGCAGCAAATTTGAAACAATGGAAGGCATAATTAGAGAGACTGAAGACAAATCCATGGATGCTTCTATGTTTGAGAAAAAAATCAGAGAAAAGAATGAATAAAAATGAAGAAAACCTAGAATTACACAATCCAGAGCAAAAATTTACATGTGATTGGAGTTCCAGAATCAGGGGAAAAAATGGAAAACACAGAGAAGGTTGCTGAAGATTTGCTGGCAGAAAACTCCCCAATTATTATGAAAGAGGAAAAGGTGACCATCCAAGAGATCAACAAACCGTATATCGGATATACCCCAAAAGAAACTCACCAAGACATAGCATAATCATGCTTATCAAAACCAGAGACAAAGAAAGAATCCTGAAAGCAGTTCAGGAAAAATGAAAAGTCACTTACAAAGGGGAAACAATAGACCAAGCTCTGATTACTCAGCAGAAACTATACAGGCAAGAAGGCAATGAGATGACATATATAAAACCTTCAAAGAAAAAAACCTGTCAACAAAGATTAATATATCCTGCAAAACTCTCAAATACAAGGACGAAATTAGGACATTTCCAGATAAACAGAAATTAAGGGAATTTGTAAAAACCAAACCAGACTTACAAGTAATATTAACAGGAGTCCTTTGGTTAAAGAACCAACAACATCAGACAGGACTGCATCAGCCAGATACCAAACAAGGTAAAGAATTCTAAATAACAAAATAAAGCAAAAGGCTTAAAGCAGGGAAACAGCGATGTCAATCTGTAAATGACAACAACATCAAAACAAAAAAAAAGGAGTAATAAATAATGTGGGTACAGAACTTTCAAATAGAGAGGAACTCAAGGCAATATAATGTAATAAAATCCTAGTTCAAACTTAGGAAGACAAGGGTAAATTTCAAGGTAACCACAAAGAAATTTAACAAAACTACTCATCAAAATAAAGAAGAAAAACAAAGCCTCAGTAAAAATAAAATCTAAAATAACAAACGAAATGAAAAGAAAACCCACAAACAAAAGGAACTCAGCACAGGAAAGAGAGAAGAACTTAGAAAACATCAGCACCACAAAAAAGAACAATATGACAGCAATAAACTCACACCTATTGATAATCACACTGAATGTAAATGGCTTAAATGTACTGTTAAAGAGACAGAGATTGGGAGAAAGGATAAAAAGGGATGACCCATCAATATGCTGTCTACAAGAGATACACCTTAGATACAAAAACATAAAAATACTAAAAATCAAAGGATGGAAAAAATATATCAAGCAAGCAGTAACCAAAAAAGAGCAGAAGTGGCAATACTAATCTCAGATAAAATAGACTTTAAGGCAAAATTAACCATAAAAGTCAAGGAAGGATATTATATAACGATTAAAGGGATAATCTGCCAAGAAAACATAACCTTAGTAACTATCTATGCACCCAGTAAAAGAGATCCAAAATACATAAAACAAACTATAACAGCACTGTAAAGAGAAATAGAAAGTTCTACAGTAATACTAGGAGACTTCAGCACAACACTCTTGGTAAAGGACGGAACATCTAGAAAGAAACTCAACAAAGATTCAGGAGATCTAAATGCCGAAATCAACCATCTTGACCTCACAGACATATAGAACACTCTACCCAACAGCAGCAAAGTATTTATTCCTTCATAAAACACATGAAACATACTCCAGAATAGACCACATTTTAGCCTGAAGCAACTCTTGATAAAATCCAAAACATCGAAATAATACAAAGCATTTTCTCTGATCACAAGGCTGTAAAAGTAGAAATCAGTAACAGGAAGAGTAAGGAATCTGAATAACACTTTTCTTAGAAACAGCTGGGTAACAGAAGAAATCAAAAAGAGAATTAAAAAATTCCTAAAATTAAATGAAAATAAAAACATGTCATATCAAAACAATAGAATCAACAAGACCAAAAGTTGATTCTTTGAAAAGATCAACAAAATCGACAAACCACTGGCCAAACTGACAAAAGAAAAACAGAGAGGAAGCAAATAACCCAAATAAGAAATGAGTTGGGGACATTACAACAGACCTAACTGAAATAAAAAGGATCATAACAGAATACTATTAAAAAGTATACTCCAACAAATTTGAAAACCTAGAGGAAATGGACAAATTTCCAGAAACACACTACCTATGTAAACTAACAAAAGCTGAGATAGAAAATCTGAACAGACCCAAAACAAGAGAAGACATCAAAGAGGTAATTAAAAAAAAAAAAAAAAAAAACTCTCTTCACTAGCTAGATAGTAGACAAGAGTTATCTTAGGTGAAGGGAAGGACAACACACACTACAGGGGAAGTCAGTACAACTGGAGTAAATCAAAGCTAAGAAGTTTCCTGAATACAGCCAAATACTTCAAGGGACAGAGTAGCAGGGGTAGGGGACTGGGAACCATGGTTTCAGGGGACATCTAGGTCAATTGGCATAACAAATTTTATTAAGAAAATGTGCTGCATCCCACTTTGGTGAGTGGCATCTGGGGTTTTAAAAGCTAGTGAGTGGCCATCTAAGAAGCAACAATTGCTCCCAACCCACGTGGAGCAAAGGAGAATGAAGAACGCCAAAAACACAAGGAAAATATTAGCCCAAGAGAAAGAAAGGGCCACATAAACCAGAGACTTCATCAGCCTGAGACCAGAAGAACTAGATGGTGTCCGGCTACCACCAATGATCACCCTGACAGGGAAAACAACAGTCCCTGACAGAGCAGGAGAAAAGTTGGGAGCAGAACTCAAATTATACTAAAAAGACCAGACTTAATCATTTGATTGAGACTTGAGGAACCCTGGAAGACATGGCCCCTGGACTCTTTGTTAGCCAAAAACTAAAACCATTTCAGAGGACAACTCTTCAGACAAAGATTAGACTGGACTACGGGATGCAAAACAATACTCATGAAGACTGCTTCTTAGCTCAAGTAGATACATGAGACTAAATGGGAAGCTCCTGTCCAGAGGCAAGATGAGAAGGCAGAGAGGGTCAGGAGCTAGTTGAATGGACACAGGAAATCCGAGGTGGAAAGGAGGAGTAGGTTGTTACAGTATAGGGAGAGTGACTAGGGTCACATAACTATGTATGTATAAATTTTTGTAGGAAAGACTAATTTGAATTGTAAACTTTCACTTAAAGCACAACAATTAAAAAAAAAAAATTCTCAACAAAAGAAGCGCTGGCCTGGACAGCTTCACTGGAGAATTCTACTAAAAATTCAGAGAAGAGCTCACACCAGTACTACTCAAAGTATTTCAGACCATAGAAAAGGAAGGAATACTCCTGTTCATTCTACAAAGCCAGCATAACTCTGATACCAAAGCCAGACAAAGACAAAAAAAAGAAAATTACAGACCAATATCTCTCATGAATATAGATGCAGATTCTCAACAAAATTCTAGCCAATAGAGTTCAGCATCATATCAAAAAAAATACACCACAACCAAGTGGGATTCATACCAGGTAGGCAAGGATGGCTCAACATTAGAAAATCAATCAACATAATCCACCACATAAATAGAAAAAAAGAAAAGAATCACATAATCATCTCAATTGACACAGAAGAGGCATTTGATAAAGTCCAACATCCATTCCTGATAAAAACTCTCAATAAAATAGGAATAGAAGAGAAATTACTCATTATCATAAAGGGCATCCATACAAAACCAAAAGCCAACATCATTCTCCATGGAGAGAGGCTAGAAGCATTCCCCCTGAGAATGAGAACCATGCAAGGATGCCTTTTATTACCACTCCAATTTAACATTGTGCTGGAAGTCCTTGTTAGAGCAACAAGGCAAGAAAAAGAAATATAGGGCATCCAAATTCAAAAGGAAGAAGTAAAATTATCCCTATTCACAGATGATATGATACTATACATAAAGAACCCCAAAGATTCCACAAGAAAACTGCTGGAACTAATAGAAAGATTCAGAGTAACAGGATACAAGAACACCAGACAAAAATCAGTTGGATTCCCATATACTAACAAAGAGAATTTTTTTTTTTTTCTCAAATTCTTTTTTTTTTTTTTTTTTTTTTAATATATATTTTATTGTACTTCAGGTGAAAGCTTACAGAGCAAATAGTTTCTCATGAAATAGTAGTACACATGTTGTTTTTTGACATTGGTTAACAACCCCACAACGTATTAAGCCTCTAAATTCTCAACCTTTTTTTTTGATGAAAATTACAGATGGCCAAAGATACACCGTTTCAAAAATTTCTACATTCACAGTTCAGTGACATTGACTACGCTCTTCCAACTGTGCTGTTATTCTCACTTAAGATGAAGGCTTACAGAAAAAATAGTTTTTCATTTAACAGTTACTACACATGTTGCCCTATGACAATGGTTAACAATCTCACAGCACATCAAGAATATCCTTACTCCACCTTGTGTTCCCTATCACCAGGGGGCTTCCTTGTCCCCTTCTGTCTTCTGGACCTTGTCAGTGGACTATTGTACCTCTTTAGTCTCATTTGTTTATTTATTTATTTATTTATTTATTTATTTTTATTTTATTTAAACACCATTTCAAAACTTTTTACTTACACATTTAAGTGATATTGACTATGCTCTTCCAATTGTGCTGCCATTCTCGCCCAAGATGAAGGCTTACAGGACAAAACAGCCTCCCATTTAATAGTTACTACAAATGTTGCCCTATAGCAGTGGTCAACAATCTCACAATACATCGACAGTGTCCTTATTCAATTTGTGTTCCTTATCATCAGTTTCCTACTCTCCCTCTGCCTTCTGGCCCTTGTCACCGGACTCCTGTACATCGTTAGTCCCATTTAGTTTTACTGGGGTGTCCATTCCCAGGCTTAACATCGAACCTTGAAGGTAACTTCCCCTCTGAGCTGAAAGGGTGTCTGGGGGCCACACTCTCGAGGTTTCTCTAGTATTCTTTAGGCCAGTATATCTGGTCTTCTTTTTTTTTTTTTTTGGGGAGTTAAAATTATACTCTACATCCTACTCCAGCTCTGCCCAGAACCCTCTGTTGTGATCCTGGTCAGAGGAGTCATTGGTGGTAGCCGGGCACCATCCAGCTGTACTGGGCTCAGTCCCGTGGAGGCCTTGGTAGCTGTGGACCATTAGTCCTTCGGACTAATCTTTTCCTTGTATCCTGTTCTCTTCGTTCTCCCTTGTTCCCGAAGGGATGAGATCAGTGGAGTATCTTAGATGGCCGCTCATAGGCTTTTAAGACCCCAGACACTACTCACCAAGGTAGAATGTAGAGCATTATCTTTATAAGTAGTGTCATGCCAATTGAGCTAGATGTTCCCCGAGATCATGGTCCCCAGAGCCCTCCGTCCAACAACTCAGTCCCTCGGGGGGTTTGGATGTGTCTATAGGGCCTCCATGACCTTTCCTTGTGCAGGTTGTGTTAGTTTCCCCTGTACTATGTACTATCTCATCTCTCACCCAAGTTACCACTTACCTATTACCTATTTAGTATTCCCCCCCCCCCCCCCATCCCTGGTAACCAACAAGGATTGTTACATTTTGCATGTGAATTTTTTCATGGGTTTTTACAATAGAGATCTCATACAATATTTGTCCTTTTGTGATTGACTTATTTCACTCAGCATGATGTCCTCCAGTTTCATCCATGTTATGAGATGGTTCACCGATTCATTGTTCTTTCTCGTTGCATAGTACTCCATTGTGTGTATGTACCATAGTTTGTGTATCCATTCGTCTGTTGATGGACATCGAGGTTGTTTCCATCGTTTTGCTATTGTGAATAATGCGGCCATGAACATAGGTGTGCATATGTCTATTCGAGTGATGACTCTTATTTCTCTAGGATATATTCCTAGGAGTGGGATTGCTGGATCGAATGGTACGTCTATTTCTAGCTTTCTGAGGAAACGCCATATCATTTTCCAAAATGGCTGTATCATTTTGCATTCCCACCAGCAGTGTATAAGAGTTCCCGTCTCCCCGCAGCCCCTCCAACATTTGTTATTTCCAGTGTTTTTGATTCGTGCCAGTAATGCCGGGGTGAGATGGTATCTCATTGTGGTTTTAATTTGCATTTCTCTAATGGCTAGTGATCGCGAGCATTTCCTCATGTGTCTGTTGGCCATCTGAATGTCTTCCTTGGTGAAGTGTCTGTTCATTTCCTTTGCCCATTTTTTGATAGGATTGGTTGTCTTTTTGTTGTAGAGGTGTTGGATTTTCTTGTAGATTATGGAGATTAGACCTTTGTCTGACTTGTACTGTCCAAAAATTTTTTCCCAGTCTGTAGGTTCTCTTTTAACTCTTTTGGTGAAATCTTTTGAAGAGCATAGATGTTTGATTTTTAGAAGATCCCAATTATCTAGTTTATCTGTTGGGTTTTTTGTGTTGATGTTTATGGTTTGTATCCTGTTAATGCCATGTATTAAGGTCTGAAGTGTTGGTCCTATTTTTTCTTCTATGAATTTTATAGTTTGAGGCTTTATATTCAGGTCTTTGATCCATTTTGAAGTAGTTTTTGTATATGGTGTGAGGTATGGGTCCTGTTTCATTTTTCTACAAATGGATATCCAGTTTTGCCAGCACCATTTGTTAAAAAGACTGTCTTTTCCCCATTTGATGTATTTTGGGCCCTTGTCAAAAATCAGGTGACCGTAGGTGGATGGATTTACATCTGAGTTCTCAGTTCTGTTCCATTGGTCAATGTCTCTGTTGTTGTACCAGTACCAGGCTGTTTTGAGTACTGTAGCTGTATAGTAGGTTCTCAAGTCAGGTAGTGTGAGTCCTCCAACTTTATTCTTCTTCTTCAGTAGTGCTTTACTTATTCGGGGTTTCTTCCCTTTCCATATAAAGTTAATAATTAGTTTTTCCATCTCTTTGAAGAATGTTGTTGGTATTTGTATCGGAATTGCATTGTATTTGTAAATTGCTTTAGGTAGAATTGCCATTTTCACAATGTTGAGTCTGCCTATCCATGAGCATGGTATGTTTTTCCATTTATGTAGATCCCATTGGGTTTCATGCAGCAGTGTTTTGTAGTTTTCTTTGTATAGGTCTTTTATATTCCTGGTCAGATTTATTCCCAAGTATTTTATCTTTTTAGGGGCTATTGAAAATGGTATTGATTTCCTGATCTCCTTTTCATCGTTCTCTTTACTGGTGTATAGGAATCCAACTGATTTTTGAATGTTTATCTTGTATCCTGCTACTCTGCTGAATCTTTCTATTAGTTCCAGTAAATTTCTCGTGGAGTCTTTAGGGTTTTCTATGTATAGTATCATATCATCTGCAAACAGGGAGAGTTTAACTTCTTCATTACCAATTTGGATGCCCTTTATTTCTTTCTCTTGCCTTACTGCTCTAGCGAGAACTTCCAGCACAATGTTAAATAGGAGTGGTGATAAAGGGCATCCTTGTCTTGTTCCTGTTTTCAGGGGGAATGTTTTCAGCCTTTCTCCATTAAGAATGATGTTGGCTGTTGGTTTTGCATAGATGCCCTTTATGATGTTGAGAAATTTCCCTTCTATACCTATTTTATTGAGAGCTTTTATCAGGAATGGGTGTTGGACTTTGTCAAATGCCTTTTCTGCATCAATTGAGATAATCATGTGATTTTTTTCTTTCCTTTTATTTATGTGGTGGATTACGTTGATGGATTTTCTAATGTTAAACCATCCTTGCATACCTGGTATGAATCCTACTTGGTCGTGGTGTATTATTTTTTTGATATGATACTGAATTCTATTGGCTAAAATTTTGTTCAGAATTTTTGCATCTATATTCATGAGAGATATTGGTCTGTAATTTTCTTTTTTTGTGATGTCTTTGCCTGGTTTTGGTATCAGCGTTATGCTGGCTTCATAGAATGAATTTGGAAGTGTTGCTTCCTCTTCTATGCTCTGAAATAACTTGAGTAGAACTGGTACGAGCTCTTCTGTAAATGTTTTGTAGAATTCTCCAGTGAAGCCATCTGGGCCAGGGCTTTTTTTGGTTGGGAGTTTTTTTATTACCTTTTCAATCTCTTCTCTTGTTATGGGTCTGTTCAGATTTTCAATATCACTTTGTTGTAGTTTGGGTAGGCCGTATGCTTCTAGAAATTTATCCATTTCCTCTAGGTTTTCAAATTTGTTGGAATATAGTTTTTCATAATATTCTGTTATAATCCTTTTTATTTCAGTTGGGTCTGTTGTAATGTCCCCCATTTCATTTCTTATTTGGGTTATTTGTGCCCTCTGCTGTTTTTCTTTTGTCAGTCTGGCCAGTGGTTTGTCGATTTTGTTGATTCTTTCAAAGAACCAACTTTTGGTTTTGTTGATTCTTTCTATTGTTTTTCTGTTCTCTATTTCATTGATTTCTGCTCTGATCTTTACTATTTCCTTTCTTCCGGTGGTTGTAGGCTTTTTTTGTTGTTCTCTTTCTATTTGTTTGAGTTCTGTAGTTAATGTTTTGATTTTGTCCCTTTCTTCTTTTTTGATATGTGCATCTATTGCTATAAATTGTCCTCTGAGGACTGCCTTTGCTGTGTCCCAAAGGTTTTGGTATGATGTGTTTTCATTTTCATTTGATTCTAGGAATTTTTTAATTCCATCTCTGATTTCTTCTATTACCCATTGATGTGTAAGCAGATTATTATTCAGTTTCCATGTGTTTGATTTTTTTTCCTTGCTCTTTCTAGTGTTAATTTCTACCTTGATGGCATTGTGGTCAGAGAAGATATTGTGAATTATCTCAGCATTTTGGATCTTGTTGAGGATTGCTCTGTGGCCTAAGATGTGGTCTATTCTGGAGAACGTTCCATGTGCATTGGAAAAGAATGTGTACTTTGCAGCGGTTGGATGGAGTGTTCTATATATGTCTATGAGGTCCAGTTGGCTGATTGTGTCCTTTAGGTCTTCTGTATCTTTGCTAAGTTTCTTTTTAGTTGTTCTGTCCTTTACTGAGAGTGGTGTGTTGAAGTCTCCTACTATTATTGTGGAACTGTCAATTTCTCTTTTCAGTGCTGTTAGAGTTTTTTTTATGTATTTTGGAGCCCTGTCATTGGGTGCATAGATATTTATTATGGTTATGTCTTCATGATGGATCATCCCCTTAATCATTATATAGTGTCCTTCTTTGTCTTTTATGGTAGATTTTGTTTTAAAGTCTATTTTATCTGAGATTAGAATTGCCACTCCTGCTCTTTTTTGATAGTTGTTAGCTTGATATATTTTTTTCCAACCTTTGATTTTTAATAAATTCACATCTTTGTTTCTAAGATGTGTCTCTTGTAGACAGCAAATAGATGGATCCTGTTTTCTTATCCATTCTGCCACTCTCCGTCGCTTTATGGGTGCATTGAGTCCATTTACGTTCAGTGTAATTATTGATAGATGTGAGTTTGTTGCTGTCATTTTGTAGTGCTTTTTTTTGTGATGCTGAAGTTTTCTTTGTTCTTCTTACTCTCTTGTGCTGAGTTCCTTTTGTTTGTGGATTTTGTGTTCATTTCTTTTGTTTTTGTAGGTTTTGTTTTTGTTGAGACTTTATGTTTTTCGTCTTTATTTTTATGAGTTGGTTTGTTAACTTTTTTTGTGGTTACCATGAATTTTACCCTTATCTTTATAATTTTGAAGCAGTCTACCATTACTTGGTATCGCCTTGCCTTCTTCTCCTTTAGAAGGTTCTATACCTATGCCGTTTGTTCCCTCTTTCATTGTTTTGATGTTGTTGTCATCCTTTGATTGATTTCTCTGATTCCCTGTTGTATATCTTTTGTTTTTGGAAAGTCGTCTGTAGTTCAGTTCCTAGAATGGTATCTGGTTCATGTTAACCTGCATCCTAGGTCCTAGGTCCTGCCTGAGGGCTTAAGCTGTTTGTCCTCAGATCGAAGAACTCCCTTTAATAATTCTTGTAAGTTTGGTTTGACTTTTGCATATTCCTTTAGTTTCTGTTTATCTGGAAATGACCTAATTTCACCATCAAATCTGAATGAGAGTTTTGCAGGATATATTATTCTTGGCTGACAATTTTTTTCTTTCAAGATTTTATATATGTCATCCCATTGCCTTCTTGCCTGCATGGTTTCTGCTGAATAATCTTATAATAATCTAATAATAGTCTTATTGTTTCTCCTCTGTATGTGACTTCTTGTTTTTCCCGAGCTGCTCTCAGGATTCTTTGTTTGTCTTTAGTTTTAGCGAGTGTGAATATGATATGTCTTGGTGATTTTCTTTTGGGGTCTATTCTATATGGGGTTCGTTGAGCTTCTTGGATGACCAGCTTTTCATCTTTCATGATATTGGGAAAGTTTTCTGTCAGCAGTTCCTCAATGATCCTCTCTGTGTTTTCTGTTTTCTTCCCCTGTTCTGGTATGCCAATCACTCGTAAGTTTTTGCTTTTAATTGTGTCCCACATAACTCTCAGGGTCTCTTCATTTTTCTTTGTTCTTTTTTCTGAGTTTTCCTGAAACAGAGTTGTATCCAAGTGTTTGTCTTCAGTTCCACTGATCCTGTCTTCCATGGTTTCAAATCTACTTCTCAGCCCTTCTATGACACCGTCCATTTCTGAAATCTTGTTGTTTATCTTTTGGATTTCTAATTGTTGTTTTTGTATAATTTCGAGTTGTGAATTTATTTTGGCATTTTGTTCTTGCATCATCTTCCTGAATTCTTCCAATTTTTTGTCTGTATTTTCCATAAATTTGTCTATTTTTTCCTCATGTTTGTCAGCTTTTTGCCTCAGTTCTTGGAAAATTCCGAGTATTAGTGATTTGAGTTCTGTATCAGGTACTTCTAGTGCATTTTCTTCCACAGGAGAGTTATCTGGTGTTTTAATTTGGACGCCTATTGGAGCCATCTTGTCTTGTTTTTGTAAATGTTTTGATATTGTTTGCTGTTTTCGGGGCATTCAGTAGATATTTCTCTCGTTTATTGATTGTAGATATTTTTTTTTTTTTTCGTTCTTGTGGTACAGCTGGGCAGATCTAGTTGAGGAGGAGCCACTGGGATGGGTTGCTTGTGGCACTCACCGCAGCCACCAGGACGGTCGGTAGTCAGTGCTGGGCAGGTTCCAATAGGGCGTGCCTGCACCGCTTGGTGATGTGATGTCTAGTGCACGGTGCAGGTAGGTAGGGTGCAGCGGGAAGATGGTTATGTGTGAAGCTAAGCGGTAGTTCTGTCTCCGACCAGATGCTCTGCAAGGCTGTTCTCCCGTTTGCTGGTCTCCGATAGGAATCCAAGATGGTGGATCCACGCTGCGTTAGCTGGTAAGGAATCTCTGCCTGAGTCTCTCCTCGCTCTCCGTTCTCTTTTAGTATTCTCACTCCGTTTGGTGTTTGGCTGAGTTCTTTATCTCTTCATTTGGTGTTCTAGGGTTTCAGGATTGTTGATTCTCTGTTAGGCTTAGTTTTTCGGATCTTTGCTGTGGAGGGACGGCGTGGTGTTTCTGCCTAGAGCGCCATCTCCACTCAAATTCAAAGAGAATTTTTAAAAGGAAATCAGGAAACAATACTATTTATAATAACCCCTAAAAAGATAAAAATACTTGGGAATAAATCTAATAAGGGGCGTAAAAGACCTCTACAAAGAAAACTACAAAACACTATTGCAAGAAATCAAAAGAGTGCTATATAAGTGGAAAAACATACCATGTTCATGGATAGGAAGACTCAACATTGTGAAAATGTCAGTCCTACCCAAGGAGATCTACAGATATAATGCAATCCCTATCCTAACACCAACAGCATTCTTTAATAAGATGGAAAAACTAGTCACCAATTTTATACGGACAGGAAAGAGGCCCCAGATAGTAAAGTATTACTGAAGAAAAAGAACAAAGTAGGAGGCCTCACACTATCTGATCTTAGAACCTTCTATACAGCCACAGTAGTCAAAACAGCCTGGTACTAGTACCATGACAGACACATTGACCAACGGAGCAGAATTGGGAACTCAGATGTAAATCCACCCACCTATGGTCAGCTGATTTTTGACAAATGACCAAAGTCCATTAAATGGGAAAAAGACAGTCTTTTTAACAAGTGGTGCTGGCAAAACTGGATGTTCATCTGTAAAAAAATGAAACAGGATCCATACCTCACACCATACACAAAAACTAACTCAAAATGGATCAAAGACAAAACATAAAATCTAAAACAATAAAGATCATGGAAGAAAAAACACGGACAATACTAGGGGCATTAATACATGGCACAAAGAGAATACAAACCATAACTAACAATGCACAAACATCAGGAGATAAACTGGATAAGAAGAACAAATAAATAAAGGGCATCCAAATTGGTAAGGAAGAAATAAAATTATCCTTATTTCTATATGATATAATACTATACACAGAGAACCCAAAAGATGCCACAAGAAAACTACTGGAACTAATAGAAAGATTCAGTAGAGTAACAAGATACAAGATAAACATACAAAAAACAGTAGAATTCCTATACACCAATAAAGAGAACTATGAAAAGGAAATCAAGAAAGCAATACCATTTGTAATGGCCCCTAAAAAAAAATTTAAAAAACTTAGGAATAAATCTAACAGGGATGTAAAAGACATATACAAAGAAAACTAGAAAACACTACTGCAAAAAACCAAAAGAGATCTACAATAATGGAAAAACATACCATGCTCATGGATACGTAGACTCAACATTGTGAAAATGTCAATTCTACCCAAAGCAATTTACAAGTACTATGCAATCCTGATCCAAATATCAATGGCATTTTTTAATGAGATGGATAATCTTTAACTCTGTAAGGAAAGGAAAGAGGCCCTGGATAAGTAAAGCATTACTGAAGAAGAACAAAGTAGGAGATCTCGCACTATCTGACCTCGGAACCTACTATACAGCTACAGTAGTTAAAACAGCCTGGTACTGTAAAACGACAGACACATTGGCCAATGGAACAGAATCGAAAACCCAGATGTAAATCCATCTACCTACGGTCACCTGATCTTCGACTAAGGCCCAAAGTCCATTAAATGGGGAAAGACCGTCTTTTTAACAAATGGTGTTGGCAAAACTGGATGTCCATCTGTAAAAAAGAGACAGGACCCATACTTTACACTATATACAAAAACTAATTCAAAAAGGATCAAAGACCTAAATATAAAACCAAAAACTACAAAGATCATAGAAGAAAAAATAGGGTCAATGCTAGGGCCCTAATATATGGCATAAATAGAACACAAACTATTCCTAACAACACACAAACACCAGAAGATAATCTATGTAACTGGGATCTTCTAAAAATTAAACACTTATGCTCACCAAAAGACTTCACCAAAAGAGTAAGAAGAGAATCTACAAATTGGGAGAGAAAAAATTGGCTATGACATATTTGACAAGGGTCTAATCTCTAAAATCTATAGAATGCTTCAACACATCAACAACAAAAAGACAAATAACCCAATTATAAATGGGATATGAACAGACATGTGACCAAAGAAGACATTCATTCAGCTAACAAACACATGAGGAAATGTTCGCAATCATTAGCATTAGAGAAATGCAAATCAAAAGTACAATGAGATACCATCTCACCCCAACATTACCGGCACTAATCAAAAAAAAAGAAAATAACAAATGTTGGAGCAGTCGTGGGGAGATTTGAACTCTTATGCAATGCTGATGGAAATGCAAAATGGTCCAACTACAATGGAAAACGATATGGTGCCTCCTTAAAAAGCCAGAAATAGAAATACCACATGATCCAGCAATCCCACTTCTAGGAAATATCCTAGAGAAATAAGAGCCATCACACAAATAGACATAGGCACACCCACATTCACTGCAGCATTGTTCATAATAACAAAAAGATGGAAACAACCTAAAGACCAATTAACAGATGAATGGATAAACAAATTATGGTACATGCACTCAACTGAATTCTTCACAACAATAAAGAACATTGATGAGTCTGAGAAACATATCACAACATGAATGAATCTGGAGGGTGTTATGCTGAGTGAAATAACTCAATCACAAAAGGACAAATATTGTATGAGACCACTATTTTAAAAACCTAATCAAAGGTTTACACACAGGAAAAAACAATCTTTGATGATTACAAGGAAGAGAAGGGATGCGGAGGGGAAATCACTAACCAGATAGTAGACAAGTGTTAACTTTGAGGAAGGGAAAGACAACACACAATATAGGGGAAGTCAGCACAACTTGACCAAGGCAAAGTCATAGAAGTTTCCTAGACACATCCAAACAACTTGAGGGATCAAGTTACTGGGGCTGAGGGCTGGGGACCATGGTCTTAGGGGACATCTAGGTCAACTGGCATAACATAGTTCATAAAGAAAATGTTCTACATCCTTCTTTGGTGACTAGCATCTGGGGTCTTAAAAGCTTTCAAGCAGCCATCTAAAATACTTCTCTTGGTCTCATCAGGTTAGGAGCAAAGTAAAACGAAGAAAACTAAAGACACAAGGAAAATATTAGTTCAAAGGACTAATGGACCACAACAAATACAGCCTCCACCAGCCTGAGCCGAGAACTAGATGGTGCCTGGCTACCACCACCAGCCGCTCTGACAGAGATCACAGTAGAGGGTCCCGGACAGAGAGGGAAAAAAATGTAGAACAAAATTCAAATTCACAAAAAAAGACCAGACTTACTGGTCTGACAGAGACTGGAGAAACCCCCAAGAGTATGTCCCCTGGACAGCCTGCTAACTCAGAACTGAAGCCACTCCCAAAGTCCACCTTTCAGCCAAAGACTAGACATGCCTATAAATCAAACAATAATGCAGATGAGGAACTTGCTTCTTAGTTCAATCAAGTATATGAGACCAAAATGCCAACACCTGCCCAAATGCAAAGATGTGAAGGCAGGAAGGGATAGGAAAACTGGACAAATGGACATGGAGAACCCAGAGTGGAAAGGGAAAGGGGGAGAGTGCTGACACATTGCAGGGATTGCAACTAATGTCACAAAACAATCTGCATATAAAATTTTTGAATGAAAAAATAACATTATATTAAGAATGTTTAATTACATAGAAAATATTCTAAATACATTAAGTGAAAGATGCTTTGAAAGTAGACGTGAGAAGATGTTATCACCCTATACTTGGGAAAAAAAACCTAAAAGGATATATACCATTATATTAACATAGATTTATATTATTGAGGAGAACAAATAGGGGATTTTAATTGCATTGTATGCTTCTCTGCTTTTTGCAAATTTTCTACAATGAACATGTATTTATTTTTCAATCAGAAATACATAATAAATATTAGTTTTATAAATTACATTAGAGGAATGGGTATATAAATGTATTTAATGCTTCCACCAATGTATTCACATATACATATATTTAGGGAAAATATCATATCAGGAAGCATTAGTAATTTACATATAGTGAGCCTGGAGAAATATAAACATTTCACTTGGCTTCTAGTTTTACTCTGTTTATTCTACTAATTGGCACAGGAGTTCAAGCTGGGACCAAGAGCCACAGACTCCAACTCATGGATCAGTTAGCCCAAACTTTGATAGTCATTAGGACAAGCTGATCTCTCAACCCCTATTTTTCATGAACTCATGCTTAATTCAGTGCTGGCGCATTCGGTATAGTTGTTAAGAACTTGTTGACTAAGTGAGCATCTCAGAAGAGAATATATGTAAAAACCTTAGGGCAACAGTTATTCTCAACTACTTCATCCATTCATTTCTTCATGCCTTAAATTACTCATTCATCTCTTTCTAGTCATTCATTTTATGATTATTTATTAACCATTTATTATGTGTCAGATGGCAGATTAGGAACTTGGAAAAATTAAAATGTAAATGAGACCAATGCCTATCCTTTTAAAGCTTTAAGTCTTGTAGGTGTGATAAAGGAGTCCCCGGGCATCACAAACAGTTAAGCACTCGACTACTCACCTAAAAGCTGGCAGTTGGAACCCACCCAGAGGTGCATCAGAAAAAGTCTGACAATCTGCTTCCAAAAGGTCACGGCCTTGAAAACACTTTGGAGTATAGTTCTACTCTGACACACATGGTGCCGCCATGAATTGGAATCAACTTAATGGCAACTGGTAATGTAAGTAAGGCGTGATAAAACATATGCAAATAACTACTACACAAGTAAGAATGAATCTCATACAATCGATACATGTAACAAGATTATACCTCCTCTGAGGTAGGAGTCTTTCTGTCTGAAGTAATTGGAGAAAACCATTCTAATTGTATAAAATGCAATTGGGTTGAGTCTTAAAGTATGGATAGGATTGTGATCGGTAGGTTGGAGTTGAAGTGCATTCCAGAAGGGAGAAGTGGCTCAGTAGGTGAGACTGTCTGATGCATGCCCAAGAGAAGAAGAGCAGATCTTTGGTAGACGTGAAGGATTCGAGATCATGTTGAAAAGCTATGTAGTGGCCAGACCGTGGAGGATCTTAAATTCCAGCATAGGGAATTTGATACTGCTTTGGCCATCAGTGAGGAATCATTAAAGGTCTTTGAGCAAGAAAGTCATGTCATGACCAAATTGTGCAGTTAATCTGGAATTAGTATACGGTTAGGATCTCAAAATCAACATGTCCAAAATTGCACTAATTCTCTCTCTCTCAGCTGCTTCTTCTCTTCTTCCTCTTTACTTCCTGTATTCCCTATCTTACTTAAAGATCTCTGTTGTTAGTTGTTGTTAGGTGCCGTCAAGTCAGTTCCAACTCATAGCAACCCTATGTACAACAGAAGGAAACACTGCCTGGTCCTGCACCATCCTCACAATCGGGTACAGATTACACAATATGCAAGGTACCACAGGCTTAATTGTACTTACTTACTAAACCTGTGGTGAAAACCAGGTGAAATTGTGCAACACAGATTAGTAAGTAAACACTATTAAGCCCTTGCATATCTCGCTTGGAAACTCTGGTGGCATAATAGTTAAGAGCTATGGCTGCTAACCAGAAGGTCAGCAGTTTGAATCCACCAGGTGCTCCTTGGAAACCTAATGGGGCGGTACTACTCTTTCATATAGGGTCGCTATGAGCTGGAAGCGACTTGACTGCAACGGGTTTGGTTTTCTTTTGACTATCTCTATAATCTGGTTCATACCATGTTTATTGGTTAATCTGCCCACGCTCACAACTGTTGCTATGTTTGAGCCCATTGTATCAGCCACTGTGTCAATCCATTTCATTGAAGGTCTTCCTCTTTTTCACTGACCTCTACTTTACCAAGCATGATGTCCTTCTCCAGGGACTGGTCCCTCCTGATAACATGTCCAAAATATCTGAGGCAAAGACTCACCATCTTCAATTCTAAGGAGCATTCTGGCTGTACTTCTTCTAAGACAGGTTTGTTCATTCTTTTGAAAGTCCATAGTATATTCAATATTCTTCACCAACACCATAATTCAAATGCATCCATTCTTCTTCAGTCTTCCTTATTCATTGTCCAGCTTTTGCATGCATATGAGGTGACTGAATATACCATGGCTTGAGTCAGGCACACCTTAGTTCTCAAAGTGACATGTTTGCTTTTTAACACTTTAAAGAGGTCTTTGCAGCAGATTTGTCCAATGCAAAACGTCGTTTGATTTCTTGACTGCTGCTTCCATGGGCATTGATTGTGGGTCCAAGTAAAATGAAATCCTTGATGACTTCAATATGTTCTCCATTTATCATGGTGTTGCTTATTGGCTCAGTTGTGAGGATTTTTGTTTTCTTTATGTTGAAGTGTAATCCATACTGAAGGCTGTAGTCTTTGATCTTCATCAGTAAGTGCTTCAAGTCCTCTTTGATTTCAGCAAGCAAGGTTGAATCACCTGCATATGACAGGTTGCTAATGAGGCTTCCTCCGATACTGATGTCACATTCTTCTTCATATAGGCCAGCTCCGCAGATTATTTGTTCAGCATACAGATTGAATAACTGGCATTCATTGTATGAAAGAACATTTCAAGATCTATCCTGAAGTACAATGCTGTCAGTGATGGGATAATATCTGTATGCCTACAAGGAAGACCTTGTAGTTAATACAGTTCATATGACTATTATTCAAATTTATGCAACAACTACTAATGCCAAAAATGAAGAAATTGAAGAATTTTTACAAGCTGCTGCAGTCTGAAATTGATCAAACATGCAATAAAGATGCATTGGTAATTACTAGTCATTGGAATGAAAAGTTGGAAACAAAGAAGAAGGATCAGTAGCTGGAAAATATGGCCTTGGTGATAGAAATGACATCAGAGACCACATGATAGAATTTTGCAAGACCAACGACTTATTCATTATAAGTACTGTTTTTTCAACAACATAAAAGGTGACTCTACACACGGACCTTGCCAGATGGAACACACAGTAATCAAATCGAATACATCTGTGGAAAGAGATGATGGAGTAGCTCAATATTATCAGTCACAACAAGGCTAGGGGCTGACTGTGGAACAGACCATCAATAGCTCATATGCAAGTTCAAGCTGAAGCTGAAGAAAATTGAAACAAGTCCATAAAAGCCAGAACATGACCTTCAGTATATTCCACCTGAATTTGGAAACCACCTCAAGAATAGATTTGAGGCATTGAAGACTAATGAGTGAAGACCAGACCAGTTGTGGGATGTCATCAAGGACATCCATGAAGAAAGAAAAATGTCATTAAAAAGACAGGAAAAAAGACAGACCAAAATGAACATCAGAAGAAACTCTGAAACTTGTTTTTGAATGTGGAGTAGCTAAAGCAAATGGAAGAAATGATGAAGTAAAAGAGCTGAACAGAAGATTTCAAAGGGCAGCTCGAGAAGACAAAAATATAATGAAATGTGCAAGGAGGCGGGGCCAAGATGGCAGAGTAGTCAGACACTTCCAGTGGGCCCTCTTACAACAAAGACCCAAAAAACCAAGTGAATTGATTATATATGACAAGCTAGGATCCCTGAACATCAAAGGCAAAGTTGAGGAATGAGACTGAGTAGCAGGGGGAGGGAGAGATAGTTTGGAAGCAGCAAGGAGTTGCCAAACCTGCCCAGTGGGAGCCGGAGTCCTTCAGCCCAGATCAGGTTGGGGTGTGTGGTAAGGCAGGCAAGCAACAGGGCTCGGGAGGCGTTTTCCACATGAGGAGAAACCCAGTGACACAGAGTCTACTCAGCCATCCAGAACCAATGAGAAGCAGCCCTCAATCAGCGAAAGATAAGCGCTTGTGTCTGGCCTACTGCGCAGATAAAAAACACCCCCTTTAGGGAAAAAACTCTGTCTCTCATTTACCTCCCTACTCCCTGCTCTGCACTGGGTCTGGGACAGCTTCAGCAATTGCCGAGTCCCCTGGGCCAGAAGTAGGACCTGTCATGCACCCTGAGCCATTCTCCCAGCCATGGAGAGGGAACAAATGAACAAATGGGGGGAAAATAATCTGCCAGCTCCCCTAAGCCAGGAACCCAAGGTAGGCACAGCTCCTTTTCCTAGGCACAGGCATAAGGAATCCATGGACTTTGAGTGCCTTTCCCCCTGCATAGACTTGTGTGGGCCCATTTCAACAGCATAGGCCCTCATTACTACAGTATAACAGGGTATATACCTGAAGTCTAACTTCAACTGTTTCAGCTGTGAAGTAGCAGATTTGTGACTTTTGATACAGTTCTGCCTATTAAGCAGGGTCTTCACCTACCCACATCAGGGGCCTGAGGACTGTTGGCTCCACCCATGCCACCTAGCCACCTGCAACAGGGGCCCAAGAACAAGAGGTACCCCCAGTCTTTACAGCCAACAGCATTGGGTGCTCATAGTAGAGCTGCAAAACCCCCCACCTAAGCATTCTAGGGAACAGGGACATGCTTTTCTCCCAGACACTCGGGGGCGACCTTCAGCCCCCTGACTTGCTCAGTGTGCGTCCCCCTGTTGCAGCTGGATGCCTGTACCTATACCAATCACCCATGCCAGTCTAGGACTGTAGGTGAGAGCCTGCACCACATACTTGGTGGCTGACCTCCTAGACACCTGAGCTGAATCCATACAGGAGGAGTGGGTGGACTCCTGGGCTCACATACATAGTGACAGTTCTGACCACCTGGTGGTAGCATGTTGGAGCTTCAGGGGCACCCGTGACTGGGCAGGCTCAAATGAGCAGGCTACTTAGGCATGTCAAAACAAAACAAAACAAGAAGCTAGGACACAGTAAGCAAACAAAATAAATATAATAACGTACTGACGGCTCAGAGACAACAGTCAATATCAAATCACAAAAAGAGGCAGACCATGATGGCTTCAGCAAGCTCCCCAAATAAAGAATCTAGAAATTTTCTGGAGGAACAAAATTTCTTGGAATTACCAGAGGCAGAATACAAAAGATTAATATACAGAACTCTTCAAGACATCAGAAAGGAAATCAGGCAAAACGTAGACCTCACAATAGAGGAACTTAAGAAGATTAGAGAAGAGCATAATGACAAACTTAACAGGCTGCAAGAATCCATAGAGAGACAGCAATCAGAAATCCAGAAGATTAACAATAAAATTTCAAATTAGACTACTTGGTAGAAAGTCATATGAGCAGAATTTAGGCAATGGAAGTCAGAATTAGTGAGACTGAAGATAAAGCAATTGACACCAACTTATTTGAGGAAAAATCAGATAAAAAGATTTTAAAAAAAGAAGAAACCCTAAAAATTATGTGGAATTCTATCAAGAGAAGTAACCTGTGAGTGACTGGACTACCAGAAAAGGGGGGAATCACAGAAAACACAGAGAGAATTGTTGAAGATTTGTTGGCAGAAAACATCCCTGATATTGTGGAAGATAAGAAGATATCTGTCCAAGATGCTCATCAAACACCACATAAGGTAGATCCCAAAAGAAAGTCACCAAGACATATTATAATCTAACTTTCCAAAACCAAAGATAAAGAGAGAATTTTAAGAGGGGCTAGGGAAAAATGAAAAGTCATCTACAAAGGAGAGTCGATAAGAATAAGCTTGGACTACTCAGCAGAAACCATGCAGGCAAGAAGGCAATGGGATGACATATATAAGGCCTTGAAGGAAAAAAAAGTGCCAGCCAAGAATTATATATCCAGCAAAATTGTCTCTCCAATATGATGGCGAAATTAGGGCATTTCCAGATAAACAGAAGTTTAGGGAATTTGCAAAAACCAAACCAAAATTACAAGAAATATTAAAGGAAGTCCTCTGGTTAGATAATCCATAACATCAGATAACAACCCAAGACTAGAAGACAGGACAGAGCAATGCAATATCAACCTAGATAGGGAAGTCACAAAAGTAAATCAAAGCTAAAACACTGAAAATAGGGAAACAGAGATGTCAATATGTAAAAGATGACAACATTAAAACAAAAAAGAGGGACTAAAAAATGTAGACATAGATTTTTCATATGGAGAGAAAGCCAAGGCAATATAAAGAAATAAAAGACTGGTTTAAACTTAGAAAAATAAGGGTAAATATTAAGGTGATCACAAAGGAAACTAATAATCCTACACATCAAAGTAAAAAACAAGAAAAATATAAAGACCCAGCAAACACAAAATCAACAACAATGAAAAAGATGAAAAGAAAATACATAAAGAAAAACAACTCATCACAGAAAATTAAGTGGAACAAAGAAACTGTCAACAACACAGAAAAAAAAGACATCAAAATGACAGCACTAAACTTATACCTATCAATAATCACAATGAATGTACGTGGACTAAACCAACCAATAAAGTGACAGAGTGGTCGATCTGATTAAAAAAAAAAAAAAAACCACAATCTTTCTATATGCTGCCTACAAGAGACACACCTTAGACTTAAACACACAAACAAACTAAAACTCAAAGGATGGAAAAAAATATATCAAGCAAACAACACTCAAAAAATAACAGGAGTGGCAATATTAATCTCTGACAAGATAGACTTTAAAGTAAAATCCACCCCAAAGGATAAGGGAGGACACTATATAATGATTAAAGGGTCAATACACCAGGAGGACATAACTATAATAAATATGTATGCACTCAATGGCAGAGCTCCAAAATACATAAAATAAATTCTAATGGCATTGAAAACAGAGATAGACAGCTCTGCAATAATAGTAGGAGATTTCAACACACAACTTTTGGGGAAGGACAGAAGATCCAGAAAGAAACTCAACAAAGATACAGAACAGCTAAATGCTACCATCAGTCAACTTGATCTCAGAGACATATACTGACCACTCCAGCCAACAGCAGCCAAGTATACTTTCTTTTCCAACACACATGGAACATTCTCCAGAATAGACCGCATATTAGGCCATAAAGCTAGCCTTAACATAATCCAAAGCATCAAAATATTGCAAAGCATCTTTTCTGACCAAAAAGCCATAAAAGTAGAAATCAATAACAGAAAAAGCAAGGAAAACAAACAAACAAACAAACACAAGGAAATTGAAGAACACCTTGCTCAAAAACTAGTGGGTTATAGAAGAAATTAAGGATGGAATAAAGAAATTCATAGAATCAAATAAGAATGAAAACACATCCCACCAGAACTTTGGGACACAGCAAAAGCAGTGCTCAGAGGTCAGTTTAGAGCAATAAAAGCACACATCCAAGAAGAAGAAAGGGCCAAAATCCAAACATTAACCCTACAACTGGAACAACTAGAAAGACAACAGCAAAAGAAGCCCTCTGGAGCCAGAAGAAAGAAAATAATAAGAATTAGAGCAGAATTCAAAGAAATAGAGAATAGAAAAACAATTGAAAGAGTTAACAAGACCAGAAGCTGGTTCTTTGAAAAGATCAACAAAATTGATAAACCATTGGCCAAACTGACAAAAGAAAAACAGGAGAGGAAGCAAATAACCAGTGTAAGAAATGAGATGGGTGATATCACAACAGACCCAACTGAAATTAAGAGAATCATAACAGAATACTATGAAAACTTGTACCTTAACAAATTGGAAAACCTAGAGGAAATGGACAAATTTCTAGAAACTCACTACCTACCAAAACTAACACAAACAGAGGTAGAACAACTCAATAAACCCATAACAAAAGAAGAGATAGAAAAGGTCATTAAAAACTCCCAACAAAAAAAAAGCCCTGGCCCTGACAGCTTCACTGGAGAATTCTACCAAACTTTCAGAGAAGAGTTAATACCACTACTACTAAAGGTATTTCAGAGTACAGAAAAGGATGGATTACTCTCAAACTCATTCTATGAAGCCAGCATAACCCTGAAACCAAAATCAGGTAAAGACACGACAAAAAAAGAAAATTACAAACCAATGTGCCTCAAGAACATAGACACAAAGATCCTCAACAAAAGTCTAGCCAATAGAATTAAGCAACATATCAAAAAAATAATTCACCATGAACAAGTGGGATTTATACCAGGTATGCAGGGATGGTTCAACATTAGAATAACAATCAATATAATCCATCACATTAATAAAACTAAAGACAAGAACCACATGATCTTATCAATTGATGCAGAAAAGGCATTTGACAAAGTCCAGCACCCATTCATGATAAAAACTCTCAACAAAATAGGAATAGAAGGAAAATTCCTCAACATAACTAAGGGTATTTATACAAAGCCAACAGCAAACATCATCCTCAAGAGAGAGACTTTGAAAGCATTTCCCTTGAGAACAGGAACCAGACAAGGATGCCCTTTATCACCACTCTTATTCAACATTGTGCTGGAGGTCCGAGCCAGAGCAATTAGGCTAGAAAAAGAAATAAACGGCATCCAGATTGGTAGGGAAGAAGTCAAAGTATCTCTCTATTTGCAGATGATATGATCTTATACAGAGAAAACGCCAAATAATCCACAAGAAAACTCCTGGAACTAACAGAAGATTTCAGCAAAGTTTCAGGATAAAAATAAGCATAGAAAAATCAGTTGGATTCCTTTGCACCAACAAAGAGAGCCTGGAAGAGGAAATCTCCAAATTGGTACAGTTTGCCATAGCCCAAAGAAGACAAAATACTTAGGAAGAAATCTAACCAGAGACGTAAAAGACCTATACAATGAAAACTACAAGACACTACTGCAAGAAACCAAAAGAGACTTGCATAAGTGGAAAAACGTACCTTGCTCATGGATAGGAAGACTCAACATTGTGAAAATGTCAATTCTACCCAAAGAGATCTACAGATACAATGCAATCCAAATCCAAATTCCAACAGCATTTTTTAATGAGATGGAGAAAAAAATCACCAACTTCATATGGAAAGGGAAAAGGCCCAGATAAGTAAAGCATTACTCAAGAAGAAGAACAAAGTGGGAGGCCTCACACTACCTGATTTTAGAACCTATTAAAATGCCACAGTCATCAAAACAGCCTGGTACTGGTACAACAGATACGTAGACTAATGGAACAGAACTGAGAATCTACCTACAAGCAACTGATATTTGACAAAGGCCTGAAGTCCATTAATTGGGGAAAAGACAGACTCTTTAACAAATGGTGCTGGCATTACTGGATATCCATCTGCAAAAAACTGAAACAAGACCCGTACCTCACATCATGCCAAAAACTAACCCAAAATGGATCAAAGACTTAAATATAAAATTGTAGAAGATTAAGATCATGGAAGAAAGAATAGGGACAATGCTAGGAGACCCAACACATGGCATAAATAGAATGCAAACCGTAAGTAACAATGCACAAACACCACAAGAGTAACTAGATAACTGGGAGCTCCTAAAAATCAAACACCTATGCTCATCAAAAGACTTCACCAAAAGAGTCAAAAGGTAACCTACAGACTGGAAAAAAATTTTGGCTATGACAAATCCAATCAGCGTCTTATCTCTAAAATCTACAATATACTGCAAAACCCCAACAACAAAAAGACAAATAACCCAATTAAAAAATGGGCAAAGGGTATGAACAGGCACTTCACCAAAGAAGACATTCAGACAGCTAACAGACACATGAAGAAATGCTCACGATCATTAGCCATTAGAGCAAGGCAGATCAAAACTACAAAGAGATACCATCTCACCCCAACAAGGCTAGCATTAATCCAAAAAACACAAAATAAGAAATGCTGGAGAGGTTGTGGAGAGACTGGAACACTTACACACTGTTGGTGGGAATGTCAAATGGTACAATCACTTTGGAAATGGATTTGGCGCTTCCTTAAAAAGCTAGAAATAGAAGTACCATACGATCCAGCCATCCCGCTCCTTGGAATATATCCTAGAGAAATAAGAGCCATCACACGAATAGATATATGCACACTCATGTTCATGACAGCACTTTTCAAGATAGCAAAAAAAAGGAAACAACCGAGGTGCCCATCAACAGACGAACAGATAAACAAATTATGGTATATTCATACAATGGAATACTATGCAATGATAAAGAACAATGATGAATCCAGAAACATAAAATGAAGGAAGCTGGAGGTCATTACGCTGAGTGAATTTAGTCAGTCACAGAAGGACAAATATTGTATAAGACCACTATTATAAGAACTCAAGAAAAGGTTTAAATGCAGAAGACAATATTCTTTGATGGTTAAGAGGGTGGGGAGGGATGGTGAGGGTTAGTCACTAACTAGATAGTAGACAAGAATTATCTTAGGTGAAGGGAAGGACAGCACACACTACAAGGGAAGTCAACACAACTGGACTAAACCAAAGCTAAGAAGTTTCCTGAATACAATCAAACACTTTGAGGGACAGAGTAGCAGGGGCAGGGATCTGGGGACCATGGTTTCAGGGGACATCTAGGTAAATTGGCATAACAAAGTTTACTACAAAAATGTTCTGCATCCTACTTGAGTGGCACCTGGGGTCTTAAAAGCTTGCAAGCGGCCATCTAAGATGCATTAATTGGTCCCAACCACCTGGAGTAAAGGAGAATGAAGAACACCAAAGGTACAAGGAAAATATTAGCCTAAGAGATGGAAAGGGCCACATAAACCAGAGACTGCATCATCCTGAGACCAGAAGAACTAGATGGTGCCCAGCTACCACCACTGACCGCCCTGACAGGGAAGACAACAGAGAGTCCCTGATGGAGCAGGAGAAAGGTGGGGTGCAGAACTCAAATTCTAGTAAGAAGGCCAGACTTGATGGTCTGACTGAGACTGGAGAAACTCCGAAAAGCATGGCCCCTGGATTCTCTAACAGCCCAGAACTAAAACAATTTCTGAGGCCAACTCTTCAGACAGGAATTGGACTGGACTGTGAGACATGAAGTGATACTCGTGAAGAGTGTGCCTCTTAGCTCAAGTAGCTACAAGAGACTAAATGGGCAGCTTCTGTCCAGAGGTGAAATGGGAAGGCAGAGAGGGTTAGGAGCTGGTTGAATGGACATGGGAGTCAGGGGTGGAAAGGAGGAGTGTGCTGTCACAGTATGAGGAGAGCAGTTAGAGTCACATAACAATGTATGTATAAATTTTTGTATTGGAAAAAATAAAAAATTATTCTTAGAAATATTTTCAAGTGCACAGTGTCTTATTTACCTCATTAATTTTATTCCAAATTATTTAATGCTTTTGAAGCTATTAAATGAAATTTTTTTAAATTGCATTTTCCAATTTTTGTTGCTTATATATAACTAATCGTTATATAGATCACGTGCTAAATTACCCAAAATAAAATACCCTGTGTAATAAATTGACTTATTAATTTTAGTAGTTTTTCTTTTGGATTCCTTAGGATTATATATGTAGACCATCATAATATCAGTGAATAAAAAATGTTTTACTCCTTCCTTTTACTTTATTTTTCTTTGCCTTATTATGCTAGCTAGGACCTCTAGTACAATGTTGAATAAAAGTGATGAAATCATATATTGTAGGTGTATTTCTGATCTTAGGGGAAAACATTCAATATATCATCATAAAATATATTTTAAGGAAGCCCTTTAACAGATGGTTGCATTAAATCACTAAGTCTGGGGGCAATTTGTTACATAGCAGTGGATAACTAGTACATGCATCTTTTGAGATGCCTGTATGATTTTTCTCGTTTATTTTGTGAAAGAGGTTAATAATATTGATTGAATTTTAAAAAGATGAACCAATCTTTCATTCCTGAGATAAACCCCACTTGATTATGAGGTATTATCCTTTCTATATGTTAGTGTTTTTTTATTTGCTGGTACTTGTAATGACTCTGCATCTATGTTCATGAGTCATATTCGTCTGTACTTTTATTTTCCTGTAATGTCTTTGTCAGGTTTTTGTATCAGATTTATGTTGCCTTCATAAAATGAGTTGGAAAGTATTCCTTACTTCTCTGTTTGATAAAAGAGTTGTGTAAAATCAATATTATTTCTTATCAAATATTTGATAGAATTCACCAGTGAAACTGTCTTGGCCTGCAGCTTTACTTGTGAGAAGTGTTTTTAATTATGAATTTAATTCTTTGATAGATACAGAGCTTTTCAAATTTCCTATCTATTCTTGTGTCAGTTTTGGTAATTTATGTCTTTTAAGAAATCTGCATAAAAGGAGAGAAGAAAGAGAAAAAAAGAAGCAGAAGAAAAAGAAATTTGTCAATGTTATCTAAGTTGTCAAAGTTATTGGCATAAAGTTGGTAATAATATGCCCTCATTACTCTTTAAATGTCTGCATAATCTGTTATATTTTCTTTCTCATTCTTGATAATGGAAATTTAAGTTTTCTCTATTTTCTGATTTGCCTCACTAGATGAGTAGGTGGTTATCAATTTTTTAAAATCTTTTCAAAGAAACAGTTTTTGGTGTTGTTAATTTTCTCTGCTTGTCTGTTTTCTATTTAATTTCTGGTTGTATGTTTATTATTTACTTCCTTATATTTACTTTAAATTTTATTTACTCTTCTTTTTTTCTAGCTTCCTATGGTGGAACTTTCAATTATTGATTTTAAATCTTTTTGCTTTTGTAATGTAGGCACATAAATCTATAAATTTTCCTCTAAACACTGATTAGCTGCATCCCACTTAATTTTATATATTGTCTTTTCATTACCTTTCAGTTTGAAATATTTTCTAATTTCTCCTGTGATTTCTCCTCGGACTCTAGGTTATTTATATAGAGATTATTTATTTTGCAAATATTTGAAAATTCTCTAGGTATCACGTTGTTATGGATTTCCAATTGAATTCCATTGTGGGCAGAGAACAGTCTCTAAGATTTCAATCTTTTGAAAATATAATATCTCTTGGTAAATGTTATAAGCATTTGAAAATAACATGTATTCTGAGTTACTATTATATAACCCAAAAACCCAAACCTGTTGCTGTTGAGTTGATTCCAACTCATGGCAACACTGTAGGACACAGTAGAACTGCCCCATAGGGTTTTCAAGTCTGTAATCTTTAGGGAAGCAGACTGCCACATCTTTCTCCCATGGATCAGCTGGTGGGTTAGAATCACCAACCTTTCAGTTAGCAGCTGAGTGCTTAACCACTGCGCCACCAGGCCTTCTTTAGAATTATATAACAAAAAAAAAACCCTGTTGCCGTGGAGTCGATTCCAACTTCCAGCAACCGTCAGGTTGATTGATTGTATTATTTACATCTTCTGTATCCTCACTTATTACTTATCTATGTATTCTACCAATTGCTAAGAAAGGGTGTTAAAATCTTCAATTATTATTGTAGATTTGTTTTCCTTCCTTTAGTTCTGTTAGTTTTTGCTTCATACATTTTGAAGCTTTATTTTTAGATACACATATACTTAGAATTCTAACATTTTTGAATTTACCCTTTTATCATTAGGAAATATTTCTCTTTATCTCTGGTTTTGAAGTATACTTTGACATTAGTAAATTCATACCAATTTTCCTTTGCTTAGTGTTTAAATGCTATATATTTTTTCATCTTTTTCCTTCCAACTAATCTGTATCCTAATATTTACTTTCTTTCAGGCACTATACAATTGGGTCTTGCTTTTATAGCCAGACTGACAATCTCTGCCATTTTATTGGAGGTTTACGCTTACATATATATATTTAAGGTAATTAACCTAACGCGGGATCAGGTTTAAGTCACCGTTTTGTTATTTACTTCCTATTTGTACCATCTGCTTTTGTTTCTCTGCTCCTCCTTTCCTACCTTCTTTTAAGTTATTTGAATTTTTTAAGTATTCTATTTTTTTATTCTATTGGCTTTTAGCTATAACTCTTATTTTTTTCAGTGTTTGCTTTAGTGATTAAAATAGCTCCTTTAAAGTCCTTATCTATTAATTCCAACATCCAGATCACTTCAGGGTTTGTTTCAATTGATTTTCCCTTTTATTACAGGTCACATTTTTCTGCTTCTTTTCATGACTTAGACACTATAAATAATTTTTTTTAAGAAGTCTGGATTATGATGTCTTCCTTTAAAGAGTGTTGAGTTTTGTTGTAACAGTTATTTTACTGTCAGCTCTACTTAATCCTTTTGAGGTTTAATTTTATTTGGGCTTTGTTAAGACAAGAATAGAGTGCCTTTTACCTTGGGGCATGGTCCTTATGCCTTGGAGTGGACTTTCTTGTGTCTTAGCTGAATGTCCAGTATGTTAATGAGGTCTCTCTACTCTGGCTTAGCTGGAACCCCAATGTTTTCCAGCACTGTACAATCCTTAGAATCTTCTTTCCACTCCAAATCAAGTAACAGCTGCTCTACCCTAGGTTTTCAGAGATCTCATCTGCCTGCTGTGTAGTCTAACCTTCATCTATAGACATCCATGAACTCTCACAGAGACTGCTGGGATCCCCCACGGCACAACTTTCTCCTCTCTAGTACCCTACGCTGCAAATTCTAGCTACTTTAGCAGATCCTAAGCTCAGTGAGATTGCTATGTTCTGCTTGGGCTCCACCTTCTTGTAACTCAATTAGAAAATTGCCCTAGGCAGAAAAACAGCATGGAGGTGGGCTTCATCTCCTATGCTTTTCCTCTTTTAGGAATCATAGTCATGTGCTGCCAGTTGTCTGATGACTAAAAAGAGTTGCTTCATGTATTTGGTTCTGTCTTACAGTTAATTGTGGCAGGAAAGCAAGTCTGATACCAATTATTCCATGATGCCAAAAGTAGAAATCTCTTTCCATTTTGGACTCTCATAGTCCAAGCTGGTGGTGTTTTTTTCAATACAACTCTTAGAAAACTTTCCTAAGAATTTGACAGGAATTCATTAAATGTTCCCAAAGCCACATCCATAATTCTTTTTGAGTGCAGTCTTTCTCTGCTTTGAACTATGTATAGGGCTGCTGTGGGACAATGCCTTTATAAGTCTTAGAAATCCTTTGTCAAGATGAGAGAGGGTCTTCTAGGCATCACTTTAAATTGTTCTGAAGTCTTAAAAAGCTATTTTAATGGAAACAACCTAGATACCCATCAACAGATGAATGGATAAACAAACTATGGTACATACACACAATGGAGTACTATGCAACGAGAAAGAACAGCAATAAATCTGTGAAGCATCTCATAACATGGATGAAGCTGGAGGACATTATGCTGAGTGAACTAAATCAATCACAAAAGGACAAATATTGTATGAGACCTCTATTGTAAAAACCCATGAAAAAGTTCACACACAAAATGTAACAATCTTTGTTGGTAACCAGGGATGGGAGGGCTGGGGGAGAAATACTAAATAGGCAATAGGTAAGTGGTATCTTGGTTGAGATAGTACACAATACAGGGGAAACTAGCACAACTTGTACAAGGAAAGGTCATGGAAGCCCCATAGACACATCCAAACTCCCTGAGGGACTGAATTTCTGGGTGGAGAGCTGTGGGGACCATGGTCTCGGGGAACATCTAGCTCAATTGGCATAACACAGTTTATAAAGACAATGTTCTACATTTTACCTTGGTGAGTAGTGTCTGAGGTCTTAAAAGCCTGTGAGCAGCCATCTAAGATACTCCACTGGTCTCATCCCTTCGGGAGCAAGGGAGAATGAAGAGAACAGGATACAAGGAAAAGATTACTCCGAAGGACTAATGGTCCACAGCTACCAAGGCCTCCACCCGACTGAGTCCAGTACAGTTAGATGGTGCCCGGATGCCACCACTGACTGCTCTGACCAGGACCACAACAGAGGGTTCTGGACAGAGCTGGAGAAGGATGTAGAACATAATTCTAACTCACAAAAAAAAGACCGGATTTACTGGCCTAAAGGAGACTGGAGAAACCTCGAGAGTATGGCCCCCAGACACCCTTTAACTCAGTGGTGAAGTTATCTCTGAGGTTCACCGTTCAGCCTGGGAGTGGCCAGCCCCTTAAAACCAAATGGGACTAATGAGGTACAGTAGTCCAGTGACAAGGGCCAGAAGGCAGAAGGGGGCAAGGAAGCTGGTGATAGGGAACCCAAGGTTGAGTAAGGATATTGTTGATGTGTTGTGAGATTGTTAACCATTGTCATAGGACAACATTTGTAGTAACTGTTAAATGAGAAACTATTTTGCTCTGTAAGCCTTCATCTTAAGTGAGAATAGCAGCACAGTTGGAAGAGCATAGTCAATGTCACTGAACTGTGCCTGTAGAAATTTTTGAAATGGTGTATCTTCGGCTATGTGTATTTTCACCAAAAAAAGTTTGAGAAGTTAGAGGGTTGACATGTTGTGGGGTTGTTAACTAATGTCATACAACAATATGTGTACTACTGTTTCATGAGAAACTAGTTGTTTTGTAAGCCTTCACCTGAAGTACAATAGAAAAAATAATAATAATTTAAAGAAAAGAAAAGCTATTTTATAGCCACATCCTTAATTTGATCTTTATTTTGAGGCTATTTCCTTTATTAAGAATCTTTGCTTCGGAGAGACTAGGTGTAGAAAGTAGTTTTATTTTCCAAGTTAGCATGTCCTGAGTCTAATATGAGTCTTCTAAATTCTTCTTGCAAACTAAACAGTTCTTTCTTTAGTTCATTTTTTCTCTTCAGGTACCCTATCACAGATAGCGATAAAAAGAAATACTTTCAACATTCTGCCTGGAAATATCTTTATTCACATCCCCATTAAATAGATTTTCTAGCATCTAAATGGTTGCAGATAACAATTTTGCCAGTTCCAACCATTATGTAACTTGGGTCTTCCTTTCTCCAGCCTCCAAAAGAACTTTCCTCTATCAATCTTCACTATATGTTTCTTCCCACACTCTTCCAGCCTTTACCTGCCACCTGGTTCCAAAGTCAATGCCGTATGTTTCAGATATTTGTTACAGAGAGCATCACATTTCCCCAGTAGCAATTTCTCTTTCATTTAGCCTTTGTTGTGGAATAAACAATCCCAAAACTTCTCGGCTTAAAACAATGATGATTTATTATTTCTCACAATTCCGTGGGTTGTTTGAGCATCTCCTTTGTTGTTTTTGTCTGGCTTCATTCATGAGGCTTGATTCAGCTAGAGGGTTAACTGGGCTAGAAAGCTCAAGATGTCCTCATTCACATGTAAAGGAGTTGTCACTAGTTATTGACTAGAGTGCTTTGATTCTTCTCCACGTAGCTTCTCATCCTCCAGTAGGCTAGATTAACTTTCTTACATGGCAGCATCAATGCAGCATTCCAAGAGAGCAAAAGCAGAAGCTGTAAGGCTATCTTGAGGCCTAGGCTCTGGAACTTGCAAAACATCACTTCTGCCACATTCCCTTAGTCAATGCAAGTCACAAGACCAGCCTTTATTCAAAGGAGTAAGTAACAGATTCCACCTCTGTATGTGAGAAACAGCTAAGTCACATTGTAAAAGGGTAAGTATATTAAGATGGGAGGAAATTGTGGCCATTAAGTCATCTACCAAATTTTTGAAAACAATTTTTAATTCTGATGAAGTCTAATCTATCAATTTTTCTTATGCTTTTTGTATTAGTGCTGGTTAGTGCTTTTTGTATTACGTAGAAAGGTAGGTTACAATGATATAGTCTTGTTTTTTTTAGTTTTATAGGTATAACTTTTACTTTTAGGTTTATGAAGCCCCTTGAATTAATTTCTGTGTATTGTGTGCAGTAAAGGTAAAAGTTCAACTTTTTTCCATGTGAATATCCAATTGATCCGACATAATTTGTTGAGAAGACTATTCTTTCCTCACTGAATTAACTTGACAAATTTGTCAGAAATCAATCGCCTGTACATGTGAGAACCTATTTCTAGACTCTCTACTTAGTTCCATTGATCTTGTTATCTCTCCTCATGCCAATACCATCCAGTCTTGGTACTGTGGCTTTATACCAAGTCTCAAAACCAGGTGATGTAAGTTCTCCAACTTCATTCTTTTTCAGTTTTTTGTTGTTGTTGTTGTTGTTGTTGTCTAGATCTTTTACATTTCCATACAAATTTTAAATTCACATTGCCTTCTTCTATATAAAAACACTGTTGAGATTTTGATTGGAATTGTGCTAAATCTATATCTCAATTTGGAGAAACTTGATACCGTCACAATATTGAATCTTCCAGTTCATGAATGTGATGTACTACTCCATTCCTTTGCATCTCTTTTTGTTTCTCTCTGTAAATTTTTGTAGTCTTGAATATGGCGCTCTTGCACGCTTTTCATTTAATTCATTACTGGATAATTTCTCACCTACTGAAAATAACTGTTTTATGTTTTATTTTCCAAGTGTTTGTTGCTACTATGTAACAAGGCAATTGACTTTGTATCCTGAAGCCTGCTAAGCTTACTTATTAATTATGTTAGTTTTTATGTAGCTTTCTTAGGATTTTCTACACAGTTTATTTTCTTCAAAGACAAAGACAATTTTACTTTCCAATCTGCATGCTATTTATTTTTATATCATGTCTTAATATGTTGGCTAGGACCTCCAGAACAATGTTAAATAGAAGTGGTGAGATCATACATCCTGGCCATGTTTCCAATCTGAGGGGGAAAACATTCAAAACATCATAATTAATTATGATGATAGCTATAGGTTTTTCACAGATGCCCTTTATCAGATTGAGGAAATTTTCTTCCTTCTCTAGTTTGCTGAGATTATTAGCATGAATGGGTGCTTTTCTGCATCAATTGATATGATTATATAACTTTTCTCCTATATTCTATTAATATGGTAAATTGCAACAATAGATTTTTTAAAAGTTGAACCAAAGTTACATTTCCGGTATAATTCTTACTTCTTCATAATGTCATATCATTTTTATATATTGATAGAGTTCATTTGCTAACAATTTGCTAAGGATATTTCTACCTTGGAGCATATTAGTCTGTAATATTCCTTTCTTGTGTCATATTTGGATTTGATATTAGGGTAATGCTGAACTCAGTAAATGAGTTGGAAAGTATTCCCTCCTTCTCTGGTTTCAGAAAGAGCTTAGTAAGATTGGTATATTTTTCTCAAATATTTGATAGAATTTACCAATGATATCATTGCTCTGTAGTTTTCTTTGTGGAAAATTCTATGTTTAAGGAATTTTCCCATTTCATCTAAGTTGTCAAATTTTTTGACATAAAGTTGTATTAAGAATCTCTTAATTATTCTTTTGATGTCTATAAAATCAGTAGCACTATCCCCTTTTTATTCCTGTGTTGTTGTTGTTTTTTTTTCTCTTTTTGTTTCTAAATCAGTCTAGCTAAAAGTTTGTCAACTTTATTAATCTCTTTGCAAAGCCAACTTTTGGCTTTGTTTATTTTCTCTATTTTTTAAAAAAATTAATAGAATTTATTTTTACAGCAATTTTAAGTTTACAGAAAAATTGAACAGAAAGTACAGTTTCCTATACACCCCTTTCCCTGGACGAGTTCCCCCATTGTTAACATCTTCCATTCATGTGGTACATTTATTACAGTTGATGAACCAATGGGGATACATTGTTGTTAACTAAGTCTATAGTCTACCTTAGGCTTCACTCTTTGTGTTGTGCAGTTCTACGAGTTTTAACAAGCACATAAATTCAATTTTTTTTATTGTGTTCTTTTCTCATTACTGAGTTTGAGACTTTTCTTTTTTAATGCTGGATACAAGACCTGGATCATTTTGTAAATGTTTTCTCCCTGTCTGTGACTTGTGTTTTCACTCTCTTAAAAGTATCTTTCACAGAGCAGAAGTTTTTAATTTTAACAAAGTCAAATTTATCAGTTTTTCTTTCAGAGATCATGCTCGTGATATAGCTAGAAAGTCATCACCAACCCCAAAGTCACCTTCATTTTTCATGTTATTTTCTAGAAGTTTTTTAGTTTTGATTATTACATTTAGGTCTATAATCCATTTAGAGTTAATTTTTATGAAAGGTATAAAGTCTGTGTTTAGATTCATCTTTTTTGCATGTGGATGATCCGTTGTTTCAGCACCGTTTGTTGAAAAGACTATCATTTTGCCTTTGCTCCTTTGTCAAAAACCAGTTGTCTATATTTGTGTGGGTCTGTTTCTCGTCTCTCTATTCGGTGCCATCAATCTATTTATCTATTCTTTTGCCAATACCACATTGTCTTGATTAGTGTAGCTTTATAGTAAGCCTTGAAGTTGGGTAGTGTCAGTCTTTGGACTTTGTTCTTCGATATTGTATTGGCTATTCTGGATCTTTTGCCTTCCCATATAAACTTAGAATCAATTTATCAATATCCACCAACAAACTTAGTGAGATTTTTATTAGGATTGAGTTGAATTTATAGGTGGGAAGAATTGACATCGTAACAATATTAAGTCTTCATATCCATGAATACAGAATATCTCTCCAGTTTATTTGGATCCTGTTTATTTCATCAGAATTCTTTAGTTTTCTTCATATTGTACATATTTTGTTAGATTTATACCTAAGTATTTAATTTTTTTCTCATCATAATGGTATCTGCTCTTCCCTTAATTATTTTACTTCTCCTACTATTTTTGGGTTTAATTTGTCTTTTTTCCTCTAGCTTCTCAACGTGAAAGCTTAATTAATTTTATTTATTCTTTATTTCTAATATAAGCATTCAAAGCTATGTATTTCCCTCTAAGAATTGTTTTAGTTGCATTCTTCAAATTTTGATGTGTTTTCATTTTTATTCAGTTCAAAATACTTTACAGTATCTCTTTTAATTTATTCTTTTAAATATAAGTTCTTAAAAAGTGATGTTTAATTTCCCAGTATTTCTGAGTTTTCTAGATAGCTTATTGTTATGGATTTCTAATTTAATTCTATGTTCCAAAAACATGCTGTTTGATTTTAAATCTTCAAAATATATTAGACATTTTATGACCCATCATATGTTCTATTATTTAGAGTTCCATGTGCTCTTGAAAAGAATATGTATTGTGTGGTCATTAGCTAGAGTGATTTATAAGTGTCAATTAGGTAAAGATGATTGATAATATTGTTCAATTCTCCTATACTTTTACTGGTATTTTTCTATTTATTCTAGCTAATACTGAAAGAGGGGTATCAATATAGCTAACTGTGATTATGGGTTTGTCTATTTTTCCCTTTAGTTTTGTCAGTTTTTGTTTTATATATTTTAGAATGTTTTTATTAGATGTATATGTACTAAGATTTTTATGTCTTTTAAATATGGTAAGAATTTAATAAATTAAACAAGATTATAATTTGACAAACTGTAAAGGTGAACATGTTTTGTTATTTTTTAAACATTATAAAAGTGAACATGATAATATATGAACAAAATGGTTTTAAAAGTGGCAGAGTGGTTAATAGCTCAGCTGCTAGCCAAAAGGCCAGCAGTTCGAATCCACCAGTGCTCTTTGGAAACCATATGGGGCAGTTCTACTCTGTCCTATAGGGTCTCTGTAAGTTGGAATTGACTCAATGGCAACTAAGAGCAACAATTTCACTTCAGCCTGAAAAACTTCCTTTAACATATCTTTTAGTGTGGATCTGCATCTTTCAGCACTCTAAAGATATGGCTTCACCGTCTTTCCTGAGAAGTCAGCTGTCATTGCTCCCATATGTGTAATGTGCCTTTTTTCTCTGGCTGATTACAAGATTTTCTCTTTATCTTTGGTTTTCAGTTAATTGACTATGATGTGTGTACCTGTGATTTGCTTTGTATTTATCTTGCTTGTGGTTCACTGAACCTACTGGATTTGTGGCAACAATTTAATTCAAATTTGGAAAGTTTTTTGCTAATGTTTCAAGTGCTTTTTCTGCCCTCTTCCCTCTGTCTTCTTCTGGGACTCCAAATATACATGTTTGGTTTCTTGATGTTTCATGTTCACTGAGCCTTCATTCTTTTTTTTTTCCCCCCGTCTCTAGGCTTTAGTTTGGATGATTTTAATTAATCTTTCCTCCAGTTTGTTATCTCTTTCTTCTGGTTTGGCCAATCTGCTATTAATCTCACCCAATAAATTTTGTATTTCAGATACTTTCTTTCTCAATTCCAGGATTTTCATTTGGCCCTTTGTTACTGTTTCTGGATCTCTCCACAAATTTCCCTACCTCTTCATTCATTTAATCTCTCTTTTTCTGTGGATTCTTTAACATATGCCTTTAATATAAGAGACAATAGTTTTTACTTTTTAAATTGTTTAAAATACTATTTATTATTTAAAGAAAATATTATTAACAATATGCTATGAGGTTTTTAAAGTTTAGAGGAGAAAAATATATTACAACACTATCAAAAAGAGTATTAACATATTTAACATATTTAATAGCTATTTTAAAGATCTTGTTTGATAATTTCAACATCTGGATTGTGGGTTTCTTACAGTTCACTGATTTTCTCTTAATAAGTATCACATTCCCTGGTTTCTTTGCCTGTCTCACAACTTTTTATTGCATGTTGGATGTTGATTGAGTCTTAAAAAGAGTAGAGTGCTTGTTTCCCCAACACATACACTAAAATTGGAACACTACAGAAAAGATCAGCATGTCCTCTGCACAAGGATGACATGCAAATCTGTGATGCATTCTTTATTTTTGAAATAATTAGAAAAATAAAACAAAACAGAAAAGACCGGTAGAGGAGCCCTGGTGGCATAGTGGTTAAGAACTACAGCTGCTGAACAAAAGGTTGGCAGTTCGAATCCGCCAGCCTCTCCCTGAAAACACTATGGAGCAGTTCTACTCTGTCGTGTAGGGTCTCTATGAGTCAGAATTGACTTGATGGCAATGGGCTTAGTTTGGTTTTAGTTTAGAGGCTGAAGAAAGTGAGTATGTTCTTTCATCTCTTGCGCAACTTGAATGAGGGACTGATGAGTTTGACCCAGTCAAGAGCTGAACTCTTTTTGGGGCAGAGTTACAGATTTAATCCCTCTAGCAGTGTATTAGAATATAAGCATGAGGGATCTAAAGAGTTTGTTCTTTGTTTTTCAGCCCATCCCTAACTTCAGGTATTGTATTATCAAGGAGCTAAAATCTTTGAACTCATCAGAAAATGAATTGGGTGGACGTTTGGTAGTAGCTTTGATTAGATTTCAGTTCACTCTGCCTTCAGACCTCTTTCTTCCGGAAATCCCGGGAGCCAAACGCTGTAAGACTACTAGACCTCAAAACTGAGAGATGGTGTGTCTACAAGATCATGAGACTTTGAAACTTTATGACCTCAAGTTTGCAAAACTTCAAGACAGCAAGAACATGATATCATGAGACTTTCAGACTGTGAGAGTGTGGGGCCATGAGGTTTTGGGATCAAAATTTAAAAGCTGTGAGACCATTGAATCTTAAGAGCTCTTTCTGCATTTTAGCTTCTTTTCCAGGCTCTCTTTGCTCAATAAAATGATTGAATTATTTGGCAGTAAGGATTATTTCTGAATTGGGGCTTATCCAGATGCAAATCTGATGATATCAGCCACAAAGTCTGTCAAAAATTTGGCAGATTTTTCTCTGACCAAGCAAAGACTGTCCTCTGCTAACCTCACTTCTCTGCCCACCATCCCCCAACCTCAGCTTCTAGTCCCAGGTATGAAACATGTTCCACCCCTTGCTCACCTAGGAAAAGCTCACCCCTCTAGACTTTAGTCCTTTTTGATTTCTTCATATCCAAAGCTTTTTAATGGCATTAAATAGAAGCACGATTTTTGTTTTATCTAGTAATTTCTTGTTGTTTTGACAGGAGTAAAATCTTTCACATGCTTCTACATGGTAACCAAAAGTGGAACTCTGGACATTCTTTTCAGTATTTTTGTTTGTGGCTGCACATTTTGTACTTTCGTAGATTTTTTTTAAATATAAAATTTCAAGCTAGATAATATTATACTTGGGATATTATACACATATACGCATACACATACCTACAAACACACACACACGTCGTTGTGTTATTGTTAGGCGCTGTCGAGTCGGTTCGGACTCATACTGACCCTATCTACATACAACAAAATGAAATGCTGCCCAGTCCTGCACCATCCTCACAATTGTTGCTATGTTTGAGCTCATTGTTGCAGCCACTGTGTCAATCCATCTTGTTGATTCACACACACACACGAACATATGTGTAAACATATACATATATACATGTATATATAGAGAGAGAGACCTTCCTGCAGCACCTTAAACAATGCTTGTTTTTTCTTCTTTCAAGGAATTCTAGTTGCTGATAAGTAGCAATAAAGAACTGGCTCTTGAGGCAGTTCCCAAAAAGAAGTAATTCCTAAAAAAGCATTGAGTGAAGCATCACCATTGAAGTAAGTACTTGATTTCTCAAGAAAAGTGCACTGAAGAACAAAGCCAATAACAATGCATAAGTGCTGTTACATTTGAAAAAAAAAGAAAGTCTTAGGGCTTTATAGTAACTCCTTGTAATGGCCCAGTCTAATTTTACAAAAAGAAGATATCTCTGTATGTGGCCATGAGAACCGACAGGCATGAGAAGGCCCTGAAGGTAATGAATTGAAAGAGTCAAGCATTTCCTTAATCTAGTTTAGAGGTGAGCAGTGTTCTCTCTCAGACACAAATCCAAGCAGTATTCTTCTTTTTCTTTTTTTGAGGGGGAATTGTCCTACTGCAATGGCTATCAAAGGGAAGGATGAAGTCAGTTAATGGGACAAATCTAGGTAGGAAACCAGAACTGAGTAGGTAAAGGGAGTGCAGGCTTAAGATGTCAAGCTCAAACAAGATCAGCTAAACTAACTAACCCATTGCCGTCAAGTCAACTTTTGACTCATGGTGCTTCAGTGTGTGTCAGAATAGAACTGTACTCCATAGGGCTTTCAGTCTTTGATTTTTCAGAAGTAGGTGGACAGGCCTTCTTCCGAGGCACCTCTAGGTGGACTCAAACCTTCACATTAACCATGTGAGCACATTAACCATTTGCACCACCCACGGACTCCAAAAGAGCAGCTAAGAGAACGAGATTCTGATTCAATCTAAGATCTGAACCACTAAAAAAAGATGAGAAAACAACAGAAGACACACAACCCAATCAAACAATGGACAAAGAACTTTAACAGACATTTCATCAAAGAGGATATTAAAATGGCTAACAAGCACATGAAAAGATGCTTAACGTCGTTAGCCTTTAGGGAGATGCAAATCAAACCACGGTAAGATACCACCTTACCACCATTAGAATGGCAATGATCAAAAAAATGGAAAACAATAGGTGTTGGTGAGGTTGTGGAGAAACTGAAAACCTCATCCATTGCTGGTGGGAATGTAAAATAGTACAGCCACTGTGGAAAACAGTTTGGCGATTCCTCAAAAAGTTGAAAATAGAACGATCATATTACCCAGCAATCCCAATCCTAGGGATAGACCCAGAAAAAGTGAAAGCAGGAACGCAAATAGAACCTGTAATGGTTTATTTGTACTATTCACAATAGTCAAACAGTGGAAGTAAACTAAATGTCCATCAACAGTGGCTAAACAAAACGCGATAAATACGTACAATGGAATATCACTCAGCCATAATGAGAAATGAAGTCTTGATGCATGCCACAACATGGATGAACCTTGAAAACATCATGCTGAGCAAAATCAGTCAGTCACAAGGGGACAAATACTGTACAATCTCACTTATATAAAATAAGCATGTGTATAGAAATCAAAGATTATTAGTGGTTACCAGAGGTGGGAGGGAGGAGGGAGGGGAAGTTTTTTGCTCTGGTCTTACAGATCGGTCCTGCAGATTAAACATTCTAGCCCCAACATCTCACCCTGTGAGCTAGACTATTAGCAATTTATTTGCAGTCTTGATGTATAGTGTATGGGGATGTAGCTGGAGTAGGGGTTGATAAAACCAAAAGCAAACCCGTTGCCAGTGAGTTGATTCCAACTCCTAGTGACCTTATAGGACCGACTATAACTGCCCCATAGGGTTTCCAAGGAGCAGCTGGTGGATTCAAACGGCCACCCTCTCAGTTTGCAGCCACCTCTTAACCACTTCACCACCAGGGCTCCAGGGGTTGATAGAGGGAGAATAATATTCATTGAGCAACAGCCAAACACTATGCACTGAGAGAAAAATGCCTATTTGAAAATTACCATAAGGCTTGGCTATCTTGGTTTATCTTCCTTTTGCATTCCTGTAGCTTGGTGAAAAAAAGTAGGAAAAAAAGGAAGAAATTACAGGTGCTTTATAAATATCGGAACAGAACAAAGGCAGCTGGAGGGAAGGACCCTAATTTTTTTTTAAGACATCAGTTATTTATAAAATTTTTGAAATCCAGAATTGAGCTTCTTCCAGGTTCATCAGACAGTTCATCAGGAACAAAGATATTTGGAACTTCCAAATTTTCATTGAGGGTCCTTCCTGTAGACTTGGGTGGGCATTCTTTGTGCTCTGAGCTTTCCCACCGTGTGTTTTATTTCTTGTCTAGTGGAATTTGAACTGGTAACATAAAACTCAGGGAAAGGAACTTGTTTTCAATATCCCAACCACCAAATCTAATCTGGGTTTGTGAGCCTCTGAGGCTTCATCACAGGCAGGGATAACGTCAGCTTAGGCTTTACCTCAAACCACGAGTTGTTTAAACTCTGATTTACCATCTAGGCCAGACCAGCATAAGCTATCAAGAAGTCTCAAGTTACATCACCATTTTTTTTTTTTTTTTTAATGTAAAGTAAAAGGACTGAACTTGCTCAGTTCCTTCTTGTTGGTTAACAGATTCCATTATGGAGCTGGTGGAGGTAATTGGAGGCCTAAAGAAGTCTAGAAAATCCTGTGTTTTTTTCTCATGTTTGCCATCAGTTGGCCAAATGATCCCAGCCAGCCACCTCCCACTCTCTGGAAGTCACCATTAGCCCCAGTAAGGAGCACAGTAGGAGGACTCTTCCCTGAACCCCACATTTTAGAGGCCCAAACTGGCCCTCCTCCTGCTGTGCTCCTCCTCAACAGAGTGAGGAGTCCACAGGGCCAGGGGAACATGTCCACCTGGAGTTCATGCCCTGTCTGTCTAGACCCCTCTCCATGGGAGCCTAGAATTCTTCGCCCAAATGTCCCCTAGACCACTTCAAGGGCTTACGCAGGCCTTCAGCCCAAGTCTGTCCTCCCAAGTGTTGACTGGGCCACCAGTGTGCTTACTTCTTGCCCCAAGGGGTGAACAAAGAGTGGCTGTTTGCAGAGCATGCGACTGGAGCTTGGTCATGTGGCCATAGTATCTACATGTGTGCAGGCTGGACCCCACAGAGACCACATAAGTCTGGTTGAAAGTAAGAAGATAAGAGAGGCAAACTGAGGGCTGATGGCTGGCTCTTGCCAGGCTGCCAAGGAATCCAAGAATTCTAAGTGTACCCTGGCCTTCAAGGTCCTGATGAAAGTGTACTTGTTAAGATAGGAAGCTACAGAATATTTTATTTAACATTTTAAGCTTGAGTCATAAATTTTAAATATCTGGACTTATGATACATGGGCCACCATTTATATTCTTGCTTTGGGCCCCACAAATGTTAAAGGAGGGCCTATCTCTAGGAGATTTCATTTTCCTTGATTATAAACATGCTGAATGTAACTGACAATGGGTTTTTAAAGGTCTTTAGAAACCTCAAGATCCTCATACTAGTCTTATTTCTTTCACGTTTCAACTGTTGTAGATAGCAGTTCAGAATTTGTCAAGGTTGATTACAGTCACTTGTTATAAAAGTTATAAAATTTATAGCATATTATGAATTTTCTGAAGTAGAGGAATGTTTTCTAAAAATCCAACATAACTGTGTTATTATTTTTCATATCCCTATCACGTATTTTGTTTCTATATCCTTGCTGCCAGAAGGTCACAAGTAATTTTATTTTTCATTTATTCAACAAAAATCAATTGAGTTTCAATAATAGGGCATGTTATTCTGTATGCTAAGAATATACACAACTAAATATAAAACAATTCATTAAGAGCTGGTACAGAAATGTCTCCTTAGTGTTGTGGAAGAAGAATATTAAACCGGCCAGTGAAAAACAGGTGTCAAGAAGAGACTCACTAAATCTCAGGATTGGAGAAGACCATAAGGACCATCTAGTCTAATTCCCAGCACCAGGACAATAAATAAAAATAGACCCAAGCATGTGACCATATACTTTCAGAGCACTAGGGAAAGAGAAGATCTTAAAACCTCCCCCAAAAGAAAAATCAGGGTATATACAAAAAATCAGAATGACCCCAGACATTTTAACAGTGATACTAGACTAATCCCTTCTAAATTATAAGGAAAAATTATTTTAAGCTTAAATTTCATACCTGATCAAACAATTAATTAGTATAAGGGTATACCAGATATCTTTTCTTCACATACATACATGTTCTCAAAATATACACAATCTCAGGAAGTAACTGGAGAAGGCGCTCCATCAAAACAAGGGAATAAATCAATGAAGATATTGACACGGGGATCAAGTTAGAGGAAATTCAATACAAGAGAGAGGTAAAGGAAATTCTCAGAATGATGATTAAGAGTAATGCCAGGATAACACCAGGCAGCAGGTCTAGCAAGCAATAAGTTCAGATTGAGTTTATCACAAGGCTCTAGCAGTGATTTCTCCAAGAAGATAACACTGGTAAAAAATACCTAATGGATCAAGACAGAGAGACAGTTTGGGCCTGAATTAGTGATAAGAACATAGAAACTAAGCAAATAAACTAATCAAAACAATTATGTAATCTAGGAAAAATAATACTTGTGCAAGAAAGGAAAAGAAATTATGGTACTCTGTGTGGCTCAACTGTAAATGGTATATATATACTCACATTAATTTAAACACTAATGGTAGATCTAACTAAAATATATACTATATTTGGAAACCCTGGTGGCGTAGTGGTTAAGTGCTATGGCTGCTAACCAAAAAGTTGGCAGTTTGAATCCAGAGGCCCCCCTTGGAAACTCTGTGGGGAAGTTCTAGTCTGTCCTATAGGGTCACTATGAGTCAGAATCAACTCGACGGCAACGAGTTTGGTTTTTTTTTTAATGATATATTTATATTGAGAGAAAGGAGATGTGAATACTGTGCCTGTATTTGCTCTTGGTAGCATGATGGGGGATGAAAACTGACTAAATCCTTATCTTCCATAGAGTAGTGTGATGATTAAAGTTGTGTGTCAGTTTGGCTGAGTCATGATTCTCAGTGGTTTGGCAGTTGTGATGTAATTTGGCAGTTATGTATGATGTAGTCAACTCCATGATAAGGTCTGCTATAAGCAGCCTATCAGTTGATAGGAAGTTTCTTTGGGGGTGTTGCCTGCCTCTAGTATATAAATGGATGTTCCAACAAGGCTCTCACCCTGGATCCTACATCAGACTTATAGTCATCTGACCTCCGGTTCTTGGGACTTGAGTTAGCAGCTTACCTGATGATCTTGAGATTCATCAGCCTCCACAGCCTGTCAGCCGGTGGCCTGCTGTTTGACCTGCCAAGCTTGAGTTTGTCAGCCCCCTACAGCTACATGAGTCAGGAGAAGCCTCCAGCCTGACGCATGACCCATGGACTTGGGACTTGCCAGCCTCTACAACTGCTTGAGCCATTTCCTTGAGATAAATCTCTCTCTACATATATACATATAAATATATATATAGAGAGAGAGAGAGACAGAGAGATGATATAGATATAGCTGTAGATGTACAGGTACATATACCTAGAGGACTAAGGTGTGCCTGACACAAGCCATGGTATATTCAATTGCCTCATATCCATGCAAAAGCTAGACAATGAATAAGGAAGATCGGAGAAAAATTGATGCCTTTGAATTATGATGTTGGCGAAGAATATTAAACATACCATTGACTTCCAGAAGAATGAGTAAGTCTGTCTTGGAAAAAGCACAGCCAGATTTCTTCTCAGATGTGCGGATGGAAAGACTTCATCTCACATACTTTGGACATGTTATCAGGAGAAGGACCTCATGCTTGGTAAGGCAAAGGGTCACCAAAAAAGAGGAAGATGCTCAGTGAGATGGATTGACACAGTGGCTGCAACAATAGGCTCAAACATAGCAACAATTGTGAGAATGGCACAGGACCAGGCAGTGTTTAGCTCTGTTGTACATAGGGTCACTATGAGTCAGAACCAAATTGATGGCCCCTAATGACAACAACATATATATTCACTGATTTTGCTTCTCTAGAGAACCCAGCCTAAGACATGAAGTCAGTCAATACAATGCCTAAAAGTGAAAAATCAAGAAATGGTACTGTGAAGGTTAAGGTTGTGTGTCAACTTGGCTAGCCCATGATTTTCAGTGGTTTGGCAGTTATGTAATGATATAGTTTGGCAGTTATGTAATGATGTAATTTGGCAACTATGTAATGATGTAGTCATCTGCATGATGTGATCTGATGTGATCAGCCAATCAGTTGTAAGTTGAGTTTCCTTGGGAGTATAACCTGAATCCAATATATATATGGACCTTCTTGCAAAGCTTTGTTGCTTGCTCTGGATACTGTATCTGGCTCATCATCATCTGACCTCTGGTTCTTGAGACTTGAGCCAGTGGCCTGCCGCATTGCCTGCTGAACTTGGGATTCATCAGCTTCCACAGCCTGTGAGCCAGCAGCCTGTCATCTTACCTGCTGATCTTGGGTTCATCAGCCTGTGCAGCTATGTGAGTCAGGAGAAGCCTCCAGCTTAATGCCTGACCCATGGATTTTGGACTTGCCAGCCTCTACAACTGTGTGAGCCATTTCCTTAAGACAAATCTCTCTCTCTCTCCTTCCTTTTCTCTCTGTTTCTCTCTCTCTCTGTCTTTTTCTCTCTCACCGGTTTTGCTTCTCTAGAGAACTCAGCCTAAGACATGTACTATGTGTAGTTATTTAGATATCTGAAAGCAAAAACAAACAAACTCAGAGTTGAAAGTGGTTGCATCTGGGAAATAGGACATCAGAGACAGTAGGGAGAGGGGCATGGGACTATATGTCACATAGCAACCTTATTAGAACAAACACATATAACTTTGATAAAAACAAAAACTACATTTATTTTTTAAACCTGATTTTAAAAGGTCTTTTTTGGAGGAAAAAAATAAATGAATGGGCTGTACTAGATAATTAAAAAAAAAAAAAAAAACATTGCTGTCAAGTCAATTCAGACTCATAGCGACTCTAAAATAATTTAAGTGTCTACAAGATTTTATAGTGTAAAAAGTACTTCCACATACACAATCTAATAGTAGTCTACCATCTTTTCTGTGTGGTAGGTTATTATTATCTTATTTTACAGATGAAGAAATTCAGGTTTAGGGATGTGAAATGCCATGTCAAAGGCCACATGGCAAGGATGTGGCCTAAATGAGACTTGAGTCCAGGTCTCTTGACTCAAGGTCTTTTCCCTTATGCTATTACTGCCTTTAAAGCAGCTCTATCAGCCTGAAAATATTTTGTAAATTCAAGCCTCCCTTATTCCTAGGATATTTGTGGAAGTGCAGGTATTAGGCATTAGAGTTAAGAGGCACCTTAGAAATAATCTAACTCGACTCTTTCATTGTAATAAGAAATGTGGGCCTCAAGAAAGATATTTCAGGCCAGCAAGGTATTATCAGATGTATAGGAGAAGAATCTGATACATGAGAAACCATGGCTTAAATTTCCTTGAATTGCTTTAGTCCAGAAGTCTTTGTCCTATTCTGACAAGATGGGATTTATTTTTATTTTACAGATGAGGAAACTGAGGCACATAGAGGCAACATGTATAGTCCATATTCTACAAATAGATGAGCTTCTCCTTGAGAAATCACTTCTAGTCCACTCTCTTGAGAGATTCTCATGGATTATAACATGGTGATGGGGAGTAAATTTTTACTGTAGAAGCCTGGTCCACTTGTGCCACTTCTCCACTCTTGAGAATAAATGCAATGGAGTCCTTCCAGGGTAACCAATCCGATTCAATTTCTGGAATGAGCAATCTCAATAAAAGAAAATCCTTACCACACTTTATAGTTTCTCTTATTATCAAAATGGCCTTATAGACTTGTTTCCAAAGTATTTACAAAGTGACGACCTGTTAGCTTTCTACTCAGAAATGACCACGTAAGACAGTCCAGCAAAACCTCCACATATAGCAAGAGCTGAGGAAAGTTCATTTTGCTGGCTGTGCACACAACTTTCAAAACAAGTAAGTTTCCTTTTCAGGTTAATTAAACTTGTGTTCAATAAAATCACACAGGAGAGAAGAGGGCAAGGGATGTAAATTATTGATTACCTCTCAGTTATACCTGGAGAGAGGCTCTCCTGGCTGAACTTGATTAAAAATCATTTCCAAATCTAAATTTCCACAACGTCACATCATTTTCCATTATCCCCATCCACCTTCTCTCCTCCATATCCCCAACACCTCTGAGTTTGCAGACTGCAGTTTCTGCTGAAGACAGTCCAGTCATGTAAGATTCTCAAATTGTCCATTACCTAGGTGAATGATAGCCTGACCCAGGAATAGACCAAGGCACCACAGGGAAAAGTCAAGGATTGCTTTCTTTGTCAAGGTAAGTAGAAAATTAGAGCAGAGGACTGTAGCAGTGCATTTACTGGTATCATCATGGGATGAACTCTTCAGTGCAAGTGCATTTTCCAGGGTGTAAATCCTGGAAATATAGCAAATGTTGGCTGTATTTCTTGCCTTACACAAGTTACTTAACCTCTTAAAGCCTCCATTTTTCAACTATAAAGATAATAATGTTTATCTCACTAATCCTGAGTATTAAATGAGAGAGGGTATTTTATGTACCTATTACAGTTCCTGACACATTGTAGGTACATTTTGAATGCTAGTTCACTACCCCCTACAAGGGTCAAGGCTCTAAAAGAAAAATATACATCCCCTGCTTCCCTGATTTGTCAGTACTTATGCAATCTTGACACCTCAGCCATGGCCTTATTTGCTAGGAAGATGAGATTTTACAACCCATGGTTGAATTCTCCAGTCATTTATCTAGATAACCCATTGCCGTTGAGTTGATTCTGACTCATATTGGCCTTACAGGACAGAGTAGAACTGCCCCCATAGGGTTTCCTAGGCTCTTAACTGCTGTGCCACCAGGGCTCCACAATCTTTACAGAAGCAGACTGACAAATTTTTCTCCCACAGAGTGGCTGGTGGATTAGAACCACTGACCTTTCATTTAGCAGCCAAGTGCTTAACCGTCACGCCACCAGGGCTCCTATTTATCTAAAAGAAACTTAATAAAGTAGTCATACACCAAAACTGGACAAAAATGAAATTGCCATACCCCCCCCGATTGTTGATTTTTTCTAGATAATATATAAAAATATTAATTGAAAACAATTATCATGGATTCAGTTGTACTATGAGCCAAATTATGTGCAAGTTTGTAGCAATGGTCAATCCCTGTCATCATACAATACAAAACCTCAAACATGGAAAGGGAACACTGAGGTCAAACCCTGGCTTTTCTCTTTATTACCTGTGTAACCAATCTCCTGTGGACTCTGAGCCTTAATTTCCTTACCTGTAAAATACACATAATACCTTTCTTGCAGGGCAAGAACATGGCACATACTAAATCAACAAATGGTAGTATTTATTGTCAGTAATAATATACTTATCACTAATCATAACACAGGTGGGATCCTTATTCTGCTCATCAAAATCAAAATCAAGATATACCATGTATTAAACCAATTTAATAGTTTCTGCTCTTCTCAAGAGCAGATGCTTCTTCAAATTGACTTCTACTAGTGAAAATGAGATTAATTCCACTGATACATTGTTCCAGCATATCCCATTATTTACTTGTATTGATCATCTATGGTTATCGAGTTCACATTATTAGATAAACCTACAAAAAAAAGAGAAAAGGTGCTAACATTTATTATGTATTCTATATAAGGCATTGTGCTAATTGCTATAGCATACATCAATTATGTTATTTTATGTCACTTTGATGACTAAGGTGAGACTGATCCAAGCTGTGGTATTTTCAATAGCCTCATGCATACGAAAGCTGGACAATGAATAAGGACAAAAAAGAATTTATGCCTTTGAATTGGGGTGTTGGCAAAGAATATTGAATACACCATGGACTGCCAGAAGAACAAACAAATCTGTCTAGGAAGTACAGTCAGAATGACCCTTAGCAGGGAGGATGGTGAGACTTGGTCTCACATACTTTAGACATATTATCAGGAGGGACCAGTTCCTGGAGAAGGACAACATGCTTGGTAAAGTAAAGGGTCAGTGAAAAAGAAGACTCTCAATGAGATGGATCGATCCAGTGGCTGCAACAATGGACTCAAACATAACAATTGTAAGGATGGCACAGGACCGGCAGCCCTTCTTTCATTGTACATAGCGTAGCTACAGCTCAGAACTGACTCGACAGCACATAACAACAACAACTAAAAACTGTATGAGGGAAATACTGTGCTGCCCACTTTTTTAACAGCTAAGGAAACTGAGGCATGCAGAAGTTAAACATATTGCCAATGATAAATGGCAGAGCTGGGATTAAAATCAGAGTATATGGGATTTTGAAGCCCACACTCTCCAGGTCATCAAAGATGTAAGGATTCCTGTGGAATCACAAAGGATGGACTACAATGGACATTTTAAGAGCATTTCTCCAGAACCCTCTAAGAAAAGGAAGAATCTTTGCTTATATTCTAGTGAGAATAATATTTCATCAATTTATGGTTCCCTTTTATTCAGTATTTTTCAAATGCTAAAAACAAAGCAAGGATTTTTTTTCTAGCTGTGAAAAGTGAGTTCATCAAAATGCATAAATGTTCCTTGATTACAATGGGATATTCTGTATCTCTTTTGTTTTACATACTAACTGAAAATGTCACCTTCATTGAGTTGTAGTTCTTTTCTCTCCCACTTATTTTTCTCTTTCTGTTCAAATGGTACACTGGGGTTAAAGGATATACACACCCTTGTATAAAGAGAAAATCAGAAGTGTTATTTTTATAAAAATGTATTTCCATTGACAGAAAGAGGAAAAGATAAGGAAATTGAGGCTCAAAATGTGGTTAAGCAAACTTCCTACAGAAAGTCCTAATAAGTGGAAGAATTGTGATTTAAATCCCATATTGACTGATTGTAAATAAAGGTAATTTTTATTTATTGCATAGCTATCATACTCCAAGTAATTTGCAAACTTTATATTTAATCCTTTAATCGAGCCATTCTCTATTTTACTAGGTAGGCGTTATGCTCTCCATTTTAAACATTATGATACTGTGGCTTAGGCAGGCTCAGAAACTTTCTCAAAACTACAGTTAGTAAGAATTTGTTGTTAATTGCCGTCAAGTCAATTCCAACTCATATGTGCAGAACAGAACTGCTCCATAGTGTTTTCAAGGCTGTGGCCTTTTGGAAGCAGATTGCCAGACCTGTCTTCCCAGGTGCCTCTGGGTGGGTTTGAACTGCCAGCCTTTTGGTTAGTAGTCCAACACTTAACCATTTGCACCACCCACAGACTCCAATAAGAAGTAGAACCAAGCTTTTAGCCTTGGTCTACCTGTCTCTGAAGCTCTGTGCTGTCTCCTGACAGAGTTAATTAATATAAATAGGAAGTGAAGGTGGAAGCAAGGAGAAACTGCAGGAGAATGCCGCTGTCTTCTTAGAATTCATGTCAATTAGGAAAAGAAGGAAGGGCATGGTTGGTGTGTCATGTGATTTGTGAAACAAATTTTTGAAAATGTAAAATAAAAAAAAGAGTCAACCCATGAACAGGTACAAAGAAGAACCAGAAGCAGCCAAGGTAAAGTTGTGACAAAGCAGTCATAACTAATGTCAAACAGAAAGTAAGTGCAGTCATGTAAAGAAATTAACGACTCAAGAAGGCCTCTGATATTAAAAGGATAGGAACAAATGAGGGAACAAGCTCTTAGAAAACATCATCACTGAGACCAAGCCTAGAGTGCGCTGTGACCGATAAAAGAAAAAGTGCTCAAGACAACAAAAAGGACTTCTTGAAGCTAACTTTGGGAAAAGATAATAAACATATAAGTAAAAAAAAAAAAAGTTGAAATATTAATAATAATAATGTAACAGAGTCAGCAGGTTACTGCTGCACCTGCCTTAGCTGCATTCATACCTGCATATTGTCATTCTGGAAAGAAAGGGATGCTGAGATTTAATTTATACTAACTCTGGAGAGTGGCTCCTGAGAACCCCACATGTAGAACCCTAAAAGTTGTCAGCCTTGAAGTCCCAAGTCAAAAGTGAAAATATTTTGTGGAAGGAACTGATGAATAGATACAAGGGGTGCAGAATGTGGGGAGGGAGTGGCAAGAGAATGTAGGAATGATCAAGAAAGAAGACAGGAGGGCAAAGTAAACTGCATCTGTATATACATATGGTTGAAATGGGAATTAGAAATTACTCAGAGGCTAATTAATGCTCAGAGAGAATCCCTTTGTCACTGGCTTGATCTAAGTACTTTGTTATCTCCATGAACAATGGGGGAGGGCTGTGATGCCTTAGGGTGTGACTAATGGCCCACACCATCTGTGACTTCTCTCATGCACCTGAACCCGAGCAGGAAACACCCTAGATGGCAACCATCTCACTGGGGGCCTGGGAAGAGTAGTAAGGAGGCCCAGACTTTGGAAAAAGGGAGAAGGTTGTTACTGGGAATATTCTGAATTTGCAGTCTGGAAAAACTTTTCTTTTCTGTTTTCTTTTCACTTATTTTCTTCCTTCCTTTCTATTTTTAACTGGGTGAAAGTAATAGAAGCTGTACCACTCACTGGTCTTTGAAGAAGAAAAATGAGAAAGAAATGCAGTGTGGTGTGCCTCTGATAGAAGGAAAATAAATAACCATAGTAGAGAAATATGTTTAAGAAAAAATGAGAGAAAGAAATTGGATTCAGAAAAAAAAGATTAAGACAGAAGAATTATTTTGAAAACCTTAAGATAACTATGAAATACAATGCATTATTGTTAAGTGGCAGTATCATACTTGTGAACCACATTTTCTCATCTATAAAATAGACATAATTGTACATGCCTAGTAGGATTTTTCTAGGATAGTAACACCAACTATCTCATAGGGTGCTGTGAGAGTTAAATGAGTGAATGCACATGAAGTGCTGGAAACATGCCGAACACATAGAAAATGTTGTTAGCTGTTGTTGTTGTTATTAGTAGCGGTAATATTAGTACTATTCAAAAGCATGCAAAGCCCTTAACACATTGTCAGGTGAATGCAAGTTTTTGACAAATGACTAGTATGATAATAATAATGTTATTATTATTAGTGTTATTACTATTTGAAGAAAATGGGACATATATCTATTAAAACACCAGAAGAATAAAATAGAAAATCAAAAATATAACCATAAACCGAAAAACAGAAAACAAAGGAAGCAATAGGAATGCACAGAACAAGATCAAAGTAACAATAAATAACACAAAACCTCAACTTTCATTTAATATCAATATACATTATAAAATAAAAACAGAAAAAGGAAAACAACAAGGAAAGAGAAGAAAAATTAACATTTTTAATACCAGAAAGGAGAAAATATTATCATAATTTGCAGATGATATGATTGTATAATTGAAAAATATAAGAGTATCAGATGAAATATTAAAACTAATAAGAAAGTACAGAAAGGTGACTGGTTAAAAAATAAGATTGCAAAAATCAATATTGTTCGTATATACAAATATATCTGAAGAAAATGTAAAGAAATGAGATCTCATACACAATTTAAAAAACAAACAAACAAACAAATCCGTTGCTGTCGAGTCAATTCTGACTCATGGATTTGAACTGCCAACCTTTTTTTGGTTAGCAGTCAAGCTCTTAACCACTGCGCCACCAGGGCTCCCTCATACACAACAGTGTGTAAAGACAGAATCATGCATAGAGTAAGAATAAAAGCGAGAGAGAAAGGGATCTAAATAAACACGTGCACTCATGATACACAGAAATGAATTAACAAGAAATATGCAGACTTTGATAAAGAAAGACATAGTCTTTGCTATTGGACATAAAAGGAGACTTGATTATTCATGTGGAGATAAAATATATTTTTGGTTGGAAAAGTAAAATGATTCTGAAATTTATATGGAATAATAAATCCATGAAATTTAGCCAAAAAAAAAAATTGAAATTAGAAGAGTAACTAGAGGGAATTTTCCCAGTACGTACTAAACACAATATAAAGCTGCACTAATTAAAGCACCATGGCACTACTGCCAGAATAAAAGTAGATATAGTATTTGAAGTCCTTGGATGATGCAAATGGGTGAACATGCTTGGCTGCTAAACCAAAAAGTTGGAAGCTCGAGTCCATTCAAAGGAGCGTTGGCTGGTGTTACGCTGTTGTTGTTTTGTTCTTAGGTGCCATCGAGTCGGTTCCAAAAAATCAGCCATTGAAAACCCTTTGGAGCACAATTCTACTCTGATACATGGAGTTGCCATGAGTCGGAATCCACTTGATGACAGATGAAACCCAGTATTTATTAGTTCCTTCTTTGTTCCAGGCACTAAGTGCTGTGCGCACACTCACTTTATTTCAACAATGCTGTCAGGTAGATAAAATTTTTATCTATACTTTAGAAGAACATTAAGTAATAACCACCTACAGTCACACAGCTAGTAAGTATGGAACTGTATCCAAATTTAGGCTTCCCATCCTCAGAGCATGTAAAAGATGCTTGCAGAAGAATTTAATATATGAAAAAGTTTGTATCTTTAAATATAACTTTTTATTGTGTATTTAGCTTAAGATTGCAAATAATATCTCAAGGCTTCAAATGAAACCCTGTGTCTCACCCTTATACACTCTCTAATTTCCACACCTCCAAGGCAGCATCTTTTAGTTATTTTAGGTGTTGCTGTTGCCATCTAACCTTGTATTTGTAAATAAGACGCTTATACTGCTATTTCTTGATTTTTTTTTAAATTTTAGACATTGTCTATTGACTTCCAATTCTTAAAGATGAGGATTATCTCTCTTATGCACCCCATACATAGTTTCTTATCCTTACCTTACTAGTAATTAAACAATACTTAGTTGAATACATTTTTGCTATTTACTTTATAATTACAATATTGAGTATTATTCACAAAGCTATGCAGGGCCCTGGTGGTGCAATGGTTAAGAGCTACGGCAAGCTACAGCTGCTCACCAAAAGGTTGGCAGTTCCAATCCACCAGTCGCTTGTTGGAAGCCCTATGGAGCAGTTCTACTCTGTCATATAGGGTAGCTATGAGTCGGAATGGACTTGACAGCAATGGGTATGCTGTGGACTACAATCACATCTTCCTTCTGGTAACAATGTTCTCGGCACTTTGGATTTAATTCTTGTCCCATTTTCTTGGTCCTCCATGTAATTATCACATATTAAGTCCCAAAAATCTCTACCAGAATTATGAATGGCCTTTTGATATAATCAAATGCATCAATCAATCACATTAGTTTCATTTTGTTTTTCTTGGAAATTTCATCTTGAAGCTCTCTATTTTCTGGCTTCTGTTCTGAACTGATCACTGTCTAGATATGCTTCACAGATGCTATCTGGATAAATCTCTTCACCATAATCCCAAGACTTCTCTTCACCTCCTTCTTGTGTTGAGTTCTTCTTTCATTGATCACGTTTTCCTTTTTCTTTTTAACCCCCTCGTATTGGTGTAGCACTTCCTCAAGTGGATTCCTGAGAAAGGGTGTAGGGGAGATAATTTTGAAAACTTGCTTCCTCTAAAAATGTTTTTATTCTACTTTCACATTTATATGATAGTTTAGATGAGTATAAAATTCTAGTAGCAAAAAATTTTACCTCAGAAATTTGAGAACATTGCTCTACTGTTGTCTAGCTTCCAGTGTTGTTAAGATGTCCAAAGTGAGTCTGGTTTCTGATAATTTAATTTTTTCTTTTTCCTCTTCTATGGAAGCTTTTAGGTTTCTCTTTTTATTCCCAGTGTATTGACATTTCACAGTTATGTACCTTGGCTTGACTATTTTTCTTTCTGTTTGCTGGCACTTTGGTGGGAAGTTTCAAAGTGGGAAGTCATGTCCTTCAGTTCTGAGAAATTTTCTTGTATTATTTTCTTGACAATTTCTTTATTTTATTTTCTTTATTCTCTCTTTCTGGGACTCTTATTAAGCAGATGTTGGAAATTCTGTGTTCATCATCATCATCCTTTCCTATTTTCCATTTTCTGCCTTTTTTGTTGTGATTCTGAGAGATTTCCTCAACTTTATCTTCTTAACTTTTACCTACATATTTATTTCTACCATCGGATTTTTAATTTCCAAGACTTATGTTTTAGTCTCTAAATGTTCCATATATATATATATACATACACACACATACATATAATAAATACAATATCCTACCTTCTCTTTATAAGGATATTGCTTTTATTTTGTTTTGAAGTTTTCTTCTACATCTTATGTTGTCTCAGTTTCCTCTGAGTTCCTTTTCTCTGTTGGATTATTGATATCTCTTTTTCATGTTAAATACTTTTTCAAATTTCTGTTGAAACTTGGCCTGTATTCTTGTTTGGAATTTGGCATTTAAACCTTACCGAGAGAAATTCTGACATCACTCCTACCCTGAAAACAAAAAAAAAACTAAATAATCTTCAAAAATCACAACTTTTCTTGAAGCCATCAGAATGTGGAGGTCACAGAACATCCAGTTCACTTGAAATTGAAGAAAATGCAAGTGCTTCCAAGGAGAGACAAGATATGAGTACTGGTTCACCTGTAACAGAGCACAGGAGGAAAAGAGTACCACCATACAAGCAGGTAAGAAGAATTCAGCTAAAATTTTTAATAAAATGATAATGGCAGAGTGTGGGTTAGCAAAAGAGAATAGAAATCATGAATGCTGCAAATATAACTGAGGTTTGCACCAAATTGTAGGTTCTTCACCATAGGCTTCTATAGGTTTTGTAAAGAAAGATTGAGGGCAGGAGAAAAGATTGGAGAAAGCCCCCGCAGTGGTGCAAGACTTGAGAAGGGAAGTGTGTATCACTGCAGGAAAGGCGCAAAACCCTTCCTAGACACTTATCACCTAAGGAACAAAAGCATTGAGCCACTGGGTGCAGGGTAGCCAACCATGTCACCCCCAGGGCCCTGTTAAAAGCCCATTGTAGCTGTGGCGAGAACAAAAGAAAGAAACCCTCAATCTTTGTAGGAGAGGCAGGAAACTATCCTGAACTCCATTACAGGTCTCCTACCATTGAAGGAGACCATGATTCCTGAGAAATTCCCATCCCCAAGACTCAGGAACAGGGCCTCTTTAAGAATGAAGCTGGACCAGAAAAACTGAGATGCATTACCTTCCTCCACTCCTACCAGGCTAGCAAGCACCAAGTAACTAGCAACAGAATATACCCCTGGCAAGAAGAAAGAGAAAGAAGAGACTTTTTTGGGGGGCACAGGCACACAGAGAAGGCTTAAAGCTGAGGGTGCAGCAGGAATATTGAGGAAAAACCTTCCAACAAACTAACCCCTACCCTAAACACATGTTAACACTAGAAGAATTTGAAGACTTTGATACACTAAAGGAAAAATCGCAACAAAAAATGCAAAAGCAGCTCAGTTCCTAACTAAATTGATGCAACCTCCCACACTTACAACCTAGAAGAAGAAGATGCATGCCTCTTTCCAGGAACAAATACTATTTCTTTCAGAATCTACTGTCCTACATAGATAAAACCAGGAAAAACAACCCACTGTCAAAAGACAAAGAAATCAACAGAACCAGACTCAAATACAACCAGATGTTAGAACTAACAGAATTAAAAATAACTATGGTTAGTATGTTAAAGGCTCCTATTGAAAAGATGAACAACAAGCATGAACAGATGGGAATTTCAGTAAAGAGATGGGAACTATCAGAAGGAGACAAATATAAATGCTAGGAAACAAAGAACATGACAACAGAGACGATCAAAGCCTTTGATGGTCTTACCAGAAGATTCAAAACAGGTGAATAAAGAATAAGTTAACTTGGAAATAGTTCAATAGAAACTATCCAAACTAAAACATGAAGAGAAAAAAAAGAGTGAAAACAAACACATTTAAAAATAAAAAAAAAAAGAGGGTATCAAAAAAATATGGAACAATATCAAAAGGTCTAACATAATATTCATATTTTTAATCACAGAGGGAGAAGAGAGAGAAATGGGCATGGTCATGGAAGCCCCATAGACACATCCAAACTCCCTGAGGGACCGAATTGCTGGGCAGAGGGCTCTGGGGACCATGGTCTCGGGGAACATTTAGCTCAATTGGCATGACACTACTCATAAAGATAATGCTCTACATTCTACCTTGGTGAGTAGTGTCTGGGGTCTTAAAAGCCTATGAGCGGTCATCTAAGATACTCCACTGATCTCATCCCTTCGGGAGCAAGGGAGAATGAAGAGAACAGGATACAATGAAAAGATTAGTCCAAAGGACTAATTGTCCACAGCTACCAAGGCCTCCACTGGACTGAGTCCAGTACAGCTAGATGGTGCCCGGCTACCACCACTGACTGCTCTGACCAGGATCACAACAGAGGGTTCTGGACAGAGCTGGAGAAGGAGGTAGAGCATAATTTTAACTCCCAAAAAAAAAAAAAAAGACCAGATTTACTGGCCTAAAGAATACTGGAGAAACCTCAAGAGTGTGGCCCCCAGACACCCTTTCAGCTCAGAGGTGAAGCTACCTTCGAGGTTCGATGTTAAGCCTGGGAGTGGACAGCCCAGTAAAACTAAATGGGACTAACAAGGTACAGGAGTCCGGTGACAAAGGCCAGAAGGCAGAGGGGGAGTAGGAAACTGATGATAAGGAAGACAAATTGAGTAAGGACACTGTCGATGTGTTGTGAGATTGTTGACCACAGTTATAGGGCAACATTTGTAGTAACTATTAAATGGGAGGCTGTTTTGTCCTGTAAGCCTTCATCTTGGGCGAGAATGGCAGCACAATTGGAAGAGCATAGTCAATGTCACTTAAATGTGTAAGTAAAAAGTTTTGAAATGGTGTTAAAAAAAAAAAAACCAAATGAGACTAATGAGGTACAGTAGTCCAGTGACAAGGGCCAGAAGACAGAAGGGGACAAGGAAGTCCCCTGGTGATAGGGAACACAAGGTGGAGTAAGGATATTCTTGATGTGTTGTGAGATTGTTAACCATTGTCATAGGGCATCATGTGTAGTAACTGTTAAATGAGAAACTATTTTGTTCTGTAAGCCTTCATCTTAAGTGAGAATAGCAGCGCAGTTGGAAGAGCATAGTCAATGTCACTGAACTGTGTATGTAGAAATTTTTGAAACGGTGTATCTTTGGCTATCTGTATTTTCATCAAAAAAAAAAAAAAAGGTTGAGAATTTAGAGGCTTAATATGTTGTGGGGTTGTTAACCAATGTCATAAAACAACATGTGTACTACTGTTTCATGAGAAACTATTTGTTCTGTAAGCCTTCACCTGAAGTACAATAAAATATTTAAAAAAAAAAAATAGGCAGGCACTGTTAAAAAAAAATATGGAACAATATCAAAAGGTCTAATATAATATGCATATTTTTAATCACAGAGGGAGTAGAGAGAGAAATGGACAGGAAAAAAATTTTTGAAAAGATAATGGGTTTCTTAGTCATCTAGTGCTGCTATAACAGAAATACCCAAGTGGATGGCTTTAACCAAGAGAAGTTTATTCTCTTAGAGTCTAAGAGGCTAAAAGTCTGAATTCAGGGTGCCAGCTCCAGGGGAAGGCTTTCTCTCTCTGTCTGCTCTGGGGGAAGTTCCTTGTCATCAATCTTCCCTTGGACTAGGAGCTTGTCAGGGAAGGGACCCCAGGTCCAAAGGACATCCTCCCCGCCTGGTTCTTCATTCTTGGTGGTAGGAAGTCCCCCTGACTCTTTACTTGCTTTTCTCTTTTATATCTCAAAAGAGATTAACTCAAGATACAATCTAATCTTATAGATTGAGTCCTGCCTCATTAACATAACTGCCTCTAATCCTTCCTTATTAACATCATAGAAGTAGGATTTACAACACATAGGAAAATCACATCAGATGACAAAATGGTGGACAATCACACAATACTGGAATCATGGCCTAGCCAAGTTGACACACATTTTTGGCGGACACAATTCAATCCATAACAATGGGTAATAACTTTCCAGAAATAATGGAAGACATTAATCACAAATCCAAGAAACACAAAGAAACTCACACAGGGTATATGCTTCCTCTACCCCTTCCCCTCAAGATACATTATATTCAAACCACTGAAAACCAAAGATAAAAGATAAAATTATGAGAGCAGTCGTAAAAAAAGGACCCATTTCATAATTACATAAAGATAAACATTAGAGTAAATTTCTTGTTGGGAAATATGCAAGCCAGAGGACAGTGGAGTGACATTTTTTTAACGCTGAAAGAAAAAGCTTTTGACACAGAATTCTTTACCTAATGTTTACCTAATCTTTCACAAATAAACAAGAAATAATTTTTTTCAGTCAGACAAAAATAGAGAGAATAAATTACCAGACGTGTCCTACAAAAAAATGTTAAAGGAAGTTCTTCAAGAAGAAAAGCTTAATACCCGAGGTGAGGGAGAGGGGGAGGGCAGGGGTGGAAATACTTGTATCTAAACAAAGAAAAGAAGATCTTCAGACAGAGTTAAAATAAAAGTAAATATAAAGGACACTTTTTTCTTATTTTTAATGTTTCTAAAAGAAAATTTACTATCTAAATCAAAACAGTAGCAGGATGATAGATTTTAATCCAAACCTATAAAAATTACATTAAACATAAAGGGACTAAATTCACCAATTAAAATACAGAGATGGCCTAATTGGATTTTTAAAAAATAAGCCTCAGCTACGTGCTTTCTATTGGCAATATACTTTAAATATACAGACATAGATGAGCGAAAAATAAAAGTAAGAAAAAAAATACCATAAAAAGTCTAAAAAAAAAAAAAAGCTGAAGTGGCTATATTAATATTAGACAAAGTAGACTTCAGAACAAGGAATTTTACCAAGAATAAAGAGAAGCATTATATGAAGATGTATATTCACCAAGAATACATAAGAATTATGCACCTAGCAGCAGAGCTTCGTAATACATGAAGCAAAACTGATGAGACTGTGAGAAAAAAAATAGACAAATCTATAATTATAGTTGGAGACTTCAACACTTCTCTATCAGTAATAGCTAGAACAGGAAGTCAGTAAGGATTAGAAATACAGAAGACTTGAACAGCACTAAAAGCCAACTGATAGAAGAAATCAAAGACGATCTAACTAAATAGAGAGATATATAATGTCATCCATGGATTGAAAGACTCAGTATCGCTAAGATGTCAGTTCTCCCCAAATTGATACATAGACTCAATGCAGTCTCAACCAAAATCTCAGCAGGATTTTTTCCAGATATTGATAAGCTAATTTTAAATTTTATGGAATGACAGAGGAACTAAAATAGCCAAAATAATTTTGCAAAAATGAATAAAGTTAGAGGATTCATACTACTTGATTTCTAGAATTACTATAAGGTTAAAAAAATCAAGATAGTGTGTTATTAGCAAAAGGATAGACTGATAAACAGAAAAAGTCCTGAAATAATGTTTGTATGTGTATATATACAATAACACACACATACACATGCATACACACACATATATATAAAGAGAGAGAGAGAATTTTCAGCAAAGTTGCTAAGACAAGCCAATGGAGAAAAGACAATCTTTTCAACAAATGATGCTAAAACAACTGGATATCCATATGCAAGAAAATGAATTTCAATCCATACCTCACATCTTACACAAAAAATTAACTCAAAAATGGATTCGAGATTTAAATATAAAACCTATAATGGTTAAACTTCTAGAAAAAAATGTAGGAAAAAATCTTTGTGATATCTTTAAGGTAAGTATGATGCCAAAAGCACAATCCATAAAACTAAACATCAATCAATTGAACTTTTTCAAAATTAAAACTTCTACTTTTTGAATGACACTGTTAAGAAAATGAAAAGACAAGCCACAAAGTGAGACAGAATATTTGCAAAACATGTATCTGATATAGATCTTGTATCTGCATATATAAAAAACTCTCAAAACTCAATAATGAGAAAATAACATAATAAGAAAAATGGGCAAAATCTTTGAGAAGATGATCACCAAAGAAGATATATGTGTTGCAAATAAGCACATGAAAGATGTTAAACATCATTAGTCATCAGGGAAATGAAAATTAAATCACAATAAGATACCACTAAGCACCTGCTCCCCCCACACTATTGCCATCAAGTCAACTCCAACTCATAGTGACCCTATAGGACAGGGTAGAACTGCCCCTTTGGTTAGCAGTCCATCGATTTAAACACTGCACCACAATGGATCCTATTAGAATGGCTTAAAAAAAAAAAAACTAACAATATAAAGAGCTAAGAAAGGATGCAGAGCATCTAGAACTCTCTCAGTTGCTCTGCAGAGCAACTAGAAATGAAAAATGGTTCAACCTCTTTGGAAAATGGTTTGAGAGATTTTCGATTTATTTTGTAACTAAGACAAATTTAGTAAGAAACAGTGGTTCTCACTCTAGCACACATTAAAATCCCCTGAGGAGCTTTTTTTTTTTTAAATTTTATTGTGTTTTATGTGAAAGTTTTTGTTTTTGGAGCCCTGGTGACACAGTAGTTAAGAGCTCAGCTGCTAACCAAAAGGTCAGCAGTTCAAATCCACCAGCGGCTCCTTGGAAACACTATGGGGCAGTTCTACTGTGTCCTATGGGGTCACTATGAGTCTGAATCTACATGACAGCAATGGATTAGGTGAAAGGTTACAGAGCAAATTAGCTTTTCATTCAAAAATTTTATTCACATTTGTTTTGTGGCATTAGTTGCTATCCCTGCAATTTGTCAGCACTCTCCCCCTTTCCCTTTCTACCCTATGTTTTCAGTGTCCATTCCTCCAGTTTTCCTGTTCCTTCCTGCCTTCTTGTCTCTGCTTTTGGGGAGGTGTTGCCCATTTGGTCTCCTATACTTGACTGAAAAAACAGCTGGATAATAAAAGAAATCAAAGACGGAATGGATGTTGGGTAAACACCATACTGTGGATGAAGTCCTTTCAGGCGTTTGCTTCCAGAATAAGAAGGTTTCATCCATGTTAAAAATTTGCTGGGGCAAATAACCTCCATTTACAATTAATTATATAATGTTCCAACAAAGTCTTCTGCTGCCTTCACATCAGCACTTGCAGACTTACCACTGACTTTTACATTCTGCAGCGAACACCCTTGTTTGAAGCATTTGAACCACCCAGAGCTAGCACAGAACTCGGTATTATAGTCTGATCCTGCTTTTTCTTTAAGCATCTTGAACAAGCTTTGTGCTTCAGCAGTGCTTGTCAATGTGCTGAGAGATTTTTGTTTTTGGTCCTCAGTCCACATCATTAGCAATTTCTCCATATCTGATATAGGTCCCTCTTGCATTTTTGTTAGCCTTGTAACTTTCAGTGGAGCTGATCCTTTACCAGCTGGGAGAATTTTTTCCTTGTTTTTGAGGATTACTGTGATTGCTGAGTGCGACATACCAAAATCCACTACATTCGTTCTCTGATTGGGATTTCTGAACTCTATTATTACCTTATGGGATCACGGACGCATACAAAGTCAGATGTTGCCGAGTGGAAGTTATGCAGCGCACGACTGTACTTACCTTACAACCTAGCAATCCCACTCCAAGAGAAATGAAAGCTTATTTTCATTTACTTTCACACAAAAACATGTACACAATGTTTATAGGTGCTTTATCTATAATTGTCAAAAATTAGAAACAACACATCTTAGTTTCCTAGTGCCACCGAAGCAAAAATACCACAAGTGGTAGCTTTAAAGAACAGGAATTTATTGTCTCACAATTTTGGAGGTTAGGGGCCCAAAGTCAGGTCATCAGCAGAGCTATGCTCTCTTTCTCTCTCAGCTCTAGGAGAAGATTATTCCTTGTCTCATTCACCTTCTGGCAGTCCTGGGTGTTTCTTAATGTTCCTTGGCCTGTAGATGGATCCTCACATGGCATCCTCCCCCTATGTGTGTGACTCTCCTGTCTGTTTTCCCTTTTTTATGACACCATTCAGAAGATATTAGGTTTAGGAGACAACCTACTCTGGCATGACCCCATTAACATAACAAAAGAAAAACTCTTTTTCCAGACATGGTCTCATTCACAAGTACAGGGGTTAGGACTTCAATATATCTTTTTGGGGGACACAATTCAATCCATAACACAACCCAAATGTTCTTCAACTAGTGAATGGGTAAGAAACTGTAGTACATCCATATATTGGAATTCTACTACACAATAAAAAGATAAGAATTGCTAGTGATCCATCCTACAAAATGAATGAATCTCAAAGAAGCCAGAATCAGAATTCTATACACTATATAATTACTTCTATATAACATTTATGAAAAGGCAAAGCTTTTAGAGACAGTAAACAGAAAACACAACAGTGGTTGCCAGGGGCTACAGGGTTGACTACACAGAGTCACAAAGGAATTTTGGGAGGTAATTGAACTAAGATGATTGTGAGGGTAGTTACGCAAGTGTGTGCTGTCAAAGTGCATAGAACTGTACACTAAAGAGTGTATATTTTACTGTATGTAAAGTATACTTTCACGAACCTGACTCAAAAAGAAAAAGAAAAAAGGAAGAAAGCTAATTGGAAGCCCTGTGTACATGGGTAATTGTGAACTTCTTTGTAAAGTGATAAAGCTTCAAAGCCAGCTTTTACACTGAGGGAAGCCTCTTCCCAAAATGATAGAATATGTAGACCTTCTCAATGGCATTTCTCTAGAGAGGAGTCCTATACCTTTCTTCCTGGGTGGTTTAAGATTGATTCCCAGCACTCCGGGACCTGAATGGGGAAGGGGACTAAGTATTTCTCAAATCAATACGCAGACTTTTGCTTAATCCCTCTCTTTTCAGTACTGTGCCTCAATTCTGTCCTCAGTTGTACTTGGTGCCCCCAAACCCAGAGATGCACTGGTTCAACCACCAAAAAAATTAAATTTCCATTTTCTTTTATGGTGCTGAATAGGAAGTCATCTGGCTGTACAGAGTAAGGAGAGGAAGTTGTTGTTTCTCATATAAATTTGCAATTAATCTTTCGTTTCCTACTTTATCTCAAATCCCAATATTAGAGGCATCTGCTGCCTCCAGTTAATAAATCTTTCCAGGTTTCTCATGAATCAGCTTTCTTCATGTTGGCTTCCCTTTTGCAGGCTGAGGGTTCAGATTCTCAGGTCTTCTAAGCGAGTTTCCACTCATCCATCAGCTTTCTAGTTTCAAAATTGCTGGTAAACATTGCCTACTCTTGTACTCTCCTCTCCCATTTTCTTTGTAGTAAGTTTAAGTCTTATGCTTTTATTGTCATTTTAATTGGACTTTTAGGAGGAGGCAGAGATAAATGTGTGTTTTCTGTTTGCCATGTTTAATCAAAAGTTTAAAGGTTGTGTCAAATCAGTGGGGAAAGCCTGGATTATTCAATAAATAGTGTTGTGACAACCTGATAACAAACTTAGATTTCTATATACCATTTTCCAAAATACATATCTAAATTAAAAAAATAAAAGAAAATACATATGTATATTTATATAACCTTGTGAAAGGGAAAGCTTTCCTAAGCATGATACATAATACCATATAAAACTATTAAGGAAAAAATTAACAACTCTGACCACTTGAAAGTGTAAAATTTCTGAATGACAAAACAAAGTAAAATAAAAGTGCATATAAAAATCTAGAAATATATGTCTAACATACATGATAGATACAGAATTAATGGCCTTAAAATACAAAAAAATTTTATGGTTAAGAGAGAAAAACATAAAAAACTAATTTAAAAATAGGCAAAAGATACAAATGAGTAGTTTAAAAAAAAAGGAAATATAAGTGGTAAATAAGAGTATTACATATCTTCAGCCTTCTTAGTAACCAATAAATTCAAATTAAAACTAAATACTTTTTTCTATTAATTGACAATTTTTTTATTTAAGGACAATACCCAATAACTGATGATGGTGCAGAGGCTGGCTATTCTCATGCAAATATAAATTTGGTTCAACTTCCTGTAGGACAATTTAGCAATCTGTGTATTAATGACAATTTAGCAGGACTGTATATTAAGCCTTAACTGCATAATATACCCTGTAATCTCGTAATTCGATTTCCAGGAATTTTTCCTAAGGAAATTATTATAAATGTATGCAAAGATTTTTGTTATAAGAATATTAATCACAAAATTGTTTTTAATAGTAAAAATAGAAATATATGTGAACAACTGTAAGTTGGTAAAACCACAGTCCTGCAACCAATGTCACAAAACTATATGTGTATTAATTGTTTAATGAGAAATTAATTTGCTCTGTAAACCTTCACCTAAAGCACAATAAAAAATTTAGTTTTTTAAGAGTAATGTTAAATAATTCTTTTGCCATGGAAAAATATTGGCTACATATTGTAAGTAAAACCAACAGAATTATAAAATTTTATTTAGAGTATGAAACCAATGTGTGAGGAAAAAAGTATGTATACATAGTCACATAGTAAACCTGGTCTGGAAAGAAAGACATGCAGGAATTCACAGGGATTATCTCTGAGTGTTGAGATTATTGGTGTTTTGTTTTTCCTTGTTTAGCTTATCACTGTTTTTGGATTTGCCATCATGAATATGTATTGCTTTTTAATTAGGAGAAAAACAAAGAATTTTTTATTTTAAAAAATAAGTTCTTGAGAACCCAGATGTAAATCCATCCACCTACAGTCACCTGATCTTTGAGAAGGGCCCGAAGTCCATCAAATGGGGAAAAGACAGTCTTTTTAACAAATGGTGCTGGCAAAACTGGATATCCATTTGCAAAAAAATGAAACAGGACCCATACCTCACACCGTATACAAAAACTACTTCAAAATGGATCAAAGACCTGAATATAAAGCCTAAAACTATAAAGCTCATAGAAGAAAAAATAGGACCAACACTTCAGGCCTTAATACATGGCATTAACAGGATACAAACCATACCCATCAACGCACAAAACCCAACAGATAAGTTAGATAACTGGGATCTTCTAAAAATCAAACACCTATGCTCTTCAAAAGACTTCACCAAAAGAGTAAAAAGAGAACCTACAGACTGGGAAAAAATTTCTGGACAGTACAAGTCAGACAAAGGTCTAATCTCTATAATCTACAAGAAAATCCAACACCTCTACAACAAAAAGACAAATAATCCTATTAAAATATGGGCAAAGGAAATGAACAGACACTTCACCAAAGAAGACATTCAAATGGCCAACAGACACATGAGGAAATGCTCGCAATCACTAGCCATTAGAGAAATGCAAATTAAAACCACAATGAGATACCATCTCACCCCGGCATTACTAGCACGAATCAAAAACACTGGAAATAACAAATGTTGGAGGGGCTGCAGGGAGATGGGAACTCTTATGCACTGCTGGTGGGAATGCAAAATGATACAACCATTTTGGAAAATGATATGGCACTTCCTCAGAAAGCTAGAAATAGACATACCATTCAATCCAGCAATCCCACTCCTAGGAATATATCCTAGAGAAATAAGAGTTGTCACTCGAATAGACATATGCACACCTATATTCATGGCAGCATTGTTCACAATAGCAAAACGATGGAAACAACCTAGATGCCCATCAACAGATGAATGGATGTACATACACACAGTGGAGTACTATGCAATGAGAAAGAACAACAATGAATCTGTGAACCATCTCATAACATGGATGAAACTGGAGGATATTATGCTGAGTGAAATAAGTCAATCACAAAAGGACAAATATTGTATGAGACCTCTATTGTAAAAACCCATAAAAAAGTTCACACACAAAATGTAACAATCTTTGTTGGTTACCAGGGATGGAAGGGGTGGGGGGGGATACTAAATAGGCAATAGATAAGTGGTATCTTGGGTGAAGGGTGAGACAGTACACAATACAGGGGAAACTAGCACAACTTGTACAAGGAAAGGTCATGGAAGCCCCATAGACACATCCAAACTCCCTGAGGGACCGAATTGCTGGGCGAAGGGCTCTGAGGACCATGGTCTCGGGGAACATCTAGCTCAATTGGCATGACACAGCTTATAAAGACAATGCTGTACATTCTACCTTGGTGAGTAGTGTCTGGGGTCTTAAAAGCCTGTGAGCGGCCATCTAAGATACTCCACTGGTCTCATCCCTTCGGGAGCAAGGGAGAATGAAGAGAACAGGATACAAGGAAAAGATTAATCCAAAGGACTAATGATCCACAGCTACCAAGGCCTCCACCAGACTGAGTCCAGTACAGCTAGATGGTGCCCAGCTACCACCACTGACTGCTCTGACCAGGATCACAACCGAGGGTTCTGGACAGAGCTGGAGAAGGATGTAGAGCATAATTCTAACTCACAAAAAAAAGACCAGATTTACTGGCCTAAAGGAGACTGGAGAAACCTCGAGAGTATGGCCCCCAAACACCCTTTTAGCTCAGTGGTGAAGTTACCTCCGAGGTTCACTGTTCAGCCTGGGAGTGGACAGTCCCGTAAAACCAAATGAGAATAACGAGGTACAGGAGTCCAGTGACAAGGGCTAGAAGGCAGAAGGGGACAAGGAAGCTGGTGATAGGGAACCCAAGGTTGAGTAAGGATATTGTTGATGTGTTGTGAGATTGTTAACCATTGTCATAGGGCAACATTTGTAGTAACTGTTAAATGAGAAACTATTTTGTTCTGTAAGCCTTCATCTTAAGCGAGAATAACAGCACAATTGGAAGAGCATAGTCAATGTCACTGAACTGTGTATGTAGAAATTTTTGTAACAGTGTATCTTTAGCTATGTGTATTTTCACCAAAAAAAGAAAAAAAAGGTTGAGAATTTAGAGGGTTAATATGTTGTGGGGTTGTTAACCAATGTCATAAAACAACATGTGTACTACTGTTTCATGAGAAACTATTTGTTCTGTAAGCCTTCACCTGAATTACAATAAAATATATATATATAAAAAAAATAAGTTCTACTCAGAATAGTGACAAAAATATGAAGTACTTAGAACAAACAAGAAATGTAAAGAATCTATGTAAATAAACTTTAAGAGGGAACATAAAAGAAGACTTGAATAAGTGGGGAAACATATCATGTAACTGGAAAGGAAGTTACAAATTTCTAAAGATGGTTCATTACAACACAGTCTTTCAGCCATTTACATTGGAACAGTTTTATTTGTTTTTTAATGAAAATATCTAGGATTAGTGAGGGTATAGGGGAAATAGAACTTTCATACTTTATTAGTGAAATTGTATATTTATGCTGCCTTTCTGGAGGACTATTTTATAATAATAAAAGCCTTAACTTTTGAATCAACAATTCCCTTACTAGGAATTTACCTTAAGGAAATAGTTGTAGATATGCACAAAGATTCAGTTATTAAATCAATAATTTTATAATAACAAATGAAGGAAATAATCTATGCCAGAATCATTAAATCCATTGATTACACAAATTATATTATGCCCATACAGTGTAATACAATCAGAAGTTTGAAGGAATTTTGTAGAAGATAAGTAATTAGTCAGGGTCCAGTCAGAAAAATAGAAGCCAAGTAAGGTATTTCAAATAGACAGAATTTATTCTAGGGAATTGGTTACATATACATTGGAAAGTTGAAAGAGTAAAAAAGGCAATAGTGAAGTTACCCAAACCTGACCTTTCCTTAGCAGACCTCAGACCTTTCTTAGTAACTGAAGAAAGCAGCCACCATCTCCAGGACTGAGGGAACAAAAGGGAAAAGTTGTGTTAACAGGTTAAAAGTGATGATGGAGTGACAATACTAACAGTGGAGAAATTTATTATTCAGCTCAGTAACCACTTGTGGGCAGGATCTTTGGCATAAGGTGTGACAGACCAAACTGAATATTCAGGACCCAGACTGGTACCATCTGGAGCTAGTAAACAGAAAGGCAAAGATAACAACAACAACAACAAAAAAAAAAAAAACTCCATTGCCATCAAGTCGATTCCAGCTCACAGCGACCCTATAAGACAGAGTAGAACTGCCCTATAGAGTTTCCAAGGAGCGCCTGGTGGATTCAAACTGCCCACCTTTGGGTTAGCAGTTGTAGAACTTAACCACTACACCACCAGGGTTTCCATGCTTTCTAAAGGTCCTAGGATTTAGGGTGGGCGTGTTCATGCTAGAACTGACTAGGGTATGTTATTCTGCTCTAACAGGGACACTTACTAGTTCACTACTGAAGATAATTGTGCTGTTTATTATTTATGTGGGATCTTATGCTTTGATTTTTGTAGTTTTATGTATGGATACTTTTGTTGTTGCCCTGTTTATAAACCCTACTCCATCCTCACTCTTATAGAAATGACTTAGTGGATTGCAATGAAAATTTATGTCAAGGACTAGAGTATAATAGTTCATCCCTTACCTCTATGAACAAATCTGGGCTGGTCGAGGAACTGATAGAAGGCCAAGTCAGTAATATCAGCCTCACTGATTGATGTGTTTGTGGAACAAAGTGAATTTTTATTAGCATATCTTGAAACTTTGCAGGTAGAATATTAGGATTTTAAGGAATAAATGGAAAATTCTTAGGTCTCAATATTTTGCCTCAAGAACTGTGTATGTTTCCACTTGTAAGGAAATAGCAGAGTTTACAGGAGATATTTCTGACATAGTATAAATACTCACTGCTTTGGAGAAATGTGTCATTTCAATTCATGCTGTGCTAAGGTCTCTTGATTGACAACTCATGTTGCTGTATATTCTTAGTGTGGAACAATGGGATTCAGGAGTAGCTGTCAATGCTGATGGACATACTTGGCTGTCTTACAAGCATTGCTTGCCAACTTACTAAGTTGGTTGCTCTCCACTGGTGGGAATGAATCCATATTTAATTCTAGTTCACTAACCTAACACTTTTTGTAACAGGAGTGAGGGTCAGGTGTTAGAACTTCATGGGGATGTACATGGTGAAAGGACAAACAGACTCAAAGAAACAGCTCCATTCAGAACTCTGAAGCATGTAGCCCATATTTGCTGACACTCTGCAATTCATGAGAAAATCATTTGCACCACTGTACCCTCACCGATGGCAGCTACTCACAGAAATGCGACAATGTTAAGGAGTTAATGCATTAAGGCCAGGGCAACTTCTCCTCATTGACTTAGATAAGACACTGTAGAAGAAAGAATTTCTAATAGAAGAAAATTAACAGTTTTGAGTTTAAAATAAAACTAAATTGGTGAATGTAATTCTTCAACAGGAAAGTTTTTCTTAGGTAAGATAGCTAAACTGACAGAAATCTAGGTCCAGTATCTTGATGAGTTGGTTCAGCTGGTTAACATGCAGTCAAATGAAGTCCCCATGGTTGTCTTAGTTACCAATGCTGTCTTAACATAAATACCACAAGTGGGTGTCTTTAAAGAACAGAAATCTACTTTCTCACAGTTCAGGAAGCTAGAAGTTTGAATTTAGGGCATGGCTCTAGGGGGATGTCCTTGTCTATTTCTGCTTCTAGTTGTTGTTGTTAGTTGCTGTCGAGTTGATTCCAACTCATGGCAACCCCATGTATGCAGAGTAGAACTACTCCATAGGGCTTTCAAGGCTGTGGTATTTAGGAAGCAGATAGCCAGGCCTCTCTTCCCAGGTGCTTCTGGATAGGCTTGAGCCACCAACTTTTCAGCTACTAGTTGAGCACTTAACTGTTTGCGCTACCCAGAAACTGCTATAGTTTGTAGTAGCTTCCAGGAATCATTGGCATTCATGGGCCCATAGATACATGTCTCTCCATGGTCTGTCTTCCTCTTCACCCTGTGTGTGTCTCTGTTTCTGTTGTTATTAGGTACTGTTGAGTTGGTTCTGACTCATAGTGACCTTAAGTACAGCAGAATGAAACACTGTCCAGTCCTGCAACATTCTCACAGTCATTGTTGTGTCTGACCCAATTGTTGAAGTCACTGGGTCAATCCTTCTCATTGAGGACCTTGCTCTTTTTCACTGACCCTCTACTTTGCCAAGAATGATGTCTTTCTCCAGGGACTGGTCCCTCCTGATAACATGTCCAAAGTACATGAAGTGAAGTCTCACCATCCTCCTTTTTAAGGAGCTTTCTGGCTGTACTTCTTCCCAGACAAATTTGTTCATTTTTCTGGCAGTCCATGGTATATTTGATATTCTTTGCCAACACCATAATTCAAATGCATCAATTCTTCTTCAGTCTTCCTTATTCATTGTCCAGCTTTCACATGCATATGAGGTGATTGAAAATACAATGGTTTGGGTCCGTCACACTTTAGTCCTCAAAGTAACATCTTTGCTTTTTAATACTGTAAAGAGGTCTTTTGCAGCAAGTTTGCCCTATGCAATATGTCATTTGATTTCTTGACTGCAGTTTTCATAAGTGTTGATTGTGGATCCAAGTAAAATGAAATCCTTGACAACTTCAATCTTTTCTCTGTTTATCATGATGTTGCTCATTGGTCCAACTGCGAGGATTTTTGTTTTCTATATGTTGAAGTGTAATCCATACTGAAGGCTGTAGTCTTTGATCTTCATCAGTAAGTGCTTCAAGTCCTCCTCACTTTCAGCAAGCAAGGTTGTGTCATCTGCATATCACAGGTTGTTAATGAGTCTTCCTCTAATCTTGATGCTGCATTCTTCTTCATATAGCCCAGCTTCTCGGCTTATTTGTTCAGCATACAGATTGAATAAGTGTGGTGAAAAGATACAACCCTGACACACACCTTTCCTGATTTTAAACCATGCAGTATCCCCTTGTTCTGTTTGAACAACTGCCTCTGGGTCTATGTACAGGTTCCATGTGAGGACAATTAAGTGTTCTGAAATTCCCATTCTTCTCAACATTTTCCTTAATCTGTTAGGACACACACAGTCCAATGCCTTTGCATAGTAAATAAAACACAGGTAAACATCCTTCTGCTATTCTCTGCTTTCAGCCAAGATCTATCTGACCTCGGCAATGATATCCCTCGTTCCATCTCCTCTTCTGAATTTGGCTGATCTTTTTATAAGGCAGAAGTGATTAAGCTGAGGATCCACTCTACACTGGGATGGACCTCATTAACACAATAAAAGAAAAACCCTTTTTCAAAACAGGATCACATCCACAGGAAACAAGGTTCAAGAATTGAACACATATTTCTAAAATATCAGAATTGACTTAAGAAAAAAAAAGAACTTCAAAATTGTACATTTGTTGAAAAAATTTAGACCATGGTTAAAAACTTCACCACAATAAAAGCAGTAGGCCCAGATGATAGTATAGGTAAGCGCTACAAAACTTTTAAGGAACATGTTATACCAATTTTATGCAAATTCATTCTTACAATAAAATGAAGGGGAACATTTCTCAAATTGTTCTATGAGGAGAGCATAACTCTCATTCCAGAATCAGATAAACACATTCTGAGGAAGGGATATTACTGTCTTATTTCATTCATGAATATAGATGCAAAAATCCTAAGCAAAATATATCGTTGTTGCTGCTGTTGTTGTTGTGTGCCATCAAGTCAATTCCAACTCATAGCAACCCTATATAACAAAGTAGAACTGCCCATAGGGTTTCCTTCACTGTAATTGTTATGAGCGCAGATCACCAGGTTTTTTCTCCCGTGGAGTCACTGGTGGGTTCTAATTACCAACCTTTCACTTAGCAGCGAAGCCACTGTGCCACCAGAGCTCCTTAAACAAGATATTAGCAAACTGAATTCAACAGTATATATAAAAGATGATACCGCATAACCAAGTAGGGTTTATTGTACAAAAGCAGGATGGTTTTCATAACAGAAAATCCTTAAACGTAATTTACCACATTAGGAGATTAAAAGAGAAAAACTATATCATCATATGATAGATGCAACAAAAATATTTCATGAAATTCAAGACCAATACATAATACTCTTAGTAGATTAGAAATAGAAGGGAATATTTTCAAACTGACAAAGAGATCTGTTTTTAAAATACCCTAGAGTAAATATCATCTTAAATTTGGGAACATTCAAATTATTTTTCTTAAAATCAGGAGCAATTTTATCTCACTTTTATACAGTATTAATTAGGAGATCTTACCCAGTGTAATAAAACAAGAAAAAGAAATTAGAGTCATAAGAATTTGAAAGAAGGAAATAAAAATCATCATTATTTACAAATTATGTGATCATTTTTGAAGAAAACCCCAAATAATTTACAGAAAACTTACTTAAAATAATAGCTTAAAAATTGGATGGTAAATATATATTTGTGTTATATATTTGTATATATATATTGACAAACTCATGACAACCTTATATAAAATAGAACAAAATGTTGTCTGGTCCTACACCATCCTCACGATCATTGGTATGTTTGAGCCCATTGTTGTGATCACCATGTCAATCCAGCTCATTGAGGATTTCCCTCGGTTTTGCCAGCCCTTCACTTTATCAACCATGATATCCTTTTCTAGGGATTGGTCTTTCCTGATGACACGTCCAAAGTAAGTGAGCTGAAGTCTCTCCATCCTCGCTTCTAAGAAGCATTCTGGTTGTTATTTCTTCTAAGCCTGATTCGTTTGCTTTTCTGGTAGTCCATGGTATATTCAATATTCTTCACAAACACCACAATTTGAATACATCAATTCTTCTGTCTTTCTGTTTTCATTGACTAGCTTTTACATGCATATGAGGTTATTGAAAAGACCATGGCTTTGGTCAGGGACACCTTAGTCATATGTATATATATATTATTCAAGTTAGTTGTATTTCTAGTCGACAATAGCAAACAATCAGAAAATATAATTAAAGAGAAGGTAGCAGTCACAATAGCCTCAGAAAATATGAAGAATGTAGAAATAGCACTAACGAAATAAATGGAAGATGAAAGAAATTACAGAAAACATAAACAGAAAAATAGATCAGAAAGATAGGAAGGCTTATTAGAAAAATGATTGTCTCCAAATTCCACTATAGATTCAACACGATTCCAATTAATTGCTAACAGGTTTTTAATAGAACTTCAGGATGATTATATAATGTATATAAAAACAGAGAACCAAGAATAGTCAGGACATTTCTGAAATAGAAGACCAGGGAATAGGCATGTGTTAGATACCAGGACTTACGAAACTATAGTAATCAAAACAGTGTGGTCTTGGTGCAAGATCAGACAAATTGATTAATGGAGTAGAGTAGAAAGACCATAAAGAGATCCATGATTGTAGGAAACTTTGGATTAGGACAAAAGAGAAATGTCAGATCAGTGAAAGAAACTAAGGATTGTTCAATAAATGAAGCTAGAAAAAAAGGTGGCTCAGTGGTTAAAAGCTTGGCTGCTTACTAAAAGGTCAGCAGTTCAAATCCACCAGGCACTCCTTGGAAACCCTATGCGGAAGTTCTACTCTGTATTATAGGGTTGCTATGAGTCGGAGTTAACTCAATGGCATTTTTTTTTTTACGGGTGTGTGGAAAAAGATACAAATGGGACCCTATCTCTCTTCATAGGCAAATATCAACTCCAGATGAATCAAGGAATCAAATGTTAAAAACAAAACTTTAAAGCTCTTAGCAAAAAAACAAAACAAAAAAACAAAAGTGAATATCTTTTAAATATTGAGGACAAAAAAATATTTTTAAATAAGACATCAAAAAATGATGACTACAAAGAAAAAGACAAATTTCCCTATATTAAAATTAAGAATGTTTGTTCATACAAAAACATCCTAAATAAAGTGAAAGGCAAGTTGAAAACTGGGAGAAGATATTTACAGTGGACACAACCAACAAATCATTAATATCAAGACCGTATAAAGAACTCCTATAAATCAATAAAAAGAGCACAAACAATCCAGTGTAAAAATGGGCAAAAGATGTGAGCAAGCATCTCAGAATAGGAAACCCATGTAACCAAAAAACACTTGAAGATATGTTCAATACCATTAGTGATCTAGGAAATGCAAATCAAGGCCACAACGAGATACCCTTTTACAGGTATTTAATTAGCTAAAAATGACAATACGATCTACATCTATTTAATTGGCTAAAAATGACAAAACCAATACTGTGGATCCAAAGGATCTCTTTGCATTTCTTATGAGGGTAAACTGGCAAAACCACTTTGGAAACTAGATTGTTATCTCCTAAAGTTAAACATTCATATATCTTTATGACCAATAATTCTACTCTTTGGTATATACCCAAAAAAAACTCTTCCACATTTACAACAGAAAATATGTATGAGAATGTCCATAGCAGCACTGTTCACAATAGCAAAAACCTGAGGTAACCCAAAAACCCATCAGCAGTAGAGAAGATGAAAAAACTTTGGTATATTCACACAGTGAACAGCATATTATACATCAGTCAAAACAAACTACTGCAACATGCAACAATATTATGCTAAGTTTTAAGTCTCCGCAAATTATATTAAGCATAATATCAATTTTATAAAGTTAAAAACAACAAAAATTATACACACACACATGAAAATGTTATGCATATACATGAAAAGGAAAGCAAGGACGTGAATTAACATAGGAACCATGACGATGGTGGTCTCAGGTGAGGGGAGGCAACAGAGTGGGATGTGGAGGGGACACATGATTATACATGGAGGTTATTTTCATGGTCTTGACTTTAACTTTGAGTTGTGTTTTCATGGATGCTTATTACAGAGTTGAAACTAGTAAATAAATAAATATGGGGCCATGCAAGGATTAATGATGAGAATGTGTCATGAACTAAAGATTATGATTAATCCATTCAATCATAATTAGGGAAGAACATGGAGCACTTTAAAGAGCTCTGGAGCAGCTCTATCCAATAGAACTCTGAGATGATGGAAATAATCTATATCTGTGCTATTCAATATGGTAGCCACCAGCTACATTAACCATTTGAAATGTGGCTATAGTTACTGAGCAACTAAATTTTCAATTATATTTTATTTCAATTAATTTATATTTAAATTTAAATAGTCACATGGTACAAACAGCTTTTGGTGGTGGGAGATAGTAAGCAATGTTCAGGGATTAGTGAGCAGCTTGGCTTGGCTTAAGCAAATGGTTCTTAATGGGAAGTAGCCAAAATTAAGGTTGACCAAAGACATTAAGTTACTTACCTTGTGGAAAATCCAGTTCTTCATTCCCAAAGGGTGGAATATCTACCTTTCTTTCCTCTTCTTGTCATTCTACTCAGAGTAGTGTGAAGCCTCTTTCATACCACAAGACCAAGCTGCCTGTTTAAGATATTCATTCATTCATTCCTCTGTTCATTCATTTATTTATTTTTTTCCCTTCCCCAAGCCGCCTCTTTCCATAAACAAGCAAGAGTTCTGAAGACACAAGCCAATTATTATTTGAGTGAGGTCTAAGACTGCATGTTTAAATGTATTCACCTCCCTCTTATTAATGGCATCATTCAATCACAGTTTAGTAGCTTCCAAGAGAGAGGATTAGAAGTGTCAGGGGAATTACTCACTCAAACCAGGAAATGTGGGGGTTTCAGTTCAAACAGTATTTGAAGGAAGCTGGTAAGCAAGAGCCGAGAAGATGAAAGATCAGATCCACGCCCCCCTTTGAAGTAAAGACTACTTAGACTGTGAGTATAACAATGTTCATTATCACCAAAACTCCAACTGGCAGTTCCTGATGCATGCTTTAGAATGTGTCATAAAATCTATAAAAATATCAACAAGACGCTTTCAAATGACACAAAACAGCTAGAGTGCCCTATTTGCAGGGACTCTGCTTTTAAAAGCAATTTGCTGGATTGCTTTCCATCTGGGACCAAGTCAAGTGTCTTCCAATCGCTTTCTCCCCTCCCTTTCTTCCTTGCTCCCTCCCCCAATACCCAACTAGAAACTATGGTTTTTAAAGTCTCACGTCTGCTTCCTTTGAGGGCCAGGAGGAGAAAATGAAGCTTTTCTTGGCTTGTTTCTCAACTCTCCTAAGAGATTCAGAGACAAAAAGATTGCTTTGGGAAAATAATAATGCCAAATGAGCATTCAAATAATAAATGGGTTTTCTGGAAATTAGGTTCTCAGAGGTCATGCAATTAAAAGTCAGGAGAAAAACACACCTCAGGCTTGATTGGAGGAAACAACGGAGAGCCAGGGCAAATACTTCCACCATACTTAAAGTTCCATTCAAGGTTTCAAGCATGGGAGCTGGTTGATTAATCTATTTGCATACTTCCAGGACTTGATAACAAGCCACAGTGTAGTATAATTTCGTAGGCGCTGGTTATTAATAATAACAACGAGTGTGATTAGGGCCTTGAATATCTAAGGGTCATAGTGGGTCACAAGGCAAACATGAGTCAGCAGCACAACATTATTTGAAAAATAACAAACAAAGGCCCTAAACTGCCTGAGGAGATGCTTGGATGCCTTTCATTATATTGAATCTTGATATATTAGACTTTGTCACTGCACAGCTAAAATCAAGAAACTTACTGCCTGTATGCTGTCCTCAGAAAGGCCTTATGGAAAATTCAGGTCACTTGGCAACTTGCATTTCTGTAAATGTGCTCTCCTGCTACTTTGTTTACTATGAGTCTTTCAGTAAGCATGATCTGTTGTTTCTTCACCTTCGACCACAAAATCTTTGACCCATAGAATTGGGAAGAATCTTAAAAAAGAAAAAAAAGTTGCCATTGAGTTGATTCCAACTCATGGCTACCCAATGAGTGTCAAAGTAGAACTGTGCTCCTAGAGTTTTCAATGGCTGATCTTTCAGAAGTAGATCACCAGGCCTTTCTTCTGAGGCATCTCTGAGTGGAGTCCAACCTCCAATGTTTCATTTAGCAACCAAACGTGTTAACTGTTTGCACCACCCTGGAAAGAATCTTAGAGAACTTTTACAGAAAACTCTTTACCTTGCTGATGAGAGCACTGAGGTTCAGAAGTACAGTAACTACTCCATTGACAAAGAGCTAGTCAGGGGCTCAGCCCTGGACCAGAACCTGGGTCTCCCCACTGCCTACTCAGTACTCTCTAAATAATAGCCCACCAAAAATTAAACTTCCTTTTTTCCCAGGTCTGGAAAGCCAAATCTCAGCAACAGGACCAAACTGCATATCCTCTTGATGCACAATCCTGGGGATTTAACAAACCAACTTAAAAAGAGCTGTACTATACGAGAACAACAAGCCATTTTTGAAATATTCTGTTTCACACAAAGGAGTATTTGGTGAGGAATTAAAGCCAAATGACTTTGACGGCCAAAATGTTGAGACAAATTAAACTGTAGTTGATGTCTTCATTTGAGGAAATACTTTACCCTTGTTCCCTCTCACTCCAAAACAAACATGAAAGGATAAATGAGAACAACTGGTATGCTGATGAAACAAACAAAAAGACCAAACCCGTTACCATCAAGTCGATTCCAACTCATAGCGACCCTATAGGACAAAGTAAAACTGTCCCATAGGGTTTCCAAGGAGTAGCTGGTGGATTCAAACTGTTGACCTTTTGGTTAGCAGCTGAGCTCTTAACAACTGTGTCACCAGGGCTCTGGTATGCTGATAAATGTGACTATGTTTCTAAGTATACACAAATGCCAAACAAAATATTGTCCACCCCTTGGCTACAGAAGTTCTCTAACAAATCTTTCTCCCAAGCGTGTGTTCTGTACACAACACATCCACAAGGTGTTAGTGTCCTTTCAGATATAATGTTCTCTGGTTCTATAATTTGATGTTTTCCTTCAGACCTCTTAGCTCTTTTGTTAAACTTAAAAGATAATGGTCATCTGTTTCACCTTTCATTAAATGTAAGCTTTATTAATAGAATGGGTTTCTTTTAAATGTATGCTATAAAAGTTTTGCTTTTGAATGCCTCAAACACTTTTTTAAAGGAAAGTATCTTCAGCTCTGTCTCTGAAGGCAGGCTTCCCCTAGGTTGTCCTTTTGATTCTAATATATGGTAGATAAAAGATGGCCACAAATCCTCCTTCTTGAGAGGTAGGGTCTATGTCCCCTTCCCTTAGATCTGTGTGGTTTGTGATTGCTTGACCAATAGGACACGACAGAAGCAACATTGTGCCAGTTTCTGAGACTTGGCCTTAAAAGTTTGGAAGCTTCCACTTCTTGTCTCCAGAAAAATCTGCCATCATTTTGTGGGAAAGCCAAAAGAGCTTCATGGAAGTGTCCACAAAGAGGAACTGAGGCCCCCAGCTGAGCGCCCACCCAACAGCCAACACCCACCTGCCAGCTATGTAAGTGAATCCCCCAGCCCCATCTAAGCGGTCCCAGCTGACAGTGCATGGAACAAAGATGAATCAATTCCATGGAGCCCTGGCCAAACTGCAGATTCACGAGTAAAATAAATGGTTGTTTACATTTAAGCCATTACATTTTGAGGCAGTTTGTTATGCAGCAATAAATACTGCTACTAATAATGATGCTAAAGAAGATAATAAAGCTAACCTTCCATGAACATTTATCAAGTTCTACATATGGTGCAAAGTACTTCCCATGAGTTATGTCATTTAATTTTTACAGCAAAGCAAGGAGGTCACCTCTCTTCTTATTCCCCTTTAAGGAGGAGAGAAGTGAAGCTTCATGTGGTCAAATAACCAGCCGAAGGTCATATAGCCAGTAGGCATCAGTGCAAATCTGCCTTCACTGCTCTTCTGTACCTCTCCCTCTGCATGGTGTCGCTCTTGAAGATTCATCCCCTGTATGACTTTATCAGGTCCCTAGGTAGTACAAACAGTTTACACTCAACCGCTAACTTAAAGGTTGACAGTTCAAACCCACCAAGCAGTACTGCAGAAGAAAACCCTAGGGATCTGCTTCCATTAAGATTACAACCATTGAAAATCCTGTGGAGCAGTTCTACTCTGTAACACATGCCATGAGCTGGAATTGACTCTATGGTAACTAATAACAATAACAACAACGTGGCTTGATCTACTGCCACATCTGTTCCTCACAGGCTCCCATCTGATCTCTGTGAGAGCACAGGTACATTCCTCCTTGCATCTCTCTCCTCTCTATTATCTCTGAACTGTGTACACACATTCTCTTGCAGTTCTTATCATTGCATTATGATTCATTTGTTTTCCGCTACACCTCTCTTCTGGTCTGCAGCGGCCTTACAAGAAAAGGTTAGGTCTTATTCTTCTGAGTATCTTTAGTGCCTGGCACAAAGGAGATTCTCCACAAGTGTGTCTAATTGCATGATTTTCCTGCTTCTGCTGCAAATTCGTTATGTCTCCAACCAAACCATGATCATTTCCATCCCCAGTTGGCTCCTCCTTTTCTCTTCCCTATCTTTGCCAGAGACTTCATCATTCACACAGTTCCACAATCTCTTCACTGAGTAGCGTTCGACTCCTGCTTCTCTATCAGGCACCAAGTCCTGTCGCTCTTTAAAATGCCTCTCATCTCTCACTTATTCATTTTATTCCCTACTCCTGGCTCCCACTACATAGTAGGTAGATTATACCAGATTTGGCCTTCCTGCTTCCTTTTTCACTCTCTGAATCCATTTTGAACATTTTCACCAATGCCAGATGTCTTTTTAACACACTGCCTTTAGCTCCTCACTGCCTTGCTCAAAATCCCTCCATGGCTTGTGACCACAGGATCATGTCTGTTTAGCTTTGTGTATCATTTGGGATGATTTCAACCACAGCTAACAGAAAACACAACTCTCACTGGTTTAAATAAGGAAATCTGGGGTTTCATAAGAGACGTCCTGAATTAGGATCTAGTGGTTGAGATAATGAGGATCTAGTTTCTTTCCATCTCTCCAGTATTGGCTTCTTCTAAAGCTGGTCTCTGCTATGATCTAAGATGCCTAGCAGCAGCATCAGGGGCAATGTGCTCCTCAAAACCTTTCAGTGGGAGAGTATTTTCCTGTGGCTTTTTTTTTAAGGGTTAAAAAACATTTCCAAAAGTGTTAAAAGCAAATCTTTTCTTTTATCTATTTAGCTAAATTTTCTGTGACTTACAACAAAGGTTTATTTTTTTGCTCACTGTACATGCCCAATGTGAGTTGGCTGCTGTTCTTCCTATTACCTTTATTCCAGGATCTAGAATGAAGAAGATGCCCTTATCTGGGATGTTGCTGAACCACATCCTGGCTTGCTTTCATTGGATGAAAAAAAATCACATGGCCAAGCCTGACTTTAATGGGGCATACTCCTCCCACAAGGAAAGGCAGCAAATATTGTGAATAATAGTATCTACCACAATTCCTTCAGCCTACTTCAAGTCACATACCTATTCCTGAACCCATCATCAGCAAAGGGGTGAGGACTATCCTTAGATCAATCAAGCACACCCCTTGAGCTGAGATCTGGCCCCCAAGAAGTTTTGCTGCTATACATTTGGGGAAGGGAATTGGGGACTTAACCACAACACCCAATGTACTTATATTCAAGGTCTTAAAAGCTCTTTTCCCAACCTAACAATCCAGTCTTATCTCTACTGCTTTCCCACTCATCAATGACTGCCTTTCTGTATGTACAGACATCTCCAATGTTCACTCATGTTGATTCTCTCAGTTTGGAATGGCTTCTTCTTGCCCCACCTTCTGACCATGCTCCACCCTCCTTCTAGAAAGTTCTCCCCTATTGCTCTGATCTACTGACATTACTTCTCCTCTAACCTAAAACAGCTCTCAGTAATATAGATTTCTAAAAGTTGAGATATTCATGAAATTCCAAAATAACTTTGCTATAGACAGAAGCACCATGCCATCCCACTGCAGCAAATACCCAAAAAACTAAGAAAAACAGATACAAATCTCAATCTGGAACCCTAAGTGTCAAATGAAGGGATAAAGAACTTGATCAAGCACTGAATGGAATAAGAAACTGACAGAGAATGAGGAGAGATATGGAACAGAGTTCCCCTACCATCTTAGACTACAGCCAAGAACAGTGGACAGGGAGTATGGGAAGGGAATTTCATGGAACGCCCAACAGGAGACAGAGCACCTGGTAACCAGGGAAACAAGCTTTCCCACTCCCCACCCTTCTTCCCTCTATGCGGCCTCTGCTGCTTTCCAATGGGCCACAGTCAATTGGCTAAAGAGACACCAGCTCACTGCTGCCCGAGTCTGCCCCACCCCCAATGGCCGGTTCCTCCAGCACTGCACTGCACGCTGGACACCACACCCCTGAGCGGCATTGGCATGGACCCCCAGACCCCAGACTCTGCCCTGAACATCCCCCTGGCACTGCCTGCTGGCCCCAGTTTGTGCTGCAAAAGACCATCCCCACTTTCCCCCCACGTGGCTGTACCTACCCTGCTGCACCATAGATGAGCAGCCAGCCCTGCCCACCTGGACAAGTTGGTGAGAAGTATAGTGCCCACAGACAAGCAAGCAACAAAACACACCCAGCTCACCTGCCCAGACATAACTAAATAAAACAAAAAAACGCAATCAATAAACTAAGAAAATAATTCCTGAGTGTCCTGTTAAGAAAGAGATAAAGGAAAACACAGACAAAAATGAGGAAAAAATAGACAAAATCAGGGAAAACACAAGCAAACTAACAGAAGAATTCAGGAAAATAATACAGGAACAAAATGTCAAAATAAATAAACAACTAGAAATCATACAGAAACAGCAATTAGAACTGTAAAAGATAAACAAGATTTCAGAAATGGACAGTGCAATAGAAGGTTTCTGAAGCAAATTTCAAACAGTGGAAGACAGAATCAGTGAAATTGAAGACAAACCCTTGGATACCACTTTGAGGAAAAATCAGAGAAAAGAATAAAGAAGAATGAAGAAACGCTGAGAATGATGTGGAATACTATCAAAAGCAAAAATTGGCCTGTGATCAGAGTCTCAGAACAGAGGGAGAAAATACACAGACAGAATCACTGAAGATTTGCTGACAGAAAATTTCCCTAATATCATGGAAAATGAAAAGCTAACCATACAAAAAGCTCAATGAATCCCATATAGGATAGACTCAAAAAGAAAGTCACCAAGACATATCATAATCACACTCGCCAAAACCAAAGACAAAGAAAGAATCCTGAGAGCAGCTCAAGAAAAACAAGAAGTGACATACAAAGGGGAAACAATAAGACTAAGCTCTGATTAATCAGCAGAAACCATGCTGGTAAGAAGGCAATGGGATGACATATATATAACCTGAAAGAAAAAAATTGCCAGCCAAGAATAATATATCCTGCAAAACTTTCACTCAAATATGATGGCAAAATTAGGACAGTTCCAGATAAACACAAATTAAAGGAATTCGTAAAAACTAAACCAAACTTACAAGAATTATTAAAGAGAGTCCTTCAGTTAGAGAACAAACAACAGACACCAGCCTGAATCTAGGACACAGGACAGCATCAGCCAGATACCCAGATAGTAATGAACTCTCCAGGATGAAACAAAACAAAAAGACTTGCAACAGGGAACCAAAGACGTCAATCTGTAAATGACAACAATGTAAGAACAATAAAAGATGGATAAACAGTGTAAGTATAGAACCTTCAAATGGAGAGGAAGTCAAGGAAATACCAAGTAAAAAAAGACTGGTTTAAACTTAGGAAGATAGGAGTAAATTTCAAGATAACCACAAAGAAAGTTAACAAACCTAGTCATCAAAATAAAGAAGAAAAACATAAAGTCTCAGTAAACTCAAAATCCACAAAAATGAAAAGAAAATCCACAAACAAAAGAAATTCAGCAAAGGGGAGTAAGAGGAACAAAGAAAATGTCAGCACCATAAGAAAAGTAACTACAAAATAACAGCAATAAACTCACACCTATTGATAATCACACTAAATATAAATGGCTTAAATGCACCCATAAAGAGACAGAGAGTGACAGAATGGAAAACACACACACACACACGACTCATCAATATGCTGTCTACAAGAGACATAACTTAGAAACAAAGACATAAATATATTAAAAATCAAAGGAGGAGAGAATATATCAGGCAAACAACTAAAAAAGAGCGGAAGTGGCAATACTAATTTCAGTTAAAATAGACTTTAAAACAAAATCCACCGTAAAACACAAAGAAAGACATTATATAGTATTTAAAGGGACAATCCACCATGAATACATAACTATAATAAATATCTACACACCCAATGACAGGGCTCCAAAATACATAAAATAAACTCTAACAGCACTTAAAAGAGAAACTGACAGTTCTACAATAATAATAGTAAACTTCAACTTACCACTCTTGGTAAAGGACAGAACATATAGAAAGAAACTCAGAAAAGATACAGAAGATCTAAAGGCCACAATCAACCAACTTGACCTCACAGACATATATAGAACACTCCAACCAACAGCAGCAAAGTATACATTCTTTTCCAATGGACATGAAGTGTTCTCCAGAATACAGTACATCATAGACCACAAAGCACCCCTCAACAAAATTCAAAACACTGAGATAATACAAAGCATCTTCTTGGATCACAATGCCATAAAAATAGAAATTAATAACAGGAAGAGCAAGGAAAAAAAATCAAATATATGGAAACTGAATAATACCTTGCTTGAAAACTACTGGGTAATATAAGAAATCAAAGATGGAATCAAAAAATTCCTAGAATCGAGTGAGAATGAAAACACATCATACCAAAACCTTTGGGACACAGCAAAGACAGTGCTCAGAGGTCAATTTACAGCAATAGATGCACACATCAAAAAAGAAGAAAGGGACAAAATGAAAATGTTATCTATACAACTCAAACAAATAGAAAGAGAACAGCAAAAGAAGTTCACAGTCACCAGAAGAGAGAAAAAATAAAGATTAGAGCAGAAATAAATGAAACAGAGAATAGAAAAACAATGGAAAGAATCCACAAAACCAAAAGTTGTTTCTTTGAAAGGATAAACAAAATCCACAAACCACTGGCCAAATTTAAAAAGAAAAACAAAAGAGAAAGCAAATAACTCAAATAAGAAATGAAATGTGGGGCATTACAACAGACCCAACTGAAATAAAAAGGATCATAACACAGTACTATAAAAAACTATACTCCAACAAATTTGAAAACCTAGAGGAAACAGACAAATTTCTAGAAACACATTACCTATCTAAACTAACACAAATGGAGGTAAAAAACCTGAATGAATCCATAACAAGAGAAGAGATCGAAAAGGTTAAAAACAAAAAATCCCAACAAAAAAAAGTCCTAGCCCACATGGCTTCTTTGGAGAATTCTACCAAACTTTCAGAGAACAGCTCACACCAGTACTACTCAAACTATTTCAAAACATAGAAAAGGAAAGAATACTTCCTAATTGATTCTATGAAGCCAGCATCACCCTGATACCAAAATGAGGCAAACACACCACACAAAAAAGAAAATCACATACCAATATCTCTCATGAATATAGATGCAAAAATTCTCAACAAAATTCTAGCCAATAGAATTCAGCATCATATAAAAAAAATACACTCCGACCAAGTGTGATTCATATCAGATATGCAAGAATGGGAGCCCTGGGGGCACAGAGATTAAGAGCTATGGCTGCTGACCAACAGGTTGGCAGTTCAAATCCACCAGCTGCTCCTTGGAAACTCTATGGGGCAGTTCTACTCTGTCCTGTAGGGTCACTATGAGTCAGAATTGACTCATCGGCAACGGGTTTTTGTAAGATGGTTCAACATCAGAAAATTAGTCAATGTAATCCACCACAGAAATAAAATGAAGAAAAGAACCACATGATCATCTGATAAAGTCCAACACTCATTCCTAATAAAAACAGTCAATAAAATAGGAATAGAAGGGAAATTCCTCAACATAATAAACGACATCTATTCAAAACCAACAGCCAACATCATTCTCAACAGGCAGAAGCTGAAAAATTCCCCCTGAGAACAGGAACAAGACAAGGATGCCCTTTATCACTACTCTGATTTAACCTTGTGCTGGAAGTCCTAGCTAGAGCAATAAGGCAAGAAAAAGAAATAAAGGACATCCAAATTTGTAAGGAAGAAGTAAAATTATCCATTTTCACTGATGATGTGATACTATACTTAGAGAACCCAAAAGATTCCACAAGAAAATTACCAGAACTAATCGATTCATCAAAGTAGCAGGATATAACATAAACATACAAAAATCAGTTGGATTCCTATACACCAATAAAGAGAACTATGAAAGGGAAATCAGGAAAGCAGTACCATTTAAAATAGCCCCTAAAAAAAAAAAAATACTTAGGAATAAATCTAACTAAGGATGTAAAATAACTATACAAAGAAAACTACAAAACACTACTGCAAGAAACCAAACGAGACCTACATAAATGGAAAAGCATACCATGCTCATGGATAGGTAGACTCAACACTATGAATATGTCCATTCTACCCAAAGCAATCTACAAATACAATGCAATCCCAATCCAAATATCAACAGCATTCTTTAAAGCATGGAAAAACTAATCATTAACTTTATATGTAAAGGAAAGACATCCCAGATAAGTAAAGTACTACTGAAGAATAAGAACAAAGTGGGAGGCCTCACAATATCTGGTTTTAGAATCTATTATACCACCGTGGTACCCAAAACAGGCTGGTACTGGTACAACGACAGATACATAGACCAATGGAACAGAATTGAGAACCCAGATGTAAATCCATTTACCTATGAGTGGCTGATATTTGACAAAGGCCCAAAGTCCGTTAATTGGGGAAAAGATAGTCTCTTTAACAAATTGTGCTGGCATAACTGGATATCCATCCGCAAAATGAAACAGGACCCATACCTCACACCCAAAAACTTACTCAAAATGGATCAGAGACCTAAGTATAAAATATAAAACGATAAAGATCATGGAAGAAAAAATAGGGACAATGCTAGGAGCCCTAATACATGGCATAAATAGTATACAAACCATAACAATGCACAAACACCAGAAGAGAAGCTAGATAACTGGGAGATCCTAGAAATCAAACACTTATGCTCATCAAAAGACTTCAACAAAAGAGTAAAAAGAGAACCTACAGACTGGGAAAAAAATTTTGACTATGACATATATGATAAGGGTCTAATCTCTAAAATCTACAGGAAAATCCAACACCTCTACAACAAAAAGATAAATAATCCAATTAAAAAGTGGGCAAAGAATGTGAACAGACACTTCACCATAGAAGACATTCGGTTGGCTAACAGACACATGAAGAAATGCTGACAATCATTAGCCATTAGAGAAATGCAAATCAAAACTACAATGAGATAACATCTCACCCTGCCATTACTGGCACGAATCAAAACACAGAAAATAACAACTGTTAGAGAGGCTGCGGGGAGATTGGAACTCTTATGCACTGTCGGTGGGAATATAAAATATTACAACCATTTTGGAAAACGATATGGCACCTTCTTAAAAAGCTAGAATAGAGATACCATATGATCCAGCAATCCCACTCCTAGGAATATATCCTAGAGAAATAAGAGGCGTCACACAAATAGACATATGCACACCCATGTTCACTGCAGTATTATTCACAATAGCAAAAAGATGGAAACACCCTAAGTGCCCATCAACAGATGAATGGATAAACAAACTATGTTACATACTATGCAACAATAAAGAATAATGATGAATCTGCAAAACAGCTCAAAACATGGATGAATCTGGAGGGCATTATCCTGAGTGAAATAAGTCAATTGCTAAAGGACAAATACTGTATGACCACTATTACAAAAATTCATGAAACGGTTTACACACAGAAAGAAACAACCTTTGATGGTTACAAGGAAAGGAGGTGTGGGGAGGGGAAAACACTAGGCAAGCAGTAACTTTGACGAAAGGTAAGACAGTACACAAGACTGGGGAAGTCAGCACACCTTGACAAAGGCAAGGTCATGGTAGCTTCATAGACACATTCAAACTCCCTGAGGGACCGAACTATTGAGCTGAAGGCTGGGGACCATGGTCTTGGGGGACACCTAGCTCAATTGGCATAACATAGTTTATAAAGAAAATATTCTACATCTTTGGTGAGTAGCATCTGGGGTCTTAAAAGCTTGTGAGTGGCCATCTAAGATACTCCACTGGTCCCACCCCATCTGGAGCAAGGGAGAATGAAGAAAACCAAAGACACAAGGGAAAGATTAGTCCGAAGGACTAATGGACCACAACTACCACAGCCTCCACCAGACTGAGTCCAGCACAACCAGATGGTGCTTGGCTACCACCACGAACTGCTCTGACAGGGATCACAATAGAAGATTCCAGACAGAGCTGGAGAAAAATGTAGAACAAAACTCAAATTCACAAAAAAGGACCAGACTTACTGGTCTGAAGAGACTAGAGAAACCTTGAGAGTATGGCCCCCAGACACACTTTTAACTCAGTACTGATGTCACGTCTGAGGTTCGTCCTTCAGCCAAAGATTAGACAGGCCCATAAAACAAACAATAACACATGTAGCTCAACCATGTATACGAGACTAAATGGGCACACCAGCTCAGGGGCAAGGACAAGAGGCAGAAAAACCGGGTGAATGGAAATGGAGAACCCAACGTCGAGAAAGGGAAAGTGTTGATCGTCACAGACATTGAATGTCACAAAACACTATGTGTATTAATTGTTTAATAAGAAATGAATTTGCTCTGTAAACTTTCATCTAAAGCACAATACAAAAAAAAAAAAAAAAAAACACAACAAGCTTAGTTCATTAGTTCCTAAAGGGAGGAAAAGCCAATACTTCAATACTTCAAGATGCTTTGCCTCCCCAAAAATAAAACAAAAACAAACAAACAAAAAAAAAAAAACACACAAGTGATTGAAAAGTGTAAATATTTAAAATGTAAGACATGCATTTTTACCACAAAGTTATATTTAGAAATTTAATCAAAATACAACGTAATCACGCATATCAGTGAGGATAAACTAGGGTATGCTACAGTAACAAACATCTCCTAAATTTCAGAGGCTTAAAGCAATAGAGGTTTACTTCTTGCTCTCATTATCTGTCCAACATGGATGAGCAGGTGGCTCTGTTCATCTTCATCACTCAGGAGCTCAGTTTGAAGGAAGTGCCAATTCAACACATGCTTCCACAATCACTGCAGAGTAGAACGGCTCCATAGGATTTTCAAGCCTATGCCCTTTCACAAGCAAAGGAGGTGAGGATTGAGATGGAGCACAGCTGCTCTAGTAAGGTTTATATTTCTCCTCCTAACGCTCCTCTCCCCAGTAATCTTGCCCAACGTTAATTCTAGGATAACCTAAAATTATCAGCATTCCAGCATTCCTGCTTTTGCAGGGGGCAGGGGGATAGGCAGAGACTGGAATTGACTTAACTTTCCCTAGGCCAAGGAGCTAGAAAGTACATGGCACACTCTATATAGTAACCAGTTCAGTCCACTGAGGCCACAAGACTGTAAAGTACCAAGCCTGCCAGGATCCCAGCAATCCCAATAGCAGATGGAATTTGGAATCAGATTGCAAACCTATTTGTACTGTGCTCCAGGAGAACACTAAGAATCCTGCTGGATCTTGCTTCAACCCTGATGGGCTTAACTGGGACCAACACACTGCCAACCTCCTGGCAATGAGACTTGTTAGTGCCGGCAGAGGGCCAGAAAGACATCTTGCGTGGTGAAGAGAGACCAGTCAATACTGAGATTTCCGCTGCTACTTGAACATTGTCCTTTGGAAGTCTGGGATATCCTTAGGGCCACCTCTAAGATTAGAACAGTTCTCTTAATCCAAGCCATATTTTTTTCTGGTTAATCCCCTACCAGCCTACCATTGTGTAAGTGCATGGGACCTAATTTACTCCTCTGCATATTCACTCAGCCTCATCTGTCCCCCAGTCCTTGATGCTTATCCAATGGACAGGCCCAGCTGCTGTCACTACTGCCTCTTCACATGGCCCCACTAGCTGTCTTGGCCTCCCCTAGGTAAGTGTTGTGCTCCAGCGTGGCCTCCATGTGCCTGCCGTGGCAGCAGCCACTGAAGCTCCAGTACCCAGGGTCTACCTGTTTAGACCTACTCAGACTCTGGCTCTTCCCACACTTCCAGATTCAGATGAAGGGCTGTCCCACTGGGTGAGAGATCTGGCTTCCCCAGCATTCACTCAGTAGAGCTAGGTAACAAAAGCCTGGAGTTTGGGAATGTTGAATGAACTCTAGCCAATGAGACACAGGACAAAGCAGAAAAATTTCTCTGCCTTCCTCCCTCTGACAAATGGTTCTGAGGCACAGTATTTGGGATAGCCTATATAAAGATATCCCATGACTGAGAAACTCGTTTTGTTTTCTCTCCCTTTTTTCCTGCATCACCTCTCTACTTCCCTCACTCTCACAGCACTGGGATTGATTGCACATCCTATCCCTTCTCCCCAGTAAGGTATTATCACATAAGCTTTGCCTCGGGTTCTGTTTTCTCAGAAATTTGGGCTAAGACACTTAGGGTTATGATGTAGTTTAGATACCAAAAGGCTTAGATTAATTGTTCTTCTCAACAGATAGATAGAAAAAGATGTTAATGCGAAGGTGTCAGAAGGCACACCTAGTGTGCCTACAGCAATAGAAGATAGACAAACGAATAATTGAAAGTCCTGAAACAGCTGTTTGGCAGCTGTTTGGCCTCTGGTTAACGTTACAATTATACTCTTCTTATTTATATGCACTTCACCTTGTCTATGGCTCCCTGCTCCCTGCTCCTCAATGCTCCCCTTGCCTGTCTTGGTCTGTAACAGTTGTTTCACCTGTCCTGCCTCTTGCCAGACTCCAGGTTTGCCTTGCACCTGTGTTCTTTACAGCTCAGATGACTCACTTGGGCTCTGGCTTCTCTTCTTTATACATCTACTCTTACACTGAAACAGACCAGCCACACCCCACTCCAGATTCACAGGTAGTCAGCTCTTTGGCTGTCCTCCTCCCCTGCTTCAATGACATTCAGCATGTGCCATAAGATTTTGTGCCCCTCGGTAGAAAATAGATATTTAGCCTATTTGCTAATGTAGAAAAAATTTTAATGAGGTGATGTTATAGGAAATTAAGCTATTCCCTTCTATACATATTAATTTCTTGTTATATATGAGAATGGATTTAGAAAAAGGAAACCCAACTAAACAACATATTGTGGGCTAAAATTCTGTCAATACACACAAACTATTTTTAAGGGAAAAAAAAGGATCAAATTTTGTGAAACAACTGACTTTTTAAAATCTCTTTTACTCATTTTTTTTTTTGCAACAAATTTGTCAAGCGGGCATGTTACAAATGAAATCAATGAGTCCAACGGGTTTTAGGCTAATCAACTAAAGATAACCACACATTTGGTGAGCAAATTGATAGCTGGAGATGGATCTGACTTGGAATATTAAAGTTAGGAGAAAGATTTTACAAGGGATGAAGTGTGATGACTGCAGAGAGTTGCACAACTAAGTCTAGACCTAGGCCTCGTGCCTCCCACCACAGCGGGGGAGGTTGATGATTAATTCTGTGTTGCTATAGGTGCCATAGAATCGTTTCCAACTCATAGCGACCCTATGTATAATAGAACGAAACATTACTTGGTTGTGAGCCATCCTCACAATAGTAGGCATGTTTGAGTAGGTATGTTTGAGCCTTTTTTTACAGCCACTCCGTCAATCCATCTCTTTGAGAGTCTTGTCTTTTTCTCTGACCCTCTACTTTACCAAGCAAGATGTCCTTCTCCAGGGATTGGTCCCTCCTAATAACATGTCCAAGGAGCCCTGGTGGTGCAATGGTTAAGAGCTCAGCTACTAACTGAAAGTTTGGCAGTTTGAACCACCAGCTGCTCTGCAGAAGAAAGATGTGGCAGTCTGCTTCCATAAAGCAGACTTGAAAACCCTATGGAGCAGTTCTCCTCTGTCCTATAGGGTTGCTAGGAGTTGGAATCCACGGCCAACAGGTTTGATTTTGGTTTAATAACATTGTCTAAAGTAAGAGAGACAAAGACTCACCATCCTTACTTCTAAGGAGCATTCTGGCTGTACTTCATCCAAGACAGATTTGTTCATTCTTCTGGCAGTCCGTGGTATATTCAATATTCTTCGCCAACACCATAATTGAAATGAGTCAGTTCTTCAGTCTTCTTTTTTCATTAATTCTTAGAGAAGCCAAAAGTGGACTCTGTTGGGTCATAGAACATTTGCGTTGTCCCTGGGCTTCTTAGCTTTCTTAGCCTGTAACGCTGTTCCTGCAGTCTCCGAACATTGGACATGAAATGGATTTGTTCGAGTGGTAACCCACAGATTCCAAGTCTTAGCACCTTTTTAAATGAGCAAGTGACACAGTGCCAGGCAAGATGCAACCTCCACAAATGAATTAATTAGACTTTCAAAAAAAAGAGCAAACAGGCTTGCCATGGTGTTTTATTACACAGTTTTCTAAGTGGTAATTGAACAAGGAGCACTTGATTTTAAATTCCTTCCCTGAGGTGTTAATTGTGGTGGGGCAGGACTATGGAGACAGGAACCTTGGGTAAGATGTAACCACTCCCTTGCTCAAGACTCAGTGGGCACTGAGCCCTGTCTACTCACCTTGGGGAACCAAAAGGGAGAGAGTAGGATAGGAGGTAGCAGACTGGCTTTGGAAACTCTATGGTTTGCTGTAATAGATAAATTTAAAATATGCTCTCATGTTGACCTTGTTTCAGAGTACTACAGATTAGAAGGTTAATATGAATCAAATTAAGGAAAATATTGAACTTGAGTCTGGAATTGCCTTCTATGCAGCCCATAGCTTCCCTTCCATTTTTCCTCTTTCTCCCTTTCCTTCCATCAAGAAAACCTAGTCTTTGGGCTTTTATTCAACTCAATGACATTCAAGTTCAAACATTTGCTGTTGTTATTGTTAGGTGCAGTTGAGCTGATTCTGACTCATAGCAGCGCTATGTACGACAGAACGAAATGCTGCCGGTCCTACGCCATCCTCACAATATTAGCTGAACAGCTACTATATATCAGGCACCAGAGATCTATAAAGGTGAAGAAGATATTCTGTCCTCATAAACCAAAAAAAAAAAAAAGTTGCCATCAAGTCGATTCTGATTCATGGCAATTCCATGTGTTTCAGAGTAGAACTGCACTCCATAAGGTTTTCAATGGCTGTAATCTTATGAAAGTAGATCGCCAGGACTTTCTCCTGCAACATCGATGCTCCTGAATGGATTTAAACCATCAGCCTTTCAGCTAGTAGCCAAGAGCAAACCTTTTGGGCCACCCAGGACCATTCTGTCCTCATAGAAAACGAAATAAGGGTAAGACAGGCACGTATCAAGGGTAGGAATAGATCCATGGCCCTAATGGTACAAGAAACAAGGAGGTACAGTGTCTGTGGCAAACAATGGATGCTGGAAGTTATCCAGAGTGCTACTGGTTCGCATAGTGTTAGGAGACAGTCAGAGTTGAAAGATATTAAGAAATCATCTAATCGAATTCTTTCCTCACTCCAACAATCCTCCTGGACACCCAGGATTTCAAATGCAGTATGATCAGTAGATTCTGGAGCCAGAGTGATGGCTTTGAATCATGGCTCTACTATGTGATCTTGGGCAAATTATTTAACCTTTCTGTGTCTCAGGCATCTCATAGTGACTCACAGTGATGAACCAACTCGATGGCAATGGGTTTTGTGTCTCAGTGTCCTCATTTGTAAAATGGGGTTGCTAATAATATCCACCAGATTTTTCATGAGGATCAAATAAGTTCATATACGTATAGCATTCATAATGGGGCCTGTTATATATTATTTGTTTCAAAGTGGCTGGGGGACTTTGAGAGCCTGCAGAGAGTGGCAGAAAGTGCAGGGGACATAGCATAGGACTAAAGACGCAGTCAGGCAGGCACCCACACACTCATGCATGCACGTGCATACAATGCCCAGATGATAAGCCCAAGGCCGCCCACCACCCAACTCCAAATCAAGGTAGAAGAGACAAGGAGAAGGAAGGCGAGGGGAAGGAGTCTGAATCAATTGAGTACACCAAAGACACCGAGGGAAAAAAAGTCTCAAAGTGACTACATTTTTTTAAAAGTAATTAGGTAAGTTTTTGCTATAGACAGGAGTGAGGGCTAAAGAGCTCAGTTCAGCTGAGTTACAGAGGGAAAGGTTATATTTTGTACAACTGAGTTTGTGACTGTGAAATTCATACCCATTGTACCATCAGATCAATGAAATTACAAACTTGCTCACAGCACTCTTGCTTTTTATTTCTTCAGAGGCTTCCTCTGGTCACCAGTGTTTCAGCTCCTGCTGTGCCTCACCCTTGCTGCTCTCCAAAAGCCCCACCTTGCAAATCACAAAATGAACCCAGCACCCCCCTCACTCAGCCTGGGTTGGCAACAGCCTACATGATATATGGAAATTATGATCTTTAAGCTCAGTTGCCTCATGAATAAAGTGGGTATAATGTGCCAAACCTGACTGAAGAAAGGGGACCTGAGTTAGCTCACCCTTCGTAGGGGTTAGAGTTTCACCTGCCTTATAGGGTTTTTGGATACATAAATGAAGTAATGCATGTCAAATGCCAGATAAAGACTAGGTGCTAGGAAAAAAGTATTATGTTGTTCTAATATTCCTTTGGTTCTTAGATCTCTGATGTGAAATGCATGCACACGTGTACTTATGAGGGCACCTCTATGCAAATGAATGCATATTTGTACACTGTCACGGATTGAATTGTGTCCCCCCAAAAATGTTGTAGCACCTTGGCTCGGTCATGATTCCCAGTATTGTAGGGTTGTGTTATCTGATGTGATTTCCTTATGTGTTGTAAACTCTACCACTATGATGAGATTATATGTGATCTCCTCATGTGTTATAAATTCTATCACTGTGATGAAGTTATACTGATGAGGTAGACAAGATTAGTGTCTTAATGCAATCTCTTTTGAGATATAAAAGAGAGAAGTGAGCAGAGACACATGGGAACCTCACACCACCAAGAAAGCAGTGCTGGGAGCAGAGAGCGTCCTTTGGACCTGAGGTTCCTGTGCTGAGATGCTCCCAGACCAAGGAAAAACTGAGGTATCACAAAGACCTTTCTCCAGAGCCGACAGAGAGAGAGGGCCTTTTCCTGGAGCTGATGCCCTGAATTTGGGCTTGTAGCCTACTGGACTGTGAAGACAATAAATTTCTCTCTGTTAAAACCATCCACTTGTGGTACTTCTGTTAGAGCAGCACCAGATGACTGAGACATACACTATTTAGGAAGACTCAGGGGGGTACAGCTTGAAGATATTCCCTAATGAAATGGATGTGCTGAACACTAGAACCACCTGGGAAGGTTTGAAAAATCCCATTGTCCAGGCCACCCTCCATAACAATTAAATCAGAATTTCTGGAGACAGAACCCAGGCATCAGTAATGTTTTAAATTCCCAGGTAATTCCAGTGTGCTGACAAGGGGAGGAAACAGTGTTGTAGTATAGATCCTTGCTTTTCAAAGTGAGGGCTCGGGACCAGCAGCGTCAGCAGCATCAGCATCCCCTGGGAGCTGCTTGTTAGAAATGCAGGATCTCGGGCTTCGCTCCAGATCTACTGAATCAGAATCTGCATTTTAACAAGCTTCCCACCTCTTGGATTCTTTGTGGGAATTAAATGAGTTCCTGTATGTCAAGCACTGCTGTAGAAGTACCCAACCTAGGAACGAGAAGCTCCACTTTCTCAGGCTGTGTAATCTTGGGCAACCTCTGAGTTTCAGTTTCCTCCCTGGTAAAATAAGGATCTTGGACTAATCTCACCTCTGGCATCCAATAAGTCTATGAGTAAAGGCGTGTGGCCTCCCTGCCCAGCACAGCTGCTGATGAGTATGGTCCCTCCCCCGCTCCCCAGCTGGGATCCCCAGGGTGTCCTGCTGGGTAGTCCAACTCAGGAGCGGCTGAATCTGGCAAGAGCTAAAAATTAATTCCCTTCAAATCAATAATTTGCAATTAAACACAGAAGACACTAAAGCCAAGGGGGGCAGGCTTCTGGAGAGAGGACAGCTGAGCACTTTGAGCCTTTGGAATTGAGAGGGGATAAAGCCCAACCCATTCCAAGCAAACAAATGAACATTCGGCTCCATTGTTTGTGAGGAAGCAAGCACCAGGGCTTAAGTGGTACTTCAGAGGTGAAAAAAAAAAAAAAAAAATCAAGCACTTATATCAGCAGGACTCAATGCCAGGAGCTAATTTACTTTCTGCAGCTCTCTGCTTATACACTTCTGTGGCTCCGTGCCCCACTTCAACATGCTGGGGACCTCTGAAGACTTTAGAACAGGGCTTCGCACTTTGCTGGCTGCAGGCAGCACCCAGCTCATGAAAGAATTGGAAGCCTGCCTGAGTCCCCTCCCTATCCTCAGCAGCAAGTGTCAGACCAGCCTGGGCTAGCGCCAGGCAGGCAGTGCCAATGGGGAGCGCAGACGGAATATAAGCAGGCAGCTTGATGAAGCTGGGACTGAATGATGGTTGATGCTACACAGTGATATCTGCAATCTGGGGCTGGAGCCATTCATGGGTCTCTAGAGATGTGTGGGATATGCTGAAAGTCCTGAAACAAAATTGAATTGTGTTTAATGTTAGAAATAAATGCATGCCGTGCGGCATTGGTGTGGATGGGAGAGGGGGCATAAATAGACTATAAAGAGCTACAGTTCTGAAAAGACAGAAAATTCCATGCATAGATGTTGTGAGACAAAACACGGGTCTTTTGAGTCTCCCCGCAAACCATAATAAAACAAGGAAAATGTAAAAAATTTTCTCCCAAAGGAGTTATCAAATGACATTTTTACAAGTCATTAATAAGTCAGAGTTGGACTTCTTGCCAGGAAGGACAGGGGAGAGAATAACATTTATTGACGTCTAGTATCTAGGTCACTGTGGAAGAAAGGCCTGGTGATCTGCTTCCATAAAGATTACAGTCAAGAAAACCCTACGATGCACAGTTCTACTCTGTAACACATGGGGACACCATCAGTCAGAATTGACTTAACAGCAACAGGTTTCGTTGTTTTGGTTTAGTGTCAGGTGCTTTACAACAGTATCTCATATGGTCCTCCCAGCACCACTTGGAGACAGATTTTAGTATTATCTCCATTTTACTTGGGAAGAAGTTTCCTGAGATTAACTGTTTAATTTCAAAGTATGAATTGAGCCCCCATACTATGTAAAGCACTCATCTGAAACATAGAGAGAGCAATACAAAGAATGATAAGACATAGTCCCTATTTGTAATCTGGTCAGGAAAGCAACTTCACAAAGCAAAAGATGACATAAGTCTGCATGTGTTAAGTGCCAAATGGGTAGTGCAGAAAAAGAGAGCTGTGTGAGTATGAATAGAAATCAAGGAGGACTTCAGTAGACAGGAAAGACTACAGCACAAGCTAGTCGTGACGGAGGCCTTGAAAGAAAGCATGATTTGAAGGGTGAAGAGTAGGAAGAAGAGCATTCCAAGCGAGGCGGGCAGCTTGGACGAAGGCACAGAAATGAGAAAGGGTAAATTGGACCTAAGAAGACAATTTACGATCAATTTTTCTTTGGGGATATTGTGACAGTTCAAAATTAAAAGGGTTGCCACTGTAACTTATAGCAGTTGTTGCTAAAATCTTTTTCTCCCTGAAGTAATTCTAATCTTAGAATATAATAATAAGGAAATACGGTGAAACCTATGAGAGCCGGAACTCAATCGGACTACCTTTGACAGAGTGCAGCCTTACTTTTCCATCGCTTTCTATTAGTGGAAAATACTTGAGTCTTCCTCCTCTGATACGTTTCCACCTTACACAGGTTCCAGCTTTCACAGGTTTTACTGCATAATTATTCAGTTATTCAGCAATTATTTGTTTGCTTGGCTTGGGCCAAGTACCCCAAGGCACATCCACTGGTGTGGCACATTCTAAGAGCTCAGCCTCCTGCAGAAGACATGGGGCCAAACTCCAGTGTCTTAATAGGTGCTGTGGAACTGGAAAGTCCATAAGCTGATCTGTACACTGAGACACCCACTCATCTACAACTACTTTAGATCACGGTGTGCTGCACTGTTCTCTAAATTAAAAAGCAGGGGCCCTGGGGAAGGTTCCAGCCATCTCATACTAGTTAACTGGAGTTATTTCTATTAGCACCCATGGAAACCAAGATGTACCATGACCAACCTTTACACACTGGCCAAAACCAGTCATTGTCCTAAGGAGAAAGAATAAAGAGACACTCGGCAGAAGCCAAACCACTCAATGGAGGAAAAGGAATGTTTTGCATCTCCCTTCTTTAAGAAAAGGAGCTTAAGACTTCTCTCTTCTCCTTTCTCTGCTTTCTCCTCCCTCCAGAGAAGGCAAGACACTCCATTTCGAAGAAGGAGAAATCCTGGCCTGTATTGTTTAAATTCCATAACATTTTATCGGGTGGAACATCTAATGGAACAAAATGGTCACAGAATACATTAGTGTTGTATCTTAAAACCAATGCAGCAGTGATGTGATGTGAGGAGTCCCCGGTTCAAGGCCCTAACATCTTTTCTTTTCTGCTTCTCTCACTTCCTTTCTGTAAGCCAGTGTGGTAAGAATCCTTGAATTGCTCTGCGATTCTCTGGCCTTCTCTTTTCTCTCCCCATTGGATTCTCCTTCCCTCTGTCTCTCTCTCTCAGGTTGGCTTAGCTTGGGAGGGTAGCATAGGACAACTGCACTCTCATCACTGAGACATTTCCTCTGTCCCTTTTGGTCCATTTTGCTAGGAGTCTGTCTTGTCATTCCGTTGCCTACATAAAATCCAAGACTCATATTTGGATGTTGAAAGGTAAATGGAGGAATTCACACAACTTCTGTATTTTTGAGGCTATGTTGCCCTGCCTGATATAGGAAAAAGCACCTGTGAAGGAGGTTCAGCACAACTTACTAGAGTCCTGCATCAGAGTTTGGGGGAAAATGCAAAGCAGAAACACTCTTCCATTGCCGTGCTTTGCTTCCCTTGTGTATCTCTCTCATTTGAGGGATACTTGCTGCAAAGGAGTACTGCCTAGACCCAGGCAGAATTTAAGTATTTCTGAGTACCCTTGCCAAATGTAATGGTAATGGCTTCCTGTTGTTGCTGTTGTTGTGTGGTGTTAAGTCAATTCTGACTCATAGCAACCCCATGTGATAGCGCAGAACACCCCATAGGCTTTCTTGGGCTGAAATCTTTATGGGAGCAGATTGCCAGATCTTTTCTCCTGAGGAGCCACTGGTGGGTTCTAACTGTCAACCTTTCGGTTAGCAGCCAAGCACTTAACTACTGCACCACAAGGGCTCCTAATGGCTTCTTGGCCACCCCTTAATAAGGCTCAGTTGACTCCGTAATTCTAACACTCACCTGCAATAATTAACTCCCTGGGATTGAAGGAAAATTGGGATTCTATGCAAATTCCCTCTTTCTGCTTCTCAGCCCCACTCTGTGACTAAAACACAACCCCCCCCACACACGCACACATACACACACAAACACACACTACCCAGCTCCACACAAATTAGATTGAGACGTTTTCTGGAAAAACAATCCATAGTTCTGTTTCCATGGAAGCAATCGCATGTCCCCAGTGGCAGCAAATGGCAGGCAGACGGCGGTAAGGGAGCTCACAGTGCCACAGTGGGCCTTCTTCCTCATCGCCAAGTCGAGCAGAATGTACTGCAGGAAAGTGGGAGGCAGAGTTGAGCTTCACCAGAAAACCCAAACCTCAGGAGGGACAGTGAACCCCAGCTGTGCCCTCTCTTTTGGGGCAAATGTACATCTGGGCACTCTGGGCACAGCTCCAGCCAATCAGCCAGGCTGATCCTCCCACAGCTTTTCACAAAAGGCTGCTCATTCAGAGCAGATGGCGGTGCTGAGACAGAGCCTAAACCAAGATGGAGGCTACCCATGGGGCTGGAGCTGAGAGAACTTCAGTTGCTCTATGCAAATGCCCCTTCTCCCCACCTCCTGTTTGTAAGATGCCCCCTTGCTTCCCTCAGCTTCTAAAGCAAGTATCCCAAAATGTGGTCTGCTCACCACTAGTGGTCAGCAAGATGATTTGAGATAGGGCATGGATGAATAGTTTCAAAATTTTAATGATTAAATATTTATTGTAATATGTCTTTAACACATATAAAAACTATGATTTTAGGAACACAATTACTTATCATGGAGATCTGGTGCGTAGTGGTTAAGAGCTCGGCTGCTAACCAAAAGGTCGGCAGTTCAAATCCACCAGCCACTCCTTGGAAACCCCATGGGGCAGTTCTAGTCTGTCCTATACGGTCGCTATGAGTTGGAATCATCTCGACGGCAATGGGTTATTGCTTACTGTTAAATTAAAGCAGTCCCCACCAAACAAAATCTCCATTGGGGCCAATGTCTGTGTTGGGGATTTCAATCCCTCTCTTGGATTGCACCCAATGTGGCTGCCAGCTCTTTGTTGAGGTCCCCAAGAGCTGTGTCAGATAGGATGGTCAGTCCATTGAATTCTATTTAATACTAAACAGGAATCTACCCCAAATCAGTTTTCCTTCCATCCCTGGCAAGCTAGGCTGGACAGTGTAGAAAATCAGTCAGTTAAAAGGCCTCTTTGTCTCCCCACTTAGAACCATTACGCTGGAGCCAGCTCTAAGGAGCCAGCCATCTGCTCCCTTTTCCCTCAGCCCCACCCTGGCTATTCTTAGTTTTTAAGACTGAAATGTAACTTCCAAAAAGAAGGTACCTCCATCCCCAAACTGAACTTCCCAAGGTCTCACCATCCCAAAATGTTGTCAGAAAGGAAGAAATAAAAATAGAATGGAAGTATAAGAAGCTTCTAATTCTGTCTCCCATCTCCACCACCTTCCTTGGACCTGTGAAACCTGAAGAGGAGAGAAAATGAAAAACTGGACCATCATGTCCCCATTGTAAGATACTAGCAGTAAAAACAACAAAAGGAATGACGATAACTGTGGTTTACTGAATCTTTCTAGATTCACTATAATTCTATGAGGTAAGTATCATTGGTCCCATTTTATAGACCACACTTCTAAGATTAGAGAAGTTAAGTAAGTTGGCTAATGAATGGCATGGCTCCAAATCTTGTTCTGTTTCATTAACTCAGCTACCTCCCTTTCATGGTCTCCCTCAAACTCCATTGTGCTCTTTTGTGCCTGTCCTGGTCCCTCCCAGAGGAGGTTGGAGACTGGGGGTGAGGCTAACCCCATGCACTCCCTACTTCCTCTGCGCATGTAGTCAGAGGAGGTCCCTGGAGACCCCATCAATCTGAACTCATGTAAAAGGCCATTTCCTCATAACACACCCTGAACATCTGTAAAAACAATTTCTCCTCAGGCCCATAACTGAACCTCATAATAAAAGCTCACCATCCAATATAACCTTTTAAAAAAAAAAAAGTCTTGATGGCATTTTAACTACTAGGGGGACTTAGTGATGTTTATTTCTATTCTGGGAATATACTTGCTTCTTTTGGGTACGGCCATATATGAGACCCTGGGATTTTTTATTTTTACATTGGGGAGATTTTGTTGGTCTTCAACTGTATAGGTTAGATTATGCTGCTGTAACAACCCCAAATATTAGTTTATTTATCACTCACCTAAAGCTTGCTCCAGGTTCAGGCAACTCTCCAGACAGTAGCTCCAGTTTTTGAATTAGCATTCAACATTCAGGCATTTTTCTTCTTAAGGCTCTTTTTCCTCCACAATAGCCAAGGCAGCAGAAGGGAGAATGTGGAGAACTGCATACCAGCTTATATTCCATTGGTCAAAGCAAGTCACATGGTCGTGCCTAAATCAAGGGGATGAAAATGTACCCTCTTCCCATGTTTCCAAAAGGAGAGGAGAATGAGAAATGGGATGGAAAAGCACTATCTATCTACCACAGCTCAATAGGCTTTCTTAAGTGCCGGAGGAAGTAACATTGTCAACAAGAAAGATCAGTGACAAGAGCACTGCACTAGGAGTAAGAAGACAAGCATTTGACCATTTTGTCAACCATCTCTTAGCTATGTGGCATTATGTAATCACTTAACCTCCCTGATCCTCAGTTAGCTCATCAGCGTAATGAGGATAATGCTTGTTCTGCCAACCTCACAGTGTTATTGTGGTGATTTAATTAAATTAGGTTATAAAAAAAATAATTTTGCTACTCTTCATTCTTTGTTACTCTTTATTATTCTTTCGAGTCATGCCTCCCCTTACATGGAAGACAAAGAATAAAAACAGACAAAACAACAACAACAACAAACCCTAACCAAATTCAGGAGTCCTGAGTTCATATCCTAGTTCTATCCTCTTTAATAAAGGCATTTGATCCTCCAAGTCTCAGATTCCCCATCTATCAAACAGAGATGGTAATGTTGGTTCTATCTACCCCACTGGAGATACTGAATACAAAATACTGTACAATTTGTAAAATGCTCTACAAATAGGAGGGTTTATTATCTTCCCTTCTCTTTTGTATCTCGTCTCTCCCCCTCTACTCACTTTCTCTTTAGCTTTTCAACAACCTCAAGTCTCCTATTCTTCAAAGGATCTTTCTTCAACCTTGCCCCCAACTTCTCTTAATTTTCCACACAATCCTTTTCAGCTGACCACAACCTTCCTGAAAGCAAGCCTTCATATATGCCTGCTCGCCATTCTTATCTTCCATTCACTCCTCATGTCACTTTTATTTAGTTTCTGGCCCACTATTAGTGAAAAGTGTTTTCTTAACCTGACCCCTTCGTTACAAATGTTGCCAGTCTTGCTTTTCCTTCACCAATCTGCAACATTTGACCACAGGGACCCCATTCTCCATACTGTCTTCTCTGCTGGTTTTTAAGTCTTCCTCCCTGCTGGTTGTCCTAGTACCGTAATGGCTTTCTTAATCTCTGTTTCTACTTTCTCTTACTTTAGACACCACCCCTCCCCCTGGCCAGGTCCCATCAATGACTTTCCTTTTTCTCTTCCTAAGAAACATCATCTAGACCTATGTCTTCCTTCACTTACTGTCCCAATGCTCATGACTACTAAATTTACTTTTAAAGCTTAAACTTTTCCCACTGAGTTCCAACTTGTATATCCAACTGCCTAATTATTTCTCCCTGGATATTTTATAGGCTCCCTGTTTTAATATGGGATTGTTTGGTTCCAAATAACAAAACCTCATTCAAAGTGTAGCCAGTCTTCAAAGGGGACAGAACAAGATGCTAGAAAGCATTAGAAATCACGCCAGCTTCTTTCTTTCTGCCTCTCCTTCCTCCTCCCCTCATCTCTCTCTGATTTCACTATTTTCTTTTATTGCTCTTTCATGGCTGTCATAGTTCCTTCCATGTCCACTCATTTTAATTCCCAATACAAATTAAGTTAGAGTCTATCAATCCCCAATTTACACTCTCAGGAGAGAGAAACTTATTTGCCCTCTTTGGATTAGGTGTCTACCCTATTTCAGTCAGCTAGAACCAAGGTACAAGGTCAAGTACTCAGTAAGCATATTATCAAAGAGGGTAAGTTTTTTGAGAAGTGGGTGGGGAGTATGGAAGACAGACTCTAAGTTTACCCCTCCCCCCGTGATCTCTACCTCCTGGTGTTGACTGCCTTGTGTAATCCCCTCCCCAGTGAAGTCTCAGAAGAGAACACAGCCCTGGTTGCCACCTTGATTACAGCCTTGTGAGACCCCAAAGCAGAGGAAAGACCTCGTTAAGCTATGCCCAGACTCTGTTTGTAGTAATATTTTTGTGCAGCAATAGATGACTAATACAGGAAGGAAATTATTTAAGGAGAAACTATTTGACATTTCTAATATAAACTTCAACATGTTCAAGTTGAAAGTATCATTTTCTGTTAGGACTTTCTCTCTCTCAACAGTATTGTGTATAGTATCATCACCAGCATCTACTTAAGAGTCATTCTTGACTTCACTCTCTACTTCCCACCACAACCCTGGCACCTGGTACTTATTAAATATAGTTCCTTCCCTCCCTCCTTGTTTTATATATAGTGTCTAGTTTTCTTTTCCAAGCTTCAATTGGTAACCACTCACCTGTTAAAAACCTTAAGAGCATCTCCACTTCTTCAAAATCTGGTCCAAACACCTTTTTCCAGCCTCGTGCTGAGGGGCTCTCTCACCACTTTCCCATGTCTCTATCTAATAGACTATTCAGTGTTCCCCAGTCATGCCACCCATGAACATTCCTACATGTCTCTGGATGATCTCCTCCATCTAGAATTTACTTCTTATCTGTCTGGAAAAAAAAACTTTTCCCTATCCTCCACCCAACATAAACATTCATACCTTTGTAAAGTTTTCTCAAAACCCAACACCCTCTCCCCCAAGAACAAATAATTACTCCTTAGCTTTGTTTTCCTGGCACTTAGCCCATACTTCTATGGAAATGGAGCATTTGCCCCTTTTTGTTAAAGGTAGCTATGTGACTGTGACGGTTAAGGTTGTGTGTCAACTTGGCTGGGCCATGATTCTCAGTGGTTTGGCAGTTACGATATAGTTTGGCACTTATATAATGATGTAATTTGGCAGCTATTAATGATGTAATCAACTCCATGATGAGATCTGCTATGAGCAGCCAATCAGTTGAAAGGGAGTTTCCTTGGAGGGGTGTAGCCTGACTCCAGTATGCAAATGGATGTTCCAGCAAGGCTTTCGCTCTGGATCCTGCATCTGGCTTGTCATCATCTGACCTCCAGTTCTTGGCACTTGAGCTAGCAGCTCACCTGATGATCTTGGGATTCGTCAGCTTCCACAGCCTGTGAGCCAGCAGCCCACCATCTGACCTGCTGATCTTGGATTCGTTGACCCCTGCAGCTATGTGAGTCAAGAGAAGCCTCCAGCCTGACACCTGGCTCACAGAATTGTCAGCATCTACAACTGTGTGAGCCATTTCCTTGAGATAAATCTTTCTCTCTCTCTCTCCATATATATACATGTATGTGTGTATAATATATACATATATATACATATACTTCACTGGTTTTGCTTCTCTAGAGAACCCAACCTAAGACAGTGACCTAGGTAGTATGAGGAGAGCCATCAGACTATGACTCAGTAGACAATTCACCAAGATATGTGCTTCAGGAGTAGCAAACAGCTTCTTCCAGAAGGTGAGGGGGCCTGGAGGAAGAAGAGCAAGAGAAGCAGATAAAAAGGCAATGCTCTAGGAGAGTGGGAGAAAGGAGGTAGTCATGGCTCTGGGATTAAATGGATTTGTTTCTTCTGGAAGACCAGGATAGTTGGGAGAACAAAATGGAAAGTAGAAATGGATTAATGAGGAAGGCACCTGCTGGGTGCCCACTGACTGTAAATGAAGTGATGCTCATCCCTGGTTTGTTGTCTGCATATTAAATGATGTCTTATATGATTTTTGCTGTTAATTAAGGTTATTTCCACAACTATAGTTTAATAGTCCATGCATGCAGGGAGTTTGGACTGTCCACTTTAATGCAGATCATGCTAGATGGACGAGATGGGCTAATGCTAAATAAAGTGAGATACCCTCAAACAAAAGCTCTTGTGAAAGAGGAGATGTGTGACTTAGGATTGCTTCTGACTGCAAGCCCCAGTAAACCTAGTGTCTTAGTTATCTAGTACTGCTATAACAGAAATACCAGAAGTGGATGGCTTTAACAAAGAGAAATTTATTTTCTCACAGTCTGGTAGGCTAGAAGTCCAAATTCAGGACATCAGCTCCAAGGGAAGTCTTTCTCTCTCTGTCGGCTCTGGAGGAAGGTCCTTCTCATCAATCTTCCCGTGAACTAGGAGCTTCTCTGCGCAGGAACCAAAGGATGTAATCTGCTCCTGGCACTGCTTTCTTAGCCGTAGGAGGCCCCCATCTCTCTGCTTGCTTCTCTTTTTTATATCTCAGAAGAGATTGACTCAAGACACAATCCAATCTTGTAGACTGAGCTCTGCCTCATTAACATAATTGCCACGTATCCTACCTCATTAACATCATGGAGGTAGGATTTATAACACATAGGAAAATCACCTCAGATGACAAAATGGTGGACAATCACAGGATACTGGGAATCATGGCCTAGCCAAATTGATACACATATTTTGGGGGGACACTATTCAATCCATGACACCTAACAAACAGTGGCTTAAATGGTAAGGCACATAACAAGTATCAGCATAGGCAGTTCAGGGCTGATGTGGTACTACTGAGAAATCAAGCTCTCCCCTCTTCCTGTTTGTCAGACTTAGAGATGCCTGCTATGCCTCAACCACTACATTCATTCCAGGCAGGGGGAAGAAAGATGACAAAGAGACCCCACTTCTGCTTACGTTTCATTGTCCACCACTGTAGCCAGAACATGGTCACTCCTAGCTACAAGGGAATTTGGAATATTCATTTGTAGCTTCATAGTCATATTCATTTATAACTGCTGACCTTTTGGTTAGAAGCCGAGCTCTTAACTAGTGGCCCATCAGGACCCTATATTAGACAAAGGCAAATGAAAAGTAGATTGGAAGTGAGCTAACCTATCATATATGCTAGAGTTGGATTGAAACAAATTTTAGAGTCCTTTGTTTGTTTCAAAGGGGTCCTGGTGGTGCAGTGGTTAAGCAAGTGCTCGGCCACTAACCGAGAGGTTAGCTTAGCAGTTTGAACCCACCAGCCTCTCCACAGGAGAAAGATGTCACAGACGCTTTCTGTAAAGATGTGTAGCCTTGGATATCCTAGGAGGGGCAGTTCTACTCCATCCTGTAGAGTTGCTGTGAGTCAGAATCAACTCCACGGCAACAAGTTTGGTCTTTTTATCTTTTTGTCTGTCTCTCCTCTGATTATGAACTCCTTGTAGACACGGACACTAGTTTAGTCATCTCAAAACAAACAAGCAACACTAGAAACCTAATATACGTTAATGCAATGTTCAACAAATATTCATTGAATTAATGTCTCATTGATGGAAATGATGGGAAACAGCCCTAAAGCTGAAAGGTGATGGCCAGCATGAACACTGAAAGCCACCAAGCAAAGACTATGGTGGAATACCTATTTAAAAGAGTATTTATTTTTATCTAAGCCTACTTCTTCTCTATGAGGCATTGGTGGTTCATGCAGAGGACCCAGGTTCGATTGTCAGGCCAATGCACCTCATACACAGCCACCACCCGTCAGTAGAGACTTGCATATTGCTATGATGCTGAACAAGTTTCAGCAGAGCTTCTAGACTAAGATGGGCTAGGAAGAAAGGCCTAGAAATCTACTTCAGCCAATGAAAACCCTATGGATCACAATGGTCCAGTCTGCAACTGATCACAGGGATGGCATAGGACTGGGCAGTATTTCATTCCATTGTGCACAGGGTTGCCATGAGTTGGGAGCCAACTCGACAGCAGCTAACAACAACAAATCTACTCCTAAAATGATTGAAGTTATGTTACATAATTAAAACAATCCAAAATAAGGCAAATCAAGATGTAAACAAGGCAGAATTACCTAAGAACAGTTTAGGAAGAAACGCAATCATGTTGCAATAGAAAAATGCAATGGCTGAAAGAGTTTCTTCAGTAAAGATGTCCACGTCCACAGGAAGACACCTAGTGAGTGCTTTGTTCTCTTCTGTGCTTCCTCTCACTGGCCCAGGAAAAGACCCCACCTTGAGGGATTCAACAAAGTTTAAGAATCTACTATATGCTATGCATGGTGATAGGTGTTTTCACATATCTCATTTCTTCTAATTTATGAGCCAGAAGGTGGGTCGGTAAAATTAATTTTAGTTCTGCTCCTGACCTACCTGAATATTATGCTAGGAACAGGCCTGGAAAAAGAATACAATGAAGGCTGCCTTGAATAAAAACAACAAAATAATATCTTATAATTATGTGGTAGTTGTGTTTATAAAGTACTTTCACTTACACTATCATATTAGTTTCTCAAAACAAATGTATCTGCTACTGAATAATATACTGCAACACTCCTTATATTCAGCATTGATTCATTCATTCATTAAACTAGCATTTATTGAACATAGGATGACCTCTGACATTTGCAGGCCTAGGGCAAGAATATAAACAGAGGCCCACATACCATATGTCTAAATATTTAAACATTATAAATCAAGCTAACAAATTGTTAAATAAAATATTTTGTTTCTTTCTGCCTTGACTAGTATACCTTCATAAGAACCTGGAAATCTGGGTTCAAATTCGGAATTCTTGGGTCCTTAGAAAACCCCCTGGCCCTGATCCACTACCCCTTCTCTTCCTACCCCTGACCTGGCCTACACTACAACGGGCCTTGCACACCTACATGCAGACACTGCTATCTGCATGTTCAAGCTCTAGCCACCCCTTCTACAAAGTGCCCCTGTCAGTCACATCCCAGGCCTTAGGGTGAACATACTGGCAACAGGAGATACCATCAGGAGGATTGACTCAGGGGGAAGCCTGGAAATGGGCTGGGGCCTCTTGGATGGGAATTCCAGGGTCCTAGGTACCCAGAGAAAGGACTATTGGGAGGAGTAACAAGCCCTGAAGGGTCACATTGCCTTGGCCCCATGGAGTTCTCTCTCATCCATGGGGCGAGGTATGGCCAGGGAAGAGGTGAGCCAGGCTGTCTAAAGCACTGGGCGAGGGCAGGACTGATGATGTACATTCCAGGAATCCAGGGCTATCTAGGCGGATCCTGGTCTCAATCATCCAAACAGAGCCCCCACCCTGGGAAGTGGTGTGCAGCTGAGAACTCCTGTTGAGTTCTGAATCTAAGAATGATTGCTGTTACAAAAGCCAAGTATTTTATTTCATGGGAAAGGTACACATTTGTGAAATGTATATTTTACTAGAGAAATCTAACCTATGAACCATTATTATTATTATTATTTATAGAAAGCAAACAGTAAGTAATAACAAAAGATTCTCAAAGGAGAAATGCTTACCCTTTCCCAGATTACCCACGTCCTTTCTTATATCACTGGGCAGGCATGCTGTGGTTCAGATTAGATGCTATGTTCATGGCACTGGTGCCTCTGGCTACCACGACACTGCCTGGGAGGCCTACATGGCTCGAGAGGATTATGCTCTGCCGCTGGGCCTCACTAGGCCTTGCCTCGCAGTTGGAAAGACCCCTGCATGGGATCTCCCGAGCCTCGGCCACTGGGCCCTTCTACACCTCTGCTGCTGGCTCCCACCACACTACCCACGCCTGCAGGGTTCTCTTTCTTGCCACTAAACTACCTGGGCCTGCGCTGCCTAAGGGCTCCCTCCGTGCTGCCCAGGGGCGAAGCATGTTGCATGGGGCACACTCAGGTCTCTGCTCTGCATGGGCAAGTGTTACAACTCTTTAGCAGCAGGCAAACCTCTTCCCTCTTGCCCCTTAAACCTTTCTAGGAGATACAGAGGTACTCCACCCTCTTACCCAATTTCCATCAACCATTGCTCTCCATTTAAATCACTCTGCTCCTCACTGATCCATATTGCCGATCTACCCTCATGCGATTGAAACATCATTGCCCTGTGTCCTTCTCTTAAGGGCCAAGCTCTGAATTCCCAAGAAGTTAACTGAGCTAACTGGCTAATCTGATCGACTAACCCATACAAACAGGCTATTGAAGACTGGATAGCTCTCTTTTCCTGATAACATACGTATAATTAATTACATAAGCAAAGAGCAAAAAATAGAATGCATCCATAATCCCATTACCCAAATATACCCACTGTTAACCATTTTTATGGTAGACACTGCCAGGCTCTATGCAATCGATGAGTAGATACATTTTACTTAACAAAAATAGGATGATGCAAAACAAACTACTTTATAACTTGCTGTTTTCACAATTGTATTAGTAATGCTTGCTTCATTGCAAGTAGTAGAAATCAACTTCAAAATAGCTAAAGCAAAAAGGGAAAATAAGGTATGAGACAAAATTCAAGGAAAAACTTGACAGCCAGGCTGCCAGAGTGGCAGAAACAAGGGCCTGGCTTCTCCCTCTCTCCCGTCCCTGCTTACATTCTTGGTCTCTTTCCCCGTATCTCTCTCAACATCTGTCCATCCTTCACTAATAATGAAAAAGTTTCTTTATTCGTGTTTATATCTCCTATCTCAGACCTAATGTTAACTATTTCTCTCTCCCTCCTTTTTTTTTTTTTTTTTTTTTTTTTTTTTTTTTGTCTCTTACTTAGATTTTCTCAGTGGTTTGCCTTTCCCCCCATTTCGAAGAATCAGTTCTTGGATTCTTTTAAATCACTTCTACTATTTTATGTTTTAGAGTTCATTAACTTATTGAAATTTATTCATTTCGTCCTTCTAGTTTTCTTGAGTTTATTTTGTCAACCTGTTTCTCTTCTCAGTTATTTCCAATCTTCCTTCAAAAAAAATATAAAGGCACATGTGAAGTTTTACCAGACACCTTCTCTAGATGATATTCAGCCTTCACTTTTTTTCCCAAGGAATAACTGATGTGGGATTGCAGAGGGACATATAAGAGGCAGCTAATGTGGAAGCTTCTTACTGTCTGGGCTCCTAAACACAGGCTCAGAATCCTTTAGACCCTGCTTCCTCCTTACGGTTCTAGAAGGTCCTAAATTTAAAAAGGAAATGACACTAGCAATTACTGCAGGTCTTCTATATGCCATACATTGTATTAGTCACACAGATACCTTTCCACAAAGGAGGCGAACATTATCCCCATTTTACCAATAAAACAACATGTGGTGACCTAACCACTTACACGGAGCCCTGGTAGCACAATGGTTAAGAGTTCAGCTGCTAATCAAAAAGTTACAGGTCGAATCCACCAGCCGCTCCTTGGAAACCTTAGGGAGCAGTTCTACTCGACGACAATGGGTTTTTTTTTTTTTTAACAACTTACACAGAGTTAGAACACAGAGTTAGAACGTGAACCCGTACTTATCTAACTCCAAATTCCAAAAAATAAAAATTCTTTCCACTATCACATGAAGTCTCCCAAAGAATTCTGAAAAAGACACAATAAAACCATACAAGAAATACCTCCTTAGAGCAGCACTGAGGCCAGTAAAAGTTTTTAGGGTGCTTATGTTTAAAATCTCAGGCAACAAAAAAGCAAGTATTTTTTATCTGTGTCTATATCCACCTTTAGATATATAGCTATCTCTATCTGTAATAACCATCTGTCTTTCCATCATCCATCTATCTATGGATATATTTTTCTTGATTTACTGATTAGATGAGCTATGAGGATGCAGTAGAAGCAGCTGTTTTGGAAATATTGCCTTTTCTTTGTTCTGAATGCTATTTAAACATTGGCAGGGGGCCTCATTAAAGATGAATCGTTGAATTAGCAAGTAGTGTTGTAGCTAGAAGAGACAGCATGTGCTCCTGTGGTGAAAACAGATTTGCACAAAGAAAGGAAGGTTCTGGGGTATGTGGGGGCAGGAGGTGGACAGAGGATGAAAAGGCCTGAGACACAGCTAAGTGAAGTGCTTTACAATCTTCTCTAACCTGTCCACTACATGTAGGGAGGCACAGGAGGGCAGAAAGGGCACCGTGAGAAGCTCCATCTTTTTAAATACAAATGTGAAAAGGGAGCCCATTTCCTCCACTTTATAGTGAGTGAGTACCCTGCAGTCTCAAATATTCTAAAGACTTGGGCACCAATATCGCTTTGGACTATGCCAATAGCATTATTTACCAAAAAAAAATAGAATGAATGATTCTAAGATAACCCCTCTCTCTGCTCTCCTCCCTTCATGCCTTCTCTGTATCTGGGAGATGGCAAAGAGGTATTAGCAGTTTTATTTCTTTGAATCCATGTCACAATTTCTAGAATGTTTTCTCACATTATAGTGGCTTCAATTCACCTATGGATTTAGAGATGAAACAGGCATGCTAACAGGGACTCCTGTGGGATTGAATTATCTAATCTATGAGGTGAGCAATCATCCTAGATGCTCTCTGAAGTTGAAACTAATCCCTCAATAGTGTTTCATGGGGTGTGTCATTTCATTCAGCCCTATCCTTTCCTTTGAATTTTTGATGCCTCAGAATTTGAGGAGATAGAAGGGGAGAGTAGGAAACAGACTAAGACAGAAGGAGTAAAAGGAACTAAGCATTATGGAGTCTCTAATATGTATCAGTTACTGTGCTAGGGGTAATGACATATATTGTTTATTCCTCACAGAAGCTCTGACGTAGAGAGTTTTAGTCCCATTTTATAGGTAAAGAAACTGAGGCTCAGAAGGAATAACTTGCCCAAAGTCACGCAGCTGATGAATAGCACAGCTACAACTCAAAGCCAGACCTATCAGACTCCAAAACCATGCTCTTGATCTGATAATTCTTATAGGTATTCAGGGATATGCTCAGAGAAAGAATTTGTGTATATGAAGCAGTCACCTAAATTGGAGATCCTTAAAGGCCTTGTCTCCAATCAACTCTTCACCATAGCTTGAGTCTCTAACAGGAACTCATCTTGTTCCCTTTCTTTCACTCTTGCAGTCCTAGTTCCTGAGGCCACTGCCTGTTTAGGCAGAAAGTACAATAGAGTCAAGACCCAAACAGCCAGGGCCTCAAGAGCAGCTGCATCCAGAATTATTCTGCTTTCAGATTAAGCTTCCTGCCTTGCCGACTTTCTGAGCTCCAGACCTATAGCTCGTCCCAGTCCCTAACACATGCGCCCTCTCTTACCAACCTGAAGGAACCCTGGTGGCGTGGTGGTTAAGAGCTTGGCTGCTAACTGAAAGGTCAGCAGTTTGAATCCACCAACCGCGCCTTGGAAGCCCTATGGGGCAGTTCTATTCTGTCCTATAGGGTTGCTATGAGTCAGAATTGACTGGATGGCAATGAGTTTGGTTGTTTTTTGTTTTGTTTTGTTTTGTTTTGTTTTGTTTTGTTTTGTTTTGTTTTGTTTTTTGGCTTTTACCAACCTGGCTACCCTCTTGGATTTCTTCTCCAGAAACCTGGGCACTCAAAATGCAAACAGGTCTTGATCTACAAACGACAGAGTGAGTAATCTACATCAATCATCTGAGTTGAGAGAATGCTGGACAAGGTCCCTTGTCCCAAAACATCAAGCATGCTGTCTATCTATCATGCCCCCTTTATATCTCATAGGCTTGAGACTAGAAGCCTTTTGATTGTGGTAGCAAGCCCTTTATGTCTATTCCAGTCCAAATACAGCTGTGAGATGGATCACACCTCAGACTTTATACAGGCTCTTGGTTCACCAGAACTGAGCTGGGGTTATTGAAGTGGCGGCAAACAGAGATACAGACCAAAAGACAAATTCTGAGTTCCTCAAAATCGTGCTCCGAGATGGCCTTGCTAATTACAACTCGCTTTTGAGTCTCAAGCATGAACATTAATCAGTATCCCCAGCCTGTTCTCAACAGCAGCAGTGTGACAGTGGAGGGCACAAAGGAAACTGTCTGTGGCCACTGGTAGTAAAGCTTCACACACCTGTGGAACCCCCTTCCCTTTGTCGACTAGTAAAGCCCACTTCCGATCAGCAGCATCCTTTAATCACACCCACACCTCACTCAGGCCATACCAAAAAGCCAGGAAATACAGCTGACTGGCTTGCCAACCATTCAACAGAAATGTCCTGAATGGCCCTGCACATTTGAAATCTGAAAGCCTTCAGTGGATGCAACTCAACGTATTGCCTCAAATTCTGGGGCTTTCTGCTTTCTGCCATTCACAGCTGTGCTTTTCAAGGCTTTTCTTTCTGCTCGCCCACTGCAGACATCTGCCTATCCCTGAATGAGGTCCTTTTTCAGGTTACCCAACACTTAATGGTGCTTTCTTTGGGCTCCAGGTGCAGACCGGCCAGGAGTCTGTCTTCCCCCAAATTCTGGGGAGTACCAGAGAGTTTTCTGGGCACTGTTTTGTTTGTTAAGATGGTCTCGCTAAAAGATATTCTAAGAAAGACCTTCCTGCTCCCTTCAAGCTCACTGCCCTCTATTATCTGAAATGTAAAATGAAACAGTGCAAACAAGGTAGATAGATTTGGGTTGAGTCTTAGTTCTTAACACTATAAGCTGTGTGACCTTGGCTAAGTTTACCTGTTTGAGTCTCAGTTTATTCATCTTGTAAATGGGAGGCAGTACTACACAGCCCAGAGTATGAGTCTTAAATGTACGTAAATACATCTAACTCAGTCAGCTAGCATAAGCCTTTTCTTTTGTTTGTTTGTTTGTTTGTTTTGAGAGTAAACTCCATACTTAGGAATTTTGCTAAGGTTATAGAGTAGAAATTAGGATAACTATTTGTCCCAGCTTCTGTAGTTAGTATAAGGATGCAAATATCAAAATGTTCTCCTTTTGAAAGTAAGTACAGTATTAAACTTGCCCTTTGATTTCTTTACCTGAAAACGCTTCATCTCCATGTCTCGAGTTTCTATTGCTTTAATTTTTCTCAGTGTTTCAATGAGTGGTTGCTCTTTTCTTATTTCTGAAATGCAACCAACTCACTTTCCGTATATAGGGAGACAGGAGACGAGAAAATGTCACATGCATAGAAATACGTATATTTATCCTCTCTCATTTTAGATTGAATACCACATAACTTTATAGCCAATAATAAATGAAGGTGTTCCTTTAATCAAGGGACATGGAACGAGGAAACAGTTTATTATTCAAATGAAAAGGCTATACCAGTGACCAAAGCATTCCAGGACGACAATCTTGCTCCAGCTGCACTGTTTTGTTGCTCCCCTAAAGAACTTGTCTCTCATAAACTGACATTGCATGACATGTCTAAACAGACAGGCCTTCGGTTAAGAAGGTTTTGTTTCATACTGTTCAGTACTTCTGCCTTCCCTGTACTTTCGCAGGTTGGGTCATAAAAAAAATTAAAAATTGTACCAAAAAAATGTACTAGAAACTATTGATTTCTGTTGTGCTAAAGCCCCTGACATTCTGGTGCGATGAAGATATTGCTCTGGACCCTATGAGCCTTCTCATACTTCTCTTCTGCTTATGAGGGTCTCTGAGGATGGTATTAAAGATATTGTAGTTCCCACTTTCTGACTGTGGGATATCAGCAGGGTCTCTCCTGTGTAAAGAATAATTATCAGCACTGCTGTTACCTCTAGTAAGTGTGTAATTACATGCTCGGTTTTGTGGGCTCTAGGCTGTGCAATTTTAAATTATACAATAATGTCAAATTCTCTCTCATACACTCTCTCCCCACCCCCTTTTTTTTTATTTGAAAGGGGAGATGGTAGTTTTTTTTTTTAAGAGACAGAAGGAGGAGAGCCTGTGCAAGAGCCTTTCCACTCACACTGGCAGAATCGACAGCGTGGTAATCAGGGAAGGTCAAACGCTGCCTCTTCACACCAGGATTTCAACCTAAGAGGATGCCTCTTTAAAAACCAGAATTTGTCTGGCAGGGAGGGAATGGGGTGAAATGAAAGGGGAAGGGATGCCCAAAAAAAGGGAGGGAAGCAGGGGAGCAGGGACCCAGGAGTAAGGAAGGAAAGGGAAAAGGTTGGAGGTGAGTGAATACAGCATCCCCAGCAGTATCTTATCCAGAAAATGAGCATGTGGGAAGCATTGTCTAATCACTGAATCCTTGCCAGAAATTAAAGTAGCAGGAGTCTGCCGCAGTGTGAGGTTTGGGGGCTGATAAGTATCAGCTCTCCGCTAAGGAAATTAACCTCACCATGATAAACAACCTGTGGTGTAAAGGGCGGGCAATCAGCGGTGGGATCAGGACTCGTAGTCTCCCCACCAGACCTGCTCGGTGCCCAACCAGCAATGAACATTCACAAGCTGCAGATGCCCCAGCCATGTGGGCCGCTCCAACCCTGGACCTCCGCATCCCCACTTTGGGAAGTGTAGCCCTCAAGCAGAGAAAATGGGCCATTTAGACACTAGCAGTCTGAGTTCTGGTTCTTCTGAGATCCAGTAGTCTCTTCTCTCATTCCTCTGTTTCCCAGAACTCCAGGCTCTAGGGAATCCACAGCCTTGAAGGGGTGGTACCCTTCTGTCTACCTCAATCCCTGGAACCATCCACAGAATCCTCTTGGTTGGAACGCTGGTTTATAGACATTTATTTTATAACCAATTCAGTCATCCATGATTTATTCCACAGACCTTTTTAACAACTGTTACTATGTGGCATCTTCCATTCCCTCCTACACCTGTAAAGAGGCTGCCCACAGTCCTCAGTCCTGCTGCACCCGGATACTGCCCTGTCACTGAACATCTCACACATCACCTCACCTCACCTCTGCCAATCTCCCCACCAACACTCCTCCCCCCACCACACTGCTTCTGCAGTCCTCTCTTCTTTGTATTACCTATGTGCCATGAACATCTTGGATGTCCAGTACATACTTGGTTGATAACATGGCAACCCACATTTCACAGACAAGGAAAACAGGACCAAAGAAGCTAAGTAACTTGCTCAAGGTTATAGAGCTGTTTAGTGGCAGAACAACCAGAACCCAGGTCTCCCACCTACCTTGGTGACTTATTTCCATTTACCATGCTGCTTCTGGGAACACCAAGAGTACAAAGTGCCAATAATCTCAAGCAACTAAAGGAGTTGGACTGACAGAGGAGATACGGTGCACATAATAGTAATAATAATAATACCTGACATTTATTGAACAGTTATATAAGTCTCATTTGATCTTCACAATAATCCTTTGAGGTACGTATTATTATTATCCCAATACAGATGAGGAAACTGAGGCACAGAGAAGAAAAGTAATTTACCCTGGCTCCTGGGTAGTCAGGATTTGAACTCAGGTTTGCCTGACTCCAGAATCCACATGTTTAACCCCTATGCTTAGGGATTCCATAAGGTACATCAATATTATGTTGAGCTGATGCTTAAGAATGAGTCCAGGGCTTTTAGTGGATATTTCTCTCCTTGTCTGTCCTGCTCTCTTTCATCCTGCAAAATATAGTTCACTAATTCTCTCCTGCACAGTCCCAGATTGATTTTTTGTTTGGGGCAGTTCAAGTGCATGGTCATTAAATCATCTCAAACTGACAAGGAATCAGTCAGCAGGCTTAACAAAAGCTAGGTTTCCATCTCTGAATGCACAGCCTGTCACCAGACTCTAACACACTTCCTCCTCACAGTCCATCCATAAAGCTTCCTCAACCTGAAACAAGATAACTATATCTAGAGATTGCCAACCAAAACAGATTGGGTCAGATTGAGTTTCTGAATTTAATCATCACATTCGGTGGTTCTTTTACTCCCAAAAGTTTCTCTGGAATGTGATAAAGTTAGGCAACTGGAGCTGGGCAAATATCATTTAAAACCATAAACAACAACCTCTCACATTTAAATAAATGTTTTCATTTCATAGTGTTTTCACATATATTTTCCCAGTTGATACTTCAGCAACCCTGTGAAGAGAAGAAGGCAGTTATTTTTATTCACCTCTATTCCCACCCCACCACCATCATTTGCAGAGAAAATAGAGACAAAAAGAGATTTAGATACTTGGTCGAAATCCAAAAAGGAATGAAAGAATGGGTCCAGAACCCTGGAAAGTATTGAATATCATATGACTCCTCAGAAATGACCACCCTTCACCTGTATATAGTGTTCTGTAGTTTTCCTGACACCAGCGCATTCATTATATCATGTTCAAGAAAAATGACTAACGCTCAGAGAACTTAAGTGACCCTTCACGGAAAGCAGACAGTGTGGAATTAGGACGAATCCCACAAAAACAGAACATTTTCCTACCTGCACCTCATCCCAATGCTGTCTCCAATCTATGTCCTATTTTGAAGACCTTCTGTAACCTCATCCCAGGTCAATTTTTTTTTTTCCTCTTTATTTCCCCTGCAACTTTAGTTCCTCTGCAACTCTGACCCTCAAAGGTAACATTTCTCCTGCAAGTGTAGTTCAGGAAGATGTCCCCTTCACAGTTCATATGATATAAACTCAGACTAATTATCAAGTCATATCCCTAAAGTTGGAAAATCAAATCAGTGCTTTAAAAAAATAAATAAATAACAGTGCTAGGAAATTTTGAAGTTACCAAAGAAAAATGGCCATCTAAGATATAACTATTGGTCTCTACTTGTATGGAGCAAAACAGAATGAAGAAAACTAAAGGCTCAAAGAAGAAACTAGTCCATAGGACTAACAGTCCACACAAACCATGGCCTTTTCTAAACTGAGACCAGAAGAACTAGATGGTGCCTGGCTACCACTACCAACCGTTCTGACCAGGGACACAATAGAAGGTTGAGGATAAGATGGGAGAAAAATGTAGAACAAAATTCAAATTCCTAAAAAAGCCCAGACCTACTGGACTGATAGAGATTAGAGAAATCCCGAGACTATCACCCTACAGATACCCTTTGAACTTGGAACTGAAGCTATTTCTGGAAGTCACCTTTCAGTCAAATAATAGACTGGCTTGTAAAATAATCAATATCACTCGTAGTGCTCCCTTAAATAATCAACTATATGAGACAAAATGGTCAACATTTACCCAAAACCAAAGATGAGAAGGCAAGGAGGGGAGGGGAAGCTAGATCAATGGAAACAGAACAAACAATGGAAATAATGAGAATGCTGACACATTGTGAAAATTGTAACCAATGTTGTGGAATAATTTATATAAAAATTGTTAAATGGAAACTTAATTTGCTGTGTAAACTTTCCCCTAAAATACAATAAAATATTATTTTAAAAAAAGAAAGAAAGAAAGATGGGACAGTTCCTGTCATCAAAGAGGCTGCAGACTAGTTGAAGAGAAACAGGCAGTGGTGCTTCAGTGGTAGAATTCTCACCTTCCATGCGGGAGATCCAGGTTCAACTCCCAGCCAATGCACTTCATGGGCAGCCACCACTTGTCTGTTAGTAGAGGCTTGTGTGTTGCTATGATGCTGAACAGTTCTCAGTGGAACTTCCAGACTAAGATGGACTAGGAAGAAAGGCCTGGCAATCTACCTCTGAAAATCAGCCACTGACAACTCTATGGATCACCATGTTCTGATCTGCAACCAATCATGAGGTTGGCACAAGGCTAGGCAGCATTTAATTGCATTGTCCATGGCAGCTAACAACAACAACAAAGTAATTAGAATTTATGTAAAAACGCAAGAGAGTAGGGGAGGTCCCAATGAGTACACAAGTAGTACACTACCAGACCTTCAGGAATATAATGGTGAGCAGAACAGACCCCATCCTGCCCTCAGAGGAGAGAAAGTTCAGGATCAAATCTTCACTCCAATAAATACAGTTACAAACCTGATAAGTGGGAAGAAAGACAAGTACAGTGAGCTATGAGCACTTATCGAAGGGGATCTTATCTGTCTGGTAGGTCTGGGAAGATTTGAGATCTGAAGGGGAAGTCAGAGTTAATTAGGCTCTATGGTGAGTGGGGAGGCTACACATAATAGGTGGAATGCATCCCAGAGCAGGGGAAGACCACTTAGTCTGGTGATCCTGGAAGTCTGAAGAGATAAGATTTGAGCTGGATCTTGAAGGATGGGTGGATGTACAAAAGGGGAAAGTGTGGAAGCCATTTCTGGAGAGAAGAATGGTGCCAGTGGAATACAAAAGTGGAAAAACACAAGCACCGCTAAAGCACAGTATTATACTGGTATCCTGTGAAGACTGGGCCAGCCCTATTTCCTGACAATAGCGATATGAAGGTGTTCTGTTATATTGATTTTCCTTCTCCTTGTCCAACTGCTCCTTTGCTGCCCTAACTTATACATGCCACCCAGGACAACCTAAGCTTTTGTCAAAATAGTAGCTCAAACTAAGTCCACAGTGAAGCTGGTTACATGAGAAGGGCAAGGACCCAAGCACAGCTGATGGAGGGAAGCAGGGCAGCTGTCCAGAAAGTATGTGACTAATAGACCTTCAGCTGGGGAAAAGCATGGCCACAGAGAACCTGGGAGCCACAAGATCTGGGGTTCCAGGCATACCAGGTAGCAGAGAGTAGACCTCACTGTGGACCTGAGGTTCTGGACAGGACTCTAGTTCACAAGGGAGAAACCAATGCCAGTTTCCAAGTGGATTTCAACTCATGGCGACCCTGTGTGTGTCAGGGTAGAACTGTGCGCCATATGGTTTTCAGTGGCTGATTTTTCAAAAGCAGATCACCAGGCCTTTCTTCTGACGTGCCTCTGGGTGGACTCAAACCTCCAACCTTTTGGTTAGCAACCTAGCACATTAACTGTATGCACCACCTAGGGACTCCCCAAGGAAGGACAGAGTTAACAATAGCAGGGAGGAGCTGGAGCAAAGAAAGAAGCCATGGCTGCCTACTAGCAGCAACCCTTCCCCCAAGGAGGTATATTCTAATGTCTATAATGGCATATTGAATAAGGAAGACCACATGAGTAAGGAAGACTGATGAAGAATTGATGACTTTGAATTACAGTGTTGGCAAAGAATATTGAATATACCATGGACTGCCAGAAGAACAAACATATCTGTCTTGGAAGAAATACAGCCAGAATGTTCATTAGAAGTGAGGATGGTGAGACTATGTCTCACATATTTTGGACATGTTATTAGGAGGGACCAGTCCCTGGAGAAGGACATCATTCTTGATAAAGTAGAAGGTCAGCAAAAAACAGGAAGACCCTCAAGGAGATGGATTGACACAGTGACTGCAACAATGGGCTCAAGCATAACAACGATTGTAAGGATGGTGCAGGACCAAGCAGTGTTTCGTTCTGTTATATATAGGGTCACTGTGAGTTGGAACTGACTTGATGGCACCTGACAACAACAACAATAATGGCGTAAGTAAATGGACCATTGAAAGGTGCTTGTGATAACAGTAAAGGTAAAAATACAAATGTCTTGACACCCAAACAAGTTCTCCTAAAGAGCTAATTTAGTTATTAAACTTACATCCTTTTAGAACTGAAAAAGAGCTTAGAGATTATCTAATAAACCCTCTTTTTTTTTTACAAATGAAGAAACTGAGATCCAGAGAGGTTAAGTCACTTGACAAGGTCACACAGCTAATTAGCTGCAGAGCCAGGACAAAAACCCAGGTCTCTTGACTCTGAGTCCAAATCTCTTTCTACAATATACTTCTAATTTTAAAAAGTTAAGTTTAAATTAGGAAAGAAGCAATCTATGATCAATCCTGTAATGAGCAGTGAATTTCCTTCTCACAGCTAACGTGGACTTTTATTCTAAGAATATTTCACTTTTTGTCTATGATAGTTATATTTCATTTTGTAAAATTGTATAGAGAATTGTTCCAATTATTAATAGAATTGCTTTTAAATATCATTAGAGACTGCTTCTGTATCTACAGCCAACTTTATTAATGTTTCATTTTGCCATGGCTTTAAGAAGATGAAATGTAGACACTTACATGCACATGTGTACATTCACATTTCGCGTATCTGGGTAGAAACACAACTGTGCATAGATGGAGTTTCCTGGAGAGAAGTCAGAAGATATGTCTTTGAATCCCAGCTTTGCCACTTTCACCAGCTGAATGAACTTGGGCAACTAACTAAACCCCTCAGAACCTCACCCCATAGTCCCCCAGCTAATGGTGATAGGAGTCTCTGCCCCGACTAACATGGGATTATTTTTAGGTTCAAATGAGGTCATGTATATGAAAGTATTTGACCACAACACTCTCTTCTTTTGGAGCACCCTGTAGTCTAGGTCTCTGTGGAAGACACTAAGGCCAACTCTGCCTTAGAAGAAACGGATGACATCAGTGCCCCCAACGGACCACCAGTCCTGCATTGAGGCCATTCGGTCCCTGATACGCAGGTAGATGCTTCAGAAACGGGCCTTAGCCTTCGCTCTATTCCTATCCTGCCAGAAAAGGTCAAGAAAAACTTGCTTATGAGTTGAATTTCAGCAGGTATATACGTGTGAGTTAGGCCATCCTTATATAGATTTGTCCAAGGTCTCTTATAGTATCTTACCAAAAATCTGAAGTAACCGAGAAACACCCTAAAAGAAATAAAGGTCTTAGTCATATGTTTAATAGAATAACTATGGTCAGGATCAGCATCTCCGAATCCTCTACAGTGGCCACTGCCTCCCCAGCTTGCTCCCCAGGATCATACTCATAAGATTTACTTCAGATATATTCAGTTATTAATAACTAGGCTATGTGCCCCAAATTCCTCATATTCTGGTACAGTGAAGTAGACCAAATTTGAGCCTGAACGGCCCCATTTTCTCCTTTGCCCAAAGTCTTGACTAAAGACGCGCTTTAAAGACTTGTTCCATGCCTCCATTTCATTAGACCGGCATTTACCCAAGTATGTTCTACAGAGCACTAATCCTGTGAAATTTTACTGGGAAAATGCTTTCGTGATTGAATAAGATTGGGAAAACGGATTTTTTTCTGGGTTTTTTTTTTTTTTATTTCATTTATTCAATAAATGTTTATTAGTCTCTTTCTAAAGAGGTCCCTGGGTGGCACAAACAGTTTGCACTTGGCTGGTAACTGAAAGGTTGGTGGTTCGAACCCACCCTGTATCATCTCAAAAGAGAAGACCTGGTGAACTGCTTCTGTAAAGATTACAGCCAAGAAAACCCTCTAGAACAATTATACTCTGTAACACATGGGGTCACCATGAGTCAGAATTGATTCCACAACACAAGAAAACAATAATAGTCTCCTTCTATGTGCGAGGGCCTATTCTAGATACTCTGCCACAAAGAATGAAGCAAAGGTCCTGTCCACATAGAGTTTCAGTGGCATCACTACAAGGGCCCAGGGGGTGCAGACTGCATTGTCAGATGAGGTGATACAAAATGACTCTCTATAAAATTTTTGTGCAGTGTCTCAGCAGAAATTTATTATTTTTTATAAAAATATTCCTGTAGTTAGTTACAATAACAAAAAATTTTTCATAAGCCCAGCTTACATGTATCAATATTACCTATAAGGCTAAAACTCTACGTAATTTACTTTTTGAGTTGGAACCGATTCAATGGCACCTAACAACAACAATACGCTCTGGTCAGAGCTGTCATTATTACCCAATTACAATGATGCTTCAAATCACATGGTTTCATTTACACGAGCTACAAGCATGCGCTGTTGTTTTTGTTGCTGCCATTGTTTTTACAGTCGCTGATTTTTGTCAAATTTTCCGGTGTTTTAGCTACAATATTGTGGTAATTAGCATGGTGGGGTGACGCCACGAGTTACCAAACTGAGTGATACCAATCCTAGTGACGCCACTGTAGAGTTTATATGATAGCCTTCAATGCTCAGCAGCATCTATAAGGGTTTGAGAAATCTGGCCATAAAGAAATGTGCCTAGTTTGGTATAACCCACTATTTCTCCAAGTTATTGTTTTTAACATTCTGTGGACACAAATTAAAAAAAGCTGTCCTAGACCCCATTTTTGTTTTCACTTGACTTTCTAAGGACAGGGGCATTTTGCCAACAGAAGTTGCATCTAGACCTAAATTGTTGCAGCTGTAGCATGGAAGCAGAGAGAAGGGGAGAGATAGATGGAGACGGAAGTGATCAAAGAAAAACACCCCTATCCATTTCTGCTTATAACCTCTCTAGTCATACGTAAATCAGCTTCAAGATTCCTTCCTTCCTCAAGGACCCTTTCATAGGCGCCCATCCCCTGGATCCCATTTAGTACCTGTAGCAATATCCTCCCACTCTGCCTTAGGCTTCTGTTCTTTCTGTCTTGCTTGGCCCTTCACTTTAAATCTGCTTCTAGCTCTCTGCCTCCTCCCTTGGATTTGATGTGCTACATGTCTCCTGGGCCCCCCTATCCAGAAGGCAGATTCCATTTTCTCCTTGTACTACACCTGGTAGGCACAGGCCAATCCAACTTCCTCACTCTAAGGATCACTTAGGACTCCATTGGTATTGGGGAGAAAGCCTGGCATGGCTTCTGCCCACTAGGGCATCCTGTGGTCTGGCCTCATTATCTAGCTTGGCCAATTTTCATACAGCTGTAAACTCAAACTCTCACTTTGTCCCAGTTTGCTTCCTACTTGGCTTTTGAGGGAAGGTTTCAAACTGTAGGCCTGGGCTTCACAACTCTGGGCTACCTATGGTCACCTCCCAGCACCTTGCAGTGGCTCCTGATGGAGGCAAAACTTGGCAATAGATTCTAGTCCCTTGTCCACTAACAACACTTCCATTCACAGGTGATACAACCACAGCTGAAGGCGTTGTCATCTGAACTCAGAACCCAACACGTCCTGGTCTCAGCAGCATCCTGCAGCCCCGACTCCTCACCAGATACTCTCCTGTCTATCTCCTGCAGATTCACATTTATCTGGATATTCAGAAAAGAGCAGCAAAGGTGGCTTTCTGGGTTCCATACTTGGTGGGAAAAGGGCAGACTTTCTCCTCAGCCCCTTTTCTAACATCCCACTAGATGTGATGAGATCTAGAACATCAAGTCTAAGGGAGGAGGCCACAAGCTAGAAGTAGATCTAAAGTGAAGGGCCAGTGCCACTCCACTTGCTCCTGTCAATACTCCTGCAAAGTGGGTTTTGTTAATCCTATGTCATAGATAAGGAAACACAAAATATAACATGCTCAAAGACACACAGATGCTTAGGGATAGGACTGCCATTCTAGCCAAGACCCCCTGACTCCATGTCATGCCCACTGCAGGACACTAAGCTGCAAACAGCAAGACAACTGCCTGTGACACGGCCTTGTCTGCCTGGGTTTCCACACAGTAAAGACATCCTAGATACAGAATGTCATCCCCAGGTTCTCTATTCCAAAGCTAATTCTAAACAGAGGGAGTTCCTGTCTGCTGATCATGGAAGACTTTCAAGCTAGTAGAATGACTTCCCAAGAGAAATCCAGGGGAGTCCCACTGACTTGTGTATTTAAAGTGGGGTTAGATAAAGCTTCCAGAAACATTCCAAAGGAACAAATCTGTAATTGGGAAAGAAAGAAACAACCAAAATGGTCCTTCCAAACTCACATGTCTGTCATTAAGTTTCTCCTGGGAGAAAGGGGCAGAAAAAACCAGGACAGATTTGGGGAAAGGTTGATCTAATTCTTTTTATTTCCTCATTATAGAAGTTCTCTAGTTCTATGTCAGTGGAGAGATGCCACTGTTAATTGCCAGTAAAGGAACTTGTTCACCACTGTGATGCCCCTCCACATGTCAATTTCCAAGAGGAAATTCAAGGTGAGGATGACTTTGCCAGCCCAGAGAATGGAAAGAGGATTACTCCCCTGGCCTAGATCGGTAGTTCTCAAATGTGGTCTCAGGACAGTGGTATACTGTGATCCATCATGGTGTATGTGAAAAGTAATTTGTTATTGTTAATGTATACAAAGGTTTGCAAATAATTTTTCCTATAAATCAGAACAAATTCAAAATTTTTCCATCATTCTCACTCTAATACACTTTCAAGAATAGGACAGCAAGGAGTAGAGTAGAAGTCAATGACAGGAGATGCCCGTGGCTTTGCCATGACAATGTGTTGGGAATGTGAATATATCATTTCAGTCTAGATGGGAAAACATCTGAGTGCTACATATGCCTAAAATTACTTCTTTCCCCAATACGATTAACAACCTTCTTTAGTTCTCAGAGATTGAAAATAATTTTTTAGTGTAACTTCTTTACATCTAGATAAATACAAAAACAGGAGTAGACGTTTCTATCTATGGCCAAGAAACATAAAGACAGTATTTTAGACTCACTTCCTACACGGATTCATTGGGTGCCTTCAGACAAGTCATACATGCCTCTGACTGTATAAAATGAAGATAAAATACCTGCTCTGTGTATGCTGTGGGGAGGATTGTTCTGATAAGTACTGCCATTTGTTAAGCACCTACTGTGTGCTAGGTGCAAAACATATATCATCTCAGTTAATTCACACAAAAGTATTACAGGACAGGGATTATCATTTCCCTGTACAGAGGAAAACTGAGGCTTAGAGAAGTGACCCATGGGAAGATACTTTGACATGTATAAAACCAAAAATCCATTGCCAAGTCAATTCCAACTCATAGCGACCCTATAGGACAGAGTAGAACTGTCCCATAGGATTTCCAAGGAGAGGTTGGTGGATTCAAACTGCTGACCTTTTGGTTAGCAGCCGAGCTCTTAACCACTGTGCCACCAGGACTCCTTGACAAGTATAGAGAGCTGTAATTAAATGTACCAGTACCAGTTAGCGTCAAGCAGATTCCAACTCATGGCGACCTCAGGTATGTTGGAGTAGAACTGTGCTCCATAGGGTTTTCAATGACTGGTTTTTCAGAAGTAAGTCACCAGGCCTTTCTTCTGAGGCACCTCTAGGTGGATTTGAACTGCCAACCTTCCAGTCAGTAGTAGAGCACATGAACCGCTTGCACCACCCAGGAACTCGAATCAAATGTAAGCACTGTCATTATTAGCACTGTCAACTACATGCAAGTCTAAAAAATAAGAATTAGATATAGAATGAAATCATTTTAAAATATAAATTAGACTTGTCTGAGGATCCAAAACACACACACACACACACACACACACACACACACACACACACACACACACACACACCATCTTTGGAAAAATATTTACAGAGGTAAGAGAAGCTTCCTGTATCCATTCCTTTATTCTTGGCCCTAGGGTACAGTAGTGACCAAAACAGCTTATAACTGTGGAGATAGACAACAAACAAGTACATATGTAAAAAGCTGAGTATGTCAAATGGTGATAAAAGCTAAGGAGAAAAATAAAACAGGAAAGGCGGATAGGGATTATGAGGGAGAAGGGAGTTGCAAGTTGAGTAAGTGGTCAGGGAAGATCTCACTAAGGTGTCATTTGAGCAAAGACCTGAAAGAAACAAGGACTGATAAAACAGATATTGGGAGAAGAACCTTCCAGGCAGTGCTGCAGACCAAGGGCGAGGGAACCACCAACTCATCCCAACTCATTAGAAGTTCCTGTGGACATTTCTGGGGGTCAGACTACACTGCTGCAGTTCTCGAAGGATCCTGAGCTTAGTAATGTGAAGAAATAGTTTCGCCATTCAAAAGCCTTGACCATCCCATGAAGTTATTTTTTTCTTGCCCTCATATTTTTAATACTGGTATCAACCCATCATGTTATGCAGAGATGTTAATAATCCTTTTTTGAAAATCCCCCAAATGCAAATGACTCACATTGGGATCCTATTTCAGAGGTCTGTGCAAGAAATAAACATTGCTTGAGGAATACACAGAAACTGCCACATTTTTCCTGCAGCTCTCTGATGTCTACAAAACTGAGTGCAAGACTTTGCCCTTTGGGGCAGACAAAGCTACCCTTTTGAGATTCTGTTGCTAAGCGGGACAACCTGTTTTCAAATCCTAAGCATTTCAATCCTGAAATGAAAACCCAGCGCTTACTTGTCCAGCCCCTCCACAGCCTGGGCGTCCTGGAAGGGACAGAGCCACTGTCCTAGGCTGCTCCCCTCTGTCCACCCACTCCCTTTCCCCACCCTTCCCCCCACTCCATTATTAGGTATGCATTTCAGATTTTGAATGGATCTCCTTGTCTGGCGTTAATTGACAGTGAAAGCCCGGTTTTCAAAGCCAAGGTACAAGCACTGAAGGTAAGTGATCAGAGGACTGCCCTCGTAATAAATCACTACGGCCCAGGTCACTGTTTGGAGTGTGAATGCAGTGTTCAATAAAGAAACACACTCCACCTTTCAGCTTCAAGCCGACCCTGGCTAATTGACCTCATTGTAGTCCCTCCATTAATCATTCTGGCACATGGGGCAAGAGGCAGTTGCACTGCTTAGGTTTGCAGGGAGGAGGGGGACTGAGTCCATGTGGGGGTGGGTAAGGGTTGAGGGGGCACTTATAATGTAAAATGAAATCATAGACAATTCTCCCTTAATTAACTCATTGGATTTCCAGGTTGGCCAGATATGGTTTACTTTGCTAAAGGAATGTGGGTAATAACGCAGGGGCCTTCATTAACTTCATGCCAGGACACAGGAGTTTGGGTCTACAACAAAAGCAGATGTGAGCATCTGTACCCCATCCAGAGAACAGCTCTGCCAAAGGACCAGGGGGTTAGCCTAATGCTACATAATCATTCAGTGTCATCGATCTTCCCAGCCCCTGATTAATAAATTGCAGCAGAAGTCTTTTACAGGGGTGACTACAATTTTATTTCACCTATCAGAAGCACGTCACAGCACACACTAGCCATGTGGGACTGGCTTACTTTCCCCTTGACTCCATCCCTCCCACCCTGGCTCTGCGTTTGCTTTACCAATGTACCCTTCATGGATCTGTTCTGGTGGAGAGGTGTGGGGTACTTTTGGCCAGGGCCCTCCAACCTGCCATACTCACCCCAAGCTGACCACAGAGAACAGAATGGGAGCTTCAGCATAGGGCCAGTTTAAACTGCAACTGAAGACTTGTTTTTTCAGTACAATTCAACAATACAATTTGGGCACCTGTTATGTGCCAAGAATTGCATTGCACTAGAAATAACACACACACACACACATTATGACTTGGTCCTGGTTGTCAGGGAACTTAGAGTCTGCATTGATCCATTTATATTTCCAAAATGCAAGATCTGCCTTTTTGTATCAAGCTGCTTTAAATTATGCCTTTTTAAAAGGTCTTTTTTCCATGATTAGTTGCTATTATTGAGGAACTCAGTCAGTTCACAGTTCACAGCGGTAAACAAAGCCCAGAGGGTCAGTAACTTTAATTGTGAAAAGAAAGAGAAAGGAAAAAGAGAGAGGGAGGGACAGAGGATAGAAGGAAGAAGGGTGGAGGGAGACCTATTGCTCATTTTGCTCTTGTGCTTTTTCCTGCTGCTCATCTTCCCTGTGTTCCATTACTGTTAATGAACTTAATTGTCTGGTTTCAAAATGCCAGCCTGAAGGCATCACTCTCCTTCCCCGTCAGTGCTACAGTCTTGCTGATGTCCAAATTAACTTGTAAGCAAATACTTCAAGCCCCTGCCCTCCCCTGACAAGCACCTGGAGGGGAAATTCAGGCCAAGATTCCAGGACAAAGTCAGGTGGAGCTTCAAGAAAGACAGAGTGAGCGCTTTCAGATCCCCCATTTGATACTGTGTGCAATTCAATTCCACTCTACTATATTTATTGTGTGTCTACTATATGGTCCAGTAATTGCACTAGTCATTGGGTTTAGAAAGTTGATAAAACACATTCACTGACCTCAAGGAGCTTGTTATGGATTGAATTGTGTTCCCCCAAAAAGTTACGTTGTAAATCCTAACCTTTATGCCTGTGGTTGTAATCCTATTTGGGAATGGGTTGTCTTTGTTATGCTAATGAGACAGTATTAGTATAGGATGTGTTTTGAGTCAATTTTTTTTTTTTTTTTTTTGAGATATAAAAGAGATTCAACAAACAAGAGAAGCAGATATGGGGGAAGAGAGATGCTAAGCTACATGAAGATCACTCAGGAGCAGAAGCTAAAAGAGACAAGGACCTTCTTCCAGAGCCAACAGAGAGAGAAAGCCTTCCGCTAGAGCTGGACCCCTGAATTCAAGCTTCTAGCCTCCTAAACTGTGAGAAAATAAATTTGTTTGTCAAAGCCACTCATTTATGGTATAGCAGCACTAAATAATTAAAATAGAGCTCATGGTTTATTAGCAGCCCCCAAAACAGATCAAATTTCCTTGGGTCTACTATCAACAAGAAAACAATACCTACAGTACCCAAGAGTTAAGGCAGCTCAGTGTACTTGGAAAATCACCAGATGTGGTGTCACACATATGTAGATTAGAACCCAAAGTCTATCCATTCACAATCTGTGCACGCTTTCCCGTTACTTAACCTCTCTGAAGATCACGTTATCTCCCTCTTCACATTCTTGTGAAGATTAAATGAGTTGATACATGCAAAGTGCTGGTACTGTCCCACTGTGAGGACTATGCTTTATATAGGAAAACTCTGATGAATTATTGCAGAGATTGCCTGCAAAGATAGTAATATACCAGACAAAAATAACAAATCTATTTTAATATGTCCGTTACGTTACTACTTCCTCTGGAAACAAACCATTTTGTTACCCTAGCATGTGACCCAGAAATGGAACTCTCCAGCCCCCAACAGGAACCCCCTTGGGACACTCACCATTCACACCTGACTTTCCTTCCACACATCCCACCTGCTTCCAGCAATCTTTGACTGCACTCAGTGTCCATACCCTCCATTTTTACATGCAGAATAATCAAAGCCAAGGACATCAGGACAATGAGAAGAATAGGAAATCATTAACCTCAACCTTCTCACATAAGGCAACTGTGACTTAATGAAGTTATAGACATACCTCATTTTATTGCACTCTGCTTTATTGCACTTTGCAGATATTGTGTTTTTTTTACAAATTGAAGGTTTGTGGCGACTCTGCATCAGGCAAGTCTATCGGCATCATTTTTCCAACAGCATGTGCTTACTTCGTGTCTCTGTGTCACATTTTGGTAATTTGACAATATTTCAAACTTTTCCATTATTATTATATCTGTTATGGTGATCTGTGATCAGTGATCTTTGATGTTACCGTTGTAATTGTTTTGGGGTGCCACAAACCACACCCATATAAGACAGGAACTTAATTGATAGATGTTGTGTATGATCTGACTGCTATACCCTGTCCCTGAGACACGACAATATTGAAATTAGTCCTTGGTGGTACAGTGGTTGAGAGTTACGGCTGCTAACCAAAAGGTTGGCAGTTCGAATCCACCAGGTGTCCCTTGGAAACCCTATGGGGTGGTTCTACCCTGTCTTGCAGGGTCGCTATGAGTTGGAATCAACTAGATGGCAATGGGTTTGGTTTTTGGTTTTTAATAACCCTACAATGGCCTCTAAGTGTTCAAGTGAAAGGAAGAGTCGCATATGTCTCACTTCAAATCAAAAGCTAGAAATGATTATACTTAGTGAGGAAGGCATGTCGAAACTGACATAGGCGGAAAGCTATGTCTTTTACACCAAACAGTTAACGAAGTTGTGAATGCAAAGGGAAAAGTTCCTGAAGGAAATTAAAAGTACTACTCCAGTGAACACATGAATGATAAGAAAGTGAAACAGCCTTACTGCGGATACAGAGAAAGTTTTAGTGGTCTGGATAGAAGATCAAACCAGCCACAACATCCCCTTAAGCCAAAGCCTAATCCAGAGCAAGGCCCTAACTCTCTTCAATTCTATGAAGGCTAAAAGAGGTGAGGAAGCTGCAGAATTGAAGCCACCAGAGTTAGGTTCATGAGCCTTAAGGAAAGAAGCCATCTCTATAACATAAAACTGCAAAGTGAAGCAGCAAGTGCTGATGTAGAAGCTGCAGCAGGTTATCCAGAAGATCTAGCTAAGATAACTGATGAAGGTGGCTACACAAAACAACAGATTTTCAGTGTAGATGAAACAGCCTTATATTGGAAGAAGATGTCATCTAGGACTTTGATAGCTGAGAGGAGAAGCAAATGCCTGGCTTCAAAGTTTCAAAGGACAGGCTGACTCTCCTGTCAAGGGGTAATGCAGATGGTGATTTTAAGTTGTGTTGTTAGGTGCCGTTGAGTCAGTTCGGACTCATAGAGACCCTATGTACCACAAAACGAAACACTGCCCGGTCCTGCGCCAGGCTCACAATCGTTGTTATGCTTGAGCCCATTGTTTTAGCCACTGTGTCAATCCATCTCATTGACGGTCTTCCTGTTTTTCGTTGACCCTCTACTTTACCAAGCATGATGTCCTTCTCCAGGGACTGATCCCTTCTTACGTGTCCAAAGTATGTAAGATATAGTCTCACCATCCTTGCTTCTAAGGAGCATTCTGGTTGTACTTCTTCCAAGACAGGTTTGTTCATTCTTTTGGCAGTCCATGGTATACACAGTATTCTTTGCCAACACCCACAATTCAAAGGCGTCAATTCTTCTTTGGTCTTCCTTATTCATTGTCCAGCTTTCGCATGCATATGACAAGATTGAAAATACCATGGTTTGGGTCAGACGCACCTTAGTCTTCAAGGTGATATCTTTGATTTTTAACACTTTAAAGAGGTCTTTTGCAGCAGATTTGCCCAATGCAATAAGTCATTTGATTTCTTGACTGCTGCTTCCATGGTGTTGATTGTGGATCCAATGAAATCCTTGACAACTTCAATCTTTTCTCTGTTTATCATGATGTTGCTTATTGGTCCATTTGTGAGGATTTTTGTTTTATTTTGAGGTATAATCCATACTGAAGACTGTGGTCTTTGATCTTCATCAGTAAGTGCTTCAAGTCCTCTCCACTTTCAGCAAGGAAGGTTGTGTCATCTGCATAACACAGGTTGGTAATGAGTCTTCCTCTAATCCTGATGCCCCGTTCTTCATATAGTCCAGCTTCTTGAATTATTTGCTCAGCCTACAGATTGAATAGTTATGGTGAAACAATGCAACCCTGACCCACACCTTTCCTGACTTTAAACCATGCAGTACCCTCTTGTTCTGTCCGAACAACTACCTCTTGATCTATGTACAAGTTCCTCACGAGCACAGTTACATGTTCTGGAATTCCCACTCTTCTCAGTGTTATCCATAATTTGTTATGATCCACACAGTCGAATGCCTTAGCATAGTCAATAAAACACAGGTAAACATCTTTCTGCTATTCTCTGCTTTCAGCCAGGATCCATCTGACATCAGCAATGATATCCCTGGTTCCCTGTCTTCTTCTGAATCCAGCCTGAATTTCTGGCAGTTTTCTGTGGCTATACTGCTGCAGCTGTTTTTGAATGATCTTCAGCAAAATTTTACTTGCGTGTGATATTAATGATATTGTTCGATAATTTCTGCATTCGGTTGGATCACCTTTCTTGTGAATACGCATAAATATGGATCTCTTCCAGTTGGTTAGCCAGGTAGCTGTCTTCCAAATTTCTTGGCATATATGGGTGAGCACTTCCAGCGCTGCTTCCATTTGTTGAAACATCTCAATTGATATTCCGTCAATTCCTGGAGACTTGTTTTTTGCCAATGCTTTCAGTACAGCTTGGACTTCTTCCTTCAGTACCATCGGTTCCTGATCATAAGCTACCTCTTGAAATGGTTGAACATCGACCAATTCTTTTTGGTATACTGACTCTGTGTATTCCTTCCATCTTCTTTTGATGCTTCCTGCATCGTTTAAAATTTCCCCTATAGAATCCTTCACTATTGCAACTCGAGGCCTGAATTTTTTCTTCAGTTTCTTTCAGCTTGAGAAATGCTGAGCATGTTCTTCCCTTTTGGTTTTCTATCTCCAACTCTTTGCACATGGCATTATAATACTTTGTCTTTTCAGTCCACCCTTTGAAATCTTCTGTTCATTTCTTTTACTTCATTGTTTCTTCCTTTTGCTTCAGCTACTCGACATTTAAGATCAAGTTTCGGAGTCTCTACTGACATCCATTTTGGTCTTTTCTTTCTTTACTGTCTTTTTAATGACCTCTTGCCTTCTTCATGTATGATGTCCTTGATGTCATTCCACAACTCGTCTGGTATTTGGTCATTAGTGTTCAATGCATCAAATGTAATCTTGAGATGGTCTCTAAATTCAGGTGGGATATACTCAAGGTCGTACTTTGGCTCTCATGGGCTTGTTCTAATTTTCTTCAGTTTCAACTTGAACTTGCATATGAGCAATTGATGGTCTGTTCCTCAGTCTTGTTCTGACTGATGATATTGAGCTTTTCCATCGTCTCTTTCCACAAATGTAGTCGATCTGATTCCTGTGTATTCCATGTGGCAAGGTCCATGTGTATAGCTGCCGTTTATGTTGGTGAAAAAAGGTATTTGCAATGAAGAAGTCGTTCGTCTTGCAAAATTCTGTCATATGATCTCCGGCATTGTTTCTATCACCAAGGCCATATTTTCCAACTACCAATCCTTCTTCTTTGTTTCCAACTTTTGCATTCCAATCACCCATAATTATCAATATATCCTGATTGCATGTTCAATCAATTTCAGACTGCAAAAGCTGGTAAAAATCTTCAATTTCTTCATCTTTGGCTTTAGCGGTTGGTGCATAAATTTGAATAACAGTTGTATTAACTGGTCTTCCTTGTAGGCGTATGGATATTATCCTATTACTGACAGCGTTGTACTTCAGGATAGATCTTGAAATGTTCTTTTTGATGATGAATGCAACGCCATTCCTCTTCAAGTTGTCATTCCCGGCATAGCAGACCATATGATTGTCTGAGTCAAAATGGGCAGTACCAGTCCATTTCAGCTCACTAATGCCTGGGATATCAATGTTTATGCATTCCATTTCATTTTTGACGATCTCCAAGTTTCCGAGATTCATACTTTGTACATTCCACATTCCAATTATTAATGGATGTTTGCAGCCATTTCTTCTCATTTTGAGTCGTGCCACATCAGCAAATGAAGGTCCCAAAAGCTTGACTACATCCACATCTTTAAGGTCAACTCTACTTTGAGGAGGCAGCACTTCCCCAGTAGTCTTCTGAGTGCCTTCCAATATGGGGGGGCTCATCTTCCGGCACTATATCAGACAATGTTCTGCTGCTATTCTTAAGGTTTTCACTGGCTAATTTTTTTCAGAAGTAGACTGCTGGGTCCTTCTTCTTAGTCTGTCTTAGTCTGGAAGCTCAGCTGAAACCTGTCCACCATGGGTGACCCTGCTGGTATCTGAATACTGGTGGCATAGCTTCCAGCATCACAGCAACATGCAAGTGCCCACAGTACAACAAACCGACAGACACATAGGGGTTTTAAGTTGCAGCCTATGCTTATTTACCATTCTTAAATAATATCTGTAGACAGTTATGCTGTCATCCAGGCTTTGTTGTTCCATTTACAGAGCACAGGCAGAGTAGAATTAGCATAATTCTTAAGGCCCCTAGGATTTTCAGAAGCTGTAGCCTATGCTTATCTACCATTCTGAAAATCCTAGGGCCCTTAAGACCCTACTTCTACTTCTGCTACTTCTACTCTGCCTGTGCTCTGTAAATGGAACAACAAAGCCTGGATGACAGCATATCTGTCTACAAAATGGTTTACTGAATATTTTAAACTCACTGTTGAGACCTGCCACTCAGAAAAAAAGATTCCTTTCAAAATAGTACTGCTCATTGATAATCCATCTGGTCACCCAAGAGCTCTGATGGAGATGTACAAGGAGATTAATGTTTGCATGCCTGCTAACACAACATCCTTTATGCAGCCCATGGGTCAAGGAGTAATTTCGATTTTCAAGTCTTATTATTTAAGAAATATATTTCATAAGGCTATAGCTGCCATAGATAGTGATTCCTCTGATGGATCTGGGAAAAGTAAACTGAAAACCTTATGGAAAGGATTCACCATTCTAGACCCCATTAAGAACATTCATGATTGATGGGAGGAAGTCAACATATCAACATTAACAAGGGTTTGGAAGAAGCTGATTCCAACCCTCATGGATGACTTTCAGGGGTTCAAGACTAGTGGAGGAAGTAACTGCAGATGTGGTGGAAATAGCAAGAAAACTAGAATTAGAAGTGGAGATATGTGACTGAATTACTGCAATCTCATGATAAAACTTTAACGGATGAGGAGTTCTTTCTTATGGATGAGCAAAGAAAGTGGTTTCTTAAGATGGAATCTACTCCTGGTGAAGATGCTGTGAACATTGTTGAAATGACAATAAAGGATTAAAAATATTATATAAACTTAGTTGATAAAGCAGCAGCAGGGTTTGAGAGGATTGAAAGAAGTTCTACTGTGGGTAAAGTGCTATTAAACAACATCACATGCTACAGAGAAATCATTTGTGAAAGTAAGAATCAATATTGATGTAGGAAACTTCTTTGTTGTATTATTTTAAGAAATTGCCACAGCCACTCCAAACTTCAGCAACTACCACCCTAATCAGTCAGCAGCCATCAACATCCAGGCAAGAGCCTCCACCAGCAAAAAGATTAAGACTGCCTGAAGGAGCAGCAATTTTTTTTCCCATTCCTTATACTTTTATGTATTTATTTTGGTTTCTCATTCAAAAACATATACACAAATTGTTTTGTGATATTGGTTGCAATCCTCGCATTGTGACAGCACTCTCCCCTTTCCTTTTCCACCCTGGGTTCTCCGTGTCCATTCATCCAGTTTTCCTGCTCCTTCCTGCCTTTGCTTCTTTGCTTGGGCAGGTGTTGCCCATTTGGTCTTGTATACTTGATTGAACTAAGAAGTATGTTCCTCATGTGTGTTATTGTTTGTTTCATAAGTCTGTCTAATCTTTGGCTGAAAGGTGGACTTCAGGAGTGGCTTTAGTTCTGAGTTAGCAGGGTGTCCAGGGACAATAGTCTTGGGGGTTCCTCCAATCTTTGTCAGACCAGTACATCTGGTCTTTGTGTTTGTGTGTGTGAATTTGAATTTTGTTCTACATATTTCTCCTGCTCTATCCAGGACACTCTCCTGTGATCCCTGTCAGAGGAGTCCATGGTGGTAGGTGGGCACGCTCTAGTTCTAGGCTCAGGCTGGTGGAAGCTATGGTTCATGTGATCCATTAGTCCTTTGGACTAATATTTTCCTTGTGTCTTTGGTTTTCTTCATTCTCCTTTGCTCCAGACAGGATGGGACCAATAGACGTATCTCAGATGGCTACTTGTAAGCGTTTAACATCCCAGATGCCACTCACCAAAGTAGGATGTAGAATATTTTCTTTATGAACTATTTTAGGCCAATTGACCTAGATGTCTTCTAAGACAATAATTCCCAGCCCTTAGCCCCAGTAACTCGGTCCCTCAAGGTGTTTGGATGTGTCTAGGAAGCTTCTATGACTTTGCCTTGGTCAAGTTGTGCTGACTTCCCCTATATTGTGTGTTGTCTTTCCCTTCACCAAAGTTACCACTTGTCTACTATCTCCTTACCTCTACCTTCCGTTGTAACCATCGAAGATTGTTTTTTTCTATGAAAAACTTTTCTTGTGGCTTTATAATAGTGGTCTTATACAATATTTATCCTTTTTTAATTGACTTATTTCACTCAGCATAATGCCCTCCAGATTCATCCATGTTGTGAGAGGTTTCATGGATTCGTCATTGTTCTTTATCATTGTGAAGTAATCCACTCTGTGTATGTACCATAGTTTGTTTATCCATTCATCTGTTGATGGGCACTTAGGTTGTTTCCAGTTTTGCTATTGTGAATAATGCTGCAATGAACGTGGATATGCATATATCTATTCATGTCTATTCATGTGATGGCTCTTATTTCTCTAGGATATATTCTTAGGAGTGGGATTACTGGATAGTATGGTATTTCTATTTCTAGCTTTTTAAGAAGGCTCCATATCGTTTTCCATTTTGCATTCCCACCAGCAGTGCCTGAGAGTTTCAATCTCCCTGACGCCTCTCCAACACTTTTTATTTTCTGTTTTTTTGATTCATGCCAGTAATGTTGGGGTGAGATGGTATCTCATTGTAGTTTTGATTTGCATTTCTCTAATGGCTTGTGATAGCAAGGCTTTCCTCATACGTCTGTTAGCTGACTGAATGTCTTCTTTGGTGACATGTCTTTTCGTATCCTTTGCAAATTTTTAATTGGATTATTTGTCTCTTTGCTGTTGAGCTGTTGAGGTATTCTATAGATTTTAGAGATTAGACCCTTGCTGGATATGTCGTAGCCAAAACTTTTTCCTCTTCTTTTTCTCTGTAATTTCTCTTTTTACTTTTTTGGTGAAGTCTTTTGATGGGCATAAGTGTTTAATTTTCAGGAGCTGCCAGTTATCTAGTTTATTTTCTGGTGTTTGTGCATTGTTAGTTATGGTTCGTATTCTATTTATGCCATGTATTAGGGCCCCTAGCATTGTCTCTATTTTTTCTTCCATGATCTTTTTCATTTTAGGTTTTATATTTAGATCTTTGATCCATTTTGAGTTAGTGTTTGTGTATGGTGTGAGGTATGGGTCATGTTTCTTTTTTTTCACAGATAGACATCCAGCTTTGCCAGCACTATTTCTTAAAAAGACTGTCTTTTCTTCATTTAATGGACTTTGGTCCTTTGTCAAAGATAGGTAAATGGATGTACATCTGGGCTGTCGATTCTGTTCCATTGGTCTATGTGTCTGTCATTGTACCAGGATCAAGCTGTTTTGACTACCATGGCTATATAGTAGGTTCTGAGATCAGGTAGTGTGAGGCCTCCTACTTTGTTCTTTCTATTCAATAATGCTTTTCTATCCAGGGCCTCTTCCCTTTCCATATAAATTTGGTGATTAGTTTTTCCATCTCGTTAAAGAACACTGTTGGTATTTGGATTGGGATTGCATTATATCTGTAGAACTCTTTGGGTAGGATTGACATTTTCACAGGTCTTTCTACCCATGAGCATGTTATGTTTTTCCATTTAAGTAGGTCTCTTTTGGTTTCTTGCAATAATGTTTTGTAGTTTTCTTTGTATAGGCCTTTTACATCCCTTGTTAGATTTACTCCTAAGTATTTTATCTGTTTAGGGGCTATTATAAATAATATTGTTTTCCTGGTTTCCTTTTCAAAATTCTCTGTGTTGGTGTATAGGAATCCAACTGATATTTGTATGTTGATCCTGTATCCTGCTACTCTGCTGAATATTTCTATCAGTTCCAGTAGTTTTCTGGTGGAATCTTTGGGGTTCTCTATGTATAGGATCATATCATCTGCAAATAGGGATAGTTTTACTTCTTCCTTTCCAATTCAGATGCCCTTTATTTCTTTTTCTTGCCTTATTTCTCTAGCTAGGACTTCCAGCACAATGTTAAATAGGGGTGGTGATAAAGGACATCTTTGTCTTGTTCCTGCTTTCAGGGGGAATGCTTTCAATATTTCTCCATTGAAAATGATGTTAGCTGTTGTTTTTGGATAGATGCCCTTTATTATGTTGTTGAATTTCCCTTCAATTCATATTTTTTTAGGGTTTTTATCAGGAATGGGTGTTGGACTTTATCAAATGCATCTTCTGTGTAGATTGAGATTATCGTAGGATCTTTTTTCTTTTGTTCTATTTATGTGGTGGATTACGTTGATTGATTTTCTAATGTTGAACCATACTTGCATAACTGGTATGAATCTCACTTGGTCATGGTGTATTTTTTTTATATGATGCTGAATTCTATTGGCTAGAATTTTGTTGAGAATTTATGCATCTATATTCATGAGAGATACTGATCTTTAATTTTCTGTTTTTGTGGTGTCTTTGCCTGGCTTTGGTATCAGGGTTATGCTGGGTTCATAGAATGAATTTGGGAGTATTCCTTCCTTTTCTATGCTCTGAAAGAGTTTGAGTAGTAGTGGTGCAAGCTCTTCTCTGAATGTTTGATAGAATTCTCCAGTGAAGCCATCCAGGCCAGGGATTTTAATTTTTGTTGGGAGTTTTTTTTTTTTTTTTTTTAATTTCCTCTTCAGTCTTGTCTTTTGTTATGGGTCTGTTCAGATTTTGTATCTCAGTTTTTGTTAATTTAGGTAGATAGTGTGTTTCTAGAAATTTGTCCATTTCCTCTAGGTTCTCAAATTTGTTGGAGTACAATTTTTCATAGTATTCTGCTATGATCCTTTTTATTTCAGTCAAGTCTATTGTAATGTCCCTCATCTCATTTTTTATTTGGGTTGTTTGCTTCCTCGCCTGTTTTTCTTTTGTCAGTTTGGCCAGTGGCTTGTCAATTTTATTAATGTTTTCAAAGAACCAACTTTTAGTCTTGTTGATTCTTTCTATTGTTTTTTCTGTTCTCTATTTTATTTATTCTCTAATCTTTATTATTTCCATTCTTCTAGTGCCTGTAGGCTACTTTTGCTGATCTCTATCTGTTCAAGTTGTAGGGCTAACATTTTGATTTTGGCCCATTCTTCTTTTTTGATGTGTGTGTTTATTGCTATAGATTTTCCTCTGAGCACTGCTTTTGCTGTGTCTCAAAGGTTTTGGTATGATGTATTTTCATTCTCATTTGATTCTAGAAATTTTTTTATTTCCTCTCTGATTTCTTCTATTACCTAGTTGTTTTTAAACAAGGTGGTATTCAATTTGCATGTATTTGTTTTTGTTTTTTTTTTTACTTGCTCTTCTTGTTACTGGTATCTACTTTTATGGTGCTGTGATGATTATTGATAAGCACCAGTTTATTACTGTCATATTGTTGTGCTTTTTTTTTGTGGTGCTGACATTTTCTTTACTCCTTTTACTTTCCTTTGCTGACTTCCTTTTCTTTGTGGATTTTCTTTTTTTTTTCATTCATTATTATAGATTTTGTGTTTACTGAGTCTTTATATTTTTCTTCTTTTTTATTATGATGAATAGGCTTGTTAACTTTCCTTGTTGTTACTTTGAAATGTATCCCTATATTCTTAAGTTTGAACCAATCTTTTATTACTTGATATTGCCTTGACTTCTTCTCCATTTGAAAGTTTTATACCTACACTGTTTATTCCTCCTTTTATTGTTTTGATGTTGTTGTCATTTACAGATTGATGTCTCTGTTTCTCTGTGTTAATTCATTTAGTTTTATTACTGAAAATTCTTTACCTAGGTTAGTATCTGGCTAATGTTGTCTTGTGTCTTAGACTCAGGTTGTTGTCTGATGTTGGTTCTCTAACCGAAGGACTCCCTTTAACATTTCTTGTAAGTTTGGTTTGGTTTTTACAAATTCCTTTAGTATCTGTTTGTCTGAAAATGTCCTAATTTCACCATCATATTTGAAAGAGAGTTTTGCAGGATGTATTATTCTTGGTTGGCAGTTTTTTCTCTCATGGTTTTATGTATTTCTTCCCATTGCCTTCTTGCCTGATAGTGTCCGCTGAATAATCAGAGTTTAGTCTTATTGTTTCCCCTTTGTATGTGATTTTACATTTTTTCTCAAGCTGCTCTCAGGATTCTTTCTTTGTCTTTGGTTTTGCCAAGTGTGATTATGATATGTCTTAGTGACTTTTGGGGGGGGGGGTCTGTCCTATATGGGGTTATTGAGTTTCTTGGATAGTCGGCTTTTCATCTTTCATGATATTTAGGAAGTTTTCTGCCAGCAAATCTTCAACAATCTTCTGTGTGTTTTCCATTTTCTCCCCTGTTCTGGAACTCTGATTATGCACAAATTTTTGTACTTGATTGTGTTGCACATAATTCTCAGGTTTTCTTCATTTTTCTTCATTCTTTTCTCTGATTTTTCCTCAAACAAAGTGGCATCTATGGATTTGTTTTCAATCTCGCTGATTCTATCTACCATTGTTTCTAATTTGCTCCTTCTATTGAGTTCTCCATTTCTGAAATTTTGTTGTTTATTTTTTAGATTTCTAGTTGCTGTTTTTGTATGATTTCTAATTGTTTATTTACTTTGACATTTTGTTCTTGTATAATTTTCCTGAATTCTTCTGTTGTTTTCTGTGAGTTTTCCTTGATTTTGGCTATATTTTCCTTGACCTCTTTCCTAATCTCTTGGAAAGCCCTAAATACTAGTCTTTTGAATTCCATATCAGGTAGTTCCAATGTCTTTCTTTCTACCAGAAGGTTACTTAATTCTTTGTTTTGGTCGCTTGCCAGAGCCATCTTGTCCTGCTTTTTCATGGTCTGATATTGTCTGCTGTTTCTGAGACATTAAGGTATTATTTTCTTTCTTTATTGATTTTATGGTTTTTTTTTTTTTTTTTTCTTTTCATCCTGCTTTTTTGTTTTGTTTTGATATGTCAGGGTAGGCAGGTCAGGAATATTTTGCTTCTTACTCATTTGTGGGCATGATAGCTCTCACCTCCTTGTCCTGGTGGGCTTGGCAGCAGCAGGAAGGGTGAGCTTGCTTCACTGTTCACTGGTTTAGTGATGTGGCTGAGGGTGGACTAGGTGGGCACTGTCTACCTCCTGATGTTGGTCCAGTGGTATGGGAGCATTCACAGCCCCTTGCCAGATGAAAGACTGTGTCGAATGGGGAGTAGTACAGGCTTACTTCCCACTGTTCAGCAGCTGGTTCAGTGGTGGGAGGTGAAGAGTAGTGCAGGCCCAGTGCAGCGGCAAGGCTTGGTGCTGGGGATGGTCTAGCTGCAGTGACACGGTGGGAGCTGGCGGGAAGGGGGTGGAGGTGGTGTATAGAGCTAGGTGGGAGGGAGAAAGAAAAGAGAAAAGAGAGAAATAAAAAAGGGGCAGCAGGGCAATAGCCAGCAAGTGGGGGCAGGGCAGATCCTGGGGCTGGTAGGAAGGGGAGGGAGGTGGTGTAAGGGTCTAAGTGGGAGGGAGAAAGAAAGAAAAAATATTATATTAATTAAATTAAAAAATAGATGGCTGTGTAGTGGGGACCAATAGCTAGAGGCTGGGTGTCCCCAGGGTAGCAGTGGCCTGGTACCCCAGTGGCACATTTTCAGCGGCAGTGTGGCCAGGGCTGACAGGAAAAGTGGGAGGTGGTGTAATGGGCAGGTGGAGGGGAGAAAGAAGGAAGAAAAGAAAAAAGAAAAAAGGGGGGAAGGTGGCATAGTGGGGGCTGGCAAGTGGGGGCAGGGTGGAACCAGGGCCAGTGGAAAGGGAGAAGAGGTGATATATGTGGCTAAGTGAGAGAGAAAAAAGAAAAATGATAATAATAAAAAAAAAAACAGTGGTCCGGTGGGGGTGAGGCTTACCTGGGGCAGTAGTGAGCTAGTGCATCCGTGGATCTCTAGCCACACCGGCACAGTGGAGGCTGGCGGGAAGGTGGGGGAGGTCGCTTTCAGGGTTAGGTGAGAGGGAGAAAGAGCAGGAAGAAAGAGAAAAAAGAAAAAGAAAACAATGGTGGCCTAACAGCACAAATGATTAAGTGCTCAAGTATTAGCTGAAAGGTTGGCAACTCTAACCCACCCAGAGGTGCCTCGAAAGACAGGCCTGGTGATCTGCTTCTGAAAGGTCACAGCCTTGAAAACACTATGGAGCACAATTCTACTCTGCATGCATAGGATTGCCATGAGTTGGAATCAACACAATGGCAAACAACAACAACAACAATGGTGCAAAAAATATCAGGTCAGTGAATTTGAGGGGTAGCCTAGGAAAGCTCCCAAATACAGAGAAACAAGATTAACCCTATAAAATAGAAGAATGTGGACAAGGAAGACAGAGTTTGGAAATTCAACATATAAATAATTGATATTCATATGGTAAATGCTAAAACAAATACAGCAGAAGCAATGATCAAAAACACAATAGAAAAGAATAAAAACTCCTGATCTGACAAAAGGGTTGCCAAAAAAAGGCTTAATAAATTATGAAAGGGAAAATTAAAATTCCAGTTGCAGATTCTTTAGAAAGAAACAAATGAATATAATAAACTTCAGTAAGTTGGTTTAGACCAGTGGATCTTTGTCTTTGCTTCACTTTAGAATCACTTGGGAAGCTTTTTAAAGCTACCAATACTGGAGGTTTACCCCACAAAGTCTGATTTAGTCAGTTTTGAGTGTGGCCTGGCTCTGTGTATTTTTTTTATATGTTTCCAGAGCTCCCCAGATGATTTTAATGCGCATTCAAGCTTGATATAAACATGCAAAATATAAAAAACAATAGATTTTTCTTTTTGTCATCAAGAAACAAAAAATATGATGCAAAGAAAATTCAAAATACCTAATAATAAGCTTTACAAAAAATGTTCTATGACAAATGTTATACCTATATTAACAACAATTGAAATCTTTATTGAATTACATGAGAAAAAATTTTCCAATGGAAAGATAAAATACATTTCTTCATGTAATGCTCAGTACTAAAAATGCTCATTACCTTTAAATTAATTTATAAATTAGATCCAATCAAATCTCAAGCATATTTGTGTGTGTGTGACTAAGTAAAATAATTCTCCAGTTCATTGAAAAGAATAAACACCTGTCACTAGACAAGAAAAAAATAGGACTGAGTTGGCTTGAATTACCCAATATTAAAATGTATTAGAAAGATAAACTACTTAAAAGAATATGATAATAGCACAGGAAATGACGGATAGATCATTAAAATGAAACAGAAAACCCCCAAACTCTTCCACATACATAACAATTTATGATAAAGTTAAAAATGGAGTCAGGGCATATTATTTAATAAGTTGCATTTTTACAATTGATTGATCATTTTCGAGAAAAGTAAAGTTAAATATTGACCTCACTGCTGAGTGAAATAAGTCAATCACAAAAGGATAAACATTGCATGAGATGACTATTATAAAAACTCAAGACAAGGTTTATACACAGAAAAAAAAAATCTTTGATGGTTACAAGGGAGGGGAGGGGTGGAGAGGGGAAATCACTAACTAGATAGTAGACAAGTATTAACCTTGGGAAAGGGAAAGACAACACACAATATGAGGAAGTCAGCACAACTTGACCAAGGCAAAGTCATAGAAACTTCTATATACATCCAAACACCTTAAGAGACCAAGTTACTATGGCTGAGGGCTGAGGACCATAGCCTCAGGGGACATCTAGGTCAATTAGTATAACATAGTTCATAAAGAAAATGTTCTACATCCTACTTCTGGGTTCTTAAAAGCTTGCAAGTGGCCATCTGAGATACATCTTGGTGTCATCTTGTCCGGAGCAAAGGAGAATGAAAAATACCAAAGACACAGGAAAATATTAGTCCCAGAGGGCTAATGAACCACATGAACCACAGCCTCCACCAGCCTGAGCCTAGAAGAACTAGATGGTGCCTGGCTACCACCACTGACTGCTCAGACTGGGATCACAATAGAGGGTCCCGGCCAGAGCAGGAGAAAAATGTAGAACAAAATTCAAATTCACAAAAAATGATCAGGTTTACTGGTCTGATAGAGACTGGAGGAACTCCCAAGACTATGTCCCCTGGACTCCCTGCTAACTCAGAACTGAAGCCACTCCTGAAGTCCACTTTCAGCCAAAGACTAGACAGGCCTCTGAAACAAACAATAACACACATGAGGAACATGCTTCTTAGTTTAATCCAGTTTACGACACCAAATGGGCAACCCCTACCCAAAAGCAAAGACAAGAAGGCAGAAAAGGACAGGAAAACTGGATGAATGGAGATGTGGAACCCGGGCTGGAAAGGAGGAGAGTGCTGACACATTGCAGGAATTGCAACCAATGTCACAAAACAATTTGTGTATAAATTTTTGAATGAGAAACTAATTTGTGCTATAAACTTTCACCTAAAGCACCGTATCATTAAAAAATATATACCTACCTCACACCATGCACCCAAATAAATTTCATATAAGCTAAAAATTATAATGCAAAGAAAAAAGAATAACAAATTTAGAAAAAATATGGATGGATATTTTAATGGAACTCAAGGTAACAAAGACCTTTCTAAGCAGTCTCTAGAAAAAAAAGAAAACTTAAAGATCAAACAGGAAGTTCAGGGCTGGGTGTGGGGAAGGAGAATGTCAGAGGGACTCAAACAATTATACAGACCTAACAGCTAAGGGTGGTGCTTTATAGTAAGAGCCTTCATATTTTAAAAGGCTATGGAAGGAGCTGGTGGCACAGTGGTTAAGAGCTACAGCTTCTAACCAAAAAGTGAGCAGTTCAAATCCACCAGCTGCTCCCTGGAAACGCTATGGGGCAATTCTACTCTGTCAACCAGTCGGAACTGACTTGACAGCAACAGGTTTTCTTTATGGAAGAAGCAGTCAAGAAATCATACAACGTATTGCATTGAGCAAGTCTGCTGCAAAAGACCTCTTTCAAGAGTTGACAAGCTAAGATGTCACTTCGAGGACTAAGGTGGGCCTGACCCAAGCCATGATATTTTCAATCACTTCATATGCATGTGAAAGCTGGACAATGAATAAGGAAGATCAAAGAAGAATTGATGCCTTTGAATTATATGTTGGTGAAGAATATTGAATATATAATGGACTGCTAGAAGAATGAATAGGTCTGTCTTAGAAGAAGTACAGCCAGAATGCTCCCTGGAAGCCAGGATGGTGAGACGTCGTCTCGCGTACTTTGGACATCTTATCAGGAGGGAACAGTCCCTGGAGAATACATCATGCTTGGCAAAGTAGAGGGTCAACAAAAAAGAGGAAAACCCTCAATGAGATAGACTGACACAGTGGCTGCAACAATGAGCTCAAGCATAGCAATGATTGTAGGGATGGCACAGGACCAGGCAGTGTTTTGATTTATTGTACACAGGGTCACTATAAGTCAGAACTGACTCAACAGCACCTGACAACAACAACCCTTTCAGTAAAGAGGGGACTTTACAACTTCACTCAGCAGCCTAGAGAAGAAAAAATCATTCTTATCATGACTAGGTTTCTAGCAGAAAAAAATTCTCCTGAAAGAGTGAAACCCAACTCAATGCCTTATGCAGGCATGGAATACAAATTTGCATTACACTTTTGGTGACAGAAATTCCAAGTCAATGATTTAAAAAAAAAAAAAAAAAGCATATGTGGCTCTCACAAGAATAAAAAAAACAAAAATTCCTCACTATAGATGAACTTCCAAAAATATTACAAACCACAAGAGAAAACAACACTCCATAAGCAAGAGTCAACAGGCTCAAAAAGATGTAGAATTACCACTCCTCAAAACTTCAGATAATAGAATCATCAACTGAAGAATATAAACTATGTTTTAGATTGTTAAAAGATTAAAGATTGAAATAACTGAAATGAATAGAAAGAACAGGACATTATAAAAATAGAATAGAAAGATTTGAAAAAAGAATAAAATAGAACTTCTAGGATTAAAAATAAATAGTCATTGGATCTCAAAGAGTGAATTCAACAGCAGGTAAGTCCCAGGTAAAAAGAGAATGGAAGAGTTGGAGGAGAGTTCTATGGTAATTACCCAGAATGAAGCATGGAGATTTAAGGAAATTGAAAATATAAAAGCGTGATCATGAGATAGGGAAGATAGAATGAGAAAGTCCAACATACATTTAATCGGAGTTCCAAGCAAAGAGAATAAGTAGACTTGCTGTTGGTAGGTGCCGTCGAGTCGGTTCCAGCTCATAGCGACCCTACATACAACAGAAAAAACACTGCCTGGTCCTGCGCCAAGGTAGACTAGGGAGAGGCAACATTCCAAGGAAAAATGGCTATGAAATTTCCAGAATATATTCATTCATACCACATATATTTATGAAGCCCCTCCATGTGCCAGGCACTATTTTAAGTGCTGGAAAAAAGAGCAGTGTAGGAAGCAGTCAAAAAGTCTTGCTTGCGTGGCATATACTTTCTGGAGGAAAAAACAGATAATTTTTTTTTAAGTACAATATGTTATTGTTGTGTTAGCTGCCATCGAGTCTTCCTCGACCCATTATGACCCCATGCACAATGGAACAAAATGCTTCCTGATCCTGCACAACCCCATCATTGGTTGCAGGCTGGACCATTGTGATTCATAGGGATCTCATTGGCTGAGTTTTCAGAAGTAGATTGACAGGCCTTTCTTTTTAGTTTGTTTTAGTCTGCAAGCTCTGCTGAAACCTGTTCATCATCACAGCAACATGCAAGCTTCCAATGACCGGTGGTAGCTGCAAAACTATAACATGTATGTATTGGTAAGCTTTTGCTGTGGTAACAAATGACCCATACATCTCAGTGGTTTACAGTGACATGTGTTTCTTGCTCATGTTACATCAGTGTTTCAGGTTGTCTACAACTCTGCTTGAAGATGTGGGCTTACTATGTTTTACTGCATGTATCTTCTCATTCCAAGACACAGGCAGAAGGAGAAGCCCCTATCTGGGACATGATTTGTAGTGGTAGAGGGCAAAAGTACAAGACCTCAAGACAATTATGCTATCGTATTTTAAGCTTCTGCTTAGATGTGGCATATGTTATGCCTGCTTACATTCTATTGGTAAAAACAAGTTAACATGCCCAAACCTGACAATGGTATGAAGAGTTTATTATACTAGGGACAAGCATGGCAAGGGTGGATATTTATAATCCTCTTAAAGAAGAGGAAATTAATAATTGTGTACAATAATATAATTTACCATATGTTCCGTAGTGGTAATTTCTATGGAGAAAAATAAAACAGGGAATGGGGATAAAATTATTAGGGAGGTGTCTTAGTCATCTAGTGCTGCCATAACAGAAATACCACAAGTGGATGGTTTTAACGACGAGAAGTTTATTTCCTTACAGTAAAGTAGGTTAAAAGTCCAAATTCAGGGTGTCAGCTCCAGGGGCAGGTTTTCTCTCTCTTGGCCCTCTCATCAGTGTTCCCCTGGACTAGGAGCTTCTGGGCGCAGGGACCCCTGTCCAAAGGATGCACTCTGCTCCCAGCACTGCTTTCTTGATGGTATGAGGTCTCCCTGTCTCTCTGCTCACTTCTATCTTTTATATCTGAAGAGATTGCCTCAGGACACAATCCAGTCTTGTAGATCCAGTCCTGCCTTACTAACACAACTGCCACCCATCCTCCCTCATTAACATCATAGAGGCAGGATTTACAACACATAGGGAAATCACACAGTACCAGGAATCATGGCCCAGCCAAACTGATATACACATTTTTGGGGGGACATAATTCAAACCATGACAGGAGGTAACAATTTTAAACTGGCTGGTTATAGAAGGCACAAGAAATTAATATGTGATTATGACCTGAGGATCTGAGGAAGTGAACCATACAAATATCTTGAGGAAGACTGCAAATGCAAAGGCTCCAAGAACAGGCCTGATGTGTTTGAGGACCATAAAGGAAACCTCTGAGACTGGCATGAAGTGAATGTGAAGAGGTCAGGAAGATAGCAGGGGCCAGACTGTGTGAGGCCTGGAAGGTCACTGTAACAGTTTAGCTTTCACTTGGAGTGAGATGAAAAGCCAGTTGAGGGTTTTGAGCAAAGGAATGACATGATCTGATTTACATTTTAACAGGGCCACAATGTTGAGAATGGCCTGAAGGTGAGCAAGGGGAAGAAGTTAGGAGACTGTAGTAATAACCAGGTAAGAGATGCTGATGGCCTGGACCAGGGTAAAAGTAGTAAAAGTGGTTGGAATTTGGATATATTTTAAGCATGATTTGCTGGTGGATTGGATGTGGGCTACAAATGAAAGAGAAGAGTCAAACATGATGCTCACGGTTTTCCCTGAGCCACTGGAAAGATTGCATTGCCATGAACTATGATAAGGAAGACTAGCATGAGCAGGTAGGGAGGATGGCTGCCAGAATACAAAAGCTCATTTTAGATATGTTAAATTTGAGATGCATTTAAGACATTCATGTGCAGATATCTAGTGAACAGGTGAATAAACTCACCTGTAATTCAGGGGGGAGGTCCAGGCCACAGATATAAATTTGTGAGCCATACCATACTATAAATCAGGTATTAGCATACTTTTTCTTAAAAGGGCCAGCTAGTAAACACCTTTGGCTTTGCAGGTCACATATGATCTCTCTTGAATATTCTTATGTAAAAAACATCCTTAGCTCATGATGGGACACTGTACTTTGCTGACCCTGCTACAGATGATATTTAAGACCATGAGATTGGGTGAGATCACTAAGGGAGTTAATGCAAACTGAAAAAAGAAAATGTCCCGGGGCACTTCAAAGTTAAACAGTTAAGGAGATGATGAGGAACCAGTAAGTAGACCAAGGTAAGTAGAAGTAGACCAGTAAATAGAAGGAGCTGTCAGTGAGTAGGAAGAAAGTCAGGAGAGTGCGGTATCCTGAAAGCCCAGTGAAGGATGGCACTCAATTAGGAACAAGAATTAACTGTGCCAAAGGCTGCTGATGGGTCAAGTGAGATGAAGACTGAGAAATGGCCTTTAGATTTAACAACATGGAGGTCTTTAGTGACATGATTAAGATGCGCACAAAGAAGAATGGGAGGAGAATAATTTTGTCAGAGAATATTGACAAGTTTTTCAAAGAGTTTTTCTGGAAAGGGAGAGGGGAGAATGGGGTGTCAGCTGGAGGGGAAGTGAGGTCAAGAGAGAGTTTGGGGTTTTTTTTTCCAAGATGGGATAAATAAAAGCATATTTTATGCTAATGGGAAACTCCAGTAAAAAGATGCAAACTGATGATATAGGAGAAAGAGAGGAGAGTTGCTGAAATGGTGTCTATGAGTAGGCAATAAGGGATGGCATCTAGAGCACAGTGGAGGGGTGGGCTTTACCCAGGAACATGTACGGTTCTTCAAAGATAACAAAAAAAGATCATGTATATGGACAGAGATGCAGTGGATGGACGTGTTAGGAACAACTTGGGGAAGTTCTCTTCTAATTGCTCCTATTTTCACAAAACACAATGATTCTCAAAAAGGATAAGTGAAAATAAATCCACACTAAGATACTTAATGATGAAAGTTCAGAGTTAAAAAAGAAAAAAAAATTTAAAGCTATCTAAAAGAAAAGACAAATTAGATTCACCTTTCAGCAGCATCATTAGAAGCCAAATGACAACGGAAAATCTCCAAAGTGAAATACTAAATTAAACTTTCATACTGAGTTAGGGCCAACTACTGACTTTTTTCTTTACGGAGCCCTAGTATGCAATGGTTAAGTGCTGGGTTGCTAACTGAAATGTCGGCAGTTCCAACCCACCAGCCACTCCACAGGAGAAAAGACTGGCTATTTGTTCGCATAAAGATTACAGCCTAGGATACCCTAGGGGCAGTTCTACTCTGTCCTGTAGAATTGAATCAAGAAGGAAAGAGCAGGAGACAAGAAACAATGGTGAGCAAAGGCACTAAGCATTTTAGGTAAGAATTCCATGAGCAACAAAAACAAGGTGGAAGTTAAATACCAGGCCTTACTACCATGAAAGAGGGATGAACAATCAGAGTTAAAGCAGCCTATGATACTTGATTGTTCTGAAGGAGAGTAGGTGAAATGATGAACCTAAGATTTTCTTAAGTCAAAATGAACAACTGGGCGTCTACATTACCTAAAACCATATACAAAACTTAACTCAAAATGAGTAATAGGTCTAAATGTAAGAGCCAAAACTATTAAACTCTTAGAATGAAACACAGGAGTAAATCTTTGTGACCCTGGGTTAGGCAAAGACTCTTAGACATGACACCAAAACCACAAATGACAAAAGAAAGAGATAAATTGGACTTCATCAAAATGTAAAACTTTTGTGTTACAAACAATATCATCAAGAAAGTGAAATATATCAACCCATGTAATGGGAGAAAATATTTGCAAATCATGTATCTGATAAAGGAATTGTACACAGAATATGTAAAGAATCCCTTCTAAATTATATAAAGCCTCCATGTACAGAGATGTTTATGACAGTGTTGTTTATAATAGCAAGGAAAAAAGCTAATTCTTTTTTTAAAAAGAGCTATTACAACTTAATAATAAATGGATAAGTAATCCAATATAAAAATGGGCAAAGATCTGAATAGATATCTCCAGGGAATATAAACAATGACCAAAAAGCACATGAAAAGATGCTCAACATTATTAGCCATTAGAGAAACAGAAATTAAAACTACAATGAGATACCACTTCACATCCACTAGGATGGCACTATATATATATACTATATATATATATATATATATATATATATATACACACACATATATGCATATATATAGTGCCTCATTAACCCTTGTGATTTTATATGCATACATGTATATATATATATATAGGTACTATATTCAAAAAATTGGTACTATATTCAAAAGTAGTGTGCAATTAATCTAAATAGTTAATTGAGGAAGGTTACATATCCCTTCCAGAGAAAGGCAGATACAGTACATACAACACACAAATTTGCAGACAATTTCAGTCAGTCCCAAAGTACATAAAATTCGTGCTTTTTATTGGGGGTGGAAGGGGACTTGTCAACTAACTGCTGATTCTCCTCAAGAAGCAATATCTTCCAGGCAGCCTTTGCCATGTCCCTGCCCCCTCCATCCTGCCCAGCCTGGGATAGGCACCTGTCTTTATTATCTAGGACTGCTATAACAGAAATACCACAAGTGGATGGCTTCAACAAACAGAAATTTATTCTCTCACAATCTAGTAGGCTAGAAGTCCAAATTCAGGGTGTCAACTCCAGGGGAAGGCTTTCTCTCTCTGTCAGCTCTGGAGGAAGTTCCTTGTCATCAATCTTCTCTTGGTCTAGGAGCTTCTCCGCGCAGGAACTACAGGTCCAAACGATGAGCTCTGCTCAAGGAGCTACTTTCTTGGTGGTATGAGGTTCCCATGTCTGTCTGCTCTCTTCTCTCTTTTGTATCGCAAAAGAGATTGGCTTAAGACACAATCTAATCTTGTAGATCTCATCAACATAACTGCCGCAAATCCATCTCATCAACATCATAGAGACAGGATTTACAACACATAGGAAAATCACATCAGATGACAAATTGGTAGACAATCACACACTATTGGGAATCATAGCATAGCCAAATTGGTACACATATTTTTGGGGAACACAGTTCAATCCATGACAGCATCTCTTTCTTAAGACCTTCGACAAATCTGTACCATGCATGACACATCAATTTGTTTTGTGATTATCTATTTTCTCTCTTCCCCACCAGCATATTTTAGAGCAGGGCACACAACTGACTGGGCTTCAAACCCCCAGTATAGCACAGGGCCTGGCACATGCTTAAATAAACATTTGTTGACCAGATGATCAAATGAATGTTCCTTGAGGAGGAAGACATTGCTGTGTATTGCATTTAAATAATGGCTCACAAAGAAAAGGACATATTTCCCACATATTTATTAATCTACCACCAGTCTCAACAACCTCTAACCAGGTTATATGCACACCCCAGCCTTAATGAGTTATCTTTTGAAATAGGCTAGATTTTAAATGCAGCCTTATCTCAAAGGATGAGATATACTATATTAAAAAATGATAATTAAAAAAAGTTACCATCACATCAACTTTGACTTATGGTGACCCCATATTTGTCAGAGTAGAACTGTGCTCCACAGAGTTTTCAATGGCCAATTTTTCCAAAGTAGATGGTCAGGACTTTCTTCCAAGTCACCTCTGAGTGGACTCCAATCTTCAATCTTTTGGTTAGCCAAGCATGTTAACTGTTTGCACCACCCGTTGACCAAACCACACCCGTTGCCATCAAGTTGATTTCAACTCAGAGCGACCCTATAGGATGGAGTAGAATTGTCTCACAGCGTTTCTGAGGAGCAGCTGGTGGATTTGAACTGCCGAACTTTTGGTTAGCAGCCAAGCTCTTAACCACTATGCCACCAGGGCTCCTTAGGCTTCTTATTCTATATGTTGGGTGCTGTCGAGTCGATTCCGAGTCATAGTGACCCCATGTGACAAAGTAGAACTGTCCCATAGGGTTTTCTTGGCTGTGATCTTTATGGAAGTAGATCACCAGGTCTTCCTTCCAAGGACCCGTAAGGTGAGTTCAAACCACCAACCTTTTGGTTAGCACCTGAGTGCTTAACTATTATGCCACTATGACTCCTTCCTTGTACTTTATACTATGTGTATACAGGTTCACTATGAGTTGGAATCGACTAGACGGCACATGACGACAACATGTGTAAAGTATAAATGAAGCACCTAAGAAGCAAGTCCTCCCACGTCCTGTGTGACTCAGCCTCACGATCAGCTCTACACAAGCCACAGCAGTAACTTAGATAGTCAAATTAGCAGCAGCTTGTTTTCATTCCAAAGAACAAGCTCTCCAATCTTTTCTAAAGGTATTTCCCTTCTTTTCCCTTCCCCTTATTCCCTATTTCCATCAAGCAGAGCCCTTGAATGCTTTTCCCCGCCAGCTATTCAAAAGGCCATTCCCCCTGGAGCTGGAGAAACAGAACCTATTAATAAGCAAACAGAACGAACTGGCACACACTCCTGTAGTTAAATTCCTCTGCCACGGATTCCTCAAACACTTCCCTTTAGGGTTTTCCTGCGGAGTCCCATTCATTTAGAGGAAATGTGGAAAATTGTTTAATGTTTCTTGTTGTAAGCAAATAGTGGTAAATGTCGATTCCATGTGGAGAGTAAAATGCCTCTCTTCTACTTGGCTTCCAAACCCATCTGGTGGCCCTGGCGAAGCCTGAACATTCCTCCTTCCACAAGCAACTGTCATAGTTGTCACATGGTTAGCACAGAGAACTGTCAAATGGAAACCTTTTATTCTGTTAGCAAACCTAGCCTTTATTTTGCATTCCAGTTAAGTCACTCTCACATTCCTCGCCTCACTTGCACAAACTGTAAAATGGCAACAATTATCTTGACTCTTTACATATTTAATTCAGTTCAATTCAACAATATATTGTTTTGCACCTACCCTGGGCTGTAAAGTGCTGTGGCGTGTGCAGAGCAAGCCTAGAAGAGTGTCTGTCATGTTAGATTCCAAGGAGAGGCTGGCAAGTGTCAGTGGAAAACTGCCCTCTGAAGGAAATGATGGGATAAGAGAGGTGTGAGGTATTTAGCTCTACTGCTTTGGTTACTTAGAGAAGAAAAGAGTAAGTCTATCCCATCCTGTCTTGAGAGCCTACATACTTTTTAAAAAAATAAAAATACCATCATGTTGACACTTTATCCTCCAGCACACTTCAGAGGATAGAGTTGTAGTTGTGTTAATGGGCTGTGGTACTTAGGGTCTAAGGTCCCCAGGTGTAAACGGTCTGTGCTTGACTACTAACCTAAAGGTTAGCAGTTTCAACCCATCAACTGGCACCATGGAAGAAAAGCTGGTGATCTGTTTCTATAAAGATTACAGCCAAGAATACCCTATGGGGCAGTTACACTCTATAAACACATGGGGTTGCCATGAGTCTGAATCAACTTGACAGCATCAGGTTTGGGGTTTTTTTTGTTTTGTTTTTTGCTTTGTTTTTGTTTTTGGTACTTAGGGGAAGTGGGAAAGGAGCCCTTCCTAAGTCTCTCACCCTTTCAGCAGGGAAAGTCATGTGACAAAAATATTTTTGACGTTTTCATAAGCATAAAAAACAGAATGTTAAAGCCACGCGGTTCAATTCTTTCTGTCTACAGATGAACAAATCGAGGCCCAGAGAGTTCGAGTGACTTACCCAGGAACACATAGCTGATTTTGGGCAAGGCAAGAGACTACAGGTTTCCTACTCCAGAGCTCCTTCCACTGTAGGAATTATCAGCATCTAGCAACATAATCTAAACATTAAAAACCATCAGATTATCACACTGGATTTCTTACTCCACCAAATACTCCTTCTACTTCCTGTTCTACAAAGACAATTTGCTCATTACTGCCCATGCGGTTCCCCCTGCAGGTAGCGTTGCCCTGTATAGCCTCATGAGTTGCACACTGCACAACTCTAAGAAGACACATTCACATTGTAATCCATGTGCCCCCTCAAGGAGTTCGTCTCATAATCCTCTCCCAATTCAAGGTATTTTTAAGTCATGCTTTCACAAAGCCTTCCTTGGTGAGTTTAGACCACACTGGTTTCTCCTTTCTCTGAGTTCCTGAGATTCTTCTATTTACCACTTATAAGCTGTGAAACCTTGGGCAATGCAATAATTCTGAGCCTCTAATAGGCAAAGCTTTCTAACAGGTAACATAGTGGAGTGATCTACCTTTAGGAGTTCCTGGGTGGTGCAAAGGGGCCCTGGTGGTGCGATGGTTAAAGCACTCAGCTGCTAAGTGGAGAAAGATGTGACAGTCTGCTTCCATAAAGATTACAGCCTTGGAAACCCAATGGGGCAGTTCTACTCTATCAGAATCGACTCAACAGCAATGGCTTTGGGTTGGGTGGTAAAAATGGTTAAACACTTGACTACTAGCCAAAAGGTTGACAGTTGAAACCCACCCAGAGGCTCCTTGGAAAACAGGCCAGGCAATCTGCTTCAGAAAGGTCACAGCCTTGAAAACCCTATGGAGCAGTTCTATTCTGCACTCATGAGGCTGCCATGAGTTGAAATTGACTTGTCTTCAACTAACAACAACAACTAGAAGCTGCAATATACAAAGGACCTCCCCTTAGAAGCATGCCCTAAGCTGAGCACATCTGGCTTACCCTCTGTCTTACAGTTTTAGCATTTCTAAGTGTGAGCTGTTTTATTCAGACACAGAATGACTTCCTAAATAGGCTACCATTCCCCTTGATCTCCAGAAAATAGGCCAAGATATTCTAAATTGTTTCCTCTTCCTGATCTGTGTTATTTCCTTTGTTTCCATGGGGACCCAGTGATCCAGGCCAACTGGACTATCCTTCTTACGGGGAATCCTCTATTTCCCACAGAAACCAAGTCACTACACCTCTGGGCCTCAATTTTCCCATTTTACTCACTGGCAAACTGAGAATGTTGGATCACTAACATTCCTTCAGCTCTAGCCCTTACGATTCCAAGAAGAAGACTAGGATAAGGAAATATCTGTTTGAAAAAAGGAAGAGGCACAAGGATCTAAGACAAGAAGTCTTTAAATCTGCTCCCAATGGCATAGGTTTAGAAGGGTCCGGGATCCCATACCGCTCTAACAACCCAATGAAATATAGGAACATCTAACAGAAAAAAAGTAACTTGTATCTATTGTAAGTATAAATGAAATGAAACTACATAATTGTAAATAAAAGTCATGGTTCTATTTATTTTGCAACAGTATAAAGTTACAAATTTTATCAAGAAAACAAAGTAAGGCTGGGAGTACCAGTTTGTGAAGAAATCAGTCCCAACTTCTGAGGCCCCTCAGCCATTTTTCTTACTCTGCCTTTGTATTGTAGCGTACACTTTCTACCCAGCTAAGCTCCTGTCAGGACACTGCATAACTAGTCAGGTCCCTGTTAGCTAACGTGTAACATACAAATGCCGTCACCCACAGTTCAACTTCTGAGGCTTTAGTCACAGGCAGCTTCTAGAAAAATCTTACCTTTTAGATTCCAAGTGCAGACAGAGTTTCCCTCTCTTTTCTGTACCTAACTTTGGCATGGTTTACTTTATCTCAGTTGAATTGTTGTCCTGGAACAAATTTCTCCATTGAGCCCATGTGGACTTACTGTGCTTCACATTTGGCTTTGGAGTGTGTGTGTGTGTGTGTGTGTGTGTGTGTGTGTGTTCTCTCTCCCATGACTTGTTAATGCTGCTCTTGGTTCTCAATATACTAAGGATTAAAAAATATCTAGTTAGAAAGGAAGCAATGCAATTTTTATGTTAGCAAAAAAAACAAAATATCTCACTGGCACCTTTCCACCCTTCACCAGCTCCCATCTCCAGCTATATTATCATTACATTCCTACTCATTTCCCATCCTGACTGACTAATTTTGTCCAAACTTCAACCTCATACACTAATGTATGGGCTGACACTCACAACCTGTTCCTTGAAAATATGACTAGCCATGTGTTTTTGCAACAACAAGATTAGCGAAGTGATAGGTTTTCTTTCTTCAGTTTATTTTTTAAGAAGCATCCATTAATCTATACCTGGAATCCTTTGCAATGCAAGTGTCAATAAGTACCTTTCCTGGACATGCTTTAGAACCAACTTTGGGGCTTAAAGAAACACATATGTCTGGGCCCCACCTCAGGCCAACTGATTTGGAATCTTGGGGGTAGTTCTAGGACCTCTACATACTTTACAAATTTCAGAAGACACTCTGATTTGCAATCAGGGTTGGGGACCAGCATTTATGCTGAAGGTTACAAGATTGGGTAAGTGCGTATAATCAGAGAAGAGAGACATTTAAGATGTATAACAACATGAAGACCATCATTTGATTTCTCACCAAAACGGCACTCAGAAAACATTTTTGGAGGGGGTACACTCTCATTCCTTCATTCACCAACCACTTATTCAATAAAACTCTATTGGGCACATGCCAGGTGCTATGAAAGATATAAAAGTAAACCAGGACCTCCAGCAGCCTATATTTAGTCAAGAAGAAAGGACATATACTGAGTTAAGTATAAAATGATAGCTGGTCAGGTGAAGTGTTAAGGGAATTCAGAAGAGTGAAATGTCACTTCTGGCGGGAGACATCATAAAAGCTTCTGGGAGGAGATGTTCTTTGAGGCTAATATTTCAAGACTAGCTAATATTTCAATAGGCAGAGATGGGAGAAGGCAATCAAGAGGAGAGAGACACTTGAGCAAAAGCTCGGAGCTGGGAAAGCCCCAGGGAAAGTCTTGAGGAAAGATGGAGAAGTGAGAGATAAAGATGGCAGATTCAGCAATAAAAAGAAATGAAGTTCCAAAACATGGTACAACATGGATGAACCTTGAGAACATTACGCGGAGTGAAATAAGCCAGGCACAAAAGGACAAATACTGACTGATCCCTACTTACACAAAATATTTAGAATAGGCAAACGCAGAGACTAAAGAAGATTAGTGGTTACCAGGGGCTGTGGGGGCGGGCGGTGGAGGGAGTTATTGCTTAAGGGGTGCAGAGTTTCTCTTTGGTGTGATAAAAAAATCTTGTAAGTAGATTTTGTGATGGTTGCATAACATTGTGAAAGTAATTAATGTCACTGAAATGTACACTTAAAAATGGTTAAAATGGAAAATTTTATGTTATATATATTTTACCACAATTTAAAAAAATAACAATATAAAGGCAGGGTGGAGGGAGCCCATGAGTGCCAATGAATGCCAGGCCATGGAGCACACTCTTCGTTCAGTAAGCCCTCCAGCCAACAACCACCTTTACGTAATTCAAGCTAAGATGTCTTTCTCTGTATAAGACTCCTGAAGCCTTTCTGCAATTTTCATTTTGTTATACTTGAATTCTCATCTCAAACAAATGTGAACCCCTGAATTTTAACTACCAATTTTTCTTGCTAATAACAAAGGATATCTCTGTAATAAGACGAGCACTTACTGTGTGCCAAGAATCAACTCGTTTGCTCCTCACAACAACTTAAGTACTATATCATTTCCATTTTACAGATGAGGAAACTGAAATGAGGGGTTAAGTAGCTTACCCAATGTTGTGCATGATGAGTGATGAGCAGGGATTTGAACTCTGTCTGGTTCCAAAGTCCACACTCCCAATCTTTACATTCTAATGCCCTCACATAAGATTACAATATATCTTTTTGTTTGCTTTTGATATTGAACCACCTTGAAACCATCTACCATTTTTTCTATCAGTTACCTCTCACCATCAGATTGATTGAAAACATGAACATTAAAGCACAGGAAAAAAAAATGAAATGGACTCACAGAAATTCCAGTCTAATTTTGGATCTGAATCAGTAATTCACAGCAATAGGCAGAATCATGGTCCCTCAATGATGTCCATGTCCTAATCGCAGAACCTGTGACTATGTTAGCTTACATGGTAAAGGGGAATTAAGATTCCTAATCATTGATCTTAAAACAGGGAAATTATCCTGGATTATCCAGGTCAGCCAAATGTAATCATAAAATTAAAAAGTTGCCGTTGAGCCGATTCCAACTCATGGCGATCCCATGTGTGTCAGAGTAGAACTGTGCTTCATACAGTCTTCAATGACTGATTTTTCAGAAGTAGATCACCAGGCCTTTCTTTCAAGGAGCCTCTGAGTGAACCCGAACTGACAACTTTTCCACCAACCTTTCAGATAGCAACCAAGTGCTTAACCATTTGCATCACCCAGGGATGTCAAAATATAATCATAGGGGTCCTTAAAAGTGGCAGAGAGATGCAAGAGAGAGGGTCAGAGAGGGAGCTTTGACTGCAGAAGAAGTTAGAGCCACGTAGTGTGAGGCTTCCACTTGCCATTGCCGGCTTTGAAGATGGAGGAAGGAGATCACAAGCTAAGAAATGCAGCTAGCCTCCAGAGGCTGGAAAAGGCAAAAGAACTATTTCTCCTCTAGAGCCTCCAGAAGGGACACAGCCTTGCCAATACTTTGATTTTAGACCAGTGAGCCCAGTTCATACTTCTGACCTACAGAACTATGTATTCGTGTTGTCTGAGCCATTAAGTTCGTGCTAATGAGTTAATAGTGTCGCTATGAGTTGGAATCAACTGTGCGACAATTGGTTTAATTTTTATTTCAAGGAGCCCTGGTGATGCAGTGGTTAAGTGCCCAGCTGCTGACTGAAAGATTAATGGTTCATACCTATCAGCTGCTCCACAGAAAAAAAAATGTGGCAGTCTGCTTCCGTAAAGATTTACACTCCTGGAAACGCTATGGGGGCAATTCTACTCTATAAGGTGGCTATGAGTCGGAATCTACTCGATGGCAGCGGGTTTGGTTTGGTTTGGTTTTAATTTATACAGAAGCATTTAAAACTAATACAAGCACTCTGCTAGCCTACTCAGGCATGATTCCTTGCATACAGTTTTGAGTTAACAATAATGCTTCTGCTGATGATAATGAAAGTCAACATCAAGCCCCTTTTTAGCAGAGGGGCTGTTCCCTTCCTGTCTTAGTGCAGCCGGGAGGTAGGGCAGAGGAAGGAGGCATACCATCTGAGGGAACACTGAAGACTTTGGAAGCCAGAAGATTTTAAATTCAAATCCCAGTTATACCACAGACTAACTTCTCTGAACTTGGGTAATTTACTGAATTTTGCTTACTCTCACTTTCATTATCAGTAAAACTGCAATCAAAACATGTATCTTGTGTGGTTGTTAGGAGGATTAGTGCTTGTAGTAGGCTGAGTTCTCTAGAGGAGAAAAACCAGTGAAGCCTATATATATAAAGATATATAGAGAGAGATTTATTTCAAGGAAATGACTCACGCAGCTGTGGAAGCTGGCAAATCCCAAATCTGTGGGTCAAGCTGGAGGCTTCTTCTGACTCACGTGGTTGTAGGGCCTGATGAATCCAAAATCAGCAGGTCAGGTGGCAGGCTGCTGGTTCATGACCCAAGAACTAGAGGTTAGAGGATGATGAGTTGGATGCAGGATCAAGAGAGATAGATCTTTTCCAGAACATCCATATATATTGGATGCAGGCCACACCCCCAAGGAAACTCCTCTTTCAACTGATTGGCTGCTCAATTAGATCACAAAATGGAAGACGATTATATAAGATCTTCCAAATCACTGAGAATCATGGCCTAGCCAAGTTGACACCTAACATCAACCATCACAGTCTACCCCTTGTCAGCTTGGCACCTGGCACCTTAAACCAGGCATAATGTCTAAATAAAGACAATTGTAAGTCATAATTGTACCTAGCATGATACAACTAAGATGAGTACAACCGAAAACGCACTTAAACTGTTTACATCTTATATTTTATAATAAGTAATGGAATAAGGGAGGGAAGAAAACAAATATAATTGATATACACACACATACATATATACACATGCACACATACACATACATGTATAATAAAACAAGGAAGAAATACTCATAACAATTTACAGTCCTCGTTTCTGCAATAGGTGATGTGGTCATAACTGGTATTTAGAACTATTTTCTTCCACCACCCATTCCGTATTCCTTTTACCCTTAGTAGGCACCTCAGCTGGTCATGGTTCTTTGTCTGGTGGGGTGGCTCAAACCTTTATTTCTGAAGTACCTGGGCCATTAGTAGGGGTGGCTGTAGTTTTCCATTAATTTTAATCACAGGGCATGGTAGTACTAAGAGATGTCCTAAGGGATCTCCTGTATTCCAGGCATACTCTTCTTTACCTCCATTATGCAATATCAATCTGATTTCCCTTTGGTAATCAGGATCAATCACACCAACCAGTACAGTAACTCTCTTCTTTGCCTGTTGATCCAGAGGCTTGAGGAGCCCAAAGTGATTCAATGGAATCAGTGTTGTATCTTTTGGTGGGAGCATGTCTCCCTTTGGAACTAAGATGTCTAGAGAGCATAGCATAGGGTCACAGGGACAGGAAGCAAAAATTTTCAAGTGGGTCACTAGGGGCAATAGTGAATGGTGCCACTCCCATTTCCACCCTTTGATTCCTGAACTCATGAATCCCAGCTATGGGAAAAATGGCACCATATATTGGATGCTGGTTTAGAACATATGTAGCCTCCTGGAGAACATTGTCCCAACCCCGCAAGGTATCGCCACCTAGCTGGCACTGTAATTGTGACTTTAGAAGGTCATTCCATTTTTCTATCAAGCCAGCTGCTTCAGGATGATGGAGAACATGGTGTGACCAGTGAATTCCATGAGCACCGGACCATTGCTGCACTTCATTTGCTGTGAAGTGAGCTCCTTGATCCAAGCAATGCTGTGTGGGATGCCATGACAGTGGATAAGACCTTCTGTAAGTCTACTAATGGTAATTTGGGAAGAAGCATTGCATGAAGGGAAGACAAATCAGTATCCAGAGTAAGCGTCTATCCCAGTAAGAAAAAAATGCTGCCCTTTCCCTGATGGAAGTGGTCCAATGTAATCAACTTGCCATCAGGTTGCTGACTGATTGCCCCTAGGAATGGTGCCATATCAGGGACTCAGTGTTGGTCTCTGCTGCTGGCAGATTGGGCATTCAGCAGTGGCTGTATCCAAGTCGGCTTTGGTGAGAGGAAGTCCATGTTGCTCATCCGGGCCACCATGGCCACTTTGTTCATGAGCCCATTGGGCAATGACAGGAGTGGCTGGGGAAAGAGGATGACTGGTATCCACAGAATGCATCATCCTATCCACTTGATTTTAAAACCATCCTGTGCCAATGTCACACTTTAGTGAGCACTCACATGAGACACAAATATCTTCACTTCTTTAGACCATTCAGAGAGGTCTATTCACATGTCTCTTCCCCATACCTCCTTGTCACCAAGTTTCCAATCATGTTCCTTCCAAGTCCCTGACCATCTACCCAAACCATTGACTACAGTCCATGAATCAGTGTACAATCACACATCTATTTATCTCTCCTTCCAAGCAAAATGAACAACCACATGCACTGCTCAAAGTTCTGGCCACTGGGAGGATTTCCCTTCACCACTGTACTTCAGGGAGGCCCTAGAAAGGGGCTGCAGTGCTGCCACTGTCCACTTCAGAGTAGTGCCAGCATATCACATAGAACAATCTATAAACCAGGCACAAGGTTTCTCTTCCTCAGTCAAATGATCATAAGGAATCCCCTGTGAGGCTATACGTACAAACTGGGAGAGGGTAAGTATGTGACAGGAGTGGAGACCATGGGCATTTTGTCCACTGCCTCATGAACTTACTTGTATGCCTTCAGGTCTGCTCGAACCTGATCTCATATATACCACTTCCATTTAATGATGGAGTGCTGCTGTGCACATCCAACTTTATGACTCTGTAGGTCAGGCAACATCTAGTTCATGAGGGGCAGCTCAGGCCACATAGTGACTTGGTGGCCCATGGTTAAGTGTTCAGTCTCTACTACGGCCCAGTAACAAGCCAAAAGCTGTTTCTCAAATGGAGAGTAGTTATCTGCAGAGGACCTAAGGATCTGCACTGTGATTCACCAATAGGGGCCTGTCAAAGACTCCAAACAGCATCTCTATCTGCCACTGGCACTTCAAGAACCATTGGATGTACTAGTTCACATGCTCCAAGTGGCAGAGCGGCTTGCACAGCAACCTGAACCTGCTGCAGAACATTCTCTTGTTCTGGGCCCCACTCAAAACAAGCAGCTTTCTAGTCACTTGATAAATAGGCAGGAGTAGCACACCCAAATGAGGTATATGTTGCCTCCAAAATTCAAATAGGCCCACCAGGTATTGTGCCTCCCTTTTAGTTGTAGGAGGGGACAGATAGAACAATTTATCCTTCACTTTAGACACACCCCACACCAATGGACTGAGTGAAATTTCACTGAGGTGGAAGGAGCTTGAATTTTTACTGGATTAATTTCTGACCCTTTAGCACACAAATGTCTTACCAATAAGTCTAGAGGCATTGGTAATTCTTCCTTACTAGGTCCAGTCAATATAGTGTCATCAGTGTAATGGACCACTGTGACATCTTATGGAAGGGAAAGACGATCTAGTTCCCTGCAAACTAAATTATGGCATAGTGCTGGAGAGTTGATATACTTCTGAGGTAGGACAGTGAAGGTGTATTGCTGGCTTTGCCAGCTGAAGGCAAACTACTTCTGATGACCCTTCAAAAGAGGAATCAAGAAAAAGGCATTGGTCAGATCAATAGGTGCATACCAGGTACCAGGAGATATATTAATTTGCTCGAGCAATGAAACCACATCTGGAATAGCAGCTGCAACTGTAGTCACCACCTGGCTAAATTTACGATAATCCACTGTCATTCTCCAAGATCCACATGTATTTTTCACAGGTCAAATAGGCGCATTGAATGGGGTTGTGGTGGGAATCACTACCCCTGCATCCTTCAAGTCCTTGATGGTCACAGTAATCTCTGCAATCCCTCCATGAATGCAATATTGCTTTTGGTTTACTATTTTCCTAGGTAGGGACATTTTTAATAGCTTTCACTTAGCTCTTCCTACCATAACAGCCCTCACTCCACATGTCAAGGATCCAATGTGTGGATTCTTCCAGTTGCTGAGTATGTCTATTCCACTTATGCATACTAGAACTGGGGAAATCTCTACAGGATGGGTTCACAGACTCACTGGACCCACTGTGAGGCAAACCTGAACTCCATTAATAACCCGACCTCCATATGCCCCCACTCTGAGTGGTGGGCCACAATGATGCTTTGGGTTTCCTGGAATTAGTGTCAGTTCAGAGCCAGTGTCCACTACCTGTTGCTGTCAAGTCAATTCCAACTCACAGAGATCCTATAGAACAAAGTAGAACTGCCCCATACAGTTTCCAACTGGATTTGAACTGCAGACCTTTTGGTTAGCAGCCGAGATCTTAACCACTTCGCCACTAGGGTTAGTGTCTACTAATCCACAAAATGTCTAGTTATTTCCTTTCCCAAGTGAACAGTCACTGTCATAATAGGCTGTAGATCCCTTTGGGGAAGGCTGGGAGAAAGATTAACAGTATAAATTTTTGGTAGTGTAGTGGGGTCCTTCCCCAGCCTCTCCTTCATTCAAGGGGGTCTGGGTCTGTAAACTGGCTCAAATCTAGGAATTGATTGAGGGGCTGTGACTCTCTATTCAGGTGATTCAAGTTAGACTGTTGTTCACTTGACCTAGAATTTTTCTGCTTCTGCAGATCAAGTAAATATTTAGTAGATTTCCTATCTATTTCACTTCTAGGAACACCGTGACTAAGTAGCCAATGCCATAAGTCCATACAAGTCAGACTGTTCAAATTCCTGCTTTAACTCTGCTGTCCATTACAGTAACCATGCCCATCTTATCTCTGTTGATTAAGTGCTACCACATGGCCCCTACCACTACAGGATCCATTCATCCTCATTGTCGTTAAGTGTCTTGATTCATTTAGGGCAGTTTCCACTGTCAAATCTGACTTACATAAAATAATAGTCACAGCAGTCTTCAAATTTCCCTTCACAAATTTGTTCCTCACCATTATGTTAAAAGGTGTGTCCTCTGGGCACTCCATGGGTGAGTCTGTGGGTCTATCCTGATAAATCCAGTCTAGCATGCCAATTTCCCTAAGCCTTTGGATACTTTCTTCTACAGTATACAAAGGCAGGTTTGGCATTTCAACTTGATTTAGTGTAGGCCACCATTTACTCCATGCTTCAGTGAACCAACCAAATAAATCCTTTCTAAACTCTCAAGTTGAAACATTGAATGAAGAATTTGTGCTTAATGGGCCCATATCAAAAAACTCAGACTGAACCAACTTCATGTTCCTTTCACCATTATCCCACACCCTTAATACCCATTCCCACACATATTCCCCAGGTTTCTGTTTGTATATATTAGAAAAATCAAGCAGTTCTTTTGGAGTGTAGCATACCTCGTCTTGGGTCACACTTTGTACTTCACCTCTTGGGCTCACCGGGACTTATGTCTAGTTATAGGTCTAGAAAGAAAAATGAGTGGTGGGGGTGAGTCCAGGGGACATTCAGCAATGTCTTGTGAGGAATCTGTCTATGGCCATGCCCCAGGCAATGCCCAGACACTGCCCCATTCAATATCTCAGACTAAGAGTCTTCAGGCACAGCTGGTTTAACCTCATCAGATGAGGATGGGAGGGATAATGGTTTTACTGGGGAGGGTGGTTTGGTAGACAAAGATGGAGTAATCTCTTCAGATGGGGGAGGAAGAGGCATGCTTGTGTTGGCAGGAGTGATTCAACAGAACTTAGGGACTCAAAGTCCTCAGCTTCCTGATTATCTGCACATATGTCCCCATCCCAACTTTCAGGATCCCATTTCTTCCAAATCAATGCCATCACTTTAACTTTAGACAGCATTCAAGGTTGGAAATTTAATTGGTGTTGTAATCCAGCCACTCTTATGATAAGAAATAAGGCTTTCTTTCAGGGCACAAGTGGTAACTTTCAGGTCTTATATGCAGCACTTGAGCTGTGACTCTGAAACTTTGAGCTCATCCTTTTCTTTCACCACTTTGTCTAGCGAAAGTAGGATGAACCAACCAGCTTCATTATACTTTTCATTCTGACAAAATTGTAGAAAAGTATCAAATATGTAATCACCTAGAGCCTTGTCTCTCACAAATGTTTGATCCCATGGTGGTGATATTTTGTGTACTTCTATTGCCACCTCACACCATGAATTAGCAGTGCCGTCTTTACTACTGGAGGCAGAGTCATCAGTGTATTTAAGACTAGCCAGACTTGAGAACCAATTCAGAAATCTCATCCTTATGATTTCAATCCTCTAGAACCACTCTTGGTACCAAATGTCTTAGGCTGGGTTCTCTAAAGGAGCAAAACAAGTGAAGCACATACATATAGAGAGGAAATGGGAAATGACTCATGCAGTTAAGGAGGGTGGCAATGGATGGCAATTTCCAAATCTGTGGGTCAGGCATCAGGCTGGTGGCTTCTCCTAACTCACGTGGTTGCTGGGATTGATGAACCCAACATCGGCAGGTCAGATGGCAGGCTGCTGGCTCATGGGTCTGTGGGAGCTGGCAAATCCCAAAATCTGCAGGTCAGATGTTATGGGATGCTGGCTCATGTCTCAAGAACTGGAGGTCAGAGGATGACAAGTCGGATGCAGAATCAAGACAGACAGACCTTTGCCAGGATATACATGTATATTGGATGCAGGCCATACCCTAAGGAAACTCCCCTTTTAACTGATTGGCTGCTCACAGCAGATTACTAAATAGAGGATGATTACATAATACCTGCCAAACCACTGAGAATCGTAGCCCAGCCAAGTTGACACATAACCTTAACCATCACAGCGCTAATGTATGTGAAGTAACTGGCACACAACACTAGGTGCTCAGTGTAAAATACTAAGTAATACTAGGTGCTCAGTGCAAAATTAGGGTTATTTTTGTTACGGAAGTGTCTGAAAAACTTTGCAAACAACAATATTGAGTGGTTTGATGCATAAAGTGATACAGCCATTGATATAAATGCATGATTTTAAAAAAGAACCAAAACCAAACCCATTGCCAGGAGTCAATACTGACTCACAGCAACCCCATGTGCTACAGAGTAGAACTGCTCCATAGGGTCTTCTTGGCTGTGATCTTTACAGAAGGAGACTGCCAAGTCTTTCTTCCGCAGAGCTGCTGGGTGGGTTCCAGCTGCTAACCTTTTGGTTAACAGCTGAGAGCTTAACTGTTGTGTCACCAAGGCATTTTGCTCTTAGTTAGAGGCTTTGGTTTTCACAGGGGTCTTCTCTAAGCCCTGGGCATATTTCTACTCTTATCTTGCTGTCATTTTGCAAGGGCCAGGCTACCCTTCCCAAATGTCACTGTATACAAAGTCTAAGGCCCACTGTTCCTGGTCCAGTGAAAAGATACAGAGCTTCCTTCCCCTGGCCCAAGATCTATGGTCTTTCCTGCTCTAGGATGATTGACAATGGATGTGGTCTGGTTCTTGTAGCCAATCAGTATCCAACGCTAAATTTCCCCAAAGTTTGGTTTAGTCAGCAAAAACACGCATGGAGTACTTCAAATCAGAGTAAGTTTTAGGTCTTTTCATGTGACCCCTTTACAGCCCTACTGCAAAATGGTGAAAATATAACTCCTTGTCTTTTCTATTAGTAGCTGGTCTCTGCTCTCAGTCTCCTGTGGGTAACTTAGATTACACACACATACACACATGCATACACACACTTCCCTGTAAGAACAAGCAATAATTTTTCAGATATAAAACCAGGTGCCAATGAGTTGACTCCAACTCATGGCAACCCCTGAGTGTCGGAGTAAAACTGTGCTCCCTAGGGTTTTCAATGACTGATTTTTCAGAAGTAGATCCCCAGGCCTTTCTACTGATGCACCTCTGGGTGGACTCTAACCTCCACTCTTTCTGTTACTTTTTGTACTACCTAGGGACTCCTTTTCAGATATAGCAAAAAACCAAAGTGAAGCCCATTGCCATCAAGTCAATTTTGACTCATAGCAATCCTACAGGATGGAGTAAAACTGCCCTGTAGAGTTTCCAAGGCTGTAATCTTTATGGAAGCAGACTGCTGCATCTTTCTCCTGCGGAGCGGCTGGTGGGTTCGAACTGCCATCCTTTTGGTTAGCAGCCAAGCACTTAATCACTACACCATCAGGGCTCCTCCTTTCAGATATAATATTTTATTTTCCGTGTAAACAAAATATGGTAGATACTACTAGTGCTCATCAACATCCAGTTCTCCCTTCCTTCCTGGACGTACAGGATACCTCACTTTCCAGCCTTCTTGCAGCTAGGTAGGTCTGTGGGGCTAATTCTGGCCAATCAAATGTATGAAAATGACATGAACCACTTCTGGGCTAATGCAGAAAGATGTCCCTGTTCAACTCTCTAGTCTCTCTCTTCCCCTGCCACTGAGACAGCCACCGTTCTAGATGGTGGAGCCTCACTCAGCCTGAGTTCCTGAATGATTATGTGGAGCATGCCTCCACTCCCAGCCAACTTTCACTGCCCATGGAGTAAAACCCAGAAATAAATCCTTGCTGCGTAAAACTACCAAGATTTGGGGGTTTGTTATTGCAACACAACCTACCTTATCCTTACTAACATACAAAATAATCAATCCTTTAAACTCTTCAAGTTCATAAACCTATTTCATCCTGAAGTATCTGCATTTAAATAAACATCACAGTTTTCCTTAATCAAAAAGATAATACTTGATAGGCAAAATCTCAAAGGATTGTTGGTATTTTCCTTCAAAAAAGAAAATCTCTTCCAAAAGTGAATGAATATCTCAAATTTAAAAAACATAAACTGCCGTCAACTTTTAAATGGCACTTCTACAACTTAAAAAAAAAAAAAAAAACTTATAAGTAAGCTAGGAAAAAAGACTGGGGAATATATGCCAAAATGCCAATACCTGATTTGTAGAATAACTGGTTATTTTTATTACCTTCTTTATGTTTTCTGCACTTTTAAAGATATCCACAATAAATGTTATTTTTATAATAAGAATAAAATACAGTGTTTTCCAAAAGCAGCCTTTCCCAATTAAACAGGTATCTCTCAACCTTTAAACCCCAAAGCACTTGGCTTTGATCTGTCTCACGACATTTATCACATCCTGCCTTATAGTTATCTCTGACATGTGTTGAATCTCTACTGTATGTTGAGGAGAATTCTGAACTCCGGGTGTGTGTGTGTGTGTGTGTGTGTGTGTGTGTGTGTTGTGGGAAGGTGTGTTTGAACTGAAAAGAAATTAATTGAATAAAACAAAGTGAAGAGTCTTCAAATAAAGTCAGGGAAGACAGTAGATTGGGAAAGGGTAGGTTCTTCAGGCATGGAAAGGGTATAAACAAAAGAATAAAGGATCAAGACTGGGTAAGTCAGAGGAAGCCAGAGAAAGGTGATGAGGACCCAGGGAAATCGGGCGGAGACCCATAAAGGGACAGAAAATAACCACCATCTGAGTTTGCACTGGATGGAAGCCTGTGACTGTCAGGATGCTCATACACATTATCAACACATTTTTATTTTAATTGACATGGAAATATGAGGTCTGCAGCTCTATAATGCCTTAAAAATCAAGTATATAGAATGCAAATGGTTTTCTTAAAAAAATTGCTCACAGGGAAAATGTTAAGACACATTGGCATAAAAAAACATATTGGACTTCCACAGATTTACATAAACAATTGAATGTTGACCTCACTTCACTGAACAGGAGCCCTGCGTTATTTTCTGTCTCCTGATGTTGAGTACTGAGATTCATTTAAGAAATAACACAAATGAGGAGGGAAGGCAAGGAGAAAGCTCTTGGTGTGAGCCTTGCTTGGCTGTCAGACTTCAGTTCAGGGCTTCTGTCTCAGGGTTCCTGGAGCCTGAGGGCAGCTACAGAGCCATCTGACTCCATGGCTCGGTAGGGGTGGAGTCCAAGGGAAGCAGGTTCATCCGTGTTCTTTATAAAGTAAGTGTTGTTGTTGTTGTTGTTAGGTGCCCTCAAGTTGATTTCAACTCATAGCTACCCTATGTGACACAGTAGAACTGCCCCATAGGGTTTCCTAGGCTGTAATCTTTACGGGGGAGCCCTGGTGGCACAGTGGTTTAGAGCTTGGCTGCAACTTGACAGCAACGGGTTTGAGGTTTTTTTGGTTTAATCTTTACGGGAGCAGGTTACCAGGACTCGCTCTTGAAGAGCCACTGGGTGAGTTCGAACCACCAACCTTTTGGTTAGCAGCCGAGCGCTTAGTTAAATAAGCATCACTGCTGTCCAAGAAACACCAACATATGCACCTCCAATTTGTAGCAATCTAAGTCCTAATTATCTTAAAATGTATGAAATTAACTGATAAGTAAATTCTTTTAACATCTGCCATAACTACTCCAGCGTATCTCACTCACCTCAGAGTGCTGATTTCTAAATACAGGCAGTCCTTGACTTACAATGTATTTGAGTTACCATGAACCACACTTAAAATTGCTGTTGCTTTTTTTTAAGGATCTGTGTATTTTTTTATGCAGGTATGTATTAAGGGGAGCCCTGGTGGCGCTGTGATTAAGACCTTGGCTGTTAACCTAAAGGTCAGCAGTTCGAATCCACCAGCCGCTCCTTGGAAACCCTATGAGGGCAGTTCTACTCTGTCCTTTAGGGTTACTATGAGTCAGAATCGACTTGACGGCAACAGGAATGTATTAAGGAGCTCTGGTGGCACAGTGGTTAAGCGCTCAGCTGCTAACTGAAAGGTCAGCTGTTCAAATCCACCAGCCGTTCTCCAGGAGGAAGATGTGGCAGTTTGATTTCATAAAGATTATAGCCTTGGAAGCCCTATGGGGCAGTTCTCAACATGACAGCCATGGGTTTGGTTTGATTTTGATTTATGTAAGTATTAAAATATATCTATAATGTTATATGTAATGTTTCCTACCCCCAGGGACAAATAAAGATCAGATTTATAAAGATACTGATAATAAAAGGCAATAATAATGAAAACTAAAAAAAAAAAAAGGTGGGGTACTCGACTGATGTTGGAACCCGTCTTACAACGGAGTCATCGGAATGAAACCTCGTCATAAGTCTGGGACTACCTGTAGGCAGAAAGGGGTCTGTTTGGGAATTTGGGTAGTGGTGTTGGTAATCGGGTTTGTCTTAACATGGCACATTTTAACATAGATGGCCAGCCCCACCCAAAGGGAAATGGATTGTGACATTACTTGTACAAGGACCAGAATTATTAGCTTGATGAATTGAGAAGAGTGATGCACTAGACATGAAGAATCAAAACTATCATACGAACACTGACAACACAGGCAGGGAACAAAAGAACAGAGCCGTAACATGAACCATATGGTTTAATAACTACTTACACTTCTACTTGTCTCTATTATCGTTATTATTTTAAATCTTGCCAAAATTTGACCTCTCTTATTATAACTGAAATGTTATCTATAGTTGCTATCTCCCCTGTATTTCAAAATGTTATTTTTAAAGCACAGTATGTATACATCAGAGACTCTTCCATACCTTGCAGAGGGAAAGTTCAAGTGAGAGAGTCTCCATAATAAAGCCTACACAGATATAATAAATGGGGGCTGTCAGATTGATTCTCACTTGAGACACCAACTGTAGCTAATATTACTCGATATGCAGATGTTTTCCGTCTCTCCCTCTTGGACAAAAAAGTGCATTTAAATGGAATAATGATAAATTGGTATTACTATGAAGAGGCTCTGCTACAGTGTCGCACAGGATTGCAGACATGTCAAGGGTTGGAGACATATGTCTGTGATGGAAACCTCACCTCTGTGCTGAAGGATCCCCATAATTTATTGACTGAAATATGTGCTGTGTCTCAATACCACACAACACTATTTTTAAAAAGACAAAATAAAAAAACTGAACTATGAGAAAACGTGAGTTGGGTAGAGACAAGTTCCTGGAGTACATGGAACACTGCACTGCTTTGCACACAGTAGGTGTTTGGAAATATTGGGTTTAATGAAGAATAAAACCATTAACACAATTCTGTCAAAGGGGTCAAAAATAGAAAAGAAAATCCTGGCAATTCCTTATCCAAATGCCAGAGCTAATGCCTGTTCTCAACGGATTCCACTGTCCCTGGACAGGCTGCCTGTCTGCCTCCTGGAATTTCATTGCACAGAACCAGCAAACAGTCACCTTCACATTTGTTTCCACTTAGTTTCACCCGTCTGCTTTCCCACTTGCATGCAGGTACGCAACACTGCAAAGGAATGTGAAAAACTTCACTGAGCTTCTTCTTAAAAAAAAAGAAAGAAAATAAAAGAAAAACTAATGAAAGGCACAAAGGGCAAAGGGTCTAATGGGGCATCACCCTAAATGATGAGGCATTTCTTCCTAGAGACACTTGGGAAACTCTTACTGGGCGTCTCCTGGCAGTGATCAAATGCTCCCTGAAGTCCTTAGGACTCGGAGTCTGTAAACTTGGAACACAGCCTTTTATTATGCTTCAGAGAGTTTACTTTGGACAAATAAGTTTAACTCCATGGGGGTAGGGGAGTTTAATTAACCTGAAAACACAGTGCTATAATAGCCAGTCTACAAATGAATAAACTGAACAGAGGCTAGGCATTCATTCACATATATTTTATTAATGCGAGTCTGAATCTGGAAGATAGACATAGAAATTGAACCAAGTATTTATCCATCAGAACAGTCTAAATGACTACATACCCAACTCTCAATTTTCCATGGAAATGGTCTGAATAATTCATACTAACAGCTAGTCTCCAAATGATACCCAGTATATTACAGAATTCATCAGAAAATAACTTCTTCTCGTTCTTAAGATTTACATCCTTCATTAAATTCAACCTAAAAAAACCTAACCTGTTGCTGTCGAGTTGATTCCAACTCATAGCAACGCTATAGGACAGAGTAAAACTGCCCTATAGGGTTTCTGAGAAGCACCTAGTAGATTCAAACTGCCAACTTTTTGGTTAGCAGCTGAACATTTAACCACTGCGCAACCAGGGCTCGCATTAAATTTAGGTCTGCTAGTATTAAAGATTGCCGAATCTAAGCACCCATCAAACACTCAGGCTGGGAAGGGTAACAAAGATCTTTACTGTGATAGGAGAGCAAGCTGAGACAATGAATTTGCCAGAGAGGATTCATTAAATGGGAAGATCATCTGCAACTGACCTACCAGATTTGCATATTAAAGTTATAAGAGTCAAAAGAATTGAAAACACCAGTTGCCAATGAGTAGATTATGACTCATAGCGACCCTATAGAACATTAGAAATATTGAGAACCGTAAAAGAACTTGGAATCTGTGATTTTGAGCTTTCTACTTACAGTAGGCATCTCTCCTCACCATCCTCATCTCGTAACAAGTTTAGCAATAGAGTCACTCCAATTGCTTATTGACTTCCAATTTCCAGAATCAAGCTCACTACTAACACAATGCTCTAGCAAGGTCTTTCCTTCACCCATTGATCAATCAAAGAGAAGAGGGGAATTCTATCTATCATAACTAAGCACAAGATATGGAAGGTAACAGCTGGTTATATATCCTACCACTGCTTTTCCTCAAGTTTATAGTAACTTACCCCAGGGTACATCCCCTCTGCTACTAAGCCATTGGCCAACCTTCCTTTGTCAACCCTATCTCAGGTTTATGGTGTCCCAGCTGCAAGTGCAGGAGCTGTTCTCCCCCATCTTTCTTTTTTCAGGACCTACCCTCCTTATTTCGTCTTCCAGTGTACCTTGGGTTGATTTCTGGTACACAAGGCAACTGGCTGCTTTATACAAAACGAAAGGCTCGTGTCATCCTGCACAAAGGGCTGGTAAGGAAGTTGGAGTCCCTTCCTAATGTAAGGGGCTCTGAGCTCCCTGAGGACTGGATGCTTGTAACCCTCAAAGTTTCCAAATACACCACAGGTATGCTGAACCTAGGGTCCCTCCACTGTAAACCAGGAGTGGCAGCAATACCCACCTCCCAGCTATAGCTAGAATCAGCCCTGGAGTGACTGAATTCAACTTGGTGGTGGCTGCAGCACTTAGTAGTTGTATGGTCTTGGGTGAGTGTTATGGATTGAATTGTGTCCCCCAAATACATCCATCGACTTGGCTAGGTAATGATTCCCAGTATTGTATGATTGTCTACCATTTTGTCATCTGATGAGATTTCCCTATGTGTTGTAAATCCTATCACTGTGATATAATGTGATGGATTAGTGGCAGTTATATCGATGAGATCTACAAGATCAGATAGAGTCTTAAGCCAATCTCTTTTGAGATATAAAAGAGAGAAGCGAGCAGAGAGACCTCATACTACCAAGAAAGCAGTGCCGGGAGCAGAGTGCATCCTTTGAACCAGAGGTTCCTGGGCTGAGATGCTCCCAGACCAAGGGAAGACTGATGACAAGGACTTACCTCGAGAGCCGACAGAGAGAGAAAGCCTTCCCCTGGAGCCAGTGCCCTGAATTTGGACTTCTAGCCTACTGGACTGTGAGAGAATGAAGTTCTCTTTGTTAAAGCCATCCATTTGTGGTATTTCTGTTATAGTGGCACTAGATAACTAAGACAGTGAGTTACTCAAGCTTTCCAACCTTTGCTTTCTACTATGTAAAATAGGGGTGATAATAGCACAAGGTTTTTGTGAGGATTAAACAACATCATTCAAGTGAAGCATTTAGGACAGCATTTATCACAAAATCAGTGCTAAATGAATGTTGGCTATTGTTTTTCCTTGGACTTGTAGAGCTCTAAGCAATGGGTTTGGTTTTTGTTTTGAATGAAATAATATATAAAAGTGTTTTATTAAGTGTACAGTCCTGTATGAATACTGCCCCTGTACTCTACTCCTTGAAGTTTAACATAAGATAGGTCCACCAATTCTTGGAAATGCAGGAAGACCTTCACTGTCACTGTTTCACCCATGAATTGCTTCTCACAAATGGATTCCAAAGGCATCTTTGAGGTGAGGCTTTCCCTGAAGCTGAGAACAACAGAAAATGCCTTGCTGCCATATGGCATTGACCACAAGTGCCCCCAGGCCCACCATCTTCATGATTTCTTACCTGAACAAGAATTATTACTGTTCTCATTTCACAGACTAGAGTTGAAGAACAGACAGCATAGGCCTAAGGTAAATTAGTCACAAGTAGAACAATAACAAAGGCAAAGAATGTCTTAATCACTTCCTTATTTTTTTTATCTGGGTGTTAAAACATCTTCTTCCATGCTCCCATTTCTTTCCAGATCTCAGTGTACTGAGAGTACTCAGTGTACTCACTGGCTCAATACCGGTCAGAAAAGAATTTAGATTTCTAATAAGCCAATTTATACTAAAAAGTGAATGGCTAACTGCATTGCTTTCTTCTTGAAATATTTACATCCTAATAGAGGTCTACAGATAGAACAGGGTAATGCTTAACCAAACAACTTTTGACCCTTAGAAGACCAGTCAGTTTTAGGCAGAGGGTACTTTTAGAGTGACCAACCATCCCAGTTTGCACAGGACTGAGTAGGTTCCCAGGATGTGGGATTTTCAGTGCAAAACCCAGGACAAAGAGGTCATCCTACTTTCCTGGCACACACTATGCTACTATAAAGCCAACCATGCCAGGGTTACTGGCAGTGGTAGCAACCTGCTTCTTTGTTGGCACACTTGCTGTTCTGTCTGCCTGGAACATCTCCACACTCTCCTCCCCAGCCCCAGTCAACCCTATTCCCAGCAGTTGCTATGGCTATGCAACCCCAGGCTTTCCACAGGTTCACATGGCATGGTGGTTGCCTGAAGCCATGAATGAGCAAATTAATTGATAAACTAAATGGAGGGGTACCATTGCCTTTGAGTCAATTCCAACTCATAGTGACCCTACAGGACAGGGTAGAACTGTCCCAGAGGGTTTCCAAGGCTGTAATCTTTACAGAAGCAGACTGCCACATCTTTCTCCTGGGGAGCGGCTGGTGAGTTCGAACCACTGACTTTTCAGCTAGTAGCTGAGTACTTAACCACCGTACCATCAGGGCTCCTTAAATGGAGGGGTAGGTGGGTAAAAAGGAAAATCGTTCTACCCCACCAAGCTTAAAAGCATACTGTTTGGCCCCATAACTTCCTTCCTAGGAATCTATTCTTAGACAGGCAGCCAGATTTATGTACTAAGGCCAGGGAGAGTAAGGACTTTATTTGTTTGTGACTCTATCTCCAGATCCAAACATACAGTAGCAATTTACTAAATTATTTACATGGCATGATAACACCCATGTATGAAGTCCCTCAACATCTAGACCTAGAAAAAAAATAAGAACAGAAAATGTTTACTAATGGTTGTTTTGGGTTTACCAATGAGGCTTTGGGTAAATGTTTTTTCTTTCTGTTTTTTCCAAATTTCCTATAATGTGTGTGATAAGTTCCATTTAAAAATAAACAAATGACTCTGGAAATCATAGAACCCTTGTTGATGTTTGGTTGAGGCTATGGCTGTGTATGATGTCCAGGTAGGGCAGCAGGCAAAGGGGAATGCTAATTACTCTCGAAAGTGAATGGTCTTGCAACTTCCTCATCACCACTGCCACCCCAACCCAGCCTCCTTGTGTCCTGTTGGCTCCCCCAGCTACGGCTCCTTTCTCACCAGTTCCCTTCTCCCCCTCACCACAACCTCTTAAAGAAAATAAAACTATACACTGCAAAAAAATGTCTACTGCACAATCCCATATAGAATGGGCCTTCTTTACACTCAACTGTGCAACAAGTAAAAAGTGGCCGTATGCTGAGAGTAAAAAACACAAGAGAAAGTGTTCTTCAAGGAAAGGTGGACACTCCTGCAATCCATTTGTCAAAAGACACACTGGAACTATCTTCAGGAAATACAAGGACTAGTGGGCAAAAGAAACGGCTATTCATTTCAAGATCTTGCTAGGAAAGGTCATTTTAAAATGCATGAGCCAGAAGAAACAGACGTATGTAAACAAGAAACTGAATTGTACTCTAGATCAATTCATTATTGCTGTTTATCCTAAGAGTAAGGAACCCTCGTGGCTCAGTGGTTAAGTGCTCAGCTGCTAACTGAAAAGTCAGAGGTTCGTACTTACCAGCTGCTCCCCAGGAGAAACATGTGGCGGTCTGCTTCCGTAAAGATTACAGCCTTGAAAAGTCTACAGGGCAATTCTACTCTGCTCTACAGGGTTGCTATGAGTTGGAATCAACTCGACAGCAATGGGTTTTTACCCTAAGCATAACTCTCAGCCTCCATGTAGCCCTCAATATTTGTTTCTGAATATCCCAGGGATCAAAATCAATAAATCTTCTTTTTTCTTAGTTGCCAGACTAAGAAATTGAAGATTTTGCTGTTTTTTTCTATAAAAACGTGTGAGGGCACAGAAAGCTTTGGAAATCTAATTCAGAGCCATTTAGACTTCAGGATTTAGAGCACTTATTTAATTAACATTTATTGAATACCTGTTAATGTGAAAGGCACTGTGGAGGCATAAAAAGACACTTAAGACGCAATCCTCACCCTTAAGGAATTTTTCAGCCCAGAAGGGCAATGTCTTAGTGTCCTGCTGCTGCTATAACAGAAATACCACAAGTGGTTGGCTATAACAAACCAAGTTACTTTCTCACAGTTTATGAGGCTAGAAGTCTGAATTCAGGGCACAAGCTCTAGGGGAAGGTTCTTGCTCTGTCAGCTCTGAGGGAAAACCTTTGTCTCAGCTTCTGAGCATCGGTGTGTCCCGTGTTCCCTAGTGATTGGTTTAACACACAACCTACACTGACGTGGCCTCATTAACATAACAAAGAATACCCTACTCTGAGATGGGATTCTATCCACAGGTATAGGGGTTAGGATTCCAATACATATTTTGGTGGGACACAGTCCAATCCATAGTCGCCCACAATCTGGTAGTAAGTCAGGAAGTAGCAGAAAGAGTGTGCCCAGGTGAGCATGAAGAGATTGGGTCTCCAAGCCTGGCTCTGCCTCCAGCTCACTAAGGAACCTGCTCAAATTCTGTGACCACTCAAGGCCTTGGTTTTCTGAGCAGTAAAATGGAGTCAATAATCCCTGCCGGACCTCCTTCCAGCAGGCTGCTATGAGGAGCAAACAAAATGCTGGATGGAAAAGTATCCTGAAAAAAGTTTACCAAGCTATACAAACATAAGATGGTAGCATTATCACCATCCAATTCTTGATTCCTACAGTTCTTCAAAACTGTTGTAAAGAGTCTTTTATATTTACTTGTGGATGCTCTATTCCTCTTTAGATGTTTTTGAATACAAGACAGTTTAGCACCATGAAGAAGGAAATAAATGATATTTTACCTGTGACGATTTTCCCTCCGGAGTAGGTGTCAGTGTGTGTAACCATTTCTGTCTTTGGCCATCACCTTGTCTTTTATGAAAATGCCTTTTATTTTAAGAGTAAAGGAATTTACAAATCATCTCCTTTGGTCCCTGGAGAAACTTCAACAAGGTAGTTTGAGGAAGAATTTTTGAGTGTGTCATTTCCTTCTCAATGTCTCTTTCCGAAAACTAAAAGGATTCAGTTCAAGGACATAACAGCAAAGTATTGACTGTTTACAGAACTCAGAAATGGTTTGAAAACGGGGGAAAGCTAGTTTTATTAATTCAGTGGCTTATTGAAATTCCCCAAACATTCTGTTTCACCTTACCTAAGTCTGCAACTACAACTATTTTTTATTTGGGAGTTTTTGAGTTCTTTTTAATAAAAATATAGGATTTGGCTACATTAAGACAACTTAGTTTCAACTTCTGTCTTTCGCTGTTCTAGTTTCTTTGCTTATTCCTTGATTGGCAAGTGACTCAAGCTGATCAAGAGTTTTGGCAATGTGAAAGTACAACAGAGTGAGAGCCAGGTCTTTCGAAAGTTTGTATTCCAAGCCCCAGCCTTCAACCTTCCATATCTCCTTTTCTTGGTCCCTATACCACAGCTCTCCAAAGCCCACACACACATAATTAGTCACCAGATATGGCATGCGTTTTTCCTACCTATGTGCGTTAGTTTATGCTACCCTTTCTGCGTGGCATACCCTTCCCTACCACATTCACTTACCAAAGCCTATTTGCACGTCAAGGGTCAGCACAAGTGTTGTCTCCTCCATTTATCTTCCCAGGTTACTCCAGATAGACGTAAACATTCCCTAATCTGTGTTCCCATCACTCTCTCTTTATATTTCTCATATCAGTTATTGCATTCTTCTAGTTTTGATTACTTCTTTGTATGTGTAATAGAATGTCCTGCTGAAGACTTAAACTATGTTTTGATTTTCACTGCTTTAGCAAGAGGGGACCTGAAGAGTAGTCTGAAATAGAAAAGGCATTTTTCTCAAGAAAAGGAAACAATTATTTTGTGTTTTGAGGTCTGGGAACTTCTTAGACACAATGCATTTATTAAAGGGGAGTCAAGAATAGGTAGAGACTGAAAAGAATCCATTGTGCTTCTGGAGTTGAAAGGAAAATTGACCACCTCCTGGAGTAGGTTCCCAGGATTGGAAATAGGAGTCCCTGGGTGGTGCAGTTAACGTGCTTGTCTGTTAACCATAAGGTTGGCAGTTCAAATCCACCCAGAGGTACCTTGGAAGAAAGGCCTGGCAATCTACTTCCGAAAAATCAGCCACTGAAAACCCTATGGAACACAGTTCTACCCTGACACACGTGAGGTCACCATGAGTCAGAATTAACTTGATGGAAATTGGTATGGTATGGATGTTAGGCCAGCTGTGTGCTAATTTCAGAACTTTCTTGGCACAGCTTCTCTGAGATGTTGACCAGCCATGTGGGGAGAAGAACTGTGTATATATCCCAAAAGAGTGGGCCCTAAGGGTTGTGACCTAGAAACCCAATGAGCAGATAAGAAGAGCACTGCCAGGAGAGATAACCCTGAGGACTTGGAATTTACCCTCCTGAATAAAGCCACTCTGGGCTATGCCAGCATTCAACAGTGGCACCGTGTGGCAGTGAAGAGCAATGGCAGGGCCGGGGGCAGTGGCAGCCAACAGACAGACCCAGGGGTTCTTATCTTTTGGTGGAGGTGTCCTTTACTGAGCTGTGTAAGCCCCTGGGGTTCTTAGATGGTTCTGGGAGGGAGAAAGCAAGGGAGGGAGGGAGGCTTAAGAGGGTAATATTGGACTTCTGTGGTTAAGCGCTTAGCTGCTAACCGAAAGTTCAGCTGTTTGAATCCACCAACTGCTCCACAGGAAAAACATGTGGCAGTCTGCTTTGGTAAAGATTACAGCTTTGGAAACCCTATGGGGCAGGGTTGCTATGAGTCAGAATCAACTCAACGGCAACGGGTATTGGACTTCTGACCAAGTGCAAGGAGGGGAGAAGGGGCAGGGACTAGAGATTATTTTATTTTAATCAGAGAAATAAAGAGATTATGGAACAGTCTTACATTCCCTACCAAGTTTCAAGCTCCTTGAGAACAGAGACCATTTTCCTTCTCAGTGCATTGGGTATAACAGGTGTTTCATTGAGTAATTAAATATAAATGTATTACTTTGCATATTCTTGAAGATTAAATAAATGAGACCACTAAAACCAGAGAGCTGAAACTACTGATTTAACCACTTTCACCACAGGATATGCCCAAGCGTTGTTCACTTGTCCTTGAAAGTGATTGTTTTGCTTCTCCTTGGATGGACACACACACACACACAAAAAAAAGTGTTTAATCAAAATATTAGCCAGTTGGTCTACAAGGATAGTTTCCATGATCCTCTAGAACTTAACCTTTGTTGAAATCTGTGATATTTACTCAGGATGTAATTTTCATCTTCTTAAGACTTCTCTGCTAAGTCATCCTGACCTACTGACAGTACCAACGCAGTAACCAGTTCGATCTGCCTCTGGTCACTGGCAGAACAAGTCCCCTGATTCTTGGCAGGTGCCATTCTTCATATACCCTGAATCAGACTAATAGCATTCTCTTCCTCTTTTATCAGAAACATAGATACTTTCAGCTCATGAATATATACTTCCACATGAAAGTTCATTTTCAGGCAGGATGGTATAGTTTTAGGTCCAAATCTTCTCCTTTCCTCTGCATTGCATACACTTACATCTCCTTAACTGATGGTCTCAATTGCGAACAATATTTTCAAGTAGATGAGAGAAGTGGGGCTTGAAATATAGAATATATTGTCAACTCCTTTTGCATGATAAATAGCTGTTGTGGTCATTTATTGTTCCCATGGTCCAAAATCTAGAACTGCTTTACAGATGTTCTTTAGCCTAGCTTCCCAGCATCTGTGCAGGGAAGGCAGGGTGCAGTTTTACCAGCTCCATTTTGCAGATGAGAATAGTTACGGGAGACCCAAGGGGCAGCAACTTGACATTTTTAGGTGTTGTGATTATATTTTATTAGCCTTTACTCATAACGTACTAGAGCAGCCGGCAAACAGCAAGAGTCAAGGTCCAGCACAAGGTCATTCTATAAAGTCAATAGGATCTAGACACAGAACCAAAGATTTGGGGACTTTCTATCTCAAGTTGCACTCACTGTTTTCCTAAGTTAAAGAGTTACACATAAAAACAAAAATGCACATATACACACACTGAAACGAGAATACATAACACACAAATATTGTATGTATTTATACAATGCAACAAGAAGCCCTGATAGCACACGGTTAAGTGCTCAGCTGCTAACTGAAAGGTCAGCTGTTTGACCTCACCAGGCGCTCCCATAAAGATGACAGCCTTGGAAACCCTATAGGGCAGTTCTACTCTGTCTTACAGGTCGCTATGAGTCAGAATTGACTCGACAGCAACAGGTTTTTGTTTTTGTTTTATGCAATGCAACAGAGTAATTTGCTTTACTTTCACAAAGCAGAGCAGCTAACTCTGCCTCTTTGGTCTCTTTTGTGGCAAGTAACCTCAATCCAGTGGGCCACCCAAAAGGTGTGGTCCCCAAGCAAGGACTATTTGTCTTTTGGGCTCCTTAAGATCTCTAATGAATATAAAGTAGGACTGGACTCTTGCTGCCTGCTATTAGAGTCTATCCAAACAGGAATCAAAGAGAAATAAAAAGTAATATAACATTATGCTGGGATTTCCATATCAACACTTCAGAGATAGTTAGATGTTCCCTTAGTTTTTTTTTCTAAATGAGGTCTATTACCTCAAGGTGTTTCCAGAGGTGCTGTTATCTATTCGTCTATATGAGCACTGAGTACTTAAAAGGCCGGGTTTGGGTTGCACTGTGCAGCTGATTGAAAAACTGCTTTAACCTACGAAAACATCAAAGCTCCTTGGAAACAGTTGGAAATATGTCCTATTTCTAACTGTTTCACTTCCTTCCTTGATGGGGCTACTCAGTGCTAATACAAGACACCAACATGAGAAGTATTTAAAGCAAGGCATGGCTACCTCCGCACACCCCGCATCATAAAACCTACCCAGGCCACGACGGCTCTCCAGAGCCAGCCAACACACTCCTTTCTGCAGATCAGAGGCAGAGGGCCCTGCTGCAGCCTTGAGAAAATGCCCAAGTACTTTATTACTCTCTTATTAGTCTAAGTGTAGACATCATATCATTGGTCTTCAACAGGACAATAAGCTTAAATTCTGGGTCTGTGACATTGCTCCATAGCTATTAGTTTGGATTTGGAATTGAAGAAGCTATTTATTTACTCCTTGGTATATTGCCTGCACTTAGGATATGCTGCTACCGTGTGAGTGGGGGTTCCTACTATTACCTCATAATCTGAACAGTAGGGGCAATGGTAGAACTCTCACCTTCCATACGGGAGACCCAGGCTTGATTCCTAACCAGTGGTGGAGGCTCACTAGGATGCTGAACAGGTTTTAGCAGAGCTTCCAGACTAAGACAGACTAGGAAGAAAGGCCTGATCATCTACTTCTGAAAATTAGCCAAGGAAAACCCTGTGGATCACAACAATCCAATCCTATTGCACATGGGGTCACCATGAGTTGGGGGCAACTCTATGGCAGTCAACAACAACAACAATTTGAACAGCAGACTTACTTTGGGTATGTTTCACCTGAAATAAAGATATTAGCGTACCCTTCCACTCAAATATCCAGTTTTTAATCTATTACTCAAGGTCTTCAATGTAGTCACACTATAGAATGTGATGCTTTAAAAGATTTAAATGCAAAGTAATTTATAATGTGATAAACATGTAGGTACAGTTTGGTACCTTTTTCACTATTCTTTAATCAGCATTGGTGATTTAATCTAACCTTAATTTAGTCTCGGTTTCCATTAAAATGTTTCTTCCTAACTCACCTCAAAACATCCCGTGGTAATTAAACCTTTTCTAGGAAAGAAATGTATCAAGCCTATTGGGCAATAAAGCGAATGTTCTAACCATCAAAGCTGTCCTCCACTTCACCCACATTTGCTCTTTACCCAGCATGGTTGTTAGGAAAGTTCTGGTTTGTCTGACAGTCAAGATGAGCTTTGTCATCCCTGCCAGGGGAGTAGCCATCTCCTGCAGGTGAGAGAAGTCGAAAGTGATTACTTCCCCTATATAAGACTCTGCACTCATTGTTTTACAATCAAAAGGCATATTCTTCTGCTGTCAGACTTAACAGGTTTTCTAAGAGAAGCCAACATTGGTTTCGTCACTGCACCCTGAAACAAACATTTCAGAAACGTTTCCTCTTGTTCTGTGTTAGTTGCAAAACAAACACCAGAGGTCAATTGCTTCTTTCTCTGGCAACCTTAGCACACAGATGCTCTTGGCCAGCGCTTACCCGCAAGGCCTTCAGCTGAGGGAGCCTGTCCCCTGACATGCATCCTGTGAGGCATGCAGCACGCTGTGACTTTGCACATGGAGGTTAAGAAGGTTTCCATGTTACTTAAAAAAAAAAAAAAAAAGGCAGCTTAATGAACCTATTCTTCCGCCAGGAGAAAGAACTTTTACTTCAGAGCTTTCAGAAAGCCCTATTTTAAGTTTGTAATGGGAACCTAGGAATGTTACACTGGGTCATCCGTAGGGAATACTCTATCCCCACCATACCCACAGTCATCACACTAATTCACGCCTTCAGTGCAGTATGCTGGGAGGCACAGAGGGACATAAAAGGAATGTTCTTGGCCATAAGTGAAAATATGGCCACTTGAAAACTCTACTTTTCATATGATACAAATAACAAAGATATAAATTTATTTTGTTGAAACTTCCTAATGTGTAAGATATTTAGGACCTTGGTCAGGAAGGTGAGGAAAGGTATCTAAATGCCCTTGCTGTGTTGCTGGTATTTTGTTATAAAGCAAAGGTTGATTGTGGTCCTTGCTTTCAAGAATTCCTTTGGTTCCTTTATATGAAACAGATTAAAACTGAAGAACAAAATATGGCTTCCTAGACTTCTGTAATAAAAATGCTGAGTTGATTCTGTCTGAAAAACCGTTAAACTTAAGAGTAGAAAATGTTCCCCTCTGATTAGAAAAGACAAAGCCGCCAGTTCTCTTTCCGCTGTACCTTATGGTTGCCTGGCTGGGTAGAAAACTGGAGACAAATAAGGTGGCCATGCAGAGCTGGACATTGGCTTCAGGAGTCAGTGGCAGGAGATTTGACTTTGTCTCAAAGGGAAAAACTGTCTCATAGAACAAGGTCAGATTCTCCCCAAAGGACCTAGGCATTTGCCCAGTGGGTTGACCATGTCCCACACTGCAGGTGTGGCCCTATATATAGATAAGCTAGGGCCAGAAGTGACATGAGAGAAGATGGAAGCAGAGTGGGAGAGGGAGAGAGAAAAAAGCAAGAGGCCTAATCCTAAAAATCAAAGGTTTACACAAGTAAGTCCATTGCTCACCATGGATCAGGGAGGGGCTCACAGTCGGAAAAATTTACGTAATTTACACACTTCTCACCAAAGAGCAATCACTTAAGTGTGAAAACCAAAACCAAACCAGCTGCTGCCTGAGTCATCCTGACTCAAGGCAACCCCATATGTAGAAATCCCAAAGGGTTTTCAATGGCTGTGACCTCTCGGAAGCAGATTGCCAGGACCTATGGTCTGAGGCATCTCTGGGTAGATTCGAACCTCCAACCTTTTGTTTAGTAGCCAAGCACTTAACAGTTTGTACCACTCAGGGACTCCTTGTTCAAGTATGTGAGTCTGCAAAACAAGAGTGAGACTCCTTGAGTTTCTTTCCCTCATTTATCTGCAGGGAGGCAAAACATTCCTAAATGTAGCTTACTTACCTCCTCTGTTCCGAATCCTTTTGCTTTCTCACTCTTTCTCTCTACTTTTCCCACTCTTCTTCCAGCTTCCCTCTAAGACTTAAGCATCAGAGAGTACGAGAAAATTCTGATAAGGTTTGGCAAGAAAACTTTTCCAATTTCTGGTCCTGGCCAGGAAGCCCGAAGAATTTTTGAGGCATTAAGTAATTAACCTCTCAGCACCTCTGAGTGTGAAGGAGACACGTGCTCCCGTTATCTCCCATTTTATAGCCGGCACAACGGAGGCAAGCCAAAGTTTGGAGACTTGCATGAAGTAACAGAGTCAATAAACAAGCAAGAAACACACACTCCCTTCTGCACACACTACTCACTTCCAATAGACTCATTTATTGTCAAATGCTTGCTTGCTTTGTTTAGTTTTAATCCCCACGCCATTAACATGGGAGCCTGGAATATGTTGGCCTCTTAACAGCTCACAGAACCACAATCATTTAGGATGGAAAGCAAACACCATCTTATTCCCATAAGGGGAGATGGCAGGTCAGTGGAGAGGAAAGCCAGAGTCTCTAAGTGGCCAGTGGGCAGGCTAAATGCACTGGTGCTCCAACCAGGATGTGGGCCTTAATTTGGACCTCTGGTCTGAGATGTTCTGACTCTACTTTGTATTATCATCTAGACCATCTCCTGGCACCAGTGAGGGAAGAATTCTTCCCATCCCAATGCCTTGAGGGCCTTTGCGCAAACTCCTCTCATCCTCTTCTAAAATCTCTGTCTCCTATCATCCAAATTCTGGCCAAAGCTAATACTTTAATTATGAAAAAAATAATGCAATCAAAAAAATGCAGGACTTGGAGACAGGCAGATCTGTCTTTAAATCCCTACTCCACCACTCACTAGCTGTATAACTCGGGGGCAAATAAGTGAACTTCTCAAAGATTCACTTCCTTATCTGTTATGTGAAGATGATAATGTTATGTGAAGATAATAATGCCTAGCAGAGAGGATTGCTGTATGGTCTGGAAAGTGTATGCATAGTGGCTACCACATGCCTGGCACAGTATAGGGGCACAGTGTTCCCTTCTATTTTCCATGTTTATTTGGATGATCCAGAGTACAAACTTAATGACCTTCATCCAATGTCCGTGTCACTTTATCCTGCAGCTATTATTAACTGCCCCGTATTCTACAAAAATAAAATCACAAAAAGAAACGAAGGGGGGCAAGGGATAGGGAAGGGAGGGATGGAAGGAGGGATGAAGGAAGGGAGAAAGGAAAGCTGGCTGCCCACCAGTACAGTCTCTACCAGCACCCATACCCATTGCAGTCAAGTTGATTCCCATAGACACCCTACAGGACAGAGGAGAACTGTCCCATGGGGTTTCCAAGGTTGTAATCTTCATGGAAGCAGACTGCCACATCTTTCTCCTGCATAGCAGCTGGTGGGTTCTAACTGCCAACCTTTTGGTTAGCAGCCGAGCACTTAACCACTGCACCACCAGGGCTTTTTTCTAGCAGCACAGTAAGCAAGACATACATATGGAGTCAGAGAACCTAGCTTGAAATCTTTTTCCTTACGTATGTATGCTACTTTGGTGACCTTAAGCAAGTTACTGAACTTCTCTTCAGCTTCCTTATCTTTGAGATGAGTTTATAATAATAATGCCCACCTTATAAGATTATTAAATGTAATGATGGACATGAAGGTGTCTAGCACAGTGTCTGGCACTTGACAAATGAAAAAAACTGTTGGCTGAATTTAGATGTCAATTCTAAGATTATCGCATAAGCCCTCCTAGGGGGGATAACTCAGTTTCCTCATCCAAAATAATCAGAAAAGCCTTGCTAGCTCAGAGTGTGTAGTGTGGAATGTCCTAGAGGAGCACAAAAGCTTCACTGTATGGTTGCAATATTAAGTTGTTCTTATTAAAATAAGCTCAACAGACTGCATGGGGACAGAATCAAATCCAATCAATCTACAGCACGGCAAGAAGCAATCAGTCTGCTCCTCAGCAAGAAACTATAAATAATTCAACAAGTTGGAGATGCTAGTACTCTTTCAATTTTTCTTCTTCTTATGATGAATCTTGCTCATATTTCCGGAAACCATAAATGGCATATAATTTCACAAGCTGAGGGGGAAATGAAGCATGCCAGAAATACAAGGGACATTATGACAGTTTTTTTCCTGACTAACACCAGTCTTTAGTGATCTTCTCCTAGATGTGAATTCCTTTATCATTGAGTTTATGACCTGTACTACTACTAAATGGATTATCAAACATCTTGGAGTAAGTTTCTTTTCAGCTTGAAATCATTCTCTTAACAATAATAAGAGTTAACATTTAGTGAGCACTTATTCTGTGCCAGGCATTGTTCTATCATTAAATTTTCACAACTGTTCTCTAAATTGTTGTCTGCCATTGAGGCAATTCTGACACTTAGGGACCCTACAGGACAGAGTAGAGCTGTCCCATAGGGTTTCCTAGGCTATAACTTTTACAGGAGCAGATCACCAGGGCTTTTTTCCCATAGAGCAGCTATTGGGTTTGGTTAGCAGCCAAGTGCTTAACCACTGCAGCACTCGGTTTCTTGTTCTCTAATAGATACCATTATTACCCCCATCTCACAGGTAAGAACGGGGGCCCAGAGTGGTTAAGTAACTTGCCCCACATCACATTGCTAATAGGTGGCATAGCTAGGATTCGAACCCAGACCATCTGATTCCAGAGTACATGCTACTCTTAACTATTGTATGGTGTGCAGTTAAAGAGTACAAGCTTCTTAAGCATCAAGTATGCGTCTTCCACCAAATTTGCTTCCCCATACTTCCTAGAATAGGGCTGAGAATGAAAAGATGCTGAAGAGAGGACTGATAAGTCGAATTCAACAAAGGCATTCACAGGTTTCCATTACAAGACTTCAGCATGCATACTTTACCCTCTAAGTTTGCTGCATACAATTGAGCTGTGTCCTGTACCAACCCAGGGGGCGCCCTTCACAAAGAACACAATATGAAGGTGCTCGCTGGAACTAAGCAGTTGTGGTAGGCCTGCAAACTTCCCTCCTGCCATTCCAAATCTGAACCATTTACCAAGCTCTTTGCACAGCACTCCAGTCCAGACTCAAACCCTCTGCCAAAGAGTAACATTTAGACTACTGGAAGTAAGCAGAGATGTTGTATATATCTTTCATGTCTCAATGCTTCCCACAAAGAAGACACTGAATGAATACTTACTACATAAAAGCAAAGAGGAATCAAAACAGTTGCTGCTGAGTCGGTTCCAACTCTTGGTGACCTTATACATGTCAGAGTACAATTGTGCTCCATAGAGTTTTCAGTGGCTGATTTTTTTGGAAGTAGATCACAAGGCCTTTTTTCCGAAGCACTTCTGGGTGGACTTGAACCTCCAACTTTTCAGTTAACAACTGAGCTCATTAACCATTTGTACCACCCAGAGACTCCAAAAAGAAAAGGAAGTACTATCTATTTCTCATTTTCTATATCAGAAAATTAGTTTGGAGTGTGATGGGGAAAGTTTACAGCCTTGAATGCTTTCTCCTATGATCAAAAATAAACTCTGTGTTAATCAAGAAGACTTGATTATGGATCTATTTTTATTCACTTCAAATTTATCTAAGTAAGTCCTAATACTTGGTAGATGCTTTAACCGAGATTTGAAATCAAGATCACAGCTGTACAACCTACAGTGGTCTGCTTGTGGTTTGCTAGCATGATCAAGAGGCCAGGCCACAGCTAAGGCAGGTTCAGTTGAACTAGATCATGTGACACACTGGCCAAAACCTCCTTAGAATAACTAGAGTGCGCATGACTCCTCCAAATATCAACTTAACTTTGTGGGACTATTGGTGAGAAGATTTTAGGTAGAACTTGAGAATATTTTAAAAACACGGATTCACATGGTTAAAAAAATTACCATCTTGTCAATTGCCTTTTAATCCTTCTATTAAATCAAAGGGAAAGTCTTCCTTTTCAACCTCTCCATCACTTATTGTTGTTGTTATTGTTGTTAGCTGCCATCGAGTCAACTCCAACTCATGAAGACATTATGTGCAGCAGAAAAAATATTTCCCAGTCCTGCGTCATCCTCGTGATTGCCGGCATGTGCCAATCCATCTCACTGAGGGTCTCCCCCACACTCGGTGGCTCTCTACTTCACTAAACATGATATCCTCCTCCAGCAATTGATCCCTCCTGATCAAAGCAAGTGAGTCGAACAATATTCTGTTGTGATCCGTAAGTTTTTCACTGGCTAATTTTTGGAAGTAGATAGCCAGGCCTTCCTTCCTAGTCTGTCTTAGTCTGCTAGCTCCACTGAAACCTGTTCGCCATGGGTGACCCTGCTGGTATTTGAAATACCGATGGCATAGCTTCCAGCATCACAGCAACACGCAAGCCACCACAGTGTGACAAACTGGCAATGGGTGATATCTCTTTTTAACAAAAAGAGAGCAAGTCATATGTTCAGAGACTTCAGCAAGCCAAGTGCATCAAGCTAGAATTTAATAACATTGCTTGTTTTCATTTTTTATAGTTCACTTGTTTATTGGTCAGTGGTATTGGTTTTCTGTTTATGATGGTGCTAAAACATTTTAAATAAATGTATTAAGTTTAAAAAATTAGTTGATCTAAATAAAAGTATTGAGTACAAGCTATATAGGACTATGGGAAAAATTATGAAACTGACAAATTAATGAAGATGGGGAGACACAGCTAACAGCCTGTGAAGACAGACAAAAGTTAATACAGGTGATCTAAGGATCTAGAGACCCCAGGTTGGAAGGCACTGCACAATGGTCCCAACAAGCATGCCAACAACCACAAAGATGGTGCAGGACTGGGCAACATTTCATTATGTTATACATAAGGGCACCATGAGTCAGAGCCAACTAGATGGCAACTAACAACAAGGAGCTAGAGAGCAGAGGAGGAACTAATTATGGAATCCAAAGAGCAAGCTCAGAGGATTAGTGAAAGAAACAAAAGCCCTAGCCTCCTGCAACTAAAACAGACTCCTGTAGTCTGAGCTCCTGGTCAAGTGAATGAGGAGGGAGAACCACAGAAAGTGAGTGTCACCTACACCATCAGGGAGACAAGCAGCCTCAGGTTAAGAAGGTACCCAAGGAGATAGCAAGGAAGTGGGGGGAGGGGGAAGGGAGAGATGAAATGTTTGGGTAAATATAAAAACTCTGGGGCTTGGTTTCAGACAAGTACTATATGAAAGTAATAAATACACAGAGGAAAAGCCCTTAGGCATCATGGTGAGAGCACTGAATTCAGAGTCAAGAGACATGTTTTTGCTGCCTCTAACTGTATAGCCCAAGACAAACACTTACTCGTTCTAGACCTCAATTTCCCCACCTGTAAAATGTTCCTCTCAGTTATTACATTCTTTGACTCAGTGTTCTTCAATGAGTACATTACCAAAATTTCCAATGTGGTATTATGAGGATATAATTTAAAAGAGACAATATATTTGCTTCAAGAATGTACTTCTTTCTGTAACCAACCTCCCACAACACACACACACAATTGTATTTAGAATCATAATCATTTGACTGTTAATATAATCACTGGCAAATACTGGTAATAAGTATTATGTGCTAACGGGGTCAAATTCCCTGTGAGCATTCAAGAATGTGCCTGGTGGGTGGTGGAGGAGAGTCACTTTTTCAGGAATTAACCACCAGTCCATACCTCCATGGTCTTTCAAATACCAACAGTACATTCCTACCTAACTTTAGAAGTCCCATGTTCCTTCAACTGGAATTTGCCTGGCCTTTTGGCAAAAGTACTTCAGTTTGTAATGTTGGGAACTGCATACAGAACATAACATCACAACTCCTCTCACTTGGGAAATAAGAAACCAGAAAGGCAAAGCATGGATTTTTGTCTTGGTAAATTGAGGTTCAGATATTGCTTTTCTGAGACTCATCCAGTAAAATTTTCCCTCCATTTACTGGCCACTGCAAGGCAATTGCATTGTCATCAGGTGTTCAAATGGCAAAGTGAAAAGGAAGCAGCATAAAAATAAAATAAACTACTGCAAGTCTTTCCTGAGCATCCACTAGCATTTGTGTACAGAAGGACAAAAAATGGTCCCTGGTCTCAAGAAGCTTATAATCTAATCTAGCTAAAGAGTAAAGGCTAATAGAGAAGAGTATATGATTGAGCACACTATCAACTAACTTCCATTTAAGACAACTTTCAGTTTCACTAAGGTCCCTGGGCGGCGCAAGCGGTTAAGTGTTCAACTACTAACCGAAAGGTTGGTACCCACCCCCCAGATGCTTTGAGAACAAGTGTACACTTCCAAGCACACAGGATTATCAGGGAGGAAGGAGAGTGGTGGGAAAGGAGACCCAAGAGGTAAGTGGAGGGCCAACCCTGAAAGATCTTAAAAGACATGGTAAAGAATGTGGACTTTATCCAGAGATCAAAAAAAAGAAGACTAACCAAACTCGTTGCCCTCAAGTCCATTCTGACTCATAGTGACCCTATAGGTCAGAGTAGACCTGCCCCCTAGGGTTTCCAAGGAGCGGCTGGTGGATTCAAACTGTCAGCCTTTTGGCTAGCAGCTGAGCTCTTAACCACTGCACCACCAGAGCTGTTGAAATGTTTTAAGTAAGAAATGACATGATTAGATTTCTGTTTTGGAAAGATGACTGTGCCTGAGGTGTGAGAATGGATTGAGGGCCGGGCAGTGAAACTGAAACCAAAAGCCAACCCAGTTGTCCTGAGTCAGGACCCTGTGTGTTTTAGAACAGAACTGAGCACGTAGGGTTTTCAGTGGTTGTGACCTTTCTGCAGTAGATCACCAGGCCTTTCTTCCGAGGCCTCTAGGTGGATTCAAATCCCAACCTTTCAATTAGTAGCCAAATACGTAACTGCTTGCACCACCCGGTGACTCATATTCAACACACATAAGGTTAAGTAATGGTGAGTAAATATATTAATGAATAAAGAATTAATAAATGAATGGCTTTCTTAATGAAGGAACAACAAATAAGATGAATTATAAGCATTTTTCTAAAAAGTGTAACCAGCTCCCTTTATCAACACCCTCAAGCATATAGTAATGGGGTGTGTGTGTGATGGAAGGGTTATCGACAGGTCACAAATAACCAGCACATTTCCAAGTCCCAAGTCATTTCTTAAATACTTCACCTTTACCTTCACCTGGAATATTTTGTTATTGTTTTTAAGAAGTCCGGAAATCTAGAAAAAATGTCTTCAAGTTGCTTTTGAACATTATATATGATCTGAGTTTTTTCTCCACAGTTCTCACCTTAAAACAATAAGAAATACAGTCTTTCTACCAAAACCATATCCAGAACTGAGTAGACTGACAGTTATTTCAAAGCCAATCTCAAAAACATTTTTCAGACGTGATAGGTTCTGAGCTTTATCCTATTCTCAAATGCTGCGGATTACCCTGGAATTTTTTGTTCAGTTTGCAATTCTGTGGACTAGAAGTCCTGATTAATAGGGGACATAGGGCCTGTTTAGAAAAATTCAATACATTATGCTCTAGGCTAATATATCCTAAGCAACTATTTTGCAAACCCACACTGTAGCATTCACGTTTACTCTCTCCTCTGGGGGTTGAGGGGCCAGGGAAAGGAGAAGTGAAGAGAAAGAAACCAGCTTCTTGGCAGCTTCTCAACAATAGCTACAGCTCCCCACCCCCTCCAAAAAAAAAAAAATCTTTTACATAGTTGCTCTAACCAAAAAAGTATGCATAGCTTCCTGACAGATTGGATAATGTGGAGATTTCAGAAAATTGTGCAATTCCCCTCATTTTCATCTCACCCCCAAATGCTTACGGTGTAAGTGTAACTTCCAACCGCACATAATAGAAGTTTCATTTTCTTAAACTGAAGAATGGGGAAGAAGGGCAGTAGTTGAGCAAAGGCACTTATTGAGTAAATGAGGACATCAAAATGATGAACATACTTGCTTTGGAGCTGCCCCTTCGGACAGTGCTCAGTTTGAGTCCAGTCTCTTTAAGCAGCAGCACCAGCTGACCCAGCCTCCTTTAGACTGGATATTAGTGGACAACACAAGGAAACCCTCCAACTTGTAAGTTGGAGAAGCAGAAAGAACCTGAATCCCAGCTCACAGTTGCCAAGAAACTCTATATGATGCAGGTGCAAATCGTTTTCTCCTCCCTTTTAAATTCAGACTCATTAAAATATGTATTTTGCAAGGGGATTAAACGCAAACATCTGGGAAAGGGAAAAAAATCCACAACTCTGAAATATTTTTTAACTTGGTTTCAGATTTTAATTGTTTCACTGAGGTCGGGGTAAGGGGCTGCTTGCTGGTGGGATGATGGGAAGGGGCAAGGAGAGAGTTAGAAAATTACTTCGAAGGGCCTCAGACTTCATCAGCAGCCATAATTGTGGGAAAGTAACCCAAAGATGCCAAACAACAGGAAATTACCAGAAGAATCTGTCAGCGCAATCAGCTGCTATTTTCATTGTTCTTTGGCAAATTTATACACAGTCGGGAACACCTGGGCTGGCCCGAAGCCCAGGTTTGACTAATTGCCAGGGGAGAGGAGTCGTCATTTGTCTTCGGAGGGGTTTCCTCCATTCGCTCCTCAAAACATGTGGTTTCACTTTTCCCCTCTCTCTGCAGGAAATGGCAGGACAGTGAGACACAAAATAAATGAGTTCACTTCCAAGAGGTTGCCTCCTAAGAGGCCACTCCAAAAATAACTGTCTTGTGAGAGGTTGTTAATAACCAAGATTCTATACACTGTCCTCGGAAAACAACATTTCAAAGGCACAGTGATTTCCACCCCCACCCCCTTTCCTTCCAAACACAGTGCACATTAAAAGTAAAAGCCATTGGAGACAAGAGAAGTAATCAAAGTCCTCGGTCTTCTGGAGGTAGGGAATGTCACTCCTCTCACTCTCTTTCAAAGGCCCTCTCCTTAGAGTATAACCTTACCCCAAATCCTCTTCTCTGACAAGTAAAAGGTGAAATTGGAACAGTAAGAGATGTCAGAGCCTGGTCTCCCTAGCTCTTCCTTGCTGCCCATCATTGACTTCTGTCTTTTAATCTCAACCTTTAACTGTCCCAGTGGGAAACAAGTGAGGTTCCATGAATGTGTAGATTGAGTCCTGCTTATCTTTGTTGTCCTGTGACTGGCATACACTCCGTACTAGATCAGCGTCTGTTGAACAGAGAACCAAGGAGTCTGCACAAATCACCTGCTCTGTGGCTTGGCTGCCCAGGAGGGAGCATAGGTATTTTCAAATTTCTCTGAACTTCAAGAGATCACCTTTTTACAAAAACCACCTGCCAGACTGACAGCCTTCTCCCCATATTTTTATAGGTTAACACACACAAACACACACACACACATCTATCTCATGCCCCTCTCATTATTTAAGCCCAACTCTAGCCAAGATATCCTACTTGGGTAGCAAGTCATGTTTTATATTCCTTCTTGAAGCCAATAGAGCTTTCTAACTTAATTGCCTAGTATTTTAAATGTGCTGATTGGGAAATGTCACAGTGACAGCATGTTTCCTATTGAAATGTACATCTGCCTTTGGTATATTTTCACCTGCATTGTGTTCTACCTCTCCAGTGATTTAGGGGCTCTGGCATCACGACAGCAAAGAATCAACTGCTTTTTCTTTCTCTCCTTCTTTCTTTTGAAAGCATTTAGAGCACGCGGCAGATCATTACTACCCTAGGTGAAGCCAGCAACATTTGGGTTTGATTTGGTTTCAGTTGCAGACCCCTTTCTCAAAGTTGAGCTGCACTGTAATTCTAAACTGACCCACCTTCCCCCTAGCCAAGGTGAAAAAATGTTATGGAGCGTTTTACAACCCACAGCCCATTATTTATGCTGAAACACTGGGAGAGTTCAGACTTGGCTTATTTTCGCTAAATCAGAGATGTTTTGACATGTTTATTTGTTTAATTTGTTTATTTTGACTAGCTCTGATTATAATTGGCAGCAGTGTGTAGAATTAACATTAGACAGTGTCTTAGACTTGTCTGTTACAATAATGCAAAAAGAATGTGAAGAGAAATCTACCCACTACGTCACAATAGCAAGCAGGCAGGAAAACTAGAAGAGATTTCTTTCACAAAAAGAAATGCAACCCTAGTTTTAAATTTTATTTAAAAATTTACACTGAGAATTGTACCAATTATGCTAAAACACTAATATTTCTTTTATTCACTAAATCTTCCCCTCTGCTAATACACTTGTACAATGGTTACTAAAAGTGGAATTCTAGAACAATAACCTTTGGAATTTGTTTTTGGAGATTTTTTTATTGTTCCATGGGTTCTTTAAAAACAAAAGCTCAATAACTATCCAATAACATAGCAATAATAGTCAAATAATCACACAGTATATAAAGCGGTTGTATGGTTGAAGATGTGTTTTAAGAATTCTTTGTCTAAAAATCCCTGAACAATGAGATTTACATCCCAAACAGAGAAGTTTATCTGAATGAGCCAATTTCCCCTGCCTCTGTGTGCCATAATATCATGTTAATATTTACAGGGTTGATCTGCACTCCACATATAAAAATATACATATTTCATTTTCAGAGAAAAAAATCCTGTGTTCATTGTTCAGCCAGATCATATATGAAAATTCCTATGTTATTTACAAAGCATCAGTCCTAAACCAGTTAGCAGTATCCTCTTCCCCCAGACTCATTCCCTGCCCTGAAGTTAAAGAACCAGACAAGACTGTTTCACATGTCAAGAGAGGGCATCTGGCCACAGCTTCTTAAAGGGAAATACAAGATATGAGTTCATCTCCATATTCTACTGCCAATTATGTACAGAGCACAAACATGCTTTGCTCACATTTATTATCCTATAAATATTTTCCCCATGCGCAGTATGGTATATTGCTGTGTGTGATCCTGACTTGGAACACCATATGCGCTCTGAGATGGGGGCCAAGTTAAGGTTGCCATATCTACGCCAAGCAACCCAGAGGTCTCCTGCTATGGAATATTTGCTCTAAGAAGCCTGACGTCTCTAGGCTATTGATCCCTCAGCTCCTATTTCACTTTAGCTTGAATTAGACTTCTTTGGAGCAAGAAAAACTACCTTAAGATCACAGGAGTGGCCAGTTACACTGTGCTGCTTGAGGAATTCCCTGTGGGGCTCTGTTTGAGGCACAAACTCATGTTATTGAAGGGAACTGGGAAGATACGTTTGTTTCTCTTAAGGGGCATTGGAGTGTTCTTAATAGGAGACTGAAAATTTATTATTTTCCCCCCACCTTTAGCAACAAATATAGGAATTGTGCAGCTGTAGTGGCCAAGGTGTGAGATCAGACATCAAGGACAGTTCAGAAAATACCACATGCAGAAGGTTTGGCCTTTCTCAACTGCATTCTGAGTTTTCCAAAGAGGAGTAAAAAGGAAAGCTATAGGAAGGACAGAAAGCCCAGGTGGATAATTTTCAGTGACCATGACACCAACACAATCCCCACACCTTATAGAATAGAGTCACCAAGCCACACCTCTCAAAGAACTAGATTCAGAGGAAAAGAGAAGTGCTAAACACACAAGTAGTTCTCCAGTATTTGGTGAAAATACAATCTAGGAGTACATCCTGAGGTCAGAACATAGTTGATCCCATTTCTCATATTTCATGTATCAGCAGGTTTGACAGTGAAGACCCACATTCTGGATGGAGAACTCTGACAGCCTGAATCATCAAGGAAAGATTCAACCAGGGTCTCTAGACTCTAGAAGGACATACAACAAGGATTGCGATGGGAAGGGTTTACTACATAATATTCATTTACTACTTAATTCAAATAACTAAAATTCCTCACTCCCTGAGGACTGGGTTCGTTGGGATTTTACCATATATAATATAACATTCTGCACTGACTCTGTCAACATCTTAGAAGAACCAGCAAAAACATAAAGATAAAGAGCATAGCCTCCATCCAGAAGCAGAGGTAGGCAGTGGGGGACTGTTCCTGTTAGTTAAGAAGAAATAAAACCTCACAAGATTTTGCAGTGAGCAAGTCAACAAAAGAAAGTCACTTTCCATTGCTCTTTTTTTTTTTTTTTTTTTCTTTTTAAATCTACCATTACCACACTTGTAACTAGTGTTAACAGAAAAATGATGATGGAAGATTCGGAAGTTCTGTCTCTGATTTCCACTTTGCCCCCATTTTTACTGTGTTACCTTGGACAAAGCACTTGCCTGCTCTTTATTTTCTCCAGTAGTTTAATTGTTCAAATTACTTTGAGCTTCTTGGAAGAAAAATGTGTCATACAGATGAAGTGCTATTATTATTACGTATTTCCAAAGGGAGAGCTTAAATTTGTTAATATGAAAGGGTTTGGCTTTCTTTTTTGGTTAAACTAAGTAATGAAGCATGAGCCATGAGTGTTTTTAAGCTCCTTAGATATAGAGGTTATATAAATACAAAGCAATATTTTGAAATGAAACTTCTTTAGGTCATTTGCCAAGGGACCCAATGTTAGGAATATCTTACACAAGAAGATTAAATGGGGGATAGTCTAATGAAGTCTTGCTGCTTGAGGTTCCATTAGGGCCAGTTCTAAATCCCTCTGGATATCTGGGTGATTTAGAATAAGGATAGCAACCAAAAAGTGGCTAACTTGAAGAAGAGTTTTAAAACCATTTTATTGCCTGCCAATGCTGTTCCATGGCTTCAGAGAGCTCCCAAACTCATTACCATTGAAAATTATCAAGACATATTCAAGCAAATCCTTTAGGGTAATAATACCTCATATGTGTTCACCTTAAAAAGTGGTTCCCTCTTCTAATCATCAGGTAAAAACCTCTGACTTTTAGAAATCAGAATCCACTGCTTTAGCAGAAGTTCTTTTAGGTTACTTTTAGTCACTTAAAGATAGATAAAAGCTGTATCTAAGATAAATGAAACAATTGTCATAAAAGAAGCAAAATAGTGAGTACTGGCTAGGGCTGTGTGAATATTAGGGGGCCTGCTCCAGAACAGAGAAGATGGAATTAGTCCACAGTTTTCCTGTTGCTAACTTCCTGTCCCAAAGCCTGTCCACTCCCTCATTATACCATGCCACACACATAGACAAGAAGTGTAGTGAGACATCATGACACTTTCCCTGGTGTCACATTTTAAAGTAAAGGGGGTTGAGAATAACTATGAAACTAAACAATAAAATAAAAATAAGATATTTTATAAAACATCTTATAAATATAAACATGATATTTTATAAAATACATAAAAATAAAAGTCAAGTTAAAAACTAAAATAAGTACTAGATTGGGAGACAGGAGACCTAAGCTCTGCTCCACTCTGCCAGTACCTTACAGGTGACCTTGGATAAGTCAGTCAATTCTTCCTGGAGTGAATTTCTGCACCCTGACGAATCAGGATTACTAATAGTGCCCTCCCTGCCTGTAAGGCTCAAAAGAGTTAATGGGTATGAACACACTTTGAACTGTGTTAAGTTTTGTGCAAATATGTAGTATTATTTTTGCTGAGGTATGGAAGCAAACAAGAATAATTCATTAATGAAGTTAGCAATATCAAAAGTCTGACCTCAATTTTGCCAGTTACAAAATGAAGAATTATTGGCAGCCAAAACATTCAAAAAATTTTAAATACTTCAAATACAATAAATGGGCATGCCCTGGTTTTAAATATAAAAAGTTTATTTGATTCAAAAACAAAACCAAATTCTGTCCTCTCTCAAGAGAAGTTTCCTCATCGTCTTTCCAATATGTTCTTAGCCAAGACTCTTTTTGCTTCCTTCATTATATAAAATTATATAAATACAAGGTAATATTATTTGGTTTGATGTGAACTTTGATTTGATGTAACAGATGTCCCCAGAAAAGTCCCTTCCTTGATTCCAACTTCTTCTGGACCTCTCCACCTAATTTGCCTGAATATTCACACCCCAGCATTCAGGCATCCTCAATTCCTAGATTCTCCTTTCTCCTTTTCTCATGTTTTCCACATGTGCCTCCTCAGGTCACGCTGCCCTCTCCTGATGGCACCAGACCCCTCCCCTGGAACGCCAGACTAAAGGGACAATCAGTGGCTAAAACTATGTAAGTTGGGTTCAGGATCCACTGGAGCTTGCACAATTCTGCTCGAGTTCGCAGCTCAGCAAACTCTAGTTTGGGGCATTTTCTGTAGTCCTAATCTGAGCTGTAGGCTATGGGAAGTCTCAAGCTGCACATCCATCAGCCGTCTGGAACCTCCCTAGCCAGCCCATGGCCAATTTGACTTCCCAATAGTCAGTATGTAGATCTTGGTACACCCTACACAAAACTTGGGCAGAAATCTAGACAAACGGCCAATGACCTTACAGGGTAGAAGGCTCTGGGGGTTCCAAGCAGGGCTGTCTTATAAGCATTGGGAAGATGACCTGCATCATGAGAACATTTCAGCTTTCTTCTACTTATTCTGTCTCCCTCTCCTTTCTTGTCTTCTCTTTCTTCTTATTCTCTTTTCCCTTCTCTTCTTTCCTGTGTGATAGCCAGGCCAGTGGCACCTACACTTACAGAGTCAAAGAGATTTCTAGCCATTTCAAATTGCAATAAGGGCACAAGAAGAAGTTCCTATTTTTTCTGTCTACCCACCCTGCTCCAACTCCTCCTCAGCAATTCTTTGTTTTTAAGACAACACCATCAATTAAATCCCTTAAGAGCATCAACTCCCTCAAGGCCTTAGTGTTCATTACATAACCCAAGTTTTCTCTCCTGAATGGAAAGCCATTGTGCCTCCTTCTCTCTTCTCTCCCACCTCCCACAAACGCCCAGGTTGCTCGTTAAGGGGTCACACAAGACCATGAGGCAATGACTTGTCCAAAGCAGAAGACTCTTACCCTGGACTCTGATGGAGACCACATCTAATTGTTGTCTAAGGGTGAGCTGCAAACAATTTCCCACCCAGAACTAACTAGCTACTTAGCTCTTCTCAATTAAAAAAAAAAAAAAAAAAAGTTCTCAAAAAGCAAAAAAAAAAATCTTCTTCTCTAAAGGAGAAAGGGGAAAATGCTGCTTGACAGTTTCCCCAGGAGGCTAAAACATGAGTGACAGTATATACCAAAACCAATTTTCCTAATAATGAAAAATACCATTGACTACCAATGAATGTGAAAATATAGGGATGAGGGCAGTAGGTGGAAAGGAAGGTCTAAACAGTCAAGAATCCAACATCTCTTCAGCAACTTTCTTGGTATTGTTCTACTCAGTAAGCAGAAGGGATTTTAAAATTCAGCCACGTAAGTGAAGTTATTCCAGGAGTAGGGACAAAGTCACGGATAGCTCTCTGTTGCCATCCTGTGGATAACCGCCGAATGATAGCTGAACGTAGCTGAAATGATTAGTGTCTCCCTCTGCACAAAATTACGTTATCTCTTCCAAAGAATTACTAAAGCTTCCAGAATGTCCCCTCTCTTCCCCCAGTCCTCCCACCTCCCTCATTAGCTGCCTTTGTTTGTCTTTGAGATAAAGGATCTTGGCCAGCCTCTCCTTGTTGACTGAAAAACTCAGTACTCACAGAGAACAGCTTTCGTGGCATTTGGACCAAATCTGCAGGTCCATTAATTGGTTTAAAGATGGGGAAGAGGGGTGTGGAGAGAGAATAAATAAGAACCAGGGCAAGAGTGAGACACCCTGGCTTCATCTGAGTGCCAAATGGTAAGTAAGCCCCTTTTATTGACTCATTTGGTCTCAGTGCTACAAAGGCTTCCCTAATTGAAGGAGGAAGGAGACAAAAAGGCAGTTTTAAGTGACATTCAATTCCTCCCCAGGAATGCTGAAGTTTGTAGTTGATCTGGAGAGCAGATAATAGGGATTCACTTGTGGCCCTTTAAACCCATGGGTTAGTTAAGCCCAGAATGAAGTGTTTAGTTCAAATTGTCCTAGGATTTTTCTTTCAAAAACATGCCTCACTTTCAGTGAGTCCCCTACCCCCCTGTTTATGCCCTGATGCAGTTGGGATGAGACCAGGAGCCAGGGTCCTGTCTCTCTAAACCACCAACCAGCTACACATGGTGTCTGTGCCTGCAAAGTCTGGAAGGCCAGTTATCAATGGCACAGGAGGTGAGGGATCCTGAGGATATATTGCAGCTAGTTTCAAATTGCATACCCTTGAACCCTAGGCTGTACTCGGTTTCTACAAGTGTTTGGCTCAAAAACGTTGAAAAATTATTTTTACCTTTTAAAAAAGTAAAATGCACCATCAAATTGTTATGCATCAAAATTTAATACATTAGAACACCAATACGTTAATCTGTATCTGGACTTTTTAAAACCCAGGCTTATGCATGTCTTCTCATGTAATATTGTACAAGTGTGTTCTTTTTAGCATGCAATAACTGTGCTCAGGTTCTATCAGGCCATGTAATAACTGTGCTCAGGTTCTATTAGGTCATGTAACAACTGTTGCTCAGGTTCTATTAGATCATGTAATAACTGCTCTGGTTGTATCAGGCCACGCAATAAACTGTGCTCAGGTTTTATTTCTTGCAGGATACTGACAGTTGTACAGTAACCAGTGAAGAGACTTCAAGACTCAAGACAACACCACATTACAAATAGTTTCAGCATTTATTATAAATTTTGGGTGCTTTCTTTTTAAATGGCCTAGTTATGATAAGAAGCCCTGGTGGCGAAGTGGTTAAGAGCTCAGGCTGCTAGCCAAAAGGTCAACAGTTCGAATCCATCAGCCACTCCTTGCAAAACCCTATGGAGCAGTTCTACTCTGTACTATAGGGTAGCTATAAGTTGGAATCACTTAACAGCAATTGGGTTTTTTTTGAGTTATGATAAATAATATTAATAGATGTTAAATATTGGTAGTAATTCACCTTAACTTTTCTTTAAATATCCAACTATTTCTCTTTTGAGTTTCTGCATCAATTTATTTGAAAGTATCCAGAAATTTCAATTTGAACTAATTTAAAACCGTTACCACTTGCAAATACTTATTGGTATGAATATAGATTTTTTTTCGATTTTATTCTACCAGAACAAATGGAATTCTATACTAATAAAACCAGGCTAAAAATTCTGTTTTATATATTGTTGTTAATCAGCAAGTTTTATTAACAAATACAACAAACTTCAATTGTCTGAAAAAGTGTATAGCACAGAGCATAAGCTTTGGGTAGAAATTTGGAGTCGAAAACAATTAGTTCTGAAATTTGCCACTCTACCACATACTACCTGCATATTATTGTTGTTAGCTACCCTCAAGTCGATTTTCAACTCATAGCAACCCCATGTGACAGAGTAGAACTGCCCCATAGGGTTTTGTAGGCTGAAATCTTTACGGGAGTAAATCCTCAGGTCTTTCTCCTGCAGAGTCGCTGGGTGGGTTCAAACTGCCAACGTTTTGGTTAGCAGCAGAACACTTAATAATTGCACCACCAGGGCTCCTTACTGCCTGCATAGATCTTTTTCTTTAAAAATAGATTTTTTGAGATATAATTTACACAAGGAAAACTTCATCTGTTTTACATGTATAATTCAATGATGTTTAGTATATTTACAGAGTTGTATGGCCATCATAAGGAGCTGTTGTATTGCAGTGGTTAAAGTGCTCAGCTGCTAACCAAAAGGTTGGTGGTTCGAACACATCAGCAGCTCCACAGGAGAAAGATGTGGCCTTCTGTAAAGATTTAGCCTTGGAAACCCAATGGGGCAGTTTTACTCTGTCCTACATGGTCGCTATGAGTCAGAATCAACTCAAGTGCAACAGGTTTGGTTTTTTGGCTTTTTATGGCCATCATAATACCTGTGTAATCTTGAGAAAAATTACTTAACTTCTCTGGGCCTTAATTTTTTCATCTGTAAAATGGGGCTAAGACCATTAAGTGGGTGCATTTTGAAAATTTAATGCAATAAAGTATCTGCCACATGTGTTTGTTTCCCTCCTTCTTCCATCATTCCTATGACTTGGTGTCCTTCCACTCTAACCCAACTAAGTCTCAAATCCTTGATGATTACCCAGCTCTGACTTTCCGGTCAAGCTCCAGTCCTGCAAAACTTGGCACAATAATACTCTCCCTACTCTTAATCTCCAGCTATTCAGAGGATTAACAGCTAACTCTGGGTCCCCAAAATAATCTTCCCCTCTGTCGTAGGCAGCATCTATGATGGCCCCCAGTGATCCATTCCTTCTAGTATGCATGTCCTTGTGTAGTGCCCTCCCCTTATGTAGGCTGGTCCTAGTAAGCCACTTCTAATGAAGGGAATACAGCAAGAGTTACAGGATGTCACTTGAAGATTAGGTTACAAAAAGATTGTGGTTTCCCTCTTGATCACCCTTTCTGGCTCTCTCACTCACTCACTCTGAAGGAACCAGCTGCCATGTTGTGAGCTGCCCTATGAAAAGGCCAATGTGGCAAGGAATTGATGTCTCTGGCCAGCATCGAGTGGGAATCAGAGGCCTGCCAACAGCCACATGCATGAACTTGAACACAGATTCTCCCCTAGTTGAGCCTTGAGATTACCACAGCCATGACCAACACCTCAATTCCAGCCTTGTGAGAGACTTTCAGCCAGAGATTCCCAGCAAAGCTACATACACCAGGGCATCTGACTCACAGAAACTGCAATAATAAATGTTTGTTGTTTTAAGCTGCTGATTCTGAGGGCAATCTCTTATGCAGTAATTTGAGAACTCATATACCCACTTTCCAGTACTGCAAAGGAAAAGGGTCAAAACTAGGCTGGCCAATTTGGAAAGGCCCCTACTCTGCTCAGTACCCAGCACACTGTCAACAGACAAATAACTAACAAGTAACATTAGCCCACACTTGGTCTTTAAGAATGCGTTCAGGATGCAAGGCCAAGATGGCAGAGTAGTCAGACGCATTCAGTGAACCCTCTTAAAACAAAGACCCGAAAAAACAAGTGAATCGATTATATACGGCAGTCTGGGAGCCCTGAACATCAAAGGCAGAGTTGAGGAATGGACTGAGTGGCAGGGGGAGGGAGAGACGTTTCAGAAGCAGCAAGGAGTTTCCAGACCTGACCCAGCGAGAGCCTGAGCCTTCAGGCCTGATCAGCTCGGGGGTGAGTGGTGAGGCAGGCAAGCAGCGGTGCTCTGGAGGTGCATTTTCCACACTGGGAGTGACCCAGAGTCAGAAAGTCTACACGGCCACTGAGAACCAGTGAGAAGCAGCCCTCGATCGGCAAAGATAAGTACTTGCATACAGCCTACCGTGCGCATCAAGAACACCCCCCTTAGGGAAAAACCTCTCTCCCATTTACCTCCCCACTCCCTGCTCTGCACTGGGTCCCAGACTGCTTCAGCTATTGCTGAGTCCCCTGAGCCAGAAGTAGGACCATTCACATGCCCAGAGCCATTTTCCCTGCCTTGGAGGGTAAACAAATTAACAAACAGGGGAAAAAGTAAACTGCCGGCTCCCCTAAGCCACTAACCCAGGGTAAGCACAGCTCCTTTGCCTAGGCACAGGCATAAGGGATCCACAGACTTTGAGTGCCTTTCCCCCTGCATAGACTTGTGTGGGCCCATTTCAGCATTGAAGGCCCTCATTACCGCAGTCCAACAGGGTGTAAACTGGAAGTCTAACTTCAACTGTTTCAGCTGTGAAGTGCCAGGTTCTTGACATTTGACACTGCTATGCCCATTAAGCAGGGCCTCCACCTACCCACATCAGGGGCCTAAGGACTGGTGGCTCCACATACGCCACCTAGCCACCTGTGATAGGGGCCCAAGAATAAGAGATGCCCCCCAGTCCTTACAGCCAACAGCATTAGGTGCTCGTAGTCCAGCTGCAAAACCCACCCACCTATGCTCTCTAGAGAACAGGGACATGCCTTCTTTCTGGACACTTGGGGGCAGCCGTCAGCCCCCTGCCTTGCTCAGAGTGTGTCCCTCTGTTGCAGCCAGATGCCTGTGCCTGCACCAATCACCCATGCCTGTCTAGCACTGTAAGTGAGAGCCTACACCACACACTTGGTGGCTATCTACCTAGGCACCTGACCTGAATCCATACAGGAGGAGAGGGCAGACTCCTGAGCTCACATACTTAGTAACAGATCTAACCACCTGGTGATAGGACATTAGAGCTTCAAAGGTGTCAATAATCAAACTAGCTCATGCGAGCAGCCTATTTGGCATATCTAAACAAAACAAGAAGCTAGGACACAGTAAGCAAACATAAAATAAATAAATACAATAACTTATTGATGGCTCAGAGACAACAGTCAATATCAAATCACACAAAGAGGCAATCCATGATGGCTTCAGCAAGCTCCCAAAACAAAGAATCTAGAAATTTTCCAGAGGAGGAAAATTTCTTGGAATTAATGGAGGCAGAATACAGAAGATTAATGTACAGAACTCATCAAGAAATTAGGAAGGAAATTAAGCAAAATGCAGAACACGCAACAGAGGAAATTAAAAAGATTAGAGAACAGCACAATGACAAACTTAACAGGCTGCAAGAATCCATAGAGAGACAGCAATGAGAAATCCAGAAGATTAACAATAACATTTCAGAATTAGACAACTCAATACAAAGTCATAGGAGCAGAACTGAGGCAAATGGAAGTCAGAATTAGTGAGATTGAAGATGAAGCATTTGACTCAGAAAATACACAGATAATTATTGAAGATTTGTTGGCAGAAAACTTCCCTGATATTGTGAAAGATGACAAGATATCTATCCAAGATGCTCATCGAACCCCACATAAGGTAGATTCCAAAAGAAAGTCACCAAGACATATTATAATCAAACTTGCAAAAAAACCAAAGATGAAGACAGAATTTTAAGAGCAGCTAGAGATAAACAAAAAGTCATCTACAAACGAGAGTCAATAAGAATAAGCTTGGACTACTCAGCAAAAACTATGCAGGAAAGAAGGCAATGGGATGACATATATAAAGCCTTGAAGGAAAAAAAACTGTCAGCCAAGAATTATAAATCCAGCAAAACTGTCTCTCAAATATGAAGGCAAAACTAGGGCATTTCAAGATAAACAGGAGTTTAAGGAATTTGCAAAAACCAAACCAAAAATACAAGAAATACTAAAGGGAGTCTGGTTAGAAAATCAATCAAATCAGATAACAACCCAAGACTAGAACGCAGGACAGAGCAACCAGATATCAACCCAGATAGGGAAGTCACAAAAGGAAATCAAAGTTAACACACTGAAAATAGGGGGAAAAAAGTCAATATGTAAAAGGTGACAACATTAAAATAAAAAAGAGGGACTTAAAAAATGTAGACATAGATTTTTCATATGGAGAGGAAGTCAAGGCGATATAAAGAAATAAAAGACTGGTATAAACAGAAAAATAGGGGTAAATATTAACGTAACCACAAAGGAAACTAACAATCCTACAAGTCAAAATAAAAAACTAGAAAAATATAAAGACTCAGCAAACACAAAATCAAAAAAAATTAAAAAGGTGAAAAGAAAATACATAAAGAAAAACAACTCAGCACACAAAATTAAGTGGAACAAAAACTGTTAACAACACACAAAAAAAGACATCAAAATGACAGCACTAAATTCATACCTATCAATAATTACACTGAATGTAAATGGACTAAATGCACCAAAAAGAGACAGAGAGTGGCAGATTGGATAAAAAAAAAAACACGATCTGTCTATATGCTGCCTACAAGAGACACTCCCTAGACTTACAGACACAAACAAACTAAAACTCAAAGGATGGAAAAAAATATATTAAGCAAGCAACACTCAACAAAGAGCAGGAGTGGCAATATTAATCTCTGACAAAATAAACTTTAAAGTAACATCCACCACAAAGGATAAGGAGGGACACTATATAATGATTAAAGGGTCAATACACAAGGAGGACATAACTATAATAAATATTTATGCACCCAACAACAGGGCTCCAAAATACATAAAACAAACTCTAACAGCACTAGAAAGAGAGACAGCTCCACAACAGTAGTAGGAGACTTCAACACACCACTTTCAGTGAAGGACAGAACATTCAGAAAGAAGCTCAACAAATACATGGAAGAGCTAAATGCTACAATCAACCAACTTGATCTCATAGACATATACCAAACACTCCTCCAAACAGCGGTCAAGCATACTTTCTTTTCCAATGCACATGGAACATTCTCCATAACAGACCACATATTAGGCCATAAAGCAAACATTAACAAAATCCAAAGCATCAAAATATTACAAAGCATCTTTTCTGACCATAAAGCCATAAAAGTAGAAATCAACAAAGAAAAAAAAATCAAACACATGGAAACTGAACAACACTTTGCTCAAAAACTACTGGGTTATAGAAGAAAGTAAGGATGGAATAAATAAATTCATAGAATCAAATGAGAATGAAAACACATCCTACCAGAACCTTTGGGATACAGCAAAAGCAGTGCTCAGAGGTCACTTTATAGCAATAAATGTACACATCCAAAGAGAAGAAAGGGCCATGATCAAAACATTAGCACTACAACTGGAACAAGTAGAAAGAGAGCAGCAAAAGAAGCCCTCAGGTGCCAGAAGAAAAGAAATAATGAAAATTAGAGCAGAATTAAATGAAATAGAGAATAGAAAAACAATTGAAAGAGTTAACAAGACCAAAAGCTGGGTCTTTCAAAAAATAAATAAAATTGATAAACCATTGTCAAACTGACAAAAGAAAAACAGGGGAGGAAGTAAATAATCCATATAAGAAATAAGATAGGTGATATCACAACAGATCCAACTGAAATTAAAAGACTCATAACAGAACACTATGAAAAATCGTACTCTAACAAATTTGAAAACCTAGAGGAAATGGACAAATTTCTAGAAACCCACTACCTACCTAAACTAACACAAACAGAGGTATAACAACTAAATAAACTCATAACAAAAGAAGAGATTGAAAAGGTAATTTAAAAACTCCCAACAAAAAAAAAAGCCCTGGCCGGGATGTCTTCACTGGAGAATTCTACCAAACTTTCAGAGAAGAGTTAACACCACTACTACAAAAGGTATTTTGGAGCATAGAAAAGGATGGGATACTCCCCAACTCATTTTACGAAGCCAGCATAAGCCTGATACCAAAACCAGATAAAGACACCACAAACAAAAGAAAATTATAGACCAGTATCCCTCAAGAACATTGACACAAAAATCTTCAACAAAATTCTAGCCAATAGAATTCAGCAACAAAACAAAAAAAAGAATTAACCATGATATCAGGTATACAGGGATGGTTCAACATTAGAAAACAAAATCAATGTAATCCATCACATAACTAAAACAAAAGACAAGAACCACATGATCTTATCAATCGATGCAGAAAAGGCATTTGACAAAGTCCAACGACCATTCATGACAAAAACTCTCAACAAAACAGGAATAGAAGGGAAATTCCTCAGTATAATTAAGGGCATTTATACAAAGCCAGAAGCCAGCATCATCCTAAATGGAGAGACTTTGAAAGCATTCCCTTTGAGAACGAGAACCAGACAAGGATGCTCTTTATCACCACTCTTATTCAACATTGTGCTGGAGGTCCTATCCAGAGCAATTAAGCTAGAAAAAGAAATAAAGGGCATCCAAATTGGTAGGAAAGAAGTCAAAGTATCTCTATCTGTAGATATTTGCAAAGTATCTCTATTTGCAGAAAACCCCAAAGAATCCACAAGAAAACTACTGGAACTAATAGAAGATTTAAGCAAAGTTTCAGGATACAAGATAAACATACAAAAATCAGTTGGATTCCTTTACACCAACAAAGAGAACCTCAAAGAGGAAATCACCAAATCAATACCATTTACAATAGCCCCCAAGAAGATAAAATACTTAGGAATAAATCTAACCAGAGACATAGAAGACCTATACAATGAAAACTACAAGACACTACAGCAAGAAACCAAAAGAGGCCTGCATAAGTGGAAAAACACGCATGTCTCATGGATAGGTAGACTCAACATTGTGAAAATGTCAATTCTACAGAAAGTAATTTACAGATACGATGCAATCCCAATCCAAATTCCACTGGCATTTTTTAATGAGATGGAGAAACAAATCACCAACTTCATATGGAAAGGGAAGAGGCCCCGAATAAGTAAAGCATTACTCAAGAAGAAGAACAAAGTGGGAGGCCTCACACTACCTGATTTTAGAACCTATTATACCACCACAATAGTCATAACAGCCTGGTACTGGTACAACAACAGATACATAGACCAATGGAACAGAATTAAGAATCCAGACATAAATTCATCCACCTATGAGCAGCTGATATTTGACAAAGGCCCAAAGCCCATTAATTGGGGAAAAGACAGTCTTTTTAAGAAATGGTGCTGGCATAACTGGATATCCATCTGCAAAAAACTGAAAGAAGACCCATGAACAAACACTAACTCAAAATGGATCAAAGACTTAAATTTGAAAATGATAAAGATCATGGAAGAAAAAACATGGACAACACTAGGAGCCCTAATACATGGCATAAACACAATACGAACCTTAAGTAACAATATACAAGCACCAGAAGAGAGACTAGATAAATGGGAGCTCGTAAAAATCAAACGCTTATGCTCATCAAAAGACTTCACCAAAAGAGAAAAAAGACAACCTACAGACTGGGAAAAAATTTTTGGCTACGACAAGTCAGATCAGCATCTAATCTCTAAAATCTACAAGATACTGCAGAACCTCAATAAAAAGACATATATCCCAATTAAAAAATGGGCAAAGGATATGAACAGGCACTTCACCAAAGAAGACATTCAGGCAGCTAACAGACACATGAAGAAATGCTCACAATCATTAGCCATTAGAGAAATGCAGATCAAAACTACAATGAGCTATCATCTCACCCCAACAAGGCTAGCATTAATCCAAAAAACACAAAATAATAAATGCTGGAGAGGTTGTGGAGAGACTGGAACACTTATACACTGTTGGTGGGATTGTAAAATGGTACAACCACTTTGGAAATCAATTTGGCGCTTCCTGAAAAAGCTGGAAATAGAAGTACCGTACGATCCAGCTATCCCGCTCCTTGGAATATATCCTAGAGAAATAAGAGCTGTTACATGAATAGATATATACACACCCATGTTCACTGCAGCACTGTTCACAATAGCAGAAAAGATGGAAACAATCTAGGTGCCCATTAATGGAAGAATGGATAAACAAATTATGGTATATCCTCCACACAGTGGAATACCAAGCAATGATAAAGAACAACGATGAAGCCGTGAAACATGTTATAATATGGAGGAATCTGGAGGTCATTATGCTGACTGAATTTAGTCAGTCACAGAAAGACAAATATTGTATGAGACCACTATTACAAGAACTCAAGAAAAGGTTTAAACATGGAAGACAACATTCTTTGATGGTTACGAGGGTTGGGAGGGAGGGAGAGGGTTATTTACTAACTAGATAGTAGATAAGAATTATCTTACGTGAAGGGAAGGACAGCACACACTACAGGGGAAGTCAGCACAACTGGACTAAACCAAACCTAAGAAGTTTCCTGAATACAATCAAACACTTTGAGGGACAGAGTAGCAGGGGTAAGGGTCTGGGGACCATACTTTCAGGGGACATCTAGGTCAATTGGTATAACAAAGCTTATTAAGAAAATGGTCTGCATCCTACTTTGGTAAGTGGTGTCTGGGGTCTTAAAAGCTTCCAAGGGGCCATCTAAGATGCATCAATTGATCCCAACAACCTGGAGTAAAGGAAAATGAAGATCACTAAAGACACAAGGAAAGTATTAGCCCGAGAGACAGAAAGGGCCACATAAACCAGAGACTTCATCAGCCTGAGACCAGAAGAATTAGATGGTGCCCGGCTACCACCAATGTCCACCCTAGCAGGGAACACAATAGAGAGTCCCTGATAGAGCAAGAGAAAGGTGGGGTGCAGAACTCATATTCTAGTAAGAAGACCAGACTTAATGGTCTGACTGAGACTGGAGGAACCCCAGAAAGCATGGCCCCTGGATTCTCCATCAGCCCTGAACTATAACAACTTCCGAGGCCAACTCTTCAGATGGGGATTGGACTGGACTGTGGGACATAAAGTGATACTGGTGAGGAGTTTCCCTCTTAGCTCAAATAGATACAAGAGACTAAATGCGCAGCTTCTGTCCGGAGGTGAGATGGGAAGGCAGAGAGGGTTAGGAGCTGGTTGAATGGACATGGGAAATCAGGGGTGGAAAGGAGGAGTGTGCTGCCACAGTGTGAGGAGAGCAATTAGGGTCACCTAACAATGTATGCATAAATTCTTGCATGGGAGACTAACTTGAAATGTAAACTTCATTTAAACTACAATTAAAAAAAAAAAAAGCATGTGATCGTAAGACCTGCTTATGGCTGCCACCTCTTCTTCCCATGCTCTGGACAAAGCAAAACCAGTTCATGTGTCCCATTCTTCTTGGAGGGGTGTCATGGATTGAATTGTGTCCCCCAAAAATATCTGTCAGCTTGGCTGGGTCATGATTCCCAGTATTATATGATTGTGTAATCTGATGTGACTTCCTTATGTGTTGTAAACTCTATCACTATGATGAGGTTATATGTGATCTCCTTACGTGCTGGAAATTCTATCATTGTGATGAGGTTATACTGATGAGGTTTATAAGATTATATACCTCATCAGTATAACAGCTGCTAATCCTTCTTATTAGATCATAGTGATGGAGTTTACAACACATAAGGAAATCACAGATGTTGTGACTGAGGCCCCAGAAAGCCCACATGACCAAAACAAGGAGGACTGAATTGATTATTTGAGCCCCAGGTCCTCAGCTAATTGGCCTCATCAGTTATCCCATTGACCCCTAAAATAGATATGTATACTGACCTAGAGGCAAGCTCTACACTTAGGAGAGAAGAGGTTTGTTTTAGCAACGGGATTTAAGGTCCATCGATGCTGACCTTCCTGAAAACATCTCATCGACTGCTTAAAATTCCCACCATTAAAATCAATAATAAGTTTGATACCACATCTGTTAAAGGCAACCCACCATAGGAAAAAAAAAAACAGTAAACTTGGGGTTAGGAGATCCATTTTTCAATCCAGTCAGCTACCAAAGAGTGGTCATGAGCAATTCACTTCAACTATCCCTGAATCAGTTTCCCTGTCTATAAAAGAAGGAGCTAGATGATATTTCTTATGACAATAGAAAAAGTAAATTCCAATTTTAATGTATCAGACAGAAAATTGTTTTATTTTCTGACTAACCTTTGTACTACCTGGGTTTCTGCATCACATATTGTTGTGTTGAGCCCTCAACAGATGAGGTACAAGTAAGTTAAGTGTTAGGAGGATTAAGGAGAACTTCAGTAACTATTATTCTTTGTCTGCATAGTCAGGTTTCCCAGTCCTTTTTTTTCTGACACAATTTGCCTCCTGCCTCCACCCCCCAACACATACACATGGGCTACAAGAGTAGGCACATGATGTCAGTTTGGCCAATCTTTCTACTTCAGTCTCTGCAAACAATGTTTTCTCTAAGAAGTCGTCATATAAGAGCTCTTCTCTTGGATTAGTATAGAGATTCTGAAGAAAGAAGTTTTCCTACTGAGATTGCTCAGCCATGAGAATGTGAATTTAGGGATGCTAGCTACTACATGGAGAGATGTTTTCTGCAGAATGAAGCCAAAACAAGGAGAGATGAAAGAAAGCAAGAGAGTTAGAGATCCTTGATAGGGCTGGGTCCCAGTTTCAGTTTCTAAGACTCTGATCTCTGAAGCTCTAATTCAGATTCTGTTAGCAACCTTAATACTCTTCCCAGGTATATGAGTCCATAAATAAAGCTGGTTTGTGTTGAGGTTCAGTTACTTGCAACTCAAACAATCCTGACAAATATAAAAGATTGAGAGGGTGTGGGGTAATTCAAACAAGTCCCATAGAATGGAGTGCAGAGCAAATAGTTTCTAACTAAAGTGAGGGGACACTTGAAAGCAGAGGACCAGGATAGACAGGTAAAGCTAATCCAGACTAATTTCTTTCAAAATGTACATGGCAGTAGATTACCAACTGTAGTCCCTGGGTGGTGCAAAAGATTGACCCACTCAGCTGCTAACTAAAAGGTTGTAGGTTTGAGTTCACCCAGAGGTGACTTGGAAGAAAGACCTGGTGATGTACTTCTGAAAAATCAGCCATTGAAAACCCTATGGAGCACAATTTTACTCTGACACAAATGGGATCACCACAAGTTGGGTTTGACTTGATGGCAACTGGTAGATTGTCAACTACTTCTGAGAAGGTAGGAAAAGAACTGGGACTTGTTTTATGCAAGATCCTAGTCAAACACTCAGGCAAGGAGGGTAACCTGGGCATGGTCTATTCCTAGCTATACTTATCTGTTAAAACCAATTGGAAAAGCAACCTATTATCATTGAAATTACTAGCTAACTGAGAAATCTGTGCTGTCCCTAATGCAAGCAGCCACAGCTTTTTAAATGCATCTGGAGACAATGTCATTGATGAGATTGTCATGTGACAAAATTCTGACTACCAGCATACTCAGGACAGTGGCATTGTGCTAGAGGAGAAAGCATGGGTGTTGGAAATGCATTAAAATCGGAGTCAGGCACCATACTCTCTCACTCAATCCCCACTATGTGCAAGGGTGAAGGGAGTCACCTCAGTTTTGGAGCCATGAGACACTAACAGCTATAACAGAATACCCACCCCCTCAACAAGTTCCCCAAAATTATGTCTTGGGACCTCTGAAATTTTACAATGCACAAAAACAAGTCCTGACAGTCACAATATGGAGCCCACCATTTCTATCCTCTTTTTCTCTGTCCTTTTGATGCACCCCTGTCACAACAAAGGACTGACAACGTGTCCTCCAGCTGCCAATGTGGCACCAATACCACACACCATGGATGGGAGGAAAACCTTCCTCTAAATCAGGAACCACCTCACCATTAGCACAACACTCTGTATACACACACACACACACCTCTGAGTGACAGGGCCTGTCACAATGATCCCAAGGATGTACTATGTTATATTTCCCAAGTCTTAAGAAGATCTTGTATATAGAGCACAATTTTCCATTCCAATATTTAGTTCATCTATTCTTATTTCCCAGAGACCCAGGATGTGAACCTAGGTTGCTGACGGGAAACTAGGCGCCAAGACAACTCCAACCCCAGGGCTCTACTCCAAGCTTTTGCCCCTCCTCTGTCTCCCACTGCCTGAGCATTTACTTCACCTGCCAAACCCTCCTCCCCTTTCAGTCTTCCAAAACGTCCCTGGAGTCTATCATCAGCCTGTAGGTCACAACCTTGTGTTTCACTCTAATGTTTTGGTAGCATGTACATAATTTCTATTTTTGTGTAGCATAATAAACAATACAGCAATTGCTATTGAATCCAGTAATGCCTGAAAAGGAAAGACTGATTGCTTTAGTTTGTCTTAAAGAAGAGTCATACAATTCACTATAGTGAGGATGATAGATGTGATAGGAATGATCTTAAAATGACAGGCTGGAATTCATTTTTTTTTTCCCCTGTTCCTTGCCTGCCATCTATATTTATGAGCCATTAAAATCGAAAATCTAGTTACAAAACAAAAGAAAATGAAGAGTGGTTTGGGGATCGCTAATACAGTCTACCAATTAGGGAAGTCAATCTTTAGTAAAGAGTAATTAAAAATTCTTAGACTACATGGTGATGTTTCAGATTCCAATTCAGATCTTAAATACTAAGACCTTCTTATCTTTCTAATGCTGTATTTGGGATTCTTACACATTATGCCACTTAATCTCCATGAAAAACTATATCTAGGATATTTGAAACAAAATACTGTATATACTTTATCTTTTGTTCTCCAAGTAAAACATCTTCACTGTAAAAAAAAAAAAAATCTGATAGAGACATTTTTAAATCATCAAGAATTCCTACACCTAGAGAAAACCATGTGAACATTTTGAGACATATTTTTCTAGTTTCTTTTTTCTATATACATAATGTATAATTCATAATATTACTATGTTAAGGCTACCTTTCTTAATACGGCAAGAGTGAATATTTTTCCATGACATGAAATACAATTTTTTTCTACAACACGTTATGGTTGCATGAAGTTCCATCACACAGATGTACCACGATATATTTAACCAATTCTGTATTGCAGGATATTTAACATGCTTCCAATTTTTAGTAATTATAAAAATGCTTTTATCAACATTCTAATAGCAAAATATTTGCACCTATCCATGATTATTCTTTTAGAATTGATTCCTACAAGTAGAATTTCTGGGTCATGGCACGTGCAAAATTTTAAGACTTTTATTCTATATTGCCAAATACCCTTAGAAAAGTTATAGCAATTTACATGACCACAAGTGGTATAAAAAAGTAATCATTTCCCTGCAACACTGCCAACATTTTTAGTTTTTGCTTTGCCAGATTTTTGGAAGAAAAATTAACTTTCAATTGTTTAAAATGTGTAATTCTTGACATTTTCCAGGGAAGTTTAGTATTCTTTTCAAGATTTACTGGCCATTTATATTTCTTCCTATGTGAAGTGACGTTCATTTCTTTTGTCTGTTTTCTATTAAGTTGTTCTTTTTTTCTCATTGATTTCTAAATGCTTTATTACTAAATCTTCCATATGCATCATATATATTTTGTGATTAACTCTTCCATGAAAACCAAAACCAAACCCATTGCCATTGAGTCGATTCCAACTCATGGAGACCCTATAGGACAGAGTAGAACTGCCCCATAGGGTTTCCGGGTTTCCAAGGAGCAGCTAGTGGATTCAAACTGTGGACCTTTTGGATAGCAGCCCTTCCATAGGCACCAAAAATATTTTTTCCAGCTTGCTTTTTAAATATTATTTAGTATTTTGATATACATAAGTTTTCATGATAAATTCTTATGGAGTAAAATCATTTCATCTTTTTCTTTATGGTTTTTGCCCTTTCATGCACACTTAGAAAGGCCTTCAAAAATTATAAATCATTATCTTTTAGAATTCTAAACCTTTATTTTTAGATTTCAATTCTTACTTTTGGGTGTGATCTGAGGCAGAGATCTACCTTTATTAAATGGCTAGCCACGATTAACTGACCCATTCTCTTCCCACTGAGTTGAAATACCTCTGTTATTGTGTACATAATTCTTGTCTATTTTGAGTCTGTTTTCAGACTTTCTATTCTCTTCCGTTGATCTAGTACACAGTGTTTCTCATTATCCTTGTGTCCACATCACTTTTCCATTTATCCTGCTCTACCACTAGAAAGATTCTCTGGGTGGTGAAAATGGTTAAGCACTAGACTATTAACCTAAAGTTTAGCAGTTCAAACACACCCAGAGGCACCTCAGAAGACAGGCCTGGGATCTGCTTCTGGAAAGGTTGCAGCCTTGAAAACCCTATGGAGCAAGTTCTACTCTGCAATACACGTGGTTGCCATGAGTCAGAATTGACTCCATGACAACTATTTTTTGTCGTTGTTGCTGTTGTAGTTTTTGTTGTTTTACCACTGGGAAGGAGTTCTTGGGTGGTGTAAACAGTTAAGCACTAGACTACTAACAGAAACCTGTGGAAACCCTATGGAGCGCAATTCTACTCTGTACACATGGGATCACCATGAGTTAGAATTGACTCAGCAGCAACTAAGTTGATTTTTTGTATACCACTGGGAAACCGACTCCTCTTCTACACAAAATGAGGACTCACCACCTGTTTCTATATCTCCTTGAAAAGCAAAGGGTGAAAATAATGATTTACCAAGTATACTACCTTAGACTTGGATATTTTAAAATCAGACTTGGATATTTTAAAATCAAATAGTACCACTTCAAAGGCAATCATCCTGAAAGTAGCTGACTTTAACCCTCGTGTCTTTATTTACTATTAGCCCTGAGCAACTGAAATAAAACCTGTTAAAACACTTGTCTCTCCCTTTATTAACCCGTGATTTACATGGAGATCCAGTTAAAGGAAGGTGGGAGTTGGTCAGAATAGCAATGATATATAATGTACATATATAAAACAGAGAGCAGCGACCATATCCATATGGCTATTTTCATCTGCTGCTGCTCCTTTAACATGGTAGAGTAAAAATCCACTTATGATATTGAGTAGTGTAAATAGGCCTTTGACCCAGCACCAAAGAACTCTATCACTCACTGTTTTGAATCTGTTTCTGGTCAACTCAGTTGGCCTGAACGCAGCCCTAATGAGGCTAAGGTCATGGGTTCAATACCAGTGTGGTCTAATTACCAATAAGTCAACTGTTTCAGAGAGTCATCTTGTACTTTTAAACCAAGCCTGCCATTTTGCATATGCCCAGCTTTGGTCACACAGAGGACAAGGTGAGAGAGCAGAGATAAATCAGAACAAATCTCCTACTATACTGGAGCATGCACTGAACGCCCTGCTGTTGGCCCGTCAGTAGCAGGGTTTTGGATATGAGCAACAAGCACATTTGTATTTTGGCATTACGGCCACCAGTAATTGGCATATAGTCCACCCCATCCTGTATAGAGGCTGCCAAACTCCCATCTCAAAGGACTTATTATTTTAATTTAAAGGATAGAGATAGGGGGTGGGCATCCAGTGTTTGATGGAAACATTTTCAGTAACCATTGATGCCTAGAGGAACTCAATCAAAAAATTAAATGGCAATTTAACACTTCCTTTTAACTCCATTATAAAGTAAATAAAAACATGGTAAAGAGAATTTGGATAACAAGCAAAAGAAGAAAACGTCCAGTCTCAACAACACAAAACATGCACAGTTAGAAATCCTTTTTTTAGACTCATTACTTTTTCATTACCTTTTTAATGTATTGCACAAATATTTTACAAACATTTTAACATTTCAATAAACATTTTTTAATAAAATGAAAACCGCCTACCATCTCTAATAAAGTAACTGTTTTAAATTTTCCCCATGAACTTCCAGTCCTCATCCACAGAAGCTCTATGTTTTAAGTGACTCCTCATAAATGGAGAGGCTCTTGAAGGCACTGACCCACCAATCCAATGAAACACCCGTAACTAGGAAATAGAAGACACTTCAGTATTCTTGATACCACTCACACTTTGCATACTAAAGAAGTTTCTAATAACAAGTATGCAGCACAGTATCATTTGGAAAACATCAAGGGGGGGAATCTCCCCCTGCCTAAGGTGAATGCAGCAGAATTGGTGTTCCCTTTTGGAACATACTGTAATTTCTCATGGAAACACTTTGTGAAAAGCCAGTCATATATCGTAGCCCCTAAGTATAAAACCACGGGTCCCTCTAACCACACAAAACAGCTGTGCCCTCCAAGAAAAGGTCATCTGCTGTAGTCATGTTTCTTTTTACTTTTAAAGAAATGTCAGGCCATGTTTTATGCAGTCCTTATGACAGGGTGCTGTTTATTGTATCACCAAGCTGCCATAACTTCAGGACGAGGAAACTGCCATTATTTGGAGAGTATATATCTTTCTGACTTGCAGGAAAGATGAAAATTAAGAACGGCCCTTTTTCGAACTGGGTATAAGTATTCTTTGACAGTCTCCTACAATATTTCAAACATCTTCGTCAGCCCCATAAAACCTGATGCTTGACTCACTTAGTCCAGCTGAAGCTGTGTTGGAGTTAGAACATTTATCCCAAGTGTGGTGTGAATGCTGCCACTTGGCAGATGTTTTGACCAAGGATTTTAAACCAGCTGGCTTTGTGTCCCCAAGGACACTGAGACATACATAAAGAAATCATACGACATTAGTAAATAATAATGATAGCTAATATTTTTCAAATGTTTATCATGTGCCAGGTTCTGTGCTAAGCATTCTACCTGTATTATTTCAGTTTGTCCTCACATATATGAGGTAGTTACCATTATTATCCCTATGTTACAGAGAAGAAAACTAAGATTTAAAGAAATCAAGTAACTTGCCCCAAAATCAAACTGCTGGAAGGTGAGGGTGCCGGGATTCAAACCCAGGTCACGTCACTCAAAGCTACACATATAACCAACACTTATGGGTCCTGTGGTCCTACAGTCTTCACAATCCTTACATGTTGCTATTACTATCTAACTATTATCAGAGAGGATAAGTCACCTCCCCAAGGCAATACAACTGTAGACAGCTTGCTTTTGAAATCAGATCTGTATGACCTCAAACTGCGTACTCTGATGTCAAAGTTCTTGACCTGGAGAGTTTTCTAGAGATGAGAAGGAAAGGGAATGTGAAACATTTTCAGCGGCCTGCTCCAGATCTTGATTGTCTAGGATCAGCAGGGATGGGGGGCAGGAAAGTGAAATGTGATGGGATCTCCGGAGAGTTCTGTTTAAAATCCTTGTCAAATTCTGTTTCAATGTGTTTTTATATTCTAGTATAGGTGAAACTTCAGGAGAGTCAAGCTGTTTTAGGAAATAGTTTGGATCTGGGCCAAGCTCATGACAGACACATGGTTACTAAGCAAAACGCAACCTGTTGTACCTACGTTAATTAAGCAGTACCTTGCCTAGGGTCGTGCAGCTAGTTGTGACACAGTGCAGTCTAATCGAGGTCTCCTGCCAGTTAGAAATCTCTGTTGGAATGGGGAAACCATGAAGTTCAGATTGAGTAGGTGAAGTGGCTGTGAAACTTTCTTCTGCTTAGAGAAAAGAAAGTCACAAGGGAGGCAGCCTGCTGACATAAAAATGTACTTTTTCTCCTCTTCCTTAACTTGCGCTCTTCCCCCCCACCTGCTCCTCTCTACTCCTTCTCTTCTCTTCTCCCTTCTCCCTAAGCCACCCTTCAGACAGAGAAGCCGAGCAGATAGTGGGGAATCACTGGATAGGTGGGCTGGCTCCTAGTCCTCTCTCCAACACTCACTAGCTTTGTAACTTCAGACAAGTCACTTAACCTATGTCTTCTGACCTCAATTTCTTCATTTTTTTCAACATATTTGTATTATATGCCAAATGAAATGCTCATATTTCATCCATGACATGAAGGAGTTAGGCCAGTGGACTTTACAGTCCTTTCTAGGTTTAAAATTCTATTCCTTCTCCCCTTTTCTCTGATGATCCTTTCCTTTTCTTTTCTAGTTTCTTCCTTCATTCCCTACTTACTTCCTCTTTGACCTGCTTTCCAATACACTTCCAAGTCTCTCTCTGACATGGAAGCAGAGAAATAAAGATGAAGAGGAGAGAAAATCTTAGATGTGTAGGATCTTCTTCCTTCCTTTTTTTTTTTTCATATAACCCCATGGTACTTTTCAAGAGAACTTTTTCAGGGACTTAATCAACCTCAACCTCTCTTCATTCATTTACTCTTTCAAACAAACATTCTCAGTGTCTGCAAGTGCCAGCATTGTGTTAGGCATAGTAATTACAATGGCCACCAATGGGATCTAGGAAATATTTGCTTACATTGGTTTACAAACTTTGGTTCCTTGGGGGAACAAAGAAGCTGATGCTCATTGTAATTACTTGCCTGTAAAAGGAGAACCTAAAACAAGCACATGGACTACCTTAAAAGTGACAGCCTCAGGAGCCCACAGCAATAAAGCCTTCCGGATGTGACAATTATCAGAGCCACAAAAGACTTAAAAGAACTATTCCGATGGCCTGCAAGGACGGTCAGCAAATGCCAACTCTGTGTGTGCCAGATGAATTCAGCCTTCCTGCTTGAGAAAAAATTTCAAAGTGCTAGAGGAATATTTAGATCAGCATTGTCCAATAGAACTTTCTGCAATCATGGAAATGTTCCATATCTGCGCTGTCTAATATGATAGCCACTAGCTACATGGCTATTGAGCACTTGAAATTTCACTAGTGCAACTAAGGAATTGGAATTTTTATTTTCTTTTAATTATTTAATTTAAATAACCGCATATGAGTAGTGGCTACCACATGAGACAGTGTAGATATAAAACATTAAAAACTCATATGAAACGACATGGGACTCCTAAGCAAGATAGAGTAAATCATATAAAATGAAAGTCAGGTAACATTGTAAAATCCAGAAAAGTGCTAATTTTTTTTCTTTAATGTATTTTAAAGATATATCAATAGCAGGGAGAATAAGGAAGTCTTCATACTATGGGTAGAGGTTGAATATTAATTGATCATGGATAGAAATAAAACTATTCATCTCCAGCTTATGCTTTTCTTTATATCTTTTCTTAAGGAGTTGATCTTCATATTAGAAAAGATAATGCAAACATTGTAAGAGAAAAATCAAAGTTGGTTATAACAGTCCTTAATTGCTCTCAATGAGCTGAAGTCTCCAGCTCTAAACATATTATACTATCAGGGTTTTGGAGAAATAATGAAAGCTAAAATGCTACAGATTCTTTCTCAACAAATATGGAGAGTGAGAGAAGACCCAATAGGCTGGAGAGGACTAAATACTTTCCCAATTTTCAAGAAAGGAAAGAAAAAAGATTCTATAGACCAGAGGCCAATGGGCTTGATGATAATCTCAAGAAAATTTTCAAACTGGGTTTTTTTAGTTTTTTTTTTTTTTTTTGTACTTTAGATGAAGGTTCACAGAACAAACTAGCTTCTCATTAAACAGTTTGTACTCATATTGTTTTTTGACATTGGTTATTGTCTTAGTCATCTAGTGCTGCTATAACAGAGATACCACAAGCGGATGGCTTTACAAAGAGAAGTTTATTCTCTCACAGTCCAGTAGTCTACAAGTCCAAATTCAAGGCATCAGCTCCAGGAGAAGGCTCTGTCTCTCTGTGTCAGCTCTGGAGAAAGGTCCTTGTGATGCATCTCAGCACAGGAACCTCTAGTCCAAAGGACGCACTCGGCTCCCGGCACTGCTTTCTTGGTGGGAGGTTCCCATGTGTCTCTGCTCGCTTCTCTCTTTCATATCTCAAAAGAGATTGGATTAAGACACTATCTAATCTTGTAGATGTCATCAATATAACCTCATCATAGTGACAGAGTTTACAACACATAAGGAAATCACATCAGATTACATAATCATACAATACTGGGAATCATGACCTAGCCAAGTTGATACACATTTTTGGGGGGACACAATTCAATCCATGACAGTTACCAACCCTGTGACATGTCAACACTCTCCCTTATCAACCTTGGATTCCCTATTACCAGCTTTTCTGTCCCCTCTTGCCTTCTATCCTTGCCTTTGGGCTGGTGTGCCCCTTTAGTCTCATTTTGTTTTATGGGCCTTTCTAATCTTTGGCTGAAGGGTTCAAACTGGGTTTTCAAAGGAACTGCTTGTAGAAATATTTCTAAAGGAAAGCAGTGATCACCAAGAGTCAGAATAGGTTCACTAAGAATAAGTCATGCAAGTCTAACCTCAGTTCTGCTTTTGATCCAGAGATCTGCAAGACACATAATAAAGCACATTTCAGCAAGGCATTTGATATCATCTTTCATTATATCCTATGGACAAGATTTAGAAATACGAATTAAATGCTGGTACCAATAGACAGATTAGTAAGCACTTGGTTGGCTATCCTCAAAGAGTTGTGATTAATTGATTGTCAACCTGAAGGGAGGTTGTTAAATCGTGCCATAGAACTCTCTGTCCTTGGCCTGCTCTGCTAAACATTTTCAGTGACTTAAATGAGAACAATGATGGTATGTTTATTAAATCAGAGGACATCAGGAAATTAGGAGGGATAACAGATTTGGGGCCCCAAATCTTCTCAAACAGTCTGAGCCAGTGGGCTAAACTTAATAAATTTTCTGTGTGAGGATCTTCCTAAGTCCACGTTGACAAACACCCCTTCAGCTCCTTGAAAGACCAGATGGAGTGAATCCAGAAAAACCTTGGCTGGGTGATTAGAAACCCAGATTCTACCATTTTCCATTATCAGACCACCAGAAACCATTTGCCTTCCAGTCTCCTCTTGACCTGTTTTGTTTTGTGTTCAATATAACATCCACGACATCTCATATCTCATCCTTTGGTTCTTGTTAGGGCTGACCTCTAGGATAACTCCTCAGTCCTTGTCTTGGAGCATTCCCGTCTAGGAAGAAGTCTCCAAGTTTCAACCCATAGTTAATAGCCCTCAGTGCTTTGCTCCACCTCCTAGTGAGGAACCCGCAGGCTGATTCTTGCGATTTGCCTTGTGATGGGGCTGAAGTGGACTTCTGTCCTTGGTGATCAATGTTGTGCTTTTTGTAAGAAGCTGCACTGTACACCAACCAGCAGGCTCTGACTGATCTCTGATGCCATCTAAAGGTCTCAGATTACCCTGTTTTACCCCTTAGCACCTTGGGACTAAGGTTCCATGAACGTTGGCAGACAATTAAAGTTAGTTGGGTTCGACAAACCAACTATACAAATACTAGATTAGCAGCAGCTTGAGTTTAGTTGATTATGAACCCAAAAGGCCAATGTGCCACATAAACCAGAGATGTCATCAGCCTGAGACCAGAAGAACTAAATGGTGCCCGGCTACCACCAATGACCGCCTTGACAGGGAACACGGAGCAGGAGAAAAGTGGGGTACAGAACTCAAATTCTAGTAAAAAGTTCAGACTTAATGGTCTGACTGAGACTGGAGGGACCCCAGAAGACACGGCCCCCAGACTTTCCATTAGCCCAGAACTGAAACCATTCCTGAAGCCAACTCTTTAGACAAAGATTAGACTGGACTATAGTACATAAAATGATACTCATGCAGAGAGTGCTTCTTAGATCAAGTAGATACATGAGACTAAATGGGAAGCTACTATCTGGAGGCAAGATGAGAAGGCAGAAAGGGTCAGGAGCTGGTTGAATGGACATGGGAAATCTGGTGTGGAAAGGAGGAGCATGCAGTCACATTATAGGGACAGCAGCTAGGGTCACACAGCAATGTGTGTATAAATTTTTGTGTGAGAAACTGACTTGAACTGGAAACTTTCACTTAAAGCACAATTAAAAAAAAAAAAAAAAAAGGCCAACGTGATCTTAAGCTCTGCTATCAGAGATATTGAGTCCATTATAAGGGAGGTGCTGATGATGATGCTGATTAGACCATGCCTTGATTGGGGCCACAGTTTGAGAAACAAGAATAAGTTAAAACTTCCTTAGGGAAGAATGGCTAGCAGAGTTAAGAGACTTGAAATGAAATAAAACCAATGTTTTAGGTCTAACATGTGAAGAAGGATTAGAGTTATTCTGCAAAATAAAACAAACATCAATAGGTGAAAGCTACAGAAAAGCAGATTTCCTGCAACAATCTCTAACAATTAGAACTATCCAAGACTAGCCCGGGCTAATTCCCTTTTGATAGAGACAATCTAGAATCTGTATCATTACCACTGGAATGCATGAACCAGCTACTGGTTAAATAGATAAACTTTTAAGGCCCTTACACTCTGGATCTATGATTTTATGACTATACATCTGATTTAGCTTGGGCTATTTTTTTCCTAATTCTGCTTGTCTGCCCTTCCAAGAATATATTCTAGAGAAGATATATGTCCTCTCTTTTAAAATTTGCAAACCCAGGCAAAAAAAATGGGGAAGACCAAGATTAATTCTTCTTTAAAGATACAGCTGTTAAATATCTGTTGGGGTCTCCAAAATTCCCTTCATCATTTTTAACAATCCTTGCCCCCACCCTAGTTCCTTTGGGTCTTTTGAAATATGACTTCGATCCTGTCCTGTTATCAGACTCTGGACAACAGATCAGTTTCCCTCCCAAGCCTTCTTCTTCACAGATAGGAGCCACTCCAAGATCCTGTGGCCAAGCTTGGTGGAGGGGGCCTGGCTTACTCAATCACTGAAAACCACACCAAGGGCCTGATTGGCTCTGGTGTGTTTCAGGATGAGAAGAGGAACCAAGAAAGAAGGGAGTGATAACAGGAAAGATGCTAACTCATCTGTTTTCCTGTATCAGCCCATAGCCATTCCACTGATGGGCCTCCTTCTACCCTGGGCCTGTCTCTCCAGCCAAACAGCCTCAAAGTGACTCCCTGCCTCTCTCCCACCACCACTAGGCCTATCCTTCCCAGATGTGTGTCCAAAACCACACATCTTTCACCTGGAAGAGGGAGATCTGGTTCAGACAACTGCACTCAGACAGGGAAGTTATGATTATTTTAACTGTTATTATTATCATCCTTGTTTTCCTGAAAGCATACAATGTCAGTACTGGGAGGTACTCCTTTAATGATAAAGAAACAAGCCAAGATAAGGAGATTTGCCTCAGATTTCATATTCAGCTAGTCTCATGGCACGCTCTAGAGAGAACCTAGAAAATATGAGTGGGAGGTGAAACCAGGTGACAATAAAAGACCTTTTCAAACCCAAATTTTGGCTTTGTGAGTTTCAATTTTTCTTAGTATCAATACATAGGTAATATGGTGCAGGCCACAGGAATCTGAGACACAGTGCGAAAGTAGGTGAGGAAGCAAGGAAGAAACGCCTCTAAACTGCAACTCAAAATTCTCATGGACAGGAGCCCAACAATTATTCTCCAAGATCTTTGCGTCCTCACTCAATTATCGACACTCAACAGCCAGCTCCCCCAGCCTTGGTTTTCAGGAATCTCAGCCAATAATAGATGCAGAGCAGCACATCTGAAGAGAGAAGGATGAGGCAGGGAAGAGATGTTAGAAGAAGACACAGAGTCTAGAAAAGATATTGCATGATGATAAAAAAAAAGGACATATAAAACTAATAAAAGTCAACAGTCTGAGGCCATTTGGTGCTGGAAGAAACAGCTCTTCACAGCTCAATAGGCCCTGAGGGCCTCGCTTTATTGCGGCACAACGATGACTGATGCACATAATAAAGATATCAAGGAATCATTTAAAATGTTAAATAATGTTCAATATTCTTAGCTAATGAAAGCAGAAACGTATAAAACACTTTCTAGAACTAAAAATATTTAAAATTTTTTTAAGTTTTGCTGTTTAAAATGGAATAAATTCAGTTATCTGGAAGATTCACTGATGCAGAACCCCTCAGTTTCTAATGATGACTGATAAATAAATGTGCCAGTAAGAAAGCTCAAAAATGCTTCCTACATTGCCTCCTTTTGAGGAGAGGGGAGTAAGACTCAAGAAAGCTTTCTTTCCTGCATACGTTGCCTGTCTCTTGTATGTATGTTCTCGGTTAAGTAAACCTTGGCCATGTGGAACCAAGTATCAGTGCAAACCACAGGCAATTCATCATCTTGGCATAAGGAAGGCCAGTCAAGTCTGAGGTGTACTGATAGGCAAACATGGCCCAATGGCATGCTCTAAATTGAATGGCAGCAATCTGATCCAATCAAATTCTCTCTTTTGAGAAGTGAAAATTCTATGAAATAAATATGGTAGGCTAACTGAACTCAGTTCCCTGTTCCAAAGCTGTTTTTTTTTATACTGGACTGTCTTTCAGAATGCTTAACAAGTCCATCAACTCTTTTTAAGAAGATTTCAGCACCCATAAACCTGTTGCCGTCGAGTTAACTACAACTCATGGAAACCCCAAGTGTGTCAGAGTAAAAATGAGCTCCATAGGGTTTTTAATGGCTATGACCTTTTGGAAGTAGGTCACCAAGACTTTCTTCTGAGGCACTCTGGTTGGACTGGGCCTTTCAGCATTTCAGTTAGCAGTTGAGAATATTAACTGTTTGCACCATCTAGGGACTCCTTCAGCACCTAGAGTCCCCAAACAATGCAAGATTTCCCTTGAGCAAGACATATCCCTTAATTGCACCAGAAATGGGTGCCTGATCCAAGGTTAGCCAATCTATGGGTTGATTCTCTACCAGTGAGGTGGCCTGGTATAAAACATTCCACCCAGCAGGGATGATGGTAATTAGTTAAGCCAACCTTTCTAAATTAAGCCAAGACCCTCCCATCAGAATTTGAAAAGGAAAATATGGAGAGGTTCAGCCAGTGTGCTTGGGATACATACAAAGTAAGAAATACACCCTGCCCTCATGGAGCTTACAGAGGAGTGGTGTTTGCAAGCAAGTAAATGATATTACTATAATTGCTGTGAAACTGTTTGATACTTGCTGTGTTAAATGAAGAAAGGGTGCTATGAAACCACATAACAGGAGCTTCTAATTTGGATTTGAGTTTGGAACAGCTTCTGAGAAGTCAATGTCTAAGCTGAAACCTAGAATATGAGAAGGATGAGAAACAAAGAGAGAAGGCAGAGCAAATCACACAAGGGTAGGGCCAGAGTCAAGAGAAAGTTGGTGAGTCAAAGAATGTAAAATTGGAGCATAGAATGTTCAGGGAAGATGATGATGACAAACAAGGCTAGAGAGGTGTGAAAGGTTCTGTAAACACTGGTAAGGAGTGTAGTCTTTATCCTGAAAGGAAAGAGGAACCACTGATGGGTTTTAAACAGAGAAAGGATATGATTAGATTTATTTTTAGAAAGATCGTGTAAATTGCAGTATGAAGAATAGCTATGACAGAAGCAAACCAGAAGTCAGGAAGAACAATTAGAAGGTTTGTGCAGCAATATGGAAGAGAGATGATGGTGACCTGAATTGGAGAGACAAAAGTGGGCTTGAAGAAAAGGGAGGGAGAGCTGCTGGATTCAAAAAGAGTTAATAATTTGCTGGATTTGTGAGGCTATTGAAAAGGAGGAATCAAGGATCTGTTTCTTAATTCAACAGTTGGGTGGCTGGTGATGCCATTCAATGGGATAAAGAAGGGCAGGTTGGAGTAGGTTAACTGGAAAAGACAATAAGTTCATGTTGATGTGGATGATTTGAGATGCCTGTGGGACATCCATGTGGAGCAGTCCAGTAAGCAAAATTAGCTATCTGGGTCTCAGACTCTACTGTAGAGATATCTGAGGTGTAGTTAGAATCTCTGTCATCTCTCAGCTACACTACTGCAAGCCAAAAAACAAACCGTTGCCATCGAGTCAATTCCGACCGATAGCGACCCAATAGGACAGAGTAGAACTGCCCCATAGGGTTTCCAAGAAGCAGTTGGTGGATTCAGCTGCTGACCTATTGGTTAGCAGCTGAACTCTTAACTACTGCAGTGGCCTCTTAACTATCTCACTGCTTCTAGTCCTGCCCCGGTACAGCCCATTCTTCACTCAACCACAATCTTGATCTTTCACAAATCTAAATCAAATTATATCACTCACTGCTTAAAACCTTTCTATAACTCCATAGTATAATTAGAAGAAATAGCTACACTTCTTACTCTGGTCCACAAGGTCCCACATGATCTGGTTCCTGCCTGTGCAATCTTTTCTCACATTACTTTTCCTTCATTGACTGTGACTCAGCCACAAGGGTCTTCTCTCAGTTCCTTGACTATACCAAGCTCCTTTCGTCCTCAGGGTCATTACTAGATGTTTCCTCTTTCTGGAACATTCTTCCAAATAATGGCCATGTGGCTGGCTCATTTTTGTCCTGCAGGTCTCAGCTCCAGTGCTATAAGGAACTATATTGGAGTCTGAGGCAAAACATGCTTTCCTGTATACATTTTTATGTATTTTTTTAAATGGTTAACTTTTCCAGATCATTAAAGTAGTTGAAAAATATTGGAAAAATAAAAAGTAAGTATATTAAAATTCACACATTATTTTAAGTTTAAATATTTTATTTACACCCAAACTAGAATTTATTATAATTTTACTTTCCTGGCTTCGATGGAAGAAAAGTCATCAATAATATTTTCAAAATCTACTTCTTTCCTTATCTCATTTTCAATTAAGAGAACTGCCATATTTGATACTTCCTCCTGACTAAGTGATCTTAAATAACTTTTAGTTAACTTCAGCTTACTAATCTTTTATATTAAATTTTGATAATTTTTCCCCATTAATTTTGCTTTTTAAAAATACTGCATTTAAACATTTTTTTATTTTGATTACTGACATTTTGATGCCCCTTATATCTTGTACCCAAGGCGAATGCCTCTTCTAGTCCCAGCCCTGCTGGGCTTAAATGCCATCTCCTCAAAGAGAACTTCCCTGACCCGTACAGCCAAAGGAGTTTTTCAACCCTGCACTTATCCAATTGTCTTCTCTTCCCTTACCCTAAATTAGTTTTAACAGCACTTCTACTATCTTAAATGGTTTTACTTATCCTTTTAATTTTCCTTCATCCCTCGAGTAGAATGTAAGTTCCATGAGACTGTGTCCGTCTTATTCACTGCTCTATCCACAGCACCTAGAACAATGGCTGGCCCATGTTTGATGAAATAACTTATTTGGGAGTAACTGACTTACAGATGATCTTTGAAGCCAAGGGCATGGACACAATCACCCGGGAAGAATGTGTGGTGTGAAAAAAGAAGCTAGTCTAGAACAAACCCTTGGAAAAAGCAACATTTAAGATATCAAAAATAAATAAATAAAAAGAGTATAAATGATAATAAGAAAGTACAATCAGAGAAGCAGAGGAATAACCATAAGTGTAGTTCATGCAAAAAGCAAAGGAAGGAAGAGACTACTTCAAGTGGGAGGGTATGGCAATCATTGCCTAATGCTACAAAGAGTTCATGCAAAATAAGAAGTAAACTGTCTCTTGAATTTAGCAATAGAGGTCATCCTCTACTTTATAGTATGAGCAGTTTCAGTGAAGCATTGTGGGTGGATGCCAGATGGCAGCGGACTGAGGAATCAATGGGTGGTATGGAAGCAGAGATAACAATAATGACTTAAGAAGTTTGGCAGTGAAGAAGCAATATAGAGGAGTGGCTGCAGGGGGACAAGGATCAAGAGAATATTGTTGGGTTTAGATTGGAAGAAACTTGAACATGTTTAAATACTGATTGCATAAAGCCAAGAAAGAGAGATTTTAAAAAATGACTGTAGGAAAGGGGATAACTAATGTTTTAGTTTCCTGAATAGGTTTGGGAGTGGGTGGAAACCAGAATTCTGGTGTTGGAATTAACCTTGGATTAGAGGGAAAGCTCTTATTCTATTATAAAAGATGGGAAGGGGAGAAGACCGTGAATAGGTGTGATGGCAGAAAACTAATGGTGCCCTCTCTGATGGTTTCTTCTTTTTTCTGTGAAATTGGAGGTCAGACCATTTGCTGAGGATTAGGGGTGAAGTGACTGGGTAGGAGGTTTTATTTATGCACTCAACAAATATTTATTGAACACCTAGTATGTGCCAGTTTACTGCCTTGGGTACTTGAAATAGATTAATGAACAAAATAGACAAAGATCCTTGCCTTTGTGTTACTTATATTCTAGCATGGGAAGACAGATAATAAACAATGAATATAATAAATAAGCAAATTATGTAGTGTGTTAGAAGGTTATAAGTACTATGAAAAAATAGAGTAGGGTAAGGGAGATAAGGGGTGCTGGGTAGGAGGAGGCAGAGAGTAGGTTGTAATTTTAAATAGAGAGGTAAAGGCAGGTTTCATTAAGAAGAGGACACGTAAGCAAATATTTGAATATGATGAAGGAGTTAGCCAGGTGGATATCTGTGCCAAGAACATTTGAAGAGGAAGGAATAGCCAGTGCAAATGTCCTAAGGTCAGAGCATGATGGACATTATATTAGTTTCCTATTGCTGCTGTAACAAATTATCATAAACTTGGTGGCTTAAAAAAACATATGTTTGTTTTCTTATAATTCTGGAGGCCAGAAATTTGAAATCAGTTTCATAGGGTTAAAGTCAAGGTGTTGGTAGGTCTAGTTCCTTCTGGAGGCTCTGGGGCAGAATCTGTTTCCTTGTCTTTTCTAGATTCAGAGGCCTGAATTACTTGGCTTCTGACCCCTTCTTCCTATCCCTTCAACCTCTTGCTCCTATTGCCTCATCTCCAACTTCCTTTTCTATACTCAAATCTTCTGATTCCCTCTTATAAGTTCACTTGTGATTATATTTAGTGACCACCTGAATAATCCAGGATTATCCCATCTCAAGATCCTTAATTTAATTACATCTGCAAACTTCTTTCTGCCATATAAGGTAACATTCATAGGTCCCAAGGATTAGGACCTGGATATCTTTGGATATCATTATCCAGGCTACCAAAATCCACCCTCTGGCCCCCAAAGATTCATACCCATCCCATATGAAAAATACATTCACTCCATCCTAACATCCTCAAAAGTCACAACCCATTACTGCATCAACTCAAAGTTTAAAATTTCATCTAAATGTCATTTGCTTAAAGATCTCAAATTTCATCATCTATATCAGGTAGGCGTGAAGCTCTGGATATGATCTATCCTGGGGCAAAGTTCTTTTCCATCTCTGGACCTATGAAACTGAAAAATAAGTTAACTGTTCCCAAAATCAATGGTGGGACAGGCATAGAATGCCAGTTATAGACATTCCCATTCAAAAAGGAAGATAGAAAGGGAAAAAGGGACAAAGGTCCTAAGCAATTTTGGAATCCAGCAGGGAAAACTCCATTAGCTTTCAAGGCCTGTGACTAATACTCTGTGTCCTGACACTGTACCTTCTGACCCAAATCTCTCCCCCTGGATCATCCTTTCTTTTTCATGAAGGAAGCATGAGTTTGCAGATAAGTAGTTTGCAGATAGGTCTGTTTCCTGCCTGTCGAATTCTGAGAGTCTAACAGACTTCTTTCATTTTGTCCTCTCTCTATTCCTTTCAGTCCAGGCCGGCAGTGTTTCTGCTGATAGAACATTCTCAAAAACCTGTGGGTCTCTTATGTATGTGATAAAGATGTACTTCATTAGAAAAAAGGCTCCTCCATGGGTCTCTCCTGGATAATATCTCTATTCCTGGATTCTGCTGAGATGGCTTAATCTCTTCAAACAGTCCTTAGCAAAAGGGTATCCAGTCACACCCTTGGCTTTTCTCTAGAGCACGTCTTTCCTGATACTGAATCCCCTAATTTTAACATCTTTTGCAATCTGGATAGAATGAAAATTTCCCTAAATCATCAAGTTATATTCCTTTTTTCTTAACAGTTCTTCCATAGAGGGAAAAACTCTCATATTTTACTATAAGAGGGAAGAGATTTATTGGAAGGAATTGGTTTATGTAACAGTGGGGGCTGGGTAGGCAAGTCTGAAATCTGTGGGGCATGCCATCAGGAAAAGCCAGCTAGTACTCTTGGGCATGAGATACAGCTGAAGTCAGCCAAGGATTTCTTCTTTTCCAGGGAAATCTCATCTCTACTCTTAAGGCCTTTCAACTGATTGAATCAGGCCCACCCAGATTAAACAGGAAAATCTCCCTTACTTAAAGCCAATTAATTGTGGATTTTAATGACATCTACAAAACACCTTCATACTAATACCTAGATTAGTGTTTGATTGAATAACTGGGGACTATAGCCAAGCCAAGTTGACACTGAAAACTGACCATCACAGACATGTTCAAGATTCAGCAAGGTCAGTGTGGCTAGAGAGGTGTGAATAAGCATGAGTGGGAAACCCTGGTGGTGTAGTTGTTAAGAGTTATGTCTGCTAACCAAAAGGTCAGCAGTTGGAATCCACCAGGTGCTCCTTGGAAACTCTATGGGGCAGTTCTACTCTGTCCTATAGGGTCGCTATGAGTTGGAATCAACTCAGTGGCAATGGGTTTGGTTGGGTAGTAGATGAGGTCAGGGAAATATTGAAGGATTTTAAATGTAAGGTGTCATAGGTCATTGAGAAGAATGGAAAAGTTTTGAAATAGCTAATACAAAGAATTAGAAGCTGAAAAATATGAATTTAGAGTGTATCAGTCTGTTTTATAATGCTATTTTCTCTAGCAAGGCAATAGTCCAGGTTTAGGCAAAAAGTTAAACACTCAAATTAATCCATGGTTTTTAGGGTGAACATAACAGAAAAAGAAAATGGTGACAAATAACTGGCGAGAGAAATGTGGAAATTATGAACCATGAAGTCTAAGGTAGGTTAGGAAATAAAGTAAAAGATTAGCTAGGAGAAGAGCTAGGATTCAAAGGATTAAAGGAGGACAATAGTAACAATAGACCATAAGGTCAAGGAACATGTAGAATAGGAGTAACTGCATGAGAGAGCTGAAAAATTAAGAGGTCCTGGTCGAAGGTGGGATGTCTGCACTTGTTATTTCAGAGGTGGAGCGGTTATGGGCTATGAAGAGGTGCAGGATGTGTTTGTGGAAAAGGGTGGCTGATGAGGAGTGGAGTAAAGGTCTCTGAGATCAGCAAGGCTGATGGTGAAAAGTAGGAGCATGAGTCCCATGCCAGTATCTTTACTGAATAAAGGATATTAATCAGGGGAATGGAAGCCCCTGGATGATGCAACCAGTTAAGTGCTTGGCTGCTAACCAAAAGGTTGGAGGTTTGAATCCACCTAGCGGCACCGCAGAAGAAAGGCCTAGTTATCTAATTCCAAAAGGTCACAGCCATGAAAACCCTCTGGAGTGCAGTTCTACTCTGCATCACATAGGATCACCATGAGTCAAAATTGACTTGACCACACTGTTTTTTGGTTTTCTTTGTTTGTTTTGCTTATATCAGGAGGACAGCAGGTGAGAGTAACAGGAGGATTAGACCTATAGGAAAAGCTGGAAGAGGGTAGGGCTTTTCTTCCCACCTTAAGGCATGTGGGGAGTCAGAAAATGAGAATTACCTATTTGAGATGGTTACCAAGGGAAGCAATGTCCTTAGGAGACAGCCTCGTTTCAGTGAAGGCATGGAAATAGAGGGAAATTTTAGTGAAAAGTTTGAGGATGCAGAGAATTTGTTTACTATGGGGCTGGGCAAAGGCCTTGAAAGGAAGAGCAGTGGGAGGATGAGTCTGGAAAGAGAGAACAGAGAGCAATAAAATGAGAGAAAGTTAGAGGATCTTGGATGGTGACCAAGAATAACAGGAAGGGGAGGCATGATGGATTTACTGATGGTGAGTTTTCTAAAAGAGTAAACCACAGCAGTCTCTGGTGGATGAGGAAAGGGACACTCAGGCCTTGAGTTATCCAGGGCTGGGATGGATTCTATTTGCAGTGGAGGCCTGGTTTACCAGATAAGTAGATTCTGGCCTAACTGGAAGAAGTCAGTGATGGTACGAATTGACTATGTGGGCTCTCAGTGGGCAGCAATATACTGTCCTGCACTGATGGAACTCAAGGAGATGTGGAACCCTACATACTGCTTGGAAATGATGTTGTGAGTCCTTCAGGGGTGAGGGTGAATGCGAAGAAAGATCCAGCACACAGTTGAACCATAGGCCAAACAGCTATAGTTGTAGATACACACATATATTTGCATATTTCTTTTTGGGTACTATCAATATTAATATATTGTTGTTGAAGCTATGGATATAGAGGAAAAGTACCATCAAGGGATATCATGTAGAATAATAATGATAATAGCAAACATTTATTGAGCATTTCCTCTGTTCCAGCCATTCCCCTAAGTACCTGACATGTATGAACTCAGTTAATCATCTAAACAACCTTATGAGTAGGTATTAATATGATTCCCATTCGACCAGTGATGTCACATAATTTATAAACGATGGCACGATGGTGCAAGGATTCAACCCCAGAGTCCACACTCTTATTCCCAACCTTATACTATCAAAGAAGAGAAGAGAACATCAATAATTAAGAATAAGCCTGGAGAACATCAATAATTAAAAATACACTGCAAATAAAATGTAGGGAGTATATATTGTTGCTATATGTATATAACAAATCCCAATTATGGCACTGAAGATAATGATTTTATAATAAATTCTTGACAGTATCTTGTCTTCTTGCTTTTTAGGCTTTTTTTTTTTTTCCCTTGAAAGTGGAATGCAGAAAAAAAAAATGAGTTCAATTTAGTCAGATTTCAATTAATGAAAGTTTTGTGGTATCTGCTTAGTGGGTTAATAAAAGCAACTTTAGCACTGGGAAAATTTCCTCCAGTCTTCCTGCATTCCCAGAAGAAATTTTTATTTAAAAAAATAATAATCTTAATAATAATTTTTCTTGTTTTATAAAGTAGACTCCTTGGACTCTCCTGGCTAAAGCAGTTACTGAGGAGGGATCAGGGGTTAATTTTAGTTCTCCTGGGCTATGAACACTGACATGGGACTTAAAAACTTTCATCCAATTTTTTTCCAAATTAAACCAAGAGCATTGATAATTAGTTTCTATCAAAGACATCTAGTGGGAAATGAAAGAACTCAAAAAGCCATAAGCTGCCTTCACTTCTTCATTAATATTTGCTCCCAAATGCAGGTCAAATAAACCACATTCAGTTTTAAATGAGTTGCTTTAAAGTTGATGAATTATTTTTGTCTTTGGATTTATACCACCCGTTGTGGCTAATTATTCCCACTACATTCCCTTATCTTACTTGAGGTTTTAGTTGAACAAAGACAACAAAGCTAGGCACCCTTGCAATTGAACTCTGTTTTGCTTTAAAAATTCCTCTCACCACATATGCAACTTCACGTTGAATATGGAGAGAACTGTTCTCACAGTCAGAACCCTTCCTGGCTCTGACAGATAGTTTGTGAGGTCAACTGATTTTATGGCTTTCAGAACCTCCTGAACAGAAACATGATCTAGGAGACTGAAGCCTGAAGGAGCTGCAATGGAAATTCCACCATGAACATCGCCTTACCAAGTTTCCTTAGTTGAAGCTTCTTTTTATGCTACTGTGCCTCGGTGTGCTCAACTGTAAAATAAAGGTAAAAGCACTGGGGCAGAAATTTATGGTTTGCCTCCTCTAGTGCAGAGCTGGGAAGTATCTGTCCAGCCAGGAAGTCCACTTCTCCATCCTCCCTGCATCCAAGTGGAGTCATATGACTAGTTTTCACCATAGAATGTGAATGGAGTTGCGTGGGCCAAAGCCTTTAAGAGTGGGCATGCACTTCCACTCTGGCTAAAATGGAGTAACAGGGACTAGATTTACTCTCACGTTTGAAGTAACTAAAAACCAGACAAAATATATGAAAAAACAGTTCTCAAGAAATAAGACATTAGCGAGACTATAAACAGAAGCACCATGCTGTCCCTCAGCAGCAAACACTCAAAAAACTAAGTAAAACAGATGCAAATGTCAATCCTGGAACCCTAAGCATCAAATGAAGGAATAAAGAACTCAGTCAAGCACTGAATGGAATAAGAAACTGACAGAGAACAGAGACTAAGGAGAGCTACGGAGTGGAGGTCCGCTACCAGCTAACATGGCATGGATTCACCAACTTGAACTACAGTCACCAAGGAACGCAGACAGGGAGTACAGGAAGGCAATTTTCATGGAGCTCCCAACAAAAGACAGAGCACCTAGTAACCAGGGATACATGCTTTCCCACTATTCACTCCTTCTTCCCTATACATGGCCTCCACTGCTTTCCAGTGGGCCACAGTCACTCAACCAGAGAGACACCAGCTCACTGCCACCTGGGTCTGCCCCACCCCCACCAGCTGGCCCCTTCAGCACCTTTTTTTTGTTTTTTTAGTTTAGTTTGTTTGTTGATTTTTTGTTGTTGTTGTTGCTTCTCGCTCTCTCTCCCTCCCTTCCTATCCATTCTCCAGCCCAGCTAGCCCCATGTGCTATCCCCTACCCTTCTTGATGGGCTGTGATTTTTTGTTTGTTTGCTTCGTTCTTTTTTTAATTTTTTTTCTGTTTCTTTTCTCTCTCTCACTCTCTCTCTCTCTCTCTCTCTCTCTCCTTTCCTTTCTTCCAACCACCCAGCCCTGTGCACCAACCCCACCACTTCTTGAGGGACAATACTGCACTGCTTAGCTGGAGAGTCACTGCACTCGGCCTCCCCAGGTCTGCACCACTGTCACTGACAGGCTCCCTCAGCACCAATTTATTTATTTATTTTTTGTTTGTTTTTGTTTTTTTCTTCTTTGCTGTTGTTGTTGTTTCTTCTCTCTCCCATCCTTCCTTTCCTTTCTCCCACCCACATAGCCCCATGTACCACACCCCTTCTTGGCAGGCTGTACTATGCTGCTCAGCTGGAGAGCCTCTGGCACAAGGCCTCCCCGACTCTGCTCCACCCCTACAGGCTGATTCCCTCAGCATAATATTTTATATTTTTCTTTATCTTTCCCTTTCTCCTTTTTCTTTCTCCCTCCCACCTAGGACCTATGGTGCCTTCACCCCTTCCTGATGGACCATGCTGTGCCAACTGGTGAGAGAGACATCTGCTTGCCACCACCTCAATTCTGTCCCACCCTCAATGGCTGGCACCTTTAGTAGCATATATTTTTTGTTGTTGTTTTTATTTTTTTCATTATACTTCATTTATTTTGCATTTTGGTTGGTTGGTTGGTTTCTTCTCTTTTTCACCTCTTTACTTCTCCTGCTCACCTACCACCATGCCCCACCCATGCCCCTTCTCCACAGGCTGAGCCAGACTGCCCAGCCACCAGCAAACAGCCTCGCTAGGTCTGCCCTGCCCCCCACCACATCACCATTTTATTTACTTTCTTTCTTTTTTCCTACATTTTTTACATTTTTTTGTATTTTTTTGCTGTAGTTTCTTCTTTCTCTTCTTTCAACGACCACTTAGCTCCACTCGTCACATCCTCTCCTTTCCCTCATGCATATATGCACCATGGACCAAGCACCATGCCCCCGAGCAGTACCAACACAGTCCCCCAGATCCGACCCTGCACTGCCCCTGGCCCCGCCCCATCAGCCCCGGTTCATGCCACAAACCACCTATCCTTGCCTCTCCACCTCCATTGAACCTGCCCTACTGCATTCTTAACTGAGTGGCTAGCCATACCCACCTGGACAAGATGGTGAGAAGTATTATGCCTACAGGTGAGCAAGCAACAAAACACACCCAGTCTGCCCACTCAGACATAATCAAATAAAACAAAAAGTAGGATGAAAGAATCGAACGTACAATCAATAAACAAAGAAAATAATTCCTGAATGTCCTGGAGAGAGCAGACAATATGAAAACATATTAAAAAACAGAACAGGATGGCTCCAGAAAGTGACCAAAATAAAACACCAGATAAACTTCTGGTAGAAGAAAAAGCACTGGAAATACCTAAAAGGGAATTCAAAAGTGTAATATTAAGGGTTCTCCAACACATGAAAGAAAATGCAGACAAAAATAAGGAAAAAATAGACAAAATCATGGAAAACACAGACAAAATCAGGGAAAACACAGAAAAAGCAATGGAAGAATTCAGGAAAATAATACAGGAACAAAATATCAAAATAAACAACTAGAATTCATAAAAAAAGAACAATCAGAAATAAAAAAGACAAGCAAAAAGATTTCAGAAATGGACAGTGCAATAGGTTTTAAGAGCAAATTTGAAACAATGGTAGACAGGATCAGCGAAATTGAAGACAAATATTTTCATACCACTTTGGTTGAGGAAAAATCAATGAAAAATGAAGAAACCCTGAGAATGACGTAGGATAAAATAAAAAGCAAAAATCTGCATGTGATCAAGTTCCAGAACAGGGGGAGAAAATGGAAAACACAAAGAGGATCATTGAATATTTGCTGACAGAAAACTTCCCTAATATCATGAAAGACAAAAAGCCAACCATTCAAGAAGCTCCACGAACATCATATAGGATAGACCCCAAAAGAAAATCACCAAGACATATCATAATCACACTCACTAAAACTAAAGACAAAGAAAGAATCCTAAGAGTAGCTCAAGAAAAATGAAAAGTCACATACAAAGGGGAAACAATAAGACTAAGCTCTGATGACTCAGCAAAAACCATGCAGGCAAGAAGGCAATGGGAGGACATATATAAAATCTTGAAAGAGAAAAAAAACTGCCAACCAAGAATAATATATCCTGCAAAATTCTTGCTCAAATATGATGGAGAAATGAGGATATTTCCAGATAAACAGAAATTAATGGAATTTGTAAAAACCAAACCAAACTTACAAGAATTATTAAAGTGAGTCCTTCTTTTAGAAAACCAACAACATCAGACAACAACCTGAATCTAGCATAACCTAAGATAACATCAGCCAGATACCAACCTAGATAATGAACTCTCAAGGATAAAACAAAACTAAAAAATTTACAACAGGAAATTAGAGAAGTCAATCTGTAAATGACAACAACATCAGAACAATAAAAGAGGGAATAAACAATGTAGGTATAGGACTTTCAAATGGAGAGGAAGTCAAGACAATATCAAGTAATTAAAGACTGGTTTAAACTTAGGAAGACTGGAGTAAATTTCAAGGTAACCACAAAGAAAGTTAACAAACCTATTCATCAAAATAAAGAAGAAAAATACAAAGTCTCAGTAAACACAAAATCTACAAAACAAAGAAAATGGAAAAAAAAAATCCACAAACAAAAGGAATTCAGCACAGGAGAGTAAGAGGAACAAAGAAAATGTCAGTGCCACCAAAAAAAGTACTACAAAATGACAGCAATAAACTGACACCATTAATAATAACATTGAACATAAATGGTTTAAATGCACCCATAAAAAGACAGAGTGACAGAATGGATTAAAAAACAGGACCCATCAATAAGCTGTCTACAACAGACACACCTTAGAAACAAAGACACAAATATATTAAAAATTGAAGAATGGAAAAAAAATATATGAAACAGCAACCAAAAAAGAGAAGGAGTAGCAATACTAATGTCAGATAAAATAGACTTTAAAACAAAATCCAACATAAAAGACAAGAAAGGACATTATGATTAAAGGTACAATCCACCATGAGGACATAACCATAATAAATATGCACGCACCCAACGACAGGGGTCCAAAATACATAAAAAAAACTCTAACAGCACTGTAAAGAGACACTTACAGTTTCACAATAATAATAGGAGATTTTAACACCACTCTGGGTGAAGGACAGAACATCTAGAAAGAAACTCAACAAAGATACAGAAGATCTAAAGGCCACAAGCAATTAACTTGGCCTCATAGACATATATAGAACACTGCACCCAATAGCAGCAAAGTACACATTCTTTTCCAATGCACATGGAATCTTCTCCAGAATAGACCACATCTTAGGCCACAAAGCAACCCTCAAGAAAATCCAAAACATTGAGATCAGAGCAAAAATAAATGAAATAGAGAATAGAAAAACTGTAGAAAGAATCAACAAAACCAAAAGTTGGTTCTTTGAAAGAATCAACAAAATCGACAAACCACTGGCCAGACTGACAAAACAAAAACAGGAGAGGACGCAAATAGCCCAAATAAGAAATTAAATGGGTGACATTACAACAGACCCAACTGAAATAAAAAACTATACTCCAACAAACTTAAAAACATAGAGGAAATGGACCAATTTCTAGAAACACACTACCTACCCAAACTAACACAAACTGAAGTAGAAAATCTGGATAGGCCTGTAACAAGAGAAGAGATTGAAAAGGTAATTTAAAAACTCCCAACGAAAAAAGCCCTGGCCCTGATGGCTTCACTGAAAAATTTTACAAAACATTCAGAGAAGAGCTTGCACCACTACCACTCAAACTATTTCAGAACATAGAAAAGGAAGGAATACTTCTGAATTCATTCCATGAAGCCAGCATAATCCTGATACCAAAATCAGGCAAAGACACCACAAAAAAAGAATATATATTTATGTCATTAATATAGACATAAAAAATCTCAACAAAATTCTAGCCAATAGAATTCAGCATCATATAAAAAAAAATACACCATGACCAAGTGGGATTCATATCAGGTATGCAAGGATGGTTCAACATAAGAAAATCAATCAACATAATCCACCACATAAATAGAACAAAAGAAAAGAATCACACTATCATCTTAATCAATGCAGAAAAGGCATTAGATAAAGTCCAACATCCATTCCTGATAAAAACTCTCAATAAAAAAGATATGGAAGGGAAATTCCTCAAAATAATAAAGGGTATCTATACAAAACCAACAGCCAACATCGTTCTTAACAGAAAGAGGCTGAAAACATTCCCCCTCAGAACAGGAACAAGACAAAAATGCCTTTTATCACCACTCCTATTTAACATTGTGCTGGAAGTCCTAGCTAGAGCAATAAGGCAAGAAAAAGAAATAAAGAGCACCCAACAAGATAAAAAGTAAAATTATCCCTATTTGTGGATGATACGATACTGTACATAGAGAACCCAAAGGACTCTATGAGAAAACTAGTGGAACTCATAAAAAGATTCAGAAGAGTAGCAGGATACAAGATAAACATACTAAAATCAGTTGAATTCCTATACACCAATAAAGAGAACTATGAAAAGGAAATCAGGAAAGCAATAGCATTTATAATAGCCTCTAAAAAAACAAAATACTTAGGAATAAATCTAACCAGGGACATAAAAGTCCTATATGAAGAAAACTACAAAACGCTACTGCAAGAAACCAAACAAGACCTACATAAATAGAAAAATATACCATGCTCATGGATAGGTAGACTCAACCTTGTGAAAATGTCAATTCTACCCAAAGCAATCTACAAATACAATGTAATCTCAGTCCATATACCAACAACATTCTTTATTTAACAAGATGGAAAAACTAATCATTAACTTTCTATGGAAAGGAAAGAGGCCCCAAATAAGTAAAGCATTATTGAAGAAGAAAAATAAAGTAGGAAGCTTCGCACTACCTGACTTTAGAACCTTCTGTACAGCTATGGTAGTCAAAGCAGCCTGGTACTGGTAAGACAGACACATTGACCAATGGAACAGAATCCAGAAGCCAGACGTAAATCCATCCATCTACGGTCACCTGATTGTTGGCAAAGGCACAAAGTTCATTGTTGTTGTTGTTGTTAGCTTCTGACAAGTCAGTTCCGACTCATAGCAACCCTATGTACAACAGAATGAAACACTACCCAGTCTGTGCCATCTTCACAATCCTTGTTATGCTTGAGCCCACTGTCGTAGCCACTGTGTCAGTCCATCTCGTTGAGGATCTTCCTCTTATTCAGTGACCCTCTACTTTGCCAATCATGTTGTCCTTCCCAGGGACTGGTCCCTCCTGATAATATGTCCAAACTATGTGAGATGTGGTATTGAAATCCATGCTTCTAAGGAACATTTTGGCTGTACTTCTTCCAAAACAGATGTGTTCATTCTTCTGGCAGTCCATTGTATATTCAATATTCTTCACCAACACCATAATTCAAAGGCATTAATTATTCTTAGGTCGTCCTTATTCATTGTTTAGCTTTCGCACGCATATGAGGCGATTGAAAACACCATGGTTTGGGTCAGGCGCACCATAATCTTCAAGGTGACATCTTTGATTTTTAACACTTTAAAGAGCTCTTTTGCAGCAGATTTGCCCAACGCAATGTGTCATTTGATTCCTTGACTGCTTCTTCCATGGGTGTTGATTTCGGATTCAAGTAAAATCAAATCCTTGACAATCTCAATCTTTTACCATTTATCATGATGTCATTTATTGGTCCATGTCATGGATTGAACTGTGTCCCCCTCAAATATCTGTCAACTTGGCTGGGTCATGATCTCCAGTGTTGTATAATTGTGTACCATTTTGTAATCTGATGTGATTTCCTCTTGTGTTGTAAATTCAGTCACTATGATCTAATAAGATGGATTAGCGGCAGTTATACTGATAAGGTATACAAGATGGGATAGTGTCTTAAGCCAATCTCTTTTGAGATACAAAAGAGAGAAACAAGCAGAGACACATGGGAACCTCATACCACCAAGAAAGCAGTGCCAGGAGCAGAGCGTGTCCTTTGCATCTGAGGTTCCTGGGCAGAGAAGCTCCCAGACCATGGGAAGATTGATGACACAGACCTTCCTCCAGAGCCAATGGAGAAAGCGTTCCCCTGGAGCTGATGCCCTGAATTTGGACTTGTAACCTACTGGACTGTGAGAGAATAAACTTCTCTGTAAAAGCCATCCACTTGTGGTATTTCTGTTAAAGCAGCACTAGATGACTAAGACAGTCCAGTTGTGAGGATTTTTGTTTTCTTTATGTTGAGATGTAATCCATACTGATCTTCATCAGTAAGTGCTTCACGTCCTCTTCACTTTCAGCAAGCAAGTTTATGTCTTCTGCTTATTGCAGGATGTTAAGGAGTCTTCCTCCAGCCCTGATGCCCTGTTCCTCTTCATACAGTACAGCTTCTTAAATTATTTGCTCAGCATCATACAGATTGAATAAGTATGGTGAAAGGATACAACCCTGACACACACCTTTCCTTATTTTAAATCACAGAGTACCCCTTGTTCTGTCGGAACGACTGCCTCTTGATCTATGTACAGGCTCCTCATGAGCACAATTAAGTGTTCTGAAATTCCCATTCTGTGCAATGTTACCCATAATTTGTTATGATCCACACAACTGAATAAGTTTGCATAGTTAATAAAACACAGGTAAACATCTTTCTGGTATTCTATGCTTTCAGCCAGGAACCATCTGACATCAGCATTGATATACCTCATTATACGTCCTTTTCTAAATCCAGCTTCAATTTCTGGCAGTTGCCTGTTGATGTACTGCTGCAGCTGCTTTTGAATGTTCTTCAGTAAACTTTTACTTGCATGTGATATTAATGATTGTGATGGTTAAGATTGTATGTCAACTGGGCTAGACCATTATTCTCAATGTTTTAGTAGTTGTATAATGTTGTGATCACCCCCATGATGGAATCTGCTGAGTGGTACTGGTGGAGGTGGGGCCTGTGGCAGCTCACCACCCTCTCAGTTTCTTCTCTCTGCCTTGCACCGGTTACCTTCTGCCTGTTCGCCTTGCCAAGGTTTTTGGCTTGTTCCAGACTCAGTAGCTGCCTCTTGTCGTCTCACCTCCGGTTTGTGGGACTTGAGCTAGCAGCTTACCTGTTGATCTCGGAATTCATTGAACTTCTCAGCCTGCGAGCAAGAGTTCGGTTCCCCAACCTGCTGACCTTGGGTTCGCCAGCCCCTGCAGCTATGTGAATCAGGAGAAACCTGATTGTCTTGTCTGCTGATCTTGGAATTCACTGACATTCACAGCCTGTGAGTGGGAGCCCCTCTCTGACCTGCTGACCTTGGGTTCACTAGCTTCTGTGGCTATGTGTACTGGGAGAGGCCTCTGCCCTGATCTGTGGACTTGGGATGTTTTAGCCTCTTTCTTTGATATAAATCTCTCTCTATATATATTTATACGCTTTACTGGTTTTGCTTCTCTAGAGAACCCAGCCTAAGACAATGATATTGTTTGATAATTTCTGCATTCGGTTGGATCACCTTTCTTTGGAATATGCATAAATATGGATTTCTTCCATTTGGCTGAACAGGTAGCTGTCTTCCAAATTTCTTAGCATAGACGAGTGCATACTTCCAGCACAGCATCTGCCTGTTGAAACATCTCAATTGGTATTCCATCAATTCTTGGAGCCTTGTTTTTTGACACTGCCTTCAGTGTAGCTAGGACTTCTTCCTTAAGTAACATCAGTTCCTCATCATATGCTACCTCCTGAAATGTTTAACCATTAACCAATTCTTTTTTCTATAGTGACTCTGTGTATTACTTCCATCTTCTTTTGACGCTTCCTCCATCATTTAATATTTTCCCAGTAGAATCCTTCAATATTGCAACTTGGGGCTTGAATTTTTTCTTCAGTTCTTTCAGATTGAGAAATGCCGAGTGTGTTCTTCCCTTTTGGTTTTCTAACTTCAGGTCTTTGCATATGTCATTATAATACTTCACTTTGTATTCTCAAACCACGCTTTGAAATCTTCTGTTCAGCTCTTTTACTTCATCATTTCTTCCATTTGCTTTAGCTACTCTACGTTGAAGTGCAAGTTTCAGAGTCTCTTCTGACATCCACTTAGGTCTTTTCTTTCTTTACTGTCTTTTTAACAACATCTTGCTTTCTTCATGTATGATGCCCCTAATGTCATCTCACGACTTGTCTGGTCTTCAGTCATTAGTGTTCAACCTGTCAAATCTAATATTGAGATGGTTTCTAAATTCAGGTGGGATACACTCAAGGTCAGACTTTGGCTCTCATGGACTTGTTCTAATTTTTTTCAGCTTCAACTTGAACTTGCATATGAGCAAGTGATGTTCTGTTCTGCAGTCAGCCCCTGGCCTTGTTCTGATGGATACTATTGACTTTTTCCATTGTCTCTTTCCACAGACGTAGTCGCTTTGATTTCTGTGTGTTCTATCTGGTGATGTCCACGTGTATCGTCGCCGTTTATGTTGTTGAAAAAAGGTATTTGCAATGAATAAATCATTTGTCTTGCAAAATTCTATCATGCGATCTCTGGCATATTTTCTGTCACCAAGGCCATATTTTCCAACTACCAATCTTTCTTCGTTTCCGACTTTTGAATTCCAATGACCAGTAATTATCAATGCATCCTGATTGCATGTTCAATCAATTTCAGACTGCAGAAGTTGATAAAAATCTTCAATTTCTTCATTTTTGGTGGTAGTGGTTGGTGTGTAAATATGAATAATAGTCGTATTAACTGGTCTTCATTGTAGGTGTTTGGATAGTATCCTGTCACTGACAGAATGGTACTTCAGGATAGATCCTGAAATGTTCTTTTTGACAATGAACACAACATCATTCCTCTTTAATTTGTCGTTCCCAGCATAGTAGACCCTATGATTGTCTGATTCAAAATGGCCAACACCTGTCCATTTCAGGATATTGATGTGTATTTCATTTTTGATGACTTCCAATTTTCTTAGATTCATACGTCATATATTCCACATTCCAATTATTAATGGATGTTTGCAGCTGTTCCTTCTCATTTTGAGGCATGCCATATCAGCAAATGATTGTCCCAAAACCTTGACTCCATCCAAGTCATTAAGGTCAACTCTACTTTGAGGAGGGAGCTCTTTCCCAGTCTTCTTTGGAGTGTCTTCCAACCTGAGGGGCTCATCTTCTGGCACTATATCAAACAATGTACTTTTGCTATTCATAAGGTTTTCACTGGCTAATTCTTTTCAGAAGTAGACTGCCAGGTCCTTCTTCCTAGTCTGTCTTAGTCTGGAAGCTCAGCTGAAACGTGTCCACCATGGGTGACCCTGGTGGTATTTGAATACCGATGGCATAGCTTCTAATATCATAGCAACATGCAAGCCCCTAATGTCCTTTAAATGAGGAAAAGACAGTCTGTTTAACAAATGGTGCTGGCAAAACTGGATGTCCATCTGCAAAAAAAATGAAACAGGACCCATACCTCACAGCATATACAAAAACTAATTCAAAATGGATCAAAGACCTAAATATAATGCCAAAAACTATAAAGTTTATAGAAGAAAAAATAGGATCAACACTAGAGGCCCTAATATATGGCATTATCAGGATACAAACTATAACCAACAACACACAAACTCCAGATGATAAGCTAGAAAACTGTGATCTTCTAAAAATTAACCACTTATGCTCATCAAAAGACTTCACCAAAAGAATAAAAAGAGAACCTACAGACTAGGAAAAAATTTTTTGGACATTACAAATCAGACAAAGGTCTAATCTCTAAAATCCACAAGAAAATCCAACACCTCTACAACAAAAAGACAAATAATCCAATTAAAAAATGCCAAAGGAAATGAACAGACACTTCACCAAAGAAAACATTCAAGCAGCCAACAGACACTTGAGGAAACTCTCCTGATCACTAACCATTAGAGAAACGCGAATTAAAACCACAATGAGATACCATCTCACCCCAGCATTACTGGCATGAATCAAAAAAAATCAGAAATAACAACTGTTGAAGAGGCTGCGAGGAGATTGGAACTCTTATGCACTGCTGGTGGGAATGCAAAATGATACAACCATTTTGTAAAATGATATGGTATGTCCTTAAAAAGCTAGAAATAGAGATACCATATGATTCAGCAATCTCACTCCTAGGAATATATCCTAGAGAAATAAGACCCGTCACAAGAATAGACATATGCACACCCATGTTCATTGCAGCATTGTTTACACTAGCAAAAAGATGGACAGAACCTAGATGCCCATCAACAGATGAATGGATTAACAAACTATGGTACATACACACAATGGAGTATTACACAACGATAAAGAACAGTGATGAATCTGTGAAGCATCTCATAACATGGATGAAACTGGAGGACATTATGCTGAATGAAATAAGTCAATCACAAAAGGACAAGTATTGTATGAGACCATTACTATAAAAACTCATGAAAATGTTTACACACAAAAAGAAACAATCTTTGGTGGTTATGAGGTATGGGAGGGGTGGGGGAGAATGCTAAACAGACAACAGATAAGTGGTAACTTTGGTGAAGGGCGAGACAGTACACAATACTGGGGAAGCCAGCACAACTTGTACCAGGAAAGGCTATGGAAACTCCATAGACACATCCAAACTCCCTGAGGGACTGAATTGCTGGGTGGAGGGCTATACGGACCATGGTCTCAAGGGAACATCTAGCTCAATTGGCATAACATAGTTTATAAAGAAAATGTTCTACATTCTACTTTGGTAAGTAGCATCTGGGGTCTTAAAAGCCTATGAGCAGCCATCTAAGATACTCCACTGGTCTCACTCCTTCGGGAGCAAGGGAGAATGAAGAAAACAAGATGCAAGGGAAAGGTTAGTCCAAAGGACTAACCACGGCCTCCACCAGACTGAGTCCAGTACAACTAGATGGTGCCCGGCTACCACCACTGACTGTTCTGACAGGGATCACAATAGAGGGTTCTGGACAGAGCTGGAGAAATATGTAGAACAAAATTCTAATTCACAAAAAAAGACCAGACTTACTGGCCTGACAGAGACTAGAGAAACCCCGAGAGCATGGCCCCCGGTCACCCTTTTAGCTCAGTAATGAAGTCACTCCCCATAAAACAAATCGAGACTAATGGGGCACAACAGCCCAGGGACAAGGACTAGAAGGCAGGAGTGGACAGGAAAGCTCGTAATAGGGAACCCAAGTTCGAGACAAGAGACTGTTGACATGTCGTGGAGTTTTAACCAATGTTATAAAACAACATGTGTACTGTTTAATGAGAAACTATTTGTTCTGTAAACCTTCATCTAAAGTACAATAAAAATAAAGAAATGCAATCAGAATGCTCCTTAGAAGTGAGGATTGTTTGCTTACTTTGGACACATCATCAGGAAAGACCAATGAATAGAAAAGGATATCATGGTTGATGGAGTGGAGCGTCGGCAAAAATGAGGGAAACCTTCAATGAGATTGATTGACACAACAGCCGCAACAATGAATTCAAGCATACCAATGATCATGAAGATGGTATAAGACAGAGCAACGTTTCATTCTGTTATACATAAGGCCTCCATGAATTGGAGTCGACATGTTGGCAACTAACAGCAACAACAACAAAGTGTCTATATGTCTAGTGAAAAATTCTTAATTCAAAAGAAAGAACATGATCTGTTCTCAGGTCTATTATGCCACACTCATAATGCCCAGGAGGGCCTCCAGGGGCCATGTTCCTTGACAAAAGTGTGTGCTCCAGTGAGGGACTCAATGGGAAGTCGGAATGAAGTAAAAAATTGTCTTGACATAAAACCATGTCTATAGCCAACTGGATTGTCATAGACCCCACCCCCAGATCTTTTAAGAGTTTTCCAACCACTACTCCTTTCCTGGAGCCAAATAAACATACTGCCAGGGGCATAACAACAACAACAAAAAATTACCAGGCATGCAAAAAAGATGAAAATTACAGCTCATAATGAGGCGGAAAAAATTGAAACTGATCCAGAAATGATACATATTATAGAATCAGTAGAAAAGGTCATTAAAAATGTTTGTAACTGTATTCCATATATTCAAGATGCTAAAAGAAAGATAGAACAAATTAAATAGAGACATGAAAGATATTTAAAAAGAACCAAAGCAGTTCATAAACATTGAGATGGTGTGCTCATTAAGGTTGTGTGTGAACTTTGCTGGGCCAAATTCTCAGTGGTTTGGCAGTTATGATGTGGTTTGGCAGCTGTTACAATGATGTGATTATCTTCATGATGAGATCTGACGTAATGTGATCACCTCCCTGATGGGATCTGCTATGACTAGCAATCAGTTGAAAGGGAGTTTCCTTGGGGGTGTGGTCTGCATCCAATATAGGTGGACTTTATGGCAAGGCTTGTGGGCTTTTGCTCTGCTCTGGATCCTACATTCAGCTTGTCAGCATCTGACCTCCAGTTCTTGGGACTTGGGCCAGCAGACTGCTGTCTGACTTGTGGATCTTGGGTTTGTCAGCCCCTGCAGCTATGTGAGTCAGGAGAAGTCTCCAGTCTGACACCTGATGCCTGACCCACAGACTTGGGACTTGCCAGCCTCTACAACCATGTGAGCCATTTCCTTGAGATAAATCTCTCTCTCTACAGATACTTCACTGTTTTGCTTTTCTAGAAGATCTAGCCTAAGACAGATGGCTAGTATTTTTAAAAAAATGGAAACTAGTAAGTGTTGGCGAGGATATGGAGAAATTAGAACACTTGTCAATTGCTAGTGGGAGTGTAAAACAGTGCAGCTGCTGTGGAAAACAGTTTGGCAGTTCCTCAAAAAGTTAAAAACAGAATTATCGTATGAAACAGCAATCCCACTCCAGGAATTCCTGGAATTCCACTCCAGAAGTCAGAGACACAAAGAGATCTTGTATATCAATGTTCATTGCAGCATTATTTACAGTAGCTAAAAGTGGAAACAACCCAGTGTCCATCAACAGATGAATGGATAAAGAAAATGTGATATGCATATATACAATGGAATATCATTGGGCAATAAGGAGAAATGAAGTTCTGATACATGCTGAGTGAAATAAGTCAGACACAAAAGGACAAATATTATATAATTCCACTTACATGAAATACCTAGAATAGGCAAATGTATAAAGGCCAAAGTAGATTAGTGGTTATTAGGGGCTGGGAGGGGGAATGGGGAGTTATTGCTTAATGGGTACTGAGTTTCTGTGATGAAAAGACTTTGGAAATAGAGAGCGGTGATGGTTGCACAACATTGTAAATGTAATTTATGTCACTGAATTGTGTACTTTAAAATGGTTAAAATGGCAAATTTTATATTATATATGCTTTATCACAACAAAGTTTAAAAAGAAAAAGAGTCAAAGTGAGAAAGCTGCTAAAATACAAGAAACATTTTAAGAATCAATTGAAATAAGAACTTATCTTCATCTAGGGAAATGACTTCCCTTTGGTCACTGGATGCTTAGCCCAGACAGCCTTCAGACCTCAGGTCTGGCCTTGTTTTCCTAAAGCAGCACTTTCTCTATTACTTCCTTGATTAAGACTGTCCCCTTACTACCTAAAGGCATTTGAGGCTTTACATTATCTGCCAGCCTAACCTCCTATTATTCCCAAAGAAAATCCTCTATTCTGGTGAGATCAATTTCCTCTCAGATCCTCCAAACATACCAGGCTTATTCCCAACTGTCAAGGTTTTACTCAAACTAATCCCATCTGAAATTTTCATTCTTCTTCTTCTGCCCCCCCCCCGCCAAATTCCCTGAATTCTTCAAAGCTATAGATTGTCCACTTCCTCTGTCCTCCCTAATATTAACTGTTGGTGCCACACATCATACTGTTTATTTACGTGGTCCCATTTTATTGTCACCATATTGAGGAGAAAGACCACATCCTACTGATTTTTAGACCCTTATTGCTTGGTACAATGCCTGCCATACAGTAGTTCTTAATATAGGAAAATGAACAATTATTTAACTTTTAAATAGAAAGTGTCTTGGGGAAAACGTAGTGTAGTAGGAACAAGCTTGGGCTCTAAACAGTTCTTTTGCGGACTCAAGCAAATTATAAAACTTCCTTTAGCCTTAGTTTCCTTCTGGGCAAAACAGGCACACTTACCTCACAGTGGATACCACATACACACACACAAATACACACACACACACACACACACACACACACACAGTTGCTTCCTTTACCATGTAGTGATCTTAGGAGGCCATGTGACAAGTGCAAAGCAACTGTGTTTGTACCATAGACAGTGGACTTGCGCCAATAAGGCAAATGGGGAGATGGTTGTGGAGGAAAGGAACGGAGCTGATAAGGAGAATCAAGTCTGCAGGGAAGGTATTCAATAAGGCAGCATAGTGTAATGGAAGAGCACTGCACCAGGAAGCAGGCACGAAGATGAAACTAGAAGTACAAGAGATTTAGTGGGAGAAATGCCTGTGAAGGATAAGAGGAAAAAGAAGCAGGAGTAGGCAGAGAGAACCATTTGACCACAATGCTGATCTGACACGAAAGGAGTGAGGAAAGGAAGAAGGCTTGGGTAGGAAGAGCCTCAGACTGCAGTGCAGCTCTGAGGAAGTCTCAGTTAGGACGATGGAAAGCCCCAGAACAAAGAGAGCTCACAACAGGAGTTCTGCCTTGTGCAGAACTAGCCAGCTCTAGCGTCCATGCTGTGCTTGGCCAACAGCTGGGAGCACCCAGGAGAGAGGGTGGTCTGAAGTTGCTGAAGCAGGAAGCTGCCAGCTAACTACACTCTCTGCAGCAAGGTCTCTCTTGAAGGGTGATCTAAATGGGGCATTTCTGTGGCTGCCACAAGCACTGAGTAGATATATATGCAGGTATGGTACAGTGAAAAGAGCACAGCCTTTCAAATAGATCCAGGTTAAAAAGTCTGCTCTGTCCTTACTCATCCTTGCATATATGCTGGTGCTAGGAATTGGGACAAACCATCGAAATTCCCTTTTCTGCATCTGTAGGATGATGGAGTTGGACTAAATTATTTTTCAATTTTCCCTTATCAGTTCTAACTCTCTATGCTCCTATGATTTTAAGTTTCTGGGGAGTTGGGGCTCTGGCTGCATTTCCTCAGTTGTTTCCTCAGCACCTCCTAGAGCAGCATTAGACTCACAGAACAACTAAATTAATACTCAGTGACTAAACAACCAGGTCAGTGCCTGGAAAATGAAAGGTAATTGTGGGATTCCTAAGTGACCACAGTCACAGTAAGAGGATAGAGAACTAGAATGGGAAGTGAGAGGCAGCTCTGTGTGGTACTTGTGACAGGTAGTGAATTTAGTTTTGAACTGACCATTTTGGTTTGTATCAGTTGTCCATCCAATGAACTCATTTAGTAATCAGAAATATTTATTGCGCAGTTACTATATGCTGGGCACAGGGCTAAGTCAGGGGATACAATGGTAAGCAAGACACAGTGGTAAAAAAGAGCTGCCCTCACTGAATTTACAATCCAGTGGGGGATACAAATCAGTGTCTGACCTGTCTTCTGAGGCACCTCTGGATGGGTTAGAACCATCAGTCTTTGGGCTAGCAGTTGAGTAGTTAACTGTTTGCACCACCCAGGGACCTGTGATGAGGACTAAATGAGCTACAAAATGCAAAGCATTTGTATCACTGTTTGACTCATGCATGGTTAAACCTGTTGCCATCAATTCCGACCCATGGCAACCCATGTGTTTCAGAGTAGAATTATGCTTCGTAGGGTTCTCAATGGCTGTGGTCTTATGGAAGTAGATCACTAGGCCTTTCTCTCCTTCTTCCATGGTTTGTGGGGTGGATTCAAACTGCCAACCTTTTGGTTTGTAGCCTAGAGCAAACTGTTCCTCCCAGGGACCTCATGCATGGTTAATGCTATATAAAAACCAGTTGCCATTGAATTGATTTCAACCCAAGGCAACCCCATGCATGTCAGAGTAGAACTACACATAGGGTTTTCAATGATCATGACCTTTTCGAAGTAGATTACCAGATCTTTCTTTCAAGGCACTTCTGAATGGATTTGAACCGTCAACCTTTCAGGTAGAAACTGAGTGCTCAACTGTTTGTGCCACCCAGGGGCTATTGCTATATAAAGGTGCTATTACTTATAATAATTATTAATGTTATTATTATTACTACTACTGCTACCAGCACACAATGAGTGCTCTGACAGGGAAAGTACAAGGTATAGTAAAAATATTGGTAAGCTTCCTTTTATTTGTAATTTGTAATCAGAAGCTAGTATAAAATAATGCAGCATTTAGGAAAAAGTTCTTTTACAAAATATTGGTAGATATGTAACTAAGTATCAGAAAATACCTAATTTGCTGATATTTCTAAGAAAGGGCATTAAAAGAAGCTTCCAGGAGGAAGTAGTGCCTAAACCAAGACCTTGAAGCTAAGTTAGAGACCAGCAAAGGGCAGCAAAAAGGGAGTGGCAGTGTGAAGAGGAGAGAAGAGCAGTGTTCATAAAGGAGGGGACAACATGTACGATGGCCAGGAGATGAAAGAGATTGTGTGACCAGCAACAGAAAGTAGATCAGTATGGCTGAAATTCAGAGAGCTCAAAGAGGTGAGAAGGCCTGCCACGTTCAAGGAACAATAAACATCTGGTGTGAGCTAGAACATACAGTGCAAATGATCAGTTGGAGGACAGCAGTAAGTTGGGGCCAAATCCTGATGTACCTTGTAAACCATGATCAGGAGTCTTGGCCTTTGGATTGAGGGCAAAGGGGAGTCACTGAAAGCTATAAGCAAGGCAGCAAAAACTATTATTATAACAACAGCCCAAATATCCCCTGGCTTGTTAGCCCTTTCAATGTAGTAGCAGGATCAAGACAATGCTAGATGCTAGAGGTGAGGTGTCCTTCCTCATAGCATACCAACAAGGTGCTTTATCTTATATCTCTCCCCATTCACTGAAGCCCAGTAATCTATCATCAGTACATTGCCCCATGTCTAGATTATTTAGCTTGGAATAACATTGCTGTGGAGCTTCATATGTCTGGAGCTTTGAGCTTCAGTCTGGTCTCCAGACTAAGACAGACTAGGAAGAAGGACTTTGCAGTCTACTTCTGAAAAAATTGACCAGTGAAAACCTTATGAATAGCAGCAGAACATTGTCTGATATAGTGCTGGAAGATGAGTCCCTCGGGTTTGAAGGCACTCAAATTATGACTGGGGAAGAGCTGCCTCCTAAAAGTAGAGTCAACCTTAATGACGTGGATGGAGTAAGGCTTTCAGGAGCTTCATTTGCTGATATGGCACAACTCAAAATGAGAAGAAATAGCTGCAAACATCCATTAATAATCAGAACGAGAACTTCATAAAGTATGGATCTAGGAAAACTGGAAGTCATCAAAAATGAAATGGATCTGGAAGGCATTATGCTGAGTAAAATTAGTCAGTCACAAAAGGACAAATATTATATGAGACCACTATTATAAGAACTCAAGAAAAGGATTAAACACAGAAGAAAACATTCTTTGATGGTTACGAGGGTGGGGAGGGAGGGAAAGGGGTATTCACTAACTAGATAGTAGATAAGAATTATCTTAGGTGAAGGGAAGGACAAGGCACAATACAGGGGGAGTCAGCACAACTGGACTAAACCAAAAGCTAAGAAGTATCCTGAATACAACCAAACACTTCGAGTGACAGAGTAGGGGTCTGGGGACCATGGTTTCATGGGACATCTAGGTCAATTGGCATAACACAGTTTATTAAGAAATCGTTCTGCATCCCACTTCGGTGAGTGGCGTCTGGCATCTTAAAAGCTAGCGGGTGGACATCTAAGATGCATCAATTGGTCCGAATCCACCTGGAGCAAAGGAGAATGAAGAATGCCAAAGACACAAGGAAAGTAGTAGCCCAAGAGACAGAAGGGCCACATAAACCGGAGACTTCATCGGCCTGAGACCAGAAGAACTAGATGGTGCCCAGCTACCACAAATGACCACCCTCAAAGGGAAGACAACAGAGAGTCCCTGACAGAGCAGGAGAAAAGTGGGGTGCGGGACTCAAATTCTAGTAAAAAGACCAGACTTAATGGTCTGACTGAGACTGGAGGGACCCCAGAAGACATGGCCCTCGAACTTTCTGTTAGCCCAGAACTGAAGCCCTTCCTGAAGCCAACTCTTCAGACATAGATTAAACTGGACTATAAGACATAAAATGATACTCGTGAAGAGAGTGCTTCTTAGCTCAAATAGATATATGAGACTAAATGGGCAGCTCCTGTCCGGAGACGAGGTGAGAAGGCAAAAAGGGACAGGAGCTGGTTGAATGGACACGGGAAATCCAGGGTGGAAAGGAGGAGTGTGCTGTCACATTATAGGAAGAGCAACTAGGGTCACATAACAAAGAGTATAAATTTTTGTATGCGAAACTAACTCGAACTGTAAACTTTCACTTAAAGCACAATTTAAAAAAAAAATGAAATGGAATCCATAAAGATCAATATCCCAGGTATGAGTGAGCTGAAATGGACTGGTATTGGCCATTTTGAATCAGATGATCATATGGTCTACTATGCCCGGAATGACAATTGAAGAGGAATGGTGTAGCATTCATTACCAAAAAGAACATTTCAAGATCTATCCTGAAGTACTATGCTGACAGTGATAGGACAATATCCATATGCCTATGTCTTAGTTATCTAGTGCTGCTATAACAGAAATACCAAAAGTGGGTGACTTTAACAAAGAGAAATGTATTCTCTCACAGTCTAGGAGGCTAGAAGTCCGAATTCAGGGCCCCCGCTCCAGGGGAAAGCTTTCTGTCTCTGTCAGCTCTGCAGAAAGATCCTTGTCATCAGTCTTCCCCAGTTCTAGGAGTTTCTCAATGCAGGCACCCCAGGTCCAAAGGATGTGCTCTGCTCCCGGCACTACATTCTTGGTGGTAAGAGTTTCCCCTGTCTCTCTACTAGCTTCTCTCTTTTATATCTCAAAAGAGATTGACTCAAGATACAACCTAATCTTGTAAATTAAATTCTGCCTCATTAACATAACTGCCTCTAATCCTGCCTCATTAACATCATAGGGCAGGATTTACAACACATACGAAAATCACATCAGATGACAAAATGGTGGACAAGCACACAGTACTGGGAATCATGGCCTAGCCAAGCTGACACACATTTTGGGGGGACACAATTCAATCCATAACAGCCTACAAGGAAGACCAGTTAATACAACTGTTATTCAAATTTACACACCAATCACTAAGCGCAAAGGTGAAGAAATTGAAGATTTTTACCAACTTCTGCATTCTGAAATTGATCAAACATGCATTCCAGATGCATTGATAATTACTGGTGATTGGAATGAGAAAGTTGGAAACTAAGAAGGATCAGTAGTTGGAAAACACGGCTTTGGTAACAGAAACAATGCAAGACATCCCATGAAGAATTTTGTAAGACTAATCACTTCTTCACTGCAAATACCTTTTTTCAACATAAACGGCGACTACGCACGTGGACCTCACCAGGTGGAATACATAGGAATCAAATCGACTACATCTGTGGAAAGAGATGATGGAAGAGCTTAATATCAGTCCCAACAAGGTCAGGGGCCGACTGCAAACAGACCTTCAATTGCTCATATGCAAGTTGAACTTGAAGCTGAAAAAAATTAGAACAAGTCCATGAGAGCCAAAGAACGACCTTGGGTATATCCCACCTGAATTTAGAGACCATCTCAAGAATAGATTTGAGGCACGGAACACTAATGACCAAAGACCAGATGAGTTGTGGGATGACTTCAAAGACATCATACATGAAAAACGAAAAAAGTCATTAAAAAGACAGTGAAGAAAGAAAAGACCAAAATGGATGTCAGAAGAGACTCTGAAACTTGCTTTTGAACGTAGATAGCTAAAGCAAATGGAAGAAACGATGAAGTAAAAGAGCAGAACTGAAGATTTCTAAGGGTGGCTTGAGAAAACAAAGTATAATGAAACATGCAAAGAAAACCAAACGATAAGAACAAACTCAGCATTTCTCAAGCTGAAAGAACTGAAGAAAAAAAATCCAAGCCTCAAGTTGCAATATTGAAGGATTCTATGAGCAAAATATTGAATGACACAGGAAGTATCAAAAGAAGATGAAATGTATACACAGAGTCACTGTGCCAAAAAGAATTGGTCAACATGCAACCATTTCAGGAGGTATTGAAGGAAAACTAATGGCACTGAAGGAAGAAGTCCAAGCTTCACTGAAAGCACTGGTGAAAAACAAGGTTCCAGGAATTGGCAGAATACCAACTGAGACGTGTAAACAAATGGATGCAGTGTTGGAGGTACTCACTTGTCTATGCCAAGAAATTTGGAAAACAGCTACCTGTCCAACTGACTGGAAGAGATCCATATTTGTTCCCATTTCAAAGAAAGGTCATCCTACAGAATACAGAAATTATCAAACAGTATTATTAATATCACAGGCAAGTAAAATTTTGCTGAAGATAATTTAAAAGTGGTTGCAGCAGTAGTACATCAATAGGGAACTGCCAGAAATTCAATCCAGATTCAGAAAAGGACATGGAACGAGGGATATCATTGCTGATGTCAGATGGATCTTGGCTGAAAGCAGAGAATACCAGAAAGATGTTTACCTGTGTTTTACTGATTACACAAAAGCATTCAACTATGTGCATCATAATAAATTATAGATAACTTTGAGAAGAATGGGAATTCCAGAACATTTAATTGTGCTCATATGGAACTTGTACATAGACCAACAGGCAGTGATTCAAACAGAACAAGGGGATACTGCATGGTGTAAAATCAGGAACAGTGTGTGTCAGGGTTGTATCCTTTCACCATACTTATTCAATCTCTAAGGTGAGAAAATAATCTAAGAAACTGGACTATGTGAAGACGAATGTGGCATCAGGATTGGTGGAAGACTCAGTTACAATCTGCGATATGCAGATGACACAACCTTGCTAGTGGAAATTGAAGAGGAATTGAAGCACTTACTGATGAAGATCAAACACTACAGCTTTCAGTATCAATTATACTACCTCAACATAAAGAAAACAAAAATCCTCACAACTGGACCAATAAGCAACATCATGATAAACAGAGAAAAGATTGAAGTTGTCAAGGATAGCATTTTACTTGGATCCACAATCAACACCATGGAAGCAGCAGTCAGGAAATCAAACGACTTATTGCATTGGGCAAACCTGCTGCAAAAGACCTCTTTAAAGCATTGAAAAACAAAGATCTCACTTTGAGCACTAAGGTGCACCTGACCCAAGCCATGATATTTTCACTTGCCTCATTGTATGTGAAAGCTGGACAATGAATAAGACCAAAAAAGAATTGATGCCTTTGAATTATGGTGTTGGTGAAGAATATTGAATATACTATGGACTGCCAGAAGAATGAACAAATCTGTCTTGGAAGAAGTGCAGCCAGAATATTACTGGGAAGCAAGGATGGCAAGACTTCGACTTATGTACTCTGGATATGTTATCAAAAGGGACTTGTACCTGGAGAAAGACATCATGCTTGGTAAGGTAGAAAGTCACGAAAAAGAGGAAGACCCTCAAGGAGATGGACAGACACAGTGGTTGCAACAATGGGCTCAAACATAACGATTGCAAGGATTGTGCAGGACTGGGCAGTGTTTCCTTCTATTGTACATAGGGTCTCTGTGAGTCAGAACCAACGCAACAGCACCGAACAACAACAACCATCAGCATTATCTGGTGCTTCCCCCGATCTGCTGATTGAGGAATGGCTTTATCAAGAACAATCATTTTTAGGCAGAGGGCTATCTAAATCCATATAACCTGCTACTGTTGAGTAGATTCCGACTCATAGCAACCCTACAGGACAGAGTAGAACTGCCCAATAGGGATTCCGAGGAACAGCTGGTGGATTCAAACTGCTGATCTTTTGATTAGCAGCCCAGCTGTTAACCACTGTGCCACAACAGCCCCAAATCCTGATATAGAACAAATGAATGAATAAATCCGTATATATATTAAAAAAAAAAAAAAACTCCTAAAAAAAGTAAATATGCTGTGGAGATACAAATTTGCCCACAAAGAATACAACCTTTTATATTGTACTGCAGAGCTCTCACTTTCAGAAGTGAGACCTTCTAGTTTATTTGAAAACTATTCTTTGCAAGGAGAAAAATGATCCTTAAATTACGTTCATAGGGACTTCCGGCAACATGGCACTCTAGGCAGAAACCCTATACCATTCCTCCACAGCAAAGATCCAAAAACCTAAGCCAAACAGAGAAAACAGCAATCCTGAAACCCAAAAACATCAAATGAAGAGATAAAGAACTCAGCCAAGCACCAAATTGAGTGAGAAAACTGACAGAGAACAGACAGCGAGGAGAGGTTAATGCAGAGGTCCCCCATCAGCTAACGCAGCGTGGATCTGCCATATTGGACTCCTATCGGAGACCAGCAAATAGAGGGTATGAGAAAGCACCTTCACGGAGCTTCCAGCAGGAGACAGAACAACCAGTAATTGGCGATACACGTTTTCCCACCTCCCACCCTTCTTCACCCCCACTCAGCCTCCTCTGCTCTCTGCTGCCACAGTTTCTTGGCCAGGAAGCACCGGCTGCTTGGATTCCACCCACCTGCACTGGTTGACTCCCTGAGTGCTATTTGTTGCCTGCTGGTGTTGCTTTTTCCCGTTTCTTTTGATTTCTTCCTTACCTCTCACCTCCTTGCCCTCCTTTCGCTCAAATACCTGGCTCCATGCACCATCTTTGCTTCTTCCTGGTCTGGGCTGCCACACTGGTGGGATCCCGGGGCTTTTGTTTGTTTGTTTTGAATTATTTGTTTCTTTTCTTTTTCTTTTCTTGAGTTGGGAGCCCGTTCTGGCCGGGCAGTGCTACATGGCTTAGGACGTACCCCCTCAGCTTGCGCAGACACGCAGAGGGATCCCTGAGAGCATTTCTTTTTCGTTTTTTTTTTATGTTTTTTGGGGGCTTTTCTTCATTTTTTTAAAATCTGTTTTGTTTCTTTTCCCTCTTTTTCCCTTTTTGTCTTTCTTCATTACTCAGTTTCTCATCACTCTATACCTTCCTTGTCTTCCTGTCCCCTGAATACCTGGTGCTGAATACCTCTACGCCTTCTAGCCAGGCTGTACTGCAACAGCTGGGAACAACTTCCCCAGACCTCGTAGCTGCACCACTGGGATACCTGGGAGCTTTGCTGTTCTTTTTTCTTTATAATTTTTATTTATTCATTCTTTTCTTTTTGTCTTCTTCTTCCCCCTTTTGTTTTTCTTCATTTCATACTCTCTCATCTCTCCACTCCAACGGCAAGCTCCCCTAGCACTCTTTTTTGTTTGTTTGTATGTTTTTCGGTCCTGTTCCTCTCTCCTCTCTCCCATATCCATCTTAGCTCCACACATCACAATCTCCCCCCTCCATCCTGCCTTCCTGCACCGTTCACTTAACATCACACCACGAAGCAGCACAGGCACAGTCTACTGGAACCTACCCTGCACTGATTACCGACCTGTCCTGGTGGCTGTAGTAAGTACCACAAACAACCCATCCCAGCAACTCCTCTTCATCTAGACCTGCCCTGCTGTACCATATCTGAGCAACTGACCCTTCCAATTAGAGAAGGAGGCAAAAAGTATCGTGCCCATAGACGAGCAAACAACAAAGAACACACAGCCCACCTTCTCAGACATAGCCAAATTAAAAAAAAAAGGATGAAACAAACAAATCTACAACCAATAAATGAGAAAAATAACTACTGAATGCCCCAAAGACAGCAGACAATATCAGAACATTTACAAAAACAGGACAGGATGGTTCCAGCAGGGGTCCAAAATAAAACACCAGATGACTTTCCAGTGGAAGAAAAGGCCCTAGAACTACCTGATAGGGAATTCAAATCTCTAATACTCAGAATTATCCAAGAGTTGAAGCAAAAAGCAGACAAAAATGAGGAACAAATAGACAAATTCATGGAAATGGCAGACAAATTCATGGGAAATGCAGACAAAAAAATGGAAGAATTCAGGAAAATAATGCAGGAACAAAATGCCAAAATAAATTCACAACTAGAAACTATACAAAAACAACAATTAGAAATCTGAAAGATTAAACAACAAGATTTCAGAAATGGACAATGTCATAGTAGGGCTGAGGAGCAGATTTGAAATGGTGGAAGACAGGATCAGTGGAATTGAAGACAAACACTTGGATACAACACTGTTCGAGGAAAACTCAGAAAAAAGAACAAAGAAAAATGAAGAGACCCTGAGAATTATGTGGGATACAATCAAAAGCAAAAATTTTCAAGTGATCTGAGTTCCAGAACAGGGGGAGAAAACAGAAAACACAGAGACTATCACTGAAGAACTGCTGACAGAAAACTTCCCCAATATCATGAAAGATAAAAAGCTGGTCATCCAAGAAGCTTAAAGAACCCCATATAGGATAGACCCCAAAAGAAAATCACCAAGGCATATCATAATCACACTCGCCAAAACCAAACAAAGAATTCTGAGAGCAGCTAATGAAAAACAAGAAGTCACATACAGAGGAGAAACAAAAAGACTAAGCTCAGATTATTCGGCAGGAACCATGCAGGCAAGAAGGCAATGGGATGACATATACAAAACCTTGAAAAAAAAATTGCCAGCCAAGAATAATATATCCTGCAAAACTCTCATTCAGATATGATGGTGAAATTAAGACATTTCCAGAGAAACAGAAATTAAGGGAATATGTAAAAAGCAAACCAAACTTACAAGAATTATTAAAGGGAGTCCTTAGATCTGAGAACAAACAACTTCAGCTCACAGGCTGAATCTAGGATGCAGGATCTTATCAGCCAGAAACCAATCTAGGAAATGAACTCTCAAGGACTATCCAAAACCAAAAGAATTACAACAGGGAATCAGAGCAGTTAATCTGTAATGACAAAAACATCAGAAGAATAAAAGAGGGAATAAATGGTGTAGGTATAGAACCTTCTAATGGAGAGGAAGGCAAGGCAATACCAAGTAATTACAGACTGCTTCAAACTTAGAAGGATAAGGGTAAATTTCACAGATACTATATAATGATTAAGGGGATGATCCATCATGAAGACAAAACCATAATAAACATCTACACACCCAATGACAGGGCTCCAAAATACATGAAACAAACTATAACAACACTGAAAAGATAAATTGACAGTTCCACAACAATAGTAGGAGACTTCTACACACCACTCTCGGTAAAAGAAACTCAGCAAAGATACAGAAGACCTACACATCACTGGGTAACAGAAGAAACCAGAGATGGAATCAAAAAATTCCTAGAATCAAACGAGAATGAAAACACATCATACCAAAACCTTTGGGACACAGCAAAGGTAGTCCTCAGAGGACAATTTATAGCAACAGATGCACACTTCAAAAAAGAACAAAGGGACAAAATCAAAACATTAACTACACAACTCAAACTAATAGAAAGAGAATAGCAGAAAAAGCCCACAGCCACCAGAAGAAAGGAAATAATAAAGATCAGAGCAGAAATAAATGAAATAGAGAATAGAAAAACAACAGAAAGAATCAACAAAACCAAAAGTTGTTTCTTTGAAAGAATCAACAAAATTGACAAACCACTGGCCAGACTGACAAAAGAAAAACAGGAGAGGACGCAAATAACCCAAATAAGAAATGAAATGGGCTACATTACAACAGACCCAACTGAAATAAAAAGGAACATAATAGAATATTATGAAAAACTATACTCCAACAAATTTGAAAACCTAGAGGAAATGATAAATTTCTAGAAACACACTACCTCCTCAAAGTACAACAACGTGATGTTGAAAATCTGAACAGACCCATAACAAGAGAAGAGATTGAAAAGGTAATTAAAAAAAACTCCCAACAAAAAAAAAAAGCCCTGGCCCAGATGGCTTCACTGGAGAAGTCTACAAAACATTCAGAGAAGAGCTTGTACCAGTACTACTCAAGCTATTTCAGAGCATAGAAAAGAAAGCAACACTTCTGAATTCACTCTATGAAGCCAGCATAACGCTGATACCAAAACCAGGCAAAGATGCCACAAAAAAACAAAATTACAGACCAATATCTCTCATGAATATAGATGCAGAAATTCTCAACAAAATTGTATCCAATATAATTCAGCATCATATCAAAAAAATAATACACCACAACCAACTAGGATTCATACCAGGTATGCAAGGATGGTTCAACATTAGAAAATAAATCAACATAATCCACCACATAAATAAAAGGAAAGAAAAGAATCACACAATCATCTCAATTGACGCAGAAAAGGTATTCAACAAAGTCCAACACCCATTCCTGATAAAAACTCTCAATAAAATCGGTATAGAAGGGAAATTTCTCAACATAATAAAGGGCATCTATGCAAAACCAACAGCCAACATCATTCTTAATGGAGAGAGGCTGAAAACATCCCCCTTGAAAACAGGAACAAGACAAGGATGCCCTTTATCACCACTCCTATTTAACATTGTGTTGGAAGTTCTAGCTAGAGCAATAAGGCAAGAAAAAGAAATAAAGAGCATCCAAATTGGTTATGAAGAAGTTAAACTGTCCCTGTTTGCGGACAATATGATACTATATGTAGAAAACCCTCAAGACTCCATACGAAATCTACTGAAACTAATAGAAAGATTCAGCAGAGTAGCAGGATACAAGATAAACATACAAAAATCGGTTGGATTCCTATAAACCAATAAAGAGAATGATGAAAAGGAAATCAGGAAAACAATACCATTTATAATAGCCCCTAAAAAAATAAAATACTTAGGAATAAATCTAACCAGGGATGTAAAAGACCTATACAAAGAAAACTACAAAACACTACTGCAAGAAACCCAAAGGGATCTACATAAATGGAAAAACATACCACGCTCATGGATAGGTAGATTCAGCATTGTGAAAATGACAATTCTACCCAAAGCAATTTACAAATACAATGCAATCCCAATCCAAATACCAGCAACATTCTTCAAAGAGATGGAAAAATTAATCACTAACTTTATATGGAAAGGGAAGAAGCCCCAAATAAGTAAAGCACTACTGAAGAAGAAGAATAAAGTTGGAGGACTCACACTACCTGACCTCAGAACCTATAGTCATAACAGCCTGGTACTGGTACAACGACAGATACATTGACCAATAGAACAGAATTGAGAACCTAGATGTAAATCTATCCTCCTACGGTCACCTGATCTTCGACAAGGGTCCAAAGTCCATCAAATGGGGAAAAGACAGTCTGTTTAACAAATGGCGCTGGCAAAACTGGTTATCCATCTGCAAAAAAATGAAACAGGACCCATACCTCATGCCATACACAAAAACTAATTCAAAATGGATCAAAGACCTAAATATAAAGCCAAAAACTATAAAGTTCATAGAAGAAAAAATAGGACAAACGCTACAGGCCGTAATACACGGCATTAACAGGATACAAACCATAACCATCGACACTCAAACCTCAGAAGATAAGCTAGATAACTGGGATCTTCTAAAAATCAAACACCTATGCTATTCAAAAGACTTCACCAAAAGAGTAAAAAGAGAGCCTACAGACTGGGAAAAAATTTTTGGACAGTACAAGTCAGACAAAGGTCTAATCTCCATAATCTACAAGAAAATCCAACACCTCTATGACAAAAAGACAAATAATCCTATTAAAAAATGGGCAAAGGAAATGAACAGACACTTCACCAAAGAAGACATTCAAGCGGCCAACAGACACATGAGGAAATGCTTGCAATCACTAGCCATTAGAGAAATACAAATTAAAACCACAGTGAGATACCGTCTCATCCCAGCATTACTGGCATGAATCAAAAACACTAGAAATAACAAATGTTGGAGGGGCTGCGGGGAGATCAGAACTCTTATGCACTGCTGGTGGGAATGCAAAATGATACAACCATTTTGGAAAATGATATGCCACTTCCTTAGAAAGCTAGAAATAGAAATATCATACGATCCAGCGATCCCACTCCTAGGAATATATCCTAGAGAAATAAGAGTTGTCACTCGAATAGACATATGCACACCTATGTTCATGGCAGCACTGTTCACAATAGCAAAAAGATGGAAACAACCTAGATGCCCATCAACAGATGAATGGATAAAAAAACTATGGTACATACACACAATGGAGTACTATGCAACGATAAAGAACAATGATGAATCTGTGAAGCATCTCATAACATGGATGAAACTGGAGGACATTATGCTGAGTGAAATAAGTCAATCACAAAAGGACAAATATTGTATGAGACCTCTACTGTAATAACTCACGAAAAAGTTTACACACAAAAAGAAGCAATCTTTTTTGGTTGCAAGGGATGGGGGGGGAATATTAAATAGACAAGAAATAAGTGGTAACTTTAGTGAAGGGTCAGACAGTACATACTACTGGGGAAGCCAGCACGACTCGTACAAGGAAAGGTCATGGAAGCTCCATATACACATCCAAACTCCCTGAGGGACTGAATTGCTGGGCGGAGGGCTATGGCAACCATGGTCACGGGGAACATCTAGCTCAATTGGCATAACACAGTCTATAAAGACAATGTTCTACATTCTACGTTGGTGAGTAGTGTCTGGGGTCTTAAAAGCCTGTGAGCAGCCATCTAAGATACTCCACCGGTCTCATTCCTTCGGGAGCAAGGGAGAATGAAGAGAACAGGATACAAGGAAAAGATTAGTCCAAAGGACTAATGGACCACAGCTACCAAGGCCTCCACCGGACTGAGTCCAGTACAGCTAGATGATGCCCGGCTACCACCACTGACTGCTCTGACCAGGATCACAACAGAGGGTTCTGGACAGAGCTGGAGAAGGATGTAGAACAAAATTCTAACACACACACACAAAAAGACCAGATTTACTGGCCTAAAGGAGACTGGAGAAACCCCGAGAGTATGGCCCCCAGACACCCTTTTAGCTCAGTGGTGAAGTCTCTTCTGAGGTTCCCAGTTCAGTTGGGGATTGGACAGCCCCATAAAACAAAACAGGACTAATGAGGCACAGCAGTCCAGGGACAAGGGCTAGAAGGCAGAAGGGGACAGGAAAGCTGGTGAAAGGGAACCCAAGGTTGAGTAAGGAAAGTGTTGATGTGTAGTGGGGTTGTTAACCATTGTCATAGGGCAACATGTGTACTAACTGTTTGAGAAACTATTTTGTTCTGTAAACCTTCATCTAAAGTCAGAATAGCAGCACAATCGGAAGAGTGTAGTTGATGTCACTGAACTGTGCATGTAGAAATTTTTGAAATGGTATATCTTTGGCTATGTATATTTTCACCAAAAAAAAAAAAAAAAAGAAAGGTCGAGAAGAGAGAGGGTTGACATGTCGTGGGGTTGTTAACCAATGTCATAAAACAATATGTGTACTACTGTTTAATGAGAAACTTCACCTGAAGTACAATAAAAAAAAAAAAATTATGTTTATAAAACCAAAGTTCCACTGAGATGGCTTTCCTCAAAACCAAGAAATGTCTGCCCTAAACTTCCTCAGAACCCCATTTTTCTTTCTAAATTTTATTTTGGTGTTGGGAATAAACATGGCAAAACATACCCAATTCAACCGTTTCTACGTGTACAATTTTGTAACATTGATTACTAAATTGTAATCAAGTTGTGCAACCATTCTCACCCTCCTTTTCTGAGTTGTTCCTCTCCCATTAATATAAATTCACTGTCCCATAAGGTTCTTGTCTAATCTTTTGAGTTGCTGTTGTCAATTTGATTCCATACAGATAGTTTTTAGAAAAGCATAATGCTCAAGGCAGACCTTTTTTACTAGTTAAGTTAAACTATTGTTCAGTTTTAAGATGACTTCAGTGGATATTTTTGGTTTAAGGTCTAAAGATTATCTCAGGGCAATTGTTTCAGGGATTCATCCACTCTCCATGGCTCCAGTCTCTAGAATCCATGACAATTTGAAATTCTTTTCTGCATTTCCCCTTTTTTGATCAGTTTTTTTCTATGAAATCTTTGATCAAAATGTTCTGTAATGAAAACCCCTATCTTTTAACTTATTTTTTCCCCAAAGTTTCCAAGGCCCCACGACTAATGCTTTGGCAGGGATCAAGTTCCCGGTATCTGTACTTGTCCTTTCCCAAGTGACACCCCAGCAGTTCATACAAGAAGGAAATATTTCCAAACCAGCAGCCTCAGATGGAGAGCTGCCCACCCACAGATAACCTCAGGGATCACAGCCTCTATCATATTATAATATATGATGCACACACACACACACACACACACACACACACACATAGTGTGATATGATATTTATATATTATCAATAATGCATAGCATAACACATTATATATTGTGTTCCCAGACTCATAAATAGCTTAATTATTAACAGACCATGTCCATGAATGGCTGTCCTTGTCCTGTCTCCTTTTACCCTCAAGACTTACGTCTAGAATCCCTGCTCCTAACAGTGAGACTGGGGTTCCTCTACCCTACATTTATACTAGCAGATAATATAGGAATTTAACAGATATAGAAAAGAGAGAACCTATACCATCTGAATTAGAGCAATTATAAATCTCCAAGCATTAATACTAAAGTTATGTAGTAAATTATTGTCTGCATTCCACATTCTAAAAACGTTTTGTAAGAAAGTTCATTTTGTGTTCTAAACAAGTAGCTTTAAACACAACCCTATGTTCCTTTACATATGCTTATAGTATACTATATCATATAACATTGCAATAAAAGACAATACATGTTTGCTGTTATTTATCTGTGAGATAAATAAGGCAATTTGCTAGCTCCATTTTACAGATGGAAAGTTGAGAGAGAGAGAGAAAATGAAACAAATTCTCCTGAGGCCTACAGAAGATTTTCCTTCTACTAAGTAATACTGCCTTGCCAGCACAAACCAATAACCCAGATAAATAAGTGAAGAACTGGAAAGAGAAAGAGAAGAGAAGAGGAACAAATTTTGCCCAAAAGACCGCTTTTTATCCCTGTAGTCCAGCCCTGTAGGCCAGAGAGTCCTAACTCTTAGAAATTCTCTGCTTCAACTTCTTGGTAACATTTCAGTGCAATAAAGGAAACATAAAACTCAAGGTTTTTTTGTTTTGTTTTGTTTTTACTATGCTATGCTTTTGTCAATCAACCAAAAGCTTCTTGGCTGGAAATGATGTATCCAAAACCCTAAATTTTCCTTCCTGGCTCCAACCCTGCCTGTGCTAGTGAGAGGCCATCGTGTTCTCTTCCATATTCCCTCAAGTGTTCCCTCACTGGGCTACATTTCGTCAGAATTCCAAAAGAAACTGTTACTGCCACCCCATTCCATTCCATTCCACTCCGTTCCATTCCATTCTTTCTTAATAATGCATCCCAGGCACTGCGTTTCAGGCTAATATTTACACGGCTATGCAGGTTATTTCCAGGCTCAGCTATTACCAATGAATGCGGTGACATTAATATGAGTAAATGCAGGAAAGGGGATGAAATAAAACATATCCTATTGAAGGAAATGAGAGCTCCTTAAGAAAGGAAAACACACATAGGAAAAGACGTGGGCATATCAGAATACAAATAGGACACTTGGGAATAGAGGATTCCACAGGCATGATGTTATTGAAGTATTTGATACTAGAGTAAGCACCTGCAGATATGAATTACATCCTTGTTCGGACCACTAACGTTAGAGTACTGACATCTCAGGAAGCGCTTATGTTATATTTCAAATCCCCTGCCCACTGCATAAATATCCAATAAATCAGTGATAAAGGACACTAGCTAAAAGGCTTAAAATGCTGAACAAGCCACCATCCCTCCTCAGAGAGGTTGCCACCCTTAGTTTAGTAGGGGTTTCCCTAGTCACTCACACCTCCAGCCTTGTAGCCTTGGGGGACAGGGAGGGCGAGTGAGATGGGCTATTAACTCCTTCAGTGCTGGATCGGGAAAAAGTAACCAGGACGGACGTTTGGGGATGTTTCCCTAGAGTGGGCATTAGCAGTGAGAAGGTGAATGAAATTCCCTGAATGTCTCTGGTGAATTGCTAAGATCCCTCTTTTAACTTACTTGTCACATCTATAAGATGGAAGAAAAACATTTCTCGTTCTTTGGGGTGACATATGGGTTTGTGGGTCATGTTCACTTTATTTGGTTATAATAATAGCGTCTTTTATATATTCAAGGCGGGTTTTCTAATAATCATTTTATAAATGAAAAATCAGAGACATAATGAAAATTTATCCTAAGTAAATAAGAAAAGAGATAAAAATGAAATCCCTAGTCAAATAGACTGGGTGATTAAAAAATTGATCTGGAGTTCATTAAAAAAAAAAAAAGACAGGAAAGAAATATGGCAAAAATTTAATAATGGTTATCATTGGGTGATGGAATTTGGGAAAGTTTTTTTCTTCTTTCCTGCATTTTCCAAATATCCCATCATACTAGTTTTGCATTTATACATTTCCTATCTACAGTATTATTTCTACAATTTAAAAATAATTTATTTTTTTTAATTATCGATGTAAATTTAAGAAGAACCAAATACTCTGCAAAGAAAACTGGACTAAAAGAATTAATCCCATTGAGAACATTAGTATTTCATTTCAGGTTTAGTTTTGGTATTTATTTTTACCACATAAATCTTAACGCACCTAGAGATAGTCACATAAATATTGTCTGTACAACCACACTCAAAGCCTTTATTGGTTTTGAAAGCATACATATTTTTTGCTAAAATTTTTGCATTGGAAATGAAATAAGTTTTAATTATATACCAACATTACTCTTCTTCAGTGATTTTTAAATCAATAATAGCAAAAGTCTTAGCTTCTTTATTAAAACAGATGGACTTCAGCAAAAACTGAACGTTGCACTGTGGTGGGCTCTTGTGGGCAAGAAAAATAACAGTATTGAACGTTTTTAAAAAATTTATAATGTTCTATATTATCTTGCTTAGTCCTCACAATAATCCTGTTGTAGTACATCATCCGTTTCATAGTTGAGGAATCCATGGATGGCAGAGGTGAAGCGACTCACCTCATATCACGTGGGTTAGTGGTAGCAGAGCTGGCTGGGGCTTAAACACAAGGCCTCTACTTCTAAATCTTATGCTTTTGCCTATGGAGTGTGACAATGTCCCCCTGCTTGAAGGTCCAGCTGTCAAGATGAGATGGATATACAGGAAACAACATAACAGTATAAGATTAAGCATTAAATCTGAGTGGTATTTTCATCGACTTTCATCAATTATAACAAGCCTTGTCTGACTTGTTCCATTTTAAAAACTGAAGTTCAAAGTTGGGAAATAATTCACCCACATAGTTAGTGGCAGCTCCAGAAAGAGAATCATGGAATGACGGCTTATATTCCAAATGAGGCATAAACACAGACACAGCTATAGCCCAAGAAGCAGGGTTTTGAAGAGGCCCAAGCGAAGGCCATCCTACTCGCTCCATAGATGTTCAGGAACAGCGGAATGTAGTGATTCAGGGAGGAAAAAGCTTTTGTTTCATTGTTGACTTTTATTAAGCCTTTACAAAACCAGTGATTCTCTTCAGAGTCCTCAAACTCATTGATTTCTTCTGTATAGAAGAAAGAACCGGATGTTCTTTAATAATTAATGTCTTACTTCAGCTTATCCAGAGTAGGAATGAGGGGTGCAATGGGTGGGAAAGAACAGGAAAGGGGAAAAAGAAGCAGAGAGAGGAAAATAACAGAGGAAAAATTATTTTTTGCCCCACTCAAGTTTATTATTATTATAAATAGCCACCATTTTATGAGAATTTTCCAAGGGTCAGGCTCTATCCTAGGTGCTTTACATGAATTAATTCTCATTAAAAAAACTTCAAAGGTAGATATTGTCATCATTTTATAGACAACAAGTTTGAGATTAATTTGCTCAGGGTCACAAAGCTAATAAATGGTAGAGCTAGGATTCAAATCCAAGTCTGTGTGACTCCAGGTCACCTGTCTTAACCACAATAGTAAACTGTTTCCCCATAGACAGAGACCCCAAATTTTCCCAGATGCTGGGGATCTCCATTTCCACCTCTCTCAACATGGTCAAAGAACAACTAACCAGTGATTCCCAGCCTATTTGGAGTTTATCTGTTAAAGTGCATGGTCTGTGAATTCTTTTCCCATTGAATTTTTAATGCAACTGAGAGCCAGGACTGCTGATTAAAGTACAGGATTTTATCTGAAGTAGAATTAATGCTGGTACCAAAAGGGTCCCACCAGAATTAAAAATCTCTAAAGGAAATATCACCCCAAAGTATTGTGCTGTTATTGTTGTTTTCCATGTTTAGGCATATAGGATTAAGCTGACCACACTACATTTAGCTGGGAAATGAGACAACAAATTGACAGCTCTCAAGTGCTTCTACAGTCCTACAGTCAGTCGATTGATGACATACATCTCCAGGTTTTAAAATGAAGTCCTAACCACCTAAAATGTTAACAATATCTTCAGCATTCCTTGGGAAAATAAACCTTCATTCCAAAAATAAACTTGACTAAAGGTATCTGGAGATAAAAAAGCTGATTTCCAGCCAGCAACAAAACTGTGCAAAAGGATGACAATTGTTTTGAAATAAAGTTCTGGAGAGCTCATCAGGATGAGAAAGAACTGTGAAAACAAAACCCCTACAGCTCAGGCCACAGGAGTACGTGACAGTTTAGCTGAGATTAGCACACCCTGACCCAGAGACCCCAGGGAATTGCTTTTTGCTTTCTTTAAATATTTTTCTCATTTATATAAGAGAATGTGGTTGAAAATCCATTAGGCAACAAAGAACACCATTTTTGCTAGAGTGTTGTCTTGGAAAGAACATAGGGCTTGGAATCCTCAGAACTGTGTTCACGTCCCAGTTCTACCACTTCCTAAGGTTCTCTGGGCAATTTACTAACCTCGAGTCTTAGTAGCTAATGTCTGCTTCACAATGGAGTTGAGAGAATTCAAAACATCTAGCACTATGCCTGGCACATAAGATGAGCTCAGTAAAAGTCAGTTGGATCATTATCTGAATCTGAGTTAGAGAAACACTGTGGAAGTTCTTCAAGTACTTCTATAATTATGACATGACATTTTTTAAAAATAATTTTTCATGTTTTGGGAAATATATACTCAAGTATTTAGTGGTAAAGAGCCATCATGGCTACAACTTTACTCTTAAACGGTTCAGAAAAAGATAGATTGATAGATGTATATACGTAGAGGAAGCAAATACAGTAAAATGTTAATATCTGGGGAATCTGAGTGAAGAGTATGCATGAATTATATGTTCTGTTCTTGTAACTTTTCTGTAAAGCTGAAATTATGTCAAAATAAAAACGTTATCTTATTGAATCCCTATCATATGCCAAACACTAAATAAGGAACATTACGTACATTATCACCACATAATAATTTTATCCTCATTTTACAGATATGGCCCAAGATTGTTTTACCTGCATTTTAAACAAGTTCCCTGACTTGTCTAAAGTGGATCACACTGAGAAATACTAGATTGATTAAGAATGAGACTCCCCATTCTCCCCCCTCCACCATGACTATCCCAAGGATCTAGAATGCACTTGGATTATATGCACTTAAAATAGAAAAAACTGTCACAGCACCAAATGCTTGTATATTACAGCAGTAGTAGCATAGCCCATCACCCCCTCAATGAGCATTTATTGAACGTGTCCTGTGTCCAGCAGTGAGCTAGTTGCTGTGGTTGATACACAATAGACAGAAAGCCTAGTTTGTTTTCCATTTCAAGATGATTAGAAGCTGGTTAGGTGACAGAATATTATATATCACACCCATGAAATATGGAGAGGAAAAAGATAGATGCTCTGTGATCAGAAGACCTGGGTCCTAGCTTTGCCATTTAAAATTGAGTGACCTTGGGCAAGTTACTCCAAATCTCTGGCTGTCAGTTTCCTCATCTGCAAAGTGTGAAGGTTGGAAAAAATAAATTTGCTTGTTTGTTTTTCATCTGTATCATTCTGTGATTCTATGCAATTTTCAGATATAAACAAGTCTCCTAAACTACAAGTACAAAGGTATATATCCTGAAATTTTAGAATGAACACTTTACTGTCAATGTCCATTGCACTGGAACATGTTACAAGTGAAAAGGGGTAATAACGAAGTATAAGATAAATAAAGCAAAGATGGATTCCTAATGCCCTTTGGAAAAGGTATTAGAGGAGAAGTGGTGGCTTTCTCTAAATTTTGGAGGTTGACTCCTTTAAAAGGGAACTCCCATTCTCTCCCTAAAATCTCTCGGTATCACTGCCAGAGCTACAGCAAGGGGCTGGTTGTTATTGCATGCCACTGAGTCAACTTTGATTTACAGTGATCCCTTGAGACAGAATAGAACTGTCCTATAGGGTTCTCTTGGCTGTAATCTTTACTGGAGCAGATGGCCAGGTCTTTTCTCCAGCAGAGTCAATGAGTGGGTTCCAACCACCAACCTTTCTGTTAGCAGTCAAGCACTTAACCATTGTGCCACAGAGGCTGAAGGGACCCCTTAACTTTAATAAGCCTCTCGGCTTAAAGCTAGCATGCCAACTAAATTTATGTTCAACTTGCTGCCTGGTAATTAATTATCACTTAATAAACATTTCTTTTGGCACTTGCTGCCCCCAACCTTAACACAGAACCTGTGCCAGCTTCCATTCAGTGTCCGTGCCAGCTCCACCTCCTGGACCTCCTCACAGGAACGCTGACAGCTGCCCATAGCTCCAATAGACCTCTTACTGAAATTTAGGTGCCCTGCAGGATGTAGGGATGTTGATTCAACTACAGTTATCCCCAGAACTGCACTTAGAATAGGGCAAATTCTCCTGATGTGAACTCTGTTCTTTTGCCAGACTCTAGTGAGAACCTCTGCTAATCTTCCTCCATCCTTCGGTAAAATACACACCTGATCCGTCACTACTAAACCTTAAGTGGACACATTTTGGGTGGTGAAAATATTCATGTCTTTGATTTTCATGGCAGGATAAAATTAGAGCAGGACTAAGAGTTTTAATAAGATACACAATTCTAGCAAAAGAGAATGTGTTCAGTATAGGGTTACACAAGGAATAGCCTCACTGATTACACATAATCTTCCTACAAGTTTGATAATGAAAAGTCTAAACTAGGAGTGAGGAGTGCAGCAGGGTATACAGTGCTGAAATTTTTGTAATATAGGGACAGATTTCCTTTTGAAGACATGTAGGAAGAGGCTATGGGCTAAGGACAAGACAGCAAGACTAGGACAAGTGGGAAGAAAGCCCCCACTGCAAAAAAAAAAAATAGAGCAAAGGCATCTCTGTATTTCAAACCATGAGGTAGAGGGCAGCAGCTTTCCAACAAGGGCATTTCTGTAACATTAGTAAGCCTAGCGCTGAGAAAATGCCCATCTGCCCCACACAACTCTAATTCTACTTTCACAACATCCAACTCTTTACCTCTCCAGTCAAGAGCATTTTTATCATAGAAGAATGGACTTGGGAATATGGCAGAGTCCTGTTTCTAGCTCTGCCACTTACCAGCTATGTGATCTTGGGAAAGTTACATAAACTCTTTAAGGCCTCAGTTTCCTTATCAGTTATTTGGGCATAAAAATGAGATGCCATAAAATCAAAGCACATGGGGGGAAACCTACCACAGTGAGTACACTGTAGATAAACAGTACACAAGAATACTTTTCTTTTTTCAGTTACCTGTGTTCAAAGGGATGGAGGCCTGTAATTAGAAGGTGTAGATGAGCGATGCATCATGTCTAACCTGTATTATTTCATTTCCATAGCAGCCACATACAAAAGGAATTACTAATATTCCCATTTTACAGATGAGGTGACAGACTAGCAGAGGCATCTTGTTGTTTGAAACACTTCACTTTTCAAAACTCTTTATTTTGAAATAATTGTAGATTCACAGGAAGTTGCAAAAATAGTAAACAGAGGTCCTGTATACCCTTTACCAAGTTTCCCCCGTGGTTGCAGCTTACCTAATTATAGTCCAACAGAGATGCTTTTGCCATTTCCTCATGTGCACACTTCAGTGGTGGAACTGAACCTTGTGAGGCTGAGTCAGGGGCATGGTTGGGGCCACTGGAGAAGTTTTATTGGGATAAAGGAATATATTTCAGTGCACTGGGTCACCTGTGCTAATCTTCTCATTGGAGACTTGTGAGACAATACAATTTTTAATAGATATTTGCTGACATGGCTTGAGTGCTTCTGCCTCATAAAAGGAAACTGGCCCTACCAATCCAATTTTCAATGATCCTGCCAATGGAGACTGCCAACTCACTACATGGTCCTATAATCTGTAAACTAGGCTCTGGATGCTGACAACCGTCCAGTCACCATCTGGGCATTTGGTAACAAAAGGCTTTCTACTTTATTATCAGTCCCTTAGGTTAAAATCAGCTCTCCCACCCATTGTACTTATCATTCCAAGTTAGCACTGTCTAGAGCCAGGAGATGCATATGGCCAATTCTACCCGTCCCCTCTTCACTCTAACTTGTGAACTTGGAAAAGAAAATAGCTCCCATATTTCTTATTGCACTATTTATTGGATGGGAGTTATTTCACCAATCATTAACATCTTTCTCAGAGAACCAGTTCCCAAGAAAGAGGAAACTTGATCCTTTTCTCCAGCAGACATTGCTTACAAGGCCGCACTATCCCGCATGACCACGGTGATGCCTTCCAAATGCTTGCAAGTTTTGCTTTTTCCTGTTGGCCACAATGCCCCAGAGGCCAAAAATCTTTAAGGAAAATTTAAAATACTAACCACCCCCACCTCAGCTGTCCCCCTTTCTCACTGCTCACTAGGAATACTTGTACACTGGAGGGACACCATTTTGTGGCCGCTGCATCCTCACCTGTTCCCAGCATCTGGTAGCATACCCTGGGCTCAAGAACTTGACAAAGTCTGGGTAATCGCAAAAACAAAGAATACTTGTGTTCCTTTAAAAAATGAAGAAAAAATGTTCTCTGGTCCCCACTAAAAAATCTTTACAGAAGAAAGCACCCTCCTCAGCTGCAAAAAGGTGAAAGGTTAAATGTGGACAGAGTAGTAATATATAAGCAGTTTCTTAGTTTTCTAGTGGGAATACTTAACAACCTAAGTATGTTTCCCTGGGAGGTAATCTATTATATTTTGGCCAATTTCTTCCTCCAAGAACTGAATCAATTCATGATGTAATGCCCAGGGGAGAACAATATTCTGGAAACAGAGTATCTTTCTGGGGACAAGGTTGAGGAAAACATCTTAATATTGTTACAGCTTTTGGACTGGTGGTAACAGATCTCTGCTTGTGGAGGGATGGCAGAGCAAGAGTGGTGAAGGCAGTGAAATGTCAAAAAGACACATGCCTCAAAAGTGTTTGTGATGTGCCTTGAATTGTTCTCCTCTCTTGGAGAACACAGGATATAAATCCATCCAGACGTTTACACGACAAGTGCTGGACTCTGGGCACATACGTTAGGGACTGAAATGAAAATGTTGCTTATTCCAAGTATTGGCATCTGTCTTAGTTATCTAGCGCTGCTATCACAGAAATACCACAAGTGGATGGCTTTAACAAACAGAAATTTATTTTTTCACAGTTTAGAAGGCTAGAAGTCTGAATTCAGAGTGCTAGCTCTATGGGAAGGCTCTGTGTTGATGCTGGAGGAAGGTCCCTGTCTCTTCAGCTTCTGCTTCCTGGTTCTTTGGAGATCTCCCTGTGTCTTGGCATCTATCTTAACCCATCTCTGCTTCTCTCACTTGCTTGTTTCATCTCTTTCATATCTCAAAAGAGATTGACTCAAGACAAACCCTACACTAATCTTGCCTCATTAACATAACAAAGACAACCCATTCCCAAATAGGATTATAACCACAGGTATACAGGTTAGGATTTACAACACATATTTTTGGGGGACACAGTTCAATGCACACTATTCCACCCTTTGACCCCCAAAATTCACGTCTCTGCCACATGCAAAACACGTTCACCTCATCACGTCACTGGCTACAAAAGTCTTAAAGCAACTCCAAGTTCAAAATCCCATCTTCTGAATCATCTAAATCAAATATGGGTGAGACTTTGGGCACATTCCATGCTGTGGCAAAATTCGTCTTCATCTGTGAACCTGTGAAATCTAGAATACAAGTTATCTGTTTCCAAAGTGCAATGGTAGAACAGGCACAAAGTAGGCATCTCCATTACAAATGCGAGAAATTGGAGGGGAAGAAGGGATAACGGGCACCAAGCAAATGGAAAACTCAGCAGAACAAATTAGCTCTTAAGGCTTGAAAATAATCCTCTGTTCTCTGAGACCATCTGGGAAACGGCCTCAACCTCCAGATGCTGGGTGTTGGCCAGGCCCTCTGGATTCTGGGTGGAGGCCCCTTGGCCCTGGGCTTCAACTTCGCCTTCTAGGCCCACTGTGACGGCAACTCTTCTCCCTTGGCTTTGGGGGGCCCCATTCTCCTAGCCCATTTGAGTGGTGACCCTACCCCCTTGACCCCAGCAAGCCCTGTTCTTCTGCCCCTTGGGCATGGCAGCCCTGCCTCCTCAGCTTTGGGCGGCAGTCTCATCCTCTGGCCCACCTTAATAGCAGCCCCACACTCTGGAACTGAGTTGGCGAAGATCTGATCCTGAAACCTAGGAAGCTATGGCCCCACCTTCCCACCTTTGAGATCCAGAAGACCATGGCTCCACCCTTTGAAACCGAGAAGGCCTTGCTTCTTGTGCTCTTTCCAACAGTTCTGCTGATCTCCAGGGATGGTCCTTTTCTTTTCTTGGAAGAAAACAGATGTAGCTCCTTTGGCCTGTTTCCTGCCTGTAGAATTCCAAGAGGCAGACAGCGTTCTTCCCTTTCGTTCTTTCTCTGTTCCTTTCTAAGCGGATGGGTTTTCTGCTGTGGTAGTTGGTTACATCCATCGGTCACAGGCTTACTCTCTTTAACAAAAGATTGTGTAGCCATGCCCTTGGTGAATATTCTAGGACACATGTCCTTAGTTTGTGAACAAAATTTTCCAAATCTGTTTTCATTTTGCACAATTCATTTTTAAGTCTCTCCCTTTCCTCTCACATTTTACTATAAGCAGCAAGGAGAAATCACATAGCACCTTTAAGATCTTGCTTAGAAATCTCCTCAGCCAGATGTCCAAGTTCATAACCTACAATTTCTACCTTCCACCAAACATGAACATAATTCAGACAAGTTCTTTGCCACTGCATAAAAAGCATTGCCATTCCTCCACTGTCCAATCACATGTTAATCATTTTCTTCTAAAGCCTCACCGGAAGCACATTTAATACCCACACTGCTAGAAACATTCTGTTGCTGGCACCACATGTATTCTTTAAGACGACAGAGACTGTTATGGATTGAATTGTGTCCCCCAAAAATATGTTGTAAATTCTAACCTGTATGCCTGTAGTTATAATCCCATTTGGGAACAGGTTGTCTTTGTTACGTTAATGAGGCAGGATTAATGTAGGGTATATTTTGAGTCAAACTCTTTTGAGATATAAGAGATTAAACAAGCACACAGAGCACAGATGGAGGAAGAGAGATGCCAAGCCACTTGAACATCACTCAGGAGCAGAAGCTCAAAGAGACAAGGACCTTCCTCCAGAGCGGACAGAGAAAGCAAGCCTTTCCCAACAGCCAGCACCCTGAATTTGGACTTCTGGCCTCCTACAATGTGAGAAATTCCTGTCTGTTAAAGCCACCCCTTTGTGCTATTTCTGTTATAGCAGCACTAGATAACTAAGAAGTGTGGTGTTGGCGAAGAATACTGAATATACCATGGACTGCTAAAAGAATGAACAAATCTGTCTTGGAAGAAGTACAACCAGAATGCTCCTTAGAAGCAAGGATGGTGACACTACGTGTTACGTACTTTGGACATGTTAGAGGAGGGATCAGTCCCTGGAGAAGGGTATCATGCTTGGTAAAGTACAGGGTCAGCAAAAAAGACGAAGGCCCTCAACACGATGGATTGACACAGTGGCTGCAACAATGGGCTCGAGCATAACGATTGGGAACATGGCACAGGACCAGGCAGTGTTTTGTCCTGTAGCACACAGGGTCGCTATGAGTCAGAATCAACTCAACAGCACCTAACAACAGATAACTAAGACAGAGACTTTCTCTATAGCTCTCATTTTCTTCTGAGCCCTCACCAGAATCGCCTTTGACATCCATAATTCTACCAAAGGCAATCTAGGTTTTGACTAAGAGGCACATCAAAATTTCTTCAGCCTCTACCCATTACCCAATTCCAAAACCACTTCCACATTTTAGGTATCTGTTAGAGCAGCACTCCACTCCTGGTACCAAATTCTGCCTTAGTTATCTAGTGCTGCTGTAACAGAAATATTACAAATGGGTGGCTTTAGCAAACAGAAATTTATTTTTTTACAGTTTAGGAGGCTAAAAGTCCAAATTCAGAGTGCTGGCTCTAGAGGAAGGCTTTCTCTCTCTCTCTCGGCTCTGGAGGAAGGTTCAGCTTCTGCTTCCTGGTTCCTTGGAGATCTCCATGTGTCTTGGCATCTACCTTAACCCATCTCTGCTTCTCTTGCTAGCTTGTTTAATCTCTTTTATATCTCAAAAGAGACTGAGTCAAGACACAAATGGGATTATAACCACAGGCATACAGGTTAGGATTTACAACACATATCTTGGGGGGAACACAATTCAATCCTTAACAGCATCTGAATGCAGTCTTGACTTATAGTTTAAACATATTTTTTCTGGCTTCTTCCCTGCTCCAATCTCCAGCCCCAACAAACTATATTATATTATTCACCTAATTTTAAGAAAACAGATGAAATTTTGGTTGTGAGATTTCCCTGGATGGCTTCAAAACTATTGTAGCGATGGACTTCAACGGCTCCTCTAGCTAAACTTTTACAAGAACAGCCAACAAATATCCAAATGGATGATCGAGGAGGCAGCTGAAGCAAGTGAAATAAACAACTGGCTGAGTAGCCCACAGCCTCCAATCTTTTCCAGGCTTTATCATACATTGCATGCTGCCTAATAGAAAATCACTTCACTCTATTCATCTTATTTATAAAATAGAAACAATAGTACCTCTTGCTATCAACTTTTCAGAGATATGAGAACACATTACAGTATCTTAGAAAGGTGCATTGTAGGTTTTACTATAGTGTGGGTTTCAAGAAAAACAAGTGGGGGGACAAAGCCTAGGTTAAGGACTGAGTATAAGCAGGTGGGCCTAGATTACGTATTTAATGGAAAACTTTGAGTTGTTTGCTTCTCTCTGAGGAGAAAGGCAGACACATTGGGAATTGTTTAAGAGACTCCAATTTGATTGGGGAAGGTGAATTATTTTTAAACTCAAAAATAAATTTACATAGGTAAAAAAAAGACAGGGTTAAAAGAATTTATATAAACTAGAGTATCGAAGTATTCCTACTTTATCCAGTGAGAGAACTCCGTGTATTTACTATGCTCCAGTTTGAATACTAAGAACTTAAAGTAACATTTGAAATTGAAAAAATAAGAGCCTGTTTGTAAAATAGTGCTAGTGGGAGTAATAGTAGAACCTGTCTAACCTCAGGAGGGGCAATGTGAATCAAGATCATCTCAAGGCTGTTCTCTATGAGGTGGAGATAAGACATACCTCCACTCTGTAACTTTTTTACCAATTCTGACACCAGCTGCCCCTCCCATGGCACTCTCTACTTCTGGTTTCGATAATCCATTGCAATGGTGACACAGAACTCACATCAAATTTACAGTTAAGTGATTTGTTAAAGAACAGAGTGCAACTCGGGAACAGGATCAAGGAATCAGGATCAAGAAGCATGCAGGCAAAGTTTCCCTTCGTCAGTGCAAGGCAGCTCTCTCAGCTGTGTAGGTCTCTCTCTTTCAGGACAGGCCTCCTCAGCCCCCTAAGGACAGGCTCTTCTAGGCCACTTCCCCTCCCCACAAGGACAGGCTCCTTCCGGCCGCCTCAGGACAGGCTTCTCTTGGCTCTGCTGCTGGGCCCCTTCCGGGCCTCTCACTGTCTTCAGTGTTACAGCCCTTGACCAGTGTTAACAGCTCTTTTAGGAGGTTCCTTGCCTTCTCTTTCTCTCTGCTTTCTTCCTTCTGGTTCTCTCTTGCTTCTTTCTGTCTGTCATAACTCTATGGGGCTTATAGCTACAAATTCCTCATCAATTTCAAGGCATGGCCCTCCCACCAAGGCCACGAACTGACCACTACCCTCTTGGTAGGCCACAGACACTTCATTTGCCTCTTAGGCACGGCTGGGCTACAACTCACCTCATCTGCATAGTCTATTGACCAATCCCTGCAAGGTGCATACCAATTATAGAGAAGGTTGCAGCCCAGGGCCAGGAAGAAGTATCAAACCAAATTATTTATAATTTACCCAGGAAATGTCAATCAAACTGGATAAAAATAACAACCCCTCAGGGGCAGAAAACTAGGGCAAAGGTACCTCCTCAGGGATTAGGGTAAAAATCTCTCAAGCTTTTTCCAAAGAACCAAAAGGCCACATAAAGGAACACATTTCACCACACTGTTTTTCTCCAAGAAATTTGTAGTCCCTTCCCCAACTCCTCTTGAATCTTACATTCACATCTGACAGCCTGAGAGCCGTGGATCTCAGCAATACCCACTTACCCACTCATGGGGGTCTGCTTATTTCCCACCATTCAGATATCCTATCAAAAACATAAGCACCTACTCCTTAAGATGATTTACATGTCCAGAACATGTCAGTCAGGCTGGTTTACAGGAATATAATTGGACTTCAAAGTGCCTAGGAAATAGAAGTCTTTGAGTCAATATGCAATGTTCCTAAGTGAAATGCAAGAGTCACACAAGGTTTTGTCTATAGTATTATATGAAAAGTTAGCAAATTATCCAACTGCTTATTTCCATTCACAAAGATGTCTGATATTGTTCAACAAAATATTAGGTGGAAGTTAGAATTTTATATTTTAAAGCGAATACCTAAGAGGTGGAGTTTCTAGGTGGTGCAAATAACATGCTCCGCTGCTAACTGAAAGGTTGGAGGTTTGAGTTCACTCAGAAAGAAAGGCCTGGAGATCTACTTCTGAAAAAGCAGCCACTGAAATGGAGCACATTTCTACTCTCGTGGGGTTGCCATGAGTCAGAAGTGATTCAATGGCAACTGGTAAAACCTAAAAGGTGGATTTAAGTCTTTGTTACCATCATGAGAGAAAGATTGCCTGGCTTAGTAATTTGTTTCCAGTTTTTGTTGGTTACTGTACAAAGCAAGAGCTAGTTGGTCATAGGTAACTATCAATTAAATATTATTGTGACTAATAATAAATAAATTTTGTCTGGGTCATGAAGCACCATGATATATTATCAAATGAATTCTCTTGATTGTCCAGAATACTTTCTCCTCACTTATCCAAAGAGTGGGAATACCTAACAACCTAAGTGGGGGTGGTTGGAGCCAGTAAACAACGTTGAAGGCTGCATCATAAAGAAGTCATTGGTGCTTACTAGAGTGGATTTTTAGGGGGCCATAGAAGGTTACTATCAAGGAGGTTTTATTGCATATTTGCTGGGTCTGATATTCCTAGAATTCTCATTCTTAGTGGTCCCTAAATGTTTAAATACTTAAATTCAGGCATTTATCATCCTTCAGGGACCTCTGTAGAATTTATTTTCACTTGTAGTTACTATCATCAGAAAGAAGTTCATTTAAAATAAAAAAAAAAAAAAGATAGTCTACTTAAAAGTATTACCACAAATGCAATTCGTTAAGACAAAAATCTAATTTTTAAGAAAAATGCCACCTGCAAGTTGTAAATATATGTATTAATTTTTCCCCACAGTATTTGCTTTGGCTGTGACCTATTCTAATATTCAGTTGAACAAGGGCTAAAAATTGTCAAACCAAATTCTTGTTTGAGAGCTGAGCTCTAACTATTGCCAGTTTGAGAGAAACACACATCCAGGTTTAGGGAATATGTTTTGTTTGTTTTGGCTATGACACAAGGCAGAGCAGTTTCCATCCCATTCGAATGCATTCAGGAGAGTTTGAAATATTGCACAATAAAAGTCATTCATTATATCTGTCTCCTTTCCCTTCCAAAAACAAAAATGGCTGCCCAGTTCCAACGCTACACAGGGGGCAGGAAGAAGGGAGTCAAAGGGTCACTGGAAATCACCCAAGACTAACACCAGGTTTCTCAGGTTTGTGTTAGGGAATACTTCTGAAATCTTCATTCCCAATGCATACTTAACAAGAAAAGACTGGTTGCCTTTGATTATTGCTCTGTTAAGAACAATTAGGCTATTACAAAATGAACACATTACATTTGTTCATTTGTAAGGCATAAAATCATACATTTCATTCAAGTGCCTGGCATCTGAACTAAGCTGATGACTTGAGTCTAAAAATCCTTTTACTCATTTTCCCCATAAAATTTCACTGTTTGACACCAGTTTTATACTGAAAAATTATTACACTGTGAATCAGGTATTTGGAAGAAACTATTTTTCCGAACACCTGATGCTATTTAGCAGCTATGTGATGTTCCTAAATAGAGAAAAACTGACATTTACTTCCTTGTTTAGCAACCAGTGCCAGAGATGTCAGAACAATGGAAATGCAGTTTTGTTTTTAAACGGCAAATTAGAAGTGCTACTTAAAATGCTATATTTAACAAGTGCAAAAACACTACCACATAATGGGTAACAAACAAATTTTAAGTGGGTAAATAAAGCCATGAGAACAAAGAAATTATTAGATGTAATAGATAGTATTAAATTTCAGACCTTAAAAATTCATACACATACACACATACACTTAGCAATCTGGGACTTTAAAAATATTATACAATTTGAATTTTCTTGAATTATATCTAAAACCAAAAATGCTAGCTCAGTTTGCACCTCTATAAATGTAGCTCGCTTTTATCATCAGAATGTAAATTAAACCATTTAGTCCCACAATTTGTGTGCTGTGGAGAACGGAGAAAAGGGAAGACTTAAGAATCTTAAACTCTCCAACTAGTTGTTGGAAGTTTTGTGATAAAATCCCAGTCTACCCCTTAGAAAATTCAAACTTGTATTTTTCTTTAACATGCATGCTCATTTATTTTCCCTTCTCATATTATTTAAGTGATATAATGCTTGAAGTGTCAAAAAAATAGGAGTGATTCCAGAAAATACGCTTCCCAATTTAAAATTTTCAAAAACCTTTCTAATAAATCTCTTAAATTAAGGTCATAACCAGGCTAAGGATGATCTTGGTTGAAGATCATCTTGGGACAAAATATGCGTCATGAGAATGGCAGTAAATAATTACTAATCTTCTTGCTTAAGCTATTATGCTACTTGTAGTCTGTCACAATTTCATAAAAACAGAAAAACACCAAAGAATGTACAAAAATGAACCCACTAATACATTATTAGACAAATTTGAAATTGTTAGGCCTCAGTACATTGGCTATGAGTCCAAATCGACTCAACGGCAATGGCTTTGGTTTTATTAGAGCCAAGTCAAGGCTATGCAATAGTCTTTAAATGAATTTAAAACTCAAAATAAATGTTACTTGGAAGGTGGGAGATATAATTTAATTTTATCCCAATTCTGCTCGCTGATCTAGGACTCCAAACCCAGAATCAAATTTTCAGATATCCTACAAAGCCTGGAAGTAAAAGAAATAGAAATGCAGAAGCACTCAAGCTTGCTTTAAAACTTTGTATGTACAATTCACAACCTGTAGTCTAGTTTCAAATGAATGCTTCCTCTAGATTTCTTCATAGGTTAGAATATAATGGGAACTTAAGGAAAATATTTTAAAAAAAACTTACCTGAGATGAAGCCAACCTACAGTGCCTAGTCTCATAGTGAATAATAATGAAAGGATGTTTGGAATACAATGTACTTTTTGGACCCTTGCTCCTCTAAGACTCCTATTGGTGTACTTTGTTCAAGCATCATTTCTTCCAAGAAAGAAAGAAAAACAAAACACACATACCTAATCAGACCAAGGCTGACAGGTGAAGGAACTCCTTTAGATCAGCAGAACAGAATAAAGTCCATGAATAGACCTACATATATAAGGTCAACTGATTTTCAACAAAGGTGCCAAGGTAAATTCAATGCAGAATGGATAATCTTTTTCAACAAATGATGCAGGATGATTTCCATATAAAATAAATAAACAAATAACCCCTACCCTCACCTTATACAATTTACATAAAAATTAACTCAAAGTAGATCACAACCGAAATGTGAGAGCTAAAAACTACAAAACGTCTACAAGAAAACATAGGATAAAGTCTTTTTGACTTCCAGTTAGGCCAAGATTTCTTAGATAGGACACAAAAAACATGAACCACTGTAGAAAAAAAAACCTGATAAATTTGACTACATCAAAATTAAAGCCTCTGTTCTTCAAAAGACATGGCTAAGGAAATGTAAAGACAGGTCCCCAGACACCCTTTTAACTCAGTACTGAAATCACTCTTGAGGTTCACCCTTCAGCCAAAGATTATACAAGCCATATAACAAAATGAGACTAAGTGGGCACACCAGCCCAGGGACAAGGACAAGGAAGGCAGGAGGGAACAGGAAAGCTGGTAATGGGGAACCCAAGGTCGAGAAGGGGAGTGTGCTGACACATCATGGGGTCAGCAACTGATGTCACAAAACAATATGTGTATTGTTTAATGAGAAACTAATATACTCTGTAAACCTTCACCTAAAGCACAATAAAAATAAATATCTAACTCACAAAAAAAAAAAAAAAAAAGACCAGATTTACTGGCCTAAAGGAGACTGGAGAAACCCCGAGAGTATGGCCCCCAGATACCCTTTTAGCTCAGCGGTGAAGTTACCTCCGAGGTTCACTGTTCAGCCTGGGAGTGGACAGCCCCGTAAAACCAAATGAGACTAACGAGGTACAGGAGTCCAGTGACAAGGGCCAGAAGGCAGAAGGGGAGAAGGAAGCTGATGACAGGGAACACAAGGTTGAGTAAGGATATTGTTGAAGTGTTGTGAGATTGTTAAGTATTGTCATAGGGCAACATTTGTAGTAACTATTAAATGAAAAACTATTTTGTTCTGTAAGCCTTCATCTTAAGTGAGAATAACAGCACAATTCAAAGAGCGTAGTCATTGTCACTGAACTGTGTACGTAGAAATTTTTGAAACGGTGTATCTTTGGCTATGTGTATTTTCACCAAAAAAAAAAAAAAGTTTAGAATTTCGAGGGTTAAAATGTTGTATGGTTGTTAACCAATGTCATAAAACAACATGTGTACTACTGTTTCATAAGAAACTATTTGTTCTGTAAGCCTTCACCTGAAGTACAATAAAATATTAAAAAAATAAAAAATAAAAAAATACAAATAAACAAACAGAAGAAATCGTTAAAAAAAAAAAAAAAATTAAAATGGAAAGACAAGCCACAGACTGGGAGAGAATACAAGCCAGACAACAAATCCAATAAAGGACCTGTATCCAAATTATGCAGAACTCCTTCAACTCAATAATAAGACAACAATAACAACAACAAAAGAAAACACAGGCAAGAGATTTGAATAGACATTTCAACAAAGAACATATGATGGCAAATAAGTACATGAAAAGATGCTCAACGTCGTTACTCACTGGAGCCCTGGTGGTGCAGTGGTTAAGAGCTCGGCTGCTAACCAAAAGGTTGGCGGCGCAAATCTAACACTACTTGTTAGGAAAGTGCAAATCAAAACCACACTGAGATACTACTACGTATCGACTAGAATGGTTAAAATGAAAAAGACTAACAATACCAAGTGCTGGTGAAGATATGGAGCAATTGAAACTTAAGGCATTGCTGGTGGGAATGCAAAATGTAGCCAGTATTACTGAGGTTTGGCAGCTTCTTCAAAAGTTAAATACACACCTACCATACATCCCAGGAATCCGACTCCAAGGTATTTACCCAAGATAAATGAAAACATGTGTCCACACAAAGATCCATATGTGAATGTTTATAGCAGCTTTATTGTGTAATAACCAAAAAATGAAAACAATCCAAATATCCATCAATTGGTGAACAGATAAACAAACTGGTACAACCATTTAATGTAATACTACTCAGCAATCAACAGGAATCAAATACTTAAACCACGCAACATGGATGAATCTTGAAAGCATTATGCTAAGTTTAAAAAACCAAACACAAAAGTTATCTAGTATATGATCTGATTTATACGGCATTCTGGAAAGGGTAAAACTGTAAGGATAGAAATCATATCTGGTTGCGAGGGGTTGTAGGTAGGGGAGAGGGGTTGACTGTGGGAAGGAATACCTTTTGGGATGATGCAAATGTTTTATTACTTGACTGTGTTGGTGGTTACATAAGCATATACACATTTGCCAAAATTCAAGCCATATACATAAAAAGGGTAAATTTTACTATAGGTTAATTATACCTCAATAAACCTCACTTAAGTGTTTATAAAGGAAATTTTTCAGGTAAGATCTATAGAGGAGAACTTAATAACCATTTTATTTTCAAAGTACCGATCTTATGGACATTTTCTCACAAGCCCCAGTGCAGCGTAATTTTCCATAGCAAATAACTGAAGACAACTAGCATCCATTAGTAAGGAGATGGCTAAATTAGATATCCAAAGCATATATTTATGTACTTCAATTTATATAATTAAAGACTGAAGTGGCACTAGAGTGCTCCATACTAAGATGGAAGGATACGTCTGGTACTTTGTTGAATAAAAAAAATTGAGTTGCAGAATGGCACATATAGTGATGCCATTAAAAAGCAACAAAACTGGAAGATACAAGCCAGTTGTTAACAGTGTTTATACACAGAACGCTGAGGAGAGGATGGTGTGGCTGTGTGATGGTTGCATGGAGTGGAGGGAAGGAAGACAGCTGTCAGTTTTTCTACTTCTCTATAGTTCCGTTCCTCCCCCTCCCCTCCAGTAAACACATATTACTTTTATAATAAAAATGAGTAAAAATAAAAGTTAAAGGGAAGCACATGCAACAATTAAGAGTTGTCCCGGCTTTATGGGTACACATACAGGAGGAAAAAACTTCAGATGCCTTGCTGCCATCTCCTGGAACAAACAAGAATCTACAGTAGCATAAAAAGATGATGAGTATGAAACTTCCTACAGCAAATTGTCAAAGGTTACTGCAGTAAAAAGGCAAGATAGGAAAAAACTATCCTGAAGTCAAGTTTTTGGTTTAAGCACTAATGAAAAACAATTACAGACCTGTTCATTTTAGGAGTACTGCCTATTCATTAACTGCAGATATCAACAAAATATTATAATGAAACATTTTGAAACCAACACAATGTGTAAAGTGTGTATTTTACTTTTTAGCTCTATCTGCTAGAAGACAGAATAATTTTATAGTTGAAATATCACACCAAAATCACAGATCAAAATGTTTCTCTTGTCCTCATTAGCACTTTTTGAGAAATAAAACAAAGGATGTATAATTTTAAAAATCAAATACAAATAATATATTTTGTCATATAGTAAAAAGGGGGGAAATAAGCAATGAGGTTTATTTTTAGATTTCATATTAAAGGCAAATATAAAAACGTTTCTAAACTTCCGTTTCTGATCATTTTTTCCTTTTGTTTTCTTTCTTTTCTAATTTTAAGAACTAAAGTCTTCACGAGAAGTTAATTAGTTCTTTTTTGATTTGTTTTCAGTGATGTGGATTTGCCAGCCACACTAAATTATAAAGGGGGTGGGGGGAGCCCATAAATAATTTATGCTTAAAGATAAAAGAAATCTTTTAAACAATCCACCCTTTAGCAAAGAAATTGGGGATCACTTTGAGTGTTAATGTAAAATACATTAGTCTTTAGCAGCAGGAGTTCCAGACCTACTGGTGCCAAGAAGGTAACAAATAGTCTCTATCTAAGGAGGGGAAAATGGGCAACTCAGCAGGAGCTTTCTTCCCTGTTGTGTTATTTATAGGGAACTCTATTTGTTAACATGTTTCTGCTATCACGGAGATGGAGAGTTTGATGATTTAAAGGATTTCAAAGACAACTGTTTAATGATACAATGATTTATGCACATTCACAAGTTCAAGATACATAACAATTTAGATTTCCAAACAGCTATCACCAAAATAGCTATAGGAGACATTTTAGAAGAGCCAAAACAAGTGACAGTATCTGATCTTATGAAATAAAAAGTTAGCACTGTTGGAAAATGCCATTAAAAAAGAAGTAACAGTGACCCATCACCATCCTTCATGCTAGTTAACTAATTTTCTAGAGCCTCTTCAAGCGAGTTTCTGCTGTTTTGGAGAACATGAATTGAATCCTGAGTTACCTGCGACTAACTTGAATAACCTGGGAGTCGAGTCTTGCACAAAACTACTATATTTTCACCAACAACCAAGCCCCACCCCTGCCCCACAAAGCATACAGGAATCTTTTTTGAAGGGAAGAATGTTTTCACATCAGTCACTTATAAATCACATATTCATTTTATAATGATGGATTTATGAAATTCTGGTGAAAGAATTTTCAGAAATTTCATGTTTAAGATTTGACTTTAACTACTAAAATGAAAATTTCAGTTTAGACAGGTAAAGCAATTCAACAAAGCTTCTCTTAACTTTAACCCAAAAGGAAAACAAGTTTTATAAATTTCCATTTTTCCTACCAATTGTTAAAATCTTTTTAACCAGTATTTTTTTTTTTTGCTATATTTTAAAATAAAAACACATCTCATTCCACTTTCTTTCAGTCTTCAAGATTATACTGCCTTCAATTTTCATAAAGTTCCATTAAGTACCAATTTGTCTTTGAAAAAAAAACTCTTCTTATCCAGATATAATCAGCCAATTCTAAAAGATGCTTTGTACAGTAATAGAGGCTTTCTAAACACTCAGTGGTAAATATGTACTCACATGAAATAAAAATTAAGCAACAGCACTGGGTCTAAAAAAAAAAAATTCTTTTAGCAAGATACTAATAAGGCATTTGCTATCTGGGGGACAAGAATATATTAACAGAGTGTTTTTTTTCTGGGTGATGAAGAAATCCACTTATTTCTACTTAAAATTAGGTTCAACTCAAATGATTTTATTTATTTCAAACTTTTAAAACACTAAAGTTGAACAAAGAATGGGACCTAGAATGAAAAGATTCTTTTAAACATGGACGGTTACCTTCTCTCTTGCCAAATACTCTGCAGGAAATGTCAGCTATTGCTTTAGTTCTCCAACATTCAATTCTTTCAGTCATTTACAGAGTTTTTTTCCTTCTGGTTGAGAAAGGATCTTCTTCTGTAGTCTTCTAATTGAGTAGTATTTTTAGTATTTGAAAGTGTAGATGTACAAAAGCTCATCCTTCTCTTCCCAAATAGATTAGCAGAATTAGCAGCAGGGTCCTCACTGTGTTCTTTACCTGATGAGGACGGCATACCGGGTATCTGTCTGGAGGACATAGTTTCTTTTCTGGAGGACAAACGTTCAAATCCTCTGCTGTCGAATGTATATATTGTTCTCCTTTTAGTTTTTTGAAAAGTGCAGGAAGTAGAAGGAAATGGAAGGGAAATCCATATAAGTCCTTCATTTTCCAAATCTTTTTGTAGCCTTGTGCTACGTCTCACTTTTGTTTCATTATTTGTTCTCTTAAAGGTTTGCTCTATAGTGTCAGATAAATCTTTATATAGTTCAGAATTTTCTAAATCAATTTCTCCAGAGCTGCTTACCCTGTTGGCATTTTTGTGATTTCCATTTTTTTCCAAAGGTAAACTCTGACCATCAGGATAACACATGGAGCGTCTTCTATGTTTCCTTTCTTTACAAGTCACTTCACTACTATTTTCTGTGGATTTTCTTTCCAAATTCTCACATTGACGGTTAGTTTCTTTTATATTTTCAATGAAGACATCTTCTTTTTGTGAGTTAGACATTAAATCACTGGATTTAGGGTTTCCCTCTACTGCTACTGACAAGTCATCCTGTTTTTCACAGTTTATGCTTATATCTTCTGAAATTTTAAAGACTCGACAAAGGTTCTCCACATTTTGACCAGCAGCAGAAAACTCCTGGGACTGCAGGATAAAATCCGGTTTTGGATGATCCGATAAAATGTATTCTTCAGTCACAGAAACACAAGATACATGACTGTTTTCATTCCTAGCCCCAGTTTTTAGTTCATTTTCACCTTCCACTTTATTTTCTGCTTTTGGAATATTTTCATTAACTTCTATAGTATTTATATTTGAATCTTGATCAAAAGTGGCATTACCAAGCAATGAGGAGCTGCAGAATTCAGACACATTACACTTATCAGACCTTTGATTGATATGCAAGTCTTCTGGAATCTGAGGCAAAAGAGTCTTTCTTTTAGTTAGATTTTTAGGAGACTTCAGCACTTCTTCAAGTTTGCCATTTGAGTTGAAATTATCTATGGGTATGTAAATAAGTTCAAATCTAATTAAAAAGTAACAATAAATAAACTTTAAAATCAATCACATTCATAATTATGCCCTATTGTATTCTGTGTTTTTTAAGTTTTCGAGAATCACAAGATTCACAAATGTTACATGTACTTGTCCCTATCTGTCATTAACCTCTTCCTCTTTTAGTTCTGCCCCAATCCACAGGTTAAGAAAATAGGTATTTAAAGCATCAATTGATAAAGTATCTAACCTCAGACCATGAACATGAGAATGATATCTTAAATTGTTTGCTCCCTAAGAATGCACTCCTGACACCACAAGGTCAGTTAGTTTAAGGCAGCTACATCTCCCATTCCCCTAGAAATGAAGTACTGAAAATGGGCAACACTGTGCTTCTGAAACTTTTCTATAATGTACCCTCTCAAATAGAAGAAATTTGGAACTCTGGGGAATTTGAGGAGATAAAAGGACATGCTGAAAGACACTCAGGTCTTATGCCTTGTGTTAAAAAACTAATATAAACTACACTGTACTCTCTAATACAGCTATGTTTGTTTCAATATTCTAAAAATCTCCTCCTCCCTCCTGAATCTCTGACTAAAACTCAAGCTCCAGGAAGACGTGCCATGTATAGCCTGTGGCTTCATGTGTTTCTGGCACACTGTGTCACATCATAGGTGAAAGAGAACACTATTAAGGTTTTTAAGATTTGTCAGTAAACACAGCCTAAATAAAATCAGGCTTTATAATACTACTAAATGCCATCTCTCTTGCTACTTGGATAATAAAGTTTTTGATTGGCTACCCAAATGGGTATAAAAAATAGTCTTAAAATTAAAATTGGAAGATATACAAAGCAAAAGTTGACCTAAAAGTCTAAAAAACAACGCCAACCAACTAATGTCAGTTGAGCTCTTTACACAGCTTTAAAAATTGATATGTTTTTCATATGAATGGAATTTGCATTTCTCACAACTCCCCTGCTGATAATTTGCATTTCTAACAAGTTCCCAGGCAATGCTGATGCTGCTGGTAAAGGACAAATTCTGAGAACCATTAGTAGAGCAGTGGTTCTCAAAATTTATTATACATAAGAATCACCTGTGGATCTTGTTAAACTGTAGGTTCTGACTCAGTACATCCATCTGGGGTGGAAATGCAAATTCTCAGCAGGGGTTCAAATCGGAAGGAACTGGTTTGAAGCCCTGTTTTATGGATAAAAAGATACCTCAGGTATTTTTAAAAAGAAATTCTCTAATAGGATACCAGATGGAAAACTATAGTAACAGTCATTCTAACATCTTTTGGGAAACTCCTCTGTTAGGAACTGGAGACATAAGGAAAATAAGACTTGTTTTCACTCTCAAGGAGACGTAGCTTTGAGGGAGGGAGGTGGAGAGATAATAAATCATTATAAAACCAGGTGAAAAAAGTGTAATACAAACGAAGAGTTTACCTGGAAACAAAGACAGCACAGCTAGATCTTTTTAAGGATACCAAAACCAAAAAAAACCAAACTCATTGCTGATGAGTCGATACCAACTCATGGCGACCCCATAGCACAGAGTAGAACTACCCCATAGGGTTTCCAAGGAGCACCTCGTGGATTTGAACTGCAGACCTTTTGGTTAGCAGCCTAAGCTCTTAACCACTGCACCACCAGGACTCCTTTCAAGGATAAACAGGCATTAATTAGATCCCCTGCCCCAAACAACCCACAGAGTGCTGCCACTGCTGGTGCCAAGGGCTGGAGAAGAGTGTGCGTGCAGGTGTGTATGGTGGTAGTGGTGCTTTGTCTGTTTATCTAAACTTCTGTTCTAGCCTGAAGAAGTCTAATACACTTCTGTAGGTAGAAGCCAAGGTTCTGTAGCGGCATGTACCTTACTCACCTTTGAATCTATTATAAATCCTATACAGTATGTTGCCAATAAAATCCAGGCTATAAATACTTGATGACTGACAAAGGGCAGCTATTTTTAAAATGTTTCTAGACAAAATTAACACACTAAATGGGACACGTATCATTATTTTCAGCATGATTTAATCAATTTAAAACTCAGGCATTACAGACCAGAAGCAACTCCAACTAACTCATTTTTATCCCACCAAAAATCAAATGACTTAATCTTCCCTTTTAAACAAAACTTTTAAGATCATCAAGTTCAATTTATAAATTTTATTTCTGGAAGATGCTTAGTCATGTCAACTTTACTAAAACATCATGCGGCAACTTTTGTTTTTCTTAAATTTTTGTCCTTAACTCATAGAAGATATGTCTAATACTAAGTCATCACCTCTTTAGCTTTTAATGATGGACCACCACCAAACAGAATTCATTTTAACAAAATGCTTTAAAAAGTAAATGGGAACAGGATGAACAGATAACAATGTCCCCTGAAATTATATGTAAAATCTTGTATAGAAGTTATTCTGAGGAGATCTAGAGCTTCTATCAGATTCTTAAAAGGGTCGAGGTGACCTAAGTTAGAAACTACTGTCTTAAAGGATTCTGTTTCCCTCACTAAAATTCTCATGGTAAGATGAGGAAAAGTCATTTATTATTTATTTACTTTTTACATAATAAATGAGAAGAAGCAAAAGAGTGAAATAGCAAGAAAGAAGGTGAAGAGAAGAGATAAAGTATAAATAACAGAAAAAGGACAACATACCCAAATACATCCTCCAGATGCCTGGAACCGAAGGTGTCATCTCAGAGATCTCAGGAATCTCAGGAATAGGACTCAGCAGAGGTTTCTTAGAAGCAATTTCTCTTTCCCCATATAAAGATTTCTTAACCCTCTGCTTTCCCTTTCCTTTCTTCTTTCTGCCACTTTTTAAAACCTGAGAAAATGCATTAAAACATTGTAATTGAGAAAGATGTAATAGCACCATGTACATTTTTGACGCTTTATCTTCTACAAGGTCTCAAATTGTCATTCACACAGTATTTTTTTTTTTTTTTAAGGTAATTTTCACGGAAAAACTTTAGACCAGTTAATTATTCCATTAAAAATTTTAGGAAATTGAGTAAGGGTAAGGAGATTAGGTGACTTACACAAAGTTAAATACAATACAAAGCAGAACTCACTTTACAAATTACAGAGTAATTTTCTATATTTCCACAAACATCTGCCAAATTAAGTGCAAAATAAGCACTGGATAAGTGAAAAATACATTAGCTGTTCTACAGTTAGAGTTAAGACATAATGAGATATTTATAACTACGACGTAGCTATAGTGACTCAGAATTAACCTAAAATGAGCTATCTACTGGAATGCTATGTGAGATTATTTTCTGTTCATAAATCTGGATGAAGAAAAAATAGGTATGTACAGAAATTTTGAAGGTAACACAAAATTAGCTGAGCTGATTCAAACAAAAGAGGTTTTTGTCAAGATTAAAAATAATAGGTATATTCCCAAGGGACTTGAAAGCAGCTGTGCTAACAGACACATGCACGCCAATGTTCATTGTTCACTGAAGCACTATTCATAATAGCCAAAAGGTGGAAGCAACCTAAATGTCCATCAAAGGATGAATGGATAAACAAAATGTAGTATACACAGACAGTGGAATACTACTCAACCATAAAGAGAAATGAAGTCCCGATATGTGCTACAATATGGATGAACCTTGAAAACATTATGCTGAGTGAAGTAAGTCCATCACAAAAGGAAAATTATTGTATGGTATCACTTATATGAAATAACGGAATAGGCAAATGTATAGAGATCAAACTTTATTAGTGGTTACCAGGGGCAGGAGGGAGGGGGAAAGCGGGAGCTGTTGTTTAGGAAGCAGTGAGTATTTGTTTTGGGTGATGGGAATTTTGGCAAAGAATACTGTAGAGGGGATGGTTACACAAAATGATGAACGTGAATGATATCATCAATTGTACACCTGGAAAATGCTGAATTGTCAAAAGTTGTGCTATATGTATTTTTACAACAACAACAAAAGCTCAAAATAAGATGAATTTTAACAAGCATTAAGTAGAGAACAGGAGACAACCGTTTGGCAAGCAGGGCCCTTATATGCAATGAGTGTGAACCTGAATCTGAAAGCAATGAGGGCTCACTGAATGGTGATTTACGGAGTAATACAATTCCATCTTATATTTAAAGCAGCTAATTTGGGTGACAACACGGAAAATGTGGGTGAAACTAATCGTGGGAAAGAGTGAGTGGTATTCAAGATTACAGAAGTGGTACAGAACTATGTGTTCCTTGAGATAGCTATAGATATTTTATAAAACAAAACAAACATTCCATGAGAAAATAATTTTAGAACTGTACAAGATAAATGATCCTCTTGATGATTCATAATATACATATAACATTAAATTATCTGAGAAGTCCTCAGTATAAATAATCTGTATACACATTAGGGAAATGCTTGGTCACATAATTATTTTTCCATGAAATGTTTTTCATGGAACGGTTGGGGAAATGCTGACTTAATCAATGGATGTGGAAGCAAAGAGAAAAGAAAAATCTTAACTTGGAGTCCAGAGATGAGGTGCAAAATAACATTTGGACTCTGGTGCAGGATGCCTTGGGTTCAAATTTTGACTCTGATACTTAACTACTTTATAATCTTAGGCAAGTTACTTTACCTCTCTGCACCTCATTCTCTGTACACTCTGTAAAAGGGGAATAACAATAGCACATTACCGCCTAAAACTATTGCAAGGATTAAATAAATTAACTGTGAAACGGTTAAAACAGTGCTTAACAATAGTAAAAGCTTCGTATTAGCTATTGTTCTTCCAAATTCCTTCCCATTACTTTGAGAATTGAAGATATTTTTAATATCAAATTATGCTGTATTATTGTGGGGCATAAGACCTATGGGGTTAGTTAATATATTATGGTCAATGTCACCATGTTATAACCTCTAGAACAGATTGATTCATGAGTATTAAAGAAAAAAAAACCCGTTAGCAGAATTTTTAAAATCTTTGTTTATATAACACTTCCCCAGCATCTACAAGACTACTTGGCATATAGTGGCCACTCAACAAATATAAATGAAAGAATAAATGTCATAGAAAAAGATGTATAATGAAGCTTCATAAAACTTGCTAAAACATGATCAAAGACAGTCTGCTTTAGTAAAGATTACAGCCTAGGAAACCCCATGGGGCGGTTTTACTTTGTCCTATAGGGTCACTATGAGTTGGAATTGACTTGACGGCAATAGCTTTGGTTTTTGGTTTACAGGATGGTTTAAGAAGAGATGTCTAGTAGACAGCTGAATTTAAGTTTACAGAACAAAAATAATTGAGAGTAATTAAGTTTGGGAAAATTATCTTTTTTTAAATTTGGTAATTTCTTCCATTCTGTTTTCTCCTTTCTCTTTCTGAGACTCCTACGAAGTCTCTTAGACTGGTCTTCCATGTCTCTTATTTTCTGTCTTTCTTTTTTGGCTCAACCTTCTGGGAAATTTTTAAAAACTTTATTCACCAACTATTAAATTTTATATTTTTGCAATTTTTTTCCCTCTGTTCCTTTTTCACAGCACCCCCTTTGTAGCCTGATGGAGGTAATGTATTCTTAAATCTAACAGGATATTTACCTATTTATTTTTATAAAGTTTCCTTCCATCCCCTGAATAATCTATTTCTCTGGGGTCAGTTTTTCTACTTGTTAATACTGGTCTTTTTTCTTTCATGCTGTTATACTGTTGTCCAATTTTCATTTAAGAAAAGATTAGATAAGTTGGTGTGGGTTTCCTCTGCTTTCCAGCTCAGTCTCTTCCCTGCATGAAAATTCTACCTAGGAACTCTGGGTAGGGCAGGGCAGGGCAGAGCAGGGCAGGGCAAAAAGGGAGTGTCAACTGCCAGGCCTTGCTTTAGGGCGAGAGCTGACTGTCAAGACCATGGGGCTTTCCAAATGCCAGAATGAGGGCTTTAACCTAGATGACGACATGTGTTCTGAGCACGAGGGTAGGAGAGGGGGATGGGGTGCCAACTGGTACAAATCATTCCATATACAGGACTTCAATTAATCTGTTTGTCAGTACCACTTCTCACTCTCACAATCCATTGTACCTGCCAATTCTGGCCCAGAGCCTCCTGGGATTCCCATCAGCAGGCTGGCTCCCAGCTCCTCTCTAACTCCCTCCTAGCACATTCTGAGCTGTAAATCTTTCCACCTCTTTTATCTGTCAACATGCTCCCATCTGCTTTGTCTTCCAGAAATTCATTGAAGGCTGTCGTCTGTTGCTTAATACCCCTCCTCGTTCCCTTTCTCCTCTCCTTGCTATTCTAAATCTATTCCTTTCTTTAAATCAATTGTTTTAATTCACTGGGGTCCTGGGAGGGCCTGGAGCAAACTTAAGGCTCCACCCTTCTTTAACTTTCTGGCCATTGATTTTATATGAAGAAACAGGTTGTACATTCTTCATAACAGTTTTTTTTTTTTTAAAGACTGCATATGAAGGAAATCCATTTCTAATGCAATAATATACATTTAAATATATATTTTTTGAATTTGTACATTTTTCAGCAAGAGAATCTTTCACCATTTGATCAAAGGAGTATGTGACTTCACAAAGGGACTAGACCAGGAAGACACTCAGTTTCTTCTGGCTTTTACGACTTGATGATTGTGCCGTTCAACCAAGAAAAGCAAAGCAGCAGTTTTTGCTTCATGGGGAAGGGAGGTTACAGAGTGTTTTCTGTGGGTGTGTGTGGAGTGAAATTAATGAGTTTAGCTTTGGAAATATTGATTTTGAGGTGCTTAGTTTAAGAAGCCTGGGTGGCACAGTGGTTAAGTGTTTACCTGCTAACTGAAAGGTCAGCAGTTTGAACCCACCAACCACTCCAAGGGAGAAAGATGTGGCAGTCTGCTTCCGTAAAGATTACAGCCTAGGAAACCCCATGGGGCAGTTCTACTCGGTCCTATAGTGTTGCTATGAGTTGGAACTGGCTCAATGGCAATGGGTTTGGTTTTTGGTTCATAGAGTGGTTTAAGAAGGGATGTCTTGTAGGCATTTGAACATAAATTTACAGACCGGGAATAATTGGGAGTTACCAACCATGCTGCATATGAAATCACCCAGAGAATAAACAGTTTATACGAGAAAAGAGTAGAACTCTGGGTCATATAACATCTAAGGATGGGTGGAAGATGATAAACCTTTAACAGAGACTTCAATTATGGAGAAAAAGAGTGTTCGATTATGTCAAATGCTGCTGAGATATCAAATAAGAACAGGACTAAAAAAAAGGCATTCAACTTGTAACTCAGTAAATACCTTGGTAAAAATAATTAAAGTGAAGTGGTGAATCAGTGGAGAATGAGAACGGCCTTCAGATAATCTCTGAAACAATGAATCTGTAGTAGTACCAATCCCCTCACCTGTATGAGTCTCTCCAGTGGCAATGTTAGATGGGAGAGGAGGTAATGGTCAGATTAATTCAGAGTTGAAATTGTGCTAGACAAATGAAGAGTAGAATGAAATAGAATAAAGAACTGAGATTACTGACAAGACTTATTGAAAATAATTCGTGCAGTTTAGGATGGACAGGGGAAAATATGAAATTAAGAAATAGCTGAAAGTTTGAGATTAAATGTAGGGGCCATAGACTGAGTACGAAAACAGATACGTGAGTAAGGGAGTGAGAAAGCTGGGTGGATAGAAGGCTGGGGTCAGTGAATGAATATATTTACATGTCTATTACTAGAAGTAGAAAGGTTTTAGGTAATAACAAGCTACAGAGCTTGGCAGAGGAAGTGAGCAGGTGTGTTAAGAGAAGTGGAGGTCCAGATCACTGCAGTGGAGAGGGCTAAGGAACTAGGTTAAGGTGCTAGACTGGCTATTCATATGGATGGTGGCCTTGAAGTGGTGAGGACAACTAAGAGTAAATTTTTAAATTCTTCATTAAATGCGGGAAAGTGATGTAGAGACTGGAAGAAGAGCAGTCCAACAAGTGGCAGATGGTACACTCAGCTCTGCCTAAAAAATTAGAGGATTCCCCACTTGGGCTAAGAGGTTAGGTCAGACTCAAAGATAAAAGCCAATTTAACATCGGAGTGCCTATAACTTATTGTGCTAGATGTAGTCAACACAAAGACGCAAAAATCTTTCTCAGGGAAGTAATAGTTCAGCACATAACCTCTTATGTCCCTTTCTACTCTTAAAATGATTTTTAATAATCTTGGCCCAATGTTAATTAGAAAAAAAATACTCTATTTCCATGTTGTCCTAACTATACAACAGAAAGAAATGAACCACTTCTACTTTTGTATCTTTAAATATACACTTACCTGATTCTTTTTAGGAAGTGCTCTGTTGGTGTGCTTGGTTTCTTGAGACTTTCTCCTATTAATTTTCTTTTCTTTACAATGCTGAGCTTCTGTATTAAATAAGTTGCAAACACTCTCTTCTGCAAAACTAGTCAATTGCTATAAAGAAAACTTAAAGTAAGGATACCACAAAGCAAGAGTAGTTACATTTTAATGTCTGTCCCTCACTTTTCTATTTCCTCCCAAGCTGCTTCTACCATTTTACATTCCATTTCCTCTTAATTCACAAAATTCATTAGAAGTATTTTAGCCAACTTAATTCCAAATGGGGAACAGTAATTACCAAATTCTGACCTTTTAAAAAACATGGACCCAGAAGCATATGATTTCTACCAATTATATTAAGAAAGAAAGAAAAATCACCGTAAAAATTAGTTGATTTACTTATCCATCAAATATTTATTAAGTGTCAACAATTTGGCACCTACCTGCTGTTGGGTTAAGGGGGAAAAAAATCATGAACTGTTAGATTAACACTGTTTAAATACAGGTTATATTTATGCCATTTGCTGCTCTGCTAATTATGTTCTGATCTTCTCTACTCTGAATCTTACTGAAATTCAGAAAATCAAAGATATAGACCCCCAATGAACTTCTCAAACAAATTATCTTCACATTAACACAAACTCTAATAGTGTCCTGATTTACTGGATCTTTCTTCTAACAGAATTAATCAAAATCAAATCAGGAAAATGTCATTACTCTGGGTTACACACTATGTAGAATAAAGTATTCCTTGTTAATTACTTTGATCAAACCAAGACTTTACCCATTATTATTAGATCATGAAAACAGAAATTATATATTACACAATTTAAAAATAGATACATTGTGCCAAATACAAATACTTACATTTCTTCTGTTAGAGGTACGTGTTACTCTGCCAACTTGATGGGAGGACATATTCTCCTGGTTATTTGAAGAGCTAAAGGTATCAGTGCCTGATGAGTAAGGTACAAGCAAAATTAAGACAGCTAACAAAAAATGATAAGATGCCTCATCTTTTAGATACACTAGATACTATTTTTGATATCCACCTTTGCTTTTAATATCACATCTAAACATTAATTACCAACAGAAATCTTGAGAGTCAAGATTTAAAAAAAAAAACTTTTAAGTTCACTGAATACTCAGGTACTTCACCACTTTCCAGTCACTACTTAACATATTACAATGCAGATCTAACAAATTATAAATTGTGTTACAATGAACACATGTATTTTCACTGACATCTCATTTATTCTAAGCTACATTTTGTACAGTGAAATAGCAATAAAGTGCATTAAAATGACCATGAAAAGACTTAATTTTATAAAGTTTAGGAAAATTTTAATTTGATCACTTTTAATAGTAAATGAAAGGCAGTATAATGTGTTAAAGGGCATAGGCTTTATTTGAACTTGACAGACTATATGGTTCCAATTTTAGTTCTAACTTAAGATACGTCTTGGATTCTGTGCTAATGAGCTTGGTTTGTGTCCTATAGGTAATGAGATGACATTAAAGGATTTTGACCAGGGCGGAGACATGAGTAATGGTTCCCATTCTGAGCCTCTCCCATGACCTTTGCCAGCCAGGTCCTGGTTTATCAGGAATGCTGGGAGAAATCTTTGTCGTCTTGTCAAGATCATAAAAAAGCCAGAGATCTTGGAAAGTACACATGCCAAAACTGTCATGCTAATACTGGACTATTTTGGACATTCAAGAATGACTCTTAAAATCCAGATCATAACAATTGTGTAAACTGTGAAAAAGAGCTTAATGTTGATGCTTAGGAGTTGAGAGCACAACTCCAAAGCTTATAATAACTTGAAAAATGGTGGTACCCATCTAAGGAAGTAAAATGTGAGACTTGAATGGAAAGGGATGAATAAGACACTTCTTTATTATTATTATTATTATTATGCTTTAGGCGAAAGTTAACAGCTCAAGTTAGTTTCCCATACAAAAATTCATACACACATTGTTATGTGACCCTAGTTGCTATCCCTATAATGTGACCACACATTCCTCCTTTCCACCTGATTTCCCGAGACCATTCAACCAGCTCCTATCCCTTTCTGCCTTCTCATCTCACCTCCGGACAGGAGCTGCCCATTTAGTCTTGTGTATCTACTTGAACTAAGAAGCACACTCTTCATGAGTATTATTTTATGTCTTACAGTCCAGTCTATTCTTTGTCTGAAGAGTTGGCTTTGGGAATGGTTTTAGTTGTGGGTTAACAGAGAATCCGGGGGCCATGTCTTCTGGGGTTCGTCCAGTCTCATTCAGACCATTAAGTCTGGTCTTTTTATTAGAATTTGAGTTCTGCATCCCACTTTTTCCCTGCACCGACAGGGACTCTCTGTTGTCTTCCCTGTCACAGCGGTCACTGATGTTAGCCAAGCACCATCTAGTTCTTCTGGGCTCAGGCTGATGGAGTCTCTGGTTTACGTGGGCCCTTTTGTCTCTTGGGCTAATATTTTCTATAAGTCTTTGGTGCTCTTCATTCTCCTTTGCTTCAGGTGGTTCGGGACCATTGGATGCATCTTAGATGGCCGCTCGCTAGCTTTTAAGGCCCCAGACGCCACTTACCAAAGTGGGATGCGGAACATTTTCTTAATAAACTTTGTTATGCCAATTGACCTAGATGTCCCCTGAAACCATGGCCCCAGACCCCTGCACCTACAACACTGTCCCTTCAAAGTGTTTGGTTGTGTTCAGGAAAATTTTTAGCTTTTGGTTTAGTCCAGTGGTGCTGACTTCCCCTGTATTGTGTGTTGTCCTTCCCTTCACCTAAGATAATTCTTGTCTACTATCTAGTTAGAGAATTCCTCTCTCCCTCCCTCCCCACCCTTGTAACCATCAAAGAATGTTTTCTTCTGGGTTTAAACCTTTTCTGAGTAAGAGACTTCTTCCAAGCTTTTCTATACTATTTGAATTTTTTAAACCAAGTATGCATTGCTGTAATAAAAATAAAAATTTAAAAAGAAAATAAGGAGATTAAGTTTAATATATACACATACTGAAAATGACATTTATGATTATAAGATAAACAAAAGTTATTACCTGAAAGAGTCTCAGAGACTGAAGACTTACTAGGAGGACTCAGAACTGCAAACGACACCTGAAGTGGTTCTATGTTTTCCTAAACACAGAAAAAAAAAAAAAAACACATCCTTAAATCCAGTAAATATAAAAACAAATAAACTGCCCAAAAGAAGAACGATTTACTTTGGTAGCAGGTAATGCGCAATGAAGATGGAAAATCAATAATTAAAAAAAAGTTGTCAAAGGAAAACAAAGATATAAGATATAAAAACACATACATGTCACAATATATTTATCAATCACCTTTACAAGAAAACCATGTTTACTAACTGCAATACGCCAAAACAAAAATAAAAACTTTGCTGAAAATAGCAGTAACGAACCATTGATAAGTTACTTTTTGATTTAAAATTCCAAGTCCTGAATCCTATAAAGCAAGTAAAAAAATCCATTAATCAGCACACTTGAACATTGCAGTATTATTCCAGAGAACTTCAGGGTAAAATGGCAATGTAAGCAAAAATACCAAATCGTCTTCTCTCCCACATAAATGCCAGTGTGATGGTGGCTATTGTCCCTGGGCAGCAAAAATGGTTAGCGCTTGGCTACTAACTGCAAAGTTGCAGCTCAAACCCACCCAGAGGTGCCTAGGAAGAAAGGTCTGGCAATGTGCTTCCGAGAGGTCACAGCCATGAAAGCCTAAGGAGCACAGTTCTACTCTGAAACAAATTAAACTGATTTTTCATAGATTCAATTTATCAGGTTGAGGAAACTGCTTTGTATCACCAGTTTGCTGAGACTTTTTTATCAGAAATGGATGTTGAACTGTGTCTACATCTACTGAGATGATCACATAGTTTTTCTTCATTAATCTGTTAACATGGTGGATCACGCTGATTGGTTTTCAAATGTTAAACCAACCTTGCATCCCTGCCTGGGATAAATTCCATTTGGTCATGATATATTATCTTCTTATATATTAAATTTTGCTAAGAATTTTCACATCTATGTTCACGAAGATATTGGACTGCAGGTCTTCTTTTCTTGTAATGCTTTTGTTTGATGTTGGCATCAGGTTAATGCTGACATCAAAAATGAGTTGGGAAGTATTCCTATCTCTGCAATCTTTTGGAAGGGTTTGTGTAGAATTAGCATTACATCTTCTTTGAATATTTGTTAGAATCCATCAGTAAAATTATCTGGATATTGAGTTTTCATCGTGGGAAGGTTTTTAATTATATTTCTTTAGTTGTTACAGGGCAATCCAGGTTATCTTGAATTCAGGTCTTCCTGAGTTTTGGTAGCTTGTGTCTGAAAGAATGTGTCCAGTTTATCTACCCGTTGCCGACTACCGATTCCGACTCATAGCAATGCTTTAGGACAGAGTAGAACTGCCCTGCAGGATTTCTAAGGAGCAGCTGGAAGATTTAAAATGCTGACCTTTTGGTTAGCAGCCGAGCTCTTAACCACTGTGCTACCAAGGCTCCTAAGATGTTGAATTTACTGACATAAAGTTGTTCATAATATTCCATTATTATCCTTTTATACCTGTTAGAACATTGCAGTTACATCATCTCTCTCATTCCTGATATTGGTAATTTGAGTCTTCTTTTTCCCCAACCAGTCTGATTAGAGGTTTATTAATTGATTTTCCCCAAAGCACAAACTTTTGATTTCGATGATTTTTCTCTCATTTTTCTATTATCTATTTCATTGATTTCTACATTTATCTTTATTATTTACTTTCTTCCGCTTACTTTGGCTTTAATTTGATTTTCTTTTTCTAGTTTCAAGTGGAAACTGAGATCACTGATTTGAGACCTTTCTTCCTTTTTAATAAAGCATTTATTTTCTTAAAATTGCCTCTAAGCACTGCTTTAGCTGTATCCCACACATGGTTGTTGTTGCTTGATAGCAGTTGCTTTATGGTTTGTAATACATATCTTTGACTTACACCACATTGTGTTTAATACAAGAACCATGCCATAGTATAATTTCACCTCCCCCTCCCAGTCTTTATGCCAATATATTTTACTTCCACATGTTATAAATCCATAGTTGTTACTTTTGCTTTTAATAATGATCTTTTAAGATTAAAAAAAGAAAAAAATGGTCTATTATATTTACCCACATATTTAGCATTTTCAAAGCTCTTCATTCCTTTATATAGATGTACATTTCCACCTGGAATGTTTTTCCTTCCTTTAGCATTTCTTGTAGTGCAAATATGCAGTGGTGATGAATTTGTTCAGTTTTTGTCTTAAAAAGTCTTTATTTTACCTTTGTTTTTAAAGATAGTTTCACTTTGTTTAGAACTGTAGGTTGACAATAATTTTTTTCCTTTCAGTACTTTAAATATCTTGCTGCACTGTCATCTGACTTGTTTTTAATGTAAAGTATGCTGTCATTTTTATATTTGTTCTTCTGTACATCTGTGTCTTTTTTCTTTGGCTGCTTTTAAGATTATCTCTTTATGATTGATTTTAAATTTGATTATGATGTGTCTTGGTGTAGTTTACTTCATGTTTCTTGTGCCTGGAGTTTGCTGAAGTCTAAATCTGTAGGTTTATAACTTCCATCAAATTTGGAAAAATTTCAGCATTCAGCCACACACACACACACACACACACACACACACACACACACACACACACACACACACACACACACACACACACACACACACACACACACACACACACACACACACACACACACACACACACACACACACACACACACACACACACACACACACACACACACACACACACACACACACACACACACACACACACGACCACATGACCCCTGGAGGCATAGTAGTTAAGAGTTCAGCTGCTAACCAAAAGGTCAGCAGTTCAAATCTACCAGATGCTCCTCAGAAACCCTGTGGGACAGTTCTACTCTGTCCTATAGGGTCACTATGAGTCAGAATCAACTCGATGGCAATGGGTTTATATATGTATATTGTTCTTCCTTCTTTCTCCTCACCTTTGGGAACTCTAATTATACACATATTATGTCACCTGAAGTCCCAGCTCATGGATACTCTGCTCATTTTTATTCAATTTTATTTTCTTCATGTTTCATTCAGAATTTCTATTGTTATATCTTCACTAATCTTTTCTTTTACAGTTTCTAATCCACTGTTAATCCTATTCAATATATTTTTCTTTTCAGAGATTGTAATTTTCATGTATGGAGTTCAATTTGGGTCTTTATCTTCAATGTTATTAACAAGCTCAACACTTCCTCTACCTTCTTGAACATATGGAATATAGTGATAATAGCTTTTTAATGTCTTTATTTGCAAATTCTATCATATGTGTCATTTCTAGGTCTTTTTCTATTGATTAATTTTTCTCCTCATTATGGGATGTATTTTCCTTCTTTGCACAACTGGTTAATTTTTCATTGAATGGCAGTCAGACGTTTTGAATTTTACTTTGATTCTGGATCATTTTGTATTCTTATATTTTTGAGTCTTGCTCTTGCAATGTAGTTAGTTATCTGGATATAGTTTGATCCTTTCAAGAACTCCTTTTAAACCCTGTCAGGCAGGACCAGAGCAGCTTTTGGTCTAACCTGGTGGCACAGTGGTTAAGAGATCAGCTGCTAACCAACAAGTTGGCAGTTAGAATCCACCAGACACTCCTTGGAAACCTTATGGGGCAGTTCTGTGTTATAGGGTTGCTATGAGTCGGAATCGACTCAATGGTAATGGGTTTGGTTTTTATTTTTTTGGCTAGTGAGGCATTAGAAATCCTGGCGGGGCAGTGATTAAAACACTCGGCTGCTAACTGAAAGGTCAGCAGTTCAAACTACCAGCCACTGCTCAGGAGAAAGACGTGGCAATCTGTGTCTGTAAAGATTACAGCCTTGGAGCCCCTGTGGGGCAGCCCTGGTGGCATAGTCGTCAAAAGCTCGGCTGCTAACCAAAAGGTCAGCAGTTCGAATCTACCAGCTGCTCCTTGGAAACGCTATAGGGCAATTCTACACTTTCTTATAGGGTCACTATGAGTCGGAATCGACTCGATGGCAATGGGTTTGATTTTTTGGTTTTATAGGGTCACTATGAGTTGGAATCAACTTGATGGCAACAGGTTTGGTTTTCTGGTTTAGTAAAGCAATACTCTTCTGAGTACTGTGAATTGAAAGGTTTTCCTACTCTAGCTAGTAGCTCTAGGGATTGTTCCCTCTCATCCATCAAGACAGTTCTTTCCTAGGCCTTGGGTAGCTTATTCATTACATGCACTGATCAGTACTCAGCTGAAGCCTCTAGTGGGATCTCCAGAGCTCTCTCTATGCAGCGCCCTCCTCTTTGGACCTCTGGCCTCCATGGCTTTCCTAGACTACCAACTCTATCTCTTCAACTCAGGGAGATTATGGGCTCTTCCTGGGCTCCCCTCCTCGTACCGCAGCCTGGAAATACTCCAGACATTAAGTGGGGAGTTTGTAAGGCTCATCTCATTTGTTACCCCTCTCTCAGGGATTACTGCCTTGTGCTTTCTGATGTTCAATGTCTTGAGAACCGTTATCTCATATATTTTCTCTGGTGTTTAAGTTATTTCAAGTGGGAGCATTAATTAGGTTCCTGTTACTATATCGTATCTGAAATTGAAAGATTTTATTTCAAAGTACACCAGTGAGAGAGAGAATGAATATCCCAAAAGGAACATTTATAGGCAATTCTCAAGAGAAATTCAAACGGCTTATGAGCATGTTATAAAATGTTCAAATCTCACTAATAAACTGAGATTTTTCCAATCATTCTTTTCTCATGTTAATCTATTAAAATATTTTCCTGTTAATAACCATGGTTTACAAAGGTATGGTAAAATAACTTATATTGCTGTGGGTCCAAATCAGTACATACTTTCTGGATGGTAATTCAGCAATATGTATCAAAAAGTATGAAAATGTTCATATTCTTTAATCCATGAATTCCAATTGTAAAAATTTATCCTAGGGGGAAAAAAACTGGAGTTTGTATTTATATTTTTCATTTCTAAGATGACTGTTTAACATCTTATCATTTAACATCTCTGAAATCTGAGTACGTCTTACAATTCATGGTGTGTCATAGCTTAATTTTTAGCATTTTTCTTAGTGATACATAAAACAGTGGCACATCTTAAAATCAATAGCATTTGGGTTCCATGAAATATGCTACGTACAAAGATTCATGGCACTACTGTTTGCAAAGACGGGTAAAAAAAAAACCTACATAGAGAAATACATTAATTTATACCACGAAACACCATTTCAAGATTTCAAAGCATAATTATTGCTCGTGCAAAACAGGCAAGGCCTGATAAAAATATAAGTAAGTTTTTTCCACATTTTTCACACTTACAAGATTCTCCCCCTTGTCATCAAAATTTGGTTGAGATAGCTGCTCAGGAACTGGCGAGTGCTCATGTCGCAGAGGGCTGGTACTACTTAAATCCTTTTTACGAACAGGTGTTTCTCCTTTTCGTAATGGAGTATTTGCTGGCAAGGATTCATCAAATACTTCAGGACTTAGGTCCTCTCCAAAAGTAACTCTCTTCCTCTTCCTCACATTTAGAAAGGCCGGTACGTTACAATTTTCTTGATCTTCTATACGTAATAAATGAGAATACATTAAAAAATAGATAAGCTAAATAAAAGACATATACTAGAATCTTACAGTAAGGTTATATTCTGCATTATTTGTAAAAAAAAAAATGCATATTTATAAAGAAAATTAAAAATAGAAAAGATAAGCAATATTTCTAATTAAAGTACAGTAACAGATTTTAATAGATTGTCCCTGTGTCACAAACAGTTAGGCGCTCAGCTGCAACCTGAAAGGTTGGAGGTTTGAGTCCACCCAGAGGTACCTTGGAAGAAAGGTCTGGTAATCAATCTACTACTTCTGAAAAGTCAGCCATTGAAGGCCCTATGGACAACATGAAATTGCCATTAGTTAGAATCTACTCAGTGGCAACTGTTTTATTTTTTAATAGACTTTAAACTAAATTTTGCATGAGTATTTGAAAAGTTTACAAAATTGAAATATAAATTTCCTTTACAAGTTTCACTACTAAGGCGAAATGGATATAGACCAATTCTGTTATTACTGGCAGAACTACTACTGTCAGAAGATTAAATGAGATTCTCCGAAGATTCTATCCTTCTCGAATGTTCCTCATTCCCAGGTAATTCAGAAGCACCAAGGCATTAGCAGCTAATTCCATTTATATATGTTTTTTTTTTTAAAAAACGAGAAAATGATATCCTCAGGCTTAAAAATTAACACGAATTTCTTACCTGCTTTTTGTTCTTTGCAACAGTTTCCAAGGTCTGAGATTAAGCTTGGATGAGTCCTATCATCACAGAGGTTGTCACAGTGTTCCTAACAATATAATTAACAATATTTGCATCAATGGATATATACATACATATTCATTAAAAAGGAGCCCTGGTGGTGCAGTGGTTAAGAGCTCAGGATGCTAACCAAAAAGCTCGCAGTTCGGATCCACTGGCTGCTCCTTGGAAACCCTATGGGTGGCTCTACTCTGTCCTATAGGGTTGCTATGAGTTGGAATTGACTCGAGGGGAGTGGGTTTGGTTTTTTTGGGTATTTATTAAAAATGTCAACTTTGATTTTCTCCCCCAAGGGCAGGAATTATAGTATTAAAAATTACCTTTACTTTCATAATTATTCTGGCTTAAAAGACCATGATACTAGCCACAAACAAAAACTAGGTTACCTAGATTAAAAGAACAGAAATTCATAAATGTGAGTTAGAATTCTTTCCCTCATCTTTGATCTGGCAAATGAAGTTAAGGAAAATGTGAGTAAGTAGAATTACAGTGCACGATACATGGTACCAGATCAGGCAAACTACATAAATGGTCTGAGGTATAAGAACTGAACTAAAACAAGAAAAAAACCAAATAGGTAAATTGTATAATAGAGGGTGGTTTTACCTTTTAAACATGGAAACCACACCTTTTATAAGTATATTTAAACCTCCTGTTGTATTCCTATATTCTTCAGGAAGGAACAAGGAAAGAAGGTAGCATTTGTCCCTCTGTGCTTCTCCAATGGGAAGTTACAGAATTGGCACATTACTAAGAAAGAGAGAGTGTAAATCCTGTGGAAAAAGTCAGGACAAGCCCAAACACCTGGCCTTTGGAGCACAGCAGGAGAGAGCAGAGCTGTGGGCTGGATCAGAGTCACTTCTTTACTATCACCTACTTGTCCAGCCTCAACCTAAACCCCTGACCAACCTTGCCCTTGATTCATTTTCTCCATCACACCCATTGCAAGAACAGCACCTTCTATAAGAAACAGTCTTGCTCCAAACAAATCTCCTCAGTCATGTATCTCCCAAGTCAGTTCACTTTCTTGTCCAGGAAAATGCACATACCAGTATTTGTGAGATAAGCTAACTTATAAAACAAAGTTCATGTTTTATTTTTAATTAAAACAGCCACGAAAGTTGGCAAATAACTAAAATTTTGTACGCCTACAAATTTTGGCTAGCTCAGTAAAAAGACACCGGTTGTGAACTGATTCTAGTGGCAGGACTTGATGTTTGCTATGTGATATTTGCTATGGAATACTGTTAACCAGTAAGAGTTACATGGTTCATTAAGATGATCTCTTTGAGGTGAGGACATAACAAACAAGATTATGAATGAATAGTGCTGTATGTTTTAGAGATCCAAATCAGCTCTTTAATCAGAAAAATAGCTAACTCATTTAAAATAACAACTAACATTCATTACCCATGTAGATGGACGATAATGGCTTTTGAAACGAATTTGTAGGCATAGTTATATGTGAAAATGTTTAGAGATTTAAGAAAGAAATTATACTTCTGGTAAGGCAGGCACTGGTGCTAGTTTTATATGTTTTCCCATTTGTTCAAATTACCCTATAACGTCGTTACTAATATTATCCTTTATCCTTTTATGGATAAGGAAGCTGGGGCACAAAAGGGTTAAATAATTTGTCCAGCTACTAAATTTCTGAGTCAGAATGTGAAAGTAGGAACACTTTGACTCCAGAATTCATACTCTTAACCTCTCATGCCTTTTAGTCTGTCATGGATTTTAATATCAGACCTATCTGGATACATTTAACAACCTACAAGCCTAAGTTTATATACAATGAGGTTAATAACTTCCTTGGAGGACCACTGCTAGGAATAAATGAGCTAATGTATACAATATACGCCAGAACTATCAAATAGAAAGCCCTAAACAAATGCCAGCTAGTTCCATCAACTTTCCCTTTCATCATATTGAGCTTAGAGAAAGAAGCGTGTCTGAAAAAAGGTATTTCTAAGACTAAATATTCTGGGTGGAAATAGATGACAGATCAAGATATTAATAATTATAAGCCCTTTATAAACTATATTGCATACTCCATAGCATACTGAGTTAGAAAAGAACAAAAAGGAAACAAACTCAGCCTTATAAATGAGAAAAGGGGGAGAAAAAAATGAGGATGAGACATTTACTTTTACATCAGTATGACATATTGTATAACATTTCAGAAGCATTGCTCTGAAGCAAAATGGATTTTCATTCAATTTGCTTTAGGAAATGTAGCACTATACCTACCTGTAAGCTTTCTGGAAACAGCTTAACTGAGGGTTTTTTCAGAACAGAACGAAGTATAAAGGTCTCAGGGGATGCAATGTCCTTCTTGCACACTGAAGTAACCGGTGACCTGATGTCAGGAACTGTGCCTATGCCCACTGCTTCTGTCAATTTGTCCTCCAACCGATTTTTCTGTGAAACAGCATCGCTTGATCCTTTGCCCTCTACACAGTCAGCAACCTTGATCCCTTCAAAATAAACATGTACTCATGAGAAGTGAAAGATTTTCAAATCAGTCTGTTCTAAATTAAAACATTATGTATTTGCAATGATAACAATATGCTATTAAGAAATTCAACCATAATGCATCCTGCTTAGAGAGTACCACCTAGGATTTCACTTGGAAATACAAAAAGAAGATAGAGAAGTGACACTGGTCACATTTTTTAATTCAATTCTGACTACTCAGAGTAAACCTTAAGTAATGGATTTTGGGCTCCCATGGAAATCTGGGTCAGAGATTACAAGAAGACATCCAGGAATCAGCTACAAACTGTTAGTCTGCCCCTATTCAAATGAAACTTATTACTTATACCATGAAACTAACCTGAGCTAAGCACTGAATAATGACCAATTTTATTGCTGGAGTCAGACATTTCAGCATGCACTGGTGAGAAGGGGTGAGAGAATAGGGGACAGTGACAAGAAAGAATATCAAACCAAAAAATTAACATACTCTATGTGCCCAAATACAAGACAAGGTTTTCCCACAAGGGAGCACTGTCTTTTGAAACAGTGATTCATTTAACAAGTGTGTATCTGGCACTTATTATGTGACAGGCACCCTTCTAAGTGCTGGCGATTCAATGATGAACAAAATATACAAAGCCCCTCATCTTTCTCCAACAAACAGACAACACAAAATATAATAACAGAAAGGGTGGAGAAGGAGGGATGTAGCTGTGGCTATAAAAGAGTAGCACAAGGGGTCCTTCTGATGGAAATGTTCTATATCTCGACTATGGTGTGATAACCTGAATCTACATATGTGATAAAATTGCACGGAATTAAATACACAAACTAATGTAAGTAAAAAATGGTGCAATCTGGAAAAAAAAAAAAATCAGTGGATTGAATCAATGTCAATTTTCTGGTTGTGATATTATATTGTAGCTATGTTACTACTGGGGAGGAAATTGGGTAAAGGTTATATTGACTGGATCTCTCTACACTATTTCTTACAACTACATGGGAATCTACAATTACTTCAAAATAAAAAGTTAAATAATACATTAAAAAAAAAAAAAAACCAGTGGCCATTGAGTCGATTCCGACTCATAACAACCCTTAAGGACAGAGTAGAACTGCCCCATAGGGTTTCCAAGGAGTGCCTGGTGGATTCAAACTGCTGACCTTTCGGTTAGCAGCTGTAGCTCTTAACCACTATGACACCAGGGGTTTCCAAATAAAAAGTCACTGCTGTTGAGTCAATTCCAATTCATAGCAACCCTATAGGACAGAGTAGAACTGCACTATTGGGGTTCCAAGGAGCAGCTGGTGGATTCAAGCTGCCAGTCTTTTGATTAGCAGCTGAACTCTTAACCACTGTGCCACCAGGGCTTATATAAGTATATATATGTATATACATACACACACACACATATAGCAAGTCGTAATCACTGTTATTAAGGAAAATAATACAGCAATAAGGGCACAGCATATAAGGTGGCCAGGGACAGTTTCCTGAGAAAACATCTGAATGAAGTGAAGGAAGCCTTGTACAGATCTAGGGCAGAGCAGTACATGCAGAAAGAAGCCAAGTACAAAGACCTGAGACAGGAAGTTACCTGGCATATTAGAGGTATAAGGCCAGTGTGGCTGGAACAGAGTCAGCAAGGAGAAGAGAGGTAAGAAATAAGCTCGGAGATGGCTAAGGACTAGATCATGTAAGGCCTAGAAGAAATGGTATGGACTCTCGATATTATTCTAAGTATGATGGGAAGCCAATGAAGGATTTTGAGAAGTGAAGTGACACAGTGTGGATTACATTTTAAAAGCAGCATTCTGGCTACCATGTGGAAGACTATAAGGGGAGTGGGGCAAGGGTAGAAGCAGGGAAATCAGTTAAGAGGATATGCAAATCAATCCAGGCCAAGAGATGACAGAAGCCTGGGCCATACTGAAAACAGCATAGGAAGTGAGGACTGGTTAGATATTTGATATGTTTTGAAGGTACAGCCAGCAGCATTTGTTAATGAGATTGGAAGTTTAATTTGAAAGGGAGAGGATTCAAGGTAACTCCAAGTGTTTTTGGCACAAGCAATGAGGTGCCACTTACTAAGATGAAGAAAATAGTGATGGGCAGGTTGGGGAAGGAAAAATAAATCAAGATCTGTTTGAGTACATTAAGTTTGAGATGTTCATTAAACATCCAAGTGAAGATCAAGAAAGCAGCTAGGTATTTAAGTCTAGAGTTCAGCAAAGAGGCAGAAGACAGATACTTTGATTTTGAAGTCAACAGCATCTAAATGGTTATAAGAATGCTGGAATCACTTAGGGAATGAATGTAGAGAGAAAAAAGGTCCAAGCACCAAACCCAGGGACATTTAAATGTTTAAAGGTCAGGACAGAAGAGGAACAAGGAAAATACACAAAGAAGTGGTCAGTGATGTAGGGGAAAACAGGAGAGAATGATGTCCCAAAGCCTAGTGAAGAAAATGTTTCTAATATGAGGGCACAGTCAACTCTGTCTATGCTGCTGAGACATCAAGAAGAGGAATATACTGAGACTAACTACTGGGATGGCAATGAGGAGGTGCTGGTTACCAAGGCCTGTTTGGAGCTGGTTCAACAAAGAACAGAAGGCAAGGAGACAGCGTACAGCCTGCTCTTAAATGGAGTTTTGCTTTAGAGGAGAGCAAAGAAATGGGAGTTATAGCTGGAAGGAAATCCTTAGTCAAGGGAAAGTTTAAGATGGTAGATAATACAGCATATTATAGCATGTAAATAGGAAAAGTTAACAATTTAGAAAAGTGAGGAGACAACTCGGACACAAGGGTTTGAAAAGGAAGGAGGTGATGGGAACTAGCCCATAATGAAGGGCTGCTCTTAGATAAGAACACTGAGAATCTACTGCAATAGGAAGAAAGGTAGAAAATACACTTCCAGAGATGCAGGAGGGTTTTGTGGTAAGAGGACCAGAACATTTGCTTCTGACATCTTTCATTTTCCCAGGCCCTGAGAACTCTCTTCACAAACTTACAAACCAGAAAACAAACAAAAAATTATGGGTAGTGTTTCTCTAACAAAATACACCTGTTAATATGTTCATAGGTCCTATTCTTTATAAGAGATTGTATTAACTTGAAAATATTTTACTAAATCTTAAGACAGCAATTTAAAAACAAAAATATTATATCTCACATAAGAATTTTAAAATATTTCTACTATACCATGAGCTCCTAAAAAGTAGGAAACAGTGTTACTCATTTTAGTTTTACCAAATCACAGCATATAGGTACAGCAACCATAAATATCTACTGAATGAATGTTTTGATGGGTGAACTGGGACATGTACTACTTACCACTTGAAGACTCTGCGAGATCTGAAAGTGGAATAGACTCTTCAACTAACCACCCAGACTGTGTTAAACCAGGTCCAGAAGATTTCTTGGAGAAAAAAATTAAAGAGTAAATTGTTTTACATTTTATTATTTATAGTATTATTGATACCTTTAAAAGATGTGTGTAAGGATCACCAATTATCTGGGGGGAAAAAAAATCTGATGTTAAATCAATCAATCACTTTCATTACCTAGCTAACCATTATAAAATATGCAGAAGTCTAACAAGAGTATTTATTATAATTGCATCCCAAACATTCTACACAAAACAATCCTCAGCCCCTCAGGAAAAGTTTAAAAGACACACTTTTTGTTGCCTTACTACTTGAAGTCTTTCTACTAAAAACAGTGTTAACTGTTACTCTGTAAAGATGAAATCATCAAAATAAAGAAAAGTGGTATATAATTACTAACCAAACAGCAAAAGATGTCAATAGCAAGGATAGGAAAAAAATTAATGGCTAGCATAGGAAACATTAATATTTGGAAATCAGTTCTAAATCATGGCCTATATCCAAAAAATTAAAGTACCAATAAGAAACAATTACTATTGCTTCCATTAGATGATGATTTTATATTATCCTGAATAAAGCAGAGAGAGCAGATTATAGGCCACTGAGATACAAATGAAATCTAACCGACTCCAAAGAATCTTTAATGATTATGAAACATTTATTATGCCACTCCAGATAAGGTCAATAAGACATGTTGCATCTCTGTAACACAGAAAGTACAGGAAAAGAAGTTCCAACTTTTAATAGCATTATGTGCCTTCTCTCACTACTGGAGAAATGGGAAGCTATTCTATTAGACCAGAATGAAGAGAATGAAGCAGGAAAAGTCAGTCATGGAGAACTAGCTCCCCATTTACATTTTAGTAAAGGCCCAGGATCTCCAAAATATATTATTCTCCTCCAAACTTTGTAAAATTCATATTGGTTATCATCTTTGATAACTTGACAGGTTTTAGGTAGTTATAAGCAAAAAAAAAATCCCTAAAGCCACTCGAAAGAAGTAAGCAGAGCAAAGGAGGAACTGCTAAATGGCACCCTGCTTCCTAGCCAGTATTAAAGCGGTTATGAGGCAAGATCCCCAGATCTGAGGAGTACATGCCATATATTGTCTCCTTATTTACCAATTATGTTTAAATATTGTGTTTGTATGTCTGCTTCCCCAATAGACGAAAAGCTCTTCAACAGCAAAACTGTGACTTATTTACTGTTGTACCATCAGCATCTACAACAAACCTAGCATACAAAACACCACAAAAGCTTAATATTTTAATAACACATAAAAACTGTGTCTAATAACCAATAAACCAACCAGCAACATTTATATATAGGAAAACTACACACCAATATGTATGTAACTTAAAACACCACCTATATACAGTATGGCAGTACAATGTACTATAATTGAAAAGGGGCCTTGGCAATCTTAAAGCTGCCAAAGCAAAAAAACCAAAGCTCCATTTTCCTGTTTTAAGTTAAGTGAATTACCTCAGAAAGATTTGCAGGTGAGGTTTCAACAGCACATGTTCTGTCTGTACCAGGAGTATCAGTGCTGAGTAACTGGAGATAGATTCCTCTTTTTTCAGCATCAGTCAGATCTCCGTTAGAGTCGCTCTGATAGGCTATTCTCCGACGTTTGGACGGTAACTTCGCAGAGAATCCAGACTGCTGCCACTCGCTAACACCTTCTTTTTTGACTACTACACAAAACAAAACAATACGGGCATAAATGTTTTATTTTACAATATCACTTCGAAATTTTGTACATCATAATTTCAGTAAAATTTAGGCTTGCATCTAAACACTTTATAAATGAAAAGGAAAACCTAGTAATTTCTGTATTCAAAAATAAAATCTCATTGAAAAGCAAGACAACGTGAATTACTTAAATGTAAATATTAGAATTAAGTTTTTCAGACCTTAAAAGTGCAAAATATACTAAAATACATTTGCACTTCTTGTATTTATCTTTGTATTTTTAAATTTATATTGAACTCTTCTATTTTAAACATTTTAAAGGATGTGATTATGCTCTCATACTCATTCTGCTTTGTGTATGACTTTGAATGTGCCTTAGTTCTTCCTATATAAAAACAGAAATTAATTCTCTACAGAATTACAACAATGTCAATAAAATACTTTAAAATCCACGTAAAAACTGAAAAACAGGTACATTACTAACTACAAATATAAATGAGTACATCTGAATGGGTAATGTCCTCTAGAGGTGGTGAATCTGATTTGTCTTGACTAACAATGCACTGCATACATGCAGGTTTGAAAAGTATATTTGAAGATGGAGTAAAGAAGTCAAAACAAAACCATTTGGAATCTTACATCATCTCTTTGGAATCTTTAGAGTGTAAAGAACCAGAAAAATGGTTATGATGACTACAGCAATACCAAGATTTTGTTTAATTCTAATGTTTAAAATGCTTTGTGATTCAAATATCAAAAGTGGCTATAAATTTAAAAAAACGTTACAATCTAAGGGTTATAAAAAACGTGGCACAGGATTAAAAAGCAGATTGGATATATGATTTATAATATCAGGGTTGGGTATTTGGTTTTCATATAAATGCTTGACAATGTAAAAATAATCTTCTAAAAATCAAGGGTTGTAAATTTCAAATTTGCCACATGCCCTATTCTAAATGTGAAATAAGGTAATCAGCTCTGACATTTGAAAATTCAAACCTTAATTGTGACCACATGGGAATGCCAGACACCAGTTTTTTTTCCCCAAGAGAAACCAGAAATCCATATTTTTGTGTGAAACGTCCGAAGTTTTAAATACTAGGCTCCATTTAAAATTAAATCGCAGAACTAATTTGCAAGCTCTGCTCTGCAACCTCACAATCTGACATTGTAGAACTAAATCTCTTTTATATCTTACGAGTTTGTCTACATAAATACTGAAGTCAAAATTGACTGAATTCTTTCTACTCACTGAAGTCTGTGGTCTTGAACTCTCTCTCTGCCTTTGAGAATTCAGGACAGTCAGCCATTTTCTCATTTTCCTTTATGGAGTAAAAAGCTGTCTGGAAGGCAGATATTTGCTCTCTTAATGAATTAACATTTCGATACAGTACAGGGCTGCCCTGTTAAAGTACAGAAACATAGAGGGTATTATAAAGCAAAGCAAACATAGTTTCTATACTCTGGGCTTATATCACTGAATCTCAAACTAAATACACAAAAGCTTTTTAAAGATCAGAGGTAATAAACTGGTGTAGGAGAGTCTTTCCTCCTTTGAATTACTCATTTTCAGTGTGCTATCATCTTAGTCTCCCCTCTGCTCCTCTCAGTTTTTTTAGCAAAACCTGAGCAAAGAGGAACAGCTCAGTGGCATACATAGACATGTAGCTATATAATGGTTAATACTGATACTATGATTCCACAGATCTTACTGAGAGGTCTGAATTAGGTGGAAGATGGTTTAAAAAGGCACCTAGCCAAAACACATTTCTGATTATTTGGGGGTTAAACAACCCTTAAAAAGATTCTTTCTGAGGGATTTAAGGACTCTCTTTCATACCTTAGTGTCAATTACCAGAGACAGCCTCAGCAAATCAAATTTGAAAGAGAAAGGAAGTTTAGCACAAAAATCACTTGGGAGAGGCCAGCCTAAGGGACTATACGGAGAGCACTAAATCCTGAAGATGGGGCAAGAAAGGGACAGGAAGAACCTACTTCTCTGAAATTTTACCAAAAGTTGTACTAAAAGCATCCAATGAAAATCATTTGCATGATGACTTTGTTGCTTGTAAATCTCAGCATACCTAGTTGATCCAAGCTAGTCTCATTACTCATCTCCAGTCCATAGAAGCCCTCTTTCCCAGGAGGCCAGAACAAAAGACAGAAGTTTCACAGTAGCTCAGATGTCCACTCTCACATTACCCTTTCTCCTTTGGCTCTCCCCTGCTAAATTTTCCTGATTTCATGGGACATGGGGAACCCTTACTTCCTTAGGGCCGAAAGTCAGTCATTCGTTCACTTAAAATACAAAGCCAAGTAATTAGGTGGTCTAAGCACAGGAACTCTCAGGAAAGATAGATTGAGAAAATTTGTACTACCAAAGATAGGAAGTGCCAGATAAATGCAAATAATATAAAATTTAAGAGTTGTGTTCGCCTATAAAATAATTACTGATTAAGTTCCCTATCCAGTTTTTTTCTCCTTTATTATTTAGACCTTGAACACATTTCTACTTATTTGAAGCTTCTGAGAATTTTAATATGTAAACCAAAAAACCAAACCCATTGCCATCGAGTCGATTCCAACTCATAGCAACCCTATAGGACAGAGTAGAACTGCCCCATAGGGTTTCCAACGAGCTGCTGGTGGATTCAAAATGCCCACCTCTTGGTTAGCAGCCACAGCTCTTAACCACTATGCCACCAGGGTTTCCTTTTAATGTGTATAATGACAAATAAAATGCTCTACCCAGTGGATACTGAAATGCTAAAGACTATATGCTTCCTCTTCAAAAAGTAAATTATGCAGAGCAACAACTTATTGAGGTGGAATTTATACTTCCTTTTATTTGAAATGCTATAATCTAACTTGTGAAAATAGAAATTATCACCATTACTTTCCATTTATATGTATATAAAAAAATACATCAACAGGCAAAAGAAAAGTAAAAATATTACCTCCCGTTAAGATATTGTAGGGAGGGAAATCAGTTAAAATCCTGAAGCCATGTTTGATGATCTGTTCACAAACTTATTACATACATTCATAAAGCAAACTCTGTTACATAATAACAGAACATTTTACATTCAAATGGTTGATGATGTAAACCTTTATGACATAATGGCACATGATATTTATAAAAGGCTAATGGTCAACTCTTATCTGTATGAGATACAGAGAAAAGGATTATCCCAAACTCATAAAATTTACCCTGAGTATGTTTTTTTTCTACTCATATATGAATATGGTAGGGGTAGGTTTGAAGTCCTAGGAATCTGGAGTACTTTGAAATGCTGCTTAAACCAATTTATAAGATCCCCTAGTCAAAATTGTTTTTTTCTCTATTCCTTAATGGAGAAAGAGAACAATAAACACATACAAAGTACAAGAAACACTTAAAATGCTTTTTTAATGCTTTGTTTGAAAGAGCCTTGTGAACTGTGTCAGTCAGTCAACAACGTTCCTTCCACATACCAAAAACTTCCAGGGGCTGAAACCAGGGAGGTGGGGCGGGGGAAGGAAAAGGGGGCGGACTACATTCTAGAGTGAAAATCTGAAAACATACAGTACTAATTGATTCTTCACACTATGTGCATGAATAATAAATATCTTTATCTAAATTTTTAAAAACTTGCAGAAAAGTATTTGCAAGAAAAATTTATACTACTAGACCATGGAATCTACACTGGGATAAGAGAGGACATAAAGTCAGTAAAGGACAGTGAAAATGGGGTAAGATCAATAGTTTGGAGGTTTCAATGAGATGAGAGAATTGCTGATGTGAACTGAAGGATGAAATGCAGGAAGAGTGTGATGGCTGAAATTAAGATTTCAAAGGTAATACACTAGCAAATGCCCACATGGTAGATGGCTGAGGTAGGGTAGAGAAAAAGATAACTGGAGCGACAAAGTCAAGGAACTGAGATGCCACGAGGTTGGGTGGACCATCTGTGTGGTTGGTGTAATATTAAAGCATGAAAAAAGAGCAGTGGAGGAAAGATAGAGAGCCATTTCCCTTCAATTCTTCCTTTTAAGTGTTTTCTTTCTAAAATGGGGGAAGGTAGAGAAAATAAATGAATTATTTAAGCACACAGGTTCTTAGGAGCACCTGGGTAGCGTAAATTGTCAAGTACTCGGCTACTAACCGAAACATCAGCAGTTTGAACCCATCCAGAGGCACATCAGAAGAAAGGCCTGGTGACCTGCTTCCAAAAGGTCACAGCAATGAAAACCCTATGAAGTGCAGTTCTACTTCGTACATATGCGATTGCCATGAGTCAGAATCAACTTGACAGCAACTGGTTTATAGGTTCTTACACTTTGTAAAAGAACAAAATGTTCTACTAGTACTACTTGCAGAACACTTCAGTAAATTAGAAACGTAACTATCTAGAAGTGATTTTTATTCATGCATTCAAAGACTGTCAAGCAAGGCAAGAAAAAGGATAAGAAGAACCAGTTAAAACAGTAGAGCAATCAAGGGTATTTACAGTAGAAGCACCTCTCAGAAGGTCAAAGGAACCACTGATTTGTTAATAAAAACTGCTCAAGTTAAACAGAAAATATCATTTCTCATACTAAGAATATAAGTCAATATTATAAAACGAGAAAATATAAAATATAATTTATAAAATTTTAAGAATAAGTAAAATAAAGAATTATGGTTTACTTATCTAGAAAATACATTCATAAAAAAATTCCTTTTTTTAATGAGAGTAAAGTTATATGAAAAAAAGGTATTTGCAACATAAAAGGCAACTACACACGAGGAACTCACCAGATGGAATACACAGAAATCAAATCAACTACATATGTGGAAAGAGACCATGGAAAACCTCAATGTCGTCAGTCAGAACAAGGCCAGGGGCTGACTGTGGAACAGACCATCAACTGCTCATATGAAAGTTCAAGTTGAAACTGAAGAAAATTAGAACAAGTCCACGAGAGCCGAAGTACAACCTGGAGCATATCTCACCTGAATTTAGAGATAATCTCAAGAAAAGATTTGACGCACTGAACACTAATGACCAAAGACCAGACGAATAGGGGAATGACATCAAGGACACTATACATGAAAAAAAGCAAGAGGTCATTAAAAAGACAGCAAAGAAAGAAAAGACCAAAACTGATGTCAGAAGAGACTCTGAACGTTGACTAGCTAATGCAAAAGGAAAAAATGATGAAGTAAAAGAGATGAATAGAAGATTTTAAAGGGCGGCTCAAGAAGACAAAGTCAAGTATAATGACATGTGCAAAGACCTGGAGTTAGAAAACCAAAAGGGAAGAACACACTTGGCATTTCCCAAGCTGAAAGAACTAAAGAAAAAATTCAAGCCTCAAGTTACAATATTGAAGGATTCTACTGGGAAAATATTAAATGATGCAGGAAGCATCAAAAGATGATGGAAGTAATACAGAGAGTCACTGTATCAAAAAGAATTGGTTAATGGTTAAACATTTCAGCAGGCAGCGTATGATCAGGAACCAATGGTGCTTAAGGAAGAAGTCCAAGCTACACTGAAGGCACTGTCGAAAAACAAGTCTCCAGGAATTGACGGAATACCAACTGAGATGTTTCAACAAACGGAAGCTGCACTGGAAGTGTGCACTCGTCTATGCTAAGAAATTTGGAAGATAGCTACCAGGCCAACCAAATGGAAGAAATCCATATTTATGCCTATTCCCAAGAAAGGTGATCCAATCAAACATGGAAATTATCGAACAATATCATTAATATTACATGCAAGTAAAATTTAGCTGAAGATCATTCAAAAGTGATTGCAGCAGTATATTGACAGGGAACTGCCAGAAATTCAAGCTGGATTCAGAAGAGGATGTGGAATGAGGGTTATCATACCTGATGTCAGATGGATCCTGGCTGAAAGTGGAGAATACCAGAAAGATGTTTACCTGTGTTTTATTGACTATGCAAAGGCATCCAACTATGTGGATCACAATAAATTATGGATAAATTTGCAAAGAATGGGAATTCCAGAACACTTAATTGTGTTCATGAGGAACCTGTACAGAGATCAACAAATAGTCATTTGAACAGAACAAGGGGATACTGCATGGTTTAAAGTCAGGAAAGGTATGCATAAGGGTTGTTTCCTCTCACCATACCTACTCAATCTGTATGCTGAGCAAATAATCCAAGAAGCTGGACTATATGAAGAACGGTGCATCAGGATTGGAGGAAGACTCATTAACAACCTGAGGTATGCAGATGACACAACCTTGCTTGCTGAAAGTGAAGAGGACTTGAAGGACTTACTGATGAAGATCAAAGACCACAGCCTTCAATATGGCTAACACCTCAACATAAAGAAAACAAAAATCACAACTGGACTAATAAGGAACATCATGATAAAAGCAGAAAAGATTGAAGTAATCAAGGATTTCATTTTACTTGGATCCAAAATCAACAGCCGTGGAAGCAGCAATCAAGAAATCAAAAGACACACTGCACTGGGCAAATGAAGTGTTGAAAAGCAAAGATGTCACCTTGAAGACTAAGGTGCACCTGACCTAAGCCATGATATTTTCAATCACCTCATATGCATGCGAAAGCTGGAAGGTGATTAAGGAAGACCAAAGAAGAAGTGGCGTCTTTGAATTGCGGTGTTCGTGAAGAACATTGAATATACCATGGACTGCCAAAAGAATGAACAAGTCTGTCTTGGAAGAAGTACAGTCAGAATGCTCCTTAGAGGCAAGGATGGCGAGACTATATCTCACATACTTTGGACATGTTATCAGGAGGGATCAGTCCTTGGAGAAGGACATCATTCCTGGTAAAGTAGAGGGCCAGCAAAAAAGAGGAAGACCCTCAACGAGATGGACTGAAACAGTGGCTGCAACAATGGGCTCAAGCATAACAAAGATTGTGAGGATGGCACAGGACTGGGCAGTGTTTCCTTCTATTGTATACAGGTTCACTATGAGTCGGAACCAACTTAACTGCATCTAACAACAAGAAAGTCATATGCACCATTAGACATGGGATGTCAACAAAAACTGACTTAGGAGACCAGGGAAGTTGAAATTTAAAGAGGCTCCTTACGGTGGTTTGCTAACAAAAACAAGGAAACCTGCTGCTACCGACTACTACTAGTTGCTGTCAAGTCAATTCTGACTCATGGAGATCCTATGTGTTTCAGACTAGAACTGTGCTCCATAGGGTTTTTATGGCTGTGACCTTCCAGAAGCAGATCACCAGGACTTTCTGCCAAGGTGTCTCTGGATGGATTCGAACCACCAACCCTTACGTTAGTAGTCAAGCGCTTAACCGTTCATGCCACCCAGGGACTTCTAGATCTGCTGCAGGACCCCAGCAAAGGCTCAGGTATTGAAAGCATCAGGTACTTTTGAAATAGAGGTACAGGACAGGGTTCAAAACAAGAGGCATGGTGAAACTGTATCAGGAGCATCTGGACCTACAGATCCTCTCCACAAAAAAAGAAAGGGTCTTCACATTTTAGAGGGAACACAGAGATTCTGGACGCTAGGACTCCAGGTATAGCTAAGGGCAAAGCTGAGGTCCTGCACTGAAAACAGGGTTGGTGCAAGTTTTCACATGAACAGTGAAACTTCCAACCATATTTACACATTTGACTTCCAGAGTTCTAGGTGTCAGGTTTATACCTCCAGGAATTCCTTCCAGGGAAAACAGACCAGCCCAAGAGAAAAGACTAACAGATTCGGACAAGTGAGAGTTCTCCCAATGAAAAAGTGGCCTATTACATTACATAGAAATCCACCAGTCAACAAGTCCTATCTCTACACAATTAACTCCCATTCAGGTTTTTAAAGTGCTTCACATTTAAATATGAACAGACAGTCCTGGATCACCAGGCATTTGGAGAAAGCTTTGAGCACGACACAGAGGTAAAGTAATTAGGCAGCAAAACGAACATAAAAGACAAGAAACACTACAAGATGAAGAGAATGTCAACAAAACTATAATGTCCTCAACAATCCACGACAAAAGACATTCATTCCACCGTGAGATTTTTTAACACCAGGAATAGAGCTTCCAGAAAGAAAAAGTAGGCCACATAAAGGATCAGGAATCAAAATATTTGTTGAATGAGCTAATTAATGAATAGGACTTCAACTCTGTAAGCCAAAATGTAATGGAGAAATATTTTCAAAATTTTTATGGAAAACACGTCCAACCTAGACTTCCATATCAAGACAAATGATAATTCAAATGTGCTGGTAGAATAAACTTCATCAGATATGCAGAGGCATCAGAAAAATGAGGTTATAAACCAAGAAAGAGAAAGATAGGGGATCAAGGAAACAGGGGCCCAAAAAGGAGAGAAAAATTACCAATAATGGTGAAAAGAAGTCAGGAAATGACAGTCATACAGAGTGCAACCAAGCTACACAGAAAGAGAATGGTGAATGCCAAGGGGGAAAAAAAAAAAAAACAGTACATTCTTCCATTTTTAAATTCTGTCAAAGTTTGGGGATCAGATATATAATAAATTAATTTAAAAATTAAGCAAGAAAGGTACCTACTAATTATAGGAAAAACAATAGCTGTGCAAGAAAGGAAATATAATCATAGCATACAATATAGCAATTTGGAAAAATATCTACATGGTTAAATAACATATACTAAACACTAATTTAAATAACAATATTGACAGAATGGGGAGGGGGAAAGCATTGGGATAGGTATGGGCAGGAGATGTGAGAGCAAAATCCTCATTTTTCATGGAAACAATAACAGTAAAAGTGAATACCATGTTCCACGCACTGTTGTAAGCACTTCTTAACTCTTAATTTATTCATCATCAAAAAACTCTGACTAGTATTATTACCCACATTTTACACATGAGGAAACAAAGAATTTAAGTAACTTGCCAAAAGTAACAACTAATTAGTAGCAAAGCCAAGAATCAAACCCAGGCAGTGCAGCTCCAGAGCACATGCTCTTAGCCACTATCTCAGCAGTTCTCAGGAACTTTTCATACTCTTAAAAATTACTGAGGACCCCAAGGATTCTTTGTTTATTTTAACTGTATCTATCAATTACCGCCCATCAGTCAGTTTATGTCCTGCGGTGGCTTGCGTGTTGCTGTGATGCTGGAAACTATGCAGTACTATTTCAGATACTAGCAGGGTCATCCATGGTGGACAGGTTTCAGTGGAGCTTCCAAACTAAAAAGCAGACTAGGAAGAAAGGCCTGGCAATCAGCTTCTGAAAGTTAGCCAGTGAAAACCTTATGGATCACAACAGAACACTGTCTAACTTGCTTGCTTTGACATGTCATCAGGAGGGATCAATTGCTGGAGGAGGACACTACGTTTGGTGAAACAGCAGGCCCGTGAGGGTGAGGGAGACCTTCGGTGGTATGGACTGGCACAACAACCGCAGTGATAAACTTCAGTATGCCAGGGATCTTGAAGATGACACAAGAGCAGGCAACATTTCCAACTGTTACACATTAAGTTCTCCATGAGTCAGAGTCAACTCAAGGGCATCTATCTATCTCTCTATCAAAAGAGGAATATTTTAATAGCCTTTTCAGAATGACTGACAGTTTTTCTTAACATTACACCAAAAGTCAACAAAGATTTGTTAAAGGTTAGTTGCAATATCAAATATGAAATTACATCAATGAACTTTTTGTATTCTTTTGTTTAAATCTATTTATCTATTTTGCAATTTGAGGATCTCTTTTACCCATATATGCGTTTGTATCATCATGCATTGGTCATTCAGAAAACAGTGGTTTACTGAGTGATGCAGATCTTCCAAATGTTGACATATTTTATTATGCAATATCAAACATCACATTCATTCACACCCCTACTGATCTATCTGAAAAGTCTATTACTGTCAAGCTCACAGTAGTGAACATAAGCTATTATGGACTGAATTGTGCCCTTCCAAAATATGTCTTGAAATCCTAACGTCTATACCTGTGAATGTAATCCCATTTGGGAACAGGGTTTTGTTTGTTGTTAATGAGGCTGTATCAGGGCAGGGTGTGTCCTAAACCTAATCACTTCTGGGTTATAAAAAGAGCAGATTCGACACAGAAAGGAGCACAGATGGAGGGAGGATAGATGCCAGCAGAGACTGTCAAGGGATCGAGGAATGCCAGGACTACAGAAATTGAAAGAGAAGGATCTTCCCCCAGAGCCAATAGACAGACTTCCATTAAAGCCAGTGCCCTAAATTCGGATGTCTAGCCTCCTAAACTGTGAGAAAATAAATTTCTGTCTTTTAAAGTCACACACTTATCGTGTTTGTTACAGCACCACTAGGAAACTAAGACACATGCTTTTTCAAAATTCTAATTTTATCTTGAAAATTAAAATTTTATCATTAGTAAGAAATATTTAGTTTCTTTCCTTGAAGTGACAGGTTTCCCTAGCTCATTTTTGTGAAAATATCTGTCAAATTCTCAAGTCTGAATAGCCATCATTTGTCCATCTGTCATTCTTTCAAGTAAAACTGATGTTCATGGAAAAAAAAAGGGGGGTGGCTAGTTCAGCAAGCGGAGCCCTGGTGGCGTAGTGGTTAAGAGTTTGGCTGCTAACCAAAAGGTCAGCAATTTGAATGCACCAGCTGCTCCTTGGAAACTCTATAGGGCAATTCTACTCAGTCCTATATGGTTGCTTTGAGTCAGAATCAACTCGACAGCAACGTTTTGTATTTTTTGAGTTCAGCAAGCAGCTCAACCAATGACACACATGATTTTCATTGCAACAAAAATCACACTTCTCCACTGACTTCTGCATTGTTTTATGCACACTTCCTATTTCAGCACAGGTTGAGATTTAATAAAATTTGTAATTTTTATTGCTTTATCAAGGATATTCTTAAGTAAAACTGGTGTTACTATTACTGTTATTTTTATTCCGAATGCATGGCAGTGAAAAATACAACCATAGCTTGGTATCACCGCCTTGATTCATGCTAAAGTCCTGAAAAGTCTTTTTATCCACCATTACTTCTGTACCATGAGTGCGCAAAGATCAAAGCAGTGAATAAAGGCAAATAACGTCTTAGCATTGTTACAAAAATAGCTTTGACCTCATGGACCTGCTGAAAGGGATTCAGGGAACCCCAGGGGTTTTCAGACCAACTTTGAAAACCACAGCACTATACTATACAGCCTTACAAATAATGTCTAAAACTGAAAAATAAAGAAGTGGCAATATAAGCATGTTATTTTAAAACAGGAAGACAAATACCAGAAAAATGCAAAAGAACCAAAAGTAGTTGTCCTTCAAGAAGGGTGAGCTGCAGACTTTCCTCATTAAGCCTTAGACTACTATTTGACTTTTCAGGAGCATGCATTATTTTCATAAAAATTTGAAAAAATAACCTTCCAATAGAAGAAAAGGCACTAGGCCTAACTGATAGGGAATTCAAATCGCTAATATTCAGAATTATCCAAGAGTTGAAGCAAAAAGCAGACAAAAATGAGGAAAAAATAGACAAATTCACGGAAAAGGCTGACAAAGTCATGGAAAATACAAACAAAAAAATGAAAGAATTCAAGAAAATAATACAGGAACAAAATGCCAAAATAAATTCACAACTATAAATCATACAAAAACAACTAGAAATCCAAAAGATAAACAACAAGATTTCAGAAATGCAGTGTCATAGAAGGGCTGAGCAGCAGGTTTGAAATGATGGAAGACAGGATCAGCGAAACTGAATACAAACACTTGGATACAACTCTGAGGAAAAATCAGAAAAAAGAACAAACAAAAATGAAGAAACCTGGAGAATTATGCAGGATACCATCAAAAGCAAAAATCTGTGAGTCATCGGAGATCCAGAACAGGCAGAGAAAACAGAAAACACAGAGAGGATCATTGAAGAATTGCTGACAGAAAACTTCCCCAATATCATGAAAGATGAAAGCTGACCATCCAAGAAGCTCAACAAACGCCATATAGGAATAAACTCCAAAAGAAAATCACCAAGGCATATCATAATCACACTCGCTAAAACCAAAGACAAACAAAAATTCCTGAGAGCAGCTCAAGAAAAACACAAAGTCACATACAAAGGAGAAACAATAAGACTAAGCTCAGATTGTTTGGCAGAAACCATGCAGGCAAGAAGGCAATGGGATGACATATATATAAAACCTTGAAAGAAAAAAATTGTCAGCCAAGAATAATATATCCTGCAAAACTCTCGTTCAAATATGATGGTGAAATTAGGTCATTTCCAGATCCACAGAAATTAAGGGTCTATGTAAAAACCAAACCAAACTTATAAGACTTATTAAAGGGAGTCCTTTGATCTGAGAGCAAACAACATCAGACCACAGGCTGAATACAGGACACAGGATTGTACTAGCCAGATACCAACCTAGAAAATGAACTCTTAAGGACTATGCAGAACCAAAAGAATTACAACAGGGAACCAGAGAGGTTAATCTGTAAATGACAACATCAGAACAATAAAAGAGGGAATAAACGGTGTAGGTATAGAACCTTTTAATGGAGAGGAAGGTAAGGCGATACCAAATAATAATAGACTGGTTCAAATCTGGGAAGATAAGGGTAAATCTCAAGGTAACCACAAAGAAAGTTAACAAACCTACTCATCAAAATAAAGGAAAACATAAAGTCTTACTGAAAACAAAACCTACAAAAACAAAAGAAACAAACAAACAAAAAAAATCCACAAACAGAAGGAACTCAGCACAGGAGAGTAAGAGGAGCAAAGAAAACATCAGCATCACATAAAAAAGCACTACAAAATGCAATCCCACTCACAGGACTACATCCTAGAGAAATAAGAGCCGTCAAAGGAACAGACATGCACATCCATATTCATGGCAGCACTGTTCACAATAGCAAAAACATGAAAACAACCTAGATGCCCATCGACAGATGAATGGATAAACAAACTATGGTACATACACACAATGGAGTATTATGCAAAGATAAAGAACGATGATGACTCTGTGAAGCATCTCATAACACGGATGAAACTGGAGGACATTACGCTGAGTGAAATAAGTCAATCACAAAAGGAGAAATATTGTATGAGACCTCTATGGTAAAAACTCATGTAAAAGTTTACACACAAAAAGAAACAATCTCTGTTGGTTATGAGGGATGGGAGGGGTCGGAGGAACTAAATACACAACAGATAAGCAGTAATTTTGGTGAAGGGTAAGCCAGTACACAATACTGGAGAAGCCAACACAACCTGTACAAGGAAAGGTCACGGAAGCTCCATAAACACATCCAAACTCCCTGAGGGAGTGAATTGCTGGGCGGAGGGCTGTGGGGACCATGGTCTCAGGGAACATCTAGCTCAACTGGCATAACACCGTTTATAAAGACAACATTCTGTATTCTACTTTGGTGAGTAGCATCTGGGGTCTTAAAAGCCTGTGAGCAGCCATCTGAGATACTCCACTGGTCTCACCCCTTCGGGAGCAAGGGAGAATGAAGAGAACAGGATACAAGGAAAAGATTAGTCCAAAGGACTAATGGACCACAGCTACCACGGCCTCCACCAGACTGAGTCCAGTACAGCTAGATGGTGCAGGGCTACCACCACTGACTGCTCTGATGGGGATCACTATAGAGGGTCCTGGACAGCGCTGTAAAAGGATGTAAAACAAAACTCTAACTCACAAAAAAAAAAAAAAAAAAAAAAAGACCAGATTTACTGGCCTGACAGACTGGAGAAACCCCGAGAGTATGGCCCCGGGACACCCTTTTAGCTTAGTGGTGAAGTCACTCCCGAAGTTCACCATTCAGCCGGGGATTGAACAGCCTCATTAAAAAAAACAGGACTAATGAGGCACAGGAGTCCAGGCACTCTAGAAGGCAGCAGGGGACAGGAAAGTTGGTGATAGGGAACCCAAGGTTGAGAAGGGACAGTGCTGACATGTCGTGGGGTTCTTAACCAATGTTATAAAACAGTACACGTACAAACTGTTTAATGAGAACTATTTGTTCTGCAAACCTTCATCTAAAGTACAAAAAAAAAAAAAGAATTATCTATGTGAGATCAAACTGACAACAGCAACTCGAAAGGTTTGATGGAAAGCCTAGGGGGCAGTGAGTTGAAAATAATGGTGATGGAATAATTTTGAAAAGGATAGTGAGCTTAGCAGCACAACTGGAAGATTGTAATCGATGTCACTGAATTGTACATGCAGAAACTTTTGAAATGGTGTAACTTTGGCTATGTATATTTTCACCAAAAAAAAAGTCCTCCAAGGTCGAGAAGGGAGGGTGTTGACATGTCGTGGGGTTGTTAACCAGTGTTATAAAACAATATGCGTACTGACTGTTTAATGAGAAACTATGTTTTGTAAATGTTCATCTAAAGTATAACAACAACAACAAAAATATCTAAATACATCCCCATAAGCAAACAAATAATTTGCTGCCTTCCACAAGGTTGCCCCCAAAACATTTTGTCCTGAGGGGACCTCTGACCCTACATCCCAACTCACAGTAGTCATGAAAAAATTAGAAATTTAGAGACAAAATAATAAAAGGGTTGGAAAATACGGCCTCATCTCATTATAAAAAGCAGATATTAACCCCCCCAAAATTTTGCAAAATAAAATTAAAAGCTCCTTTAGAAAGCCATAACTATCCAGGGTCTCTTAACTTTGATACATCCATACTCAACATCAACATTTATGCCAATTGCACATTTTATGTAAAGACAGAGAAAGTATCTCTCCAAGTCCAAAACAGATGGAATGCACAAGGTAGATCGTACAACAACTTTATATAAGACAAAACAACCTCCCTAGAAGAGTTTACAACAGAACTCAGAGGAAAATACCTGAAAAGGGGACTTCTGTGCCAAAGGAGATTTCTGTGCATTCTTTAAATTTCGCTGCTGAGCAATGAAACAAATCAAATGGTTTGTTTCAGGAGAGCCCCGAGCACCAATTGTAGAACGTCGTCTAGATTTTTTAAGATAGGATGATGCCTTTCCTGTAATGAAAACTCTTTTAAATTAGAACAGTCATCAGTAATCACGTCCTGACTACCCATAACTTACCTACCTGACAGAGAAAACATGATTAACACATGGTACAGAAATCTTAGTAGAGAATGACTGGCAAAGTTGTTCACATAGTATTGGATAGATAGGGACTTTCTATTTTGTCCACTGATTTATTCCACGCCTAGTATGTGGAAGGCATTCATTTAATAGTTGTTGAATGAATACATGAACACATTTAATGGTTTTTGTTTTTGTTCCATATTTCCTGCAAACAGAGGTGAGCAACTGCTCGCTTTGACTAAGAATCTCTCTTTTTCTGAATTAGTCTTATGCCCAAGGAAGGGGGCAGAGGCAGTTCAGTGGTGGAGTTTCTGCCTTCCATGCAGGAGACCTGGGTTTAACTCCTGGCCAATGTACTTCATGGGCAGTCACCACTTGTCTATCAGTGGAGGCTTGCATGTTGTTATGATGCTGAACAGAGTTCAGCAGAGCTTCCAGATTGACACAAACTGACAGACTAAGAAGGACCTGGTTATCTACTTCCAAAAATCAGCCCATGAAAATCCTATGGATCACAATGGTCTGATCTGTAACTGATCATGAGGATGATGCAGGACCAGGTAGTGTTTCATTTCACTGTTCTTGGGATCCACATGAGTTGGGGCTATTTGACAGCAGCTAACAAACAACATCCCCAAAGACTGAAAAGAAAGGACCTCCATGTAGGCACATGTACTCTTTCAAATTCTTAACATTTCAAGACGATTTTGCTTCTCTTAGTGTATCTACAGCATAATGACTTGCCTAAATTCATAAGTGATAAGAATCAGGATCAGCACAGAGTTGGTTTCTATGAGGCAGAGGTCAAGCCAATCTCCACCTTCCCACTTTTCCATTATTTCTGACATCAGTTGCTCTCCCTACAATGCTTTCTACCTCTCTGCTGGGTTCGATAATTCATTGCAATGGCCACACAGAACTCAAAGATCATACTCACAGTTATGTGGTTTGTTAGGGAAGTAAGAAGCTACAACGCAGAGTCAGGATCACTTTGGAAGTAACAGGAACAAGTCAGGATCAGTGTCAGGAAAGGCAGGGTCTGGAAGGGTCCCCAAAGTGGAGAGCACATCCATCCATTCTTCAGTGCAGGACAGTTTCCAACCAGGACAGCTCTCAGAGCAAAAAGGTTCATGGAGCAGATAAGCTCTCTGCTGAACAACTCTCAGACTGTTGTTGGCTGGCACCACTGCCCTCAGAGAGCTCAGCGGGCATGGTTTCTCTGCCAGCAGCTGCCTTCTCTGCTGGACAGGCCTCCCCACCACCAGGCTCTCAGCTGTCCCATCTCTCTGCCCTTTCTCTGCAGGCTGGTTCAGCTCCACCAGCACTGCTGTCAGCCACTGACTGGCACAGCTCATAGCCAGTGTAGCAGCTTGCTAAGCTGTTCTCTCAGATGCAGGTTTGGTTTTTTTTTTCTCACTGGGACTAGGAGGGTTTTAAGCACAGGTCTTCCATGTCAAGGACACACGCACCTCCCAGCTCGTCAATCAAGTGGGACTGTTTTAAGTACAGGGTTTCTGTGTCAAGGACACACTTACCTCCCAGCTCTTGTCAATCAAGTGGCCCTGAAAACCTTTGTTTCAATACTTTATATATACCAGTCCTCATCAGTTACAAAGCAGGGCCTCCCTCACCAGACGGAAGTTCAAACCCAAAACTAAACCCACTGCTGTCAAGTTGATTCCAACTCACAGCAACCCTACAGGACAGAGTAGGACTGCCCCATAGGGTTTCCAAAGTTGTAAATCTTTATGGAAGCAGACTACTACATCTTTCTCCCACAGAGTCACTGGTGGGTTTAAACCACCGACCTTTAGGTTAGCAGCCGAGTGCTTATCCACTGCACCACCAGGGCTCCTCGACCTGAGTTCAACCAATCTCAATTACCCATAAGATGTCAATCAACTCAGGTCTTGTACAAAAGTAACACTCTCTACAGGTAGAGATTGGCCCTCCCCAGGAAAAAGTAATAAGCTCTGGGAGTATACAACTTGGGAGGTCTCCTAATTTTTTTTTCCAAAAAACCAGGACAAAAGGCCACGTGAAGGGACTCATTGCACCACCCTTAGATACCTATCTTCAGCACAGTACCCTGAATTCTGGCCATGTGCCCAAGCACACAAAATGCAGCCAGCTTTTTTAAGAGTGATATTCTTGAAAAGCAAACACCTTGGCCTTGTCTCATGTATTACCTAGCCTAGTGCCCCTTGACTTTCAAGTCCTCTATATCCTGCATTTTTAAATTCTGTTCCATTCCTTTGTTTCTTCCTTCTCCATTTAAACCAGAAATTCACAGGTGAATTTCTACTCCTTGGAGGAGATTAGCCCCTGAGTCAATTTTGTTTGCAATTTTGAAAGAAGCACACCCCAATCATTCCACACTGTATTTTCTTAATTGTTCTTCAATTTTCTCTTATATCTACCATTCCTGAACATAAAATGTTTTACTATTTATAGCATACATCCTCCTGTATCTACATGTCAAAAAGTAATTCATACACATTCTTTCCCAGTGGGTATGTAGCACAACTCTGACTTAGGAACATTATTACACTGGCTGCCTGGTATCCTGCTATGCTAGATGACCGTGCAAGTGCAGAGAAGTCTCCCTGAGCAAGCAAGCTGACAGAGTCAATCATTTTAGATGCATAAAGTAACAAAATAAACAGGAGAGATGAGTAAAACTGTATTAAGGTTATTTTTAAATTTCAAAAGCACTACAATAGAACGACAACTTTTGTTACCTGGAGTGTTCTTAACAAAGCTTTCAGGTGTAATTCCCAATTGCTCTACAGTTACGGTAGAAAAGTTCAAAGGTGATTTAAATATATCTGGTCGGCAAAGATTAGGAGTCACTTCTGCTTCGTGTTCCTGAGGAGTTACAAGTTTCCCACTTCCCAAAATGAAAGAGGTATTTTCTGAAACATAAGTAATACATTGTTGGGGCTAAACATCATTATCAAGCAAAATACCTAAACCTTAATTTTCACAAGATCACAACATATCACTACACACCAGCATTCTTAATAGCAGACTCTTTGTCCTTTGTTTCAAGGAGCTCCTTGCTTTCTGAACTGGTATCCATCTAAAAAAAAGAGAGAAAAAAATATAAATACTCCACCCCAAAATTTAACGAGACTCTATCAAGATCCTCATTCAAGGCTGAATTCTAATACAATCTATAAAGGTATGAAAACAGATGTCAAGACAGTACTTTTGCAGCTCAAATTAAAGAAATGGGGAAAACTGCTGTTCAGGATGAAATAAAGCAGACCCCACACTATAAGCCATGGCTTTTCAAACCTTAGTGAACATCTGAATTATCTGGGTAATAAGTTAAAAATGCAGCTTTGTGGAGTCTCAGGAATTCTGATTCAGTGGATCTGGATGAGCCCAGGAGTGTGCATTTTAAAAAACATTCTAGGTGATCCAGAGTAGGTTGGATGAGGGCCACTGTCTCCGAAGGGCAGGATACACCCTTAAGAAACAGCACTGTTGTATAATATTTGAAATCCAAACCAGGGCACTTGTCCTACCGCTCACTCCGGCAAATTTGATTTCCTCTCGCTTTCGTTTATATAGAAATCTCAGCAGCAGACGAGTGTTGGTGTCAACAAAACTGGGGTGAAGGCCCGATACGACGTCTCTTTCTATCTCTTGAGGTTTCCTGACCTCGGCTGTACGGTCCAGAAGGTTCGGCTTGGGAAATCAACTGTTGCTCGCTAAACCGGCAGCCACGGGGGCTGCGCAGTGGCTCGTAAACGGCTGCTCCGCCGCTCTTCTCTCCGGTTCCTGCCCACCCAGGGTTCCCGGCCGCACGACACCACAACCCAGTAGGGTCCACTTTACCTAAACACTCACCTCCGGCCGCTCCCCGCCGCTGAATTCAAATCGCCGACCCCGCCTCCTCAGCGTCGGAACGTAACCTCCACAAATCCCTACGCCCGCAACCACCCGCACGTGTCCACTCACACCTCCAACTCTCCCAACCCTCTACCTCGCTGTCTTAGGAAAAGGACGGGCTGCCTGGGCAGGGAGAGAAGCCACCGCTAGCTGAGGGTGACCCATTGGCCAGAAAAACTAGCTTCTATCCTGTGTTATGGGACTACTTTCCGTGTAAGTCTCGCGGAGTAACCTTCAGCTGGTACTGCAATCCGCACCCCACTTTTCGGTTGGCTGCTGCAAACTTCGAAAAGAACCATTGGGCCAATCATAAAAGAACGACGGGCGGGCTCTTACCCAATCAGCCAGTCCCCGCTACAGCCGTTTCCTTTGTGGGTTAGTGAGTGGGAGGGGTTAGAGTGGGAGGGGTTAGAGTGGGGAGGCGCTGACTGTTGTAGGTTACTTCTAGAGCTCCACCTCGTTACCCCAAACCCCGCCTCCATATGCAGATAAGCTCTTCTTGTGCGGCCTTCTGTTGATTTTGCGCCTGCCCAGTAATGCTTCGAGCGGCCTTTCGGCTCCAGGTTCTGCTTTAATTGGCTGATAACCCTTCCCGTCTACAACCTCTCTTCCCTCCCTCCACCTCGTCTGGGTTGGTATGAGCCCACCCAATGCAGGGTTATGATTGGCTGGATGCCGGTCATCCCTACCCGTTGATTGGTGAAGATTAGAGTCAGTCTCGGAGCGGTGGGGGAAGGGCCCCAGGCTGGCTGGGAAGCATAGGGGCGGGGTGGGAAGGAGGACCCGCCAACCCCGGGGTGTGGGACAGAGAGTGTGTGTTTGTCTGTGAGTAAGAGAAGGAAGGTGGCGAAGGGAGGAGAGTCCAAGTGGGTGGAGGGAGGGGAAGGGCAGGAGAAGAAAAAGGTGGGAGGAGAAAAAGGTGGGAGGGTGGCGGCTCACTCAGGACCTGGTGGGGGCAGCGCGATGAGGCGGGTGACCCTGTTCCTTAACGGCAGCCCCAAGAATGGAAAGGTAAGGGGGTCGGGAGGAGGTGAGGCGGGGCTGGCTCTGGGGGCGAGGGCAGTGGAGTACAGAATGGGCTTGCAGGGCAGAGAGAGCCGGAGGGCAAAGGGCTGAAGTTGGGTAAAGGAGCTGGGAGCTGGGAGGTGGGCGTGCGTCGGGGCGCGGTGGGTGTCCGGGAGGTGAAGATCGGGTTCCCGCGGCCTCCTTCCAATCCTCCTGTTTTCTTGCCCGAGCCTGCCCTTCAACTCCTCAGCTGCCCCGGGGACCAGTGCAGGTCAGGTTTGTGCTTCATCGTTCCCAAACCCAGGACGTGGGTCCCGAGAAAGGAGGGGACGGAGGGCGTAGGGAGGGCCACTGTCACCTGAGTCCTTAGTGCTGATGTTCCTGTTTCCATCTAATCACCGAAGACACCGCTCCCCCCACCCCTGATTCCGCAGGGTTTTAGAAGGCGCTTGTTTCCACCTTCGTGCTGAGTAATGGTCTGCTCAAGAAAGTGGTAGTAACGGTTAAGGCATTGTAAGGTTGATCAGGTAAAAAGAAAAAAAAAATTAAACTTTTTATCAGTGGATAAATAAAATATTCCTTCATTCACGGTAGAAAAGAGGATTGAAAATTGGGAAATTTTCTGGATGTTTTTACCACTATATTTTAGGTGCCACAAGCCCCCAAGCCCTGCCGCTGTCAAACTTACGTACTCGTTTTGTTATTTCGCTTTATTTTAGTTTCTTAGAGGACTGTGACGAGAGACCTAAATGGACTGATTTGACAGTACTGTTTGCTGTGTGAGGGTGTGGTACTAAATATTTTTCCAGTGTTAGAGCAAGCCAAAATGAATCCTTTTCCTTCTCAGCCTCTTGCCCCACCCGTAAAAGTTGTTCAGCTCCTTTGGAAATTTTGACTGTTCAAGGCACATATGTGGCTAAAATGATATCTAGAAGTAGCTAAGCCTTAGATTCTAAGGTAAAGGTAATTTAGTCTCACTTAAATTATTTGCTAAAATATTTTGTTTCCTGCATATTCTGGAAACGTGAATTTTTAAATAGTGAAAATTTGCGATGGTGTAAAAATGGCTTTCCCACTACTCTTAGTTTGAGTAAACATGCTCAAAATCTGAACCACAGTGTGGTTTTTTAGCTATAATTTTGTGTTCTGGTCTTAGAGACTTAACACTCATACAAAAACAGGATTGGCATAAATTCAAGTTTCTGAATTTTCATAAATGGTAACTCAAAATATGCTTCACAAGATTTACGTTATTTCTGTTAACTTTTTCTAAACCGGTTTTGTGGTTAGCTACTACTCATAATCTAAAACTTACATTGTCACTGGAAAAGAGATTTAGTAGTGTATTACAATTATAATACGTTCTCAAAAGCAGATCTCTACTTGACCTTTTTTATCCAACATCTCTGCTATAGTCATGAAAGACAAGATGTTAAGACCTAGTTATAAATATTTAACTATGCTCTAAATCTCTTCTGAAACCACTGAAATTTTGTTGCCAAAGACTGGCTGAGTTGGGCTTTCCATACTACTTATGATAAGGACTTTTTTTTAATCTATCTAGTCTTAACTAGGTTAGATTTTGGGATATAAATTTTACTTACTTTAAAAATATTTGCTGAAGAATCTCAGAAGATTTCAAAAATGCACCTTAAATAATTAAAAATAGATATATTACAAAGATTATACAAACATAAACTGGAGGTTACTAGTGTAATTCAATATTAAAAATAAGCCATACCATAATCCTTGCTATACTGGAGAACATAGTCTAAAACTTTTCTCTAAATAGCAAAAGTGTCAATGTTTCCTCCCCATTAAGTTGATTAATAAACAATATTATAATTACTCTACAAGAAACCAAAGGGGTAGCTTCTGTCCAGAGGTGAGATGGGAAGGCAGAGTTAGGAGCTGGTTGAATGTTCATGGGGAATCGGGCGGAGGGGGAGGAGTGTGCTGTCGCAGAATGGGGTGAGCGGTTGGGGTCTCATAACAATGTATGTAAAAAAAAAAAATTTCTGTATGGGACACTATCTTGAAATGTAAACTTCATTTAATTACAATAATAAAAAAAGAAAAAAAACTATTATAATTACTCTTATTTGACAAAAAAGAGCAAGAAAATACACAACAGCCTACATATATATATCTATGAATGAGTTCCTGGGTGGCGCAGATGGTTAAGCACTCAGTTACTAACTGTAAACTAACAGAAAGGCTGGAAGTTCGAACTCACCCAGAGATGCCTCAAAGACAGCCCTGGCAACCTGCTTCCAAAAGGTCACAGGCTTGAAAACCCTATGGAGCAGTTCTGCTCTGCACACACAGGGTCACTGCGGGGTCACTGTGAATCGGAATCAGCCCAACAGCAACTAACAACTACGTGTAAATATATACATATACACACACGTATATATGCACATATATGTATACATATATATACACACACGTATACTGTTTTAGCCAGGATTGGCATTATCATGACATCAATGTTTATTAACATGCTGGAGCAAAGAGCTACTACAAAGTAGTTTGATTTCCTATACACCAGTTGGAATATCTCTGTCACTTTCATTATCTCTTATTTACTTAGGCTCTATTGTTTCCTGGCCATAAGAATAATCTGTTTTTCCAAAATGTTTTCTTTCCATAATGCCTGTTTAGTGGTTGCCAGACTGGGCCATGAAGCTTAAGGGTGAGGAGGCACAGAATTGTAACAGGAAACATCATATGCTCACCATGATTAACTGTACACTGAATAAGTGGAGCTAGTGAATGTTTTGATGTTGGAGAGAGGGATATGTGTTCTCTAAAATAGTGGTTTCCAGAGTGAGATGATGTACCACAAAGGGTGTAAAAAAATGATCAGTTGGAGTTTAGGAAGAAATAGTATAACTTTTATTTACATTTTTCACTTAAAAATATAAAATAATATTAAAACTTTATTTATTTTTTTATCTAGAAAGACACCAGTGCCTCCAGTCACTGGATGTGTCAGCTGGTCACACATTTTCTGAAAGAACAGAGTGTTCACGTGAAAAAGTTAATAGCTGCTTCCTGTTGATTTACTTTTGGCATATTGTGATGTATTGAAGTTTACCGGTGCTGGGTTAAGATGTGTATTATCCAGTTTTAACTGAACTAACTCTCACCGAAAGGTCAAGTGGCTTTAAAAGATTCCTTCAATGAAATTGCAGATTGAAGACAATATTAATTATGCAGTCACAAGTAAACAGCAACAAAATGGCAGAGATGACACTTCTAGTATAAACTGTCAGCCATACTATGAGATTAAAAAAAAAAAAAAAAAGATCTCTTCAGATATGAGAAGTAGTCAAAAAATACCACATTTATTTTCTTCCCATACAAAAATTTATACATACATTGTTATCTTACTCTAATTGCTCTCCTCATACTGTGACAGTACACTCCTCCTTTCCACCCCTGATTCCCCATGTCCCTTCAACCAGCTCCTAACCCTCTCTGCTTTCACATCTCACCTCCGGACAGAAGCTGCCCGTTTAGTCTCTTGTATCTACTTGAGCTAAGAGGCACACTGGTCACGAGTACCACTTTATGTCCCACAGTCCAGTCCAATCCCTGTCTGAAGAGTTGGCCTCAGAAATTGTTTTGGTTCTGGGCTGATAGGAGAATCCAGGAGCTATGCTTTTCAGGGCTTCTCCAGTCTCAGACCATTAAGTTTGATCTTCTTACTAGACTTTGAATTCTGCACCCCACATTCCTCCTGCTCCATCTGAGACTCTCTGTTGTGTTTCCTGTCCGGGAGGTCATTGGTGGTAGCCGGGCACCGTCTAGTTCTCCTGGTCTCAGGCTGATGAAGTCTCTGGTTTATGTGACCCTTTCTGTCTCCTGGGCTACTACTTTCGTTGTGTCTTTGGTGTTCTTCATTCTACTTTACTCCAGGTGGTTGGGACCAATTGATGCATCTTAGATGGCCGCTTGCAAGCTTTTAAGACCCCAGATGCCACTCACCAAAGTAGGATGCAGAACGTTTTCTTAATAAGCTTTGTTATGCCAGTTGACCTAGATGTCCCCTGAAAGCATGGTCCCCAGACTCCTACGCCTGCTACTCTGTTCCTCAAAGTGTTTGATTGTATTCAGGAAACTTCTTAGCTTTGGTTTAGTCCAGTTGTGCTGACTTCCCCTGTAGTGCGTACTGTCCTTCCCTTCACCTAAGATAATTCTTATCTCCTATCTAGTTAGTAAATAACCCTCACCCTCTCTCCCCTCCCTCGTAACCATCAAAGAATGTTTTCTTCTGTGTTTTAACCTTTTCTTGAGTTCTTATAATAGTGGTCTTATACAATATTTGTTCTTCTGTGACTGACTAAATTCACTCAGCATAATGACCTCCAGCTTCCTCCAAGTTATACGATGTTTCATGGCTTCATCCTTATTCGTTATCCTTACGTAGTATTCCATTGTGTGGATATACCATAATTTGTGTATCCATTCTTCTGTTGATGGGCAGCTAGATTGTTTCCATCTTTTTGCTGTTGTGAACAGTGTTGCCAGGCACATGGGTATGCGTATATCTATTCGTGTGACAGCTCTTATTTCTCTAGGATGTATTCCAAGGAGCGGGATAGCTGGATCATATGGTGCTTCTATTTCTAGCTTTTTAAGGAAGTGCCAAATCGATTTCCAAAGTGGTTGTACCATTTTACATTCCCACCAACACTGTATAAGTGCTCCAGTCTCTCCACAACCTCTCCAGCATTTATTATTTTGTGTTTTTTGGATTAATGCTAGCCTTGTTGGGGTGAGATGATAGCTCATTGTAGTTTTGATCTGCATTTCTCTAATGGCTAATGATTGTATTTCTTCATGTGTCTGTTAGCCACCTGAATATCTTCTTTGGCGAAGTGCCTGTTCATATCCTTTGCCCATTTTGTAATTGGGTTATTTGTCTTTTTGTTGTTGAGGTTTTGCAGTATCTTGTAGATATTAAAGATTAGATGCTGATCAGATTTCTTGTAGCCAAAATTTTTTTCCCAGTCTGTATGTTGTCTTTTTACTCTTTTGGTGAAGTCTTTTGATGAGCGCAAGTGTTTGATTTTTAGGAGCTCCCAGTTATCTAGTCTTTTTTCTGGTGCTTGTGCATTGTTATTCATGGTTCGTACTGTGTTTATGCCATGTATTAGGGCTCCTAGTGTTGTCCCTATTTTTTCTTCCATGATCTTTATCGTTTTCAATTTTATATTTAAGTCTTTGATCCATTTTCAGTTAGTTTTTGTGCATGGTGTGAGGTCTGGGTCTTATTTCAGTTTTTTGCAGATGGATATCCAGTTATGCCAGCACCATTTGTTGAAGAGACTGTCTTTTCCCCAATTAACGGACTTGGGGCCTTTGTCAAATATCAGCTGCTCATAGGTGGATGAATTTATGTCTGGATTCTCAATTCTGTTCCATTGGTCTATGTATCTGTTGTTGTACCAGTACAACTTTGACTACTGTGGCAGTATAATAGGTTCTAAAATCAGGTAGTGTGATGGTTCCTGCTTTGTTCTTCTTCTTGAGTAATGCTTTACTTTTTCAAGGCCTCTTCCCTTTCCATATGAAGTTGGCGATTTGTTTCTCCATCTCATTAAAAATTGCCGGTGGAATTTGGATCATGATTGCATTGTATCTGTAGATCACTTTGGGTAGAATTGACATTTTCACAATGTTGAGTCTACCTATCCATGAGCAAGGTATGTTTTTTCACTTATGCAGGTCTCCTTTGAAAAAATGCCAAATTTTAAAGAAGACTCTTTGAAATCCTGTTTAATCTCGGGTATTAGCAGTAAGCCCCTCACTTAGTGTGTATATTGTTCTTGAAATATTAGCTAATGATAGGATATGGTCATCCCAGTTAGCAAGACATTTAAAAATATTTTCCAGCACATGAATACGAGCAGCTACACATTTTTTGTTTTTGTCTTTTTCTTTTTTTTTTTTTTTTTTTTTAGTGTTGGAAGTCAATCTTGTACTTGGCAGAACTTCTCTAAATTTAATGATGAATATTTAGGAACTTTTTACTGGCAAACTCATAGTCTAAGTTGATAAAAGTCCTCATATCATTCAGGGAAACATTTTCTCATAGTGGCATATAGTTTATAAATAAATATATATACATACGGTATATTTGAGCACATTCCCAGAAATGTTCTACTAAAAGGGTGCACCATCAGAAACATTTGAAAGACACAGTTCTAAAAAGGACCTTTAATTAACAATTTTTTACACTGCTCCAATAAGAATCAGTTATGCTTGCACCTTTCATCCTTTCTTCATATGCCTTAGAATTCCCATTCTCCTTTTTATATTCCCCTGTTATTGTTGTTATTAAGTGCCATCAAGTTGATTTTCGACTAATAGCAACCCAGGGTGACAGAGCAGAACTGTAAGAGGTGGTTTTAAGGAAACTGAAATGAGTACTCAGACATCTCAGTGTATCGAGTGGCTTCTCAGTAACCTGATATCAATACAAACAAAGCTTCTGTACACCTTGAACATAATCTCCTTTTTTGGCAGCCTTGACTTCAGAATACTCAGTAATTTGCTGTGTAAGTCATAGGCCTTTTGTATACTTTATTCATTCAACCAACACTTACCAAGTACCTTCTGAATGTGAGGCACTGTGCCTAGCACTGCAGGCAGTAGTACAGGAGGCATCTCAGTTCTGTACTGATGTCTGTGTCTTTGCATTCTTGGTCTGGGAAATACTGTTATTTTCTGGCTTTGATGGTAATCATTTCAGATATATGTTGTTGGTATTAAGTATCTAGATTTGAAGAAAGGCGAAAACATTTGCCTCATGAAATGTACACTAATAAGAATCTTGAGGACTGTCTAAGCTTAAACATTTTTTTAATGTGTTTGATACATATAAAAGAATATAATAAAGAATATATATAAAAATTAAAAGGAAAATTATTTGTCACCTAAGCCATGATATAGTATATTACTAATAACTTGGTATGCTCATCCATTTTCCTATCCCCTGCCTGTCCCATAAAGGCAGTTATTTTCATGAATCTTGTATTTCTCTTTGCCATTTTTTTTTCTTTTAAATCAGTTTTACAACATATGTATTTACAGCTAAACCATTTCTTGTTGTGTCCACCTTGGGGCTTTAGAAAAGTGGTATCATGTTGTATTTGGATTTGCTTTTTTCATTCAATGTATTTCCAAGATTCTGTCCATAATATCCCACATAATGATAGTTTATTCACTTTTACTGCTTTATAATAGTCTGTTTTATAAAAATATAACAACAATTTATCCTTTCTCCTTTCAGTGGACATTTGGGTTGTTATTTTTTCTATATTTTGCTATTAAGTTAACTGTGCTTCCATGAGTATTCCTGTATATGTATCGTGGTACACGTGTGCAATAATTTTTCTAGTGCCAAAAAAAAACCCATTGCTGTAGAGTCGATTCCAGCTCTTAGCTACCCTATAGAACAGAGTAGAACTGCCCCATAGGGTTTCAAAGGAGTAGCTGGTGGATTCGAACTGCAGACCTTTTTGTTAGCAGCTGAGCTCTTAACCACTGTGTTGCTAGTGCAGTGATCCTCAAATTTTAGCTTATATCAGAATTACCTGGGGGGTTGAGAAGATACCTTCTAGGTCTCACTCCCAGAGTTTCAGATTCAGTAGGTTTGGAGTGGTTCTAGGGATTTGTATTTCTAACAAATTTCCAGGTGATTCTAATGCTTCTGGCTTAGGAATCACATTTTGAGAACACTGCTCTAGAATATGTATACCAAGCTGGGTATTAAGGTGTGGGAACGTTCGGTTATACAAGATAATGCCAAATTGTTTTGAGTTCGACTCTGTGGGTTGCTATGTCATGGTCAAGCCTAATAGAATTAAAATAGGTGTTTCTTTGTATTTTTCTTCATTTTATCCTGCTCTTTAGAACAGTGCTGTCCAGTAGAACTTTCTGTGATGATGGAAATCTTCCGTATCAGCACTGTTCAACACTAGCCAATGTGGCACTGAGCACTTGAAGTATGGCTAGTGTAACTAATAAACTGAATTTTTAATTTTAGTTAATTCTACCAGCACCAGTTGCTAATTCCAACATGGCGACCGCATGTATGTCAGAGTAAAACTGCTCCATAGGGTTTTCAATGGCTGACCTATCAGAAGAAGTAGAATTCTCCAAACCTTTCTTCCAAGGCATTTCTGGGTAGACTTGAACCAGCAAGCTTTTGGTTAGCAGCCAAGTGCCTAACCACTTGGGCGATCTAGGGACTCCTTTACATGTAATTAGTGCACTTAACTACTAACCTAAAAGTTGACAGTCCAAACCCACCCAGGGGCACCACAGAAGAAAGGCCTGGCAATCTGCTTCCATAAAAATTACAGCCAAGAAAACCCTATGGGGGCAATTCTACTCTAACTCATGTGGTCGCCATGAGTTGGAATTGTCTCAGTAGCAACAGGTTTAGTGACTTCCAAACTGGACAGCACAGCTTTAGAGCATGAGGGGTGACCTTTGTTTTCATTAGACCACCACTGACCCACAAGAAAAATCAAGTCAATTATATGGAAATAGAAAACAATTTAATGTATTTTTTTGAAAAGCAAGTCTTATAAGTTGTTACTCTAATATTTGTATTAAATATAGGAGCATAGTACAGATACATTAATCATGGAGCCATTTTATGTTGTGGCCAGTTGAGCGAGAAGAGTGGAAAGAAATGCTGAGGAGAAAGTTGAGGTTATTAGGACAAGGAGAAGATAATGTCAGGCAAAATAGAACTATGTAATGATATATAAGAAGCAGAAGTAAATAAGGGGAGAAAGGTTTAGAAAATTCTTAGTGTAATAGCAACTACAACAAGAATGCCAGAGTTAAAAGGAGAACTTTATACCCTCCCCTCATAGCACTTTGCAGATTGTAAAAGTCTTTGTACTAACCTAGTCTACCTGCTGTTCCTTCACATTTTTGTTTCTTTTCTCTCCTCTTTTCACACCCCTTGCCTTAACACAACCAGGCTTGCTGTATATAATGCCCTATGCACTATGTTTCTCTTCCTTTTATCCCAGGAATGTTTATATGAAATAACTGTTAACATTCCAGACTCTGTTACAGAGGTGAAAAATGATAGAAAATATAGGGGGCATATTTTATTCAGCCATCTATGATTTTTGGCATGCGTCCTGTGTGCAAAACTCTGTGCCAAGTGCTTTGCATTGTTTTTTATAATCTCTCTGGTTCCCTTTAAGTTGTACTTGCCTTCAAGCCTTCCCGGAACGCCCCAGCTCTACTGTCACTGACACAGCACTCCCCTGGCCTTCATTCTTGGGTTCCTGCCAGGAGAAAACAATTGGAATCTGAGTACTCTGCCTTTGAAAGGTTGCACACTCCTATGTTAGCAAACAACTCCCTGCATGCCCTGTTATTTACCTTGTTTACTTAACTAAAGTTTTGGCCATAACTTTCAGAGGTCCTCATGATAATGGTACAGCTATACAACTCAGCAACTGGGAACCCCATAGTTATCATGAGCAGAGCACGAAATTCAAGATTCCCACTCCCCTACATAAGCAGTTACATATGTCTTGCACATATGTCATCAGATTGTGCATGATTTAGAGCAGGACAGATCAATTCATTATCACCCACCTGTTTGCTGTATTGGAGCCCTGGTGGTGCAGTGGTTAAGTGTTTGGCTGCTAACCAAAAGGTTGGCAGTTTGAATCTACCAGCTGCCCCTTGGAAACCCTATGAGGCATTTCTACTCTGTCCTATGAGTTGCTATGAATCAGAATCAATTCAATGGCAATGGGTGTGGTTGTTTTGGTTTTGGGGATTTTTTTTGCTATATTTAGAATGTTAGATGCTGCAATCTGGCTTTTGTAAAATAATGAATAGAAGTAGGTATTGAAGAATTAAGTAAATGAGGTAGGAGCTGGTTACCTTTCATATAGTAGTTAATGTAGTAAATGATAAAATAAATGACAGTAAATCATTCCTATGTTAAAAATAATCCATTCCTATAATAAAGGAATAAGTTAAAGCCAACATAATAAGGATTTAATATGTCTCAGGCACTTTGCTAAGCTCTTATCATGTGTTAACTCATTTTCTTCTCAACAGCCATATGAGGTGGGTGCTACTGTTTTCTTCATTTATAGGTAAGGCAACAGAAGCATAAATAGGTTAAGTAATTTGTCTCAATCAAAAGCTTGAAAATGTCTGAATCTTAATTCAAATCCAGGTCTCTCTTACTTCAGAACTGGAACAGTATTTAACATACTTTAAGATTGTGGATTGCTTTTGGTCTCTAGTTTTAAATGTCCACAATATTAGGCACTAAGTAAATATTTGAGTCATAGAAAAAGGAACACTGTTAAGAACTTCTTGAAATTTCCTTTTATATGATAATCTGAATTTTTAGTTCTGTTTATAGTATAATGGTTAGTAATTTATGGGTGATGAAATTCATTATATACATTGTTCAAATTAATCTGGTGTGTTTAATTACAGGTGGTTGCTGTATATGGAACTTTATCTGATTTGCTTTCTGTGGCCAGCAGTAAACTCGGCATAAAAGCCACCAGTGTGTATAATGGGAAAGGTGGACTGATTGATGACATTGCTTTGATCAGGTAACCTTCACCTTTTTATAAGCTGTCAGCTCACAGTATGCCCTTGGATTCTTGGTGCCATGCTGTTTCCCTTAAACAGTAGTCTAATCACTGTTAAGAATATAGGATTTTGGAAAGTGGTTGCCTAGAATTTGCTTTAGGGAATTTAAATCATTTAGACTAAGGTGTATTGATCAGATAGAAAACCATCAGTACATTTCAATATACTGATAGCCATATATGAATTATGCAGAAAGTCTAAGAGGAATTTCTTCTTTATGTTACTCGAGATGGATTTAAGACTTGCATTTTTTAACTTAAAAATCTAATTGATCTCTTTATTTATATGCCAACAGATTGTCATTAAATTCATTTTCTAATATTGCTTTGAATTTTGCAAACATTCCAGAGACCTTCTTTTGTGAAACTTGCTGAATATGATAGAATTTTAAATAGAGTTAACTCACAGTGATCTACTACAATAGTGTTTTTGTTTATGCTTGGTTTTGTTTTTGCTATCCCATGCTGATTTATCCCATTAAAACAAGTGTCTAGTTCACCTCACTCCATCCTTAATGGGATCATAGAATTTTGGAGCAAAGAAGATGGGGAAGGGGACACGAATTAAGTACGGGTTAGGCGCCAATTATATTGTGATTGCTTTGCTCAAGTTATTTCATTTAATTGACAAACCATGCTTTTCTTTTATTGATGGTTTGAAGATACTGATGCTGTAAATTATAATAATATGCAAAGTTTAATCTCCATTTAAAACCAGGTCCGAATGACATTTCAATATAATATACTGCCTTAGAAGTTAATTGTTTCCAGTCCCTACGTTTTACAAAAGAGGAAACTAAGCACTCAAGAACTTAAGTGACTTACCCAAGGTCATACAATTTAATAGTTGATTTTTGTTTGTAAAGTAGAAACAAATTTTCCTACTGATCTAAAAAAGTTAACTGGCATGGTGAGCAAATATTATGGACTGCATTTCAAATCCAAATGAAGTAGGAGAATTTCTTAGTTTTTTAATATCCATCGCCCAGTTTCTTATGGGTTTCTATGGATATTTGAGTCACATCGTTGAGTGATCTACATCTACTTAATTTTCTCCTTAACAGACACAGACCCTGCTTCTAAGAAATATTCAGTGTGTTTCTATGCTATCTTATAGGAAGTAAAAACTTGTACAACATAGATCATAACTAAAGCCTTCTGAGGTGTAAAATACATGCCTGTTAACAGTTTGTGGTTCACAGTTCATGTACTTACACTAACAGTGGAATGGCCAGCGGGATGTACACTGATAATTCACAATTATCAATTATGCCCAATCATTTCTATTTGGTCATGTAAATATACAGGGGGTGTACAGCAGGAAAATGTTTGTATCAGTTACTTTTCCAATTCTATTTTTCCTAGATTTAATGTAAATAATATACATTACCAAAGCATACAACAGCTTTGGATTTCAGACAGAACCCCAATAATTTGGGGAAGAACTACCATAATTCATTTAAGGGTAAAAAATTAAAACAAAAAAAGAGGAGCTGGCTATTGCTTTAATCATATCCTTTGAGCAGAATAGTAAATTCTTTAATTTAAGATTTTATGTTCAAAAAAGTACTTTTTTTCAAAAGTACATGTGCAAGTTAGAAAGTTAAATGAAGCACTGGAAAATTAGATACATAGCTTCTTTGCAGCATAGATTTATAGCAAGACCTATCTTCTGCATAGTTGAAAGAAATAGTTATGGTCAGCAGATAATTGATGTGATTTCTGGATTTTGATGGTGGCTTTTTAAATTTTGATTTTCCCAGGGATGATGATGTTTTGTTTGTGTGTGAAGGAGAACCATTTATTGGTAAGTGATTTACCTAAAAGCCAATTTTGTCTACCAAAATAAAAAAGATAAAGTGATAAACACTTTACATGAAGTTATTAAGCCTAACATTAAAAAGAATCTTGTGGCAGTAACTCGGTTACACTTCTTTTGATAATGCATTGGGTGTTTATGTTTAAGGAAAATTTTTATTTGAATTGTATGATCATATTTTAACATGGATACCTAGTCTTTTACTTCCCTTTAAAATAATCTGGATGTGTACGTATTCACTAAATATGACATGATAGGGTAGTTTTGATTTTAGAAAGTACAACTGCCTTGTTTGAAATTTTTTCTTTGGTAGTAGTTGTCACAGTTTCTTTAGATGTTTTATCACATTTTTTAAGCATATATTGCTGACTGTAAAAACAGCATAAGGGTGGTGTCTGACCTCCTCCAAGCCCACAAGGGGGAAGGAGAATCTAGATCAACAGCGCATGGGCTGACCCCCATGAGGTGGAGGCCAGATAAGCCTCCTCTCTCTGCCATCTTTACCAATTCTGACACAAACTGCCCCTGCCACAGCACTCTCTCCTGCATTCAAGAATTCTTTGCAATGGCCACCAGAACTCAGACAATGCTCACGATCATGAGGTTTATTAGTGAAGTAACAGGTTACAGTTCAGGCTCAGGAACACTCAAGGATACAGTTCTTCCATCAGGACAGCCTCTTCCCAGCCATGCTTGCAGACATGCCTCTCCCTGGCACTAGGCCTCTGCCCAGAGACACTGGCTTTCTCTCTCCATGAGCTGGGAAGCCCATCTAGTTGTCTCCTGCTGCCACTCTCTCCTGCTACTGCTTCTCTGCCACTTTCAGGGTTACAACTCACTCTCCATCGCTCCATCTCTGCTTCTGGGAGCTTCTCAGCGCAGGAATCCAAAGGACATGCTGGCTCCTGGTTGTTCTTCCTTGGTGGCAGTGGGATTCTTCTCTTTCCTACCTCTGGGGTGGCTCACTTCAAGCCCAGCAGGGTGGCAAAACTGACCCATCCCTTTGGTGGGCCACAGTTACCCTATCACATAGTCCCACCCAATCACCTGGGTGGGAGTTACAAGACCATGGTGAGAAAGGCCACACAGAAGCAATCTATTACACCACAGGCCACCCCCAGGCTTTTCTAGCTATGAGTCTTTTGTATTTGGAGGATAACTTCCCCCTCCCAATCATTCTACCAGTCCAAAACAGTCATTAACAATTAGTCCTGCTGTAGGGCAAAGAGGCCTAAGGATGAGGTTACTCAGGTGCCAGCCATTCAGGTCTGCTACAGGTTTCCATCTGATCTGAACAGGTTCTCCAATAATCGTCTCAGCTTAACCCCTTCTGGCCTCTGATAAAATTTAACTGAGAGAAGATTATTCCCTTGCTCTGAGCCTCACAAGGTATTAGCATAGCAAAACCTTTAAGGGACTTTAGGTTCGGCGGCTGTGCTGGAGTCCAGCAGTGCCTTCCCCTTAGTCCACTCTTTACACTTATAGCTTCTACAATTACATTTTTTACAATCACAATTAAGCTTGTAGCAGTCAGCACTCACACTGAATCATATAATCCTGTCAGCATCTTCCCCCACTCTCTCATCCCCAGACCCATCAGGAAAAGAGGAAACTATTTAGTGAGGATCCTCCCTTGTCCCCTTCATTTTTAGTGTACGCATACCTGCAATAGCGTGTAAGCCAGCCACTTTGTGCCTTTATCTCCCCTGTTTTAGATAGCCAATGTTTAAATTGCCCATCTTTTTCAAACCAGTACTGGGGAATCAAGCATGTTCCTTGGTCTTGAACAATCTTTTGTTCCCATTGGAACTTTGAGCATCTGCATCCATGAGCAAAGTCCAGTCCAGGGTAAGCCATCAAATTGCAGCGGTCTACACCAGCTCATGGTGTCAAACATCTTTCTCTTCATTCAGTCAGGTTCTGTTCAGCTCATCCCTAGCCATCCAAGCTAGGTCACAATGGGTTGCAGCCTTAGGCTCGAGAGTTAACACACACCTCCCGGCACTTCAGACAGCCCCTTCGCACTCATCCCTAGCCCCCTTGGGCTTGGTCTGCAGATTCCACCCGTAAATTCAGAAATCCACACACAACTCCTTTTTCTGACCAGTCAGCCCTTTCTCTCTCATCCCTAGCCCCCATGGGCTAGGGTCAGTGTGTGCCGATGGAACATACCCAAACTCAGCCCCTCTCTTCATTGCTGCAGTTTCCCTCATTTCCACTCATAGAGTGGACCCAAGCTGGTCACCACAAGAGAGCAGACCAACCTGTCTACTCACAGGCTCCCTTTAACTTCCAGTCCTGGAAGGGGGTTCCATCTGATGGGCACTGACTTTTCCTGCCTTGATGCATCCAACAGCAAACCCCGCTTGCTCAAATTCAAAAAGGAAAACACTTTTTTTTTCCCTCCTTCTAATGCAAATCTCTTGTTCCCTCAGCAGTTCTGGGTAGTTCTGCATGTCTTTTCAAATGCTAATCTGGGCGGGGTTCAGGTTTTCAACCTAAGCCCCCATTCCATACACAGGGCTACTGCATTGAAACCAACAGCCCGTGTTTGTCTCAGGCAAATCGTAGCTCCCCTTTTAGCATATCCAATCACGTATTGACTGAAGGTGGAATTACAAACTCACTGTCATCTGTAACACCCAATATTCATTTCTACCATGCATTTAGGTTTACAACACTAGATTGGAGAAACATTCAGTATCCATAGTCCATTCAATTAAACACATAATCCTAAACTCATAACCCCTTTTCAAACACTGCAGTTTCATCTCCTCTTCTCTACCCCTTAACTATCTTCCTATTCTTATGCATATGGCCTGGGGCCTCTGGCTGGGTGGAACCTGTAGACCCTGGCCTCTTACCAGTCATCCTGCTTATCTGGCCTGGCTTTATGACCCAGACCACTTCAGGTGGGACTTTTCTCCCCTCAGCTGCAGCTTAACCCTTTCCTTCAGCAATTACAGGCAACAACAACGAAAGCAACCATCCAAGAATCAAAACTTTCACTTCCCAAGCCCCTTTGTTCTTTCTCTTACAAAGTCCCATGCTTTCATGAGTCTGGAGCCATTGCAAAGAATCCTGCTTCTGACGCCAGCTGTAAAATGGCATGGGGGTAGTCTGGCATAAGTATTATTTGACAGTCCTTCATTAGTGATCAAATCAGTTGTAAAGTGGGGTCAAACACACACACACACAGATTACCTTTTGATATGGAAGAGAGTTTATAACATTGTACATCAAAAGAAAAAGCCTATTTAGCAACTATTTATTTAGTTGCAAACAATCACACTCTGAAGTATTTGTTTAAGGATTATTTTTTAAGTGTCACAGTAATTACATTTGGTGAGTGGAGGTAGTTCTCAGGATCATTGCACAGGCTAAGTTAGAAGCAAGCGCACGCTCTTCTTTGTCTGTCTCCACCTTAAAACTGAGCAAAAAACGTTTCTCATCTTCTTTTATCCATTGGCCTGACAGATGGCTGGCAGGCAGCAGGCATTCGCCATAATTGGTTCATTGCAAACATACAAACAAAACAGCAAAGCCTGCTCAGGTCTTAACCTTCCAGGGTTTTGCCATAGGACCCTCTGCCTTAAAGCATTAAGTTTGAGAAGAAAAAGAAATGCAGATAGTATTCTAGCAAGTTTGTTTTTTACTTTACAATTATAATTCAGCTAATTATAATATGCTGACAGGCATCTCTTTAAAATGTCATTATTTTTTGGCATCATATTAGGTTGGAAAGGCTATGAGGGTGAAGTCAACTACACTGAAAAAATATGAATTTTAATTAAGAGAAAAGGGTAGGTTATTTTAAAGTGTGAAGCACTTTGGATTTTAGGCCTTTTTTGAAGTGGGTGGTCCACTGAGAATTTGTATATTACAGAGGATAAAAGATGTGGGAGACACTGTTAGGCAATACAGAAAAAGGGATAAAGAATGCTGAAGGCAGACTACTTATTTCAGAGTTTTGCTGAGGGCGTTTACTTCTGGCTAGAAAAGGAGGAACCTGCTGTCTTCCTCTCCCGTCCTGCAAAAAATAGTTCTTTCCTTATTAAAAATTTAACCCCCCCCCCCCGCCAAAAAAGCCATTGCCATCAAGTAGATTCCAATTCATAGTCACCATACAGGACAGAGTAGAACTGCCCCATAGAGTTCCCAAGACTGTAAATGTTTATGGAAGCAAACTGCTGCATCTTTCTCTCTAGGAGCAGCTGGGTTCGAACTGCCGACCTTTTGGTTGGCAGCCGAGTGCTTTAACCACTGCACCACCAGGGCAGCAGCAGATCCAAATAAATGTTTGTGAACTGGCCTAGGAATTTTACCATTTTATAACATTTTTATAAGAATATTTGTTCTGAATCCAGAATAAATTACTTACACACAGATTTCTGATTCATAGCTGCTCAATTAAGGGGCTATTCTTATACTATTGCACTTCTATGTTTTAGGGCAAGTCAGTTAAATCACAAGGTGTTCATCTTGTACTTTTCGTGTCCCAGACATGGACTCAACCGTTTCTCTACAAAACCTTGATTTCTTTTAGTGGGAAATGTCATTTCAAGACTACAATTTGGGTTCTAGTGAGCCTCATTGCTATTGGGTTCATCATTGTTACTAGGCCTTTTTGGAGGACAGAGTTGGAAATACATAGTAGCTAGAGATGAAGTTTATATGTAATATATATTATGTATGATACTAAGTTTATATATCATATATAACATAATATGTAGATAGCAAAAATTATAGGATTTTTATTTAGCTCCTATTTTACATCAATGTCTCTTTTCTTCAATATCAATAATCCTGGTTCTCAGGGACATAGGGAATGATAGAATTATAAAATCACATATTACTCATTTACTTCATCCCACATAAGACACACATAAAAGTGTCAGAATAACAGTCCCAATAGCTGCAGCACGAATGTTGATTACTAAAAACAGTTAAACTTTTTTTGCATATGTTCATTCTTTTCTCCCCTTAGTAATTATACTGTTTCTGTATTCTTGGAGTATGTAGCCATTATATTCTATAGTCTCTCCCTTATAACCCTCATTTAGTCTTATTTTTTTAAGTGTATCTAATGCTTACCTCTGGTTCTTCTATTGATATCTCTAGTGGCTGTCTGAAACTTCATCTCTAGTAGATTCGTCAGAAAGGACTTGTGAGAACAGTATTCTCTTGACATCTTATATGTTGATAATAGTTCGTGGATTTTATACTTGAAACCCAGTTTGACTAGATATAATGTCATACATCAAAATGTATCAAACTGTAAACTGTAAATATGTGTAGTTTATTGTATACCAATCATACCTCAATGAAGCTGTTAAAAAGTTCTTGATTCACATTTTCTTTCTTTAAATGTTTTAAATATGTTGTTCCATTTTATTCTGGCATTAAGTGATGTTGAAAATTTGATGACGGTCTTAATTTTTTACTTTCATAAGTCAAGTGTTTTTCATAGGTCTTCCAAAGAACTTTTCTCTTTCTTTAAAGTATAGTAATTTTAGTAGATATATCTTGGTGTTCTGGGTTGTTCTAGGTTGATTTTCTTAATTACATGGTGGGCTTCTGAATATGTAGTTTCAAATCTTTTTATTTTTATTTTTTTTAATTTCAGAAAAGTTTTCTTGAATTTTAAATTATGTATTTATTTTGTTTCCTTTCTTTGACTGTCTTTTTTCAGGACTCCTTTATATGATGGTGGATTTTCTATACTTGTCTTACATGCAGTCATACATCAGTTAACATCCATGATACATTCTGTGAAATGGGACGTTATGTGATTTGGACGTTTACAAACTGTACAGTTACGTGCCACATAATGTTCCTTAGGGTAATGGACCAGTTATACGGTACTGGGAGGAGGAGGAGCCTGTGATCCCACACCCCTCAAAGGAGCGAGGGAAGGAGAAAAGCTTGCAGGGAAGGAGGGGTGGGTGGCTGTCTGGACTTAACACCCAAGTGAGCTACAAGCAAGGGGGAAGGGATCCCAAAGGAGGCGAGTGTATATATAATATGTTCACACAGCATCCTATTTCCCAGCCCTGTTTCCCTGAACGTGGATGTTAAGCAGCACATGACTGCAAGCCTTTCTCCTTCTCTTGCTCCTGCATGGGGTGGGGCTGCAGGCTCTTCCTGGCTCTGTATAACCTTATGGGAATATGGACATATATGCTGTTGGACGTTGCCCAGACGGACGTTATGTGGTACATGACTGTATTTGAAACCTTCTATTAAATCTTTTTCATCTTTTTCTTCATTTCTTTTTGATTTTTAAGACTTGCTTCTTTTTCATGTTTTATTTCCCTTAATTCACTCCTGTGTTTCTTTTAGATTAGTCATCATTTCTGAAATGGTTTTTCTTTTATTTCTCATTCCCTCCTGAGTTCTGTCACTTCGTTTAATGAATTTTGGTTTATGTTCTTCTTTCATATTCTGTATCATTTACTTATTTTTATATGTTTTAGGATATTAGATAATAGCTGTTATCTATTTTGTGGGCATTTCTTTCTGGCACGTTTCCATTGTTTATAGGAATGCAATTCTCATTACTCTCTTTTAATCTTTTAATAATTTTGTGTGAGGTTTGATCTCAGTCCTTATCTGTTGCTCCTTATTACATGAAACTAGTTTTTCTTAAGAAGGTGACTTAGAAAACCTTTTATAATCTCATGACTCTAATGTTCCCTTTTCTATTGTTTTTGTGAAGTGCTAAGAAACATGGGGCTCACTTTCTGAGAAATTCTGCTTGTTAGACCTCCTCAACTTTTCTGTGGAATCCTTTTTGTTTTTCTTTTTGGCTTTTATTGTCTCTGTCCCATTCAGCTTGGATTCTATTCCCAGCATCTTATCCTCAGTATGAGGTTTGTCCTAGAAGGGAGTTTGACTGGTTGGTTTTGAGAGCTCATTTGTAGCCCCTTCAGATCTTACTGCAAACTCTACTTGCAGCACCCCTTTTGGAGTGGGCATATGCCTCCCACCTTCCGTCTGCTCTTTTCAAGTACACTTGCTGAGTTTTGAAGTGAGTATCTGTAGATTACTTTGGAATTCTCAAGTTCATCACATGTGCTCTTGCTTCTCCCTGTTTTTTCCTTCACAGATGCTGTTCTTAAGCTGTTGGTGTTTGTGGGAATACCTTATCACCTAGTTTTGTTTTAAATGCTGTCTATGGGTTTGGGTTTTGCTATCCTAGTAGTTTTAGTATGGTTTTATGTGTGTATTTAGTTTAAAAACTTATGCCATTGCCATCCTCCCAGAATCTCCAATCTTAATATTTTTATTATTTTCTACATGTCATTCTAGATCCTCAGACAGATTCTAAACCTGAAGGACTGACAGGATCCCACACAGACTGGCTAACGTTAAATGTTGGAGGGCGGTACTTTACAACTACACGGTAGGTGTCTATGTGTATCTGTGTGTGTCTGTTAAAAAGAGAAACACTAGGCACTGTTTGTTCTTTCCTTCAGTTTGCCGGTTTCCTTAAAAGATACTCAAATGCTGCTTAAATATACAGTGTACCATAGTGTGAAACCATTTTTAGAAAGACTTTTTAAAAAGAAAAAAAGTAGAAAATGGTTCAGAAGTCATTCCAGCAAAACCATGGAAAGCATGCATTTAGTGTTTTAGAAGTAGGTTTTTAGATATCAAGTAATATACACACCTGCAAAAGCTGAGATTAACAACACTGAAATGTGTAGAGAATATAACTGCTTATATAAAAGGGATCAGAAAATGTTAGTGTTGAAAAGATCATGAGTATTTTGATATTCTAGCTTGCTAGAAGCTTATATTATTATTTAAATAAAAGGACGCTAAAACAAGATTTAAATCAAAGGAAGTGCCAGATTAGAAGGGATTTTGATAAATGGCAACTTACTGCACGTTTTTGTTTCCCAGCATTACTCCTACCAGGTTGTAGCATGCATCTTTTTGAGAGAGCAGCTGGGATCGAGTATACTCTTGACTTAAATATGTTTCTTTATAAAGACAAATGGAGAAATCAATTTTTTTCCCTGAATTCTTAGGAGCACTTTAGTGAATAAAGAACCTGACAGTATGCTGGCCCACATGTTTAAGGACAAAGGTAAGTAGAGCACATTGTTTTCTTATTTTGTATGCTCTATTTGTGTCTATATTAACTTTTTAAACTCCTGTTACTTCCGTACATTTTAAGGATATCAATAATTTTATAAGAGTAAAAACTTTACAAAATTTTTATTCCTTAAATTTCTAACTTTGTTTTCTCTTTATGGGGGCTTTGTTCATTTTAATGATAACACAGATGTCTGGGGAAATAAGCAAGACCATAGAGGAGCTTTCTTAATTGACCGAAGTCCTGAGTACTTTGAACCCATTTTGAACTATTTGAGGCATGGACAGCTCATTGTAAACGATGGCATTAATTTACTGGGTGAGTTTTTAATATGATTCTTCACATTTTTGTCAGTTTAGGATTTTTAGTTCGTTTTCACTTACCCAGTAGTGTAGTATATTTTTTTAAAGTGAAAGTATATCTTTTCCATTTCTTAAACGAAATGTTTTCACAAATATATGAATATGTATAGTTACAGAAATATAGGCACAGATAGATATATTTGCATATATAGGTATGTGTCTAACCCATAAATTCAAATTTTAGTTTCTAAATAGATTTACATTCTATCACAAAGGACTTTAAAGGATTTTGTTTGTTTTAAAAAGAGTTGTGGCTGTGGCTTGACTCCAAATTATGGACCTTCCCATTATGTTGAGAAGTGGAGTGTTCAGAAGGGGAAACCATGCTTTTAAATCACAAGACTGGATTAGAGTCTTAACTCTACAGCTTACTAGATGTTTAACTTAATGAAAGTCATTTTATCTCTCTGAGCCCCTTTTGAAAAAATGGATATTAAAAATACTCTCATTCCTGCCTACTTCACAAGATTTTTATGAAGATTCATGACACAATCTAGATGAAAGTCCTTATAAAGCAATGGTTACATTAAACTTACAGGCCTCCAGGTGACTGAATTGGGTCTAATATTAGTACTTGAGGAGTGGTGGGGGGTGTACAATCTCAAGTACACACACCTACTCAGCTTCAGCAGAGTTTTGCCATGTGGCAATATGGACTTAGGGGGCCAGAGCCTTTTTTTTTTTCTTTTTTTCTAAATTTTATTTATCTTATTGTTGTTATTGAGAATATACACAGCAGAACATACACCAGTTTAACAGTTTCTACATGTACAATTTAGTGACATTGATTACATTTTCTGAGTTGTGCAACCATTCTCACCCTCCTTTTCTGAGTTGTTCCTCCCTTATTAACATAAACTCTATGCCCCTTAAGGTTCCTATCTAACCTTTCTAGTTGCAGAGCCTTGATTTTTAAAGAAAAGCTATCAATCTAAAATTTTAAGTGACATTTTCTAGTTTTGATGACACTGCATGCCAAACACATCAGAATTAGCCTGAGGAGTGCTAGTTTACAATCTCTATTGTAAAATACAAAACACTCAAAAACTTTTATTGTTGTTGTATTAAACTTCACATTCCTTTTAAACTTTACCCATTGCAAAAAACGGCATTATTTGACACTTTCAGCTAGCTCCATCGCTATTTGTAACTAAATTCTTGCCTTTTTTTTTTTTTTAACTTTCTACCAACTGTGTGTTAAACCCTCTATAACCTGTTTTTTATGGTAGTCATAGTGCAGAAATTGTTATTATAAAAATAACCAGTGATCCCCTTAGATACAAAGCCTTTTCTTTTCAGCACCTGTATCACTGCAGCTCTCCACTCAGTGACCACCTTCTTCTGAGGGCTTTTTAAACCTCAGCTTTAGATGTCCTATATGGGGTGGACAGTTCTTCGTTTAGCTCTTTCATTTCTCCCATTTTAATTTTTCCTGATATCGTTGATACCACTTCATATCCTAAACTGCCTAGAAAATAACATTAGAAATACCTATCCATACTGTCGCAGAGTTCTGCAACCTGGGCTCTTACGAAGCCCTGCTTATTTTTCCTTTTGTGTGTTTTTCCAGCGTTTCTTGTGTTTATTCAGTTGTTCAGCAAGCAGAGCTCTCTTCTGGATTCATTTTATAAAGCATTTCTTTAATTCATGCAGTTTCCATCCAAACTCTTTACATTGACTACAAGTTACCCCAAGTAACTTGTGCTTTAAAGTCTATAATGATTTACTTCTCTTCTCCCACTTACTTAAATGACCTTATTTTTTTTTCCCCTTTATAGCATTTTTAAAGATTGATATATACATGACATAATTTAAAATTCACCGTTTCAAAGAGTCCACTTCAGTGGTTTTTAGAATAGTTACTGTGTTGTGCAATCATCACCACAATCTGATTTCTGAACATTTTCGTCCTCCCTAAAAGAAACCCCAAACCTGTGAGTGGTCCGTCCCCATTCCCTCCAAAGCCCCACCCCCCGACAGCCGTAGGCAACCACTGATCTACTTTGTCTCTAGATCAGAATTTGTATATTCTGGACACTTCATATAAATAGAACCATATATTTGTCCTTTTGTGTCTAGCTTCTTTCACGTGGCATGTTTTCAAGGTTTATCCATGTTGTAACAGATTATCAGTACTGCATTTCTTTTTACTGCCGAAAAATATGCCATTGTGTGGATATACGTTTTCTTTTTCCCTTCATCAGCTGATGGACCTTCGGGTTGTTTTTACCTTTTTGGCCCTTGAGAATATGCTATGACCACTGGTGTACAAGTGTCTCTCTGAGTCCCTGCTTTTAGTTCTTTGGGGGTATAAACCTGGGAAGGGAATTGCTGAGTCACATGCCAGTCCCGTTTTTAACTTTCAGAGGAACCACCAGACTGTCTCCCCAGCGGCTGTACCATTCTACACTCCCACCTGCAGTGGACTAGGGTTCCAGTCTCCCCACATCCTCGCCAACACTTGTTACTTTTTGCGTTTTTGGTTTTTTAAATTATAATTATGGTAGCGGCATCTTTCAAAGATGTTTTTAATAGATGCTACAGTAGAGTAGCCCAGTTGTTTCTAGAGACAGTCCTCGCATAAATGAGGGGGTGCCTGCACAGGAAGTGAGCTTAAAACACAGCTCAGCTGTAAGGCGATGCTTCATGGACCAAAAACTTAGCTCTCTGGCAGCCGGACCACCACCTAGGATGGGATTGGGTGGTGTGGGGGAGTGGGGGAAGGCCCCAGAAGAGCCAAAATTATCCCACAACCTCCCTGCCCAAAAGTTTATGTCTGCTACACACAGCAAAACCCACCCTGCTCTCATTCTGGAAGCATCACTTTAGAAGTGTCCAGAAAAGGAAGTCTTTCTGATTAAAGGGACAGGGCCCCACAGCGATTTGGGGGGAAGATAAACAATGCTCCAGAATGCCTTTGTGTGGGGTTCTCTATGGCAAATGCTCAGTTCAATTCTGGCTCCTGAGAACAGGAAGTCACGTGGTTCAGGAGATATGCTTAAGAGGGAGAAGGAATGTCCAGGCCCTCTGGGAACTTACCTCACCCCACAACAACCACAGGCGCCCTTGCTCTTTGACTGTCTCTCTGTTGCCCTGGGCGGGGGCAGAGCCAGGGACAGGGTGCAGCCAGGCTCCTTTCACACCTCTCTGCTTCCCAGCCCTCACCTGAGCAGAGTCAGATCAGGCAAAACAGAAATGACCTTATTTCTTGCTCTCCCTAGTTTGTACTTTCCTCAGTGAGTGTTTTTAGATTTAGTTTTCTTTATTTCCTTTTGTTCTCTGCTTAATAATCACTTTTTTCCACTTAACCATGTCTTCCCTCTTTTCTCTCATGTTCAAAACCCTCTTCCCTGACTTAAGTCATCTATTCCCTACCTTCCAGCTAAATCCCACCTCAATCCAATTCTTCTGTTAAGTACTTTCCCTCATTTCAATCTTTATTTCCCTGAAACTGACTTTCTGAACCCCAGTGTGATAATAGTAAAAAGAGACTGGTCTCCAGTGTCAGAAAACATAATTTAATAATAATCATAGCAATCATTTATTGAGGTGCCAGGCATTATTGCAGATAATATGTATGTATTATGTCTTTTACTACTTCTGATGATTTTATGAGGAAAGTATTACTATCGCCATTTCACAAATACAGAAATTTAAGTTGAGAGGGAGATTAAATAATTTCTCTAAGACAAAAAGATAGTGGCAGAGCTGGGATTCATATCCAGATCTTACTGGTGCCAATAGAAAATACACTAAATATTACTTCAATTCCTCAACTGTTCTCCATGAATGTCTTTTTTATTTATAAGATTGTTGGAAGTTTTTAAGGTTCAAAATTGAACCTTAAAAAATCCTTACCACATTCCCTGAGAGATTTCTGATTTACTCAGAAGATCTTGGCAAACTGAGAGTGAGGCCCACTAGAACCTCTTTTGTGATGGGTTTCTACCAGGGACAGATGTCCCAGTGTGACAGCCTCTTCATGAAGCATCCAGAGATGGAGCCATTCTGGTATGGACTGGAAGCCTTATGCCAGAGTGCGTACCTGAGTGGTAGGCTGTAAATCAGATGGCCTTTCTTTTGCAATTGGAATATTGGAGGTGGAGTTCGGTTGTCCCAGAAAAGATAATATTCTTTCCAGGTAACTTTGTGGTTTTCTATATCTAAGTTATGTTTCTGATTTGATAGTTCCATTATATACTTGTTACCCTTATTAACTTGGGGCCATTTGACGGGAGGGACTGTGTCTCTTATTTTCTTCCATCTTTAGTAATTTTTTACTAAGTAGACTCAGCCAATTGAATGACTAAGATCTGGACTTGAAAGATAATGGATCCTAAATGTATTCCTGTATACTCTGATGAAAATGTTTAACAGATAGGAGGAAGTAAGCATACCACGTCACCTGGAGGATGTAGAGACCTTTTATTATTATTTTTAGCCAAATTAAGCAAAGAAAATGATGGATGAAATCCCTTTTATCATTTAAAAAAAAAATTTTTTTAATTGATTCTCCTATAAGAAAGGTTTCTGAATTATACTTTTAATATTTGTTGTGAAGCTGGCTTGCTTTATTCATTTCTATAATCTTCTAATTCAACAAGTAAAATGTATTTGTGACAAACTTACTCAGATCTGCTCCATTAAAAAGTCAATGAAATGTTAAAATTTGGTGAACTAAAATCATTTTTATTGGATTCACAATCAAATCACTAAATCAACTATATTATGCATATGCGATATTAAGATTTCTTGCCTATGGCCTATTAAAAGTAATTACTAGAAATAATTTTGAAATATGGAAGGCTTTCATTCTAATTCATTAGCTTCCTGTTTTTTCCTTTTGCAGTGTATAAACTATATAGAAAAGCTTCTTTGTTTCACATGTTTTAAAATATTCTATATATATGTTCTAAACATCAGGTACTTCTATGTTGACTAATGGCCTACTTGTTCAATTTCAGTTCCATTATGAGAACTTAGCATAAATAATTTTATAAATACGAAAATGAATAATTTTCTGTAAGTCAAATCATTTTTGTTCTGACAGGTGTGTTAGAAGAAGCTAGATTTTTTGGTATTGACTCATTGATTGAACACCTAGAAGTGGCAATAAAGGTAAAGCTCTTTTTACATTCGCAAATACTGCATTCATTGTAGCTGTCTCCCAAAATGCCCTACTAATTTCTTAATATCTTTTCCAAGAATTCTCAACCACCAGAGGATCACTCACCAATATCCCGAAAGGAATTTGTACGATTTCTGCTAGCCACTCCAACCAAGTCAGAATTACGTTGCCAGGTAGTTAAAGCAGACTTTCACATGGGTTATTTATAACAGAAAATCTGTGAATAATGTTTTTATTTCTCTAGGGGTTTATTTTGTAGGAGGTTTTTGTTTTTTTTTTTTTTTTTTTGCCTTATTTTCCTTTTTCGTGATAGACATAATTTAATTATTGGTGATAACATTGATTTAATCCCAGAATAATTAGCAAAAAAGAGAAGCAACAGCCTTTTTTATTGTCTGTGCCTCATATAGCAATTTCTGCGTAACGTGTGGAAATTGCAGCAATTAAAATGAAAGCTTAATTGTTTGTACAGTTGCTACATATGGCCCATCAGTGGCAGATACTTTTATATATTTTAACATTAAAGATTTTTAAAACCAAAAATACTCATTTTTTAAATAAAACTGTCTTGAATTATTGCATTAATAAAATAATTTAACTATATTCAGGTTTAACTAAAATACATAACACTGGAGCCCTGGTGGCACAGTGGTTAGGAGCTCAGCTGCTAACCAGAAGGTCAGCAGTTCAAATCCACCAGCTGCTTCTTGGAAATCCCATGGGGCAGTTCTACTCTGTCCTGTAGGGTCACTATGAGTCGGAATCAATTCAACGGCAATGGGTTTGGTTTTTGGTTTTACTGTAACACTTATCAATAGGTAGGTGACTAACAGATATCCCTCTTTAGAAACTTCTGCATGTAAGTGTGGTATAGCTAGGCTACATTCCAATATATGTATAGAGTTTCTTTTACCAGGAATCCATTAAGGATACTTATCTTATGTATCTAAATTCCATTTGATTATGTTTTGTAATAAACTCCAAATGACTGAACTGCCAATTGCTTCTAAAAAAAACTTGATGGTTAGTTATAGTAATTAAATTTAATACACACAGGTGGTTTAAATATTGTGACAGTTTGTGTTTTTTAATTTTAGGGTTTAAACTTCAGTGGTGCTGATCTTTCTCGTTTGGACCTTCGATACATTAACTTCAAAATGGCCAATTTAAGCCGCTGCAATCTTGCACATGCTAATCTCTGCTTTGCAAATCTTGAACGAGCTGATCTATCTGGATCAGTGCTTGATGTAAGAATCATTTTTGGTTAAAGAAAAAATTAGATTTTAAGTCTATTGAACAGTCTCAAAGAGCAGGAATTATGTCTCTTACTGGAACTTTTACTTTAAAAGATAATCTACTAAGTTGATGATAAAACTGAAGGCTCAGAAAGTGAAATGGTTGGTTTTGTTACTTTGATAGCCTTTGTTAAACATAAAACCTGAAAAGTTTAGCAACTAATAGGAAATTAATCTTGAAAGTAGATCATAATCTCAATAGAGTGCCCTTTATGTGTCTGTTTTCAGTGAATTATAAGGGTAAAGCTAAAAAGGACCTTTGAAATCTTCTATACAACTTTGTTTCTGGAATGGAAAAATATTCCTACTCTAGAAGTGTTTGGCAAAGATATTTTTAAATGAACATGGTAGGCATCAGTCTGTGCAAGTTAGCATCTCAGTAGCCCTCTCCCTTTCTCTGTATGTATGTTTGTACATGTATATATGTGTATGCATGTATATATATGTATATGTATATATTTATGTTACAGTTACCTGTGTTATTTGGTACTAGAGGACATGTAGCACCAACAGTGAAATCCATTAACTTCTAACAACTTTAAGCTCTTTAATACCAATGCCTATGTCTGTACACCTTTTAAATGAACGGTATCTAATACAGTACCTTGCTTTGAGTAGTCATTCAGTGAATGTTTATTGAATTATAATAAATTTTTTAATTTCTTTATTGCAGCCTATTTCTCATGAAGCTTATATTAGAGCTAGTATCAAAATCTGTCAATATTCATTTCAGAACTGTCGCTCTCCTTGTTCCATTTTATGTTGAAGGTTCCAGTTGGTAGCAAAATAGTCCAGAGGCTAACAGTGCAAGGAAAAGGGTTGAAGGACTTATTGCTGAGAGGCAGCTCAGTTTGTTTTTATTAAGGAGGAAAAAAGATAAGACAGACGAACTGGACCAGTCAATACAACTGGTTTGGAATTCTGTTTAATTATAGTATTACTAACTTTGAACCTAAGCCATAATTTTCATATCTGTAAAATAGGGCTCATGATACTTACTGTATCCATATGGTATAATTGATGTGAAAGCCCAAATAGATATTGAGTGTGTGTGTGTGTATATATGTATATATATAAAAATACTTGATAAACGGATGTGCTATAGAATAAGATTAAATATTAATAGTAAAAATGGTTCATATTGAAGAGTCATTGCCCAAAATGTGTAGGCTGTGAGAGTCAAAACTAATTTCTAATTGTCCTTGGCATGTGAAGATGGCTGCTAATTAATAGCCATATGCACTGCAGTGTCCACAGAATTTGATACATGCTGCCACATAAGATGCATCTAATGGTTCCACCATTCTTTTTTAACTTGTGGTTTTGTGTCTTTCCCTCATGGGCTGTGAAACCTTTGCCATAGGAAACATCCAACTCTGCTGTAAACCAAAGTGATCTCTCAGTTGCTATCTTGGTTCTGCAGTCCATTTGTGTGCCACACTATTTTCAGTATGCTTTAGAGTGTTTCTTCTATATGCTTTGCCTGCCATTATTGACTTGAACATACTGCATAGAAGCTAATATAATAATTCAGCTGTTACGGAGAAACCCCGAGAGAATGGCCCCCAGACACCCTTTTAGCTCAGTGGTTACGTCACTCCCGAGGTTCACTATTCAGCCGGGATTGGACAGCCTCATAAAACAAAACGGGAGTAATGAGGCACAGCAGTCCAGGGACAAGGACTAGAAGGCAGAAGGGGACAGGAAACCTGGCGATAGGGAACCCAAGGTTGAGTAAGGACAGTGTTGACATGCAGTGGGGTTGTTAACCATTGTCATAGGGCAATATGTGTACTAACTGTTTAATGAGAAACAATTTTGTTCTGTAAACCTTCATCTAAAGTGAGAATAGCAGCACAACTGGCAGAACGTGATCGATGTCACTGAATTGTACATTTAGAAATTTTTGAAATGGTGTATCTTTGGCTATGTATATTTTCACCCAAAAAAAAAAAAAGGTCCTCCAAGTTTGAGAAGGGAAAGTGTTGACATGTCGTGGAGTTGTTAACCAATGTCATAAAACAATATGTGTACTGACTGTTAAATGAGAAACTATTTGTGCTGTTTACCTAAAGTACAATTTTAAAAAAAGAATTAAAAGTAAATAAATAAAAATAATAATAATACTTCAGCCTTTCCCTACCCATTGCATATTCCCCATCCAAGACGTATAGAATGGTAAGAACTAGAGGGACCTTGACAATTACCTAATATGACACTATTGTTTTACAGATTGAGAAACTGAGACCTAGAGATTTGCAGACCAAATGGCTAGTTTATAGCAGAGCTGGAACTAGAATCTTAAAGCATGTGTTTTGTTTTCCTTATTTCTTTTTTTTAAATGACTTTTCATTTGGAAAATGTCAAACGTATACAAAAATAGAATAGTATAATGAATCCCCCTTGTACCTCCATCACCCAGCTTCAGCATAAACATATGACCCATTTGTTTCATCTGTACCTCTCCCTGGATTATTTTGAAGTGAATCATATTATTTCACCTGTAAATATTTTTTAATTTATTTTTTAAAGATAATTGACCACTTTTAAAACATAATCTTAATACCATTATCATACTTTAAAAATAACAGTGGTAACCTGTTTTTATCAAATCACTTTGCCCCTCTCAATATAGTAAGATGGCACAGTCCTTATAGTTGCAATGCTGGTGTACTAGGTGACTTCAGCAATCTCGGTGTTGGTGGTGATCTGCTTTACTGTTTGAGGAATAGAGGATGCAATGCTTTATGTGGTTGAAGATAGAAAATTTCACAGGAATTTCTCATATATTTGCTTCTTTATGAGATTCCATAGTGCAGCCCTGAGTATAGAGTAGTACTTACAAAATTACCTTGGAAACTTTTGACAGTGTTTACTCTGTTTTACCTGGGAGCATTACGTAGACAATCAGAGACATTTGCACGTACCAGCTTCCTGTCATGTTGTATTTTCAAATACATAAAATCCAGCCATCTTTTAGTTAATTTGGTCCTTCCGAGTCCTTATTAACCTTGCTATGCAGTCCAAGTTTCTACACCACCTTCTGTTAAGGCACAGGCATAGGTGGAACGCACACATGTTGTCAGTTACCTGTGATTTGAAGTGGTCTGTATTTCAGCTCCTTTTATTAGAATTGACTATAGGGTGATTGAAATTGTACCTATAAAACAAGGATTTTTCTTGAGCGTTTCAGTTGTCACATGACTTGATTAGCTTTCGTATTTTTAGGCAACATCACTGGTCTAATCATAATAATAACTATACTGATCATTCCTATAATGCCTTACAGTTTTTAAAAGATTTTCACATTCATCATCTCCTTTGATTCGTCAAAATTTGTGAAGAAGGTGTGATTTTAATGTCAGCTTTATAGATAAGCTTCCTGGTCTGTCTAGTAGTTGTTAGAGTTCAGATCTGATGATGGCATTGAACCCTTTGAAATGAGTTAACCTAACTTAAATCCCTTAGCATTTTCTACCGTTTTACTCGCTGTATAAAGATTATTTTGAACCGTGATTTGTGTGCTCGAGATTGGCAATATTGTATAGCAATGGTTGGTACACAAAGACTTGACAAACAACTTGTTAGTGTTTTGTAGCTACATGATGCCTTTAGTTGCTGGCATTAGTATTTTGAAATGAAGATGACAGAAGCATCTTGGAAAGTCAGGATTTCATTTATTGATTCCTCCATTTAGAATGAGGAAGAAAAAGCCCAAACCCCTAACTAGTTTTTGCTTGTCTTATCCATATATTTGACTGTCATATTATTATACCCAGGGCTGTTTTTAAAAGTAGAAATAGGGATGTCATGGTTCTGACTCCCCTCAACTTCTTTATCTAAACCCTTATGTTTCATGTGACATGGGCAGCTATTGTTAATTTGATGCTTTTAAAACAGTCTAAAAGAACTGTTTCTGTAGAACAGTTCTTAGTTCTATTGGGTTCAGTTGGAAAAGTCTGATTGTGAGTGTATTGAATAGAAAATTTTTTCTTTTACTGTTTGAGCCAAGTTTTTCTTTTCCAAACAAAATTCTAGACCTTCAAACATGGACTTTTCTTTTTTCTTTGCCAGTGTGCAAATCTCCAGGGGGTCAAGATGCTCTGTTCTAACGCTGAAGGGGCATCCCTGAAACAGTGTAATTTTGAGGATCCCTCTGGTCTTAAAGCCAATTTAGAAGGTGAGATCCTACAATTATCTTTTCTGTGGTGGAAACATACCGTAACATATAAAAAGCCAGCAAAATAATTGCTAAGGATAAAACAGGATAACTGTAGCGGGGTAGGTTTCTTCTGTCACCATATTCAGATAATTTGCATAGGTGTAAGATGCCTCTATTTGGTCTCAGTCATACACTAATCAAACTGAGGACTAAGACGAAATCTAGCCTGTGATATTTAATAAACTTTAGTTGGATAATTAAATACTAACATCTTAAACTTCAAATAGAACACAATATTTTTATACTAGCCAAAAGGAAGGATTTCAGTTTGCACAAAGCCAGGCAGTTTTTGTCATTTTTAGATTTAATGTTTTGCTTATGAATTCATTATTGGTTTGTTGTGTCTATAAACTGGTCACTTTGTTTACTCTTGTATTTAGGAGACATAGTGCTTTCTCCATTGTGATAAACTTACAGAGGCATATTATAAAAGCACAAATTATCATAAGACCCAAATGAATTCCTCCCCCTCGATAAGATATCCTAAAACTTTCTTCATTTATAGTATAAGCAAACAGGTCTTTGACAATGAACTCTTTATATATAAAAATTTAGGCTGTAAATTGGCTGAGAGGCTGAGATTTACAGTTCTCAGATTTACTTCTGAAAGTTAAAGGAGGCTGTCATCGTTCACCTTCATTAAGTCACTTTGCAGTTTCTTGAACGTGGATAACTATAAACATTTTTAAGTTTAAATACCCATAAATGTGTTCACTTCAGGTGCTAATCTGAAAGGTGTGGACATGGAAGGAAGTCAGATGACAGGAATTAACCTGCGAGTTGCTACATTAAAAAATGCAAAGTTGAAGAACTGCAACCTCAGAGGAGCGACTCTGGCAGGAACTGATTTAGAGGTGAGTCGCCAGCTTTTCAAAAGTGTGTGTTCATCTGGAATTACTGAGGATCTCACACAAAGTTTATAGAAATCATAAAGTAGTTGGCTAGTAAAAACTGCCAGGTAACATGCCAGTATTCTGTCAGCTGGAGGAATGGGTTTTCATTTCAATTTGCTTTTTAAACAAATTTGAATTAAAGAGTAGAATTCAGTTACATAAGTAATTGATGCCAGTTTCAGATTTGAAAATTTATCTGTCTTATTTCTCTCCTTTTCCTTGGGTCTTTCTCAAGTAAATAAATTTGATAAATGCTTTATTAATCTAATTTACTGAGTTTTTCTTAAATTTTAATCCCAAGTAGAATTTTCTTTTTGTTTTCCTACAGTGGGGCCAGATTACGTCTTTGAACTACTTGAGAAACTTAAATGATATCCAGGTTTGAAATCAGGTTCAGGAAAAGCCCATTCTAAATTGGTATATTCTTTTTTAATTTCACCTTGAGATTGTAATTTTTTTCCAGTCATCTTTTTTATGAGAATTGTATCCTATATGTCTTCTTGATTTGCAAATTTAGCTAGTAGACTAGTAGAATTTAGCTGTTGACAGGTCTGCATCACTGCTGTCCATGTCAATTTCTGCAGTGATGGGAGTGTTACATCTGTGCTGTTCAGTACAGTAGGCACTCTATGGCTGTTGAGCACTTGAAATGTGGCTTGCGCAACTGAGAAACTGCTTTTTTTTATTTTATTTTATTTTAATTATTTAAATGTAGATAGTCATGTGTGGCTGGTGGCTACCATATTGATCAGCACAGCTCCATAGAAGAAAATCTGGCATAGATTGGCTTATAGAGAACAGTATGTCAAATTTTAGTTTGCTATTAATTTTTTTAAAAAATGTTTTTCCTTGATCTCTTGATAGCTCTCAGCAGCAGAATAGCAGGCCACTTTAAATTTAGAGGCAAAAAGAACCAGCCCAAGGCTGAAGGTATAATCCTACTGTGAGCATAGTTATTTCATTTTTTTATTATCACTGTCACCTAAGATTGCATATATTTTTTCCCTTTGGTTTTAGTTACATATAGACAGTTCTTAAGGAGCAAAAGCCTTGCTCTATCCAGCTGATTGCAAAAACTGGTCAGGTTGACTGTTGCGAGGCAGCTGCTGATACTCTGTCCTCCTGAAGCTATGTGCAGTCACCCTTCTCTAACCATTGTCCCCCAGTGCTCCCAGGAACTTAACCAGAACCCTGTCTGATCTTTCACTCTGTGATCTCAAGAGAAATTAGTGGTGGTGGTTAACTACTGTATACATCTATCAAACTCATTGAATTGTACATATAAATTTGGGGTTTTAAAAAAAGTCCCCTGATATACAGATGTTAGGGTTGGAGAATGGAAAGATCTATTACAGAATTTACTTATTAGTAGAACCTCTCTCTCAGATAATTTCTTAGTCTAGCCCTTTTCCTGAATTTTGTTGTTGTTGTTGTTGTTGGATAGGAATTGTGGTTAAAATTGTTTAGGAAGTATTTGTTACAGTGGAATCCATTCTGGATTTTAAATGCCTGATTTTAAAATATATAAACAGAAGGGAAGTACTTCTTCTTTTACCTTTGTTTATATGTTTGTGGTGATCAGCCTGAGCCTCAACTAGAGATAACAGATGCAGATAGAAGAAAATCTGACTTTAGAGTACATGGTCAGAACTTTTCAGGAAGTTAACTGAGTTGTATTATATAGGAGCATTTTCCTAATACGCATCAGAAATCATTTTGAGAGGAAACCTTGAATCCCTGTATTAGTTATATGGATATTGTTTTATCTTGCAGAACTGTGATCTGTCTGGGTGTGATCTTCAAGAAGCCAACCTGAGAGGTTCTAATGTGAAGGGAGCTATATTTGAAGAGATGTTGACACCACTGCATATGTCACAAAGTGTCAGATGAGAATTTTAGGGGCTGGAGAAAGATGCCCAAGATGAGAAATATTTTGCTTATTACTTTTCTTTCTCCACCCACTCAGTTGTCTAGAAGAAATAACTAAGGGGCTAAAAGAAATTTTAGAAGATTATGTTTGTTCTCAGTGGAGCATAAGGGGGAAAAAATGCCCTTTTTCCCACATTCTGATTATAAAGGAGAAGCACTCATATAATAGATATAGGGAATCTAGATTATAGTGCTGCCCTTTGAATGGGGTAGGGGGATTTGCCTGACTTTATGACCAGGAATAATATCTACTATATTTGCTTTTAAATAGGCATGATGTCGAGATACCATCTTGGTTTGAAATGCATTTGAAGATTTTAATTTATGAAAAGCACAACATATGCAATTATATTTATTGAATCTCTAGATGCAGTATGGATATTTAAATTGTTAAACCTTATGAAAATTTTGAAAAGATTGTTCAGGTTTATAAATAGCTTTAGTGATGCCTCCCCTACTTTAAATGCCTGTCAAACCATATGCATATGGTGAGACCACTCCCCAAGACTCTTTTCAGGTTCATTTTTATAATGTTTACTTTTTAGAACAAAACAGTAGCTGAATTAAAGAAATCTCTCATTCTTACTGATTGAGATAGAGTGGAAGGAAAGACAGAGTTATACAGAATTTTCATGCTGAAAGTACAGTGGAACTCCCAAGATGGAGGAAGAATTTACATATAGTTACAACTTTTAAATGAACATCCTAGATTGAAAAACTGAAATTCATTATAAGCAAGTTCTACTCAACACCAGGCCAGGCAATTTTATGAATTTACACTACTAGACTAGTGATCTCATATACAATCAAAATAAGCATATGAAGATACTTTGGTACCAAAAAACCAAGGTGCATCATTAATATTCACTTAATTCAAATGCCAAATAGTTTAAACAGGGCCAGTTTAGAAATAGGTATTAAGTTCAAATCCATTGCAATCAAAACTATAAAATATGAATGAATATGGCAAAGTCACCTCTTAGAAGTCAGCATAATATAATTAGAACTAAAGCCCTGCAATGGGGAATGAGGGATTTAAACTGACAAGTTGATTATAGCCACCAAATACATAAAGAAATAAAAATAAAGGTAGTTGGCTGGTCCAGGATGTAATATCAGTCAGCCAGCTCCTGTGGTTCTTTGATTTACTGTTTTTTAAAACAAATTTTAGCCCAGTTTTCTTGAGTTATCTCCCTGCAGCAGCAGCTATAGGGCCTGTCCTTCCTTACCAATACCCCAGTGTCCTTACATCCACCCCAAGAGCAGGGATGTTAGCTGTGTCCAGATGGGCTCTGAATTCTACAGACTCATCAGTTTGAGGCAATGAATCATTAAAAACCACCTTTGTCTCCTTTGGGAGAATGATATGTCTTTAATATTTATGTAGTTTATTCTTCTATACATACATATGCAAAGCTTTCCTTAACAGTAAAGAGTACATATGCATAGTGGGAGATCAGACCTTTACAGATAAAGGAAAGCAACTTTAGAAATGAATTATTTTCTTTGCTTTATTATTTTTACTGAGACAGGGAAGTATTGTATTGAGAGATATCTATTTTCATAATCAATATGTGCCTAAATTATATTTAAATCATTTCACTCTGTACTATATTTTCAATAATTATAGAATGTCTTGTTCATTCACTAAAAGGTACCTCTGTAGGCATAACCTAAAACTGCAGAAAGATCTGAACGTGGTATGCTTAGAAACTGAAGATTTTGGATCCAATGTATATTGCATTAATAAACGATACGAAATGTTGAGAAGGAGTTTCTTCTCTTGCTTTTGAAGAATCAGCACTTTCCCTATTTTACTCATATTTCTTCAATGTGTCTTAAACGTGTGAGGGTCTGGGTGGAAAAGGAAATGCAGCACGACACCTATTATGGATTAGTCTCTTGGAAAGTGCCATTAAACTTATTTCTTTAAACAGGATTATTTTATGATCCTGTTTTTAAAATCCACTGTGCTACCAACATGAAGAAACTTTATTCATTTTAAACATAAGAAAAGATTGCCTTTCAATAATTCATTTAATTTGTTTGTGTTACTCTCTAGTTGGTGCACATTACCAGTTTTATTAGGCTGGTTAAATAAGTTGCCCCAAAGACATTTTTCACTTGAAAACTAGGAAAGAGAATTTTAAGGAGGGAGGAAGTTTTGAAAATAAAACTTCTGTCAACCCTAGTGATAGAACATGCTGTTGGTACACATAGGTAAAAGCACAATTATTAAAGGGAGGGCTAGAAAAAGACTTTAAACGTAAGTTAGCTAGATTATCTGCATTGGTAAAATTCAGTACTTGAGTAATTGACTAAAGCAATACATGTTATACTCTAGTCCAGTTCCTTTAACTATATTTTCAAGGAAATTATAGTAGGAAACATACATTCATTTATTATCATAAGTCAAGACTTAGAATATTTTCTCCAGTTGTTTATTTTATGGATTGTTTACACTATAAATCTGCCCATTAAAGTCAACTCTGAGTCTTCTTTAATATATGAAAAACCTTAGAACCTAGTTAAATGTCCAAGGAGGTAGTGTTTTTTAAAATTAAAAGGTATACCACTACAAAGAAAAGTGGTTACATGTTTTTCAGTATAAAACACATTATCCAAGGATTAATTCTCTTAAAACCTTTCACAACCTGATTAGACATGACAACAAGAGTTAACCACAAGTTCTACCTGCTGAGATTTCACATTAGGGCAAAAAGAGTTTTTGTTTTTTTTTTGCCCATCTGTCACTCAACAAGATCACTAAGTCATCATTGTTGCATTTTAATGATTTTGAGGTTTCTTTTAATGTTGAAAATGAAGCAGTTTTTCCTCTAAGGCTCTGATTTCCTAGAAAAAATTTATGACTATAAAATCCAGTTATTAAAACTCAATTTATTAAATTTAACTCACTGGTAAATTGGCCTATCCCTGGATGTCCTAATAGACTTCAAAGCTTCTCACCAAAAAGAAAAAATACAGGTAGTTTGAGTTATTACTTTTTAAAAAAAAAATACATCTTATCATTAGTAATATGTACTGCATACAGTGTTGTAGCATGTAAAAGGACCATACAGACAACTCTCACTAATTTTCTGAGTAGAAACACTATCCCCATTCCCAGGGATAATAACCCAGATGATCAGAACCTTCCACAAGTGGAGTTATTACTGCAACTGACAAAATGCCAACATTGTCCATCCTTTATTGATGTGTGTATTTTTTTATGTATGGATGTATGAAAATATATTTAAGTTTATATGTAATGTTTCCAACCCCCAAAGACAGATTGGATTTATAAATATACTGATAATAAACCGAAACCAAAAACCTGTTGCTGTCGAGTCGATTTCAACTCATAGTGACCCTATAGGACAGGGTAGAACTGCCTCACAGGATTTCTAAGGAGTATGACTTAGTCATCTAGTGACATTCCACCCTATGGCCTCTGAAAAATCACATCCTTGCAACATGCAAAACATACTTACCCCCATCATATCGTAGCAAAAGTCTTAACTCCAAGTCCAAAAATCCAAAAATTCCTCTTCATCTGTGAAATCTAGAATACAAGTTGTCTGGTTCAAAATGTACAATGGCAGAACAGGCACAACCTAAACATTCCCATTACAAATGGGAGAAACTGGAGGGAAAGGAGGGATAACAGGCACCATGCAAGTCAGCAGAACTCATTACATTAGCCGTCAAGGCTTTGAAAATAATCCTCTGTTCGCTTAAGACAATTTACACAATGATCCTGCCCTCCAGGCTTGAGGTATTGGCCATACTCTCCGGATTCTGAGTGGAGACCCCTTGGCTCTGCGCTTCAGCTCTGCCTTCCAGGCGCACTGGGACAGCAACTCTTTTCCCTTGGCTTTAGGCACACACCATTCTCCTAGTCCATCCAAGTAGCAAATCCACCCTTAGAAACACCAGGGGCCATGGTTCCACACTTTGAAACCCCAGAGATCATGGCCATACCCTTGAGACTGAGGCGGCTCAGCTTCCTGTGTTCCTTGTCTCTTCAGCTTCTGCTTCCTGGTTCCTGGCCTTTTGGCCCTTGGGCCTCACGCCTGCATCTGCCCTGCTGGGGCAGGTGTTCCAAAGATCTGCAGCTCCACCAATAAGTGCCTGGAGACACCCCACTCTGCCAGTAAACTTTGGCTGGAAGACTCTCAGCTCTCTTGCTCCGTGGGTCAGCTCCAGCACCATCTCACACTGGTCTCCTGGTTCCACTGCTGCCGATCCTCTGCTGCTGTGTCTTACCATTGTGCTGTCTCTGACGTTAACAGTTGTCCTCACTTCCTTCTGAGTCCCCTATCTATTCACAGTTTCAAAACTACCTCTACATTTTAGGTTAGAGCAGCACCCCAATCTCTCAGTACCAAATTCTATCTTAGTCATCTACTGTTGCTATAACAGAAATACCACAAGTGGATAAATTTAACAAACAGAAGTTTATTCTCTCACAGTCTAGTAGGCTAGAAGTCCAAATTTAGGGCACAGTTTCAAGGAAAGTCTTTCCCTATCAGCTGTGGAGGAAGGTCCTTCTCATCAATCTTCTCCTGGACTAGGAGCTTCTCTGCACAGGAACCCTGGGTCCAAAGGATGCGCTCTGCTCCTGGTGCTGCTTTCTTGCTGGTATGAAGTCCCCCATCTCTCTTTTATATCCTAAAAGAATTGGCTCAAGACACAATTCAATCTTGTAGATTGAGCCATGCCTCATTAACATAACTGCTGCCTATCCCCCCTCATTAACATCATAGAGGCAGGATTTACAACATATAGGAAAATCACATCAGATTACAAAATGGTGGACAATCACACAATACTGGAATCATGGCCTAGCCAAATTGATATACATATTTTTCAATCCATAACAGCAGCTGGTGGATTGGAACTGCTGACTTTCTGGTTAGCAGCTGAGCTCTTAACCACTGTGCCACCAGGGCTCCAAAGATTGGATGTATAACAATACTGATAATAAAAGGCAATCATGATGAAAACTAAGAAAAAATGAGGTATTCTACTTACGTCAGAACCAACTGACAATGACTCAGAACACAGCCCCATTATAAGTCAGGGACTACCTGTACATATTTGTTTGATATCCTATTTGGTGCTATAGAAAATAAGACAAAACACATTTGGCCTTTGCCTATGAAATCTATGTGAACTTAAGATAATACTAATGCAGACTTAGAGGACATAAAGCATAAGAATGAATTCATAAACCATGTTGCTGTATTCAGCTAAACATTTCAAAGCATTTTCAAACAATACCAACTGATGGAAATAACCTACACAACATCTAGTGATACTTAACCAAGAGATCAGAAGTCATAACTCCCATTTCATTTGTGCTAACCAGACATCACCTTTTCTGCTTAAGTAACACTGTTAGAAGCACACCTTTTTCAGCAAGCAGGAAGTCAGTTGGACAGTTTAACACTGTTCCAACATGAACTCTTCTTGAAAAATACTCATTACCTATGTATTAGTGAGATGAGATTCTACCCCTGGATGTCAGAATGACACTTTTATTATTCAAAGCATCTAAGTGAAATAATTAAAATAATCTAAATGTAATAATTAGATTCCATCACTTCTGTTTTATTTTTTAACTCCCTTCTGTTGGTATGGTAATCCAATTATACTTTAAAATTTGTCCACATATTAGGCCATAAAGCAAGCCTTAATAAAATCCAAAGCATCAAAATATTACAAAGCATCTTTTCTGACCATAAAGCCATAAAAGTAGAAATCAACAAAAGAAAAAGCAAGGAAAAAAAAGTCAAACACATGGAAACTGAACAACACCTTGCTCAAAAACTACTGTGTTATAGAAGAAATTAAGGATGGAATAAAGAAATTCATGAATCAAATGAGAATGAAAACACATCCTACTGGAACCTTTGGGACAGCAAAAGCAGTGCTCAGAGTTCAGTTTATAGCAATAAATGCATACATCAAAAAGAAGAAAGGGCCATAATAAAAACATAAACACTACAACTGGAACAAGTGGAAAGAGAGCAGTAAAAGAAGCCCTCAGGTGCCATAAGAAAAGACATAATAAGAATCAGAGCAGAATTAAATGAAATAGAAAATAGAAAAACAATTGAAAGAGTTAACAAGACCAAAAGCTGGTTCTTTGAAAAGATCAACAAAATTGAGAAACCACTGGCCAAACTGACAAAAGAAAAACAGGAGAGGAAGCAAATAACCCATATAAGAAATAAGATGGGTGATATCACAACAGACCCAACTGGAATGAAAAGAATCATAACAGAATACTATGAAAAATTGTACTCTAACAAATTTGAAAACCTAGAGGAAATGGACAAATTTCTAGAAACTACCTACCTACCTAAACTAACAAAACAGAGGTAGAACAACTCAATAAACCCATAACAAAAGAAGAGATTGAAAAGGTAATTAAAAAACTCCCAACAACAAAAAAAAGCCCTGGCCCAGATGGCTTCACTAGAGAATTCTACAAAACTTTCAGAGAAGAGTTAACACCACTACTACTAAAGGTATTTCAGAGCATAGAAAAGGATGGAATACTCCCAAACTCATTCTATTCAGCCAGCATAACCCTGATACCAAAACCAGGTAAAGACACCACAAAAAAAGAAAATTACAAACCAATATCCCTCAAGAACATAGATGCAAAAATCCTCAACAAAATTCTAGCCAATAGAATTCAGCAACATATTCAAAAATGAATTCACCAGGATCAAGTGGGATTTATACCAGGAATGCAGGGATTGTTCAACATTAGAAAAACAATCAATGTAATCCACCACATAAATAAAATAAAAGAACCACATGATCTTATCAAGCGATGCAGAAAAGGCATTTGACAAAGTCCAACACCCATTCATGATAAAAAAAAAAAAAAAATCTCAACAAAATAGGAATGGAAGGGAAATTCGTCAATATAATTAAGGGCATTTATACAAAGCCAACAGCCAACATCATCCTAAATGGAGAAACTTTGAAAGCGTTTCCCTTGAGAATGGGAACCAGACAAGGATGCCCTTTATCACCACTCTTATTCAACATTGTGCTGGAGGTCCTAACCAGAGCAATTAGGCTAGAAAAAGAAATAAAGGGCATCCAAACTGGTAGGGAAGAAGTCAAAGTGTCTCTATTTGCAGATGATATGATCTTATACACAGAAAACCCCAAAGAATCCACAAGAAAACTACTGGTACTAATAGAAGATTTCAGCAAAGTTTCAGGATACAAGATAAACATACAAAAATCAGTCGGATTCCTTTACACCAACAAAGAGAAACTCCAAGAGGAAACTACCAAACCAATACCATTTACAATAGCCCCCAAGAAGATAAAATACTTAGGAATAAAATTAACCGGAGATGTAAAGATCTATACAGAGAAAACTGCAAGACACTACTGCAAGAAACCACAAGACACCTGCATAAGTGGAAAAACATACCTTGCTCATGGATAGGTAGACTCAAACTACTGAAAATGTCAATTCTACCCAAAGCAATCTACAGATACAATGCAATCCTGATCCAAATTCCACTGGCATTTTTTAATGAGATGGAAAAACAAATCATCAACTTCATATGGAAGGGGAAGAGGCCCCGAATAAGTAAAGCATTACTCAAGAAGAAGAACAAAGTGGGATGCCTCACACCACCTGATTTTAGAACCTATCATAACTCCACAATGCTCAAAACAGCCTGGTACTGGTACAAAAACAGATACATAGACCAATGGAACAGAATTGAGAATCCAGACATAAATTCATCCACCTATGAGCAGCTGATATTTGACAAAGGCCCAAAGTCCATTAAATGGGGAAAAGACAGTCTCTTCAACAAATGGTGCTAGCATAACTGGATATCCATCTGCAAAAAACTGAAATAAGACCCAGACCTCACACCATGCACAAAAACTAACTGAAAATGGATCAAAGACTTAAATATAAAATTGAAAACGATAAAGATCATGGAAGAAAAAATAGGGACAACACTAGGAGGCCTAATACATGGCATAAACACAGTACGAACCATGAATAACAATGCACAAGCACCAGAAAAAAGACTAGATAACTGGGAGCTCCTAAAAATCAAACACTTGCGCTCATCAAAAGACTTCACCAAAAGAGTAAAAAGACAACATACAGACTGGGAAAAAAATTTTGGCTACAAGAAATCTGATCAGCATCTAATCTTTAATATCTACAAGATACTGCAAAACCTCAACAACAAAAAGACAAATAACCCAATTACAAAATGGGCAAAGGATATGAACAGGCACTTCGCCAAAGAAGATATTCAGGTGGCTAACAGACACATGAAGAAATACAATCATTAGCCATTAGAGAAATGCAGATCAAAACTACAATGAGCTATCATCTCACCCCAACAAGGCTAGCATTAATCCAAAAAACACAAAATAATAAATGCTGGAGAGGTTGTGGAGAGACTGGAGCACTTATACAGTGTTGGTGGGAATGTAAAATGGTACAGCCACTTTGGAAATCAATTTGGCACCTCCTGAAAAAGCTAGAAATAGAAGTACCATACGATCCAGCAATCCTGCTCCTTGGAATATATCCTAGAGAAATAAGAGCCATCACACAAATAGATATATGCACACCCATGTTCACTGCAGCACTATTCACAATAACAAGAAGATCAAAACAGCCTAGGTGCCCATCAACAGACAAATGGATAAACAAATTATGGTATATCCACACAGTGGAATACTACGCAACGATAAAGAACAGTAATGAAGCCATGAAACATAACATGGAGGAATCTGGAGTTCATTATGCTGAGTGAATTTAGTCAGTCACAGAAGGACAAATATTGTATAAGACCACTATTATAAGAACTCAAGAAAAGGCTGAAACACAGAAGACAACATTCTTTGATGGTTATGAGGGTGGGGAGGGAGGGAGAGGGTTATTTACTAACTAGATAGTACATAAGAATTATCTTAGGTGAAGGGAAGGACAGCACACACTACAGGGGAAGTCAGCACAACTGGACTAAACCAAAGCTAAGAAGTTTCCTGAATACAATCAAACACTTTGAGGGACAGAGTAGCAGGGGTAGGGACCTGGGGACCATGCTTTCAGGGGACATCTAGGTCAACTGGCATAACAAAGCTTATTAAGAAAATGTTCTGCATCCTACTTTGGTGAGTGGTGTCTGGGGCCTTAAAAGCTTGCAAATGGCCATCTAAGATGCATCAATTGGTCCCAACCACCTGGAGTAAAGGAGAATGAAGAACACTAAAGACACAAGGAAAGTAGTAGCCCAAGAGACAGAAGGGCCACATAAACCAGAGACTTCATCAGCCTTAGACCAGAAGAACTAGATGGTGCCCAGCTACCACCAATGATTGCCTTGACGGGGAGCACAACAGCCACAGATGGAGCAGGAGAAAGGTGGGGTGCAGAACTCAAATTCTAGTAAGAAGACCAGACTTAATGGTCTGACTGAGACTGAAGGAACCTCAGAAAGCATGGCCCCTGGATTCTCTATCAGCCCAGAACTAAAACAATTTCTGAGGCCAACTCTTTACACAGGGATTGGACTGGACTGTAGGATATAAAGTGATACTCTTGAGGAGTGTGCCTCTTAGCTCAAGTAGATACAAGAGACTAAAAGGGCAGCTTCTGTCTGGAGGTGAGATGGGAAGGGAGAGAGGATTAGGAGCTTGTTGAACGGACATGGGGAATCGGGTGGAAAGGAGGAGGGTGCTGTCATAGTATGGGGAGAGCAATTAGGGTCACATAACAATGTATGTATAAATTTTTGTATAGGAGACTAACTTGAAGTAAACTTCATTTAAACTACAATGATAAAAAAATTAAAAAAAAAAAAAAACAAGATGGGATCCTCAACTGTCATGGGATTACAGTCCATGGTAGATTAGGGGAGGGAAATCATGCATTCAAATAAATGTAGAAGAGTAATAGTTCTCTTTTTTTAATACTTGTACTGAGTGAGACTCAGAGATGTGTAAACGTGTGTAAACAATGTGTCCTAGGTCACACTGCTGGGATGATGGAACATCTATAAAATTGAGATAATGATACCCACTTTACAGAGTGGTCATAATGAGTGGAGTAGGTCTTATTCACATGCCATGTAGCCATTATTTCTCATCTGCACTCGCACTGCTCTTAGCACAGTGATTTACATATTAATATTCAATATTGCATATTCAATAAACATCTACTGAAATGAGTTGAACTGTTGACTTAAATCTCCTCTATGTAGTCTTGCTCTTGTTGCTAGTTGCTGTTGAATTGATTTTGACTCATGGTGACTGCATGTGTGCAGAGTAGAACTTCTCCATGGGATCTTCAAAGCTGTGATCTTTCAGAAGCAGATCCCCTCCTTGTATCCTGAGGGATCTCTGGGTGGGTTCAAACCGCCAACCTCTTGGGTAGTAATCGAGTGCTTAAACCGTTTGTGCCACTCTTAGTGTGTAGTACTCTAACTACAATGTTTCTCCCCATCTTTGTTTTGGTGCTGTCCAAGACTTTCAAAATAAGTGAAGGAGGGAAACTTGGATAGGAAACTGAGGAATTTTCAAACCTCACACTCTTTAGGGTCCCATATGAGCTTGGCTGTTGTTGTTAGCTGCCATTTAGTGAGGCCCTGACTCATGGAGACCCATGCACAACAGAAAGGAAACATTGCCTGGCCCTGCACCACTACTGTGATTGGTTGCAGACTGATTTTCAGAAGTAGATCACTAGGCCTTTCTTCCTAGTCTGTCTTAGTCTGGAAGATCTGCTGAAACCTGTTAGCATCATAGCAACATCCAATCCTCCACTGACAGGTGGTGGCTGTACATGAAGTGCATTGGTACATTGATTGCCAATAATCACTTTATTATTATTATCTATAAATCAGATTTTTAAAACTGGAAGCAACTCTATGATCATCCAGGCTAAATCTCTCTTTTTACAAATGAGGAATCTAAGAGCTGGGCCCAGTGCCTAGGTATCGAGTCAACTTATTTCTATATATATTACATGACCTCCCTGGTGAAACTTTTTATGTGTGCATTTAAACTCACTTAATCTAAGACACCTGTTTTCCTTGCACTCTTGATTGGTCTGCTAATTTACTCAAGGGAAACCAAACTAGCTAGATTTTAATCTCTTTGAATTGTGGCATCAGGTATAAAGGTCTTAGCTGAGGTTTTAATGGCTAGGTTTAAGTAAATTTAACAGATACACCAGGGAACGTTCCAATTACAAACACCATTAAAGAGCTTTATGTGCGGATTAAAAAATTACTATTAGAAAAAAAACATAGTCCATGTACAATATAATTTACCAGCAGGAAAGATTGCAATGTCCTAGAAAGTTTCATATAAAAAGGGAATACAGGAAAATGAAAAGTACCAGTACTCAGTACACTCTGAAGGAAGTTGGGGATTCTTTTGGCCCTTTGTCTCCAAACAGGTAAAATGCTTTGTATTTCTAGCACTTTCTTTTCTTTTTTTTTTTTTGATTGCATGCTATTGTATGTCTATAGGGCATTTTACCTCAAGGATTAAATTCAGGTGTGATGGTATCTAGGTATCTAAAGAAACCATGTCCTTCACTGGTCCTTGTCACCACCGGCCACAGAGAGCCAGCCTTTTGGGAACTGCAACCCCTTATTGACCAGTATTTGATTTTGTCTTTAGTGTCTTCCCCCATCAAATGAAAATTAATTTGAAGACTCTTTGTGAGACTCCCACATTTCATTAGATAATTAGAGGCACCCTTGGCCAGAGAGGCATCTGGTCTGGGACTTCATGCTTTGAACTGTGTTGAATCCTCTCTGACTCTCACAGATGGTCCAGCCAGCAGTAAAGCTTGGAAGACTAGAGGACAGACCCTCAGCAGAATGTAATTAGTCCCACCATATAGCCACTTTATGTCAAGTAACTATATTAACCAAAGATTCTTAGTAGGGGCTACTTTTCAGAGCAGATGGCTCAGTTTGTTTGTTTGTTTGTTTTAACCTCAGGAATGATACAGTTGAAAACCAATTTACAGGAGGGAAAATGTTAAGGCAAAAAGGTGAACTTGAGAAGGAATAAATCATAGGGTTTGGATTTGGAAGGCTTTTGTTAGTTCTCTATTTTTTTCTTTTGCAGAATATAAACAAAAAAAAAAAGCCTCTCTGTTTTACATATTTTTAAATATTCTATGTTCCAAAGAGGTTGAGAAACAGCACCTTCTTCTCTCAACTCTTGAAAAAAAATGACCTAAATATTTAGAAAATATTTTAAACGTAAGGTACTTTTCTTCTATGTTGACTGGTCGCCCACATGTTCAATTTCAGTTCCATTATGAAAATTTAGCATAAAGAATCTTATAAACATTAAAATGAATAGTTTCCTGTAAAAGTCAAATCATTTTTGTTCTGATAGGTATTTTAGAAGCCAGATTTTTTTGGTATTGACTCATTGATTGAACACCTAGAGTGGCAATAATACTGAAATATGTGAATTTAAAGTATTGACTTTTGTCCCCAAATAGCCAGGGAACTCAAGGCATGCAAGTGGCTGTCTCTGTGTTTCAGTGTCCTTGTCTGAAATTTATAGATGATTCCTACATCATCTGCAGGATTAGGGGATACAAAGATTAGACTTTTCACTAATGAGGTCTTTGTTTTTTACTCAACCCAGTCTGGGTCTATTTTGATTGCACATTGATGTTCCTTAGAATGGAGCTGATTCCAAAACTCCTAGCTGGACTTATTCTGGTGACTTTATGTGTGGTGGGCTGCTCCAGCCAGCACTGGTCCTATGGATTGCGCCCTGGAGGAAAGAGAAATGCTGAAAATTTGATTGATTCTTTCCAAGAGGTAAGTTTCTCTCAGCTTCAAAATACGACTGAGCTTATTAGATTCGTTTTGTTTAAATAAGTTAAATATCCACTAGGTGCCCAAAGGCACTCCCCTAGGCTCTCCCCTAAGAATCCGAGGGAGACAAGGCACTTAAAAAGTAGAAGTCCTATTCCTACTTTCAATTCAGACAGGAGCAAATGAAACAAAGAGCAGGAAAAATTCCAAGAGAATATAGTAACAAGTGCAAGATAGTGTGTCTTATGCTGAGTATAAAGAATCATCAAAGGAATTAGAAACAATAGGATAGAGTGTCTGAGTGCAAGATGATTCATTGAGGGTTGGAAAAAAAATTATAACTTCTATTTATGTTTTTGTTCCCTATCTCATCCTTTAAAAATGTCTATTACATTTTTATAATTTTTAAATAAATATCCTTATCAAGGGTTCATGCCCTACAATTTTCTTATTGATAGGAGCATTTAAGCAGAGAAATTGAAGACTACCAGAGTACAGGAGTTAGCAAGTTCAAGAAGAAAAAGTAGTATAGTGGAAAACATGCTGGATTTTATTTCACATAAATTAGAATATAGTGCTAACACCAGCAAGGGAGTCCCTGGGTGGCGCAAATGGTTAATTCCTCGACTACTACACAGAAGGTTGGCAGTTCGAATCTACCAGAGGCACTATGGAAGACAGGCCTGGAGATCTCCTTCTGAAAGTTCATGGCCTTGAAAACCCTATGGAGTAGTTCTACTCTGCGACACAGGGGGTCGCCATGAGTTGGAATCGACTTGACAGAAACTTAACAACTAGTACCAGCATTAACATGGGGTTCTTTATTTCTTATCTGTAAAGTCAGACTTCTCAGGGTTGTGTGAGGATTACAAAAGAGGACATGTATGTGAGTTGTTTAATAAGAAGAATGTTAGTTGATTAATAAAAATCAGGTTTGCTTTTTTTTTTTTTAAGTGTACAAGATACAGACTAGGCCCTAAAGGATGAGTGACTCAGGGCTGGGACATGGAACATAGGGTAAGGATGAGAAAGAACAAAACACTGGCTAGATAAATGGAAAAATATTTAATTTTCATTGAAAAGAAATATCTCTTTTTGGAGAAATAATAAAGATAACAGTGTTAAATAAAGAAGCCCTAGAATCTGAAATTTCTCTGCAGATTATGTGAAGCAGCTTTCATTTAAACATGAAATAACTTCGTAAAAACTAAAAACTTAACATGAATTCTATTCATAACTGCAATCAAAAAAAACTTGTTGCCATAGAGTTGACTCCGACTTATAGTGACCCTATATGACAGAGTAGAACTACCCCATAGGGTGTCCAAGGCCATAATCTTTATGGAAGCAGACTGCCACATCTCTCTCCCAGGGAGTGACTAGTGAGTTTGAACCACAGACCTTTCGTTTAGCAGTCGAGTGCTTAACCACTGCGCCACCAGGGCTCTTAATAGCTATAATCCCTAGTAATTTTTTGTATACCCTCTCTTCATGATGTGCAAAGTACTTTACTCTCATAATCTCTAAGGAGAAAATGTTGTCTCTTTATCTCCTTATCTCCGTTACCTACAGAACCCCATATGAATCTAAAAATGCCCGATTTTGGATCCACGTCCTTGAAGTCCCATCCCAATCCCATAACTTCCCCAGACCAGAGTGACAGCACTTAGTCCCACAACCCCTTTGACCTCACTTTCTGCTGGCCATTTTTCTTTTCCCCTTAGGGGTTGAAGGAAGAAGGTGCTGTTTCTCAGTTAATCTCTTTTGAAAATACTATTTCATTTCTTTATCTCCAAGAATCACATTCTTTTTCTTCAGATAGCTAAAGAGGTTGATCAACTAGCAGAACCTCAACGCTTCGAATGCACCATTCACCAGCTGCATTCTCCCCTCAGGGACCTGAAAGGAGCTCTGGTGAGTTCCAGTGACAATAACACCTCTTCAGAGATGGAAAGGTCCTTGGGTACCACTTAGGACAACTTTCTCCCATCCACTGCAGGGCCTACCCTCCTGACTCCTGTGATAGGGCCCTCACTATTTCAGTGGTTAGATAACACTAGTATTTGCAACTTTTTTTTTTTCCTTTCTTGAATTGAAATCTTTCTGTAACCTTCATCTGCTAAAATCTTGGCTCTAACCTTTGGAAGGACTGACAAATTTCTTCCCACTGCTATATGCCAGTTCTTCAAGTCTGTTCAAATCAAATCCCCTAGACTATTTGACTCTAGGCTAATCCACATCATTCCATCCGATTCTTCAACTGTTCTTGGTGTGACATCATTTCCAAGAACCCTCGGGAATGTAGACGTCAGAAATAGTGCTAGGGTTTATTTATTTTTCTTTTGGAATTAAAAAAAAAAATTCAAACTAGTTAATTTATAATTCAGAGTCACAGATTTGATTTCCAGTTTTCTGACTGGAGTATGACTATCTCCAAATTTCCACCCAAAATGGAAATCTACCACTCTAATGCCCAGGACCGGGGAAAGCCTGAATAAATCACATATAAAGATAAGTTACCATCTCATTCTCACCGGTGACTTCAACATCCATATTCACAAAACAGAGGAAAAAATGGACAGACATGTTCATTTCCTTTCCTCTTCTAATCCTGCTCACTGTATGATAAAAATAATGGCAAGCAGTGAACTTCCCCAACCTGCCATTAGAAAGGAGGAATTGAAGCAAAGGCTGGGTTAATAGTAAACTGATTAAGCAGATCCTCTTTCACCCTCCTTCCTTACCCCCTCTACTCAAATTGTTAATGTAGATTTTATGTTTATAAAACTGAAAAAGACATGATCTGTCATCTCTCTAGCATTTTCTAGTGTACAAAACAAGCAAACCTGTCCATTTTATACAGACACTTTAGAAATTAAATGTCCAAAATGTAATGAGTTTCAGCTAGTTAAATCACCCTTGATGTATTTGTTGCTCATATATTTTTCAGGAAAGTCTGATCGAAGAGGAAACTGGGCAGAAGAAGATTTAAACCCATGAGCCAGGATTGGCAACATTTAATTCTGCCATTGAAATTTGTACCCCATTTAATATCTGTAAATTGTAAGAATTTCAGAAATTCTCACACCAAGTGCACATATTTCATAATGAAGTGCTGTGTTGTGAATAAAGTGGTTTAAGTGTTCAATCTTCCTCTATCTCAGAGCTCTGATGGGAAAGAGACATTTTAAGCCCACCAAAGGGAGCACTCCAGGTGGGTCTGCAGGCGACAGATGGCAAGGGAGATGAGATGTGTCTATTTTTTACCAAAGGTATCTCATGGTTCTCCTCCACTCTTGCCCTGCATCTATAAGGAAGAGAACAGCTATATATTGGTCAAGGCCAAGAGAGCGGATTCAGCCAGTTTCCTATGGGATTTTAACCGAAACTTTGACCCCACTCTGCATAAATAAGATGGGGCTATTGCCAAGGTTTCCCTCACTGGGAAAGAAATTCCCTCCCCAGGTTGTCTCCAATCCCTTAAAAAATCAACTGGAATTTGAGTGAGGCCTAGGAGGAAGGAAGCCTCTCAGAGCTCCTAGTCCTGGCCATGGACTATCCAAGTTCACCAGAACAAGTGGTACACACTGAGGTTTGGAACCAAAGCCTAAAAATAATGGAGTGTTTACCTGCCTGATCTTGATGGTATTTCCCTTGAGAAATGCTATGGCAGACAGAGTTAGTTGGAGACAGGATTCAAGTGATCCCAAATTCCCTGGCCAAATAGCACTACCACTATTTACTCTCCATAAAGACCAGTGTCAAGCTTTGTGGTAGATATGTGCATAAATATTCTCATGAATCCTCATAACAACCTTTGAAAGGTATTATAGCCTTCACTTTAAAATGAAGAAACTGGGGCTCAGAGAGTTTAAGAAACTCACTCAGTACCATCTGTTTCCATGTTCAGTGCTTTTGCTTTGCACTATGAGCAGCCAATGGAAGCTGACTTTGGAAACCAAGTTATTTTGTCTTTTGAAGCTGAAACAGGACACTGAGGCTCATATGTCAACATGGTTTTTCAGGTGACCATTTCTCCATGAGGTCACAGACAGTGTGGTACTAATATTTTCATTTATCCTTATAACTTCCAAATGACTATGAGATGACCATTTGAAAAGAATCAAATTTCAGGTAACTTGCCCCATGTCACAGGTAGAGTGGTACTATGGTACAGTGACAAACTATGCCTATATTCACATGGCAAAGACCAAGACCTTTTTTCCTCTTTCAATGAAATGGAACCTACTGCCCCCAATACCACCACCTCAAAAAAAAAAAAAAAAAAAAAAGCCAAGACTTGTGGTGACAAATTTTTACAGTGGTCAGAAACACTCTGTGGGGTGGTGGCGGAGGGGCTCCCCTTTTAATACAAATATTTGCCATTTGCACAATACTGTATTTGCCAAACATCTTTGAGGAATTGCTAAAACCAAATCAAGGAACTTCCTGACTCCCACTTTAATAAAATTACGCAGTTACGGGATAAAAAGCAGACCTACATTATTTCATTAATCAATACTTACAAGGCAGGACAAGAGGCTTGCATGTGCCAAATCACTCAGATTGACAATCTTTACATTAGTTAACACACTAAAAAAGAAAACAGCACACCCATTTAATTTATACTTCCCATTTAGAGTCCTTCGCCAAAAGCTTGCCTTCGGACAATTTCTTTGGAGCCAGCTGTGGGCCCCCCAGATGTAACACAAAGATGCTCATCCAGCTGCCTGATGCTGGTGTTAGAGGCATCCAGTGGTACGCAACTTAAGTGAGCATGTTGGGTACTTGATTCTCAAATGGACCAAATGACGAAAGGGAAGAGTGAAAATGGCCCCCTTTCCGTCTAGTACAGTAATGGCTCCTTTATTAAAATTATAAACTTTTTACTGACTCTGAAGAACTCATGCATGTAGCTTCAAAAAAAGTCTGCAGCCTTTTGAAATAAAGAAAAAGAAAATGTCAAATATTGCGTTTAATAAGTTCTCATTTATACAGCTTTGAAATATCCAGTAGCAAAAAGGAATTAGAATGGCTTGAAAATAAAATAGATAATTTTAGCAAAGGTTTCAGAAGTTGTAGTAGCCTAGAGATGACTAGGAAAAAAGCCATTAACATTGCTTTCGTTAATAGCACATACAGATTTTGACAGTGGAATATGTCCGTGTTTCTCAAAGGCAACTCTAGATCAAAAAGATTCTCTAGACCTACTGAAGCATATTCTCTGGGACCCAAGCAGCTTGCACTTTAAACAAGCATCCCAGTGATTCTTATGTACAGACAGTGGAACATTACTGCTCTAAAAAGCAAAAGACTGCAAATGCTTTAAAGCACTGCAACGCTTCTTAAAAAAAATCTTAAGCATAAGCCCCGTACTTAGAACAGTGGAGCTACACTAACTGAACTGAGGCTGCTCCCTCTCTCCAGCCTGACCCACTACCAACAAGGATTTTACAAAACACATCTTCAACACCACTTTAGTAAAGTTGTATTTCCTGTAAGGCAGTGGTTCTCCACCTTAGCCCGGCGATGGGATAACCTGGGGAGATTTAAAAGAAATACTGATGCCTGATGCCTGGTTTCCACTCTTCACTCCCCCACCCTCCCCCAAGATTCTAATTGGTCTGGGATGTGGCCTCCTCCCAGGTGATATTAATGTTTAACCAAGTTTGAGAATCATTCCCATCCTTCCCATGTAAATTATTAAGACACTCCTTTTAGCCTCTAACTTCCTTTACCTCTGCCTAGTTATCTGCAGTGAATGAGCAAAGAAATAGGACCTATGTGTAGTAAATGAATTGCTATTATCAAACCCAGTCAGTTCAGATGCCAAAAGGATGGATGCAAGGAGGGAAAAGAACCAGATGGTTTATAGTTTTCGTTACTTCTGGGCAAAGATGACTCCATGACCTCACAGTACAAGTTTAAACTCATAGGGAGGAAAGTGGCGAGAACTCTGGGTGTGATGGGTCATAAAGGTGTCCACAAGGAAAAACGAGAAAGTTCAGGAGTGATTTCATTTCATTAATATAAAGGTAATAAACAAACTGCACAATAAACTTTAAAATACATTTTCATTTTTAATTTAAAAAATAAATAACAGCAAATCTAAACAAAAATTCTTCTACTTCAATGCATGTATCTTCCAACTGTCATGTTTGAAACCCAACTATTTACAAAATCATGGCAAAGGAGCTTATGAAAAAGTTTGGACAAACAACTCACAACACATAACTAATAGATGCATTTGGGCAGGGTCTGCTGGAGATCAGTTTTGGTTGGATTCTAAGTATATAATCAACCTGAATGGAAAACTTTTTCTGTTTGTAGATCAGAACCAAAGGTTCAACCTTCAACCCACCCAAAGAGGAACTTACTGTTTCTGATGTAATTTTAAAAACCAGACATATAGCTGAAAGCTTCCAAGGAAGTGATATTTATCAACTTCAGAAATGATATGGGGAAGGGAGATATGATTATTAACATGAACTGAATGTCTAGATACAGTGGCCAGACTAGTGAAGGCTGAAGACTATCATGAAAATGATAGTTTATAAAGTTGTTGCAGAGAAATACGGTAATTGGTGTCATACATATTTCAATGTGTCCTGGATATAACAGGTATATTCATAATTTTAATGCCTATAGATCTTTTGATCTTTCTTAAGACCCAGGGTATGCCAGGGTCAAAGCAACAAGCTGGGATGAAAAGCAGAAAGATTCTAGTGTGTGGATCTGAAAGTCATTATATAGAAACTTAGTTTCCTACTGACTCTCCTTCTCTTTTTCATTCACTTAGAGTAAAAGCAAGCAAGGGCTGGAAGGATTCCAAAAATCATCTAGCCTCAAGTATTTTCTTTACAGATGAGGAAACAGAGACCCAGGGACTACACCTTGACGTGCCAAAAAGTACAGTCTTTATAGTCTTGTTCTGTGTTGATGGTGAGGTTCCCTCCGCCCATCTCTTTTTTACAACTGAGAAGGGAGAGCAAGTCACAAATTTGAAGGGCCTTCTAAATATCTTTTATAAACTGGCACCATGGGCACAAGGGAACTTCCTGTGGTGCTGAAAATAGTCTACGTCTTCATCTGTGAGGTGGTGACATGGGTGTATACGTATGTAAAAATTCATCCTGTACCCCTAAGATTTTTGTACCTTACCACATGTAAGTTGGAACCCTGGTGATGCAGTGGTTAAGCACTTGGCTGCTAACCAAAAGGCTGGCCGTTCGAATCCACCAGCTGCTCTGTGGAAACTCTATGGGGCAGTTTTATTCTGTCCTATAGGGTCACTATGAGTCAGAATTGACTCGATGGCAACAGGTTTTTGTATGCAAATTATGTCCCAATTTTAAAATAAGAAATCGTCCCATGATCTGGGGCAGCTAGAAGGGAATGACTTGTGTAGCTTGGAAAGAGTTAACAAAGGCAGACTGCTATCTCAAACCCTACTTTATCTTAGGGATTTGCAGTATGGCTGGGTCAGTCCTTTTTCAGTTTTTAATAGGAGACAATGACTGCAACTGGGGAGTCAAAGGGTGAAGGTGCAAGAGGGGGGACCAACCCTCGGCCCCTCCAGGCTTACGTGGGTTTTAGTTTCATTTCATATCACTCACGTTGCAATCCCACAGCAAACCAGAGTGAACTGTCTTTGTATACCGAGGCTGTTTCCATCAAACATATGGAACAGCCACATCCTGAGGGTCTAGTACAGTGTCTGGCATTCAGTAACAGCTTGATATATTTGAATGAAATAATTCTTGAGGGAAAAAAAAAAAAAAAAACTCAAATCAAGACAAGTGACCAAGACAGAGAGAAAAGATTTCAAAAAGAAAAAGAAAAAAACCTACATAAAGAACCAATATTCATAGAGGTTGTGATAATTCTAGGGCTTATTTCAATTCTTATAACATTACAGAGTTTTTAGCAAGGAAAAGTAAAGACTGGGTTCTTTCTCCTTTCTCTCCCTCTCATTTCTCCTATATTTAATGTCATCAATCATAAGGCATTTCTTTTGTAGTCTTCCTCTTTGACTTCAGGATAGACATTATTTATGACTTTTTGTCAAATATGACTCTCCTACCCAATGGCTTCCCAAGGAGGCGAACCTCCCAAAGTCCTCTGTGATTTATTATTCCACAACATTACCTGGAATTCTTTGGGTTCAGGAAAGAGTGAAACTATTATTTCCATTAATGTGGAAAGGGGATCATATGGTATAATGTTATATAATACAGGGGAAGGCACCTGGGCCCTGAGGTATCAGATTTCCATAGACTCTGCTCTGAGATCAGGCATGGATGGGCTCACTCCCACTGTTCTCAAAGGAAAGGCTAGAGGTTTTGAGTTTTTCATGACCCAATTTGTATCTTTCTAATGACAGCCTGAAAGCAGGGTAAGGCATACTGCTGACAGGCAGCTTCTCAGAAGTTGCTCCAGGTTCCACATAAGCCCTGCATATTCTTTCTGTTCCCTCCTTTTCTCTCTACAGGGCTTGCGTTCTTTCCACTTAAAACCCTCTTCAATTCTTGTAACATTTTGTCCCTAGCCATAAGTTACATAAAAGGCTCCAAAAGATGCCATCTTCTGAAGAGGGCCCGTATGCGCAGAGTTAACCTGCGCAACCTTCCAGTTTCCCTTTGGAAAATAAAAAAGAGTATCTGTAATGCTAGAGAGTTCCAGATCTTACTCAGGTCTAGCAGAGAAAAGAAAGGAACGTTTTGGGAGTATCCACCAATTTGACAACCCGTGTGAGAGATATTATCCCCATTTTGAAAGGTGAGGAAATGAAAGCTCAGAGAATTTCAAACAATGTGTGTGAATTTGTCAAGTTAATAGATGACATAGCTGGGATTTGAAATCAAACAAATTTAATTCCAAAGCCCATGTTCTTTCCATTATACTTCATTGTAGGTTTTTGTGATGGGGGTGAAGAATAATCCTCTCCACAGCACTTCTAGAATATGAATACTAATTTCTTGAGTAATGCTAGATATGTCTCAGAGGTTTCTGGTTCCCTGATCCTTGCGATGAACTCAAATGTCTTTCCTAAAAGTGGTGGTGCTGAAACAAGGCATAAAAACAAACAGCCAGGTAGGCACATCCAAAATCTCATTGCTGACAACTGAGCCTCTGAAATCTCTTTCTCTGCTCCCTCTACTCTGAGGATTAGGCAAGGGGTGGAAGACATTCCTGGTGAGCTTCTCTGTATTTTGACTTAGGAGATTCACAGTTAAAAAAAAAATTCAACTTTACCATAAATACCCAAGTATTATAGAAATATCTGTGACATTTCAAATATTGTTCCAACTATGGATAGACAAAGCCCTGGTTGTGCAGTGGTTAAGTGTTCACCTGCTAACCGAAAGGTTGGCAGTTGGAATCCACCAGCGGCTCCATGGAAGCTCTATGGGGCAGTTCCACTCTGTTCTATAGGGTCACTATGAGTTGGAATCGACTCAAGGGCAACAGATTTGGTTTTTTGGAGGGACAGGTATTAAAGAGCTTGTCAGGGGTGTCTTCTCCATCTAAGTGTTATCTGCTATAGCCTGTCAGCAAGCTGGGCTATTAGTAAGAACCTGTAGTATAAGTTTCTATTTGGCCTCAATTTCCTTATCCATAAAATGAATGTTTTTATGACCTTTAAGGCCTTTCCAGCTCAAAATGTCTGTAACTTTGTATGGCTGTTTATGTAAGTGTATATAATATTTGATCATCTAAAATCTAAATCACCCCTTTTTTTCTTCTGAAAGGAGTACTTACATTAGTACCATTAACAAGTGATCAAATTAATTCCACCATCAAGAGGAATAAATAATTAAGGAGAAGTATGGCACTGAATCCTCCAGGGTACAATCAGGAAGCAGATTTGGGCCACCAGGCATCCAAATGGGATCTGGAAAAGAAGTGTTTGAACCCAGGCTTCTAAGTCCCTTATATCCAGCAACTTGAGCTCAGAGGTAACAAGACAAGATACTGTGTGTGCAAATGGAAGAGCTCCAAAGGAATCCTTAGTACGAGGGAGCAGTGAGGGCTGTTAGCCAGGAGTGTAATGGACTCCCAGGAGGGCAGCTTCCCATGTCACAAGTGAATAGGGTGGGTTGCAAGAGCTCAGAGCCCACGTCTGAGTCCATGCTTTTTCAATAATGATAGCCATTCATACCCGACAGCAACCAATCTCCATTAAAAATGTGTGTTCTTTTCCTCAAAGGAGACACAGTAGACATTAGAACAATATTATTATTTTGGCTACCCAAATGTACTTGATATTCATCTCTTCCAATATGCTATATGGAACAGAGTATGCCCACGTGAGAAAAGAAACTAAATCTCAAGCAAAGCTTTTCAGAAGCAAAGCAAGAAATACCTCCAATGAGTAGGTTAATGGGGTAGCTTCACCACTGCTGCAGAATAACTATCCAGGCTTTTGTAGTCCCCATTGGTTCTGCGCTGCAGGCTGAAAGTTAATAATAGTGAAGGAGCTCTCTCCTTTGAGAAATACACAAAGCATGGCAAATTGTGGAATTCCATGTGGACTGGCGGAGATGTGGCACGGCCTTACACATCATCAAAGAGAAGCTCTCAAAATAAAAAACCCAGACTTTAAGCTGGTGAGCATCATCCCAAATCAGAAAGATCAGTCAGCAGGGAGCCCACCCCGTGCAGTGAGGACCCTGCCTCTGGAGGCCAATTCTCAGGTATCAGCTGTCAAAGGCACTCAGTTCCAGAGAGGACAAGATCCTTATTGAGATCCAGGCTCAGAAGAAGGGATGCCAGATTTCCGAGCTTTTGGAGGTGGTGGAGGTGGGGCTTTGGCTTCTCTTCGGACAGGTAGTGGGGGAGCAATCTGAGGGAGCAGACATATGAAATTAGAAATCAGTCTTATCTTCCCAATTCAGCCTTCTCCTCCACATTCCCCACATCCTGGTTTAGCTTCTAACTGACCAGAGTTTATCTACACAGCCCCTGCAAGTTGAAAAGGAAAATGATTTGTCTTGCTTCATTCTCCTTGATCTACACAGACAACACATGCACACACACACCCCTACCTCCCCACACACATACCTACATACACACAAACACCCACCCCGCCCCCACACACACACCCCTCCCTCCCCCAGCACACTACTATATCCTCAATACCTGGGTACCTGGCAAATAGTAGACACTCAGTAAGTATCTGCTGAATGAATGAAGGAAACCTGTCAGACACTATTCCAGAACGACTGTCACTCTTCAAACATGAACCAGAATCCATTTCTTATTTCACCCACTTGTACCCATGGGGAGGTACACAGAACTGCTCTATCTTTAATCAGATGAAAATGTTTACTTGCTTATCTTCACTTCTTTAGCTTTTGTGGTTTCAGGAATGAACCAAGCATTGGTTATAGTGACAAATCTCTGGGGAAACCTGCCTACTAAAAAGCTTGGAAAACCCAATGCTGTTTTCCCACAAGTCGTGCTCTCTGGCCACAAGCCTCAGCCATGGATGCCCTACCTCTGCAGAGTTCCTCTGACTGCTCTCATAGGGCTTGCTTTTGGGAGGAGGTGGAGGCGGGAGAGTAGACGTCATCAGACCATCTGTCTGTAAAGATGGGGAGCCTAGAAATGATACAAAGTAAATGAAAGCAAGGAGAAAAATTTAAGGAATCTCATAGAAATTCTGCTTGCCATTTTAATGCCTAAACCAACCTGGCCAATCAAACTGCTAAAGTTAGATTCTGTGGTTTCTGTGGACAGGATGAAGAAGACTTTTTACACCATGTGACAAGTGCAGCATCTTTCATTCACCAGAAGGTTTCACAAACTTCACAAGAAGTTCTGAATTAAACCCCCTCCTCCAACTTTTTTTTGTTTAGGGTTTTACTACTAAGCTAAGGATAAGAACATATTCTGGAACTTGGGGTATTACTCTGTTCTCTGATATATCCCCAAATGCTTAGGAAAAATGCCTGACACACTGCAGATACTCAATAAATACTGGTTGATTAAGCTGGATTTTTGTATTTTTATCATTTAGAGTGTTACCTGATTAATTCCTGGTTGACCACTATCTCCCATCTGGCACTGATAGATTTACCCCTCCATTATGCCTCTGTATTATGAGTACCCTGTAATTCTTTTCAAGCATTTTTTTATCAGGGGTTCCCCAACCCAGATAGTATGTAGTATATGGATGGAATGGGTCCATTTCTTGTCTTTATTTTAAAACCTTTCCAGTATAAGCACAGGGCTATCTATTTGATAGTGAGTTCATAAGTACTTGCTTGCCATTTTTGGTCCTAGTCCTACTCTACCTCATTTACACATACACATTTAGAATAGGACAGTTACCCTTTGGATAGATAACTAGACAGATCAACAGCCACATGAAGATGGCACATAACTGGGCAAAGTTTTTTTCTGTTATATATAAGGCCACTATGAGTCAGAACCAACTCTATGGCAACTAACACCAATTCAAGGGCTCCTTGTCAAACTCCAGTCTAACTGTATTTTAACAGCTACCACTGAATTGGAAACCCTGGTGTCGTAGTGATTAAGAGCTACATCTGCTAACCAAAAGGTTGGCAGTTCGTATCCACCAGGTGCTCCTTGGAAACTCTATGGGGCAGTTCTACTCTGTCCCTTAGGGTCGCTCTGAGTCGGAATCAACTCAATGGCAATTTTTTTTTTTTTTTTTTTTTAACCATTGAATTGAACCAACTTTACAACAGTCACATATACTTCATAGCTGGTTTGGTTAAAAATTGCCCAGGTCCATAAACATACTCCATTCCCTAGTAAAAAGAATACAAGGGCTATAGGAAAACTTACTTAGGGTCCTGGTGGCTTTAGGAGTGAGTGGTGGTGGGCTCAAGGGTGTTGACTGAGGAGGTGAAGAACCATGAAATGGTGTTAGCCGATTGTCCACCAGTTGGAGACTCTTTGGCCTTTGTGCTTTTTTGGATGGGCTCTAGTAGAAGGGGGAAAAACACAGCAAAACAGTCTCATGGTAAGAAACACTGAGCTCAACAATGCTCTGAACAACCTTGTCTACTGAGCAGAAAATTGCAAAAGGGCGTAACTCCAGGAACCACTTTCAAGCTTACCACACTGACATATAGTGAGCACCATGGCAAAGACACTAACTGGGAATCACTGAACCATAGATTGCTTTCTGGCTGGTTAGAGGCTTGATTTTGGCCACGGCTGGACCGTGTCATTTAGGTTGAAAATAAGCCACCTGATTCTCAGGGAAAGTTGGTCTGCCACATTTAACAACTTGATGTGGCTTGTGGAAAAAAAGGACTCTCTTTTTCTAAAGTTAAAAGAAGATAAATGACAATGTTTGGACTGACTCATGAGAACCACAACTCCAAGCATCAAACCACATTATTACATTGTGGGTACAAGATCTTGTACAATAGTGATTTAGAGACTCAGATTCTCTGTACGTGCTTTCTTACACAATCTGAGTTCTGACACCTACTACTGACTGCTCTGTCCCGAGACAAGCCACAGCCAGGCTTCTATCTGTGCAGGGAACGGCAATGTGCCTGGCTACAAGGGAGGCAGTGGCAAGCCTCGGGTGCTTTTTTTTTCTCTCTCTCTTTTTTACCATTAGATCATCTTCTGGCGCTTTCTCTGCAATGACTTGGGACTTGCTCAGGTTCCAGTCTTTTCTCTTGAACTTGCTGATCCGGTTCTCGCTGTCCTCTCTGACGGGCAGATCTTCAACTCTGGCACCTGACGAAGCCCTGCGCTCAAAAAGTGGCTCCAGGATTGACCTAGCAGCCAAATACAAGGACAAAAATCATAAAACACTGATCACCCCACGGTCAAAATTCACTCCAGAAGGAGCAGCAGTTATGATCCTTCAATCAAAATCTTTTTTTTTTTAATTTAATTTTTATTATTGTGCTTTAGGTGCAAGTTGACAGCTCAAATGAATTTCTCATTAAAAAACTGATACACGTATTATTTTGTGACACAGGTTGCAGTCCCCACAATGTGACAGGATCCTCCCCCTTTCCACCCTGGGTTCCCTGTGTCCACTTGTCCTGTTTCTGTCCCTTCCTGCCTTCTAATCCTGCTTTTGGACAGAAGCTGCCCATTTGGTCTCATATATCTGATTGAACTAAGAAGCACATTCCTCACATGTATTATTTTTTTGTTTTATAGTCCTGTCTAATCTCTGTTTGAAGAGTGGGCTTTGGGAATGGTTTCAGTTCTGGGTTAAGAGCTTCTGAGGGCCATAGTTTCAGGGGTTCCTTCAGTCTCTGTCAGACCATTAAGTCTGGTCTTTTTATATGAATTTGAGTTCTGTTCTACATTTATCTCTTGCTCTGTCTGGGACTCTCTGTTGTGTTCCCTGTCAAGGCTGTCACTAGTGGTACCCAGGCACCATCTAGTTCTTCAAGTCTCAGGCTGGTGAAGTCTGTGGTTCATTTGGTTCTTTAATCCTTTAGGCTAATATTTTCCTTATGTCTTTGGTTTTCTTCCTGTGACTTCTCTCTCAGGTTCTAGACTGAATTTCCAACTGCCAAGTGAACATCTCAGGATATAAATGTACAGAGATGAGACCACCAGAGAACTGGAAGAAAATATTAGTGAATATTTATCTTATCCCAGGGAAGAGAAGATGTTATTAAACTTAAAAGCAAAGACAGAATCCATAAAGTAAAAGATTAACTGGCAGCTTTATACAGTGGATAATAGCAAATACTCTAGAGTCAGATAACCTGTATTCAAATCCTCCCTACACTTACTTGTTGGGTGACTTTGGGCAGATAAGCTTTCCATGCCTCAGTTTCCTTATCTGTAAAATGGGGATAATAGTACCTACTTCCTAAGTTTGTTACAAAATGCTTAAAACATGTATGTTTGCTAATTACAATGACTAGATTTTCAAGCATCATACTAAAAATTGAGTCAGTCAAGAATCAGTACAATTTTTAAAAACTGTCAAAGGATACAAACAGGTATTTCATGAAAAAAGAGGTCCAAAAAAAAAAAAAAGAGAGAGAGATTTATTTAGCCTTACTAGTTATTTGCCCTGGTGGCACAGTGGTTAAAGTATTTGACTGCTAACTGAAAGGTCGGTGGTTCAAATCTACCAGCTGCTCCTTGGAAACCCTATGGAGCAGTTCTACTCTGTCCTATAGCGTTGCTATAAGCTGCAATCAACTCGATGGCAATGGGTTTGATATTTTTTTGGTTTAGTTATTAAGTACATAAAAATTAAAATAAGATATTTTGACGGGAATAATTGGGCAAAAACATCTTTAGATTTCATTAAGGAAAATTCACATATAAAAGTAAAAACAAAACAAAAACACAACCACAGTCCCATCATCATTCCTAAAGATAAATTATAATCCCTTAATTTCATCAAATATCCAGTCAAGGTTCAAATTTCCCTGATTCTCTCATAAATTTTTTTATACATGATTTGTTTGAATCAAGACCTAAAGATTCACTCGCTTTATTTGGTTGGTATGTTTCTTAAGTCATTTAGGAATTTTAATCTCTAATTCCCCTTCCTACAGCCCAGGCGGCTTTTCAACAGTGACTACTCATATCACTCATCAGGACATGCTGCAGGCAGGCTAGAGGGAACAGTCCTCATTACTGGATGTTATTTACTTTTGGAGTACAGAAACTGTGTTCCAGCCATGTTCTGGTCACCAGGCAAATGCTAGTCCATACAACCGCACCCAGGGCTCAACCTGGCAAAAGAACATCATCTCTGCACTCTCTCCTGTGGCCCAGGAGGGCCCTGCCACTTGAGAGATCAACAGACTGTCCCTGCTCACCAGTCTGCACTGGGAGTTGGGGGGTAGAATGTGGGTTGGAGAGAGGAGACAGATATTGGCATGTTCAGTAGTGCTGTTTCTTTGCCTCGTGCTTTTGAGACAGGCTTGCCCAGTTCTGCTGAGGGGTGAGTCTAATCCTTAAGTAAGAGCATAAGGTGCTGATCTTTTATCCCAATGAAAGTCTCATTTAAAGATTCTGCCACCTTAATTTTCTCATATTTGGGAGAAAAACATTTTTGCAATCTTCTCTAAAGATACAGGATCAGAAAGCTCCAGGGCAGTCTGGTTAAGGAACCATAAGAGTCACAACGGGAGTCCCTAGGTGGTGCAAACAGTGAAGCGCTTGGCTGCTAACCAAAAGGCTGGAAGTTCGAGTTCACCCAGAAATGCCTTGGAAGAAAGGCTTGGTGATCTTATTCTGAAAAATTAGCCATTGAAAACCCTGTGGTGCACAGTTCTACTCTGACACACATGGGGTTGCCATAAGTCAGAACTGATTTGACAAGAACCGTTTTAACTGGAGTCACAATGGAAAATGCTTCTAGACTACAGTTTCTTTCTTCTTTTTTCTTTTTTTTATTTCAAACCATTCTCTCCTTTTCTAGATTATCTTTTAGTGTGTTATAAAAAATGACTGCATGTCTGAATTTTCAATTTTTTGATATTTTCCAATTATGAGTATTTAGTACTTAACATTTAAGGGGATTCCATTCACTATTATTTACCTTATTAAATCTGTACTAATTTAAAAAAATCAGAGGACTAAATTCCAAAAAGACCCTAATTACTCTTAAAATTAACTAAATAAAACAAACCGAATCACCTCAAACAATAATTGGTCAGAGGGGAAAAAACCACCCAGGATTCTGCCGGATCAGTCATTCTACTGCCTGGGAGACGGAGTGAAGGTAGACTGCAGGGGTACTAGGTCCACACTCAAGAAAGGTGAGTTTCACTAAGGCCTGACTTTGAACTAAACTTACCATAAAATAAGTGTAATGAAGTCCTACGGAGTTCTGCTTTTTTTCTTATAATGACTACTTCATAATTTTTCTACAATATCACCTTTTTTTTCCCATAAACTTTTGTTTTGGGGCCCTACTTTGCTGGTGGGCTAAGTATGTACTTGGTTGGCCTGCTGTGTAATCTATCTTGGGTTCCTTTAACACAATGCACTGTGTTTCATAAAGGAATGTCCTCTTTCTGTGCCACAGCCTCCCACTTGCCAAAGAAGATGGATACAATCTACTTCTTGCCAACCCAGAATGGGTAGCTTATAGAGTATACCCAACAATCATCATGAAAGTATTAAACACTGTGCTATAACATGGATAATGGGAGAATCAGGGTCATTAGGTGTGAGCCAGTTTATGAGTTACTTGAAAGAAATATCCTGCATAAGTGTTAGAAAATATTACCAATGATTTCTTCTACCCACAGGGGAAACTTGGATGAGACAGCCATCTAGCTGAGGTCACAGCCTGGAGGTGACCCCACTCCCCTGCTCTCTGCCTGTTTTAGAGTACCAGCAATTACAGTGTCTTCTGATTTTCAATAATGCTTCAATTTTTTTTTAAAATTTTTGAATGAGACAGAGCTTAATGAGGAAAACAGTCTTACTGAACAGAACAGAACTTGTATGCTTTCCACATAGTCTTTAGTAAGTATATGTTTAAGGCATTAAAAAAAATTATAGAAGAGAAGAAATACACAGCTGAATCAGGTGTTACTTAATATCTAGGAATTCAAAGGGTACAAATAGTGTTAATACCTAAGATAGGTAAATATATGACAAAAACAATATGATATGACCCCTCACTCAACATGCTGTGTATAGCACTGCATATAGGTACTCCTCCTATATCAAGAATTGTAGAAATGTTGATCCTCTGACTAGGTAATGTATGACTTGTGAGAAAGCACCCTAAATAAATAATTGGAAAGCCCTATGTGCAAATAGATTTGCTACAATTATTAATAATGAAAATGTATTTTATATTGATATGACCAAAATATGTTTGTATTAAAATTAATAATGAATTATTATGATGAACTGTTTAGAAACAATAATATACCTTAAAGATTATATAGTAGGACAAGAATTAATGATGGCATGTCCATATGATGCAATGGTATATAAACATCAAAAATGATAATAAAAACTGATAATAATTATATAGCAACATGGAAATGCATATGATAAAGGAGGCTAAAGAAAGTACTGAACCATATCTATACTATAATTACCACTACGTAAAAGCAAGTATGCCAATGGGAAAGGATAAATAAGAAATGTTAAACATTTGATTTCTAGTCACAGGGCCACTCTGGCAAGTTATTTTTCTGATATAACCACTGCGCCACCAGGGTTCCTTACCATTGTTACAGAATTAAGCATTTATGAATAAATGATGAGTTATCTGACTTGACTTCTATTCAACATCATCTTAAAAACTTAATGATGTGTAAATACTCATCATATATATGTATTAAATTAAGCAATAGGTTAGAAAATGGTACATGCAATGCTTTTCCATTTTAATAAAAAGTATATACACCCACTCCTCACTTATTGACATGGTTAGGTTCCAAAGACCGGGTCATTACATGCAAATCAGCGTTATGCCAAAAATAGAGGGTTTTTTCCCTCTTTTCAGACCACCTATCTAATTTTTTTATTTACAAAATATGATCATAGAAATAATAACAGTAAGATTTACTGATGTGCTCATCATTGTGATGAGTCCAGTTATGGACTATTCCTCTGTTGAGAAGGAGGAGGAGACACAGCTGGATAAAGCCAGGCTGTGTGATTGGGGGGCCCACAGCTTAACCACTTCACGTTCCTCCTGTGCTGGGTCACAGCTTCCCTTGTGGAACTGCCTCCAGGGCTCCACTCCCAACCCTGCAAGCCCTGTGTTCACTACCCCGGATCCTGCTCGGCCCTCTGCGCCTGGCCAAGTCATCAAGGCTCTGGGCTTCCTGCGAGGATGCGGGGAGCCTGGCCATGCACCCGGCCCCACCAAGGTGGAGGCTTCAGTTCAGTTTGGCTCACTGTGGGATGTCATTAAATTCACATGTTTCTTCCAAACACCCTCTTCCAATGGCTTCTTCTTTCCTCCCTTCCCACCCCACAGCAATTTTGAGCTGCAGGGCCTCAGGCCACATAGGAGCTAGGAACCCAGAACAGGTGCCCGCTGGCTCGGTGGTGCCTTTGTATCCACTGAAGCCATGACCACAGAGGAGGCTAGACCCGTGCAGCAGCTCGATGCAGAGCACCTGTCCGCAGGAGGGAGCAGAGGGCGGGGGCTGCTCAGTCCAGCTTCTGGAAGGCTGCTGGAGACCCTCCTCAAGGGAGGGGACCATGCCCGCAGCCTCTAAAGTTAATGTGCGAAAATAGTGGGTTTTTTACTATTGTCGTAAATGTGAAATGTCAGATAACAAGATAGTCGGTAAGTGAGGAGTAGATGTGTACTTTTTTGTCATTATGTAACTAACAGTTTAGTGATATAATACAATATCTCTGAGTGACAGTTTTAAGGATTTTTTTTCTTCCAAAAGTACCTATTACTTTAAATTTTTCTACATAAATATATATTAATTTCAAATTAGTAAAATATTATTCAAAAATAGTATCTTTAGACAGAGAAGAAGACACCTATATTCATTCTTTTAAAATATCTTTAATTTGAACATATGGAAATGCACCCTATGTTTTGGTACAACATCAAAAAGATCCTCTAAAATTAGTCCATAAATTTAACATCATTCTAATAAAATAGCAATGGGACTGTTTGGGGCTAGGAGAAGTCTATGACATGGCACTAAACAAGTTACTCCAAAAGTTCATATGGAAAAACAAGTGAGAAAAATTAGTCATATAAATTCTGGAAAGGATAGCTAGAAGTAAAAAAACATTTTAAATCTGTAGTAATTAAAACTGCTTGAAACTGGTAGGTGAATAGACAGGTAGGCTAATTGAAAAGAAAGTCCATAAATAGACTAAAATACATATGGGGATCTGATATCTGGTAGTTTGCTCACTAAATGTTACAGGGAGAACTGGGCACCCATTTGGGGAAAAAAATTAAGTTGGCTCCATACTTTACACCTTATCCTACAGTAGATTCTAATGAATCACATTTAATTGTGAATAGTAAAACCTTAGAAAGAGAAGAAAAAAAAATAGACCTCTTTTTGTAATCTTGGAGTAGGGAAGGACTTCAATTATGACATAAAATCCAGAAGTCACCAAATAAAAGATTGATTCATTTGACTGCATAAAAAAAATCAGCACAGCTAAATTAAAGAATTAAAAACAAAGACAATGACAAATAAGGAAGTGGTGGAAAATATTTCAACTCATATCATAGGCAAACAGCCAACAAACCACTAAAAAAAAAGTCAAAGAGTATTTGACCACATTTCACAGAATATAAAACACAATGGCTCCTCAACAAATAAAAACATGCTTAACTTCACATAAAATAAGAGAAATGAAAAAATAAACAAAACCTTTTTTCACCTATCAGACTGGCAAAAACTAAAAAGACTGATAATATACTTTGGTGGCAAGTGTGTGGGTACCCTGGCACTCTTATGTTGCTCAGGTATTATATGCTACTGGTAGGGAAGTAAATTGTAAAATCATCTCTATGGAAGTCAGTTTGGGAATAATTTTCAAAATTGCAAAAATGTATCTCTGACAAAGCAACTTCACTTCTGGGATTTTTCTCATACTGATACATTTGTATATATGCAAAAAAGGCTTATGTTTAAGGCTACTCATTGCAGCACTGCCAGCATAGTAAAATATTAAACTCAACTAAGTGTCCATCAGTAGGCACTGGTGGAATCCATTATGGGACAGACATACAATGGGAGGCTCCGCAGCAGAAAGAAAAGAAAGTACTGACACGAGGTGAATTTCAAGATACAGTAAGTGAAAAAAGCAAGATAAAGAGAGCATTGTATGTTAGCATTTGTACAAAAAAAGTCTGGATGACAATGTATATTTAGGTATTGCTTGTGTAAATACAAAGAGCCACTGGAAGGGTACCAAGAATCTGGATGCTAACATCAGTTGCCTCTGGGGATTGATACTAGAGACTGAGAGTAAGGGACTGAAGGGAGATCTTTCATAACATACCTTTTTGTACCTTTGGAATTATAGATCATGTGATTTCATTATCTTTTCATAAAATAAATAAAAATTATAAAAAATATTTAAAAAAACTGAAATTATGAAAAATTTAGCAATGACTACAAATGAACATGAGAAAAATAAAACAGTATGTGATAGGGTGGTAGAAACATGGGTAATTTTTTCCCTTGTTTCAGTTTTAGTAACTGTTGTTATCATTATGTAAATATGTAATTCCTCACGAGGAAGGCAACGAGAATGACCCAAAGGCTAGTAACCCATGTACTCTGAATTATTTTTCTCATGAGGGTGATGCATCTACATTGACCACGTCTTACTTTGGTGACCAAGGCAAATTCAAACATTAATAAGGCGCTACTCCACCCCTTCTGGGGATCAATGATCAAACTCTTACCCATCAGATCCGGGTCTGGAAGGTGCATTATCAGATGAGGTTGAAGAGGTGGAAACCACAGAGGAAGTCACTGAGGTGATGGACAATCTCCGCAGAGTGGACGACATGATGTAGGGTAGCACAAGAGACCCTGTGCGGCCTTGCTTCCTCTCAGTCACGTTGGGAGGCTGAAAACACACGACCCCTCCTGGTTAGCTGGGCTGGAATTCAGCCAACATGAACTAGCACAGCTGCACTGATTGTTGATGGCTAACGCCCATTCAGCTTGGCTGGCACCCCACTCTCATTGATGCCTGTGCTGCATCAGTTGTTAGGTATGTCAAATATCACCTCTTAGTTATAGACACAACTCAGGTTTTGAGAGCCAGGTTTGATTACTGGCCAATGCACCTCAAGCGCAGCCACTACCTGTCTGTCAATGGAAGCATGCATGTTGTTGCCATGCTGCTGAACAGGTTTCAGTGGAGCTTCAGACTAAGGCAGACTAGGAAGAAAGGCCTGGTGATCTACTTCTGAAAATCAGCAAATGAAAATCCTATAGATCACATCAGTCCAATCCCATTATGCATGGGGTTGTCATGAGTTAGGGGCTGACTTGACAGCAGCTAACAAGAACAACAACCCTATATCTAAGACTAGAGAAAAATACATAATTTTCTGCCAGACACATGAGAAAGAAAAAACTAGTATGTGCACTACTTGCCAATAAAATAGCAAAACTCTCTGTCTGCCTCTCCAGTTGGGCTTCTTTCAACCTTTTGAAAAATGGAATATTGGCCTAAGAGAGGAATGTTTGGAGTCAAACTGTAGATCTGAAGCTTAACTTGGTGACCTTTAGGAAGAGAAGGAACACACATCTTCTTTCACAAGACATGTCCCCAGGAGGATTACCCCCACATGCTACCACATCAAATTCATTTGTTAATACTGGGCTGGTTTTATTAACAATCAGGCTCATTAGGTCAAAGACACAGTCTTTGCCATCTAGGAACTTGCATACTAAAGACAGATGTTTCTAGAAAAAAACTCTTAACTAGCAGCAGGTTAGAAGGCAACTTATTAAGAACGCATGACTACAGAACGGAACAACCAGAATAGAAATAATGAGAATGTTCACGCATTGTGATTAATGTAACCAATGTCACTGAACAATCTGTGTAGAAGTTGTTGAATGGAAACCTAAACTGCTGTGTAAACCTTCACTGAAAACACAATAAAATATTATTAAAAAAGAAGAAAGCATTACTAAGCACTCTGATGTCTGAAAAAAAACTGTCAAAAAGATACTCTGGAAAAAAGGGTTATGCAGATGGATGTATGGAAATAAGGGAGAGGAGAAAATGGAAGGAAACCCAGAGCCTTGATTTGAGGAAAGAAAAACTGAAAATCAGGGTGCAGGAATAAGACAGTTGAAGAAAGCAGGGTGAACTCAAGTGAAAAAATTGCAGATAAATGAAGCTGGACTCAATAATATATCGTTGGAGAGAAAAGGTTAGCACATGCATCCCTCCACTGAACTCAGAAGGAAAGAAAGAAAATTATAACCATGAGAAACATGTTAGAACTGTAAAAATTCATGAAATAAGCTACATGCATTGTAAAATGTAATTCACAATTCTTCCTGTCCGTCAAAGGTGTGAAGACTAAATTTTTCATCAAAATAGAAAATAAAGATTAGGAAAAACTATAATAATTGGGCTAGACAGGACAAGGATAACCAGTGTCTAGGATTAGGAAAACTTCAAGTTCTAGAACAGTGGTGCTCAAAGAGGAGTTCCAAGACCAGTAGTATAAGTATCACCTGGGAATTGTTAGAAATGCAAATACTTGGGTCCTACCCAAACCCTAAGAAGCCCTGGTGGCTCAAAGGTTAAGTGCTGGACTGCAAACCAAAAGGTTGGTGGTTCAAACCCACCTGGCAGGCTCTGTCGGAGAAAGACTTGGCGATCTTTCTCTGTAAAGATTACAGCCAAAAAAACCCTATGAGGCAGTTCTACTCTATCACATGGGGTCTGCATGAATTGGAATTCACTTGATGGCACCCAACAACCACCCAATCCCTACTGAATCAGAATCTCTGGGGATGGAGATTTCTGTGTTTTCACAAGCCCTTCAGGAGATCCTGATGCTCACTCAAGTTTGAGAATACCTACCTAGTACAATGATTGTTCAAGATCACCAATAGCAGAATATGCCCTCTTCCTTCTGCCCCAAGTATATTCAAACCATACCTATGTTATTATGATTCACCTGGCATCTGAAAAACTTAACAATATCGGAAAAGGTAAAGCAGACAAGAAAAAGCATGAAGGCTATTTGGACAAAGCCTACCAGAGTTATAACCCCATAGAGCCTTTCTACTTTCTCCTTGAGTTCCTGGAAGCAAGAAGACAACCGTTCATGTAGTGGCTTGAGCTGCTCCGTCAGCTTCTCCCCATGGATGCGGATCCCTTCTGTCAGCAGAGGTATCTGGAAAGGAGAGCATAAAAAGAATGAAATATGTTTCGGAAAGGGGGATGACTCAGATTTGGAGGTTGGGAAAGTGTAGGCGCTGGGGTGAACAGGTAACCTGGCAGACAGAACACTATCCAATGAGAATGCTACTTCTCAGTTTAGGGCTTGTGAACTGGACTCACCTGGATCAGTAATCCAGAGAAATACACATACTAATGATAACAACAGGCCTAGACTATGCAAGGGCTGACAGATAAGGCAAATCCAACCAAGTCCTGGGGCATTTCTCTGGGTGAGCAACTAACAGGTGTAGTAGGCCTCAGACTGAATTTGATGGTTGCATTTTCTACCACTGATCACTGATGTGGTGAGAGAGAAAAATGACGCCAACATCTGTCAGCTGCAAACACAGCCCAGGAAACCAATTTATTGACTTTAATCTTGGCTCTAAGAAAGTCCCTCTAAGCACTGTACGGTTTAGTCGAATGCTATTACTAGGACTTGGTTGCTCTTCTCCCTCTCCCCACAAAAAGGACGTAGTTCCATACAGTGTTTTGGAGAAAAAAAAAAAAAAAAAAAGGAACCCTGAAAACGGGTTAGATTTAAACCCTAGAGAATATCCTGGCAGTCATGACGTAATGGCTGCCCATGGTATGCACTGGCAAGCTGTCCAGTCACGTATCTTCCTTGTGGCATACCTGTAACGCTATGAGTCGCTTTAGCAGCTCAACTTTCTCCTGGTCTTCAGGATGTTCCTGCAAGTACTTTTCTGTAAAAAAAGCCTAAATGCAGAACATATGCAGAGATTTGTTAGAACACATTCCTACCTAAGGGTTTGACCTTAAAAGGGAGGAGGAAAGCTGGGAAGGATGATAAACCATCTGTTCTACCTGATAAACCAGGAACATCTAACTTAAAATTCATTCCCTTCCTAGAATAGCCCTTATAGCTGTGTGGACAATTCGAAAAAAAAGTATGTGCTATTCCGTGGTCTTTCTGGAATCATGCAATACCTAGTGAGAGTATATTCTCAACAACCCCCACCCCTCACACACACTTATTAATCAAATAATAATCATCCACAAAGCCGAATGTCATTCATTAATATAAATATTATTAAATTTCCCAAAGACATAAGAACTAAATATCTAAATGTTACTGATTAGATTAAGTATATAGATATTATAAAGGAAAGAGTACAAAATTAATAGGCACAAGATGTTAGTTTTTTAGCTCTGCTAATGATATAGGTTGCACCCATTTTTTCCCTATGTAAAAAGAGGATTAATATCTGTACTTTCTTATTAACACCTATCCCAAAAGGCTATTTTGAGGACAAAAATGAGATACAGATATGAAAATGACTTAAAAGTATTAAATGCAAGTTGCCCTTGTTGTTATATGTCAGTACCATGCTACCCGTAACATCATTAATAACCATTCATGGTTCTTCCCTGCCCCAACAAAGGCACTATAATAGGGACTCCGGGAAATAAAATCCAAACTCAAACTCCAAACACAGGCCTTACCATTTTATGGACAGAAGAGACTAGGAAAGAAAAACAAAAGACTGCAACAAATGTTTCCAACGGTGTCCAGTATGGGAGCTGTATTTTCTCCCTATACCTTAACTTTCATTTCTGAATGTGCTTACAAAGACAAACTTTCAAAGTTCCCCCTCACTCTTTTGCTCCACTACCATGAAACCCAAGAGGTCCTGAAACTATGGGATATTGTTATAAAAACAACTGTCCCATTTTGTGTGGAAAACAAAATATGTGCAAACTCTTTACCCTGCTGGGCACAGAGTATGCAGTCTGAGACTGCAAAATACATTTGTAAAATAGCTTATTCTAGCCAGTTTCATTTCTGAAGGGACTGTGAAATAAATGAAAAAGTATTTGCTTAAATCTTTATCCATCTTAACTTCTTCAAATAAGGAGCCCTGGTGACGCAATAAGGAGCCCTGGTGGCATAGTGGTTAACCACTTGGATGCTAAGTGAAAGGTCATTGATTTGAACCCACTGGCTACTCCAAGGGAGAAAGATATAGCAGTCTGCTTCCATGAAGATTACAGTCTTGGAAACCCTACTGGCCAGTTGTACTCTGTCCTACAGGGTCATTATGAGTTGGAATTGACTCGACAGCAATGGGTTTGTTTTTTGGTTTTGGTGGCACAATGGTTAAACGCTCAGCTGCTAACCAAAAGATTAGTGGTTCAAACCCACCAACCACTCAGCAGAAGAAAAAACCTGGAGATCTGCTCCCAGATTACAGTCTAGGAAACCCTATGGGGCAGTTCTACTCTGTCAGATACAGTTGCTATGAGTCAGAATCAATTCAACAGCACACAACAACAACTACCGTTAGATACAAGCAGTTTATGAAAGTTAAAAAAATTATTTTTTTACTTATTATAAATGTATTTAAATTCCTAAGGCATCAGTTGGGTTGGGCACCATCAGAGCAGTGTGCTATGAAACTCATTTTTCCAGCAGAGTCCTGCCTCAAAAGAGAAAGGGCTGATGAATTACAGCAAACAGCTCCTGTGTTCATGCAATGAGTAAAGGGCTGGCTTAAAATAGGTCACCTATGCCTGGCTACCATTACTGAACATTTTGTTCAAAGATTTTATAGAAGAATCCTGATCAAAAGGAAAAAATGTAGAACAGAATTTAAAATTCTCATGTAATCCAGACTTTCTAGAGCCTGAAACTAATGCCCTGAGATCATAAACCTTAAACTAAAAATAGCCCCTGAAGTCTTAAAAGCAAACAATAGTTTAGCTTAACTAGTAAAGAATGTCTGCCTTGAGCATTATGCTCTCTTAAAATCAATGTGTTGCTATTGCTGTGTACCGGCAAGTCGATTATGACTCATAGTGACTCTACAGGACAGAGTAGAACCGCCCCGTTGGGTTTCCGAGGAGTGGCTGGTGGATTTGAATTGCCAACGTTTTGATTAGCAGCCTGAGCTCTTAACCACTTCACCACCAGGGCTCCTCAAAATCAATCTATATGGGATTAAACTGACAACAGCAACTCCAAAGATTAGACAGGAACCTTGGAGGGCAGTGAGTTTATGTTAATGAGGGAGGAACCACTTGGAAAACGAGGGTGAGGGTGGTTGCACAACTTGAAGAATGTCACTGAATTATACATGCAGAAACTGTTAAATTCTTGTATGTTCTGTTGTATATATTCTAAAGAATAATAATAGAAATAAAATAAATTATAAAAAAAAAATAGGTCACCTGTATCAGGTATATAATAATGGGTTTTCCAATTGGTTGCAATAGGTCATGGGGATCAATGAGTTTCACTTTTTCTTATGCTTAATATGTACAAAGTCAAATATATTAATTCAAAGTGTAAATCATTATTTTAAGCCAAACATCCTGAAATTTTATTTGCCTGTATATCTTTCCTTTCTTATTTTATTTTTCATTTTAGTTAGAAGACTATCACATTGGAAAACTTATATGACCATTATATATTATCCAGATATTGGTATATATGAATCTGAGTTTAGGGGCATTCTGTACAAATTAATACTTGGGAAAATACATCAAAATAGGTACCAGACAGCTTATAAGAAAAAATACACACTGAAATCATTATAGTATTAAAAAAAAGTATTGTATCTTAAATCGTATTTTTGTATTGACTTCTATTGTGACACTGGAAATTTTAATTGAAACCTAACATGTGCAAACTAGACTTTCTCTCAGGTGTTTGTAGAGTCTCTCCCAGCCGCTGAGCACACTAAGCAAGAAGGTTGAAGAGCTGAAGAGAAAAGAGAAGAGCACGGCAGCAGGAGTCACCGAGCGGTGGCAGCACCAGTCATGGAAAACACGCCAAGTACACACTCTGCTCCCAGTGGGCAGAGGGAGGTAGGAAGGAAACCAGCATTCACCACGTCCCACCTCTGTGTCAAACACTGTACAATGTTCCTCCTATAGGACGTCTCTTCAAAGCCTCAAATCAATCCTCTGAGGTATCTTCCTCACTTGACACATATGAAACCTGGAGCTCAGAGTGGTGGAAGTATCTTGCCCAACAACACAACAGTGGCCAGTGCAAAGCCAGAATTGGGTCACTGGAATGACCATGCCAAAGCCCACGTTCTTCTTAGGACATTATGTACAAAAAGAAATAATAGCATCAGCCCCCTGAATGCCTTCTCGCTCTTCCCATCAAACTCCTTTCTTTCCACTCATTCTCTAGGCTACTCCACAGGGGTTTACTTTCCAAACATTTGTTTTATATTCAAGAAGAGGACTTCAAAAATTATTTAGCCCCTGAAAAGTTACCTTCAAAATCCTACCTCTATTAATTTTACTTAATATATATTGAATGTATGACCTAAGTTTTAAATGATCCTCTATCCAAACCCCATGCAATGACTTAAAATGTGGTGAAGGCTCCTGTCATGTTTTTCTTTTCCCCCAGAATAATAGCTATGACACTTAGTTGAACTAATTTAATCATACAGTCAGGGCCACCATTTGTTTATATAACCTATTAAAAAAACCCATTGCCATTGAGTCGGTTCCGACTCATAGCAACCTTGTAGGATAGAGTAGAACTGCCACATAGAGTTTCCAAGGAGGGCTGGTGGATTCGAACTGCTGACCTTTTGGTTAGCACCTGTAGCTCTTAACCACTGTGCCACCAGTGCTCCATATAACCTAGAGCACCTATAAAGTTGGAGATAGGGGAAAAGGTACTAGAAAATAATTCTAAATAGAATGTGTCTCTGCCTTCCCAACAAATGCTGCTTTATTTTTAGAGTATCATGAGTTCCAGGGCCTACTCATTAGCTTTCCTCCTTCTAGGGGAGAGAGGGAATGGGACAGAAAATAGCAGGTGAACCAATTAGTGGTATATTGGGTTGATCTTCTTTCAGTGACTCTTACTAGGTTGTAGCCTAACACTGGCTGGGTTCCTGATTATTTCTAGCAGGTGTGAGGTCAAGGACAATCTTTTCATTAATTTGACCTGCTCATTAATAGACAGGTCTCTTGTTGTTAGGTGCCATCGAGTCAAAGTTCAACTCACAGCAACCCCATGTGATAGATTAGAACTGCCCCACAAGGTTTTCTAGGCTTTAATCTTTACAGGAGCAGATAGCCAGGTTTTTCTCCCACAGAGCCACTGGATGGATTCAAACTGCCAACCCTTTGTTTAGTAGCCAGCGCTTAACCATCAGAGAAGGTGCAAGAAACTAATTCACCAACTGCACAATGCCACAGAGGGAGCCATGGAAACATGTCGGGCCTGTGAGTCCTGTGGGGTTCCTGAGACCCAGCCCACCTTTTCATAGTTGGAGTATCCCCCCATGACAGCTGGGTCCACAATGCCATTGAGCAGCATGGAGAGTGGGTGCACAGAGAGTGACCGGTCCCAGGCATGCTGCTGAACACAGTTGCTGATCCTCTCGTTGGTGACCTCCATGGTTTCTATGGCATTCTCCAAAGGGCTGATTTCCTCCTGAGAGATGGAAAGCATGGGAAAGGGCACTTTGTGAGCTCCACAGCAAAGACTGGAAAAAGCTTAAGTATTCCTCTCAAATGGTATAAATTATCTACCCACCTATAGGACAGTTAAGTTCTGCTTATCTGTTTATGTTTATTAGGATACCCCACTTATTTGAATTGGTGTTGGTAAGGTGTAAAATTAGCCACTTCTTCTAGAAAGCACAATGATAACTTAACAATTGGAGCTACAATAATGATTACTCCTTGGGCAAAACCTCTATAGAAACTGTGAGAAGAAAAACTTAGAGCTGTAATAACAATAATTCTCTGAGTAAAGCATCTACAGAAAGTTTTGAGAAGATTAACGGCAATGGAACAGAAGGATATCTTAGCCATAGACATAAAAATGATTAAAATATAATTCATGTCTGGGAGGAGCTTATGGCTTTAGTTGGGTCTCAAGATGTAAAATATTCCATGGTGCTATGGAACACAGAGAAAGGGCATCTAACCCTGCTTGGGTGTTCCAGTGATGGCTTCCTGGAGAAGCTGGTGCCTGAACTGAATCTCAACAGGAGTTAGTTAAGTTTAGAAGTGGGGAGAGGCATTTCAGGAAGATTAATTGACTCAAAGTCATGGAGGACTGAGATAGCATGAATGAGATTAGTTCTTGTAGAGTTCATAGTACAAGGTGGGAGTGATAGGAGATGAGGTAGAAAGGCCGAGTCAACAGGCCCTGCCTGTGTACATAAGGAGTGTGGGCTTTATACCCTAGGCACTGGGGAGCCACTGTGTGGCTTTCAGCTCAGTGTGTTATGGCCATGTTTACGCTACAGAAGTCACAGTCTAAGGCAGTGAAGAAAATGCACTTGAGAGGACAAGACAAGAAGACCAATTAGGAGGCTTTTTCAATGGCATCAATCAGAGATGAATGAGGGATCAGAAACAGGATGGTAGTAAGAGGGCTGGAGGCAAAGAAAACAGGTTTAATAATTATTAAGGAGGTAAAACGGGCAGCTGTTGGGGGTGATAAAGAGGGAGGCATCTAGGATGACTGGTAATGTAATTCGCTGAGAATAAAAGAAAAGTTTTAGGAGAGAAGAATGTGATTGACCGGAGATTCAAAAGAGGCATTCCAAAAATGTTTTTGGACAATGGCAGGATCGTTGAGCAGACAACACTCGTTTGGTCTTAAAGGAGTCATTCACTGTGAGTAACCTTTAAGATTGGTATTGTAACATCAGTTTTATAAAGAGTTCTATTATACAAGCATGTTTTTTATTTCCCTTTTGAAAAATGATGTTGGCCAGAGACTGGCTACGCTAGTGAGAACTGGTGGGGGAATTTAACAAAGGCTGTTATTATATTTGGAGACAGATTTTTCTGAGTTCCAATTTCAAATGACTCACTGTTGTAATCTGTTTGACTTCAAACCACTTGAGAATCCCAGGAAAGGTATATGCAGTCGTATACGTCGTCCTTTCAATCCACATGGTCTGGTGTAAGGAAAGAAAATGTGAAATCTTGTTCCCAGGCAAAAGAGCAAAACTCCCTGGCTTAGTTAAATGAGATTCTATTCCCAAATGCCTCCTTAATAAATGGGACAAATATTCCCATAAAATTTAAGGATGTGGGGTGTTTAAAGCTGAAATGGACCATCTACTCAAACCCTCTCACTCTCTACAGATGGAAAACTTGAGGTCTAGGGAGGTGGGACTTGCCAAAGGCCATGTTAACAGCAGGCTCAGGAGCAGAGCCAGTTTCTGGACTCTTGTCCAGAGCTTTCCATCAAGATGACAGACTGCTGTCTAGGTAATAACCACAAGGAGCCTCTACTGCTAGGGCTGCCAGCAGTTCTGCTGTATAGGCTGGTTGGGTATAAGGCCTCCATTTTAGATGTCAATTTTACCTTGTCTTAGAGGGTGAAAGGGGCAGACTCACAGCAAATTCATTGTCTGGATCCTTTTCTCCTTTCCGGAATGGCCGAGAATATTTGAACTGCTGCACTTCATTGGCTCTGTAGTAGCTAGGGAAGGACAAAGCAACAATGCTGTTATTTCCTCGCAGAGTAAGCCCTCCCTGTTCTGATTTCATCTTCCACATTCTGAGTTTTGCCCATTAAGCTATCGTAAAACTGACATAGTCTTCACGTTGGAAGTTTGAGGCACTGTACAATTTGATTGTATTTCACATTTTAAACATTCCTGACTTACAATGGTACATGTATTTACATCTACATGTGTGATCTCATTATAGAGCTTTATATCAGTTCTATCAACCCTGCTAGCTTCCTAGCTTCTCAAGAGAAGGGATCATGCCACTGGGGGCCTCACCAGCCAACGGGAGGTCAGCCACTATTCAGTGAATGCTTCCCAGTGGAATTAGGAGCCAGAGGGCCAGACACCTAGGACTGAAATTCCTGATTTCCCTCTACCTAAAACTAAAAACATAAAATAAATAAAAAATCCCTCTGAGTCACCAAGCTCTTATGTCACTCAAAATGGGATAAACAGTAGGTCTTGCAAATTGTAATGCATGTAAGGTTTTGCTAATGATGTTCACCTGGATAAACAGTGTGAGGGAGACAAACGTTTTAAAAAGAAACCACTTACTTTAAGATCTGCTCAGGAACTGGCTTGTCTTTGTAGCTGGGCGGCAGGCTCATCACTGGCTTTACGGTAAAGCACTGCATGTCTGAGGAGATTGTTAAGGAAGGGACAGGGCTTCGGCTGTAATGGCTTTGCAAGCAGAAAGCACCACCTGTTTCTCCTGCTTCACAGACAGAAATGGCACTTTTACCAATCATTTCTTTTCATCCCAACGCTGACCACACTGCAAATGCTATTCCCTTACGAATTACCAAAATGCCTTATTAATTAATTCCAGGACATTTTTGACTACGTATGCCCAGTTGTTTTCTGAATCTCTATAACCCAAAAAAGAAATGATTTTGGAGGACCCTTCTTCTCTAAGCCTCTACTGGCTGTTAACAGACCACTACTACTCCTCACTTCAGAGGTGCTTTTTTATTGATCTGTAGTTGCTTCTCTATAGGTATCTATCTCTATCTATACGAAGTTCAAATTTACTGAATTTTTACTATGTGCTTGGCAGTGTTCCAAGTGTTTTATATATATTTACTCACCTAATCTTTACAACAACTCTAGGAGGAAGAATTATCATCATTTCCGCTTTATAGATGAGAAAACCGAGGCACAAAGAAATTAAGAAATTTGTCCAAAGTTACACAGTAAGCGGCAGAAATGGAACTCTTATCCAGTGAGTCAGGCTCCACAGCCTTGCAACAATGGCTGTTTGTCTTCTATCTACCTCTCTTAGAATACCATTCAATTTCATAAGGTCTTTATGTTAGCATAAAACACATTAGAAAGTTTTAAAAATAACTTTCTAATGAAGCCATTAGTGTTAGTTTTCTTTTTTTAAGCATGTAATTGATGTTTCAATAAATCATTATATACTACAAAAAAGTGCTATATATCTTTATCCAGAATCCAGAACAAGAAGTCTATGTGTTCCTCAAGCTCCCCATACGACTACAAAATATACCCTTTCATATTCAAGATTTGCTTATCATCTCTTGCCTATTATTACAGTGAAACCTGTGAGCTTGGAACTCGACAGGTCTGCCTTGTTTTCCTGAGCCTCGTCAGTTTCCTGTCTTTGGCAGGGTGCAGTCTTACTACTTTTCTATCGCTCTCTACTAGTGGAAAATATTTGTGTTTTTCTTCTCTGACAGGTTTCCACCTTACACAGGCTCCAGCTTTCAAAGGTCTTACTGTACTCCGTAACCACCAGCTAAGGACATTAGGGTTCAAAGATTTAACATAAAATGGTACACTGAGTCAGAGTGGTTACATGAGTGATCTGAGGACACAAGATGTATTTGCATGCAGAAAAGGGACTGTACTCCTTAGCTTCTCTGGTTTAGCTGCTGCTCTACCAGGTTCCAGACCTCAGGCCATGTTTCCCCTTGGCAAGGATACACTGTTTTGGGGAGGACTTGATGTCATCTCCAGGGGGCGTGGTGCTGGTCATCTTCTCGGCACTGGGGAACTGGGTCAGTAACCTCAGGCTGAAGTCTTCTCGTCTCTCATACTCCTTCCCCCGGTAGATGAAGATTTTATTCTGCAGGTCACAGACAGAAAGTGTAACAGTTAAATATGAAGAGGGAAGGGGCAACTGGAGACCTTGGTCCTGAGGAAGCCACTTCTCCCCAGTCCAAGTTTAATCCACCATCAAGTCTCACTGAGTATCTACCACCTGCCCAGCAACAACTATCATACCTGATCCTTGACAAGGGCTTGTGGTTTATTTGTGGAGTTAAGTCATAGACATATAAAATACCTACAGCAGGCTACTCACAGTGTGGTCTGTGGACCACAGCCAGTCTGCAAATGGCCTGTACTGATCTGCAAGGAAATCAACTACATCTCTGGGCATGCATTTAATTCATGCTGTTATTTTTTTCATAGTGAGACTTTCTCGATGAGAAGGCAGTACATTAATTTATGTTTGGGTGCAAGCTCCTCATCTCATTATGATCCAGTTTATGGAATGCACTTGGAATGGCACTGTCTTAGAGAGCATGATACTAAGAACAGAATCCATGTGTCTTCAGACATAGCGACATAGTAATGGCATGGCACGGCACAGGTAGCCAATAGTTTACAGCAATCCGTAGCTAATCCTGAAAATCACTGTGAATGGTATCAGTTTAAAAGAAAATAACTACATTAAATACAATTTCCTTCATTCCAAAATGCAGAATTTTCTCTTGAATAAAATTGGGTTTCTTTTTTTCTTTTAACAAATGGTGTTGAAGAAATTTCCTAGGCCCCAGGCATGGGAGTAGTTTCTCTCATAGCGGCTGTCGCCTGTGCAAGTACAAACTTAGCCCTGTTCTGAAGGCATCTGCTCATCTGATTGTCACTGTAGATGACCAGTTTGCACTGACAGCCTCACACGGTTCATTTTTAAGTTATACGTATGTGTTCTTATACGTTTTTAAAAATCACTTATCCAAGAAAAATCACTTGTCCATTCATATCACAAATATTTATTGATAAGGAGTATTGAGTTTCTGTTTAGGGTAAAGAAAAACATTTGAAAATGGATAGTGGTGACGGTTGTACAACGTGATGAATGTAATAAACATCACTGATTTGCACACTTCAAAACTTAAAATGGCAAATGTTTTGTTATATATGTTTTACCATGATAAAATCTTTTTTTTTTTTTTTTTTTTTTTTACCGAATAGTAGATACGCTAGTCTCAAGAGATACCCTGCTCTCAAAAATCTTACTTTTTAGTGGAAGGAAATAAAAAACAAGTAAACACATACATAAACTTGATAATTTTAGACAGCATAAGCTCTGAGAAGACAAAACACTAAAGAGAGTAAAAATTGCCAGATCTTTTGGAATAGATCATAAAAATTTTTAAAGCTGGGAAAGATCTATGTGACTGATTCAGGCATTATGAAATTCCATCACTGAGGCAAAACTGTGGTTGACAAGGGATCACAGTGTAATAAAACGCTAATTATATGATACAGACAATAATTGCGAAAGGAATCAGAAAACAATCAAGTATGAACTTGGCTGGAAAGAGAAGGCTTCAAGGAAGACATGGGACTTAGTTAGGCCTAGATGGATAGACAGGACAAGGGGAGGTAAAGAAAAGGAGAGAGGACACCAGGTATGAGAAATGAAAGAAAGAATAAGGCCTAGGGGCATAAAGTACAGTGTTCAGGTAGAAGAAATAAGCTTGGGCTGGTAGGAAGGGCCACAGTATGAAATGCCTTGAGACACTCAGAGGTTTCAAAGGCTTGGGAATCACTGGAGGTTCTGGAGTGAGGGAGAGTATGATGAAAGAAGTCCTTTAGATAACATAACGTGAGAATGGAGTATACATCCGCTGAAGGGATCAGAGTCAGTTCTGAGCAGGAAAAAGAGAAGTAACCGGATTTGGTGTTTGACTGTATGTGAATGGCAAAGGAAAAGCAGGAGTCAATTGATTCTGAGAATGTAGTAGGAAGGGCAATGGTGCCATTGATAGAAAGAGAGAAGAGAAGGAGACCTGGCTTGGAGGTAGGAGGAAGATAACATCATTTTATATATTCTGAGTTTTAGGAAATAGTCTGTAATATGGAAGAGCATTTAGAACATAGAGTTAATTAGGATTTCATATTTTTCAGTACACTTTAACAACACGAAACATCTACAAACTACAGTTTATAAAGATATTTATTTAATTCTCAAAACAACCCTGTGATGTGGCATTATTTATCTAACTTATGGGTAAGAAAACCAAGACTTAGTAGTTATGAGATTTAGGCAAGATCACAAAGCACTCAGCAGATGATTTACACTTCAATTCTTTCAACTTGAAAGTCTAATGTTCTTGTTTTCACTGAACCACTGCTGTCTTCTACTTCCTATCTGTTATTTAAGATGATATAACAGTCATACATAACAGGTAAAAAATAAAAAAAAAAAAACAGTTGTTGCCAAGTTGATTCTGACTCATGGTGGCCCCACATGTTTCATAGTAGAACTGTGCTCCATTGGGTTTTCAATGGCTATGATTTTTTAGAAGTAGACTGCGAGGCCTTTCTTCTGAGGTGCCTCTGGGTGAATTTAAACCACCAACCTTTCAGATAGTAGCTGAGCGCTTAGCCATTTGTACCACCCAGAGACTCCTATATAAAAAGTTGTTGTTTGGTGCCGTTGAGTTGATTCCAACTCATAGCGACCCCATGTGATAGGGCAGAACTGCTCCATAGGGTTTTCTAGGTTGTAATCTTTAGGGGACCAGATTGCTAGGTCTTTCTCCCACAGAGCTGCTGGGTGGGTTCGAACCACCAATCTTTCACTTACCAGCTGAGCACTTAGTCATTGTGCCACCAGGGTTCCTAAATATAACAAGTAGGGTAGGCATAATTATCATCTTAGCTTGATTAGGATACCCAGATTAACAGCAAAGCTAAGACAGAAACTTCTACAAGTCTCCTCATAGACCCTGTATTTCCCTTCTTCTATTCTCTCTCTCTAGGCCATCTCATCCACAGCCATGGTTTTAAGTACATGTAAGTCACTAATTTCTATCCCCAGCCTAGAACTTTCCTTTGAGTTCCAGACCCACATTATCAAATTGCTTACTAACATCTTTTGGATGTTCCAAATTTACTTCACACTGAGTATGTCCAAAGCCAGACTTTTATAAACAACTAAAAAAGATCTCAAAGGCCCTGTGTAATCTGGTCCCATTACTTCTCTGATCCCCATTCTCCTACATGCCTTCTTGTTCATCCTTCTCTAGCTTCAGGGCCTCTGAATCTCTTGATCTCACTATCTGATACCCTCATTGTCCTCTAGATAGCTAATGGCTTGTTCTCTCTTTTTTTAGACTTTTGCTCAATTGTCAACTTTCTCATTGAAGTCTTTCCTGTTTGTTCTTTTTAAAATTGTTACTCTATTTCCCACCTCTGCCTATCTTTCCTGATTCATTTTTCTCCACAATACTTACTGAGGGTCTACATTAAATGAGGTACTGTTCTACGCCATCTGATATACTATTTTACTTTTTTTTTGGTAATCTTAACTAGCTACTTTTTATCTAGCCCTCCAAGTTAGAATATAAGCGCCATAATTTTAAGGATATTGGTTCATTGGTTTGTTTTGAACTCTGCCTCCAGTACAGCACACACAGTAATAGGATCTCAGTAAATACTTATTCAGTGAGTGGATTCATTCTCTCCTCCATGGCTCTGTCCTTTCCCAGTACTGTTGTCTTAGTGATGGAGCCCCTGGCCCTCCAATTACACAGGCCAAGAACCTAGGAATCATTCATGACCCCTCCTCCTTCCTCTCCCAGTTATCCAATCGATCATCAAATGCTGTTGACTTAATCACTCTAATCTTTCCACTTATGTCTAAAGCCACCACTAGTCCAGCTGTCATTTCTTACCCAAATACCTGCAGCAGTCTCTTAGCAGTCTATCTATACACACTTCCCATCCATCCTCCATACTAAAGTCAGACGATCTTCCCAGCAGGCTCCCCACTGCTCTCAGGATGCAGACAAGACAGCCCAGCTCTCTCTCTTCCAGCTGCTCTGGCCTGCTTTCATTTCCAGGCATTTGCAGTGCTTTTGCATGCTGTTTCTTCTGCCTGGAATACTCTTTCCTGTCCACTTTACCTCAACTCTCAGCTCACTTTTCAGACTGCAGCTGAAGTATAAAGTTCCTAAAAGTCTTTCATAACTTTTTTTTTTAAAGCAATGAAGGTATAAGTTGCATACAGTAAAATTTACCTCGTTTAGTGTATGTTTTTAGGAGTTTCAACAAATGTAACCATGACTACAATCAAGATACAGAATAGTTTCATCACTGCCAAAAACTTCCCCATGCCCCTTTGTAGCCCAACCTGTCCCCCATTCCCAGACAACCACTTATCTATTTTCTGTCTTTATAGTGTTGCCTTGGCAAGAATGTCATATAAATAAAATTACAGAATATGTAACCTTCAAACTTCTTTCACTTAGCATAATGCATTTGAGATTCATCCATATGGGTATATATCAGGAGTTCATAGCTTATTATTACTGAGTGGTATTCCGTGGACATACCACAGTTTATTTATACTTCATGATATACGTCCGAAAAATGAGCCACTGAAAATCCTATGGAGAACATTTCTACTCTGACACACTTGGGGTCACCATGAGTTGGAATCAACTCGATGGCAACTGTTTTGTTTTTTTAAATTTACTTTTCACCAGTTGGGGGACATTTAGGTTGTATCCAGTCTTTGGTGACTATGAATAAAACTGCTATAAACATTCACATACAAGTTTTTGGGTGAACCATAGTTTTTTATTTCACTTGGGCAAATACTGCCTAATTATAGACTCTTATAGCACCTAATGCCTTTCTTGGTCACAGTTTCAATTTTACACTTGTTTATATGATTATTTCATTAACTTCTCCCCATTAGGTTGCAAAATACATAAGGGCAGGGACTATGTTTGATTGTAATTAGCACTGTATCTCTTTTTAATTTTTTTCATTGTAAAATTAATATTATAGAAATTTTTAAGCAAAAAAATATCATCCTTCTTTTCACTGTTAAAACTACTATTACTTTAGTGAAACTCTTCTGGTCTTGTCCTTAGGATATTTGCTCTTAAATTAGCTCTGGCTGGAAACAAGATACACAACTAAATACATCAGTCCACAATTTTCCTCAGCTTGACCTGCAGCAGCAGACTAGCAGAGGGGTGGTTCTGTTGTTCCCTTTTCATCCCACCAGGGAAAAGTCATTTTATTAAAGGTTTGTGCCAAAGGATCAGTGGTGTCCGGGGGTGTGGGGTGAGGAGAAGGGGCGAGTCCGGCAGCACAGGAAGTGGTTCCCCTCCCAAACCTCCCACAGTGAGAACACGGGTCGGCAGCTGCTCATACACTGCTGCCCATCTGGAAAAGAGATGAACACATTTCCTCCTTAAGACGACACGGCTTAATGGCTTTGTGGACCACCCTCAGATTTCTTACCCGCAGGAAGGAAGGAAAGCCCTGTCCGTAGTAACCAACAGCAAAGTATTCAGGCTGAGGCCTCATTGCCTTAATGATGTTCTCATAAAACGAGGCTCTTTTTTTCTGAAAACCAAAAATAAGACATTCCATTGGAAGGTTACAAGGACACTGTTGGGGAAAGAAAGGTCAGATTCTTTGCTTTGCTGTTTCCAGTGTAACATGGAAAATAAAAAGTCTTTGGAAAATGTCTTATGGGCAGATGTGTTATCCCTTCCTTAGATCAGAGGTTCTGGACCTGGGGTCCACAAAGCAACCTTGGAGGGTCTGTGAGTCCCTGAAAGCATGTGTAGGATGATGTTCATGTGTGCTCTTCTGTGCAGAGCTTTCACCAGTTTCTCCAAGGAGGTTCAGGACCCCTAAAAGGATAAGACTGGAAGCACTTTCTGAGGTTCATGGAAGGTGGCTGCCCTTAACCAGAGAAACATGGGAGAAGAAAAGAACTTTCCAATTCACATGGGTGGTTTGGATTAAAGTCACTGGTTCAGCTGCAAGTGCCCAGAAGTGGTGGTGATGTTTTGTTTTTCAATATTTGGTACAATTCTGTCTTAGTCATCTAGTGCTGCTATAACAGAAATACCACAAGTGGATGGCTTCAACAAAGACAATTTTATCCTCTCATAGTCTAGTAGGCTACAAGTCCAAATTCAGTGTGTCAACTCCAGGGGAAGCCTTTCTCTCTCTATTGGCTCCAGAGGAAGGTCCTTGTCATCAACCTTCCCCTGGACCAGGAGCTTCTCTTTGCAGGAACTCCAGGTCCAAAGCACACACTGTGCTTCTGGCACTGCTTTCCTGGTGGTATGAGGTTCCCCGTCTCTCTGCTTGCTTCTCTCTTTTATATCTCAAAAGAGATTGCACTAAATTGTCGATTAATCTTAAATAGACTGAGTCTACACAACTGCCACAAATCCCATCTCATCAACATCACAGAGACAGGACTTATAACATATAGGGAAATCACATCAGATGACAAAATGTTGGACAATCATACAATACTGGGAATCATGACCTAGCCAAGTTGACAGATATTTCTGGGGGACACAATTCAATTCATGACATACCCCCAGCTCCAAATCTTTACAAGCGGGGTGGCTTTCCAGCTAGGGCTCATAGTTAGAGCCAGCCTTGAAAGCAAGATAGGTAGACAGTACCTTGGAGGTTTTGAGGGATGCCCCAAACCCCTCCCAAAGTCTTCTCATAATAGTTGTTGTTGTTGTTAGGTATTGTTGAGCTGGTTCCAATTCATAGCAACCCTAGTACAACACAACAAAACACTGCCCGGAAATGCACCATCCTCACAATCGTTGCTATGCTTGAACCCACTGTTGCAGCCACTGTGTCTATCCCTCTTATTGAGAGTCTTCCTCTTTTTCGCTGTCCCTCTACTTTACCAATCATGTTGTCCTTCCCCAGGGACTGGTCTCTCCTGATAACAAGTCCAAAGTATGTGAGACGAAGTCTTGCCATCCTTGCTTCTAAGGAGCATTCTGGCTGTACTTCTTCCAAGGCAGATTTGTTTGTTCTTCTGGCAGTCCGTGGTATATTCGGTATTATTTGCCAACACCGTAATTCAATGGCCTCGATCCTTCTTTGGTCTTCCTTATTTTCCAGCTTTCATATGCATATGAACCGACTGAAAATACAGCTTGAGTGAGGCACACCTTAGTCCTCAAGGTGACATCTTTGCTTTTTAACACTTTAAAGAGGTCTTTGCAGCAGATGTGCCCAATGCAATATAGTCGTTTGATTTCTTGACTGCTGCGTTCGTGGCTGTTGATTGTGGATCCAAGTAAAAGGAAATTCTTGGCAACTTCACAGTGCTTAGCATGCCTATTTTACTAATCAATCTGGGTGAAGTTCATTGTCAAAATATTTTCTTGGCAGGGACTATTTTACATTATTAACATCTCAGCTCAATTTAGTTTATGAAATTAGTAAGAGAATTTTTTTTGTGATGGCAAGAGCTGGTACAGCGCATTGGTTATTTTCTTCAAAGTCATCTTGACAAATATCCCCTCAAATAAATTATTACATGACAATGGAAGACCCTGACCTTTTATGACTTCTTTACTAAAAATTATTAAATGTAAGATTGTGTTTTTGCCTACCAATGGGCATTTAGAAGGCCATTTTTGTTTTGTTTTTAAATAGCTGACCTGGGCCTACAGCTATGTGTAATACACAAGTTCAGGGAATTGTAAAAGGATGGTTCAGTGGAAACTGGGAGAAGGCCAAAAAAAAAACCAGAATCTAGCAGAAGCATTTTACAAGATGTGCACATTGGCAGCACTCTTAGAAAACTAAACCAAGGCTCAAAGATAAGCAGTTCATTCACTTAGCAGGGCCATAAGGCTGTGGACCACAGAACAAGGAACTTTTGATGAACACAAGATGTCAGAGAACATCTGAAATATGGACGGTGTTAACAAAAGGCAGAGTAAGTCGGAGAGGAGATGGGCCAGGAAATGGAGGGGCCACAGAGAAACAAAAGGCACAGAAAAGGAAGAAGGGCTGCAGAGAGGGATTCTGAGGATTGCTGGTGAAAGCTTCACCCAAGTCACTATTATTCTGAGGCTCAGTATTCTACCACCCCTTTGGGGAAAGTCTATTCCACAATCTTGAACCTTCTAACAAGGATAATCTGGAAAAATTATGATAAGAGCTTTGGATTACATCTTTTTTTTTTTTTTATTTTAAGCAAGGTTTACTTTTCCATTGTAAAGAATATAGTTGGTACTAACTTGTTTAAACTTAGAAGAATATTTTCATAAGCACTAATTTTAGCAACCTTTTTAGAAGTTTAACATTCCCTCTCCCTTCCCCCCCATACTGACCCAGACTCACCAGGAGATTGCCAAGGCCCTCGTAGTCAAATACCTTGCTCTCGTAAGTCTCAGCCAACTCTTTGCTCAGTTTGATTGCCTTCTCCCACATCTTCAGAAAAAGAAAAGTAGGGTTAGAAGTGGAGAACAAAGCAGCCATTGATCCAGCTGCAAAATCCATTTGAGAGAATCACTGGGAATGAGTAAGTAGTCAGGTGGGTCGAGTTTCTGTGGATGTTCCTGGCTTGTTACATTCATGTATCAACGAAACCTTTTTTCTGACAACATAAAGCCACCACATCTGGGCTGTTTTACCAGGGAGCAATTTCCTGGAATTGTGTCTTCAAGAACATAAAGAACACTGTGTGTTCCAAAACAATGCAATGTTGAGTTTAGAGGCAATGCACTGAAGACAACTGAATGTGGAGCAGAACCAGTTCTAAAGCCTAGGTCCACAGAGGGCAAGAATGTCTTACTGGAGGGAAAGGAACTTGGTATGGGACTCTGGTTCTGAGATGTGTGTGTTGTTTGGGGAGATGGAAGAAGAGGCTAACCCTACTGTTATGTTTTCCATATATGGTATTGTTTCCTATTTCTACCTAAACTCTTGTAGGTTCACTAAGCTCTCTTAGTGAAACAATTTTAGGAAATGCCTGACAGCATTTATGGCCATGTAAGTTATAGCCTAATGCAAATACCTGGTGCCTGAGGCTAGTATCCCAGACTGAGCTCTCTAGTCATTTTAGTATTTCATAAAATGTCTCTTAAAGCAGTTGTCGTTAAGTCGACTCCAACTCATGGTGACCCCATGTGTGTCAGAGTAGAACTGTGCTCCACAGGACTTTCAGTGGCTAATTTTTCAGAAGTAGATCACCAGGACTTTCTTCTGAGGCACCTCTGGGTGGACTGAACCTCCAACCTTTTGGTTTGCAGTCAGAGGTGTTAACCGTTTGCACCACCCAGGGACTCCAAAATGTCTGTTACATAGGTATTATTAAAAATGCAGCATCTGGTAATTTCCTATTTCATTCTTGTTAATAAGGTGCTATGTTCCATTGTTACTGGCTGCTGAAAGGAAAGTATGTGCAGTACACGTGCAATTATGAAACGTTTTTAAATTGACAATCTTTTGCAATCATTATTTGATAATATTCCCCTTCTTAAATTTCAGGGACTTGATCACTAAACTTTAATAAAGGCTCTAAGATGTACCATATGAAAACCATTCCAGATAAGTTGGGTGAGGTGGAGGAAGCTAGACAGCAGGATTGTTGTAATCAAGTGAAGTAGCCCTCCTGAGTTCCCGCCTCTGCTCACCAAATGCTAAGTTATATAAGAGAACTAGGAGACAGTCTAGCCTTTCGGCTGGAAATGCTTTCTCCAGGTGACCAGAGACCCCACAACTTTCCGGTCCAGTTCATGTGTTTATTTTACCTTCTGGCAAGGTAATTTTGGCATTTAGGTTGCTTGTTATCTACAGTCTATGGTGTCAGTCAGGTAGTGGCTTGGGTATAGGGTGTGGACCAGGTACTAACCCCAATCTCTTGAGGATGCACAGAAGATTATGATACCAGCTCCTGGTCTCCAGTAATATTTAAAAGGTAGAATTATGGTTCTTGAAAGTGGGGCTCTGAGCTCCCCATTCTATTCTCCCTTAGGCTAAGTGTCCCCAAAGTATCTGATCTTTATTACCTTCCATACCTTAATTTGTTTATTCATTTTCTCTCCCATCAAAGGTGCAGAATTCAAAGACACACAAGGGAATAATAAAAAAATGAGTCACTTTCCTCTTTCCTCAGTACAAAAACAAACAACCCAACACTCACTTTGCCTCTGTCAAAATATGCTATGATTTCTTGATACAGCTTCTCTTTAAGCTCTTGCTGGGTATAAACATAGTAATTGTCCCTCTGAAGCAAATGGGGTACACAGGGCTTGTCCGACCACTAAAAAAACAAACAAAAGCAAAAGGAGATACAGTAATATAATAAACATTTGGCCAAAAGAGATCAGGGAAATATTTATATATATCTTTGACTCATTCATTTTTTATTTTATTAAACACAAAAATCACACACACACACCTGCTCCAAAAAAAGTGTCAAACCTAATGGAGAAATGCTAGAGGCATTCCCATGAAAATCAGCCAAATGACTACTGTATTGAAGGTATTATTAACACTATCAGATAAAAGAAATTAGAAATACAAAAATGAAAAGCAGGGGGTAAAACTCTTATTATCTGCAACTAATATGATTATATTTCTTGTTATCCAAGGGAGTTAAGTGAAAATCTACTACAAACAGAAAGATAAGTTAGGTAGAGGGATAAAAAAAAATCAATATACTTAGAAATAAATAGTTTTCCGATAGATAGGAAAAAATTATACACAGATGACAGGAAAAATAAGATCCCAACAAAAATAAATCCAAAAACATAAAATATTTAAGTTAATATAATAAGGAATAAGCAAGACTCATATATGGAAAACTTTAAAACACCTTGAAGGGCACAAAAGCAGACTTGAACAAATGTAAAGTCATGCCATGATTTTGGATAAGAAAACTCTATTTCATAACATGAAAATTTTCACTAAATCAATTTTAAAATTTCATGATTACAAAGTTCATATAAAAAAAAGAAACAAACAAACAAACAAAAGAATATGTGGGAATACCTGAAAAACTAGAGTAATGAGGAATAAGTCTCAAATAATAAAACATACTATAAAAAATTAATAATTCCAACAATGTGGTACTAGTACATGAATAAATAGAGACCCATGCAATAGCATATAAAATCTAGTAATAGAATCCTCTCAAATACAGGAATTTAGTACATGATAAAGAGGATATCTCATGCCACTGAGTAGCTATCTGGGGGAAAAAGGTAGATCCATACCTCATACCTTACACCAGGAAAGGAGAGTTTATTCTCTGAGCAGTTCAAGTAAAAAAAAAAGACGTCTAATTACCAGCACTGGGGTCTCTTTCAGATCATCCTATAGTGAAATCCACAGTCAACAGGTCAGATCCCTCTCCATCCCCCAAATACAGTAAGCTTTTTAGCACCCCAATCTTGAATATGAATTGTGAGTGTATTGTGAGTGCTTTTGGGAAGCATTCAGGAAGAAGACTCTTGCTTTTATTTATAAGATTTAGGACAATTTATGTGTACAGTCATGAGCTGTGTAACATCTATTCGGGCAACATCCAACCGCATACACGTCCGTGGTCTCATAGGTTGTAATAGAGTTCAGAAATCTTGATCGGAGGATGAGATATATCAGATGTAACCAGACACAGCAAACGTAATCGCTTTCTGCGCACAACACATGGATAGACTAAGGACAAGTTTTGGAAAGAGGATTCACAATTCTTGCTCGTGGAGAATGTAAAGGGATAAATGATAGAGGGGAATCAAGGATAACTCCGAGGTATTTGCCTGAGCAACTGTATAGATGGTGGTGCCATTTAGTGAAACAGAAAGAATAGGGAGGTAGAGAATGGGTTTGGAGAGAGGCAGAACGGTGGGAAATACAGGTTTCTGTTACTGACATGTTAAATTTGAGCTGTCTAATAGATATCCAATGATCAATGTCAAAAAAGCAGTTTATACTGAATCTAAAGTTAGAGATTGGTTACGGCTACAAATACTTATTTGGGATTTGTACCCTATAGGAGTATTTATAGCCAAAGAACAAGATAATTTTACTTAGGGAGTGAGTATAAATAGGGAAGTACTTCTGTGGTACTATATTCATTTACAACAAATTTCTCTGCATTTTAACAATTTTTGTTTCATTTATTAATCTCTGTTAGTTTGTTTTATTTCTTCAATTAGAGTGTAAATTACTGGAGGCATGTAACTTGTGCTCTGCTTCCAAAGGATCCTTAAATACATGATAACTGACATTTTTCCAACCTTCATCTGAAAACTAGCTGTGTCTATTTAGAAGGTATAAAAATATCCTTGGATAAAAGGATCTCCCTTGACTAAGGATCTTTCTTGTTAAAATTATAAAGTGTATAGGATTTAGTTCCAAAGGAATCAACAGTTGACATATGGCACATTGTCCTTCACGCTGTTGAAATCAACACCCTGATCCACTTACCTGTAGAAGCTCAGCATGTAAGAGAAGCGTGTAAGCAGCTTCTGTGTAGTTCTCACAGTCTCGATGTAAATCCCGAAGCTTGTACAAATATCTGTTGAGAAGCGGACAAAGGAGGCAATTTCAGTGCTGGGGAGTTGGATCTAGCATTCAGCTCACTGTACAACCAGGCCCCGAACTGCATCGACACTTCCTGTTTCTTTAGTATGGTGTGTTGTCTCCTGCCTCTGGGTCTTTCATACTCCATCTACTCCTACTTCCTACACTTCCTTTAAGGAAGGGTTTAAATTTATTATTTGTTTTTTAGCTCACAGACCCCTTCGGGAAACTAATGAAAGCTATGAAATCTCTGCCCAAGAAAATGCATATAGTTTATGTGTGTTTGTTTCATATTCAGGTAACTTATGGACCCCAGGCTAAGAATCTCAATTGAAGACTAATTTTAATGCCTCTCTGTTGTGCAGCCTTTTCTGACTACCTTGTCCAGAAGTCTTCTATCCCTCCCCTGAACCCCAACATGATGCTACTTGAGAGCTTCCTCATATTCCTTTCTAAAGAGTTTACCCTTTTGGGGGAAAGGGTGCATATCACACACTTTTTGGCATCTCTCAAAGCAGCAAGCATGGTGTTAGGGCTGAGTATTTGTTTACTGAGAAATAAATAATAAAGCCATAGTATAAACAGAAAAAGCAGAAATTTCCTTTTGCTTACCTTATGTATATGTCCTCTCTCTTCTTCTCTTTGTAAAAATTCTACAAAAAAAAGTCGTAAAATACCAACATAAATCAAGGATTATTGATGAGATTGCCATAAAAATGGCCAAACTACTACTTTTGTTTTTCATCTGTGCTACATTTCCAAAGAATTTATTTATTATTTCTTTTTATACCCACAAGAAAAGAAAGTAATGGGTAATAAAGAAGATAAGTTGAAGAATTTTTCCAGGACCATGCTTCTGATAAATGTGAGGGGAACTGCCTAAGGAAATAGATACCTGATTCATGCTCAAATTTCCAGATACACCGTTTTCTGAGCATGGGAGTAAGGGAAACAGTAGCTTCTTAGTTTATATCAAGCAGAGGAATGCATGGTCACCTAACCCTCTGAGATCTATGGTCCCATTTAACATATGTCTAGGGAAGGCAAGACCAGAGAGTTCTAACACAGTGAGGAGTTCACCCACCAACCTTCTACTCTTAAAAAAAAAAAAAAACCTAAAACAAAATAATTGCTGTGGAGTCAACTCTGATTCTTGGCAACCCCATGTGTCAGTAGAACTGTGCTCCACAGGGTTTCAATGGCTGATTTCTTGGAAGTAGATCGCCAGGCCTTTCTTCTGAGGTGTCTCTGGGTGGGCTTGAACCTACAACCTTTTGGTTAGCAACAAAGAACATTAACCATTTACCCAGGGACTCCATCTTCCACTCATGGTATAGTAATTTTGGTCTAGATGTGTTTGTGTCTAATAATTTAAGAAACGAAACAATGTAGCATACAAACGAGACTAAGAAACCAAGCTGAGAATGGCCTTCAGAAAGACAGGTGAGTCAGGAGCTTAGGCTGCGCTTTCCATGCCTGTTTCCTAATTCAACCTAAAGGTCTGTGGCTGCTGGTATCTGTGAATCCACAGCAGAGTCAGCTGTTCCAATGAGACTCGGCAGGACACAGAATCCATAAAGGTGACCCCAGGGTACCTTCGTGTCTACGGATCTGCCTAGAGCCGAGCTGTGAGTCTCGGGGCAGCTTGGCGGTACTCTCTTGCCATCCCAGGGGCTTGGGGCACATACCAGCACATTGACAGTACAGCTCATGCGGTTTTCCTTGCTCTCGTCATGCATGACAATGGTTCTGTAGTCCAGCAGATTCTCCAAGAGGCTGCTAACCAGGAGAGCAAAGACTTCTCCAGAGCTGGAGAGGTATTTATGTTTCCGGCAATGTTCCAGCAGCCTGGTGGGGGGGAAGTAGAGATAGACTCCTATGTTCCGTGTTGTCATTCCAGCATCACCAATGAGCACTGACTAAGGTTCCAGCAGCAAATGGAACCAAATTAGATGCCACAGGATGTCATTAAACTGATACACACCCTTCATGTCCTGTCCCATACCCGTACTTATGCTACACCTCTCTGTTTACTCATGTTCTACATTTTCTTTAAGGTTTAGTTCAAGTCCCACCATCACCCATAATTCCAGCCTATAATGCCCTTCTTCGAACTTCTGTTTCTGTTCGCAGTCAATACCACAGAAATGAGAGCCTTTGCTCAAGAAGTTTGTGTATGTTATCTGCTCACTCTAGTCAAGTCGTAAGAGACCATATTTTTTTATGTCTTCTCCCTAAAGCCTGGCATTTATGCCCAGCCTAAAGGAACCTACAGTATACATCAGTACATGTGGCTCTGCACTTCAGGTGAAAGCATTATTTTCAGATAAAAATGCAGAGTTGTTAATAAACGGACTGAAGCTAAACTTTTGGTCTAAATCTTTCCCTCTTGACTCATACAGAGCAAAGCTCTTCGGCTCCTTAGATTAAGATAATTAGAAGAAAACTTGGAGAAAGGGAGAGGAAAAAAAGAAAGAAATGGATCCAAAGAATTAGTTCAGACTCTAGGATTATTCTTGGGCATTGGAGATTTGTCTGTTCAAATTTTTCTGGAGATAGTGATCCAGGAAGAAGGAAGAAAACAAAATAGGATCTTCAAGCAAAAAACAAAAACTAGTGGTAGGATTAAAAAAAATAGGTTTATCACTTATAAATGTTGTATTTTTACGTACGTATAATTTCTCCATTTAATTCCTTTATGAAATCATAATTGTGAAAGCTATACATTTTCTCAACTTTGGAGCTCAAATAGGCAAACCTAATGGGAACCGGATAAAAAGAGCAACAAAAGGACTTCTCATGATTAAAAACAAATTAAGAAAAATTTCTGGTTCTTTAAAATACAAACTATTCATCAGTTTGATTCAATTTTTGAGCATTCATGGTGGTTCTTTAGGGAATCTTAAAAAAATCTGGTGCCTGTCCTCAAGCAGTCCAGCCACATGGAACAGGTGAATAACAAGTCTAGGCAAGTCTCCAGTAGGTGACACTGCTCGACAACACCATAGAAGTTCAGAGAACACAAGGAATCAATAGTCTAGAGTAGTCACAACCCTGACCTTGTAAAGAAAAATAATAATACCAACCATACACAGTAGAGCAGCCAACATCTATTAAGGATAAACTGTAACAGTACTATATTAATGCATAATCTCATTTAATTCTTACGACAATAACAAAATAAAGATACTATTACTATAAACAAACAAAAATAAATGAATAAAACAAAAAATGAGGTGCTGGAGTGGTTAAAACAGTTGCCCAAAGTCAAACTTCTAGTACATGGAGAAAAGAGGACTGGAAGCTCAATCTCTCTAACTCCAACATCTAAAGTGTTTTTAACCACTCTGTTAAGACTATTATTCCACATGTGCAAAGGAGAATTAAGAGGGCAAGAGGGTGTTCAGTAAGTGTCTGTGGAGGTGGAGGGTAGGGATAACATGAGCACAAAGGAATAAAATGCAGAATCTAAGGATGGGGCAGTGAGAAGACTAAGCTGGCTGGAGGTACAACTAGTTTGTTCTTAGGGATCCTTTATAGGGCAGAAGGTTTTCTTTAAATGTAAAATGGACCTTGAAATGTCTTTTCCTTCTCCTTTAAAGTGTTGTTTCAAAGCCATAATTAGATATGTTAGCACTTTTGTTGTAGTTCAGAAATCCAAACGCTGGGCAAAATGCCACTGCTCTATGCATCGTCCCCTCTCCTCCATCTGGTCTGTTCTCTAGGGCCAGACTTGCTTGGAAAACATGAACACTTGATTCACATCAGATAAACAAATGTCCACAGTGGATGGTGGAAATTCCAGTAAGCCCACCAAGGACCACTTGTGGTAAGGACACCAGTGATTCTGACCACTTGGTAAATGCAATAGACACCCTATGTTTCTCTATTACTAAATCACGCAATCAACTTGAGATTTTTGTTTCTAAAACACTCACAGTTTTTCCAGAAGAACTTTGTATTGTTCATCTCCTTTGCCCCCTTCTACCTCTTGGTCCAGCTTTGTAATCAATTCATTCTCAAACTGAAAGCAGAGTTAGAATTTCACAGGAGAATACTGGATTCTCAGAAGCAGACCTGTTACTTCTAGATTCGAACCAAACCCCTCTATTAAATTGCGAACTGTTTCCAACAAATAGAGAGGAAGATCATACTTCACGTCATTTATTAATAGTGCCCCAAGGACCTATAGAATTTTTTAAAAGGAGTTTTATGTTCTTTGTCCTTTGCTTTATATTTGTCAAAGAAAAAATTATCCAAAACACTATTTCTGTATTTTTTCTGTTGCAACTATGCATATAAAAATACCTTAATGATTCTAATTTTCCATCTTATTTTTGTTTCTTGTCTTAGTCTTGGCAATGGGATTGCTTTTGCCAAGTTTCATATCCACAACATCTTCCTTTCAATAGTATTGCACTTTGTGGATAAGTAAACAGAGGCATGGACAAGACATAGCAGGCAAACTGGGTTCTCAAAGCTAGACAATGACAAATTAGACCTTAACTCACTGCATCCTTCCCTCAGCTGTGCTGTCACAGACAGGATTTTTCCTCAGTCCACTGCATGATTCTCTCAGCTATACTGCAGTGAATAGGATTAAAATGCATGAAATCAGCTTTTAATTATCCAGACAGTGTTGTTTTAGAAAAGAAACGTAGAAAAATAAACAAATCTCTTCCGGGTCCTGGGTCGGAAAATCTGAGTATATTTCTAATTGTTTTATAAAACAAAATATAAAATGAGTTCTTGGATTACCTTTTGATTTGTACTATTTGTATTATTACTTGACCTGTATTATTCAAGCTACTGCTTCCACATGAGAAAGACTATAAATAAGAGTGAACTATATACGCATTAATCAGATTATAGGGTCTACCATTCCTTACCATATGGAAATTGCCATTTCCACTGAAATTGAACTCACACTGCATCATATCAAAGAAAATGGGGATTGTGGCTTTCCGGAGCTCTACTTCGGGGGTCAGAGTGACCTCCAGAATGGGACCCACCATGGATGGGATGAATTTGATTTTGTGGGGACCTGAAATGAAAGTGAATGAGGATATTAAAAAATAATTTCACTGAAAATTGTTACAATCTTCCTCCCACAGGGACCATAAGAAAAGAAAAAGTTCAGGTGTATACATCAGCTCATTTCAGACATCAGTGACTAACTAGTGTATTCTGATAACATGTGAGTGCCATAATAAGAAACAGCTCATTGCAAATGTCCCCAATGAGATGAGGGTACGAAACCTACAAATTAATTTTAGAAATACTGTATTTTCACACCCAGGCATGTAGAAAAATAAATCCCAGGGTTATTTAAATTGAAATAAAAAGGAATTTGTTGTGGGGTGTTTGTTACACAAGAGTTGTACTTGGACCTGTTCAAGGTTATACACTCACCCAGGTTATACCACATGTCCCGGATTCTAAAGCCGATTTCTTTTCTCATGTCCCCATATCTAGGAAGAAGATCATAAAACAAGAGAAAGATGTGCAGTGGAAACAAGAACATACGATAAAACAATGAGGTGACTAAAAAAAAGCCTGTGCTCCTCTACGTCACATTTAAGGCTTATAGACGACTCCAGATTTTGAGGCAAGGTCACTGTAAGAGATTAGGTAACTGCCTAAACAAGTCCCGAAAGAGAACTGAGTCACAATAGAAGAGACAAGGCTTTAATAGCAGGGAACCCTGGTGTCACAGTGGTTAAAGCACTCGGTTGCTAACTCAAAGGTCAGTGGTTCAAAGCCACTAGCTGCTCTGCGGGAGAAAGATGTGGCAGTCTGCTTCCGTAAGATTTATAGCCTTGGAAACCTTACGGGAAAGTTCTACTCTGTCCTAAGAAATCGATTTGATGGCAGTAGGTTTTTAATAGCAGGAGGGGGGTGTAAAAGCAAATTCAAAAAAATAACTGAGAAAATGAGATTAACGCAAACTTACTGAAGGGAGAAGAGTGAGAAACACTTCTAATTCCTGTTAAGTAAAAACTAATGAGAAGAAAGATGAATGAGATATGATTTATATAGCAACGTGAATGATTTATAACAAATATACTGATTTCATATATTAATATTAACCAATAAAACCAAACCCACTGCCATCAAGTCAAGTCCAACTCATAGCAACCCTACAGGACAGAAAAGAACTGCCCCATGGGATTTCCAAGGAGCGGCTGGTAGATTTGAACAGCCAGCCTCTTGGTTAGCAGCCACAGCTCTTAATCACTGTGCCACCAGGGCTCCATACTTATCTTAGGGCAATATATATCTAAGGGAGCCCTGGCGGTGCAGTGGTTAAAGTGCTTGGCTGCTAACAGAAAGGTAGGCAATATTTCCCAGGTAGAGCCAGAGAAAAAAATGTAAAACAAAATTCAAACTCACAAAAAAAGACCAGACTTACTGGTCTGACAGAGACTGGAGAATCCCCAAGAGTATGGCCCCTGGACACCCTTTTAACTCAGTACTGAAGTCACTCCTGAAGTTCACCCTTCAGCCAAAGATTAGACAGGCCCATAAAATAAACAATAATACACGTAGCTCAGCCATGTATACGCACTGAATGGACACACCAGTCCAAAGCCAAGGATGAGAAGGCAGGAGGGACAGGAAAGCTGGACAAATGGAAATTGAGAACCCAAGGTCAAGAAGGGGAGAGTGTTGACACATCGTGGGGTTGATAATTAATGTCACAAAACAGTATGTGCATTAATCGTTTACTGAGAAACTAATTTGCTCTGTAAATCTTCATCTAAAGCACAATAAGAAAAAAAAAAGTCAGCAATTTGAACCCACTAGCCACTTCATGGGAGAAAGATGTAGCTGTCTGCTTCCATATAGACTACAGCCTTGGAAACACTTGAGGCAGTTCTTCTCTGTCCTATAGGGTTGCTATGAGTCAGAATTGGGTTTTGATTTTTTTTTGGTTTTTGATACATAGCTATACAAGTGTGTTCTTCAAGTAGCCACACTGGAAAGTTCTAGACCATGCATTTTCAATGGGGTCAATACCATCCCCAAAGGGGCAAAAATTGGCCGTGAGGGTGAAAATAAACTTACTTCCTTTATGTATAAAGTACAGATATAGATACAGGACATAAACAGACATACAGTGTATCTGTGATATTAAAAGATTTCATGGTGGGGTTGATTAGGAAAAAAAGTCTAAAACAGTTTATAGCAGAGGGAGCAATAATGAAAAAGAGACTGAGAAACACACTGCTTAGACCAGTGGTTTAGGGGAAGGTGAATCAGAATCACCTGGAAATCTCTTAAAGCACATGTATGTCTGAGGTCTACCCCTACCAGATACCACGTCAGGAACTGGGGGATTAGAAAAATGAAAATGAGGTGCATCAGCAGATGTCGCAAATGTTCCCAGGGAACTCGAATGTGGACCTTCAACCCATCCTATAACCACTGTTCTAGATTATTCTACTCATGCTGCCATTACCCCAAACATTTTTTTTTCAAATTCTTTCTTCAGAAATGATTTTAGAAGTCACTTTAAAAAAAACACATCCAAAAATTTCTTTTACTATTCCATGTTACCAAAACTACTTAACCTAATTGTATCATTAATATTAGATATGTGTATGTGGTCAATGTCTGGTAAATAACAGACCCTCAGTAAAGGAGAGCTATTGCTATTATTTATTAATACAATTGTTGATTCTAGTACTAAAAACAAGAGGCATTTTTTTATTCACATTTTCATAGCATTAATATAATTGTTTTTATAATTTTCCATGTTTTTACTTTGCTTATATGCATACATACTTTTACATGGATTGTATTCAGTCAAACTTTCCTTTGGCCAAAACCAGAATTATAATTCTAATCAGCCACTTTATTTATCAGACTTGGCATTAACTGACTTCACTTATGGTTGTTGAAGAAAAATCAAATCCATCCTTTAAAGAAGCTATACTGCCACTTAAGATATTCTGAAGAACAAGATCAAGGCATCTATCTTAAAAATAAATATCTCTCAATACCCACCCTCCCTTCAGAGAACTCTACAAAACAGGTTTTACTTTTATCCTTTAAAGCACAGTAACTAAATCTCTTAGCCACCAATCTCAGTTTTTTTAGAGAGGAACCAAAGGCAAAGGGATGCTAATTTCTTTAGAATTCCAGATATCCCAACAGGGGGAACTGAACTAAAATTTCACAGCCTTTAAATTATAATTTCTCATTACTTCTAACTAGACAGGCTTTGCATTTCCAGGCTCTCAATTAACTCCAAAACAGACCTGAGATGACAGCAATGAAAAGCTTCCCTAAATCTCTCATCAATTGTGAAGGTAACTCCATTTTGAATTCCAAGTGAAGAATCTGGGAGACATTTTTCGGAGTTATTTTTATCTTGATTTCTCTGGTGAAGTGACTGAGAGATAAAGCAACTGTGCCAAAGGAGTCTCCTCTGAGAAGCATGAGTGAGGAAGAGGCCACTCTGCCTGCAATTTGGATAAGCTGCCGGCAGATGGAGTGCTGGCTAACCCGAGGGTCTCTCCAGGTATCCCACTGCCGTGAGTCGATTCCGGTTCATAGTGACCCTGTACCTATAGGACAGAGTAAAATCGGGTTTCTAATATGGACCTTCAGCCTATCCTATAACCACAGGAATCTTTACGGAAGCAGACTGCCACATCTTTCTCCCGCTGAGCTGCTGGTAGGTTCAAACTGCTGACCTTTCGGCTAGCAGCTGAGCACTAATCACTGAGTTACCACGGCTCCTTTCTCCAGGTATAGATTCTATAATAAGAACAGGATGACTGACGGGAAAAAGAATAGGGGTGTTGAGAAAAGTGATGAGATGTTGGGGAGATCTGAGGTCTACTAAATGACTATTTTAAGACCTAACTCCCCGACGACTTGGGTAGCCACTGAACAGTAATTTCTGTGATACCAATAATACTGCTCTGAATATAAACAAAAGAATCAACATTTCCAAATTTTAAATAAGTTTACCAGGACACTTACTTTTTTAAAATTTTGTTGCGCTTGGCTTGAGAGAAGGTTTCAAGCTGAAGGGACTCATGGGTGAGAAATGCTACGGCCAAATGGAAGTAATTGTTCCAGAGCTGTTCAAAATTAATTGGGTGGGTGAAAATAAATGAAAAATAACATTAACAAGGGTCATATTAAAACAGTGCCAAATGGTGAAAAGCCACTAGACAAGAATTAATGAAAAAACAAGATAAAATCCACAAGACTTGTTTTTCTTTCTTGTGTTTCAATTATTCAGTCCTGTAAGTCTATTATTAAGTTGTAATAAGAGATACTATATCTTATTATAGTTGTCTTTACTCCCAAGAGAAAGAAAAACTGCTGCCAGGAATGTACTTTGGAACAGTCTGTCTTTACAGTGGGTAGTAGTTTGGCAATATACACCAAAAGCCCTAAAATTCTGCCAAACATTTGAACTAGTAAATATTTTTAGGACTTTATCCTAATGAAATAATCGTGGGTAATTTAAAATATTTAAAACAAGGAAGGCCATCACAGTGCTATTTAATGCAACAGAAAATGGAAACAATTTAAATGTTCCTAAGAAGAGTTTGGTTAAATAAATCATGGACAAACCACACAATGGACTGTATTAAAAATATTGCAAAAATATTTAATATCATTGAAAAGTCTGCTGAAAAAGTAAAGAACAAAGTAGATTAATAAGTTATCAAAGAATTGTACAGCTTGATGCCCTTTTGGCATGTATGTGTGCACATGTGCACACACAGTTTCCTCTACTTAAGACTCTAGACTTTAAAACTTACAAAGACACATGACATACAAACATAGGCACATAACATAGGAAAAGCACATCACCAACAAAATGTACTCTGGACCATCTAGAAACATAGGGATGTGTGCTTTAGGAATGAGAAAAACCAAGAAGCTTTTCATCTGAAAATGATGAAATCCTAGGTAATGTTTCCAAATGGAAACAGCTCTCTTGTTGTGGCTGAGAATTCAAGAACTCCTGGGTGAATTACATGCTTACCTGAAGTTCAAAGCTTGCTTGATCCATGAAGAATCTTGTGAGAACTTCAGCAAACTGATTTATAGCACGAAGAAAAACCCTGGGGGAGGAAAACACTGCATAAAGAAGGCAACTTTGTGCTCTTTGAAACATTCTCCCCTCTATGTTAAAAACAAACAAAACAAAATTTGGATTTGGAAACCTAAGTCCTTTAGATCTCTCAAAGATCTTAGCAAACAACAACAGTGTACAGTCTACAGAGATACTAGAGAACAACAACAGTGTACAGTCTACAGATGAGGAGACTGAAGCTGAGTTTCTAGAAGTGACTAAAAGAGTCACTCAAGGCTGAATCACAACTCAGCTAGATAGAAGTAAAGCTGAGACTACACGTCAGACTTCTGGGAACTCAGACCAGGGCTCCTGACGCTATATTACAATGCTTCCCTTTTAAAAACTAGGGCTTCTGATGCAACTTTTTCTCTAATCTATATATAGTTCAGAAGTTTTTCTAACCAGGTATCAGGACCATGCAGAGTTAAAAATAATAATTATAATAATGATTTACTTTATTTAGCTCTTAAAAAAATCCTAAAACCCTTTTAATATCATATATATTTAGTTCATTTCACATCCATTCAACAAGTATTTGGTGCCGGCCAGCAACTGCAAAGGGCTGGCTTAGATGCTGCGTTGAAAGACATGGTTTCTAGTCTTAAGAAGTTTACAACTTGATGGGGGGAGTTTACCACTGTAAGTTTAACCATGACCCAACAAAGAATATAGAGAATTCTATGAGAAGCTTTCAAAGATTTATGGGGGATCAGTGGAAGAAAAGATGACATCGAGGTTAGAAAGACTTCCTTCAGAGATGGCACTTGAGAAGGGCACTAAAGGATGGGTAGAATGCTGACAGCCAGAGATTATGGAGAAGACACTGCAGGTGGAAGAAGCAGCAAGAGGGACAGCAGAGAACATGTGCAGGAACTGGGAAGAGGCCAGTTTGGTTAGAGCACAGGCTGTAGATAAACAGTGGAAGGTAAGGCTAGGAAAGCTGATGGGGCCAGGCTGCAGAGGCCTTGAATGCCAGGTGAAGGAGGCCATGTGGGGCAAGTGAAAGATTCAGTGTAGAGCTGATGTTGAGGACAAGCAACAGGAAAGCAACGAGGAGAAGAGACCTGAGAGAACGAGAGCCCAAGTTAAAACAACTGAGTAGCCCACGGGAAATCAAGATCATCATGATAACAAACTAGGATCATGGCAATCGGAAGATCCTTACTTTACAGAAGATGGACTTGAGGCAAAGAGATATCACTTCACAAAGGTCACACAGCTAGTTACCAGATCCAAGTATTGTATTCAAATGCATCAGCCTGATGCCAACACGGTTGGCCATTGGCTATCTTACCTGCTCTGCGTCATATTCATGACCATCCAATCTTTGGGATAGACATTCTTTCCAATCAGATCCTTAAACATGATAAAGGTTTCCATGAGGAAGTCCTACAGAGAACAAAGGAGGAATGGTTGGAGAAGAAATGGGCTACATTCAGAAGCCTTTCTTCCAGCAGTTGGACAAGAAGGACCACTACATCAGGACCAGGGCTTCGAACTTATTCCTTCCAGTTCAACCCCCTGCTGAGAATTTGCATTTCTAACAAGTTCCCTGCTGAGAATTCGCATTTCTACCCCAGATATACTGAAGGATAATCTACCTTTTAACAAGATGTCCAGGTGATTCTTATGTATAACTTCCTGGGAACTTGTCAGAAATGCAAATTCTCAGCAGGGAACTCGTTAGAGATGCAAACTCACAGTAGGGATTCCAACTGGAATGAACCAGTTCAAGACCTATCAGGATAAGACTTTCCTAATCTCACAACAACAGCTTATTTTATGATAAAGATTTTAGGGATAACAAAACATTCTTACAACCATCATCTGATTTGACTATATCATATGATCCTCTGAGGAAGACAAGGACAAAAAAAAAAAATCACCCACATTTTATAAATGATAAAACTGAGGCTGAGAAAAATTAAATGACTAGCCTATCGTCACAGGAACGAGGGAGCAGAAGGGCTGGGGTGAGAAGTCAGGTGTTTTGACTCCAAGTTTAAAGCCCTTAACTGCCTTCTGCTGCCAAGTGTTATCTGAATATACCCACTACACTTAAAAAGAATTTACCAATCAACTGTGGGAAAACAGATACTTTTAATAATGAGTTCAACTCTTCTTCACTATTGTTAGAATAGAATAAATGTGCTACAAGTAAGAGTCATGATTCTTGGCTATATTCTAGAACTTTTATCACGTACAGCCCTGGGGAAGAGTCCTAAATAGTCGCTAAAAAGGGATTTTAACAGTGGATTGTGATGACTGTGGTAACTAATTAAATTAGCACACAGAACACTATATAGGAAAATCAGCTATTGTAGTCAAAATGAGGTTGTGGGCAAAAAGTAATTCAGAAATAGAATAATCAGATTAAATGTCAATGCTAAAAAAATTTTGAAAACTTTAAAATTTATAGTTAGCTAAATTTAGACAGTTTCCCCTGGGAGTCTTAAAATGAAAATCCAGTCTAATTTCTCTGGCACTAAACTAAGCAGTTCAAACCTTAGGAATCAGATGGCGTAGCAGTAAGAACACATACTTGTGGGGCAGGAGGCCTGGGCTCTATTTCTAATGCCGTTCCTCTAAGACACTGGAAATGTGAGTTAACTTCCATGCTCAAAAGCCTAGGGATGGGAATGATTCTGGCCAGGAAGTCTGTGCTATATTTGAATCTTCTTTCTGGTTCAATGGAGTCAAACTTACCTAGCCTCAGTTCTGAAATCACAGACTTCTTTCAAGAGTTTAAAATTTTTAATTATACATTTTAAGAATTCTGTCAATTTTGTTCTGTGTTTCCATTCTATTAACTTTATTAAAATCAACACCAATAATTCATGGTTTGTGAACCAAGGATTAAATTTAGATTTCAGTTATTTACTTCTGACACTATCTCTATAGTTGACTCTTGGTAATCTAAGTTAATTGCAAAGAGTGATAGCAAAATAATGGCAATTCACAAATAATCTCAGACCTCACTTTATCTACCACTTCCAAAGTCCATCTCCATCAAGGTCTTTGAAGTGATGTATTCAGAAGGCAGCATGATACGGTTAACGAGATGGTCTACGGGAGTCAAAAGATGTGTCCTACAGCTCTGCCACTAACGACTATAAGCTTAGGCAAGTTACTTAATTTTTTCAATCCTCAGCTTTCTCATGGGGATAAAAATCCTTTTCGTTAGATAATATATGTAGAAGATCCCACCATAGTTCTGGTAAACAGGAGTTAAATTAATTTTTCTTACTTAAAAATGAAGCCAAACTATCAGAGTTTGAATTTACTACTTCTTTTGTTCTACTCGCTTTTTAAATGAAATCTGGTCGGGGAGCGGGGGAATCACTGAAATATTTTTATCTTAATTTTATTTTATACTAAAATAATAAAAATAAAATAATTATTATAAGCAGCTAGTTTTCACATGCATTAACTATGTGTCAAGCACAAAGCTAGGTATTTTCCAATCACTGCTCACATTAACCCTCAAGGTAGGTATTATCTTACATTTAAGGAAACTGACGTTTAGTGAGGTGAAATAACTTGCCCAATATTTCATACAAGGAATAGTTAGAATTCAAACCCACATCTGGGTGCTGTAAAACCCGTCCTCTTATGCACTACACCATCTGCCTGTAGAGGAAAAAGCATCACTAACTTTGGCCTCCATGTCTGCTCATCTTCTCGCATTCTAACTTGTTCGCACTCTGTCTCCGCAAGCACACTGACAAGTGCTGGTTATTGCTATGGGTTCCTGTACTGTGCAGCCTGCCAGAGCAAGTCAAGATCCCAGCATGTAGATGTGAAGCTAGAGGTCCTCCTTAGATTTCCAGCTTAAGCCACATGGTCTAATACATCATTATGAGAGTTCAGCATTGGACCAACTAATGAAGAGTACTTCATCTCCCAATTCTAGTGTGTCTATCATGTGGGCCTCATGGAAAGGAGGCGTGACTGGCAGGGAAAGAGCTGGCTATCCATGGGTGTACTAGCCAAATACTCTCAGTATGATATAGGCAGAAAGCATACAACTTAAAGCATAAAGATGATCGGAATAGCCACAGATGATAGGAAGTTATTCAGAGCAAAGACTAGTGTTATGTAGCATTGGTTTGCTAGGTCCATCCACTGCTCTGCTAGATCCAATGCCATCTCCGTGGACATTTTACCAGCCACTGTTACATCCCTGAAGAGAAGGCTCTTAGCCTTTTAGGCTGCCTTTAACTGTATGTTTAAAAGAAACTAGGAAAATAATTTTTCATTTAAAACAAAAGACAGAAATATTTTCAACTGAAGATAACTTACAACCATTGTAAGGGAAGAAGTTATATCTTGTTTTCTTTTCCAGGGAATACTGAAAATAATGATACCAACCACATCTTGGAAGACTCTGAAGACCTCTGCTTCCTAAAATCCTTGCATGGCACGAGCAACTATTGTCCCTTAAATGAGACACTATCCTTTGCTCAAAGGAAAAAAAAGAAGATCTCCCAAATGTTTCTAAGCAAGGGCTCTCTCTAAGTCCAAAGACTTACAGGGTTGCCTAATGATCTTTTACTGTATGTACTGTATTCTTTTTCAAAGCCTTTTCCTAATCACTGTGGACAGCCACATAGCAGTGGAGGTTGGTGGGAAGAGATCCTTGGACTCATTTTGTTGGAGATGTGCTTTTGCTTGATATAAGAAGGTTACAAGGACCCAATGAAGACAACTTACAATGATGTCTTGTTTGGTTTTGAAAGTGCTGATGTACTGACTGTAGTGGCTGTCATCCATTTGCCGCAGGATGGCAATCATACAAGCAACAAAACTCCCCTGGAAGGAAAAAGAAAACACAAGTCCAAGACTCCTTAGGCCACCAAACTACAGAACAATAGCTGGGTGCCATGTACTTTGCTCGTTCCCACCCAGTTAGCTATGCAGGGACCTTTCCAAACTGGAAACATCCTGCATTCCAAAGTTCCAAAAGGGATGCACTTTCCTATTTCTGCTTGAAACTACCACCTTCCCGGTTTCTGTTCAGGAATCTGCAAAGCTTTACTCATCCCATTAATTGCTATGATTTGTGGAATTCTGTAATCAAGAGACACTCACTAACTCTTAAGATCTCAACTAGATTATCAGTTAAGATATAACAACTTGTGGGCTTTGAGTTTCTTGTTGAGACAGAGTTATAGTATATTAGTTCATTGGAAAAGTCTGAAATATTTAGATCTGTTAAATTTGAATTTGGGAGAATGTCAGGAGGCAAAAAAGTAGTAAAACTAAGTGTGGAGGAGTGAAGAGGACCGGAAATGACTATTGTTGTTAGGTGCTAAAACACGTGAATGTCACTTCTCCAACTCTACATGGGGTCATCACGAGTCAGAATTGACAACTGGTTTGGTTTTTTTTGTTGTTGTTGCTGTTAGAATTCTTTAGCCACTCAGTCCCAGTATGCTATACATGTGGGACTGTGGACCTGGCTTGAGGAAAAGGACTGAATAACTAGATGAATAATATATTTTTCTATTTGTGAGGTCAGGAACTATCAATCCTCTTATATTCTTATATTCAGTGTACTTTTTTATACTCCAGATTTGAATCACAGACATAATTACCTTCCAGAGGGCAGATACCTAGAAGTACTATACTTCTGTATTCATATAGTTATGAAAACAAGACAAATTTAAATGGATTTAGCACAAAGGAGATGAATCTACAGCTGTTCTTGGGATGGAGGGAATGACATCCTAAACATAAAAACAATGAAAGACTGTCCATTAACGCCTCTCTCTGAACGTCGGTCTGTCTTTCTGTTATCAGCCTGTCTCTCTTGTTTTAAAAAGTGTATTTTTCTAATTATAAAGCAAATTTATTGCACTAAAGCTTTTCACACATACTGTCAAATTATCATATAGTTTATACTTCCACCAGTGTCTAAGACTATTTGTTTCACCAGGCCCTTGCCTATTCTGGGTATTGTTTTATTTAATCCCACATTTGATTAATTTCCATTTCATTTGTTTTGAATTAAAAATTCTGTTTTACAAAAAAAAAAGAAAAGAATTATCTATGTGAGATCAAACTGACAACTGCAACTCAAAAGGTTTGATGGGAAGCCTAGGGGGCAGTAAGTTGAAGATAATGGTGATGGAATAATTTGGGAAAGGACAGTGAGAACAGCAGCAAACTGGAAGAATGTAATCGCTGTCACTGAATTGTACATGCAGAAACTTTTGAAATGGTGTAACTTTGGCTATGTGTATTTTCACCAAAAAAAAAAGGTCCTCCAAGGTTGAGAAGGGAGAGTGTTGACATGTCATGAGGTTGTTAACCAATGTCATAAAACAATATGTATACTGAATGTTTAATGAGAAACTATTTTGTTCTGTAAACCTTCATCTAAAGTGAGAATAGCAGCACAACTTGAAGAACGTAATCAATGTCACTGAACTGTGCATGTAGAAATTTTCAAAATGGTGTATCTTTGGTTATGGATATTTTCACCAAAAAAAAAAAAAAAAAAAGGTTGAGAAGGGAGAGGGTTGACATATCATGGGGTTGTTAACCAATGTCATAAAACAATATGTGTACTGACTGTTTAATGAGAAACTATTTGTTATGTAAATCTTCACCTTAAGTACAATAAATAATAATAATAAAGTCATAGATTTCATCGGAGAAATCTAGTGATTTGCATATGGGTAAAAAAATGAATAAAGTACAACAAAAATAAATAAATAAAATAAAATAAAATTCTGTACATTTACAGGCCATTTAAAGTTCTCATTTTGCCATTTGCTCATATTCTTTACTCATTTTTCAATTAAAATTGTATCTTTCTCTTAGTGATTTGTTTTAATAGCTTTTCATATATTAAGGCCATTAGCCACTTGCCACATATATTGCAAATAATTTTTAGTTTGGTGCTTGCCATTTCATTTCTATGTGTATATGCATACACATATGTATATATTTAACATTTATAAGTTTAAATGTTTTAACCTAGTAAAATATATTCTTTTTATCTTCTTTTTTCTTTCAATTTTTTTAAGTTCATGAATTTGTGTCTCTATCCTGACAGGTACACATTCATTTATAGTTCTTCTAGCTTCTTTACGATATAGGTTTTTTTTTTTTACACTGATGTCTCTTATTACATCTGAAATTTACTTTGTGAGTACAGTGTGAAATAAAAGTCAAGCAAAATTTTCCAAGTTGTTAATTAATTTTCCAAACAACATTTATTAAGAATCTTTACTTTTCCTATGGAAAGAGACTGTTTATATATACGAAAGTTTCCTTTTGAATTCTCTCAGGTCTCTTTTTTTGTTATAGGACAGTATTTATATGAATCCAACGCTACTTTAATTATTGTAGCATTATAATCTTTTCAAATCTGGCAAGCAAGCCCTCCATTATTACTTCCATTTGGTTATTCATTTCTTTCTCTCTCATATTTATTTTTATTCTCAAGTTTTTGTGAATAAATTAAATGGAATTTTTCTTTTATAATCTCTAAATAGTTATTGTTGTTATAGAGAAAAGCCATTGAATATTATTTATTTTGGAACTAGCAACTTTAATAAACTGTTAATTAGTTTAATTAAAATTTTAGTTAACTCTCTTAGGTTACCTATATATGCTAGTCATTTTATCTAAAAACAGTGATAATTATAATTATTTTTCCTCTTTTTCAATATATACACTTAGCATCTGTTTCTTGTTTTATTTACATTAGCTGGAAATTATAGAAGAATGTCAAGCAACAGTGTTGACACTGAACATTTTGTCTTGGTTCTTCTGTTTATTACCATCAAGTATTATGCTGCCTGGTGATTTCATGTTAAAAAAGTCTCCTCCTATTCTAATTTGGAGTAAATGTTCAATTTATTATATACCATGTTGGCATCCTTAAGAGAATCATAAGCTTTTTTTCCCTTTTATCGAACTGATATATTCTATTAGTAGACTCTAATACTTAACTGTACTTGAATACCAGGAATAAATTGTATTATGCCATGTGAATTTTTTATCTGCATATATCTCTGTTAATGTGCCTGTGTCTCTGTATGTCTTTCCCCAAATTTCCTTCCTTCTTATGTTTACCTTTCTCCACGGTTCTCATTTTGCTTCTCTTGGTACTTCAGTCACTAACCTCAGATATATTTAAATATTATCTATTAGCCAATATACATTTCCTAAACAACATAGTTATTAATCTTCCTTTCTCTATACGTTCTTTAAATACATGGTAGAAACAGTCTGGCAATAGCAATTATGGTCCATTCTGTGTCTTTTTTTTTTAAATTTCACAACACTTCTAAAATACTCTAAAAGCAAATCAATTTCAGAATATCCCAACAGCTCTTCAAACTCCTTTTTATCTTTTTTAAAATTTTTTCTCATACAAAAATTATACATACATTGTTATATGACTCTAATTATTCTCCCCATAATGTGACAGCACACTCCTCCTTTCCACCTGATTCCTCATGTCCATTCAACCAGCTCCTACCCCTCTGCCTTCACAACTCACCTTCGAACATAAGCTGCCCGTTTACTCTCTTCTATCTACTTGAGCTAAGAGGCACACTCCTCATGAGTTTCACTTTATGCCCCATAGTCCAGTCGAATCCCTGTCTGAAGAGTTGGCCTCAGAAACTGATTTAGTTCTGGGCTGATAGAGAATCCAGGGGCCTTGCTTTCCAGGGCTTCTCCAGTCTCAGTCAGACCATTAAGTCTGGTCTTCTTACTAGAATTTGACTTATGCACCCCACTTTTCTCCTGCTCCATCAGGGACTCTCTGTTGTGTTGCCTGTCAGGGCGGCATAGCTGGGCACCATCTAGTTCTTCTGGTCTCAGGCTGATGAAGTCTCTGGTTTACGTGGCCCTTTCTGTCTCTTGGGCTACTACTTTCCTTGTATCGTTAGTGTTCTTCATTTGCCTTTACTCCAGGTGGTTGGGACCAATTGATGCATCTTAGATGGCCACTTGCAAGATTTTAAGGCCCCAGACACCACTCACCAAAGTAGGATGCAGAACATTTTCATAAAAGCTTTGTTATGCCAATTGACCTAGATTTCTCCTGGAAGCATGGTCCCCAGACCCCTACCCCTGCTACTCTGTCCCTCAAAGTGTTTGCCTGTATTCAGAAAACTTCTTAGCTTTGGTTTAGTCCAGTTGTGCTGACTTCCCCTGTACCGTGTGCTGTCCTTCCCTTCACCTAAGATAATTCTTATACACTATCCAGTTAGTAAATAACCCTCACCCATACTCCCCACCCTCGTAACCATCAAAGAATGTTTTCTTCTGTATTCTAACCTTTTCTTGAGTTCTTATAATACTGGTCTTATACAATATTCATTCTTCTGTGACTGACTAAATTCACTCAGCATAATGACCTCCAGATTCCTCCATGTTAGGTTTCACGGCTTCGTCTTTGTTCTTTATCACTGCCTAATATTCCATTGTGTGGATGTACCATAATTTCTTTATCCATTTGTCCACTGATGGGCATCTAGGTTGTTTCCATCTTTTTGCTATTGTGAACAGTGCTGCAATGAACATATGCGTGCATACGTCTCTTATTTCTCTAGGATATATTCGAAGGAGTGGGATAGCTAGATTATATGGTACTTCTATTTCTAGCTTTTTAGGAAGTGCCAAATCGATTTCCAAAGTGGTTGTACCATTTTACATTCCCACCAACAGTGTATAAGTGTTTCAGTCTCTCCACAACCTCTCCAGCATCTATTATTTTGTGTTTTTTGGATTAATGCTAGCCTTTGGGGTGAGATGATAGCTCATTGTAGTTTTGATCTGAATTTCTCTAATGGCCAGTGATTGTGAGCATTTCCTCATGTGTCTGTTAGCTCCCTGAATACCTTCTTTGGCAAAGTGCCTGTTCATATCCTTTGCCCATTTTTTAATTGGGTTATTTGTCTTTTTCTTGTTGAGGGTTTGCAGTATCTTGTAGATTTTAGAGATTAGACACTGATTGGATTTGGCATAGCCAAAATTTTTTTCCCAGTCTGTAGGCTGTCTTTTGACTCTTTTTGAGAAATCTTTTGATGAGCATAAGTGTTTGATTTTTAGGAGCTCCCATTTATCTAGTCTCTCTTCTGGTGCTTGTGCATTGTTACTTATGGTTCACATTGTATTTATGCCACGTATTAGGGCTCCTAGTGTCGTCCCTATTTTTTCTTCCATGAGCTTTATTGTTTTCAATTTTATATTTAAGTCTTTGATCCATTTTGAGTTAGTTGTTGTGCACAGGTCTTGTTTCAGTTTTTGCAGATGGATATCCAGTTATGCCAGCACCATTTGTTAAAGACTGTCTTTTCCCCAATTAACGGACTTTGGGCCTTTGTCAAATATCAGCTGCTCATAGGTGGATGAATTTATGTCTGGATTCTCAATTCTGTTCCATTGGTCTATGTATCTGTTGTTGTACCAGTACCAGACTATTTTGACTACTGTGGCAGTACAATAGGTTCTAAAATGAGGGAGTGTGAGGCCTCCTACTTTGTTCTTCTTCTTGAGTAATGCTTTACTTATTTGGGGCCTCTTCCCTTTCCATATGAAGTTGGTGACTTGTTTCTCCATCTCATTAGAAAATGCCACTGGAATCTGGATCAGGATTGCATTGTATCTGCAGATCGCTTTGGGTAGAATTGACATTTTGACAACGTTGAGACTACCTATCCATAAGCAAGGTATGTTTTTCCACTTATGCAGGTTTCTTTTGGTTTCTTGCAGTTGTGTCTTGTAGTTTTCATTGTATAGGCCTTTTATGTCTCTGGTTACATTTATTCCTAAGTATTTTATCTTCTTGGGGGCTATGGTAAATGGTATTGATTTGGTGGTTTCCTCTTCGAGGTTCTCTTTGTTGGTGTTAACGGAATCCAACTGATTTTTTTATGTTTAGCTTGTATCCCGAAACTTTGCTGAAATCTTCTGTTAGTTCCAGTAGTTTTCTTGTGGATTCTTTAAGGTTTTCTGTATATAAGATCATATCATCTGCAAATAGAGATGCCCTTTATTTCTTTTTCTAGCCTAACTGCTCTGGCTAGAACCTCCAGCACAATGTTAAATAAGAGTGGTGATAAAGGGCATCCTTGTCTGGTTCCCAGTCTCAAAGGGAATGCTTTCAAAGTCTCTCCATTTAGGATGATGTTGGCTGTTGGCTTTGTATAAGTGCCCTTAATTATATTGAGGAATTTCCTTTCTATTCCTATTTCATTGAGTTTTTGTCATGAATCGGTGTTGCACTTTGTCAAATGCCTTTTCTGCAGCAATTGATAAGATCATCTGGTTCTTGTCTTTTGTTTTATTTATGTGATGGATTACACTGATTGTTTTTCTAATGTTGAACCATCCCTGCATACCTGGTATAAATCCTACTTGATCATGGTAGTTACTTTTCAGATATGTTGCTGAATTCAATTGACTAGAATTTTGTTGAGGATTTTTGTGTCAATGTTCATGAGGGATATTGGTCTGTAGTTTTCTTTTTCTGTGGTGTCTTTACCTGGTTTTGGTATCAGAGTTATGCTGGCTTCACAGAATGAGTTTGGGAGTATTCCATCCTCTTCTATGCTCTGAAATACCTTTAGTAGTAGTGGTGTTAACTCTTCTCTGAAAATTTTGTAGAATTCTCCAGTGAAGCCATCTGGGCCAGGACTTTTTTTCTGTTGGGGGTTTTTTAATTACCTTTTCAATCTCTTCTTTTGCTATGGGTTTATTTAGTTGTTCTTCCTCTGTTTGTGTTTGTTTAGGTAGGTAGTGAGTTTCTAGAAATTTGTCCATTTCCTCTAGGTTTTCAAATTTGTTCAAGTATAATTTTTCATAGTATTCTGTTATGATTCTTTTAATTTCCGTTGGGTCTGTTGTGATATCACCCATCTCATTTCTTATATGGGTTATCTGCTTCCTCTCCTGTTTTTCTTTTGTCAGTTTGGCCAGTGGTTTATCAATTTTGTTGATCTTTTCAAAGAACCAGCATTTGGTCTTGTTAACTCTTTCAATTGTTTTTCTATTCTCTATTTCATTTAATTCTGCTCTAATTCTTATTATGTCTTTTCTTATGGCGCCTGAAGGCTTCTTTTGCTGCTGTCTTTCTACTTGTTCCAGTTGTAAGATTAATGTTTTGATTTTGTCCCTTTCTTCTTTTTGGATGTGTGCTATAAACTGACCTCTGAGCTCTGCTTTTGCTGTGTCCTAAAGGTCCAGTAGGATGTTTTCATTCTTATTTGATTCTATGAATTTCTTTATTGCATCCTTAATTTCTTCTATAACCTAGTTTTTTAGCAAGGTGTTATTCAGTTTCCACGTGTTTGATTTTTTTTCCTTGCCTTTTCTGTTGCTGATTTCTACTTTTCTGGCTTTACGGTCAGAAAAGATGCTTTGTAATATTTCGATTGTTTGGATTTTGTTAAGGCTTGCTTTATGGCCTAATATGTGGTCTATTCTGGAGAATGTTCCATGTGCATTGGAAAAGAAAGTATACTTGGCTGCTGTTGGGTGCAGTGTTCGGTATATGTCTATGAGATCAAGTTGGTTGATTGTAGCATTTAGCTCTTCCATGTCTTTGTTGAGCTTCCTTCTGGATGTCCCATCCTTCACCGAAAGTGAAGACTCCTACTACTATTGTGGAGCTCTCTCTCTTTTCAGTGGTGTTAGAGTTTGTTTTATATATTTTGGAGCCCTGTCTTTGGCTGTGTAAATATTTATTATAGTTATGTCCTCCTAGTGTATTGACCCTTTAATCATTATATAGTGTCCTTCCTTATCCTTTGTGGTGGATTTTACTTGAAAGTCTATTTTGTCAGAGATTAATATATCCACTTCTGTTCTTTTTTGAGTGCTGTTTGCTTATTTTTTTCCATCCTTTGAGTTTTAGTTTGTGTCTTTAAGTCTAAGGTGTGTCTCTTTTAGGCAGCGTATAGACAGACTGTGTTATTTTATCCATTCTGCCACTCTCTGTCTCTTTATGGGTGCATTTAGTCCATTTAAAGAAGCATAATTACTGACAGGTATGAGTTTAGTGCTGTCATTTTGATGTCTTTTTTTGTTCCACTTAATTTTCTGTGTTGAGTTGCTTTTCTTTACGTATTTTCTTTCCATATTTTTCATTGTTGTTGATTTTGTGTTTGCTAAGTCTTTATATCTTTCTAGTGTTTTATTTTGACTTGTAGGATTGTTAGTTTCCTTTGTGGTTACCTTAATCTTTATCCCTACTTTTCTAAGTTTATACCAGTCTTTTATTTCTTTATATTGCCTTGACTTCCTCTCCATATGAAAAATCTAAGTCTACATTTTTTAAGTCCCTCTTTTTTATTTTAATGTTGTCATCTTTTACATATTGACATCTGTTTTTCTATTTTCAGTGTTTTAGCTTTGATTCGCTTTTGTGACTTCCCTATCTGGGTTAACATCTGGTTGCTCTGTCCTGTGTTCCAATCTTGGGTTGTTACCTGATGTTACTGATTTTCTAACTGGAGGACTCTTTTTAGTATTTCTTGTAATTTTGGTTTGGTTTTTGAAATTCCCTAAACTTCTGTTTATCTGGAAATGCCCTAATTTCGCCATCATATTTGAGAGACAGTTTTGCTAGATATATAATTTCTTGGCTGGCAGTTTTTTTCCTTCAAGGCTTTATATATGTCATCTCATTGCCTTCTTACCTGCACGGTTTCTGCTGAGTAGTCCAAGCTTATTCTTACTGAGTCTCCTCTGTAGATGACTTTTGTTTATCCCTAGCCACTCTTAAAATTATCTCTTTATCTTTGGTTTTGGTAAGTTTGATTATAATCTGTCTTGGTGACTTTCTTTTGGGATCTACCTTACGTGGGGTTTGATGAGCATCTTGGACAGATATCTTGTCATCTTTCACGATATCAGGGAAGTTTTCTGCCAACAAATCTTCAACAATTCTTTCTGTATTTTCTGTTATCCTCCCCCCCCCACCCCCGTTCTGGTACTCCAATTACTCATAGGTTATTCCTCTTGATAGAATCCCACATAATTCTTAGGGTTTCTACATGGTTTTTATTGCTTTTATCTGGTTTTTCCTCAAATAAGTTGGTGTCAAATGCTTCATCTTCAATCTCACTAATTCTGACTTCATTGCCTCAATTCTGCTCCTATGACTTTGTACTGAGTTGTCTAATTCTGAAATTTTGTTGTGAATCTTCTGGATTTCTGATTGCTGTCTATGGATTCTTGCAGCCTGTTAAATATGTCACTATGCTCTTCTCTAATCTTTTTAATTTCCTCTATTGCATGTTCTGCATTTTGCTTAATTTCCTGAAGAGCTCTGTATATTAATCTTTTGTACTCTGCCTCTGGTAATTGCATGAAATTTTCCTCCTCTTGAAAATTTCTAGATTCTTTATTTTGGGAGCTTGCTGAAGCTATGATGGATTCCCTCTTTATGTCATTTGATACTGACTGTTGTCTCTGAGCTATCAATAAATCATTATATTTATTTATTTCATGTTTGCTTACTGTGTCCTAGCTTCTTGTTTTGTTTGGATATGCCAGATAGGCTGCTCTTATGAGATAGTTTGATTATTGGCACCTTTGAAGCTCTACTGTCCTGTCACCAAGTGGTTAGATCTGTTACTAGGTATGTGAGCTCAGGAGTCCACCCACTCCTGTATGGATTCAGCTCAGGTGCCCAGGTAGATAGCTACCAGGTGTGTGGTGTAGGCTCTCACTTACAGTGCTAGACAGGCATGGGTGATTGGTGCAGGCACAGGCATTTGGCTGCAGCAGGGAGACACACTCTGAGCAAGGCAGGGGGCTGACAGCTGCTCCCGAGTGTCCAGGAGGAAGGCGTGTCCCTGTTCCCTAGAGCATGTAGGTGGGTGGGTTTTGCAGCCAGACTATGAGCACCTAATGCTGTTGGCTGTAAGGACTGGGGGGCACCTCTTATTCATGGGTCCCTATCGCAGGTGGCTAGGTGGTGTGGGTGGAGCCACCAGTCCTCAGGCCCCGATGTGGGAAGATGGAGGCCCTGCTTAATGGGCAGAGCAGTGTCAAATGTCAAGAACCTGCCACTTCACAGCAGAAACAGTTGAATTTAGAGTTCCGGTATATACCCTGTTGTACTGCAGTAATGAGGGCCTATGCTGTTGAGATGGGCCCACACAAGTCTATGTAGGGGGAAAGGCACTCATAGTCCATGGATCCCTTACGCCGGTGCCTAGGCAAAGTTGCTGTGCCTACCCTGGGTTTCTGGCTTAGGGGAGCCATCAGTTTATTTTTTGCCGTTTGTTAATTTGTTCACTCTCCAAGGCAGGGAGAATGGCTCTGGGTGTGTGACAGATCCTATTTCCAGCCCAGGGGACTCAGCAATTGCTGAAGCTGGTCCTGGACCCAGTGCAGAGCAGGGACCTGGGAGGTAAATGGGAGAGAGGTTTTTCCCTAAGAGGGGTGATTTTGATCCACGTAGTAAGCGTACACAAATACTTATCTTTCATGGAGAGCTGCTTCTCACTGCTTCTGGGTCTTTTCCTGGTGTAGAAAACATGCCTCCTGAGCACAGCAGCTTGCCTGCCTCACAGCTGCTCAGGCCTGATGGGCTCAGGCTCTCGCTGGGTCAGGTCTGGCAACTCCTCACTGCTTCTGAACCATCTCTCCCTCTCCCCTGCCACTCAGTCCAGTTCCTCAACTCTGCCTTTCATGTTCAGGGCTCCCAGATTGCCATATATAATCGAATCACTTGTTTTTTTTGGGTCTTTGTTGTAAGAGGGTCCACCAGAAGGATTTGACTACTCCGCCATCTTGGCCTCGCCTCCTCCTTTTTATCTTCTTGATCTGCTAAGCTGCACTCAGTCTGTTAGTAGTTATTTCAGCAAATTATGAAAGAATTAATGAAGTGATGCTAATTTTTAAAACATTTCAGCTTCTACTTCTAGGCATATAAGTGAGTCTACTATTTTTCTCTCCTAGCCCACTCTTAGCCTTTAACAGTCAATAGCTGAAAAGACAGATTAGTTAAGCTACATACTTTATTTTTCCATGGGTAATTAATAGCAATATTATTAAGAACCAGAAATAAAGAGTAATTAATACATTTTAAGTTTTCCTCATCCCTTCTGGTGGTAAACAAGTTACTATTGTCACCAACTACTCTAATGTTCTGAAGTAAGAGTGCTGATTTTATATGAGGGGTTTTCCTATTTTTCTATATGCCTTTATAAATGGGCCCTCGTTCCCTCAGACATTTCATTGATTTGGGATTACCACCCCACCAGTCACCATCAAGTCAATTGTGACTGTCCATGTGTGTCAGTGAAGAACTGTGCTCCATAGAGTTTTCAATGGCTGCTTTTTGAAAGTAGATCACCAGACCTTTCTTTCGAGGCACCTGTGGGTGGACCTGAACCTCCAGTCTTTCAGTTAGCAGCCAAGCAGGTTAACCATCTCTACTACCCATGGATGCCCAAATTCAGGATCAGCCTGGCTAAACTCTACTCCTTTAATACCAGATCTGAATCTTTCTATAATATTCTTTGCATCAGCCTGTGTTTTAATAAGGTAGTAAGACAGTTTCACTTAAAGTCATTTTTCTTTATTCTTATTGGGATCAACTATTTCACCCATATGTGATTCTTATAAGACACATCTTGGGACTCTGCCCTAGCTGTTGCCTCTGCCTGGGAAGTTCTTTCCCCAGAGCCTCCCCACGTGGCTCACCCCTTTACCTTTTCAAGTTTTTGCCCAAATGTTACCTTCTCAGGGAAGCCTTTCTTGATTGATATCTTATTTAAATTTATGACTCCCTAGTCCTGATGTCCCTCATCCTGCTCAATATTTTCTTCATAACATTTATCTTCTTCTAACACTTGGTAATTTATTATGTTACTGTTTGTGGTCTGATTCGCCTAACCCTGTTAGAATGTTAGCTTCTTAAAGACAGTGATTTTTGTCTGTTTTGTCCACTGACCTATCTCCAGTGTCTAGAAGAGTGCCTGGCTCACAGCAGTTTGTTAATACCTATTTGTTGAATAAACGAATGGTTTTTATTACCAAACAATTTGGGATAGTCATTTACCAATCTCCTCTAATGTAAGGAGTGTTCTTAGATAATCATTTTAGTTTTTAATATAGCAAGTAAAAGATGGTTCATTTTAACGATGCTATCACCTGGCCTCTCAACAGTTACTTCTGGTCTCAATTGTATTTTTTATTGGCATCTGCTTAGACAGATTAGATGAAAAATAAGAGGCTATGCAACACTGGCATTTCTAAAAACATAACCAATCAGAAGTTCCTTAAAAGGCGTATTTCTTCCTGGAACCAAAGAGAAGGACCCGCTGGGTGGTACCGCAGGGCACCAGTCTATATGCATGCTAAAACGTACATGGAAAAATGATGTAAGGGGAAACTGAACTTATCAGGAGTCCGCTCATGGAGACTATAGTACATAGTTGGAAAAAACCCTGGTAAGTTGCTTGGGGATGGGGTATAGCTGATAAAACGCAGTACTCTACAGCCAGGCTGCTCAAGTCCAAACCCCAGTTCTACCATCTAGTAGCCGTGCAAACTTAGGCAAGTTTCTTAATCTTTTCTTTGTATGTTTTGTCATTTGGAAAATTGAATTAGTAACAGGACTACTTCTTAAGATTGTTGTTAAGATTGTTGTAAGGTTTACATGTAAACTGATTAAAACACTTTTGGCACACACAAACAAAATCAGCTACTTACTACAACTATGATTATCACTATAGCTAGATGTATTAATACTATCACTACTATTATTCTAAGGACAGTAAATTCTGAAAAGAGCATACACATAGGGAAGCAGAACTGAACTGCTTGACACAATATAGGACATGCGGAATGCAGCCACCAGAATGCCTCATTTGCTGCTCAAAAGCTCAGATTTTCCTTAAATAAAAGACTGAACAAATATTTTAAAAACATCAGGTTGAATGGGTACATGTTATCGGCCTACCTAGGGGGCCTATATGTTCCAATCTGTCTCTGCTTGAATATATTACAATGGGCTTTTATTTAACCTTCAATATGTACACACTCCTCAGAATGGATCTGCATGCCTTTTATTTATGGGAACCTTGAACACTCTCCTCGCGTCACTACCCCTACCAGAATGCTGGATCACTTTCCCGCAATAGAAAATCAGTACCAGAATCAAGATCTGTTCCTGGTTATAACCATGTGTCATCTGGCCAGGGAGGTCTTGGATTTGTCTCTGTAAAGTTCTAGACCCCATTCTTTTCCTGAGGTAGGTATGCCTCACAGTGTACAGGTACAGATTATAAATGATGATGTGAGAAGCCTCAGTAAATTTGGTCTCAAGCTCTGGTCCTGAAGCAGGTGGGACAATGAGAAGCAGTGGTGGTGGTGTGATACACTGAAGAGATACTCACAACGTAAGGAGACTGTCGGCTCATCCCAATCACAGTGCGGTTGATCCTTCTCAGCAGCCGCTCCATGATCAGCTGTATGTGCATCAAGGTGGGGCCCTGAGGGGGAACAAGAATTGACACCGTTTCTTCTGACTCAGCATCACTTTTCTCAAGGGAACCTTGGACAGATATGTCCTCTCTTCAGATCTAGTTCTGGCTCTTTCCTACAAAGCAATCTCTTGTCCACAAAGGAAGAAAGGTTTCATGGGACAATATGTAATGTTACAAAGAAATCAGTGCGAATAATCAGTTATGACGTTTAAAAGATGAATGTGGTGTGCAGGGGAAGGGTACCTCCCAGATAACCCAGATCGCTCAGGTCAGTGACGGTCACCAGACCCACCGATTCAAAAGACAGTTTTGGGGGAAACTTTAGCAGAGGTACTCAGTCCTGATGCTGAGCAGATCAGTGTTGCACAGGACGATTAGGCCCACATGGAAAGTGAAAGGCAAAAATACAGAGTTTTTGCCACCTTCTGTGCAGGAGAAAGAGAACGAGGAATCTGAGTCAAGGAGATTTAATATTCTGACTCTGTCCTGTCTGACTGTGAGCAATTATTTGATTTCATTCAACTTCAGTTTTCAGAGCTGTAAAAGGAGGATGACAATGGTTCCATTATAGGAATTAGTTGGGCTGATTACACAACAGTATCTAATAGATGTTTATTTTTTTCTTTTTTTTTTAAATTGTGGTAGAAATATATATAACAAAATATTTTCCAGTTCAACAATTCTTACATGTATAATTCAGTGTCACTGATTATATTCATCATGTTATGCAACCATCAGCACCATCCCTTTCCAAATTATTCCACCACCATTAACAGAAACTCAGTGCCCCCTAAGCAATGACTCCTCCAGTCCCTCTCACTCCTGGTAACCACTAATGAGTTTTGGTATTTATTTGTCTATTTCATATAAAAATCCTGTGGCTGTCTAGTCGATTCTGTCTCATAGCGATCCTATAGGACAGAGCAGAACTGCCCCATAGGGTTTCCAAGGCTGTAATCTTTATGAAAGAAGACTGCCACATCTTTCTCCCACAGAGCAGCTGGTGGGTTTGAACCACTCACTTTTCAGTTAGCAGCCAAGCGCTTAATCACTGTGCCACGAGGGGTCCTCCTATTTCATATAAGTGGGATATACAATAGTTGTCCTTTTGTGACTGACTTATTTCACTCAGCACGATGTTTTCAAAGTTTATCCATGTTGCAGTCCTTTCCTTTTTTGTAGTTTAATGCAACACTCACTCAGCTTCAACTTATCCATACTTGACTTTATTTTTCAAAGCCTTTATCCTTTCTTGCTTTATATTTTTGAAACTCCTGATTAATATGTCAAATAACTAAATCACTGCTATAAGTATTTCTAATAAAACATCAAGTACTGTTAGCTTCCCATTTCTTCAAATAAAATCAGTTGCCGTTGAGTCAATTCAGAGTCATGGCGAACCCGTATGTTGCAGAGAAGAACTGTGCTCCATAGGGTTTTTGGTGACTATGACCTCTCAGAAATAGATCGCCAAGCCTCTTTCCCAAAGCACCTCTGAGTGGATCTGAACTGTCAGTCTTTCAGCTAGTAGCCTAGTGCTTAACCATTTGTGCCACCCAGGGACTCCATCTTTGAATAAAAGTGATTTAGAAAACCTGCCTGTCTTGATGACACTGATTTCACTTTCATTGGCATAACAAATCCTTGTTGTAGACCTAAGTAGGTACACAAGTCATGCGCTGGGCTCTGTGTGGAGGTATGAAAATGAAGAAGGCACCCTCTGTGCCTTTCAGAAATTCACATTTCAGGAGAAATGATGGAGCATGAATAGAAATAAAAATAACAGGATTGCACTAGAAGGTCAGCTCCATGAGGGCAGGGTGTTTGCTCCTCTTGCTCACTGCTGTATTCCTGGATCTATCACAGCGTCTGGTGCACACTAGCAGTGTATTAATTATTTGTTAACTGAATTCATAACCCAAGGTACCAAATAATAAGAGCCTTAAAAGACACATGAGAAGAAGAAGGGGATTCAGAGGGTACAGGTGTTTGAGCAGGACTGTACCAAGAACAACTTTATGGGAAGGCGCTTACTTCACTTGGACTTTGAAGAATGAGGACAATTTAAAGACATAGCTGTGGAAAAAGAGGAGGAAATCCTGGGCTATTGAAAGAGGCATGGAGAATACCAAAAAAAAAAAAAAAAAAAACCCTGCTGCTGTTGAGTCAATTCTGACTCATAACCACCCTATGGGACAGAGTAGAACTGCCCCAAAGGGTTTCCAAGGCTATAAATCTTTATGGAAGCAGACTGCCACATCTTTTTTCCCACGGAACAGCTGCTGGGTTTCATCGCAGACCTTTCAGTTAGCAGCCAAGTACTTAACCACTGTGCCACCAGGGCATGAAGAATAAACTGTCAGTAATTTGAATCTTGAGTTAACTGAGGAGATATAAGAGAATAAAGGAAGATGTACCGAGTTAGTTCATACTTTAAAAATGCTTTATGGTGGGGAAAAAAAATACCACCATCATCAGCAAAAACAGTATTGAACTTACTACTTTAACGCAGTTCCAAAATCAACAATTTTGAATGCCTCTGCTCATTACAGGGAACATTACCAGTAAAAAAAATAAATAAATACATAAGCCAATTAAATTTCTTTGCACAGCATTTAAAGACAGACAGGCCATTCTAGCCATTTCTGAAGAGTCTTTCTGTGTTGTAAGAATGTACACAGAGATACTGCATATTAAAAATAGGATCAACGTGTTTAATTAATAGCCTTACAGAAGTGGAAGAGACCTCAGAATTCATCTAGAGCAATGCCTACAAATTACCGAGTAGGAAATTGAGGCACCGAGGGATTAAATTACTTGCCTAAAGGCACAGAGCTACAGAGAGGTAATATTGCAACTAGAAACCAAATAACCTGATTTCCTTTGTTTCAGATTAACTTTGGATCATATACATACGCCTTCTAGAACTCTGGAGCCCCATCTAAGCCAAAGTGCCTAGTACATTGTTGCCAATTTTACAGGGCTTGGAGCTTCATTTCACTATTTTAAATAATTACTGAGTCATAAGAGGTTTTGCTTTTTTTTAAAATTGCCTTTATGACATGATTGATCACATTTATTTATTTGCTGCAAAGTCCTTGGTTAAGAACCAAATCTCCAATTACAACATTCCCTGAGAAAATTTATTCCATTTTATAATGTGGTTTTTAGGAATGCATTTAAGCAAAAGAAGAATGACCTATAATTATAAATAACAAAAAAACAGTGCAAATAGTAAGCAGGGTACAGGGGTTCAGACAAGGGAAAGGATAAGGTGGGGGATAACTGCAGAAAGCAATGGTCCTCTTGTACGTTTGTGGACGAGGTGCGGATTAGCAGAAATACAGAAGGGCCCATATAAGTGATGAGGGGAGAGAGGCTCTGGCCAAACTGTAGTGGACCAAGAAAGGTGAGCTAAAAAGTTACTATTAGAAAAGGTACAAAGTATTTCTCATATCTATAATCAAAACTAACAGAAAAATTTGAAAACAGATAATGGTTTCACAACATGATGAATCCAACGGAATGTCATTGAATTGTACATGTAAAAATGTTGAAATGGCAAATGTTTTGTTATACATATACTTAAAAACCAGTTGCCATCAGTTGGCTCCAACTAATAGCGACCCCATGTGTGTCAGAGTAGAACTGTGGTCCATAGGGTTTTTCAATGGCTGCTTTTTCAGAAGTAGATTGTCAGGGCTTTCTTCTGAGGCACCTCTGGGTGGACTCAAACTGCCAACCTTTCGATTAGCAGCCAAGCACATTAACTGTTTACACCACCCAGGGACGGGGTGGTATATTTACCACACACGTAAAACAGAACCTAAAGATATTTCCATGGTCATCTCGGTAAGAAAAAGGGAAAAGGCAAAGCCAAGAGTGACTCCCTACTCTGCATAACCACTGTTTCATGCAGCCATCGTGGGGTTGGTGACTGTGGTTTGGGGCAAGATATCTTTTTTTCTGAGCTGTCAATTGCTCAACTGAAAACACTCTGCAAAGTTCCACAGCCTCCTAAAGGGGAACTATGGCTGTGCTATCTCTAGGAAATGATAAATCCAGGCAGGTTGGGCCCTATTGTCTTCTTGGGAGGCTAGGTCAAAGAGAAGAGGCAAAGAGAAGAAAAGACCTAATTTCCACTAGAGTCTGGAAGGAAGGATCAGTGTCAGAGAGAATACAGAAATGAGGACTCTCAGAAGCTCAGGCATATCTACAACAGTGTTGTCTAGTATCAGAGGTATAAGAGGGTAGAGGTTTCTGCAAAATAAGAGGAAGAGTCCAAATAGGGTCCTGGTCCTTAAGAGTACTTGCAGGGCTCTCAATGATGGATAAACTGGGCAAGCCAGGAAAATCAGCCCATAGCAGGCCCAAACTTTAGGACCTAGACCTGCAGAGGGGGCCTGGGCAAAAAGAAGCTTCTCTAATCACTTCTGAAATGGGCACAGCCTGCATCAATACCCAGGTTCTAAAATGCCTAAGCCACGCCCCAGCCGAGGAAGGCCACGGAGTCATTCTTGTGCTCTACAAAGGGACCTGTCGTGTTATGCTGTGCACCAGCAGTGATCCGACTCACCACATCCTTCCTGTCCAGGACTTCCAAGATGCTGCTCAGAAGCTGTGAGCTTGCCTCATGGTCAGGCTTACTGGAGCTGTCGTCTAGCTGGCCGCTGAGCTGGTCTGTCAGCAGTGGCAGCAGCACATCTCTGCACTCTGAGAAAGAAAATGCACACAGCTCATGGCCTGCTACAGGGTGCAGCATCACATCCTGAGCTGCTGGTTCCTCTCTGCCTGCTCTCACAGCCTGAGTTCCAGAATCAGCCCAGCAGGGGTGGAACCCCTCCAGGCCACAGAGGAGCACATGACTTTAGGCATGGAACTTGATTAAAAAAATAAGAAAACTACCCCAATCACCAGTAAATGTGAGGATTTAGCAAAATGTTTAAAGTATTTAACAATTTCTTTAGTTTTTTTTAAATGCCAACCTGATACTTGAAAGCTAAGTCACATGAAACTAATAAATCCAAGCAACTTATAACCTTTTTCAAAACGTGTTTTCACCTAATAGAGAAATTTTACTATAAAATTTCCATAAATACTGAGCTTCACTAGTATATTTCAACGTGATTTACAGAAATTCCATTCATGTCTTTTGTAGGCACATGTACTACATAAAGTGTTATCTTTTAACTATGTCCTCCTTCTGGAATCTTCACTAATCTAAAATATTATTATGATGAGTCCCAGATATTCTGGACACTAACGGAAATGATTATTAAAGGTGGCAATACTTCCTCTAATTAAAATTATCTAGTGCATGTTTCCTACTGTGCTCAACTACCCTACCTTTATTATCTCATTTATCTTCTGTGTTCTTAAAGGCACAGATCATCATAGCATATTAAGATGCTTAGTAATATTTTGTTTTCTACTTAAGAGCATTCATTAGCTCTCTGAAGGCATTACCTCCACTGTGTCCTAGGAACATGTGGAATTTCTAAGCACAAATTCACAGTCAGAAAATATTAGAGCCAAAAGAGACTACTGGTATGATTTAGTTCAAGTCTTCCTTCCATAAAAACAAAACTTGAGACTTAGAGAAGGCCACTCACTTGTCTAAAGTTACATAACTAGCCAGTACCAAGGTCAGGCGTATTCTCCCACCAACAACCCTCTCAACTTTTCCAGTTTCTAAGGAGTCCTGCCAGTCTTTCCTAACCCCAGGCAACATACACAACACGAGTTCGTCTTCTGGGATTCCCTAACCTGGTACAAAAAAATGATCACAAAAGACTCAGCTCCAAAACAAGGTCCCACATCCAAAAATAGTTCCCATGGCTGTTCTACTCTAGCAAGTCTTGGGTTTATAGGAAAACTACATATTTGACCTCCTAATCATCAGTTTTGGGACAAGAAACAGCAATTTAGTCTTGATGACTATATGCTTGACTGTAGTTACAAAATAACAAGTATTTTATCAGTAAAAGAGTTTTCTCTACTCCATGGCCTCCTTCCCTCCCAGCAGTATGTGGTAAGCTGGCTCTCCCGTCTCCCGAAAAAAGCTCTTACAGTGTTACCTATTTCTATGGTATAAATATTTCCACCGTGGTCAAAATCCTGCTACTAATGTGACATCACTGAACACACAGCTGAGAAGAAACATATAATCAGCTCTTGGGAATCAGTACAAGTGGGTTCCAGCACACTATTAGCCCCACCCCTCTTGGTTTTTGAGGTTATTGAATTAATACAGGTTGAAGAAGATGAATTTGTTTAAAAGGACCAGCTTCCTTTTAAACCAACTTTCTGGGGTTCCATTTTGAGGAGAAAATTATCTAATTAATAAAACATTTTGCTCTCTCAGAAACTAGTGGGAATACTGAGGTGACTTCAGCTCCCCCTTAAAACCAGGTTCCCGGGAGATCCTTAAGTACCAACAAAAAACTGGCAAACACATCACTGACATTAAAAAAAAAAAAAAAGGTAAGTGGTTACAAAAGAAGTAAGGCTGGAATTTCTGAAAGCACTTGTTTTTGGTGGAGTCTCACCTGACTGCCGAAAGATATTACTCTCTACTATCTTGGTCATGCAGTTAAGTTTCTGCCGAACTAACTGGTTGTCAGGAATGCTTTGAATGAACTTGCAGAAGAGCACACTAGAAAAGAAACCACAGTGATCAGTGTTTTCAATTACAAGTTGAAGGCATCACTAATTACACTTTTCCGCTCTACCTTGAGATTTGGGGGTGGAGAGGTTTTGCTGAGAAATGCTCTTAAACGACCTGAGAGTTTGTCTAAGAAGTGACAGGGAGACTGTATTCCTTGCTCACTAAACGGCTCAGCCTTAGAGCTGATTCTGTTTAAACTGTCACAGCACATTCAGGTCCATCATCATTTTGCAGACCTACCTTAACATTAGGAGTCCCTGCGGGGGGGTGGTGGTGGTGCAAATGGTTAAACGCTTGACTACTAACTGAAAGGTTGGTGGTTCAAACCCACTGATAGGTGTCTCAAAAGACAGGCCTGGGGATCTATTTCCAAAAGGTCACAGCCTTAAAAACCCTACTCTGCACACATAGGGGTCACCAAGAGCTGGAATCGACTCAACAGCAGCTGGTATGGTATGGTATACCTTAATACTCAACTTCTCCAAAATGCCTTTTCTAGCTAACTCCACCCCAACTGGTCACTGTCTGGCTTTGCAGTCCTGGGGCACTTAGGTATAGTGCTTGAAGTATGTTATTATATACTTTCTTTTTGTAGTTAATTTTATGTCTGCATGTCTTATTTTCCCAGAGAAAGCTCAAACCTCCTTCAAGGGTAGGGTCTGTGTCTTCTTTTGCATCCTCTGCAGAGCTGAGCACAAAAAGGCGCTCAGTTAACATGTGTGGAAAGACTCAAAGCATGTGCAGTAGCCCGGCCTAGCCAAGCAGGGGAGCTGCTTCTCTGTTAAATTCAAGAAACAAATACTTTTGCCACTCACCTGAGCTCAACAGGGTCAAACACAAGTTTGACGTCATTAATGATGCTGGGAAGGTACTTCAAAGCTGCACCCTGTAAGAAAAACAAATTTAGTTGTCAAATGCAGAATTTACTGCCTGATCCCAAGAAGAAAAGGCTACAGTTGAATCTTACAGAACTGGACACAGATGCCCTTGCAACAAAAATGAAAGCTGATGCTGCTATACACATCTCTTAAAATATTCTTCCTGAAAAGGCAGGAGGACGCACAGCTTCTTGTCTTCGCTGCCAACAGGCATTGCTCATTTGGAGCTCAATTTTTCTGTCTAAAGACATAGTTAAATTCTTCAAGTCCTCCTCACAAAGTTGCCATAAAGAGCAAAGAATGAACAACAAAGTTCAAATTGGAGTCTTTAGGGATTATATATTTTAAATTAAAAAAAAAAAAAAAACTGATGATGATGAAGATGGTAATAAAATTTCTGTAAAGAACTGGGGAGGTAGCTAAGAACAACAACAAAAAAAACTGTTGCCTGTAACAGCATCATGATCAGCTTGTGCAATTCACAGAAGTCACAACAGACATTCAAGGGGTGTCTAAAAATGGATCTTGTCTTTGGCAAACTAACATTCGAAAATACAAATGTATATAAAAGTTAAAATATGGATTTCTTCTTTACTTCCTATAAGTCATCTGCAGATAAACAAGCTATCCCTTCAAAGCCAGCTCATTGTTGTCCCAGAACATCCTCACCCACAGCATTCACAGAGTTAGCCTTGATTCTGCCAAGCTGACCTTGATCTTGACAGCTTCCTCCAGAGGCCTGTCCATTAGCGTATTGAAAGAGAGAAATAACTTGCGGATTGAGTTATTAAATTCATCTCCATCTTCACTTTGGCCATAAAACCTTAACAGGAAAAAGAGAAAATTCAGTCAGATTTTCCATCTTTACAAGAAATTTTAAAATAGATTTTTTCCCTAAACAATTGTAGAGGCCCAGTGCCTCAGTCATCACCATTTCAAATTGTTCAAAGAGAAGTAACAGGATGCTCTGATATGGTTTCCCCTGGTAGTGCAAATGGTTAACCCATTCCACTGCTAACCAAAAGATTAGTGGTTTGAGTCCACCCAGAGGCACCTTGAAAGAAAGACCTGGTGATCTGTTTTCAAAAAATCAGTTAATGAAAACCCTATCGAGCACAGTTCTGCTCCGACATACATGAGGTCACTATAAATTGGAATCGACTCTACAGCAACTGGCTTTTTTTTTTTTAAATATAATTTATTTCATTTTTGTTGCTGTTGTTGAGAATATACACAGCAGAACACACACTAAATTCAACAATTTCTACATGTACAATTCAATGACACTGACTACTTTCCTCAAGTTGTACCACCATTCTCACCCTCCTTTTCTATGTTGTTCCTCTCCCATTTACATAAACTCACTGCTCCCTAAGCTTCTTATCCAATCTTTCTAGTTGCTGATGTCAATTTGATCCCATACAGATAGTTCTTAAAAGAACACAATGCTCAAGGGAGACATTCTTTACTAATTAACCTACTGTCTGGTTTTAAGAAGACTTCGGTGGATATTTTTGGTTTAAGGTTTAAAGATTATCTTAGGGCACTAGTATCAGGGGTTTTTCTGTAACTGGCTTTTTTTAAAAGCTAGTTTCAAGGAGAATAAGAACCAGGCAAGTAGGCTGAGAAGATATTACCACCTGGACAAGAGCAGAGTCGTAATCTGTAAGTAAAGTTGTAACACAAGCTCTCCAACAAGTGATCAGCTATGATGGACAGTGGGTTGAGGATTCCCCTGAAGCTGTCTGAAAGGCCACAGTCATTGGTGATGCCCTCTCTCCTAATGTTCTGTGGGCATTTCCAGCAGGTAGGCAGCAGATGAGGCCTGCATACCCACTTTTCTTCAGCTCACTAGCAGAAGGTCCAATAAGCAGAAGACTCCCCCCAACTAACTTCCCTGCCAACGCCACACTTGCTTCATCTGTCTTCCGGAATCACTCCTCCTCTCCTCCCTCACTTCTCCTTTTCTGTTTCACCATGCCCTAAGCATTTTAGTTGAGGTTTCAGAAAATGGGTAGAGAAGCTCCTCAAGCCAGAAAAGTTCTGAACCCAACCCAGCCTATAAAACCAGTTAGTGTCCACTCCACCCACTGAACTCCCCACGGTGTTGCTTACTGATCTCCAGAGTGCTGACCGGCTCTACAGCAAATGCCTCCAGGATACAAGACACCTCAGTCTTCATTGATTGGTTATTTGTATTGATTATAGTACTCTTAGTCTATATAAGATCTGTCCATCAACTGAAAATGTGGTTCTTTCTCATAAGTGGAAATCAAGGGGTCTTTGGCCAATTTCTCAGAGACACTAAAAGCCTCAAATTGTAGTGCACGTGCATTTACACTAGACGGCAATTTCACCACCAACTAACTGGTCAAGAGTAGGGATGGCTGGGATTCAGAATTTTATACACACACTCAAACACATACCTATGTGCATATACATGTCAGTCTCCTCCACTCACTGACACTTTATATGGTACCCAAGGAGTATGCACTCCACTTAGAAAAATTATTCAATCAGAGGGTTACCAGTAATTTTCAATTCATTAATTTTTCAGAACTAGAAAAGAACTTTATTTGCAATTTAGTCCACAAACCATCTCAAAATTCATATATCTAAAATACAACTCACTTGATTGTCCTGTTCCTCTCTTAGTATTTCAAGTTTCAACAAATAGTGCTACTATCCACCCAAAACTTAGATGTTATCTATGATAACTTTCATGCATTCCCCCATTGAATCCATCAGCAAGTTCTATTATTTCTTCCTTCCAAATCAGCTCACTGTCTCCAACTGCATCCTGGATAGAGCCACCATATCTCATACTTCAACAAAAACAAGCCTATTAAGTGGTCACCCAGTTATCATTCTTAAACCAACCGTCACTGAGTCGATTTTAACTCATGGTGACCCCATGTGTGGAGAGTAGTACTGTGCCCCATAGGGTTTTAAAGGCTGTGACCTTTCGGAAGCAGATTACCAGGACTTTTTTCCAAGGCATCTCTGAGTGTGTTTGAACTGTGAACCTTTCAGTTACTCAAGTACTTAACCGTTTTCGCCACCCAGGGACTCTGCTTTCAGGCTTTGCCCTCTATAATCCATTTTCCACACAAGAAATACAATCATTTAAAATGTAAGTCTTATTTTATTACTTCTCTCCTTGAAACCCTCCAGTGGCACCCCAACACACTTGGAATAAAATCTGACCTCCTTACTGTGGCCTACAGGCCCCACTTCAGTTGCCATTTGCCCACCACTCTCCATTCCCCCTCTTGTTCCCTATGCTCCAGCCCCACTGGTTTGTCTTTATTCTTCAAACCTGTCACACTCAGTGCCCCTGCAGGGCCCTTGCATCAGCAGTTCCTGCTCCCTGAACAACTCTTCCCTCAGACTTTCAAGAGGCTGCCTCCTTGTCTTTCAGTCTCAACTCAAATGCCAACTCCCAGAGAGGTCTTCTCTGACCACCTCATCTCAAGCAGCCTTTCGGTCATTCTACCAATCAGTGTCTCCCCTCACAGCCCTCAACTATCTGAAATGATCTTATAGGTTTATTTCTTTACTATGTGCCTTACCCACTCCCATGTAAATCACAAGCACCATCACAACAGAAACTTTGTGTTGTCCTTTGCCAGATCCCCAGCACCCAGAATATTTGGTACACATTTAGTAGGCATGTGCTTAAAAAAGCAGGACTAAATATGAGACTGGAGCCCTGGTGGTGCCGTGGTTAAGAGCTATGGCTGCTAACCAAAAGGTCGGCAGTTTGAATCCACCAGCCACTCCTTGGAAACCCTATGGGGCAGTTCTACTCTGTCCTGTGGGGTCACTATGAGTCAGAATCAACTCGATGGCACTTTTTTTTTTTTTGGTAATATGAGATTGAAGGATTAAGATCAAGTTTTTATTGTCCTATTTGTTGGCAATTTACACTTTTCTCTTGGTATCTGCCTAGTTAGGGGGCAGTGGTGGTTCAGTGGTAGAATTCTCATCTTCCGTGGCCAACGTACCTCGTGTACAGCCACCACCCGTCAGTGGAGGCTTGTGTGTTGCTATGATGCTGAATAGGTTTCAGTGGAGCTTCTAGACTAAGATGGACTAGGAAGAAAGGCCTGGTGTTCTACTTCCAAAAAATCAGCCAATGGAAACCCTATGGTTCACAACAGTCCAGTCTGCAACCTATCATGCAGATGGTGCAGACTCAGGTCGTGTTTCAATCTATTTTGCATGCAGTCACTATGAGTAGGAGCAGCTGACAACATCTCCCTGAGGTAAACTCCCCTCAGGTAATGAGCTCAGAAGGGTAATTTAAGCTCTGATAAGGGGAATAGAAGGGAGGGGGACCAGGTGACATTTCAATTGCAGCCCCCAGGCAAGACTGCTATCACACATGCTCTTCTTTAATGAGGGAAAAATAACCATAAGTAACATATAGCACAGATTATAAAGATTAATAGCTTTACTGAGAGACTCAGTTCAACAAAGCAACTCGATTAGTTAAGTTTGTAGATTCACTAGTCACCCTAATCCTTTACTCTCCATAGTGATCATCGTATGTGATGTTTAAAATGATGACTCTGACTTACTGAGGTATTCTGAAGGGCTACTGAACTAGTGAGTCATCAATGGAAAAATATTTTTAAATTTCATAAATTAAGCTCTTCTTACTGTGGTTTTATGATGATTTTATTACTGGACACCAGGGTTTTCCACACAAACACATTTAAGTAAGGGGAATGTTCCCTCAACAGAATACTCCATGCCCCAACTATTCCAACTATTCTGAATATGTGGAAATTTATCATAATTAGAAAACACAACAAGCTAACTTTAAAAGCCGACTGTCTAAAGAGAAGAAAATACTGAGGCTGTAGAAAAGGATGTGCTTGTAAACACACTTCTACTAGGGAAGGAGGAACTCATTCACCCAGATGAATTTTTTAAGTTATTAAATTAAAAAAAAACTATAAAAAATGAACATATTTATTGTAAAAATTTTAAAAATGCAGAAAGAACAAAAAGTAAATCTTTCTTAAAATCTTGTTCACCTAGTTTTACTCCTATTAACATTTTAGCATGCAACCTATCCAGGTTTCTATATATATTTCAAACCTATTCATTTTTGAGATGGAGTCATATTGTACTCATGTTACACCTTACTTTTTATTTAAAAATCTATCACAGTCATCTTTCCTCATTAACATACCATACATTTGAAAGGGCTGAAGTACATACTTTAACATCCATTTCTTTCGTAGCTGGTGAGTTTTTTTCCATTAAATAAATTTCTAGATGGGGCATTATGGGGCAACATGATTTTTCTTTCCCTTTTTTTTTTTTTTTTGCTTCCTTTTTATCCATAGTGCCATATTTCTGTCCTAAGGAATCTGTATTCCCATCAGCATTCAAAGGCAGGTCAATTTTTATCCATTCTCATCAAAAGACAAAGATTTTAATCTTTATCAAATGTATAGGTAAAAGTGAAGTATGTGTATTACATTCTTTTGATAGTGTATGAGTATTTTTTAAATTTATTTGAATTTTTTTTCTTTTGCAAATTATGCTTTTGTCCTTTACTGCTTTATTTATCATTCTTTTATTGATTTATAAGAGCTTTTAACAGGTAAAACTCTTAACCTTTAATCTGTACTATATGTTGCAAACTTTTTCATTACTTGCCTTTAATTTTTTTCATGGTTTTTTTTTACTATACAAAAGACTTTAAAATATATACATGCTCATATCTAAAAACCTTTTCTTTCTACCTTAGACATAAATTTGAACAGTTTAGAAATCCAACTGTTTTGGACGAGTAGAGAAGACAGCGCGGTTTGGGGTATTCCCAGAAAAAGTACTTCCTCTTTCTTGATTTCTTCAATTTTTGATGAAGCTGTTATACTTGAAATCCAGACAGGGAATTATCCTATTCCCATGGCTCAGTTTCACCAGGTAACTAAGTCTGACATCAGCAAAGAAACACAAATCTCAGGAAACACCTTCCTCAAACAACTGCCGCTGTTCTCCCTCTACTGCCAACAGCAGCTCATGCTCCTACATTTGTACGCCCAACACTGTCAGGAAGCCACTTGCTGTATTAAGTGTAATCTTGTCACTGGAACCTGCATCCCCAAAAGTTTCCTGAATGCTACATGTTTTAGCCACCTACATCTTTAATGCAAGGATGCCCTGATGTCACTACTGCCTTAGAATTCTGCTGATGTAAAGGGACTTCATGTGAATCTTCCTCAACAGTTCTGTAGTCCACCTCTCCCTTCGGCCCCAGCATTCTGAAATTTGTTAATTCCATGACCCAACTGTCACGAACTATAGACAAGCCTGTGGATTAAGGGAAACTACACGAAGAGAGAACTGACAGCAAAAACATCTTATTACAGTTACCATTACCTCAAGTAGAGTACTCTAGATTGAATGATGAATCTAAACAAGTACTTTAAGGCTTTCAAAGCAGCAAAAAGCAATTCTGTTTTGCTAGAGTCGTCTGCATTAGCCACATAAAAGTTCAGTACCTTGGAGAGTTTCCTGAAAAGGACAAGAAAGAAAAAAATAAATCAATGGGGCACAGTGGTACACTGAACTTTGGGGTAGGCTATATTGGAAGTGAACTTGGCACAGTGCAAAGCAAAAGTCATGATTCTAATGATCTCTTCCAGGATCTTCCCCGAATAGGGAAACTAACTCCTTTGCAATTTAGTTTCCTCATCTGCATTCTAGGTTTAGAACTTCCTTTTGTGGAATTAAAAAAAAAAAAAGGGGGGGGGGAGGTCAAGAAATGAAAGAGTTTAAGGGATTCAAGTCACAAGAATACTTTAAGCCCTGGAATGTTATGCAGACATCTTTGCATGCTGCCTGTGAAGGAGTGGTTATGTCTGCCTAATCTAGTTATCTTAAAAAAGTCAGATTCCTCCATGCTGCCCAAACCCAGCCAAATGAAACCTTTATCAAGTACGGAAGAGGAGCTCAATGTGACTCACTGGAACACCTATAGTTCTGAGCATTCCACCAGATAAAACTGTTCTGGGTATTTAGATTGCTCTTTGTGTCTTTTGAGGAGGGATGATCTTGATCTTATAATAACTTAGACTTCTGAGTGTACTGATTATTTTGAACTTTCCTTCTGGCCAGTTTCTGAGTTTTCCCACAGTTATCAAAACTCCAAAGGAAACATGAAGAATTGATTAAGTCTTGCAAATAAGCCCAGATCACCACTACCTGGAGAGTTGCATTTGGCTCAGTGTAATACAGACCCACAGGACAGAATTTCCTCACTTGCAAAGGGCGGGTACTGATGGAAAGAACCCTACCACTGGTATATCTGCTGTTTCCTCAGTCCAGTGGGCACTACAGCCATCATGCTACATGATCCCTCTTTTATGTAGTTTATATTTTATTATATTTCTGGACCTTCATCCAAATACAAGTTTAGAGAAAGAACACAAGGAACCAATGATCTGACCTGACAGAACAGATCAGCAGCTACCCTGATAGATCAGCAGGCAGCAACCAGCCTTGATCTGGCATAAGTCACTGCCAAAAAGATTATTTACTATCCCAGCTACATTCTTGTTATTATGCACCACATTGCCCTGTACAATAATTGGAATGTTGGGGGAGGTGGTGACAGGCCACTACAGTGCCACTGTGAGCTGGCACTTCAGGATGAAGTGCAGAGTGAACATTAGTTGCTTTCCTTAGTCTGAGGCTCATAAACCAAAGACAGAAAGAAGGTCGCACTATGGAAAAAGTAGAGGCCATACTTTCTTATGCATAAAAAACGAAAAATAGATTTTCTTGTAACCTATAGGTAAGAGATTCTACAAAGCACTTGTGGCACGGAGTTGACAGCACAGCCTGCTGTTCTATCAGACTTGGCCTTGCTTAGTTCACTGTTTGATCGCCTTGGGACCTCATGCCAATCCCACTGACACCTGATTCCTAAGATCGTGAGTAGGTCACCTGTCCTTGATTCTGCACTGCTGCTCCTGACGGCTTGACTCCTCACCTGTATGCTCCAGACCTTTAAAGGGCTATGACCCTTGACAGAGACTGGAGAAACCCCGACAGTATGGCCCCCAGACACACTTTTAGCTCAGTAATGAAGTCACTCTTGAGGTTCACCCTTGAGCCAAAGATTAGACAGGCCCATAAAACAAAACCAAACTAGCGGGGCACACCAACCCAGGGTCAAGAACTAGAAGGCAGGAAGGGCAGGAAAGCTGGGTAATAGGGAACCCAAGGTGGAGAAGGAAGAGTGTTAACATGTCATGGGGTTTTTAACCAATGTCATAAAACAAAATGCGTACTAACTGTTGAATGAGAAGCTAGTTTGATAAGAGCTACGGCCTTATCTTGCTGTAACCTCCCACAAGCAAGGGCCATAACTTGACACAATTTTCAGGGTTAGAATACTTAGATGGTTCCCTCTTGCCACCAGTAAGCGTAGAACAAAGTTCTGCACATAGAGGCACATTTACTCGGTTTATGTCCTCATTTCTCAACAGCCCAGCCCTCAGAGTACAAATCCAACAATCCAACAATACATAGTTCCCTTGAATCATACTTACACATATGCCAAAGTGGCACTGAAGTGCTTGTATATGTAGGTTTCAAGTACAGGATTAAAATGCTGGAACTTGATGTCTCCTATCAGTGAAATAATAAATACCTGCCAAAGGGGAACAACATAAATAGCAGCGCTGCACAACCCCAGGCATTCTGTCAAAAAGCTGCATTCTATCACCTTGGTGCCTTCTTTTCTTTCTTAATCGTTTTTACAGCCTCCCCAATTTATTATTTCAGAGCCAAAGTCAAGCCTCAGGGTTTATGTTTGTTTAGCATGAATAGAGAGACGATTATATGTCAGGCACAATGAAGAAACCAGTAAAAGCCAGCATCCCTAGCCTCAGAGAGCTTATTGTCTCAAAGAGAAGGACACAAGTCACACAAGTCAGGGAAAAAGATGGGATAGGAGGAAGGAGGATATGGAAAGGGGTTTTCATAACAATTCCTGAGGATGCAGCTCTTCAAATATCGCATAACATTTTTCTTCTGAAAATGTTCATGCCCCTAGTATCTGAACTTCACCAGAGTCTTGCCTCCCCAATTTCCCCCTCGAGTGTTAACCCTCACTGCCATCTGGTGTGTAATCTAAAGATAACCTTACCGTACTGTCTTATGGCAGAAGAGCGTGAAGGGAGGGGCACACAGGACTTCCATGTCGCCCACGACTAGCTGCTCTGTGCTGCATAAATTTGTCTCCAGGCCTTGTCCATTGGACTCCATGCCCTTAGTCTCTCTTTCCCATAAGCCTGGCAAGGTATGATCTCAGATAGGGGCATTTCCCCTCTGCCTTATATCCATAGCTTTAATGCCTTCACTACTTCTTGAAGTTACCAGTTTCTCCAAGTTGGTGAATGACCTAAAGGTGCAATTTACCTTCCTTCTCAGCTGTAACAGTCAGGTAAAATTCTGCACTGTACTTTAGCCCCAACAATAAGAAATGTTGGTTTACACGTGTTTGCTTCTGTCCCTTCATTGCCAGTTCTGGCCTTCCCAGAGTCTGACATCACCTATAGTCGTTTTGATTTCAGTTCTTGGAATGGAGTGTATGTTTAAGCACTTTGTGTGACAAACTGTCTGCTCTGTTGTGTGTTGCACATAATGAGACTAAGATTCATCTCTGACTTGTGAATTCAGTATTCCTTGCATAAAACACACAAATACATAAATACATACAACAATCTTCTTTGTTAATTATTTCTACCTACTAGATTACAACTAGATGGTTATAAAGTGTGTTAAGTGGTCCCTCATTTCTATTGTAATAAAATTACTTTGTTTTCCCTAATGAGAAAGAAAAGGCATATCAAAAAGTGTGGTCTAACAGAAAACGAAGAGATAAAGACCTTGAGTATACGTGACTTATTTCTAATTTTACTTCGATGAATTTAGCCTAAAGAAATAATCACAGAGATGTACACAAATATTTATGCAGAAGGATATCCATCATAATTATTTATATAGTAAAACCTGGGAAAGCTGGAACCTGTGACCTATGTAAGGCGGACAACTGTCAGAGAAGGAAAACTCAAATATTTTCCACTAGTAGACAGCTATAGAAAAGTGGTAAGACTTGCAGCCTGAAAAAGGCAGAAAACTTTCAAGACCCAGAAAAATAAGGCAGTCCTGCTGAGTTCTGGATCTCACAAGTTTCAGTGTTTAATAGTGAAAATACGGAAAACTACAAAGTTGCAAGAATAAACACTATTCAGTGTGTTTAACTACTTACCAGTGCATCAAACACAAGAAAGTCATAAGTTTCATTTTCTGACATTTCCATCATTATGTTAAAAAGTGCATCTAGTGTATCTTGTAAAAACTGAAGATAAAAAAAAAACCGAGATGTTATTTTGGTGCTTTCAGTTCAGCTCCACTCTGCAGAAATTCTGGGATAATGAGGATTTAATAGAATAGTTTTAAAAATAGCATTTTCCTAAAAATTAGTACACTTGCTTACTATCTGAGATAAAAAGTTTCACATTTATAATAATTGTTTTAATTAAAAACGTTATACTACTGATACAGCAGACATTTCTAACTATGAATATATAAACATACCTTCACAATTTCTCCTCCCTCCACCTCCATTAACTTCTTCAGGTTGTGTTTAATGTTCTGGGAGTTGGAACGCCAATTTAACAAGCCTAATAGGTCAACTGGGAAGAACGAGCATAAACCACACATATTAGACACAGATGGAAAGGAGCAAACCAGACCATTTCAGGATACAGCCACAGAACTCTCTAGAAAAGATAACAGCTTTAATGGTAGTTCATTCTAGAGGTACATTATGTGTTTTTTTAATTTACTGTCTCCTATCTAAGTCAGAGAAAATCTTGTGATCCCTCTTTCATTCTTCAAAGTGAAAAACAACTAACCACAATGCACAAGAACACAAAATATCTGACTAGAAGTTACATTTCCCAAATGATGACATCACCATCATAAAGATTAAACCTAGAAGGCACTCGCTTCTTCCTGTCCCTCCCCTCTGCCTCCTGGGGATGAGAGGAGAGATAGCAAAGCTTGTTCATGTTTACGTAACACTCCCACCTTTAATTTGCTAGACTGTTTAATTTGTCCTTTAGCACTATATAGGAGATACACACACACACACATATACAGTAATTCATTTAAACATTACAAGCAAACTGTAGATTTTATTTTTTTCAATTTTATTAGATGAGAAAACTGAGACTTTGTAAAATTAAATTACTTGCCTAAGATCACACAACTACTAGTGAATGGTAGAAATGGAATTTAATCATATACTTTTATGATTCCAAAAACCATGTTCTTACTATTCTATCATATTGCCTCCCCAGGGTTCTTTGAAGAAATAAACAGACAAGAAATCCAACTGGTTGCTATTCCAAAGAAAAGCAGAGAAGATTCACAGCCCTTAGGGTAAGTCTGGGACAAAAATCTTGAGGTATTTTGGGACTTGAAACACGGACTTTTCAATCGTTAAGTTACAGCTTTAAAAATGTTGGCCTACTACAAGTGTCACAGGGAAACACAGCAGGGCTCAGGACAAATACTATTTTGTCATCTTGTTTAGTATCTCAAACTACAATTATTATTTACAGAGCATTATTTAGTACTCAATGGCAACTAGCAACAACATTTAGTAAAAGCAGCACTATCTACTTACTAATAAATTTTTGTAAAATCTACATCTGTATCTATAGATACATACTGGCAGACACAGATACATGAATCCCTGCGTGGCGCAAAGAGCTAACATTCTCGGCTGCTCACCGAAAGGTTAGAGGTTCAAGTCCACCCTGAAGTGCCACAGAAGAAAGGTCTGCCAATCTACTTCCAAAAAATCAGCCACTGAAAACCTATGGAACACAATTCTACTCTGATATACATGGGGCACCATGAGTCAGAACCGACTTGACAATAACTAGATTGTGTGTGTGTGTGTGTATACATACCTATAGATACATACATATATATGCACACATCTATATACATATATATAGATGCAAATGTATACTACATATTAGAATAGTCAATTTGCTTCATGGGTGTGTTTATCAGCTTGCATACTTTCAGTCCCTGGGAAGCCTCCAAAACCCAGTGCCTAGTGACTTCCTATTGTCTACAGAATAAATTACCTCACACAGAACACAGTAAGACCCCACCTATAGCCCTCCGTGCCAGCCATATCACCCAGTTTTCTTACTCCTCAGCAGTCAAATAGAACAACTTACTACTCCCCAAACTATGACATGCTCTGAAATGTCTCCGTGTCTTTGTATATGTTCTTCCCTTTGTCTGAAATGTCCAGAAATACCATGCATTTGGGGAGCTCCTACTTACATTTCAAGAGCCATTACAAACTTTATTTCCTCTTAGAAGTCTTATCCAATCCTTCTCCCTGCTTGCACCCTTCACCCCAATAATTTTGGGGGGTATATATCTCTATTATAACATATAATAGAGGCACACTTGCTGTCTCCCTAGCTATTCCCATAGATTTGAGCCATTTGAGGGCAGGAACCATACTGCCTTCAGTCTTACAGCCTATCAGAGTGCCAGCCACCTTAATTAGATGCTCAATAAATGAATGTTTGATGAAAAAATAAATGAATAAATGAATGAGTGGACAAGGGAACTAACAGCTCTTAAAGTAAACTGATAGTGAACTCAATCTCATTCACTAATTTATTAAGTCATTCAGCAAATACTTAATAACAGACACTGTGCTAGGCACAGGTTCACTTCTGTCTTCCCCATCTCTTGTGTCTGCCAGAGGCCAGTTAGTCAACGGTACCGCTCATTACTTCACTCCATTTGTTGACACCTGAGGAAAAGGATTTAGATACTCCACCATGGGTAAATATTCACCTAGCACCTTCAGCCCCTGCAAAGAACCCATCCATTCACCCATTGCTCCAGATGTGACTTTTGCATGCCACACCACTGCTCACACCAGGAATATATTTTGGCAGCTTGTGAATCATAAGGTTTTAGGGAGAAAAGAGTAGTACCCTAATATTATAGAAAGAACATTAGACTTGTTGTTTCTGAGATTCATTCAGGTTGATGCATGTAGCTCTAGTTATTTTCACTGCTGTGTAGTATTTATCTCATTGTATGGATATACCACAATTAATTTATCCATTCTACTGTTGATGGACATGGGTTGTTTCCAGTTTTTTTCTATCACAAACAATCCTGCTATGTACATTCTTGTATGTCTCCTGGTGCTCATTTATAGCGGCTCCTCTGGGATATAAAAATAGGAGTAGAATTGCTGGATAATCAGCAATGACCACATTCAACAGTCTAAATGTTATTCAAAGTGGTTGTTCCCATCAGCAGTGTGTAAGAATTCTGGATATTCTAAATCTTCTCTAATGCTGAGTGAAAACAGCAAGTACAAAAGAATTCACAAAGCATGATTCCATTTATATAAAGTGAACAAATATGCCAACTAAACCATATATTTCGTAGGTATGCAAACCTATGCAATAAAACTATAAAGAAAAGTAAGGGAATGACAATCCCCAAATTTAGGGTAGTGATTATCTTTGGGAGGGGATCATGGAAAACGATAGAACTAGGGACCATATAATTAAAAAAAAAAAAAAAGAAAGGAAGGAAGGAAGGAAAAAGCCATAGCTTTTCAAAACCCAAGTCCACCACTCATGATCTTAGCAAGACATTTTACCACTTTAAAACTAAACTTTTCATCAGTAAACAGGGCCCAAGTGGCGCAAATGGTTAAGCCCTCAGCTGCTAAGCAAAAGGCTGGTGGTTTGAACCCACCCAGTGGCTCCGTGGGAGAAAGATCTGGTGATCTGCTCCTGTAAAGATTACAGTCAAGAAAAGCCTATGGGACAGTTCTACTCTGTTACACTGGGTCAGTATGAGTAGGGATTGACTAGACGGCATCTAACAATAAATGGGGTGATAACTGATACCTTTATGTCCTAGGGTGTTGGGAGGGTAAAATGAGATGACCACTGTGAATGTGCCAGCACAGGGCCCCATGCCTGCAGGAACCTGATACTTGAAGGGAGCAGGACTTCCTTCTCCCTTTCCTGGAGCAATAAATCTATTCTCACCCTTTGTACAGGCCCAGCAACAAACACTCCCATACAAATTGATCTGTTCCACTTAAAATAAGTGAATGAATGAATGTATGAGATTCTACAAGATCTGTTTGTAACAAGCCCCAGTGGCTTTTAACCTTCTGGGTCTGAACAGTCCTCCTATGGCTTAGGAGAAATGCCTCTGGTCACAGTCTCAGTGTGAAAGGAGAACAGCCACCCTCTTTGATTAGTGAACTCCCTTATATAGTTTATGGTTTACTCATGTTCTTCAGCTTTTTCTTTTTCAGAATAAATTCAATTGGTTCTTCATAATTTCTATCAAACTAGAAGCAAATGTATGAACAACCCACAATTACCATTTGTCCCTTGGAATGCTGTGCTTTCTCTGATGCTCTGTGATGCTCTGTGATGTTTCTGCTCTTCTCTCCCTCTTTCCCACCTTTGTCCCTCTCTTTATTCTCCACGCCATGCTGGGAGCCACTGCTCGCAGACTGAAATAAGCACTGCCTCTTGAAACCGTTTTTGGGATAGAATATTATTTAAGACTTTTTTTTTTTTTTTGGTATGTTTAAGATGAGTTTTTTTGAAAATCCAAACATCAGCGATGGGGATGACAAAATAAACAATACAGAACTATCCAATGCAACTTTCTGCAGTGACGCAAATGTATATCTGTGCTGTCCACTGTGTATCTGTCACTAGCCACAAGAGATTACTGAGTACTTGAAATGTGACCAGTGTGACTGGGGGACTGAATTTATAATTTTATTTCATTTAAATTTCACTAACTACATGTGACTAATGGCTATGTATTGGGACAGCACAGGTTTAGAACATTTAGAAGGTTGGTTGACTTAGATATCAGCAAATCAAGTGTTTAAACTGAGCACGTGCCACCTGTCAGTAAACTTGCCTACATTTCTGACTTGGTGGAAATAAACAATGTAACAATATGGTTATCGCTAACAAAAATTCCTTTTGTTTTTTGTTATCGGTTAATTTTATAAACTTTTATTACCTATCTTCTTTGTTCTCCTTTGAAGTCTAGTCTGGAAGGGATAATCTACTAGATGTTTAATATATGCTATCCCCCTGGAATATCCGTTGATAGTGTCTAAAAGTTTATTAATGTTTTCTATAGTCTACTATTATACTTACTTAAAAAATAGCATTTTGTCATTTTACAGTAAAAATTTGGAAAATACAAAAAAATTTAAATAAGAATTATTCAAACTTTTGGAATTATTCCTTTTTCTGTGTATATATCATGATAATGATAGTAATAATGATAGCTAACACTCATATAGTGTTTACTGTGACCAGGCACTGTTTCCTTTATTTTTACTTACTTTTGCTTATTTCACTCTTTGAAATATATACTATTACCACTCCCATTTTAAAGTTGAGGAAACCAAGGCACAGAGGGAGCAAGTGACATGTCTGAGATCAAACAGCTACAAAGTAGTAAAGCTGGGATTTGAACCCAGGCATTTGACTCCAAATTGCCTTTATGTATTTACACAAAACTGGGATCACACTGTACATACTGCTAAAATTTCCCCCACGTCCTTCATTATGTTTTGAAATGTAATATTTAACAGCTGCATATACTTCATCACATGATTACATCATATAATTAAGTTAAACTGACTCCCACTCTTGAACATTTGGGGTGTTTCTAGTATTTCCCTATAATGAATACTAAGAAAACATCCTTATACATAAAGTTTTGTGTACATTTCTCATTGTTTACTTAGGTTCAATTTCTAAAAGTCAAACTACTGGGTTAAAAGGTCTGAATACATTTAAAATCTTTGATATATCTTCTAAATCATCTTCCATAAATATTGTACCATCTGGGCTCCCATCAGCAGTTTATTATTTTACTTTTCCATAACAAGAGTTATGTTACTGATAGAATTTTGCCATGTCTTCTATGAAGCTCAGAATATTTTCTGGCTTTATTTTTGGTGAGTATGCTTTTCCCATATGTATCAGCCCTGGGCTTCACTCTGTTGAGTCTAGCTACTTATCCAAGTTGAAATACTATCCTTATTCTCTAGCCAACCATGATTCACAAAACTGAATCCAATCCTGATCTCCTCTGAAGATCAATCACCATCTAAGCCTTGAGTGTATTTTATATCTAAACTGTTTTGTCTATCTTAGGACTTCCCTAAAACAGAAACCCTGCCAGGTACCTAGCTCAAATCTCCTAAGATGCCAAAGGAACTAATCCTCTACACAGCATAGGGGGTATAGAATTTCTACAGCAAGTCCCCTGGGCAGCTAATTCTTGGCTCACGATGTTCAGTAAGAGGCCTAACACACTACATAGATTAAAATAATTAGAAGCTGTTATTGCTCTGAAATGTTATGTTATACACCTTAGAAGTTAAGATTGGTATTAGAGATTTGAAGGAGAAACAAAATGAAGCGAATTTTATGGAAAATTTCCGTCTGCCTGGAAAAAATGGAGAAGAATGAATGGGGCAAGGACAAAATTCTAGCAAGAAACCTTCCCTGTTCTTTGCCATACCTGTTAGGTCAGGAGACTGATTATATTTCTTTGTCAGTACTATTCCTTCATTACTAAAATCTCTTGTTATAGATACTACACAGAACACATTATTAGAGGTCTCTGTTGCCTTTAAGGAAGGAGACGTAAGATTTTTAAATTTTTCAGTTTTTGTTAATGCATACATTTACAGGTTTTATGAAATTAAAAAATACTGGTATGTTTCTCATCCTATTTTAAAGATGAGCAACAAAATCGCAGAAGGAGCTTTAGTTGTTTGATCAGAACCACTCAGAACATCATTTGAAGAGCAGAAAACAAAATCCAAATTGCCCAGCATCCACCCTTAGAAGACATAGCCCCGTATAGTCCAGCCCATGAGTCTAACAAAGATGTCCAGGAAGACCAAGCAGAAAGCACATTCTGGTGCCAATGTGGTCACCACACCTACCATTCTGGGTTAGCTTTGTGGAGCAAATGAGGGTGGCAATCTGAAAGCTATCTTTTGTGCTATCCTTGGCTGGGGTAAAGCTGGCCAGGTTTTTGGATGCCTGGAGCTCTTTTTCTTCCATCTCCACCTTGGTGCCAGGCAGGGTCAGGTAGAATTTAGCATCTTCCATTTTTTTGTTGTCACCCTGGGGAAAAAACATGTTAGGAACACCAAATGATGGGAAAAATCTCTTACACGCAAATAGAAAAAGTTTTTTATTGTGAACACAGAGCATTTTTTAAGATGAGATGCATAACACCCCTTCTAACTCTGAGACATTTTGATACCCTTCCATAGACGTTGAGGTTACAACCCAAAAACAGTGAATTTATTGAATGAAAATGGAATTAAGCTGTGAGCTAGAAATCAGAATATCCTAATCTCTGCTATAAGTAAGCAAATATACTAGAAAGTATGGTTGAATTGTTTTTTTTTTTAACCTGTAAATGGTAACAATTATACTTCATTGGGTTGATGGAGGAAGAAATAACGTGCTATGTCTTCCAAAACTATTTATAAACTAAGGAGCCTAAGTTAAGGAAAATATACACTGGGTAGATACATTGCAAAAAGGCTGCCAACTATGTGAAAAGCCCGCTGGATATTGCTAGATAAAACAAGATCTTTCAGTATCTAAGCTATACTCTAAAATCGCAGTAGAGGCAATGGCTCAGCAGCAGTTAAGAGGGGAAGAATGGGGACAGAACTGTTAGGGAAGGAAAGAATGCCCCATACCACGGTAATGATGCCTGGCTCATGGTGATATGAAAACCACATCCTACCACAACCACCACACACACTCTAACCAACTCCCACCAGTGCAACTGTCTACGCTCCACACAGGATGATGCAAAGAGTAGAAGGGAAGAGAGCCCTTTTACCACTCACTTGCTGTGGAACACAATTTACAAGAGTGGGTGGGACGCACTCTAGAAGACTAAATAATAATGCAACTCAACTCACTCTTCCCAGAATGAGGATGGAAGACCACACAGTTGGTGTGACCATAGCCCTCTAAGCTTCTAGACGTTAAGGGGCAAACAAGTATAGCTCTATAGAGGTTTCTGATATGTGTACACATCAAACTAAAAGGGGTCTTCAAAGCCAGTTTCTATGGGAGTAAATAATTCTCAATAATTCTCTGAGCCACATTGTTTCATCTCCACCTTATAAACCACCAGATCGTGCCTCCCATCCTGCAGAGTGGTGCCATCCGGGTTCATCAGTTTCACAAAGGCCACCCCAAATGCTCGCTCCGATTTATCTCTGGCTGAAAAGACAAAAATAACGTGTCTGAGCAGTACAGACACTAGGAGTTGACAGCTGTGATGGCTGATCTCACATCTTGCAGTGGGGTGTGACGTTCAATCACGCTATAGCAAACAGTTCAGCAAGTGACAATAAGCTATGCGTACTATTTCAAACGAGACATTTCCCACACTGAAGTCTTCTGTTCCCCCCAAATACACTCCTCTTCTAATGTTCCCTAGTGAATGAGACCACATCCACTTAATCATCCAAATCAGAAGTGTGGGCATTAACACCAACTTCCTACTCACATCACCTTCATGTCCTGAATACCTCTGGGACTTGTCCTTTTCTCTTCATCCCTTCTCTTCCTACCTGAGTTCAGGCCACTCTCGCCTCTGTCCTGTATTTTTACAAACGCTTCTCAACTGGTCTGTGTCTAGTCTTATCCTATTCAACACTTTTTCCACACTGTAGCCAGAGTGAGTTTTCCAAAATCAAATCTAATCATGTCAACTGTCCTGCTTCGAGACCTTTTTTTTTCTTTTTTTTTAAATTGTGCTTTAAATGAAAGCTTACAATTCAGTTTAGTTTCTCATACAACAATTTATACACACATTGTTATATGACCCTAGTTGCTCTCCCTATACTGTGACAGCACACTCCCCCTTTCCACCCCAGATTTCCTGTGTCCATTCAACCAGCTTCTGACTGTTTCTGTCTTCTCATCTCGCCTCCGGACAGGAGCTGCACATTTAGTCTCATGTATCAACTCTGCTTCAAAACCTTTTAATGCGATATCTCAATTTCTACTGTTTTAAAACTTAAGAGTCAGTGAGGTATTTATCAGTATTCCAGGGTTTCTGACATCACCCAGTTTCGCCTCTCCTCTTCCTTCCCAAGATGTAGTTCAGGTGCCAAGTGGATATGTGGGCCCCGTAGCATTTGGAGAGAAGGTCTAGCCTCACAAGGGCATAGAGCTCTCTCTCTCCTGGTCTTCAGGTGTCGGCCTCGGTGCTTACCGTGTTGTCTGCCTGGGGTAACCTGTAGCCTGTTCTCACCAGAGACAAGGCTATAAGGTCTGCTGTGACTCAGGTGTATGCCTACATTGGCTGAGTATAATCCACTATATGCTTATACCATAATTTGTTTATACATTCTCCTCTTGATGGCCATTTGGGCTATTTCCAATTTTGGAGTATTATGAACAAAGCTATTATGAACATGTACCCCCCCAAGAAAAAAAAACCCTAACACCCTTTAATGTCTCCTCCATAACACAGCTCAAAAGAAACTTTATCCTTCAGGATCTGACTCTAGTTCATCTGGAATCAGATTGCTTAGGTGCCAATCCAGGATCTATTCCTTACTAGCCTGTGACCCTGGGCAAGTATTTTCTCTCTCTCCTCCTCAGGACAGATAAAATTAGGATGTACCTCATATGATTTACATGGGTACTAAACAAGATAGTGTATAAACAGAGCTTCACATAGTGTCTGATTTGAACTAAGGGCTCAATAAATCTTACTTTAGTATTTTGTAGAACCATATGCAACTGTTGCTCTTTGACTATTTTGACCTACATAAATGCAGTTTCATATGGTTCAACCTAATATTATTATTGCTACCAACACTCTAATCTCAGCCACAGTAAACTCACTTTAGTTCACAAAACACAATTCTTCAGTGCTATCCTTTGCTGGGCTTTTACTCACTTTCGAGTCTCAGCTTAGATGTAGCACATCTTACACATAAATCTCCCTGGCCTGGGTTAGGTAGCCCTGCTACGTGCTCCCTAACAGCACGCAGCTCACTCCGGTAGCACATGTCACATTCCTCTGTACTCAATCATAGGTTCTCCTGTTTGTTTTCCTAACTAGACCACAGAGGCTCTTCAGGACAGTGGTGGCATCCTATTTGCTGTCATATACCCAAGGCCTAGCCTGCAGCCTAGAATGTAGATGGTGTCCAATAAATGCATTTTGGAATGAGGGATTAAATTTTTATACCGTGCTGAATGAGAACAAAGATATCTCCAGAAATTCTGTGATCAATCTGAAAATAATCAATTTTCTTCTCTGTTCATACTTTAGAGCAGTATTTCATGAACTGTGATCTAAGACTTGAAAGTAGCTCTTTCACGGAAAACATGGGTCTGTTGTTAAATAATTTGAGGGGTAAGAGATTAAACAAAAGTTAAAACAGTTTTCTTGATGTAGGACTTCTCAGCAACATGCTGAGAACATGTGTTGTGAATGTCTAAGAGGAAGATATAATACACAGCGTTTCTCACACTTATTTGTCTACGGGATCCCTTTTCTCATAGAGCACCTATTAGCATTCTCAGAACTTCAATGTTCTTCAGAAAATATTTTTGGGAAATTCTGATAGAGTGACAATGCAGAACTTGGAAGCCCAGCAAAATTCATTATGTGGTTTCCTTAGCACCAGTGAATTCTAAAGTAAAGCTGCCAAGTGTCTAGTTTGCAAGTATTTTGTTCTCTAGACCCACAAAAGCATTGCAAGCAAGAGTAAATATTTCTTATGGAAATATGTCACCAAAAAAACAAAATCAAACCTGCTGCCATTGAGTCGATTTCGACTCATAGCAACTCCACAGGACAGAGTAGAGCTGCCCCGTAGGGTTTCAAAGCAGTGCCTGGTGGAATGAAACTGTCGACCTTTTGGTTAGCAGCCGAACTCTTAAACACTACACCACCAGCGTTTCCAAAATATGGCACACACCTCCTAATACTTACATTCCTGTGATGACCTGTGTCGGAATGTGAATCGTATATGGCAGCGTGTGACCTCTTCTATAGCAATGGATACCTGCATAATAATAAGGAGTTTAATAGTTTATATATACATACAATAGTACTTCATACTCACAGTTCATTTTAGAGAATTAGGCTTGATTTTAGAATCTTCTTACACCACTTACTTCTTATAGAGTAAAATCTGGCATAATGTTTCATTCAAAGGAGATTTTGCTATTTTCAAACCAAAAGAATCTCAGAAGGTTGTCTTCACTGTTTATTATAGATTCTCAGTATGGAGATATTACAATTTTTTGGTACTTTCTCATGTATGAGCCAGAGAATATTTCAGAGGGAAAATACTGATACTTTGTGGTCTATATGGGACCTTTCAGACTACTAGGAGTATATTAATATGGCAATACTGATATGCTAATAATTAGGGTCTATAATAGAAGGAGGAGCCCTGTTGGCACAGTGGTTAAGAGCTTGGCTGCTAACTAAAAGGTCAGCAGTTCGAATCCACCAGCAGCTCCCTGGAAACCCTATGGGGTAGTTTTACTCTGTCATACAGGGTTGCTATGAGTTCAAACAGACTTAATGGCAACGGGTTTTTTTTTTTAATAATAGAAGGAGTCCCTGGGTGATGCAAATGGTTAATGCACTCAACTGCCAACCAAAATGTCAGTTTGAGTCCACCCAGAGGCACCCTGGGAGAAAGGCCTGATGATCTACTTCCAAAAAAATCAGCCACTGAAAACCCACAGTTCTACTCTGGCACATGTGCAGTCGCCATGAGTCACAGTCAACAGCAGCTGGTTTTATAATAGAAGGAAAAGATAAAATACTGAGGGTAAGGAAGCTTTTTTGCTGCTTAAATGTACAAAGGAGGCAGGGAAAAACAGCGTTATGGGGCAACGAAAGAGCGAAGAATTCATGATGAATAGTTAAATTTTGGCATGATTGTATATAGTAGAACATTATGCCATTATTTAAAAATATGATTCTGATGAACTTTTACTACCTTGAGATAGTTTTAAAAAACAAGGTATAAAATTGTGTATATAGCCTAATTTAAAACATATAAATTATGTAAAATTGTTGAAAATAGTTACCTCTGAATTGACAAATCTGGTTTGGGTTGGTTTTTTGATTGAGGTAATAATATAGTACAATTTTTATGAATTTTCTATAAAGAGCTCATATGACTTTGATAATCAGAAAGAGTTGATGGAGTCTGGGTTCAGAAAAAGTGGGCTCTAGTTTAGGTTCTGGCACTAGTAGCTATAGGTTCTTGGGAAGTCACTTAACATCTTTCAGTCCTAGTTGCCCAGTCAGAAAGAGGGCATTACAACACCTTGTTATAGTCACAGGGCTACTGTGGGGACCAAACGAGATGACAGATGTGAAAAGCAGTTTGGAATTTGTAATACACATATTTACACCAAAAAGAGGCTCAGAAAACTTGGTTAGAGGCCACGAAGAAAAAAATGTTAGGAAACTATCTGCAGAGTGCAGGTAAGTGTAAAAATTTCCATTTAGTTTTAGAGCATCCTGGCAGCCTAGTTATATCATTACAGCTACTAGTTTCTGTATTCAAATTCCTACACATTTATAAATGAAAATGTTAAGGACTCTACATTTATTAGGGATAAACACTATTACACAGAATTATTATCAATACAGTTCTTATTGTACAGCACAAGAAACCTATCTGAAACTTAAGGGTAAAGCTGGAATGAGTTGTGGATAACAGGAAGAAAAGGATGCAAAGGAGGTTAACCATACAGCAGGGGCTACAAATGGCACAGTCTCACCTTGACAGTCTCATACCAACAGGGCTGCTTGACTTGGTAGTAAACCACTGACTTGTACTCTGAAATGCCTTCGTATCCGGCCCCAGGATGAATTGCTTTCTTTGGAGGAAAAAAAAAAAAAAATTAGGAGGAGCTAATATTATCAAGAAGAGTAAGAGTGCTGCATACATCATGCCTGACACTTGCACACAAGCTGATCAAATTTGCAGCTGAAGAGCAGAGTAAGATTGTAAGTTCTACCACTTCATTTGAGGGGCTAAGTCTATAAAACTGATAGTAGTAAAGGGACCCAGCACTGTATTGGCACTCTTCTTTCCTGTAACTTCCATCCCCAGCTGTACATTCTCTTTCTTCTTTTCTCTCTCACGTAACAGAGGTGCAGTGATGGTGACTGGGAGCTATGTCACATGTGCAGACATAACACTGTTTGAGGAAAATGACTTCCTCCTGACTACATTTTGCTTGGAGGACTTGGTGTCAATCTACAGCATGTTAACTGAAACGTAAGGCTGTATCTTTTCCTAATAATGCACCATTTCATCCAGGAGAATCAGGCCTTGGTTGGGCACTTCCAAGCTAGTTAGAAAAGCTATGAAATAACCAACCAGGAGAAGAAGTGTATTTGGAATGAGCTCATAGGGCTCAGGGTTCTAGTTCAATAGCACAGATACATCACTCCCACATTGTAGCCCACAGTAGTCTATTTATTCCTCTAACATAGAGTACAACCTGACTCAGTATATTGTTTGTATATCTGCTTCCTTCAAAGACTATTAAATCCTTGAGGAATGTGACAGGATGTGCCCTTCACTGTACTCAGGAACCTATGCAAGAAGGCACTCCGTGAGGTTTACTGAACTAAGGGCTTGATTCTTGGATTCCAACGCAGCTAACTTTGGCTCATACAAGAGGAGTCAGATTTCAGCTGAGGCAATGGAGGCCTCCTGTAACCATCTCCTGTCTATCTTTCTCTTTGATGGCAGAAGTCAAATTATTTCTTCTAGATGTGAACAGAATACCACAGTTGGAGCGACTCTGGACTGGAAGTCAGAATACCCAGATCCATTCCTCGCTCTGCCACTAACTCCTGTGTTATCTAAGAAAATAACCTGTGCTTTTTGGGCTCGAGTTTCCTGGTTATCAAAATAAAACAGCAGTGATAGTTGATCTCTAACCAAGGTCTCTTCTGGTTTAACAATTCTATAACGGGCACGTCTCCTATGGTTCTGCTTATCCAGGAGAAGGAAATGCGCCTTTAACTACCTCAGGCCTCTTCACTCAAGCCCCAGACGATCTTATCAGGCTGGGAAGTGGCTAAATAACTTGAAAATGATAAAGAACCTCTGCATCATAAGCTTATACATGAAGTCATTAGTGGCTTGAGATACTTCTTAGCACAGGAAAAATGTGCAAATAAGAATCTAAATGGGGATATTAGCAAAAATGATAATAGCTAATCACAAATTTAACAGGTTTCATATATTTTCCTTATGAACAACCAAGCACACCCTAACTTGAAGAAAAATTACAATTAGGTCAAAAGTCCATTTTTACTGTACAAAGGCATTTGATGGCAGCAGCATTTCTGGGTGATGCCACATACCTCTAAGAGCTTGCCATCCTCATCATATACAGACATGGTCACCTCTACATTCTTTGGTGTCTTCTTTTTCCCTTTGTCAAACTCTCCATGGATCAGGGTGACATAGATATCATTCCGAACATCTCCTACAACATAACAAACATTCTGAGAGTGCTGCTGAGAGATGTCATTTTTAAGTTACAGGATGTAAGAAGATATAAAAAGTAAGTAAAATATGAAATAGTCTGACTTCATAATGAACTATGCATACAACAAGTCTTTTGCATGTACTGCTCTCCGGGGCTTACCTCATTCTGTCTTTCCATACATGCCAAGAATTCGCTGAAGTGTATTTTTTCTTTTGAAATAACTCTTTTCAATAGTAATGCTTTGCTCTATTTATCAATAACTGTTATCTAATAAGGAGCCCTGGTGACTCAGTGGTTAAGTGTTCAGCTGCTAACCGAAAGGCTGGTGGTTCCAACCCTCCGGCCACTCCACAAGAGAAAGATGTGGCAGTCTGTTCCTGTAAAGATTTACAGCCTTGGAAACCCTATGGTACAGTTCTACTCTATCCTATAGGTTTACTATGAGTTGGAATAAATTTGGTTGTCTAATAATAAGTACACAATAAATTTTTTACTACATTATAGTGGCAGATTGTTTTTTCAATAATGTCTTGGGGAATATGATATTTTATCTTACCTGAAAATGAAAGCTAATGTTTATTGCATGCTTACTATCTGGCAGGCTCTGTTCAAAGTACTACATGCATTAATTTAATCTTCGTAACAATCTAATGAGAAACTGTTTCTGAAAGTCAGTGGAGTACTTTATTTAAATCAGCTTAATTGTTTTTACCAATACCAGAACAATTAATGCTTGTGATTTGTTGTTATTGTTGTTGTTAACTAGTCAAAAATTTTTCTAATTAATTAATGGCTAATTCCCATAGTGAAGAAAAAGTTTAAATTTTATTCAGGTACATAAAAGAAACCTGGAAAAAATGAAAGGCACATCAAGTTCCTGGATGGGAAGACTCAGTCTGTAAAAATGACTCCAAAATCTATATTATACTAAACTGCCTCCCAGTGTAAAAATGTAAACCTTACTGTACTGTAAAATAAACAGGGCTGTACATTTAGATCATTATGTCATCTTTATCACTTATCCAATTGAAAACAAATTAAGTTATGGTCTACAGTTAGAGAGAGTAAAGAAAAAGGGGCTTGTTCATACATTACAGTTTGAAATCTCAACTGATACAATCTTTTTTGATGGAAAAACTGACAATTTGCATCAAATGCAGTAAATGACCCTGTAATTTCACTGGTAAAATCTGTCCCAAGGAATTAAAAATGTGGTCAATGATTTATGGATAAGGACATTCATTTGACATTGTTTAAGAAAGCAAAAACTTGCAAACATCCTAAATTTCCAACCATAGAGATTTGGTTGAATGAATTATGGTACAATCAGATAATGGGATGACATTAACAAAACTGACTGAGCATCTGTTCTGTACCTAGCACTGTGCTAGGTGTTAGGGAGATGGTGTGAGCTATGTACCAGCCTTACCCTCATACAGCTCAGCATCTAGTGGAGGAGAGTCAAATAATGACACAATTAAATGTATCATTACAAATAAAGGAACAGACCAGGTTCTGTGAAAGCAGAGCACAAGGTCCTGACCTTTTCTGGAGGGTGTGAAGATCTTTCCTTTGAGCTGATATTGGAAGGATGAGAGTAACAGGCAGCGAGAGCAGCATGTGCAAAGGCCCAGAGGTAGAAGACAGTATAACCAAAATTCTCACAGTGAGGGAGTATCCAGTGTAAGATGAGGCTACAGAGACAGACAAAAGCCAAATCCTCCTGAGGCTAGCAGATCAAGGTAAAAATTTTGTATTTTTATCCTAAATATAAATAAAAGTCACTGCAATGTTTTAAGCAAGGGGAGGAGTCGGACATAATCAGGTGTGCTTTTAAAAAAGATCATTCATCCTAGAGTGCGGAGAAGAAGATGTGAGGTAAGAAAGAGCAGAAACAGGGAAACCATTAGGAAGTTACAGCAGCTGTCTGAGAGAGAGGACAGTAGCCAGGACTCAGATTTTGGCAATGGAAATGGAGAGAGGAGGATGGATTTGAGAGGTCTTTCGAAAGTAAAACTGACAGGTCTTACACACTAATTTTATGTGAAGTACAAGGGAAAGAGAGGTGTCATGTGTGACTTTCCAGCTTCTTGTTTGTGTAGCTAGAAGGATGCTAGTGCCGTTTGTTCTCCTAGATAAAACACTACAGAGGAGCACCTGGTCTAGACACATAGGATTAGGAATTCCAAGTAGAGATGGTGAGTTAGAATTAACTAAATAAAGAGAGGAGAAGACTGATCCTTGTCTGAGAGGAGGGTGAGAGATGTATCTACAGTACTAAAGCCCTGAGGCAAGAAGTAGTTGGATACGTGGTCCTGGAGTTCAGAAGTACGGTCCCCAGGCTAGAGACACGGATTTGGAGGCAACTGACTGACAGAAGCCAAATAAGTGAATCAGATCACCTAAGGAGAGAATACAGATGAGAAGGAAAAGAGCCTAAGAACTAAACAGTGAGGCACAGTCACTTTTAAAGGCGTGGGAGAAGACGGTAAGTTGGCAAAGGAGTCCTAGGAGTGGCCTGGAGGAATAGAGAAAAACAGGACAGTGTGGGGCCACAAAATGAGAAGGGGAAATATTTCAAGAAGGGAGTGGTCAACAGTGTCAAATGCTGCTTAGAGGCCGAAGATGACTATTAGGCTAAAAAATATGCATTGGATTTAGCCACACTGCAGTCATTGCTCTGGAGAACAATGGGGAAGGAAGGCTGACTGGAGTAGGCTGGAGGGTGACGGACAGGTGGAAGAACAGAGATGTCAAGTGTATACACTAACTTCCAAGAGTCTGGCTGTGAAGACGAGGGCAGAAAGTGAGAGTGCCTTAACAAGAGGAAAAATGGCGTACAGGAAAGGGTTAAGAGGTGACTGGAGCATGTTTAGATGGCGAGGGGAAGGAGAAATAAAGCGAGAGAGTTTGGCCTAGGTCTGTATTTCTCAAACTTGGTGGATTACCAGAATCACCTGGGAAGCCATAATCTTATTTTAAAAACTCAGAAATCTCTAGAGCAATCTGGGAATCTGTGTTTCAAAGTTTTCCCAGGTGATTAACAAATTCAAAGACTAGCATTTGGGAACCATCGTGCTGGATGGTTTGTGAAGTCTGTTACAGCTCTAGCATTCTAGAAACCAATCCTATTGATCAGAAATAATCTAAACATTTCTTTTCCAGCCAGATTTCAAAGAAAAACTGACCATGTCCAAAGAGTAAACTTTTCTGTTTTATTTTTTTTCATTCCTGTCTTGTTATAGCAATAAACATTCCCTGTCTTCAATCAGGGACAATTAAATACCAAAGACATCCCTTGCCACTGAATCGATTCCAACCCTTTTTAACCACAAGAAGACAAAACTTGTCCTAGAATGTTTATGGATATGTATTAGGATAAAAAAGCTCTAGAATGGACGAAATAAGCAGATAAAGAACTATCTTCTTTTATTAAAGATCAATCTCCATTTATAGCTTTTATTCATTCATTCATGCCATAAATATTCATTTAATACCCACTATGTTCAAACAAAGAGCCCTGGTGGTGCAGTGGTTAAGAGCTCGGCTGCTAACCAAAAGGTGGGCAGTTCGAATCCACCAGCTGCTCCTTGGAAATTCTATGGGGCAGTTCTACTCTTTGCTGCTATAGGGTTGCTATGAGTCAAAATCGACTTGACGGCAACGGGTTTGTTTTTCTATGTGCAGACAAAGGAGCCCTGGTGGCTCAGTGGTTAAAGTGTTTGGTTGCTAACAGAAAGGTTGATGGTTAGAAGCCACCAATGGCTCCAGGGGAGAAAGATATGGCAGTCTGCTTCCGTAAAGTTTACATCCTTGGAAACCCTAAGGGGGTAGTTCTACTCTGTCCTATAGGGTCACTATGAGTCAGAATCGACTCCACAGCAGTGAGTTTTAATGTGCAGACAGTGTGTACAGCAGCAAATTATTACTGCCCTTTAATCTCCTAAAAGAGGAATAAGATCTTGAATTACTTTGAAAACAACCTGAATTTTTATATAGTAGGTAACAGGTCAATTTTCTGGAAATTTTCTAACATGCCAAAGATTGACTATTAGTATTTCTAAAATTCCTTGAGGGAATGATCTCTTTTCACTATTATAGAGATTAAGAAATTAAATTGGTGAAGTCAGAGAATTCAAGAGAACACATAGGCAGATCACCAAGATGTAGTGGCCAAAAAAGATGAAACTAAAGAAAGAAACTGCAGAATGTTTGCATTCTTGTCACCACAAGACTGAGGAGAGCCAAGAACACAGTTGGAACCTAAGGAAAAGGAGCAGAAGGTCCAGCTGTGACTGAACCAAGGAAGCACCACCCTGGGGTTTGCTCCAAAGGAGCCCATGATGCTAGTGATGTAATAATGGAAAAAGGCACATGCAAATGAAGTAAATCAGTCTCAGGGACAGAGAACCCTGTACCATCATCAGCTCCTCTTACCAAAAGGTCTAAGAAAACATTTGGAAGGGGTTTGTGCAGAACACAAAAAAAGAGAGGGTGAGAAGGAATTTCTGAGTTACACTTAAAAGCTTTATGTTGGGTCTACGGTTGGGTAGTTTTTTAGGGTAGTGTAACTCAGTTTGTATCTCCTAATGTTTTGGTCCCAGTAGATGCAAATAACAAAATATATCTTATGGATACATGTTGTTTCAACTGTCCTGTTAGAAGTAATCACTGCAAGATGAAAGCTCCAAAGGAAGCAGAATAGCTGAGTCAAGCAAGGTGTTTACCTGGCAGTATTATTTCAGGAAATCCCATTTTTCGGGCTATTGCCGTTGATCTGTCAACCAAGTGTGAAAAATTCTTCTGAACCTGTGTCAGGTCACCTGGCAATAGCTTCAAGGACACCCAAAGTCCTTTAAAGAAATAAAAGATAAACTTTTAGTTCTTTGTACTAGCTATATAAAACACACACACACACAAATGCTGAGAAAAATATGAGTTGTATAAGGATGACTAGATACTTTATTAGAAAGATTTAAATTCTTCCTAGGTTAATGACACCTCCATCAGTTTGAAAAGATATGAAGAACCAAAAAACTTTTAGGGGGAAAAAAGTAATGATAACCCTTATCATACTGTCATGGATTGAACTATGTCCCCCAAAAATATTTGTCAACTTGGCTGGGTCATGATTCCCAGTATTGTATGATTGTGTGATCTGATGTGATTTCCTTATGTGTTGTAAACTCTATCACTCTGATGAGGTTATATGTAATCTCATTATGGGTTGTAAATCACTGTGATGAAGTTATACTGATGAGGTTGACAATATTAGATAGTGTCTAAATCCAATCTCTTTTGAGATATAAAAGACAGAAGAGAGCAGAGACACATGGGAACCTCACACTACCAAGAAAGCAGTGCCGGGAGCAAAGCGCGTCCTTTGGACCAGAGGTTCCTGCGCTGAGATGCTCCCAGACCAAGGGAAGACTGATGCATCACAAGGACCTTCCTCCAGAGCTGACAGAGAGAGAGAGAGCCTCCTCCTGGAGCTGATACCCTGAATTTGGACTTGTGGTCTACAGGACTGTGAGAGAATAAACTTCTCTTTGTTAAAGCCATTCACTTGTGATACCTCTGTTATAGCAGCACTAGATGACTAAGACACAGACATTAAAATATAAGGCTATAATAATGTGCGTGATACTGGTGGTAGAAAAGATATGTAAATCAATGGAAACAATGTGATTAAATACTAAATACTATAAAGTACCCTAATTTAATATATGGTAAAGGAGGCGTAACAAATCATGAAAAAAGAAACAATTTAACTTCATCAATGTGCTGAAATAATTATATTGCTACTTAAAACAGAATCAACTTAATTTCTCACCTCATGTATTTCAATAAAATACATTCCTAATATTATAAAAAATTAATAGAAAAAGAGGAAATTTTAAAAAATATGTGCATAGTTGTTAAATCAGATAAAGAACCATTTTTCTAAGAAGAGAAATAAATTATGAAATTAGAAAAGTAAAAGAACTAGCTATATACAAACTAAAAGTTTTGATATACATAAAGCATGCAAGTTATATTACAAAATAAGGAAATACAAGAATTTATGAAAGAAAAATATTAGTATCTTTATTACACAGTTTATACCTATCAGAAGAAAAACATGAAAATATTCACAAACAAATAGGATAGGAACAGACAAATCACAAAGTATAAGATGTTTATAAACATTTGGAAAATTAAAAAATTGGAAAAACATGTCTAAATATTACAGAAAGAACATAAAAACATTGGAAAAGTACTTGCTTTGTTGCTAAGCAGCAAGTGAGGTAATGGCATATTTTCCAATTTTTTAAAAAAAGATGAACTATACATATACAGCAATCTATTTAGTGTAAGCATTTTCCAATCTAACTGAAATTATATCCTTAGGTCATGAGTTTCAAAGAAGAGAAATATATTTAGATACTAGTTTTCAGATTCTTTAATGATTCCTCATATATACTTCACATAGTCCAGCTTTTTGGACTGTTTGTTCAGTATACAGATTGAATAAGTATGGTGAAAGGTGAAAGGATAGAAGCCTGACGCATACTTTTCATGATTTTACATCACACTGTATCCCCTTGTTTGTTCAAACAACTGTCTCTCGGTCTATTTACAGGTTATACATGAGCACAATTAAGTGTTCTGGAATTCCCATTCTTTCCAATGTTACCCATAATTTGTTATGATCCACACAACCGAATGCCTTTGCATAGTCAATAAAACACAGATAAACATCTTGCTGGTATTCTCTGCTTTCAGCCAAGATCCAACTGACATCAGCAGTGATATCCCATGTTCCATATCCTCTTCTGAATCTGGCTTGAATTTCTGGCAATTCCCTGTGACATACTGCTGCAACCATTTCTTAATTACCTTGAGCAAAACTTTACTTGCATGTGATATTAACGATATTGTTTGCTAATATGCACATTCTGTTGGATCACCTTTCTTTGGGTCGGTTAGCCAGGTAGCTGTCTTCCAAATTTCTTGGCATAAACCAGTGAGCACTTCCAGCATTGCATCCGTTTATTTAAATATCTCAATTGGTATTTTGTCAATTCCTGGAGCTTTGTTTTTTGCCAAAGCCTTTAGTGTAGCTTAGATTTCTTCCTTCAATACCATCAGTTCTTGATCATATGCTATCTTCTGAAATGGTTGAACATCGACTAATTCTTTTAGGTACAATGATTTATGTATTCCTTCCATCTTCTTTTGATGCTTCCTGTGCCGTTCAGTATTTTGCCCACAGAATACTTCATTATAGCAACACGAGGCTTGAATTCTTTCCTTCAGTTCTTTCAGCTTGTGAAATGCCCAGCATGTTCTTCCCTTTTGGTTTTCTAACTCCAGGTCTTTGCACATTTCATTATAGTACTTTATGGTCTTCTTGAGACAATCTTTGAAATTTTCTGTTCAGCTGTTTTACTTCATCATTTCTCCCACTTGCTTTAGCTACTTGAGGTTCAAAACCAAGTTTCAGAGTCTCTTCTGACATCCATTTTGGTCTTTTCTTTCATTCCTGTCTTTTTAATGACCTTTTACTTTCTTCATGTATGATGTCCTTGATGTCATCCCACAACTTGCCTGGTCTTTGGTCATTAGTGTTCGATGCATTAAATCTATCCTTGAGATGGTCTCTAAATTCAGGTGGGATATAATCAAGGTCATACTTTGGTTCTTGTGGACTTGTTTTAATTTTCTTCAGCTTCAAATTGAACTTGCATATGAGCAATTGATTGTTAGTTTTGCAGTCAGCCGTCTTTGTTCTGACTGATGATGTTGAGCTTCTCCATCGACTCTTTCCACAGATGTAGTCACCTATGTATTCCATCTAGTGAGGTTCACGTGCATAGTTGCTATTTATGTTGTTGAAATAAGGTATTTCCAATGAAGAGGTCATTGTCTTGCAAAATTCTATCGGGCAATTGCTGGTGTCATTTCTGTCACCAAGCTGGGCCATCTGAAGAAGAACGTGGCATCAGGACTGGGGGAAGACTCGTTAACAACCTGATATATGCAGATGACACTACCCTGCTTGCTGAAAGCAAAGAGGACTTGAATCACTTACTGATAAAGGTCAAAAAATAGAGCCTTCAGTATGGATTACACAACATGAAGAGAACAAAAACTGTCACAACTGGACCAATAAGCAACATCATGATAAATGGAGAAAAGACAGAAGTTGTCAAGGATTTCATTTTACTTGGATCTATAATCAATGACCATGAAAGCAACAGTCAAGAAATTAAGCAGTGTATTGCAATGAGCAAACCTCTGTAAAGTGTTAAAAAGTAAAGATGTCACTTTGAGGACTAAGGTACGCCTGACCCAAGCCATGGTATTTTCAATTGCCTCACATGCATGCAAAAGCTGGACAATGAATAAGGAAGACTGAAGAAGAACTGCTGTATTTGAATTATAGTGTTGGTGAAGAATACTGAATATACTATGGACTGCCAGAAGAATGAACAAATCTATTTTGGAAGAAGTACAGCCAGAATGGTCTTCAGAAGCAAGGATGGCAAGACATCGTCTCTCGTACTTTGGACACATTATCAGGAGGGACCAGTCCCTGGCAAAGGACGTCATATTTGGTAAAGTAGAGGGTCAGAGAAAAAGAGGAGGACCCTCAGTGAGATGGAATGATACAGTAGCTGTCAAATGGGCTCAAACATAGCAACAATTGTGAGTATGGTGCAGGACTGGGCAGTGTTTTGTTCTGTTGTATGCAGGGTTGCTATGAGTGGGAACCAACTCAATGGCTCCTAAGAACAACAACAATAACATACTCCTTCCCACTCAGGATAACTGTGAATACACAGGAAACTAAATATGCTAAAAATAATGTGTTTCCTAATAACCTCCACATTGAAATATAGTTACAGAGTAGTGGAAAAAAGTTACTCAGTCCTCAAAACATCCAAAAATGGTCATCATCTTAGTATTTGAACTTTAAAATTTTTATTATTTTTCCTTATTATTTGATTTTAAAATAACAGTTTCAATAACCAGAATTTCTAGTTAAAACTGTGTCAACAAAATGCTATATGGTGGTACTTAAAACAGCTAAAAATAAATCTGTTAGACAGTCCATTATTTTGTATGAATATGTATCCATTTGTATAACTTTGCTCTTCCCTTCGTCTCTATTTTATGAAATGTAACTGGATAACATAGAGAATGGTAGATAATTAACCCGTAAACGTTTTTTCTTTGTGCATTAACCTAGAGTCAGCATTGAGAAGGTAGGGTGGACAAAAGTGAGAAAAAACTCCTAAGATAAAAGTTGGTTTCACAGAACTTACAAAATACCACTGTAAAATCCAATTTACTGCTGAGTGCACTCTCAATGCTGTTCACTGTTAAATGCCTTCAGCAGGAGGCTAAGGTGGGCAGTCCCCAGCAGAGTCTGTTCTCTATCAGAGAAAGATAATGGAAGGCCAGGAGTCCAAGGACCCAGCTCTGTATAACCCCCTCCACCCCTGCCACTCCCCCGCCTAGGTCCCTTCCCAGCTTAGTACACAGGGCTGTATACCTTGTCCTTTGTGATTGACTTCCTTTGTTGCTATCACTTTATTCAAGATTGAAGTGAGTGGCTCATTCTCCCCAATCACATGGGATGTTATCAAGGGTGACATGATTATCTGCCTCTGTCGGATGTAGGTTTCCATTGCAATGCTGGGAAACATAGAAGAGAGAAGTAAAGCGGGGTGGGGAAGAGGAGGAAGACTATAGAACATTTAGAATGCAGTGCTAAACACTTCCAACCAGAGGGTTCTTCCTATCTTTCCTACCTTAAACACTAAATTCATCTTGGAAACGGCTCAGGGCAAAGAGGAAAAACAAACAAAACCGATGGTGAAAGGAGGCAATACTCGATTCTCTTGATGAGGTGGGAGAGGCTGCTGTAACGGAACTGAGAGGGCTGTGGGAGAGCAGGAGGCCTGGCCTCCAGTTCTGAGAGTCTCCTCTCTGGGCCTCAGCTTCCCCATCTGTAAAGAGATGGGATTGGATCATATGCTTTCTAAGGCCCCCATCCAGTGTCATCACTCAATCTATGAGAGAAATACATATGCAGTTGTGTTTGGAAGACCTGTTCTTAGATTCCTGTGCGATGACAAAGTACATTTAGGATTGCAACAAATCAAGCATCAGCAAAGAACCTTCACTTTAATTATCACATCAGGCTGCAAATCATACACTGTGCTCAAAGAACTGAGAACAACCCCATTCTACTGACAGCAGAAACACTATCAGTAACTGTGTATCAGCCTCATGCAGTACAATAGTTTCCAGTCTTCTCTGCTGTGGTTTTGTTCTCTTGCCCACTACACACGCCAGCTTTCTCTGCATGGTTCAGATCTGTACTCTGCTAAGAGAGGGAAAATATACTGCAATATGTTGCTGAAAATTGGGATTGGTACAATCTGAGTGGTGTTTTTTTTTTTTTTGTTTTTTTTTTGAATGAGCCTTTCTAGGTGAGCCAGCAGAATACACATATAAAACCTTCCTAGTATAATACTATAAAGCTTCTGAGGTAGCTTATGAAAGTACTTGCCATAAATCTTAGAAGTTAAACGCCAGAGGCTGCAATTTGCATCATGAACACTTCACAGTGGTTGTTGGCTGCAGTGAGTGGCAATCAAATTAGGGCTGGGATCCTCAGAGACCCAAAGCATGCATTGTTATACAGGGGAGACAATCACAGCGGTTACAGTTTCAACATGGTCACTAGAGGATAGCTGGCTCAGAAATTACTCAGAGCAGCACAGAACTAAAGAAAGAAACCGATCTCAAAGGTGAAAACTAGTGTGTGTGTGTATGTGGACATAATATCTCAAAATTGGTATTAGCAACGAAGTTATATAAAAGATTTAACTATCTTACCATACTCTTGGAGGGTCAGGATATGGATGCTAGAAGCCTAGATAAAGACCTATTTAAAAAACAATTAATGGCAGCCTCTGGATGAAAGGGGGAGGACTACACATGATTATTACATGTATTATTGTATTTAGAAGGTGACTGAAAGGTGCTATACTTAAAATTGAAATATTAGGATCTTTTATATTTTAAATAAAATTACATAAATAATACATATTTACTGTAGAAAAATAGAAAATAGAAGTAAACAAAAAGAGGAGCAAAATCACCTGCTATTCCATCAACAGAAACAATTACTGTTAATTATGTAATTACGGAATATGTTCTTTGAAAAATCTGAATTTTAAGGTATTTAGTATGTAGTGGCAATTTATCTTCTTATAAGCAATGTACATATGTGCCAATTTCCTTGCACCCATCCAAACACTGGATATCTTATATATTTTTAAAACTTGGTCAAGCCAAACACTGAACCTTGTTTTAATATTCATTTCATTGATTCTCATGAATTTATAGGCCATTTCTTTGTGCGGGTGTACAAATTTCCATTTTCTGTCCTTATTAAATTTCCACAGATTCTTTACATATTAAGAACTCTCATCTTTGTTTACACACATTGAAAATATTTTATTAATTTTTTTCTCCATAAGTTTAAAATTTCTGCATGGTTAAACCTATCAATTTTTCCTTTCTGTTAAATCTTTGGTATCTGGTTCAGAAAGGCCTCCCACACATCAATATTCTATATATAAATAGCATATAAAACTTCTATTTCCCTATAATATTTTAAGATTTCAGCTCTTACATCTGTATCTTTAATCATTTGGTATTACACTAGTACTGTATAAGTTCAGAGACTAGGCTCTAACTTATGTTTTCTAAATGGTTAGCTCATTTTTTTTGCATAATTTATCTTTCTCCACTGATTTGTAACATTATTTTTAAAAAATCACATACAAACTCAAATGTCCTTGGGCCTGTTTCTGGAATTCTTGGTTTATTCTATTGACCTGTTATGACAGCTCCAAGTTAGCTGAGACAATACCCTTCCCTAATGATAGGAGTCAGGAGTTAGTTACGGCAATGTCTCTGGCCTCACCTAGGCTGTCATCCCCTGTGCCCAGGCAGGCTATGCAGACAATGACTGCTAGAGTCCAGTCACAATGTTCACACGTGCACCTCTTCAAAGTTACTGGGATCTAGATTTGGGGGCCTTAGAGGAGCTCTGTGGGGGATCCTTCCATGTACTCCCAGGCTGCCCTTCCCTCACTTACGGGAACACATGGGCTAGTCAGCCCCTCACTCTCCTGCCTCCTAAACCTTACTATTCAAAGTGTAGTCCCCGAATCAGCACCATTAGCATCACCTGGGAGCTTGCTGGATGCAGACCCCAGACCTACTGAGTCAAAGTTTACATTCTAACAAGATCCTGGGGTGATCTGTAGGCACATTAGTTTGACAGCACGGTGCTATCCTACATGATTCCTTGTCCTTCATTATTCCTGTTCCATATGATCCCTGTGCCATCCCTGTTTGACAGTGTGCAGATACATGCTGTATATTTCCAACACTTAGATGGCACCATTCTCTGGTTTCCAGTGCAGATATACACTTGTCCTTTATTTTTATATTCCTTTGGTGATTTCTATAGAGTCAGAAAATTTCAATTTACCCTCTTATAGTCCAAAACAAAGGACTCTGAATACAGTTTTCTGTCAAGCTCCTATCTGACAATCTTCCAGCTTTACAGTCTCCTTCCCTAACTGAGAAAATGGTTCCTAGCACTTGGGTCTATGTTGATACACCATTCAAATGGCTAATAAAGGTCTCAAGTCACCTGGGACAAATGCCAAAGTACTTACTGCTGAAAGGGAATAAAATGCTGCTTTTCTTCATCGTCCACCTTCCCATGTATGATATCAGTAATATCCATCACTAAGAAAAAGATAAACTTAATTAAAGGAACTAATTGTTTCATGCCTCAGTAAGTTACTATTGAAAACGACAGTATCAGCAAACACAGACCACTGGAGGAAGAAACATTACGAAGCGTGCGGTTTCTCTTATTTCTTTGCAAATGATGATTCCAGTATACCCAGAGACACAACTGAGAGGAGCACAGCAGAACAAGTCATCAGGTGCTCCAGAAAGGCCTTGGATTTTCTCAGATCAAACGTGCAGACTGTTCCTTTTAAAAACTCTAAAAGTTGCTAAGTTCTTGAGAAACTTGAGCCTGTTAGTACTTTTTCATAAGCCTCCATTCAAAGCCACAGAGAACACATATTTTGGCAGAGTTGTCAATAAAATTAAAGACCTGGGAGAGAAACTCAAGACTTGAAGTGGGCAACTGCCTCTTTTATTTGACACATTCTTACCTGGCTTCCACATACAGGTAGTCCTCGACTTACGAAATATTCCAGTTAGAACAAGCCGCACTTAATCACAGTCTGTTTTTTACTATTTACAGTGTTGCAGTGCGTAATTTGCTGATGTTATCAATCTTAGCTGCTCACCCACAGGTGTTTAAATGTAATGTTTCCAACCCCCAAAGACAAACAAAGGTTGGATTTATAAAGATATTGATAATATAAGGTAATAATAATGAAAACTTCAAAAAGAAAAAGTATTTGACTTACCTCAGAACCGACTTACGACGGAGTCGTCGTTAAGTCAGGGACTACCTGTAAATGAAAGCAAGCCAGGGCAAAGCAGCACAGAACCCAATTTCACAGAGTGCTTTACACCTCTACACACAACAGGAGCACTTAAGAAGGCACATTTGTAAGCCTATTGCAAATACAGTAAAACCTGTGAAAGCCAAAACCTATGTAAGGCAAAACCTGTCAGAGAAGGAAAACTCAAATATTTTCCACTTAAATCAGTGACAGAAAAGTGGTAAGACTGCACCCTGTCAAAGATGGAAAAGTCATTAGACCCAGAAAAACAAGGCAGTCCCGTCAAGTTCCTGCTCTCACAGGTTTCACTGTATTATTTACATAGATATTATTATTAGCCCTATTTTAACAGATGAGGAAACTGAGCACAGAAAAGTTAGGTAACTTGCCCGAGGTCAGAAACTGTCCATGACAGAGCCAGGGTAAGAACCCAACAGTGACAACAGAGCCAGTGCACTTAACCACGAGGCCCAGCTGCCTAGAGAACTAATGAGCCGCCGCTGTCAAGCTACTGAAATTAGGCAGGGCCCATGGCAAGAGGCATCCCCTTAATAAATTACAACCCAGCCATAAAACACGTATTAACGATTCATTCCCCCAGATGCAGACTAAAAGAAATACTGAGATATGAGACAATTCTCAAATGAAACACTAAGGATAACGGAAGAAATGTCTTCTCAAAGGAACCCAAATGATATAAGTAATAGTATGGGAGATAGTCATGCTGATGCAAGGAAGCCGTAGAAAGCAGAGCATGACATTCAACTTGCTGTCAGTCCTTTATAGAACCCTGCAAAAACTGTACAAAAAAACTGCAAAATTTTTATTTGATCTCCCAAAATAGGCAGTTCATTTGTCAATGCCATCATCAAGTTACTCCTAACCTCTACTGATGCTGTGCAGCAAGGCGCAGAGTAAATTAGTCTCCTCTCCATTCCGACCACACTCAACACCTGTCAACTCACATATGTACTCACACACACACAAACACACACACATTCTCTCTCCTTGAAATAGAAAAACAAGCTAAAGCCTCAAAGTTGAAGCCTGAGTTTCTCTGGCCCACTTTGAAAGACAGTGACCTTGGGTATACCTTGACTCCTTTTATGGGACAATAAATAGATTGCTATAGAGATGGTAAATAGTCCTAGGCTGCCTTGCCTTTTCTGAGATTTCATTCTAATTCTCTATAAAGAAATAATGCCAGCCCTCTAGTCACAGATTGGCAGACCTTGAACAGCAGACTGGAGTGCAGGGCAGCTCAAGGGCTGTGTCATGTGAACAGCGTAAGGACCGTACATGTCATCGTTATCCACATAACCCTGGATGCATGAAGTATCCAGGAGCAGAATTATGACATTTTATTGATAGCTTTCAAACGACTTGGTGACCAAAATGTTAATATAAGAGCAAAAATCTATTTCCTCAACTTAACAAACTACAGAAGACTATGTAGGGGTCTCCTTGAATGCTCCAAGGTTTAATTTAAGCAAAGGATTCTCTTCAAAAGCACTAACAAAAATAATGTTGCCTTTGATGAGAAAATTTCCAAGATAAACAAACCACTTTCCAGGTAATACTTCACACCACTAAAATCAATATGCAGCTGTAGGCAGGAGGATTGCAATAGTCACAAATGAGGCTTTACTGAGTTCTGACTGAGTTGAGTACAAGACAGTTGGCTAGGCTCTAAGAGAAAAACGAAGGAGCTTGGGGTTTACACAAAGGTATTAAAAAACAAAAACAAAAAACAGTTGTCACCGAGTCGATTCCAACTCATGGAGACCCCATGTGTTTCAGAGTAGAACTGCACTCCACAGGGTTTTCAATGACTATGCTTTCAGAAGCAGACTGCCAGGCCTTTCTTCCAAAGTGCTTCTGGGTGGATTCAAACTGCCAATCTTTCAGTTACAGCCAAGGGCTTAACTGTTTGCACCACCCAGGGTCTCCAGATGGAGACACAGAATATTTATAAAGTAAAGGTAACTGACAGTCCACGGCAGTCAATGCCATGTGGCTGACACTGACAATGAAGTGTGACCCATCTCCCAACATTTCCCTGCCTCTCCTATACCTGCTACTCCAAAGGGTCTTCGGAGTCCAAAGGTGTGCTTTTTGCCTTCCTTCAGCTCCATGTGGCCCACCCGGACAATCTGGCACACTAGGCTGATGCGGGGACGGATGAGGTCGTTGCTGCTGAGGTCCTAAAGAGGCAGATGGAGAAGACGAATGAGGAGGTCTAGCTGAAACACCCTGTCAACTTCGTTCCATTCAGAGCTTATTTCCTAATGTTGAAATATCATGAATGACTCCCCTCTTCCCCACGCCCATAGAACTATTATATCTGAGAAAATTATCTTGTATTCCTAAAAGAAGCACTTTTTTTAACTCCTCAGTTCCTACATCAAATTTATAAATCTTAGCTCATATTCAATTTAAAGTCTCTGGTTTATAAATTTAAGTAGGGTGTTTAAAATCAGGACACTCACTGTTGTCACTTTATATCCTGCCAGGTCCTACCCTAGAACAGTATGCATTTCAGGGTCAAATGAAATAAAAACTTGGGTGACACTGACATTTACTGGGTATCCACACAAACTCATGACCTTGCAGCTTCAAAACAACCCTGTGAGACAACCATAACATGGAGTGCTTTCTGTAATTCCTCATCTGTTTTACGAGTGGTAACCACTGACAGCCTCTTATGTATTGAATAATGAGACTTGTGCAGATGAAGTATCTGTTTTGTGGTGATTTTCTATAGTTGCTTGTATTCCTAAGGATGGGTGAGTAAATCCACAAACAGGCTCACATTCACTTTAGCTGCAGAAATAATTTAATAAATTACATCTCAAAACTCTTTTAATGAAACAGCTATCCAAGGCCTCTTTTACTGATTCAAGAATTACTTTTTAAATAATCATTCCAAATCTATCACCTATAACCCAGCAACAATGGGTGACCATTGAAAACCCTACAGAACATATACCAAAGATAACACTGACTCTAAACTTTCACTCGACGTGTTGCAAGGTTTCTCCTAATAGAAAAATAAAGATCCCAGATGACTGGTTAAACATATGGCAGTACACTGTTATTATTAATAATATGCAATCATTTATAAATAAAGTTTTGAAGAATGTGTAATGACCTAGGAAATGTTCACCACATTTTATTTAATTGAAAAGGCTGGGAATGAAATCTATGCACAAGATGATCCTAACAGGGCGGGGGGCGGGGAGTGGGAACCATTTGAAGCTATTCTAAAATGGTATTGATTAGAAGATAGACAAAAGATTCGACCATAATAGCTTTTTTTTTTAATGTAATAATTGAGAAATGCCTTTTGATTTAAGAAAAAAACGGATTATCTTAGAACTGAGGAAATACTCTGAGTTGTGGGGAAACGACGTTCCCAGAGGCTGTAAATGGGTCAAGCACAGGGACAGCAATCAGACCATGACTGTCCTGGTGGGATGTAAATAGAAGGAACAAAAATAAGCCTGTTCCAATCAATATAATTGTTTAACAAATGTTTTGTTTAACTTCCAACATTTGGGGCATTTCTTATATCTTTTGTTGTTGGTTTCTAGATATATTGTATTTCCATATTCCCAGCAAACGATTGGAAAATAAAATAATTTTATTCAGAACAGCATAAAATACTTAGAAATAAATTTTTAAAAAGACATGCAAGATGACTATACTGAAATCTAGCAAATATTGCTGAGAGAAATTTAAAAAAATCTAAGTCAACAGAGAAATACCATGTTCCTGGATTGGATGGCTTAACAGTCTTTAAAATATCAAATCCCCAAAGGTTGATCTATAGATTCAGCACAATCCCTATCAAAATCCCAACAGTGTTTTTCAAAAGAATTGGCAAGTTGATTCTAAAATTTATAAGGGAAAGCAATCTTGAAAAAGAATAAAATTTAAGGATTCATGTTAAAAAAGAGACAGAAAAAAAAAAAAGCTGATACTGAGACCACTGCTCCTTCCTATCACTTCCTTTGGTGCTTTACCTGAGACTCTCTTTTATTTACCCTCAGATCAGCAGGAGGGATAAGGAGCTTAAATATGGGTGTGGGCACAGGGAGAAAAGCAGGGCTTCAAAAGGTTCTTCTTTGTGGTTGGAACCCCTGCTGACAATTTACATGTGCACCTTAGATACACTGAATTAGAATGTACGTTTTAACAAGATCCCCAAGTGATTCTAATGCATATCTTCCTGGGAACTGGTTATAACTGCAAATTCTCAGCCGGGTTTCACCAGAACAAACCAGTTCAAAGCCCTGGAGAAAAAGAAGAGTATTTCCTTCAAGTTTAATTGGCAGCTGGTGAAAGCTGCCTCCTCCAGGCTTCTCAGAGCAGGAGGGAGCAGCTCTAGGGCACTTCAGAGCACTAATGCCATAACAAGGAGCCCTGGTGGTGTAGTGGTTAAAGCCCTCAACTGCTACCCAGAAGGTTAGTGGTTCAAACCCACCAGTGGCTCTGTGAGAGAAAGATGTGGCAGTCAGCTTCTGTAAAGATTTATAGCCTTGGAAACCCTATGGGGCAGTTCTACTCCGTCCTTATAGGGTCGCTATGAATTGGAATCCACAGCAGTGGGTTTAATTTTTTTTTTTTTAATTTCATATCAAAGTAAGTGAATCCCAAAAATGTTCCTAGCCTGAGAGAATGAGCATCACACCATCCCCCACACTATAGCCCCCAATATTTCCTTGCTCTTGATTCATATATGGCAGCTTTCTTCCTACTTTAGAGAAGGGGAAGGAGGACAGGGAAAGGGACATTAATACACATGCGTACGAAGAAAAAAATCTAGGCCACACCTTTGCCCCAGCTGGAACCTCTGGAATACTTTTTTCCCGGTATCTGCATAGCTCATTCGCTCAACTTCAAGTTCTTGCTCAAACAATTCCTTCTCACAGAGGTCTGCCCTTATCAACCTATTTGAAACTGTAACCCTCCCCCAGGCTAGATACTCCCAACCCCTCAAAACCACTTCTAATATTCTATATAACTTACGCATTTATTTGATTATTATCTGTCTTTCCCAAACGAGGACAGGGACTTTTTTCCCCCCTCTCTTCTACAAAGAACCCTTGGCGGCATTTTTTTTTTTTTTTTAAATTGTGCTTTAAGTGAAAGTTTACAGCTCAAGTTAGTTTCTCATACAAAAATTTATACACACATTGTCATGTAACCCTAGTTGCTCTCCCTATAATGTGACAGCACACTCCTCCTTTCCACCCCGGATTTCCCATGGCCATTCAACCAGCTCTAGGACAGGGATTTTTGTCTGATTTGATCACTGATGTATCTCAAGTACCTAGATCTGTGCCTGGCACTTAAACAGGAACTTATTAATTAGTTGGTGAATGAACGAGCGGGTTATTCCTGGTAGTGGGATTATGATGATTTTCACCTTTTAAATTTTTTGTTTTCCACATATTTATCATGTGCATCCACTAATATTATAAACAAAAGAAATTATAAAACTATAAGGTAGGACTTACAGTAAAGACTGCTTGAAGATTATTGAGCTTCTCTATTTCCTTGGGCATCCCATTACTGCCCCAACGAATCAAATAGTTCTCACTGGCAAAGAAAAAGAAAATTACTCTCAATGAGGGGCTAACTGGAGACTGACGCTGCCTTCAGTACAGAGTGAAAGGCAATAACCAGACGTACTCAGTTCAATTCAACAGGCAGGTGAGAGGGTGGCAGAGGCAGGAACTGAGACCGGGGAAATCACTCCCACTCACTGGTCTCCTGGCTTGGAGAAAGTACCTGCTGCAGCCCAACTGCATGAGGCACACCCAATATGGAACCACGAAAAACACCATTCGAGATGGAGCACAGACAAAGAAGATCTTACCTGATTCTACTGTCTGGGGTCAGTTTTACTCTCAAATTCTTTTTTAAAAAGATTCCACTTTGCTGAATCAAGAATTAACTTTAGAAAAACAGTTCGGTGGTTCCTCAAAAAGGTGAACACAGAACTACCATATGACCCAGCAATCCCCATCCTAGGTGTATACCCAGAAGAAGTGAAAGCAGGAATGCAAATAGAAATCTGTACACCAAAGTTCACTGCAGCACTTTCCACAACAGCCAAAAGGCATTACTTAAGGACACAAAGCAACTCTGAATGTCATAGATGCACTTATTATCTTGATTATGGTGATAGTTTCCTAAGTATGTCTATGTCAAAACTTACTGTAAACTTTAAATACCTGCAGTTTATTGTACGTCAATATACCTCAATAAAACTTTTTAAAAAGTCAGAAAAACCCAAACCCACTGCCCTTGACCATTGCACCACCAGGGCTCCTCAAAAAGTCAAAAAAAAAAAAAAACTAATTTTATAATAATCATTCCAAACTGATCCCCTGAAATGCATGTTCTCACACTCAAATAAAACTTCTATTTTAGAAATTAACAATTTGTCAGTAATTAAACCATCTTCTCAAAAATAAATTTATGTTTTCTCAGTTGCTTGGCAGTAGCACCACCCTAGGGCTGAACAAAGCTCATTATCATTCCCTATGGAGTCCCTGGGCGGCATAGATGGTTTGTTTTCCTTTACTAACCTAAAGGTTGGCAGCTTGAACCCACCAGGCAGTGCCATTAAAGAAAGGCCTGGTGATCTGCTTCCATAAAGATGAGAGCCAAGAAAACTCTATGGAGCACAGTTCCACTCTGTAACTCATGGCACTGCCATGAGAGGAAATGACTTGATGGTAGTAGGTTTTTTTTTTTGGCGGTTGTTCTTTTTAATGGAGTTCCTGGGTGGCGCAAACTGTTAAGAGCTTAGCTGCTAAACAAAAGTAAACAAAAGGTTGGCAATTCAAGGCCACCCAGGGGCACCTTGGAAGAAAGGCCTGGCAACCTACTTCTGAAAAATCAGCCACTGAAAACCCTATGGAGCACAGTTTCACTCTGACACACATGTGCTCAGCATGAGTCAGAATCGACTAGACGGCAACTGGTATAGTCTTTTGAATTCTTTCTTCCTGCCTCTGTGTTCTGATGAGTTTTATGTAATTGCTAAATCTCACTGAGTACACACACTGTTGCTGCACTGTTTCAACAGCAACACATAAAGCCTTAATATCCCAAAAGATTTCACTTTCCACGGCCCAGAAATTTTCCCCCTCTTCTCTAGCTTCCCTTCTCAAATGCAGCAAAGAGCTCCTCAAGCAAGAGGTAAGTAAAGGGTGGATAGTTTTGCAAAGTCAACAGATGATCTGGGTGCCCACTACCTGATGAAAGTAGATCGATCTGGGTCATAAAGGGCTATGAACAGCTCTGCATCTTCCCCAATGTTGCAGACAAAGTTCTTGAAGTTCACATAGAGGCCATAGGTATGGACTGCACTGAAGATCGACTGGCTGCGCAGGTCCAGGTTCTGCAAAACTGACTGAACACACAGGACAAGAGAGAAAAGCATCTTGGTTTCAGCAAACGGGAAGTACTAGCAAGGAAATAGGCCTGCAAATAGGGGACAAATACAATTACCATATAAGACGAGAAGCACTTGCTAAGAAGAAAATGTATGCAAGTGGACAGATGATGATGGAGTGAGCAAAACATAAACACACGAGTTAGATACTCAGGACTGCCCTGTTAACGGTCTTGAACCCAAGCAATTCAATACATGTTGTCTAAAGGTAGTAAAACTCATGGTTTTAGTAGCTTCAAGAAGTTCTCCTCTCTTACAGTGAGACCCAGATCTGGATGGAACTCAAAAGCACAGAAATTATGATTTATTATTCCTCTTTATGGAAGTAACCCTAATTGGAAACAAGAGATTTCACCGGAAACCCTTTACCCTCAGGCATGGTTTTCCATTACATTCAAAAATACAATTAAATATTATCAAAACTGTACTAAATAATAATAATTAAAAAAAAAAAACTACAGACTAAAGAAAATAAACAGAAACCTTTAGTCATTAGCACAGAAAGACTTGAAAAAATGTACCACAATATTAATATGGTTGGGTGTGGGAAGTTATGTGTGACTTTTTTCTTTTTCTATTTTTTTGTATGTTTCTAATTTTTATTTAATGTTCAATTACTACTTTAAAAATATTTCCAACTCTTTATTTTTAAATTATTAATTATTTTAGAGATTATAATACATGTTCCAAACATAGAAGGTACAAAAATTCTCCCTCCCACTCAAAGGCATTTTTATTATCAATTTCTTGTCTATCATTACAGGTTAGTCTATGAATAGGCAAGCACAGATGTATTCATATTCTTTTTTAAAACACAATTAACAGCATTTTTACACCGTTCTGCATCCTGTTCTTTTTTCACTTAAGATACATCTTTGCAATCTTTCCATATCAGAACATGTACAGCTACCTCATTCTTTTTCTTATGCTTTACTTTTTAAATGTTCTAAATAACATTTCTGCGTCTTATCAATGACTTCCTTTCCCTCATTAAAACAAAAGCAAAAAACGGAACCTCAGTAGCCAAAATCTGCACATTTGAGAAAACGTACCTTTTCTTCTTGGATCTTTTCCTCAATCCTTTTTGAGGCCATTTCATGGACCTTGAAGACAGCAACAGTGCTGGTTTCATCTGGGTCCAAGATGTTCCCGTTGTCATCTCGTACCACCAGATCTAACCCAAGCATTCTAGAAAGAAAGCAGTGGTCAGCAGGTTCTTCCCACTAGGGGCAGACTCTTCTTACTGAAAAGCGCTGTTATGGATTGAAATGTGCTCCCCTAAAATATGTGTTAAAACCCTAACCTATGCCTGTAAATATGGCCCTGTTTGGAAGCAGAGATTTTCTCTTGTTATGTTAATGAGGTCATACCAGAATAAGTGAGTCCTGAACGTAATCACTTCTGGGTTATAGAAAGAGCAGAACAGACTCAGAGACACACACAGGGGGAAGAGAGGCTACGGAGATGGATGCATCTACAAGCCCAGGAATACCAAGGATTGCTGGCAACTTCTAGAAGCTGGAAGAGACCAGGACCTCCCACTAGAGCCACACCCTGAATTCAGACTTCTAGCCTCCTGAACTGTGAGAAAACCAATTTCTGTTCTTTAAAGTCACTGACTCGTGTCATTTCCATTGTAGGAGTTAACCAAGACAAGCCCCCATCAAAGAACCCAGAAGATTCATATTTAGAAAGGTTGAGTGCTGGCCAAAGTGAAGTTAAGGACAGTTCATCGAGAAGAAGGAGAGTCAGGAGTAGGAGGAGGATATGGAATGTGTGGCTAACTGCCTCCATGAACAACTGCCTCCTCTGTCATGAGACCAGAAGAACCGGATAGTGCCCAGCTACCATTATTGAACATTTTAAAATTCAAAAATTCCATAAAGGGGGAAAATGCAGAACAGAATTTCAAGTTCTCACAGACTCCAGACTTCCTGGAGCCATGAAGGTTGGAGGAACCCCTGAAACTACTGCCCTGAGATAATCTTTAAACCTTAAACCAAAAATATCCTCTGAAGTCATCTTAAAATCAAACAATAGTTTAGGTTAACTAGTAAAAAAAGTCTGCCTTGAACATTATGCTCTTTTAAGAACTTTCTACATGGGACCAAATCAATAACAGCAACTGGACAGATTAGATAGGAACCTTAGGGGGCAATGGATTTATGTTAATGGGGGAGGAACAACTCAGAAACGCAGGGTGAGAATGGTTGCACAGCTTGAAGAATATAATCAATGTCACTAAATAGTAGCTGCAGAAACTGTTGAATTGGTGTATGTTTTGTTGTGCATATTCTCAACAACAAAATAAATAAAATTATATATACATATATATATAAAGAATAGTTCACTGACTTGTCCTTTCAATTTCTGTCTCTTTCCCATATAATAAGGTAAGAAAACTTACAGGATGTTAACCAACCTTCATGTAATGATACGCAAAGTAATTCGGTTCACAGAACCTTAACAGGAAAGGCAAAATTCACACTCCTTCTGACCCATTTCCTCTGGCCAATGCCTTTCTCCCTATCTTCAGTTGTGTGCATAGGAACTATGAAGGACCATTTATTTGGGGCTTACTCTGATGTCCTTAAAGGACAAGATTGGGAAGTAGTACTTAATCCAAGGGTATCTTTAAGGAGATCAATGGAGTAAGACCTTGCTTGTTGGTATTTCATTATAGTTATGAGCATGGGCTCTGGTGCCATCTGGACCAGGATTTGAATCTGGGCTTTAATAACTGCTAGCACTGTGACTCTGGGTAATTTAATTTGCAAAGCCTGGTTTCCTCATTTGTAAATATTTTCTACCCCTCGAGGTTGCTGTGAGAATTTAATGAGATAATAAATGTAAAGCACCTAGTACAATATCTAGCATTCACTGAGCTCTAAATACACGTTAGTTATTATTGCAGCAACTGATACTAAAAAAAAACACCTGGCTATGAAGTTGTAGCTCTGAGTTTTGTACAGGAATAACAAAAAAACCAGTTGCTATCAAGTCAGTTCTGACTCATGGTGACCCCATGAGTGTCAGAGTAGAACTGTGCTCTACAGGGTTTTCAGTGGTTGATTTTTCTGAAGCAGACTGCCAGAGCTTTCTTCTCAGGCACCTCTGGGTGGACTCAAACCTTGAACCTTTTGGTTAGCAGCTGAGTGCATTAACTATTTGTATCACCCAGGGACTCATGCAGAGAAACAGTAAGAGCCATGTGGTCTCTACATGACATGATCCCACCAAGGCTGTTATGCCTCAATATACACACAAAAGTAGAAAAAAAATTTTCGTTTAGTTCCAAGAAGTTGGAGGCTGTGGTGGAAACAAGATACTGCCATCTGAATGCCCCAGTATGCATCCTAGGAGGCAGTAATTTGAGAGTGGGGATGTCAAAAAAGAAAGAAAGCTCAGGGACAACAGTCAACTCTGCCACATCTTTGGGAGAAAGACAAAAATGCCTAATTTCCCTTGTCCTCTGTTTTATAGCATCTCCATCAACTGATTTAATCTGGCAGGTTCCTTTCCGTGGTAGCCAGACCCACAGGCCACCCAGACTCATGAAAGATGACCTTGGCTGCTCAGAGACTGGGTCACTGATGCACTGACAGAGCACCTTAATTTCCTGAGCTACCTCCAAGGGCTGGAAGGGGAAAGTAGGAACGCTCTGCTGTTTGTGGGACATCAACATCCAGTGCTAGGGACTGGTGGACTACAGGCCAACATCACGCTGTGGTAAGACCCAAAAAGACAGAGGCAGCATATGGGCAAGGAGGGAACCGCCTTATCCCACCTTAGCTGGCTTTTTAAATAATTCTCTGGCACCACATAACTGGCAATACAACCCCAGTGGTTATAGTCCTATGAAGGTACAAGCAGTAGGGGGAGGGGACTGTTAATTCTTAATCCCAAGAAAGGAGCATTTTGACATGGAGTCAGAAGTTCTGGGTTCAAATTTAAGCTGTCCCACTTATTACCCATGTGACCTGAAAGTCAATCACTTAAGCTCACTTAGTATGTTTCTTTAACCAGAAAGTAGGAATAACAACAGCTCTCTCTTAGGGTTATAACCAAGTAATATATGTGAAGCATACATAGGAAGTATTTCATAAATACTGGTTGAATCTGAACCTTATGTGCTATGTTTACCCCAGTTATTTCTGAACACAGTTGTCAGAGTCTATAACGTTTTAATGAGTAGGACAACGAGTTGTATTTTAACAGTTCTCTGAGATATATCCAAGAGACCTGAGGTTGGTAAAGGAACAACAACAACAACATAACCACATAGACACAGGATGAAAAAATTTGGAAAATAAACCTAAATGCCAAATTAATTATCTATAAAAGCTATCTGATGAACCCCTTAGTCTTTTAAAAAGAGCTGGTCATAAAGCATGAATAAATTTGATGAGTTGACTGTATTTCACTTTCCAAAAGGCAGTAATATCTGGAACCTACATATCTAACCAGAAGATTAGTGAAGTGATTAACTCTTCAGAGGGTATGATAAAAATAATCAACAGAGTAAAAATTTTTAGCTATTTCTAACAAACCTGGTTTTCACACACTGTAAAAAATGGCTCCACAACAAAGGGAAAAGGAGAGTCAGGAATAGGACGAGGATATGGAATGTGTGGCTAATCACCTCCATGAACAACTGACTCCTTTGCCATGAGACCAGTAGAACTGGATGGTGCCCAGCTACCATTACTGAACATTCTGATCAATGAGTCTATAGAAGAATCTTGCTCAAAAGGGTAAAAATACAGAACAGAATTTAAAATTCTCACAGGATGCAGACGTTCTGGAGCCACAGAGGTTGGATGAACCCCTGAAACTATTGCTCTGAGATAAGATAGTCTTAAAACCTTAAACCAAAAATATCCCCTGAAGTCTTCCTGAAACCAAACAATAGCTTAACTAGTAAAGAATGTCTGCCTTGATCATTGTGCTTTTTTAAGATCTATTTACATAGGGCCAAACAGAAAATAGCAACTCGAAAGACTAGACAGGATATTTAGGGGGCAGTGAGTTTATGTTAATAGGGCAGGAAAAACTCAGGAAAGGAGGGTGAGAAATACTTGAAGAATGTAATCAATATCAATGAATTGTATATGTAGAAACTGTTGAACTGGTGTATGGATTGCTGTGTATATTCTCAACAACAACAAAATAAATAAATAAATAAACAATAGGAAAAGTTAAGGAAAAAAACTGGCTCCAGTTAAGGGAAGATGGAAAGAAAGAGAGAGAGAACAAATCTGATATTGATTTACAATCCATTGTTAGAATAAAAATAGATAAAGCCCCAGGTATCTGAAGAGTGTTGGCTTCATGTTAACCAATATCATAAAACAATATGTGTACTAACTGTTTATTGAGAAACTATTCTGTAAACCTTCGTCTAAAGTACAATTAAAACGAAAAGAGTGTTGGCTTCAGACCCTCAGTTACTGTCAGTTTGTTTGGCAGGGAAGTCGGGGGAATCCAAGTCCGATCTTCTCTATTAAATCGCCTTGAGATCAGAGACCCAGCACAGGGTCTGGCACATGGAGGGTACTATGAAATGTTTTTGAACAAAATAAAATGTTTTCTAAGACAAAAAGATAGCAGTAAACATAATTCTCCAGCAACTCCAAGATCAAAAGCTTGCTGTGAGCAGTGTCCTCAGCATGAATGCAATAGTCATTTTCCAACTTTTCAGTAAAGCATCATTCCTGGCTTACCTGTTCCCATGATCAATTTTGGCTGTGACCTTCTTCTTGAGCTCTGCCAGCTCATCCTTGGGGAGCGTTCCTGACAGGATCTGGGACCGCCACTCAATCAGGCTGTAAGTCATCTGCTGCAGCTGGTGGAAGAGTGTGACCTTGTTGTTCTAAGAGGACAAAAAGAGGTATTATAGAGGATGGGAACTTTTGACTGATTATAAATGTTATTTAATCGATTAATTTTTTTCATACAGTTAAGTTGGGCCCATTAAAAGATTTTTTTGTATTAATAGAAATTAGTAGAGATGGCTTTGCCCTGAGCACTCCCTCCCTCCCTCTCCTATTGCAACTTTAAAAACACATAAGCAATTGTAGGATAGATGTTCTTGTTGTTCTTGGGTACTCTCGTGTCGATTCTGACTTATAGTGACCCATGTGACAGAGCAGAACTGCCCTATAGGGTTTTCTGGGCTATAATCTTCACAGAAGCAGATCACCAGGTCTCTTCTCCCACAGAGCGGCTGGTGGGTTCAAACTGCTGAACTTTTGGTTAGCAGCTGAGCATTTACCCATTAGCTACCAGGGCTCCTTGTAGGATAGATGGGTAGACCAAAATCATAAATATATCAAATCATCCACGTACCCTAAAATTCTGACCACATCCGTCGTCGATTTAAAACCCTTGAGTGATTTCCACAATAGATAATACTGTAAAAGTCCCTTCAAATCTTGGCTCCAGCCACATTTGACATCAACTTCCACCTCGAATATCTATGTGCCTTCCATGAATGCCTTCCTGAATGCTCTGACTCCCTCAACATGTTATTTTCTCTGCTTGGAACCACCTTCTCCTCTTCCGCCAAGCCCACCCTCCCCAAACCCCTCTCTCTCTCACACTACATCCTCCATCAACTGGCTAATTCTGACTTCTTCAGGTCTCAATTTAGAAGTCTCTTCCTTGAAACCCTACGCCTGGGTGAGCTGTCCCTCCCACAGCACCAAGATTCACTCTCATCAGAGCCCTTATAACACTGGATGACACTGCTTTGTCTGACTCCCTTAGACTGGAAGCTCCTTTAGGACAGGGAATTGGTCATTTTTTTGCATCCCTAGTACTTGGCACAGAGTAGCAACTCCTTAAAATATTCTGGATCAGTGAACTACGAATGCAAAAAAAAAAAACAAAAAAAACTGCAGTTTCAGAGATGAGAGATAATGGAAAATAAAATGTAAATATTTTAAAAATATCTCTTTCCCCTGAAAATTTTCAGATCAGTCAGGCATTAAATCATTACTATGGGTTTCAGTAGTAACTTTCTGTAGCTGAACTAAATTAACTTACAACCAACTATAGTCATGTATGTTGCAATCATTTACCAGCCAAATAACTGATATATCTGAAACATCATGACCTTGGCTCTACCTAAATGATTGATTCATTAGTCACTGAACATCTACTAAGTGTTGGGAATAAAAATCCTGCCCCCAAGGATATAATATTCTAGAAGTAAACAGACAGCATAGATAAGTAGACTCTATATATATATCTATATCTATATATCTATATCTATCTATCTATCTATCTATCTATCTATATATATATATATATATATATATAAGGAAACTTCAGAGTATGGAAAGTACAGTAAGGAAAATAAACAGGGCAATAATATAGTGTGTATGTGGTAGTTATCACTAGAGTGGTCAAGGAAAACTGTTCCATGTATCACTTTGGGATATGAATTTTAAATAAAAATCTGTATAATTCCACTTATCCCATATATACTGTGATGGTTAATATTATGCATCAACATGGCTAGGCTATGATTCTCAGTGGTCTGGCAGACATTGGACTGATTGCTCCTCCATAATATAATAAAATGTAATTACCTCCATGATGCGACCTGATGTGATCAGCCAATTAGTTGAAAGGGGAGTTTCCTTGGGACAGTGGTCCATTGCCATTATTGTCACCTGACCTGATTTTTGATTCGCCAGCCCCCACAGCCCCATGAGCCAGCAGAGGCCTCTAGCCTGTCGCTTCACCTACAGATTTTGGGTTCTTTGGTTCCTGCAATCACATGAGCCAGCAGAGGTCTTCAGCCTGCCGCCTGACCCATGAATTTGGGACTTGCCAGTCACCATAATTTCCTTGAAATAAACCTCTCTGTATATATTTATATATATGCTTCATTGGTTTTTTGTGGCTCAGTGGTTAAGAGCTCGGCTGCTAAGCAAAAGATCAGCAGTTCAAATCCACCAGCTGCTCCTTGGAAATCCTATGAGGCAGTTCTACTCTGTCCTATAGGGTCAGTATAAGTCGGAATCAACTCGACAGCAATGGGTTTGGTTTTTTTTCCCCACTGGTTTTGTTCCTCTACTGAACCCAGACTAACACATATACTATGCAAAAGCTTCTTCTTTATTAATAGATGAAAAGTCATATTTATGTAAGCATATATTTCTGAAATTATAGTAAAATAGTATTATTTGCTATAAAAACAATGCCCCCCCACCCCCCCAAAAAAAACCCAAAACAAAGAAGTTGTTGATGGCTGTACAGTGTGTTCTTTGGTGATGTTTTTCTATAACAATCTAAGGGACACAGACTCTGGGGCAAGGTACTGAATGAAAACATCTAAGAGACCCCTGAAAAAAAAGCAAACATAGAAAGAAAGTCCTCAGCCTAGAAGTGGGGAAAATGGGAGATAACTAACGGGATTAGCTGAGTGTGATAAAAGCTTCAACCTAAGTTCAATGTTCTATGGGGACACAAAGGAAAGAGATGAATAACTCATTTACATGTGACTGTTAAAAAAAAGAAAAAAAATATGTTACCGAGTAGAACTGCTCCATAGTTTTCTTGGCTGTAATCTTAATGGAAGTAGATTGCTAGGCCTTTCTTCTGCGGTACTGCTGAGCGGGTTGGAACTACCAACCTTTATAGTAGCAGTCGAACAGAAACCATCTGCGCTTCCTGTGTTGATTTTGGAGCCCTGGTTGCCCAGTGGTTAAGAGCTCAGCTGCTAACCAAAAAGTCGGCAGTTCGAATCCATGAGCCACTCCTTGGAAACCCTATGAGGCAACTCTACTCTGTACTACAGCCTCGCTATGAGTTGGAATAGACTCGATGGCAATGGGTTTGGTTTTGGTTTATGCTGATCTTAAAAATATAGAAAGTAAAACCTGTTTAAATTTTTGAAACTATGTACTTTTTATGCTTTTAGCATTTTCTGAATTGCCTCCTTCTCACCAACCAGTCTTTAGAAAAGCATAAAAATTAGACTTCAAAAAATTCTTTTATTAATAAGCAAAGATAAAAACACAAATTTTTTGTATGCTTTATATAAAATGTATCAATTTAATTGTCTTTCAAACTTAGAAAAAGGAGTGAGAAATTAAACCCATAGAATTAGCCCTTCAAACTGCTAGACAGAAATGGGATTCCCCTTCCCCCCGTTTCTTATAATCCATTTGTTTACTCCCATTTAGATTTTTGTTTAATATTTTCTAAGTTTAATTAAGACATGAGTTTTCAAAATATGGCAAATAAAGAATTCAAAGGCTCAGGGCATCCTCTCTGTGAGGCAGGGCTTTGGGGCATATGTTCACAACTTCTTGGTCTCAATTATATTAGACACTGTCCAAGGCAATTTAATTATTGCCTGTCCATATCAGCCTTGTTTGCCAAGTTCTCCCCCCAAAAGAAGGATGAAGACAGCCATTCTTCTCTGATTCACTGTGCCAAGTGAATTCTGAATAGACAAGCTGGAACACCCCAAAGGAAGCAATTTTCCCATTTACTTTGAAGAAATAGATTCTGTTGCCACATTCCTCAGATTGTTCTAAGCAGGATGTTCAAATAGCTGGCCCCTGATACTTCATGGATTCCTGGGAAAGTATGAGAAGAAACCAAAAAAAAGCTACCGCCATCGAGTCAATTCCAACTCATAATGATTCTGTAGGACAGAGCATAACTGCCCCAGAGGGTTTCCAAGGCTGTAATCTTTTACAGAAGCAGACTGCCTCATCTTTCTCCTGCGGAGCAGCCGGTGAGTTCGAACCACTGACTTTTCAGTTAGCAGCCAAGTGTTCAACCATTCTGCCACCAGGGCTCCTATATAAGGACAGGTGGGAGAAAATCAAGCATTACCCATAAGGTCAAACAGCAAGCTCCTCTTTGTCTTTTCTTATGAAACGCCTTTCCTGTTTCGGTCCTCTCCTTTCTAAGTCCTGGGCAGCCCAAGCTAGCCTCTCACAGAGTGCCTTCTCTGCTGTCTCTCACCTTCACTGATCTCAGCTTTTTATTTTTATGTATTTATTTTTTTTACACTACTTGCCATTATCACATGTAGTGTATCAGATTTAATAAGTTTTTTATCCTCTCCCCAAAAGTCAGCACAATCCTGGGACATTGTAGAGACTCGAAAACAAATTGTATTGACAGCTCAAACTTAAAATAACCATCCGGTTTCAATTTTAGGAGTAGCTACACAAAATAGAACAATCTGAAGATTTTTTTTTTTTTACCAGACAGTGAGGATATTTCTGCATTTGCTTAAAATTTCTCCCTCCTTTCCACTTGGGAGATGCGTAAGGTCTCACTTTTTACATTTCTGTTCCACTTGTCTGTCTTTTCTTTTTTCTTTCCCAGAGATAAACACAGTCAAAAGAAAAAACAGCTTTGCCTTCAATGCTGATGGGAATACAGAAGCCACATGAGCATCACAGAAATCCTGGGCACCAAGAGACAATGGCACAGCTTCACTGGGTGTCAGAAAACCTAGATTCTATTAATTCACTTTCACAAAGAATGTATGGCCACGGTCAAAAGACTTTTCTCTGATCCTCCACTTCTTCATCTGCAAAAGAATCAATATTTACTCTGGGCACCAACCTTTCCTCTTCCGTGAGGCTTTTATGATATAGAGGAAAAAGTGCTTGACTGAAAGTATAGGGACTTCTTTTTCTATCATTAACTTGCTATGTGGCTTTGCGCAAATTAGTTCCTCTGGGATAAGCCCATTTGTTAAATAAAGGAACAGGCACTAAGATGTACTCCCAGTGATAAGTATCTTTGAGTCTATGACTAAGACATTAAACTCAACTACTTCTTTCAGACATCTTCCTGATTAACCATGTCTGGCTTTGGTCATCTTACTATATACTCACACACTCAACTGGCTGTATATCAAATTTCATCTGTATGTAGCTCTTTGCAATTAATCTTACGTCTTTTTGGTGTATCTGTAACTCTCAAGGTTCCAGGAGTCCCTGGATGGTGCAAACAGGTAAATGCTCGACTACTAACCTACCCAGAGATGCCTCGGAAGACAGGCCAGGTGATCTACTTCCAAAAGGTCCCAGCCTTGAAAATCCTATGAAGCAGTTCTACTCTGTACACATGGGATTGCCATGAGTTGGAATCAACTCAACAGAAACTGGTAAGATCCAGGCATGGCGTCTTCAGTTCTCTGTGTCCCTGTGGTGCTCTGACTCTGTGAGCTCTGGGAAGACAGGAAACCAGGCTGTTGTGCCGCTCCTTCTTACCCATTCTAGTACTTTCTTCATCTGTGAGAAAAAGTCTTGGCCTGACTTGCAAAGGTTTGGTTTTTAAAGAAAAGACACACGTAAAAGATATCTTTTGCCTCCTGAGGTAAAAGACATCCGGGAAACAAAGCTGGAAAAACAAAAAACTGGAAGAACACCCAGAGAATCACTCCCGCTCTGTGACAACAATTACCCCTCAGCCCCAAACTAAAGCAGGGCCTCCAGCTCACAAATAAAAGGCTCTGACAGCAGGACGAGGTTTTCCATGGGAATTTTCTGTCCTCGGTAATAAGTGATCAGACACTCATTTCAAACTGAGAATAGCATAATTATACTTCAGAGCATATGTTCCAGCAGCCAGCAATAACCACCAGTTCAAAAAGAGTAGACCTGGGTAGCTTTAATCTGCCTGAATATGCAATGTTGGGAAGAAAGGCCTATTCATTGTTACCTTCAAGTCCCCCAACCCCCACCTCACTTGCAGGCACTTTTTCTGCCCCAGATTTTTGAGAACTATAGATGGTCACAGGGTTTTATTTTGCTGAAAATTTTAACTGAGAAGAGATCAGTCCTTTCTATGAATCATATTTTAGTAATTAAATTCACTTTATTCAACAATCTGTACTAACCAGCTTCTATTACAAGGCTCTTCTTCCATCTTTTCCATAGGAGACAGGATTACATCCAGTCTCCCAAACTTCTCTGAGACAAAACAGCCAAACCAAAACTCACTGAACCATTCCCAGTTGGAAAGTGGAGAACAGCTCTGAGGTACGTTCAGGGTGAGATGGATGGCAAGACTTCAACTCACTTACTTTGGACATGTCATCAGGAAAGGCCAATCGCTAGAAAAGGAAATCATGGTTGGTAAAGTAAAGGGCCAATGAAAATGAGGGAAACCGTCAAGGAGATAGACTGACACAATAGTCACAACAATGGATTCAAACATACCAACAATCATGAAGATGTTGCAGGACTGGGCAACATTTTGTTTTGTTATACATAAGGCTGCTAGGAGTCGAAGCTAACTCAATGATAATTAACAACAACAACAGGTGTTATACAGTATGTGGCTATAGGGTTGCTATGAGTCAGAATCATCAGTAACGGGTTTCTTCTTGGTATGGCAACCAAGTGTTTCATTATCCAGGACAGTCCTTCTTTCAAAGATTTTGACCCGCTGCCCCCACAGATATACTCTAACTTATCAGTTCTCAAGACCTGATTTTTTTGTTGAGAAAATAAGATATTATCATGCGTAGTGTATATTTCTGTATATTCAAAACATATAATTGGGTTGTTATTAAAAAGGTAAACTGAATTTCCAATACAATCATATCTAAGTCAATGCACAGTTGTCTGCCCTCACAGAAGAACTCCTGTGGAAGCAGGGAGATAAAGAGGCCAAAGATCACCTCATCGGATCTACTTTCCAAGGCTGCTGAAAACCGTAAGTAAGGGAGGAAGTCAGGATTTAAAAACAGGCTGGCCTGTCTGACTCAAGTCCACACACTTACCTTTTACTATCACGTTTCCTTCTTTCCTGATCAACCATTGGAATCACACCCGGTAAAGGGGCTCCAATTGAGACACAGCAGTTTAGGCAAAGGTCATCAGAAACTGTTCTGAATTTGTACTCTGCATTGCATGCTTCCCCTTTTTTCTTTCTGGAATGATCCAGGTCTCCAGGACTTGAATCTAAACTAAGGAGGCTTCCTATCTATGGTAAGAAACAGCCTGGTTATTCAGTGCTCAAGGCCACCCCACCTAAGGCGATTACACAAGACAAAGGAAGTGGCCTTGAATGAGGGGAGATACAAAAGGGAAGAACAGACTCTTGAGACAGTGAGTAGCAGGGTTAAAGGGATGCTAAGCCAAGTCTGCCCAGGAGGGAGGAATTCCGGAGTGGCTACTGTTTCTAGCTAAGAACATCAAGGGTCACACGCTCACGCTGATGGTCTGTCTACAGAATGACTTCACATATTCCATCTCTAGTCATGCTCTCACAGCTCTGTAGGGGTAAGCAAGACAGATGTTATATCACTTTTACACGGGGGTGGGGACAGGGGGCAGGGGGCAGCAGAGGCTTAGAGAGTTTGTGACTTGCTCAAGATGACAGAACTGGTTAGGAGAGGACCTGATCTGAAAATCAAGCTTTCTGATTCCTAGTCCAGTGTTCTGTCTGCTACAGCCTGCTTCCCCCAGAAAGATAAGGCCAACACCCACTAGGAAAGACAATTAAATAGAAAATAATAATAATAATAAAACTAAGAGGGATAGTGTAGAGTCACTTTTTCTTTCTACTTTGGTCAAGTAGACTCCCTTGCTTCGGCTCCTCCCTTTAAAAAACGTATTTATGGTTATTTCACATGGTAACATTTACAATTGCTTTATAAAAATAAATCAAAGATGCCTTGGTGATTAAGTGTTCGGCTTAATCACCTTAGTGGTTAAAGCGCTCGGCTGCTAACCAAAAGGTCAGTGAGAGTTTGAACCCACCAGTGGCTCAGCAAGAGAAAAGACCCGGCGATCTGCTCCAGTGAAGACTAAACCAAACAAAAACCAAACCCACTGCCATCAAGTCGATTCTGATTCACAGCGACACTACATGACAGAGCAGAACTGCCCCACAGGGCTTCCAAGGCTGTAATCATTACAGAAGCAGACTGCCACATCTTTCTCCTGTGTAGGGGCTGGTGAGTTTGAACTGCCGACCTTTCAATTAGCAGCCCAGCACTTTAACCACTGTGCCACCAGGGCCCCTCCTTAAAGATTACAGCCTAGGAAACCCTAAGGGGCAGTTCTACTCTGTTTCATAGGTCACTAGGAGTCAGAATGAACTCGATGACATACAACAACAACAACAAAAATAAATTACAACTGTACAAATACCTTTCCTTTCTAAAACAATTACTGCATCTACCCAGTTGGGCTCAATCCAGTTAGTGGACAGCATTTTCCCCTCATTTCATACTCTGGACATAAATTTTTGGTGAGCTTAGCCTAAAAAGAACAGAACTAGAAAATGTATTTTAGAGAAATGGGAAGGAGTTCTAATAGATAACTGGCATCTTCAAAGACATCAAACAGAATGCCTGTTCTCATAATCTGTGGAAGGAAACGCACAAGAGAAATAATCCAAGTTCATATGTATATTAGTGAAATCTGTATCTACCTTTAAACAGACTAAAAGAACATGCACACAGAATCAGAGAACAAAAACACCAACAAAAGTGTGTATGGGAAGGAGGATAAAAAAGCTATAAATGTGGTTTCGTTCACTTGTTTTTCAGGGAAACATAATAATTGAGGTTTGTTACTTTGACAAACTGATTTTTGAGGAAGCAGTTCAGAATTCTGCCTGAAGTTAACTGTACATGCTTTAGGAAGGGTCAGGAGAAAACCAGCTCTAAGCAAAAGCAAATATTCCTTGAAGTATGAGCACGTATCTCAAGAAGCAGCAGGTCGGTCAGCCCTATCAACTGATTAAGATTTCCACAATGAATGTCTTTTTGGCAATCAATGGCAGGTGTAAGGCATTTAAAAATATTCAGAGAAAACAAAACAACTGTTTAATTAGATGAGAAAATGTGCTGTCCTCTGAAACACCAAGAGATGGCTTGTTTCTCCCTTCACTTTAAACCCAACTCTGCCATTAAATAGTGAAACTCCCACACAGGAAATCTGGCGAATGCAACATGAGCATACACCACTGGCTACAAAGTGACTTGGGGGGCCCAAATATATGAATCATATGACTTCACCCCTGTTCACTTACTTCTCATTTCCACTCAGTAGCAGACGTGGCACAATTACCTGTGAATGTACGAAGGACATAGACAATGACCTGAGCACAGCAAGAAAAAAAATCTACCTCCCTCATAATGTCCGCTCTTAAACATTACATTGTAAAAATCTCGTTTCCCAGCACTTATCATCTAACACGTTTCACCACTCATCGATTTCCAGAAAGAAAATGCTAAGGAACAAACTCATGCACGTGATATTCTCACCCACGAAGCTTGCTACATCCACCACTAACAAATCAATTAACCAGAATCGAAGAATGCTTTCTATGAAAGTCCAAGACCCATTTAGACTGCCAGGCTTACACAGCAGCATCTCTGTCCTCCAAGAGCTGATGATTTAGAAACTTGTAAGTTAGCTCTGTCCTCACAAAACACAAAGAGATCAAAAGATCAGCTTCACTACAAGGCAGAATGCCCCAAGGGTCAGATGATGCATCAGACAGTAAGTGGTGCTATATAGTCCAGCAGGAAACGTTATGGATTGGTGTGCTTAGAAGCTGCATTATGAAGAAAAGGACTTAAATTAGGCCTTGAAAGACCGGCAGGCAGAGAAGAGGCATGCACGCTTCCCCTACCGGGGTTGTGATTTCTGCTGCTGTGATTCATCATGGTAAACAACAGCCCTGGACAGAAGTAAAATATCATACATTAGCTTTTAGAAATTATGTTTGAATGAGCATTTGATCACTGTTTTTAGTACTCAGAGTGAGTTGGTCCCAATAACTTAGTAAGACTGGCCTTCAAGGGTGAAAATCAAGAATCAACACATGACTGAACAAACATCTAGATAAATAAAGCCACATGAAGGACAGAGAATGGCTCCCAGGCCTTCAAGTCTAGTCTATATAACCTGGCTGAACCTGTTTACACACCTACGGAGAGAATATAACTTCATCGCAGGGATTTTTGGTCATTTATAGAAGCATGGAAGATGATTATAGAGAGAAGGCCTAGTGATGCTTATCTACTAGGCCTCCAGGAAAGAGAACTTCAGAAGAGAGTTTGTGCACTCCAACGTCTAGGAAAGAGCTTCCTAATGTGGAGATCAGTGCAGGCTTGCTGCCAACAGACTCAGTATTCTAGCCTTCTGGCAAAATGGTGCCTCAGGCTCTCTCAGGCTGATAATATTGGATACTAGACTTACCCTGTCCTGACTGCAAACCTGCACAGAACTTCTGATTATGGTTTATAACGGAGAGAACATGCTGGATCCTCTGTAATGTCCCCCTGAACTGGGATATCATATTAGCATTGAGGTCAAACCAGTGTGAGACGGAGTACTGGGAGTCGGTCCCGAAAAGAAGCATCTCCAGGTCATGTTTTAAAATAACTCAAGCTATTGAGTCTGTAACATTTATTCACCAAGGTAAAGAATGCCCCCCTTGTGTGAGCCCTGTTATGGCTTAACAAATTCCTAATCACTGGTATAGATGTATAGGGTAGCTGGAATAGGGTCTCTATGAGTCGGAATCGACTCAAAGGCAATGTGAGTTTTGTTTTTTTCCAGATATACACGGAAGGTCAAGAGCACTTCCCTCACTGTTCACATCAATAAACTGATAATAAGTACATCTAATTTATAGGGACGCTGAAAAGTCTTTTCTGGCACTTGGTAAGTGCTTTGGAAGTCTTTGCAATTATTATTATCATTATTACTTTTACAACCAGGATGTTTGTCAGTTGAGAAAAAAATGACAATTATGTCCTCTTCCCCCATTGCTCTGTATCATCAATGATCCTACTCTGAGGAAGTCTGGTTATCAGACATTGTGTGGTCCAGGTAATATGAGTCCCACTCTGTGCAGAGAGGTAATAAGTGACATGCACCTTGTAGAGGTGAATGGTCTGAGGTCCAAGGATAATGTCTCAAGCTTCAAGTCCCAGGGGAAACTCACCACATAGAGCTTGCGCCAGATGACGGCCCATTCTCTCAGAGTGGAAGTGAGCTCCTGCACCAGTGGAAGCTCACCTGGAATCACGGTCTCATTCTGCCTAAGGAGAACCAAAGAGAGGCTCACTTTACCTGCACCGATCATTGCTGCTTTCCTTGAGAAATGTCATACTCCCCAAACTCCAAGTTAGAATGGGGCTGCTTGTGCTTGAATGGGGCTGGTTGTGCTTGAAACAAAGCAAAATTTGTATAAGGGACTTTAATCAAATTTATGTATCAGAGAAAAGGAGCTTAGAATACCACAGTTCTCAAGATGAACAGAGTTTCTGCAATGAAATGGGCCAACAGCTCAGCTTGTACCTCCCCATATGGGATCTCTGTGAGAACCTAAGTTACCGACCAGGTTGGCTTCAGTGACTCCCAGTGATGAAAGCAAAAATCCAGTATTTCAGTCAGTTCTGCCCAGCAGTCATTTCATTAAGGAGAGTGCAGTGGGGAAGACTGCCTGGTCAAAAGAGCCCTGGGCTTGTGATCTCACACTGAGCCGGCCAGCTGGGACTGAGGCAGTGCTCTCTCTTGGAACGGTACTGGCTTTTCTTCTCATCTGCTGCTTTACAGCACAGAAAACTAACATACACCCAAAGCCTCCCTTTACACTGTTGTTGTTGTCAGTTGCTGTCAAGTCAATTCCAACTCGTGACAAGCCCATGTGTGCAGAGTAGAACTGCTCCATTGGGTTTTCAAGGCTGTGGCCTTTCAGAAGCAGATGGCCAGGCCTTTGTTCCAAGGTGCCTCTGGGTTTGAACTGCCAACTTTCTGGCTAGTAGTCAAGTGCTTAACCACTTGCACCACCCAGGGACTCCCACTTTACATTAGACTTATAAAAATGTAGGTTTTACATTTATTCACATAAATTCTGATATTTTTATGATTAGCAAATAGAAAAAATGAGTGACAGCAAGCAAACAAATGGGGGTTAGTGGCATGACTGTCAGATTTAGCAAATAAAAAGAACAAAATGCCCAGATAAATTTGAACTTTAGAATATATTACAAATAATTTTTCAGTATAAGCATATCTCATACAATATTGGGGACATACTTACAGTACAAAATTTACTTGTCATTACCTGAATTTCAAATTTAACTGGGCATCCTGAATCTTATCTAGCGAGTCTAATTAGTGGGTCATGCCTACAACGCCGCCTTAACATCATTGTGGGTGGTGACAGTGGAAGCTGCCCAGGATAGTCCATTAGAAAGAAGACTTCTCCAGGAAGGCAGAAGACCTGGTTTCTGGCCTGGTTCTTCTATCAGAGTTGGTCTCTACCTCTTGTCTACGAAATGAGAGTGCTGAACTTATGACTAAGAACGTTCTTTCCAGCTTTGAGTCTGTGTGAGTCTGAGACCCAGCTGTCCTTTTCTCCCTTGGCCCCACTCCATTCTCTATCCACCCTGGGATTCCAGTCCTACTCTAGGCTCTCCTTATTACTTCCAGAACTTTCTGGCCAGTAGGCTGACCAATTAAGAGGTCTTTCTCCCAGACTTGATGCCATGTATTCACTCTTCTTAACTCCCATAGAGGTAGTACTTTCCAGGACAAACGGTAAGGTGGGCAAGGAATAACAATATCCAAAACTTCACGGATTTTCTTTGCAGGCCCATTCATATACATGATTTCATTTGAATCTCACATCAAGCTCATGACCAACACAGGGCCAGATCTGTGTTCCCTAATTTTCAATGAAAAGCCCAAGGTGCACTAAGGTTAACTGATCTGTCAGTTCAGGTCTGATAAGTAGGTGATGTAGCCTACTCATCTAACTCCCAAAGATCCCAAATTGGGGGCTTCTTAGGTCTTATCAGCCAAAGAGACCCAAATATTCATGTATATGAACACACACACACACACACACACACACACACACACACACACACACTCATCAGTGAGCAGGCAGCACAAGGGGAAGGTAAAGGCCCTCAGTTTATTACCTCTGTCTTTTGCTACTCTGGGGAAGGATGTCAGGGAGGAAAGAGAAGACAGAAAAAGGAATCATGTCAGGAAAAAGTTTTTATCTGTATCTCACTCATAAGAGGAGAAGTGGAACTGACGAGACATTAAAGTTCATAAGATGTTCTTTGGAGCTCTGGTAGCACAGTGGTTAAAGTGCTCTGCTGCTAACCAAAAGACAGATGGTTCAAATCCACCAATCGCTCTATGGAATAAAGCTGTGGCAGTCTGCTTCTGTAAATATTCATAGCCTTAGAAATCCTATGGGGCAGTTCTACTCTGTCCTATAGGGTCGCTATGAGTTGGAATTGACTTGACAGCAGTGGGTTTGGTTTAAGACATTCTTTAATGATAATTTTACATCTTCACCATTTTTAAGAGTCTTGTTTGGTTGGAACTTACCCTCGGTCTTCCACAGTTGCTGCTTTCAAATGGATGTATGTTTCAGGGAAAATACCCTACAGAGAGAAGAACTTTGGTTATACACTCAAAATCTCAGCCCAAACTAAAGAATATGAAATGCACAAGAGTGAATGGGAGGACAAAGAGAAACCTTTATAATAACTAAACTTTGCAGTCTGGCTTGCAAGGTATCAATTCCACTGGCTGGCTACCTAAATGAAGTCAGGGCCAAAACATATAAAAGTTATAAACCAAGATTAGGATTCAGACAGCATAGGATAAATGCATCATAAATGAAGAAGCGAACATGCCTGGGTCAAGTCAGGGCTACAATAATGGTAAGGAGTTTAATAATGAGCTCCTAAAACCCCTCCAGATTCTACATGCCATGAGATGCTTTCCTTAAATCATTGCACATAATTGGAGAGATGGATGGCTGTGTACTCCGTGGCCCATAAAATTATAGTAATTTTCTAAAGTAATTCCTCTCGGCACTTTCACTTAAACAAAATGCACCCAAAATCAATTCGTCTTAGTTACCTGGTTAATTTTAGCATTTCAGTCTCAAAATGCTCTCCATTCTATATTCCTAAGAAACAGTTCTACATCAGTATTGTGACATTGCCCATGGGGAAAACTAAGGCCCTGACAGACCTACAAGACAAGAGAACCAGTTGGTAGAAACTGCACATCAGAAATAATTAACAGGAAGCAAGTGATAGATGAGTTTTCTTAAATACTCAGAAACTTTGTTGTTCTCCTGTGTAATATGCTCCTCAGTAAATAGAGAAACTCTCCAAGAGATGGACTTACATGGTGACTGCAACAATAGGCTCACACATACCAGAGATTGTGAGGACGGAGCAAGACCAGGTAATGTTTCACTCTGCTATATGTAAGGTCGCCATGAGTTGGAGGCGACTCAATGACAACTAACAACAAAAATAAGAGAAAACGTCATCTGGAAAAGGCATTAGTTTTATGGCATCATATATGCCAGACCAGTAGAGATCGGAGAGGAATCCTCTTAACTGGAACCACTGACTCAACTAGTCCTAGCCCGGCACGTGTAAAAGATAGTGTGAATCCTGTGGATGTTACACGTGAGGGGTGGCTGACCACAAAGGTGGGAGGGGGTATCCCACTGCCTAGAGGACTAGGATCAAAGACATGTACCCAGGGATCCTTAATCCACTTAGGGATGGAAAACTAGTGCGCTTCAACACGGATTAGTTTTGTGTCCAGTTTCATGTACTGTATCAGTACAATACTCTTCTTTCTCCCTTTCAATGCTTTGCCAATAAAACAGGAAACTGCAAGAAAATGTGAAATTAAGCTGCTCTCAGCATCAGTGATGACAGAGTGGATCCTGCCACTGCTTGAGTCAGAAGCAAAATGACCACCGTTTCCTGCCAGGTAGGAAGAACAAAAAAAAAAAAAAAGAAAAAAAAAAAAGGTATATAATTCTCCTCCTGGCTTTGAGAAAGGGACAAGAATGGATGTGTATATAAGAAAGCACTATCGCGCATTCATTAATAACAGATCAAGATGCACGCAGGGACAAGGTGGCACCGAACTCTTTTATAATATGACCAGGATTCAGAGTGATTTTAGAAAATGGACTGAACAGTTTAAAACAAACAAATATTCAGTATGCTCATAATTCCTCTGGGCCTGATTTCTGACGAGGAAGGAAGAATTTTGAAACTCCAGACCAGTCCTTATGATAACTGAGTAACTTTGGGTTTCCTCTATCTGCTAAGCTAAGCTATGCTTTGTTAACTATCAACTCTGTGGAGAATCAGCTTAAAATGTCCAGAACTAATAAAAAAGAGGGGGGTCGAGTACAGTTGAACTGCTTAAAGCTGTAATTTTAAGAGTCACGTTTAGAGGTTAAAGTAAGGTGTAAGGTTGTTAGTCCAAAGAAATATCCTCGCAGAAGATTTTCAAAATCAAGATGAAAGAACCGATCAAAATTCTCATGCATTCAAAATCTGATGACTGGTCTCCTAACAACAGGGAGAAAGCCAATATAGAAAGTATTCAGGAATAAAACTAAACAGTGACTTATTTTGTGACAGTTAAACAGATCATAAGCAGATAATTTATACCATGTATGCAGGCATGACAGATTTTCATATCAAGAGATTGTTTATTTTGCTCTTTTACTGTTCTGTCATTTGTAAGCATCATCCTTCCATGACAGCATACGGCCATTTACAGTCATTTGATTGTCCTGAAAAATCTGGGCTTTGTAGAACTTTTCCTAGGCCTTAAGACACACATAAAGCCAGAGTAAACCTGGATGATACATTTTTGATTGACAGCCTATCTCTCAAGTTGGCTTTTCCTTTCTCAGTGCAACTCACTCATGTAAGTTAAAAAACAAATGATTTTCTAGATATTGCCCTTATCCACACTCCCACACCCCACACTACCAGATCAATAATCAATTTCTGAAATGCTCTTGGCTTCTTCAATTGCAAAACCACTAGCTCATCTTACCACTCTAAATAGCTAGGTCTGCTAATAAGTGACACCAAAAAGTCCTGTTAAAACAATGGTCTTTTCAATAGCTCTTCCCCTAAAGACCAACAAACAAAGCTGTCACATTAAAGGAATATGTCCAATGGGCTGGATCTCTTAATGAAGCGGTGTCAAAAGGTGAGTGTAATTCACGATGACTGACTTTGAATTTCCTCTATTTTTCTTGGATCTCTTCACAAGAAAGAAATTTCACTTTCAAAATCAACAAATAGTGCACAGCCCTTGTTTGTGCCATCATTTCAGTGAATTGCAAAGTTTTTCTTTAATTGTCAAGAACTAAGAGAAGCTGAAATAATTCTTCTAAAGGGTGAGGTTAAATGAGAGGTTAAAAAAGAAGTTAAAAACCATCCAGAACCCATCATTTAGATTCTAGCAGGGCACCCCATCCGTCCTCTTTTCAAAGCAGACCCAAAGGGCACTTCCTGGGTGGATTTTGATATATTAGGAAATCAAAGGTCTTCCATGCAGGAAAAGTATACTTAAATACTGTAGGCTCTCTAAAAGGGAAAATCTGTGGTCTGAGAACCTGTTTCAAAGTGATTGACATTTATCATTTAAAAATCGAGAGCTTTATTTGTTCCTTATATTCAAATGATTTCATCTGACAGTAGCATTTTGTTCATTTTTTAAAATTCAGTTTTTTTTTTTAAAGGGACTGGTAATTAAATGACGTAAGTATTCTTGCTCTTTAACAGAGTTAGAACTTCGAATTTGTTAACTCTAATCACCTTTGAGACAACTACCATTTCCATAACTATGAGTGAAGTCAACACGGATAGGGTTAAGCCCAAACCAAGAAGCGAGATTGGCCATATTCCAGGTACTCTAAAATAGAAAGGAAGGTCTTTACTTCTCAATTGGGGAAGTTGATATCTGCATTAAAAGCAAATATACCTTCATGTGGTAGATTATTAAATTGTGAAAGTTAACAAAGTGTATGTGTGCATACATACATATGCAAATATTAAGTGTGATTTAAGATTTAACAATACAGAAAGCTTAACCAAAAAGTCTTGGCTTTTAATGGCTTATACCCTACATAGGGTCCCTGGGTGGCGCAACAGTTAATGCACTCAGCTGGTAATTGAGAAGCTGGCGGGAGTTCACCCAAAGGCACCTCTGAAGAAAGGCCTGGGGATCTACTTCTGAAAAAATCAGCCACTGAAAATCCTATGGAGCACAGTTCTACTCTGACACACATGAGGTCACCATAAGTCAGAACCGACTCCACAGTAACTGGTTTGTTGGTTATTACCCTGTATGTGTCCCTTGGGCACACATAGGATTGCCATGAGTCAAAACAGACTAAACAGAAACTAGTTTGGTTTTTAGCCTGTAGAAGAGTCCCTGAGGATGTAAACTGTTAACATTCTAGGCTGCTAACGGAAAGGTTGAAGGTTCAAGTCTACCCAGAGGTGCCTGGAAAGAAAGGCCTGGTGATCCACTTCCAAGAAAATCAGCCACTGAAAACCTTATGAAGCACAGTTCTACTCTGACACAGACGGGGTCGCCGTGAGTCAGGGTCTACTCAACGGAACTGGTGCTTTTCTGGGCCCTACATTCCTTTGAGTGGTATGTGTCTAACATCAGCCTATGTGTGTGCAAGGATTACTTCTACCTTATGTTATTTTCTGAAGAATAAAAACTGTAGGCTTTTTTACTCATCTCTTGATAAACTCTAAAGTTTCCTAATTCTCTATTTGCCACGTTGAACTCACTGTGAAATAATAAAGCCCTATCAAGATGGCTTTTTCAAAAGAAAGTGCTGACATGCTGTGCTGCCCCTGGCTACAGTGCCAAAGGAAAAGAGCTGACCCGACCAAAAATAAGCTGAGGGAGGTATTAAGATACTTAATAGATTTTCTTTAGCTTGATGATTAGTAGCTTTGGCATTGGGAAAAGAACCCTCTAGTTTAGTATTTTTTCAAACCCTTTGATCATGACTAACAGTAAGAAACACATTTTCATGGCAACCTGGTACTGCACAGATATCCATAAAAATATACACCTAAAACAAAAGTGTCATGAAGTTTCAAATTTAGGAATATGTTGGTTATAACGCACTATGATGATTCTATGATATATTACTGTGGTTGTGAGGCTCAAGTCTGAAAAACACTACTCTGGTTTACCCATTTTACAATGAAGGAAAGAAATCAAGTGGAAATGGGAGATCCTTTAGTTCTGGGATTTTAGCACTGGAACTAAAGGATAAAAGGACATGCATGGGTCCCTCACTGAAACAGAGACCCATCTATGGCAATGATGCTTACTGTATCACCACCAGCTTAGCTTGAGGCACAGGGAGGAGAGAGAGGGTGGTGGAGGCCCTGCCTAGTGCCTAAGCTGACCTCTGGCCTTGATCTTTGAATTGGTTGGTGAGAAAATGATGGATGCAATTTGCACTATTTTATTTGAGCACTAAGGTCAGAGAATTTGTTTTAAAGTCTAAAGTATAGCCATCAAGAAGAAAACAAACTAAGTCTAGAGATAGCACAGATCAGACAGAACAACACAAAATTAATAGACATTTCAAATTAATTAAAAAATTTGAATGATAAACCATACCTTTTTAGATTTATTTTGGAGGGTATATCCTCGGTACCAACCTGTCAAGGTATAAGAGAACATAAAATTCTTTATGTAATCTAGGCTAATACAAAGATATTAGCAATACACATCCTCATTTTCCTTTAGGCAATACTAGGATGGAACCCAAGGATAATTAGCAAATAATATATTAGAATATGAACATTTTGGTTTATTATATAATAAAAATCTGAATCTATTTTAGAGCTTTATTATCTTAATAAATAAAATAGGATTTAAAACTCACCTAGAATCAGGCCTCATCTCTACTCCTTTGAAGAAAGGATAGAACAAAAAACTAGACAGAAAGCAGTCCAGCCTCTTAATATTGTAATACATTGCAGTCATTCAATAAATGCTTTTGCATGAATGAATATTGACTTTTATCCAATATATATTCTAAAGGTCATTGTATACTATTACGATAGATATTTTTAAGTAATTTATATGTGCTCTCTCTCCCTTCTGAGTTTCCAGGTTAAAAAACACTGTTATGGAACAATTTTAAACTGGAGCAATGAACCTTATATATACAAATATTTGTTCCCAAAAAACAAACATTGTATACAAAACACACAAAGAACACTCAATTACAAAACGGGCAAAAGATATGAGCAGGTACCTCACCAAAAAAGACATACAGATGGCAAATAAGCATATGAAAAGATGCTCAATATCACAACATCATGTGTACTTATCAAAAAAACAAACAAACCTGTTGCTGGTGAGTCGATTCCGACTCATAGCAACCCTATAGGACAAAGTAGAACTGCCCCATAGGGTTTCCAAGGAGCAGCTGGTGGATTCGAATTGCTGACCTTTTGGTTAACAGCCTGAGCTCTTAACCACTGTACCACCAGGGCTCCCATATGTCATTAGGGAACTGCAAATTAAAATAACAATGAGATGCAACTATACACCTATCAAAACACACACACATAGAACCAGCTGCCATCAAATCAATTCCAACTTATGGTTAGAATGGCTAAAGTTCAAAACATTGAAAACACTAAACATTGGTGAGGATGTGGATCAACAGGAATTCTCATTTATTGCTGGTAGGAATGCAAAATGATACAGCCATTTTGGAAGCCAGTCTGGAAGTTTCTTACAAAGCTAAGCACAGGCTTACCATTTGTTCCAACAATTACACTCCTAGGAATCTACCCAAATGAGTTGAAAATGTATGTTGACGTAAAAACTTGTACACGAATGTTTATAGCAGCTTTATTCACAATTGCCAAAATTGGCAGCAATCAAGATGTCCTTCAGTAGGTGAATGGATAAACAAACTGTGGTACATCTAGACAACGGAGTATTATTCATTGTAAAAATAAATAAGCTATCAAGCCATGAGAAAACATGGAGGAATCGGAAGTGCATATTGCCAAGTGAAAGAAGCCAGTTTGAAAAAGCTATAAACTATATGAGTCTAGGAGCCCTGGTGGCCCGGTGGCTAAGAGCTCGGCTGCTAACCAAAAGCCCTATGGGGCAGCTCTATGTCCTATAGGGTTGCTATGGAGTCAGAATTGACTCAACGGCAATGGGTTTAGTATGAATCTAACTACATGGCATTCTGGAAAAGGCAAAACTACAGAGACAGTAAAAAGACCAGTGGCTGCCACCAGTTTAGGGAAAGGGCAGAGGGATGAACAGGTGGAACACATGGGATTTTGAGGGCAGTGAAACTATTTTGTGTGATACTTTCATGGTACACACGTGATATTATGCATTTGTTAAAACCCACAGGACTATACAACACAAAAGTGAACCCTAATGTAAACTACAGACTTTAGTTAATAATGTGCCAATGTTTGTTCAGCAATGGTAATAAATGTAACACACAAATACACAATTTTAACAATATGAGAAACTGCATGTAAGCGGGAGGAGGGGCATATGGGGAACAAACTCTGTACTTTCTGCCCAATTTTCCTGAAAACCTAAACCCATTGCCGTCAAGTGAATTCCAACTCATAGTAACCCTACAGGACAGGGTAGAACTGCCCCATAAGGTTTCCAAGGGGCGCCTGGTGGATTTGAACTGCCAACCTTTTGGTTAGCAGCCATAGTTCTTAACCCACTAAGCCACCAGGGCTTCCGTAAACCTAAAGTTATTCTAAAAAAGAGTCTGTTTAACAAACAAAAACCAAGCAAACAAATACACAACATTTTAAGCAGTTCTTGTTAATGCTATAAGCCCTCCCTCCAAAAAAATTTTTTATTTATGTGTTTTAACTTCTTTCCAAAAAATTCCAATAAAGATACACACCTATGGATATTTTCCCACCATCTATCTTGTAGTGGGAATATACAATATAATCTATTCATAAACATATTTTATATCAAATATTTATTGAACATCTATATAGGCAATAATATTTCTCATTCCCCTTGCCCTCAATAAAGGCACCAATGTGGTTACTTTGCCTAAGAAAATGCTGCTGTAAGTGGTATGCATGTGTAAGCCAACTCTTCCTCCCAAACAAACAAACAAACAAAAAAACGCATTGCCATCAAGTGGATTCCAACTCATAGTAATCCTAGGTGTTACAGAGCAAAGCTGCTCCTAGGGTTTTCTTGGTTGTAATCTTTATGGAAGCAGATTGCCAGGACTTTCCTCTGTGGTGCTGCTAAATAGGTTCGATTCACCGACCTTTAGGTTAGGAGTGGAGTGTAAATCATTTGCATCATATACATATAGTCAGTAGATGTAAGCCATACTTAAAACTTCAGTAGGGTCCTAGAACTCTCTTGTAATTTTTTTAAAAATGAATATCATCCAGAAAAGAGGCGTGCAATCTATCCTGTACATGTTAAAAGTAGAAAATTAAACTCACATTCTTTGGTCATGAATTCAATAATATTTTAGCTAATTTTAAACTGCCCAGGGCATTCAAAAATTTAAAGGATTTTGGTATTTCTTACAGGGTGGAGTGGAGTATTATGTCATGGAATTGTTACAGACTTGCATTAAGGCACATGGTTGAGAAAAAGATATGTGAACAGGAAACACTGCCCCGAATTTAGGACATCAGTGTGCAAGAGATCCAGGTGTAAGAAACCACCAAGCTAAGCATTTCTACCCAAGTTTCAAGAGTTTTTATCCATCTGTACACTTTCTTGGTTCTGCTAAAACATGAAAATGGCTTAATGGATTGGGAGTGACTCCTGCAATGGAATGCAGGAAGGTAGTGGAGAAACAATACTTTAGTCTCTTCCAAGCAGTTTTCATCTTTTGACACTCTAGGAAATGAACGAAAAAAAACAAACCCATTGCCGTCGACCCAATTTCAACTCATAGCGATCCTATAGGACCCTACAGGACAGAGTAGAAATGCCCCGAACAGCTTCCAAGGAGTGGCTGATGGATTCGAACTGCCAACCTTTTGGTTAGCAGCTGTAGCTCTTAACCACTGTGCCACCACAGCTGCCTAGGAAGTCAAGATATCATAATACAGGCTTTGCTCCACTTTCAAAGTGGAATTTATCTGTATTTTGTAAACATAATTTTGCACAGTCATTCATCGCAGAATTATGCTTCCTAACCTTGTCATTTTGAAAAGCAATTTCACCTCCTAAGTCTTCTCTACTAGAATCATGGATTGTGTATCACCTCTATCTGAAGGCACAAAATGACCAGGCTGAATTTGAAAAAGCGAACATTCACCTTCCTTGGCATCAGGAAATTACAGAACATTGTCTATCTCTGTTTGTTTGTTTTTAAAAATCATATACGGTCAGCGTTCCATAAATTCAAGTGCTGATAATAGCAAAGGATAACAATAATACTTCACATGAGCATGTTTGCTCTGAGGATTTCATAAATTCAGTCATTTCCACACTACAAATCTGGGTTATAAAATAGGCAAGAACAAAAATTTCCAATTATTCCCAAATATTTAAAGCAAGATAATAATGATTAAGTACAGTATGCTATTAGGCTTCTGAACACATGATCATGCAAAAAAGGCAAGGAGGGTATGTCAACAAATAGCCATAATCAATGGGTAGTGTGGTTTAGTTGGAATCTCAGTTGCTTTTGTAAATTAGTATGTTATTAAAATGAAGGGAATGGTAGGAAGATGGTGAGTGATGTTGAGAACATTCCAGAGGGCTACTCTTACAGTTAGGTGAAATGACAGCCTCAGAGTTTATAGCAACCATGGTGAACACCAAAGGTTATTCCATGCTAGTGTTGGTCTACCATTAAAGAAACCAATAATTTCTGCTTTACTGGGACTTTCCCAGTTCCTTGATAAAAATCTGAACTTTCAGGCCTCCACCGGACTGAGTCCAGTACAGCTAGATGGTGCCCGGCTACCACCACTGACTGCTCTGACCAGGATCACAACAGAGGGTTCTGGACAGAGCTGGAGAAGGATGTAGAACAAAATTTTAACTCACAAAAAAAAAAAAAGAAAAAAGACCAGATTTACTGGCCTAAAGGGGACTGGAGAAACCCCGAGAGTATGGCCCCCAGACACCCTTTTAGCTCAGTGGTAAAGTCATTTCCTAGGTTCACCGTTCAGCCAGGGAGTGGACAGCCCCATAAAACCAAATGGGACTAATGAGGCACAGCAGTCCAGGGACAAGGGCCGGAAGGCAGAAGGGGACAGGAAAGCTGGTGATAGGGAACCCAAAGTTGAGTAAGGATAGTGCTGATGTGTTGTGAGGTTGTTAACCATTGTCATAGGGCAACATGTATACTAACTGTTAAATGAGAAACTATTTTGTTCTGTAAGCCTTCATCTAAAGTGAGAATAGCAGCACAACTGGAAGAGCGTAGTCGATGTCACCGAACTGTACGTAGAAATTTTTGAAGTGGTGTATCTTTGGCTATGTATATTTTCACCAAAAAAAAAAGGTTGAGAAGGGAGAGGGTTGACATGTTGTGGGGTTGTTAACCAATGTCATAAAACAATATGTGTACTACTGTTTCATGAGAAACTATTTGTTCTGTGAGCCTTCACCTGACGTACAATAAAAAAAAAAAAAATCTGTACTTTCAGATTTGAAAATATCAGAGTTCTTAATTCCACTATCTGAACTATTTACTTTCTCTGGTTTCTTAGATAACTTACACCAGTCAAGACTATCATCTGCTCCATTTTACCTCACCTACTCACTGGCTATTCACTCTAGCTCCCATCTGATAAACTCCCTTATTCAAATCTTCTCACTTTATGAAATCATTCAACAAATGTATACTAAGCACTAGTCTTGGCACCAAATAGTAGAGAACAAGAGTTACCATAAAGATTTCACTCTTAAAACACACACACATAAATAAGATGATCTAAGATAATGACAGTGTTAAGATGAAGAAGAATTCAAACAGAGTAACGTGACAGAGAATGACTGGTAACATGGGCATTACTCTAGATAAGTTGATCAAGGAAAGGTCACTCTGAGAAGCTAAAAAGAACCAGCCACGTAAAGATCTGGGGAAACAAACTTCCAGACTGAAACAAATCAAGTGAGAAAGTCCTGAGGCAAGAGTAAGTAAGCAAAAAGACAAAAAGGAAATGTGTTTGCCACAGCTCAGTGAGAGAAAGAGAGAAGGGTAAAAGCAAGATAAAAGACGCTTAGAGGGAGGCATAGTTCTCAACCCTGGCTGCCCATTAGACACACCCAGGGAACTCTGAAAAATATTGATACCTGGTCCACATCCTCAAACATTCTGATTGAAATGGACTGGGGTGGGGTCCCGGTTTTGGTTTCTAAAAAGTTCCCCTGGGGATTCTACTGTGCAGCCAGGATTGATTACCACAGATAGAGGTGTCATAAGCCATGGAGGAACTTGGGTCTTATTCTAAATACAATGGGTGGCCTTTGTTGTTGTTGTTAGCTAACATCAAGTCATCCCCTGACTCATGGTGACCCCATGCACAACAGAACAAAATGCTGCCCATTTCTGCTTCATCCCCATGCTTGGTTATGGATTGGACAATTGTGATCCACAGGATTTTCAATGTCTATTTTCAGAAGTAGATTGCCAGGCTCTTCTCCCTAGCCTGTCTTAGTCTGGAAGCTCCACTGAAATCTGTTCAGCAACTTAGTAACACACAAGCCTCCATTGACAAACGTGTGGTGGCTGTGCATGAAGTGCATTCACCAGGGTCTCCAGGTGAGAATTCTACCACTGAACCACCAATTTGGGTTTTATCCTAAGTACAATGTGAAGCCACTGGAGGGTTTTAAACGGCATCATGCCTCATACTTTTAAAAGATCATGCTGGCTGCTACATGGAGAATGGATTGTGGGAGGTAAGACGTAGGAGAAAGAGGAATACCAGTGAGGAAACTAATAGGGACAGTGAAAATGGAAAGAGATTAAAAGATTTAGGATATATTTTGAATCAACAGGAGCTGCTCATGATTTGGCTAGGAATAACCATGAATACGGGTGTTATAGATTGAATTGTGTACCCTAAAAATATGTGTCATAATCCTAAGCCCTATACCTGTGGATGCAATCTAATGTAATGTAATCAATCAGTTGAGGTCATACCAATGTAAGGTAGATCCTAAATGTAATCACTTCTGAGTTATAGAAACAGCAGCATAGACACAAAGCAAGCAAGCACACACCAGGGAAAACCAGATGCTATTTGAGGATCACCAAGGAACCAAGGAATACACAAGGCCACCAACAAGGAAGGAATCAACGAGACCAAGACCTTGATCTGGGCTTTTAGCTTCTAGAACTGTGTTAAAATAAATTTCTGCTCTTTAAAGCCACCCACTTGTGGTATTTCTGTTACAGCGCCATTAGGAAATTAAGACAAGGAGGAAGACAAATATTTAAGTACAATTAGATCTTGGGTTGAAGCAAATGAGTGGACAGAAACATAAAAGAATAAAAGAAGGTAAACATTGGTCTGAGACAAAAACCTCCATTTGTGGTTACTGAAGATAGCCCTAGGCATTTTGCAAGTAACCAAGGGTGCTTTTTTTTATCTGAAACTGTCAGGCAATACTTGAAAATTGTGCAAATGCGTGGGTGCTACACTGACCACACCCAGTCAGCTAACCTCTGGAAGGGAGAGGAGCATGACTCAATCAACTGTTCATATTTAATTATTCAATCAATCATGACTATGCAGTGAGGCCCCAATTATGACTATGCAATGAACCCTGAACACAAAAGTAGCTGGGGCTTCCTGGATTGGAGAGACCACCTGCTCTCAGGAGGGTGGTGTGTACCTGGGGACAATGGAAGGGCGTCGGGACCCCTCCCAGATCTCTCCCTATGCGTCTCTTTGTATCCTTTCTAGTTGTAATAAATCAGTAGCTGTTAAGTATAGAAATTATTCATTAATTCTGTGAGTCTTCCAGGGAATTAATGAACCCATAGGGGCAGTGAGATCCAACAGGAGCTGGTGTCTGTCTATTTGGCAGTCTGAAAGACTGTGTCCTTTTAACTTGTGTGCTCTGACCCAACTCAGGGTGGCTGGGATCAGAAAAGGGGTTGGTTGGTCTGAAGTGGAGGGAATTGCGTAGATTTCTGAGCTTGGGGCCAATGCCAGCTGACCTGGCCCCGGGCAGCTAGGGATGAAAGAATGCCACTTGGAGTGGCTGGCGACAAGGATGGAGAAGTGGGAAGGTGAGAACTGGATCCATTCCAGGAAGGAACTGGATTTGTGCTGATTCTTACCATGCAGTTAGAAATGAAGGTAGAATTTGCCCACTGTGCTCCTTCCTTAGTGCAATTAGGAAACTGAAGCAAAATCAAGAGATATATCTTGGCCCTTTCACTTCCCTTCCTAAACAACTCATCCCTGAAACTATTAGGTGAGTCAGAACAATGCAGGCATTTACAATGGGGGAAGCGTGGGCATAGGGAAGGTAATCACAAAAGGGGGCAGACTGCATGGTGTATCAGAGCCCAGGAGAATAAGGTGGGCATCTATATGGGGTTGGGGAGCAGCATAGGGTGTCAGAGTCAATTGGGGTGAGGAAGGGTAGGGGAAGCCAAGCATAGGGTATCAGAGCTAGAGCAGGCTGAGGAAAGTGTCCACATGGGGGAAGGGGTGGTACTGAAGATGGGACATTGGGTGTATACCGGGGAATTGATTAAATAAGTAAATATAGTTAGAATTCTGGAAGTCAGGTTTCTTACTATCATAGAATGGAGTTACAAGCACTGAAAGGGAAAAAACTAGGATCAACCCTGTGATGCTGGATCGAACTGAAGTTATTCATGTGATACTCATATAAAGTTGAATAACAGGCAAAACTAATCTATGATGATCTAAATCAGAACAGTGGTTGCTTATTGGGGATGGGAAGAAGGCACTAAGGAATGTTCTAAGGTGAGGGAAATGTTCTACGTCTTGATTGGAATGTTAGGTACACACAGGGCGGATTAACCAGTAAGCATGGCACTCATGGGCTTACGTTAAGCAAGGTATGCACAGGCTTACTTCTGCTTACTTACTAATCTGTAGTGTACAATTTCACCTGTTGAAATTGTGCACTACAGTTTAGTAAGTATGCACAAGTAAGCCTGTGCACACCTTGCTTATTGGGTAATCTGTCCCTAGGTACATGAGGTGTAATCGTTGGATAAAACTCATTGAATTGTATACCTAACATGAGTGCGTTTTGAGTACAATTCAATGCAAATTTTACTGCAATTAAAAAAACTGAAAATTTACATCAAATGAATATTATTCTATACAGTAACCACCTCAAAGTAGCACAGAATTAAATGATAATGGCATTGCTCAAATATTCCTGAGTATTTTTGCTTGAAATTACCTCTCAAATCAGTTTGTGTCACATGTGAAAAATCATACAACTATTTCTCCGTTACTTTACTTTGTACTGTCTCCCCAAAGACATCAGTCATCGTAATTACTCACTCAGTGCTCTAAAACTGGTTCTGAATGAGTTTTGCTATCACCACAAATTCAATCACACATTGAAGATTCATTTATTCATTCAACAAACATTTCTAGATGCCAGGAGAGCAAGACATACAATGTCTACATCCTCCTAAATCTTACTTCATAATGGTAAGAAAAAAACACATTTAAACCCATAAGCAATAAATAATATCATATAGAGCTAGAAGTTAATGACAGGATGAAAAAAGGTGATGTGGGAGAGGGTAACTAGTGGGGTGGGGACCACTTTAGAAACCAGTTAGAAATTCTCTCTGAGGAGGTTCATTTGAACTGAGGCTTTACACTGCTAATGTGGCCATTCATTTATTTTACATAAAAACACTTATTGAACACTAGTGAACCAGACATTGTCTTCAAAGAGTAAGGAAATAGATACATAAACAAATATTAAATACAAAAGAGTTTTTAATGGTAATGCTTGGAGACACTGTCACACAAAGGAGAGAGTTAGGAATATGCTAAAGCCTTGGGAGGCAATTACTTAAGGGAGACCCAAGATTTTCTGAACAATGAAAACAACACTTAGGTACATAATAGTGGAGTGTTTTATAAAATCTCTCTTCATTTCACAGCCACAAGATAAATTTGTTTCCTCACGCAACACATACACCAAAAATAACAAATAAATAAATAAAAGTATTTTTAACCTTCCAGGAATTAAAGGCAAGAAACAGATAGGGAGCTGCTGTTGACATGCACCCATGCTGTTTGTATGGGGTGGGGGGGCGGAGGTGGTGGGAGTGGAGGGTTGGAGTGTCCACCAAGGAGGAGTAGGGGCTAAATCCTGTTGTTTTTCTTTAAGAGTCACCAGTCTGGTAGCTTGCTGGGTAAAGGAGAGTTAATTAGGCCAAGGTCACAGGTTCCATCCCCTTTGGGTTAGATAAGCCTGTCAGGTTTCCATGGCCATAGCCTGCCCTCCTATCCCCAGTGAGGGCCCCTCAGATAGATGCCTGTGGTCCCTAATGGGAAGCCGGAAGCAGGAACTGCCGGGTGCAAACCCCTCACACAACAGACAAACTGCTCAAACTGCTTTGGGAAAAAAATTCAAAGGCAGAAAGCAAAAGGATGCAAAAATAGTAAAACATGATTCTATTCTTTTTCATAACAAAGAAATCTCTTTTCATTGTCATCTTTTTTGTGAAACAAATGAGTCTTTCAGGTTAATTATCTTAGCTCAATTTTGTCCCTTTGACATAAACCAAACAAAAAAGAAAAAAAAAAAAAAAAACCAACCCAATCCCACTGCCACCAAGTTGATTCCGACTCACGGCAACCCTATAGGACAGAGCAGAACTGCCCCATAGGGTTTCCAAGGAACAGCCAGTGGATTTGAAGCTGACCTTTTGGTCAGTAGCTAAGCTCTTAACCATTGTGCAACCAGGGCTCCCTCTTTGAAACAGGCAGGTGGTAAATGATAGAAGTTTGAGTTCCACAACTACTGCCGTTGAAATCTAACACCCTTACTTAAATGAGAAGAAATGCAAGAGGCTGCACAGGCCCAGCTCACTGTTATTTACTTCCCATTGCTAACAGCCACACTGTCTCATGATCTTGTCTTTGTCTTTCCCTCCGTTTCCAGTCTCTACAAAAGGTTTAAGACTAACCGATGTTCCTCCTTGGAGGGTGGAAAAAAAGTGGTAATGATCTAAGAATGACAAACTGCACAAAGCACCCATCTTGGGACAAGAAAACCAGGATGTCGCCACACAACCCCCAAGAAAAGATTAACTCATCTGAGACGTGACTACCTCGAAGGGGAACTAACACAAACTTCTAAGACCCATAATCCTATCCCTATAAAAGCCTTCAACCGATCCCCAGTGGGGGAGACAGGTTTTTTGGAGGCATCTATTTCCCTTTGTCTCCTATATATAATAAAACTCTTGCTGCTCACTTCACCGGTCTCAGAATTGGCTATTGCGGCAGGCGGCTACAATCCACATTATTGTGATAACAAATTTGGTGGCCCATACGGGGAGCTTCAGCCGCTTGAGACACAGCAGCCCTGGGGCAGGGCCTGGGGCTGATCGATAGCTCTCCCAACAAGTGGCCATGAGAGTCTTCATCTGATTCTGGGGAGACTATTGGCCAGACCTAGGTCTGCCACGGCACCGCTGGTCCCCAACCGTGCCGAAAGAGGTGGGTGAAAGAAAAGCAAGACCTGCACAGGAGGGATGCCAAAGTGAGTCCGCGACTCCTCTCCCTGTTTGCTCAGGGCCGGGGCAGATAGGGCAGGCCCGAGGTTTCCAAAGCGGGACCTGAGCCCTTGGTTTCTGGGGCAAGAGGTGCCCCAGATGACCGTCCCCATGAGTAGGGCCGCAAGAAGGGACTCCTGATGACTCTAGAGCCCTGGTTCTAGGTGTGTGAGTGCTCTTAAGTGTGTCTGGGAAGTTGAGATTCTCTAAGATCACCTCTGTCAGCAGACAGGGCCATCTGAGAGGTTAAAGAGGTCAAGATCACCTCCGTTAGCTTGCGAGACTTCTCGTGAGTGTGTCTGGGAGGTTGAGATTCTCTAAGATGACCTCTATTGGCAGATAGGGCCATCTGAGAGGCTGAAGAGGTCAAGATCACCTCCGTCAGCTTGCGGATTTCTTGAGAGTGTGTCTGGAAGGTTGAGATTCTCTAAGAACACCTCTGTCGGCAGGCAGGGCCATCTGAGAGGCTGAAGGGGTTAAGATCACCTCCGTCAGCTTGCAGGATTTCTCATGAGTGTGTCTGGGAGGTTGAGAGTCTCTAAGACCACCTCTGTCGGCAGACAGAGCCATCTGAGAGGTTGAAGGGGTAGAGATCACCTCTGTCAGCTTGTGGGATTTATTTGTTTACTGTGGTTTTGTGTCTGTCCTGTCCATTCATTTACTGTGGTTCTGTGTCTGTCCTGTCCATTGCCTGTGTGTAACTAGTATTATACCATCTATTTGGACGTCCTGATTCAGCTGTTAAGAGAAAGCTTCAGAAAGAAGGAAACCAAAAGCTTGAACCTTATCACTTAACATCTTTGATAAATGAGCCTGGATTTCCCCCCCTACTACTGATTGATTGGTTTGGGGTTCATATTTAAAAACACTACAAACTGAGTACACTAGAAGTAACTTAGAATTTCAGTGCCCACTTTGGGAAAATGAGCTTTCATTTGTGTTGTCCGTTTTTTCCTTTAGGGAACTTTGCTTGATGCTCAGCTTTTGTCAAGAGGTCTAATATTCCTCCATCTGAGGCTCCGGCAAGTTAATAAGTTTTATCTAGAACGTGTTTTTTCCACTGAATTGAGTCAATCTGACAAAAAAAATGCTAGGTACCCTTTAAGAAACCAGGATCCACAAATCCTTTTTGTGTGGTACTGTCTGGTGAGTTTATGTGGTCTGTCTCCTTTTGTCCTGAAAGAGCTTTGGTATTTACTGGGTAGGCAGCCTTTCAAAATGCCTCCATCAACTTAAACATATGTAAATGAATTCCATGAATCAAGAGAGTGAGGGCGGGGCATGATCAGGCCTCCTCAACCCCCAACGCCCCCTACCGAGTCTCCAAGGTCCTGTAGCTAAAGGGACACTTTTGAAAGACCCTCTCCAGCTAGGTGGAGACTCTTTTAAGACAAAAGATAAGAAAAATTGCTGCTTTGCTATAGTTATCAGAAATTGAGTGGATCCTGATAATAGAACTATAAACAAGTTTTCTCTATCACAGGGGAACTCTAAGAAGTCAAACAACAGAAATCACAACAAGACACACCTAAAATGGCCTGGAAAAATGTTTCCAGCAGTAGTCAGAGGCTTAAAGTTATATGAATTGGTCAATTAAACAGAGACTTGGTGATTTCTAAAGCCAGTTAATAAAATTGTTACGGGCTAAAAATTAGGTTTGGAAAAATATGAGAAAAAGTAAAAGTTGAATAAACACTTGGAATGTTTAAACAGACTTTCTTTCAACAACAGTTACGTTTTATGGTATACAGGCTTAAAATAATTCCCAACATATTTTAGGTAACTTACTGATGTTAAATTGAGTTAATAGACATTTGTCATAATTTAAGCTTATATACTTTGGCTTTTTATGCCACAAGAGAAAGGACAGACAGCAGTATATATATATTTAAGCCTGCTAATGAGTGTTCATTTTTGCCATTTAAAGGGATGCACTGTAAGAGGTATACAACAAAGACAACGTTTTAGAGGTTTATTGAAAAAGAAATTTATTTGATGTAGTCAAGTTTTATCTGACTAAAGTTTAATGGTTTAATTTATGAGATTTTTAGGAGTTTTAATGTTAAGTAGCATATAAAACAAAGAATTAGGTTTCCTGCTGTTAAAATAACAAAATTTTCTTTTGATTTCTGAGTTAAAGGGTTAATTTATTCTTTGTGTAATCTGCCTGGAAGACAAAGGTTTGGCCTCTCATTAGAATAAGATTCCTGAGTCTGAATACTAAGCCACGTGGGTTTTAGAAAAGAAAGCTAAGGTTTTTACTTTAAGATCTTTGGTTAATAGTTTAAGTATTGTCTCACAGTCACCTATGATATTATTATTTCTTTATTGTTAACTTGGTTGCAACTTTATCTTTTTGAATCTAGTATCACATCAAAGCCAATGGTTTGATTGGGGAATTCACATCATTTACCTATGAAGTTTTTTTATTTTACAGTTCAGGTATTTAGAGATTTGATAATGTTGGTATATTCTTGGTATATCCTGACTATATGGTATTTTGTCTCAAATTATTATGTATTACATCTGAAGCTTTTTGAATACAGTTAATGGTTATATTTAGAAATTTTTTTATCTAAAGTTTTTTTTTTTTTTAACTGGTTTCATTTGGCCTTTACCTTGTGCTTGTAATTAATTTCTATCAGGTCTTTACTATTAAGAATATTATGTTTATGAATTAATCATGACCATATTAAGTTCTGTCATCTGCAGGTAAGTTTTTACTTTACTGATTTGCTGAAAACATTTGACCAAAATATCTCAACAAAAAGATAGACTATGTTGGACTTGCTAAAAGGACTGTGACTAGACTCAATCAAAATTTCCAGAACGCTTATGCAGAAGTGGATGAGTTCAGACCGCAGCTGATCCAGAATCACATGGAAACGAAATTCACTACATAAGACCAAGTAAAAAAGGAAACTATGGGTTTTATTTGAGAATATTGCCAATGTTTTAAGGTCCTACTTTCTAGATATAAGAAATCATTTTCCAAAACAATAGGTGTACTACTGTTTCAAGCCGCAGCTGATCCAGAATCACATGGAAACAAAATTCACTACATAAGACCAAGTAAAAAAGGAAACTATGGGTTTTATTTGAGAATATTGCCAATGTTTTAAGGTCCTACTTTCTAGATATAAGAAATCATTTTCCAAAACAATAGGTGTACTACTGTTTCAAGAGAAACTATTTGTTCTGTAAGCCTTCACGTGAAGTACAATTAAAAAAAAAAAGAAAAAAAATCATTTTCCTTTCTCCTAAAGTATCTAATGGGTTTAGCTATTGTAACTTTTGAATTAGAAGTTCTGTTGGTAAATGTAGCAAAGTTATAACTATTATAACCAGAGAAGTGTCTGAAATTTGAGCTATGATTTTACAAAATAGAATAGTATTAGCCTTCCTGTTAGTCTCTCAAGAAACAGTTTGTGCCTAAATAGATAAATGTTGCTATATTTATATTAATACTCAGTCTGAGGTTTTGCAAAATGTAGTTGCTGTTGAGGTACGTGAAAAGCACTTGCTGATGCTGCTTATGCATAAACAAACACCTATTATGGGGAGAGGCCCATCTATCCCAGCCAAATCTCCTCTAGGCTGCATCCTAACAAACTGGAGGGGATACAGCTATGAGCCTATGACAAGAAAGAAAATGATATGCTTATGTAACAATGTATGGCCCCAATACCAGCTGGGGGACCAGAAACACTGTCTCCAAAATGGGTCTTTGGCTTACGGCATGATTTTTCAGCTTGACTTGTTTTCTACGAAAAAATGGGACAAAGTTCCTTATATTCAAGCTTTCATGTTTCTCTATCAAACTTTAAATCCCTCTAACCAGGTTCTTTTCCAGGAACAGCTGAAGGCAAAAGTGCTCCCTGACTCCTCACTGGAGGGTCCCCTCTTAGAAAGAATAGCCCCATAACTGCTTCGGCTCCCCCCACCACATAGGGAAGGTGCAGTAGAAGCCGATAAGTCAGGTCAAGGAATGACAGCAGAGTCCCCCACAGAAAGGGCTGAGCCTGATTCTAGTCTGGCCAGCCTGAGAGAAACTGACTAAGGAAGGGAATCGGGAAGTAAGAATCCGACTTCATCGGGTATGGTCTCCCCCCTATACACAACCATCAGGGTACTGTTTTCGGTGAGGGTACTGCTGGGGCTCAGGCAGGGCAACTTCCTCTGAGAAAAATTCCAGCCGAAGGAAGAACAATGTTGGTACATACTCCTTTCTCTACCTCCACCTTGTATAATTATAAGAATCACAGTCCTCCTTATTGGAGTAACCCAAATAGGATGGCAGAGTTGTTCCTTGCCATTTTTTACAGATCCAGCCTGAAAACGCATGCGCCTTGCAGGCGACACTGTTGCAAGAAGAAATAGTGACACTTGGTGGCGTTCCTTTCCATATTCAACAAAAGGTGAATCCGGAGGTCTGGGCATCAGGAAGGCCTGGGCAAGCCAAGTCAGCCGCACCGGTTAAAATTACTTTAAAACCTAGAGCACCTATTATAAACCAGAGGCAATATTCCCTCCACAAGGAAGCTTTGGAAGGGATCGTACCATTGATGCATCGATACATAAAAACTGGACTTTTAAAATTTTGCCAGTTTCTGTACAACACCCCTATCTTACCAGTGTTAAAACTGGGGACAAAAGAATATTGGTCTGTTCAAGACCTAAGAAAAATCAACCAAATAGTAGAGGACATTCATCCGATTGTGCCAAACCCATATATCCTCTTGGTTACTATACCCAGTCAATGTGCTTGGTTTTCAGTACTGGGCTTGAAAGATGCCTTCTTTTGTATTCCTCTACACCCTGAGTCTCAGCCTCTATTTGCCACTGAATGGACTGATATTAAGACAGGGAATTGCTTTGGGGGTACTAACTCAAACCCTGGGACCAACCAGGAGACCGGTGGCCTACTTTTCAAAACAGCTGGACAATGTGGCCCGGGGATGGCCCCCTTGTCTTTGAGCCACGGATGCAACATGTGACCTGTTACAGAAAGTCGAGAAATTCACCCTTGGACCAAAGGTAACGGTAAACACACCACATACAGTTTTGCCTCTTTTGGAACAAAAGGGGGGTTTTTGGCTCACAGCAGGATGGATGAGAAAATATTAGGCAATCTTGTTAGACCACTCAAATGTGGTTCTGAAGGCTGTCTCCTTCCTCAGTCCTGCTACATTGCTGCCTATTTCTGAAGATGCCCCCGTACATGAGTGCCTAAAGATAATTGAAGAAGTTTATTCAGGCAGACCAGATCTCTCAGATGTTCCCTTGACTGACCCAGAGATAGAATGTATACAGATGGCTGTAGCTTTCTATATGAAGGATGCCACAAGACAAGGCATGCGGTTGTGACACAAACTGAGGTCTCAGAGGCAGCTCCACTTCCTGCCGGCACTTCAGCTCAAAAGGCTGAACTCACAGTCCTCAGGCAAGCCCAGCGACTAAGAGTAGGACGATGCACAACTGTGTATACTGATAATAAATATGTCCATCTGCTCCTTCACTCACACGGTGCCTTGTAGAAAGGAAGGAGACTTCTGATACCCACCAACAAAGTAATAAAACATGTACCAGAAAACCAGCAATCAATGATACCCTTCAGGTGGCAGTGGTATAATGCCCTGGACACCTGGAAATTTTAAATATCTGCTGGTTTTTGTGGACACCTACTCAGGGTGAGTGGAGGCTTTCCTCTGTCGAACTGAACGAGCCCCAGAAGTGACCAAGGCATTACTCAAAGAAATCATACCCTGTTTTGACCTTCCAATCTCAGTCCAGAGTGACAATGGGAGAGCTTTTATGGCAACAGTCACCCAAGGAGTCAATAAGGTTTTAGATATAAATTGGAAATTACACTCAGTCTGGAGACCACAATCAACTGGCAAGACCAAAAGGATGAACCATACTCTGAAAACGTCCCTGGCGAAACTTTGCCAGGAGACAAGCTCCATTTAGATACAAGTTCTCCCCGTTGCCCTGCTCAGAATCCCGGTAGGCTCTTGAAGCGGGCTCAAATTGAGCCCTTATGAATTAATATATGGGAGACCATTCCTGAAAAAGTCAACTTTCTCTCACCTTGGTGATGACTGAAGTAGAGAAAAGAGACTGGGTCCATTCTCTGAGAGCCATCATAAACACTGTTAATCAGTACGCTTCTCCTCGTTTGTCTTTTCCTTCTGATACTTCCCCTCCACAGGTTCCAACCCAGAGACTGGAGATCAGGTCCTGCTGGAAACCTGGAAGAATCAACCCCCTGGAAGAGCAACTGGCCCCTCCGTGGGAAGGACCTTTTGAAGCTATCCTGACCACCCACTCGTCTCTGAAATTGACAGGAGTAGCCATGCGGGGGCATCACTCGAGAGTAAAAAGCAGCCCAGCCAGAAGAAGAAAAAGAAGCAAAAAAAAAGAGCTACCATACTCCTGTACTCCAATTCAGGGCCTGACGTACAAGTTCAAGAAGCTTACAGTACAATGATTTTGACCTTATTTCCCTCTATCTTTCTATTTTTCCAGGAGACCTGGACAGAAAAGGTGCCGGTAATCCTACAGGTTAAAAAGGACACTGACCCTGCAAGCTGGGGACACTCTGACCCTCCCGTGTGTAGTCTCAACCCTAACTCCAGTAGGTCAGTTAAGTGGGCCATAGAAGAGCCCAAAAGAGGAACCTTAAGAATAGTGATTATTTTAGTTTGTTTTTATGTTCCCTGTTTTATGAGAATATTAACAAAAGGAACTACAAAGACTATTAAGGCTAGAAAAGTCTTTACCCTGGTAAGTCAGGATGCCCCTTTTTCAAGCTCTGAGGACGAACGTCATCTAATTCACCAAGATACAGCCAATTTCCACTTTAACTACCCACCTATGGCCCCTAGTTGATATCAGGAGGTTTCTCACCCCAGCCAATGCCCCTAACCAGCAGGAAGTGGCCAGAAAAGAAGCGACGCCCTGTTTCGCAACATTAAGAAACTTCCAATAAAAGGGGGTATTGGAAGAGGCTGCATAGGCCAGGCTCACTGTTATTTACTTCCCATTGCTAACTGCCACATTGTCTCATGATCTTGTCTTTCCCTCCAGTTCCAGTCTCTACAAAAGGTTTCAGATTAACCGATGTTCCTCCCTGGAGGGTGGAAAAAAAGTGATAATGATCTAGGAATGACAAACTGAACAAAACACCCATCTTGGGACAAGAAAACCGGGATGTCACCACATAACCCCCAAGAAAAGATTAACTTATCTGAGACGTGACCACCTCAAGCGGGAACTAACACAAACTTCTAAGACCCATAATTTTCTCCCTATAAAAGCCTTCAGCTGATCCCCAGTGGGGGAGACGGGTTTTTTGGAGGAATTTATTCTGTTCTGTCTACTATATATCAATATATAATAAAACTCTTGCTGCTCACTTCACCGGTCTCAGAATTGGCTATTGCGGCAGGCAGCTCCAATCTGCGTTATTGCATAACAGAAACATAGGTAAGAAACAGAAAAAGTCTTATCCAAAGTCAACGAGCAATTTATGATCTAATCTGGGGGTTCAAACACAAGCCTCCTACCTGCTAGCTCCTCCCTCTTTCCCTACACAAGCTGCCTCCACTGCCATGCGGGAGAGGAATAAATGGGGTCCTTTCTCTCTGCACCACCTCTCAGGTCAGGCAAGCACAGGCACAGAATCCTATCAGTATAAAACACATATGCACACGCACACCACATAAATGGAAAAGAAAGAGGTGGTTTCTCTATTTATTTATTTATTTATTTTTAATGAACAAGAAAGGGGCCTGTCCTTTGCAGTGCCTGGCACACACTACCAGTTATCAGTCACCAGGTGCCATCAAGTCTATTCCGATTTATGGTGACCCTACGTGTGCCACAGTAGAACTGTGCTTGATAGGAGGAGTTCCAATGGCTGACTTTTAGGAAGCAGATCACTAGGTCTTTCTTCTGGAGCGCTTCTGGGTGGACTTGAGCCTTCAATTATTCAGTTAGTAGCCAAATGAGTTAACTGTTTGCACTACCCAAGGACTCCTGACACATACTAGGCACCCAGTAAATTTTCAATGAATAAATTAATGAGAAAGAGAAGGTCCTCTTAATCTAGACGTCATGTACAGAATAGACCAATGCAAGGGTCATGGAATAAAATCTGCACCCGTAAGATGTAAGTTGACTGCAAGGTCTGGGTGAACTTTCTTCTTTCTCCCTGAGCTCCCATGCCCAGTGGGCAAAGTTGGGCAGGGCCAGAGAAACATGCTGTAATGGACTGAATTATGTCCCCCAAAAATGTGTGTGTATCAATTTGGCTACGCCATGATTCCGAGTACTGTGTGGTTGTCCTCCATTTTGTGGCTGTAATTTTATGTTAAAGAGGATTAGGGTGGGATTGTCACACCCTTACTGAAGTCACATCTCTGATCCAATGTAAAAGTAGTTTCCATCGGGTGTGGCCTATACCACCTTTTATCTTACAAGAGATAAAAGGAAAGGAAAGCAAGCAGAGAGTTGGGGACTTCATACCACCAAGAAAGCACTGCCGAGAGCAGACAGTATCCTTTGGACAAGAGGTTCCTATGCTGAGATGTTCCCAGACCAAGGGAAGACTGATGACAATGACCTTCCTCCAGAGTTGCCAGAGAAAGCCTTCTCCTGGAGCTCATGCCCTGAATTCAGACTTCTAGCCTACAGGACTGCAAGAGAATAAACTTCTCTTTGTTAAAGTCATCCACTTGTGGTATTTCTGTTACAGCAGCATTAGATGACTAAGGTACCTGCCTAGGAGGCTAGAATGTCCAGAAAAGAAGAGGCACTACTCTTTATGAAGAGAACTTGCCTGAAAATCAAAGGCTTGGCTCTCCATATTGGCAATGTGGTACTCCATTTCCTCAACAGTTTATTTAAAGTAACTAAAGCTTTGCCATCTAAGATACTCCACTGGTCTCACCCCTTTGGGAGCAAGGGAGAATGAAGAAAACAAGATACAAGGGAAAGATTAGTCCAAAGGGCTAATGGACCACATCTACCACAGCCTCCATCAGACTGAGTCCAGCACAACGAGATGGTGCCCGGCTACCACCCCTAACTTCTCTGACCAGGATCACAACACAGGGTCCTTAACAGAGCTGGAGAAAAATGTAGAACAAAATTCTAACTCACAGAAGACCAGATTTACTGGCCTGACAGAGACTAGAGAAACCCTGAGAGTATAGCCCCTGGACACCCTTTTAGCTCAATAATGAAGTTACTCCTGAGGTTCACCATTTAGCCAAAGATTAGACAGCCGCATAAAACAAAATGAGACTAATGGGGCACAACAGTCCATGGACAAGGACTAGAAGGCAGGAGGGGACAGGAAAGCCGGTACTAGGGAACCCAAGATTGAGAAAGGACAGCGCTGACATGTTGTGGGGTTGTTAACCATTGTCATAAAACAATATATGTACTAACTGTTTAATGAGAAATTATTTGTTCTGTAAACCGTCATCTAAAGTACGATTAAAAAAAGAAAATAATAACAATAATAAAGTAACTAAGGCTTTGATATCTTAAACTTCCTTCCACAAAACATTCTTTCGTACTGTTTTGTTTCCTGACCTCATAAAATCTAACTCCATAGCTAAAAATGCCAAGAAGGTGTCTTCTGGTCACCTACAATAGATGATGACATTCGAAACTTCTATTTTCAACCAGCAAATACATCCCTAGAGAAGCAGAGGGATGAGGTCCAGGGTGACAGTGGGGGATGAGCAGGTCCAAGTTAGTCAACATAACGGAGTAGTGATAGATCCAAATGTTCCACTGCAAAACTAGGAAACAGCTCTCTTGTGCCTTCACAGACACCTCAAAGCTAAGTGAGAGGAGTGAAATAAAAATTGCTCTAGTCTAATCAACATCACCTTCTAAAATAAATAAATAAAAACATTATCACTTCTGGTTTGTCAAATCCCATAAACCCATATGCTGTCGAGCCTATTCCAACTCATAGTAACCCCACAGGACAGAGCAGAAATGACCCATAGAGTTTCCAAGGCTGTAATCTTTACAGAAGCAGACTGCCATATCTCCCTCCCACAGAGCGACTGGTGCGTTCCAACTGCTAACCTTTCAGTTTGCAGCTGAGTGCTTAACCACTGAACTACCAGGGCTCCTGGTTTGCCACTTCCCTTTATATTTTCTGGATGTGGCTTTTTCTTTCTTTTTTTTTTTAAGCAGCTGATCCTTGCCAAAGGAGTCCTGGTGGCTCAACAGTTAAGCACTTGGCTGCTAATGAAATGGTTGGCAGTTGGAACCCACAAGCCAGTCTGCAGGAGAAAAGACCTGGTGATCTGCTTCCACAAAGATTACAGCCTAGGAAACCCTATGGGGAAGTTCTACTCTGTCCTACAGGGTCGCCATGAGTCAGAATAGACTTGAAGGCACACGACTATAGTCCTTGCTAGAAACTCTTATTTCCCTCCTTAGTGATGCATATTTCTCTTAGTCAACTAGTTCAAGAACGCTGAAATGATACAATGCAGAATATGGTTTTACCAGTAGTAGTGTTGTTGTTGTTGTCAGGTGCCCTCCAGTTGATTCCAATTCATAATGATCCCATAGGACAGAGTAGGACGGCCCCACAGGATTTTTTAGGCTATAATCTTTTCAGGAGCAAATCACCGGGTCTTTTGGAACTGCTGTGTCAGTTTGAACCACCAACTTTTTGGTTAGCATCCAAGCACGTAACTGTTGTGTCTCTAGGGCCCCTTATCAGTAGTAGTAGTAAATTTGCACCAATTTGCATGATGGACAAGAGAGGGATGAAGGTTTGTGATTGAGTAAATCAATTAATCAAGCAAGATACATTTATGAGGCCCATTGTTATAAGGCATTATGCTAGACACAAGGAGCCCGGGTATGGCAGTGGTTAAGTGTTCAGCTGCTAACCAAAAGACCGGCAGTTCCAATCCACTAGCTGCTCTGTTGGAGAAAGATGCGACAGTCTCCTTCTGTAAAGATTTATTGTTGTTGCAGTCAGGTGCTGTGGAGTTGCTTCCAACTCACAGCGACCCGGTGTGCAACAGAATGAAACACTGCCCAGTCCTGCACCATCCTCACAATCACTGAGCCCATTGTTGCAGCCACTGTGTCAGTCCATCTCCTTGAGCATCTTCCTCTTCTTCGCTGACCCTCTTCTTTAACAACCATGATGTCCTTCTCCAGGGACTGATCCCTCCTGATAGCAGTCCAAAGTACGTCCTTGCTTCTAAGGAGCGTTCTGGCTGTATTTCTTCCAGGACAGATTTGTTCATTCTTCTGGTAGTCTGTGGTGTATTCAATATTCTTCCCCAACACCATAATTCAAAGGCATCAATTCTTCTTCCATCTTCCTTATTCATTGTCCAGCTTTCGCATGCATGTGAGGTGACTGAAAAGACCATGGCTTGGGTCAGGCGCACCTTAATCCTTAAAGTGATATCTTTCTTTTCAACACTTTAAAGAGGTCTTTTGCAGCAGATCTGCCCGATGCAATGTGTCTTTTGATTTCCTGACTGCTGTTTCCATGGGTGTTGATTGTGGATCCAAGTAAAATGAAATCCTTGACAACTTCAATCCTTTCTCCATTTATCATGATGTTGCTTATTGGTCCACTTGTGAGGATTTCTGTTTTCTTTATGTTGAGGTGTAATCTGTACCGAAGGCTGTGGTCTTTGATCTTCATCAGTAAGTGCTTCAAGTCGTCTTCACTTTCAGCAAGCAAGGTTGTGTCATCTACATAACACAGGTTGTTAATAATGAGTCTTCCTCCAATTCTGATGCCTCGTTCTTCTTCATATATTCCAGCTTCTCAGGTTATTTGCTCAGCATACAGACTGAGTTAAGTATGGTGAAAGGATACAATGTTGATGCAAACCTTTTCTGACCTTAAACCACGTAGTATCCCTTTGTTCCATTCAAACGACTGTCTCTCGATATATGCACAGGCTCCTCATGAGCCCATTTCAGTGTTCTGGATTTACAGCCTTGGAAACCCTATGGGGCAGTTCTACTCTGTCCAATAGGGTCACTATGAGTTGGAATCCACTCGACCGCAATGGGTTTGGTTCTGGGGTTTTATGCTAGACATCAATGTTATGAGCCTTCAAGGAGTATGAGAGTACAAGTCCCAATTCCTGATTTCAAGGAACCTATATATTGCATGTACAAAAGAAGAGACGACAGGAGGTGGGGAGGACACAAACTTGCACGTCTAGCTTATCAAGAACTGGAATTTCAGTGCAGGCTGCTTTGGATGAAACCACTTAAGCTTCCTGGGAAAGGACACTGAGATGAAGAGGAGAGACTAAGGCTTTCTTAATTTCTTAAGGGAGAATGGAGTCCCCAGAAAGACAAGAAACTCATTCTGTGCAAAAGGTGTTGAAAATATGTGTACCTTAGCTGGGCACACTAGTCAGGTGAAGTGAGGACTGCATGCCAACTAAACAGCAGCCAGGCGTCTCTGAGACACTTTCTCCTGGCCAGGTCACTAAAATTTGTTTCAAGTTCCTTAATGAAACGCATTCTAAAGTGAAAGGCCAAGGCCATATTTTGGAGTTGAAAAGAACCACAGGCCCCATCTTCGAGGACCCAGGCAATCAAGGGTGAGGCAACACTATCAGAGGTGAAGTCCAGTAGTGGTCATGGCTTTAAGCTCTGATGGGAAGTCAGCACAACTGGACTAAACCAAAGCTAAGAAGTTTCCTGAATACAATCAAAGACTCTGAGGGACAGAGTAGCAGGGGTAGGGACCTGGGGACCATGCTTTCAGGGGACATCTAGGTCAACTGGCATAACAAAGCTTATTAAGAAAATGTTCTGCATCGCCACTTTGGTGAGTGGCGTCTGGGGTCTTAAAGGCTTGCAAGTGGCCATCTAAGATGCATCAATTGGGCCCAACCACCTGGAGTAAAGGAGAATGAAGAACACTAAAGACACAAGGAAAGTAGTAGCCCAAGAGACACAAGGGCCACATAAACCAGAGACTTCATCAGCTTTAGACCAGAAGAACTAGATGGTGCCCAGCTACCACCAATGACTGCCCTGACAGGGAGCACAACAGAGAGTCCCAGATGGAGCAGGAGAAAGGTAGGGTGCAGAACTCAAATTCTAGTAAGAAGACCAGACTTAATGGTCTGACTGAGACTGGAGGAACCCTGGAAAGCATAGCCCCTGGATTCTCTGTCAGCCCAGAACTAAAACAATTTCTGAGGCCAACTCTTCAGACAAGGATTGGACTGGACTGTGGGACATAAAGTGATACTCATGAGGATTGTGCCTCTTAGCTCAAGTAGATACAAGAGACCAAACAGGCAGCTTCTGTCTGGAGGTGAGATGGGAAGGCAGAGAGGGTTAGGAGCTGGCTGAATGGACATGGGGAAACAGGCATGGAAAGGAGGAGTGTGCTGTCACAGTATGGGGAGAGCAACTGGGGTCACATAACAATGTATGCATAAATTTTTGTATGGGAAAAATAAAAAAAGAAAGGAGAAAAAAAAAAAAAAAGAGCCGTGATGGCTAAAGATCAGAAGCAAGAACATGGATATGAAGCATATTCCTGTTTTAACCTGAATTATACATGTGGGTGGAGGCAAGGTAGAAGAACTGAAGTTCTCATGTGCTTATAAGACCCACCTGCAGTTTGCAAGTTTTTTAAGCAGATATTTCCTGTTCCAAGAATGCTTTCTATTGAATGATTTGCCTCCATGGGTTGAATAAGATGGGAGTACTTTACCATATGAGCTTTTAAAGATTATAAATTATTCTTAAATTACTAGGAACAAAGCACAGGCATATATTCAATCTTCATTCTCCTATCTGTACAAGCAAGAGAGAAATATCTTATCCTGAGTTGCCCTCAATTAATTTTGAAATTTCCTTTAAGACATTCACCTTATACTAATCCTTCACTGAATCTTACCCAGCCCGCACAATGGTTTAATGTGTTACATTTCATAATGGGGATAAGACATTATTACTGAAGTAAAATTCACATAACATAAAAGTAATCACTTTAAACTGTAAAATTGGTGGCATTTGGTATAGTCACAAAGTATACAACCACCACCTCTACTTAGTTCTAAACATTTTCATCACCCCAAAAAGAAACGTCCTACCCATTGAGAAGTCATTCTCCTTTGCACTTCCCCCTGGCAACCATTAGTCTGCTTTCTGTCTCTATGTACGATAAATGGAAGCATACAAGATGTGGCCTTTTCCCACCGAGTAATTTTAACGGCCCAACAATCAGAGGTATGAAGACGGCCATGAGTGGACACGTATGTGCATGAAATGGAAGGAGCATGTCCTACCACTTCGCTCCCTTCTCAATCCCTTGATTCCACTAAGATCCCTTGAAGACCCAAGCTTCTGAGACACCTAAAGCTCACGGAAACATTCCTCCAGAGCATCCCCAAATGTATCTCTGCTTTCACGCTAAGCTTACCACCTTAGGTTCATGAGCTGCTGCCCAAATGGGCCAACTTCAATCGCCAGTTCATGCAGGAGTAAAGTGAAGCAAGAGGCAACACCCAGGAAAGGGTTCTGACCCCTATCCTAGAAGAATTCATACATGCCTACACCTTATTAACATATTAAAATGTATCTTAAAGGGAGAAACAGGAGAAGACATTCTCTTTTTAACATGATTAAATCTGAGGTGACACTTCTCATTGGCCCAAATTTTAATTAGTTTTTCTTGTAAACACACTCCTAATGCCACACACATCTTTTTAAAAACATATCTCAGGAACATATGTCCCCTGTAGTAGAGCTGACATGCTGTATTTAAGGTTAAGGTCAAACAGATGTGGGAAGTGACCAAGCACACTCAACAAAATGCCACACAGCCTAATATGCTTTCAAGGCCAATGCCAAAATATGTGCCTGCAGTACCTGTCATAAATTCCAAGCTGTCAGGCTCACTGCCGTTTATATTTTTAAAACGTGGTTATGTTTCTTCAACTAAAACACAGTGAAAGTATAAATTCTGAATTACAATAAACATTCAATTACCTTGAACGAAAGTTATAAATACATCTAATGTCCTATTTCAGCTTATACCTAATAAACTTTTACATGTGCTATTAATAACAGATTTTTAAAAATCAATTTTTATTTTGTTTCTTACTCGTCTTGTGCCCATTTGGCATGGTTGACCAAATACAGAAGGAAACAAATAGAAAGCAGGACTAATAGATTCTAAGGCCATGAAGTTGACAAATCATCATACAACACAGAATGTGACCATCTATCTTTTTCAATCACTTATTTCTAAAACATTAGATAAGACCTTAGCATATCACATGGTCCAATGCAGGGCTCCCGTTACCGCATGCCAGAAAGATGCTTAGTAGGCTTCTGCTTGAAAAATTCTTCAAACGCTCTCTACTCCTTTTCTAAGCCTCTGTTAGAAAGTTCTGTCAGCCATAAAGCCAAAATTCAGCACCATGTAATTTCATCTACCCATCATAATACCAAGTGGTTAACACCAGTGTTGACCACTGGTAGCACAGTGGTTAAGTGCTTTGTTTCTAACCAAAAGGTTGGTAGTTTGAACTCACCAGCCACTTCACAGGAGAAAGATGTGACAGTCTACTTCTATAAAGATCACAGATATGGGGCAGTTCTACTCTGTCCTATAGGGTTGTTACGAGTCAGAATCGACCCAATGGCAATGGGTTTGGTGTGGTTTTTGGTCATAACACTGCCCTCTTTACCTACTCGAAAAGGCCTGCTTTATAAAGATGAGATTCAAAACACGTATAGCTCAAATCATAATCCATTTTTTTTCCTTTTCATATTTCAAGGGAGTAGATTTCTGAACTAAGGTGCATGTTAAAACTGGCCTCATTCTATATGGAAAAAAATAACATGGCTATACTGGGAACCTCCTATACAAATGCTTCTTTTTATTTCTTTCAATTTTTCAGTGTTGCCCATCTCCTTTGGTTCCTATCCAATCATTTGTGCTATCCTTTGGTTCTTTTACGGGCTGAAGTGAAGTAATATAAAACTCTGTGCTGTGCCTGCCTCTGTAGAGCTCAGAACACCTTTGAGACATTATCTCATTTTGTTAGTTCTAACAGGGGCCAGTTGTGTCGTGTTCACTCCCAGAAATCACTGCTAACACCAGCTGCCTCTCTCTTGAGCTTATAGAGTCTCTTGTGAGTCAGAAGAAGAGTTAACCAACAGATATGAATCAAACATAGGAAAATAGTACCCACTGGAGGAACCATAGACCTGGGCATGAAACTACTTGTGACTGGATTTTGGTTAACCCCAGGAGAGGGGAGCTTCAGGGTAGCAGGGATGCTGAAACCTTACATTTATAAGGCACTATACACTTTTTGGAAACCCTGGTGGCATAGTGGTTAAAAGCTACTGCTGCTAACCAAAAGGTCATCAGTTCTAATCCACCAGGTGCTCCTTGGAACCTCTATGGGGCAGTTCTACTCTGTCCTATAGGGTCACTATGAGTCACACTCGACTAGACAGCAACAAGTTTTTGGTTTGGTATACATTTTTCAAAGCACTTTCACTTAATCACTTTCAATTCAAAGAGTAACTCAATTTTAGATGAAATGACCATGACCCAAAGACAGTTTAAGTGCCTTGCCCAAGGATACTTAACAGATATGGACAAGATACCTAACCAAGAGCAACCTCCTCCTTTTCCCACCTCTGGTCTCTGCAATATTACTCTTTTATCTCTATAATACCTTTAAGTATCTAAATTTTCTTACTTAGCTACTTTTTTTGCTTTCTGTGGTCTATCCCTCAAATGTAAAATGTAAACCCTGTGAGAGTAGGTACTGCTTATTTTGTCACTCTACAACCCCAGCTCTTAGAACATCTCTTGTGCCCAATCAATGCACTAGCACATAGTAAGTGCTCAGCAAATACTGCTGAATGAATAAATGACCAGAACAGGAATCTCCAGGTGTCAGTATCCTTTCATCCATGCCCATGGAGCTGGGGTGGAAAAGAACACCCAAGATGGAGAATGGCTGTCTTGCTGTCAAACGCCTTGTCTGGTTAAAGAAGCAAAGACACGGCAACAACTACAGACAGGCCAGTACCAAAGACGAAGAAAGACAAGGAAACTGGTATCAGTCCTTAAGGATTTTTATTCCCTGAGAAAGTCTCTGAAGGCAAATAATTCCTGGGGACTTACAAAGGGTGAGCAGTACATAGCCTCTCAGTCAATTCTATTCCCTGCCCTCATTTTTTAGTAACAAACGAAGTTCAGGGACAAGGTCACAGAAAGAAGATAGTGATAAGGGACATGTGACAGAAGTTATCTCATTTGGGCCGTGGTCTCCTGTTTTGGAGACAAAGCTCAAGCAATCAGTCTGCAGTTCCTCAAGAAGTAAAGCCCAGAGTTACCATACAAAAAAAACCAAAAAAACAAACCCACTGTCATACGACCCAGCAATTCCACTCTCAGGTAAAATACCCAGGAGAAATGAAAACATATGTCCACACAAAAACTTGTACATGAATGCTTGTAGCAGCGTTACTCATAATAGCTGAGAAGCGGTAACAATCCAAATGTCCATCAACTGATGAATGGATAAACAAAATTAGGTATATCCATACAATGGAATATTAGTTGGCAATAAAAAGAAATGAAGTACTGATGCATGCTACAACATGGATGAACTTTGAAAACATTACACTAAGCGAAAAAAGCCAGTCACAAAGTATTATATATTTATGTGAAATGTACTGAATAGGCAAAATCCATAAAAACAGAAAATAGACTGACGTTTGCCTAATGGGAAGTTGAGGGGCAAAAGGGAAATAAATGCTAATGGATACGGGGTTTCTTTTTGGGGTGATGAAAACGTTCTGGGAGTAGATGGTTTAACGATGGTTGCACAACTCTGTGCATTTAGGGGAAAAAACAGATTGTACACTTTAATTGGGTGACTTATATGGTATGTGAATTATATCTCAATAAAACTGTTTTTAAAAAAAAAGCTCAAGCAATAACCAAATTCTTCTGCAGAGGGCAGGGAAATGTTGGAGCCCCCTGTATTACGCTCATGGACTGGAAAAGCAGTCTTGTTTGTATATCCAGGGGTTTTGTGGAAGTGATTCCACTCCCCACACACTTTATTCTTTACACAACCTTGCCTTGCTCCAACAAACTGGCCTCAGTATCCTATTTTATCTTGATTCATTCAACATTAGGTGCTTTTGTTGAGCACTACTGTATGCTAGGACCTATGCTGGGCATTGGCCATGTGGATGAAAAACGAGTAGGCTTTGCCTTCAAGGAGCTACTACTCCAGGAAATTATTCATTCAACAAAAGGGCAAGAAACAGCAAACGGAGAGTCCTAAGTGGTATTCTATTGTGGGCTGTGGGCAGAAAAGATTTTTTCATGTCTGGGTTGCAGAAAGGTGGATTCATGCCAACACTGGAAAAGCACACAGAGATCTGGTATGCATGTATTTCAAAGGCAGGGTTGGGCAGAGTGTACAGAGGGGAGAGCCCAGGAGTCTGAGCTGACAGGAAGCTGAAAGACACAAAATCCCTGGGGCCATGAAACAGTGCCAGCATTACCCTTAAATTCCACCAACCGGTACTGTGGGTGTTTCTATTTTGTTTATTTATTTTTTAACGCAAAGAGGGGATGGAGGAGGGGGGAATAGAACACAAGTTATTACTCAGCATTTCCATAGTGTTTAAGGTCTGCAAAGCACTCCTGCCCTCATTCAGTTCTGGACTGCCTGAAATAATAAAGGAATCTGAGAACCCAGCCAAGAACTCTAAGTACTTAACAAATACAAGAACCTATTGCTGTGCTTGGGCAAGGCAGTCTATATTTTAAAAGTAAACCCATAAAATAAAAAATCTCCACCCCCTCACCCCACCATCTAAGATACTCCACTGGTCTCATCCCTTCAGGAGCAAGGGAGAATGAAGAGAAAAGGATACAAGGAAAAGATTAGTCCGAAGAACTAATTGTCCACAGCTACCAAGGCCTCCACCGGACTGAGTCCAGTACAGCTAGATGATGCCCGGCTACCACCACTGACTGCTCTGACCAGGATCACAACAGAGGGTTCTGGACAGAGCTGGAGAAGGATGTAGAACAAAATTTTAACTTACAAAAAAATAAAAGACCAGATTTACTGGCCTAAAGGAGACTGGAGAAACCCCGAGAGTATGGCCCCCAGACACCCTTTTAGCTCAGTGGTGAAGTCATTTCCTACGTTCACCGTTCAGCTGGGGAGTGGACAGCCCCATAAAACCAAATGGGACTAATGAGGCACAGCAGTCCAGGGACAAGGGCCAGAAGGCAGAAGGGGACAGGAAAGCTGGTGATAGGGAACCCAAGGTTGAGTAAGGATAGTGCTGATGTGTTGTGAGGTTGTTAACCATTGTCATAGGGCAACACGTGTACTGTTAAATGAGAAACTATTTTGTTCTGTAAGCCTTCATCTAAAGTGAGAATAGCAGCACAATTGGAAGAACGTAGTCAATGTCACTGAACTGTGCATGTAGAAATTTTTGAAATGGTGTATCTTTGGCTATGTGTATTTTCACCAAAAAAAAAGGTTGAGAAGTTAGAGGGTTGACATGTTGTGGGGTTGTTAACCAATGTCATAAAACAATATGTGTACTACTGTTTCAGGAGAAACTATTTGTTCTGTAAGACTTCACCTGAAGTGCAATAAAAAAAAAAAAATCCCCCCCCCCCAAATTAATCCAATATCATAACCTCTCTGTAAAGCTGACATGCCACTTGGTGGTTAATGAACTCAGTTAGCTCATGATGTGAGCTCAGGTTTAAAATCTCCCCATTCAAACACAGAAAGCATTTACAAAGGTGAGCAATTCACTCCTTGACACATGCCCACTTTTAAAGAGCAGGAACTGACTTCCTTCTTTGAAAGACTGATATACTAAATATTTTATGGTAGCGATTAGCAAGAAAATTGGCTTCTTGCTGGCAGGACCCATGGCACTTGGGTCATTATATTGAAGACAAAACATTGATAAAGGAAAAGTTTTGCATGACTGTCTGTTAACTAGGCCAGCATGTCCTGTAAGCATACTGCACTGTGAATTGCAGTGTACTAGAGGGACTGTTGCTTTTGAACTCAAGCTACTGAGAGTATTCGAAATGAATCTCTTCTGTGTGTCTATGTTTATATTATATTTATATTGACCCAAGCTCAGTGATCACCTGAGCTTAATGTGCAGGAGTGCTGCCTTTAGGAATGTTCACTGACCAACTGGGAGACTACTCTATAAGGTACAAATAGTGGGCACGCTTAAAATTACTATTAATACGAATCCTGCAAAGACAAATTGCTTCACTTAACCATTTCAATAAATATGTTAGGGTTGCATAAAAATGAAAAAAAGATTTTAAAAATGTATTTATAAAACATGATGCACTTTATTTCCGACCAGCTCTGCTATCCTCCCTCCCCGACTCCTCAAGACAATTAGAAAAGCTGGACAAAAACAACATACATAAACATTAGAGAGCTAACATGGCAGTAAAGAATTACCAGGAGAAAATCTGAAAAAGGCAAAAACCCAGAATTTGGGGCTGCTTGGCTGCTTTCCCTCTTGGGGCATCTGCTGATTTAGGAAAAGGTTCCCGAGTAGTTGAGAAGCTGAGCGGCATTTCTGAGACGTGCAGAGCCACGGGGACAAAAACGGGGGCTCTGGGACTGCCTAGGTTGGTAGGAATTTCAGACAAAACAGATTTAAGGCAAAAGGCATCACTAGATATAAAGATATAATGATTAACTGTTTAACAAAGAATTAAAAGATATAACTGTTTAATATAACAATTTCAAAACTGCATTAGCCTGAAAACATAAAGCAAAAAACTGACATATATATAAAGAGAAACATACAAACAAGCATGGTGGAAGACTTAGCGTAGTTCTCTCGATGGAAAAAGAAACAGGTAACTAAGGATATAGCAAATTTGAATCTAATTGACATATATAGAACTTTGCACCCAAGTGTTCTAAAATATTCATTCAAGTCTACACAGAAGTTTCAGAAATTCAGCATCAGCTTTTTGCCTGCATAATGGAAAAATGTGTGTCCATAGAGGCTAGACAGAGTGATTAGTCTGCCTCTGACAAAGAAGTATGAATGAGTAAAGTCTGAGGGACTCAAAGGAGTCCAGGAAAGGTAAGTAGATTGTCCCTAGTGTCTTGGTGACTTTGGGATGCCATGGAATTGATTGCTGGCTGGACTGATACAGTGAAGAAGAAAGCAGAAGAGAGGCAATGGAACTGGAACAGTCCCCACAGCCCTCCCTCCCCTCTCCCTGCCCCTGGGAGCTACAGGATTACACTTTGAGTTGTGTGGAATAGGAAAAGATAAGGCAAAGCCCCAACATTCCAAAAATAAAGGAAAGCAGCAGTAACACCAGCATCTTCTGTCCAATTAGGCAGATGACTTAGCTTTTCTGTGGCCAAACTCTGCTTACTTTTCCTCTGGCTTTCCATCTCCTCTTCTCATCCTATGTCTTCCTGTCCAATCCTGGGAAGCTGCACCACCTTTGCTCTTCCACCATCACAATCATTTACATGAGCAGGAAGGATCCTGCAAATCCAGAATCCCTGTAGTAACAAGCCTCACCCTATAAGAGAAAACTACCTAGCTTCCTACCTCATTCCTATCCCAATCTTCGGAGACAATTAATGGTCCCTAAGGGTTGTTCTTTGCTTTTACCCTCAACTTCAGCGACCTGGAAGAGTTCCTGGGTGATGCAAACAGTTAAAGTGCTCAGCTTCTAAACAAAAGGTTGGAGATTCGAGTCCACCCAGAGGTGCCTTGGAAGAAAGAGCTGGATATCTACTTCTGAAAAATTAGCCACTGAAAACTCTATGGAGCTACGAGGGTGGGGAGGGATGGGGAGGACAAATCACTAACTAAATAGGTAAGTGTTAACTTTGGTGAAGGGAAAGAATTAAATAGATAAGTGTTAACTTTGGTAAAGGGAAAGACAACACACAGTATAGGGGAAGTCAGCACAACTTGACCCAGGCAAAGTCAAAGAAGTTTCCTGGACACATCCAAATACCGTGAGGGGCCAAGTTGCTGGGTCTAAGGGCTGGGGACCATAGTCTTGGGGGACATCTAGGTTAACTGGTATTACATAGTTCATAAAGAAAATGTTTTACATCCTATTTTGGTGAGTAGCATCTAGGGTCTTAAAAGCTTACGAGCAGCCATCTAAGATACATCTATTGGTCCCATGCCATCTGGAGCAAAGGAGAATGAAGAAAACCAAAGACACAAAGAAAAGACTAGCTCAAAGGGCTAATGGTACACATGAACCACAGCTTCCAACAGCCTGAGCCCAGAAGAACTAGATGGTGCCCCGCTACCACCACCGACAACTCTGACAGGGATCACAACAGAGAGTCCTGGGCAGAGCAGGAGAAAAATGGACAGCAAAATTTAAATTCACAAAAAAAGACCAGACTTACTGATCTGACAGAGACTGGAGGAATCCCCAAGACTATGGCCCTCAGACACCCCACTAACTCAGAACTGAAGCCATACCTGAAGCCCACTTTTCAGACAAAGGTTAGACAGGCCTAGAAAACAAACAGTAACACACAGGAGGAATGTGCTTCTTAATTCAGTCAAATATACAAGACAAAACAGGCAACTCCTGCCCAAAAGCCAGACAAGAAGGCAGGAAGGGACAGAAAAACTGGATGAATGGATACAGGGATCCTGGGGTGGGAAAGAGGGAGAGTGCTATCACATTGCAGGGATTGAAACTGATGTCACAAAACAATTTACGTGTATAAATTTTTGAATTAGAAACTAACTTGAGCTGTAAACTTTCACCTAAAGCACAATAAAATTAAAACAGAAAAAAAAAGACAACTCTATGGAGCACAGTTCTACTCTGACACATGTGGGATCACCACTGACTCCATGGCATTAAAAAAAAAAAAAAAAGTCAATGACCTAGATATACATTTGTTGTACTCTGGGGGTTTGGATCAGAAATATGGATGTATGGAGGCGCTATTCATTTGAGGATTTAGAGAATCTGAACTGAAGCTAGAAGCCTGGGGGTGGGATGGAGACAGATATGACCTGTGCTGTCCAGACAAACCAAGAGCCCTGAGTGCCCACCAACAGGTTAACTGGACCACCTCCCTACCCCAATCCAGTTGGAGAAAATATACTAGCAGGCTTTCTGGACCTGCTGTAGCCCTGACCTAATTATCTGAAAGAATCGCAGCAACACCAGAAAGTCAGCTCCCTTGTTCATCCCGCCAACCTGGCAACATTTAGTGCTGAGTAGAAAGAGGCACTTAACCAGCAGTGCTGCCTTAGAACTCGGCAAGCCTAATGCTCCCCTGAGGGCCAACAGTGCATTTGATCGTTCTGCATCCCGTGGCTGGGGCACAATAGTGTCCTCCACATATTCGCATACCTCGACTCTGGTGTCTGGGTATGTGTGCACTCATGTGTGCAGCTGTTTTGAAATCACCCACAGTATGAAACTGTATAACCTAAGTACTTGCTGGATTTTCACTAGCAGCACTTCAGGAAGTAAAGCATGTTGATGTTTGCTCTAAGTGCTTTATTAATGAGTAACTTCCACTGTTTGATTCTTTTCCCCAGTCTGGCAGGAGGCCATCCAGACTTACCCTCATACATCTCCAGAATGTGAACTGTGTCGCCAATCTGCAAGGAGAGCTCCACATCTTGAGAGGCATTATAATTATAGATCGCTGAAAATGAGAAATAAAAGGGGGGAAATCAGTGGCAGTTAGAATACATGTCATTAAATAGCACATTCAGTGGTTAATGAACTACTCATTCAACCAATAACCCTCTATTTAGTGATTTCCTGTGAATCACGCATTGTGAAGCACAGAGTGTCCTCCTGGGCCCCCATTACCAGTCTGTTACAGTCATTCCTCCACTCAACAAATATTGATTAGTTGCCTACTATGTGCCACACACTGTGTTAGACACTAACGACAGAATAACAAAACACAAAAACATGATATGATCCCTGCCCTCAAAAGAAACTAACAATCTAGTGGGAGAAGAAAGACATTAAATATGTTACTATAGAAATAGCTACTTAATGAAAATTGTGATAAGCATAATGAAAGAAAACAACAGCCTATAGTGAGACTATATTTGGGGTTCTGCTGGTCTCCCTGTTCATCAGATAATAGCCAGCGTACAATACCACTGAGCTTATGATCTCCAGGGCAGAGGGAAGCGATCGACCTGCTTCCCTACACAGTAATTGATAGCTGAGAGGCCATACGTGAGTCTCATCTACTGCCCTGTAAGACCAGCACAGAGCGCAATGAAGGATGGCAGCCTTGCACCAGCTCTAAGCACCCTGGGAAAATGGGTTGCCTCAGCACTGACTACTCCTTTCTGAATAAGATGACCTCAATCACCGCAGTCCTTAGGACTAGCAAGGACAGGGCGAGGTCATAAAAACAATAACTCTTACAACACAATAAGAAGACAAATAATCCAATTAAAAATTAACAAGAGTGTTGAATAGATACTTTACCAAAGAATATACATGAAAGGCTAATAAGCACATAAAATAATGTTCAACATTATTAGTCTTTAACCCATTGCCATTGAGTCGATTCCAACTCATAGTGACCCTTGTTGTTAGGTACCAACAAGCCAGTTCCAAATCATAGTGACCCTATGTACAACAGAACAAAACACTGCCAGGTCCTGCGCCATCCTCACAATCATTGCTAAGTTTGAGTTCATTGTTGCAGCCACTGTGTCAATCCATTTTGTTTAGGGTTTTCCAATGTAAATTAAAACCACAATCACATATCACTTCATGCCCATTAAAACAGTTATAATAAAAAAGATAGATAATTGGCAAGAACAATGAGAAATTGGGAACCTCATACATTGCTGGTTGCAAGAGAACATGGTGCAATCTTGTCAGAACACAGTTTAGCAGTTTCTAAAATCTACTATGTTCTTGTGCACCATCAAGTCTATTGCGACTCATAGCGACCTTTTAGGAGAGAGAAGAACTGCCCCGTAGGGTTTCCTAGCCTGTATTCTTTACACGAAGGGGACCTGGTGGAGCAATGCGGTTAAGCATTCCAATGCTAACCAAAAGCTCGGTGGTTCGAACTCACCAGCCTCTCTGTAGCAGATAGATGTGGCAGTCTGCTACCGTAAAGATTACAGTCTTTGAAGCCCTATGGGGCAGTTCTACTCTGTGCTATAGGGCTGCTATGAGTCAGAATCAACTCAATGGCAATGGGTTTGGTTTTAGAAACTTTACAGGAGCAGATCACTTGGACTTTTCTCCCGAGGAGCTACTGGGTAGGTTCGAACCCCTGAGCTTTCCGTTAGCAGCCAGTTGCTTAACCACTGTGCCATCAGGGCTCCTTAGATTTACTATATCACCCAGCAATTGTACTCCTAGCTATCCACCCAAGAGAAATGAAAACATATTTACACATGAAGACTTTGAGTGAATATTCATAGCAGCTTTGGTGGGCAGAAAAATGACCCTCTATAAGATCTATGTCAATTCCCTGGAGCCTGTAAACATTAAAGATGTGATTACGTTAGGATCTGAGAGGAGGAGCTGATCCTGGATTATCCAGGTAGGCCCTAAATATAATCATAATATCCATATAAAAGAGACGCAGTGAGAGTTTTGAGAGACGCAGAAAAGGAGAAGGCAATACGAAGATGGAGGCAGAGGCTGAAGTGACGTGACTTCAAGCCAAGGAATGCCAGCAACCACAAGAAGCTAGAAAAGGCAAGAAACAAAATCTCTCCTAAAGCCTCTAGAGGGAGTGTGGCCCTGCCAACACCTTGATTTTGGACTCCTGGCCTCCAGAACAGTGAGAGAATAAACTCCTGTTGTTTTAATCCACCAAGTTTGTGGTAATTTACTACAGCAGCCACAAGAAACTAACACAGCAGCATTATTCATAACCACCCAAAAATGGACACAATCCATCAACTGCTGAATGGATAAACAAAATATAGGATATCCATACAATGGATATAAGGAGCAGTAAAAAGGAAAGATGTATAGACACAAGCTACAACATGGACAAACCTCAAAAACAGTATTCTAAATGAAAGAAGCCAGATACAAAAGGCTGCATATTGTATGATCCCATTTATACGAAATGTCCAAAAAAGGCAAATCTAGAGACAGAACACAAATAATGGTTGCCTGGGCCCAGGGGTGGGAATAGTGACTGGCCACAAATTAGGGATCTTTTTGGGGAAGCAGAAACTTTCTAAAACTGTAGTCTGGTGATATTTGCACAATTCTGAAATTTTACTAAAACTCATTGAATTGTACACTGAAAACGAGTGAATTTTATGTTATGCAAACTATTCTATCAATGAAACTGGCTTTCTTTTATTTTTAAAGTAGATTTATTTCTTGCCCTCACTCTCTGGAGGAGTGATCTGCATCCTTCCCAGAATAAAGAACCACCTTGGAGATTCGCTCCAAACATTTAACTGAGGAACAAAGGAGCCTGTAACGTTCCCCATCTCTGCAGGCCTGATAAGTGCATGAAGATGGTCAGTTGATCTTTCTGCCATATCCCACAGGGGTCACCGAAAAAATCTTACTCATAATTAGGGAAGAAAGGACTCTGTCGTTGTCAGTGCCGGGCATACACTGTTCTTCCTGAGCCTGCAATGCATACGACACTTGCAGCTTGGCAATAGGCTTGTCCTTGGTCACAGTCGATCTATCAGTGACTGGGAAGAAATACAACTCCAGCCACGTCTCTTTCAAGTGGTCTCTCTTTTTGAAGGAAGTCATCCAAATAGCATTCTTCTGCCATCTTGGCACAGAAGCCTGGACAAATTATATTGGAATTTATTTACTATTGGCTTTTGGACTAGACTATGAATTCAGCACAAGGGTTGGCTTGTCAGAGGGAAAAGAAATTTTAAAGGGATGAAGTAGGTTACGATATATAGCACAGAATTCAGGAGTTAGTTCCCAATTCCTATACCTGTTCACAGGTCACTGGGCTGCAGCTACTATTCCACTGAAGGTCCTACTCCTTCATCTTACTGCTACTTTACTCAAATGTTTTGCCCATTAAGTATGTGACTGCTTTTCTACAGAAAATGTAGACCACACATCCTTGACTCCCCCTAACCCCCATTCACTGCTTTTCACTGAAGTGGTTTCTTCCACTGGCCCCCCTCTCAGATGGAAACAGGAAGTGGTGAAGTCACTGTGTCACAGTGTGTTGGTGTAATGATCAAGCTTCATCACTTCCTGGTTCCAAGTCATCAGGGAAGTAAGCAGAAGTTTTCAAGGGCAACAGCTAGCAGTGGTAGTTTCAAGCATAAACATCTACCAAGTACTGCTGCAAACACCACACACACACACACACACACACACACACACACACACACACACACACACACACACACACACACACACACACACACACACACACACACACACACACACACACACACACACACACACACACACACACACACACACACACACACACACACACACACACACACACACACACACACACACACACACACACTGTAGGCCCATAACATTTCCTTAAAATTCCTAAGCCTGACAAAGAGTTCCAAAAATTGTCCCAGCCTAATTATCCACCTTTGCTTCCAATATCTGCAAGATTCCATTTTCTGCTCCAGTCTTATATCCTCCCTTATGTAGTACACTCAATTCATGGTTTATCTGGAATAATAGCCTGTCTTGTTCTTTATAACAATCCAAATCCTATATCCACAATTCAACAAATGGCTTCTGAATACCTATTACTCCATATGGTCTCTTTCTACTCTGACTTCCCACAACAATTTTGCCTTTCAACACAATTTGGGTACTTAATCACAAATAATCTTGTGTTATCTCCTGACACCAATTAGAGGGTAAACTCACAAACGGGGACCCTGTTACACGTTACCTTTGTGTCTTTCACATTACAAGGCACCGGTTTGGATTCAAAAAAGGTGCTCAGGCATAACAATGACTTTAATTTAAAAAGAATATTTTATTTCTTCTATATAACCCACCAATCACCACTTCTTCTAAAAACTCAAAGACACTTGTTCTGCTTTCCTCAGAAGAGGTAGCTTTCCTCAGAAGAGGTTCACCTGCCTTGGCGTTTTGTACCACTCAGGAAAGGGATATTAAACTTTTCTCTCAATTCCCTTAATCCTCTTTCCCTGGTGCCTTCTGGCCTAGGAGTGATAAGGAGACCCCGCTGTTATTAACCACCACCTGTCAGTTTATCTTACTGTGTTGGCTTGCATGAAATGCTATGATGCTTGAAGCTGTTGCTGTGTGCTGTTGAGTCGATTCCAACTCATAGCAACCCTACAGGACAGAGTAGAACTGTCCCCATAGGGTTTCCTAGACTGTAATCTTTACGGAAGCAGACTGCCAGGTCTTTTCTCCTGCATAGCAGCTGGTAGGTTCGAACTTCTGACCTTCTGGTTAGCAGCCAAGTGCTTAACCATTGCATCACCAGGGCTCCTTTGCTGGAAGCTATGCCACTGGTATTTCAAATACCAGCAAGGTCACCCACAGTGGACAGGTTTCAGCAGAGCTTCCACACTAAGACAGACTAGGAAGAAAGGTCTGGCGGTCTACTTCCAAAAATTAGTCAATGAAAACCCTGTGGATCACAACAGAATATTGTCCCATACAATGCTGGAAGATGAAAGCCCCTAGGTTGGAAGGCACTTAAAACCCACAGTGTCTACAACAATGGACTCGAGTACACTAACAATAGTGAAAACAGGGTAGGACTAGGTAATGTTTCATTCTGTTGTACCTGGGGTCGCCTTGAGTCTGAGCCGACTCAAGGGCAACTAACAACAACAACACAGTTACTAAACCCCAGGCACTGCACTAACCTGTGTGGCTTCCCTATACCCTGCCCACACCTTGGCAAACAATTCCTTTATTAAACTCTCCTCAAATTATCACCCCTCCACCCACCAAAAAAAAGAAAGGTATATCAAAATCACATCCCCTGACACTTTCTGCTTACCACACAAGAGAGAATCTGCCTTTCAATTCACTTGGGAAGCACGCATTGCCTTTCACTAGTGTTAAAAAGTCACTGCTTAGAAAATGTTTGTACAATCTGCTTTCCGTATTTGGATAGAAGTACCAGCAAGGTACTTATAGCTGCCATCTATTTATTCCAACTCTACTGCAGAATGATGTTCTTCCCAGCCCACCCTAACATACCTCACATTTACATTGTATTGTTTTACTTTCATATACAATATACCATAGTTGTCGTCGAGTGCCCTCCAATCAATTCCAGTCTGACTCATAGTGACCCCATAGGACAAAGCAGAACAGTCCCAAAGAGATTCCTAGGCTGTAATCTTTACAGGAGCAGATCACCAGGTCTTTTCTCCTGCAGAGCCGCTGTTGGGTTCAAACCAGAGACCTTTTGGTTAGCAGCTGAGCGCTTTACCATAGTAATCCTGTGGAACAGATGCCACGCACTACATTACTTAATGAAGAAACTGAGGCTCAGAGGGGTTAAACACTTTGCCCAAGGTAACTTAGCTCACAAGCAGCAGAACTGTTACCAAATCTTGGTTTTGTGATGTCCCACTCATCACATTTTACCAGGCTGTTCAATGACAGCAAAGGTATGCCTCAGAGTGGCAAAGTCCTTCACCTGGAAAAGCCTATAAAAAAAAAAAGAAGTGCGCAACAGAGTCTGAATATATTGTCTGGCCTTAGATTTCTTTCATTAAATGAGACTCCAACTACAAAAACAAGCTTTATCATACAAATCAATGACTGGTGATCACTTTGTTAGTCCGGTGCTATTTAGAGAATAGGCATACTAATACACTTGATGAATCATTTTTTCTTCCTAGAATGTGAATACTTGAAATAGAGAAAGATAAAGGGGAATCATAGAAAAAACTTTAGGGTTAAAACAAAACCAGCTTTGTTGTTATTAGCTCCCTTGTGTCGGCCTCCAACTCATGGTGACCCCCGATTCATAGTGACCCTCATGTGTGACAGGTAGTCTCAGCTTTACCACTTATAAATTCCATGACCTTGAAGGAGTTACTTAATCTGGGCCTCAGTTTCTCATTTGTAAAATAGGGACTGGATCTAAAGGTCCCCTTGGCTCTGACATCCTTTGATTTATAAGGGGATGATAAGAAGCAAGGGAAGCAAGACGTGCGGTTTTGAACTAGCAGGCACCACCACAATCTCTTGTTTTGTCTGAGGAAATTAAACAAGAAACGGGGAGTTGCTGTATATAAACTGCCTAGCTAGCTGCTATGTGCAAGGTTGGGAAAGACAAATTGCTAGAATTCTTCCCTAAGCAGTTTACTGTTTATATCAGGAAAATATAATTTTGCAGAGCCAAGCAGACAAGACAGTATGTCTACAGAATGTAAAATGGTCTGCATTTTACCAAATTCTTGATTTGGCTTTTTCTTCTAAACCAAAAATAGAGGAACAAAAAGAAATTTGAAGTCCTGGGATTATGTGATAAGAAACCAAGAGAACAGATTTATTAGCTCCAAAATGAGAATCAGTTTTGATGATGAAACGTCTGAGGGTTACTAGTAATTAATTTTTCTGGTAAATTAGGTTCTTTCAGGAATCCTCAAATTACAAACCCCTGAAGAATAACTAAAACATTAAATTTTTTACTCATTTGATAGAAACTACAGAAGATCTAATAGCAAACACAGAACGAGGTCTCAATTTGAGTTGTACACTACCCTGAATATTAAAAGGATGATCAAACACTCTTTTTCATTATTATCTTATCTGCCTAGTTTCAACCTTTAGTATTATAAAAACTAATGAGGTTATCTTATCTTTGATCTTCACCCTGGTTTTAATGCAACGGTATCCTTCAAAGGTCAAGTGGACATTCTTCTGCTCTTTAATTACATTTACTATTAGTCACCTCAGAAGAAAAGCCTGGTGATTTACTTCCGAAAAATTAGCCATTGAAAACCACCCAGATAGAAAAACTCAGCTACTGAAAATACTATGGAGCACAGTTCTACTCTGATACACATGGGGGGGTCACCTCGAGTCAGAATCGACTCAACAGCAACTGGTAATAAAGATCAGAGAATTAGATTCAACATAGGTAGACTCAACGCAGGAATTATACCAAGAAGGAAAAAAAAAAAAAAAACCATGGTTTTAGGCTGATAATTACAATTAGGCTCCAAACTAGTCTTTTTGCATTGAGACGACCATCATGCTGTCCCTCAGATCTATCCAGGCCAAGGGCGATCAGACTAGGACATCAGTTTATACCACTCACCAACAATATTCCCCAAGAGCAGGCTCTCATGGAAGTCTTAAAGCTCATCTTCTAGACTGTTTAGGAAAACAGAAGATTTAATGGCTAACTTATCATTTAGAAATTTCTATTTTAAGAGTTATATATCTATTTGTGGATGAAGAGATGAATATTTTTAATTGGAGAGAGAGTTTTCAGATAGAGACTCAACTATGGTGTACAGATTGCCTGACTGGTATCAAGTGATAAGCCATATCATTTAAACTAATATTAAATTAAATTTACATGAAATGTTTAAAGGTAGAAAGCTGAACAAGAGATAATTCAAAATTACAGAACACAGAGTCTATGTTCTACAAACCTGAAGAGGTTTTTCCCACAGCTTTCCCATCTACTAGAGACAACAGGACATTCTTCACATGGTTTTGTGAAGCTCAAAAAGATTTATGCAGGACAGGGCTGTGACTAACACCTAGTAAGCACTGAGTAAGTGGCAGTCACCTTCCTCTTTCCCCCTTCTTCTTTCTTATACTGTCCAGCTTCCCATTTTGAGAATGGTGGCACCTACATCCTCAAAGATAGACATAACCACTCACACTAATAAGCCAGTGGGAGTCATCTGATGAAAAGTGTGAACCATAAAGGACTGTGGAGGTAACAGAATAAGTTAGTCTGGACAAGCTTTCCAAGGTAAATTACTGAACAATGAACCCCAGGCGTCCTCGAGGATAGCAAAGTCATTTTATCGCAAGCAATTAAGTATAGCTCTCACCCTGGTGGCGCAGTGGTTAAAAGTTCAACTGCTAACCAAAAGGTCGGCAGTTTGAATCCACCAGCCGCTCCTTGGAAACCCAATGGGGCAGCTCCACTCTGTCCTACAGGGTCGCTATGAATAGGAATTGACTTGATGGTGACGGTTTTTTTGTTTGTTTGTTTTTGTCTTCCCCAAAAACAGCACTAAGGTAAGGGAATATTTTAGTATTTTATTTATTTCCTTGCTGCCCTTTCCAAGTGCTTCTGCAGTGGTTTCACCAAGGAAATCAAAAACCTAAACCAAACCAAACCCAATGCCGTTGAGTCGATTCTGACTCATAGTGACCCTATAGGACAGGGTAGAACTGCCCCATAGGGTTTCCAAGGTTGTAATTTTTACATTTATTTGTCACATTTATTTTCTGCAGAGCAGCTGGTGGGTTTGTACCACCAACCTTTCGGTTAGCAGCCAAACACATAACCACTGGGCCACCAGGGCTCCCTTTTTAACCAAGGAACCAGGTATAGTTATTCAGAATACCAATGATGCCCTCAATCATGTACTCACTACAGTACTCCCAATCTGGATGTAATATTAAAGTTACATTCTGGTGTTACTTACATCTAGAGTTCTATCAGTTTCTTTTTTTTCCCAGTTGATCTGTTGTTAATAAAAACCAATAAAGCAAAAGAGAAAAAAGCTGAGGACAACAAAGGCAGGGTTTTAATGATGAAGGAAAAAGACTAACTTACTAACAAGCCCAGAACACCTTCCCACAAATCAAATAAGGTATCATTATCAGGTTCTCCTTGGTATACATTCTTATTAAATAAAAAGTAAACAGATCTAAGATAAGAATTGTTAGATGTAAGATTCTGTTGCGTTTACCACATCCAAACAATGGATAGAAATCATAATTGAGGAATAGAGAATCTGAGGATAAAAGCCAGAGATGACTGTCGGATCTAGAAAAAGCCCTTTAGAATAACAGTCAGAAATGTCAGTGACTATTTCCTCTATAGGGAAACCCTGGTGGCGTAGTGGTTAACAGTTCGGCTGCTAACGAAAAGGTCGACAGTTTGAATCCACCATAAGCTCCTTGGAAACCCTATGGGGCAGTTCTACTCTGTCCTACAGTGTTGCTATGAGTCAGAATCGACTCGACAGCAATGGGTTATTTCCTTCATAAAGAGCCCTGGTGGTGCAACAGTTAAGCTCTCAGCTATAATGCAGTTCGAACCAAGCAGTGGTTCTGCAGGAGAAAAGACCTGATGATCTGCTCCCGTAAAGATTACAACCTAGGAAACCCTATTCTGTCCTCTAAGGTTGCTATGGAAATCGACTCATGGCACACAACAAAAACACCTTTCACCATACATATATGAATGTGAGATGAACTCATTTAAACAAGAAAAGGAATGAGCCCCAACCAGGCTGCAAAACCCGTTCATTTAAAAACATCAACCTGAGAAGGCAGCAACTCCTGACCTAGACTGACTTCCCAGCAGGGTGTCCAGCCTAAAGCCTGTCAGAGGGCAATCCCTGGCCAGACTCCCTTAAACTATGGACTAGTCTCAGGAGCGTCTTAGAACTGAATTTCAGCTTCTTCACTGTTATACACACCAGAGTCACATCCTACTGAAAGCACAGTGAGAAAACGTTATGTATGTGTGACCCGGAGGGAAGGTGGGATGAGAAGAGCAGGTAGTGGGGAAAAAGCCAGAAACTGATGCGCTCCGGGAAATCATTTGGTCAAATCTCCTTGTTTCATAAATGATGAAAAAGAAGCCTAGAATATACGAATGTGTGTGTGTGTATGTATATGTATGTATGTATATATGTATGTATACGTATACTTGCATATGTATACCAAAAAAACAAACTCGCTGCTGTGGAGTCGATTCTGACTCATAACAACCTTATAGGACAGAGTAGAACCATCCCATAGGATTTCCAAAGAGTGGCTGGTGGATTTGAACTGACACCTTTTGGTTAGCAGCCAAGTTCTTAAGCCACTGCGCCACCAGGGCTCCACTGCTTATGTATACATACGTGTGTATACACATTTGTGAAGGGAGGCACAGAAGGAGGGAGAAAGGAAGAAAGTTGAAAAATCAGGCCACCAAAGATACTTTTCCCAGCTTTGCCATAAAACCACCAGTCTGGACTCATGAGTAAGTGATCTAATCTTTTTATAAAGTGATATTTTGTTAACTGATATTTCACCTGCCTATTACAGCTGTTGTATGAATAAGATGAGAAGAAACATAAAAGTAAGTAATAATGGCAATGTCTTCAGAACCAAGGTTTTTCAGGATAAGTGACAAAAAAGACAAATACAAGAAGTAAGTAAAAATTTTGGGATGATCTATTTGAATTGGAGATATCAATATGAACTCTGAACATTTTTCTTTCTAAAAAGTACATGTTTCACTTCCACTTGTGGCCAGAGTGGAATATCAGGGCCCAGATCAACAGTCCTGCCTTAAACAACTGAAGACTGAGCAAAATGTAGAATATAATGGTTTCAGACACTGACAACAGGCAACATAGGGCAGTGATGCCTGAGGGAAGAGAGATAAATGAGGTAAGTCTATTATGACTGTCCAGCTTACCGCTTGGAAAGTTTCCTGGCCACAGGGCAGAGAGGAACTCAAACAGAGCCCAGTAGTCCAATCTGAGATGAGGAAAGATTTGAAAATTCACTCGGGGAGGGCAAGGTGACTAGAATGTCTAGGGAAGAGAATCAGAGAGCAGAGGGCCACAGAGAGAAAGACAGAGCTGTAGATCTGCAAAAGGTTCCCCTTGAGTCTTCAGCTGAGGACTGGTGAGCACATACCAGTACATATGAGGAAAATTCCTGAGGCCCAGGAAAGCACCACCAGAAAAGAGCAGAAAGAACAATGCCCCACCCTCACAAAGGGCTGGGAAGGGTCCACATTCCCCACAACTAGAGTGGAAAAACCTTGTAAAACATGGAGCACTGGGCTGAGTACTCAGAAGAGTGCTGCCTCAGTAGTGCAGCCAAATTTGCTCTAGATTAAAGGCTGTACTGGTCCTGCCTAACAGAACTTAAACACAAACTTCAAAAGGATAAAACAGTTTCCTAATAACTGCACTCCAAAACAAAAACATGGCTCAAACACCCAACAAGGTAAAACTTACAATGTCTGACATTCAATCCAAAATTACCAGGCATGCAAAGAAGGAAAAAAATGAATCAATAAATACCCATCAACAGATGAATGGATAAACAAACTATAGCACTTACACGCAATGGAATACAATGTAACAGTAAAGAACAATGATGAATCTGCGAAACATCTCACAACGTGGATGAATCTGGAGGGCATTATGCTGAGTGAAATAAGTCAATCACAAAAGGGCAAATATTATATGAGACTACTATTATAAAAACTCATGAAAAGGTTTACATACAAAAAGAAACAATCTTTGATAGTTACGAGAGAGGGGAGGGGTGGGGAGGGAAAAAAACTAATAGATAATAGATAAGTGGTAACTTTGATGAAGGCTAAGACAGTACACAATACCAGGGAAGCCAGTACAACTTCTCCAAGGTAAGGTCATGGAAACTTCATAGACACATACAAACTCCCTGAGGGATTGAATTACCGGGCTGAGGGTTGGGGACCATTGTCTCAGGGGACATCTAGTCAAGTGGCATAACATAGTTTATAAAGAAAATGTTCTATGTCCTACTTTGGTGAGTAGCGTCTGGGGTCTTAAAAGCCTGTGAGTAGCCATCTCTAAGATACTCCACTGGTCCCACCCTGTCTGGAGCAAAGGAGAATGAAGAAAACCAAAGACATAGAGAAAGATTAGTCCAAAGGACTAACTGGACCACAACTACCACAGCCTCCACCAGACTGAATCCAGCACAACTAGATGGTGCCTGGCTACCACCACCGACGGCTCTGACAGGGATCACAACACAGGGTCCTGGAAAGAGCTGGAGAAAAATGTAGAACAAAATTCTAACTCACAAAAAAAGACCAGACTTACTGGTCTCACAGAGACTACAGAAACGCCAAGAATATGGCCCCCAGACACTCTTTTAACTCAGTACCGAAGTCACTGCTGAGGTTTACCCTTCAGCCAAAGATTAGACACGCCCATAAAACACAATGAGACTAAAGGGGCACACCAGCCCAGGGCAAGGACTAGAAGGCAGGAGGCAACAGGAAAGCTGGTAATAGGGAACCCAGGGTTGAGAAAGGAGAGCGTTGACATGTCATGGGGTTGGTAACCAATGTCACAAAACAATCTGTACTAATTTTTTAATGAGAAGCTAGTTTGGTCTGTAAACCTTCATCTAAAGTACAATTTTTTTAAAAAATGAATCAATAGAAAAAGACCCAGAAATTATATAGATAAGGATTCATCTTGGGGAACAACTTAGTCAACTGGCATAACATAGTTCATAAAGATCTCACCCCATCTGGAGCAAAAAAGAATGAAGAAAAATGAAGACATAAGGGAAAGATTAGTCCAAAGGACTAATGGACCCCAACTGCCACAGCCCCACCAGACTGAGTCCAGCACAACTAGATGGTGCCGGGCTACCACCACTGATGGCTCTGACAGGGATCACAAATAAAGGGTCCTGGAAAGAGCTGGAGATGAATGCAGAATAAAACGTTCTACATTCTAGTTTGGTGAGCAGCATCTGGAGTCTTAAAAGCTTGGGAGCAGCCATCTAAGATACAACTCTACTCATAGCAAAAGAGAATGAAGGAAACCAAAGACTCAAAGCAGAAACTAGTCCACAGAACTAACGGCCCATATGAACCACAGCCTCTTCTAGCCTGAGACCAGAAGAACTAAATGGTGCCTGGCTACCACTACAGACAGTTCTGACCAGGGACACAATAGACGGTACAGGATAGAACAGGAGAAAAATGTAGAACAAAATTCAAATTCTTAAAAAAAGCCAGACCTACTGGACTGAGACAGACTAGAGGAACCCCCAAGACTATTGCCCGAAGATACCCTTTGAACTTGGAACTGAAGCTATTTCCAGAGGTCATCTTTCAGCCAAATAATAAGTTGGCATATAAAATAAACCAATATCACCTACAAGTAATGTGCTCCCTTAAACAATCAACTATAGGAGACCAAATAGTCAATATTTACCCAAAAGCAAAGATGAGAAGGCAATGAAGGGAAGGGAAGCTAGATCAATGGAAACAGAAGGAACAGGATAGAAATAATGAGAATGCTGATATATTGAAAATTGTAACCAATAACACGGAACAATTTATATAAAAACGTTAAATGGGAACCTAATTTGCTGTGTAAACTTTCACCTAAAACACAATAAGATACTATTAAAAAGAAAAAGGATTCAAGTCATACAAAGTACTTTCTTTGACTACAATGAAATTAAAATAAAATCAATAACAGAAAGATACTTAGAAAATCCAAAAATCTTTGGAAACTAAACAGCACATCTCTAAAAAACTCATGATTATTCAAAAACAACATATTAAACCTACAAAATAAAAAAACATAGGCTCATCTTAATAGGTGAGGAAAAAGCATTTGACAAAATTCAACACGCATTCTTGATAAAAACTGCGAGTAAACTAGGAACAGAAGGGAACTTTCTCAACCTGATAAAGAGCATTCACAGTATACCTATAACTAACAATATGGTCATGCATGCTGTATGATGTCCGTTTTAAGGAACATCCAACGTCATATACATCTGTGGTCCCATAAGGTTATACACAGCTGAGAGGAGGAGGAGCCTACAGCCCCACCCTATGCAGGAGAAAAGCAAAGAGAAAGGTCGCAGTCATGCATCGCTTAACGTCCATGATACATTCTGGGAAATAGGACATATGTGATTTGGACTTTGTGCGAACACTGTATTATATACACACCCGCCTCCTTCCCGGCCCCTTCCCCCTCAGTTTGCTGCTTCCTCAGGCACAGGCCTAGCCAGCCACCCCCTCCCTATGCCCTTCTCCCTCCTCCTTACCTGTGAACCTTTCTCCTTCTCTCGCTCCTTTGGGGGCAGGGCTACAAGCTCTTCCTCCTCCCTGCACTATATAACATTATGGGACCACGGAGGATAAGCAGTTCAGCAGACATTATGCAGCACACGACTTGTAAGGTGTTCGCACAATGTCCATATTACATAACGTCCTACTTCACAGAACATATAGTGGACGTTAAACGACGCATGACTATATACCTGGTGGCACAGTGGTTAAGTGCTCAGCTGCTAACAGGAAGCTTGGTGGTTCGAACCCACCAGCCACTCCATGGGAGAAAAGATGTGGCAATCTGTTTCCATAAAGATTTACTGCCTTGGAAACCCTAGGAAGGTAGTTCTACTCTGTCCTATAGGGTCGCTATGAGTCGAAGTGAACTCGATGGCAATGGGAACATCATACTGAATTGTTAAATATTCAGGAACAAGACAAAGATGCCTACTCTCATCGCTTCTATTAGGAACAAGACAAGGATGTCTGCTCTACCACTTCTATTCCACATTTTACTGGTGGTTCTAACTAGTGCAATAAGGCAAGAAAAATAAATAAAACACCAATTGGAAAGGATGAAGTAAAACTGTGTTTTTTTGCAAATGACATGACTGTCTATGTAGAAAATCCTGAAGAATTTACAAAAGAGTTAGCTGACCTAATAAGTGGCTTTATGAAGGTTTCAGGATCCAAGGTCAATATATAAAAATTCATTTTATAACTCTATACTTGCAACAAGAAATTTGAAACTGCTGGATAAAAATGTAAAGTGTATTTCTTCTTATGGAATGTAGGTGAAGTAGTCTACAAACCAGTGTTCCAGAGAAACTCTTTCACAAGTACCAGGAGAAACATACAAGAATGTTCATGGCATACACAGTGCTTGTAATAGCAAAACATGAATCAACTCAGGGTCCACTGAAATACTAAATTCCAACAAAAATCCCAATGGGTTTTTAAAGAGTTTGATATGTAACTGACAATGAAGTTTACCAGGAAGAATAAATGTATGTAAACATTTAAGAATATTTTGAAAACCTACAAGTAACAAAGAAGGACTTGCCTCAACACATTTAAAAATTTACCCTAAAGCTTCAGTAATGAAATCAAGGAGACCATCCAGAATAGCAAGATCAGCTGGACAGAACAACAACAAAAAAAGAGAAATAAACTTAACTATAGGAAGGCAAACATTAAACTTAACTATAGATGTTTGCCTTCCTATAGTTAAGTTTACTTCCTCTTTTTTTTTTAATTCTGTGTTTTATTGACTACACAAAGGCATTCGACTCTGTGGATCATAACAAGTTACAGATAACATTGCAAAGAATGGAATTCCAGAACACTTAACTGTGCTCTTGAGGAACCTGTACGCAGACCAACAGGCAGTCATTCGAACAGAACAAGGGGATATTGCATGGTTTAAAGTCAGGAAAGGTATGCATCAGGGTTGTATTCTTTCATCATACTTACTCAATCTGTATGTTGAGCAAATAACCCAAGAAGATGAACTATATGAAGAAGAATGTGGCATCAGGATTGGAGGAAGACTAATTAACAACCGGTGATATGCAGATAACACAACCTTGCTTGCTGAAAGTGAAGAAGACTTGAAGCACTTACTGATGAAGATCAAAAACCACAGCCTTCAATATGGATTACACATCAACATAAAGAAAACAAAAATCCTCACAACTGAACCAACAAGTAACATCATGATAAACAGAGAAAATATTGAAATTGTCAAGGATTTCAATTTACTTGGATCCACAATCAACACCCATGGAAACAGCAGTCAAGAAATCAAACAACGCACTGCATTGTGCAAACCTGCTGCAAAAGATCTCTTTAAAGTGTTAAAAAGCAAATGTCACTTGAATAACTAACGTATGTCTGACCCATGCCATGGTGTTTTCAATCAACTTATATGCATGTGAAAGCTGGACAATGAATAAAGAAGACCAAGAAGAACTGATGCCTTTGAATTATGGTGTTGGCGAAGAATACTGAATATGCCATGGGCTGCCAGAAGAGCAAACAAATCTGTCTTGGAAGAAGTACAGCCAGAACGCTCATTAGAAGTGAGGCTGGCAAGACTTCATCTCACATTCTTTGGATATATTATCAGTCCCTGGAGAAGGACATCATGCTTGGTAGAGTAGAGGGTCAGTGAAAAAGAGGAAGACCCTTAACGAGATGGACTGAGACAGTGGCTGCAACAACAGGCTCAAGCATAACAGTGATTGTCAGGATGGCACACGACCAGGCAGTGTTTCATTCTGTTGTACATAGGGTCGCTATGAGTCAGAACAGACTCAATGGTACCTAACCACAACAACAACAGGAAGGTGGTAAATGATAAAGTTGGCCATTTAAATTAAATGGAGAATAATTTATTCAATAAATGTTGTCAAAACAATTATTTTACTGGCTAGAGAAAAAATACATTATACACAAATATGTATCTTTTTTTATTTTATTGTACTTTAAGTGAAAATTTACAATTCAAGTTAGTCTTTCATACAAAAATTTATACATACATTGCTACGTGACCCTAGTTACTCTCCCTATACTGTGACAGCACACTCCTTCTTTCCACCCCTGATCTCCTGTGTCCATTCAACCAGCTCCTGACCCTCTTTGACTTCTCACCTCACCTCTGGACAGGAGCTGCCCATTTAGTCTCATGTATCTACTTGAGCTAAGAAGCACTCTTCATGAATATCATTTTACGTCCCATAGTCCAGTCTAATCTTTGAAGAGTTGGCCTCGGGATTGGTTTTAGTTCTGGGTTGACAGAGAGTCTGGGGGCCATGCTTTCTGGGGTTCCTCCAGTCTCAGTCAGACCATTAAGTCTAGTCTTTTTACTAGAATTTGAGTTCTGCATCCCACCTTTCTCCTGCTCCATCCGGGACTCTCTGTTATGTTGCCTGTCAGGGCAGTCACTGGTGATAGCCGGGCCCATCTAGTTCTTCTGGTCTCAGGCTGACACAGTCTCTGGTTTATGTGGCTCTTTCTGTCTCTTGGGCTAATGCGTTCCTTGTGTCTTTGGTGTTCTTCACTCTCCTTTACTCCAGGTGAGCTGGGACCAATTGGTGCATCTTAGATGGCCACTCGCTACCTTTTAAGACCCCAGACACCACTCACCAAAGTGGGATGCAGAACATTTTCTTAATAAATTTTGTTATGCAAATTGACCTAGATATCCCCTGAAACCATGGTCCCCAGACTTCCACCCCTGCTACTCTGTCCCTCCAAGAGTTGGGTTGTATTCAGGAAACTTCTCAGCTTTGGTTCAGTCCAGTTGTCCTGACTTCCCCTGTAGTGTGTGCTGTCCTTCCCTTGAACAAAAATAAATCTTCTATGGATTAGAGATTTAATATTTTTTAAAAAAAAGACATAAAAATACTAAAAGAAAAACACAGGACAATTTTTTATGGCTTTGGAAAAAGAAAGACCCTTTTTAGCATGGTGATCAGGCTAGCGGAACAAAAAACTACAGGTTTGGGGAGCTAACAATTAAAACTCCTGATCGGTCACTAGGAGTCAGAATTGATGGCACGTAACAACAACAACTTGGGGCAAAACGCCATAAATGACATGGCAAATGAATCACAAGCAGGCCAAATAATTATAACATATATGACAAAAGCAGATAAATACAACAAAATATTAAGTTTTTCTATAAATCATGAAGAAAAAGGAAAGTTTTTACCCCAGGGAAAAATAAGCAAAGAACCCAAAGAGGCCAATCGCAGAAGAAAAGCAAATGCCCAATAAATGAAAATGTTCATTCTCACTAATAAAAAAGTCAAAAATATCAAGTAACAATCTCAATTTTTTCTATCACATTAGCAAGTATTTAAAAATATGACAATGCCCAATGTTGGAAGGCATTCCCAAGCCTTATTAGTAACAGTACTGATGAGGCTTTTTTAAAAATATGCATTACATTTTTAAAATAAACATTTTTATTGAAGTGTAACAGGCACACAATCATTGGTACACAGCTTGGTGAATTAACAAAAAACATATGCATGTAACTATCACCCAGGTCAAGAAACAGAACATTAGGTGTACCCCAGAAGCCCCCTTTGTGACCCTCCAATTTCCTCCTCAAATATAACCAATATCTTGACACCACTGATTCCCCTTGTCTGTTTTGAACCTTTACACAACCTGAATGAATCATACATATGTACTCTTCAGTGTCTGGCTTCTGTTACTCAACAATGATTCATCCCTGTTGTTACAATTATTAGTAGTTTGGTCATATTCATTGCTATTTAGTATTCCATTTTATGAATTCACAATTTATCCATGTTGCTACTGATGGACATATGAGCCATTTCCAATTTGGGGCTATTATGGATAATATTTCTATGACATTCTTATATGTTTTTCAGTTTCCATATGTATGCAATTCGGTTGGGTATTTACACATCCTATGCACAACTGGCGCAGCAGTTAAAGCACTTGGCTGCTAACCGAAAGGTCAGCAGTTTGAACCCACCAGTGCTCCAAGGGAGAAAGATGTGGCAGTCTGCTTCCGTAAAGATTTACAGCCTTGGAAACCCTATGGGGTAGTTCTACCCTGTCCTATAGGGTCACTATGAGTTGGCATCGACTGGACAGTTATACATAATTAGTCATCTTTGAAAAGAAAGTGAGTCAGATCTATATTCACTGACCTGGAAAGATATTCATGATATGTTGTTAAATGGATGAAAAAGAAAAAGCAAGCTGCAGGGTAATATAAGTAACATGAGTCTTTTTCTTTTAAAGCAAACAGGAAGCAAAAAGCAGTCTATACATACATTTGGCTTGTATGAGATTTGAGACAGGTGTGGAAGATACAAACTACCTTCTCAACACTGGCCACCTGAGAAGGGTGGCGCGGGGGTGGGGGTGAGCGCAGTGAAGACAGTAACTTTTTCTTTATACATCTCTATATTATTTGATTTGTAACAAAACACATAGACTGCTTTTCTGAATGTCTTCCTATCTAATGAATTATAGGAAAAAAGGTGAAGCTGTGCTTCTCCATACAGAGAGAAGCCTCAAGCTGACTCCTGCAAGCTCTTTCCCACCTTCTCTCAGTCTAGCTCTTTTAAACTTTTTCTCTCCTAGCTGAATACAGATTTGTTCTTACTTCGTTTGTATCTTCTTTACTGCAAGGAAATGCGATGCAGAGTGACACACTTCTTTGTTCTTTTTCTTATGGATATAAAGATATACATAATCTGTGTCATGGGCTGAAAAGGTGACACTTGTTAATTTAAGGATACTATAAAGAATATTAAGAACTAGAAGACAGTATATAAATTTGGGAAGCATAAAAAAATGCTAAAGGTAAAAAAAAAAAAGCCTCAGTGATTCAATCAACAAGTATTAACTGAGCGCAACCTAGCCTTGTTTCAGTTGCAGGAGATATAGCAGCGAACCAAATAGAAAAGGTGATGGGGCTAAATGCTGTACAAAATAATGTTGGGTAAGGCACTGCGGGGAGTCTCTAGCACGTGCAAACAGTTAATGCACTTGGTTGCTAACTGAAAGGTTGGCGGTTCGAGTCCACTCAGAGGTGCCTTGGAACTTGAAAAGAAAAGGCCTGGAAATCTACTTCTGAAAGGCCACAGCCATTGAAAACCCTATGGAGCATGGTTCTACTCTGACGCACATTGGGTTGCCACGAGTTGGAATCTACTCCACGACTTGTTTAAGGCATTTAGATAATGATGGTCAGGGGAGTCTCTCCATTTAGCAGAAAGTTAATTCTTGGAGGATTTTCACAAATTTGAATGACCACCTGCCAAAAATGGCCTACCATGCCCGCTGCCACTGAGTCGATTCCGACTCATAGCAACCCACAGGACAGAGTAGAACTGTCTCATAGGGTTTTGTAGGAGCGGCTGGTGGATTTGAACTGCTGATCTTTTGGTTAGCAGCTAAGCTTTAACCACTGCACCACCAAGGCTCCACTCTAATTTGTAAATGTGCATTCATAACATTTTTTTTTTTTTTTTAAAAAAGAAGTTACTTCTCCTGACAATATCATTCTTTCCTGCTTCATTTTTTGTGCTTTTTGATATTTTGAAAGTCCTTCAATTATTCATTCTCTCAATCATAAAATTCCAGCATACTCTGTTTAGGGGACAAAGATCCAGAATGCACATTCCAAATCTTGGGCCATGGTGGGCAAGGCACTGAGCTGGAAGAAGCAAGCCAGTAGGCCCAAGCAAGAACAGACTGATTAACTACTCAGTTCCAGGGCTTTCAAATGGAAACCCTTAGCTGACTGGGGCAAAGGCCTCAGAGCAGGAGCCTGTGGGAGCAGTACTCAGGTCGGAGTGAGAGGGAATCTCTGAACTGGCTACATAGTGTGCCATTTGCTGGGCAGGCAGCTACTGATGGCACCAAGGGTGGAAGACACCATTTTTTTTGGTAAGCATTTTTAATTTCATTGTGTTGTAGGTGAAAGTTTACACGTAAATTAGTTTCTTATTCAAAAACTGACATACAAATTGTTCTGTGACATTGGCTGCAATCCCCGCAATATGTCAGCGCTCTCCCACTTTCACTTTACCCCCCGGGTTCCCTGTATCTACTCATCCAGGTTTCCTGTCCCTTCCTGCCTTCCCGTCTTTGCTTTTGGGCAGGTGTTGCCCATTTGGTCTCGTATACTTGATTGAACTAAGAAGCACATTCCTCATTTGTGCTATTGTTTGTTTTACAGGCCTGTCTAATCTTTGGCTGAAAGGCAGACTTCAGGAGTGGTTTCAGTTCTGAGTCAGCAGGGCATCCAGGGGCCACAGTCTTGAGAGTTCCTCCAGTCTGTCAAACCAGTAAGTCTGGATCTTTTTTTGTGAATCTGAATTTTGTTCTACATTTTTCTCCCGTTCTGTTTGGAACCCTCTGTTGCGATACCTGTCAGCAAGGTTGGTGGTGGTAGCTGGGTATGTATCATCTATTTCTTCTGCGCTCAGGCTGGTGGAGGCTGTGGTTCATGTAGTCCATTAGTCTTCTGGACTACAATTTTCCTCTTGTCTTTGGTTTTCTTCATTCTCCTTTGCTCCGGATGGGATAGGACCAATAGATGTATTTTAGATAGTCACTCTCAAGCTTTTAAGACCCTAGATGCTACTCACCAAAATAGGATGTAAAACATTTTCTTTGTGAACTAGGTTACACCAATTGACCCAGATGTTCCCTGGGACAATGGTCCCCAGACCTCGGCCCTAGTAACTCGGTCCCTCAAGATGTTTGGGTGTGTCTAGGAAGCTTCTATGGCTTTGCCTTGTTCAAGCTGTGCAGACTTCTCCTGTATTGTGTGCTGTCTTTTCTTTCACCAAAGTTAACATTTGTCTACCACTATCTAGTTAGTGACTTCCCCTCCCTCCCTTTTTTCCCTCCCTTACAACCATCAAAGATTGTTTTTTTCTGTATGCAGACCTTCTCTTGAGTTTTTATAATAGCGGTCTCATAAAGTATGTGTCCTTTTGTGATTGACTTATTTCACTCAGAATAATGCCCTCCAGATTCATCCATGTTAGATATTTTGCAGATTCATCACTGTTCTTTATCATTGCATAGTATTCCATTGCCTGTATGTACCATAATTTGTTTATCCATTCATCTGTTGATGGGCACTTAGGTTGTTTACATCTTTTTGCTATTGTGAATAATGCTGCAATGCATGTCTATTCACGTGATGGCTCTTATTTCTCCAGGATATATCCCTAGGAGTGGGATTGCTGGATTGTATGGTACTTCTAGCTTTTTAAGGAGATGCTATATTGTTTTCCACAGTTGTTGTACCATTTTACATTTCCACCAGCAGTGCATAAGAGTTCTGATCTCCCCGCAACCTCTCCAACATTTATTTTCTGTTTTTTCGATTCGTGCCAGCCTTGTGGGGTGAGATGGTGTCTCACTGTAGTTTTAATTTGCATTTCTCTAATGGCTAATGATCTCCAGCATTTCCTCATGTGTCTGTTGGCTGCCTGAACATCTTTTTTGGTGAAGTGTCTATTCACATCCTTTGCTCATTTTTTAGTTGGATTATTTGTCTTTTTGTTATTCAGGTATTGAAGTATTCTATAGATTTTAGAGATAAGACCCTGCTGGATATGTCATAGCTAAAAATTTTTTCCCAGTCTGTAGGTTCTCTTTTTACTGTTTTGGTGAAGTCTTTTGACAAGCATAAAGTGTTTAACTTTTAGGAGCTCCCAGTTACCTAGTTTATCTTCTGGTGTTTGTACATTGTTAGTTATGGCTTGTATTCTATTTGTGCCATATATTAGGGCTCCTAGTGTTGTCCCTATCTTTTCTTCCATGATCTTCATCGTTTCAGGTTTTATATTTAGGTCTTTTATCCATTTTGATTCAGTTTTTGTGTGTGGTGTGAGGTGAAAGACACCTTTTGACAAGTCTCCTCAAGCACTTCATTCCTGACTTTGAAGATGGGAAGTCTGCTTTTAGCAAGAGAAATACTGACAGCTCATGGCCTTTATAAAAGTCTTCTTTGGTTGATTTGGGTTATGTGCTTCCTAAAGATAAAAGCTTCCCAAGGTTCACTAAGAGCCTCTGCTGATAGGGACAGGGGAACAAAAGGAGATTACAAAAAAAGTAATGATTTTTAATGAGTTCTACCTGAGTGTGCTAACGTGGTGATAATTATGATTCCTGGTCTTCATCCTATCTGATTAGAGGGCAGAAAATGAATTTACAGATATCCTCTTTCTCATTCTCATGGAACTTCTGTACAATATCTGGAGACGGGGGTATCATTCTTTTATTAATATTTGAGAAAATAAAGGGCTGTCTGAGTCAGGGGAAGATTGAGGCCATCTGTCTTCTACAAGAGAGATCATATCCACCCATCCCAGAAGTAAACATGATATGACCTACTGAGTTATTATTTTTATTTATTTTAAGAATGGGATTTGGGAACTACTCATAAGCGAGAATGGAGAGGCCCACAGGGGATGGTCTCCTTCTCAAGTACCCCTTGAAATAATATTGGAATACTGTGAACAAAAAATCTAGAATCCAGGCCAAAGCACTATGCACATACCAGAGGCTTGAGAGATTCTTCTTATTAGATTCAGAGCAGAGTGGACCAGTGTGAAGAAAGCAAGAAAACCAACACAAAATTTATCCTCCAGAGAAAATACAGCGGCCTTCGAAACTTGAAAGATCCCTAGGGAAAGCCAAGATCCCTGCTAGCTTGGAGGGATAAGAGCAGAAGACAGGGTAAGACCTGGAGGACATTTCTTCACTCCCCAATGCCCAGCACTGGAAAGCAGGAACATAGGCAGCCCTGGGGTTCCTGTGTTGATGGGATCAGCTTAACTATGCAGTCAGGTGGATCTGGATTGGAACCCTAGCTCCACCACCAACTAGCACTGGGACCCTGGGCAAGTTGCTGAACTTTTCTGAGCCTCCATTTACTCCTCTGCCAAACTAAGTAATAACTGCCTTTTGTACAAATTGTTGTGAGGATTAAATGCAATGAGAATGTAGAGTGCTTAGCACAGTACTTGTAAGTTGTCAACGGATGATGCCTGTGTGATGGGGGTGGGTAGTGATGGAATTTAACTGGAATGTAACACTTGACATAATGTAGCTATAACGTTTTTTTAAAAATCCTTACTCTTTGATCTAGTAATTCCACTTACCAGAAATATTCCTTGGAAAATAGAAATACATAAGAGGATTTAAGCATAAAGTTTAGCAGTAATTGTGAAAACCAGTAAAGAACCTAAAAACCTAGTAGTAGATATTTTAAAAATTAACTGTAGAAATAAAGTCAGACAAGCAGATTGACCCCAATTATGGGTAATCAAGAGAGGCAGGTTGTCAAATTCAGATACAATGTGTAAAGAAATAGGGAGCTTTGAGAGACTGGATATACATGAATGGCATCCCCACGCCCTCCACACTGCCAGATAACAAACCCTTCTCTACCCCTTCAGTAGACAGGAAGTATATCCTCTATAAAAACTGAATGAAAGATGTTCCAGGCTCAGGGACCCCTGGGACAAGGGTGAGGTGCTAGAGTGAAAACAGGGCAAGGGAGCTGGACACTAATTTGAGCTAATAACCCCAGGCACCTTCTCCCACTGAAGCCAGGCTTGTTCTCTCTTGGCATGAGATTAGAAAAATATTTTTCCTGGAGAATCTGAACCCAGAGTACTATGGGAGTCAAAATCCAGGTACTGCCTCTACCAGTTACAGGGAATACAGCCCTCTCTGGCCTCAGTTTGGTCTCCACCACATGCAAGATGTAACACCTGCATGCTGTACCTCTCTCACCTCAACCTCTGTTAATCCAGGACACAGAAGAAAAGAAACTTTCCCAACCCCCACACCACACAGTGACTCTGTTTTGCCCAAAGGTGCTCTGTTCCCACAGAATATGTTGACAGCAGTGTTACTCTAGCTTATCCATGTTTTAAAGCTGAAATCAAACTTGTCTCCCAATTCTCCCATGCTTTTCAAACAGACACAAAGAGTCAAGTTGTGCCATTGTTTGGGCATCCCCTGATCCAGAAGACCATGTCCAGCGCTGAAGGATGACTCCTTCTCTGAGTCCAGGGTTTCCCCAGCTCAGTGACCAACACATTTTCCCACACCCGCACTCACAGATCATGTCACTACGTCCAAAAAATAGTCTGCGGATGCATGGGAGGAATGTTTCCAGTTAAATTATATAAGGTCTTTTATTCTAGTCACTAGCTTGCTGTTGGCAAGAGGAAATCTGCAGTTGGCCAGTGGGGGATAAAAGGAGCCCTGTTGGCACAGTGGTTAAGCACTTGGCTGCTAACCAAAAGGTCAGCAGTTCAAACCTACCAGGCACTCCACAGGAGAAAGATGTGACAGTCTGCTTCTGTAAAGATTTATAGCCTTGGAAACCCTTTGGGGCAGTTCTACTTTTTCCTATAGAGTCAGAATCAATTCGAGGGCAATGGGTAAAGGGGGATAAAAACAAAGTTTGGCTAGGGGTCCAAGGAGAAGGAGGGAGGGATGAATAGGTGGAACGTAAGGCATTTTCAAGGACCGTGAAATTATTCTGTGTAATGCTATAATAGTGGAGGCATGACATTAGGCTTTTGCCAAAATCCTTAGTACAACACAAAGAGTGAACATTAAAGTTAACTCTGGACTGTAGTTAATAATACTGTATCAATACTGGCTCACCAAAATGTGCCATACAAATGAAAGATGTTAATAATTGTAGAAACAGTATGGAGGAACAGGGGAGTATATGGGAACTCTCTGTACTTTCTGTAAACATAAAACTTTTCTAAAGAATAGAGTCTATTTTATAAGAGCTGTCACATGAATAGATATATGCACACCCATGTTCACTGCAGCACTGTTTACGATAGCAAAAAGATGGAAACAACCTAGGTGCCCAACAACGGACGACTGGATAAACAAATTATGGTATATTCACACAAGGGAATACTACGCAACAATAAAGCACAACGATGAATCCATGAAACGTAAGATGGAGGAATCTGAAAAGCATTACGCTGAGTGAATTTAGTCAGTTGCAAAGGGACAAATATTGTATAAGAACACTATTATAATAACTCAAAGGGTTTAAACACAGAAGAAAGCATTCTTTGATGGTTACAAGGGTGGGGGGGTGAGGGGTATTCACTAACTAGATAGTAGACAATAATTATCTTAGGTGAAGGGAAGGAGCACTACAGGGGAAGTCAGCACAACTGGGCTAAACCAAAGCTAAGAAGTTTCCTGAATACAACCAAACACTTCAAGGGACACAGTAGCAGGGGCAGGGGTCTGGGGACCATGCTTTCAGGGACCATCTGGTCAATTGGCATAACAAAGTTTATTAAGAAAATGTTCTGCATCCCACTTTGGTGAGTGGCGTCTAGGGTCTTAAAAGCTAGTGTGTGGCCATTTAGAAAGCATCAACTGCTCCCAACCCACCTGGAGTAAAGGAGAATGAAGAACACCATGGGCACAAGGAGAGCATTAGCCCAAGAGACAGAAAGGGCCACATATACTAAAGACTTCATCAGCCTGAGACCAGAAGAACTAGATGGTGCCTGGCTACCACCAAAGACCTCCCTGACAGGGAAGAGCAGAGAGTCCTTGATGGAGCTGGAGAAAAGCAGGATGCAGAAGTCAAATTCTAGCAAAAAGACCAGACTTAATGGTTTGACTGAGACTGGAGGGACCCTGGAAGACATGGCTCCTGGATGTTCTGTTAGCCCAAAATTAAAGCCATGCCTGAGGCCAACTCTTCAGACAAAGATTAGACTGGATGATGGGACGTAACATGGTATTCATGAAGAGTGTGCCTCTTGGTTCAAGCAGATAGATGAGACTAAATCGGCAGCTCCTGTCCAGAGGCAAGATGAGAAGCCAGAGAGGGTCAGGAGCTGGATGAGTGGACATGGGAAATCCGGGGTGGAAAGGAAGAGTGGGCTGTCACAGTATAGGGAGAGCAATTAAGGTCACATAACAATGTGTGTATAAATTGTTTTATGAGAAACTAACCTGAATTGGAAACTTTCACTTAAAGCACAACAGCTAAAAAAGAATAAAGTCTATTTTAAAAAGCAAACCAAAACAAATTTAAGGTTTAAAACATCCCATCTGGTCCTCTGTGCTGTCATTACCTCAGTGAGGGGCCCGTGACAAGCGTGGCCTCTCCCACATGTCACAACGCAAAGTCTTGTTCATCCACATCCGCCTCACATTTACACAGCGCATGAGTTGTAGAAGGTAAACAACCAACTAATGTCCACTGAAATATGACCCTACTTCCACATGATAAATGAGGAGCTATGCACTAGAATTTAAGGCAGGCTTTAAAAGAACAGTGAACCATCTAAGCAAAGTAGCCTGAGACCAGTCACATCAGGAAATCAGTGGCAGGGCACTGGCGAGTAACAGAACCTAGTGACTGCGTTCCTGTCTTAGTTGTCTAGTGCTGCTATAATAGAAATACCACAAATGGATGGCTTTAACAGAGAGAAATTTATTCTCTCACAGTCTAGAAGGCTAGAAGTCCGAATTCAGGGTGCCAGCTCCAGAGAAAAGCTTTCTCTCTCTGTAGGCTGTGGTAGAAAATCCTTGTCATCAATCTTCCCTTGGTCTAGGAGCTTTTCGGTGCAGGGAATCTGGGTCTAGAGGATGCACACTCCTGGCTCTTGCTTGGTGGTAATGAGGTCCCCGGTTTCTCTGCTGGCTTCTCTCTTTTATATCTCAAAAGACACTGACTTAAAATGCAACCTAATCTTATAGATTGAGTCCTGCCTCATTAACATAACTTCCTTTAATACTGCTTCATTAACATCATAGAGGTAAGATTTATAACACATAGGAAAATCACATCAGATCACAAAATGGTGGACAACCACACAATACTGGGAATCATGGCCTAGCCAAGTTGACACGCATTCTGGGGGGATATAATTCAATTCATGACAGTTCCCAAACACCCCAAAAGTGAAAATCGCTGTGTGTAATTAGAGATATTGGCAGTATATGTCATACAAATTATAGTGTATAATCAGGGATATTGGCAGTACATGTTATACAAATGAATGCTGAGATGACAAAAACGAAACCAAACCAAACCCGTTGCTGTCAATTCAACTCCAACTCATAGCGACCCTATAGGAAACTGCAGAACTGCCCCATAGAGTCTCCAAGGAGCACCTGGTGGATTCAAACTGTGGACCTTTTGGTTAGCATCCGTAGCTCTTAACCACTACACCACCAGGGTTTCCTGAGAAGACAAAGTTAGACTGAAACCAGGAACTACTGGATTACACATAACCTATGTTGAGGTATGAAAATGCCACTTCTCCTTTATCAGAGGTTCTCAGAAATGGTATGTCCCACTTGCACCCCAAGATTACTTGACACCAGACCACATCTCCAAGCTCAGAATCAGAACACAAGCTCATCCTTCTATAGCCCCCTGTATAGCAAACATGCTCAGAGCAAGGGCAGAACACTCAAGGTCAAAATCAAAAAAGGAACAAGCAAAGTTAAGTGAAGCATTAGTTTTCTAAAAGCAGGCAGGGTATGTGGGGGAGAAAACAGAACACTGTAACCGGCTTGTTAATCAAAGCATCAACCTCTCCCCTCTTTCTGAAAGTACTAAAGAGGTCTTGTTGCAATGATCACAGCAAGAAGCATAATATTTCAGCTACATTCCAGTAATTTTCAAGAACAAATATGTTTATGATGTCAAGATTAGAGGGATTGTGATTCTGGATGTGCAGTTAATTTGTGTTATTACTTTTGCTTGGGGTGTGGAAAGGTATTCACAAAGAAAATTTATTCCCCCCTGAAGGCTACTTGAAAGACTTTTCTAATTAAGCCCTGAAGCAGCATGAGGAAAATGTACACACAAGACCCCAAACTAAAGGGTAAAAATAAGCGTATCCCAGTTCTCCAATTTCTCACAATTTGAAAGCCTTCAGAAAAGAGCCACTACAAATGCACAACACAAAGGAAAAGTTACAAATAGTTTTACCAGCCAGAAAGGGAGAGAAAATCTAGAGATTGTCAGCTCTGCTTTTCCACATTCATGCCTTTTTTTTCCAGGCACTCCCAATTTTTGTGTGAAACAAACAACTGTGTCTAGGTGAGGAGAGCTGTGAGCAGCCGAGATACCCTAGGGAAGTTACTGTAACACACCCTGGGGTCTCCATATTGCTATTTCACTTCAGGCCAGAAACAGAGACCTCCCCCGCCTCTTGGGTCTGGGCCTGATCCACAGGAAACTTCTCTCTTGATTAGACTCCCACTGAGCCCAAGGTTTAACTTTCCATCTTTCATTCCAACCCACACATCCCGCCACTGCACCCAGCCATAGACCAAGAGCCTAGTCAGGGGCCTTTTCAAACAAACTCGCCCACCCACAACCATTGTGGGGAATCTACAAAGCTCCTGCTAAGAGTCAACTGGGCCTTTTTCGTAGAATCAAGAAATCATCCTTTAAACCACCAGGGAATATTTTCTAAACAGCACATTAATCCTTATTTAGGGTTTTGGCAGTCAAAATTCAGGGGTCAATCAAACAAAGCCAAGCCCAATGCTTTAATCTATTTCCTGAGCATTTTCATGTAATGCTGGTAGAAGGTAGAGGATTGGGGATCAGCACCATCCAGATATTACCAGAAATCACACTGGCCTTAGAGAGCCTTCTGTTGCCTAGGTTTTCCAAGGGTCCAGCACAAGGAGGCCTTTACCCTTTCACTTGTAAATGAGCAAGTAAGCCATGATCAAAATGATTCAGACACTCTCTAATGACTTTGAATGAATTGGTCACAGTCACATGGCACATCTGGATATTTCCTTTCAAAACAGATTTTCCAAATGAAATGGGATCCAGATGTTATAAGCTGATTTATATTCAGTCTCCTTTTTAGGTGGTACCTACATAATGTAGACTCAACTTAATTTGACTTTTAAATGTACTTCTTATTTCCCCTACTAGAATGTAAGCTCCTCCAGGTCTGGGGCACGGAGTACTTGCCCACTGACCTTAGTGTGATGCTTGGCTCACAGTGGGTCCTTAAAAGCTGGTCCAATAAATGAGCACAATGAAGAGGTTTCAAATGCACCCGATCAAACACCAATCAATGTGAGGAACAAAATGTTCCCTGTATGAGGTTATACATGCAGCTTTAAATTTGGAAAATCTTGATCCTCTTGTTAACTAAGAGTATTCATAAAATAGCCATATTTTTTAATAGCTAGCTATTTCTCTTCCAATGGCTCTTTATATGGAAGCTTTATTTAAAAGCCTTTCAGTAGATGATAAATTTTAGTAGATGACAGAATTCAGAAATGCTAACCATTTTTAAAGACTAAACGCAAATGATTGCTGATGTTTATTGAGCACTTAATACATGCCAGACCCTGTTTGGAAAGCTTCCCAGGCACTCATTCACTTTGTCCTTACAATCTTTTGTGGTAGGTTCTAATGGGTGAAGAGACTGTCTTAAGTTTTTCCTTGGGGCCTTCCCAGACCTCTCCAATAGAAAGTACTCACTTCTATTTCTGAAATCCTATTTAGCACTTTCTGTGCTTCTCTTATGATCTCCCATGAACATGAAATAAATTCATGCATTGTCCTATCCACTCTGCTCTACTGTAGGCTCCCTGAAGATAGGGATATCTCATTCCAATGGTTCTCCCAAAAGCAGGTCCAGCAGCTCTCTACTACTCCCTCCCTACCTCCTCCCCTCTTTCAGCTGCAGCCACACTGGCCCTTCTTAAAATAAAAAACCAAACCTGTTGTTGTCCAGTCGATTCTGACTCATAGCGAGCCTAAAGCACAACAGAACTGCCTCCATTGGGTTTCCCAGGAGTGGCAGGTGGATTCGAACTGCCGACGTTTCCTTGGTTAGCAGCTGAGCTCTTAACCACTGCGCCATCAGGGCTTAGGCTCCTTAATTGTATTAAGTCTTTCTTGGAATGTTCTTACCCTGGATCAGCTTGCATCATTCACTTTTATTCAGATCTCTTTCCAAAGGTAAACTTATCAGAGAAGTGATCTCTGATCATGCTAGCTGCATCACCCCCACCCGATCACACTCTCTGGTATACCTGTGCTGTGTTTTATTTTCATAGAAACCAACAGTATTCGTCTCCCAGGGCTGCTACAACAAAGTACCATAAAGGGGTGGCTTTAAACAACAGAAATTTGTTGTCTCACAGTTCTAGAGGCTAGGTGTCAGAATTCTGGATGTTGGCAGGGCATGTTCTCTCCAAAGGCACTAGGGGAAGACTCTTTCTTATCTCTCTCAGCATCTGGTAGCCCCAGTGCAGATGCATCTTCAAATGGCCCTCCTTCTCTAAGTCTCTTTGTGTCTGTTCTCCTCTATAGGACAACACTCAGACTGGATTAGGACCCACCCTCCTCTAGTATGACCTCCTGTTAACTGATAACATCTTCAAAGACCCTAGTTCCAAACCGTGTCACATTTACAGGTAAATTTCAACATAAATTTTTGGGTGACACTATTCAATCCATAGGCGTTCCTGGGAGCACCAACAGTTAAGGGCTCAATTACTAGCCGAAAGGTTGGCGATTTGAACCCACACAGAGCTGCCTCAGAAGACAGGCCTGGCATCTGCTTCTGAAAGGTCACAGCCTTGAAAACCCTATGGAGCAATTCTACTCTCTCCACATTGGGTGGCCATGAGTCAAAATCAACTCCACGGCAACTAACAACAACATTTAATCCATAACACTAACATCATGTTATATATACTTTTATTGTCTGTTTCTTCCCACTTAGAATGCACACTTGAAGAGGTCATGGATTCTTTGAGGAATACAGACAAGCCTCCCATGCTGTTTATGCCTTCTGTTAGAAGCATTTGAACAGTAGTCTTGCCTCTTGCTAAGAAAGTACGAAGGGCCTAGCTGACTGCAGATTCCTTCCAGAAACCAAATTCTTAGAAAAATGAAATTTCAGAAAGAAACAATTTCAGACATCATCTAATGCAAGGATTAATCTAAAGTACATGATCCCCTGAAGGTCTGTTAATATCTTAAAGTTGTATGTGAAATTTTGTCTACAAATAACACAATTCTCTACAAAAGAATCCATAGCTTTCATTAGATTTTCAAAGGAACTTTATTTCTCAAACAAAAAGTTAAAATTCTTTAAGCAAAATACTTCATTATAAATGAGAAAACTGAGGTGCCAAAAGAAATAATTTACCTAAGGTTAAACAGCTGGTGAGTTATGATTTAGGAAATAATATTGGAGTTCTTATTCCCTGTCCTTAAGCATAGAGAATGTGACTCAGCTGGAGCTCAGCTCACAAGGGCTCACAAGGACACATAAACTGGGCCCTGAGGTATAAAGACAATAGCTAAGACAATCTTGGAAAACATCTTTTAGGGAAACTTTCACATAAAGCCAATCAAACAAAACACAGAAGACTTTCTACTCTTACCTTTTTCTATCAGCATTTAGTGAACAGAAATTTGCTGGACCAACGAAGACCCTCCTGACTGTTGTTACTGAACCTGTACCAATGATTGATAAGAAAGACGATTCAAAATGTAGGATCACAGTTTCTAGCCAATCTGTAAAAAGGTGAAGCTTTCAATGGTTTTGCCCATTTGTAATGTTAATATATACTGATGATTCTGTAACTGTCTTTGGACTCAGACAGACGTGGCTGTGGCAGCATGCTTGTCCGTTTTCCCATTCTTGTCCATTCTGTAATATTCCTTGGACTCGGGCAGACATGGCTATGGCAGCATGCGTGTCCCTTTTCCCATTTCTGCCCTTTTGAATATATGCCGAATAAAACTTTCTTTTTGCTTTACTAAACTTCGTGATGTTTTTCCCCTACAACAGTTACTGAGTTCTAAGCAGAACCACATTTGTGAATTCCTAACTCTTTCGTGACCCCTGGGACATATATCGCCCACCTGTATTTTACACCTCTGAGATCTACTGGGAAATTGTTTTCCCACTGACAGTGCATGCTGCTGGCAGGTACAGACCTGTATAACACTTTGAAACAGAAAAAAGGGCGTGTACTACTAATTACTGTTTTTACAGGGTATTATATGAGGTGGTGCTGAATCAATGTTTTTGGTATGAAAAATATGGATTTTGATAAAAAGTTTTTTGGGACACAGACATCCCTCTGGACTCTGAGGGTAGGACTGGTGGAATGAGGCAGGAAAAGAAAAAACTCCTTAGTAGCTACCCAAAATTCAACACATTCAGTCATTCAGTATGAATTCCATTAATGAAAACACATGGTATCAGCAAAAAAATTCAAAGCAGAAAATAATTGGGTCTTAAAAGGGTTTAGGCAGACTCTTTATCCCTGCCACCCACCCCTCCCAATATCTCTGTTCCATTAGAATGGGAGGACCCTTCACTAGCAATGTCAGATTGCCCTCCTAGACCATTTGTCTCCCAGAGAAGCTACATCCCTATGTATATGACTAAGCCTTGGGCATAAATGGCCTAGCATGACTTTCCCCTGCCTAACAATTTAATTATTCACAAATTTGCGTGTCAGGGGACCATCAGGCGGCTATGAAGGCACAAGTTTGCCCTAAGCCTCTTTCAAATGGCATGTCATACCAACGCAATACAGGGCATCTTCACATACCCTTACTCGCCAGATGCCCTCAGCAAATAAGGAACTCTTTTTCCTCTCCTGCTGCTCATGGCTACAATCTTCTCATGATTTTCTCTAACAATAAGCCTCAATGAAACAGCACCCCACCACATTTCCTAGTGGCTATTCTTTTAACACCATGGATTCCAAGCCAGCTCTGCTGGAATGTAAAATAATATTCACAAGCCATTTGGGAGGAGCACAGGGAGGCTGCCACCTCCCCCAATAAAGAGGACAGGGGCATATTTTAACCTCAATCAGAAGCACATGACCTGTCCTCAACTCTTGAGAGATTGGCTATAGAAAGCTCTGAAAGGTACTCCGAGGTGCCATACAAACTTTTTCAGTTAGGCCCTTATAAAGTAGTCCCCACTAATGAACAGGGTTCCATTCCTACAACTCTGTCCTAAGACAGTTGTGACGAATCTGACGTAAGATGAATACCTTTTTTTTCTTTTTAATTTTCATTATTATTGCCTTTCATTATGGGTATGTTTGTAAATCTGATCTTTGAACGCCTGTATCTGAGAAAGATAACATCAGCAAATTACATACTGCAACATTGTATGTAGTTAGTAAAAATAAAATGCACACATACACACACACACAAAAAAAACAGATGGTCCTAAGTGCAGTTTGTCATAACTCGAATATGTCATAAGTTGGGGACTACCTGTATTGCAAGAAACAGAGACCCACTCGTGCTATCTAAGGAAAAGGAATGTATTGGACCTGAAATTAGAAAGCTTCTGAGAACAGAAGCAGCTGTAGGGCTTGGGTGCCCCCTCTCACAGACTGCAGGGTCTCTCTCATCTGCTCTCTTCTACTAATTAGCTTCCTTGCCTTCCTGACTGTTCTTCACTCCTAACTTCAGCTGCCACATGACTTCAGTTTGCTATGGACTCAACTCTCTCAAACGGCATCCTTTCCTCTCTGTGGTTCTGTGGCTACTTGGTATTCCCTAATGCCAACTACAAAAGGAGCCCTGGTGGCAGGGTGGTTAAGCACTCAGCTACTAAACTGAAAGATCAGTGGTTCCAACCTACCAGCCGCTCCACAGGAGAAAGATGTGGCAGTCTGCTTTAGTAAAAATTACAGCCTTGGAAACCCTGTGGGGCAGTTCTACTCTGTCGTATAGGGTCACTGTGAGTTTGAATTGACTCGACAGCAACAAGTTTAATTCCAACTCCCAAGAAAAGGAATCTGATTGTATGCCCACCTAGGGACCAATCAGCCAGGGCCATGGGAGTCTTACGTGGTGTAAAGCAAGGGTACCAAGGTCTCCCCTAGGTCTTCTGCTTAGGCTGTGGACAGACAGGTACAGCGACTGACGTGTCCTACAGGACCTAATTCAGGCTGTTTCAATCATGTGCTGGGGCAGGTTTGCACTGGCTTGTGAGAGCCAACCGTTAAAAATTTCAGCAATTTTACAAGTTGGTGATTAATCCACTGGTAACTTAATAACTGCCACAGAAGGAATATTTTACACTACCAAACCAAGAAACCAAACCCATTGCCATCGAGTCAATTCCAACTCATAGTGGCCCTATGGGACAGAGAAGAACTGCCCCATAGGGTTTCCAAGGAGCGCCTGGTGGAGTCGAACTGCCAACCACAGACATTGGCAAATTCTACAAATCAGGGTTTTTTTCTTCTTCTTGGACAGTTAGTTCACCAGCATACCACTGGGGCATTACTACTTAAAGAGGGTCATGGATTGAATTATGTCCCCTAAAAAAACCTGTGTATCAATTTGGCTGGGCCATGATTCCTGGTATTGTGTGATTTTCCTGTATATTGCAAATCCTGCCTCTATGATGTTAATGAGGGAGGATGGGTGGCAGTTGTGTTAGTAAAGCAGGACTCAATCTACAAGACTGCATTGTGTCCTGAGGCAATCTCTTGAGATATAAGGGGGAGAAGTGAGCAGAGAGACAGGGGGACCTCATACCACCAAGAAAGCAGTGCCAGGAGCAGAGCGCGTCCTTTGGACCTGGGGTCCGTGCGCAGAGAAGCTCCTAGTCCGGGGGAACACGGATGAGAAGAAGGCTGACAGAGACTGAAAGGCCTCCCCTGGAGCTGATGCCCTGAATTTGGACTTTTAGCCTACTTTACTGTGAGGAAATAAACTTCTCTTTGTTAAAGCCATCCACTTGTGGTATTTCTGTTATAGCAGCACTAGATGACTACAACAAAGAGGAAGGAAAAAAATTGAGGTAAACAAGGAAGGCCCCCACAATCTGAGTCAATCTCTATTGTTTCCCTCTTCTCCCCTTCTCTCACCTTTTGCTCCAACCAGAATGGAAATTTTCTCATTAACCACTTGCCACAAATGCCTGTGTAGAGAGTCATTGTTCATGCTGAGCCATACCCACAGCTTTCCCAAATTTGAATGTCCATCTCCATAAAGTTCACCTTCTTCATGAAGCCTCTTCAATTCCCCCAACTGGAATAAGCTCTGCTTCTCTAAACCTCCATGATATATACTGTGTTTCTCTGGGACCCTTTTCATGTTCATAATTCAATATAGTTACTTAAGGCTTAAACCTTGGAGTGCTTTAATTAATTACAAACTTCACGTGGACACAGACTATGTCTACTACTTCTCTGGATATGTCTAAGTGCTGAGCATATACAAGATGCTCAGTCAGATACATGATAAGAGCATGATGAATGAATTTATTTTCACAAATGTACCAAACACATCTGTCCTTCCCCTTCAGGTAACTATAATTTGAGATCTGCTAACTCATGAGTTGCCCAATTGATCTGAGCCCTGACAACTGAATCAACCGAAACAGGGTTCAAGTCAGGAAGGCTGTTAAACGCATGTTTATCTGGTGTCTGCAGATTACTTTCATTCAATTCAAATGCCTGTAAGAGGGAGAAAAAGTCAAGGATTAAACTACAGGGATTAAACTTTGATCTGGTAACAGCAGATCAAAGACTGAACTAGTTCATACTTAAATCACACCCAAAACCATTAAAACCAATCTCCCTTTAATACTTTTGGGAAGATGACGTGGAGGGTTAGGGGAGATCTAGGAACTAAAAACCAGATGAAGAAGATCAAGAAGATCACAAGTTCAGTCTCAAGCGGAGAAAATTAGTTCTTCATGCTACGGATCATTTAGCCAGTCTGAAAAGTATATAAAAACCAACAAAAAGTTAGAAGAGAAACTATCAGATTACAATTGGCATGTCAAGAAAAAAGCCATGAAGTGATGGGGTTTCTTGCACCAAAGCTTTTTAGATACAAAGCCACCTGAGAAAGTCTTCGAGGAAAATCAATGGCATGTCAACTTCAGATCTTCACATTTTTTTGGTCAATGCATGTGGACCTACTGATACTACTTAATTAATTTGGAGAAGTTTTCAAAAATTAAAAATTCTTCACAATCTAAGAATCTAGGAAGTAGTAGAAAAATATCTCCATTTTACAGATGGAAAAACTAAGCTAAAGACAGACAAGCTACTTCGTTGTATCTGTGACAGAAATTGAAATACAAACCAGGCTTCCTAATCTGGACATAAATACTTCTCTGTTGCTTTCATTCCACCCATCATCCCCCAAAACCTTAAATGCCCCAGAACATAAAAAACAAGTGACGTTTAAGAATTGGATAATTCCTGAAGATTAATCCAAACACATGGTGTTAAAAAACTAGCAAAGAATTCTCAGAATTAACGCATACAAAAGAACATAGTACAGTGACTGTTCCAGCAAGAAAACAAACCCTCTAATCTTCTAAAAGTATAAAACCCTGTCACTCAAGGCTGCTGATAAATGTAAGAAGATAAAGACATACATTATAGAGAAACACTTGTTTCACTTTAGATATCATTTATATTTCCTCCATCTGTCATTTCTTGATAACAGTAGCTTTAGGAAGATAGCACCACAGAGATGCTGTACTTTGCCCTAAGATGTTTTATAATTGTTAGCTAAAGCCTTTCCAAAATAGATTTTGTCTCCTGGAACCTATAAGAAATTAAAAATAAAAATGGGAGAAAAGAGCAACTCAAAGCAAAAATTCATGTGTCCATATGTTCTCCCTACCTGCTCTGGTCTGACCCCTAAAAATTCAGTCTTTTAGGACAACAAATGAGGGACTCTTTGTTTTCCTGGTCTAAGATCTATCCTCATGTTGCTGCACTAAAGCAGACTCAAAATGCCACCTAAGGAGAAAGGTGATGGGGTTATGGCTTGCTTCACAGAGCGAGCTATTTGCTTCTGAAATAAATCATGTTGTCAAAATCTGAATTGAGCAAACAGACTCATATCTAATTCCGGAAAGAAAATATAAAAGACAGATTCAAAATTTCCAAGGCTCTTGGCTTAGATCAGAGCTTAAACATGAAAAGAATTCTTCCACAGACTCAATTCACCCCTAAATTTGTGAGTTTACCAGTAGACCTCCCTGAAGCTGTCAAGCAATTTGAAAACAGTCTTGACAGCAAGCCTAATACTGCCAATGATGAACTGGATACCAGCCTCTCCCAAGGAAGGAAAGGGTCTTCTAAAAAATAATTCTGGGGTATTTTACATGCAAATAGTTCTTTGATTCTGACTGAAGGAGGCGTAGGTCTTCTTTAATTAGGGCAGATAAATAGGAACACAAGGGAATCATTCAGGATTCCGTCCTCAATGGGTTTCCCTTTTCTGATTCTATGATAATCCCTGTGGTAGAGACAGAAGGGCTGGCCTAGGGCTACAGTCACAAATGTCTATGAATTCACGAGGCCGGAGAAGATGTATTTGCGGCACTGAATCCAACGGGAAGGAACTGAGCTTTAATGAAGCCTTCCACAGTCTTTCTATGTGCTTTCTATACATTCCTTATCTTATACAACCCTCATAGTCACCCTGTGAGCCTCTGGAACATAGAAGATACTAAGCGAATGTTTGTTTCCTCAGAACAGTAAGAAAAGTTAGCCACAGTCACACAGCCAGTGAATGACAGCGCTGGAATTCAAACCCAAGTCCACCTGACTCAAAACATCCAGGCCAACAGATGAATGGATAAACAAACTATGATACATATACACAATGGAATAAAGAACAATGATGACTCCACGAAACATCTCACAACATGGATGAATCTGGTGGGCATTATGCTGAGTGAAATAAGTCAATCACAAGAGGACAAATACTGTATGAGGCTACTATTACAGACACTCATGAAAAGGTTTACACACAGAAAGAAACAATCTTTGATGGTTATGAGGGAGGGGAGGGGTGGGGAGAGAAAAATACTAACTAGACAACAGATAAGTGGTAACTCTGGTGAACAGTAAGTATACAACTGGGGAAGTCAGCACAACTTGACCAAGGCAAAGTTACAGAAGCTTCATAGACACATCCAAACTCCCTGAGGGACCAAATCACTGTGCTGAGGGGTGGGGACCCTGGTCTAGGGGTACATCTAGCTCAACTGGTGCAACATAAATTATAATGTTCTACATCCTACTTTGGTGAGTAGTGTACAGTGTCTTAAAAGCTTGTGAGTGGCCATCTAAGATACTCCACTGGTACCACCCCATCTGGAGCAAGGGAGAATGATGAAAACCAAAGACACAAGGGAAAGATTAGTCCAAAGGACTAATGGACCACAACTATCACAGCCTCCACCAGACTGAGTCCAGCACAACTAGATGGTGCCTGGCTACCACCACTGACTACTCTGACAGGGATCACAACAGCTGGTCCCGGACAGAGCTGGAGAAAAATGTAGAATGAAATTCTAGCTCACAAAAAAAGACCAGACTTACTGGTCTGACAGAGACTGGAGAAACTCCATACGGCCCCCAGACACCCTTTTAGCTCAGTAATGAAGTCACTCCTGAGTTTCATCCATCAGCCAAAGATTAGACAGGCCCATAAAACAAACAATAATACACACAGCCCAACCATGTATGTGAAACTAAATGGGCACACCAACCCAGGGACAAGGACGAGAAGGCAGGAGGGGACAGGAAAGCTGGATGAATGAAAATGGGGAACCCAAGGTCAAGAAGGTGAGAGTGTTGATACTTTGTGGGGTTGGCAACCAGTGTCACAAAACATTATGTGTATTAATTAATTAGAAACTAATTTTCTCTGTAAACCGCATCTAATGCACTATAAAAATAAAATTAAAAGACAAAAAAAAAATAAAACCCATCCAGGCTAGTTCAATTGTTATTTGTGTACATTTAATTAATTAGTTATATCCCTTAGCATCCCAGACTGTTTTGAGCCAGTGAGTGAATGCTACCCGAAAAAGCACAGGACCAGAAAGCAAAGTCCCATCACCCAGAAACCCCTGGGAGTTCAAACATTTTTCCAGAAGATTCTTATGAGACTAGGCCATTTACACAGCAACCTAAAAAACTCCTTGTTATCAGAGGTATACCAGAATCTAGCCTGGACCTCTGAGGACAGGTTCAGAGTCAACCAATATTAATTATTTAGTAATCACCACTGCTCTGCCAACAAGAACAACTGCCAGGTAAGTGTACTGTTAGGCAGGCTACAGCCTGGCAAACTTTCAGATAATCACTGCATACTGCCCACTGTACCAGGAAGTGTGCTAACCTTATTTCTACCTTCGCAACTGCCTTACAGCCATATCTGACTTCACAGTGGCAAAGAGTAATAACAGTTAGAAGACTCAAACTTCCAAAACTTCCTCCTATCCCTATCCCAGCCATAAGAAACTACTCTCCAAAATTTCACTCTGAATTAAATGGCTTGACCACAAGGCAGTATAGTCTACAGGGATAGAAGTAGTAACCATGGTTCTGATGTTAGCTTCTCATGTGGCACTGAGCAAATCAACCAGCATCCCTATCTCAATCTTCCTCACTAACTCACAACCCTGTTTATTCTTTTTTTTAAGCATATAATATTAGCTGTGCTATGAGACTACAGAAATGTTGTTGTCGTTAGGTGCTGCTGAGCAGATTCCAACTCATAGTGACCCTATGCACAACAGAACAAACCACCGCCTGGTCCGGCACCCTGGTCTTAGTCATCTAGTGCTGCTATAACAGAAATACCACAAGTGAATGGCTTTTAACAAAGAGAAATTTATTCTCTCACAGTCTTGTAGGCTACAAGTCCAAATTCAAGGCATTAGCTCCAGGGGAAGGCTTTCTCTCCCTGTTGGCCCTAGAGAAAGGTCCTTGTGATGCATCAGTCTTCCCTTGCTCTGGGAGCTTCTCAGCACAGGAAACTCAGGTCCAAAGGACACGCTCTGCTCCCGGCACTGCTTTCTTATTTTTTTCCATACAAAAATTCATACATACATTGTTAAGGGACTCTAATTGCTCTCCCCATACTGTCACAGCACACTACCCTTCTCACCCGATTCCCCATGTCCATTCAACCAGCTCCTAACCCTCTCTGCCTTCCCATCTTACCTCTGGAAAGAAGCTGCCCGTTTAGTCTCTTGTATGTACTTGAACTAAGCGGCAGAGTCCTCACGAGTATCACTTTATGTCCCACAGTCCAGTCCAGTCCCTGTCTGAAGAGTTGGCCTCAGAAACTGTTTTAGTTCTAGGCTGATAGAGAATCCAGGGGCCATGCTTTCCAGGGTCCTTCCAGTCTCAGTTAGACTATTAAGTCTGGTCTTCTTATTAGAATTTGAGTTCTGCACCCCACCTTTCTCCTGCTCCATCCGGGACTCTCTGTTGCGTTGCCTGTCAGGGCAGTCACTGGTGGTAGCCAGGCACCATCTAGTTCTTCTGGTCTCAGGCTGATGAAGTCTCTGGTTTGTATGGCCCTTTCTGTCCCTTAGGCTAATACTTCCCTTGTGTCTTTGGTGTTCTTCATTCTCCTTTACTCCAGGGGATTGGGACCAATTGATGCATCTTAGATGACCACTTGCAAGCTTTTAAGACCCCAGACGCCACTCACCAAAGTAGGATGCAGAACATTTTCTTAATAAGCTTTGTTATGCCACTTAAACTAGATGTTCCCAGAAAGCATGGTCCCCAGACCCCTAACCCTGCTACTCTGTCCCTCAAAGTGTTTGACTGTATTCAGGAAACTTCTTAGCTTTGGTTTAGTCCAGCTGTGCTGACTTCCCCTGTAGTGTGTGCTGTCCTTCCCTTCACCTAAGATAACTCTTATCTACTATCTAGTTAGTAAATAACCTCCCCCTTCTACCCCACCCTCAGAACCATCAAACAATGTTTTCTTCTGTGTTTAAACCTTTTCTTGAGTTTTTATAATAGTGGTCTTATACAATATTTGTCCTTCTGTGACTGACTAAATTCACTGAGCATAATGACCTCCAGCTTCCTTCATATTATAAGACGCTTCACACCTTCATCGTTGTTCTTTATCATTGCGTAGTATTCCACTGGGTTGATATACCATAATTTGTTTATCCATACATCTGTTGATGGGCACCTAGGTTGTTTCCATCTTTTTGCTACTGTGAACAGCGCTGCAAAGAACACGGGTATGCATATATCTATTCCTGTGACCGCTCTTATTTCTCTAGGATATACTCCAAGGAGTGGAATTGCTGGATCGTATGGTACTTCTATTTCTAGCGTTTTAAGGAAGTGCCAAATCGATTTCCAAAGTGGCTGTACCATTTTACATTCCCACCAATGGTGCATAAGTGTTCCAGTCTCTCCACAACCTCTCCAGCATTTATTATTTTGTGTTTTTTGAATTAATGCTAGCCTTGTTGGGGTAACATGATATCTCATTGTAGTTTTGATCTGCATTTCTCTAATGGCTAATGATCATGAGCATTTCTTCATGTGTCTGTTAGCCGCCTGAATATCTTCTTTGGCGAAGTGCCTGTTCATACCCTTTGCCCATATTTTAATTGGGTTATTTGTCTTTTGTTGTTGGAGTTTTACAGTATCTTGTAGATGTCAGAGATTAGACGCTGATCAGATTTGTCATAGCCAAAAATTAATTCCCAGTCTGTAAGTTGTCTTTTGACTCTTTTGGTGAAGTTTTTTGAGGAGCGTAAGTGTTTGATTTTTAGGAGCTCCCAGTTATCTAGTCTCTGTTCTGGTGCTTGTGCATTGTTACTTATGGTTTGTATTGTGTTTATGCCATGTATTAGGGCTCCTAGCATTGTCCCTATTTTTTCTTCAATGATCTTTATCGTTTTTTATTTTATATTTAAGTCTTTGTTCCATTTTGAGTTAGTTTTTGTGCACGGTGTGAGGTATGGGTCTTGTTTCAGTTTTTTGCTGATGGATATCCAGTTATGCCAGACCATTTGTTAAAGAGACAGTTTTTTCCCCAATTAATGGACTTTTGGGCCTTTGTCAAATATCAGCTGCTCATAGGTGGATGAATTTATGTCTGGATTCTCAATTCTGTTCCATTGGTCTATGTATCTGTTGTTGTACCAGTACAACATACAACTAGTACCAGGCTATATAATAGGTTCTGAAATCAGGTAGTGTGAGGCCTCCCACTTTGTTCTTCTTGAGTAATGTTCTATTTTTTTGGGGCATCTTCCCTTTCCATATGAAGTTGGTGATTTGTTTCTCTATCTTATTAAAAAATGCTGCTGTAATTTGGATCTGGATTGCATTGTATTTGTAGATTACTTTGGGTAGGACTGACATTTTCACAATGTTGAGTCTACCTATCCATGAGCAAGTATGTTTTTCCACTTACGCAGGTCTCTTTTGGTTTCCTGCAGTAGTGTCTTGTAGTTTTCATTGTATAGATCTTTTACGTCTCTGGTTACATTTATTCCAAAGTATTTTATCTTCTTGGGGGCTATTGTAAATGGTATTGATTTGGTGATTTCCTCTTCGAGGTTCTCTTTGTTGGTGTAAAGGAATCCAGCTGATTTTTGTATGTTTACCTTGTAAAGATTTCAACTTTGCTGAAATCTTCTGTATGTTCCAGTAGTTTTCTTGTGGATTCTTTCTGGGGTTTTCTGTATATAAGATCATACCATCTGCAAATAGAGATACTTTGACTGCTTCCCTACCAATTTGGATGCCCTTTCTTTCTTTTTCTAGCCTAACTGCTCTGGCTAGGATCTCCAGCACAACGTTGAGTAAGAGTGGTGATAAAGGGCATCCTTGTCTGGTTCCTGTTCTCAAGGGAAATGCTTTCAAAGTCTATCCATTTAGCATGATGTTGGCTGTTGGCTTTGTATAAATGCCCTTAATTATACTGAGGAATTTCCCTTCTATTCCTATTTTGTTGAAAGTTTTTATCATGAATCAGTGCTGGACTTTGTCAAATGCCTTTTCTGCACTGATCATGTGGTTCTTGTCTTTTGTTTTCTTTATGTGATGGATTACATTGATTGTTTTTCTAACGTTGAACCATCCCTGCATACCTGGTATAAATCCCACTTGATCATGATGAATTATTTTTTTGCTATGTTGCTGAATTCTATTGGCTAGAATTTTGTTGAGAATTTTTGCACCAATGTTCATGAGGGATACTAGTCTATAATTTTCTTTTTTTATGGTGTCTTTACCTAGTTTTGGTATCAGGGTTGTGCTCGCTTCATAGAATGAGATTGGGAGTATTCCATCGTTTTCTGTGCTCTGAAATACCTTCAGTAATAGTGGTGTTAAAGCTTCTCTGAAAGTTTGGTAGAATTCTCCAGCAAAGCCATCTGGGCCAGGGCTTTTGTTTATTGGGAGTTTTTTAATTATCTTTTTGATTGCTTCTTTTGTTATGGGTTTATTTCGTTATTCTACCTCTGCTTGTGTTAGTTTAGATAGGTAGTGAGTTTCTAGAAATTTGTCCATTTCCTCTAGGTTTTTAAATTTGTTAGAGTACAATTTTCCATAGTATTCTGTTATAATTCTTTTAATTTCAGTTGGGTCTGTTGTGATATCACCCATCTCATTTCTTATATGGGTTATGTATTTCCTCTCCTGTTTTTCTTTTGTCAGTTTGGCCAGTAGTTTCTCAATTTTGGTTGATCTTTTCACAGAACCAACTTTGTGTCTTGTTAACTCTTTCAATTGTTTTTCTATTCTCTATTTCATTTAATTCTGCTCTAATTATTTCCTTTCTTCTGGCACCCGAGGGCTTCTTTTGCTGCTCTCTTTTCACTTGTTGCAGTTGTAGGGTTAATGTTTTGATTATGGCCATTTCTTCTTTTTGGATGTGTGCATTTATTGCTATAAACTGATCTCTGAGCGCTGCTTTTGCTGTGCCCAAAGATTATGGTAGTATGTGTTTTCATTCTCGTTTGATTCTATGAATTTCTTTATTTCATCCTCTATTTCTTCTATAACCCCATAGTTTTTGAGCAAGGTGATGTTCAGTTTCCATGTGTTTGATTTTTTTTTTCCTTGCTTTTTCTGTTGCTGATTTCTACTTTTATGGCTTTATGGTCAGAAAAGATGCTTTGTAATATTTCAATGCTTTGAATTTTGTTAAGGCTTGCTTTATGGCCTAATATGTGGCCTATTCTGAAGAATGTTCCATGTGCACTGAAAAACAAAGTATACTTGGCTGCAGTCTATGAGACCAAGTTGGTTGATTGTAGCATTTAGCTCTTCCGTGTCATTGTTGAGTTATTGGCAGTTTTTTTCCTTCAAGGCTTTATATATGCCATCCCATTGCCTTCTTGCCTGCATAGTTTCTGCTGAGTAGTACAGCCTTATTCTTACTGACTCTCCTTTGTAGATGACTTTTCATTTATCCCTAGCCACTCTTAAAATTCTCTCTTTATCTTTGGTTTTGGCAAGTTGGTGACCTCTTTTGGGATCTACCTTATGTGGGTTCAATGAGCATCTTGGATAGATATCTTGTCATCTTTCATGATATCAGGGAATTTTTCTGCCAACAAATCTTCAACAATTTTCTCTGTATTTTCTGTTATTCCCACCCCCACCCCATTCTGATACTCCAATCACTTGTAAGTTATTCCTCTTGATAAAGTCCCACATAATTCTTACGGTTTCTTCATTGTTTTTAATCCTTTTATGATTTTTCCTCAAGTAAGTTGGTTTCAAGTGCTTTATCTTCAATCTCACTAATTCTGACTTTCATTGCCTCAATTCTGCTCCCATGACTTTCTATTCAGTTGTCGAATTCTGAAATTTTATTGTTAATCTTCTGGATTTCTGATTCCTTTCTCTCTATGGATTCTTGCAGCCTATTAAATTTGTCATTATGCTTTTCTGTAATTTTTTAATTTCCTCTACTGCGTGTTCTGCATTTTGCTTAATTTCCTTCCTAATTTCTTGAAGAATTCTGTATATTAATCTTTTGTATTCTGCCTCCAGCAAGTCCAAGAAAGTTTCCTCCTCTGGAAAATTTCTAGATTCTTTATTTTGGGAGCTTGCTAAGCCATCATGTATTGCCTCTTTATGTGATTTGATATCGACTGTTGTCTCCAAGCCATCAATAAGTTATTATATTTATTTTATGTTTGCTTACTGTGTCCTAGCTTCTTGTTTTGTTTTGATATGCCCAAATAGGCTGCTCGTATGAGCTAGTTTGATTATTGGCAACTTTGAAGCTCTAATGTCCTGTCACCAGGTGGTTAGATCTGTTACTAGGTATTTGAGCTCAGGAGTCCACCCTCTCCTCCTATATGGATTCAGCTCAGGTGCCCAGCCAGGTAGCCACCAAGTGTGTGGTGTAGGCTCTCACTTACAGTGCCAGACAGGTATGGGTGATTGGTGCAGACACAGGCATCTGGCTTCAGCAGGGGGACACACTCTGTGCAAGGCAGGGGGCTGACAGCCACCCATGTGTCCAGGAGGAAGGCGTGTCCCTGTTCCCTAGAGTGCGTAGGTGGGTGAGTTTTACAGCCAGACTATGAGCACCTAATGCTATTGGCTGTAAAGACTCGGGGGGGCACCTCTTATTCATGGGCCCCTATCACAGATGGCTAGGTGGTGTGGATGGAGCGACCAGTCCTCAGGCCCCTGATGTGGGTAGATGGAGGCCCTGCTTAATGAGCCGAGCCCTGTCAAATGTGAAGAACCTGCCACTTCACAGCTGAAACAGTTGAAGTTAGAGTTCTGGTATATACCCTGTTGTACTGTGGTAATGAGAGCCTATGCTGTTGAGATGGGCCCACACAAGTCTACGCAGGGGGAAAGGCATTCAAAGTCCGTGGATCCCTTATGCCTGTGCCCAGGCAATGGAGCTCTGCCTATCCTGGGTTTCTGGCTTAGGGGAGCCGGCAGTTTATTTTTTCCTGTTTGTTAATTTGTTCAGTCTCCAAGGCAGGGAGAATGGCTCCAGACGTGTGACAGATCCCACAGGGGACTCAGCAATTGCTTAAGCTGGTCTGGGACACAGTGCAGAGCAGGGAGAGAGATCTTCCCCTGGCGGGGGGTGGGGGGGTTTAATCCACACAGTAGGCTGTACGCAATTACTTAATCTTTTGCCGATGAGGGCTGCTTCTCACTGGTTCTTGGTGACCACGTAGACTCTCTGGCACTGGGTCTCTCCCAGTGTGGAAAACGTGCTTCCCAAGCACCACAGCTTGCCTGCCTCACCACTCACCCCCAAGCTGCTCAGACCCAAAGGGCTCAGGCTCTTGCTGGGTCAGGTCTGGCAGCTCCTCGCTGCTTCTGAACCGTCTCTCCCTTCTCCTGCCACTCAGTCTGGTTCCTCAACTCTGCCTTTCATGTTCAGGGCTCCCAGATTACCAGATATAATCGAATAACTTGCTTTCTCGGGTCTTTGTTGTAAGAGGGTCCACCAGAAGCGTCTGACTACTCCGGCATCTTGGCCCTGCCTCCCTAGCACTGCTTTCTTGATAGTATGAGGTTCCCATGTGTCTCTGCTCGCTTCTCTCTTTTATATCTCAAAAGAGATTGGCTTAAGATGCTATCCAGTCTTGTATACCTCATCAGTATAACTGCCGCTAATCCATCTGATTACATCATAGTGATAGAGTTTACAACACATAAGGAAGTCACATCAGATTACACAATCATACAATACTGGGAATCATGACCTATCCAAACTGACAGATATTTTTGGGGGACACAATTTAATCTATGACACTCCATCCTTTGGCCCCCAGAAATTCATGTCCTTGCAACATGCAAAACATATTCATCTCATCATATGACAGCAACAGTCTTAACTTCAAGTCCAAAATCCAAAAATTCCTCTTTGTCTGTGAAATCTAGAATACAAGTTATCTGCTTCTAAAGGTACAATGGCAGAACAGGCACAAGCTAGACATTTCCATTACAAATGGGAGAAATTACAGGGAAAGAAGGAATAACAGGGACCAAGAACACATTACATTAGCCCTCAAGGCTGGAAAATAATCCTCTACTTTCTGAGATCACTTACACAACAGCCCTGCCCTCCAGACTCTAAGTATTGGCCACATTCTCCAGATTCTGATTGGAGGCTCCTCAGCCCTCGGCTTCAGCTCTGCCTTCCAGGCCCACTGGGACAGCAACTCTGCTCCCTAGGCTTTAGGCACATCATTCTTCTAGTCCATCAGAGTGACACCTCCACCCTGAGAAATACCAGAGGACATCGCTCCACCCTTTGAAACCCGAGGTCCTGGTCATACCTTTTGAGACTGAGGCAGCTCGGTTTCTTGTGATCCTTGTCTCTTCAGCTTCTGCTTCCCGAGGCCTCTCGGCCCTCGGGCCTCATGCCCGTATCCACCCTGCTGGGGCAAGTGTTCCAAAGTTCTGTAGTTCTAAGGATTAAGTTCCTGGAGGCACCCCACTCTGCCAGGAAGCCTCCTGCACACAGGCACTCAGCTCTCTTGCTCTGTGGGTTGGCCTAGCTCCACCAATAAGGGCCTGGAGGCACTCCACTCCTCCAGGAAGCCTCCTACGCACAGGTACTCAGCTCTTTCGCTTCATGGGTCAGCTCCAGTGCTGTCTTGCGCTGGTCTCCTGGTTCTGCTGCTGCTGCAGGTTCTCTGCCACTGCTGCTCCTCTATGCATTCAGTTTCAAAACCACTTCCACATCTTAGGTATCTGTTAGAGCAGCACCCCACTCTCTCAGTACCAAATTCTGTCTTAGTCATCTAGTGCTGCTCTAACAGAAATACCACAAGTGGATGGCTTTTAACAAAGAGAAATTTATTCTCTCACAGTCTCGTAGGCTACAAGTCCAAATTCAAGGCATGAGCTCCAGGGGAAGGCTTTCTCACTCTGCTGGCTCTGGAGAAAGGTCTTTGTGATGCATTAGTCTTACCTTGTTCTGGGAGCTTCTCTGCGCAGGAACCTCAGGTCCAAAGGACGCGCTCTGCTCCTGGCACTGCTTTCTTGATGGTACGAGGTTCCCATGTGTCTCTGCTCGCTTCTCTGTTTTATATCTCAAAAGAGATTGGCTTAAGACACTATCCAATCTTGTATACCTCATCAGTATAACTGCCACTAATCCATCTGATTACATCTTAGTGATAGAGTTTACAACACATAAGGAAATCACATCAGATTACAAAATGGTACACAATCATACAATACTGGGAATCATGACCTAGCCAAGTTGACAGATATTTTTGCGGGATACAATTCAATCCATGACAGCCCTCCTCACAATCATTGCTATGCTTAAGCCTACTGTTGCAGCCACTGTATCAATCCATCTTGTCAAGGGTCTTCCTCTTTTTCACTGACCCTCTACTTTACCAAGCATGATGTCCTTCTCCTGGGACTGGTCCCTCCTGATAACAGGTCTAAAGTTCATGTAACACAAAATCTTACCATCCTCGCTTCTAAAAAGCATTCTGGCTGTACTTCTTCCAAGACAGATTTGATTATTCTTATGGCAGCCCATGGTATATTCAATATTCTTTGCCAACACCATAATTCAAAGGTATCAATTCTTCGGTCTTCCTATTCACTGTCCAGCTTTCGCAGGCATATGAGGTGACTGACAACACCATGGCTTGGGTCAGGCACACCTTAGTCCTTAAAGCGACATCTTTGCTTTTTTAACATTTTAAAGAAGCCTTTTGCAGCACATTTGCCCAATGCAATACGTTGTTTGATTTCTTCACTGCTGCTTCCATGGGTGCTGATCGAGGATCCAAGTAAAATGAAATTCCTGACAACTTCCATATTTTCTCCATTTATCATAAAGTTGCTTACTAGTCCAGTTGTGAGGATTTGTTTCCTTTATGTTGAGATGTAATCCACACTGAAGGCTGTCGTCTTTGATCTTTATCATTTATTTTTTTTTAAAGCATACAATATTAGTGGTGCTATTAGACTACAGAAATAAATTAAATACCTATTTCATTACCGAAATACTTTATCTTATGTTATGCAAGACCGGGTGTTGTGTATGCCATGGAACTGCCCATTACCTTATCAAAATAAGACAATTTACATAACACATTTTAGTCTTCAAACAGATAGAGGAGTCAAAGCCAGAGATTAGTGGTGTATCCCCATGAAACAGCCATTTAGATCCTTAAAACAACCAAAAAATTAAAATTAATGAGATATGAGTCTACAAGTTTTAAAATTTAGGATTATAAGCAGATAAGACTACCATAAGCATGAAAATTCCATTTTACCCTTGACTGAAGCAAAGCCTTGAGTTAGATTTTTAGTTATAAACAAAGAGAGTGTGTCACAAGTAATTTACTGAATGGTAAGAAGAGGAGTGCATACAATTATGGATGGTATCAAGAAGACAGAAATATGTAAAGTTAGCTTTTTTGCTAGAAGGTGCAAGAGTGAGCTTAGATTGGGAGACAGGGTAGAAGACCTACCTGCCAAACCCAGCTGTCATGGATTGAATTGTGTCCCCACAAAATATCTGTCATCTTGGCTAGGTTATGATTCCCAGCATTGTATGACTGTCTACCATTTTGTCATCTGATGTGGTTTCCCTATGTGTTGTAAATCCTATCACTATGATGTAATAAGATGGATTAGAGACAGTTATATTGATGAGATCTACAAGATTAGATAGGGTCTTAAGTCAATCTCTTTCGAGATATAAAAAACAGAAGCAAGCGCAGAGACACGGGGACCTCATACCACCAAGAAAGCAGTGCCGGGAGCAGAGCACGTCATTTGGACCCCACGTTCCTGCACTGAGATGCTCCCAGAACAAGAGAAGACTGATGACAAGGACCTTCCTCCAGAGCCGACACCCTGAATTTGGACTTGTAACCTACTAGACTGTGAGAGAATAAATTTCTCTATCCACTTGTGGTATTTCTGTTCTAGCAGCACTAGATGATTGTGAAAGCAGCCAAGAAATCCTGTGTGATTTGGGGGAAACCACCAAATTACTATATGTTTCAGCTGCTGGATTTCTAAAGCAGCGGTAACTACAACTGCTTTCTTTAGGTCACAAGAGCTATGTTAATAATAATTACCACCATTTGCTGTCGAGTTGCTCTGATTCATGGACACCTCATGTATGTCAGTATAGAACTGTGCTCTATAAGGTTTTCAATGGCTGATTTTTTGAAAGTATATCACCAGGCCTTTCTTCCAAGGTGCCTCTGGGTGGACTCAAACCTCCAACTTTTTGGTTAGCAGCCGAGTGTGTTAACCGTTTACACCACCTAGGGACTTCATTAATAGCAACAGCATCGTCAAATTCAATTTATTTATTTGATTAAATTGGTAATCCATTCACATTGTAGAAACTTTAAAAGGTACAAAAATTATTCAATAAAAATTCTCCATTCTTAAAGGTGATAGTTGAACAGCATGAATGAATGAAATCAATACTATATACAGTTTTTGCATCTTGCTCTTCTACTCAAATATATCTTGGAAACAGCCCAAATCAATGTATGTAAAGATGCCTCATTTTCTTTCTTAATAATTTTTACTTAAGTTCAGTATACATGCAGAAAAGTGCACACAGCATACATGTATATCTCACTAGCATACATGTATATCTCACTAAATTTCCACAAACTGAATACACCCACATAACAAGTATTCAGATCAAGAAACATTACCAGTAATCCAACTGTCCCTCTCCTCCACCCCTGAGCACACCTACCACCCTGCACACCTGCTACTATCAAGGATAACCACTATCCTGGCTTCTAAAAACACAGATTAGCTTTGCCTGTATTTATACCTATATGAATAGAATAATACAGAAATGTACTCTTTTGTGTCTTTCTTTCACTTAATCTCCTGTTTATGAGATTTATCTGTATTGTTAGGAGTACATGTCAATCGTTCATTCTCATTGACCTATAGTATTTCACTGTGAAAGACACCATTAATTTATCCATTCAACTGTTGATGTGCATGCATGTGGTTTCCAGTTTGAGGCTATAGTGAACAGTGTGCTATGAACATTCTTTTTATGGGTATGTATTTTCATTTCCCTAAGAGTGGAAATTCTGGGTAGTATATGTTTGACTTCACTAGAAACAGCTAAACAGTTTTCCTAAGTGGCTGTACCAATTTACACTCCCACCAGCAGCATATGAGACTTCCCACAGAAACACATTTTCACCAACAATTGGTATTCCTGTCTTTTTCAATTTATCCCTTCAGGCAGAGCTGTAGTAGTCTGGCATAGTGTTTGCATTTCACTGATGTCCAGTGGAGATCAGTACCCTTTCATGTGTTTATTGGATATTTGGATATCATCTTTCATGAAACGTCTATTCAAATCTTTTGCCCATTTTTCTATTGGGTTATTGGTTTTTCCTTATTGATTTGCAAGTTCTTTACATAATCTTAGTATGAGTTATAGGTCAGATATGTCTTCTTCCATTCTGTGGGTTGCTTTTTTTAATTCTCTTAAGGATAGCTTTCAATGATGTTTTTTCCAGGTGCTGTCAAGTCAATTCCAACTCGTGGTGACCCCATGTTACAACAAAGTAGAGCTGCCCGATAGGGTTTTCTTGGCTGTATTCTTTATAGAAGCAGATAACCAGATCTTTCTTCCACAGAGCTGGCTCGAATTAGCAACCTTGAGGTTAGCAGCCGGTTGCAAACTGTTTGTACCACCAAGGACCATTTTAAATGAATAGAAGTTCTTAATTTTAATATGACCCAATATCTTTTTCTTTTAGTGTTTTCTGTGTTTCTTTAAGAAATCTTTGACTACTCCAAGGTCACAAAGATGTTCTTTCATGCTTTCTTCTAAACACTTTCACAGTTCTACCTTTCACATATCTGGATTTATTTTTTTATGTTACAATTAAAGTAGGAGTCCAGATACATTTTTCAATATGGATAACCTGTTGACCCAGCACTACTTATTGAAAAGACCATCCACTGCGCTACAGTGTCATGGTTGTCATACATACGTTTATCACTGAGCCTGATTCTTTTTAAAGGCTGTTTAGTACTCCACTGTATGCATGTGCCATAATTTATTTAATCCATCCCCAACTGATCAACATTTAAAAGTTGTTTTCATGTTTTGCTGCAAACAATGCTGTAATGAATAACCTTGTCCATAGATCATTCTCTTCATATATGACTATATCTGCAGGATAAATTCACAGAAATGGAATTACTAAGTCAAAGAGTTTGTGCATTTTTAATTTTGATAGCTATCTAGTAGAGTGTTATGAATTTAACTGTATCCCCCAAAAAAGAGATGGTGAAGTCCCAACCCTTGTACCTGTGAATGTGACCTTGTTGAGGGAAATCAGGTATTTCTTTGAAGATATTATCAGTTAAGTCATCATACCTGAATAGGGTGGGTCCTAATCCTATATGATTGGTGTCTTATAAAAGAAGAGAACAGACATGCTGGGGGAAGATGCCATGCGGTAATGGAAGCAGATGCATGTATAAGCAGCAAAAGAGCAAAACGGATTGCTAGCAACCACTAGAAACTAGGAGAGAGGCATGGAACAATTCCTCTCTCAAAGCCCTCAGGTGGAATCAACATGGCCAATACCCTGATTTGGACTTCTAGCTTCCAGAACTATGAGACAATAAATTTCTTTCTTTTTTTAAAAGCCACTCACTTTGGTGTATTTGGTTACTGCAGCCCTAGGAAATCAATACATAGAGATTGTACCAATTTCAGTAGAATTTTATAAATTATAATATACTCCAGTCTTATTATGAGATTCAAAAAAGACCAAACCCACTGCCACTGAGTCAATTCCAACTCATGGTGATGATCCCGTATGTGCAGAATAGAACTGTGCTCTGTAACTTTCAAGGCTGTGACCTTTTGGAAGCAGATAGCCAGGCCTTTCTTCCAAGGCACCTCTTAGTGGGTTCAAATCACCAACCTTTCAGTTAGCACTTAACCATTTGCACCACCCAGGGAGTCCTTGTTATGAGAAATAACATATTATCACTTCAATTATACTAAAGTTGTCAACATTTTGAGCGTTAGGATCCCTATGTAAAAACCAGTACATGTATAACTATGCTTCTAAATGTATAACTACGCTTCTAGTATCCGCTGATTAAGAAAATATATATAGCCATGGAAGTTCACAGATACTGTGCCTCAGAATCCAGAAAGATGGAAACTAACAATCTAAAACAAATCATATCGTCACGTTCTCATTGGCAGGCCCTCTCTGCCTAATGCAGTAAATGACAAGGACATCTTGCTATTCACTCCTGTTTTGAAGGAAGCACAAAGTCCAGCAGGAGTATCTCTGATAACAGGGAGCTACTGCCCCTCTTCCAAAAGAATCTGCACCAGAAGGCAAGGCAGTGGCTGTCTCTGCCTGGGGTGAGGCTGCAGCTCCTCTTCTAGGCTAAAGCTGTCCTTTCCCATCAGGGAGAACAGAGCAGAAGGGAGCTGAATCTGCTGTGAAAACAAGGAGCCTTACTCAAACTTTTCCTGTGTTAGGTCTTCAAAATATGACATCACTGTTTTGTTTAAAACACAAGGCCGAAAAATTACAAACCTTCTCTCATTTCCAGGGCTGTATTCTAATCCTTGACTATAAAGACATGCCCCTTCCCTCACCCCTCAACAATTGGCAAACACTGTGACATTTGTTCTCAAACATACTTGTGATGTGGTGAGAGTATTCACATTACTTATTAATTTTCCAACGGGCATCATATCAGTAACACTTTGGTGCTGAGGACCAAGGACCACTGGGCCCCACAACAGGCCTGAAACCATGTGAGAAGTCAGTGACCACACCGTGGGACCCACAGCGTGACTTCCACCTTACAGGCTCTAACCTCCAAAACACACTTCCTTCCCAGAACTCTTGAAAAAGGGAAGACGTTTTCATAGCTGTATCTTATTTATAACAAAATCTCCACCTGGAAAACCCCCAGGAAAGACACCAGCATTTTCCCATTAGGACTGAGAGGGGAGAACTTACTCTTCAGAACTCTTAAAGAGATCTGGTAAAGAAACACGCTCTCCCCAGAGTTATAAAGAGAATGGAAGCACCTACAAGACATGTTGAAACAAAAATTTGCTACTAGCTGTGCGATTGTGGATAAGTCACTTCATGCCTCTGGGGCAAGTTTTTTTCTATAAAATCTGAGTGTTAGCCAAGAGGCGATATTTATAAAAGCAAACTCTTAATATTTTATGATTCTGTGAGAGCTTGATGCTAGCCAAAAAGGTTGGCAGTTGGAATCCACCAGCCGCTCCTTGGACACTCTATGGGGCAGTTCTACTCTGTCCTATAGGATCGCTATGAGTCAGAGTCAACTTGACGGCACCAGGTATATACAAAAGAGGAGTGAGAGTCGTATCATTCTAGGCTTGCAAAAAGGACCCCCAAAATTACAGCACATCCTGACAACGGTACACAGGTAACCGACCAGTCAGCAGGATGCATTCTTACTAACTTTGGTTGAGTCACAAAAGAGCTATTTTCAAGGGGGAATTAACCTCTACTGCAATTTCCTTCCCTCAAGTTGTTTTAAAGGATAAAAAAAAGGCCCCCAGGATTCTTAGAGCAGACGCTTTGGGGCCTAAGGACTTTATCTGACATGGACAGTCAGAGAGTTTAATCGGGTGTGGAAATGTAAGAGAAAATGACACAGTCGGGAAAAGGTGGATATAATTATGAAGCCATTTGAACAACACAGGCTTTGCGATGACAAAGAGCTTTGTGAAAGACAAAGCTCACTTCTGTCTCTTGCTGTGGAACTGCCTGCCAGCTATTCAGACAATCGCTTGAGTGAGCCCTGACTGATGGCCCAGGGTCCAGAGGACATGGCCTGAGCATCACTTGGAAAAACAAAACACAAGATCATCCCGCTGTTTTCGCTTGCTCACCCACACCTCTGTTTCAAACCAATTGCTTAGCCTGATCTCAAAAGAACTTTTTTCAGCTGGAAAAAAAAAAAAATCACCACTATTCCTGAGGAATGCTGGAGGGCTAATTATAAATCAATGTCAAAGAACTCCCAAAGAATTTATTATTTCCTTTCATACCCATACAGAGGAGGCATACCAGGGGTGGTTTTACCTACCTGATGAGGGAGAAAACTATTTTCCCCCTCCAATGGAATATTTCGTGGAGAGAACAAACGATGTGACCTTAGTCAAGGAAGGAGCTAGGTCAGAGAGATACAGGTTAAACTCTATAGCTCGTTTCAAAGAACTGATCCATTCTTTTTTTCTTTTGAAAAGACTAAAATATTTTAGATGCATAAGGTTATAATTGTAATGTTATTGTATTGACCCTTGCTGGAAATAAGCATGAATTTGGAAATATTTTGTTATATGGAAAAATTCTTTACAGTGAAATTTCTTACCCCCAATTCTCTCCACTGGGTTGTCTGTTAAAACGTAAATGAGGATAAACCACAAATTAACCCAAGTTTTCAGCTAACATAATGACTACCCCACAGACATGACCACCACACAAATTCTTCTGTGAATTTGGACAAACTGGTATTTTGAGTAACTGCTCCCTTTGCTTCAAAGCCCCTGACCAGTACACTAAATGACTTTCTCTTCCTTTTTCTACATTACTTCTGATCTCCTGTCTTTTTTCTTTAATTACGTCTGTACAGGCATATGTGTTCTTAATGTAAGGCACCTCAACTCCTTTTTGGTAATGGAAAGTAAAAATTTAAATGTCTTATTTCTTCCATTAAACTACATTCTCTTTCCTTTCCAACTCGTACTCAACACAACACTTATCCAATGACTCAGAACCTCCTAAGCCCTATTCACCACTTTGGTCAAGTTTTTTCTTTCCATTTAGAAGATCCTACAATGCCTCTTCTTCCATGAAGCCTGCACAAATAATGAAGAAGAAGAAAAAGGTAGCAAATACCCCTTGTTCCCTTCCTATCGAATAATGCGACATTTATGATTTGAATTCCTCTCTGACCCTACAAAGTCCACACAATCCTCTGCTTACACAGTTTACTAAATCTGTTTTCTCTATTATTTATTTATTTTGATTTTATCTCTTGGGAAACAGTTTAGAAGAATATTTTCCAAGGTATGGGGAGAATCACTCTCATGATAGCACGGTAAATGTATGTAGACAATGGGTTCAGCATTCATTCAGAATAAATTCACTGCGTGCTTACTATGTGCCAGGTGCTGTTCAGGGTTTGGGTACATTGGTGAAAAAGATAAATTCCCTGTCCTCATAACTTTATGTTTCAGCATGGGAAACAGGCAATAAATACAAATAAGTAAACAGGGTAACTACAGACCATGTGAAGAAAATAAACAAGGTAAAGAGACAAACACTGAGAAATGTGGGCAAGCTGGGGTGTAGGCAAGGACGGCAGTGCAATAGTTGGGTTTTCAGAAAAGAATCTTTCTAAGGAGGTATTATTTGAACTGAGACCTGAATAATAGAAGCAAATTAGACATTTAAAGATCTCAGGAAGAGCACTCCACAGAGAAAACAGCAAGTGCCTAGGCCCTGAGTCAAATCAAGCTTGGCAAGTTGGAGAAACAGAAAGCCAGTGTGGCCAGAATGATGCAGGCAGGGACAGGGAGACGAAGAGGTAGGCAGCAGACCCCACCATGTAAGGCCTTGTAGGCCATGACCAAGAGTTTCAATGTCATCTCACTACAATGGGAAAGCATGGGGCAGGGAGAGGGGGTTAAGCAAGGAAGTGATGACATCAGGTTTGTGCCTTAAAAAGTCCCTCTGGCTATGGTTGGAGAATTATTTAAAGAGGGAGACCAGTTAGAAGACTGTGGCAGTAGCTCTGGGGAAGGTGATGCTGGCTTGAACAAAAATGGTAACATCAGAGATGGTAAGAAGTAACATATTTTGGAGCAAATACAGATTGAGCTTGCTAGCCAGTTGAATGTGGTGTGACTCCTGGGTTTTTGCCTGAGCAACTGAATATGACAGGACAGGGGAAGGTGCAGATTAGGGGTCAGAGGGGACCATGACTTCTCCTCTGGACATGTCAAGAAGGAGATTACCTATTTGACAGCCAGAATGAGATGTCCAGAGTACAGGTGGACATGGTTCTAAAGCGCAGGAAAGAGGCCTGAGCTGGGGATATGAACTTAGAAGTCAGCAGCAAATTGATGGAAGTTAAAGCCAAGGGACTGGCTGACATCACCTGGTAGCAGGGGGATAAAGAGAACACAGAATCCAGCCCAGGGTTGGATTTAGAGTCCTGGCACAGTAGGAGATCAGTAAACAGACTGGAGAGGAGGCTGAGGATGAACCTCCAAGGAGGCGGGAGAAGAAAGTATGGGATCAGCAGTGCAGAGAAGAAAGAATTTCAAGCAGGAAATAACTGTACCAAATCTACTCAAACATGAAACCACACATGGTAAGAAAGTTATTCCATTTTCAATTCTCTTTCTGTCTAACTACATCAGACAGCAGCAGCCTTCTCCCTCTTTAATAAAAAGGAAGCAGGTCTTGAGCTCTAGCCTTGACAGGTGACAATATCTCACCACAATCCAATATGCTGTCGTTGTTAGCTGCTTTCAAGTCGGCCCCCAACTCACCGCAACCCCATACACAACTGAATGAAACATTACCCGGTCCTGTGCCATTGGACCACTGTGACATAGGATTTTCATTGGCTGATTTTCAATAGTAGATTGCCAAGCCTTGCTTCCTAGTCCATCTTAGTCTGGAAGCTGCACGGAAACCTGTTCAGCATCATCGCAACACACGAGCCTCCACTAATAGACAGGTGGTAGCTGCACATGAGGTGCATTGGCTGGGAATCAAACCAGGGTCTCCTGCGTGAAAGGTGAGAATTCTACCACTGAACCACCACTGCCCCCCTAGAATCCAATATACTATTTTATTTTTGCTGCTTTATTGTTATAGTTGCTTCTTTCTATGGCGAGTCATGCTGGTTCTCCTTTAATGGCAGGGATGAAAGCTTTTTCAATAATGGTATTAAGTTAAACAAAAAAAAAAAAGGTAAGAAAAATGGCGCTCTAGGCAGAAGCACCACGCCATCCCTCCACAGCAAAGATCCGAAAAACTAAGCGGAACAGAATACAATAATCCTGAAACCCTAAAACATCAAATGAAGAGATAAAGAACTCAGCCAAGCACCAAATGGAGTGAGAAAACTGACAGAGAACGGAGAGTGAGTAGAGATTCATGCAGAGGTCCCCTACTAGCTAACGCAGTGCAGATCCGCCATCTTGGACTCCTATCCGAGACCAGCAAACAGGGGGTACAAGAAAGCAGCCTCACGGAGCTTCCAGCGGGAGACAAAACAACCGGTAATTGGCGATATATGCTTTCCCACCCCCCACCCTTCTTCACCCCAACTGGGCCTCCTATGCTTCCCGCGGCCACAGTCTCTTGACCGGGAAACAGCGGCTGCTTAGTTTCCACACACCCAAACAGGTGGCTCTCTGAGTGCCATTTGTTGGCTGCTGGTGTTGCTTTTTTTTTTTCCTGCTTCTTTTGATTTCTTGCCTCTCGCCACCTCCCCCTACCTTCGCTCAAGTACCTGGCTCCCTGCGCCATCTTTGCTTCTTCCTGAGGGGCTGCAGAGCTCCGTTCGAGTGTGGAGCTGCTTCCCGGTCTGGGCTGCCATGCTGGTGGGATCCCGGGGCTTTTGTTCGTTTGTTTAAATTGTTTGTTTTCTTTTCCTTTTCTTGAGTTGGGACCCCTTTCTGGCCAGGCTGAGCTGCGTGGCAGGGAGACTCCCCTTCGGCTTCCAGAGATGTGCAGAGGGATCCCTGAGAGCATTTCTTTTTACGTTGGTTTTTTTATTTTTTCTCTGTTTCTTTGGGGGGCTTTCTTGTTTGTTTGTTTGTTTTTTTTAATTTGTTTTGTTCTCTTTTTCCTCTTTTTCCCTTTTTGTCTTTCTTCATTGCTCAGTTTCTCGTCTCTCTATATCTTCCTTCTCTTTCTGTTCCCTGAATACCTGGTGTTGTATACCTCTATGCCTTCTAGCCAGGCTGTACTGCAACACCTGAGAGCAACTTCCCCAGACCTCATAGCTCCACCGGTGGGATCCCTGGGAACTTTGCGGTTCTTTAACCTTTCTTATTCTTCTTTATTCATTCTTTTCTTTCCTTCCTCCTCCCCTTTCTGTTTTTCTCCATTTCATAGTCTTTCATCTTTCCACTCCAACGGCAAGCTCCCCTAGCATCCTTTTTTGTTTGTTTGTATGTTTTTGGCGTCTGTTCCTCTCTCCTCTCTCCCATATCCATCTCAGCTCCACACATAACAATCTTCCCGCTGCATCCTGCCTACCTGCACCGTGCGCTTAACATCACACCACCAAGCAGCATGGGCACGGCCTACTGGAACCTGCCCTGCACTGATTACCAACCTGCTCTGGTGGCTGTAGTAAGTGTCACAAACAACCCATCCCAGTAACTCCTCTTCAGCTACACCTGCCCTGCCATACCATATCTGAGTGACTGACCCTGCCAGTTGAAGAAGGAGGCGAAAAGTATTGTGCCCACAGACGAGCAAACAACAAAGAACACAGTCTGCCTGCTCAGACATAGTCAAATTTTTTTTTTAAAAAAAGGGACGAAACAAACAAATCTACAATCAATAAATGAGAAAAATAACTACTGAATGCCCCAAAGACAGCAGACAATAACAAAACATTTACAAAAACAAGACAGGATGGTTCCAGTAGGCGTCCAAAATAAAACACCAGATGACTCTCCTCTGGAAGAAAATGCACTAGAACTACCTGATAGGGAATTCAAATCTCTAGTACTCAGAATTCTCCAAGAACTGAGGCAAAAAGCTGACAAATATGAGGAAAAAATAGACAAATTCATGGAAAATACAGACAAGAAATCGGAAGAATTCAGGAAAATAATGCAGGAACAAAAGGCCAAAATAAATTCACAACTAGAAATTATACAGAGACAACAATTAGAAATCCAAAGGATAAACAACAAGATTTCAGAAATGGACGGTGCCATAGAAGGGCTGAGAAGCAGATTTGAAATGGTGGAAGACAGGCTCAGTGGAATTGAAGAAAAACACTTGGACACAACTCTGTTTGAGAAAAACTCAGAAAATAGAACAAAGAAAAATGAAGAGACCCTGAGAGTTATGTGGGACACAATTAAAAGCAAAAATTTACGAGTGATTGGAATTCCAGAACAGGGGGAGAAAACAGAAAACACAGAGAGGATCACTGAGGAACTGCTGACAGAAAACTTCCCCAATATTATGAAAGATGAAAAGCTGGCCATCCAAGAAGCTCAACGAACCCCATATAGAAAAGACCCCAAAAGAACATCACCAAGGCATATCATATTCACACTCGCCAAAACCAAAGAGAAACAAAGAATCCTGAGAGCGGCTCGTGAAAAACAAGAAGTCACATACAGAGGAGAAACAATAAGACTAAGCTCAGATTATTCGGCAGAAACCATGCAGGCAGGAAGGCAATGGGATAACATATATAAAATCTTGAAAGAAAAAAATTGCCAGCCAAGAATAATATATCCTGCAAAACTCTTGTTCAAATTTGATGGTGAAATTAGGTCATTTCCAGATAAACAGAAATTAAGGGAATATGTAAAAGTCAAATCAAACTCACAAGAATTATTAAAGGGAGTTCTTCCATCTGAGGACAAACAGCTTCAGCTCACAGGCAGAACCTAGGACACAGGATCATAGCAGCCAGATACCAATCTAGGAAATGAACTCTTGAGGACTATCCAAAACCAAAAGAAATACAACAGGGAATCAGAGCAGTTAATCAGTAAATGACAACAACATCAAAACAATAAAAGTGGGAATAAACGGCATAGGCATAGAACCTTCTAATGGAGAGGAAGGCAAGGCGATACCAAGTAATGGTAGACTGCTTCAAACTTAGAAAGATAAGGGTAAAATTCATAGTAACCACAAAGAAAGTTAACAAACACTCATAAAAATAAAGAGGAAAAACAAAGTCTCAGCAAAAACAAAACCTACAAAAACAAAAGAAATGAAAAAAAAATCCACAAATAAAAGTAACTCAGCACAAGACAGTAAGAAGAACAAAGAAAACGTCAGCACCACAAAAAAAAGCACTACAAAATGACAGCAACAAACCCACATTTATCAATAATTACACTGAATGTAAATGGACTCAATGCACCCATAAAGAGATGGAGAGTGACACAATGGATAAGAAAACAGGATCCATCAATATGCTGTCTACAGTAGACACACCTTAGAAACAAAGATGTGAATTTATTAAAAGTCAAAGGTTGGAAAAAAATATATCAAAAAAAAGGTAAGCAACACAAAGAAAAGGTTAAGTTAAAAAAAAAAAAAAAACAGACGGCTAATAGGTATGGCAACAGCCATGAAAGTGCTACATAATGGTACGTAGACATGGCAAAAATCAAGGTGACAGATGAATAACTGAAGTTTGGGAACCACAGCTGCAGTAAAGTGTTTTGGCTTAGGAGTGAGACTGTATGACCTTGGATGAGAAATGTGTCTTCGATGAACCTCCATTTCCTTACCAGGAAAAGGGGATAATAACATCTCACAGCAGTACTTGTGATGATTTAATGAAATAAGAGGGAAAGCTGTGGTTCTCAAACTTTTTGGTCTTAGGACCCCTTTATACCCTTAAAAATGATTGAGGACTCCTCCAAGGCTTTTATTTACATGGGTCTTATCTCTCACTATTCACCACGTTAGAAATTAAAACTAAGACACTTAAAAAATATTTTAAATTATTTTTAAAATAATGATAATGAACCCAATACATGTTAGCAAAACAACATTTTTTTAATGACAAAACTATTTTTCCAAACAAAAACAATTAATGAGAAGAGTGGTGATGTTTTGCAAATTTGTAAGTCTGGATCCTCTATCTGCTTCAGCAGTCAACCTATTATGATATCACGTATCAAGTAGCCTCTGGAAAACTCCACTGTGTATTCATGAAAGAAATAAGAATGAAAACAGGCAAATAATGTCTTAGTTTTATTGTGAAAAACATTTTAATTTCATGGCCCCTGAAAGTGTCTCCAAGACACCTATGCGTCCCTGGAACATACTCTGAAAATCACTGATATAAAAGGGTTCAGAACAGTATCTGTCACAAAGTAAATTCTTAGTAAATATTAATCCCTTTTCCTTTTACTCTTAATCCCAGTGTTAGAACATGAATTCATTAGGGCAAGGACTTCTTCAGTTCCCTATAATTGTATATTATCTAGCACAGTGTCCCATGCAGAGAGCAACAATAGCAACCGCTATTGTTGTGGGTGCTCATTCTGGTTCTGCATCTATTACCTGCCTGATCTTCAACCACAGGTTCTTAACCTAGGTTCAAATTCAGAAGATCCATGGACTGGGATAGGAAAAGAAAATTACTCCTTTATTTTCTGATATTTAACAATTACCTCAATTATTACTGAAGGCAATAAGCCACACTTTTACTAACAGCACCTGTGATAATACCAATAGAAACCACAGGTATTTTCATATTATACTGTCGTTACTGCAGAGATCCTGAAAGATCACATTTGCTCATCATTAATTCAAAATTATAGTAGTTACTTATACCTGTCACTGGATCTTTTTATTTAATGTATTAATAAAGAAGCACATATATTATAATATCATAAATTTTGAAAAATGTTTTGAAAATTTTATTTCAGCATAACTGGTTTCCTTATTGAGCCTTTGTATTGTATTGTATGCATTTAAAAACATTATTCTGAGAAAGGGGTCCAGCAGCTTAAGCAGATTGCTTGGCAATCTGTGCAACAAAAAAAGGTTAAGAACTTTACCTCTTTAGGCACCAAGTTTCTCTCTTTAAAAGGAGGTTACTAACTAGTTATTCTCTGAGGCCCCTCCCAGGTCTAACATTCTCGCTTAATTTGCTCTGACTGCTAACCTAAAGGTTGATAGTTTGAACCCACCCAGCAGTACCGCAAAAAGTAAGCCTAATGATCTACTTCCATTAAGTACAGCCAAGAAAACCCAATGGGGCATTTCTACTCTGTTACACGAGGTCGCCATGAATTGCAGTCGACTTGACAGCAACTAACAACAACATACAGAAGATGGTGTCTATAGTGAACAAGAATCGGAGGAGAACCGACAACATATCTGAATGCATTAACAAACAACCAAGAGAATCTGGCTTCCACCTTTACATCAGCATTCGAGAATCTACAAAGTTAAATGCTTTTAGACTTACTGGGCCTAACACAGCTAAAGAGTCAGTTGAAGCACTAACAGTGAAAGCAAGTATTTCCCAAAACTACCTTTTATCACATCATAAAAAATACATATATTGCAAAGTCCAACACACAAAAATGAATTATTACAAAAATTCCATAATCAACAATAATCTTGGTCTGTTCTTGATGTAAATGGCTTGTTTGGAAACAGACTTAAAAATAGTTTTAATAATCAAAAGAATAATCTGGATATGTATCACTAGTTTCTTTTTATCTAAATAAATGTGTTTTATATCATATCCTCAAACAGCAAAAAAAAAAAGAGAGAGAAAGAGAGAGAAGAAAACTTTCCATGGCTCCAGGGAAGAGCACGTTTCTAAACACTTACCACTAAGTACTTAACACTGGGTTACTACTGGACTCAAAGTTTAACAAAGCAAGGCTATCAGCCCTTTCACTTAATCCTACAGATAACACACCTAGGCCTTTTAGGCCCATTCAATGCTACAGATAACACACCTAGGCCTTTCAGGGCCACTCAGTGCTAGAGATTTAGCCAACAGTGCTATGTTTAAGAACCTTTAAGAAAGCCCAAGCAGACTGCATTTCAGTCCCTGTAGAAAAGTCTAGGTTATGTCAGGGACAGCCAATAGTGGCCGCAAGATAAAATATGACAGTAGAGACTGCTAGTTTCACTAGGCACAATTCAAACTGAGACAAAAGTTCTTCCCTCACCCAGAGGAGCTCTGGCAAGTGCCTCTTATTGCACAACTGGCCAAACCTCCTAGCTTTGAGTCATTAATATGCTTCAACACAGCTATCATATGGTTTCCTTCACCCAGAAATTAAACCTGACCAGCAGAAACTCAGAAGTGATCAACTATCCCAAAATAGTCCAACAAGCTAATCTTCCCAATTATATTTAAAGAGCCCATTTATTCCATGTGTCCTTATTTTCTCAGGCAGAATATCTCATTTTTTACTTGTAAAGATAAAAACAGACTGGAGCCTCTCACTTCCTTCATCTATCTGAACAAAATAAAACTCATATGGGGGCGAATGAGGCTCCAATGGGGAAAAAAACTGCATTTAATTCACCACAGAAATTATGTCATCTACTTTAAAAAGCCACTCCAACATCAAGGACAAGCAGTTACTGAACGCACACTATGCACCTTATATACCTCTTGAGTAATAGGGACACAAAACCATAAACTTCTGATTCTGAAACCCAAAGATAGGAGGGTTAGTAACAAAAGTATGGCATAATGCTGGAATTATGAAGAAGAGGCACGAAGGTTTGGAAAGATGTGGCAAATAGCAAATTTGAGGGAGGCAATAAGAACGGATCTGAGCACTGAGAGAAGGCTACACTGTTGGATGCAGAGGTAGCAGGCATTCTGGGCAGAGAACAAGCACCAGTCAGAGCAAAGTCCTGAAGGAGGGACTCTCCATGGTGTATTGCACAAGAGTGAGAAGAGCAGTTAGTCTGCATTGGAGACTTAATGTAAGAAACTGAGTGATAAGGGTGGTGGTGACACGTTGAATCAGACCTGCCGTAACACTGGAACTTGGGCTCAGTTTAGACTTTACCCTGCAGGCCATGGAAAGCTTCTGAGCAGTGAGGTGATATGAACACTCATGTGTTTTAAGAATAAACAAGGAAGATTTATCTCTTGAGTTAATTTCTCCTAAGTGTCGGCCCTTTTGCCAAATAGAAAGGATCAGAATCTACTGTTTGGTTAAATGTGTCCCAAATTATATCCTGGGGCAATTGTGCTACCACCTATGTCCTGAAAAGGTTACTGAGATATTTTTCTTGACTGATGATAAATAACATGGAAAACTGACTCCAGAAAAGGAAAACAAAATAAAAACTATCATACTCGCTCCTATGACTATCGCAATACAACCACATTTTGGGGATATGTTTGCATTAATTGTGCCAAGTCGTGATAGTTTTGAAAACAGTTCTTATTCAGTTAAACAATTCTTAGATTTGATAACCTGTCTGCAATTTGTAATTAATGATTACCAGTCTTCTGACTCATGGAGACCCCATGTGTGTCAGAGTAGAACTGTGCTCCACAGAGTTTTCGATGGCTGGTTTTTAGGAAGTAGGTCGCCAAGCCTTTCTTCTCAGGTGCCTCTGGGTGGTCTTGAACCTCCAACCTTTCAGTTAGTAGCCTAGCTAACCGTGGACACCACCCAGGGACTCCCTTCCATGGCTACGGAGCTGAAAATCACCTAGAGATTTTAAGAGTTATCTCTGAAATTGACTTAGCAGTCAAAAAACTGGTTTAGGGGCTTCTCCCTAGAGATTTGAGGAAAACTGGAGGTTGGGGAGGGGATAAAGCAAAAGATTAAACTACAAATAGGCCAAATGAATGAACATGAGAGGAAGTAATAAAATTCTCAACACACACAACTTTGGTTACGTTAGGCAATCACTTGGACCCTCTATCACTGCCATTGCAATCTCCCCTGCTAATGGCAGACGTCCTCCCACAAGACCTCAACAAAGCACCTCACTCTTTCATAAAAAGTGGAAAACCAAAAACCAAGCCCGTTGAGTCGTGGGATGATCTGACTCATAGCGACCCTATACGACAGAGCAGAACTGCTCCACTGGGTTTCCAAGACTGCAATCTTTGAAAGGAAGCTGACTGCCGCTGCCACATCTTTCCCCGCGGAGCGGCTCAGGGATTCCAACTGTCGATCTTTTGGTTAGCAACGCTTAACCACTGCGCCACCAGGACTACTTAAAAAGTGGAAGGAACACGTCTTTTCCCCTGCATCAAAACCCCTACATCCATTTGTTACTGACCCAAACCAACACAACAGGAATCCCTCCCCACATCATAGGGTCTCCAGCACCACCGTTAGGAATGCCAAGTGCCTAGCTCCGGAAATGTCAGTTTTCTTAATAAACTTTCCTCATCTTACCCCACGATGAAACTGAGGATTCTGAAGGCCGTTTTACACCGTCTCCACACAAGCTCCATTAGAAGATGAGTGTCTGCACAAACAGCCCCAGAGGCCAGCCACCCTCTTCCCATGCCACACACTATCCCCTCATCACTTGAAACCACAAATTTAGTTTTCCATTCAGCTTATAGACTGTTAGCAAGATTCCAGTGCTCTGCACTGCGTCCCAGGGAAAAGTGGGGGAAGAGAAGTAGGCGTGTATCTACCCTCCAGTCCTCGCTTTGGGGCCTCAGAGAAGAACCTATGAAGAGGGAAGCCGAAAAGCACTGGGAAAATGAGCAGCATTCCCATCCGCGGACCTCTGCTGCTTACAAACATTGACTGAAACCAAACGGATGGGCGGAAGGAGGGGAGCAACAGAGCTGGGCTTCCCAAATGAATAACAGGCGGGTTCCCTCACTTTTGACGCATCTACTATGCAACACAATGAGTCTTACTTGGGAGCAGATTATCAGCCCCGAAGCCCAAATGCACTTTTACCCGCTCAGATTCCCAACGAGGAGGCAACTGACCCCTCCCGGGAGAAGGCCCCGAGCCCGCCCCGCTCCCAGTAACTGCCGCAACCCGAATTCAGCCCCGCAGGCACCCGCAAGGGCGGCAAACCCCGAGCCTCAGGTCTGGGACAGGACTGGCAGCGCGCGCTGCAAATCGCCGGACTCCACCGCCCGACTCGCCCGCAGGCAGGGCCAGTCCCCACGAACTTTGCAGCGGCCGCTGCAGACAAGCAAAGCCGGCCGGGTCTGGGGGCGGGGTAGGCCGAGCACTCACCAACTCCGTATTTCTGCCTCTTGGTCGGGATCCAGCGGGCCATGGCGGCGACCTCGCCCCGCGGCGGCAGCGGCTGCGGCTACTACAGCTCCGGCGCCGGCCGCCGCCGCGCCGCGCTAGTCCGCGCCCCAGGCTCTTCCGCCATGTTCCGTCAAACTTCGCTGAGACCCCTGTGAGCCGTCTCCTGCTGCTCCGCCCGCCGCCCGCGCCGGGACGGGACGAGCTCTGGCACCGGCCCTACCTGGCCCGCGCCCGCGCCTTCCGCGGTCACCTGCTGAGCCGGGCGGCCCAGCCGCCCTGCTAGCCCCTCGAGGCACCGCCCGGGCCACTCCCACCGGCCGCCCCACCCCGCGCCGCGCCCTTCGCCCCCCGAAGCCGCCTCCCCGCGGACTCCGGGTTCGCCCCCTCCCGACGTGTTCGCTCAGCCCCTGCGCGCTCGATCAGCCCTGCGAGCAGTTTCCCAGGGCTAACTGGTGTATGGCTTTTTTCTTTTTTTTCCCCGCCTACCGCACACCGGATTAAACCCAAGAGGCTGGATCCCGTAGGGCGGGTTCCCCGCTGGAGGCGCCCAGCCCACCTAGCCCGGGCTGCGGGGCGGCGGTGGGCGAGGAGTGGGAGTCTGCGCCCACTGTGCGCGTCCGAGTCCTGGGGGGTGGGGGGATAGAAAGAATTAATAGAGGTTGTTTCTCGCTCCAGGGGGAACTCCCCAGTGCCTGGCACTAGGCAGGCGCTCAATAAATATTTGTTGAATGAATGAGCACTTGACTACTGCGTTCACCCCCTAGAGCTTTAACAGACACCACGCGAGCCGGAAGCCAGCCGGACTCCAGGGCTGACATATCTCCTGTGGCCACCGTTTATAGCCTCTGAAAGCAGGAACATTTGTCTTCTGGAAAATAGAGAACTGATGTGAGGGAGACGGGCTCCTCAGAAGTATCAGATAGTTTCCTGATGAGTCCTCTGTGGGGAAAATATTTAGAGAGCCCTAATTTCTAAGTCCTGTATCCCATAAAACGCCGGGACGCCTCTCCAGCTGAAGAAATCATTCACTCATGCTCAGGGAAAAAGAATCTGCCCCAAGACTTCCCTTCTCCAGAGGACCAGCAGCCCAGAAAGCATCCATGCAGAGAAAGGGACTGGGCACATTGATGTCTTTTCTGGTTCACTGACTGTATTGCCAAGAATCCAAAAACTGGGACTGCTCATTTCAACTTCCTCGGCTTCCAATTGGAGCTCTCTCTGAAACTCCCCTTTTTGAAACTCACCTTGACAGACTTCCGCAAATGAAGGCACATGAGTTCAGGGGGCTTCTTGCTACCTCACAAACAGAAGTATAATCTCAGAGTAAATGACCAGTTTAATTATGTTCACCATCTGAAAAAATGCCTCTTGAAAGAAACTATTATCCTTGCAGTCTGTGGAGGTTTTCTTGCATGTTTGAGCACGAAAGGAAAGGAAGATAAAATAACCATGCAGTGAAATATAGCAAAACTTGTTTGAAGAATTAGTGCATTATAATTTTGATAACTTTCGGCAAAGCCAGGTCTAAAAAAAAAAACCCTATTTAAGGTGGGTAATTCTCAGGGCTTACTTTCTTCTCTGTCACCCAACCGGTATTTATTCACAACATAGAATAAGAAGCATAATATAAGAAATTCCCCTGTCACTTCAGGCTTGACATCGAAAAGGAATTCCATCTCTCTGAAAATAAAATTGCTTTTCCTCCACCAATGACATCATGATTAACCTGATTTGCCAGGTTAAGTAATTCATTTCTTCATTCTTTCCTTCCTTCCACTAATATTTATTAAGTATCTGCTATATACCAGGCACTGTTCTAAGAATGGGGGTACATCAGTGAATAAAGTAAAATCTGCCATCATAAAGCTTACATTCTAAACGTGGAGAGTGAGACAACAAATATATACCAGGTAGTGATAAGGGCTATGGAGAAAAATCCAAAGCATGGCAGATAGGATGCATGGGGGGTGCTGCAGTCTTATATAGAGTAATCTGGGAAGGCATCTCTGATAAGATGACCTTGTAGTGTAGACCTGAAGGAAATGAGGACTTCAGGGGAAAGAATTCTGCACAGTGGGGATAACAAATGCAAAGACACTGATGCATGTTTAGCAATTTCCAAAAACAGCCAGGGATCCAGTGTGATGAGAGCAGAGCCAAGGGAAGAACATGGGAGGAGACGTGGTCCAGAGGCAATGGGTGGTCAGATAAATAAGGGCTTTATATATTACTCAGATGGGAAGTTTGGAGGGTGTTGAGTCAACAAGGACATGATCTAATTTGCCTGCTGTGTGATGAATAGACTAAAGGGGCAAGGAAAGAAGCAGGAAGACCACATGGAAGGCTACTTCAGTAGTTCAGGCAAATAATGAAGGGAGTTAGGACCAGGATGGCGGCGGTGGGAGTGGTGAAAAGAAGCCGAGTTCTTGGCATATGCTGATGGTAGTAGAACCAAGGGGTGCGGAGTGTGGGCAGAGGATTTACTATGAAACTAATAAAGTTTGAGTGTCAGGGCCTCTCAATGCACTTTCTTAGATACAGTTTTTGTAAAATTTGCAAAAAAGATAAGTTTTTGTTCTTTATAATTTTTTTTTTAAAGAGCCCTACCCCTCATTACATATGCTTCAGTCCCCACAAACCTTGGCTCTTGTCCCTGAGTATAGCTAAAGGAGGGGTCAAGGATGACTTCAGGATATTGGACCTGAGTTCCTGGTGAGTTGTTGTTGTTAGTTGCCATCATGGTGACTCTATGTACAACAGAATGAAACATTGCCAGGTCCTACACCATCATCATGATCCTTGGTATGCTTGAGTCTATAGTTATGGCCACCGTGTATTTTGAATGCCTTCCAATCTAGGGGGCTCATCTTCCTCCACTGCATCAGACAATATTCTGTTATTATCTACAGGGTTTTCACTGGCTAATTTTCAGAAGTAGATCTCAGAATTTTCTTCCTACTCTTAGTTTGAAGATCCACTGATACCTGTCCACCATGTGTGACCCTGTTAATATTTGAAATACTGGTGGCATAACTTCCAGCATCATAGTAACACACAAGCCACCACAGTATGGCAAACTGACAGAGGGTGGTGGAACTGGTGAATACAGTTGCCTCCTCTTGGTTGTCTGTGATATCTACCTCATCTGCAATCCTGTATCTAAATTGTTCTCTAGAGTTTTCCTTTGATATTTCTTTAGTACTTCTTTTTCACACCTTCTTCAGTGACTACTCCATGTGGATCATTGGGAGCTGAAGCCCTTAGCACTGTGTTATGTGGCCTACCCTGCTATGGAGTAGGGACTTACCAATGTTACTTTAGTCACCTATGTTCAGGGAGCTTGGACAATGGATGTTCTCTAACCACATGTATATTTCAAATTAACACCCATCAGACTGTTAAATACTCTTATCTGGTAGAAGTGGGTTTCTCCAAAAATGATTTCAACTGCAACACCCCACCCTTTCATTGTAGGCTTTTTCCAAGACTTGAGGCTTGAATTTGGGCACTGGATATTTCAAGTTTGACAATAATTGCTTTAAAGAGGTTAGAGTAAAATGGAGAATTTTAATTATAGCTTTCAGGATGTTTATTCTTTTCCCTCCAAAGACTAAAGTCCACCCACTTTGTTTTATCAGATGGTTAAATCCCAATTTGAAAGTCCATTTAAATCATAAAAGCAGAGCTATTCAAAGTCTGTTATTAAAATGAACCTTAAAATTAGAGAGTCAAACAGATGGTAGATGGTTAGGTTGCATTACAGCGACATTCCCAGAAATCTACATTTCTTTTTTCCTCTGATGTCTTTTCGTAGGAAACATTAAGAATATTCCATAATGAGAATTATTAAGAATCCCAAACCCACACAAATACAAACACACTGTGTGCACAAGCACTTACTCTGCTTGACATAGGAGAGAAAGGAGTCTTGGAGAAAGAAGTGGGGATATGTGAACTTGGAGGCTAGTTTGACGTGATTTTGTGACTAGCCCTCACAATGCCTAAGAGACTAGATGGACTGCATGTGAAGACAACATGGCAAGGGTTTCGTGTACCCCCATTAATTACCAGGTTTATTTTGCCAGATCTGGCTGACTTGAACTCTTCTCTGAGAAGCTGTGGAGTCTGTTAAAGAGAGTGTTTGTTTCTAGATAGAGGAGCATCATTCTTTCATCCTACTTATGAGTGAGTGACTGCTGGAACTACAAAGAAAAAAATATATAAAATGTAATTGGTGCTAAGAGCTCAGCTGCTCGCCAAAAGGTTGGCAGTTCAAATTCGCCAGCCACTCCTTGGAAACCCTATGTGGCAGTTCTGCATTGTCCAGTAGGGTCACTACGAGTGGGAATCAACTCTATGGCAACGGATTTGGTTTATTTGGTAAGGGCAAATGCTTTGGGGCACAATGCTTCTATATAAGTCAGGAGCAAAGTGGTACCTTGTACTTTGAGAGCATTGAGCTAAAGTGGACAAAGGGACCAATCTTTTCAGCCTCAGAAACACCTATTTCCTATATCCCAGGAACTCTCCCCTCACTATTCACTCTCTGCCCCTCAAAATGACTTTAGGTCATCCTTGGAGCTCTCTGAAGAACGGGGAGATGAGGGTCAGTACTCTCAGGCTGTTGGTCTCCTCATCCCCATCACTGTGAGATTTGTGCTTGGTAGATATGTTCACCTTTATCAAGAACACAGCAAAAAGCTTTTAGTTTTGGATCTAGAATGCTCTTTGCTGCCAGTGTCTAAATGTGCTCCATGTTCACCATTGGGAGAGGTTGATGACGTGAGCAATTAGAAGTCATTAGTTTAATGAAAACTGATCCATATTTAGTGAGATGGAATCAAAATGGCTACACTGAAAATCCTTCCTGTACTACTTTGATTTTTGAAAAACTGTATTTACATAGATCTTTAAAAATTCAGATATACATTGAAAAAATTATAAAACTGTTTACAACAATGATGACACCTAAGAAGCAATATGGAGAAAATTACAATGCAAACTTAAGTAAAAATAAACTGTATGTGCTACAGTATGATAACAACCCATTGCCACCAAGTCAGTTCTGACTCCTAGGGACCCTATAGGACAGAGTAGAACCGCCCTATAGTGTTTCCAAGGCTGTAAATCTCTATGGAAACAGACTGCCACATCCTTCTCTGGTGGAGTGGCCGGTGGGTTCGAACCACCGACCTTTAGGTTAGCAGCCAAGCACTTTAACCACTGCACCACGAGGGCTCCTTTAGAAAGGACCATAAAGGAACATTAAAAAAAAAAAAAAAGGAAAGTTTTATTCAATATTCTTCAAAGCAAAATAGACAAAACTACTTGGTTGCTGAGGTCCCGGGGCTATATAGCAAAAGCAGGAAGTTAAATGCCTAAATTTAGTCTTTATCTGTGACAGAAGTGAAGTTTCATTTTGCATTCCTTTGGCAACAAGAGTGTTTAGATGACTGTCATATTCAGCAGATTTTTTTCCCCTATTATTTTGTGGTCAGGTAAGAAAACAAACGCTTGATCCAAAATTTTATTTAATACCAGACAGATTTCATTATCCATGATCACCAGCTGTAGAGTAACAATAATAACTAAAATTTATAGACCTGTGCCAGATACTATTCTAAATCTAGTTGTTTAATCCCCTACAACCTAATGAGGTAAATATAACTATTGACATCCTCACCTTGCAAACGTGGAGGCTGTGACTCAGAAGATCTTTAGAAGTCTTCACACTAACACTGCCCACATAGTAGCAGAACTAGATTCAAACACAGGCAGTCTGGCTCCAGAGTCCATGCTCTAAACCTTTTAAGTCCATGCAGCGAACTTTTACTGCGAAAGGCCCAATATATACATTTTAGGTATTACAGGCCGTGTAGTTTCTGTTGCAACTACTCAATCTGCAGTTGTAATGGCAAAGCAGCCACGTTGTGGTTATTGTTAGCTGCTGTCTAGTCAGCCCCTGACTTATGGTAAGCCAATGCACAATGGAATGAAATGCTGCCGGACCCTGCACTATCCCCATGATCAGTTACAAGTCTGACTGTTGTCATCCATCAGGTTTTCTTTGGCTGATTTTCAGAAGTAGATTGCCAGGCCTTCCTTACTGTATTAGTCTGGAAGCTCCGCTGAAACCTGTTCAGCATCACAACAACACACAAGCCTCTACCGAGGGAGGGGTGGTGGTTGCACATGAGGTTCACTGGCTGGGAATCAAACCCAGGTCTCCCGCATGGAAGGCAAGAATTTCACCACTGAACCACCAATGTCCTTAAAGCAGCAGTAAACAATATGTAAACGAATGAGTATGACTATGTTCCAATAAAACTTTATTTATGGACACTGAAATGTAAATTTAGGTGTCATGAAATAGTCTGCTTCTTTTGATTTTTTTTTTCATTTAAAAAAATGTAAAACATTCTCATTTTGAAGGCTGCCCAAAAACAGATGGTAGGCCAGATTTGGCTCACAGGCCTTATTTTGCCAACTAGTGCTCTAAATAATGATTCCCACCTCTTGAGGTGAGTGGGAAGGCTGGTGGCTTCCAGGAGATGGAGCAGGAAAATAAAGGACGCATTGTGGTGGGGCTTTCCCACTGGAAGTCTGTTTGCATAAGGGATTGAGAACAGTTCTCAGAAGAGAAGTCATCTTAAGTGAAGGACTCCCAATAGTCAAGGTTGCTCTAGTACCAAGCGTTAGAAATCAGAAGAAAGAGGCATTTCTGAAAACAGTGAGTATCTGTCTTTGGGACTTGTCTCCTGGTCTAGCCCCTTTAAACTCTATTCTGAATGATTGTTGTTGTTATCTGCCTTCATGTTGGTCCTCCAATTCATGGTGAACTCGTGCACAACAGAATGAAACACTGCCTGGTCCTGCCCCATCCTCATGATTAGTTGTGGATTGGACCCTTGTGACCCATAGGGTTTTCACTGCCTGATTTTCAGAAAGTAGATCACCAAGCCTTTCTTCCTAATCTGTCTTAGTCGGGAAGCTCCACTGAAACATCGCAGCAATTCCGACTCATGGCAACCCAAAGTGTGCAGAGTAGAACTGTGCTTCATAGGATTTTCAGTGGCTAATTTTTTGGAAGTAGATCACCAGACCTTTCTTCTGAGGTGCCTCTGGGTGGAATTGAACCACCAACCTTTTGTTAGGAGTTGAATGCATTTTTCCTTTTAGTTGATGCCAATTCGTGGACACCCCATGTATTGCAGAGTACAATTGCACTCCTCCATAGGGTTTTCAAGACGTGACCTTTGGGAAGCAGATTTCCAGGACCTTCTTCAGAGGGGCCTCTGGCTAAACTCAAACCTCCAACCTGTCAGTTAGTAGTCAAGCAGTTAACCATTTGTGCCACCCAGGGACTCCTAGAATTGTAATACCAAACCTGTTGCCATCGAGTCGATTCTGACTCATAGCAACCTTATAGGATGGAGTAGAACTGCCCCATAGGGTTTCCAAGGAGCAGCTAGTGGATTCGAACTGCTGACCTTTTGGTTAGCAGCTGAGCTCTTAACCACTGTGCAACCAGGGCCCCAGAATTATAATAGCCACTATAAAAGTGACTCAGAAACAACCCAAGTGTCCACCAACAGACGAATGGATAAACAAAACATGCTACATACATACAATGGAATACTACTCAGCCTTTTAAAAAAATAAAGTCCTGATACATGCTAAAACATGGATGAACCCTGAAGATGTTATGCTGAGTGAAATAAGTCAATCACAAAAGGACAAATAGTATATGGTCTCACTTATGTGAAATGACAAGAATAGGTATTTAGTCGAGAAGGGAAAGGGTTAACATGTTGTGGGGTTGTTAACCAATGTCATAAAACAATATGTGTACTACTGTTTCATGAGAAACTATTTGTTCTGTAAGCCTTCACCTGAAGTACAATAAAAAAAAAAAAAAAAGAATAGGTATTTATATAGAGACTAACGGTTACTAGTGGTTACCAGGGGCAGGAGTGGTGGAGGGAGAAGGTAAGTCATTCTTTGGGAAGCAGTGAATTTTTGTCTGTGGTGATGGGAAAATTGGTATTGACTAAGGGTAGTGGTTGATACCAGTTTTCCTTAGTCAATACCAATTTTCCCTCATCAATACCAATTTTCCCATCACCATTACTAAGGGTAATGGCCCCCATGCATCTGTCAGTTTGTCCTACTGTGAGGGCTTGCATGTTGCTGTGACGCTGGAAGCTATACCACCAGTATTCAAATACCAGCAGGGTTACCCATGGTGGACAGGTTTCAGCTGAGCTTCCAGACGGAGACAGACTAGGAAGAAGGACCCTGATGGTCTACTTCTGAAAAGAATTAGCCAGTGAAAACTTTATGAATAGCAACAGAACATTGTCCGATATAGTGCCAGAAGATGAGCCCCTCAGTTTAGAAGGTACTCAAAAGATGATTGGGGAAGAGCTGCTTCCTGAAATAGAGTCTACCTTAATGATGTGGATGGAGTCAAGCTTTTGGGACCTTCATTTGATGATGTAGCATGACTCAAACTGAAAAGAAACAGCTGCAAACATCTATTAATAACCATAACATGGAAAGTATGAAGTACGAACCTAGGAAAATTGGAAATCGTCAAAAATGAGATGGGACACACAAACATTGATATCCTAGGCATTAAGTCAGCTGAAATGGACTTGTACTGGCCATTTTAAATTGGAAAATCATATGGTCTACGATGCTGGGCATGACAAATTGAAAAGAAATGGCGTTGCATTCATCATCAAAAAGAACATTTCAAGATCTATCCTGAAGTACAACACTGTCAGTGATAGGATAATATCCACACACCTACAATGAAGACCAGTTAATGCGACTATTATTCAAATTTATGCACCAACCACTAAGGCCAAAGGTGAAGAAATTGAAGATTTTTACCAGCTTCTGCAGTCTGAAATTGATCGAACGTGCAATCAGGATGAATTGATAATTACTGGTGATTGGAATGTGAAAGTTGAAGAAAAAATAAGAAGAATCAGTAGATGGAAAATATGGCCTTGGTGACAGAAACACTATAGGAGATCACATTATAGAATTTTGTAAGACCAATGACTTATTCATTGCAAATACGTTTTATCACCAACATAAACTATGACTATACATGTGGACCTTGCTGGATAGAATACACAGGAATAAAATTGACTACATCTGTGGAAAGAGACAATGGCGAAGTTCAACATCATCTGTCAGAACAAGGCCAGGGGCCGATTGCAGAGCTGACTATCAATTGCTTATATGCAAGTACAAGTTGAAGCTGAAGAAAATTACAAAGAGTCCACAAGAGCCAAAGTATGACCTTGAGTATATCCCACCTTGTCATGGATTGAATCGTGTCCCCCCAAAATGTGTGTCAACTTGACTAGGCCATGGTTCCAAGTATTGTGTGATTGTCCACGGTTTAGTCATCTGATGTGATTTTCCTTTGTGTTGTAAATCCTACTTCTATGATGTTAATGAGGCAGGATTAGAGGCAGTTATGTTAATAAGGCAGGACTCAATCTTCAAGATGATGTTGTGTCTTAAGCCAATCTACTTTATCTAGCTGCTCTCAGGATTCTTTCTTTGTCTTTGGTTTTAGCGAGTGTGATTACGATATGCCTTGATGATTTTCTTTTGGGGTCTGTCCTATATGGGGTTCGTTGAGCTTCTTGGATAGTTCAGCTTTTCATCTTTCATGATATTAGGGAAGTTTTCATTCAGCAAATTTTTGATGATCCTCTCTGTGTTTTCTGTTTTCTCTCCCTGTTCTGGAACTCTGATCACTTACAAGTTTTTCCTTTTGATTGTATCCCACATAATTCTCAGGGTTTCTTCATTTTTATTCATTCTTTTTTCTGATTTTTCCTCAGACAAACTTGTATTCAAGTGTTTGTCTTCAATTTTGTGGAGCCTATCTTCCATTGTTTCAAACCTGCTCCTCAGCCATCTATGACACTGCCCATTTCTGAAATCTTGTTTATCTTTTGGATTTCTAATTTTTTTGTGTGGTTTCTAGTTATGAATTTTTTTTTCTGGTATTTTGTTCCTGTATTATTTTCCTGAATTCTTCCATTTTTTGTCTGTATTTTCCATGAATTTGTTTATTTTTTCCCATTTTTGTCTGCTTTTTGCTTTAACTCTTGGATAGCTCTGAATATCAGAGATTTGAATTCCTTATCAGGTAGTTCTAGTGCCTTTTCTTCTACTGGAAAGTCATCTAGTGTTTTGTTTTGAATGCTTACTGGAACCATCCTGTCTTGTTTTTTTTTTATGTGTTGATATTGTCTGCTGTCTTTGGGACATTCAGTAGTTATTTTTTTTGTTATTGATTGTAGATTTGTTTGTTTTGTCCTCCTTTTTTGTTTTATTTGATTATATCTGAGCGGGCGGACTGTGCTTTCTTTGTTGTTTACTCGTCTCTGGACAAGATACTTTTCACCTCCTTGTCCAATGCTCAGGGCCAGTAGCTCAGCTATGGTGCATCAGGGCAGGTCCAGCTGAAGGGGAGGACTGGGATGGGTTGTTTGTGGCATGTACTAGGTCCTACAGGGCCAGCCAGGAATCAGCACAGGACAGGTTCTCGTAGGTCATGCCTGTGCTGCTCAGGGTTGTGATGTTCAGCATATAGTGCAGGTAGGCAGGAAGGAGAGGGGAAGTTGTGATGTGTGGACCTAAGATGGGTATGGGAAAGAAGAAAGAAAGCAGAGAGAAATAGGAGCCAAAAACAAACAAACAAACCAAAAAAAAAAAAAAAACCCACACCTTCCCACCCAAAAAAAACAGTGCTAAGAGAGCTTGCCTTTGGAGTGGGGATACAGGAGACCAAGAAAAGGAGAAAAACAAAGAGAAAAGAAAAATAGAAAAGCAAAGCCCCCAAGGATCCCACCTATGCAGCTACAAAGGGCTCCGAGGCTGCAAGGTACGGCCTGGCTAGAAGTGGCAGAGGCGTCACACAGTGCCAGGTATTCAGAAGACAGGAAAAGAAGGTAAGTATAGAGAGATGAGAAACTAAAAAATGAAGAAAGACAAAAAGGAAAAAAAAGAAATGCCCCCAGGGATCCCACCAGTGCAACTGTGCAGACTGGAGAAGTGACTCCCAAGCTGGGCAGTACAGCCTGGCTAGAAGGAGCTCCCAAGCTGCAAAAAGAAAAATAAAACAAACAAACCAAGAAGACAAAACAAAAAAGAAAAAAAGTCGCCAGGGATCCCACCAGCATGGTGGCGCAGACCAGGGAAGCAGTTCCCCAGCCGAGTGGCACTTCACAGCCTTTCAAGAAGAAGTGAAACTGGCACGCAGAGCCAGGTGTTCCAGAGAAAGGAGGGGGAGGTGGTGAGAGGCAGGGAAGAAACCAAAATAATCAGAAAAATGCAACACCAGCAACAAACAAATGGCACTGATGGAGCTAGCCAGTGTGAGCGGGGCAAATCCAAGTAGCACAGGGCTGGAGCCAGTGTCTCCTGGCCAAGAGACTGCAGCCAGCGGGAGGTGGTGGAGGCCGAGTGGGGTGAAGAAGGGTGGGGGTGGGAAAACATATATCGATGGTTACCGGGTACTCTGTCTCCTGCTGGGAGCTCTGTGAAGCTGCTTTCCCATACTCGCTGTCCACTGATCTCCAACAGGAGTCTAAGATGGGGAATCTGTGCTGCATTAGCTGATAGGGGACCTCTGCACGTATCTCTCCTTGCTCTCCATTCTGTCAGTTTCTTATTCAATTTGGTGCTTGGCTGAGTTCTTTATCTCTTCAATAGGTGCTTAGGGTTCCAGGATTGACCTTTGTCTCTGTTTTACTTAATTTTTCGGGTCTTTGCTGTGGAGGGATGGCATGGTGCTTCTGTCTATAGTGCCATGTTGGCTTGGCCAAGCCAATCTCTTTTGAGATACAAAAGGGAGAAGTGAGCAGAGAGCTAATACCACCAAGAAACAAGAGCAAGGAGAAAAGCATGTCCTTTGGACCCAGGGTCCCTGCACTGAGAGACTCCTTGACTGGGGAAGATTGATGACAAAGATTTTCCCCTATAGCCGACAGAAAGAGAAAGCCTTCCCTTGGAGCTGGAACCCTGAATTTGAACTTCTAGCCTCCTAGACTGTGACAGAATAAATTTCTCTTTGTTAAAGCCATCCATTGGATGCCCTTTATCACCACTCTTATTCAACATTGTGCTGGAGGTACTAGCCAGAGGAATTAGTCAAGACAAAGAGATAAAGGGCATCCAAATTGGTAAGGAAGAAGTAAAAATATCTCTATGTGCAGATGGTATGATCTTATACACAGAAAACCCCAAAGAATCCACAAGAAAACTACTAGAACTAATAGAAGATTTCAGCAAAGTATCAGATAAACCATACAAAAATCACTTGAATTCCTCTACACCAAAACAGTGAATTTGAAAAGGAAATCACCAAATCAATACCATTTGTAATAGCCCACAGGAAGATAAAATACTTAGGAATAAATCTAACCAGAGATGTAGAAGACCTATACAAAGAAAACTACAAGACACTACTACAAGAAACCAAAAGAGACCTACATAAGTGGAAAAACATACCTTGCTCATGGATAGGAAGACTCAATACTGTGAAAATGTCAATCCTACCAAAGTTATCTACTGACACAGTGCAATCCCAATCCAAATTCCAATGGCATTTTTTAACGAGATGAAGAAACAAATCACCAACTTCATAGGTGAAAGGGAAGAGACACTGGATAAGCAAAGCACTACTGAAGAAGAAGAACACAGTGGGAGACCTCACACTACCTGATTTTAGAACCTATTATACTGCCACAGTAGTCAAAACAGCCTGTACTGGTACAACAACAGATACATACACCAATGGAACAGAATTGAGAATCCAGACATAAATTTATCCACCTATGAGCAGCTGATATTTTTATTTTTATTTTTTCCCATACAAAAATTTATACATACATTGTTATGGGACTCTAATTGCTGCCCCCATACTGTGACAGCACACTCCTTCTTTCCACCCCTGATTCCCCATGTCCATTCAACCAGCTCCTAACCCTCTCTTCCTTCCCTTCTCACCTCTGGACAGAAGCTACTCATTTAGTATCTTGCATCTACTTGAACTAAGAGGCACACTCCTCAAGAGTATCACTTTATGTCCCACAGTCCAGTCCACTTCCTGTCTAAAGAGTTGGCCTCGGAAATTGTGTTAGTTCTGGGCTGATAGAGAATCCAGGGGCCACGATTTCTGGCATACCTCCAGTCTCAGTCAGACCATTAAATCTGGTCTTCTTACTAGAATTTGAGTTCTGCACTCCACCTTTCTCCTGCTCCATCCGGGACTCTCTGTTGTGTTCCCTGTCAGGGTAGTCATTGGTTGTTGAGCAGCTGATATTTGACAAAGGCCCAAAGTCTGTTAATTGGGGAAAAGACAGTCTCTTTAACAAATGATGCTGGCATAATGGGATATCCATCTGCAAAAAATAAAACATGACCCATACCTCACGTCATGCACAAAAACTAACTCAAAATAGATCAAAGACCTAAATATAAAATCTAAAACAATAAAGATCATGGAAGAAAAAGTAGGGGCATTGCTGGGAGCCCTAATACATGGCATAAACAGAATACAAACCATAAGTAACAATGCGCAAGCACCAGAACAGAGACTAGATAACTGGGAGCTCCTAAAAATCAAACACTTATGGTCATCAAAAGACTTCACCAAAAGAGTAAAAAAGACAACCTACAGACTGGGAAAAATTTTTTTTACCTACAACAAGTATGATCAGTGTCTACTCTCTAAAATCTACGTGATACTGCAAAACCTCAACAACAAAAACACAAGTAACCCAATTAAAAAATGGGCAAAGGATATGAACAGGCACTTCACCAAAGAAGACATTCAGGCAGCTAACAGATACTTGAGAAAAGGCTCACAATCATTAGCCATTAAAGAAATGCAAATCAAAACTACAATGAGATATTATCTCACCCCAACAAGGCTAGCATTAATTAAAAAAACAGAAAATAATAAATGTAGGAGAAGTTGTGGAGAAACTGGAACACTTATAGACTGCTGGCGGGAATGTAAAATGGTACAACCACTTTGGAAATCAATTTGGCACTTCCTTAAACAGCTAGAAATAGAAGTACCGTACGATCCAGCAATGCTACTCCTTGAAATATATCCTAGAGAAATAAGAGCTGTCACACAAATAGATATATGCACACCCATGTTCATTACAGCACCATTTGCAATCGCAAAAAGATGGAAACAGCCTAGGTGCCCATCAGTGGATGAATGGATAAACAAATTAAGGTATAGTCACAAAATAGAATACTACACAACAATAAAGAAAATCAAAGAATCTGTGAAATATTTCATAACATGGATGAATCTGGAAGGCCTTATACTGAGTGAAATTAGTCAGTGGCAAAAGGACACATGTTGTTTAAGACCACTATTATAAGAACTTAAGAAAAGGTTTAAACACAGAAGAAAACATTCTTTGATGGTTACGAGGGTGGGAGGGAGGGAGAGGGTTATTCACTAACTAGATAGTAGACAAGAATTATCCTAGGTGAAGGGAAGGACAACACACAATACAGGGGAAGTCAGCACAATTGGACTAAACCAAAAGCTAAGAACTCTCCTGAATACAACCAAACACTTTAAGGGACAGAGTAACAGGGGCAGGGGTCTGGGGACCATGGTTTCAGGAGACATCCAGGTCAATTGGCATAACAACGTTTATTAAGAAAATGTTCTGCATCCCATTTTGGTTAGTGGAATCTGTGGTCTTAACAGCTAGCGAGCAGCCATCTAAGATGCATCAACTGGTCCCAACCCACCTGGAGGAAAGGAGAATAAAGAACACCAAAGACACAAAGAAAATATTAGCCCAAGAGACAAAAAGGGCCACATGAACCAGAAACTTCATAAGCCTAAGACCAGAAGAACTCTATGGTGCCTGACTACCACTAGTGACTGCCCTGACAGAGAATACAACAGAGAGTCCCTGACAGAGTAGGAGAAAAGTGGGGTGCAGAACTCAGATTCTAGTAAAAATGGCCTGACTGAAACTGGAGGGACCCTGGAAAGCATGGCCTCTGGACTTTCTGTTAGCCCAAAACTAAGACCATTCCCAAAGCCAACTCTTCAGACAAAGATTAGACTGGGCTATAAGACATAAAATGATACTCGTGAAGAGAGTGCTTCTTAGCTCAAGTAGATACATAAGACTAAATGGGCAGCTCCTGTCCAGAGGCAAGATAAGAAGGCAAAAAAGGGAGAGGAGCTGGTTGAATGGACATAGGAAATCTGGGGTGGAAAGGAAGAGTGTGCTGTCATATTATTGGGAGAGCAACTAGGGTCACATAACAATGTGTGTATAAATTTTTGCATGAGAAACTAACTTGAACTATAAACTCACTTAAAGCTCAATTTAAAAAAAAAAAAAACTAAAAAAGAAAAAAGCCATCCACTTGTGGTATTTCTGTTATAGCAGCACTAGATGACTAAGACACACCCGAATTTAGAGACCATTGCAAGAATAGATTTGACACATTGAACGCTAATGACCGAAGACCAGAAGGCTTGTGGAATGACATCAAAGAGATCATACACGAAGAAAGTAAGAGGGCATTAAAAGGACAAGAAAGAAAAGACCAAAATAGATGTCAGAAGAGACTCTGAAACTTGCTCTTGAACATAGAATAGCTAAAGCAAAAGGAAGGAATGATGAAGTAAAAGAGCTGAACAGAAGATTTCAAAGAGCATCTCGAAAAGACCAAGTAAAATATTTTAATTGCAAGTGTAAAGATCTGGAGTTAGAAAACCAAAAAGGAAGAATATGCTCAACATTTCTCAAGCTGAAAGAATTGAAGAGAAAAATTCAAGCCTCGAGTTGAATAGTGGAGGATTATATGGGCAAAATACTGAATGATGCAGGAAGCGTCAAAAAAAGATGGAAGGAATACACAGTCACTGTGCCAGAAAGAATTGGTTGATGTTCAGTCATTTCAGAAGGTAGCATATGATCAAGAACTTACGGTATAGAAGGAAGAAGTCCAAGCTGCACTGAAGACAATGGTGAAAAACAAGGCTCCAGAAATTGATGGAATACCAATTGAGTTGTTTCAACAAACAGATGCAGCTCTGGAAGTACTCATTCGTTGATGCCAAGAAATTTAGAAGATCGCTATCTGGCCAACCAACTGGAAGAGATCCATATTTATGCCTATTCTAAAGAAAGGTAACCCAGTTGAATACAAAAATTATCAAAAAATATCATTAATATCCCATGCAAGTAAAATTTTGCCAAGGATCATTCAAAAGTGGTTGCCACAGTACATAGACAGGGTACTGCCAGAAATTCAAGCCGGATTCAGAAGAGGACATGGAACAAGGGATATCATTGCTGATGGATCTTGGCTGAGAGCAGAGAACACCAGGAAGAAGTTTACCTGTGTTTTATTGACTATGCAAAGACATTCGACTGTGTGGATCATAACAAATTATGGATAACAATATGAAGAATGGGAATTCCAGAACACTTAATTGTGCTCATGATGAGCTTGTGCATAGATCAAGAGGCAGTCGCTCGAACAGAACAAGGCGATACTGTGTGGTTGAAAATCAGGAAAGGTATGCATCCGGGTTGTATTCTTTCACCATACTTATTCAATCTGTATGCTGAGCAAATAATCTGAGAAGCTCGACTATATGAAGAAGAACGGGGCATCAGGATTGAAGGAAGACTCTAACAACCTGCTTTATGCAGATGACACAACCTTGCTTGCTGAAAGTGTAGAGGACTTGAAGCACTTACTGATAAGGATCAAAGACCACAACTATTCAGGATGGATTACACTTCAACATAAAGAGAACAAAAATCCTCACAAGTGGACCAATAAGCAACGTCATGATAAACGGAGAAAATATTGAAGTTGTCAAGGATTTCGTCTTACTTGGATCCATAATCCATGCCCATGGAAGCAGCAGTCAAGAAATCAAACTATCCATTGCATTGGTAAATCTGCTGCAAAAGACCTCTTTAAGGTGTTAAAAAGCTAAGATGTCACTTTGAGGACTATGGTGCCCCTGACCCAAGCCATGGTGTTTTCAATCACCTCATTTGCATGCAAAACCTGGACAATAAATAAGGAAGACTGAAGAAGAATTGATGCCTTTGAGTTATGGTGTTAGTGAAGAATATTGAATACACCATGGACTGCCAAAGGAACAAACAAATCTGTCTTGGAAGAAGTATGCCAGAATGCTCTTTAGAAGTGAGGATGGTTAAGACTTTGTCTCACATACTTTGGACATGTTATCAGGAGGGATCAGTCCCTGGAGAAGGACATCATGCTTAGTAAAGTAGATGGTCAGTGAAAAAGAGAAAGACCCTCAACAAGATGGATTGACACAGTTGCTGCAACAATGGGCTCAAGCATAACAATCATGAGGATGGCGCAGGACCGGGAAGTGTTTCTTTATGTTGTACATAGGGTGGCTATGAGTCAGAATAGACTCAACAGCACCTAACAACAACAACAACAGGGGTAACGGTTACACAACTTAACTAATGCAGCTTTATCACTAAACTAATGCAGCTGTTATCACTAAGCTGTACACCAGGAAAAGTAGGATCAAATGGCAAAGTGTTACATATAATTTTATAACTACAACAGTATCCAAAAAAAAAAAAAAAAAAAAGCTGCAGTTGTTTATAGTACTTAGGTACAACTAACCATCTCTTGGTTCAAAGGTTTGGGATGATGGTTTTGTGGGTCTATCAAGTCAATTGGTGTAATGTTGACTTTTTAGAATTTTTGTTCTACCTCCTGGTTCGCTGAGTAGTGCCTGGGGTCCTAAAAGCTTGGGATCAGCCTCCCAAGATACAGCAACTGGTCTCTATTTGCCTGGAACAGCAGAGGAAGTAGGAGACCCAGGAATCAGAGAAGGAAATGGACTGCAGGTCTAAGTGCCTTCATGAACTACGCACTCCTTTGCCAAGAGATCAGAAGAAATGGATGGTGCCGGCACCATGATTGAACATTTTGATTAATGACCCAATAGAAGGATCCTGATCAAAAGGAGGAAAAATGTGGAACAGAATTTTAAATTAGTGTGGAAACCAGACTTACTGGATCTATTGAGAGTAGAGGAAACTCCGAATCCATTGCCCAAGTATTAAGTGAATGTTTGCCTTGAGCATTGCTCTCTTTTAAAGAATTATCTATATAAGATCAAATTGACAACAGTTATTCTAAAGCACAGATGAGAATTTTAAAGTGCAGAGTCTAACTGAATGGTGATGAAACAACATGGGTAGATGTTGTTGCTGTTAGGTGTCGTCGACTTGGTTCTGACTCATAGCAACCCTATGTACCACAGAACGAAACACAGTCTGATCCTGCGCCATCCTTACAATTGTTGTTATGCTTGAGCCCATTGTTGCAGCCACTGCATCAATCCATCTCATTGAGGGGCTTCCTCTTTTTCACTGACCCTCTACTCTAGCAAGCATGGTATCTGTCTCCAAGGACTGGTCCCTCCTAATAACATGTCCAAAGTACGTGAGACGAAGTTTCGCCATCCTCGCTTCTAATGAACATTCTGGCTATACTTCTCCCAAGAAGTACATATGGGTAGAGATAGCCAGAATGGTAACACAATGTGAACTATGTAACCAACGTCATTGAAATGTACATGTAGAAATTGTTGAATGGGTGTATGCTTTGTTGTGCATATTTCCAACGAAAATTAATTTTTTAAAAAATGATGCAAAGTTTTAAGATGTTAACTTGGAGAGCGAGATTTTGAATTTGGATATTTTGAAAGCTATTCTTTAAAGCAACCAGCAGTGTGATAGCAAAGCCCGTTAATGGTAGCTTAACACCAAACCTTTAATATTTAACATTTAAGTAACATTATTAAAGTAACTTTTCCTTGTATATTCCTCAGTCCTAAAGTATGACTTCATCCCAGAAGTGTTTACATCATGTTCGGGCAATATTCCTGAACTTCCTTCTTGCACGATACCAAGGTATCTTTAAATACTGTGCAGCGATTACCTGGTCCACTGGATCAGGAGGACAGCGCCCTGGGGTTCATTTCTTGCATAGTTTCTTAGTCATGTTACTGTGGGATGATGTTCTTACTTAAACAGCCCCTCGCTTCCATAAAATTATGCCTCGGGTTTGTTTTCCAGAACGATTCACATTGCATATGCAAAAAGTCTCTTAAGAGGAGAAATAAGCTCACTTTTTTTTCTTTCTGGATACACATTCCATTTGGAAACGACCTGACTATTAATTTCTGTCCTGTTAACTTTGGGTTTGGCCTACAATTCAAGTGCTGAGCACTGGCCCTGGGAATTGTGTTTGATTTCTCCTGTGATTTGCCAAAGGCCTCTCTTGACCTCAGTTTTCTTATTTGTAAAGCAGTTGTTGTAATTCTTTTTCGAGGTATAATGTTAGAATTCTTCAAATTCTTACCTGAAGACAGGATTTTCCTCCTATTTACCTAGAATGTGAACAATAAGAAACTTCAAATGGCCACATATTTTGCTTAATATTCTGCAAGACACTTTAAGTAGAAGCATGCCAATAAAATGAATCTATTGTTGTTGGATACCGTGGAGTTGATTTTTGACTCATAGCAACCCCATGTGACAGAGTAGGACTGTCCCATAGGGTTTTCTAGGCTGTCATCTTTATGGGAGCAGATAGCCAGTGCTTTCTCCCATGGAGCTGCTGGGTGGGTTTGAACTGCCAACCTTTTGGTTAGCAGCTGAAAGCTTAACCATTGTGCTGCCTGTGCTCCTAAAATGAATCTACTGAATCTAATCAGAATAAAAGAAAAAATACAAATACATAAAATCAGGAATAAGAAAGGAGTTAGGACCATAGATGTGGAGAAGCAATCTCCATGAGACTATGATGTACAGTTCTTAGGTAATAAATTGTCAAAATCATAATGGAAAACAGAATTCACCAGGAAAATGTAAATGAGCCAACAGATAGAAAACCTGAGCAGAGCAAAAACATAGAAGAAATTGATAATGTGGTCAAAATATTACATCTAAAAAATGTGCCAGGCCTAGATATAAAGGCAAGTACTTTTGAACATTCAAGGAATAGGTCAGTTGAGTGTAATACAAACTATTGCAGAATGCAGAAAAAGACGGACTGCTTCTTAATTTATTTTATTGAACTAGCATAACCCTTACAGAAAAGCCTATTAAAGTACAGAACAAATATAAACACAAATTTTTATTTGTGCAAATATAATACAAATGCAACTATTAATAGGGATACAAAATAAAATATTACTGAATCTCATCAAGAACTCTGTGAAAAGAACAATACAGAATGATTAAATAAATTTTATTCTAAAAATACAAGGATGGCTCAACAATAGGAAACAGCATTTATCTCATCAATAGGTTAGTGGAGAAAAACCAACTGATTATCTAGAAAGATGTGCAAAAGGTATTTGATAAAATTAACATTCATTCAGATACAAACTCTTAGTAAACTAATAACAGGATATACCTACTCAACATGATTGTTGTTAGCTGCTGCGGAGTTGGCCCCAACTCATGGTGACTCCCATGTACAACAGAATGAAATGCTGCCCAGTCCTGAGCCATCCCCATGATTGGTTGCAGACTATGAGCTTCTACCCGTTGTTCTAGCCAGATACTGTGGATAAATGCAGGGAGTTGTAGTTTTTTCATTCTAATGAGAAATGACCCATCTCTGTCTAATTTCAGGCTTAGGACAGGCCAGGGGGTTGGCATAGAGTTGTTGCTGTTGTTAGCTGCCATCTAGTTGGCTCCCAACTCATGGCGACCTCATGCACGATGGGGTTGTTGTGCTGCATTGGCTGGGAATCAAACCTGGGTTTTCCAGCATGGAAGGCGAGAATTTACCACTGAACCACCACTGCCTCCTGCTCAACACCTTGTCTTAGGCTTGGTTCTCTAGAGAAGTAAAACCAGTGAAGCATATATGTACATGCTTCACTTGATATATATATATGTATAAATATACATGTATATATTTACACACACACACACACACACGCACACACACACACATATATATATAGAGAGATTTATTGAAAGGAAATAGCTAACTCGGTTGTAGAGGCTGGCAGTTCCCAAGTCCGTGAATCAGGTGTCAGGCTGGAGGCTTCTTGTGACTCATGTAGCTTCAGGGGCTGATGAACCCAAGACTGGCAGGTAAGACCGCAAGCTGCTGGCTCAAGTCCCAAGAACTGGAAGTGAGATGATGAAGAGCCCGATGCAGGATCCAGAGCAAGCAAAAGAGAGTGAGGTTTGCCAGAGTGTTCATATATATTGGATGTAGGCCATGCCCCTGAGGAAACTCCTCTTACAACTGATTGGCTGATCATATTAGATCACATTATGGAGGTGATTACATTATATCATAAAATGGAGAATAATTTCATGATTACATAACTTCCAAAGTACATCATTACATATCTGCCAAACAACTGAGAATAATGGCCAGCCAAGCTGACACGCAACCTTAATCACTACAATCTCTAACACCATAGATACAACATTGCTCAGAGGTTGCTTTAACCAATGCAAGGATATAAGAGAGATGGATTAAAGTGGAGACCAAATTGTCATTATTTGGAAATAATAATCAACAACAAATATTTTATAATAAACCAGAATTTTATATTATATAATATATTTAACTTTCTTCTATTGTTTTGAAGTACATATAAGAGGGACTTCACAGGCCACAAAAAAAAAAAAAAGAGAGAAAATATGGAGAGTCCTTTCATCAAATTTATTACTATACTGTAATGCATGATATTTTATTTCTGCAAATACTATTTCTCCCCCTGAACTTACCCATCTTTAAACACAGAAGAGAATCTAGCTTCTTAATTTGTTATGGAATAGTTTAAATAGATCAATCTGATTATTATTTTACTTGTCAGTAGTGTCGTTTCTAGGGTAGAGTGAGCGTTTGCATTGGGTAGTACAGTGTCATCCTGAGTCCTTCTAGCAAGGCTGGCACCACTACTTCCATAAAAGGTGTTTTCAGGACCATTGGAGCTCACCTTCCACCCAGTGTGAGCTGACAGCCCTGCCTCTGAGGTTGGGATGCTGTTGCAATCTCTGTCAATATCACACTTTCTGTGCTAACCACAGAACTATGGTCGCAACTGAGACTTCAGGGTGGTGGTTACACAAGTACATTTTGCACAGAGCTCAGGTTTGCCTGAAGTTGACTCTGAGTCAGCTTCTTATCCTGAGGGAATGTGTTAAGTCCTCTAGAGACTCTGCATAACCTGTGATGCTGGGGAGACCCCAGCCATGCTCCAGTCCAAGCCTGATGGACACAAGTGAGGTTAGAGCTGTAGCTTTCCAGGCTGAACTAGAGAATGAACTGCCATTATTTGCAATGGCAGCAGCCTAGGAAATTTAATACACAAAGAGACTTGTGAAGCAACAACAATTTAAATAAAAAATACAATTTCTTGTAAATTAACCACGAGTACATCCATAAGCAACTTAGGAATGATTTCAGAACCACTGGTAGTTTTCCTTTCGTGGTCCTCACAAGTCTTTCCTTTGAACATTTCTTTTAATAAATGCACATCCTATGATATTCTAGAAAAAAATGGCTTAATTTTCTTAGGATTAAAGAAGGATGTAGAATATTCTTGTTTCAGTGACCCATAACAGGAAGACACTATCAAATTTAGAGAACGAATTAGAGAAAGAGAGGACAAAACTTCAAAATAAAATTTAAAATTTCATGAAACATCTCCATGGCAATTTGTTTCTGCACTTTTTACAGCAGTAGTTGGTCATATGCTACTGAAAATAACCTATGATATTGTAAAGGAATAACAAAAATAAAAAGATCTAGGGGGAAAATTTTGCTGTTCCTGGAAAAGAGAGCTGTAAAGGAATGCTTAAAAAAAGAAAAAAAAAAAAAAAGTGCAATATAGTACTACATAGATATGGTGCTATCGCCACCTGCTGTTATAACTGTAAACTGTAGCAATCCAATAGGGTTGCTATGTGTCAAAATTGACTTGATGGCAATGGGTAATAGCTTATCTGAATAATGTTCCTTATTCTTTTCAAACCTGCCCTGTCATGGTGGGAACAGGTGTTTTATGTTGCTTTTACTATTTATGCTTATCTAAAACTTATTATGTGCTCAGAATTACTGTGCTAAAAAGCTTTTCATTTAATTTTGATAGCAACCCTGCCAAGTGGGTAGTACTTTTATCCTCGTTATATAGATGGACAAAATCAACCTTGGGAGTAACTAAATAACTTGCCCAAGGTCACAAAGATGGTGAGAGACAGAGCCAGGATTAGAACTTGAGCTGTCTGATCAGAATCCAGCCTCATAACCACTATTCTCCCTTCCTATGCTACATTTCTTTATACTGGGGTCTCCCTTTTTGGAGATTTTTCAGAAAATATATGTTTCCATCATTTCAGCCTCAGTTTACTGACTTTACAAGGATTCATATAGTAACAGGAAACCTTATTATCCTAAAAAAGAGGGTTTTCAGGTGTTTGTGGTGTTCTTTAACATTTGAATAAAAGTTGCTTATCAAGCTTTGGGTCTTTGATGTGCATTTATGATAATTTGCGTGACTGACAGTAATAAGTTTTACTTGAACATTGTTAGAGTCCCACAGCGTAGAAACAGGGAGATGGGTTAGCTTTTCCCTGAAAGGCAACCCCCTTAGACTGAAGATTCTACATTATTGTATTTCTACCTGAGGGACAAAAATGGCTTGCTGCATAACCGTAATAAATACATATGTACCCCATGACAGAGCTCCAAAATACATAAAACAAACTCTAACAACACTGAAAAGAGAAATAGCTCCACAATAATAGTAGGAGACTTTAATATGCCACTTTTGGTGAAGGACAGAACAACTAGAAAAACTCAACAAAGATACAGAAGACATAAGTACCAAAGTCAACCAACTTGACCTCTTAGACACATTCAGAACACTTCACCCAACAGCAGCAAAATGCGCATTCTTTTCCAATGCACATGGATCATTCTCTAGAATAGACCACATCTTAAGCCACAAAGCAAGCCTCAATAAATACAAAAACACCAAAATAATACAAAGCCTCTTCTCTGATCACAATGCTATAAAATTAGAAATCAATAATAGGAAGAACAAGGAAAACAAATGAAAGCATGAAAACTGAATAACAACTTGCTTAAAAACCACTGGGTAATAGAATAAATCAAAGATAAAATTAAAAAATTCCTAGAATTAAATGAGAATGAAAACATAACGTACCAAAACCTTTGGGACACAGCAAAAGCAGTGCTCAGAGCTCAATTTATAGCAATAAATGCACACATCAAAAAAGAAGAAAGGACCAAAATCAATAGCCTAACCCTACAACTTGAACAATCGAAAAAGAACAGCAAAAGAAGCCTGCAGCCTCCAAAAGAAAGAAACAATAAACATTAGAGCAGAAATAAATGAAACAGAAAAACAGTTGAAAGAATCAACAAGACTACAAGTTAGTTCTTTGAAAGGATCAATAAAAATGACAAACCACTGGCCAAATTGACAAAAGAAAAGAAGATGCAAATAATCCAAATAAGAAATGAAATGGGTAACATTACAACAGAACCAAATGAAATAAAAAGGATCATAATAGAACACTGTGAAAAACTGTACTCTAATACATTTGAAAACCTAGAGGAAATGGACAAATTTCTAGAAACAAACTACATAACTAAACTAACACAAACTGAAGTAGAAAATCTGAACAGAGCCATAACAAAAGAAGAAATTAAAGAGGTCATAAACCAGCCCACCCCACCAAAAAAAAAAAAAAAACAAAACCCTAGCAGACAGCTTCACTGGAGAATTCTGCCAAACATTCAGAGAAGAGCTGACACCAATACTATTCAAACTATTCCAGAACATAAAAAGGAAGGAACACTCCAGAATTCATTCTATGAAGCTACCATAACCCTGATACCAAAGCCAGGCAAAGACACCATTAAAAAAGACAACTACAGACCAATATCCCTCATGAACATAGACACAAAAATTCTCAACAAAGTTCTAGCCAATAGAATCCATCAACATATCCAAAAACAAAAACAAAAACAAAACACCATGACCAAGTGAAATTCATGTTCGTTATGCAAGGATGGTTCAACATTAGAAAATCAATCGATGTAATCCACCACATAGATAAAACAAAGGAAAAGAATCACACGATCATCTCAGAAAAGGCATTTGATAAAGTCCAATACCCATTCCTGATAAAAACTCTCACCAAAATAGAAACAGAAAGGAAATTCCTCAACATAATTAAGGGCATATATACAAAACCAACAGCCAACATTATTCTCAATGAACAGAGACTGAAAGCATTTCCCTTGAGAAGGGGAACCAGACAAGGATGCCCTTTATCAACACTATTATTTAATATTGTACTGGAAGTCCTGGCTAGAGCAATAAGACAAGAAAGGGAAATAAAGGGAATCCATGTCAGTAAGGAAGAAGTAAAACTATCCCTATTGGCAGATGATATGACCCTGTACATAGAAAATCCCAGAGATTTCACAAGAAAGCTATCAGAACTAATAAAAAGATTCAGCAAAGTTACAGGGTACAAACCTAACCAGGGATGTGAAAGACCTATACAAAGAAAACTACAAAATACTATTGCAAGAAACCAAGAGACCTTTACAAATGGAAAAAGGTACCATGTTCATGGATAGGAAGACTCAACATTGTGAAAAATGTCAATCCTACCAAAGAGATCTACAGATATAATGCAATCCCGATTCAAATACCAACAGCATTATTTAACAAGATGGAAAAACTAATCACCAACTTTATATAAAAAGAAAGAAACCATAGATAAGAGAAGCATTATTGAAGAAAAAGAACAGAGTAGGAGGTCTCACACTTCCTGATCTCAGAACCTACTATACAGCCATAGTAGTCAAAACAGCCTGGTACTGGTGCAATGACAGACACATAGACCAATGGAACAAAATTGAGAACCCAGAAGTAAAGTCATCCACCTATGGACACCTGATCTTCAACAAAGGGTCGAAGTCCACTAAATAGGAAAGAGATAGTCCCTTCAACAAATGGTGGTGGGAAAACTAAATATCCATTTGCGGAAAAATGAAATACGAATCATACCTCAAACCATACACAAAAACCAACTCAAAATGGATCAAAGACCTAAATGTAAAACCTAAAACTATAAAGATAATGAGGGAAAATACTAGGAGCCCTAATTTATGGCATAAATAGAAAATCTAGCACAGCTAAAAATGCACAAACTCCAGAAGATAGACTAGATAACTGGAAATTCCTGAAAATTAAACACTAAATGCTCATCAAAAGACTTTACCAAGGGAGTAAAAATGGAACCTACCAACTGGGAAAAATCTTTGGCAATGACATATCTGATAAAGGTTTAATTTCTAATATATATATAGAAAACTTCAACAACTCAACAACAAAAAGACAAACAACCCAGTCACCAAATGGGCAAAAGACATGAACAGACACTTCACCAAAGAGGACATTCAGGCAGCCAACAAATACATGAAAAGATGCTAGCGATCATTAGCTATGACGGTTAATGTGGTGTGTCATCTTGGCTAGGCCATGATTCTCAGTTGTTTGGAAGTTATGTAATGATGTAGCTTGGAAGTTAAATTATGATGTAATTTGGCAGTTATGTAATGATGTAATTATAGTCCATTTTGTGATATAATGTAATCACCTCCATAATGTGACCTGATGTGATCAGTCAATCAGTTGTAAGGGGAGTTTCCTTGGGAGTGTGACCTGCATCCAATATATATGGACATTCTGACAAAGTTCACTGGCTTTTGCTTGTTCCAGCTCATCATCATCTGACCTTTGGTTCGTGGGACTTGAGCCAGCAGCCTGCTGTATTGCCTTGCCTGCCGATCTTTGATTCATCAGCCCCTGCAGCTGTGTGAGTCAGGAGAAGCTTCCAGCCTGATGCATGACCCATGGAGTCGGTACTTGCCAGCCTCTATGACTGAGTAAGCCATTTCATTTAGATAAATCTCTTTCTCTGTATATATATATCTGTATCTATATCTATCTATCTATCTGTCTGTCTGTCTATCTGTATACGTTTCACAGGTGTTACTTCTCTAGAGAACCCAGCTGTTATGGATTGAATTGTGTCCCCCCAAAATATCTGTCAACTTGGCTAGGTAATGATTCCCAGTATTGTATGATTGTGTAATCTGATGTGATTTCCTTATGTGTTGTAAACTCTATCACTATGATGAGGTTATATGTGATTTCCTTAAGTGTAGTAAACTCTATCACTATGATGAAGTTATACTGATGAAGTCTACAAGATTTGATAGTGTCTTAACCCAATCTCTTTTGAGATATAAAAGAGAGAAGTGAACAGAGACACATAGGAACCTCATACCACCAAGAGGCCAGTGCCAGGAGCAGAGAGTGTCCTTTGGACCTGAGGTTCCTGTGCAGAGAAGCTCCCAGGCCAAGGAAAGACTGATGCATCGCAAGGACCTTTCTCCAGAGCCAACAGAGAAAGCTTCTGGAGCTGATGCCCTGAATTTGGACTTGTAGCCTACTGGACTGTGAGAGAATAAACTTCTCTTTGTTAAAGCCATCCATCTGTGGGATTTCTGTTAGAGCTGCACTAGATGACTAAGACACCAGCCTAAGACATTTGGTACGAAGAGTGGTTCTAAAGAAACAAAATTGTAAGGATGAGTTTTCTAAATTGCTTCTTAAGTATGGTTAGTCTTAAGATGTTGATGACTCTGCTTCCAGTAGTAAAGAGGGCACTGCTAATCAATGACATGGCGTGGCAATAGAAATATACAAAATATCACCACCAAAAGATCAGGTATTCATGAGAGGCGAGACTCTGGGTGATTGCATGTTTGATACCTTTCTACAATTATCAGAATGAGGAGTATAAGGGAGCTGGTTGGTTAGTCCTGTTTTCACTAGGCAAAGTAGTGAAAGAAAGAGATGAGCTTAGGGCTTCAGAGTCATAGCTCAAGCACTGTATAAAAGACCTAAAAGTTGCCACTTTTGCCCTGAAAGAATGCCTTATTTCTTATAGTAACAGAGCTGATCTTACTGAAAACCAAATCCAGAATCTTATCGTAAGAGTGCCTGAATCACAACACCAACTGAATTCCCAACCTCGAGAGGTGTCTGAAGTTAAAGTGAGGGCATTAATTGGGAAGAAATGGGATCCTGAAACTTCGTTTATTTTTTATTTATTTTTTATTGTACTTTAGATGAAGGTTTACAGAACAAATAGTTTCTCCTTAAACAGTTAGTACACATGTTGTTTTATGACAATGGTTAACAACCCCATGACATGTCAACACTCTCTCGTCTCAACCTTCTGTCTTCTAGTTCTTGTCCCTAGGCTGTTGTGCCTCATTAGTCCCATTTTGGTTTATGGGGCTGACCAATCCCTGGCTGAATGGTGAACCTCGGAAGTGACTTCACCACTGAGCTAAAAGGGTGTCTGGGGGCCATACTCTCAGGGTTTCTCCAGTCTCCTTTAGGCCAGTAAATCTGGTCTTTTTTTTTTTTTTGTGAGTTAGAATTTTGTTCTACATTTTTCTCCAGCTCTGTCCAGAACCCTTTGCTGTGATCCCTGTCAGAGCAGTCAGTGGTGGTAGCCAGGCACCATCTAGTTGTGCTGGACTCAGTCTGATGGAGGCTGTGGTAGTTGTGGTCCATTAGTCCTTTGGACTAATCTTTCCCTTGTATCTTGTTTTCTTCATTCTCCCTTGCTCCCAAAGGGGTGAGACCAGTGGAGAATCTTTGATGGCTGCTCACAGGCTTTTAAGACCCCAGACGCTACTCACCAAGGTAGAATGTAGAACATTTTATTTATAAACTATGTTATGCCAGTTCAGCTGGATGTTCCCTGAGACCATGGTCCCCACAGCCCTCTGCCCAGCAATTCGGTTCCTCAGGGAGTTTGGATGCGTCTATGGAGCTTCCGTGACCTTTCCTTGTACAAGTTGTGGTGGCTTCCCTAGTATTGTGTACTGTCCTGCCCTTCACCAAAGTCACCACTTATGTATTGTCTGTTTAGTATTTCCCACCCCCACCCCTCCCATCCCTCATAACCAACAAAGATTATTTCTTTTTGTGTGTAAACTTTTTCATGAGTTTTTACAGTAGTGGTCTCATACAATATTTGTCCTTTTGTGGTTGACTTATTTCACTCAGCATAATGTCATCCAGTTTCATCCATGTTATGAGATGCTTCACAGATTCATCACTGTTCTTTATCATTGCATAATACTCCATTGTGTGTATGTACCATAGTTTGTTTATCCATTCATCTGTTGATGGGCATCTAAGTTGTTTCCATCTTTTTGCTATTGTGAACAATGCTGCAATGAACATGGGTGTGCACATGTCTGTTCGTGTGACAGCTCTTATTTCTCTGTAATCCTAAGAGTGGGATTGCTGGATCATATGGAATTTTTATTTCTAGCTTTCTGAGGAAGAGCCATATCATTTTCCAAAATGGTTTTATCATTTTGTATTCCCACAACCTCTCCAACATTTGTTATTTCCAGTGTTTTTGATTCGTGCCAGTAATGCTGGGGTTAGATGGTATCTCATTGTGGTTTTAACGTGATTTCTCTAATGGCTAGTGATCCCGAGCATTTCCTCATGTGTCTGTTGGTCGCTTGAGTGTCTTCTTTGGTAAAGTGTCTGTTCATTTCCTTTGCCCACTTTTAAATTGGGTTATTTGTCTTTTTGTTGTAGAGATATTGGATTTGCTTGTAGATTTTAGAGATTAGACATTTGTCTGACTTGTAATGCCCAATTTTTTTTCCCCCAGTCTGTAGGTGCTCTTTTTATTCTTTTGGTGAAGTCTTTTGATAAGCATAAGTGTTTAATTTTAGAAGATCCCAGTTATCTAGCTTTTCGTCTGGAGTTTGTGTGTTGTTGGTTATGGTTTGTATCCTGTTAATTCCGTGCATTAGGGCCTCTAGCACTGATCCTATCTTTCTTCTATGAACTTTATAGTTTTTGGCTTTATATTTAGGTCTTTGATCCATTTTGAATTACTTTTTGTATATGGTGTGACGTATGAGTCCTGTTTCATTTTTTTGCTGATAGACATCTAATTTTGCCTGCACCATTTGTTAAAAAGACTGTCTGTTCCCCTTTAGATGGACTTTGAGTCCTTGTCAAAGATCAGGTGACCGTAGGTGGATGGATTTACATCTGGGTTCCAAATTCTGTTCCATTGGTCAATGTATCTGTCGTTGTACCAGTGCCAGACTGTTTTGACTACTGTAGCTGTATAGTAGGTTCTGAGGTCAGGTAGTGCAAGTCCTCCTACTTTATTCTTCTTCGGTAGTGCTTTGCTTATCTGGGGCTTCTTCCCTTTCCATATAAAGTTAATTATTAGTTTTTCTATCTCTTTAAAGAATGCTGTTGGTATTTGGATTGGGATTGCATTGTATTTGTAAATTGCTTAGGGTAGAATTGTCATTTTCACAATGTTGAGTTTACCTATTCATGAGCATGGTATGTTTTTCCAGTTATGTAGATTGCTTTGGGTTTCTTGCAGTAGTGTTTTGCAGTTTTGTTTGTATAGGTCTTTTACATCCCTGGTCAGATTTATTCCTAAGTATTTTATCTTTTTAGGGGCTATTGAAAATGGTATTATTTTCCTGATTTCCTTTTCATCATTCTCCTTACTGGTGTATAGGAATGTTTATTTTGTATCCTGCTACTCTGCTGAATCTTTCTATTAGTTCCAGTAGATTTCGTATGGAGCCTTTAGGGTTTTCTATGTATAGTATCATATCATCTGCAAACAGGGAGAGTTTAACTTCTTCATTACCAGTTTGGATGCCCTTTGTTTCTTTTTCTTGCCTTATTGCTCTGGCTAGAACTTCCAGCACAATGTTAAATAGGAGTGGTGATAAAGGGCATCCTTGTCTTGTTCCTGCTTTCAAGGGAAATGTTTTCAGCCTGTCTCCATTAAGAATGATGTTGGCTGCTGGTTTTGCCCTATGTTATGTTGATAAATTCCCCTTCTATTTTATTGAGAGTTTTATCAGGAAGGGGTGGTGGACTTTGCTGAATGCTTTTTCTGTGTCAATTGAGATGACCATGTGATTATTTCTTTCCTTTTATTTATATGGTGGATTCTGTTGATTGATTTTCTAATGTTGAACCATCCTTGCATATGTGGTATGAATCCTACTTGGTCGTTGTGTATTATTTTTTTGATATGATGCTGAATTCTATTGGCTAGAATTTTGTTGAGAATTTTTGAATCTATATTCATAAGAGATATTGGTCTGTAATTTTCTTTTTTTGTGGTGTCTTTGCCTGGTTTTGGTATCAGGGTTATGCTGGCTTCATAGAATGAATTCAGAAATGTTGCTTCCTTTTCTATGTTCTGAAATAGTTCGAGTAGTACTAAGCTCTTCTCTGAATATTTGGTAGAATACTTCAGTGAACCCTCTGGGTCAGGGGTTTTTTTGTTGGGAGTTTTTTAAATTACCTTTCCAATGTCTTCTCTTGTTATAGGTCTGTTCAGATTTTCAACATCACTTTGTGTTAGTTTGGGTAGATACTGTGTTTCTAGAAATTGGTCCATTTCCTCTAGGTTTTCAAATTTGTTGGAGCATAGTTTTTCATAATACTCTGTTATGATCCTTTTTATTTCAGTTGGGTCTGTTGTAATGTCCCCCATTTCATTTCTTATTTGGGTTATTTGCATCCTCTCCTGTTTTCCTTTTGTCAGTCTGGCTTATCGATTTTGTTGATCCTTTCAAAGAACCAAGTTTTGATTTTGTTGATTCTATTGTTTTTCTATTCTCTATTTCATTTATTTCTGCTCTGATCTTTAATATTTCCTTTCTTCTGGTGGGCGTGTGCTTTTTTTGTTTTTATCTTTCTATTTGTTTGAATTGTGTAATTAATGTTTTGATTTTGTTCCTTTCTTCTTTTTTGATGTGTGCAACTATTGCTATAAATTGTCCTCTGAGGACTACCTTTGCTGTGTCCCTAAGGTTTTGGTATGATGTGTTTTCATTCTCGTTTGATTCTAGGAATTTTTTGATTCTGTCTCTGATTTCTTCTATTACCCATTGGTTTGTAAGCAGAGTGTTATTCAGTTTCCATGTAATTGATTTTTTTCCTTGCTCTTCTGGTTGTTAATTTCTACCTTGATGGTGTTGTGTTCAGAGAAGATACTTTGTATTATCTCAACGTTTTGGATCTTGTTGAGGGTTGCTCTGTGGCCTAAGATGTGGTCTATTCTGGAGAACTTTCCATGTGCATTGGAAAAGAATGTAATTTGCAGCTGATGGGTGGAGTGTTCTATATACGTCTGTGAGTTCAAGTTGGCTGATTGTGCCCTTTAGGTTTTCTATATCTTTGCTAAGTTTCTTTCTAGATGTTCTGTGCTTTACTGAGAGTGGTGTGTTGAAATCTCCTACTATTATTGTGGAACTGTCAATTTTACTTTTCAGTGCTGTGGATCCTGTTTTTTAATCCATTCTGTCACTCTCTGTCTCTTTGTGGGTGCATTTTGCCCATTTACATTCAGATAATCATTGATAGGTGTGAGTTTATTGCTGTCATTTTGTAGTGCTTTTTTTTTTTTGTGGTGCTGACATTTTTTTGTTCCTCTCACTCTCCCTTGCTGAATTCCTTTTGTCTGGGATTTTTTTTTTCATTTCTTTTGTTTTTGTAGGTTTTGTTTTTACTGAGACTTTATGTGTTTCTTCCTTATTTTGATGGGTAGGTTTGTTAACTTTCTTTGTGGTTACTTTGAAATTTAACCTTATCTTCCTAGGTTTGAACAAGTCCATTATTACTTGGTATCGCCTTGCCTTCCTCTCCATTAGAGGGTTCTATACCTACATTGTTTATTCCCTCTTTAATTGTTCTGATGCTGTTGTCTTCTACAGATTAACCTCTCTGGTTCCCTGTTGTAATTCTTTTGGTTTTTGATAGCCCCTGAGAGTTCATTTCCTATGTTGGTATCTGGCTGGTACGATCCTGCTTCCTAGATTCAGCCTGTGGTCTGATGCTGGTTGTTCTCAGATGGAAGGACTTCCTTTAATAATTCTTGTAAGTTTGGTTTGGTTTTTACACAGTCCCTTAATTTCTGTTTATCTGGAAATGTCCTAATTTCACCATCATATTTGAATGAGAATTTTGCAGGATATATTACTCTTGGCTGGAAATTTTTTTCTTTCAAGGTTTTATATGTCATACCATTGCCTTCTCGCCTGCATGGTTTCTGCTGAATAATCCGAGCTTAGTCTAATTGTTTCTCCTCTGTATGTGACTTTTTGTTTTTCTCAAGCTGCTCTCAGATTCTTTGTCTTTGGTTTTAGTGAGTGATTATGATATGACTTGGTGATTTTTTGGGGGGTCTATCTTATATGGGGTTTGTTGAGCTTCTTGGATGGCCAGCTTTTCATCTTTCATGATATTGGGGAAGTTTTCTGTCAGCAGGTCTTCAATGATCCTGTTTGTGTTTTCTGTTTTCTCCCCCTGTTCTGGAACTCTGATCCCTCACAGATTTTTGCTTTTCATTGTATCCCACAGAATTCTCAGGGTTTCTTCATTTTTCTTTGTTCTTTTTTTCTGATTTTTCCTCAAACAGAGTTGTATCCAAGTGTTTGTCTTCAATTTCACTGATCCTGTCTTTCTTCATTTCAAACCTGCTCTTCAGTCATTCTATGACACTGTCCATTTCTGAAATCTTGTTGTTTATTTTTGGATTTCTAATTTTTTTGGTATGATTTCTAGATGTGAATTTATTTTGGCAGTTTGTTCCTGTATTATTTTCCTGAATTCTCCCATTTTTTTAATCTGTATTTTCCATGAATTTGTTTATTTTTTCCTAATTTTTGTCTGCTTTTTGCTTCAACTCTTGGATTGCTCTGAATATTAGAGATTTGAATTCCCTATCAGATAGTTCTAGTACCTTTTCGTCTACTGGAAAATCATCTGGTGTTTTGTTTTGGAAGCCAACTGGAACCATCCTGTCTTGTTTTTGTGTATGTTTTGATATTGTCTGCTGTCTTCAGGATATTCATTAGTTATTTTCCTTGTTTATTGATTGTAAATTTGTTTGTTTTGTCCTCCTTTTTTGTTTTATTTGGTTATGGCTGAGAATTCTTTGTTGTGTGCTCATCTGTGGGCACGAATCTTTTCATATCCTTGTCCGATGGGCAGGGTCAGTCGCTTAGCTATGATGCAGCAGGGCAGGTCCAGCTGAAGAGGAGTTGCTGGGATGGGTTGTTTGTGGCACGTACTAGGGATGACAGGAAGGGCCAGGAGTCAATGCAGGGCAGGTTCTGGTAGGCCATGCGTGTGCTGTTCATGGGTGTTATGTTCAGCGCACGGTGCATGCCTGGTAATTTTTGATTGGATGCCAGACATTGTGAATTTTACTAGATTTGATGCTGGATATTTCATTATTCCAACAAATAACTGTGGGCTTTGTTCTGGGCCACAGTTAAGTTACTGCCTTGATCATTTTGGATCTTGATTTTAAGCCTTTTTAGACCAGAACAGTGTTTAGTCCAAGGTTAATTTTTCCCTAGTGCTAAAGCAAGACTCTTTTTAGTACTGTAACTGTTGTCTTGTGATTTGAGATTTTCCACTCTGGCTGTTTGGAACAGGCACAATTCCTGGCCCTGTGTGAGCTCTAATCCTTTGAATGGTTCTTTTCTTGGCCTCCAGTAGTATACTCATGCGGAGCAATTTTCAACTGAATACTCAGTAGGGACCCTCTACAAATCTCCAGAGTTCTCTGTGTGTGAAGCTCTCTCCTCTTTGATACTCTCCCCTGTGAACTCTAGTTGCCTTGGCTTCCCCTGGCTCCCAACTCCATTTCCTTTCCCTCCCTTCACTGCAGCCTGGAAGCTTTCCAGGTAGTTAGCTAGGGAAATCATAGGGCTCACCTCTTTGTTCCCCATCACTCAGGGATCATTGCCCTTCATTTTCTCATGTCTTATTTCTTTTCTTTTTATATATTTTAGATGCAGATTTACAGATCAAATCAGTTGCTAATTAAACAGTTAATGCACATATAGTTTGTGACATTGGTTGCCAACCCCACAACGTGTCAACATTCTCCCCTTCTTGACCATGGGTTCTCTGTTACCAACTTTCCTATCCCCTCCTGCCTTCTAGTTCTTGCCCCTGAGCTGGTTTGTCTCATTGTGTTTTATGGGCATGTCTAATCTTTGGCTGAAGGGTGGACTGCAGGAGTGACTGAGTACTGAGTTGTCCTTTTTTTTTTTAATCTGTTTTGATATTGTCTGCTGTCTTTGGGACATTCAGTAGTTATTTTCCTCGCTTATTGATTGTAGATTTGTTTTGTCCTGCCTTTTTGCTTTATTTTGTTATGTCTGAGCAGGTGGGCTGTGCGTTCTTTGTTGTTTGCTCATCTGTGGGAGTGAAACTTTTTGCCTCCTTGTCCAATGGGCAGGGTCAGTTGCTCAGGTATGGTACAACAGGCCAAGTACAGCTGAAGGAGAGTTGCTGGGATGGGTTGTGTGTGGCACATACTAAGGCTGACAGGGCGGGCTGGGAATCAGTGCAGAGCAAGTTCTGGTAGGCCATGCCTGTTCTGCTTGGGGGTGTGATGTTCAGCATACAATGCAGGAAGGCAAGAAGGAGGGGGAATTTTGATGTGTGGAGCTAAGATGGATATGGGAAAGAAGAGAGAGGAACAGAGGCCAAAAATATATAAAGAAACAAATAAGAGTGTTAAGGGAGCTTGCCATTGGAGTGGAGAGATGAGAGACTGAGAAATGGAGAAAAACAAAAAGAAAAAAAAAGGGTAAAAGAAAAAATTGAATAAATAAAAATTAGAAAAGAAAAGTCCCCAGGATCTCACAATTGTGGCTGCAAGGACTGGGGAAGTTGCTTCCAGGCTGTGAAGTACAGCCAGGCTAGAAGGGGTAGACGTGTCACACAGCACCAGGTATTCAGGAGACAGGAAGAGAAGGTAAGTATAGAGAGATGAGAAACTGAGAAATGAAGAAAGGAAAAGGGAAAAAGAAAGAAAATAAAACAAAAAAAGAAAAAAGAAATGCCCCCAGAGATCCCACTGTGCGCTGTGCAGACTGAGGGAGTAGCTCCCAAGCTGGCAGTACTGCCTGGCTAGAAGGGGATCCCAAGACAAAAAAAAAAAAAAAAAAAAGAAAAGAAAACAAACAAACAAATCAAAATAGAACAAATAAAAACAAACAAACAAAATCCTCGGGGATCCCGCCAGTGTGGGAAACAGTTCCACAGTCAAGTGGCATTTCACAGCCTTTCAGATCCTGAAACTTGGCAGGGGGACATATGGGCAGGTAATCAGGAAGATGGGGACTCTGTGCACCTAAATTTTGTTGCATTACTCCTGCCAACAGAACCAGCCCTCTGACTCCCATCTGAAGAGATTATTCCATCTTTGTCAGCTAAGGCACCCTCCCAAGTAAAACCATTAGTCCCTCCACCCTCATCTGATGAGATTAACCCAGCTGCGTCTGAAAAGCCTTTGTTTGAGATATCTCTTGGGGCAGCATCTGAGTCATTATTTGGGAAGGCATCTGAGTTATTGCACGGGGGCATCGCCTAAGGCAGATACCTTAAAAGACACTGCTGAATGTTCTCAGAACACATCTCCATCACCCATTTTTGCTTCTAGACCTATAACTAGACTTAAGTCCTAGAAAGCCCCAAAAGTGAAGCACAAAGTGTGACCCAGGAGGAGGTACACTACACTCCAAAAAAACTGCTTAACTTTTCTAATATATACAAACAGAAGCCTGGGGAATATGTGTGGGAAGGGCTATTAAGGGTGTGGGATAATGGTGCAGGGAACATTAAGTTGGATCAGTCTGAGTTTATTGTTATGGGCTCACTAAGCAGAGATCCTTCATTCAGTGTTTCAGCTTGAGAGGTTAGGAAAGGATCTAATAGTTTATTTGGCTGGGTTGCTGAAGCATGGATTACGTGCTGGCCTACATTAAACCACCTGAAGTTCCAGACCTGCCTTGGTATACCATAGAAGAAGGTATCCAAAGGCTGAGGGAAATTGTTATGTCAGAATGGATTTATCAGGATAGACCCACAGACTCACACATGGAGTACTCAGAGGACACACCTTTTACCACAATGGTGAGGAACAAATTTTTGAAGGGAGCCTTGAAGACTGCTGTGATTGCTGTTTATGTAAGTCATGTGTGACATTGGGAACTGCCCTAACTGAATTAAGACACATAACTGCAATGGAGCTGATTGGACCCCGTGGTGGTAGGGGCCAAGTGGCGACACCCAACTGACAAATACAAGGTGGGTGTGGTTATCTTAATGGACAGTGGAATCAAAGCAGTAATCAGAATAGTCTGACTTATATGGACTTAAGACATTGGTTTCTTAGTCATGGTATCCCTAGAAGTGAAACAGATAGGAAATCTACTAAATATTTACTTGATCTGTACAAGCAGAAGAATTCTAGGTCAAGTGAACAGCAGTCTAACTAAAATCACCAGAACAGAGAGTCACAGCCCCTCAATCAATTCCCAGACTTGAGCGAGTTTACAGACCCACAACCCCCTGCATGAAGGAAGGGGAGGCTGAGTCCTCTTGAGGAAGGACTCCACTACACTGCCAAAAACTTAGACTGTTAATCTTTCTTCCAGTCTTCCCCAAAGGGATCTATGGCCTTTAACAAGAGAGATTGCTCATTGGGGAAAAGAAAATAATCAGATTTTTTTGGGATTACTGGGTACTGGCTCTGAACTGACACTTGTTCCAAGAGACCCAAAACATCACTGTGGCCCACCAGTCAGAGTGGGGGCATATGGAGGTCAGGTTACTAGTGGAGTCTTAGTTCATGTCCATCTCACAGCAGGTCCAGTGGGTCCCTGAAACCATCCTGTAGTGATTTCCCCAGTTCCAGAATGCATAATTGGAATAGATACAGTCAGCAACTGGTGAAACCCCTCCACTGGATCCCTGACAAGTGGAGTAATGGCTATTATGGTAGCAAAAGCCAAGTAGAAGCCATTAGAAATGCTCCTACCTAGGAGAATAGTAAACCAAAAGCAATACTGCATTCCTGGAGAGATTGCTTCCACCATCGAAATCTTGAATGATACAGAGGTTGTAATTCCCACCACATCCCATTCAACTTGTTTATTTGGCCTATGCAAAAAACAGATGGATCTTGGAGAATGACAGTGGATTATCAAAAACTTAACCAGGTGGTGACTCCAATTGCGCCGCTGTTCCAGATGTAGTTTCATTCCTTGAGAAACTTAATACATCTCCTGGTACCTGGTATGCAGCTGTTGATCTTGCCAATGCCTTCTTCTCGATTCCAGTTTCAAAGGAACACCTGAAGCACTTTGCCTTAAGTTGGTAAGGCTAGCAATACACCTTCACTGTCAGCCTTAGTTATCTAGTGCTGCTATAACAGAAATACCACAAGCAGATGGCTTTAACAAAGAGAAATTTATTTTCTTGCAGTCTAGTAGGCTAGAAGTTTGAATTCAGGGTGACATCTCCAGGGGAAGGCTTTCTTTCTCTGTCAGCTCTGGGGGAAGGTCTTTGTCATCCATCTTCCCCTGGTCAAGTAGCTTCTCAGAGCAAGGACCTCAGGTCCAAAGGTGCTTCTTTCTTGGTGGTATGAGGTCCCCATGTCTCTCTGCTTGCTTCTCTCTTTTATATCTCAAAGAGGTTGGCTTAAGACACAACCTAATCTTGTAGACTGAGTCCTGCCTCATTAACATATCTGCTTCTAATCCTACCTCATTAACGTCATAGAGGTAGGATCCACTACACATAGGAAAGTCACTTCAGATGACAAAATGGTGGACAGTCACGTTATACTGGCAATCATGGCCTAGCCAAATAGACACATATTTTTCTGGACACAACTCAATCCATGACACTGTCCTACCTCAGAGGTATATCAACTCTCCAGAACTATGTCATAATTTAATCCGCACGTAGATTGATTGTCTTTCCCTTCCATAAGATGTCACACTGGTCCATTACATTGATGACACTATGCTGATTGGACCTAGTAAGGAAGAAATGTCAATGACTCTGGACTTATAGGTAAAACATTTGTGTGCTAGAGGGTGGGAAATTAATCCCACAAAAATTCAGGCACCTCCCACCTCAGTGAAATTTCCAGGGGTCCAGTGGTGTGGGGCATGTCGAGATATTCCTTCTAAAGTGAAGGGTAAATTATTTCATCTGGCTGCTGCCACAACTAAAAAGGAGGCACAGCACCTAGTGGGCCTCTTTGGAATTTGGAGGCTCCATATTCCTCATTTGGGTGTGCTACTCCAGCCTATTTATCAAGTGGCTTGAAAAACTGCTAGTTTTGAGTGGGGCCCAGAACAAGAGAAGGCTCTGCAACAGGTTCAGGCTGCCGTGCAAGCCGCTCTGCCACCTGGGCCATATGATGTGGCTGATCCAATGGTGCTTGAAGTGTCGCTCATAGATAGAGATGCTGTCTGGAGTCTTTGGCAGGCCCCTATTTGTGAATCACAGCACAGACTGTTAGGATTTTGGAGTACAGCCCAGCCATCCTCTGCGATAGCTACTGTCCTTTTGAGAAACAGCTTTTGGCTTGATACTGGGCCTTAGTAACCATGGGACACCAAGTCACCATGTGGCCTGAGCTGCCCATCACGAACTGGGTGTTGTCTGACCCACAGAGTCATAAAGTTGGATGTGTACAGCAGCACTCCATCATTAAATGGAAGTGGTATATAAGAGATTGGGCCCAAGCAGGACCTGAAGGCACAAGTAAGTTGCATGCGGAAGTGGCCCAAATGCCCATGGTGTCCACTCCTGTCACATTACCTTCCATCTCCTAGTCTACACCTATGGCCTCATGGGGAGTTCCTTATGATCAGTTGACTGAGGAAGAGAAAATTCATGCCTGGTTTACAGACGGTTCTGCGCGATATGCAGGCACCACTCGAAAATGGATAGCTGCAGCACTACAGCCCCTCTCTGAGACCTCTCTGAAGGATAATGGTGAGGGGAAATCCTCCCAGTGGGCAGAACTATGAGCAGTGCACCTGGGTGTTCACTTTGCTTGGAAGGAGAAATAGCCAGATGTGCGATTGTATACTGATTCATGGGCTTGACCAATGGTTTGGCAGGATTGTCAGGGACTTGGAAGGAACATAATTGGAAAATTGGAGACAAAGAGGTATGTGGTTAGACCTCTGTGAATGGGCCAAAGAAGTGAAGATATTTTTGTCTCATGTGAATGCTCACCAACGGGTGACTTCAGCAGAGGAGGATTTTAACAATCAAGTGGATAGGATGATGCAGTCTGTGGAAACTAACCATCCTTTTTCCACGGCCACTCCTACCATTGCCCAATGGGCTCATGAACGAAGTGGCCATGGTGGCAGGGATGGAGATTATGCGTGGCCTCAGCAACACAGACTTCCACTCTCCAAGGCCGACTTGGCTACAGCCATTGGTGAGGGCCCAGTCTGCCAGGTACAGAGACTGACATTGAATCCCTGATATGGCACACTTCCTCAAGGCTATCAGCCAGCAACCTGGTGGCATGTTGGTTATATTGGACTGCTTCCATCATGAAAAGGTAGTGTTTTGTTTTTACTGGAATAGACAATATGGATATGGATTTGCCTTCCCTGCATGCAATGCTCTGCCAAAACTACCATTCATGGACTTACAGAATGCCTTACCCATTGTCATGGTATCTCATGCAGCATTGTTTCGGATCCAGGTATTCACTTCACAGCAAATGAAGTGTGGCAATGGGCCCATGCTCATGGAATTCACTGGTCTTACCATGTTCCCCATCATCCTGAAGTAGCTGGCTTGATAGAATGATGGAATGGCCTTCTAAAGACACAATTACAGTGTCAGCTAGGTGGCAGTACTTTACAGTGTTGGGGCAATGTTCTCCAGGAGGCTGTATATGCTCTAAACTAGTGTCCAATACAATATATGGTGCTGTTTCTCCCATAGTCAGAAATGAAGGGGTGCAAAATGGGAGTGGCACCACCCACTATCACCCCTAATGATCCACTTGAAAATTTTTGCTTACTGTCCCTGCAACCCTGTGCTCTGTGGGCCTAGAGGTCTTAATTACAAAGGGAGGAATGTTCCTGGAAGGAGACACAACACTGATTCCATTGACCTGAAAGTTAAGAATGCCACTTGGCCACTTTGGTCTCTTCATTCCTCTGGATAAAAAGGCAAAGAAGGGAGTTACTGTACTGGCTGGTGTAATTGATCCTAACTATCAAGGTGAAATCTGATTGATATTACATAATTCAGGTAAAGAAGAATACGTCTGGAATACAGGAGATTCCTTAGGATGTCTCTTAGTACTGCCATGCCCTGTGATTAAAGTCAATGCAAAACTACAGCAACTCAATTCTGACATGACTGCTAATGTCCCAGACCCTTCAAAAATGAAGATTTGGGTCACCCCAACAGGCAAAGAACCATGACCAGCTGAGGTGATTGCTGAGGGCAAAGGGAATACAAAATGAGTGGTGGAAGGGGGTAGTTCTAAATACTAGTTATGACCATGTAACCAGTCACAAAAACAAGGACTATAATTGTTATGAGTATTTCTTCCTTGTATGTGTGCATCAAATATTTTTGTTTCCTTCATGAAAACGTTTACACATAAAAAGAAACAATCTTTGATGGTTATGAGGGAGGGGAGGGGTGGAGATGGAAAAACACTAAATAGACAATAGATAAGTGGTAACTTTGGTGAAGGGTAAGACAGTACACAGTACTGGGAAAGCCAGCAGAACTTGTACAAGGAAAGGTCATGGAAGCTCCATAGACACATCCAAACTCCCTGAAGAACCGAATTAATGGGCTGAGGGCTGTGGGGACCATGATCTCTGGGAACATCTACCTCAATTGGCATAACATAGTTTATAAAGAACATGTTCTACTTTCTACTTTGGTGAGTAGCTTCTGGGGTCTTAAAAGCTTGTGAGCAGCCATCTAAGATACTCCACTGGTCTCACCCCATTGGGAGCAAGGGAGAATGAAGACAACCAAAGACACAAGGGAAAGATTAGTCCAAAGGATTAATGGACCACAACTTCCAAGGCTTCCACCAGACTGAGTCCAGCACAACTAGATGGTGCTCAGCTACCACCATTTAATGCTCTGGAAGGGATCACAATAGAGTGTCCCTGACAGAGCTGGAGAAAAATGTGGAACAAAATTCTAACTCACAAAAAAAAGACCAGACTTACTGGCCTGACAGAGACTGGAGAAACCCTGAGAGTATGGCCCCCAGACATACTTTTAGCTCAGTAATGAAGTCACTCCTGAGGTTCACCCTTCAGCCAAAGATTAGACAGGCTCATAAAACAAAATGAGACTAAAGGGGCACATCAGCCCAGGGACAAGGACTAGAAGGCAGGAGGGGACAGGAAATCTGGTAATAGGGAACCCAAGTTTGAGAAAGGAGACTGTTGACATGTCATGGGGTTGGTAACAAATGTCACAAAATAGTATGTGTACTAATTTTTTATTGAGAAAGTAGTTTGTTCTGTAAACCTTCATCTAAAGTACAATAAAAAAAAAAGAATGGTAAAAAAAATAAATCATTTAAGAAGAATGTCAAGATGTAAAACAAGTATTTTTGTTTTCTTCACTTGTAAAATATAACTTGTAAACAGGGCTAGTGTGTTTTCGGTTGTATGCACGTTAGTTGTCTCATGTTAGGTGCAAGTATGAGTTTGTTGTAAATGGTTTAAGGAGACGTGTACAGGTGCCAAGCTGACAAGGAGTGAACTGTGATGGTTAAGGTTGTGTGTCAACTTGGCTGGGCATGATTCTCAGTGGTTTGGCAGTTATGTAATGATGTAGTCTGGCAGTTATGTAATGATGTAGTTTGAAAGTTATGTAATGATGTAATTATCCTTCATTTTGTGATATAATGTGATCTGATGTGATCAATCAGTTGTAAAGGGAGTTTCCTTGGGGGTGTGGCCTACATCCAATATATATGAATATTCTGGCAAAATTTGCTGGCTTTTGGTTGCTCTAGGTCCTGTGTCTGGCTTGTCATCATCTGACCTCTGCTTCTTGGGACTTGAGCCAGTGGCCTGCCATCTTACCTGCCGATCTTGGATTCATCAACCCCTGCGGCTACGTGAGTCAGGAGAAGCCTTCAGCCTGATGCCTGACCCACAGACTTGGGACTTGCCAGCCTCTACTACCATGTGAGCCATTTCCTTGAGATAAATCTCTCTCTGTCTCTGTCTCTGTCTCTGTCTCTCTCTCTCTATATATATATATATGTATGCTGCACTGGTTTTGCTTCTTTAGAGAATCCAGCTTCAAACATTAGCCACTAGAGAGATGCGAATCAAAACTACGTTGAGATACCGTCTCACCCCTGCAAGAATTGCACTAATAAGAAAAAAAAAGAAAAATCTGGCAGGGTTGTGGGGAGATTAAAACTCTCATACACTGTTGATGGGAGTATAAAACGTTACAATCACTATGCCAAATGATATGGTGCTTCCTTAAAAAGCTAGAAATAGATATACCATATGATCCAGCAATCCCACTCCTAGGTGTATATCCTAGAGCAATAAGAGCTGTCACACAAATAGACATATGCACACCCATGTTCATTGCAGCATTATTCACAGTAGCAAAAATGGCTTATTGATCCTTATTTTGTATGTATGGCTTGTCAGAAAGCTTGTATTAGTTATTGTATGCAGATGCTAAGAACTCCTAGCACTACGTTCTAGAGAATCCCAGGGTTTGTGGCTAAATGTAATGGTATTTTGTGTCTAAGGTAGGAAAACACAAGACAGAGGCAGAATGAAGCAATTGGAAAAGTACAGCAGTAGTTGGAGTCTAGTAGGGCCGAGAGGAAAAAGGAAGACATGGGCAGGTAGCACATCCAAGTGAAGGAGAGTAGTAGAATCAAGAAAGTATTCCCAGGCACCCATCCCTGGAAGAGCAGAGGCAGGAGGTCCTGTCCTAGTATGTATCTCTGAGCAGTACAAACAGCTCGAGCAATCAGGAGTCTAGGCCAATAGTGGCAAGAGGTCGAGGAGGCCATGATAGTGTGTATTCCTTAGGAAAACATCTCTGAAAGCAAGAGAGTCAACACCAGATACCATTAGGTCCAACCAATTCAACTGAATATTTATTTATGCTAGGCACGTACTGTGAGCATCCAATAAGCTGCCTCATATCATCTCGTTTCCCTCTCCTCTCCTTCACAGTTTGGCATTGGCAGTACTTAATTCAGTCCAGACGTAAATAGTTAAAAACCTCAATTGCTGAGTTCCAATCTGATTAAATGTGATATACTCAAGAGCTACATCTTAGTTACCTACTCATGGCTTAGACTGGCATCTCGAAGCAGTGCAACTGATTCCAGGGCCAGGATTCTGTTGTTGCCTGGAGAACCCAGCTTGATTTTCTGTAGCATTCTTACCTAAAAAAAAAAAATTGTGGCAAATATATAGGTAACAAAATATTTGCCATTTCAACAATCCGTATATGTACAGTTCAGTGCATTGTGTTTATCATGTTCAACCGTCACCTTTAACCATTCCTAAATTTTTCCATCACCCTTAACAGAAGCTCAGGGTCTCCTAAGTGTTGTGTCTTCCTTTCCCCTTTCCTCCAGCCTGCCCCCAGTAATCACTAATAAACTTTGATCTCTATACACTTGCCTATTCCAGATGAGTTTTTACTCTTTAGAAACCAAAGCTGCCACAATGACTAGAGATCTAGCAGTGTAGGGAATATTGATGGAAACTGAATCAGAAAAATGGCCAGTAGCCAACGAAATGTCCCAGGAAGCAGAATACATGGGCGAATTGTTGGCTTATATTGCCTGGCATTGCACATCTCACTTAGAGAAAATGGCTTAGCTTTCAGCATGTCCTCTTTGGTTTATAGAAAGGCCATCTTGGAGCAAAGGGCTAGAGCTTTTTGTCAATGACCCAACCATGTTGTGGAGCTCAGATCTTCAGTGTCATTTGATGTCTTTGTGTATCACCCAGAGACTCTGTGGGCATCATAATCATCTACTTCCAACATGGAGACATGTGTGCTATGTCAAAGTCCAAGAAGGGAGGCATGTGGGAGAGGAGGAAAGAGCATAGATTCTGAACTCTGAACTCTGAAGGGTTTAATTTTAGTGCTAACACTACCATTTTTTAACTTGGGTAAACCATTTAAATTGTTTAAACTTCAGCTTTCTCATTTGTAAAATGAGGAATGATAATATAGATTTCACAAGTTTTTTGTGAGGACTTAATGAAAACAATTGTACAAAAAAATTAAAGTGTTATGTAAATATTGACTACATTAGTTCTAATGAATATCATTGAATAGGATTTCTACTATGAGCACAGAAATGGTTACTTAAAATTTATCAGCTAATGAAAACATTTGTGAGTTGTGTCAAAGACTGCTAGGTGTTCCTGACTATCCATTCTCTCTTCCTTCCTTAAAAATGTTGTTGTTGCTGTTGTGTGCGTTGAGTTGATTCTGATTCATAGCAGAACTGCCCCATAGAGTTTTCTTGGCTGTAATGTTTATGGACATAGACCACCAGGTCTTTCTTCCGCAAAGTGGCTGGGTGGGTTGGAACTGCCACCCTTTCGGTTAGCAACCAAGCGCTTAACCAGTTAGCACCACTAGGGCTCCTTTTCCTTAAAAATAGAACCTAATTTTTAGCTGGACACATAACGCATTGCCATTGAGTCAATTCCAACTTATAGCAACCCTATAGGACAGAGTAGAACTGCTCCACAGGATTTTCAAGGAGTGGCTGGTGGATTTGAACTGCTGCTAAGCATCCAAGCTCTTAATTCACTGTGACACTAAGGCTTCAGCTGGACACATAGCTGTGTGGAAGAAAGACTACGATTTTCCAACCCCCCTGGTAGCTAATGTGGTTAGGTGCTGAGTTCTGGCCAATTGAAATTGTATCAATCGAGGTCCAGTGCTTAAAACCACTGTATAAATACTTTTTAAACAAACAAATAGCAACAACAACAAAAAACAAAACAGGCAATTAGCCCCTTTCAAAATCAATGGACAGTCTGGAGGAGTGAGTAGCAGGAGGTTGCCATTTCAACTACTGAGTTCCAGAACACTTTGTTACTGTTGCAGTCTATCTTGGAGTAGGCAGAGGAAGCCGAGGAAAGATCCCTGGGTCCCTGATGATTACACAATTATCAAGTCAATCCCCTGGGTTGTTTACTTCTAGGCATGATTTATATGCAAAAGAAATAAAACTCTACCTTATTTATGCCTCTGTTGCTTTGTGTTTTCTATCACTCAGAACAGAACCAAATTCTAACTGATACAGGGTGATGATCATCATGATTATTACTCACAGGGTATTTTTGCACATACTACTTCTTAAAAATCGATACCACACATTGTCTTTGCCTATTGTTATTGTTAGTTGCTGTTGAGTTGATTCTGAATTACGGCGACTCCATGTGTTACAGAGTAGAACTGCTCCATAGAGTTTTCTTGGCTGTAATTTTAATGGAAGCAGATCACCAGGCCTTTTCTTCTGTGGTTTGAACCACCAACCATTAGGTTAGCAGTCAAGCACAAGCCATTTGTGTCACCTAGGGACCTTATCTAAAGGAGCTCTATTGGTGCAATGGTTAAGCGCTTGGCCGCTAACCAAAAGATTGGCGATTTGAACCTACCAGCGGCTCTGCAGGAGAAAAGACATCTGCTCCCATAAAGGTTCCAAAAAACCAAATCAAACCCGTTGCCGCTGAGTCGGTTCCTACTTATAGCAACCCTACGGGAATGAGTAGAATGGCCCCGTAGGTTTTCCAAGGAGTGGCTGGTGGATTTGAACTACTGACCTTTTGGTTAGCAGTCGAGCTCTTAACACTACACCACCTAGGAAACCCTATGGAACTGTTCTAGTCTGTCATATAGGGTCACTATGAGTTGGAATTGACTCGACGGTATACAACAACAACAACAACAACAACAGGGACCTTATCTGTGACTAGCACATCCGAAAACATAGAAGTGTTCTAATGTTGATATGGCAGAGGCTGTTGACCTAACTAACAAACAGAAACCACCTAAGTATTTAAACAGAGAGATGCCAGTGTAGGGGACTGCTTATCTGTATGGAAGGGCCAACTAGAGAACAGTGAGTTAGCCTAGAGATTATCAACAGCAGGAAATTGCTACCACTGATAGACTGAAAGGTAAGAGGTGGTACAGATTGTATTACTATTTCCAATTCACTGTCCTCCCAGTAGGAGGATTATACATCCTGGCTCACTGATATGTGGCTTGACCATGTGGCTTGCTTTGGCCAATAAAAAGTGAGCAGAAGTGATATACACTACTTCCAAGTTGAATCATGTGATACATGACTAAGACAACTGGTATCCACAAATGTTTGATAAGGGAGGAAGCACTGGGCTTGGAATCAGGAGATCTACATTCAGTTTGTTGTACTATAGTGGCTTGCATGTTGCTGTGATGCTGAGAGCTATGCCACTGGGTATGTCAAATACCAGCAGTGTTACTCATTGTGGACAGGTTTCAGTAGAGTTTCCAGACTAAAACAGACTAGGAAGAAAAGCCTGGTGATCTACTTTCAAAAATTAGCCAATGAAAACCATATGAGTCATGATAGAATATTGTTCAATAAAGTGCTAGAAGATGGGCCTTCTAGGTTGGAAGTCACTTAAAATACACAGCAGCCACAACAACAGACTCAAGCATACTGTTTTAGTTATCTAGTGCTGCTATTACAGAAATACCACAAGTGAATGTCTTTAACAAGCACAAATTTATTCCCTCACAGTCTAAGAAGCTACAAGTCCGAATTCAGGGTGCCAGCTCCAGGGGAAGGCTTTCTCTTTCTGTTGGTTGTGGGGGAAGGTCCTTTTCACTAATCTTTCCCTAGTCTAGGAGCTTCTCAGCACAGGGACCCCAGGTCCAAAGGATGCACTCTGCTCCTGGTTCTACTTTCTTGTTGGTATTAGGTCTGCCTGTCTCTCTGCTTGCTTCTCTCTTTTATATCTCAAAGGAGATTGACTCAAGATACAACCTAATCGTGTAGATTGAGTTCTGCCTCATTAACATAACTGCCTCTAATCCTGCCTCATTAACTTCATAGAGGTTAGGATTTACAATACATAGGATAATCACATCAGATCATAAAATGGTGGACAACCACACAGTACTGGGAATCATGGCCTAGACAAGTTGACACAAATTTTTGGGGGACACAACTCAATCCATAACACATACTGAAGATTGTGAAGGTGGTGCAGGACCGGACAACATTTAGTTCTGTTGTACATATGGTCACCATGAGTTGGAGATGACTGTATGGCAGCTAACAGCACCTTCAATTCCTGACTCTACCACTTACTACTTGACAGATCTTGAGCTCGTCACTTGGCTTCACTTGATGTCGATTTCTTCATTAAGGGAATGTCTCAAATAATGGATTTATACTGATCTTTCAGGGTTCTTTCATCCTGCTATAATATGCCTTGGATCCACCATACAGTAATCATCCCATAAAAGAGAACTTCTTATTCCTAGGTTGAGAGCTTTACTTTCCTATATTTGTCCCTTTGATTAAAAATTATCTTTGTCCTAATACTTATTCACTAAGTTTTTTTTCCCCTAAGAATGAATACATATTTCTTCCATGAACCAAAGAAGTGCAAAGTCTCATTCTAGTTTTTAATAGAACAGTTCCATTGCCTGAAAAAAAAGAGTGTCAGTTTCAGGAATGACTTGGTAGGTGTGGAAGAAACATCAACACTTACTGGCTTCATATAAGTACAGCTCCTCTTAAGTGGTGTAAATTGTTTTGACGGAGAAACTTTGGAAAAGGAGTTGCAATGGATTCTTTTAGTTTCTTCCTGCAAACTACTTTCAGAGCTCCAAATTGGGTTTGTCACTTACCCTGTCACCACCTTCCTTCCCTCTTCAGTGAGAGAAAGATTGTATTTCACTTGAGTAAAACTGACTGGATTTCCTGAACTACCAAGGAAGTCTCTAATAGTTTTAAATACTGAACATGATTGTGATAAAAAGTGAGGAGATGAAGATCAAGAGTTGTGTTGCCTTTCAAATCTCCATATCAGTAGACGTTAGTAATGTGGTTAGAACTCATCCTATTAGGGGGACAGTGGTGATTCGTGGTGGAATTCTCACCTCCCATGCAGGAGACCTGGGTTCAATTCCCAGCCTGTATATCTCCTGCACAGTCACCACCTGTCTGTTAGTGGAGGCTTGTGTGTTGTTATGATGCTGAAAAGGTTTCAGCAGAGCTTTCAGACTAAGATGCACTAGGAGAAAGATCTGGTGATCTACGTCTGATAATCAGCCAAGGAAAGCCCTATGGATCACAAAGATCTGATCTTGGGGATGATGTTTGACAGGGCAGCGTTTTCTTGCGTTGTGTATGGGGTTGCCATGAGTTTGGGATGACTTGATGGCAGCTAACAACAACAACATGTTCATTTGTGAGTTTGGCCAGGTATAGAATACTTGGTGCAAAATTGTTTTTCTAAAAAATTTGAAATTATCCTTCCACGTTCGTCTAGCATTCACTGTTGATATTTTAAATAGTTAGTCTTACTGATTTGGTAACATTTAAGGAGAAACCTAAATGAACTGCAGAATGAGCTCCATGACCACCTGCAGTAAGTACATCAGCAAGTGCCAAAGTCCAATGTCAGGAATGTGCTTGGTGTTTTTGAGGCACAGTAAAGAGCCCAGTGTGGCTAAGATGTTGAGAGCAAGAGGAAAAGTGGTGGAGAATAAGGTAGCTAGAGACCAGTTCACACAGGACATGGTAAGGACTTGAGATCTAGTCCATGTGTGATGAGAAGCTATTGGAACTTCAGAGGAAGGAAGTGATATGATTTGATTTACTTTTTATGAGGGTCACTCTGACTACTGAATGGAGAAAAGACAGTGAGGATTTATGGGTATACAGAGGAGTTAGGAACCCAGGAGTCCAGGGGAGTCCAAGTAAGAAGTGATTGTGGTTTAGATCTCTATGCTGTTCATTGAGATCGTAAAGTTCAGATTTGGGATGTATTCTGAGGTAGAGATGACAGGATTATTGATGTAATAGATGAACCCTGATTTGTAGTAAATCTATATATTTAAAATAAAAGACATTTAATTTTCTTTGGCATTCATAATTTAACTATATTTCAATTTTAATTCCTCATTTTGCCATGGAAGTATAAAGATGACCTTAGAAGTATACCCTCTCTAAAGAAGTTTGTCTCAGAATCATCTAAAATAATCTGCTTTAGGCTTTTGGAAATCAAGGCCAAAAAGAAGCCTTCCCTTACCCTTCCTGATTTTGCTTGTCTTGCTGCTTTTCTTCCCTAAGGGTGTGTTTTCTGTACTCTTAGGGAAGAAAAGCAGCTAAGATCTTGAGTGGGAGTGGAGAAGGAAAGGTGGCGAAACACTGGGAGGAAAAAAAAGGTATTGTCTCTGGGACTTCAACGACATATGGCTGAATAGTATGTCCTCCAGAACTTAATTGGCCTACATAATTTTTATACACTTAAACTATGGTTCAACATCATATCCTTCAGTTGTGTAATATGACCAGCAGAGAGATTCTTAGGGTTGTTGAAGGAGCTGAAGATGATTTTGTAAGAATGTTTCCCAGACATGTTCCTGGCAGGTAGAAGTAGTTAAACTGAGCATAATCTCAGGCAATTCAGGATATTCATGTTGAGAACAGTGGGCCCCACTGGGCCAGGGGGGGCCCTAGACAGTAGGAGAAAGTCAGCACCCAGTTTTGACTGTGAATGGGAAGGAATGTGTATGGAGAGAGACAGGGATCAGAGCCCAAAGATGAAAGCCTGAAGAGCACTGGGTGTCGATGTTTTAGGTGTAGAGAGCCCAGAGTACGGATCAAGCAGCAGATGGGGCCAGGAAGCTATTTCAGTCTAGGGGCCGTTCTTCCACTGCAGCCAGGTAGCCACCTGCCCTGCTCTACCTAACCTTGCAAGTTCCATGGTGGCTACTGCCTGGCCTTCTGGAATCTGACAGACTCTGATTCTGAGGGGGCTTGGGGTGAGTGTTGTTGTTGTTAGGTGCCGTCGAGTTGGTTCTGACCCATAGCAGCCATATGTATAACAGAATGAAATGTTGCCTGGTCCTGTGCCATCCTCACAATCTTTCCTATGTTTGAGTCCATTGTTGCAGCCACTGTGTCAATCCATCTCATTGGGTGTCTCCTTCTTTTTCACTGATCTTCTACTTTACCAAGCATGGTGCCATTCTCCAGAGATTGGTTTTCCCTGATGTGTATAAAGTAAGCAAGACAAAGTCTTGCCATCCTTGCTTCTAAGCATCATTTGGGCTGAACTTCCTCCAAGATAGATTTGTTCATTCTTCTGGCAGTCCATTGTTGTTATTAGGTGCCATTGTTGTTATTAGCCCTGAAAGTGACATCTTTGCCGTTTAACACTTCAATCTTTCTTACCAAAAATGGTGATGACTTGAAGCACTGATGAGGCAAATGACTGCGGCCTTTAGTATGGATTACATCTGAACGTGAAGAAAGTGAAAATCCTCACAACTGGGCCCATAAACAACATCATGATAAATGGTAAAGAAATTGAAGTTGCCAAGGATTTCATTCTATTTGGATCAACAATCAACATCCATGGAAGCAGAAGTCAAGAAATCAAAGGACATCTTGCACTGGGCAAATTTGCAGCAACAAACCTCTTTAAAATTCTTAAAAAGCAAAGATGTCACTTTGAGGACTAAGGTGCACCTGACCCAAGCCACAGTGTTTGCAATCACCTCACATACATGTAAAAGCTGGGCAATGAATAAAGAAGACTGAAGAAGAATTGATGCCTTTGAATTATGGTGTTGGCAAAGAATACTGAATATACCATGGATTGCCAGAAGAACAAACAACTCTGTTTTGGAAGAACTACAGTCAGAGCTCCTTAGAAGAAAGGATGACAAGACCTCGTCTCTCGTATTTTGGACATGTTATCAGGAGAGATCTGGAGAAGGACATCATGTGCTTGGTAAAGTAGTGGGCCAGCAAAAGAGAGCAAAACTCTCAACGAGATGGATCGACACAGTGGCTGCAACAATGGGCTCAAGCATAACGATTGTGAGGATGGCGCATGATTGGGCAGTGTTTCGTTCTGTTGTACGTAGGGTCGCTATGAGTCGGAACCGACAGGATGGCACCTAAAAACAACTACAAGAAGGTTGTGTCATCTGCATATTGCAAATTGTTGAGTCTTCTTCCAATACTAATGCCATGTTCTTCTTAACGTAGTCCACCTTCTTGGATTATTGCTCAACACACAGATTGAATAAGTAAGATAAAAGCACTCAACCCGGCTGCACACCTTTTCCAATTTTAAACTCCACAGTTCTGTTCACACAACTGCCTCTTGATCTGTGTACAGCTTCCACATGAGAACAATTAAGTGTACTGGAATTCACATTATTCATAATGTTATCCATAATTTGTTATGAGCCACACAGTCAAATACCTTTTTATAGTGGGTAAAACACAGGTAAACATACTTTTGGTGTTCTCTGCATTCAGCCAAAACCCATCTGACATCAGCAATGACATCCCTTGTTCCATGTCCTCTTCTGAATCTGGCTTGAACTTCTGGCAGTTCCCTGTTGATGTATGACTGCAGTCATTTTTGAATTATCTTCAGCAAAATTTTGCTCATGTGGGATATTAATAATATTGTTTGATAATTTTCACATTCCATTTGATTGCCTTTCTTTGGAATGGGAATGAATATGGATCTCTTTCATTCAATTGGCCAAGTAGCTGTTTTCCAAATTTCTTGACATAAACAAGTATGTTGCATCCATTTGTTGAAGATCTTAATTTCAAAATAGGATATGATGCCAGAGATTGCATAATGGAATTCTGAAAGACCAATGGCTTATTCATTGGAGGTACCTCTTTTCAATAACACAAATGACAACCGGACTACACAGAAATCAAATCCTGTATAATCCTCACTGGACGGATCACACAGGAATCAAACTGACTACATCTGTGGAAAGAGATGATGGAGAAGCTCAATATTATCAGTCAAGACAAAGCCAAGAACCAACTGTGGAACAGACTGACAATCGCTTATATGCAAGTTCAGGCCGAAGTAGAAGAAAATCAAAGCAAGTTCATGAGAGTCAAAGTATGGCCTTCAATACATCCTATGTGAATTTAGAAACCACCTTAAGAATAGATTTGACTCATTGAATACTAATGACCAAAAACCAGAGAATTGTGGAATGATATCAAGGACATCATACATGAAGAAAGTAAAAGGTAATTAAAAAGACAGGAAAGAAAGAAAAGACCAAAATGCATGTCCAAAGAGACTCTGAACCTTATGTTTGAAAACAGAGTAGCTAAAACGAACAGAAGAAACGATGAAGTAAAAGAAACGCACAGAAGACTTCAAAGGGTGTCTCGAGAAATTCAAGCCATACTGAAGGTAGTTGCAATACACAGGGCTCTGGCAATTGACATAATACCAACTGAGATGATAACTGGATGAGTGGACAGCAGATTTTAGAGGGACATGTGCTTTTTCTGTTTGTGAAGTGTTGCCTTCACTATCATTACATAAACTACTCCCTTCCCCTGCTTTCTGCTTTCTTTACACGAAAGAGGGGTGGCAAAGGTAGAGTCAAGGTAACCCCAAGGTGCCTGGGAAGAAGGATTGAGGAATAATAATTACTGAGAAAGCTCTCCTGATTCCAGAAGCAAATCCCTAGGCAGGCAAACAACGATAGCTGGTATCTTAGTTTCCCAGTGCTGCTGTAACATAAATATCACAAGTGGGCAGCTTTAAAGAACAGAAATTGGTTTTCTCACAGTTCTGGAGGCTAAAAAGTCCAAATTAGGATCTTAGCTGTGTCGATTCCTTCTGTGAGCTCTCTCCTAGTTTCTGGTGTCTGCTGGCAATCCTGGATGCTCCTTTACTTGTAGATGATTTTCACGTTTTGTCTGTCTTCCTGCGTGTTTGTGTGTGTGTGTGTGTGTAATCTAGTCTTTTTATAACTCAGAAGTGATTAGACTTAGGACCCTTCCTACACTGGTGTCATGGATTGAATTATGTCCCTCCCTAAATGTGTGTATCAATTTGGCTGGACCATGATTCCCAGTATTGTATGATTGTATACCATTTTATAATCTGTGATTTCCTAATGTGTTGTAAACTCCATCACTATGATCTAATAAAATGGATTAGTGGCTGTTATACTGATGAGGTATACAAGATTGGATAGTGTCTTAAGCCAATCTCTTTTGAGATATAAGAGAGAAGCGAGCAGAGACACATGGGAACCTCATACCACTAAGAAAGCAGTGTCAGGAGCAGAGAGCGTCCTTCAGACCTGAGGTTCCTGTGCAGAGATGCTCCCAGACCAAGGGAAGACTGACGTGTTAACAAGGACCTTCCTCCAGAGCCGACAGAGAGAGAGAAAGCCTTCTCCTGGAGCTGATGCCCTGAATTTGGACTTGTAGCCTACTGGACTGTGAGAGAATAAATTTCTCTTTGTTAAAGCCATCCACTTGTGGTATTTCTTTTATAGCAGCAACAGATGACTAAGACAACTGATATGCCCTCAATTGATCAATTGATTATATCACATTAGGTTACTTTATGGAACGTGATTATTTTACATTACATGTGAGGTAATTACGTTACATTACATTATGCAAGGTAATCTGCTCTGCCCAAGGCTAATTGATTTAATCAAATGTAACTACTCCATGGACCTTAGACAGCAGCATCTAGACTAGTTAGTGTTTGACCAAACAACTGGGAACAATAGCCTAGCCAATTTGACACATAAAAATAACCACTGCACCTGGCTTTGCACTTCCCTCAGCTGTGAAGACAGTCAGGGAAGAAAAGAGAGTTAGAATTTGTGCTAAAGTGTGGGTCTCATTCATACTTGTTAATCTTTCATGTTTGCTGAGTGAGGCTCAATTTACAGTGGACACTGACTTTTTAGGCTTGGGGGTTAAAGACCGACAAAATAATTTAGTAAAGCTTTATATACATTTTCAATAGCTCTGATGAACAAATGATTTGTGCTCCCAAAATGTGCATGCAAGCCAATTTTAGGAACATGGAAAGTTATTTTCCAGTGTAAACAATATTCTACATGAAGTTGGATTCTTAGCCTGTACACAAAACCTGCCTCAGAATATAACTTAGATGTAAGTGTGCCACATAGTTCCAAAGAATCTGAACATATATTTTGCAACATTCCTTTGGAAAGACACATTTGGAGTTCCACCTGAATGGCCAGGGGTCCATCTCTTTTGCTGCATGGGATCCAGCGACCCTCTTCTCATTCTTTCCTGCCAGCAGAGCAGAATGGGAGCTCTTCCAGTGCCCAGCTTCTGCTCATGGCTCTTGTGGTCTGAAAGGTAGGGTTAGTAGAGATAAGGTGTTATCCACTGATTATTTCATAAGCATGTGTAAAGGTGTGCTGGACATTTGAGAGAAGAAGGTGAATGAGACACATTCCCCTGCTTTCAAGAAGATTATGATATAATGGGGGATACAGACATAATGCCAGAGGGGAGAGAGAGGTTCTGGCACAGAGCTATGCACATGGTGCTTTGGGAGCAGAAGGAAGGAAAGGTATTGAATTAGGCATAGCTGTCAGGGGAGAGCAGGGTGTTTGTGGGTAAAGGACCTTAGACAGGGACTTGGCTGTGGTCAGAATAGGTTCCCTCAGGGTATAACTCAGCCCTGGGATGGCTTATGGTAGCCCTCTTTCTTTTCTATTCCTAGCTTTAGATAATTTGAGTGTCTTCTTTTAATACTTTAAAATAGACTTTTTCTTCTCTATGAATAGCCTAGTCACTATTTTTGCTTTTTTTCCCGTCTATCTCTATAACTCTTTGGAACCTTGGTGATGCAGTGGTTAAGAGCAATGGCTACTAACCAAAAGGCTGGAAGTTCAAATCCACCAGCTGCTCCTTGGAAACGGTATGAGGCAGTTCTACTCTGTCCTATAGGGTTGCTATGAGTCGGAGTTGACCTGATGGCAATGGGTTTGGTTAGGTTTGATTTATATACTTCCTGAGGTTTTCTTAAAATGATTACAGCTAATAAGAACTTACAATTAAGGAATTTTATTATATGCTGGGCACCATACTAAGTGCTTTACATACGTTAGAAGATTATTTTTTCCAATGACTCCATAAGGGACATAGTTTAAAAATTTTTTATTGTGCTTTAGGTGAAAATTTACAGCTCATGTTAGATTCTCATACAAATATTTATACACATATTGTTATGTGACCCCTAGTTGCCATCCCTGTAATGTGACAGCACACTCCCCCTTTGCAGCCTGGGTTTCCTGTGTCCATTCAACCAGCTCCTATCCCTTTCTGCCTTCTCATCCTGCCTCCGGACAGGAGCTGCCCATTTAGTCTCGTGTATCTACTTGAACTAAGAAGCACTCTTCACAAGTATTATTTTATGTTTTATAGCCCAGTCTAATATTTGTCTGAAGAGCTGGTTTTGGGAATGGTTTTAGTTCTGGTTTAATGGAGAGTCCGGGGGCCATGTCTTCTGGAGTTTCTCCAGTCTCAGTCAGACCATTAAGTCTGGTCTGTTCATGTGAATTTGAGCTCTGCACTAGGGACATACTTTTAATATGGCAACTTCATAGATGAGGAAACTAAAGTTCAGAGTTTCCCAACACTGCATAGTTAATAAGGAGCAGACCTTAGAATTGATCCATCACGCCAGTCTCTACTTTCGTCTTCACAGGGCATTCTTCTCTCTGTGTGTGTCTGTGTCTTCTCCTTTCCTTATAAAGACACCAGTCAAGATCCTTAACTAATTACATCTGTAAAAACCGTATTTCCAAATAAGGTCTCACTCTTAAGTTCTGGATGGACATGACTCTTTGGGGGATGTTATTCAACCATTAAAGGTGGGGAAGTGGGAGAGTAAAAATGGAAATTGAAAGGGATTATCATTTTATAACCAACAAAGATTGTTTCTTTTGAGTGTAAACTTTTACATGAGTTATACAGTAGAGGCCTCATACAATATTCGTCCTTTTGTGGTTGACTTATTTCACTCAGCATAATGTCCTCCAGTTTCATCCATGTTATGAGATACTTCACAGATTCATCGTTGTTCTTTATCTTTGTATAATACTCCATTGTGTGTATGTTCCATAGTTTGTTTATCCGTTCATCTGTTGATGGGCATCTAGGTTGTTTCCATCTTTTTGCTATTTGTGAACAGTGCTTCAATGAATATGGGTGTGCATATGTCTATTAGTGTGACAGCTCTTATTTCTCTAGGATATATTCCTAGGAGTGGGATTGCATTTTGTAGTGCTTTTTTTTTGTGGTGCCAACGTTTTCTTTGTTCCTCTTACTCTCCTGTGCTGAGTTCCTTTTATTTGTGGATTTTTTTCTCATTTCTTTTGTTTCTGTAGGTTTTGTTTTCACTGAGACTTTATGTTTTTCTTCTTTATGTTGATGAGTAGGTGTGTTAACCTTCTTTTTGGTTGCCTTGAAATTTACCCTATCTTCCTAGATTTGAACCAGTCTATTATTACTCGGTATCGCTTGACTTCCTCTCCATTAGAAGGTTCTATACCTACACTGTTTATTCCCTCTTTTATTGTTCTGATGCTGTTGTAATTTAAAGATTAACCTCTGTGGTTCCCTTTTGTAATTTTTTGGTTTTGCATAGTCCTTAAGAGTTTATTTCCTAGGTTGGTATCTGGTTAGTACAATCCTGTGTCCTGTATTCAGCCTGTGGTCTGATGTTGGTTGTTCTCAGATTGAAGGACTTCCTTCAATAAGTCTTGTAAGTTTGGTTTGGTTTTTACGTAGTTCCTTAGTTTCTGTTTATCTGGAAATGACCTAATTTCACCATCATATTTGAACAAGAGTTTTGCAGGATATATTATTCTTGGCTGGAAATTTTTTTCTTTCAAGGTTTTATATGTCATCCCATTGGCTTCTTGCCTGCATGGTTTCTGCCAAAAAATCTGAGCTTAGTCTTATTGTTTCTCCTCTGTATGTGACGTCTTGTTTTGCTCAAGCTGCTCTCAGGATTCTTGGTTTGTCTTTGGTTTTAGCAATGTGATTTTGATATGCCTTGGTGATTTTCTTTTAGGGTCTATCCTATATGGAGTTCTTTGAGCTTCTTGGATGGTCAGCTTTTCATCTTTCATGATACTGGGGAAGTTTTCTGTCAGCAATTCTTCAATGATCCTCTCTGTGTTTTCTGTTTTCTCCCCTTGTTCTGGAACTCCGATCACTCGCAGATTTTTGCTTTTGATTGTATCCCACATAATTCTCAGGGTTTCTTCATTTTTCTTCTTTCTTTTTTCTGATTTTTCCTCAAATAGAGTTGTAACCAAGTGTTTTTCTTCAGTTTCTCTGATCCTGTCTTCCATCATTTCAAACCTGCTCCTCAGCCCTTCTAGGACACTGTCCATTTCTGAAATCTTGTTGTTTATCTTTTGGATTCCTAATTGTTGTTTTTGTATGATTTCTAGTTGTGAATTTATTTTAGCATTTTGTTCCTGTATTATTTTCTTGAATTCTTCCATTTTTTTGTCTGTATTTTCCATGAATTTGTCTGTCTTTTCCATGAATTTGTCAATTTTTTCCTCATTTTTGTCTGTTTTTTGCTTCAACTCTTGGATAATTCTGAATATTAGGGATTTGAATTCCCTATCAGTTAGGTCTAGTGCCTTTTCTTCTACTGGAAGGTCATCTGGTGTTTTATTTTGGACCCCTACTAGGACCATCTAGTCCTGTTTTGGTAAATGTTTTGATATTGTCATCTGTCTTCGGGGCATTCAGTGGTTATTTTCCTTGTTTATTGATTATAGATTTGTTTGTTTCATCCTGATTTTTGTTTTATTTGGTTGTGTCTGAGCCGGCAGGCTGTGTGTTCTTTGTTGTTAGCTCCTTTGTGGGTGCGATTTCACCTCCTTCTCCAATGGGCAGGGTTAGTCACTCAGGTATGGTACAGCAGGACAGGTCCAGCTGAAGGAGAATTGCTGGGATAGGTTTTTTGTGGCACATACCAGGGCTGACAGTGCAGACTGGGAATCAGTGCAGGGCAGGTTCCAGTAGGCCGTGCCTGTGCTGCTTGGGAGTGTGATGTTCAGCGCACTGTGCAGGGAGGCAGGAAGGAGGGGGTAGATTGTGATGTGTGGAGCAAAGATAGGTATAGGAAAGATGAGAGAGAGGAGAGAGGAACAGGAGCCAAAAACATACACACAAACAAAAAAGAGTGCTAAGTGAGCTTGCTATTGGAGTGGAGAGACGAGAGACTGAGAAATGGGGGGAAAAAAAAGAAAAAGGGTAAAATAAAAAAATGAATAAATTGAGAAATGGGAAGTGAAGAAAGACAAAAAGGGAATAAAAGAGAGAAGAAAACTAAACAAAGAAATGAAAAAAAAAAAAAACCAACCAAACAAACAAACAAAAATAAAACAAGAAAAAAGAAATGTCCCCAGGGATGTCCCTGTACATCTATGCAGAGTAAAGGACTAGCTTCCAAGCCTCGTGGTATTGCCTCTCTAGAAGGGGCTCCCAAGCCAAGAAAAGAAAAAGAAAACAAACAAATCAAAACAGAACAAATCAGAGCAAACAAACAAAAAAGCCCCAGGGGTCCCACCAGTGTGTCAGCAGGGGCTGGGAAGCAGTTTCACAGTCGAGTGGTGTTTTTCAGCCTTTCAGGAAGAAGCAAAGATGGCGCACAGAGCCAGGTATTTGAGAGAAAGGATGGGGAGGTGGTGAGAGCTAAGGAAGAAATCTAAAGAAGTGGTAAAAAGCAACACCAGCAGCCAACAAATGGCACTCAGGGAGCTGCCAGTGCAGACAGGTGGAATCCAAGTGGCACTGGGGGGAAGCTCGTGCTTCCCAGCCAATAGACTGTGCCTGCAGAAAGCAGAGGAGGCTAAGTGGGGGTGAAGAAGGGTGGGGGGGTGGGAAAGCCTATATCATGGGTTACCAGTTGTTCTGTCTCCTGCTGGAAGCTCCATGAAGCTGCTTTCTTGTACCTCCTGTTCGCTGATCTCTGATAGAAGTCCAAGATGGTGGATCCGTGCTGCAGTAGCTGATAGGGGACTTCTGCATGTATCTCTCCTCACACTCTGTTCTTGGTCAGTTTCTTATTCCATTCGGTGCTTGGCTGAGTTCTTTATCTCTTCATTTGATGCTTAGGGTTTCAGGACTGAAGTGTGAGTCTGTTTGAGTTAGTTTTTCTGATCTTTGCTCCGGAGGGACAGCTTGGTGTTTCTGATTATGGCGCCATGTTGCCTGGAAAGGATTTTTCTATTTTTAATTCAGGAGTTTTTATTTTTATGTAGTCCATTTATCAGTCTTTTCTTTTATGACTTCTGTGTTTGAGGTTTTTCTTTTTTTTAACGAAAGTTTTCTCTGCCCTAAGGTTTTAAAGGAATTCACCTGTGTTTTCTTTTCTTTTTACCATTTGCCATTGAGTTGATCCTTATTCATGGTGACCCAATGTGTGTCAGAGTAGAACTGTGCTCTATAGGGCTTTCAATGTCCATGATTTTCAAACAGTAGATCACCAAGTCTTTCTTCTGAGACACCTCTGGGTGGATTTAAACCTTTTGATTAGTAGTCAAGTGTTTCACTATTAGTGCCAACTGGGGACTCCAGGTGGCACTAATGGTTTTCTTTTAACTAAAAGTTTTCTTTTAGTGCTATAATATATTTATTTTTTGTCTTACATTTAAATATTTGTTCCATTTAAAATTTAACCTGGTGTATAGTGAGCTATGTATACAACTTTTCTCTTTCCAATTATCTACTCAATTGTCTAAACACTGTTGCTGTGACACCTACCTTCATCACATACTAAATTCCCATATATATTTTGGCTTACCCCTGGACTTTTAATTCTGTTGTAGTGTGGTTTTAACGTCATGTTGTAATGTTTAGTAGGGCAATCTCATGTTCATTGTTTTTCTTTTTTCCAAAAATTTCCCAGTTTTTATTGCTTTCTTATTTATATATATGTGAATTTATTTTATTAGATAACATTTTATTGTATTTTTGGTGAATTAGGCTCCCATTCAACAATTTCTTAACAAATTGTTCAGTGACATTGGTTACATTTTTCACAATGCGTGAACATTCTCATTATTTCCGTTCTGGATGCTCTGTTTCCAGTAATCTGGTTTCCCTGCCCCCTTATCTTATCTTTTTATTTATTTTTTTAAAGTAATCATTGAACTTCTGGTTTCACGTAGATGTTTTTTTAAAGGAGTGCAGTACTTATGGGTGATATTCTTTATTTTGTGGGCCAATCTATTATATAGCTAAATGGTGATCTCAGGGGATAGTATTGGCTCAAGGTTTATCTCAGTGCAATAGTCTTGGGTAGTCCTCTAGTCTCAACCAATCCAGTAATTCTGGATTTTTTAAGAATTTGAGGTCTGTTCCACATTTTTCTCCCATTCCATAAAGATCCATCTATTGTGGTCCTAATCAGAATGATCGGTAGTGGTAGCAGAGCATCATCTAGTTCTTCTGGTCTCAGGGTAGATGAGACCGTGGTTTGTGTAGACGTCTTGTAGACTAGCTTCTTCTCTGTGTCTTGGGTTTCCTTCTGTCTCTTTTGTTACAGATAAGTAGAGACCAATAGTTGCATCTTCGATGACTGCACACAAGCTTTTAAGACCCCAGACACCACTCACCAGACTAGGATGTAGAATATAAACTTCACGAAGTTTATTATGCCATTGACTGAGTTGTCCCACAAGACTCTGGTCCTAAACCTTCAAACCCAGAAAAACAATCCTGCAAGGTGTTTGGTTATGTCTAAGTAATATCTGTAACTGTGCCCCCTATGCTTTATTATATATATGAATACATATGCATGCGCACGCATACATACATATGCATATACAAATAAGGCACCTATATACTCCCATATACACATATATGCATACATACATGCATATATACTTGTACATATATTTTTTGGTTTTTGTTGCAAAATTATGCCATAGCAATTACCAAAGGGTCCTTTTTTCTTGTTTACATCTTAGTGACATTTTTGCCTTGGTCAGGCTGTGCACACTTCACCCATATTCAGTGTTGTGTTTCCCATCACCCAAAATAACAAGTGTCTGCTATCTAGGGAGTGATTCCCCCTCTCCCCTCCCTCTCATCCCTGGTAACCACCAATGAATGTTAGTCTGTCTCTATATATACCTATTCTTATCTTTTTACAAAAGTGAGATTATAAAATATTAGTCCTTTTGTAATTGACTTATTTCACTCAGTATAATGTCCTTCAGATTCATCCACATTATGTTTTGAGTACTCTTCATTGTTCTTTATGGGTGCAAAGTATTCCATTGTATGTATGTACCAAATTTTGTTTATCCATTCACCCATTGATGGGCTCATAGGTTGTTTCTACCCTTTTGCTATTGTGAATAGTGCTGCAATGAACATAGGTGTGCATATATCTATTTGTATTACTGCTATGAGATCTCTAGGGTATGTACCTAAGAATGGGATTGCTGTGTTAAGGTAGCTCTATTTTTAATTTTTTGAGGAAGTGTCATACTGTTTTCCATAGTGGTTGTACCATTTTACAATACTACCAGCAATTAATAAGGGTTCCAGTCTCTCCACATCCTCCGCAGCATTTGTTGTTTTCTGTTTTTTAATCAGTGCCATTTTAACAGGGGTAGGATGATATCTCATTGTAGTTCTGATTTTTGTCTCTCTAAGGGCTAATAATCACGAACATCTTTTCATGTATTTCTTGGCCACTTTATACATGAATCAGTTTCTCCAAAAAGTTTAATATATAAACAAATGTTTCCATTTTTACTCACCACATTCTTTTTCTTCAGGATTTTGGTACTCTAATGTGCTCCTATAGCCCTGGTGGTGCAGTCATTAAACCCTTGGCTGCTAACCAAAAGGTTGGTGGTTCGAATTCACCACCCACTCTGTGGGAGACAGATGCGACATTCTGCTTCCGTAAAGATTTACAGACTTGGAAACCCTATAGGGTCACTATGAGTCAGAATGGACTCGATGGCAGTGAGTATGGGTTTGGAATGTGCTCCATTTAAGAATGACCTATAAAGCACCTGGGTGACACAAATGGTCTGTGCTCAACCACTAATCTAAAGGTTGGCGGATTGAACCCACCCAGTGACTCTATGGAAGAAAGACTGGCTTTCTGCTCCCATAAAGATTACAGACAAGACAACTCTATGGAGCAGTTCTACTCTGTCACTTGGTGTCACCAAGAGTAGAAATTGACTTGACAGCAATGGGTTAATGTGCTCCTCCCGTCGACGATAGAAATATCATTACAGGACCAAACGTACACACCTTTCTTTCTTCCCTAGAACGAGTGTATCCTGAGAGACTCCTTGGACTCTAACACAACCACACTCCTGGCAGGGACCATGTTTCCTCTAGTCTGAATCTTACCACAATCACAGTTCAATCTGGAGTTAGACCTCCATGATGTATTCATTCATCCTTCCAGCATTTGCTAGTGCCTTCTCAAATACCCAGGAATAACACATATCTAAGAAGAAATGAATAGCCCTATAAGAATAAAATTATAAAGCTTTTCTGAAGGAAACATATGAAGATATCTAAATTTAAGGCATATTATTTAAGGGAAGATTGAATGCTATTTCTCTCTAAATTACTTGATTATTTGATGCACTCCAATAAAAATACAATTGTGATTCTTTTCCAACTGGAAAAGCTGTTTTAAAGGTCACCTGGGAGAATAAATGGGTGAGATTTATGAAAAAACTTATGATGAAGCGTAGTGAGTAAAAAGTCTTATAAAGTTACAGTAATTAAAACAAATTGATACTAGGAAGATAATGGAATAAAATACAAGACCTAGAAAAAGACCAAGTACATATGAAAATTTAGTTTGTGATACAATGACATTTCAAATCAGATGGGGAAGTATAAAGTATTTTAAAAAATGGTAGTACTGTATTAGGATATACACTGAGCTGCTTCAACAAAAACACCAAAAATACAGCTTCGAGCAGTGTGGGCTGTAGACTGGTGCTTGCTCACAAATTGTGTGTTTCTGGTCTATGATGAGGTAGATCTAGAAACTGAGTGCAAGCATGTAGAAACTTTTATAGCAGTTTGAGGAGCCCTGGTGGCCCAGTGGTTAAAGTGCTTGGCTGCTAACTGAAAGGTGGGTGGTTTGAACCCACCAGCCACTCTGGGGGAAAAAGATGTGGCAGTCTGCTTTTTAAAGATTTACACTCTTGGAAACCCTCTGGGGCAATTCTACTCTGTCCTCTGGGGTCATTATGAATCAGAACCCACTCAACAGCAATGGGTTTGGGTTTTTTGTTTGTTTGTTTATAGCAGTTTGACATTGCTGTGACATCATGTGTGTGATCTGTCAACTCATCTCACTTAACAGGGTATATTCTAGTATGGATGTTGTGAACATGGGTCGTGTTGTGAGTGGTGTGTGGCAAAAACTACGTACTAAATACAGATAGTAGGACTATATTATAGTGTTGATTGATATTTTAAGGTTAGCTTGTCTGAGAAAATATTAGCAAATATACGCATTCAAAAAATTTCATAACTTGTTGCTCTAAACCATTATTTTATTTTTTAACTAAGACTGTTTTAAATTCGTAGTTGAACATTGTTAGCTAAATTAGGGAAGCACATTTTTTATTATTTAGGTTTTAGCTTTTTATTTTGAAATAATCTCAAACCTCCAGAAAACTTAAAAGAATAGTGTAAAGCACTTTTCTGTACTCTGCCCAGATTCCCTAGTTGTTAACATCTGTCACTTTTGCCCTATCATTCTTTCTACATACATGCATATATGGCCGGTTATACGTCCCCAAAATAGCTATAGCAATGTGCGACTGGCTCACATGTTTGTCTAGAATCTTGTCACTCCCCATCAAGAGGTGCAGTCAATGATCCCACCTCAGGGACCTGGGTGGGCGTTTGACTGCTGCAACCAGTAGAGTACAACCAAAGTGAGGTGATGTGACTCCTGAGGATAGGTCATAAAAAGAATACAGTTTCTGCCTGGTTCTGTCTCTTGACTCACTTAACCTTGGAACCCAAATAGCATCTTGTGAGGAAGCCCAGGCCATATGGTGAGGCCACCTATACGTTTTCTAGTTGACAGCATCAGCTATGGTCTTGGCTGACAGCCAGCATCAACCACTAGACAAGTGAGTGACGGTTTTAGCCTGCCACCTTTGAGTCTTCCAGCTGAGGCCACAGGCTTCGAGGAGCAGAGACAAGCTTCCCATGCTGAGCTCTGTCTCAGTTCCTGACCTGTAGAATCAATGAGCATAATAGCTGGTTGTTTCATGCCTCTAAGTTTTGGAGTAATTAATTATACAGCCATAATAGCTAGCATAACATAGCAATAATCTTTTTTTTTTTTTTCTGAGCCTTTAGCGAATAGTTTACAGATATGAGGCCAATTACCCCTTAATACCTCAATTTATGTTTCCTAAAAGCAAGGACAATCTTTTGAATAATCATAGTGCAGCCACCAAACTCAGGAAATTAACAATGAGACAATACTGCCATCTAACCCACAGACCACTGCAAATTTTTATCCCAACAATGTCCTGCACTGGTGTAGGATGCAACCCAGGATCACATATTGCATTTGGTTTTCACGTCTCTTTAGTCTTTTTACTTCTGGAACAGTTTCTCACTCTTCATTTGACTTTTATGATCTTGAGACTTTTGAAGTACATTTACTTTGCGGAATGTCCCTCAGTTTTGTTTTTCTGATACTTCCTTATGATTAGAGTCAGGTTAGATAAGTTTTTAAAGCAATATCCCCAAAGAGATTCTGTGTTCTTCTAATTGCATTATGTTAGGACGCACGTGATTTTAACATTTATCACTTGGTTAAAATTGTGTCTGTCAAGTTTTTCTACTGCAAAGTTACTATTTTGTACTTAGTATTTCGTGTAAATTTCACTCACAAGTTTTAGTTTCCATTAATGATTCTTTGCTTTAATCAGTTGTAACTATAATAGTTACCAAATGTTGATTTTCTAATTCCATTATTCCTCCTACACTTGTTAGTTGGCATTTGACTATAAAGTAGCATTTTCTGCTGCCCAGCTACAACCAATGACCTCCCTGACAGGGAACACAACAGAGAGTCCCAGATGGAGCAGGAGAAGGCTGGAATGCAGAACTCAAATTCTGTAAGAAGACCAGACTTAATGGTCTGACCGAGACTAGAGGAACCCCAGAAAGCATGGCCGCTGGATTCTCTATCAGCCCAGAACTAAAACGATTTCCGAGGCCAACTCTTCGGACAGGGATTGGACTGGACTGTGGGACATAAAGTGATACTCGTGAGGAGTGTGCCTCTTAGCTCAAGTAGATACAAGAGGCTAACTGGGCAGCTTCTATCCGGAGGTGAGATGGGAAGGCAGAGAGGGTTAGGAGCTGGTTGAGTGGACATGGGGAATCAGGGGTAGAAAGGAGGAGTGTGCTGTCATAGTATATGGAGAGCAATTAGGGTTGCATAACAGTATATGTATAAATTTTTGTATGGGGAAAAAAATAAAGTAGCATTTTCCCCTTTTATTTATGTATATATGTATGTATGTATTTGATCATCCAGTGCATTATAATTTATTAATTTGTCTATTTTAATGTCCAGATTGTCCCAGATTTGGCCAAGAAGATATGTGTCCTTCATTCTTTGTGTACTTGTTTACTTTTTGGCACAAAAAGATACTCTAGACAAACTATAGCCCATGGGTCAAATTTTGTCTACTGACTGTTTTTGTAAATAAAGTCTGGCATATTGTCTATGGTTGCTCTTGAGCTACAACAGCAACATTGAGTAGTTGCCACAGGGACCGTATGGCCTGCAAAACCTAAAATATTCACTAGTGGCCCTTTACAGAAAAAGTTTACTGATCCCCGATCTAGACTGTACTTATTTTTTTCCCTGCCCCCACGTATCTTTCAATTTGTCATACTGTGGAGTCTTGCATGTTGCTGTGATGCTGGAAACTATGCCACTGGTATTCAAACACCAGCAGGGTCATCCAGGGTGGATAGATTTCAGCTGAGCTTCCAGACCAAGACAGACTAGGAAGAAAGACCTGGCAATCTACTTCTGAAAAAGATTAGCCAGTGAAAACCTTATGAATAACAGCAGAACATTGTCTGATATAGTGCCAGAAAATGAGCCCCTCAGGTTGGAAGTCACTCAAAAGACGACTGAGGATGAGCTGCCTCCTCAAAATGGAGTCAATCTTAATGCCATGGATGGAGTCAAGTTTTCGAGACCTTCATTTGCTGATGTGGCAGGACTCAAATGAGAAGAAGCAGTTGTAAACATTCATTAACAACTGGAACATGGAATGTATGAAGTATGAATCTAGGAATATTGGAGGGTGTCAAAAATGAAATGGAACACTTAAAGATCTATATCCTAGGCAACAGTGAGCTGAAATGGGCTGGTATTGGTCATTTTGAATGGGACAATCATATGATCTGCTATGCTGGGAATGACAAATTGAAGAGGAATGGCATTGCATTCAATGTCAGAAAGAACACTTCAAGATATATCCTGACGTACCATGCTGTCAGTGACATGATAATATCCATATACCTACAAGGAAGACCAATTAATACGACTATTACTCAAATTTATGCTCCAACAACTAAGGCCAAAGATGAAGAAACTGAAGATTTTTACCAACTTCTGCAGTCTGAAATTGATCGAACATGCAATCAGGATGCATTGATAATTACTGATGATTGCAATGCTGAAAGTTGGAAACAAAAAAGTATTGGTAGTTGGAAAATATGGCCTTGGTGACAGAAATGATGCCGGAGAATCGCATGATAGATTTTTGCAAGACCAACGACTTCTTGATCCCAAATACCTTTTGTCACCAACATAAATGGCAACTATACACATGGACCTCGCCGAATGGAATATACAGGAATTAAATCGTCTACATCTGTGGAAAGAGACGATGAAAAAGCTCAAAATCATCAGTCAGAACCAGGCCAGGGGCTGACTGCGAAACAGACCATCAATTGCTCATGTCCAAGTTCAAGTTGAAGCTGAAGGAAATTAGAACAAGTCCACGAGAGCCAAAGTACGATCTTGAGTAATCCCACCTGAATTTAGAGACCATCTCAAGAATAAATTTGACTTGGTGAACACTAATGATTGAAGACCAAAGGAGTTGTAGAATGACATCAAGGATATCATATATATAGAAAGCAAGAGGTCATCAAAAAGACATGAAAGAAGGAAAAGACCAAAATGGACATCAGAAGAGACTGTGACTGCTCTGACAGAGATCACAATAGAGGGCCCTGGACAGAGCTGGAGAAAAATGTAGAACGAAATTCTAAATCACAAAAAAAGACCAGACTTACTGGTCTGACAGACACTGGAGAAGCCTCAAGAGTATGGCCCCCAACCCTTTGCTGTTGAAGGAGAGGAAGACCCTCAACAAGATGGATTGACACAGTGGCTGCAACAATGGGCTCCAGCATAACAACAATTGTGAGGATGGTGCAGGACTTGGCAGTATTTCTTTCTGTTGTACACAGGGTCACTATTAGTCGGAAGTGACTCAATGGCACCTAACAACAACAGCCATGGAACCAGTCATTTATCAGAGGAGCCCTGGTTCCTTTTAGTTGCAAATGATAATTAAAAACCAAAATCTGGGTGCTAGATGTGCTCATTGCTGTTGGAGTGTAATGGCTCCTAGGTACTTTCCATCAACAGAATTAGAAAATATATGTATGTATACACACACACACAGACACACACACTCATATGCAACTACATTTTTATTTTATAACCATTTCTACTAAATAACATATTAAAAACCCTAAGTTCACAACAATACCATTTATTCTAATCTTCCTTTTATTCTACGCTTTAGTCCTTCCATATTTGTAGTGCCCTTCTCAGAAAGTGAAAACCCTAGATTCCGTTAGCTTCAATATATTTTACTTACTTGATTAATTTCTCTGTATGTTACCAACCTCCAAACCATGAAGGCTGTCTCTTCTGCCCCTGCTCCAGCAATCTGGCCATACCAATCACTTAGCCCTAGGCCCACCAAACCTGCCAGCTGCACTGGCTGCTGATTCCTTGGTTTCTACAAGGAGAAGGAAATACAAAGGGAAGAAATTTTATTATTTCTTTTTCATCCTAATTTATAGATGGCAAAACAACCCCACTGGACATTTTTGTGAATAAGGATAATACCTTTCCAATTGAGGAGTAGTAGTAAACTAAATAATGATAAAGGAAATGATTCTGAAGAAACAAATACCAAATGAGTCCATAATGATATTACTGGAAATTCATTGTTAGCTGCTGTTGACTTGGCTCTGACTCATGGCCACCTTATATATAACAAAAGGAAACATTGCTTGGTCCTGCAGCATCCTCACAGTTGTTGGTATATTTGAGCCCATCATTGCTGCTATTGTGTTAATCCCTCTTGTGGAGGGTTTCCCTAATTTTCACTGCCTTTCTACTTTATAAAACATGTCCTTTTCTAGCGATTGATCTTTCCTGATGATGTGTCCAAAGTAAGTGAGCTAAAGTCCTGCCATCCTTGCTTCTAAGGAGCGTTCTGGCTGTACTTCTAAGATGGATTTGTTCATTCTTCTGGCAGTCCAGTATAACCCATCAAATATTGAGTTTGGTTTTGTATCCACGATTAACACTGAAGTGCTAAGATCACAGTGTATTACTTGTGGAGAAGTACTGGGCTAATGAAGCAATGAAACCATTAAACTTAATCAGTATTTACTAACAAAACACAAAGAAATAAGTTGAAAACCAACAGGATTCTTTACTAGAAAGAGTACAAAAACAAATTATCTAACTTAATTATTAATTAAAACACAGTATTAAAAGTCAACAAAAGCTTTTAATATGTCAGGCCTTTCTTCTGAGGTGCCTCTTGGGGGACTCAAACCTCCAAAGTTCTGGTTAGCAGCCGAGTGCATTAACCTTTTGCACCACCCAGGGATTCTCTTATGTATAACAATACCATTTAATTCTCACATGAACCCCGTGTGGTAGATAATATGGTCCCCATTTACAGATGAGTAAACTGAGGCCCAGAAACGTTTAGTAACTTGCCCAAGGTTACTCAGCTAGTATGTGGCAGGGCTGGGATTTGAATCTAGATAATCTGGCTCTGAGTCTATACTCCTAAATATTAGACTCTTAAACATGAATGTATGCTACATGAGCTTGTATTTTAAACCGAATGAGTTTATTCTACCAAACAAGGAGTCCTTGCATAGATTACCTTGGAGAATCCTGGTAAAACTAACATCAGGGATGTAAGGTCTGGTGAATATTGTGTGACTCCTTGGCCATTACGTGTGTCAAGTCTGTGGAATTGAGTTTCACTGTGGAATACTGTTGGGTGCGTCCATTCACAGCAGGGTGGGAAGATTCCTGGGAGGGCAGGGTTTGAATTACAGCAACCTGAAAACAAAGTGAGACCCTTGCCTGGAAAGTAAACACCAGAATGCTTATTCAGAAAGCAAAGCCTGGATTTGTTAGGCTCTCTCGAGAGATGCCATCATTTTTAAATGTGTTCTACCAGCTGGCTTCCTGTGCACGGCAAAGCCTAATGATGCTGAGAGGTCACATAAGCATGCACTAATGGGCTCATGTTTTATTTATTCAGGTGCTGATTTGACATTTCCCAGCCCTGATGAATCTATGGATTTGGAAATAACTGGGTCCTCTCTATATATACTGTGATGTTATCTCCAAAAATGAAGGAAATGAGAAACAGGAAAGGCCTGGATCCCCTGCAGATAGCTCCCTAGTTTACAATAAGAATTCAAATACTACAAAAATCATTAGGCAAAATTTACAAAACGAATCAATGACGTTTAACATGATATATTGCAAGGAAAATTCTGGCACTGAAAGTCTCTCTTTAAGCAACACTTCTACCAGCGCCAACTAAATAATGTTAAGAGCATCTGGATTCTTTCTAAACTGAGTATGAAATTATGTATTTCTCCCATGACACAGATGATACCAAAAGGCAACAAATTTCCAAAAATAAAAAACGAAGGGTAAATTAAGCAGTGGCTAAGTAAGACTCTCTAGTGCTTTCTTTTATATTTTAAAATAACTTTTATTATAGAAGTAAAGCCTACATATGGAAGAGTGAACAACTCATGGATGTCTGTTTTGACACATTTTTACAAACATTCATGCATTCACCACTTAGATGAAAAATGGGAATACCATCATGTCTTCAGAACCTTCATGACCTCTTTCAGTGCCCCTCTCCAAAAGTAATTTCTACCTTGACTTAAAAAAAAAATATTTAAAAATACAGCACAGACACATAAACCACACAAAACATATGTACAGAATAAAGAATTATTATAAGGTGAACCCTTATAACCTCTGCCCAGGTCAACAAATAGGACTTGACCAGCCTCGCCAGACCCCTAGCATTTGTCCCATCCCAGCCCACTTCTGCCTTCCCTCTAAAGGTAACCTGTATCCAGGTCATAAGAAAATCGTTTCCTTGCTTTTCTTTATAGTTTTACCACCCAATTGTGTATGCCTAAACAATAAAGTTTAAGGTGCCCTGGTGGTGCAACGGTTACGTGCTCGGCTGTTAACTGAAAGGATGGTTCAAATCCACCAGCCACTCCGTGAGAGAACAGACCTGGCTATTTGCTCCCCTAAAGATTTCAACCTAGGAAACCCGATGGGGCAAGTCTACTCTGTCACATGGGGTCGCTGTGAGTCAGAATCTACTTGACAGCACACAGCAACAAACAATAAAGTTTTATTTCGCCTGTTTTATTTTTATTTTTATTTTTAAAACATGTCGTTTAAGCAGAGGCGTGTCTGCGGAAAATAGTGCCTATGGCAAGTACTGAAATTGTGCCCCTTAGAGGTGTAGCGAGGGTAACAAGCGCCAGAGGGCATTCTCTAAATTGTGCCACTCCCAGTTTCAAGATGAAGAGACATTGACAGTGGCAATGCATCAGCGGAAATGCCTCCCCCTCCTTTTGTCTGGCTGCCTCAGTCAGGCGACTTTCATATTTGTGGCTCCTGGGAACGTCATTCCAGGCCTCATCTGGCGCCCCCTTGGACTTGCGCCCAGGGGCAAGTGCCCCTCACTTCTCCCCACCCACGGTTTGCCTCTGTGTCTACTGTACTTGAGGAAGGACGTTGGACCATACCAGGTTTATAGAAACTACTCAGTGGCGCCCCTCTCTCCACTTCAAGTGGTCCCCAGGGCATGTGCCATACCTGCCATACCTTAGCTACACCTCTGCATTTAAGTCTCTTTTAAGTTAAGGGTTCCTTCTCTATCATCATATGCTACTTTGCATTTTATTTGTTGAAGAAACTAGGTCTTTGTCCTTGTAGCATTTCCTACTATGAAGTAATGTGCCCCAGATTCAAGCCTGTATATGATCAAACCTGTAGATTCAAATGCCAACTTACACAAAAAGGACAGAGGGACTTGTTAAAACACACACGCAGATGCAATCAGCAATATCCAGTACAGCTTCTGTAAGAAAATCAGGATAAATACTTGATTCCTTTTTTAGAAAAATCAGCTTTCAAAATAGTGAGTTGATTTCCTGTTACCCTTCAAAGGTAGCTAAATTTTTGAAACATCACTATGAACTCATGTATTTAACTAGTACTTTAGATTAGGATGAAAATACTTCCTTGTAGAATTCCAAAAACCATACTGATATGTTTAAGAATATAAAAATTATTTTTAAAATGCTTCCTAAATTAGTTTTTTTTTTTTCCCAGAGAGATACATTTTCTTACTTATGGGATATTTAATATATTTTAATCTGTTTTTGTACTTACTAATGTTTATACTGTCCCACATTTGGCTAGTGGAAGATTCTTCAAATTGTGCCAGTTTCCTTTTGTAAGACCCCAGTACTGTGTGACAGCTTCCTTGCAATGATAAGATGCACTAGGCTCATTTTGTATATTTCCTGTCCAAGAGTTGGAATCAGCTATTTCTTCAAGAAATTTGGCTTCTTTTAGCGGAAAATGATATTTTAAGACCATACCTTGGGTGCTAGGGCGATCATTGCTAGCTCGATGACTGGGTGGGTCGTTGTTACTACGCCCTTTCAGTGGATGTTGTTATTAGGTGCTGTCGAGTCAGTTCTGACTCTTAGCGACCCTATGTGCAACAGAACAAAACACTGCCCGATCCTGTGTCATTCTCATGATTGTTGTTATGTTTGAGCCCATTGTCAATCCATCTTGTTGAGGGTCTTCCTCTCTTTTGCTGACCCTCTACTTTACCAAGCATGATGTCCTTCTCCAGGAGCTGATCCTTCCTGATAACATGTCCAAAGTATGTGAGATGTAGTCTCACTATACTTGCTTCTAAGGAGCATTCTGGCTATACAGCCAGAATTCAGTTGATAAAACTAGGAAAAATACATAAAATACCTCATGAGTCAAATTAATATGTCCAATCAGTAAATTTTTTCTTCCACACTGAGAATAGTTCTCAGAAAAACAGAGGATGACAGAATTAGACTGTCACATAAGTGAGGGCAGTGGAGAGTCAGTGGTAGAACTCTCACCTTCCATGAGGGAGAACCAAGTTCAATTTCTGACTGATGCACCTCAGGCACAGCTTCTGCCTGTCTGTCAGTGGAGGCTTGCATGTTACTATGATGCTGAGCAGGTTTCAGTTGAGCTTCCAGACTATGATGGATAGCAAGAAAGGCCTGGTGACTGGCTTCCAAAATCAGCCAATGAAAAGCCCTATGGCTCACAAAAGTCCAGTCTATGACCGATCATGGGGATGGTGCAGGACTGGGACAGCTTTTTGTTCCATTGTGCATGGCGTTGCCATGAGTTGGGGGCCGACTCAACAGCGGCTAATCATACCACCTAAGTACTTACTTGCTTTATCCTATCTTATTGTGGAGTAAAGAATTTAACTTTACCCAAAGAATTTGGTCTTTGTCCTTGGTTCCTGAGAAATAACCTCTTTTAAAACCTTGGAATTTCCCCAGTGATTGAAGTGTCTTTGTTATCTATAAGGAGTCCAGACCATATCTACTTTACAATTTATGCTAATGAAGTGACTCAGGTGGTAGATGGCCAGGCTAGAATGACCCACTACATTATATCAGCCAACCTCTGGGAGGAGAACATGATCCAATCAGTCATGTCCATGTAATGAGGCTCTAATAAAGGCTCTGGACATGGAAGTTCCATGAGCTCCCTGGTTGGTGACAGACATTGATGGACATGGGAAGGTAGCATGTCCCTTTTTGGGACTTGTGAGCCCTGCATTGGGAACCATCCCAGAACTTGCTTTGTATATCTCTTTATTTGTATCCTTTTTGCTATAATAGAAATGTAATCATAAACTTGGCACTTTTCATGAGTTCTGGCAATCATTCTAGTGAATTATCAAACCCAAGGGAATAGTGGGAACCAGCAAGTCAGAAGTGAGAGGACCCTGGGAACTACTGAACTTATAACTGATATCTTGAGGGTGTAGAAAGAATCCTGAGTTTGTAGCCAACAGGTCAGAAGTGAGGGTGGGCCCTGGGAACCAAAAAGCTTATGCTGCCACTCTGAAGGGGTAGCAGGAAAACCCCCGAATTTGTAGCTAGCAAGTCAGAAGTGATGATGCTGTGGGAACTCCAAGCTTGTACCTGACATCTGAGGTCTTAGTCCCCTTTAACTTGTGAGTTCTGACCTAGCTTTGGGAGGTTAAGGTCAGAGGAAGAAGTCCTGAATGAACAGCTGGTGACAGAACAGAAGTGGAACAGAGGGGAAGAGAATTGATAATTAATCGATTAGGACTGATCAATACATGCATAACAGTTCCAGAATAAAATACCAATACTACCAACATCAATATGATTAAAATTATGTCTGTGCATTTGTTTTCCCCATTTTACTCCTGCTTAAAAAATAATCATACTGCATATAGTCATTATTTTATTTTCTTCCTTAAAACCCTGATGTAGTCCCAGTTATCTAAGTAACTATATACCTAATGTTCAAAAACAGACTTTAGGTCGAGGACTCTTAAGTCATTTTGGTTGTCTGAAGCTCATTCTCTAGTAGATTCCTCAGGAAGTACTCATTAGCAAAATTATTTCCTGAATGTTTTCATACTGATAAAAGTTTTTGTCCCTCGTAAAATTCTTACCTCACATTTTCTTTCCTTGGATGTCTTAATATGTTACTTCTTCGTCTTTTAGCACAGAGAATCACTGTTAAAAAGTCTGATGACAATCAGATTTTATTTCCCTTTTAAACAACTTGGTCTTTTGCCTGGATGCCAAAGGATTTTTTCATTAAAGTCCAATACTTTTACTGCAATAAATGTTGTCATTGGCCATTCTGAGTTTATTTTCTTAGGTACAGGGTATGCCCTTTCAATATGATGACTTTTGATTCTCATGTGTATTTCTGCGAGTATATGTTGTTGTTGTTGTTAGGTGCCGTCAAATCGGTTCTGACTCATAGCAACCCTATAGGACAGGGTAGAACTGCCCCATAGGGTTTCCAAGGAGTGGCTGTATATAAGATATGCATATAATCTCAAATTTACTGGACACTGTCGAAATTTTTTCGAAAGTGGCCGGATCAATTTAACTTCCATCAACAGTGTAGGAGAGTTACAGTTGTTCATCATCTTCGCCAATTATTGGTATTGTCAATTTTAGTTACTTTGGTGGATGTGTAGGAGCATCTTATTGTAGTTTTAATTTATATTTCACTGTTGATAAATAAAGCTTAGCACCTTTTCATATGTTTATCAGTCAGTTTAATATTTTTTGGGGAGAGTGGCATTCCTGTTTATGACTTTTGTCCCTTTTTGATTACATTGTTTGTATTTGTCCTATTTGTAGGAGTCCTGTATATATTCTGGATATAAGGTTGTTATATGTATTACAAATATATTTTCTCATTTTGCTTTTCTACACACGCTTAATAGTGTCTTTGGTGAACAGAAACATTTAATAAGGTAGTTGAATTTATCAAACTTTTCTTTTATGGTTGTGTTTGTGTGTGTTCTGTTTAAGAAATCTTTGATTACCCAAGGTCGTGAAAAACAATGTTTTCATCTAAAGGTTTTGTTGTTACCTTTGACAATTCGATTAAAAATCAGCCGGGAAGCACTTTTGGACTGCCCAACTAAGGATCTCTGAAAACTGCTGCTCCGTAAAAGCAATGAAAACACTGGCAAGAATTGCCAAAATCAACTTTTCAGCACTCTGGAAATTAAGCGAAGGCTTGCAACAATCCAAAGAGTGGTTATTGAAGGAAAACAGTCAAATCTTGGCAAGAACAGTGAGCTTTGTGGCATTTTAACTCACCTATTCCCATTCCCCTCCTCCCAGTTTTGGGGTAGTCTAGAAAACCAAGAGTCTTGCCATCTTGGTAGCTGTGAAAACCAGCAGCCTAACAGCAACTGGAGAGAGGGCTGATGCATTTGGAGTCCCCAGGAAGCCTCATTCCCAGAGAACTGTCATTATTTGACCCGTCTGGCAGCTCCCTAGAAACACCCACTTGTCTTTATTTGAGCTGACTCAGAGATCACTAGTGGCCAACAGCCTTCCCCCCCGGGAGATTATTTAGCATTGCAGCTGCTTGAGGTGCTATTAACATTTGTCATTAAACTTTTTTTTATATAAAAAGCTGACCAAAAACTTTAAAAGAAAAATCTGGGGAGTGAGATGTCCATAGGAGGCTCTGTAAAGTTCCAAAATATTCCTCAGAATCCAGAAGGCCATACACACATGTGAAGAGCTGTGTACAACCCAGGAAAAACTGAAGAAGGCCCTAATCTCTCACTTGTGGCTACCGTTGAGGATCTGTGCAAGCAGAAAGTGAAGGCCAAGGCGGTGCTGTGAACTGCTGGAGCATTGAAGATGTGCTCCGACACACAGAAAAGCCCCTTAGCAAAGGCTGAGAGAAGCTTATTGGTTCAAGCACTTAAGGACATCTTTGTCCAGTCATTAGCTTACCAGTAACCTTTATGAATTGAATTGTGTCCCGTGAAATGTGTTGTAAATCCTAACCTCTGTACCTGTGGATGTAATCCCATCTGGGAATAGGGTTTTCTTTGTTACGTTAATGAGACTGTATCATTGTAGGATGCGTATTAAACCTAATCACTTTTGAGATATTAAAAGGGCAGATTAGACACAGAAGCAAGCAAGCATGAATGGGGGAAAGATAGATGTCACATGAAGATCTCCAAGGAATGCCAAGAAGAATGTTAGAGAACCTAAGATAAAGATTTTCCCCTAGAGTGGGCAAAGAGAGCCTTCCCTTAGAGCCGGTGCCTGGAATTCAGACTTTGAGCCTCCTCAATTGTGAGAAAATAAATTTCTGTTGGTTAAAGTCACCCACTTGTGGTATTTCTATTATAGCAGCACTAGATAACTAAGACACTAACCAAGCAGTGACCTAGTGGCCACGCATGACAAAGAATACAGACTTTACAGATTAGTTCAGGAAAGTCATTGAACAAACAAATAGCAGCAGCAGCAACAAGAACAAACAGAAACAATAAATAACCCTGGGAAAGGAAAAATTCTGAATTCCACATATTATTATATTATTTAAAATGTTCAGATTTCTACAATACATAATGAAATATGGAAGAAAACAGGAAAGTATAGCCAATATTCTGGGGGAAAAAACAGTCAATAACAGAATTTAATTCTCTAGTGATAAATTTTATAGTTTTATTTTCAAATATTAAACAAATCTTGCATTTTGATGGTAAGTGCAACTTGGTCATAGTACGTTGTTCTTTTTATACATTACTAGATTTGATTTAAGGGGCCCAGGTGGCACGGTGGTTAAGCACTTGGCTGCTAACCCAAAAGTCGCCAGTTTGAAACTACCAGCTGTTCCATGGGAGAAAGATGTGGTAACTTGCTTCCACCAAGTTTAAGGCCTTGGAAATCCTATGGGGCAATTCTACTCTGTCCTATAGGGTCACTATCAGTTGGAATCGGCTCAACAGCAGCAGGTTTAGTTTAGATTTGGTTGATAAGATTTTATTGAGAATATTTGCATCAATAGTTTTTTTTTTTTTTTTTTAAATGAATGTACTACTTTGTTTGACTATTCACTTGTCGAACCTTTCACCTGATCTGTTTTGTTTCCAGTTTTTGGCTATCATGAATGAAATAAACTGATCTTATTTCACATTTGCCCAGTTTTGCATATACTTATTTGTGTATATGTATGTGTGCGTATACTTAGTTCTATGCAATTTTATCACATGTGTAGTTTCACGTGTAAACCACCACAGTCAAGATGTAGAATATTTCTATCACCACAAGGATCATTCATGTTGCTCCTATGGCTACACCCACTTCCCTCTCACACTTGCATATATATATATATATATATATATATATATATATATATATATATATATTTTTTTTTTTTTATTGTGCTTTAAGTGAAAGTTTACAGTTCAAGTTAGTTTCTCGTACAAAAATTTATACACACATTGTTATGCGACCCTAGTTGCTCTCCCTATAATGTGACAGCACACGCCTCGTCTCCACCCTGGATTTCTGGTGTCCATTCAACCAGCTCCTGTCCCTTTTTGCCTTCTCATCTCACCTCTGGACAGGAGCTGCCCATTTAGTCTCATATATCTACTTGAGCTGAGAAGCACTCTCTTCATGAGTATCATTTTATGTCTTATAGTCAGGTCTAATCTTTGTCTGAAGAATTGCCTTTAGGAATGGTTTCAGTTCTGGGCTAACAGTCCGCAGGCCATATCTTCCGAGGTCCCTCAAGTCTCAGTCAGACCATTAAGTCTGGTCTTTTTACTAGAATTTGAGTTCTGCACCTTACTTTTCTCCTGCTCCGTCAGGGACTGTCTCTTGTATTCCCTGTTAGGGTGGTCATTGGTGGTAGCCAGGCACCATCTAGTTCTTCGGGTCTTAGGCTGATGGAGTCTCTGGTTTATGTGGCCCTTTCTCACATGTACCATATTTGACAAAGGATTATTATCTAAAATATGTAAAGAACTCTCAAAACTCAACAGTATGAAAAGAAACAATCCAATTATAAAACTGCAGAAGACATGAATAGACATTTTGCCAAAAAGAATATATTGATGGCAAATAAGCACACTGAAAGATATTCAACATCATTATCCATTGTTGTTATTGTTGTTAGCTGTCCTCAAATCGATTCCAACTCATAGCTACCCCAGTTGTGCAGAGTAGAACTACAATCCATAGGATTTTCAAGGCTATGACCCAGGGACAGATTACCCAATAAGCAAGGTATGCACAGGTCTAACTGTGCTTACTTGCTAATCTGTAGTGCACAATTTCACCTGGGTTTCACCACAAAGATGAAACCCAGGTGAAATTGTGCACTACAGATCAGTAAATAAACACAGTTAAGCTCGTGTGTGCCTTGCTTACTGTAAGCTGGTGCATACCGTGCTTACTTGTTAATCCACCCTTGCTGTGACCTTTTGGAAGCAGATTGCCAGGCCTTACTCTCGAGGTGCTTCTGGGTAGGTTTGAACTGCCAACCTTTTTTTTAAAACATTAAAAATAATTTTTTTTTAAAATTGTGCTTTAAGTGAAAGTTTACAGTTCACGTTAGTTTCTCATACAAAAATTTATACACACATTGTTACGTGACCCTAGTTGCTCTCCCTATACTGTGACAACACACTCCTCCTCTCCACCCCTGATTTCCCATGTCCATTCAACCAGCTCCTGACCCTCTGTATCTTCTCATCTCGCCTCTGGACAGGAGCTGCCCATTTAGTCTCATGTATCTACTCATGCTAAGAAGCACACTCTTTACGAGTATCATTTTATGTCCCATAGTCCAGTCAAATCTTTTTTTTTTTTTTTGTGCTTCAGGTGAAGGTTTACAGAACAAATAGTTTCTCATGAAACAGTAGTACACGTATTGTTTTATGACATTGGTTAACAACCCCATGACATGTCAACCCTCTCCCTTCTCCACCTTTTTGTTTTTTTTTTTTTGGTGAAAATATACATAGCCAAAGACACACCGTTTCAAAAATTTCTATATGTACAGTTCAGTGACATTGACTACTCTCTTCCAATTGTGCTGCTATTCTCACTTTAGATGAAGGTTTACAGAACAAAATAGTTACTTATTAAACAGTTAGTACACATGTTGCCCTCTGACAATGATTAACAACCTCACTATACATCAACACTGTCCTTACTCAACCTTGGGTTCCCTATCATCAGCTTTCCTGTCCTCTTCTGCCTTCTAGCCTTGTCCCTGGGCTGCTGTGCCTCATTAGTCCTGTTTTGTTTTGTGGGGCTGTCCAATCCCTGGCTGAACGGTGAACCTCGGAAGTGACTTCACCACTGAGCTAAAAGGGTGTCTGGGGGCCATACTCTCGGGGTTTCTCCAGTCTCCTTTAGGCTAGTAAATCTGGTCTTTTTTTGTGTGTGTTAGAATTTTGTTCTACATCCTTCTCCAGCTCTGTCCAGAACCTTCTGTTGTGATCCCAGTCAGAGCAGTCAGTGGTGGTAGCCGGGCACCATCTAGCCGTACTGGACTCAGTCCGGTGGAGGCCTTGGTAGCTGTGGTCCCTTAGTCCTTTGGACTAATCTATTTCTTGTATCCTGTTCTCTTCATTCTCCCTTGATCCCAAAGGGATGAGACCAGTGGAGTATCTTAGATGGCTGCTCACAGGCTTTTAAGACCCCAGACACTACTCACCAAGGTAGAATGTAGAACATTGTCTTTATAAACTGTGTTATGCCAATTGAGCTAGATGTTCCCCAAAACCATGGTCCCCACAGCTCTCCGCTCAGCAATTCAGTCCCTCAGGGAGTTTGGATGTGTCTATGGAGCTTCCATGACCTTTCCTTGTACAAGGTGGGCTGGTTTCCCCAGTATTGAGTACTGTCTCACCCTTCACCCAAGATACCACTTATCTATTGCTTATTTAGTATTTCCCCCCACCCCTCCCATCCCTGGTAACCGATAAAGATTGTTACTTTTTGTGTGTAAACTTTTTCATGGGTTTGTACAATAGAGGTCTCATACGATATTTGTCCTTTTGTGATTGACTTATTTCAGCCAGCATACTGTCCTCCAGTTTCATCCACGTTATGAGATGCTTCACAGATTCATCATTGTTCTTTCTCGTTGCATAGTACTCCATTATGTATATGTACCATAGTTTATCCATTCATCTATTGGTGGGCATCTAGGTTGTTTCCATCTTTTTGCTATTGTGAACAATGCTGCCATGAACATAGGTGTGCGTATGAGTCCAGTCTAATCTTTGTCTGAAGAGTTGACCTCAGGAATGGTTTTAGTTTTGGGCTAACAGAGAGTCCGGGGGCCTTGTCTTCCAGGGTCCTTCCAGTCTCAGTCAAATCATTAAGTCTGTTTTTTGTGTTTTTACTAGAATTTGAGTTCTGTACCTCACTTTTCTCCTGCTCCGTTGGGGACTCTCTGTTGTGTTCCCTATCAGGGCCGTCATTGGTGGTAGGCGGGCACCATATAGTTCTCCTGATCTCATGAACCGCCAACCTTTTGGTTAGTAGTCTGGCATTTAACCATTTGCGCTACCCAGGAGCTCCATTAAGAAATGCAATTTAAAAGCACAGAGAAATATCACTAAAAGCCTATCAGAATGGCTAAAATAAAAAAATAGTGACAAACCAAATGCTGGTTTGGATGTTGAGAAACTGTATCACTCGTGCATTGCTAGGGGGAATGTAAAATTTTGCAGCTATTCTGGAAAATAGTTTGGTAGTTTCTTTAAAAACTAAACATGTAACTATCATATGACCCAGCAAATGAACTTCTGGGCATTTATTTATTCCAGAAAAATGAAAATGTATGTTTATACAAACCAGCTTTTGACTTCATTGATTTGGATCTTTTTATATATATGTGTATACATATATGTATATATATATACACATAGGATGCAGGCCACACCCCCAAGGAAACTTGTCTTATAGTTGATTGGCTGATCACATCATGGAGGATACCTGCCAAATTACATCATTACATAACTGCCAAACCACTGAAAATCATGGCTCAGCCAAGTTGACACACAACCTTAACCATCACACCATGTGAAGACAGATGCAGAGACCATAGTTATGCTGCCACAAACCAAGGGACACCTGGTGTTGCCAGAGTTGGTAGAAAGGATCCTTCCCTAGAGAATTCAGAGGGAGCATGGCCTGGCCAGCACCTGGATTTCAGACTTCTAGCCTCCAGAACTGTGAAATATATTTCTGTTATTTTAAACCCCCACTTTGTGGTACTTTGTTAGGGCAGCCCTAGGAAGTTAATACACCTTGTTTGACCTCTTTTTTAAAAAATCATTCACAACTCATGAATATTTAAAAATAATTTCAATGTCTTTAAATAAATTGCATTCACTAACTTTTTTGATACACATATTGTTCATTCTTGACCAAAAGGTCACTTCACACTGGCTTTGGTGCCCTTTGAACATGACATTTTGTCAGGTTCCTCTTATCTTTGAAAGCTTTCTGGTTTCTGTCATGAAAAATCACTCTAAACTTGTGAAATGTTCGAATTGTAGATTTTTCATGAAGTTTCTCCCTTCCAAGTACACATGGAAACTTGAACTAACTGCGAGGAGTATGTTGTCAAGAAGCTGTCCCTCTGGATTTCTTGCAGTGACTCATCTGTAATCAGCAGTACTTTTGCACACAAGCAATAAATGTATTAATATTTTTCTATCTTTTTTCTTCTAAGCATTCAATGAGTGTTTATTGAGTGCTTAATATATTCTATGTACTAATCTACTTTCTGGATAAAAAACACTAACCAGCAAGCAAAAGCTCCTCTAACAGTGGAGATAAGAAAATAAATAAGACAGATAAACGGATATGATATATTTTATAGTGATCCGCCAAAACCAAACCCATTGCCGTCGAGTCAATTCTGACCCATAGTGACCCTATACAGGACACAGAGTTTCCAAGGCTGTAAATCTTTATGGAAACATACTGCCAAATCTTTCTCCTGTGGAGCGGCTGGTGCATTTGAACCCCCGACCTTTTGGTTAGCAGCAGAGTGCTCGATAACTGCGCCAGCAGGGCTCCTTTTATAGTGACAAGTGCTCAGAAAAAACTTAAATCAGAGAAGAGTGATAGAAAATGCGTGCGTGTGTGTGTGTGTGTGTGTGTGTGTGTGTGTGTGTGTGTGTGTGCGTGAGAGAGAGAGAGAGAGAGAGACAGAGACGGTGGGTGAAGGAGTGTTGAAATTTTAGTTAGGGTGGCCAGGGCAGCAGGCTTCATTGAGAAAGTGACACTTGAATAAAGACCTGGAGGAACTGAGGGAGTAAACCACGTGGATATCTGGAAAAAGGGCATTTAGGCATAGTAACATGTGCAAAGACGCTGCAGTGGGTACATGCCTAGAGCTTTCAAGGATCGGCAAGTTCATTGTGGCTGGAACAGTGAGCAAAGGAAAGGAGGCTAGAGGGTCAAGAGGCAATGGTGGGGGCAGATCGTGTAAGGCCTTTGGGGTGGCATAAGAATGTACTTTGCTGACCTCTAGCTACCTACCAACAACCAACTATGCCATCGAATCAATTCTGACTCAAAGTAACCCCATGTGTGTCAGAATAGAACTGTGTTCCATAGGGTTTTCAGCGGCTGATTTTTTGGAAGTAGATCACCAAGACTTTCTTCTGAGGTGCGTCTGGGTGGACTTGAACCTCTAACCTTCTGGTTAGTAGCTGAGTATGATAACCATTTGCACCACCCAGGGACCTCTAACTACAGAGTATAAATGACCAAGGGCCTCAGCTGCTGTGTTCTGAAACCCATGCCACTTCCCTGGCCAGCTCACAGCCAATGACTAAGTATGACAAGCATGCTAAAGTGAGCCCGTTTCTGGGAGAAATAGGGACACCTCTGATGAGCTTTGGCCAATGGATGGATTTACCAAACCTTCTTTAGACTGCACCGTGGTCTAGGATGCTTCACCCAGCCTTCCTTCCCTCTCTCCTTTATTTGGGGTTAAACTTGGCTTGTGATCTGATGGCTTTCTCAAATCCCCCAGCTCCCTCCCCTTTTTCTCTCACAGGTGTTTCCTCAGATAAAATCCTCACACTTTTAATTCCATCTTGGCATCTGTTTGTCAGAGACCACAGACTAATACAGCCTTGTAAACACTGGAAAGTACTTTGTTTTTTCTCTGAGTGTGATCAGAGGCAATGGAGGCTTTGAGCAGAGTAATGGCATGATCTGATTTACATTTTCACAGAATTTTGCAGGCTGCTGTCTAAAGAGGGGTCTGAATGGCAGCAAGGGAGAAAATCTATAGACCAGTTAGGAGGCTATTTCAATAATCCAGGCAAGAGATAATGGTGGCTGGGATCAGGATGGCAGCAGCAGAGGTGGTCTGATTCTGAATATATTTTATAGAAATTGTTGATGGCATTTCCTGACAGATTGGCTGTCAAGGAAAAAGAGGCAATAGGAGACTGGAATTGCCAGTGTCTGAGAGGGGGTGTGGGGAGAGGCAGTGCTGGTTCAGTGGTAGAATTCTTGCCTTCTATGCAGGAGACCTGGGTCTGATTCCTGGCCAATGCGCTTCATACGCAGCCACCACCCATCTGTCAGTGGAAACTTTTGTGTTGCTATTATGCTGAACAGGTCTCAGCGGAGCTTCCAGACAAAGACAGATTGGAAAGAAAGGGCTGGTGAACTATTTCCAAAAACTGGACAATGAAAACCCAGTGGATCACAATGGTCCAATCTGCAAACGATCACGGGGATGGCTCAAGACTAGGGAGAGTTTTGTACCCTTTTGTCCTGTTGTGGGGTCAACATGAGTTGGGGATTGACTCGACAGCAGCTACAACAATAACAATGAGATGGGGGAGTCGTGTGTAACTATCAGGAGCTCAGTTTTGGACATGATAATTTTTAAATCCTCATGAGACTGGTCTGGTAAGTGAGAATGAATATGTGTGCTTAAAGTTCAAGGTAATGCCTGGGCTGGGGAAATAAATTTAGAATATCAAAAAAGATGATACTTAAACCTATGAGACTGGAAGTTATCACCCAGGGAGTCAATGTAGACAGAAAAAAGAATAGATCCAAAGGCAGAGCACTAGGATACTCCAACGTTTAAGAGTTCAGAGAAATGAGGAATCAGCAAAGGAATGTTAACTGCATTCACAAAAATCTTATTTACATAATTTATTTCCTTGAGAGAACTAATCTCAGTTAGGGCCAAGAGTTAAAGACAAATTCTATGAGGTTTTGTAGTACATTCATATAATTCATTAACAGTCATTTTTGCAGTTGCCGTATTAAGACCTGCCAAGTGAATAAGTTACAAAAAATGCCACTTATATTTGGCAGATCCAGAGACATAGTATTTCAAGTCATCATAATGGCTTGAAACACTACATAGATATTATATCTAAATTGTGCATTTGTGTATATGTGTACATGTATTTATACATGCACATATATATACGTACATACATGTGCACATACACATTCTATATCTGTACATTTTACAATTGATGTAAGTGCTACCTGGAATACTTTTACAGAGCACGGTACTTGCTCTGAAAGACTGGGTTTACAATGTGAAGCAGGTACTGAGCTCACATAGTTGAATGCCTCCAAGCATTGGGATATAGAGAAATGATGATTCACATCCAGCAAGATCTAACACTGCAGAGTTAACCTCTCACTTAATCATTGGTATATAATTATCAGAGTCTCTGAGTGGTGCAAACGGTTAACGAGCTTAGCTGCTAACTAAAAGGTTGGAGGTTTGAGTCCACCCAGAGAGCCTTGGAAGAAAAGCCTGGCAATCTACTTCCAAAAAACCAGCCACTGAAAACCCTACGGAACACAGTTCTACTCTGACACACATGGGTTCTCCATGCGTCAGAGTCAACTCAATGGCAACTGTTTTTTTAAATATATGTAATTATCAGATTAATCACAGGCTATAGATTTCTGAATAATCTCCATCCCCCTTCAAACATAATAACCTGTGCCTAGCTCATGGAGTCTGGTAATTAGTGGTGTGGCACATGAAATTTAAGCAAGACATAAACTGTGCTCAATTGGAGAGCTGGGTACATGTCCTGCTGCGGATCTTTTGAAGTTAGAATATAGTTTAGGTCTATGACAGCCAAGTTGAAAACTGTGAACACTCTAATTAGAGATTATTATTCTCATTTTGCAAATGAGCAATCAAGTTGTATGAATTTACCTAAGGATACTCTGTAAGTCATTGACAGAGGCAATGGTATGACCTCACAGGCCAGACAAGCATTCCACTGAAGTTCATATACTTTCCTGGCTATGATTTAATGATTTTGACAAATCCTGATTTAGTAAATAATCCCTACAGAGATAATTTCATGAGGCCAATTAAAAAGATTTTCTGGCCACTTTTGGCCCCTTTCTCTTCTTAATATAACTTTCTGCATATCACTGTGTAATTGCCTTGAACAGATTCACTCAAGTTGTATACAGCTGCTCCAGATGTTACACAGCTGTCAAAACTCACTAGCTACAAGGTCTCAGGGGGCATATGGTGACTCTCCAATGCAAAACTGCTAGAACCAACATGGCTGCATACAGGGTTTTGTTGACAATACAGATATATTTTGGATTGTGATGGGAATATATGCTCATTTTAGAATATGCTAAAAGCACAGAGAAGATAACAAAAATTACATTCAATCCTCAAACCAGATTCCACTGTTAAAATTCTAGTCTTTTTCTATACTATTTTAAACATATGTTGACAAAATGAGTACACTTATACACACACACAATCTAACATACACTCTGCTGTACGTGTGTACTTATTGTATGACAAAACTTCACACGAGAATGTACACTCCCTAGGGGCAGGGACATTTTCTATTTTATTCAATATTATTCTGTGTCCTAGGACAATGTCTGGCATTTGTGTGTGTGTGTGTATGCTGTCAAGTCAATTCTGATTCACTGTAGTCCTATAGGACGGAGTAGAACTGCCCCATAAGGTTGCTTAGGCTGTGATCTTTACCAGAACCGATCATCAGGTCTTTTCTCCTGTGGAGCCGCTGGTGGGTTCAAACTACTGCTTAACCATGGCACCACCAGGGCTTCTGACTGGCATTTAGTAGGTGCATGATAAATGTTTGTTTGAATGAACAAATTAATGATTATACTTTCTTAAAAACTAATATAATGTGAAAATTTCTCTGTATTATTAAATATCTTTGACAACATCTCCTAAAAATATTTTAAGATATAATTTACACACAGCAAAGTTCACGTATCTTAAGTGTACATTTCATAAATGTTTACATAGGTATACATCTATTAGCCCAAACAAGTCTGCATGTAGAAAGTTTCCATAACTCCAGAGGGTTCCCTTGGGCCACTTCCCATTGAATAGCTCTCCATAGGTAGGACTATTCTGACTTTTATCACCATAGTTTTTTTTTTTTTTTTGTCTTATCCTTGACCTTTGTATAAATTGAATCATAAAAGATACACTATTTTTTTTAGCTTCTGAGAGCTTTCATTTATTTTTTATTTTTTATTTTATTGTACTTCAGGTGAAGGCTGACAGAACAAATAGTTTCTCATGAAACAGTAGTACACATGTTGTTTTATGACATTGGTTAACAACCCCACAACATATTAACCCTCTAAATTCTAAACCTTTTTTTTTTTTCTTTTGGTGAAAATACACAGCCAAAGATACACCGTTTCAAAAATTTCTACATACACAGTTCAGTGACATTGACTACGCTCTTCCAATTGTGCTGTTATTCTCACTTAAGATGAAGGCTTACAGAACAAAACAGTTTCTCTTTTAACAGTTACTACACATGTTGCCCTATGACAATGGTAAACAATCTCACAACACATCAACAATATGTTTACTCAACCTTGTGTTCCCTATCACCAGCTTCCATGTCCCTTTCTGCCTTTGGCCCTTGTCACTGGACTCCTGTACCTCGTTAGTCTCATTTGGTTTTACGGGGCTGTCCACTTCCAGGCTGAACAGTGAACCTCAGAGGTAACTTCACCACTGAGCTAAAAGGGTGTCTGGGGGCCATACTCTCGAGGTTTCTCCAGTCTCCTTTAGGCCAGTAAATCTGGTCTTTTTTTTTGTGAGTTAGAATTATGCTCTACGTCCTTCTCCAGCCCTGTCCAGAACCCTCTGTTGTGATCCTGGTCAGAGCAGTTAGTGGTGGTAGCCGGGCACCATCTAGCCGTACTGGACTCAGTCCATTGGAGGCCTTGGTAGCTGTGGACAATTAGTCCTTTGGACTAATCTTTTCCTTGTATCCTGTTCTCTTCAAACTCCCTTGCTCCCGAAGGGATGAGACCAGTGGAGTATCTTAGATGGCCGCTAACAGGCTTTTAAGACCCCAGACACTACTCACCAAGGTAGAATGTAGAGCATTGTCTTTATAAGCTGTGTCACGCCAATTGAGCTAGATGTTCCCCGAGACCATGGTCCCCAGAGCCCTCCACCCAGCAACTCAGTCCCTCAGGGAGTTTGGATGTGTCTATGGGGCTTCATGACCTTTCCTTGTACAGGTTGTGCTAGTTTCCCCTGTATTGTGTACTGTCTCACCCTTCACCCAAGATACCACTTATCTATTGCCTATTTACTATTCCCCCCCCCCCACCCCTCTCATCCCTGGTAACCAACAAAGATTGTTACATTTTGTGTGTGAACTTTTTCATGGGTTTTTACAATAGAGGTCTCATACAATATTTGTCCTTTTGTGATTGACTTATTTCACTCAGCATAATGTCCTCCAGTTTCATCCATGTTATGAGATGCTTCACAGATTCATTGTTGTTCTTTCTCGTTGCATAGTACTCCATTGTGTGTATGTACCATAGTTTGTTTATCCAATCATCTGTTGATGGGCATCTAGGTTGTTTCCATCGTTTTGCTATTGTGAACAATGCTGCCATGAACATAGGTGTGCGTATGTCTATTCGAGTGACGACTCTTATTTCTCTAGGATATATTCCTAGGAGTGGGATTGCTGGATCGAATGGTATGTCTATTTCTAGCTTTCTGAGGAAGCGCCATATCATTTTCCAAAATGGTTGTATCATTTTGCATTCCCACCAGCAGTGCATAAGAGTTCCGATCTCCCTGCAGCCCCTCCAACATTTGTTATTTCCAGCGTTTTTGATTCCTGCCAGTAATGCCTGGGTGAGATGGTATCTCATTGTGGTTTTAATTTGCATTTCTCTAATGGCTAGTGATCGCGAGCATTTCCTCATGTGTCTGTTGGCCATTTGAATGTCTTCTTTGGTGAAGTGTCTGTTCATTTCCTTTGCCCATTTTTTAATAGGATTATTTGTCTTTTTGCTGTAGAGGTGTTGGATTTTCTTGTAGATTATGGAGATTAGACCTTTGTCTGACTTGTACTGTCCAAAAATTTTTTCCCAGTCTGTAGGTTCTCTTTTGACTCTTTTGGTGAAGTCTTTTGAAGAGCATAGGTGTTTGATTTTTAGAAGATGCCAGTTATCTAGCTTATCTGTTGGGTTTTGTGCATTGATGGTTATGGTTTGTATCCTGTTAATGCCATGTATTAAGCCCTGAAGTGTTGGTCCTATTTTTTCTTCTATGAACTTTATAGTTTTAGGCTTTATATTCAGGTCTTTGATCCATTTTGAAGTAGTTTTTGTATATGGTGTGAGGTATGGGTCCTGTTTCATTTTTTTGCAGATGGATATCCAGTTTTGCCAGCACCATTTGTTATAAAGACTGTCTTTTCCCCATTTGATGAACTTTGGGCCCTTGTTGAAGATCAGGTGACTGTAGGTGGATGGATTTACATATGGGTTCTCAATTCCATTCCATTGGTCAATGTATCTGTCATTGTACCAGTACCAGGCTGTTTTGACTACGGTAGCTGTATAGTAGGTTCTGAAGTCAGGTAGTGTGAGTCCTCCAGTTTTATTCTTCTTCTTCAGTAGTGCTTTACTTATTCGGGGCTTCTTCCCTTTCCATATAAAGTTAATGATTCATTTTTCCATCTCTTTGAAGAATGTTGTTGGTATTTGGATCGGGATTGCATTGTATTTGTAAATTTCTTTGGGTAGAGTTGTCATTTTCACAATGTTGAGTCTGCCTATCCATGAGCATGGTATGTTTTTCCAGTTATGTAGATCCCTTTGGGTTTCATGCAGTAGTGTTTTGTAGTTTTCTTTGTATAGGTCTTTTACATCCTTGGTCAGATTTATTCCTAAGTATTTTATCTTTATAGGGGCTACTGAAAACGGTATTGTTTTCCTGATTTCCTTTTCATCATTCTCCTTACTGGTGTATAGGAATCCAACTGATTTTTGAGTGTTTATCTTGTATACTGCTACTCTGCTGTATCTTTCTATTAGTTCCAGTAGATTTCTCGTGAATTCTTTAGGGTTTTCTATGTATAGTATCATATCATCTGCAAACAGGGACAGTTTAACTTCTTCATTACCAATTTGGATGCCCTTTATTTCTTTTTCTTGCCTTATTGCTCTGGCTAGAACTTCCAGCACAATGTTAAACAGGAGTGGTGATAAAGGGCATCCTTGTCTTGTTCCTGTTTTCAAGGGGAATGTTTTCAGCCTCTCTCCATTAAGAATGATGTTGGCCATTGTTTTTGCATAGATGCCCTTTATTATGTTGAGAAATTTCCCTTCTATACCTATTTGATTGAGGGTTTTTATCAGGAATGGGTGTTGGCCTTTGTCAAATGCCTTTTCTGCGTCAATTGAGATGATCATGTGATTCTTTTCTTTCCTTTTATTTATGTGGTGAATTACGTTGATGGATTTTCTAATGTTGAACCATCCTTGCATATCTGGTATAAATCCTACTTGGTCGTGGTGTATTATTTTTTTGATACGATGCTGAAGTCTATTGGTTAGAATTTTGTTCAGAATTTTTGCGTCTATATTCACGAGAGATATTGCTCTGTAATTTTCTTTTTTTGTGACATCCTTGCCTGGTTTTGGTATCAGCGTTATGCTGGCTTCATAGAATGAATTTTGAAGTGTTGCTTCCTCTTCTATGTTCTGAAATAGCTTGAGTAGTACTGGTACTAGCTCTTCTATAAATGTTTTGTAGAATTCTCCAGTGAAGCCATCTGGGCCAGGGCTTTTTTTGGTTGGGAGTGTTTTTTATTAGCTTTTCAATCTCTTTTCTTGTTATGGGTCTGTTCAGATTTTCGACATCACTCTGTTGTAGTTTGGGTAGGCCGTGTGTTTTTAGAAATTTATCCATTTACTCTAGGTTTTCAAATTTGTTGGAGTATAGTTTTTTATAGTGTTCTGTTATAATCCTTTTTATTTCAGTTGGGTCTGTTGTAATGCCCCCCATTTCATTTCTTATTTGGGTTATTTGTGTCTTCTCCTGTTTTTCTTTTCTCAGTCTGGCCAGTGGTTTGTCGATTTTGTTAATTCTTTCAAAGAACCAACTTTTGGTTTTGTTAATTCTTTTCTATGGCTTTTCTGTCCTCTATTTCATTTATTTCTGCTCTGATCTTTACTATTTCCTTTCTTCCAGTGGTTGTGGGATTTTTTTGCTTTTCTCTTTCTATTTGTTTGAGTTCTGTAGTTAATGTTTTGATTTTGTCCCTTTCTTCTTTTTTAATATGTGCATCTATTGCTATAAATTGTCCTCTGAGGACTGCCTTTGCTGTGTCCCAAAGGTTTTGGTATGATGTGTTTTCCTTCTCATTTGATTCTAGGAATTTTTTGATTCCATCTCTGATTTCTTCTATTACCCACTGATGTGTAAGCATGGTATTATTCAGTTTCCATGTAGTTGATTTTTCTTCCTTGCTCTTTCTAGTGTTAATTTCTACCTTGATGGCATTGTGGTCAGAGAAGATACTTTGAATTATCTCAACATTTTGATCTTGTTGAGGATTGCTCTGTGGCCTAAGATGTGGTCTATTCTGGAGAATGTTCCATGTGCATTGGAAAAGAATGTGTACTTTGCAGCAGTTGGATGGAGTATTCTATATATGTCTATGAGGTCAAGTTGGCTGATTGTGCCCTTTAGGTCTTCTGTATCTTTGCTGAGTTTCTTCTTAGTTGTTCTGTCCTTTACTGAGAGTGGTGTGTTGAAGTCTCCTACTATTCTTGTGGAACTGCCAATTTCTCTTTTCAGTGTTGTTAGAGTTTGTTTTATGTATTTTGGAGCCCTGTCATTGGGTGTGTAGATGTTTATTATGGTTATGTCTTCATGATGGATCATCCCCTTAATCATTATATAGTGTCCTTCTTTGTCTTTTATGGTAGATTTTTTTTCAAAGTCTATTTTATCTGAGATTAGACTTGCCACTCCTGCTCTTTTTTGGTAGTTGTTAGCTTGATATATTTTTTTCCAACCTTTGACTTTTAATAAATTCACATCTTTGTTTCTAAGATGTGTCTCTTGTAGACAGCATATTGATGGATCCTGTTTTCTTATCCATTTTGTCACTGTCCGTCTCTTTATGGGTGCATTGAGTCCATTTACATTCAGTGTAATTATTGATAGATATAAGTTTGTTGCTGTCGTTTTGTAGTGCTTTTTTTTGTGGTGCTGAAGGTTTCTTTGTTCTTCTTACTCTCTTGTGCTGAGTTACATTTGTTTGTGGATTTTTTTTTTCATTTCTTTTGTTTTTGTAGGTTTTGTTTTTGCCGAGAATTTATGTTTTTGTCTTTATTTTTATGAGTTGGTTTGTTAACTTTCTTTGTGGTTACCATGAGTTTTACCCTTATTTTTCTAAGTTTGAAGCAGTCTACCATTACTTGGTATCGCCTTGCCTTCCTCTCCATTAGAAGGTTCTATACCTATGCAGTTTATTCCCTCTTTCATTGTTTTGATGTTGTTTTCATCCATCGATTAACTGCTCTGATTTCCTGTTGTATTTCTTTTGGTTTTGGATAGTCCTCGAGAGTTCATTTCCTAGATTGGTATCTGGCTGGCATGATCCTGCGTCCTAGGTTCTGCCTGTGAGCTGAAGCTGTTTGTCCTCAGATCGAAGAACTCCCTTTAATAATTCTTGTGTGTTTGATTTGACTTTTACATATTCCCTTAATTTCTGTTTATCTGGAAATGACCTAATTTCACCATCAAATCTGAACAAGAGTTTTGCAGGATATATTATTCTTGGCTGACAATTTTTTTCTTTCAAGATTTTATATATGTCATCCCATTGCCTTCTTGCTTGCATGGTTTCTGCCAAATAATCTGAGCTTAGTCTTATTGTTTCTCCTCTGTATGTGACTTCTTGTTTTTCATGAGCCGCTCTCAGGATTCTTTGTTTCTCTTTGGTTTTGGCGAGTGTGAATATGATATGCCTTGGTGATTTTCTTTTGGGGTCTCTTCTATATGGTGTTCGTTGAGCTTGTTGGATGGCCAGCTTTTCATCTTTCATGATATTGGGGAAGTTTTCTGTCAGCAGTTCCTCAATGATCCTCTCTGTGTTTCTGTTTTCCTCCCCTGTCTGGAATTCCAATCACTCGTAAACTTTTGCTTTTAATTGTGTCCCACATAACTCTCAGGGTCTCTTCATTTTTCTTTTTTCTTTTTTCTGAGTTTTCCTGAAACAGAGTTGTATCCAAGTGTTTGTCTTCAATTCCACTGATCCTGTCTTCCACCATTTGAACTCTGCTTCTAAGCCCTTCTATGACATTGTCCATTTCTGAAATCTTGTTGTTTATCTTTTGGATTTCTAATTGTTGTCTCTGTATAATTTCTAGTTGTGAATTTATTTTTGCATTTTTTTCCTGCCTCATCTTCCTGAATTCTTCCAATTTTTTGTCTATATTTTCTATGAATTTGTCTATTTTTTCCTCATGTTTGTCTGCTTTTTGCCTCAGTTCTTGGAGAATTCCAAGTATTAGAGATTTGAATTCCCTATGAGGTAGTTCTAGTGCATTTTCTTCCACAAGAGAGTCATCTGGTGTTTTAGTTTGGACACCTACTGGAACCATCCTGTCCTGTTTTTGTAAATGTTTAGATATTGTCTGCTGTTTTGGGGCATTCAGTAGTTATTTTTCTCATTTATTGAGTGTAGATTTGTTTGTTTAGTCCCTTTTTTAAAAAAAAAATTTGACTATGTCTGAGCAGGCGGACTGTGTGTTCTTTGTTGTTTTCTCGTCTGTGCACTCAATACTTTTTGCCTCCTTCTCAAACTGGCAGGGTCAGTCACTCAGATATGGTACGGCAGGGCAGGTGTAGCTGAAGAGGAGTTACTGGGACGGGTTGTTTGTAGCACTTACTACAGCCACCAGAGTGGGTCGGTAATCAGTGCAGGGCAGGTTCCAGTAGGCTGTGCCCATGCTGATTAGTGGTGTGATGTCAAGCGCACGGTGCAGGTAGGCAGGATGCAGCGGGGAGATTGTTATGTGTGGAGATAAGATGGATATGGGAGAGAGGAGAGAAGAACAGGAGCCAAAAACATACAAAGAAACAAAAAAGAATGCTAGAGGAGCTTGCTGTTGGAATGGAGAGATGAAAGACTATGAAATGGAGAGAAACAGAATGGGGAAGAGGAAGAAAAGAAAAGAATGAATAAATAAAAATCAGAAAGGTTAAAGAACTGCAAATTTCCCAGGGATCCCACCGGTAGAGCTATGAGATCTGGGAAGTCGCTCTCAGGTGTTGCAATACAGCCTGGCTAGGAGGCATAGAGGTATACAACGCCTGGTATTCAGGGATCAGAAAGAGAAGGAAGATATAGAGGGACGAGAAACTAGCAATGAAGAAAGACAAAAAGGGAAAAAGAGGGAAAAGAAAACAAAACAAATTAAAAAAAAAAAAGCAAGAAAGCCCCCCCCAAAAAACAAAAAAAACCAATGAAAAAAGAAATGCTCTCAGGGATCCCTCTGCACTTCTGTGGAAGCTGAAGGGGAGTTCCTTGCCACGCAGCTCCACCTGGCCAGAAAGGGCTCCCAACTCAAGAAAAGGAAAGGAAAACAAACAAACATTTCAAAACGAACAAAAGCCCCAGGATCCCACCAGCGCGGTAGCCCAGACCGGGAAGCAGCTCCACACTCGAATGGAGCTCTGCAGCTCCTCAGGAAGAAGCAAAGATGGTGCATGGAGCCAAGCACTCGAGCGAAACAGGTGGAGGCAGTAAGAGGCAAGCAAGAAATCAAAAGAAGCAAGGAAAAAGAAAAAGCAACACCAGCAGCCAACAAATGGCATTCAGAGAGCCAGCTAATGTGGGCTGGTGTTTCTAGACAAGAGACTGTGTCCGCAGGAAGCAGAGGGGGCCGAGTATAGGTGAAGAAGGGTAGAGAGTGGGAAAGCATATATCACAAATTGCCAGCGCTCTGCAGCCCCTCAGGAAGAAGCAAAGATGGTGCACGGAGCGAGGCACTCGAGCGAAAGGATGGGTAGATGGCCAGAGGCAAGGAAGAAATCAAAAGAAGTGGAGAAAAGCAGCTCTAACAGCCAACAAATGGCACCCAGAGAGCTGCCCGCTTGGGTGTGTGGAATCCAAGCAGCTGGCGCTTCCCGGTCAAGAGACCATGGCCGTGGGAAGCAGAGGAGGCCGAGCTGGGGCAAAGAGGTGTGGGGGGTGGGAAAGCACACACCGCAAATTACTGGTTGTTTTGTCTCCCGCTGGACGCTCCGTGAGGCTGCTTTCTCGTACCCCCATTTGCTAGTCTCTGATAGTAGTCCAAGATGGTGGATCCGCACTGCGTTAGCTGGTAGGGGACCTCTGCATGAATCTCTCCTCGCTCTCCGTTCTCTGTCAGTTTTCTCACTCCATTTGGTGCTTGGCTGAGTTCTTTATCTCTTCATTTGATGTTTTAGGGTTTCAGGATTGCTGTATTCTCTGTTTGGCTTAGTTTTTCGGATCTTTGCTGTGGAGGGATGGCATGGTGCTTCTGCCTAGAGCACCATTTTTCCTGTTTTCCTCTATCTTTAATTTTTGAGAGCCTAACTATGATGTGTCTTGGTATAGCTCTCTTTGGGTTTATCCTGCTTGGGGTTCTTTGAGATTCTTGGATTTGTAGATTCATGTCCTTCACTAGTTTGGGTAAGTTTTCTGTCATTATTTCTTCAGATATTATTTCTATCCTCTTCTGTCTCTCATCTCCTTCTGGAATTCCCATGATGTGTGTATTAGGTGTCTTGTTGTTGTCCCATAATTTCATTAAACTGTACTCAGCCTCTTGAGCCTCCGTTCTTGTTGCTCTTCAGCATCTGTAATTTCTTGTTGCTCTTCAGCATCTGTAATTTCAACTATCTTATCCTCTAATTTGCTGATTCTTTCTTCTGCCTGATTAAATCTCTTGGTAAGTCCTATTGTGTTTCTCATTTCAGTTATTGCCCCTTTCAGTTGCAATATCTCTTTTTTTAGATCCTCATTTTGTTCTTGAGTTGTTTTCCTTATTTCTTTTAGCTATTTATCTATGATTTCTCTCAGTTCTTTAATTATCTTTAATGCTGTTGTATTATATTCTTCCATTTTTACATTATTTGGTCATTCCTAGATGTGCTTCCACTCTCTTTGTCATGTTCATTTGGATGGGCCATTGTTTCTCTGTTCTTTATGTGTCTTGTGATTTTTTTGTTGGGGCATTGGAATTTTTTAGGGTGTTAACTTTCTCACATTCCCCCAGTATTTAGTTTTTTTGCCTCTAATACTTTCTGTAAGAAACTCTAGGGTGGGCAGAGCCTTCAGCCTTTGCGTACCATTTCCTCTCCCTCTTTGTGATAGCTCCTTCTCCCTCCCTGGCTTAATTGGGATTTCAAAGTCTCAGATCTCATTTTTAACTTTCAGTCTTTTCCAAACACACCAGAGAACAAGCTGTGGTCAGTCTGTCCACCAGTAGGCACTGCCACTCAGGTGAGATATCATGTACTAATCAATCTGTCCACCAGGGGGTGCAAGTCCCTCTTTCTGGTGATTATTCCTTTCCCTTCACAGTTTCTGCAATCATGTTTTTAGTTAGAAAACCCACACCCATCGGGCCCCCCTCAGGTCTGGGTATTGCCACCTGCTTCCTAACATACAGCAGCCTCAGTCAGCATTCCTCAGTGCCGACTGTAACGGGGAGCAGACAGACCCAAACTGATTCCCAGGGAGGTCTGTCCTGTTGGTTTCAGAGGCCTGAGTATGGGCTACACAGGAAGGCAAGCAGAGTGTTGACTGTGGGAGCAGATTCCACACTGTGGGGGCCATCTGTAGCAGTTTGCAACAGCCTGGCAATCAACAATTACCAGGTGGGAGAGGAGGGGGTGTCATGCTCTGGTCAGATACCCATGGAGGTCTGCCTTGTCAGTGTCCCCTCGGTATATTATTGGCTGTGAGTGCAGCCTCCACTCAAGACTTCTGCTTCCTAATACACAGTAGCCTCAGTCAGCAGTCTTCAGTGCCCACTGAAAGTGGGGGCAGACTGACCCCAACTGACCCCAGAAAGGTTTTTCCTGTTGGTTTCAGAGGCCAGAGCTATAAGATGCACAGGGAGGCAAACAGAGTGCTGACTATGGGAGCAGATGCCACTGCAGGGCCCTTCTGCAGCAATTCATAGCAGGCTTGCAGGTGACTGCATCCAGGTGGAGGAGGGGCTGTCATGCTCCAAATAGATCTCCAGGGAGATCTGCTTTGTTGTTATTAGAGCCCTCCCTACAGTATGATGGCTGTGGGTGCAGCCTCCACTAAAGAGCCTGCTTCTTAGGACATAGCAGCCTCAGTCAGCAATCCTCAGCACTGACAGAAAGGGGAAGCAGACAGACCAGAACTGACTCTCTGGGAGGTCTGTCCTTTTGGCTTCAGAGGCCTGAGCTATGGGGTCAGTAGGAAGGCAGGCAGAGTGTTTACTATGAGAGCAGACTCCACTGCATGCCCCTTCTGTAACAATTCACAGTGGGCTTGCAACTGACATGTCTGGGTTGGGGAGGTGCTGGCACTCTCCAAATAGACCCTTGGGGAGGTCTGCCCTGTTGATTTTAGGGCAGAAACTTGGGGTCCTGTCTTTTGGTACAGGCAGCAGCTGTGTTGGTTAGGGGAGCAAGCTCATTTTCTGGGGCCACTACCTAGTTCAAAGCAGCTGGCAGCTTGTGTGGCTGGTGGAGGGACAGAGACAGTGGGAGAAGTGATTTTCTTACCATATGCAACTCACTGTTAATTTGTTGATTCTTGCCTGTCTGCAATTCCCCACTGCTTTCCTTTGCTCCCTGATTCAGAGTCCCTCAAAGCTGAGCACCATTTCCTTGTTGTATTTCTTGTTGTTTTTGTGGGGGGAGGGTTGAAATGATGGTTTGCTTACGCTGCTGTCTTCTCAGAATTCCCTCAAGGATTATCTCTTCATTCCAGATCCTTAACTTAATCATACCTGCTGTCATGGATTGAACTGTGCCCCCCAAAATGTCTGTCAACTTGGCTGGGCCACTATTCCCAGTATTGTGTGATTGTCCACCGTTTTGTCATCTGTTGTGATTTTCTTGTGTGTTGTAAATCCTATCTCTATAATGTTGATGAGGTGGGATTAGTGGCAGTTATGTTAATGAGGGAGGACTCGATCTACAAGATTAGATTGTGTTTTAAGCCAATCTCTTTTGAGATACAAAGGATAAGGGAGCAGAGAGACATGGGGACCTCCTACCACCAAGAAACTAGAGCCAGGAGAATAGTGCATCCTTTGGACCCGGAATCCCTGTGATGAGACACTCTTTGACCAGGGGAAGATTGATGACAAGGGCCTTCCCTGAGAGCTGACAGAAAGAGAAAGCCTCCCCCTGGAGCTTGTGCCCTGAATTTGTACTTCTAGCCTCCTAGATTGTGAGAGAATAAATTTCTCTTTGTTAAAGCTATTCACTTGTGGTATTTCTGTTATAGTAGCATTAAATAACTGAGACAACTGCAAAGACCTTTTTTTCCAAATACAGTAACATTCACAAGTTCTAGGGATATGACATGAATACCCTTAGAGCAGCCATTTTTCAGCATACCACTTATGCTATTTTTTTTTCTTTTCACTTATCACTAATATACTCTATATTTTATCTACTTATTTAATTTTATTGTCTATACTCCCCAATAGAATATAAACTCCAAAAAGGCAGGAAATTTTTAACTGTTCTTTCATTGCTATTTCCCTTGCATTTAAGAGAATGTCTGGCACTCAACAAAGATTTTCAATCTCCTTGTCTTTTTTCCTTACTGTCTACTAATGTTTTAAAATATTCAGGTAGCTTATTTTTAATGTATAATATTACTTTGTTCTCTGTTTTTCATAGCATCTTGTTTTATTTTCCTTTCAGAATGTTAATTAGAAGTTTTTTTAATATTGTCTTTGATTTTCTGCATTATTTATTTTTTTATTATTTTTATTATTTTTTAGGATGCTTTTCTTTGTTTACTTTGATCTCTAGTTTTCACCTTGAAAGTGACCTTCAACCATCCATTCAGAGTGAGACATTAAAAGCTGACTGGGGGATATGCAGGGCTATATTACAGTGTGATTGGGAGAGAAGCCAGTCATTCTACTGAGGAATCTGCAAATGTTAATGTCTTTTCTCTGAGGATGTCCATTTTGTCTGGAGAAGAATGCATACATTCCCATCTTCCTGCACTCTTAAAGCTGAGCAAGGAAAAGTATCTAGGGAGGGAATTTCACCATTTATTATCAGACTTTTACTTTAATCCATCTGTTTCTAGTCCCTCTTTCTGTCATTCCTCTGTTTCAAAATCCCAAGTATCTATTGACCAATTTCTCTAGAGGCTAATCCTCCTCTTTTCTGTCTGATGGTGTGACCATGTGACGGTAGGCATGGAGTAAAGACCTGAATGTCTACAGACTTCTAACTACATTTTCTCTTTCCAATCGCTCTCCTCACACTTTCTTTGGTGAATCTCTCAAGGCTTCCCTGGAGCTAATCAGCTCTGTAAATGCTTATAAGGATTGCACTTAAAGCCCAGTTGGATAATCCAGGATCAGCTCTTCCTCTCAAGATCCTTAATTACATGACTTGCTATACAAGGTAATCTTAACTCATTTTCCATGTAATGTAATATTCACAGGTTCCAAGGATTAGGATGTGGACCTATCTTTTGGGAGGGGGCACCATTCAGTCCACTATAACTGACAGTTTTTCCTTTGTGCATAACAGTTGCATATAACTTACAGGCATCACTAGTTTTTGTGTGTTTTGCTTATTCCCATTTCTCACATGCAAGTTGGGCCATGGCCATCACAAAAGGGAGGTAGCTCTCTGTAGAATGTAGATAGCACATGACAGAATGTTTGAAGGGACCTTAGAAATCATCATCTCCAATCTATTAAGCTTGGAAATGCAGACCCTGAAGTCTAGAGAAGGAAAGTGACTTGGAGGAGGTGGTATTAACTGGCAGCAAAAATGGAATGGGAGCTTCTGGTGGCTCTTGGCATTTCTTGACTTGTGGCTGCATCCTCAGTACAGTGATTCCCACTGCTCTCACCCCCACCCACTTTATTGGTGTGCTACACCATGAAGGCAATAGGACAATGTGACTTCAGGGGCCCTAAGACTATTGCAGGGAAACCATAGTCAAATTTTTCACCTTTAAAATTTTGCCTCAAGATAGTGCTTCTAAGGAGTCAGTTCCAAAACAGAGAATGCTCCTGGAATCATTTGATTCTCACCACACTTCTCTAATCTAGTAATGATATGTGTGGCTAGGCTTTTAAAGGATGAAGAGAGCGGGGCTTGGTGGAATAATTGGCTCCCACAGACAAGAAAAAGGACTAGAAGCCAGATCACTGACATCTGGTCTACTCTTTTGTTATTTGAGCCTCTCTGCTTCTGCCATGAAAACAAGTTTATCGTTTTTCAAAGAAGAAACTAGAGCAGGCCTAGTGAAATTCTGGCAATAAAAAGAAACCTAATATCCTTTTTTTTTCTCTCTCTCTCTTTTCGTATGGATGAAGGGGTGATCTTTGAATATGAAGAGATTATGATAACTTCGTTTAGATGCTGTATTCTTAGACTAGACTACATCAGCTTTATCTGCAAGTAAAGATGTATGACTTCCTCTGTACCAGGATGGTCTCCACCCCCTATAGTGTTTACTTGCTGACTCATAACTGAAAAGGAGCCCTGGTGGTGAAATGGTTAAGTACCCAGCTGCTAACCGAAAGATTGCTAAACTCACCCAGGGTCTCCACAGGAGAAAAGACCTGACGATCTGCTCCTGTAACGACTATAGGCTAGAAATACTCTGGGGCAGTTCTACTCTGTCACATGGAGTCATATGAGTTGAAAATGACCCAACGGCTCCCAACAACAACAACAACAATACCCTGGGTAGGAGTCCCTGGGTGGCACAAATGGTTAAGGGCTCAGCTACTAACTGAAAGTTTGGAGGTTTGAGTCTACCCAGAGATGTCTTGGAAGAAAGGCCTGGTGTTCTATGTCTGAAAAATCATCCATTGAAAACCCTATGGAGTATAGAAAAAATAGTTTATTAGTGGTTATCAGGGGCTAGAGGGAAGGGGAAAGGGGGAATCACTGTTTAGCAAGCAGTGAGTTTCTGTTTATGGTGATGGGAAATTTGCCAAAGATTATGGGTAGTGATTTCATAACATAATTAACGTAATTAATATCACTAAATTGTATACCTAAAAAATGTTCAATTGGCAAATGTTATATATTTTTTTACAACAATAAAAATGAAAAACAGAAGAAAAGAAAACCCAGCGGAGCACGATTCTACTCTGAAACACACAACACACGGGCTGCCATGAGTCAGAATCGACTTGACTGCCACTGTTTTTGTTTTTGGCTAGGTAACTCTAATATAAATGTATACTGTAGAATAAATCATTAACATTGTCTCCTTTGCTAGAGGTAAGCTCTGATATAAGGAAGGGCCAGGAAGAGGTTATGGCACCAGTGAGGGGCAGAGCTTGGAGAAAACAAAGAGACACTTTCTTGACTGCTGTTTTGCCTGCAGCTAGCACTGGGAAAATGTGAAGACTTCCAGGAGCAGACGAAGAGAAACTGGGCCTATGCCAACTCTTTGGGCCAAACAGAATTAGGAAAGCGTGATGTATTTTCAAAAATGCTTGGCAAGGTAGTTATTTAAGACCCCCTGAGATTCTAGTTAATCTAGGCTTAGCAGCCTATTTAGATCTGTCGAGTAAAGACAATGAAGATGTTTAATGAGTATTTGGACTTCCACAAGTGACCATCTAAAAAATTGTTTACATTCCCCAAACAGTTTGTGAGACCTTTTCTGCTAATGCTTTAGAACCTGCATAAACTTAGATCTTTGGTGTCAGGCCAAGTTTGTCCACACAAATCTTAAAAAGTGTCTTCCTACCTGCAGGCAAATGATTTTTGACATATTTCACAGAAACTGAAGTTTGTTTGTTTCCTTTACTAAGAGTTAAAAATCAAGATCTTTTCCTCTTCCAATGCAGTTGAATAATTACAATGATGTAGTTGAATCAGTTAGGAGAGTCTTCTCAGACGAACTTAAAGAAAATATGAATTCCTGACCTCAGGAAAGACAGCACCAGGAATGTTTGGAGATCTCAATGGCAGAAGCAAGTCAACTATCTTTTTGGGTGAATAGTGGATAGTCTTGCAATCCCTCGGTTTCCATATGTGTGTCACCATGTGGTGACACACCAAGACACTTCATTTGGGAGAGAGGACAGCAGCTTTGGTCCAGCTTGGGAGACTCTGAGCTCACCGCTTGATGACAGTGACATCAGCATATTGATGACTGTTACATTAAAACATTAAATATAGGGAAGCGGTAGTTCTCCATACCACCACCCATCAGTTTGTCCTACTGCATGTTGTTGTGATGCTGGAAGTTATTCTAGCGAGATTTCAAATACTTGTGGACAGGTTTCAGCAGGGCTTCCAAACTAAGACAGACTAGGAAGAAAGGTTTAAGAATTTCCTTCTAAAAATTAGCCAATGAGCACCCTATGGATCACAACAGAATAGCGTCTGATACAGTGCTGAAAGATGAGTCCCCTAGGTTGGAAGGCACTCAAAATATACAGCGGCCGCAACAATGGACTTGAACATACCAACCATCATAAGATGGTGCAGGAACGGGCAATGTTTTGTTCTGTTATCCATGGGATTGCCATGAGTCAGAGCTGACTCAAGGGCAACTAACAACAGTTCTTTAAAGAAAAAAAGAAACACTCAGTGGGTAAAAACAGCGAATGTCTCCTTGTAAAGTAAGGAAGGAAAATCCCTTTTCTGGATCCCTTGGAGGAGAAAACATATTAACTTGAAAGTAGGGAAACATGGATGAAATGCAGTGATGTGGGCATTAGGAGATTCAGATTCACCACTGCTGACTCTGTGACATTTTCAGAAAGTGGTGGATCCTGTGCCTCTGACTGCCCTTCAGTTCCCTGTGACCTTGTCTTCTCTGCTTACCTGTGGAGCTGTCCTGAGATTCAGACAAAACAGTGGAGGTAAGAGTATGTTGCAAACTGCAAAGCTCATGAAAGTGTAATGGGTCATACCAAGCAGATGTTTAAAATTGCAAGATAGCTGTGTTATGGGCATCAGAGCCCACAACATACAAAGCAGCTTAACATATGAGAAAACAGACTCACAAGTCCAAGTTCACAGTGGCTTAGTTTTGTTGCAGCCAGGGTAGACAAAGAAAACTGCAATAAAAAATTTCCCTAGAGGTGTTTTGCCAGCTAGTTCTGAACACAGAACAGATATCTCTCCTGCATTCCATTTTTTGCTTCCCAGGCATGTGACTCCTTGCTTAACTCTGGGGCTCTTCAGAATGGAACACTGTGTTGTAGTTCAGATATTGTATTTGATGTTTGCTGCAAAGAACACGAGATGTCTTAATGCACTTTTTGCTCCTTTGTGTATCTGCTTTCTGCATGGTGACATGCTTTCCAGCCTTCTATACAGCATTTGATTTTGCAGAAGTGCTTTTCAAATATTCTTCAGTCATCTTTTTTAACCATGTTACAAGCTTTGTCATTAGCATTTTTAGAGTACTTCATAGGTGAAAAAGTTTAGCCACAGGGTGGTTATGGCTATGACTACAGACATGTCAAATAAGAAGCTGTCCCAAGGAAAACAGGGTTTTACTGTACAGGTGCTGATGCTGCCACTTTTTCTTCCTTCAAACTTCTTGTCACACTCATAGCAATTATTGCAAAAGAGCCCTCAAGAGACAAGTATTCTAAAGGAATATTTTAACTTAGTTACTGAAAATTCAGATATGCTCTAGAGGGGCGATTGGTTGGGGAGGCTATTGCAAGTCGGCAAAATGTCTCTTAGATAATGCAGTAAAGCTAGTTTAATATAAGCCATTGAGATGCAAGGTTTGGCATGAAACACATATATCTTAGCACCATCCATGGGGTCTCAGTTACCTATAGGACTTATTATATAATGTACCTTTTCAAAGTTATGGGTCTTAAGCACAGTAGAATATTTTGTCACTAAGTACTGTAGAGTCATCATATAGAGCTGGTGTCAGAATCATTTGCAGTGGTAGGACCATCAGACAGCTGGAGAGGTCAGAATCCAGAATTTGAAGGTCAGAAATTTCCTAAGAACCAGGAAGGCAAGCAAAAGCTAGACTCCAGGTTAGACTAAAGCAATAGGTTGGGAGCTGGGTGGTTGTAGATGAGAACAAGGAGGACACAGACACTGAAAAGTCCTGATAGGCAGTTGGGCACAGAGATAATCATGAAACCAGAGGAGCAAGGCAAAGTGAGCCGAAGGTGAAAGGCCCCAGCATGGTCAGCCCTTAACCAGATCTAGCTCATTCCAGTTGGAACAAGCAGCGTTCCCTCTGTAATAGATGTCTGTCATTCTTTTTGCTTCCTCATCAACTGAGTCCAGTATTTTCAATGTGAAACATTCTCTGCCTTTTGAGTATTGGTAGGAACCAGAGCCCACCTACCATTATGAAAGGTAAAATTTCTAGGCCTTTGGTTTCCCAGCCTCCCTTGCAGTGAAGGCGTGATCACTGACCTAGGTTTTGCCAATTTTATACATTGCGTTTGACTTTGAATCAGGAGCTAGGGGCGCACAGGAGCAGGGACTGCAGAGAATTCTCTTTGGTGGTGGGAGCAGCTGCGGCAAGACTGTCTTTCAGCGCCAGCAGCGGCGGCAGTGCTGGTGGTGGTGTTGGATGCAGAAGATGAAGTTTCTGTGGCAGCGGTATCCACTGCTGGGTGGGGAAGGCACTGCTAACTTGGAGTTGGGAAGCCAGTTCTGCTATAGGATTTTTGGCTTGTTCTTAATATCCTTTTTTTTTTAAATTGCTATAAAAATATAGAGATACAACATTTGCCAATTCAACATCTTTCATGTGTACAATTCAATAAAACCAATTAATTACACCAGTCATGTTGTGCAATCATCACCAATTTCCATTGCCAAATTTTCTATCCCAATAAACTAAAATTCATTGCTACCTAAACGATGATTTCCTCCTGACTCCATCTCTCCCACTCCTGATATTAAACTCTAATCTCTATACATTTGTCTATTCTAGATATTCCATATTAGTAAAATCATACAATATTTGTCCTTTCGTGATTGACAATTTTCACTCAGCATAATGTTTTCGAGGCTCATCTGTGTCGTGGCATGTATCAAGACTTCATTTCTCTTTATGGAAAAGTAACATCCCATGGTATGAATGTACCACATTTTGTGTATCCATTCATCTGCTGATGGACATTTGGGTTGGTTCTACTTTTTAGCTAATATGAATAGTCCTACAGTGAACACTGTTGTACATCCTAATTCCCTTTTGATAAACTACTCTTTCTCCTGAACTCAGCCAGAGTTGATTTCTGTTGCTTGCCACCAAGAATCCCACCTAATGCATTTGTTATTTTCTAGTAACAAAAACAAACAAGCAAAGAAACCCAACAATCAAGTACCAGGAGTGTCAGTATATAACAATAGCTCATGCTTGTTGTAAATATTCCTTTCCTGCTGTGCTAAGCCACCAGGCAACAGTCTCCACAAAGCTGTCATGTTTCAGACTAGGCTTCCCCTTCCAGAATATCTTCTGTTGAGGCCAGGCCATCACTAGCCCTCTTACGGATGGAACCCTGAGTTGCTGAGTTTTCCCCCAAGGCACTGGGACTAGACTGGCTTGAAAGTGGAGTCCTGCCTTGCACTGTACCCACAGCTGGAAGCCAGGGTTCCTCTTTGCCTCTTCCAGAGTCACTTACAAGGCTTAGCCTTGCTTCTTTTTCTGCCTTGACTTGTATAGACAGAACTGTTGCAACGACCTTGGCTCTGTCTGACATTCTCATAATTTCTGCTCTTCATTTATACAATTGTGACCTCCTCCCTGACCCAACCCCCGACCCCAAAGCCCTTCTCTCGTCAGCTCTTCTCTTGATGCTGGCCTAGAACAGAGGCTGACTCTGCTATAGCCCTGCTTGGGCTTGCTCATCCACTATCTATCCCTCCTCTAGATACCAGTGTATCTGCCCTGTTCCTCTCCCCTCATTAATGTCCCACTAACACTCTCCTCCTTAGGTTCACAGAGCTGCTGTTGTCCAGCAGTACACCCCACCCACCACTGACCAGTGGGTGCAAATTCTGACAGCAGCAAGGAGACTTTGATTCTGAGGCACAATTTTTTCCTGCCAGAATATCTTCACGTGTTTCCCGCTGTGACAGATACCAGCCTTAGAGCCTGTCAGCAGAAACCAGAAGAACAAGGTAAAAATTAAAGGCAGATCCTGACAACTGTAATTTTCCTCAGGTTACCTAAAATGGGCACTAATGGGAAATTTTGTTGCGGGCATTAGAAAAAAGGGATGAAGAAAATAGTGCATTAAAGGTAGAGAGAGAAGAAATATCAAAATACAAACCTTTAAAGACATCTAAAAATCCTGTGAGGAGCTTACTAATTTTTAATTGTCATTATAAAAATTAAATGAAAATTAAAACCATAACTAAACAGAAAGAAAGTCTGGGTAGTTGGAACCAGAGAACTCTGACCTGATAATTTATGTTTATAATCAAAGTTGTTATTAGCTACCGTTAAGTCAGCTCCGACTCCAGGGGGCCCCCATGCACAGATTAGATTGTTGCGATACATAGGGCTTTCACTGACTGATTTTTTTGGAAGTAGATCACCAGGCCTTTTTCCCTAGTCTGTCAGCTCTCCTGAAACTTGTTCAGCAACACAGCAACACACAAGCCTCCACTGACAGGTAGGTGATGCTGAGCCTGAGGTACATTGGCAGGGAATCAAACCCGAGTTTCTCACAGGGAAGGCAAGAATTCTACCACTGAACCACCACTGCGCCCTGTAATCAAAGTAGTCAGCATAGATGTATCCGCTGTGGTCAGTTCACTGCCTGCAATGCCATTCTTTTTATGTTTACCTCTGGGCCTAGACCCTTCATCTAATTGGTGGTTAAGTTAGGCAGGAAGTAGTACGTGGCCGTGCTCAACCAGTGCATGTCAATCTTTGCTAGATAAAGAGAAGCTCGTCTACTAAGTTGTCAATTACTTTCTTTTGAACACTAGTCTCATATCCTGTATTATTTTCATTGTGTTGACTGTAGGAGTCTCTGCATATGTTTAGCTCAGATGAAATCATTCTAATGAGGTAAGACCCAAGTAATTTTAATTAGTTTGTGTGAAAATGTAACTGTTTCATGCTGTTTTGTGTGGGCTTATCTCTGAGAGAAAGAGCAATATGTCTTTTTTCACTGAGTTCGCTGATTACTCAGCTCTCAGTACAACATTATCTCCTGCTAACTTATCAGTTCAGCAGGAGACAGTGGATGGCGTGACAAGCAGGTGTTGTGAAACTCTCAAAATTAGGAGTGCTGAAATTTGATATAGTAGCAAATGAGGCCCCCTGGTGCTAGAAAGTTCTGAATGTTCTCCTAAAATTGTTCCCAAAATGTCTTTGTTTTCTGGAATCCGCCGAAGCTCATTAGTTCCTGACACACTCAACATAAAAGAGACCCTTGGGCTCCTCCTTGATGGAACACATCATGTTGTGAATAAATTACTTCTCAAAACATGGCTAACTTGTTCACTCCAGAAGCAATTTCTAATAGTTTTCAAGTTGCTTGACCTTTGCGAGACATTGGGAGAACTGGCTTAAAGAACTAGCCAAGTCAATACAAAAGGTATCCCTTTATAATCGAGGAGATTCAGATTCAGGGAATGTCTTAAGTATGTCCTTGAAAAATAACTGAAAAGTCTGTATGACCCTCATAAAACCTCAGGAACAACAACAACAACCAAAATTGCTTATGGATTATTTTGCATTTACATTTCAATTCATTCCAAATAAAGTTCATGTCCAGCTTTTTTACTTGATGATTGTTTTCACGCTTAATTCTAAATTATTCTTCTGACTTAGAATTTCATTTCCATTCTACGTATCAGAACTAGAAAAACTGTGCTACCGAGCGAGGACCCTTGGCTGCAGATAGAGGTCACCTCTGGCTAGTTTAAGCAGAAATGGACTGCATTAAAAGGATACAGGATAGTTCATAGAAAGGATAGGGAGGCTGGAGAAAACAAAAGTCATGTAATAGCTAAAGGACACCAGAAGGTCAGAACCCCAGAGCATGCCCCAGGGAGAGTTTGCCACGCCCTGTTAAAATTGGGCCTTGGCCCAGCACTGCTTCAGTCAGGGGAAGCTAAATGCCGTTTGGGGGCTGCTGCTGACACTACCAGCAGAGATACTTCTTCAGTGCCCCCTGATTCCTTGCATCACTTACTCCTGAGCAAAATCCTGGGATCATCTAGTTGGGTGAGGCCTAGTGACGTGCCCAAGCTATAACTGCTATGGCCTGGGGAAAATTGTCTGAATTTTGAGATGGGTCTTACCAACCACCAAGAGTCAGGCAATGACAGATTTCTCAACAATAGGAAGGGGGTTCAGATGAAGGGAAGACAAAAAAAAAAAAAAAAGAGAGAGAGACAAATGTCTATGTGAGCAATGGGGGAAGCAGAATAACAGCAAGGATTAAGCTAGAGCTAGGTCTTCAATTCTAACAGGGGACCCAGAGAAGCCAGGTAGCTCAGAATATTCCCTTGTACAATTATTTACAAAATGGGTTCGTCTTCTATAATAACAGGGAGTACCAGAGATACATGATATTGGAACTAGGAAAAGAATCACTGACTGGGAGAGGGGTATGTAAACCTAATTTGAATTCTAAGGAGAAGACCATTGGGAAGTTGAGGGCACAGGGTCCCACAGCTCTAACAATTACTTGTCAGACCCTCCAAAGGAACAATGGTGGTTGGTGGTAGTGGGTATTTAAGCCTCATTCTTCTCACCTGTGGTGGATTTTTTCTCTAACTTTATCAATTTTCAAACAGGGAGTGACCTTGAATTTTGTTCCTCTGTAATCTCTCCTACTTGATATGTGTGTGCTTGCTCTAACTCTTTCTAAGATTGCCACCTTCATCCAGTAACTTTGACATAAATTCTAGTGAATCCCTTTGCTGACACTTGGGGCTCACTATTCTTTACTTTAGCCTATGTCTTGACCCCAGTGAAAATGGCTTTAGTTGTTCAGAAGGAAGGGATAGAACATATGCCATCACTATCCAATACTTATTTTTAGGAATCATTTTCCTTCTGCTGATCTTTTGTCCTTCTTGTGGTCACTTGTTGAGAAATTATTCCACTGCTATCTTTGATTAAATTCCAGTATTCATTTAAAAATAACAAATATCTTTCTAAATTTGTGAACCTATATTCATTATTAATCTTCTGGTGTGTAACTGGATGTGATACAATTATTGAAAAACTCATCCTGGAGGGATAGCTTATTTAAATGAAAATTTTAATTAAGCAATGACAGCAAAATGCTTTCTTCTTTAAAGGAAGAACTAGAGTATGTGGTGTATAAAATACTGTGACCAATTCTTCAGCAAAATAGCAGAATATGAACATTCCAGTGAAGTTTTTGTCTCCATGTTTGTTCTGACATTGGGAACCAACACTTGGATTATACCCAAGGTGTAAAATACTTTGGACCTCTTATTTTGGAATTGTTTTTAGTAAAGAAGCTCATTTTTAGAAGCATTCTCAGTGGATATATAATCTTTATATTTTCAGATAACTTCTAAAAATTGGAAACATCCAGAAGTTATTTGAAATGAAATCTGGTGAAAAAGGTAGCACACTGAACTGTGCAAATGCTCTTTGGGCACAAAAACAAGGGTTGAGAAGAAAGAATTGACTGATTTTCTTCTGAGTGTCTTAAAGTGGTTTGAAAAAGATTCAGGATGGTTCCCCAAACATTTGCATAATGACAGCATCATTGAACTATGCTCATTCCTTCCCATGGTGACTATTTTGAAGGACAAGATGTATGTGTATTGTCATTTCACTGTCATTCCTTTTGAGCTGTCTTTGACCATCTTAGGGTTTTCTTCACACTATATACTCATTTCCCTAAGTTAGTAAGAGTGGTCTAGAAGGCTTTTAAAAGGCATACCTGTCAGGATAGCTACCAATACTGGTTTCCACACACACACAAAAAAAGGCCATGATTTATAAGGCTTTTATGCGAATAAGATTTAGGAACTTCTCTCTGTTCCGTGACCTCTCACACTCCAAAAAGTAACCGTAAATATTTAGGTAATTATAGTGCTGCAGAGTGAAGTACAGAGAGAAGCTGGGTGGATCCAAGCCCAGAAACACCTCATTTATCATCAAATCCAAAGAATCATAGCATCATAAGATGTGAAACTTTAAGGCTGAAGAAACTTTCTTTCCATGGAAGTTCAGCATTGAAATAATAGTTTTAAAGGGCACAGTTTAGTGAATCAAAGCAAAACTAACTAGACTTAGGCATCTTGGACTCAGTCTTTTTCTTTTTCCAGTTTGGGCAAATATTTATCATCTGTTTTTCATTTTTTAGTCACAGAAGTGAGCTCTTCTGAAAGAATGTGGGTTTATTATGGGTTTTTATATCTTCATTATCTTTGCATTGGAATGCTCTTTGAAACAAAGGATTGCTATAGAAAGGTTTGTGCATTTATAAAACAGAAAGTTGAACCAGAAATAGCATTGTGTCTGATATTCTAATATAGTAACTGAAATAACATATTTTCCCTGAATATATTCAATGTTATAAAAATTGCAAATTTAGTTTCCCAGCCTGAAATAATTTGACATTATCATCACTAACAAGGACATAAGAAAGTAGAGTCCAAACATAGATTTATATACAAATTGGCTTCTGCTCTAGTTTAAAAAAAACCATAACACTAAAATTAAAAACTAAAGTTGGGCTGCCCAATTGTAAATAATAAAAGGTGTGTTGGCCATTATCATTTGTGGCTCTTCTCTTCAATATTCACAATAGGAATATTCAAATAAATCACCTTGAGTTGAGCCTTGACATATGTGATGACTACACTGAGTGTTGTTGTGTTGTTAGGTGCTGTTGAGTCAGTTCCGACTCATAGTGACCCTTTGTATAACAACGAAACACTGCCTAGTCCTGCATCATCCTCACAATCGTTGTTACGCTTGAGCCCATTGTTGCAGCCACTGTATCAATCCATCTCTTTGAAGGTCTTCCTCTCTTTCACTGATGGTCTACTTTACCAAGCGTGATGTCCCTCTTCAGGGACTGGTCCCTCCTGATAACATGTCCAAAGTATGTGAGACGAAGTCTAGCCATCCTTGCTTCTAAGGAGCATTCTGGCTGTACTTCTTCCAAGACAGATTTGTTTGTTCTTCTGGCAGTCATGGTATATTCGATATTCTTTGCAAACACGGTAATTCAAAGACATCAATTCTTCTTACGTCCTCCTTACTCATTGTCCAGCTTTTGCATGCATATGAGGTGATTGAAAACACCATGGTTTGGGTCAGGCACCCCTTAGTCCTCAAAGTGACATCTTTGCTTTTTAACACTTTGAAGAGGTCTTTTGCAGTAGATTTTCCCAATGCAATGTGTCATTTGATTTCTTGATTGCTACTCCCATGGGCTTTGATTGTAGATCCAAGTAAAATGAAATACTACAAAGTAAAGGACTACATTGGGTTCTTACGTGATATGAAATGTTTGTGCTGGTTGTTGACTTATTGTCTCTTGGCCCCAAGCCCATCCTTCTATGCTCCACTCTGTGATGTTAGAGCTGGGATTGTGCAAACTAGGTGCCCTGGGCTCTCTTATGTTCTGGAATCCTGTTATATGGTGGCATGTTGCCAAGGGGAGCTCTGGTTGAAGACAGGAAAATGGGAGGAGTGCAGACTTTCTTCCTGTTTTTAGCTCCTGTTAGCATCTCTCCAGCAACACATGCCAGCCCTCCATTTCCTTTCAGTACTCCCAGAACCCGTTGTATGGTGCTCACCCTTCAGAGGTCAGTGCAGCAGCTGTGCAGTGCCCCTCTCAGAAACCTAAGCTCTGCGGAAACCCTTCCTCTGAACTCCTAAGTTCTGGTAACATTGCTCTTCACTTTGGTTCCCTCAGCTCTAGGGGTGGCAGCTGCTTCTTGTACTTGCTAACATCTGGTTTACCTAAATTTTCCAATATCTGTGTAAATAATTCCCTGTATTAAACTCCGTTTATTTGAAAAACTTTAGTCTGGAGCTCCACTGAAACCTGTTCAGCATCACAGTAATATGCAACCCTCCACTGACAGATGAGTGGTGGGTGTGCAGGAGGTGTATTGGCTGGAAATCCAACCCTGGTCTCCTATATGGAAGGTGAGAATTCTACCACCAACGCCCCCTTAGCTTCCAGACTAAGAAAGACTAGGAAGAAAGGCCTAGTGGTCTACTTCTAAGATTCAGTCCAAGAAAACCATAGGGATCACAATGGTCTAATCTATAACTGATCATGGGGATGGTACAGGTTCAGGTAGTGTTTTGTTCCATTGTGCATGGGGTTGCTATGACTTAGGGGCCAATTCAATGGCAGCTAACAATGACAACTGGAAAAACCTAGTGTAGTTTCTGCTTTTTTGACTGGACTCTGACCACTACAGTACTATTATGTCCAAACCCAGGTTACCTTAAAATTATTGTTATCATTTCAGTACGCATTTATAAACAATAAAAGAGAGACAATTTTCCTGCACTAATTGATGTTAGGAGTGTTAGGGGTAAGTACAGAAAATTATACATGATTTCTACCAATAACTGGAAGTTAGGCTTCCAGTACACTCTGTCCCAGTTGGCAGTGAAACCTAGATTTTACAACTATCTTAGAACTTTACTCGAAGGAATCCAACAATTTTCATGGGCCATTAGTTTAAATGCTGAACCAGGAATATTGCAATAGGATAAACTTAAAATCATATATCCATATCCATGTTCCAAGTAGTAGATTGGAGAAAGAAGCGAAAAAGGACCATGTCAGCTTTCTTCAAGGATACTTTCTAGAAATTGAACACATCATTTCCTCTTGAACACATCTCATATGTCAGAACTTAGTCATGTGGTTACATCTAACTGTAAGGGAAGCTGCAAAAGGTAGTTTTTAATTCAGGAAGCCATGGATCCAGCTAAAAACTGGGAAATCTATAATTAGAAAAATAAAAGATAATGGGGGAACACTCAGCCAGACCATGTTACGGAGGAGAAAATCCATTTATTCAACAACATTTATTAAGTGCTAGCTACCTTTCTAAGTGCTGGAATACGGCAGTGAATAAAACCAAATTCCTGTCCTCATGAGCTTACATTCTACTGGTGGGGGTGGGAGGCAGATAACAGATAGATAACAACAAGTGGGTTTTCAGTGGCTGATTTTTTGAAAGTAGATCGCCAGGTCTTTATTCCAAGGAGCCTCTAGGTAGAATTGAACATCCAACCTTTGGATTAGTAACTGAGCCTGTTAATAACTGTTTGCACCACTCAGGGACTCCAGAAGAGTAGGTAGGGGCCTGGAAATGGAGGTCTCTGTACACCAGGATAGGTCTGGGCTTTATCCTGTAGATTAGAGGGAGTTATCTACCTGGGTGGTGCAAACAGTTAACATGCTTGGCTACTAATGAAAGGTTGAAGGTTCAAGTCCACCCAGAGGCACCTCAGAAGAAAGGCCTGGTGATCTACTTCTGAAAAATCAGCCACTGAAAACCCTATGGAGCACAGCTCTACTCTGACATACATGGGGTCACCATGAGTCAGAGATGACTCCATTGGCAACTAGTTATAGAAGTGACTTAAGCTGGGAGTGTTTCGATAAGGATAGTGTTTTAATTAGATCACTTTGTGGCAACGTGAAGGTTATAAGGAGATAAGAGTAGTGGCAAGGAAATATGCGGGGGTATGTGAGGGCAGGAAGGATATGAGGTCGGGGTCAGAGAACAAAATGCTGGAGTCTCAGATTTATGAGGTGGAACCTTGCTGCTGACTCCAGGCAAAGCACTGTGCTGGGAGTTGCAGGCATACAGATCTTAAGACCTGATATACCCACAAGGAATTACAGCTTAACAGAAGAGTAAGACACAAATAAACTCAAAATGAATACCAGCAAGCGCCATAATCGCTAGAGATAACATGATATAGAAGTTCAGAAGAAAAAGGCAATCGTTAAGGTTTTATGAAGGTCATGGCATCTGGTGAGACTCTTGAAGAATGGGGTCTCAGTGCCAGCGGGGGGGACCATGGGTTAATACAGGCAAAACTTGGGTTCTTTGCAGTTAGTCTGTCAAAATGCTCTTAAAAAAGTTTCATGGTCAAATAATTTGGGTAAGCTTTGTCATATCTTTCTTTAGATTATTACGAAGTCCTTGACATATTAAAGGCTCTGCAAATTCCTACAGTAAAGAAGCCTATTTAACTTTAACTTGTTGTTTCCTAAATGTATATATCTACAAAAGTATCCTCCTGTGCCCAACACACTCCCTCAAATCTACCTATTGATGTTGTTAGGTGCCGTTGAGCTGATTTTGACTCAGAGCCACCCCATGGGACAGAATAGAACTGCCCTATACCATAGGGTTTTCTAGGCTGTGATCTTTATGGGAGCAGGCATAGCCTATTATTTTCCTGTAGAACTATGTTCCACAGAATAAGGTTTGCGGAAACACTGATCTAGTCTAGCTCCCTCATCTGACGAAAGAAACTGACATCAGATGAGTTCAGGGCTGTGGGGTAGAGGGAGCCAGGACTCCAGGCCTTCAGTCCAGAGTTCTTCTGTACACTGTTCTCCCCAGTCAAAAAGAGTTTTCAGTGAGAATCTGTGTACTGAGCACCGCGCAAGTTGTTGTGGAGGATGCAGCCCACATATATACAGAGTTTCTGTCAACTTCATACTAAAACAAAACAAAATGAAACAAACAAACAAACTACAAACCCCACAATATTGCATTAGTCACAAAAACATACTGAGAATGAAGGGCCAGTCTCATTCTTGGGGAAGAACATTAGCAAGATTAACAGGGAGTTGAAGCAAACTGAGGGCAGAACAGGCAGCCCCTAGGATCGAACCCAAACAGAGGCATAGAAAACACAACTCATTTCAAGAGCCTGGGTGAGAAGGGAAAGGTCCAGTCTCGGGGGGAGTGGCACGGACGATTTGGCTTTGGTTTTAAAGTCAAAAGCAAAACATATGAAAACGAGAAAGAAAAGAGTGGAAATCATGTCGACCCTCTGGGATATGGGATGCAAAGATGGAACAAGTAAGTAGTCTCTAATCAGCAAGCTAGGGCAGGTATAGGATTCCCCGGTAGATGTGTGCGTGTGTGCATGCACGTGTGTGTAGGAGGTGGAGGGGTGGAAAATATGGGGACAAGAAATATCCCACACATTCCTCTAAATAGCAGGCAGAACACAGCAGGCTCTTGCCCTTACAGAAACACACGGGAGTGTATGGAGGGCTGGCTATCCAATGATAATGCATGTTTTGGCACTAGAGTACTTGGACATATATCAGAATAATACTGTTCCTCACACAGACACAGCAATAACAGTTGTGTTGTAAACATTGATAATTAAGAATAAAGCAATAAGGTCAGGTATAATCTAGTTTGTTGGGAATGTTTTTCGTACCTCAATAACTGTAATAACTAATTAGATGTGGCTTTCCTGCTGTTTTAATAACTTGGTGTTACTCATTTACAAAGATCATTTAATTCCTGCTTCTAGCTTCTCCCTCTTCAAATCATTCTAAATTAGCTGCTGTCAGAGTCATCTTTCTAAACAGAGCGCTGATCATATTACTTGCCTACTCAAAAAAATCTGTGATGAACACTTCCCTCCCCCTTAATGAATAAAATCCAAGCATCATAGTGTGGCATTTGAGGACACCCATGAACTAGTTCCAGTCTACCTCTCAAAATCCTGCTATTAGTCCTTTTCATAATCCTGTGCTCAAAAGTGATATTCAAAATGTGTAACAGTCAGTAAAACCTGGGCACCAATCAATCACAACCAATGTGATCACAGCACTGGAGCAGGGACAACTCTGGTTACTGGATAGTGGGGAAGTGCCAGGAGTCCAGGTAGCAGTGGAACGGCATCACTGACATTCAAGAGGCTGGGACGAGTGGCTTTTTACAACTAGCCCCAAGTATTTCACAGTTTTAGCAACTTGTATAAGGAGCCCTGGTGGCACAATGGTTTAGTGCTTGGCTGCTGTCAGAAAGGCTAGCAGCTCAAACCCAGGAAGTGGCTCCATGAGAGAAAGACTCTGTAATCTGATTCTGTAAAGATTACATCCAAGACAGCCCTATGGAGAAATTCTACTCTGTCACATGGGGTTGTTATGAGTCAGAATTGACTCAATGGCACCCAATAACAACAGTAAGAACTTGTATAGCCCTCCTGTATGTGCCAGATGAATATCAGCCTAGCCTATCTGTGCTTGGCCTTTCCACTTTTTGTCTATTCCTTGCACATACTCTATATTCTCTACCTTCCTGCCTTTGTGAATGTGTTTTACCCTCATCCCAAATAAATAAAATTTATCACTGCATTTCTGGATCCTCTAAGTGTTTCAAGTTCTAATTCAGATGTCATCATTTCCAACCAAAGCTTTCCCTAATCCCTTCAGCCAAAAGTGGTATTTCTTTCCTCTGAGCTGCCACAATACTTCATCTGTCCCTCTCATATGCTGTCACTCACAGAGACTGGCTAGATGCTCACCAAATCATTTTCTTATTCTTCCTGGGCAGAGACCTAAACTACATTTCCGAGTCTCCATTGGGAGGTGGCCATGTGACCTAGTTCTAGCCAATAAAATGTGGGCAGAAATGATGCATGACATTCCCAGGTCTGGTTCATATAAAACCTACTATGTAATCCTCTGCTCAGTTCCCCAGAATGATGCCAGGTGGATGCCTAGGATCCAGTACGGACTATGAGGCTGTAGGAAATGACACAGCATTTTTCTACACATGGATGAAGAAACCTGGGTCCTTAAATCACCATGTAGAGAGCTGCCCACTATACACCTCCTTTGAACTGTTAAAAGAGTGAGAAGTACACTACTATTGTATAAAAAAAAAAAAACCCATTGCCATTGAGTTGATTCTGACTCATAGCAACCCTAAAATACAGAGTAGAACTGCCCCCATAGGGTTTCCAAGGAGCGCCTAGTGGATTCGAACTGCCAACCTTTTGGTTAGCAGACAGCTCTTAACCACTATACCACCAGGGTTTCCTACCATTGTATACCACCTATTATCTTCAAACTTGCATTATAGTTTTTTATGGAGTGCTCTTATTTCATCTTATTGATTGTATGTTCCTTCAACTTAAAGTCCATGTTGAATTCAACTTTTATTAAATAAAATATTGTTTAAACATATACTTTTATATGAAGAGTATAAAGAATAATATAGCAGACACTAATGTACTCATCAGCCATATTAAACAAATATTATACTTTATCCATATTTGCTACAGATCCTTTTGAAGTATTATTATTGTACAGATAGTTAGCCTTCACTCCTTATTCTATTTCTCTCTCTTTTTAGAAGTGAACACTACTCTCAGATGGGTGAATTAGTTTCAAATTTGTATCCTCCATTTTCACTCACAGTGTTTTGCAAGGGGTAGGTGTTCAAGAAATGCTTTATGAATGAACATATGAATTCTGACCCTCTTTTGTGGAGTTGTTTTCTTACTGGTGATAAATTGACTTAAATCTAATGTCCTTTGTGACCAAATTCATGCATTTCTAGGATTTTTGCTAGCATCTATTTAATAATTTGGCTTTATGAAATGCAGTGAGACAAAATAATTTGCACTTCAATGGAAATCAAATCTGTTGTCTGCATAGGTATCAAGACCACCTGAACTACCTGGCGACAGCTTGATTTCATAGGTGAGGGAAATTTGTTTTCTTCAAAATGTAAAAGTAACTAAGCATTCTCTGGAAACAAATTTTATTTTTCATTGTTGACTAATATCAAACCTGTTTGCCGTCGAGTCAATTTCGACTCATAGTGACCCTGTGGGCCAGAGTAGAACTGCCCCATAGGGTTTCCAAGGAGCTGCTGGTGGATTCGAACTGCCGACCTTCTGGTTAACAGCTGAATTCTCAACGACTGCACCACTAGGACTCCTTGACTAATATAGTTCTGATTAATTTTATCTTCATATAAGTCCTCAAAAACTCTCAGATTATATTGCTAGTTTGTCTTTAGACACCCAAATACAATTATCTTTAAAACAAAGCCTTAATTAGTGTTGTCATAAATATGCGTAAATTAGCTTAACTTTTACCGTAGTCTTTGGACAGAAAGATTGTCAGTGTCTAGAACAGTGTTTCTCCAACTTTGCTGCACATTAGGATCATCTGCGGAACTACAAAAATCCAAATTCCCAGGCTGCACTCCCCCCTCCATACCAATTAAATCTGAATCGCTGGGACTGGGACTTGGGCATCAGCAATTTTAAGAACTTTCCAGTTGATACCAACTTGCAGCCAAGTATGAGGAAGAGTGATGTAGAATTTTTAGTTTTCAAATATTCTTTGTGTTTTTCCAGAAAATTCATGGAGTATGAGAATAAAGTTATTACTGTTATATCAGGTAATCATTGCTTTCGTAAATTTGAAATGAGCCAGAATATTACCCTGTTTTCACCAGTCCTTCACCATGGCAACAGATTTTATCATTTGAGTATAAATAGGATTTTGTACTCCCCAGCCCACACTCTGGTAAATTGCTTGGTAACTTTCTCACTGAATAGTAAGACTGCAAATAAAATTCTTTATTATTACTATTATCAGAAATTATACATTGTAACACTGGTTATTTCATTTCCAGGTGGTGTTAAGAAATTAAAGTCATTAAAATCTAATAACAGGACTACTTACTATTCATTTAATTTCCTTCTAGAACAAAAAGTTCTTATCAATAATTTATTTTCTGGAGACCATCTCGCCCATATCATTAAATGACATTTTAATGAATGTAAGAAAAAAAAAAGTCATCCTAAGCACAAAGGCAGAACTGGCTAAATTAGGGAAAGCTGTATCTTCTCTCTGTCTCTTAAGGAATTTTTTGCAAATGTTCTATAAAAGTAAGAGCTTATTATCGGAGGCCTACTTCTCATGGCAGCTAACGACAACAACAAATGAGGCCTGAATTTGGGGAATGAGTTCCAGGACTGAGCAGGATGAACAGGTCAGACAATGATGCTGCCCAAAGATGATGCAATAGTGCAGCATATGCTATGTTTTAGTTCTTCTACCAGTAGTAGGGATGGATTTCTGCCCATCCAGACATATTCTCATCAGGCCGCATGTTGCACCATTCCAAGGAATGCCATTCACACTAAGTCTTGTGAGAAATGTCTCCTATACAGTGTACAACAAAAGCGATTTTGGACAGAGGTCTCTCATCTGCCCTCCTTGATCAATTCACCTACCTGTGTGGGAGATATGAAACTTCATTCAATATGACTGGCTTACTTGGTCTCCAACCATAGAAATCCACTGTGACTGTTTTAATTCTGGTTTTAGTGGAGAAATGTTATGGTCCCAGGATTAAGAAGGAGAGCTAGAAAGGAGTAAAATTCACATAAACACAATTCAGTGGTCTTTAGTACATCAACAGTGTTGTGTAAATATGAGCACTATCTAATTCCAGAACATTTTCATCACTCCAAAAGGAACTTCAGTACACTATGAGCAGTCACTCCATGTTCCCCTCTCTCGTCAACCCTTGGTCATCACTCTGCTTTCTGTCTCTATGGATTTGCCTAGTTTGGATATTTTATATAAATTGACCACCACTCGTTGGTCAGTTTGTCGTACTGTCAATAATAGGATAATATCCATATGCCTACAAGAAAGACCAGTTAATACAACCATCATTCAAATTTATGCGCCAACCACTAATGCAAAAGATGAAGAAATCGAAGATTTTACCAACTTCTGCAGTCTGAAATTGATCAAATGTGCAATCAAGATGCATTGATAATTACTGGTGATTGGAACGCTAAAGTTGGAAATGAAGTATTGGTAGTTGAAAAATATGGTCTTGGTGATAGAACTGATGCCAGAGATTGCACAATAGAATTTTGCAAGATCAAAGACTTAATTATTGCAAATACTTTTTTTCAACAACACAAATGGCGACTATACATGTAGACTTGCTGGATGAAATACATAGGAATCAAATCTACTACATCAGTGGAAAGAGACCAAAACAAGGCCGGGGCCGACTATCGAACAGACCATCAATTGCTCATATGGAAGTTGAAGTTGAAGCTGAAGAAAATTAAAACAAGTCCTTTAAAGCCAAAGTATGACCTTGAGTATGTCCCACCTGAATTTGGAGACCATCTCAAGAATAGATTTGACGCACTGAACACTAATGACCGGAGACCAGGTGAATTGTGGGAAGACATCAAGGATGTCATATATGAAGAAAGCACAAAATCATTAAAAAGACAGGGAAGAAAGAAAAGACCAAAATGGATGTCAGAAGAGACTCTGAAACTTCCTCTAGATCGTCAAGTAGCTAAAGCGAAAGGAAGAAATGATGAAGTAAAAATGCTGAATAGAAGATTTCAAAGGGCTGCTCCAGAAGACAAAGTAAAGTATTATAATGAAATATGCAAAGACCTGGAGTTAGAAAACCAAAAGGAAAGAACATGCGCAGCATGTCTCAGGATGAAAGAACTGATGGAAAAATTCAAGCCTCCAGTACAATATTGAAGGGTTCTATGGGCAAAATAGTGAACGACACAGGAAACAGCAGAAGAAGATGGAAAGAATACATAGAGTCACTATACCAAAATGGATAGGTTGATGTTCAACCATTTCAGGAGGTAGCATCTGATCAAGAACTGATGGTATTGAAAGAAGAAGTCCAATCTGCACTGAAGGCATTGGCAAAAAACTAGGCTCCAGGAACTGACAGAATACCAGTTGAGATGTTTCAACAAGCAGATGCAATGTTGGAAGTGCTTGCTTGTCTTTGACAAGAAATTTCGAGGACAGCTACCAGCTAACCGACTGGAAGAGATCCATATTTGTGCCCATTCCAAAGAACGGTGATCCAACAGAATGCGGAAATTATTGAACAATGTCATTAATATCACATGCAAGTAACATTTTGCTGAAGACCATTCAAAAACAGTTACAGCAGTACATTGACAGGGAACTGCCAGAAATTCAAGCCACATTCAGAAGAGGACGTGCAACAAAGGATATCATTGCTTATGTCAGATGGATCTTGGCTGAAAGCACAGAATACCGGAAAGATGCTTACCCGTGTTTTATTGACTATGTAAAGGAATTCGACTGTGTGGATCGTAACAAATTATGCATAAGATTGTGAAGAATGGGAATTTCTAGAACACTTAATTATGCTAATGAGGAACCTGTAAACAGCACAAGAGGAGTTGTTTGAACAGAACAAGGGGATACTAGGTGGTTTAAAATCAGGAAAGGTGTGTGTCAAGGTTATAGCCTTTCACCATACTTATTCAATCAGTATGCTGAGCAAATAATCCGAGAAGCTGGACTATTTATGAAGAAGAACTCGGCATCAGGATTGGAGGAACTCTCATTAACAACCTGCATTATGCAGATGATACAACCTTGCTTGCAGAAAGTGAAGAGAACTTGAAGCACTTACTACAGCCTCCAGTATGGATTACACCTTAACATAAAGAAAACAAAAATCCTCAAACTGTACCCATAAGCAACATCATGATAAACGGAGAAAAGATTGAAATTGTCAAAGATTTCATTTTACTTGGATCCACAACCAATGCCCATAGAAGCAGCAGTCAAGAAATCAAATGACTTATTGCACTGGGCAAAACTGCTGTTAAAGACCTCTTTAAAGTATTAAAAAGCAAAGATGTCTCCTTGAGGACTAAGGTGCGCCTGACCCAAGCCATGGTATTTTCAGTTGCCTAATATGCATGTGAAAGCTGGACAGTGAATAAGTAAGACAGAAGAAGAACTGAGGTACTTGAATTACAGTGTTGGTGAAGAATAGTGAATATACCATGGCGTACCAGAAGAACAAACAAATCTGTTTTGGAAGAAGTACAGCCAGAATGCTTCTTAGAAGCAAGGATGCTGAGACTTTGTCTCATGTGCTTTGGACTTGTTACCAGGAGGGACCAGTCCCGGAAGAAGGACATTGTGCTTGCTAAACCAGAGTGTCAGTGAAAAAGAGAGAAATCCTCAACATGATAGATTGACACAGTAGCTGCAACGGTGGGCTCAAACATAGCAACTATTTTGAGGATGACGCAGGACCAGGCAGTGTTTCATTCTGTTGTAAGGGTTACTTGTGAATGGAAACTGACTTATATAAATTGAATCAAATATAACATATAAATTGAATTATGCAATTTGTGGCCTTTTATGTTTGGCTTCTCTCATGTGGCATAATGTTTTCTAGGTCCATTCATGCTGTAGCATGTATCAGGATCTCATTGTTTTTTATGGCTGAGTAATATCCCATTGTATGGTTATATCACATTTGTTTATCCATCCATTGGTTGATGCACATTGGGAAATTTTTATTTTTTGGTTATTGTGAATAGTGCTACTATGAACATTAATGTATAAATTTTTGTTTCAACACTTGTTTTCAATTCTTTCGGGATTATACCTAAGAGTGAAATTGCTGGATCATATGGTTATTTCCATATTTAATTTATTGAGGAATAGCCAAACTGTTTCCCACAGAGGCTGTGACATTTTAGATTCCCACCAGCAGTATATGAGGATTCTGATTTCTCCACATCCTCAGCAAAATTTGTTATTTTCCGTTTTTTAAAAATACTATAGCCATCCTGGTGGATGTGAAGTGGTATCTCATTGCAGTTTTGCATTTCCCTAATGACTAATGATGTTGAGCATCTTTTCATGGGCTGATTGGCTATTTATACACCTTCTTTGGAGAAATGTCTATTCAAGTCCTTTGCCCATTTTTAAATGGAGTTGTTTGTCTTTTTGTTATTGAGTTGTAAGAGTTCTTTATACATTCTGGAAAATATATCATTATTAAATATTTTATTTACAAATATTTTCTCTTACTCTATGGATTCTCTTTTCACTTTTTTGATAGTGTCCTTTTGCGGAAAAAAAAAAAAAATTTTTTTTTTGCAGCAAATCTTCCTTTATTTTAGACTGCTGACCTGAGGGCTGTTTTTTTTTCCCCCTAAATTTTATTTATTTTGTTGTTGGTGTTGAGAATATACATAACAAAACATAAGCCAATTCAACAGATTCTACATGTACAATTTAGTGACATTGATAACATTCTTTGAGTTGTTCAACCGTTCTCATCCTCCTTTTCTGAGTTGTTCCTCTCCCATTAACATAAACTTACTGCCCCTCAGGGTTCCTATCTAATCTCTCAAGTTGCTGCTGTTCATTTGATCCTATATAGAGAGTTCTTAACAGAGCATAATGCTCAAGGCAGACCTTTTTCACTAGTTAACCTAAACTATTGTTTGAATTTAAGATGACTTCAGGGGATATTTTTGGTTTAAGGTTTAAAGATTACTCAGGGCAATAGTTTCAGGGGTTTAACTACATTCCATGGCTCCAGGAAGTCTAGAGTCCATGAGAATTTGAAATTCTCTTCTGCATATTCCCCTTTTTGATCAGTATTCTTCTATGGAATCTTTGATCAAATTGTTCGGTAATGGTAGCTGGGCATCATCCAGTTCTTCTGGTCTTATGGCATAAGAGGCAGTTGTTCATGGAGGCAATTAGCCACACATTCCATATCTTCCTCCTATCCCGACTCTCCCTCCTTTGTTGCTCCAGGTGAATGGAAAACAATTGTTGTGCTTTGGATGGCTGCTTGCAAGCTTTTAAGAACCCAGGCAGTATGGTACGAATTAGGAGGTAGAACAGAAGCACTAAGCAGGTTATTAAGCCAGTTAATTGAGATGTCCCATGAAACCATGACCCTAAGCCTCCAAACCAACAAACCAAATCCCATGAGGTATTTGTTATACATAAGCAGCCTCAGCAACTACTTTTTTGTGTGTGTGTGTGTCGTTTTTGTAAATATATCTATCACACAACTTTTGCCAATTCACTTTTTACAGATGTATAGCTTCTTGATAGCAATTACAATGACTGGTTGTGCAACCTACCTTTAATCAATGTGATTTTCCCATCACTTTTAACCCCCTTTTACACTTCCCTCCTGATCCTTTTAACCACTAATAAACTTTGGTCTCTATACATTTGCCTTTATATACTCTGGACAATAGGTCATTATTAGATATTGTATTTGCAAGTATTTTCTCCTGCTCTGTGGGTTGTCTTTTCACTTTCTTGATAGTGTCCTTTTGTGAACGAAAATTTTTAATTTTGATGAAGTTTAATTCATCTGTTTTTTTCTTTTGCAGCTTGTGTTTTTGGTGGCATATCTAAGAAACCATTGCAAAATCCAAGGTCATGAAGACTTACCCCTATATAGTTCAATTTTATCTTTTCCCAAGTGGTTATCTGGTTGTCCTAACAACATTTAATTTAAAACTCCATCTTCTCTCCAGTGGTTTCAGATACCACTAAATTTCCACAAACGCTTGGCATATCAAATTTTAACTTTTCATCCTCTGATAGATTTTGAACTGTTCTTTTTCCTGAGGCTTCATGAGGAGAACACAGAATTATTTTTAAATACAAAATCCATACTCTATAACTAGAATTATATAGTTGACAAACAGATTTACATATAATAAACTTTAAAGAGTATATTCATTTCCAACCTTCCCTAAGGAAATTGTTGATGATCGTTAGTGTATAAATGATAATAACAATGATTATTTATTGAATATTTGCTAAAAGCTTTACATAAGCAATCTTAGTTTTTACAAGAGCTCCATGAAGCAGGAATAAGTAAACTTACTTATTAGATGATGTCTTAGGCTATGTTCTCTAGAGAAGCAAAACCAGTGAAGCGTATAAATATATACGGAGAGAGATTTATATCAAGGAAATGGCTCATGTGGTTGTAGAGGCTGGAACATCCCAAGTCTGAGGGTCAGGTTAGAGGCTTTCCCTGAGTCACATAGCTGCAGGGGCTGGCGAACCCAAGATCAGCAGGTCAGAGAACAGGGCGCTTGCTCATGCTGCGAAGATCGACGGATCCCAATATCGGCAGGCAAGACTGTAGGTAAACTGCTAGCTCAAGTTCTAAGAACCAGAGGTCAGACAAACAGGAGCCAGCTGCAGGATCCCACGAACTTTGCCAGAAAGTCAGATGTATTTGATGCGGGCCACACGCCCAAGGAAACTCCCTTTCAACTGATTGGCTTCTCATAGCAGATCCCATCATGGAGGCGATCACATTATATCAAATCTCATCAAGGAAGTGATCACAACATCATACAATGGCAAACTACATCACAACTGCCAAAACCACTGAGAATCATGGCCCAGCCAAGGTGACACACAACCTTAACCATCCCAGGTGAGGAAAGAGGCTCAGAGAGTTGTGAAGTGTTCTCCCAAGTTAGAGAGCCACTAGGCTGTGAAGGCAAGATTTGAAATCAGTCTCTGTGACCAGTCAGTCTGATCCCCTCTGTGGGTCTCACATTGCCCTTCTCCTGTGTCTCCCATGCAAAAGTTGTGCCTCTTGTACTGTGATCTCCAATATTCTTCCACTTTGTGTGCTGTCACCTACATTGTTATAAGTGCCAAATCTTTATCTATTGATTTTTTTTTTTTTTACAAGAGTCTTTCCTTCACTTGTGGAACCCTGGTGGTGCAGTGGTTAAGCATTTGGCTGTTAACCAAAAGATCAGTAGTTTGAATCCACCCAGCCGCTCCTTAGAAACTATATGGGGCAGTTCTACTGTGTCGTATAGGCTCCCTACGAGTCGGAATCAACTCAATGGCAAAGGGTTTGTTTGTTTGTTTTTCCCTTCCCTTCAACCTTCTCTGCAAACTGTTGGCTGCTTGCTCTTGTCAGTAAATAGAATGGGCTGGACTGCAGCTATCTGAGCCTCTCTAACCTCATGCTCAGTGTCAGCATTTTCTTTTCTGGTTTTATTTCATTCTCTTTGCAGATTCAACGCTCCCCTCTAAAATGTTATACAAAACTTTAGGAAAAGGTAACTAAAGGGAATTACTAACCTGAAAAGGTCAAAACCAAACCAAACCAAAAGAAAACAAAAAGCAACTTAAAATGGACATCATTGCTGACAGAGTTCTTGGGCCATGCCTCTACCCAGGGGCCCTCCCCTGACCAGCTCTTTCCTTAGCCCCTGACCAGGAGCCATGTTGCTGTTGTCGGCCCACCCTACCCAACAGGATTGCCTTGAGCATTTCCTTCCCTTCAGTCTCTTTTTCTTTCTACGGCCTAAAGAGAGTGAAGCAATCTCTCCCCCATTTCAAGCATACCTCTCAGTTAGCCTGGAGTCCCTGGGTGGTATAAATGGTTAATGTGTTCGCTGCTAGCCAAAAAGCTGGAAGCTAGAATCCATCCAGAGGCATCTTGGAAGAAAGACTTGGTGGTCTACTTCAAAAAGCAGCCACTGAAAACCCTATGGAGCACAGCTCTACTCTGACACACATGGAAGTTGCCATGAGTCAGAGTCAACTTGAAGGCAACTGCTGGTCTCAGTCAGCCTAATATAATCTGCAGGGATGAAATTCTGCACACAGTGAGAACAACCTTTTATATTAATATGCAAAGCAATTTAGGCCTTGTTTCCCCAACCTTCCATTCCAGAGAAGAAACTGGACTTCTTTTTCTTAACCAAAAGTCCCTCTAAATTGAGTTCCCAACTCTCCCGAAACAAAAAGGCAGAAAATGTTTCCCAATTTCAGATTTGCAGCCAGATCCTGTTTCTAGCTATCAAGATTTCAGAAAAATTGAGATTGACTCTCTATGAGGGCACCTGGCAGATAACACAGAACAATACACAGATTCAAATATTTATTAAATTTATTGAATTGGATGGCTTTTCCTTTAGACAAATATTTACGTAGTCATTGCGGTCTTCTAGAAGATTTTCCCGTCAGAGGATCAAAGAGAACATATTAGACCAGGGCATGATATCCAAAATTAATGTTGTCTTGTGGTGATCTGGAGTGAGAGTCCTGGTAGGCTGCTGTTATCCGGTCCTTCTGGGATGGCCACCCCTTAGAGATGAGGAGGTTGCCTAGCATTGTAGGCAATAGCTTACCAATTCCATTTGTTTTATTTTTATTAATTTATCTGGGGTTGGAGGTGGAGGAATATCAGAAATAACTTTTAAGAAATTTATAAACCCAGAATATTAATTTACTGGTTTAAAATGACAAGTATATATTATTTGCAACCTGTAGTCCCACAGTCTTTGAAAACCAGTTTTTGTACTTACTAGGAAACAAAAGTTTTCTGAACTGATGTGAGGCTATTTACAGTCTCCTTTTATTTTATTTAATATGAATATTGATTAATTTCACCACAGACATATGTGTTTAGTTTTATGACGTTGCCCCAGATGCTGGTGGGGATGTTACATGCTTACTATACAGTGTACACATTGTGTTTCCTTTCTAAAATCTGAAAATGTCTAAGTTCTGAAGCAAACTTGGCCCCAGGAGACTTGGGTAAGGGACTGTGGACCTGCGCTGCCAGGAGGTGGTAGTCTTACACCCAGCACTCAGGGCAACCCCTCGCTGGTGTCATAGTGCCTGGGAAACAGCCAGAACCCCAAGGTCAGCAGGTGATCATGGAACCCAGTCAGATGAAGCTGGACAGTCACATGTGTTAACTCACTTCACTTGTGAGGAAACTGAGAGACTCGTCTAAGTTTTGTGATAGCAGAGCCCACTCTGTGGCCAGACACTCTTGTACCTGTCAGTCTGTCCTTCTTATGGAAATTGTTTTACTAGCACACTATCGTATGTCCATATTTCCTACCAATGACTAAAGATTTCTATTGTGGTGGGACTGCTTGAAAATACTTATACATTAGATTGTAGCTTATTTTACTCAGGTTATCTCTCTCTTCTGACTCTCCTCTCTTTAAAATTGTTTTATTAAAGTATAAATATTGAAAAGATCAAAGATTGTAACTGTACAGCTCAAAATTTTCTTTTACAAACAGAATACATTTGGATAACTAACACCCAGATCAAGAAACAGAGCATTAGGAGCACCCATAAGTTTTCCTCATACCCTGTTCCAGTCTGTAGACCTGTGATAGGTGTTATGGATGTCTTCTTGACAGGATTTGGGGCAGGCACCTTTGGTATTTTGAAGATCTATAGGAGACACAGCATTCCTGTGTGACGCAAGTTATTAATGCCCTGGGCTGTGAAAGGTTAGAGGTTTGAGTCTGCCCCATAACTGAAGTGGCACCTCAGAAGAAAGGCCTGGCAATCTACTTCTGAAAAATCAGCCATTGAAAACTCTATGGAGCACAGTTCTACTCCAACACATGGTGTAGTCATGAGTTGGAATGGACTCTATGGCGTCTGGTTTCTGGTTTATGGAAGACACACCATTCTCCCTAGCCACATTTACAAGATATCATTTAATGAGTTTGATACACTGAACACATTTGCACAAATAGCTAATTCCATTTCTTTGTTTGAATTCCTATTATTCTTATAAGACTTAGGAGTGACTCTTTCCGGCCTTGTCATCGAGTTAACAGGTTTCTTAGGCTGGGTTCTCTAGAGAAGCAAAACCAGTGAAATGTATATATATGCATATGGAGAGAGATTTATCTCAAGCAAATGGCTCATGTGGTTGTAGACGCTGGCAAGTCCCAAGTCCATGGGTCAGATGTCAAGCAGGAAGCTTCTCCTGACTCACATAGCTGCAGGGGCTGATGGCAGGCTGCTGACTCACAGGCTGTGGAGGCTGACACATTCCAAGATTGGCAGGTAAGCTGCTAGCTCAAGTTCCAAGAACTGGCCATCAGATGATGATGAGCTGGATGCAGGATCCAGAGTGAAAGCTTTCCTGGAACATCCATTTATATACTGGAGGCAGGCCACACCCCCAGGGAAACTGCCTTTCAACTGATTGGCTGCTCATAGCAGATCTCATCACAGAGTTGATTACATCATTACATAACTGCCAAGCCACTGAGAATCATGGCCCATCCAAGTTGACACACAACCTTAATGATCACATCGGGATATATCTTATTTGTAGTATGGAGCTACTGTGCACTGACCACAACTGTTTAACAAAGATTTCAGGAAGCCCAAGAGCTTTGGGGAAGCATATGTGAATTTGGGAAGGAAAAAATTTTCTCTCCTGGGGAAATCTAAAATATTAAGAACATGTTAGCAAGATGTTACCGGGTATAGTGGATAACTGTTGATTGAGGTACATTCCTGCTAAAGCAGCAATTCACCTCATTGCAGCACTGGCCTCCATTTGCATTTCGGGATTATGCATTCTTTAGTCCATGCACTTGGGGAGTCCCAGCTCTGGGGAGAGGTGGTGGAGAATAAAACCAGGCCTAAGTCAATCAGGACACTGCAGTTCCTGGGCCCAGGGCACCTTCAAGTAGAGGAATTTGGTTTTCAATTTGCCGTGTGAGGATTGCGGCAGGGATCTGAGGAAGTGAGAGGGAGGGTAGAAATTTCTAGCTAGCTCTATTTAGCCTTACACAAGTACAGGCTCTGGGACTTTCCTTTCACCAACATTGCTGCCTTCTCTGTGTACCCAAGGCACTACTCTCTGTTCCTGGAGGACTAAAATTATCCCGAGTGGGCATTATCCCCAAAGCAAAGTTTGGATGAGCTGGCTAAAATCTGAAGCTCCAAGAGATACCGCTTCTGTTAGACAATTTGCAGATCTTTTGCAGGCTGCTGTCGATGGGATGCCTCTCTGACTGGCATGAGAAGAACAGAATAGCTAGTGCCGTTTGGCACAGGTAGCATACTAATCTCGCATGGATTGGCTCCCCTGATTTTCCTGGTGCTATAGACTGAGGGTGCCTACCCCTTGAGTTTGGCTGCCCTTGGCACTGACTGCCCACTTCTCCACATTGTGCTCAAGGTTCAAGAGGCCTCAGTCTCCCTCCTCCTCTTACGCCCTCTGTCTCCTGCTTTCCTAACCAGGGACACCTTCATCTTCTCCCACAGGGCAGGGAGGTATGACTCTTTATGAATTCTATTTTCAGTCTAATTTAGTGAACAAACATTATGCCATGGTCTTTTCAAGCTTTGCCTTTTGAGCAAAAGAGCCATATTCTTTCCTCCTACAATGCCTGGCTTATGTAGAAAAAAGTTTTAGTTTTCACTAATGTCCCTGGGTTTCAAGTGCCTCTTTTGGAAGTCAAAAGGTGGAACATTGACTCTTCCTTTCTTTCTGCATTTCAGATATAACAACCCTACTCCATGAAGTACTGGATACCTCTTACAGAATGGGGGCGGGGGAGGAATGTCACAAACAAGAAAGTACAAAACAAAATCAAAAAGAAAGATTTTAATATAATTTAAAATATTATTTCATGATACAGGTGATCTGTGCTCTCCAATCAGAGTGAGTCTCTGGGCCCTAGCTGGAATCAGGTTGTGAACCAAGAAGGATGTGACTCAGGACCTTTGGCAGCCATCTTGCTGCCAAGGGGAGATCCCATCTGGGAATGAGATGGCATAACTCTAGACCAATTCACTAAAAGCGCATTGGCCAAACGGCCAGTTTGCTGAATAACCACTTTTCTAGATTTACTTATTTCTTTTAACTATTTAGTTTTAGTTCACTCATTTTCATTTGGTGTTCAAACTAGCATCTTAATGAAAGTTCAGTGGTATGCTTTCAGGCTCCCTGATGCTACTGTCATGAAATTGTCTTTTGGTGAACTGATTTTTGGTAAGTCCATTACCAGTTCAGACTGAAGAAGCAAAGATGAGGAGAGAGAAATCGATCCAGATCACATCAACCTAGGCTGTAACCTCCTGTGCCTGAAGCCATTGTTCCTTTACCTGAGCCAATAAAATCTCTTCAGACTTAAGTCAGCTTAATCTTGGTTTTCAGTCACTTGCAGCTGAAAGGGTCTTAATGGGTACGTAGTAGAATTCTTGTTTTATTTTTTGCCAGCATTATTTTTATTGATTTTTGCTAGACTGAAAATAATTGCCTTTAAATAATTTAAACTATTAATATAAATATATAGATGTCAACATTTGTTTATTAAGTAATAATTCATACGCAATACATTGGACCCCGTTAAAATGCACAATTTAATGAGTTTTGACAGATATACATAACCATGGAACCACCACCACTATGGAGATACAGGATAGTTCCATTACCCCCAGAAGTCATTCTTGGTTTCTTTATGTTCTTTATGTCGCCTTTCACTTTCTGAGGCCAAAACTGATTAAGTAAAGAGAAAATCTATACTTTCTATTCAGTTTCTTTTAAGGTTCAGGTTTCTCTTTCCCTTGCTGCTCTATGCCAATCCTATGCTTGTACTAATGTTATGGAGGACACTCCTTAAGCACAGCTTAAACCAAAGATAAAGATAGGGAGTCAGGGCAGATTATTTTAATTTTTTATTTTCATGTTACGTTTTAATTAGCTATCACTTATTGCATACTATGTGTTTGGCACTGTTTCTAAGTGTTTTATGTGAATTATCTTGTTTCATCTTTAAAAGAAACATTTGAGGTGGGTATTCTTATCTCCCAAATTTGCAGGTGAGGAAACTGAACCATGTAGCAGTTAACTAGATTAAGGTTAAAAAGCTAATAAGTGGCTTAATCATTCAAGGTTCCCAGCTGCCGACAACGGAATCTACATCTAATTTAGGAATGTATTATAGAGTATTAAGTAGCTTACAGAATCTGTAGGAGGAGGTTTGAGAAGCTGAGCTCCCAGGAACAATTTCTAGAATTACAGAACAAACCTGTCCTGGTAAGGGAGCTGCTGCTGCTGCTGCTGTAGCTGACACCAAAGCCACATTGCTCTGTCACAGTTGGGAAGCCTCCGCTATTGTCGTTGACTGCTCAACCATGTTGCCTCTGGCATGACTCAGGCCAATCAGTAGATGCCCCTCCCTGCCTTGTTTATTCGTATAACTCAGTTCTGAGTAGTCTTACAAGGGTGCATCTAATGGGTAGAATTTAAGTCATATGGCTGTTCTCTAATGACAAGGGAAGCTTACAAGTATAGTTCTTTGGGATTCTATGTTGGGAACAGTGGGATTTATGCAGTGGGTGCTAATACAATGTAGAGAAAGCATAGGAGATCTTTTAGGTTGGTATGAACAGAAGATGTCTACTATAATGACAGAGCCAGGATTCAAACACTGGCAGTTTGACTCCAGAGTCTATGCTTTTAAACAGTATTATACTGCCTCTCACCTAATCTTTTTTTAAAAAAATCATGAGATTGTTTTAAATCTTGTAGACTAATGCTTATGCTTTTATGGGGTAAAAAAAATGAGATTCTACCACATATATCTTAATACATTTTATTATCATCAGCCTCCTTTATTACTCCACCGTACTTTATTATGGACTCTTAGTTTATATTTTGAAGCAAAAAAAAAAAGTTATCATTTGTTCACTCATTCAAGAGACATGTATTAAAAAAGAGACAGTGTAGTACCTGGTTAAGAACAGAATCTCTGGAGTCAGAGAGAACTGGGTTCAACACTTATTAACTGTGTGATTTTGGACAAGTTACTCTACCTCTAAGCCTCAGCTTTCTTGTCTGTGGAGAACTCTTTGATGACAATGTATGTAATACCTGTAAAACACTGAACATAATGCCTGACATGGTAAGTTCTCAAAAAATGTTAACTCTGATGATGATGTGCTGGTACCATACAGAGGAGACAGAAATGAAGTGATTCAGCCTAGTGAGGAGGTAAGATGTCAACAGAGATTGAGTTATTGTTAATGTATGCATATGGTATGTTGATGAACACAGGAAAAGGATATTATGGTCAAGAGTGTGTTTATGTGTATAAAGATAATTAAACTCTGTCCAGTTTATATAGAATCCCAAGTCTTCATGGAGGAGACAGAAAAAGCTTCAGAGCGAAAATAGTAGTTGAATTGAAAGTTGAGTGACAGACAAGCAGGAATTTGTGTATAATTTTATGGAACCACAGAAACAGTATGTGCAAAGGCCTGGAGACATGAGAAAGCAGAGAACATTCATGGAGATCCAGGTAATTCAGTATTTCTCAGTCATAAAGCACAAAGGATATGGGGCAGGAGATGAGACCGGACATACTGTCCAGGGCTAGATTGTGAAGAACATTGTAACTCATACCAAGGAGTTAAGATTGTAGTGTATGACCAAGAGATAGTTTGCATCCTTGGAGTATGAGGTGGATAGACATTCAAAATAATACTCTTGAGGGTCCAAAGTTTCTCTAAAAGAATTTAAAGATTTTAGTTTTTACTGCACACATAGATACCAACAATTTCTGGATTATTTAGATAGCCAACTTAGAAAGACATGTATGACTTTAGTACTTGCATGTGGTATTTGTGTTTTGATAGAATTGTCACCAAGTCATAGTACTTTAATTATCTTGGTTTAATGAGAAAAGAATAAATGTTGACTTGATTTGTAAAAGGAGGCTCCATGTCAAGTAACAGATAATTGCATCCTAGGGAGTATACTAATAAAGATTTTGTAGTGGTTAAAATAAAGAACAACGATGAGTGAATGGCAACATTACCAAAGTAAAGTCAAAAGAACATGGATGGTTGTCAGTACCATATTTACACTGAAATTTTAGTTTTAGTAAAAGATCATTTGTTACATAAAGTTTATGTAAACTATTTGAAGTTTTTTGTTTTTTAGTTTTGTTTGTATTAAATTTGTAAATGTGTTTTGATTTTATAGTTGTATGAAAGTTATTTGTCTCAAGGGTTTATGCCAAGGTTTTTGATTGTACAAATTAAAGTTACATTATAGTAAAAATAAGCTAATAGATTCCATGGTGTGGTAGGCAGAATAATGGCCCCCAAAGATGTTCACATCGTAATCCCCAGAACCTGTGAATATGTTACCTTACATGGCAATAGGGACTTTGCAGATGTGATTCAGTTAAGGATCTTGAGATGGGAAGATTATCCTAGGTTATCCAGGTGGACCCACTGTAACCACAAGGATCCTAAGTGAAAGATTAAGACAGGAGAGTCAGAGAGACAGAGATGTGATGACAGAAACAGAGTCAAGTGACGCAGCATGGGGAAGACTAGACTGCCGTTGCTGGCGTTGAAGATGGAGAAAGGGGGCCATGAGCCAAAGAACTGGGTGGTCTCTAAAAACCAGAAAAGACAAGGGAATCAATTCTCTCCTAGACCCTCCAGAAGGAATGCAACCCCGTTGATCCTTTGATTTTAGCCCAGTGAAACCCAGTTGCAGCCACCTAACCTCCTAACTGTAAGATAATATATTTGTTCTTTTAGACAAACAAGCTTGTGGTGATTTCTTACAGTAGCAGCAGGAAAATAATAAATATCGAATTTTTTTTTTAACTTAAAAGAAGACATTACATTACTGAAATTTGAGAATTACTGCTATAGGAGATTGATGGCTATTAAAAATTTTATGTAGAGGAGGGATTTAAGTGTTAGAAAACAATGTAATCCAGTATATTATAAAATGGTAATGACTTAATGACTATAGGCATTGAGGTGGTCAGCTTAGACCAGTGTATGACAAATTTCTAATAACCATCTTGGCCTAAATTTCTGCAGGTCTCTGCCAAGAAAATTAATCTCCTTGTAGAGCAGAATCAGGGTTGGGTGTGAAAGTGAAGATTAAGCTTGTACAATTCATGGGAGCAAAATGGAAAGGGTTTCCCCCTCCCCCACAGCTTCTGTTTTGATACATTCAATTTGTCATTTTCATTGTTTTCCAGGTTTGCAAAATGACTTGGAGTGTCAGAGAACATACTTTGACGGTCAGAAAAGAAAACCAGGCAACCAGCTTTGATGGAGATAAATAAATCCTTTTTCCAAAACAAGTTGCTCACGCCTGATGACAGTGCCTTTGTGATTAACTGAAATGTCTGCCCCAGCAGAAGACCCACATTTTCTAGATGAGGGAAGTTCAATTTGATACTGACTTCATCATCTGGAGGCAGAAATAATCACAGATTCTTTCTCTATAGTCATTCGTACCTTCCAGTCTTCTCTTGGCCCCAGGCACCCTCGTATGCCTTTGACCCTCATTATTCATGGGATCACTACAGACATGTGGAAATCCACTATTCTGATAGCACAGGAACAAGAATGATGTCACCGAGTTTTCTGAGGAGAAAGTTGAGACTTAATAACTGTCTTTTCTGTATCCAAAAATAGGCCTCAAGAGTGTGCACAGTGACTTTTCTCTTTTGTGTACCCCCAGTAGAATGCTGGGAGCCAAGGAGATAAAAATAAGTGTAAGACTGACTGGATGCAGAAGTTTTATGAGGGGAAGCGTGGGAAGAGAAGACCCCTTGATCACCTACTCTGTGTCAGTCATGTGCCAGGTAAACACTTCTCTTATCTCATTTGATTCTCACAATGAGGCAGATAAAATGATTTCATGGAAAAGAGATAAAGTCGTTTTTCCAAGTGATGGGGCTGGGATCCAAACTTTCGTCTGTCATATTGTGGACAATGCGCAGATCAGAGGTGACCTGTGTGGTTGAAAAACAGAGAACCCTTTCCTAAATGTCCTGTACTGTTGAAGTCCTCCTAGGACCTTTGCTAACAACAGGCAGGGGTTGTACAGAGAGAACCCAAATATTGACTGAAATAGAATTTTCTGACAACCTAATGGGATGGAAGATTACATCAGATTATTTTTGGAGAAAAGAATTGGATATTTATTTCAATCAGCTGCTGTGGGCTACCATTCATAGGTGCCACACATGTAAAGTGATTAAATGAGTTTTAGTCATTATAAATATTAACACAAGCCTGGTGCCATCATCAGTAAATGGCTGCCCTTTACCAGAGTGACTCTAGATGTCACTCTAAGATAATGCTTTACATGCATCCAAATCAACAGCAGAGGCTCCAATGTCTCTGCTTTCTTTTTAGTTGACTCATGGTACAATTCTTGGTTTTAGTCTCAGCTGTTTTTCAGACAGGAAACGATGCAGAGAATTAACATCTTTGAACACAGACTTTCACGACATCCCTAAGATAAAGATTTGGAAGTTGAGATGTTCAATGGAGAGGCACATATCTGGGCTGCTGCTTTGATTCCCCACGTGAAAAGCAAGCACAGCACACAGCAGAAGTGGCTTTATGTACTGCAACAAACTTTAAAAGGGCAGGGCTTTTACCTTGAAGACAAAAAAAAAATCTGAGAAAAAGTCATCTGAGAAAATATTCCTGTAATCACACTGTCGGTGTGTTATATTTGCTTGACCTCGTGGTGGGTACATTATGTTTCTATCTCAGAGGAAATGAGATACAGGATAATGATGATGGAGATGAGAGAGAACTCCTGAGATCCCTGGTTTGAAGGAATGAATCTTTTTACCCTTCTTGTTCTATTTTCAGGAAAATGTCTGGGAAGGCTGCTTCCTCCCACAATAGCCAATAATGGGCAGAATGAGAGAGAAAGAAAGAGAAAGAACCCCTAGGTGGTGTAAACTGTTAATCTAAAGGTTAGAAGTTTGAGTCCACCAAAGGCACTTTGGAAGAAAGGCCTGGTGATCTACTTCCAAAAAATCATCCATTGAAAACCCTGTGGAGCACAGTTCCACTCTGCCATATGTGAGGTCGATGACTCTAAGGCAACTGGTAGGAGAGGAGGGCAGTAGTTAGCCTCCTTCCTCACTCTATTCTTCGGAGCCACGCAAGCACGGGAGGCAGGTGGTTTCCCTTCCTATGACAATTTAAAATCCTCTTTGCTAGTTTTTTCAGTGAATGTTTGGTTTGAGAACAATTGCAGCAGATTGCAAAAAAAAAAAAAAAAAATTGTTCTTTTGTTTTTCAAACTTGGAGTATTTTGAAGTTAGGACTGCCAGTGTATTCAAATAGTATGTATATTAAGATCTCAATGACTGAATAACTGAAAACAATCTGGTAGCACCATTCTGCAAGGGATTTAACTTAGATTTTAGAGCATTCTGTTGGCTATAGGACTAGACTGGACTGTACTGGGGCAGCCCTAGGGGACCAGGTTGTGGGGTATGGCAGCTTTGAAGGAGACCAGGAATTTGAGTGAATTCCTGAGTGATTCAAACTGCTGTGGTTTCAAAGATCACTAATAACTTCCTACTAATTTTTACTGGCAGTTCATTACTTCTGAGACTTGAAACCATCTACATACACACAACTTACTGACTACATTAACACAATTGTACTATATGGCTGCCTTCACTTATAAATTTACTATTCTACTGTCTTCATCAATGTGCTTTAATATTCTGGGAAATACTGCCTAAGAAGATGAAAGTTGCAAACAACTTATTGTTTCAGGAATAACACCCATTTGAGTGAACATCAGATTGTACAGCTTTTCAACAATGGTGTCCATCAATCCTAAACTGTTATATCACGATTCTTACCTAGTTCTAACAAGAACCAGCATAGAAAGATCCATCTTAAATCAGTCCTCCAAACCTCATAAATATTCCCACTTTGCCCACCCCTCTGAGAAGCTTCTAATGCTCTGTCAGGGTAATACTCTCCACACCAAGATAAGCTGGTGAGTATGAACTTGGCTTTGTCTCATCCACATGTTGTTTTGGTGGTGCTTTCAGAAAGCCAGCCATCTCCTTGATCTCTCAAATACACCTGCTTATTGATCATTTCTTTCATCTCAAACTCCCTTGGCTCTTGGGATGCTATACTTCCTGGTCTCTTCCTTCCTCCCTGGTCAGCCTTTCCTCTTCTTCAGTTGTATTTACTTTTCTCACAATCCACAGCCCTGTATTTCTAAGGCTTGAGTCTTGGCCTTTAGCTCTGCTCCCTATTCACGCCTTTCCTTAAAGAAGACATCTAGTTTGCAAGATTCCCAATGATCGTCTCTACACAGATTACTGTAAAATTGTATCTTCAGAAAGATTTATTTCTACTTTTCCCTTGCCAATGAAAGGTTGAATATTTCATTGTCACCACAAATTCAACAGGTTCCTGATTCCCTGTCTTTCTTCCCTATTTCTGATAATAGTACTATAAACAAGTCAAATCTGAAATCTCTTTTAATTGTCTTTGACTCATTCCTTTTCTTCATTGCCTATAAGCAATCAGTCAATAAGTCCAATTAAATGCCCTAAAAAACATTTTTATTGATGCTCTTTGTATTTCTGCTACTGTCAGCCCAGTCTGGGTTTTTATCTTTTTAAATTTTTTTTATTGTGCTTAGGTAGTTGCAAGTTTGCAGAGCAAATTAGCTTCCCATACAATAGTTTGTACATAAAGTGTTCCATGACATAGGTTGTTACTTCCCTCAATGTGTCAGTATTCTCTCCATTTCTACCCTGGGTTACCCGTTTCCTTTCATCCAGATTTTCTACCCCTTCCTCCTTTCTTGTCTTTGCTTTAGGGCAAATATGGTCATTTTGATCTTGTATAATTGATAGTTCTAAGGAACATGCTCCTCTCGAGTGTTATTGTTTATCTCATGGGCCTGTCAATTGTCTCTGGGAATGGCTTCAATTCCAGGTCAGAAGGGTATCTTAGGGGGAGTTTTATCTTTTCATTCTTAAACTTTATTGGATGACATAAACTCCTTTGAGGTTTTATTGGAATTTACGAATCTTTTTTCCCCAGAAAAATGTAATTGTGCACATACACACAACACTTTGAATATAATTTAGGTTCTCAGACTTCCTAAAGTCCTAACTCTTGTCTAAATGGTTCTCTTTGCCTCTAATATCATCCTTCTCATTCCATTCATGGGGGATGTACATTACTCTTTTATAACATCACTCCCTATAAAAACTTCTTATAAGCTTTGGAATAAAAAATGAGGCTCATTCTGGCATTCTAGAAGCCTTTCTCAGTCCTGTGAAAGGGGCCCAAACTGCCTTTTCAGTTTTTTTCCTCAAGTATAGAAGTCAAACAAGCGCTCCCCAAATGCATATACTATGAGCACATATTAACGGAGTGCTTATTATGTTCAAGGAAGCTCTGTGCTAGGTGCAGAGGTTTCAGTAGCCCCCTTGTTCTTGCATACTTGGTCTCCTTGTGAGACCAGCTAGGGACAGAAAAGGCCTTAAACAACAAGTTACGTCAGTTAACAATTTTCTAGAAGAAGAATGGTGTCAACCACAAAACATCGTTTACCTCGCTTGAGGTTAAAATTCAAGCACAATGTTGTCTGCGATCTCCTGATCTTACCGCTTGCAGCTGTCTTTCAGAGCAACCAATTAAAACTAGAACCATGGGCATGCGTGGTAAGAGACCAGGTTGAGGGCCAAATGGCCCCATCCCATAAGAAGTATTGCCTAGAAGCCAAAAGACCCGTGCCGAGGAACCAAAATCACCGGACATATGTCATTGAGCAGTGACCGACCCCTTTTCAGAAGCGAAAAGCCCATTAACCACTTCCGTGCCAAATCCTAGCCCAACTCCTTTTTTGAATATGTGTGAAATTAATGAATATATATGACTATCCCTTTCCCGCATAATATAAAACTTCCTCCCGCCCTTTGTTCGGAGAGATGGTGCTTTGAGAGAGATCTCCCTGTTGCCTTACTCGCTGCAAGGTAATAAAGTATGCCTTGCTTTAAATCCACTTGACTCTTAGTTATTCTTAATGAAGGGTACAAGTGGCAAACCCATTGTGTTCAGTAACAATTGTTGGCTACCTGGCACAGTGCGAACTGTATGGACTTTTGGAGTTGAGCAGACTTGGGTTTGAAGCATCCACCTTCATTCTAGCAATCTGACCTCTGAGCCTCACTTGTTTTCCTAGAAGATGGGGATAATAGTAACTATTCATAGGGCTGTTGTCTTAGTTCTCTAGTACTGCTGTAACAGAAATACCACAAGTGGATGGCCTTAACAAAGAGAAATTTATTCTTTCACACTCTAGGAGGCTACAAGTCCAAATTCAGGGTGCCAGCTCCAAGGGGAGCCTTTGTCTCTCTGTCGGCTCTGGGCGAAGGTCCTTGTTATCGATCTTCCCCTGGTCTTGGAGCTTCTCCACGCAGGGACCTCGGGTACAAAGGACGTGCTCTGTTCCTGGCTCTGCTTTCTTGGTGGTAAGAGGTACCCCATCTCTCTGCTTGCTTCTGTCTTGCATATCTCAAAAGGGATTGACTCAAGATACAACCTAATATTGTAGCTTGAGTCCTGCCTCATCAACATAACTGCCTCTAGTCCTGCCTCATTAACATCAAAGAGGTGGGATTTACAACACATAAGAAAATCACATTAGATGACAAAATAGTAGACAATCACACGACACTGGGAATCATGGCCTTGCCAAGTTGACATGTTTTTGGGGGACGCAATTCAATCCATAACAGTTGTGATGAAAATTTTACTAGACAGCACAAAATGCCTAGCAGAGGGCCTGGCATCCAGGAGCTACTCTATATGCCATAGTTCCTTCCAAACTCAATATATACCTTTAATGCCTTCTGATATAATAAGTAGCTGCTGAGATTTTCTACCAGGTGATCCATTCAGCCATGGCCTATGTGAACCCTCAGCAGAAGATACTTCTTTTAAAATTGTCCTGACGAAATCAGCAAATAGCTGAATGCCTTCAAATGAGCAACTTGTATCTAGTTGTCAGTGCTTATCAGTGAACCTGGCACTGCACCATCTGCCAGGGTGATGAGCAAGCAGCGAATCCACACATGAGCCTCCCATCCTTTCAGTATGTGGCCTTCTCTAACTATGAGCTCAGAATTACCTTAATTCATTCCATAATGTCTTTGTTTCCTAGTGCTGCTGTGACAGAAATACCGCAAGTGGGTGACTTTAATGAACGGAAATTATTTTCTCAGAGTTTAGAAGGCTTTCTCTGTTAGCTCTGAGGGAAAAATCTTTGTCTCAGCTTCTCTAGCCCCAGCATTCCTTGGTTTCTTGGAGGTCTCCACGTGGCATCTCTCTTTTCCCCATTTGTGCTTGCTTCTGTGCCCAATCTGCTCTGTTAGTATCTCTAAAACGATCAGGTTTAAGACACACCTTCAAGGGCACACAACAATAAGAACAACAACAAACGACACTGATATGGCCTCATTAACATAACAGAGAAAACCCTGTTCCAAATGGGATTACATCTATGGGTATAAGGGTTAGGATTCCAACAGATATTTTGGGGGCACACAATTCAATCCGTAGCAACAGAATGCCAATACAAAATTCATCAGCTCAGAAAGCACTAGCTTAAAAATCCTAAAATGTAACCAGCAGGAACCTAATTACTTAGTGCAGATTTCTCAATGACAAAAGCATGTTGATGTTTTTATTCAGATTTATTGATTTAATTAAGGGGGTGGAATTTTAATTTCCCATCAGCAGAGGATGACTAATGAGAAAATTATGTATTTTAAGTTACATTTTTTTCACCTTTGCATTTGTAACTCATTAAAGAAACACATCCCTAACCAAAACAAAAAACAAAAAACGTGCGAAGCACTATACTAAGCACTTCAGGGAGAGGTCTGGAGGGGCTCTTGAAAAGGGGAGTTTTAGGAAAAGTAAGAAAGGTGGCTGCAGACAGAATTTATATCTGAAATAATTAAGCAACAGTTATATTTTAAACCAAGGATTCTTAGAACTGATTTTCAATATAACTGGTTTCCTATATATTTTAGAGGAAACCCTGTTGGCATAGTGGTTAAGAGTTCGGCTGCTAATCAAAAGGTCAGCAGTTCAAATCCACCAGTTGCTCCTTGGAAACTCTATGCAACAGTTCTACTCTGTCCTACAGTGTTGCTATGAGTTGGAATCGACTTGACGGCAATGGGTTTATGTATTTTAGAACTGCCCCCATAGGGTTTCCAAGGAGTGGCTGGTGGATTCGAACTGCCAACTTTTGATTAGCAGCCAAGCTCTTAACCACTGCACCACCAGGGCTCCAATTTATAGCATTGAGAACATTACTTTGAGAAGGGGTTCATAGGCTTCACCAGATTGCCCAAGGAATCCACAGCAAAAAGCCAAACAAGCAAACAATAAGGGAGGTGAAGAACTGTGTCATGGCTGTCAGCTTCCTCTTCAGCGTGGGCGCAATGTAGGGTGGACTCTTTGGAAAAGTTTCCAGCTATTTCTAAGCATGTAGGGGGAAGATTCTGGAGTGGGGGAGGATCTCACTTTCCTCTCTTTTTGAATCTAGGACGTAGTCTTATTGAAGTCAGTTTGCCTGGTCACCAGGCTGGCACCCCAAAGCAGTGGAGATACTGCAACAGCAGTCTAATGGGGAATGCTGCTTCCCTCTTACTCTACCCAGACTCTGAGCGCCATGTGGCTCAGTCACAGCCCATCTTGGCCTGATTCCAAAGCTGTAGTCAGAGTGCAGCTGCAGTCTATTGAAGCAGCAGCTGGAGCTGTGGGCTTCCTGGCTGAGGAAGACAGACAGAGATCCCCCTTCCTGGAATACAGCGAGGTAACTGCGGAGAGTGGGGCTGAGTCTTCCCTACTTTAAGGAGGAAAAAAGAAGTGGGAAAATGATTCTGACAAAGGCCGAGGATTCCTGAATCTGAAAGTCTGCCCCTGCTTCTGCCTCATTGCCTCATCCTCTCTTCCATGTCCAGAAAAAAAAAAAAGAAGGAAAAGCTCTAGCTGTTCCTAATCACTGCAGAATTGGCAGGAGCATTCTTTCCTGTCAGCAAGAGAGCACATTTCCTTATCCATCACAACCTTCAGATACCTAGTTCATGCCCTACAAGAGTGTTATCCTGTTCAGTGACAAACACAGTCCCATTGTCGTTTACTTGACCTGCCTTCTAAAATGGAACTCAAGTGTACGTGGAAGCAGACTGCCTCTCCCTCCCCGCCCCAAACAGAGGCACACCGAATGCCAGGAGGACTGGATTTAGAGCTCCCTTGCCGGTTAGTTTTGCATTATTTAGTTCAGGTCTGACTTCCTTCCTGCGGATTTGGTTGTCTATTAGATCAGGATAAAATAAGAGATGTCAGTGAATATGATATCTGAGGGCTGAGGGAGAGGCTCTAGCTGGGCAGCTCTGGCTGTTCACCGTCGCACTCAATTCCTAAGATGTCTCAGGGTAGTCAAAACAAAATGTTCCCTCTCACTGTGACAGTCTTGGGTGTCACAGGTATCTTCAAGGGCTGTTGAAGTCCGAGTCCCCTTCCAACTTTGTCTAAAGGGTTCATCACCCCAAGGTCAGAGCTGGGGTCAATTCTAATGAGGTTCAGAGGGAGATGTTAGCCAACCCCTGATAGCCACTACCTCCTCACAGCTTAACATGGGAAATTGTTATTCATATATATACCTTGGGGAGGTGAGTTGCATTTTGTGAGCATTTGTGTATCAAGTACTTTGTAACACCTCATATTGAATGAATATTACATATTGAGTCTAACCACTGTACAGTAGTTAAAATCCCATAATTATATTTTACCCCATTTGCCACCTAGTCTTCAGTTCAAACTCCAGCTCTTTCATTTATTAACTGTATGACTGGTTAAATCATTTAACTGCTCTAAGTCTCCATTTTTCTCTCCGGAAAATCAAGGGCAACAATCTCCTATTAGCAGGGTATTAGGATGATAGAAAGAGAAGATGTATCTGAAAACGCCCAGACAGTGCCCAGTATATAGAAGGCCCTCCCTTTCCTACCTACCAGCCTACAACCACACCATAAATCCATGGTCATCTGAGGGAGATGGGTCACTGGGTGGTGCAAACAGTTAAGTGCTTGACCACTAGCTGAAAGGTTGGTAGTTTGAAAGCACCCTGAAGCACGTTGGAAGATAGGCCTGCCTATCGGCTTCCAAAAGGTCACATCCTTGAAAACCCTATGGAGCCATGAGTCAGAATCAACTCAGAAGCAACAACAACAATATTGGTGTAGAAAAGAAGGATATTTGACCAAAACCATGTTCATGACTTAGGATGCACTATAAAAACAAACAAAACAAAACAAAAAACAAAACAGACAAAGAAGCAAATAACAACATAAAACTTAGCTCCAAAGAAAATACACTGGAGAATTTTTAATTAGGTATTTGCTACTTTTACTGTCATAGTTTAATTATACTTAGTATGAATATGGTTTTTGTTATATATGCTTTAACAATCATTATTGGTTTTATGAATTTGTAATCAAATGTATGATGGTTTAAACTGCCTCCAAGTTAAAACAAACCACCATTTTAGTAAGAGATTCAGTTTGTCTGTCTATAATATATTGTAGCCACCAGTTATTAATATCTTTCCTTTTTCATTCTCTTGGAGTGTAACATACAATTAAGTATCACATTCAGCCTACACAAGTCCACCAGTATTTTCTTTTCATCCCAATTTAGAAGAATATGATACAGTATCTGCTCCATCTCTACATTTTGTGCAGGAGGCTAGAATGATTAAACTTCTCAACATCTGGTTAATTGCAAAGACTAAACTTGAATCCAGTTTTCCTGAGGTGCCAAGCATTCTTTCCATTTCTTTTATTACAAAGTACAGAAGGAATCAATAATTTTTCCTCAAGAGACTTAGAAAAACACGTTCAAACATAGACTTCTGCCACCTTGGCATGAGCGCTCAGTGGAAGAAAATATCAATATCCCTTTGAACAGCTTTGTATTCAAGAGAGAAGTCCACCAGGTCTTGCAAGAGTTAGCAAACCCCTTACTTCATTCTCTGTCATGGTGCAATTTGACCATAAGGTGGCAGGAGCCTCCAAATAGTAAATCTAAGTTGAAAAAGGCATTGACAAGGTTTGTGCAAATATTGGACATGTGTGCAAATGTATTAAGCCCCCTTATTCTTTTGGCTCTTATGCTAAGGGAACCATTATTAGCCACTTGCAGAGTTAATACATTAAAGACAAATGATGTAATAAAGCACGTGTTTGTGGTACCCTCACTTTTTCTCTTTCTGCCTAATCCTTTTTTTTTAAATTGTACTTTAGGTGAAAGTTTACAGAACAAACAAACTTCTCATTAAACAGTTAGTACACATATTGTTTGATGACATTGGTTAACAACCCGACGACATGTCAACACTCCCCCTTTTCGAGCATGGGTTCCCTACTACCAGCTTTCCTGTCCCCTCCTGCCTTCTCGTCCTTGCCCCTGGTGTGGTGTGCCCCTTTAGTCTTGTATTGTTTTATGGGCCTGTCTAATCTTTTCTGCCTAATCTTTTGCTTCCATCATAAAGGATGGGAAGGAAATATATGTTAGAGCATCTTGCAGTGGGCTGGAACAATCAACTCTACTGATATGATTGCTTGACAAGCTAAATTATGATCAAACAGGAACAGGGACATATTACTATCTTTGTATCTTTTTTTGACATTTCTCTCAGGGTGTAATACACAGTAAAGTAAAACATAGCAGCCTACATGAGGCCGTGGTAGAGACCTGCTATTTTAAATTGCTTAATTGGGTTTGTCATCTTTTTTAGTAGAGTTGGGAGGTGTGGGAAGTTTGAAGAGGAGAGGAAAGGCATTTAATTGGTGCCTGTGTTTTGTATATCTTTATGTAACAGTAGGATCTTGAAAAAGGGGAAAATCTTATGTAAAGAACTTACGGAAGACTAAGTGAGGATATAGGCAGACCTTCCAAGTGCACGCCAAGTACTGGGAACTGTAGCGAACAGGTCAATGACGGATGATTGTTTCTGGAAGGCTCTTGTGTCTTATGATCTTGTTGAGTCACATTCCTTAAACTAATGAGATTTTTTGCTACAAAAAGTTTAAGTAAACCCTCAAAAAACAGGAACATTAGAGCAGAAAATCTTCCCAAAGTATTAAAAAAAAAAAAAAAATCAATAAGCCAACCATTTGCATTTAGGGCTTAAGCTTGAAAATTCGGTAAAAGCACAATGCTGCGTATGTTTGAAAACATCTCTGACCTAAGCTTTAGAAGTTGCTTGTTTGTCATTAAGCGCTTGAACTCTAAATTATTTAGTGTTAGAGCCTGGTTTAGGGAAAGCAGAGTTTGTGCGGTTCCTCTCCCTGTACTAATCCGTAGACTCTAGGAGCTCACGGCATAATCAAAGCTAAGCAGCTCACGGGTGGTCCTGCTGGCTGCTCACTGTAAGGGTTGTCAGCTCGGGGTACAGGGCTCGGCCATCTTTTGCCCTAGACATTGGGACAACATTGGTCCAGCCAGAGGCTGCTGCGCTTTACTGAGCTCACTGCAGTAGAGACTGCAGAGAGTGGGCTGGGCACACCCTGTTAAAGGCACAGCACTGAATTCCCTCCATCCAAGCTCTTGCCTCTTCCCCGTCTCTGGCTATGCCTAAGAAGAGTCTGGAACCATCAAGAGTGAGAGCAAGTTTTCAGCAGGGCTTCACTGGGACTCAGGTGGGGCTCAACTTTTGGGCTATAATCTTTGTAGGGCAGAAAGGTGGTAATTTTAGGTTACATTTCTTCTCTGTTGGCAAAGGCTTCCCCCAGATGAATTTAAATCTAGTCTGACTTCTGAAAACCCAGTTTCTTCTGGAGGGGAAAATGCTTCCCATATTTCCACCTAATTTATTCCAGCCCATTTCAGCCATTCCAGGGATTTTTGAAAAGGGCTGCACACCCAGCGCTAGTGACCACTAGGTCCCGGTAAAGTTGTCTGTAGGGAGGGTAATAAGATCCTGGCGTTCTTTGATAACCTGCCTCCTAAGAGATGCCTGGGCGGTGCCCTCCACCCACTCTGGACTCTTCCCACCTAGGCCTCTGCTCTCATTTTACCTGCCCCCTTAGTTAGAAATACTTACCAAATGCAACCACATCGAAGTGTTGGAGACTTAAGGTACTATTCTTCCTAGGGGTATTTCTATTCTAAAAGACACAAAAGGTTGGAGGCAGTTTACTATCCCTGAGAAGGAGATTAGTTAGATAGGTGAGGTGTGTTTGTACAGTGGGATACTATGCAACCTTTGCAAAGAGTGAAGCAGTTTCTATTTCCTGATGTGCAATCATCTATAAGCTACATTAACAAGAGAGAGAAACAGGTGGAAACAGTGCTACAATTTGTATTAAGCCTTATATAAGCATATATGCTTTCCCTGGGTGGCAGATTGATCTCCACTGCTGACCTAAAAGTTGGCGGTTTGAACCTACTCAGCAGTACTGAGAAAGAAAAGGCCTGGTGATCTGCTACAACAAAGATTACAGCCAATAAATTCCTATAGAGCTGCTCTACTCTGTCACATGGGGATCGCCATAAGTGGAATTGACTGGATGGCAACCAACAACAGCAACAACAGACATCCGAAGAAGAGGGAAGAAGGAGGGGGTTGAATATTCCAGGCAGAGGGAAGAGCATATTCAAAGTGAAAAGTGTGGGGAAAAAAGCCTGTAATATTAGAATACAGCCAAAAATTTGATGCAAAGGGAGATTAGGGTGCACATGGTGTAGGGGAGGTGAACATGGGGTGTATTGTGAGGGCTTTGCAGGATGTGGGTATGAGCCTGCCTGTCTGTCCTGTGAGTAACAGCCTGAATGATGGAGCAGTTGCCTGCTGTTCAACCTCTGGAAAAGGGGGTAGGAAGTCACTGACCAAAAGAGATCCAGGTTCCAGTCCTCAGACTAAGGCCATGTGTTTGCTTAAGGCCAAATACAATTCCAGAGGGTCAACAAAACCTTCTGATTTTAACTCTGTCCGTAGCCCTGTGGTCAGACCTGAAGGAGATATTAAACTGAATAAGATGCTGTTCCTGCTTTCACAGTCTGACACATTCACAATAATAGCTAATATTTATATAGTATAACAGACAATATTAGCTACAATAATATTTGATATACAATAATGTATAATAATAAACCAAACCAAACTAAACCAAACCCGTTGCTGTCGAGTTGACTCCAACTCAAAGCAACCCTATAGGACAGAGTAGAACTGCCCCATAGGGTTTCCAAGGAGGGGCTGGTGGAGTTGAACTGCTGACCTTTTGGTTAGCAGCCAAAAATAGCTAATATTTATAGTGTAATGTTGACTGTGGAAGGAACTGTTGTAACGATTGCGTTAACTCATTATATCCTCTCAGCAACCTCATAAAACAGTTATGAATATTATTCCCATTTATGATTAGGCTAAATGAAACACAGAGAGGTTAAATAACTTGCTAAAAGTCACACAGCTAGTAAGAGCCAAACTGAGATTCAAACTCAGGCAGCCTGGCACCAGCGTCTACTTACCTATGCAATTCTGCCTCCAACACAAATAACTAGACTTCAAGGTGGAAAAGAGTAACTGCCAGGATTAAGTAAAGTACCATGAGATTTCAAGGAGGGAGAAAGTATATAGAATTGAAGGAGACTTAAAAAAATAAGCATTTGAGATGACTCTTGAAGGATAGAAGATCTTTTTCCAGGCAAATTCAAGGAAGGGTATTCCAGACAGAAGGAAAGAGCATACACAAATTAATCCTGAATGCTATCCTCACATGTTACCTTTCAAGTCTTATTTGTTCTCTACCAGTTTTTCTGTATTCCAACTTTAACTCTTTCATTCTTCATTCATACAATTTTTTTTTCTTTTTGAGCACTTTGAGCACAAGTATTCCGCTGGACTAGCCATTAGCAGCACAAACATAGCCTTTACCCTCATTTTTTCTAAGAACAGTGGTAAATACTCCAACGTTTCCTCCAGACATGATGAGCAGTACTGGAGATTTCCTGACTCCACAGAGTTAGTAAGGAGGACTTCAAGGTTGAGAAAGAGAAAGGGAAAAAAAGAAAAAAAAAAAAAAAGGTGAATCTAGGGAGAGAAAAGGAAAGGTCTAAAAGCATCCCTGGCATGGCCATGTTGGCTGTTAATTTCTCTGAAGCACCAGGAGGCATGAAGGCCGGGAGGTGATCCCTCCGGGGACCCTCATCACTGATTGCTGAGAGAAGAAGGTTGATTTCATTTTGAATGCGGTTATCTGGAGTGAGTGTATGGCTCTGCATTTACTCACTGTGCGACCCTGGGCAAACATGAAGCCCCTCTATGCCTCAGTTACTTCATCTGTAACATGAAGTTAATAATCATACACACTCTCATAGCACTATTTTGAGAACTAAATGATATAATGCCTGTAAAGCACTTTGCATGGTGGCTGGCACATGATGGCCCCTCAGTAAATGCGATCTGATAGAAGGAGAGGACCTCCAGGCAAGAGGAGAGTTTATTAAAGGGAGAGGGGAAGGATGCTGATTTCAACTTTCTCTTCACCAACTGCATCATTTTGCCTGGGCTGGCTCCACATAGAACCACTGGTGCTCCAGATGAAAAGAAACTACTGCATTGGGGGTGGGAGCACTGGGCTTCTGAAACCCAGCCCTGCTGTGTGACTTGGGGCCAGTCACTTAATTTCTCTGAGCTCCAGTTCCCTCACTTGCAAAAAACAAGGCTAATAATACCTATCTTATAGAATTGTGACAATTAAATGAAACAACATGTACAGACTTTCTAGCCCTGTGTGAGGCACCTAAAAAGAATTCAATGCATACCAGTTTCCTTCCTTCCTTGCCCCAGGCCAGAGGCATAAGGAGGCTGAAAGCAGACCCCCTCAACACTTCCCAGTCTTCTTCCCTGCAGCGGGGCAAGGCCACTGCAGCAGCCCTGGGAAGTTGCAAATACAATCTCAGCCTGGCTCTGTTACAGATAAACAATAGGGGTTTCCAGTGCTCTCTGTGGAGAATAGTTTTGGGGAAGGAAGAAGGCACCCGCGGGGACTCACAAACCACTTTTTCAGGAGTGTGGGGGACAAACAAGGATGTAGAGGCTGCAGTTTCCTGTGTCTGAGGAGCCTCAGCAGAAAGCAGAGGCAGCTCCAGGCTCCTGCAGAGTGAGCAGGAAGCACAGAAACCCAGGCTTGTGACAGGGTCTGGAGAGGAGATACCGTGGGCCCTGCTGTGAGGGGAAGAGGACACAGGAAGGGCCTTAGGAGAAAAAAAAGAAAGAGGAAAGGGAAGAGGCACTAAGCAGATGCAATGATCAGCTAGAAAATGCCTTGAAGAGGGAGAGGAATAGAATAATACTCTGCACAGTGGTAAAAACCTCTTAGGTTTGGATAGGCCAGGGATAAAATTCCAGTTCAGTCTCTTACTAGCTCCACGACCTTGAAGAATTTCTTTTACTGCTCTAAGCACCAGTAAAATGAGGATAACACCCAGCTGACCAGTTTTTTTTGAGAGGATTAAACAAAATGACCTATGTTCAAGTTCCTACAATAAATGCTACTGTGCTTCGCACATAGAGAGCACTCAATAAATGAGTGCAATAGTAGAAGTGGTTGTTGTCTTTACTATTATGCGTTTGGTGCTAGTACACCCCTATTTAGTGTAATCATCTGTGTCTCCCAGGCTGTGAGCCCTATGAGGACAGGAACTGTATGTTATAGAGGCACAGAATAGGTTGTACTGTGTGTGTTGAATAAAAGAAAAAAGTCTAGTCACAAAAAGCATAGTGAATTATAGAGAAAATATACATTTTAGAAGTGTATAATAACTGAGAGCCAACTACTTACTCAGATTTGTGTTCTAAAGTGACTCTGCTCTTGCCTTCAAGTACCTCATAACCTTGTTGAGGGTGATAGAATTTTTGTATATGAGACACAGAAAGAGCTACACATGTCATGTTATGTTTTTATTAATAGATTGAATATATATGCATACAAAATATATATTATAGAAAACGTGTGTGTGTGTGTGTGTGTGTTACATGTGTAGGGGGAGAGGCTCTCGGAGGATAGGCTATTAAAGAGACAAAATTTGGATAGAATTAGCTGAGAAGGCTTCTGACTGAGATGGGGATGAGAGGAAAGTGTGAAGGGGAAAGGATTGGAATTAGTACATGAGGGTAAAGGGCAAGAAGCTGGGAAGGACCAGGGCAGGGAAAGGCAAGGATAGTGAAAAGACAGGTCAGGCTGGACTCAAGATTTTGTGTTATCACTAGGGCACAGATTACCCTGAATGTCAGAATGAGGACATTTATACTTTTCTGATATATGTCCCTTAAGCTAAGAGAGTGACATAATAAAAATGATGCTTTTAAAAGATTGATCTGGCATTGTTGCATTAGATTGATTAAAGAGGAAAGGCGACCAGATCAGTTAGGTAATTATTACAGCAGGCTAGACATGAGATACCTGAGTCCCAAAATACACTTGGGCTTACATCCAAAATCAGCCCAAGTTTTGACCACCTAATACGTTCCAAGAACTATGTTAGGTGCTTTTACAGAGAACTCATTTTAAATCTTAGCCTGCAAGGATGAATCTTTATTCCTCTTACAGATAAGGAAATTCAGGCTCAGAGAAGCTGTGTAATTTGTGAACATTCTTATAGCTTAAAATGGCAGATGAGAGACTTGACACTGGCTCTTTTAACTTCTGACCCAGTATTTTATATGCTATATAATAACTGACTTTTCTATTAGAGGATTCTGTGGCAGATGAGGGAGTTTTCATTAAAAAATAAACACATAATCGTTCTGAGAATCAAGAAAGGCTATCAAACCCTAAGTCCAGTTGGAGCGAGGAGAGGGAAAGATTTCCATTGTCCAATCTAGGAAGGAAAGCAAGTTCAAAAGTTATTTTTAATCAAATACAAACAACTTGGCAAGTTGGATGGGAAAGAGACTTTTTTGCTTTGGGGCACTCATAAGAAGATGATTGGAGATAAACATTTCAGAAAGAACTAGAGACCCCGTTGGGGTAACCCATTGGATTTGGATGTTTAAAGAGAAACAAACAGATAGGAGTAAATCTAAAATGTGTTATAATAATAGTATTATAAAAATGATTGTTTAAACACTTTAAAGAAATTTAAAGTGCACTGATATGTCATTGTAGAAGAATGTCTCCAATAAAAAATTCCATGGGAAGAAATGAGATGCTATATAAAAAACTGTGCGGAATAAAACTGATACAAAACTTCTGGGTACTGGAGGTGGGGCCAAGATGGCAGAATAGTCAGATGCTTCCTGTCATCCCTCTTACAACTAAGACCTGAAAAACCAAGTGAATCAAATATAGATGACAATCTAGGAACCCTAATCATCAAAGAAAAGCTGAAGAATCAGACTGAATGGCAGGTGGAAGGAGAGACAATTCAAAAGCTGTAGAAATGGGGAACTGCAGACCATGGATTCACTGGCACCCTGCTAGCTGAATCTGCACAGTGCACATAGGCTGAGACAAGCAGCAACATCCCAAGCCAAGGTCCACCACATCTGGTGCAGCCAAGCAGCCACGAATCTGCACTCACCCCCAGAACCAAACAGGAATGACACCAGACCTGTGAAAATTAAGTGGAAGCTCTCAGCCTACCACATGCTGGCAAAATAACCCCTCATCTTCCAGAGCTTCAGAGCGGAGAAGCACTTCCTTCCTCTCTCTCACTCCCTACCCGGCACTGACACAAGTCCTATGGCATTCAACAGTGCCACACCCCATAAACCAGGAACCCAGGGCTGGTCAAGAGGCCCTGCAGCTTCCCCCAGGCACTGAAATAGGGGGTCCATGGACTTGTACTGCCCCTCACCCCTGCTCAGTCCCTTGTGGGCTAATTCAACACTGCACACTCTCATTAGCATAAAAGAGCAGGGCATACACCTGAAGACAATTTTCTCCTGCAGCAGTCAAGGGGGAGCTGCAGATCTGTGACTTTTGACACCACCTCACCCCCTAAGAATGGGCCCCACCCACCCAATTTGGGGGCCTGAGGGCCAGCAGTACCACCCACTCCATCTAGGTGTCCACGATAGGGCCTGAGAATTAGTGGTGCCCCTTAATCCCTCCAGTCAACAGCACCAGTCACCCAAGGACTGGCTGCAGTACCCTCCCCCCACTATGTGCTCTGGGGAACAAGGAAATGTCCTTCATCCAGGCACCTGGGGGTAGCTCTCAGCCCCCTGCCTTGCCCTACACATTCCCCCCACCCCACTGCAACCAGAAACCTGTGCCAGCTCTGAAAACCCCCATGTAGCTGTGACCACCTAGGATTGTAAGGGAGAGTCTGCACCACACACTCAGTGACTGATGACACAGATACCTGTGCCTTGAATAACCACACTCCCACAGTGAACAGACTCCTGGGCTCCCACACCTACTAGTTGCTCTGACCACCTGGAGACAGGGCATGAGATTTTCAGTGATGCCAACAACCAAAGTAGCTCACACACGCAGCCTGCTTGGACATATTAAAACAAAACAAAACAAAAATACAGGATGAAGTAAAAAAAATACAATAAATAACTATAATAACTTTTTGATGCCTTGGAGCAACAGTCAATATCAAATCACATAAAGAAGCAGGACAAGATGACTACAGCAAGCAACCAAAGTAAAGAACCAGGAAACCTTCTGGAAGAAGATAAGGCAAAGGAACTACCTGAGAAAGAATTCAAAGGATTAATATACAGAGCTCTCCAAGATGTCAGGAAAGAGATCATGCAAAACTCAGACCAAACCAAGGAACACATACATAAAGCAATAGAAGAATTCAGGAAAACAATACGAGAACAAAACAAAAGAATAAACAGGCTGCTAGATACCATACAGAGACAGCACCTAGAAATCCAAAAGAATAACAATAAAATTTCAGAGTTAGACAACTCAATATAAGGTCATAGGAGCAGAATTGAGACAACAGAAGTCAGAATAAGTGAGACTGAAGAAAAATCCCTTGACACCAATTTGTGGAAAAATCAGAAAAAAGAATGAAATAAAAAAAGAAGAAGAAGAAAGTCTAAGAATTATGTGGGATACTATCAAGAGGAAAAAAACCTATGAGTGATCAGAGTACCAGAACAGAGAGGTATAACAGAAAACACAGAGAGAATTGTTGAAGATTTACTGGCAGAAAACTTCCCTAATGTCATGAAAGATGAGAAGATATCTATCCAAGAAGCTCAACAAACCCCATAGAGGGTAGATTCCGAAAGAAAGTCACCAAGACTTAGCATGATCAGACTTGCCACAACCAATGACAAAGAAAGAATCTTGAGAGCAGTTAGGGATAAATGAAAAGTCACCTACAAAGGAGAACCAATAAGACTAAGCCCTGATTACTCAGCAGAAACCATGCAGGCAAGAAGGCAATGAGATGATATATATAAAGGCCTGAAGGAAAAAAATTGTAAGCAAAGAATTATATATCCACAAAATTGTCTCTCAAATATGATGGCAAAATCAGGTCATTTCCAGATAAACTGAAATTAAGGGAATTTATAAAAACCAAACCAAAGTTACAAGAAATATTAAAGGTAGTCCTCCAGCTAGAGAACCAACAACATCAGACAACAATCCAAGACTAGAACACAGGACAGATCAATCAATTATCAACCCAGATAGGGAATTCACAAAAACAAATCAAAGTTAAAAGACTGAAAATAGGGAATGAGAGATGTTGATATATAAATGATGACAATGTCAAAACAGAAAAGAGGAAATAAACAGTGTCATCATAAAACTTCCATACGGAGAGGAAGTTTAGGAGATATCCAGAAATAAAAGACTAGTTTAAACTTAGAAAAAAAAAAAAAAAGATAAATTTCAAGGTAACCACAAAGGAAGCTAACAAACCTACCCATCAAAATAAAAAATAAGAAAAACATAAAAACTTGCCAACAGAAAATCAACAATAATGAAAGATGAAAAGAAAATACATAAACAAATAGAGCTCAGCACAGAAAATTAAGCGGAACAAAGAAACTGTCAACACCACACACACACACAAAATACATCAAAAAGGCAGCAGTAAACTCATACCTATCAACAATTACGCTGAATGTAAGTAGCTTAAATGCACCAGTAAAGAGACAGAAGTGGCACAATGGATAAAAAAACAGAATCTATCCATAGACTGTCTACAAGAGATACATCTTAGACACAAAGACATAAACAAACTAAAACTCAATGGATGGAAAAATATATATATCAAGCAAACAACCAAAAAAGAGCAGGAGTGACAATATTAATCTCTGATAAAATAGACTTTAAAGCAAAATTCACCATAAAGGATAAAGAAGGACACTATATAACAATTAAAGGGTTAGTACACCAGGAGGACATAACCATAATAAATATATATGCACCCAGTGACAGGTCTCCAAAATATGTAAAACAAACTCTAACAGCATTGAAAAGAGAAACAGACAGCTCCACAATAATAGTAGGAGACTTCAACACACCACTTTTGGTGAAGGACAGAACATCGAGAAAGAAACTCAATAAAGATATGGAAGATCTAAATGCCACAATCAACTTGACGTTATAGACATATACAGAACACTCCACCCACCAGCCACTAAGTATACATTCTTTTCCAATGCACATGGAACATTCTCTAGAATAGACTGCATTTCAACAAGCCTTAACAGAACCCAAAACATTGGAATAATACATCTTCTCTGATCATAATACCATAAAAGTAGAAATCAATAAAAGAAACATCACCAGAGGAAAGGAAATAATAAAGATCAGAGCAGAAATAAATGAAACAGAGAACAGAAAAACAATTGAAACAGTCCACAAGACCAAAGTCTGGTTCTTTGAAAGGTCAACAAAATTGAAAAACCATTGGCCAAACTGACAAAAGAAAAACAGGAGAGGAAACAACGCGAATAAGAAATGAGATGGGCTATATCACAAAAGACTCAACTGAAATTAAAGGGATCATAACAGAATACTATGAAAAATTGCACTCTAACAAATTTGAAAACCTAAAGGAAATGGACAAATTTCTAGAAACACACTATCTACCTAAACTAACACAGACCAAGGTAGAAAAACTAAACAAATCCATAACAAAAAAAAAAGAGATTGAAGAAGTAATAAAAAAAAACCTCCCGACAACAAAAAAAGACCTGGCCCGGACAGCACCACTGGAGAATTCTACCAAACTTTCAGAGGAAAGCTAACACCAATACTACTAAAGCTATTTCAGAGCAAAGAAAAGGAAGAAACACTTACAAACTCATTCTAAGTCAGCATAACCCTGATAGCAAAGCCAGGTAAAGACACTACAAAAAAGGAAAACTACAGACCAACATGCCTCATGAACATAGATGCAGAAATCCTCAACAAAATTCTAGCCAATAGAATTCAGCATCATATCAAAAAAATAATACATCTTGACCAAGTGGGATTCATACTAGGTATGCAGGGATGGTTCAACATTAGAAAATTAATCAACATAATCCACCAAATAAATAGAACAAAAGACAAGAACCACATGATCTTATCAATTGACCAAGAAAAGGCATTTGACAAAGTCCAACACCCATTCCTGATAAAAACTCTCAGCAAAATGGGAATAGAAGGGAAATTCATCTACATAATAAAGGGCATTTATACAAAGCCAGCAGCCAACATCATTCTAAATAGAGAGAGATTGAAAGCATTCCCCTTGAGAACAGGAACCAGACAAGGATGCCCTTTATCATCACTCTTATTCAACATAGTGCTGGAGGTCCTGGCTAGAGCAGTAAGGCAACAAAAAGAAATAAAGGGCATCCAAATTGGTAATTAAGAGGTAAAATTATCCCTATTTGCAGATGATATGATCTTATACACAGAAAACTCCAAAGAATCCACAAGAAAGCTACTGGAACTAACAGAAGATTTTAGCAATGTAGCAGGATACAAGCTAAACATAAAAAAATCAGTAGAATTTCACTACACCAACAAAGAGAACTTCGAAAAGAAAATCACCAAATCAATATCATTTACAATAGCCCCAAAGAAGATAAAGTACTTAGGAACAAATCTAGTCAGGGACGTAAAAGACCTATACAAAGACAACTACAAAACACTACCATAAGAAACCAAAAGACACCTACTTAAGTGGAAAAACATACCATGCTCACGAATAGGAACATTCAACATTGCAAAAATGTCATTTCTACCCAAAGAGATCTACAGATACAATGTAATCTCAATCCAAATTCCAACAGCATATTTTTAAATGAGATGAAGACACAAATCACCAACTTTATATGGAAAGAGAAGAGCCCCGGATAAGCAAAGCATTACTGAAGAAGAACAAACTGGGAGGCCTCACACTACCTGATTTTAGAACCCATTATACAGCCACAGTAGTCAAAACAGCCTGGTACTGGTACAACAGACACATAGACCAATGGAACAGAATTGGGAACCCAGATGTATATCCATCCATCTATGAGCAGCTGATATTTGGCAAAAGCCCAAAGTCTGTTAAATTGGGAAAAGAAAATCTAACAAATAGTGCTGGCATAACTGTATATCCATCTGTAAAAAAATGAAACAGGATCAAAAAAAATGATACACCATGACCAAGTAGGATTCATACTAGATATGCAAGGATGGCTCAACGTTAGAAAATCAATCAATGTAATCCACCACATAAATAAAAGGAAAGAAAAGAATCACATGATCTCAACTGACACAGAAAAGGCATTCGAGAAAGTCTAACACTCATTCCTGATAAAAACTCTCAATAAAATAGGTATTGAAGGGAAATTTCTCAACATTATAAAGGGGATCTATGCAAAGCCAATGACCAACATCATTCTTAATGGAGAGAGGCTGAAAACATTCCCCTTGAGAACAGGAAAAAGACAAAGATGCCCTTTATCACCATTCCTATTTAACATTGTGCTGGAAGTCCTAGCTAGAGCAATAAGGCAAGAAATAGAAATAAAGGGCATCCAAATTGGTAATGAAGAAGTAAAACTGTTCCTATTTGGGGATGATATGATACTATACATAGAAAAATCAAAAGACTCCATGAGAAAACTACTAGAACAAATAGAAAGATTCAGCAGAGTAGCAGGATACAAGATAAACATACAAAAATCAGTTGGATTCCTATACACCAATAAAGAGAATGATGAAAAGGAAATCAGGAAAACAATACCATTTATAATAGCCCCTAAAAAAATAAAATACTTAGGAATAAATCTAACCAGCGATGTAAAAGACCTATGCAAAGAAAACTACAAAACATTACTGCAAGAAACCCAAAGGGATCTACATAAATGGAAAACGTACCATGCTCATGGATAGGTAGACTCAACATTGTGAAAATGACAATTCTACCCAAAGCAATTTACAAATACAATGCAATCCCAACCCAAATACCAACAACATTCTTCAAAGAGATGGAAAAACTAATAATTAACTTTATATAGAAAGGGAAGAGGCCCTGGATAAGTAAAGCACCACCGAAGAAGAAGAATAAAGTAGGAGGACTTGCACTACTTGACCTCAGAACCTACTATACAGCTACCGTAGTCGAAACAGCCTGGTACCGGTACAACGACAGATACATTGACCAATGGAACAGAATTGAGAACCCAGATGTAAATCCATCCACCTATGGTCACCTGGTCTTCAACAAGGGCCCAAAGTCCATCAAATGGGGAACAGACAGTCTTTTTAACAAGTGGTGCTGGCAAAATTGGATGCCCATCTGCAAAAAAATGAAACAGGACCCATACCTCACACTATTTACAAAAACTAATTCAAAATGGATCAAAGACCTAAATATAAAGCCCAAAACTATAAAGTTCATAGAATAAAAAATAGAATCAATGCTAGAGGCCCTAATACACAGCACTAACAGGATACAAACCATAACCAACAACACACAAATTCCAGAAGATAAGCTAGATAACTGGGATCTTCTAAAAATCAAACACTTATGCTCATCAAAAGACTTCACCAAAAGAGTAAAAAGAGAACCTACAGAATGGAAAAAAATTTTTGGACATTACAAGTCAGACAAATGTCTAATCTCTAAAATCTACAAGAAAATCCAACACCTCTACAACAAAAAGACAAATAATCCAATTAAAAAAGGGCAGAGGAAATGAACAGACATTTCACCAAAGAAGACATTCAAGTGGCCAACAGACATGTAAGGAAATGCTCACGATCACTAGCCATTAGAGAAATGCAAATCAAAACCACAACGAGATACCATCTCACCCCAGCATTACTGGCATGAATAAAAAAAAACTGGAAACAACAAATGTTGGAGAGACTGCGGGGACACCGGAACTCTTATGCTCTGCTGGTGAGAATGCAAAATGATACAATTATTTTGGAAAATGATATGGCGTGTCCTTAGAAAGCTAGAAAGAAATACTACACGTTCCAGCAATCCTACTCCTAGGAATATATCATAAAGAAATAAGAGCTGTCACACAAATAGACACATGCACATCCATGTTCATTGCAGCATTGTTCACAGTAGCAAAAAGATGGAAACAACCTAGATGCCCATCAACTGATGAATGGATAAACAAACTATGGTATATACATACAATGGAGTATTACGCAATGATAAAGAACAATGATGAATCTGTGAAACATCTCATAACAGGGATGAAACTGGAGGACATTACGCTGAGTGAAAAAAGTCAATCACAAAAGGACAAATATTGTATGAGACCACTACTGTAAAAACTCATGAAAAGGTTTACACACAAAAAGAAATAATCTCTGATGGTTACGAGGGGGAAGAGTGATGGGAGGAGGAAATAACTAAATAGGCAATAGTTAAGTGGTAACTTTGGTGAAGGGTAAGACAGTACACATTACTGGGGAAGCCAGCAGAACTTGTACAAGGAAAGGTCATGGAAGCTGCATGGACACATCCAAACTCCCTGACAGACCGAATTGCTGGGCTGAGGGCTGTGGGGACCATGGTCTTGGAGAACATCTAGTTCAACTGGCATAACATAATTTATAAGGAAGATGTTCCACATTTTACCTTGGTGAGTGGCGTCTGGGGTCTTGAAAGCCTGTGAGCAGCCATCTAAGATACTCCACTGGTCTCGTCCCTTTGAGAGCATGGGAGACTAAGAAAACAAGATACAAGGGAAAGATTAGTCCAAAAGACTAATGGACCACAACTACCATGGCCCCCATCAGACTGAGTCCAATACAACTAGATGGTGCCCGGCTACCACCACTGACTGGTCTGACAGGGATCACAACAGAGGGTTTGGACAGAGATGGAGAAAAATGTAGAACAAAATTCTAACTCACAAAAAAAGACCAGATTTGCTGGCCTGAGGGAGACTGGAGTAACCCCAAGAGTATGCCCCCGGAAACCCTTTTGACTCAGTCATGAAGTCACTCCTTAGGTTCACCTTTCAGCCGAGGATTGGACAGCCCCATAAAACAAAACGAGACTAATGGGGCACAATAGCCCAGGGACAAGGATTGGAAGGTAGGAGGGGACAGGAAAGCTGGTAATAGGGAACCCAAGATTGAGAAGGGAGAGTGTTGACATGTCATGGGGTTGTTAACCAACGTCATAAAGCACTATGTGTACTAACTGTTTAATGAGAAGTTATTTGTTCTGTAAACCTTCATCTAAAGTAAAATTAAAAGAACAAAAATGAAACAGGACCCATACCTCACAGCATACACAAAAACTAATTCAAAATGGATCAAATACTTAAATATAAAATGATAAAGATCATAGAAGAAAAAATGGGGTCCTAATACATGGCATAAATAGTACACAAACCATAACTAATAATGCACAAAAAACAAAAGAGAATCTAGATAACTAGGAGCTCCTAAAAAATCAAACACTCAGGCTCATCAAAAGACTTCATCAAAAGAGGAAAAGGCAACCTACAGACTGGGGAAAAAATTCTGGTTGGGACATATTGAATAAGGGTCTAATCTCTAAAATCTACAAGATATTGTAACACCTCAACAACAAAAAGACAAATAATACAATTAAAAAATGGGAAAAGGATACGAACAGACACTTCACCAAGGAAGACATTTGGCTAACAGAAATATGAGGAAATGCTCCCAGTCATTAGCCATTAAAAGAAACACAAATCAAAACTACGTTTAGATACCATCTCACCCCAACAATACTGGCACTAATCCAAAAAACACAAAATAACAACTGTTGGAGAGGCTGTAGGGAGATTGGAACTCTCATGCACTGCTGGTGGAAATGTAGAATGGTACAATCGCTTTGGAAAACGATGACGCTTCCCTAAAAAGCTAAAAAAAGAAATACCATACAATACATCAATCCCAGTCCTAGGACTATATCCTAGAGAAATAAGAGCTGTCACACGAATAGGCATACACACACTCATGTTCATTGCAGCACTATTCACAATAGTAAAAAAGATGGAAACAACCTAAATGCCCATCAACAGATCAATGGATAAACAAATTATGGTACATACACTCAATGGAATACTATGCAATGATAAAGAACAATGATGAATCCTGGAAACATTTTACAACATGATGAATCTGGAGGGCATTATGCTGAGTAAAATAAATCAGTCATAAAAGGACAAATATTGTATGAGACCACTATTTTAAGAACTCAAGGAAAGGTTTACATGCAGAAAAATGCATTTTTTGATGGTTATGGGGTAAGGAGGGAGAGGGAGGGTGTCTTAGTTATTCGTGCTGCAATAACAGAAATACCAGAAGTGAATGGCTTTAACAAAGAGTTTGTTCTCTCACAGTCCAGTAGGCTAGAAGTCTGATTCAGGCTGCTTACTCCAAGGGAAAGCTTTCTGTCTCTGTCAGCTCTTGTGCTGCATCAGTCTTCCTTGCTCTGGGAGCTTCTCTGCACAGGAACCTCAGGTCCAAAGGACACGCTCTGCTCCCGGCACTGCTTTCTTGGTGGTATGAGATCCCCATGTCTCTCTGCTCGCTTTTCTCTTTTGTATCTCAAAAGATATTGGCCTAAGACACTATCTAATCTTGTAGATCTCATCAATATAACTGTCACTAATTCATCTTATTATTACATCATAATGATAGGCTTTATAACACATAGGGAAATCACATCAGATGACAAAACAGTAGATAATCATACAATACTGGAAATCATGACCTAGCCAGAGGGGAAATCACTAACTAGATGGTAGACAAATGTCAACTTTGGTGAAGGGAAGGACAACACACAATATAGGGGAAGTCAGCACAACCGGGCAAAAGCATAGAAGTTTCCTAGACACATCCAAATAACTTTGAGGGACCAAGGAGCTGGGGCTGAGGCCTGGGTACTAAAGTCTCGGGGGACATCTAGGTCAATTGGCATAACACAGTTTATAAAGAAAATGTTTTATATTCCACTTTGGTGAGTAGCGTCTGGGATCTTAAAAGCCTGTGACTCAAAAACCAAACTCATTGCTGTTGAGTCAGTTCCGACTTATAGTGACCCTACAGGACAGAGTAGAACTGCCCCATAGGGTTTCCAAGGAGTGGCTGGTGGATTCGAACTGCCGACCTTTTAGCAGCCGATCTCTCTTAACTACAGTGCTGCCAGGGCTCTAAAAGCCTGTGAGCGGCCATCTAAGAAACGTCTATTTTTCCCATCCCACCAGGCGCAAAGGAGAATGAAGAAAACCAATGACACAAGGAAAATACTAGCCCGAAAGACTAAAGGGCCACCTGAACCAGAGACTCCATCTGCCTGAGGTCAGAAGAACTAGAAGGTGCCCAGCTACCACCAAGGCCTTCCTGACCGGGATCACAACAGAGAGTCCCTGACAGACCAGGATAAAAACGCAGAACAGAACTCAAATTCACAAAAAAACACCAGACTTACTGGTCTGACAGAGACTGGAGGAACCCCTGAAACTATGGCCCCCAGACGCTCTGCTAACCCAGAATTGAAACCATTCCTGAAGCATACTTTTCAGACAAAGATTAAACAGGCCTAGAAGACAAAAAATAACACATGTGAAGAAGCTGCTTCTCCATTCAATCAAATATATGAGACCAAATGAGCAGCTCCTGTCCAAAAGCAAGATGAGAAGGCAGGAAAGGACAGGAACTAGATGACTGGACACAAGAAACCTGATGTGGAAAAGAGGAACATGCTGTCACATTGTGGGGATTGCAAACAATGCCACAAAACAATATGTGTATAAGTTTTTGAATGAGAAGTTAACTTGAGCTGTAAACTTTCACCTAAAGCACAATTAAAACAACAACAACAACAACAACTTCCGGGTACTGTTATATTGTATAATGACTAGATTTTTCCTCAAAAAATTTCATAAAAATAAATACTTATTTATTACTTACAGCTTCAAATCATGGACCTGGAATTGCTTCTATAATATAAAATATGAATAACTTTCAAATCCTGCGTCTTATGAAATTAAATGTGCCCCCACCAATTCTTATCTGAGGTTCAAAAGTAGAAAGATTGATATTGGCAGAGCAATTGAAATCTTGTCTTGTCTCTTCAGAGTTAAAGGATTTTGGATCAAATGAAGGTGATGAGTATATTCAGTTGAATCTGAAAGCCGAGGTACTAATTCATTATGTTTCCTCAGGTCAATAACCTAAATTGCCAGAGATTTTTGGACTCACATAAAGATCTTCTGCTTTATCCTGCAAGTTTAATTCATTGAACAAATAAATATTTATTGAGTGCCTCCTAAGTATACTGTATTTATATGGAATGTATGAGGTTTGCATCAACCTTCCAAGAATGGCAATAAGTGAGAAAATACCAAAGGATAAGTAAATCTCAGTTGACAGGGGTAGGGGTTCTGAGGTCTATCCCCTCACTCCCACTCCACATAGGGGTTCCTCTGCATTTGCAATCTTAGAGGATCAGAATTTGACTTTCATTAAGGAAGGTTTAAGTCTCCAAGGGTGACTTATTGTCAGGTGCTGCTGAATCAGTTCCAACTCACAGTGACCCGATGTACAACAGAACGAAACACTGCCTGGTCCTGCGCCATCCTTACGATCATTATTATGTTTGAGCCCATTGTTGTAGCCACTGTGTCAGTCTACCTCATTGTGGGTCTTCCTCATTTTCGCTGACCCTCTTCTTTAACAAGCATGATGTCCTCCAGGGACTGGTCCCTCCTGATAACATGTCAAAGTACAGAAGACAAAGTCTTGCCATCCTTGCATCTAAGGAGCATTCTGGCTGTACTTCTTCCAAGACAGATTTGTTCATTCTTCTGGCAATCCATGGTATATTCAATATTCTTCGCCAACACCATGATTCAAAAAGGGTGACTACACAATACCAAGTAATATGATTATTCATGTTTTAAAAAGTAAATACTGTACATAGCCCCCCAACCCCCATACTAAGCAGACAAGTCTGTGTTCAGCCCTGTCTGAACCTCTCACATGTAGTCTGTGGTTCCCAGGCCCTCTCAAGGCTACATGCCTTACATGTGCTCCTGTCTGCCTGGGATGCATAGGTTCCACTGACCAAGCCTGGGAGGGAAGACTCAAAAGCCCAGCTCCGCAGACCCTGTTTGTGCTGCAAGTCCTGACCTTACCAAACTAAGCTGTTTGGCTTTCCACGGTTTCCATGCACATGTTTCCCCTATTGTGTGATTTATGAGGTAACTTGAGTGACTTGAAATCAAAGAGGCTAACTAGAATAGACAGAAAACTGAGGAGTCCTTACCCTGTGCTGTCTAATTTCTTTCTGAGGCATGATAGGAGGCAAGTTCATTTTCAGAAATCAAGGTGGCAGGGGACAATTGGATATGGAGTTGACGTGAAAGACTACTCCATTCAGCAGATTCTTCTCAGTGGATATTTAGCAGACACAGAATCCTTGCCAGATGTTTACCATGTAACATTTGATTTGGTTCTTACAATATTCCTAGATGATAAACACAAAAAGAATAGTAACCACCTCTGTCTTGTCTACATCACAAATGCCTGCCACTCAGAAAAGGCTTTTTAAAAGAAAAAATAATTTATTTTATTTTTGTTGTTGTTGTTGAGAATACACACAGCAGAACATAACACCAATTCAACCATTTCTACATGTACAATTCCGTGACACTGATTACATTCCTCAGGTTGTGCAACCATCCTCACCCTCCTTTTCCGAGTTGTTCCTCCCTCATTAACATAAACTCACTACCGCATAAGCTTCCTATCTAACCTTTCGAGTTGCTGTTGTCATTTTGATCCTGTATAAGTAGTTGTTTAAAAGGACACAACGCTCAGGGCAGACACAGAAAGCGTTTTTAATAAGTATTTGTTGACTGAAAAGTGAATATGACTATTGGAGGTTGGTCTTCTTTTCCCAGTATTGCCAGACAATAAAACTGAGTTTCAGAGAAATTTAAGCAACTGGCTAATAGTTTAAGTACCTTGCTAGTAATGGCACACTTGGTATTCAGTCTTATCATCTGACTCCCAGGCTAGCACCTCTCCACTGCACCATGATACCTTTTCATGCTACCATTGATATTTCTGAGGCATATTTTCCCATTGAATTAGCTTCAGAGAATTAGGCTAACCTTTCAGAGCAGTAACAGCAACATTTACTTTGGCTTTTCGGAGGAAAGGTGCAAGGTAAATGCAGTAATTACAAAATGTAACCCCAGAATCCAAGATGGAATTAGGGAAAATAATCACTACTCTGAGGATCGTTATACACACAGTTTCTTATTTAATCCTAACAACCACGCTATGAAGTAGGGATTATTATTACATTTGACAGTGGAGAAAACTGAGGCATCTTGAAGTTAAGTAATTTGCCAAAGTCACACAGCTGGCAAGTGACAGAGTTGGGATTTGAACTCTGGCCTGTCTGGCTCCAAGGCCTGCTACTTCTAACAATGATATCAAGGTGTTGCAGCATTAAAACAACATGTCTGACATTTGTCTTTAACTCTACATACAAGCATATACAATTAAGCAGGTGGCTGCAGGACATTATTTAACTCAATCCAATAGGTATTTATTGAGCATCCAATGATAGCGGAATAGACAATAGAATATATGAAAATGAAAAAGACAGTTCAGAGAGCCTTCAGTGAGCTTACAATAGTGATATTACAGTGTCCAGCATATAGTGTTCAATAAATATTTGATGAATGAAAGAACAAATGATGAATGAATGATATATCTTAGAACTGTAATTTAGAAGAAATTCTGTTAGAGAATTGCAGATCAAAATTTATGAAAGGAAATGCGTTGTAGTTCTAAGCTAATGTATCTAGTAGAGATATTAAAGACCACATAGTCTAACCCTTGTTAGATGAGGAAGCCGAGGCCCACAAGGATAAAATAATTTGCCCAAGGTCATATAGTCCACTAACGGCAGAGTGTGGACTAGCAAAATCTTCTACCTAATCCAAAGCTCTATGATGTGTGTTTTTTCCTTTACCGCTTTGCTGTGGAAACATACCATTTACAAGGCTGAAATCTTATTTCTGTCTTCCCTCTGCATGTAAGCATGAAAGAACTATTGTTATGTCCTTCCTCAGAGAAAATCTCTTTATCTTCTTGGACCGTGGGGAAATGTATGCATTAACTGACAGGAATTGACTACCTATCAATCATAAAGAGAGGGTTCTTTCGGAAGAAATGAGTCATTTCCGTGGATTGAACTTTTAATACATAAAGCTCATTGATTTGCTCTTATGACTCTCCTGATACCTTCAAACACGTGCGCGTGCACGCGCATGCACACACACACACTCTACCTAACAATGCATCTGCACTGAGTTCAGCTGTACTGAAAATCAGGAGTATTGGAACTACAGATTATACTGCAACAGCATCAATGAGAATTTTCAAGCCAATAGCTGACTCTTTCAAGGAATCATTATAACCCTCTTTATTCCCCTTTCCTTTTTTCCTCCCTCATCACCTCTCCTGTTTTATTACCCTCACATCACGCCCCATCTATCCTAATTAATATTCTATTATTGGAGGTGAACAGGAGTAATATTTTGGTAAGATTACCATCTCCAATAATTTTTTATTTTCACAACCTGACAGAAAAGAGACATTCAGCAAAATAACATCATTTTTACTAAGTAGCCACACTAAATAATTTCCTCAAGAAAACTACTGGTACTTTTAGTGATTTTCTCCCCTGTTTATATATGATTCATAAAACTCTTTCCTATGATAAAAAGCCTCAGGACAAAGCATAGTCAAACCATTTATTAAAAATAGGTAAAGACATTTCAGATGAGATAGTAGTAATAACACATGCCAAAAAAAAAAAAAAAAGCAGACTGAAAGAATCACATTTGTATTCTAATTCTGTAGTTGTCAACACTTTTAAAAAAATGTAGATTCTACATTACGCTTAAATGTTATTCAGCATATATTTGCTGACAGCCTGTTTTGTGGTTTTGCCCCCATGGAGCTTATAGTCTAGTTAAAATCCAAAAATAAATAATTTCAAGGTTATGTGTTAGGTTCTTGGATACAGACATACATGGCGTGCTTACCCAGTTAGCTGGGCAGACTGGGGAAAGTAGAGGATTTGCAGAGCTATGATTTCTCCATGGAAAATGTCCACCTTCAGGGAAAGTACAGAGAGGATACTTTAGCTCATAGAAGGACAGGAATCAGGATTCCCCCTTCCACCCTTCAGAAGGAGCAAGCGTTGCTCCACTCGCTCCGCTGGGGGCAGAAGAACCTGTCCCTGGTTCTATTGTATCACCTTCATTGGCTCTGATTCTGCATTCATAAAATAGGTACTGTCGTGGATTGAATTATGTCCTCCAAAAAATGTGTGTATCAGTTTGGCCTGGCCATGATTCCTGGTATTCTGTGGTTTTCCTATAAATTGTAAATCCTGCCTCTATGATGTTAATGAGGGAGGATGGGTGGCAGGGCAGTTGTGTTAGTAAGGCAGGACTCAGTCTATAAGATTGGATTGTATCCTGAGGCAATGTCTTGAGACATAAAAGACAGAAGTGAGCAGTGAGACAGGGGGACCTCATACCATCAAGAAAGCAGTGCCAGGAGCAGAGCGCGTCCTATGGACAGGGGTCCCTGCTCAGAGAAGCGCTTAGTCCGGGGGGAACACTGATGAGAAGGCTGATGGAAAGAGAAAGACTGCCCCTGGAGCTGACGCCCTGAATTTGGACTTTTAGCCTACTTTGACTGTGAGGAAATAAACTTCTCTTCTTTAAAACCATCCACTTGTGGTATTTCTGTTATAGCAGCACTAGATGACTAAGACAGGTACCAACATTTTTGTTCTATCTACCTCCTTAAGTGTAAAATGAGATACTGCAATAGCATCCAGGGAAAAGGTAACAACAAAAATTGCCTCTATCAAGCAAGATTCTCTAGACCTGGCCCTTCCTTGTAGCTTTATACAAGGTCACACTTACACCATCCCATACAGAAAATACTAGTCTATTTTTAAAACCCTGGGAAGGGAGATACGACAGCCTCTTTCCCAAGTGGTGAGAGGCAACACGGTATGGGAGAGGGCTGTGGGACTTGGGTCAGAGACTCTGCTTCCAGCAATGTCCCTTTGGGCAAAACTTTTACTCTCTCTGGGATGGATTTCATTTCTGTAAAATAAAGGATCTCATGTAGATGGTCAAAATTTTCTTCCAACCCTTGAAAGTTATTGATTCTAAGATATCATAGACCCAGAAAGGACAGAAATTGTAAGGTATGGAATTCCACAGGAAAGTGATATAAGAGGAAACTAGAGTCATTATGAAAAGACAACTCAATCGGGAGTAAAAAAAAAAAAAATTTCTAGTCCTTGACTCTGCCACTACTCATTGGTTGATCTAAAAGCCCAGTCAATTGAGACTCCAACTGCTGATCCCCCATCTCCACCTTGGCCACATATCCCACCCTGCCTTCTTCTCTTAGGTTTATTTAGATTCTCTACTCCAGTAAAGGACTACATTTCTAGGATGTTCGCTGCAAACTCTTTTATGCTCAAGGCTTCTAGGCAAAGCAGAGTTAACTCATCTTAAAAATGCTAGGAATTTCAGCTGCTGTCTCTTGTGTGTATTCTATCATTAACACACATTTAATAGGTTAGGGTGTTAGAGAGAATTTTCCTCTGCCTTCCAACAGCTGGTATTCAAGGCACTGCCTGCAAGCAGCAATATGGAGGTGAGTTAGTTGCTGTAAACTATTAGACATCATGAAGTCCCTGGATGTCTTCCTCATGCAATGTCTTCAGGGCCATTGATGAAGCCTCATGATTTCACCAGAGAGGGCAGTCAATTCTGCCTGCAGACTAAGTTTCCAGGAGAAGAACTCCACATGCAAGCTGGGGAATGCTGTGCTTCACAATGATGGAGTTAATTGATCTGTTCAAGTCCATTAGCCTAATTCTACCCAGAGATATTGATCGTTTGAGAATGGCACCCATCACCTGAGATGTTTAATTACCTTCACTTAGGATGGTCAGAAATATGAAAGAAAAATATCAGCTCCATAGTGAAGAAACTCATCTTTAGATCAGGGGCTTTGGGCACAGGCGGTGACCTGTGTTTAAAGTTAGACTGACCAACGCAAGACAGGAATCGAGTCATCCAGTTAGGGGCTGCAATTTGCTACATTCAGAACAAAAAGGACTGCAACAGCCTGGGTAAGACAATCAGGTGGGCTTTTACAGAAGGCTGCCTAAATGCATGACCTCTAAATGCTTTCAGACAGCAGCATTCTCCTCTAGAGACTCAACAAATCCATCAGGCTCCTTCTTTTGTCTCCTTCCTTTACAAAGAAATAATCTAATAACCAAAATTCCATTTGGCCCACATACTTTTAATCTAATATGGGGAGGTGACCAATTGGCCTGGATTAACATAATTAGTCTTTAAATTATACATATTCAAAAGGGTCTAAGAAGCATGTGAGTGTCATTTTAAACATTGTTAGTGAGATGATCAAATTAATACCAGTATAACAAATTAGACCTGCACTGTTTACTTTGAGGGAGGGCCATCTTCCTTTAAAATGATATTTGTAAGAGACAGGAAATCTCATTAGACCTAAGAAAAAAACAACATTCTTTGGTGGAATTAATTGTCAAGAATGGCTTACATGCTGGAGATTAGAGTCTCCTCCTAGGGCTTCCAGATTCAGCAGAGTGCAAGAAAAAACATTTGTAACTGATTAAAAATTTATAGAGTTTTCTGCATTATCACTGGGGCAGATGAATAAACCATAGGCAGCCATATTAAAACATTCAGTTTCCAAGGAAGATTCAGGACGTATTTATTGCATTACTTAGACTCATTCATTTATACTAATCAAATTACCTAGACTCACTTGATTTCATGTTGTTTAGACCCAAGCTTATTAGTATCAAAGACCCTTTAATCAATTCTGCTTTTTTAAGTACTGAGAAAAAGGGGGTTATTGATCATAAAACTTAAAGGATCTCAGCATGATAGGCCAGATGTAGGCCTAGAACTACAGTCTCATGTCTTATGAACGCTCAGCCTTTTATCAATCCTCATAGCATAGAATTTAAAGCAAAAGGCAAACATGAATATGTCCATAAACATTCACCTTGTTTTCAGGACTTATGGGCTAAGAACAAGACATTGGGTGATCTATGCTATTTGCTAATAGCTTCTGTGATCCATCACCTTCTTCAAGCCAAAGTCCATTCCTCTTAACAAATTGAAATTTGCTGTGTGTGACACAGCCTGCAGGAGCTTTGATCCCGAATGCTAATAGCACGCAGCAAAACACTGCAGCAGGGCGGAGGTTGTCAGGGAGAAGCAGGGCAAGATTACATAGTACAGTGGCTCCTGTTCAGCATGCAATTCATAGGAGCCCTGCCTTAGAAGTTAACTCACAATACATGAAAGGAGTTCATTTCTATATTAAGCAGCACCTTCCCCAGATTGCTATTTACAGAGGATACTTATAAGTCTGAGAGAAACAGTTAAACAAAGCATAGTCCCAATCAATATTATTTTCATATGTAATGCCTGCATGCTTTAACTTTGTCATGTATAGATATTGAATTATAAATCCCATTTTACCTGGACAATGTGACTTGTAAATGGACCAATCTTGAGTATAGGGTCATAGAGCTGAAAGGGACCTAAGAAAGGTCGTCTGCCCACTTTAATTGCAGAGAAGAGGGAACTGGGACCAGATTGATTGAAATGACTCACCTAAAATGACACAGCAGATTGTCACAAATATCCCAGACGCCCAGCTCCTGGTGCAGAACTCCATCTTCTTCACCAAGATCAGGGATAACTGAGACCTGAGAATGCCAGGGCGTATCACTCTGCCTCTCTGGCTTTAGGACTTAAGCTGGCATGTCGAGTACGACAGACACACAGTCACATTCAGCAGGAAAGGTTTTACACCAAGTATTAAGAGTTGTCATCTCTAGGTGGAAGGAATTTTTAACTGTTTATTGCGCTATCCTGTATTTTCCCATCTTTTGATAATGAACTATAATTTTTATAACTAGAAAGAAAACAGTAAATCACATTAAAATCAAGACTCATCTCAGGTGTCCTCCCTCCTGGGAAACCCCCCCGACCTGTCAGCTGGGTTGGATGCCAGTGCGTTGGGGCTTCCAGGACACCCTATGTGCCTCACGTGTACTCACGACCGTGTCTCGTCATCCCTCTCTGTCTGTCTCTCATTAGACTGCGGGCTTGAGAAGCGCAGGGGCCATACCTCCTTAAGCCTTTTTGCATCTTCAGGAGTGTCTAGCAGATGGAAGACTTACTAAGGGTGTTTGTTGAATGAATCAATGAATGAATGTCATCAGACAAAAAAGAACACCAGAAGGCAGCCTGTGTTCGTAATCATCTCTAATGAGGATGAAGACCAGACTCTTCACAGAAGTGGCTTTAAAATAGTAAGAGAAGGGCCCTTTGGAAACTGTTATCGCATGTTCTCTCTTTCCTGGAGGGACATCTGCCCCTGACAGCCTTCTCCTGCCTTTGTTGTTTTCTGCAGTTGAGTCAATCCCAGCTCATGGCTACCCCACGCACAGCGGAACAAAATGCTGCTGGGTCTCGCACCCTTCCCATGATCAGTTGCAGATCAGACTGTTGTGATCCATAGGGTTTTCACTGGCTGATTTTTGGCAGTGGATTGTCAGGCCTTTCCTCCTCATCTGTCTTAGTCTGAAAGCTCTGCTGAAACCTGTTCAGCATCGTAACAACACACAAGCCTCCACTGACAGATGGATAATGGCTGTGCTTGAGGTGCATTGGCTGGGAACCGAAACTTGGTGTCCTGCCTGGAAGGAGAGAATTCTACCACTGCCCTCTGTCCCTGCCTTTACCTAGAAGATATTCCTGAGAGGATCCTGGCGAACCCCTGAGAGGACCCTAAATGAATCCAGCTCAGGATCTCAGAAAATGATTTTTTTATTATAGCCCCAGTATAAGGTTCTGATATGCAAATAAGCCAGCCCGCAGTTGTTCATGAATACTCCTGAAGCCTGTTGAACGTTTTCAGTTCCATTGTATTCTTCACCCTCATTTGTCCTGGTAGATTATGTATAAATAAGGAGTCTAGGTCCTAGAGGTGCTAAGGACTTGTATAAGAGGCAGAGCCAGCCGCGCAATGCAGGAGGCATCGCCTGGGAAGAAGTCACATGTGGTGGGTGAGAGGGGGGCGCCTTGTTCTGATGCCACCAGAGGGCATCATTTTGTTTCTTAGAGCAGCAGGAGAGTGAATCTGCCTCATATACACTGCTAGCTAATTAGGACACCTATTCCTGCACTGTGGCCTGGTCATTTTAAAGGAAATACCAGCAGTGGTCAGGCCAATTATGTGGTTTAAAATTAAGCACAATATTAAAGAATATATACCTTCTTTTCTTTCTTACCGCTCCTATGCTGATGCAGTTTTTTAAATTCTCTGTACAGCTTTGCAAGAGAATTGCTGACTCATTCTATTCTCCTCCCTGTGGCCAGGATGAGAGAGCATAAATAATTTACATTAAGATACCAAGACAAGCAGTGGTTTTGAATTTTGTACATTGCTGGTCTGAATTGCTTTTGTGATATTGAATTAAACTAAAAAGGCCGCTGAAGACTGCTGTAAGCTTTTAGCGTGGTATGGTTAAAACTAGCTCATTTGCTGCAATATCTTGAATGCTAAATAAATATTTCATAGTGCTTCTAGTTGGATGTGTAGAGAACAGACATTTTCAAGGACCAAGACTGGAATTTAAGTGGAGATTCTGAGCTAAACTGGTTTTGAATAGAAAACCCGGATCTGTGTGAGGGATTACACATAGGGTTCAATTTCTAGCTTACCTGTTATCTATGAAAGGTATAAATTTTAGACATTTAAGATCCAAACAGGTTTTAATCACTGATCAGAGGAAATCTTCTTAATGCAGTTCTCCTGTGTCTTTGATGGTCATCTAAGTCTTAGAAGTTCTTAGGAATCATTGGAAGATGGTCTGGGATGTGCCTTGTGGACCACAGGCTGCCAAAAGGACAGAAAAGGAGAGAGTAAGAGAAGACGTGGTGGAAAAGAAGAAAAGAATGGGAAGAGAATGGAGAACCATCTTTCTGTATTTTGTTTTCTACTCCTGTCCCTCCTTATTTCTGTCTCTCTCTCTCTCTTTCTCACCTACTTTTCCCTACCTCATCCCCATGTTACTCCCTATGCTGTCCCAATTTTACTTTTAGACTCTTTCCTAGTCATCTGCTGTTCCCTCTCATGAAATTGTCTTGCATTTATAACATAAGTTTTTGCCTTGACTGAACTTAATAGGTAGAAGGGCTAAACAACAGTGAATTTAAGGTGTCATGGTTTTACTAAATCTATTGTGAGAGATAATTATTTAATAGGAAGTTGGAAAATGAGAAGCATCAATGCTGTTACATCCCCCTATAATGCCCAGGACAAAAAACTGCTAATCAAGTTTACTCTTTCCTGAAAAGCCTCAGAATCTTTCTTAATCCAGAACAATAAGCAGCCACAACCAAACTATCAGGGTTGGCACATGTGATGAAGTCTATTTATTAACTTCAATAATTTTGGTGAAACTGCATGGGTTGATTTAAAGTGTCAGCTTTCAAACCACTCAGGGACATCGTTGCTTTAAAAGGGTTGAAGCAGTTTATCAAATAGTTGAGGAAACTAGAAAAGCATGGATTCATTCATGATTTGCTAGTTGTGTGTGTGTGGGTACCCAGTTGTGGGCCTCAACCCTCACAAAGTCCACAATAAGGCAGACCTCTGAGCTTCCATTCTCAATCTACACTTGATTGTCAAGGTTTACTCTAAAGGATGTGCATTTCTCTCTGCCCATTTCATTCTCAACCCTTAACCCATCTAGGTTCCAAGCCTGCTACTCTACTCAAGTTGCTCTTTGGGAGAACACCATGGTGCTTTATAGCCAAGTAATCTATTTCTAGCTCTTAGTTATCTCTGACTGTCTGCTGAATGTGACTCTATTGATCTGTTCTCCTTTCCCACATCCCTCCCACACCTCTAGCCACTCCCTGCCTCTGTGAAACTCTATCCTCCTTTGGCTCTCATTACTTACATTTCACTCTTCTGGTTCTCCTACTACTAGTGTGACTGTTCCTGTGTCCTGAATGGATTCTTTGCTCTTCTTTCTTTTGCAGAGGGAGCTCATTCCATTCTCATGACTTCAGTCATCTTCAGACTTCCATTGCTATTCTATTGATTCTAAAATACCTAAGTTGTGTTTCAAATGTATATAGAAATTCTACTCAGTGAAAAACTAGCATGTCGAATGCCTACCTCTAGAAGGTCCTATTGGAAATGTTTATATCTCCAAGTCTGGTTTCTTATCAAAATATTAGTTCTTTATCTCCAAAAATCTGGCTTATTCAGTTGCAGCCTAACTTCATCAGTCTACACCCACTACCATCTCCCCCTAAATCGATTCAATCACTTCCTGCTCACTCTTGCCTGTTAGTAGCATAATCATTTTGTCAGTTGCTCAGATTTAACAATTTAAAACTTTCTTTGTCACAATCCTATCTTTCCCTCAAAATGCCCATTCCCATTGGCCCCACTTAGTCCTCAGGACTTATTATCACGTGGCCAGATTGCTGTAATTGCCTCTTGCTGCCCTACCAGATTCTTCCCTCTTTTTCTCTTATCTTATCTAAATACTTTTCATCATTTCATTTCCCTGGACAAGAAAGTTCAAAGGATTCGTATATATTATTGCTTCATTGCTTCATGCTAAATCTTTCCAGTCTGATGTTCAAGGCCCACTGTGTCATGTCAAATAACATTTTCAACTTTATTTACCACTTGTCCTCAAGTTTTAGTATCTGAGTTAGTCAAGTGGTCTCACTGGCCCACAACTGTCCATGCTTAGTTCTACCTCCATGCTGTGTAAAGATATACGCTCACCTAGAACATCCTTCCTACTGTCGTCCATCTAGTTATATTCTAATCATCATTTAACATTCTCTTCACATACCCTTCTTCTGGACACCCTTTACTGATTATTCCTGTATAATTTGTAGTTGGTACCATGCAATTCATCTTTTAATTGCTCTCTAGCTCATGTTTGATAGTTTCATCTCTTGCTTTAATTGTGAATTACTTGTTGCAGGGATCTTTCATATATTTCTTGCATTCCCCATGAGAGTAGAGTCTTGGCAAATAATAGATGTTCAATAAATACTTTGTTGATTTACCATTCTTTAAGTCAACAAATACTTATTTGACTGGATAAATTGGTGAATGAATAAATCAAAGATTGATTGATTCTATTAATCCAGTTTAATACTATTCTCAGTTCTATGCACTCTAATGTGAGAGGTGAGGGACATCTAATATTTTATCCCCTTCTATTATCAAACATTTCCTGGAATAGACTCCCATAAATAAACTGTTGGGATTAAAACACATCTTCAATCACTTTCAGTTATAATTATTGTGAGCAGAACTTTAGTATCTGAATGTTAATGACAGAATAAACAGCTGCCAAATGATTTTTGCACTAACATACCAAAGACACAATATAAATCTAAATGAAAAGGTAAATTAATCTCTGGCTCTTTTCCTAAAAGTGACACGTTAAACACCAGATCATTTTTCTCTTTGAATTAAAAGACAAATAATATTTTAGGAACTGGAATAAGTGGTCCCTCCAATTTGTGTTCTATTTAGTCAAAAGTGATATCTATGAATAAAGTGAAAAATGTAGTAACACTATTGCTCTTACTCTGCCCTGAAGAGTTTAGAGCACTAGCAAGTCCTAGTGTCTTCCAAAATGACACTGTCCTTCATTCAGTAAAATTTACATTTTGTTAATACTTTGTGCCTTATTATTTAACCAATCACATAAGCAGAAGTATGCCTTCTCTGGACTAGATTGTCAGCTCCTTGAAAGTAGGGATCAGGCTTCCTTCAGATTTGTAGGGCTTAACACAAAATACATAATAAAAGAACTTCAGCACTGTCATGGGAATCAGCTTGTGGTTTGTGTGACTCACTCGAAAGCTCATTCTTGGAATACTTATTGACTGAATATCTACTGTGTGCTCAGTACTATTTGGATACTCCGGTTGGCACTAAGATGAGTAAGACACAGTCTCCACCTCCAAGAAAAACACTTTGTACAGACCTTTATGAAAGTTTGTGATCTAGTAAAGATATGCTGCCATCACTATATATAATCAGATGTGCAAACCTGTCACATCACAGTCCCCAGCCAACAGATTTAAATATTAAGAGGTTGTCACCACTCAAACTGCTCCATATAGGCAGGGCTCATATCTATTTTATTCACTGTTGTTTTCCCAGATCTTTTTATAGAGGCACAGAGTAGATGGTGAGTACATATATCACAGATGAATAAAGTAATAACAGAATTAGGGTATTTTGCTACTTGGCATTAATAGGGGATTTAGTTTCTGAAAACTTTGGGCTCTAATAGTGAATTAAATTACAAGCATGAGTTTTTCTTAAAAACAATCAAATAAAAAGAATTGCCAGCATGGGGATTGCAACCAATGTCACAAAACAATATGTGTATAAATTTTTGAATAAGAAATTACCTTGAGCTGCAAACCTTCACCTAAAGCACAATGAAAATAAATAAACAAAAGAATGGTCAGCTTTAATCAAGTTTATTACCAAAGATTAAAACCAAAGGTGCTAATGTAGAATGAGCATTTTAAAATTTGGTACTGTGCCACTAAATCACAGCTATTATCAGTCACCTCTTCAATTGTTCCTACTCTGGCTCTCAACTTAGACAGAATTTTTTTTTTTTAATTATTGTATTTCAGGTGAAGGCTTACAGAACAAATAGTTCCTCATGAAACAGTAGTACACATATTGTTTTATGACATTGGTTAACAACCCCACGACATGTCAACCCTCTCCATTCTTGAACTTTTTTTTGGAGGGGGGGTGTGAAAATATACATAACCAAAGATACACCATTTCAAAAATTTCTACATGCACAGTTCAGTGACATTGACTACACTCTTCTAATTGTGCTGTTATTCTCACTTAAGATGAAGGCTTACAGAACAAAATAGTTTCTCATTTAACAGTTACTACAAATGTTGCCCTATGACATGGTTAACAATCTCACCACACATCAACAATATCTTTACTCAAACTTGGGTTCCCTATCACCAGCTTCCTTGTCCCATTCTGCCTTCTGGCTCTTGTCACTGGACTACTGTACCTCGTTAGTCTCATTTGGTTTTACAGGGCTGTCCACTCCCAGGCTGAATGGTGAACCTCGGAGATAACTTCACCACTGAACTATAAGGGTGTCTGGGGGCCATACTCGCAGGGTTTCTCCAGTCTCCTTAGGCCAGTAAATCTGTTTTTTTTTTTTTTTTTGTGAGTTAGAATTATGTTCTGCATCCTTCTCCAGCTCTGTCCAGAACCATCTGTTGTGATCCTGGTCAGAGCAGTCAGTGGTGATAGCCGGGCACCATCTAGCTGTCCTGGACTCAGTCCAGTGGAGGCCTTGGTAGCTGTGGACGATTAGTCCTTTGGACTAATCTTTTCCTGGTATCCTGTTCTCTTCATTCTCCCTTGCTGCCGAGGGGATGAGACCAGTGGAGTATCTTAGACGGCCGCTCACAGGCTTTTAAGACCCCAGACACTACTCACCAAAGTAGAATGTAGAGCATTGTATTTATAAGCTGTGTCATGCCAATTGAGCCAGATGTTCCACGAGACCATCGTCCCCACAGCCCTCTGCCCAGCAATTCAGTCCCTCAGGGAGTTTGGATGTGTCTATGGGGCTTCCATGACCTTTCCTTGTACAGGTTGTGCTAGTTTCCCCTGTACTGTGTACTGTCTCACCCTTCACCCAAGATACCACTTATCTATTGCCTATTTAGTATTTCCCCCTCCACCCCTCCCATCCCTGGTAACCAACAAAGATTGTTACATTTTGTGTGTGAACTTTTTCATGGGTTTTTACAATAGAGGTCTCATACAATATTTGTCCTTTTGTGATTGACTTATTTCACTCAGCATAATGTCCTCCAGCTTCATCCATGTTATGAGATGCTTCACAGATTCATTGTTGTTCTTTCTTGTTGCATAGTACTCAACTCTGTGTATGTACCATAGTTTGTTTATCCATTCATCTGTTGATGGGCATCTAGGTTGTTTCCATCGATTTGCTATTGTGAACAATGCTGCCATGAACATTCAGTGTAATTATTGACAGATGTGAGTTTGTTGCTGTCATTCGAGTTGCCATCTATTTGAGTGACGACTCTTATTTCTCTAGGATATATTCCTAGGAGTGGAATTGCTGGATCGAATGGTATGTCTATTTCTAGCTTTCTGAGGAAGCGCCATATCATTTTCCAAAATGCTTGTATCATTTTGCATTCCCACCAGCAGTGCATAAGAGTTCTGATCTCCCTGCAGCCCCTCCGACATTTGTTATTTCCAGTGTTTTTGATTTGCGCCAGTAATGCCAGGGTGAGATGGTATCTCATTGTGGTTTTAATTTACATTTCTCTAATGGCTAGTGATCGCGAGTGTTTCCTCATGTGTCTGTTGGCCATTTGAATGTCTTCTTTGGTGAAGTGTCTGTTCATTTCCTTTGCCCATTTTTTAATAGGATTATTTGTCTTTTTGCTGTAGAGGTGTTGGATTTTCTTGTAGATTATGGAGATTAGACCTTTGTCTGACTTGTACTGTCCAAAAATTTGTTCCCAGTTTGTAGGTTCTCTTTTTACTCTTATGGTGAAGTCTTTTGAAGAGCACAGGTGTTTGATTTTTAGAAGATCCCAGTTATCTAGCTTATCTATTGGGGTTTGTGCATTGATGGTTATGGTTTGTATCCTGTTAATGCTGTGTATTAAGGCCTGAAGTGTTGGTCTTATTTTTTCTTCTATGAATTTTATAGTTTGAGGCTTTATATTCAGGTCTTTGATCCATTTTGAAGTAGTTTTTGTATATGGTGTGAGGTATGGGTCCTGTTTCATTTTTTTGCAGATGGATATCCAGTTTTGCCAGCACCATTTGTTAAAAAGACTGTCTTTTCCCCATTTGATGGACTTTGGGCCCTTGTCAAAGATCAGGTGACTTTAGGTGAATGGATTTACATCTGGGTTCTCAATTCCATTCCATTGGTCAATGTATCTGTTGTTGTACCAGTACCAGGCTGTTTTGACTACTGTAGCTGTATAGTAGGTTCTGAAGTCAGGTAGTGTGAGTCCTCCAGCTTTATTCTTCTTCTTCAGTAGTGCTTTACTTATTCGGGGCTTCTTCCCTTTCCATATAAAGTTGATTAGTTTTTCCATCTCTTTGAAGAATGTTGTTGGTATTTGGATCAGGATTGCATTGTATTTGTAAGTTTCTTTGGGTAGAATTGTCATTTTCACAATGTTGAGTCTGCCTATCCATGAGCATGGTATGTTTTTCCATTTATGTAGATCCCTTTGGGTTTCATGCAGTAGTGTTTTGTAGTTTTCTTTGTATAGGTCTTTTACATCCCTGGTCAGATTTATTCCTAAGTATTTTATCTTTTTAGGGGCTATTGAAAATGGTATTGTTTTCCCGATTTCCTTTTCATCGTTCTCCTTACTGGTGTATAGGAATCCAACTGATTTTTGAATGTTTAGGAGGATTGCTCTGTGGCCTAAGATGTGGTCTATTCTGGAGAACGTTCCATGTGCATTGGAAAAGAATGTGTACTTTGCAGTGGTTGGATGGAGTGTTCTATATATGTTTATGAGGTCAAGTTGGCTCACTGTGCCCTTTAGATCTTCTGTATCTTTGCTGAGTTTCTTCTTAGTTGTTCTGTCCTTTACTGACAGTGGTGTGTTAAAGTTTCCTACTATTCTAGTGGAACTGTCAATTTGTCTTTTCAGTGTTGTTAGAGTTTGTTTTATGTATTTTTGAGCCCTGTCATTGGGTGCATAGATGTTTATTATGGTTATGTCTTCATGATGAATTGTCCCCTTAATCACTATATACTGTCCTTCTTTGTCTTTTAGAGTAGATTTTGTTTTAAAGTCTATTTTATCTGAGATGAGAATTGCCACTCCTGCTCTTCTTTGGTAGTTGTTAGCTTGATATATTTTTTTCCAACCTTTGACTTTTAATAAATTCACATCTTTGTTTCTAAGGTGTGTCTCTTGTAGACAGCATATTGATGGAACCTGTTTTCTTATCCATTCTGTCACTTTCTGTCTCTTTATGGGTGCATTGAGTCCATTTGCATTCAGTGTAATTATTGATAGATGTGTTTGTTGCCATCATTTTGTAGTGTTTTTTTTTTTTTTTTTTTTTTTTTTTGTGGTGCTGAAGTTTTCTTTGTTCTTCTTACTCTCTTGTGCTGAGTTACTTTTGTTTGTGGATTTTTTTCTCATTTCTTTTGTTTTTGTAGGTTTTGTTTTTGCTGAGACTTTATGTTTTTCTTTATTTTTATGAGTTGGTTTGTTAACTATCTTTGTGGTTACCATGAATTTTACCCTTATCTTTCTAAGTTTGAGGCAATCTACCATTACTTGGTATTGCCTTGCCTTCGTTTTCATTAGAAGGTTCTATACCTATGCCATTTATTCCCTCTTTTACTGTTTTGATGTTGTTGTCATTTGTCGATTAACTGCTCTGATTCCCTGTTGTATTTCTTTTGGTTTTGGATAGTCCTCGAGAGTTCATTTCCTAGATTGTTATCTGGCTGCTGCGATCCTGTGTCCTAGGTTCTGCCTGTGAGCTGAAGCTGTTTGTCCTCAGATTGAAGAACTCCCTTTAATAATTCTTGTAAGTTTGGTTTGACTTTTACATATTCCCTTAATTTCTGTTTATCTGGAAATGACCTAATTTCACCATCAAATCTGAACAAGAGTTTTGCAGGATATATTATTCTTGGCTGACAATTTTTTTCTTTCAAGATTTTATATATGTCATCCCATTGCCTTCTTGCTTGCATGGTTTCTGCCAAATAATCTGAGCTTAGTCTTATTGTTTCTCCTCTGTATGTGACTTCTTGTTTTTCATGAGCCGCTCTCAGGATTCTTTGTTTCTCTTTGGTTTTGGCGAGTGTGAATATGATATGCCTTGGTGATTTTCTTTTGGGGTCTCTTCTATATGGTGTTCGTTGAGCTTGTTGGATGGCCAGCTTTTCATCTTTCATGATATTGGGGAAGTTTTCTGTCAGCAGTTCCTCAATGATCCTCTCTGTGTTTTCTGTTTTCTCCCCCTGTTCTGGAATTCCAATCACTCGTAAATTTTTGCTTTTAATTGTGTCCCACATAACTCTCAGGGTCTCTTCATTTTTCTTTGTTCTTTTTTCTGAGTTTTCCTCAAACATCCAAGTGTTTGTCTTCAATTCCACTGATCCTGTCTTCCACCATTTCAAATCAGCTTCTCAGCCCTTCTATGGCACCGTCCATTTCTGAAATCTTGTTGTTTATCTTTTGGATTTCTAATTGTTGTCTCTGTATAATTTCTAGTTGTGAATTTATTTTGGCCTTTTGTTCCTGCATTATTTTCCTGAATTCTTCCAATTTTTTGTTTTTATTTTCCATGAATTTGTCTATTTTTTCCTCATATTTGTCAGCTTTTTGCCTCAGTTCTTGGAGAATTCTGAGTATTAGAGATTTGAATTCCCTATAAGGTAGTTCTAGTGCATTTTCTTCCAGAGGAGTGTCATCTTGCGTTTTATTTTGGACGCCTACTGGAACCATCTGGTCCTGTTTTTGTAAATGTTTTGTTATTGTCTGCTGTCTTCGGGACATTCAGTAGTTATTTTTCTCATTTATTGATTGTAGATTTGTTTGTTTCATCCCTTTTTTTTAGAAAAAATTTGACTATGTCTGAGCAGGCAGACTTTGTTCTTTGTTGTTTGCTCATCTGTGGGCACAATACTTTTCACCTCCTTCTTCAACTGGCAGGGTCAGTCACTCAGATATGGTACGGCAGGGCAGATCTAGCTGAAGAGGAGTTACTGGGACGGGTTGTTTGTGGCACTTACTACAGCCACCAGAGCGGGTCAGTAATCAGTGCAGGGCAGGTTCCAGTAGGCTGTGCCTGTGCTGCTTGGTGGTGTGATGTCAAGCAGAAGGTGCAGGTAGGCAGGACGCAGTGGAGAGATTGTTATGTGTGGAGCTAAGATGGATATGGGAGAGAGGAGAGAGGAACAGGAGCCAAAAACATACAAACAAACAAAAAAGAATGCTAGGGGAGCTTGCCGTTGGAGTGGAGAGATGAGAGACTATGAAATGGAGAAAAACAGAAAGGGAAAGAGGAGAAAAGAATGAATAAATAAAATTGGAAAAGTTAAAGAACCTCAAAGTTCCTAGGGATCCCACCGGTGTAGCTATGAGGTCTGGGGAAGTTGCTCTCATGTGTTGCAGTACAGCCTGGCTAAAAGGTGTAGAGGTATACAACACCCGGTATTCAGGAAACAGAAAGAGAAGGAAGATATAGAGGGACAAGAGACTGAGCCATGAGGAAAGACAAAGAGGGAAAATGAGGGAAAAGAGAACAAAACAAATTAAAAAAAAAACAACAACAAGAAAGGCCCCACAAAAAACAGAAAAAAAAAACCAACAAAAAAAGAAATTCCCTTAGGGATCCCTCTGCACGTCTGTGCAAGCCGTGGGGAAGTTTCCTTGCCACGCAGCACCGCCTGGCCAGAAAGGGCTCCCAACTCAAGAAAAGGAAAAGAAAACAAACAAACAATTCAAAACAAACAAACAAAAGCTGTGGGATTCCACCAGCGCGGCAGCCCAGACTGGGCAGCAGCTCCACACTCAAATGGAGTTCCACAGCCCCTCAGGAAGAAGCAAAGATGGCACACGGAGCCATGTATTTGAGCGAGAGGAGGGGGAGGTGGCTAGAGGTAATGAAGAAATCAAAAGAAGCAGAAAAAAGCAACACCAGCAGCCAACAAATGGCACTCAGAGAGCTGGCCCGTTTGGGTGTGTGGAATCCAAGCAGCTGGTGTTTCCTGGTCAAGAAATCATGGCTGCGGGAAGCAGAGGAGGCTGAGTCAGTGTGAAGAGGGGTGGGGGGTGGGAAAGCATATATTGCAAATTACCAGTTGTTTTGTCTCCCGCTGGATGCTCCATGAGGTTTCCCCCTAGTACCCCCTGTCTGCTGGTCTCCAACAGGAGTCCATGATGGCAGATCCATGCCACGTTAGCTGGTAGGGGACCTCTGCACGAATTTCTCCTCGCTCTCAATTCTCTGTCAGTTTTCTCACTCCATTTGGTGCTTGGCTGAGTTCTTTATCTCTTCATTTGATGTTTTAGGGTTTCAGGATTGTTGTATTCTCTGTTCGGCTTAGTTTTTCAGATCTTTGCTGTGGAGGGACGGCGCGGTGCCGCTGCCTAGAGCGCCATTTTGCCCGAACTCCAGACAGAATGTTTTTAACATACCTTGAATTTGTAGGTGATATGTGAGAAAGAACTTTTAAACAGACTTACCTAATGAAGTAAACAAAGATTTGATTAACGTGATGTACTGAACACATGTGCCTACTTTATTCCTACCCCCAAATTATTGAAAAGGTGTACCTATATATTTTATTGATCTATCCATCTACCTATCTAACAATCCATCCACCCACAGGAAAACAGAAATAGTATAATCAGTGGAACAGACATTTTGAAGAATTTTTAAAAGATGAGAAGAGACAGAATCAAAATTACAGAAAGCAAAAAATGTAGAAAATTATGGTACAGAATACTTGTAGGAACAGTTTGGGGATCTTTCAGTTGGGGATAAAAGAGATCTTATACTTATAGAAACAGCTGATAGAAGAGAAAGAAAAGTATTTTAGTGCAATTTTTATTCATATTTTCATCGAGAACAGGAAAGATGTTGCATCCATTATGAGGACTAAATTAGAGTGCTTACAAAAGAATATTATGATCCTTCAAATAAAAACTTAAAAGATTACTGCTAATGTCATAGGATTTAGTTACTACACTATACTGCCTCATGTAGAAGGAAATGAACTTCTGCCATGTTTATAAAATCCTGCTCCTGCACACAGGGCCCAGAAGACCTTGGTTCTGATTGGTCTATGCTCGGAGGGTTGTTAAATACTTTGAATCTCACCCCTAAGTACATCTACTTGTACTGATATAAAAATATCTCCAAGACATATTGTTTAATGGAAAGAAAAGCAAGCTCTAAATAGACACATAAGAAAATAAACAAACATACAAGTATATTTCCACAGATGTATTTATATTGAAAACAAACTAGATGGATGTACACTAATTGTTAATAATGACTATCTCTAGGGAGGGAAAGAGAAAAGAAGGGAAGGTATTGGATTAAGCTGGATTAAGGATTTTTTTCACATTTTCTTGTTGCTGTTAGTTGTAGAACTGCCCCCATAGAGTTTTTAGGCTGTAATCTTTATGGGAGCAGATTGCCAGATCTTTCCCCTGCAGAGCTGCTGGGTAGTTTTGAACCACCCGTCTTTCAGTTAATAGCCAAACATTTAACCGTTGTGCCACCAGGGCTCCTTTTCCACATTTTACTGCATTGTGTTTCTCCCAGGTCTGCTTTCATGGAATTGCTCATCTCTGCCGCTTCCCTTACCACTGGGTATCACCATTGTTTGTATGTCTGTCTTTCCCTTACACTCTGAGCTCTTGGGGTCAGGACTTGTGTCTGGCATACAGTTAACAATATTAACATCACCTCTCACCACCACCCCCAACAACAACTACTGAATGGATACGTCATAGATGAAGGGATGTTGTTGGGTGACAATAAGGGGAAAGTAAAGGTGAACATAGGTGGTATATCTGTAGTCTCTGAAGTGAGAGGATCACAAGAGTACCCAGTCTGTGCAGAGATCAGTCTTTTCCATCAGTTCATCTCAATTCATCCGCTGAGATCACTGCATTGACCCCCTTTCCTTCTGATTATAGTTTGGTTTGCCACGCAGATTTTTTGTCAGGGAAAAATACCCCAGTCACTTGCCTGGAGTTTGAGAATTGTGTTTTAGTGTAAACAAATACGTCAGTCACCTAGTTTTTCTACATTCATTTCTTGTTATTTCGATTATCATGGTCCAGGACCCTGGTGTCCCAGAGCCTCTGAGTATACTAATCATCAATTCTGCAAGCCTATAAAACTGAGGACCAGATCTTGGAATGAGAGATTGAGTCCAGATGCTGGCTGGATTTCACAGATAATGTCCCTGCAACAGGAACCTTTAATGGCTTGGAAATCCCCTTTAGTATCAAAGAACAAGTTTCTCGTTATTTGTAGCATTTTCCTTCTGTATCAACTAAACTAATGGCATTAATTAAAGGAGAAGTTAAGAAGAAATGTCACACGGAATAAGTAATCCCTAACTCCTACCTCCACTTCCAGTTGTATGGAGTCAGGAGGTTGGTCCCATCGTACCAAGACTTGAACTAGTGACTAGCATATGGGTGCGATCCAATCTTTTGTGGCTGGTGAGGCTGCAGACAAGCTTCTAGGAGGTCAAGGTGAACCTTTAGTCCAAGTGAGAAATTGGAGGCTAGGTAGAAGTGCAGAGGGAGAAACCCAGTTGGAAGTGGGCCAAAACAGCAGTGAAGTGGAGGGAGAACAAAGCTGCAAATAGCTGGGCACATGAGCTCACCTAAAGCAGAATGGTCACTGCCTCCAGGCTGGTAGATCCAGACTATTAGTAAATGTCTGCTCTGGTATAGACCATCTGTCTTAGTTATCTAGTGCTGCTGTAACAGAAATACCACAAGTGGATGGTTTTAACAAAGAGAAGTTTATTTCCTTAAATAAAGTAGGCTAAAAGTCCAAATTCAGGTGTCAGCTCCAGGGGAAGTCTTTCTCTCTCTGTTAGCCTTCTCATCAATGTTCCTCTGGACTAGAAACTTCTCTGCGCAGGGCCCCTGGGTCCAAAGGACACCCTCTGCTCCTGGCACTGCTTTCTCGGTGGTATGAGGCCCTCATGTCTCTCAGCCCACTTCTCTCTTTTATATCTCAAGAGATTGCCTCAGGACACAATCCAGTCTTGTAGATTGAGCCCTGCCTCGCTAACACAACTGCTGCTCATCCTCCCTTATTAACATCATAGAGGCAGAATTTACAACATATAGGAAAATCACACAATACCGGAAATCATGGACCAGACAAATTGATACACACATTTTATGGGGGACATAATTCAATCCATGACACCATCTCAGAAACTGGAAAATCTAAAAATGCATGGGCCAGTTTTAAGGACCCAAGCCCCAAAAGCTGAAGGAAGCTTGGATAATGGCATTACAAGTCCAGGAAGTGAAGAAATTGCATTCAGAAAAGCCAACTCTGGCAGAAAAGAGCAGGCAACTAGTGTAGGCAGGGGGTTCCAGATTCTAGGAAGTGAGAACATCAGCAAGCCCATCACTGATGAACAGAGGCACTAAACTCTGATCCCAGTGTCAGAGCCTTTACAGCCACTAGCCAGACTCTTAAGTACCATTGAGAGATAACACACTTCTGGCTAATGTAGACCAAGAAATTATCTTGTAGAAGACTGGGGGTGGTCAGGAAGGGTAGGGCACAGGTTTCCTAAAGTAAAAGGCAACTGAAATGCTCAAGCAATTACTAGAGGGCCAATAATAACACACATGAGGGACGTGCTTCATAGTTCAATCATGTATACGAGACTAATGGTCACACCAGCCCAGAAGCAAAGATGAGAAAGCAGGAAGGGACAAGAAAACTGGACGAATGGAAACAGGGAACCTGGGGTGGAGAAGGGGAGATGCTGACACATTGCAGAGTTGGCAACCAATGTCACAAAACAATTTGTGTATTAACTGTTTAATGAGCAGCTAATTTGATCTGTAAACTTTTACCCAGAACAATTTTAAAAAAAAAGACACCTAAAAGTTAAAATTAAAATTGTAAAGTTTCTAGAAGAAAACATAGAAGAATATCTTCATGATGTTTGCAAAAATTTCTTAAATGGGTCACAAAAAACACTAACCACAAAAGAAAAAATGTTGATAAATTGAACTTCATCAAATTAAAAACACTTTTGCTTATTAAAAGACAATGTTAGGATTTCCTTTACCATAATGACAACTCCCTCTCCTGTACCCCTACAGCATTTGGGATTATTATCACTTATTGTCATGTATCACCTACTGCCTGTGTTATCAGTTATCCTTTACTGTGTGTGCGGTTGTCTCTCCCTAGGTAGAATGCAAGCAAAATAAATGCAAAATTTACAATGTATACATTTTTTCTCCCAGTTTCCCACAGCATGTAGGTGTGCTATTCCTCATAGTTGTTCAACAAATACTAGATGGTTAACTGATTGATTCATCCAGCTTAGGAAAGATCCCTCAGATGCTACTCACATTTTGGAATTATATTATCTGGAAAAGGGCACATCAAATACGCACAAACCTAATTCCCCAAAGGGAGGGCAAATTTGCTGGAAGAAAATGTTTCCACATCAAGTCAGGGAAGCAGTAGCCTCAGATCCAGAGATCTTGGGTTTACAGTGATGTTGATGGATTGGGAGATGTTATTAGCAAAGGCAGACCAGCTAAATCACAGGCTGAGAACCATAATAAGCTTTGGCAACTAGAATGCTTTGCTAAATTAAAGTTTAAAAGGGAAGACATGAATAAATGAAACAGCTAGTTAAAGGCCAGCCTATTAAATGAAAATGAATCCATGCAAGCCCCAGAACACACTATAAACCACTTTGGATACCTCTTAATCAAGAAAATAAAAATATCCTCCAAACCTCTGTTTATTTATGAGTTTGCTGAGAATGCTGAGAAAGGTAGTAGGGGAGGTGACATTAGTGTCCACTTGCAAAGAAAATCTAAAGTTCTTTGGAATTCTAATTTGGCAATAGTTCATAGGTGCAGGCTTTGTAATCTTAGGCACTTTGATGATATCACTCCCCTGCTTATAACATTTAGATGACTTTCCATGGCTCTTAATATAAAATTCAAAATCCTTTGTGTTCTACAAGGCCCTTCACGCTATGACTCTTGTCTATCTCTGCAGCCTCTTCTAACACTTTCCTGATGTCTCTGTGCTCCAGTCCACTGACTTTTTGGTTCCCTGAACAGTACACATTACTTCCTGCCTCAGGGTCTTTGTTGTTGTCGTTAGGTGCTGTCGAGTTGGTTCCAACTCATAGCGACTCTATGTACAACAGAACAAAACATCGCCCAGTCCTGCGCTATCTTCACAATCATTGTTATGCTTGAGCCCACTGTTGCAGCCACTGTGTCAATCCAACACCTTGAGGGTCTTCCTCTCTCTCCCTAACCCTCTATTTTACCAAGCATGATGTCCTTCTCCACGAACTGGTCTCTCCTGATAACATGTCCAAAGTATGCATAACAAAGTCTTGTCATCCTTGCTTCAAAAGAGCATTCAGACTGTACTTCTTTCAAGACAGGTTTGTTCATTCTTCTGGCAGTCCATTGTATATTCAATACTCTTCCCCAACACCATAATTCAAATGCCTCAATTCTTCTCTAATCTTCCTTATTCTTTTTTTAAATTTTTTTAATTTTTTCCCATACTAAAATTTATACATACATTGTTATGTGACCCTAATTGCCCTCCCTATACTGTGACAGCACACTCCTTTCCACCCCTGATTCCCCATGTCCATTTAACCAGCTCCTAACCCTCTCTGCTTTCCCATCTCACCTCTGGACACAAGCTGCCAGTTTAGTTGCTTGTATCTACTTGAGCTAAGAGGCACACTCCTCATGAGTATCACTTTATGTCCCACAGTCCAGACCAATCCCTGTCTAAAGAGTTGGCCTTGGAAATTGTTTTAGTTCTGGGCTGATAGAGAATCCAGGGGTCATGCTTTCCGGGGTTCCACCAGTCTCATTCAGACCATTAAGTCTGGTCTTCTTACTAGAATTTGAGTTCTGCACCCCACCTATCTCCTGCTCCATCTGGGACTCTCTGTTGTGTTCCCTGTCAGGGCAGTCATTGGTGGTAGCCAGGCACCATCTAGTTCTTCTGGTCTCAGGCTGATGAAGTCTCTGGTTTATGTGGCCCTCTCTGTCTCCTGGGCTACGCTTTCCTTCTGTCTTTGGTGTTCTTCATTCTCCTTTACTCCAAGTGGTTGGGACCAATTGATGCATCTTAGATGGCTGCCTGCAAGCTTTTAAGACCCCAGATGCCACTCACCAAAGTAGGATGCAGAACATTTTCTTAATAAGATTTGTTATGCCAAATGATCTAGATGTCCCCTGAAAGCATGCTCCCCAGAACCCTACCACTGCTACTCTGTCCGTCAAAGTGTTTGATTGTATTCAGGAAACTTCTTAGCTTTGGTTTAGTCCAGCTGTGCTGACTTCCCCTGTAGTGTGTGCTGCCCTTCCCTTCACCTAAGATAATTCTTATCTACTATCTAGTTAGTAAACAACCCTCACTCTCCCTCCCCACCCTCATAACCATCAAAGAATGTTTTCTTCTGTGTTTAAACCTTTTCTTGAGTTCTTATAATAGTGGTCTCATACAATATTTGTCCTTCTGTGACTGACTAAATTCACTCAGCATAATGACCTCCAGATTCCTCCACGTTGTTAGATGTTTCACAGCTTCATCGTTGTTCTTTATTGTTGCGTAGGATTCCACTGTGTGGGTATACCATAATTTGTTTATCCATTCGTCCGTTGATGGGCACCTAGGTTGTTTCCATCTTTTTGCTATTGTGAACAGTACTGCAATGAACATGGATGTGCATGTATCTATTCGTGTGACTGCTCTTATTTCTCTAGGATATATTCCAAGGAGGGGGATAGCTGGATCGTATGGTACTTCTATTTCTAGCTTTTTAAGGAAGCGCCAAATCAATTTCCAAAGTGGTTGTACCATTTTACATTCCCATCAACAGTGTATAAGTGTTCCAGTCTCTTCACCACATCTCCAGCATTTATTATTTTCTGTTTTTTGGATCAAGGCTGGCCTTGTTGGGGTGAGATGATATCTCATTGTAGTTTTGATCTTCATTTCTCTAATTGCTAATGATCGTGAGCATTTCTTCATGTGTCAGCTGCCTGAATATCTTCTTTGGTGAAGTGCCTGTTCATATCCTTTGCCCATTTTTCTAAATTGGGTTATTTGTCTTTTTGTTGTTGAGGTTTTGCAGTATCTTGTAGATTTTAGAGATTAGACACTGGCTGGATTTGTTGTAGCCAAAAATCTTTTCCCAGTCTGTAGATTGTCTTTTTACTCTTTTGGTGAAGTCTTTTGATGAACATAAGTGTTTGATTTTTAGGTGCTCCCATTTATCTAGTCTCTCTTCTGGTGCTTGTGCATTGTTACTTACTGTTCGTATTATGTTTATGCCATGTATTAGGGCTCCTACCTTTGTCCCTATTTTTTCTTCCACGATCTTTATCTTTTTTGATTTTATATTTAAGTCTTTGATCCATTTTGAATTAGTTTTTGTGCATGGTGTGAGGTATGGGTCTTGTTTCAGTTTTTTGCAGATGGATATCCAATTATGCCAGCACCATTTGTTTAAGAGACTGTCTTTCCCCCAATTAATGGACTTTGGGCCTTTGTCAAATATTAGCTGCTCATAGGTTGATGATCTTATATCTGGATTCTCAACTCTGTTCCATTGGTCTATGTATCTGTTATTGTACCAGTACCAGGCTGTCTTGACTACTGTGTCAGTATAATAGGTCCTAAAATCAGGTAATGTAAGGCCTCCCACTTTGTTCTTCTTCTTGAGTAACACTTTATTTATTCGGGGCCTCTTCCTTTTCCATATGAAGTTGGTGATTTGTTTCTCCACCTCATCAAAAAATGCCGGTGGAATTTGGATCAGGATTGCATTGTATCTGTAGATTGCTTTGGGTAGAATTGACATTTTCAGTATTTTGAGTCTACCTATCCATGAGCGAGGTATGTTTTTCCACTTATGCAGGTGTCTTGTGGTTTCTTGCAGCAGTGTCTTGCAGTTTTCTCTGTATAGATCTTTACATCTCTGGTTAATTTTATTCCTAAGTATTTTATCTTCTTGGGGGCTATTGTAAATGGTATTGGTTTGGTAGTTTCCTCTTGGAGTTTCTCTTTGTTGGAGTAAAGGAACCTGACTGATTTTTGTATGTTTATCTTGTATCCTGAAACTTTGCTGAAATCTTCTATTAGTACCAGTAGTTTTCTTGTGGATTTTCTGGGGTTTTCTGTGTATAAGATCATATCATCTGCAAATAGAGATACTTTGACTTCTTCCCTACCAGTTTGGATGCCCTTTATTTCTTTTTCTAGCCTAATTGCTCTGGTTAGGACCTCCAGCACAATGTTGAATAAGAGTGGTGATAAAGGGCATCCTTGTCTGCTTTCCATTCTCAAGGGGAGTGCTTTCAAAGTCTCTCCATTTAGGATAATGTTGGCTGTTGGCTTTGTATAAATGTCCTTAATTATATTGAGGAATTTCCCTTCTATTCCTATTTTGTTGAGAGTTTTTATCATGAATGGGTGTTGGACTTTGTCAAATGCCTTTTCTGCATCGATTGATAAGATCATGTGGTTTTTGTCTTTTGTTTTATTTATGTAATGAATTACATTGATAGTTTTTCTAACGTTGAACCATCCCTGCATACCTGGTATAAACCCACTTGGTCATGGTGAATTATATTTTTTGATATGTTGCTGAATTCTATTGGCTAGAATTTTGTTGAGGGTTTTTGTGTCAATGTTCATGCGGGATATTGGTCTGTAATTTTCTTTTTTTGTGGTATCTTTACCTTGTTTTAGTATAAGGGTTATGCTGGCTTCATAGAATGAGTTTGGGAGTATTCCATCCTTTTCTATGCTCTGAAATGCCTTTAGTAGAAGTGGTGTCATCTCTTCTCTGAAAGTTTGGTAGAATTCTCCAGTGAAGCCATCCAGGCCAGTGCTTTTTTTGTTGGGAGTTTTTAAATTACCTTTTCAATCTCTTCTTTTGTTATAGGTTTATTTAGTTGTTCTACCTCTGTTTGTGTTAATTTAGGTAGGTAGTGAGTTTCTAGAAATTTGTCCATTTCCTATAGGTTTTAAAATATGTTAGAGTACAATTTTTCATAGTAGTCTGCTATGATTCTTCTAATTTCAGTTGGGTCTGTTGTGATATCACCCATCTCTTTCTTATACGGGTTATCTGCTTCCTCTCTTGTTTTTCTTTTGTCAATTTGACCAGTGGTTTAACAATTTTGTTGATCTTTTCAAAGAACCAGCTTTGGACTTGTTAACTCTTTCAATTGTTTTTCTATTCTCTATTTCATTTAATTCTGCTCTAATTCTTATTATTTCCTTCCTCTGGCACCTGAGGGCTTCTTTTTCTGCTCTGTTTCTACTTGTTCCAGTGGTAAAGTTAATGTTTTGATTATGACCCTTTCTTCTTTTTGGGTGTGTGCATTTATTACTATAAACTGACCTCTGAGCACTGCTTTTGCTGTATCCCAAAGGTTCTGGTAGGATGTGTTTTCATTCTCGTTTGATTCTATGAATTTCTTTATTCCATCTTTAATTTCTCCTGTAACCCAGTAGTTTCTGAGCATGGTGTTGTTCAGTTTCCATGTATTTGATATTTTTTCCTTGTTTTTTGTGTTGTTGATTTCTGGTTTTATGGCTTTATGGTCAGAAAAGATGCTTTGTAATATTTCAATGCTTTGGATTTTGTTAAGGCTTGCTTTATGGCCTAATATGTGGTCTATTCTGGAGAATGTTCCATGTGTGTTGGAAAAGAAAGTATACTTGGCTGCTGTTGGGTAGAGCATGTAGTATATGTCTATGAGATCAAGTTCATTGATTGTAGCATTTAGCTCTTCCATGTCTTTGTTGAGCTTCTTTCTGGATGTTCTGTCCTTCACCCAAAGTGGCATGTTGAAGACTCCTACTACTATTGTGGAGCTGTCTGTCCTTTCAGTGCTGTTAGAGTTTGTTTTATGTATTTTGGAGCCCTGTTGTTGGGTGCGTAAATATTTATTATGGTTATATCCTCCTGGTATATTGACCCTTTAATCATTATATAGTGTCCTTCCTTATCCTTTGTGGTGGATTTTACTTGAAAGTTTACTTTGTCAGAGACTAATATGTCCAGTCCTGCTCTCTTTTGAGTGTTGTTTGCCTGATATATTTTTTTCCATCCTTTGAGTTTTAGTTTGTTTGTGTCTTTAAGTCTAAGGTGTGTCTCTTGTAGACAGCGTATAGACGGATCATGTTTTTTCATCCAATCTGCCACCCTCTGTCTGTTTATTGGTGAATTAAGTCTATTTACATTCAGAGTAGTTATTAATAGGTATGAGTTTAGTGCTGTCATCCTGATGTCTCTTTTTGGGCGTTGTTCACAGTTTTTTGTTCCTCTTAATTTTCTGTGCTCATTTTTCTTTATGCTTTTTTTTTTTTTCATCTTTTTCATTGTTGTTGATTTTGTGTTTGCTGAGTCTTTATAGTTTTCTATTTTTTTGTTTTGACTTGTAGGATTGTTAGTTTCCTTTGTGCTTACCTTAATATTTACTCCTATTTTTCTAAGTTTATACCAGTCTTTTATTTCTTTGTATTGCCTTGACTTCCTCTCCATATGAAAAATTTATGTCTACATTTTTTAAGTCCCTCTTGTTGTTTTAATGTTGTCTTCTTTTACGTATTGCCATCTGTTTCCCTATTTTCAGTGTTTCAGCTTTGATTTACTTTTGTGACTTCCCTATCTGGGTTGATATCTGGTTGCTCTGTCCTGTGTTCTAGTCTTGGGTTATTATCTGCTGTTACTGATTTTCTAACTAGAGGACTCCTTTTAGTATTTGTTGTAATTTTTTTTGGTTTTTGCAAAGTCCCTAAACTTCTGTTTATCTGGAAATGCCCTAATTTCTTCATCGTATTTGAGAGACAGTTTTGCTGGATATATAATTCTTGGCTGGCAGTTTTTTTCCTTCAAGGCTTTATATATGCCATCCCATTACCTTCTTGCCTGCATAGTTTCTGCTGAGTAGTACAGCCTTATTCTTACTGACTCTCCTTTGTAGATGACTTTTCATTTATCCCTAGCCACTCTTAAAATTCTCTCTTTATCTTTGGTTTTGGCAAGTTGGTGACCTCTTTTGGGATCTACCTTATGTGGGTTCAATGAGCATCTTGGATAGATATCTTGTCATCTTTCATGATATCAGGGAATTTTTCTGCCAACAAATCTTCAACAATTTTCTCTGTATTTTCTGTTATTCCCACCCCCACCCCATTCTGATACTCCAATCACTTGTAAGTTATTCCTCTTGATAAAGTCCCACATAATTCTTACGGTTTCTTCATTGTTTTTAATCCTTTTATGATTTTTCCTCAAGTAAGTTGGTTTCAAGTGCTTTATCTTCAATCTCACTAATTCTGACTTTCATTGCCTCAATTCTGCTCCCATGACTTTCTATTCAGTTGTCGAATTCTTAAATTTTATTGTTAATCTTCTGGATTTCTGATTTCTGTCTCTCTATGGATTCTTGCAGCCTGTTAAATTTGTCATTATAATCTTCTCTAATCTTTTTGATTTCCTCTATTGTGTGTTCTGCATTTTCCTTAATTTCCTTCCTAATTTCTTGAAGAATTCTGTAGATTAATCTTTTGTATTCTGCCTCCAGTAATTCCAAGAAATTTTCCTCCTCAGGCAGATTTCTAGATTCTTTATTTTAGGAGCTTGGTGAAGCCATCATGGATTGCCTCTTTATGTGATTTGATATTGACTGTTGTCTCCTAGCCATCAGTAAGTTATTATATTTATGTATTTTATGTTTGCTTACTGTGTCCTAACTTCTTGTTTTGTTTTGATATGCCCAAATAGGCTGCTCGTCTGAGCTAGTTTGATTATTGGCACCTTTGAAGCTCCAGTGTCCTTTCACCAGGTGGTTAGATCCGTTACTAGGTATGTAAGCTCAGGAGTCCGCCCACTCCTCCTATGCGGATTCAGCTCAGGTGCCCAGGTAGATAGTCACCAAGTGTGTGATGTAGGCTCTCACTTACAGTCCTAGACATGCATGGGTGATTGGTGTTGGCAGAGGTATCTGGCTGCAGCAGGGGGACTCACTCTGAGCAAGGCAGGGGAATGACAGCCATCCCTGAGTGTCCAGGAGGAAGGCGTATCCCTGTTTCCTAGAGTTCCTTGGTGGGTTGGTTTTGCAGCCAGACTATGAGCACTTAATGCTGTTGGCTGTAAGGACTGGGAGGCATCTCTTATTCATGGGCCCTTATCACAGGTGGCTAGGTGGTGTGGGTGGAGCCACCAGTCCTCAGGCCCCTGATGTGGGTAGGTGAAGACCCTGCTTAATGGGCAGAGCAGTGTCAAATGTCAAGAACCTGCCACTTGACAGCTGAAACAGTTGAAGTTAGAGATCTGGTATATACCCTGTTGTACTGCGGTAATGAGGGCCTATGCTGCTGAGATGGGCCCACACAAGTCTATTCAGGGGGAAAGGTACTCAAAGCCCGTGGATCCCTTATGCCTGTGCCTAAGCAAAGGAGCTATGCCTACCCTGGATTCCTGGCTTAGGGGACCAGTGGTTTATTTTTTCCCCTGTTTGTTAATTTATTCACTCTCCAAGGCAGGGAGAATGGCTCCAGGCGTGTGACAGATCCTACTTCCGGCCTCGGGAACTCGGCAATTGCTGAAGTTGGTCCAGGACCGAGTGCAGAGCAGGGAGTGGGGAGGTAAATGGGAGAGAAGTTTTTCCCTAAGGGGGGTGTTTTTGATCCATGCGGTAGGCCGTACACAAATACTTATCTTTTGCCAGAGCGAGGGCTGCTTCTCACTGGTTCTGGGTGGCCATGTAGACTCTCAGTGGCTGAGTCTCTCCCAGTGCAGAAAACGCGCCTCCCGAGCACTGCCGCTTGCCTGCCTGACCACTCACCTCGAAGCTGATCAGGCCTGAAGGGCTCAGGCTCTTGCTGGGTCAGGTCTGGTAGCTCCTTGTTGCTTCCAAACCATCTCTTCCTCCCCTGCCACTCAGTCTGGTTCCTCAACTCTGCCTTTGATGCTCAGGGCTCCCAGATTGTCATATATAATCGAATCACTTGTTTTTTTTGGTCTTTGTTGTAAGAGGGTCCACCGGAAGTGTCTGACTACTCCGCCAACTTTGCCCCACCTCCCTGATCTTCCTTATTCTTTGTCCAGCTTTTGCATGTATATGAGGCGATTGGAAATACCATGGCTTGGCAGTCAACAAACACATGGAAAGATGCTCATGATCATTAGCCATTAGAGAGATGCAACTCAAAACTGCAGTGAGATACCACCTCACTCTTACTAAAATGCACTGATTAAAAAAACAGAAAACAACAAATGTTGAAAAGGATGTGGGGAGATTGAAACCCTTATTCATTGCTGGTGGGAGTGTAAAATGATAAAACTACTATGGAAAACGGTTTGGCACTTCCTCAAAAACTAGAAATAAAACTACCTTACAATCCAGCAATCCCATTCTTAGGAATATACCCTAGAGACTTAAAACTACTGACATGACCATATATATGCACTGCTATGGTGATGCAGTGGTGAAAGCAATTGACTGCTAACTGAACTGTCGGAGGTTCGAAACCACCAGCGGCTTCTTGGGAGAAAGATATAGCAGTCAGCTTCCATAGAGATTTACAGCCTCGGAAACCCTATGGGGTCGCTATGAGTCAGAAGTGACTGGAGGGCAGTGGAGTTTTTTTTTGGTGTTATGTTCATTGCAGCTTTATTCACAATGCCAAAACAATGGAAACAACTGAACTGCCCATAACTGGATAAGCAAATTACGGTACATACACACGATAGCATACTATGCAACCATAAAGAACAGTGATGGGTCTGCAAAACACATTGTAACATGGATGGGCCTGGAGGGCATAGTGATAAGTGAAATAAGTCAAGCATATAAGGACAAGTATTGTATGATACCTCTTTTAGAAGAAGAAAAGAACAGATGAATATAGAGAGACCAAGACTCATTAGTGGTTACCAGGGAGAAATGTTTTAGAACTTAGAGACTTGTTACTTTTGGTCACAAGAAGTGTAGCTCTGAGTGTGGAAGTAGTGAGTACAGCACAGACATAGTAGAGACTAGTGTGTGAGCAAAAACAGAAGGGTATGTTGTTAGGTGTCATCAACTCGGTTCTGACCCAGAGTGACCCTATGTACCACAGAACAAAACATTGCCTGGTCCTGTGCCATCCCTACAATTGTTATGTTTGAGCCCATTGTTGCAGCCACAGTGTCAATCCATCTCATCGAAGGTCTTCCTCTTTTTCTCTGACCCTCTACTTTTCGAAACATGATGTCCTTCTCTGGGGACTGATCCCTCCGGATAACATGTCTAAAGTATGTGAGACCTAGTCTCGTCATCCCTGCTTCTAAGGAGCATTCTAGTTGTACTTCTTCCAAGACAGATTTGTTCATTCTTTTGGCAGTCCATGGTATATTCAGTACTCTTTGCCAGCACCATAATTCAAAGGCATGGATTGTCTTCGAGCCTCCTTATTCATTGTCCAGCTTTCACATGCGTATGAGGTGATTGAAAACACCATGGCTTGAGTGAGGTGCACCTTAGTCCTCAAGGTGACATTTTTGCTTTTTAACACTTTAAAGAGGTCTTTTGCAGCAGATTTGGCCAATGCAATGCGTCGTTTGATTTCTTGACTGCTGCTTCCTTGGGCGTTGATTGTGGATCCAAGTAGAATGAAATCCTTGACAACTTCAATCTTTTCTCCATTTATCATGATGTTACTTATTTGTCCAGTTGTGAGGATTTTTGTTTTGTTTATGTTGAGGTATGATCCATACTGAAGGCTGTAGTCTTTAATCTTCCTCAGTAAGTGCTTCAAGTTCTCTTCACTTTCAGGATGCAAGGTTGTGTCATCTGCTTATCACAGGTTGCTAATGAGTCTTCCTCCACTCCTGTTGCCATGTTCTTTTTCATATAGTCCAGCTTCTCGGGTTATTTGCTCAGCATACAGATTAAATAAGTGTGGTGAAAATATGCAATCCTGATGTACACCTTTCCTAATTTTAAACTACACAGTATCCCCTTGTTCTGTTTGAACGACTGCCTCTTGGTCTATGTTCAAGTTCTGCATGAGCACAATTAAGTGTTCTGGGATTCCCGTTCTTTACAATCTTATGCATAATTTGTTATGATCCACACTGTTGAATGCCTTTGCACAGTCAATAAAACATAGGTAAACATCTTTCTGGTATTCTCTACTTTTAGCCAGGATCCATCTGATACCAGCAGTGATATCCCTCATTCTTTGTCCTCTTCTGAATCCAGCTTGAATTTCTGGCAATTCCTTGTCCATGTACTGCTGCAGATGCTTTTGAATGATCTTCAGCAAAATTTTATTTGCCTGTGATATTAATGATATTGTTTGATGATTTCCACATTCAGTTTGATCACCTTTCTTTAGAATAGGCATAAATATGGATCTCTTCCAGTCTGTTGACCAGGTAGCTGTCTTCCAAATTTCTTGGCATAGAGGAGTGAGCACTCCCAGCACTGCATCCGTTTGTTGAAACATCTCAGTTGGTATTCCATCAATTCCTGAAGCCTTGCTTTTCATGAGTGCCTTTAGTGCAGCTTCGGCCTCTTCCTTCAGTACCATTAGTTCCTGATCATATACTACTTTCTGATATGGAGGAGGGCAATTACAGAAAATCATTGAATACTATAATAATCACACTCTGATTTCTTAGTGATTATTAATAGTATAGTTAGTAATTATAGATAGCTTCACAGGATGTTTAGATCATGGTCACAAGATGCTTACTTTTTTTTGCCTATCTTGCAAAAATATCTTGTGGCAACAGCACCTAGACATCATTCTTTCTTCTGAGTATGTTTATTTAGAGGGTTCAGATGGTCTCTTGGTTAAGACCTCTCAGGGCATATGGTTACACAGTCTGGTTCTGACAACTGAGGAAAAACATGTTTTTCTCAAAAAACATAGCTGTTAGTCTAGAAATCCAGATTAAATTTAGATAGCATCATCATCATATTACACCTCTGTCTCACTGACTGCACTGACAGTTTTCTTTTTCTGAGACATCTGAATCTGTTTGTTGAAAAATCCTGATTGGTATTCATTCAATTGCTGGAGCCTTGTTTTTCACCAATGCCTTCAGTGCAGCTTGGACTTCTTCCTTCAGTACCATCGGTTCTTGATCACATGCTACCTCCTGAAATGGTTGAACATCAACCAGTTCTTTTCGGTACAGTGACTGTGTGTATTCCTCTCATCTAAAGCCTCAGGACCCTACCACGTGCATTTACCTCCTGCCTTGAGCACTCTCTCCCTTTTTACTTTAAAAATTGCTATTCATTCCTAATACTTTCTTGGGAGGTCTTGGGAAGTTCTCCTACTATAAGCTCTTATAGCACCCTGGTTTTTACTTTATAGTACTCATCAAAATCAGAATAAACTAAGTGCATATATAATTTGTTTTTCTTAAATGTCTGTCTTCCACACAGATTTTGCTTGAGTGCAGGAAGGCTCTTTCTCTCTGGCCTCATGTTCTACATGGTGGTACTTCCGCTGGAGTAGTCCTTGTGTGTTCTCCCTCCACCTCTTCCCAGATAGTGATTTGTTAGTTTGGAGAATTTGGTTTAAGGAACCGAGTGTGGGTGGCTTAGCAGTTTGTAAACTTCTCTTTTCTTCTGCTGGCCTGCCTGCAGGAATGGCATTGGACTGCTTTGTGCCCTCTGTAAGAGGCACATTCCAAAGGAAGGCCTACACTTGTCGGGCATTGCCAGTGACCAGATGGTGGAAGAGCTAAAGCTCCACTTCCCAATATGATTTATCAATAATAACGCTGGTATTTTCATCTCAATTTTTCAGTTTGCTTTATTTCTCATTTGGTATCTGCTATGAATTGAATTGTGTCCCCCAAAAAATATGTGTTGTAAATCCTAATCTCTAAACCTGAAGTTATAATCCCTTTTGGGAATGGGTTGTCTTTGCTATGTTAATGAGACAGGATTATTGTAGAGTGTGTCTTTAGTCAATCTCTTTTGAGATATAAAAGTGAGTAAACAAGCAAGCTAGGAAGCAGAGACGGGGGAAGAGAGAAGCCAAGTCACATAAAGATTGCCCAGGAGCAGAAGTTCAGAAGAGACAAAGACCGTCCTCCAGAGCTGACAGAGAGAATGCCTTCCCTTACCGCCGGCACCCTGGATTTGGACTTCTAGCCTCCTAAACTGTAAGAAAGTAAATTTCTGTTTGTTAAAGCCATTCACTTGTGGTATTTCTGTTATAGCAGCACTAGATAACTAAGACAGTATCAAATTTGAAAGGGAAAGAAAAAGATGATTAAAAATCCCACTAGACGATAAGCTTATCTTATTCATCAAATGTAACCCCAGTACCCAGCACAATTCCTGTAAATATTGAATGCTCCATAAATATTTATCAAGTGTATAAATTATTTAACTTCTCTGAGCTGGTTTCCTCAAATGTAAAATGGTGATAAACCTACTAGTCTGGCAATGTTTTATGGATATTCAAGATACTCTATTAAAGCACTCAGCACACTGCCTGGCATGTGGCTAGATGGATACATAAGCTGTAGCTACTCTTATCTCACTGCCATCAACTGAGAATAATCCCTTTTTAGAACTACTAACTTAAACCAGAGTGTCAGAATAATAACCACAGTGTCATCTGTGTCTATCCGATTGGTTCTACTATCTTTCTTAACAATTACATGGTTTTTCTTTTAACAAGGAGTTTCTGGGTGGAGCAAATTGTTAAGTGCTCAGCTACTAGCTGAAAAGTTGGTGGATCAAATCCACCTAGATGTGCCTCAGGAAAAGGCATGGTGGTCTGCTTCCAAAAAAAATCACAGCCTTGAAAACCCTACGGAGCACGGTTCTACTCTGTACACTTGGGGTCACCAAGAGTTGGAATCAACTCAACAGCAGCTTGGTTTTTTGTTGTTGTTGTTGTTCTTGTTTTGTTTTTTGTTGTTTTTTAAATATATATATAGGCCAGAAAGATAATCTATAACATGGAATGAAATATAAATAATCTATTCAACATACAGGAGCCGTGGTGATGCAGTGGTTAAGAGCTTAGCTGCTTACCAAAAGTCAGCAGTTCGAATCCACTAGCTGCTCCTTGGAAACCCTGTGGGGGCAGTTCTACTCTGTCCTATAGGGTCACCATGAGTAGGAATCAACTCGACGGCAATGGGTTTGGTTTATTTTTGTCTATTCAGTATATATATATGAGAAATTACCAAAATATGTAAAAGTATAAAATTACACTCTGATTCTATTGTCCTTACCAATCTTTCCACACTACATTACTAGGAGAGCACTTTTCAAAGCACAATTAGGGTAATCTTGTCTCCTGGTCATGGTCTATATCTGCCTCTTGTGTAATTCTGTGTCAACTGCATTGGTGACCTGCATTTTGCACTGGTCCATGTCACACTAGCCATTTCCTAGAATCAAGACTAGTGTGCTAGCTGCATTCAGCTGTCACTCTCTAAGCCTACAATTTCCCAGAACCCAGTCCCTGAATACAGGCTTTATGCAGCTCAGCAATAGATGCAGTCAGGTAATGGGTTATACCTCAGGATATAGATCATAAAAGAGGAAATGATGCAAAGCACATTATTACTGAGAGCCAGTGGGGTGAGAGAAAAAGACTTTTTATGTTGGATATCTGTTGGAAGCCTCATTCTAATAAATGTGGAGTGTCTCCAGTTTCTTATGTGGCATACTGATAATTTTATCACTTTAGATTAAAGATTGAAGGGAATTCTGCTTCTGGTTAGGATGAAGAAGGATGTGAAAGACCTTCACTCCTGGGGTAAAACAAGGAAAAACAAAAAACAGACAAAAGAAAAGTCATAGTTTTTTATGGGACTAGTGATAGAAAACTATAATTTTTCTTAGTTTTCAAAAGTACTAGTGAGGAATTCTGGGTGGTGCCGAAAGTTAGCATGTTCAGCTGCTAACCAAAAGCTTGGAGGTTCAGTTTCACTCAGAGGTTCCACGGAAGAGAGGTCTGGTGATCTATTTTCAAAAGATCAGCCATTGAAAACCCTATGGAACAGTTCTACTCTGACATATATGGGGTCACCATCAGCAAGTATCAGCTTGATGGCAACTGATTTTTTACTGGTTAGTGAAGAGCAGTGGATGCAAGGAAGCCTTGCTGAAAACGACCCCCTCATCAGTGAGTAAAGAGTTGCAGGAGCTTTCATACTTAGGGGTGGATGCCTGGTCTGGGTAGAGGTAGAGGTAGAGGTAGGAATGAGTCTGTCATAGGTGGAGAGTCTTTGCTTGGATGAGGGGAAAGTACCCAACCCTTGAATAATAGTGAGGGCTCACTGGATAGATTGGAATTTGGAAGAGCTTCAAATGCAAAATCGAATAACTTGGTCAAACATCTTCTCCTCCTCCCCTGTCACAGATTTTTCATCTTAAATTTTGCAGGAAGAGCTACAGTAGAGGAGGAATGGGAAGTAGAGAGATCACATATGCACACAGACACACACAGCAGCAACAACCAGTTGCTGTGAAGTTGATTTTGACCCATGGCGACCCCATGCATATCAGAGCAGATCCGTGCTCAGTACGGTTTTGTTATGGATTGAATTGTGTCTCCCCAAAATACATGTTGTAAATCCTAACCTCTATGCCTGTGGTTACGTGGATGGGTTGTCTTTGTTATGATGAGACAGGAATGGTGTAGGGCATGTCTTGAGTCAATCTCTTTTGAGATAGAAAAGAGGTTAAACAAGCAAGTGAGTAAGTACAGATGTGGTAAGAGAGATGCCAAGACACAAGAAGATCTCCAAGGAACCAGGAAGCATAAGCTGAAGAGACAAGGACCTTTCTCCAGAGCTGAAAGAGAAAGAAAGCCTTCCCCTAGAGCTGGCACCTTTAATTTGGACTTCTAGCCTCCTTAACTGTGAGAAAATGAATTTCTGCTTGCTAAAGCTACCCATTTGTGGTATTTCTGTCTTATCAGCACTAGTTAACTAAGACAGGTTTTCATAATATTTTCTACTTTTTTGAAGTAGATCTCCAGGCCTTTCTTCTGAGGTTCCTCTGGGTGGACTTGAACCTCCAACCTTTCAGTTAGTAGCTGAGCACATTAACTGTTTGCACCACCAGGGACTTTGAGAGATCACATAGTCCCTGCATTTTCAGACTCCTGTTTAGATTCTGGGGTACTGCGAGCACTGAATAAAAAAAAAATCAACGAAAACTATTTAAAACTGAAGTCCAACACTCTCACAGCTCAAATATTGATAAGATCCAGAAAGATCAGGCCCTGCTCAGTGGGTGTGGCAGGAATCAGAGATTAACTCAATCTAATTAAAATTATGGTCCAGCCCCAGCTCAATTTATCTCTGGGAGGAATCTGAATGATTAGAACCCCTCATCCCCAACATTACCAACGGACAGAGGAAAGCACTTTGACTCTCTCAGAAATAAACAAAACAACAATATTACACTCCAGGCATAGTTAAGTTTTCAAATTGCTGAAAATCAAAGACAAAATATTAAAACAGCTGGGGGAGGGGAGGAAATGAGTAGGGGAACTGTTACTCTCGAATAAATCTGACAAAAATAAATTTTTTTTTTTTACAAAGTAGAAGTGATGGGAAGTTTGAGTGAAATGCTTGTGCAATTTGAGAGTTCTTAAGAGCTAGAGAATGAAAGGCTAGGTATGCCCATCGTTTTTAGAAATTAGGATTGGAAATTGAAGGTAAGCATGATTTCATGGTATAAAACTCTTGATGAGAAGGTAACAACATGTAACGCAGAATTTGTTGTTGTATTACCGGAAAAAAAAAAAAAAAACCCAAACCCGCTGTCGTTGAGTGGACTCCAACTCATAGCGACCCTATAGGACACAGTAGAACTGCCCTCATAGAGTTTCCAAGGAGCGGCTGGTGAATTCTAACTGCCATCATTTTGGTTAGCAGCCAAACGCTTAACCACTGCATCACCAGGGTTGGCTTCGACCCATGGTGACCTTATGTATAATGAACTGTTGCCCGGTCCTGTGCCATCTTCATGATCTTTGGTATGTTTGAGCCTTTGGCAATTCTGAGTGTGCAGTTGGGAGCTGTATCCATGAAGGAAGGGTATGTTTTTAAGTGAGAATGGAAGCCCACAACAGGTGAAAGAGCACCCAGTTAAACTGAATGAGTTCAAATCTTTTTGCCAAGAACGATTTCCCGGAAAAATGAGATAACTTGCAAATAAAATTGTCAAAATGCTGTCCTGCAAGTATGTAAATGAACTTCCAGTAATTTTTTATTAGTCTTGGAATCAGAAGAGTTACCAGAAGACTAGAGAGGGGCAAAAATTGTTCTGATTTTCGAAATGCTAAAGAAGGTGCATTTGTAAAACGTCAGGCTGGTAGCCTTAGCATGAACCCTACATATGATCCTGAAATATAGAATTAAGTAATAAATGATTTGTTCTCACCTACAAGCTGAAGTGTTTAATTAAAAACACATAATGTCAGGTTAATATTTCTTTTTAAAATAGAGTAACAGGACTAAGAAGTTTGAAGCAAAGGTATTGACATAACGCTGAAATTCAGCCAAACATTTATAAGGTTTTTAGGAGGTCTGTGTGGATCAGAGGAGCCCTGGTGGTGCAGTGGTTAAGTGCTCGGTTGCTAACTGAAAGGTGGGTGATTCGAACCCATCAGCAGCTCCATAGGAGAAAGATGTGGCAGTTTGCTTCTGTATTTTGCAGTTGTTGGGTATAATGTTCTTAAAATTTCAAGTACGTTAATTTGGCTGGTAGTTCAAATCTCCTCAAGGAGCCCTGGTGATGCAGTGTTTGAGTGCTTGGCTGCTAACCAAAAAGTCATTGGTTTGAACCCACCAACTGCTCCTTGGGAGAGAGATGTGGCAGTCTGCTTCCCTAAAGATTTACAGCCTAGGAAACCCTATGGGGCAGTTCTAAACCAAAACCAAACCAAACCCGTTGCTGTTGAGTCAATTCTGAGTCATAGCAACCCTATAGGACAGAATAGAACTGTCCCATAGGGTTTCCAAGGAGCGACTGGTGGATTCAGACTACCAACCTTTTGGTTAGCAGCTGAGCTCTTAACCACAATGCCACCAGGGCTCCACATGGGGCAGTTCTTCAGCCTTAGAAATCCCGTGGGACAGTTCTACTGTGTCCTATAGGGTCGCTATGAGCTCAAACTGACTTGTCTGCAATTTTCTTTTTTTAATGTGGATAATTTAGAGAAACATAGGACAAACATAGAAACAAATAGGTTGATTAATAACTGGTTATCTATCCTGTCATAGGGGAAAAAGACCCATACTCAAATTTAATTAAAAGAGATTTTTATTAAGCCAAGACAGAGACAGTCATTGCAATGAAGTTCTGCTAGTGTGCACCAGGCATGAGAGACTAGCAGAGTCCACTGAATTACAGTCAGGGAGCAGCTAATACACTGTTACAAGAGGAAGCAAAGATACATCATTGTCAAAGATGGGATAACAAAGTGGGACCTTAATAATGATTGCTTACTGAGTTTTGTTGACTCGTTACCTACTTAGTGACATTACACTGATTGGTGGCTTACAAGTTTTATTTTAAGACTGTGAACAAATCGTAGAGACGAGCAGTTTGGGTTAAGTCTCCTTTGGAAACAAGCTAAGAAAATTCTGATCGGTGCTTGGTAAGGTAAGATAGCTTCTACTTAGTGATATGGGTACTTTGTTGGTTAGTTGCACTTAGTTACCATAAACAGTTCACAGAGTGGTCACAGGACCTTCTCTACAAATGTAGAAGTTACATAAAAGCTACTTGGCATTGTTTCAAGGGAAAACCAGATTCTCTTAGATATCAGATAACAGACAGAACTGATTTCACAAGTTTTCTTACACGGAGTGGATTTTAAACCTGCACCCCACTTCAGCTTCTCTTACTCACTCAGATCAGATACCTCAAAATAATTTTTAGGGTCTCTGTATCAATCCATTTTGAAAATGTGCTGATATATGGACAGATGATGTTGTCAGGTGCTACCGAGTTGATTTTGACTCTTAGCGACCCCATGTGACAGAGGAGAACTGCTCTATAGGGTTTTCTAGGCTGTAATCTTTAGGGGAGCAGATAGCCAGGCCTTTCTCCCTTGGAGCCACTGAGTGGGCTCGAACCTACAACCTTTCGGTTAGCAACCCAGTGCTTAACCGTTTGCACCACCAGGGCTCCTTCAGACAAATGATAGTCAACATATAAACGTATTTACATCACTCCCCTTTCTCACTTCTCAATTCTTCCATAACCCACTGTAATTCAGCTTCTGCCCAAATTACTCAAAGGAAACAAGACTTAACTAAGGTCTGCAATAACTCAGTAGTTTCTAAACCTGATAGATATTTTATTTCATTTGCCTTGTCTGGGGCATTTGGCACTCTTGAATGCACGATCTTTGAAATTCTTTGTTATGGATTGAATTGTGTCTCCCTAAAATATATATTGTAAATCCTAACCTCTATGCTTGTAGTTAAAATCCCTTTTGAGAATGGATTGTCCTTGTTATGTTAATGAGACAGGATTAGCATAGGGGAATGTCTTGAAGCAATCTCTTTTGAGATATAAAAGAGATTAAACAAGTAAAAGAGTAAGCAGAGATGGGGTAAGACAGATGCCAAAACACATGAAGATTGCCCAAGAAAAGAAGCTCAAAGAGACAAGCACCTTTCTCCAGAGCTGACAGAAAGAGAAAGCCTTCCCCTAGAGCCAGTATGCTGAATTTGGACTTTTAGCCACCTAAACTGTGAGAAAATAAATTTCTGTTTGTTAAAGCCCCCCATTTATGGTATTTATCTATAACAGCACTAGATAACTAAGACATCCTTCAAATTTGCCTTCCAAATCATCACTCTCACCTGGCTTTCTTCCTGCACTTTTGCCCATCTCAGTCTCGCAGAGCTCTGATATCTCTATCAAGCCTTCATTGCTAGTGTTCTCCAGGATTCTGTTTTAGACTCACTGTTTTTTTTCTTCTAATCATTTCCCTTGGATTTTCTGATTTATCTGATTTATTTTCATGGAGTCAACCCTAAGTGTTCACTGATAGTGCTGAGATTTGTGTCTCTAGCCCAGATCTGTCTGCTGAGGACTAGGCATATTCATTCATCTGCCTACTGGACACCTCCACTCAGACAGCTCACATTCACTGTGTTCAAAGATAAACTTACCATTGCTCCCACCAAAATCAGTTATTGCTCCTATTCTTGTGTTTCCCGTATCAGTGAATGGCACCACTATTCACCTACTTACCCCAGCCAGAAGCCTAAGAGTCATCATTAACTCTTCTACCTCATCAAAAAAGTCATCAAATCCTATCTAGTCTACTTCCTTAATATATTTATAATACTTTTCTATCTTGATATTCTTAATGCCAGTGACTACTTTAGTATCTCATCATTTCTTTTTTTTAATGATCCCTGTTCAGTGTCTTTGTCTGTAGTTTGTACCCTCCAGTTCATTCTGCCCTTTAATGTTAGAGTCATTTTCTGAAAATATGACCATGGCCATGTCACTCTCCTGCTGAAAGGTATCAATTTTTTTTTTATTGTACTTTGGATGAAGGTTTACAGAACAAATAGTTTCTCATTAAACAGTCAGTACACATATTGTTTTATAACATTGGTTAACAACCCCACGACATGTCAACACTCTTCCTTCTCAACCTTGGAGGATCTTTCTTTTTTTTTGGTGAAAATATACATAGCCAAAGACACACCACAAAAATGTATCAATTAATTACAAGTATTCTCACGATAAAATCCAAATTATTTAGCAATACGTATAAAGTGCTTCTTGTTTGGACCCCTATCTTCAGCCTTGTTTCTTGTGATTTCCCCCTTTATACCTTATGTTCCAATCATACTGAAAAACTTACATTTTTCCCATTCTTTAATTTTCCTGTGCCTTTACACATGGTATTTTCTCTGCCTGGAATGACTTCGTCTCTTTATTAGTCTGGTAGGCATCAATTTATCCTTCAAAACTCAGCACAGATATTACTTTCTCCAGAAAATTTTTCCTGTCCCTTCTCTTCCCCCACTTATTTCTGGGTTAGATGTCTTCAAATATTGTTCTGTTGTAATCTGTATTTATCTATATCATAGCTCTGATCACAATGAATCTCCTAGGAGGTCTCTGTGATTTTATAATTATTCTTTTCTAGTATATCTTTCTAATCAATTCTAGAGGGGTCTTTTAGAATCTGATTGTGTCATTAAAATCCTTTTAATCTCTATCACCTGCTTGGCTTTTTGAGTCTGGCCTTTACCCTTAATTCTTTGCTTGGAAATTTTCTCATTGTCATCCATACACTTCCAGCCTTGACTAAAACTCACTGCTCACACTTTTTCACCTTGTTCTGCACCTGCCTGCCACAGTGTCTCCTGCCATGGGTGAGGTCAACTATCCCAAGTTCTTTAGACTTGCTCTGGTAAGTCAACCCCTGTCTCACAGGAAAGAAAAAACAACCTCCCTAAAATCTTTAATCATTGTGTGCCCCCCAATTTTTTAGATTCATCCCATCTTTCCAGACATCAACATTCACCTAGTCTCCATCAAACCAAAACCCATTGCTGTCTAGTCGATTCCAACTCATAGTTAACCTATAGGACAGAGAAGAACTGCCCCATAGGGTTTCCAAGGCTGTAAATCTTTATGGAAGCAGACTGCCACATCTTTGGTTAGTGGGTTCAAACCTCAGACCTTTCCGGTTAGCAGCCAAGCACTTAACCACTGTGCCTCCAGGGCTCCTTAGTCTCCACCAGAATTCCTGAATTATCAATTGTTCATAATATTTCTATATTGCTCTCTACAACACCTAAACTGACTCCATACCCTGACTCTCTCCACTTCCCCAAACCCCTTCCCTGTGCTCTCTGATTATCTATCAGCAGAATCCTTTATTCTCAGCATCTCTAAATATTTCCTTCACATTTGTGCTCCAAGAGAAAACTGGCTGTCTCTGAAAGTCTCTGCTTATTCTGCAGTTGTTTTTTTCTCCTATACCTTCTTATAGCCCAGGGCTTGGAGGCAGAAATAGTCATTGTTGCTATCGCTGCTTCCAAATCGTCTCTCCCTTTTAAGAATTAAATTTAATAGGAATTTTAAAAGGACCAGATACTTTACCAAGTGTATCATCAAAATTTCATCATAGTTACCTTTCCTTGTTGCCATCATTCACCAACTTCCCCGGAACTCCCTCTTAGCCATTGATCACTTTAGCACTAGGCTCTCTGTCTTTCAAACACTGCTCCAGTCATTATTCCAGACAAATTTAACATTCACATGGGTAATCCAGTAAATAGCCTGTCCTTTCACTCCTTTGACTCGTTAGCTCAAAAAAACTTTCCTCCTTCCTGAATTGCCTACCCATACCTGTGTCCAAACTTAAATCTTGTCAGTACTAATAACTTTACACTCCAAGCGTTCAATTCCAAGCACTTAAAACTCTTTGATCATCACTTATCTTCTTCCAGCTTTACATACTCAAATGCTGTACCACTAGGAAGACTCCAATCTCATTAAGACTTCCAATTACTTAGCTCTCTCACTTCTAAAAAATTTAATATCTATCCTCCTCCGTATGTCTTTGCTCTGTCTTAACCAAATTAGATTCCACTGCAACTACTTCTGAACAAATACCTTAAATCATTTGTTCCTCCTCTTTCCTCCATTTTATGCACTGGGAAGAATACCCTGGGCTGGCAAGCTTTCCACTTATTCTTCCCCTGCACCCAAACGTTCACTATTTCTAGAGAAAACCAACTAAACGCACATAATATACTCTGCTCCTATCTGAAGCCAACTACTTTATTTGCCCTCCAGATTCCTCCCCTTTTAGCCTTCTCAAGATGGTACTCTACTTTCTCTCATGTGTCTTAAATTTCTCCCTCTCTACTGGCTTATTCCTATGAGCATACGACACACACATCTCAAAACAATCAAACAAAACCTTTTTTGATTCCCACAGCTCTCTCCATCTATTTCCTCATTTTTTTGACTATTTTTATTAATAGCACTTTCAAAGTAGTGGTCTATAACTTTTGAATCAACACTTTCACCTCCTTTTCACTCTTTGGAGTCCTGGTTCGAATCCACCAGCTGCTCCTTGGAAACCCTATGGGGAAGTTCTACTCTGTCCTGTGGGATTGCTATGAGTCACAATTGACCCGAAGGCAACGAGTTTGGATTCACTATTTAATCTTCTCGAGCCAGGTGTCCATCCTCACCGCTCCTTACCACTCCTTACCAATATCACCAATGACCAATATCTTGCCAAAACCAATGATTAGTCCTGTGACTTCAACTTACTTTTGACAGCATTTAACATCACTGACCAGTGCTTCCTTCTTGAAACATTTTCTTTTTAAAGCTTATGTGATCCACTTTTCTTAGTTTCCCACTACCTCACTGGCTGCTGCTTCTTGATCTTCCTTGATAGCTCCTCCTACTTTCCCAAACTTCTAAACATTGGAATGCTTCATGTCTCCCTTCTTGGAACTTTTCTCAATCTATTCTCTTTCTTGGAGCTTTATATATGTCTATATGCTGATGATGAGGCATTGGTGGTTCAGTAGTAGAATTCTTGCCTTCCTTGTGGGAGACCTGGGTTCAAATTCCGACCAATGCACCTGATGTTCAGCTACCTTCTGTCAGTCAGTGGAGGCTTGTGTGTTGCTACGATGCTGAACAGTTTTCAGTGAAGCTTCCAGACTAAGACATTCTAGGGAAGAAAGGCCTGGAGAATTACTTCCAAAAATCAGCCAGTAGAAACTCCATGGACCACAAAAGTCTGATCCACAACTGATCATGGGGATGGCATCAGACCAGACGGTGCTTTTGTTCCACTGTACATGGGATCACCATGAGTTGGGCTACTACAACAGCATCCTAACTGGTCTTCAGGTGTTCATTCTTGCTTCTCTACAGTCTATTCTAAAAAAAATAATTCTTTTATTTGAAAACCTCCAGAGATTTCCTATTGGAACTAGAATAAAATCGTAAACCTACTGTGGCCTACAAAGCCATACATGATGAGATCCTTCACTATTTCTCTAACTTTCCCTCCTTCCACTCGCCATATTGTTCATCATGGCTTTTTTAAAAGTAGCTCCTCAAAACTCACTATCATATTATCTTACAAATTTTTTATAGTTCTCAGAACCTGATATTATCATATTAAATGTTTGTCTCCCACACACCAAAATATAAGAACCCCACTCTGTTCTGTTCACTGATGAAGAATACTTGGCAAATAACAGTTGCTCAATAAATACGTGTTGACTAACTGTTGAAGTATTAATTCTTCAATCCCTTTGGCCATTTACCTAATAAGTACCTGTTGACTATCTACTAGTCAGGCATACAGTGCTAGGTTCTGGGGGACACAACTGAAGTGTCAGCTGCTCTATAAAGCCTTTTCAGAATCCTCCAGAAGAACTGAACTTTCTTACCTGTTTCTATAATACACTGTACATATCTCTATTAAAATACTTTTCGCGTTGTTATATATGTTTACATGTGTGTCTCCCCACACAAAACTATGAGTCCTCAAGGGGAGGCAATCATATTTATATTACCAATAAATATTTGTGAAATTAAAAAATAAGCAAATAAATAATTGCACTCCCTCTTCACCCTTTGCTCTTCAAATCCTATCCATCACTCAAGTTCAAATTCAAGATGCTTCTTCTCCTGAAAGTTTTTTGATTGCCACTACCCAAAATCATCCCTCTAGTTTGATCTCTTTTTCATTTTAATTATCACTGTAGAATTAGCTACACCCTAATTATTTCACGTGTAACAGTTTTGAGTTTTCAACTAGATTTTAGGCCTTTGAGGGTATGGTTTAAGCCCCACTGTCTTCCGTAACTAAGGAGCCCTGGTGGCACAGTGGTTAAATGTTTGGCTGCTAACTGAAAGGTCAGTGGTTTGAATCTACCAGCCATTTCATGGGAGAAAGATGTGGCAGTCTGCTTCTATAAGATTACAGCCTTGGAAACCCTATTGGGCAGTTCTATTCTGTCCTATAAGGTCGCTATGAGTTGGAATCGACTTGATGGCAGTGAGCTGGGTTTGGTCTTCCACAAGTATCTATTGATCCAAGCACTATGCTAAGTGTTGGGGCAAAAGGCTGTCACCTACTAATGAGCATCCAGCCCCTTATAAAGCAATTTACATATAGATATTTCTGGGGGAGGGTGGAGTTGATTCTCACAGGTGCTTAGTCATCCTTCCATCCAGGTATCTGGGGCTTCTGGCACTTGTTTTTCTAATTCCTCCATTATGTACCATATTGTCTGTTGTACTCCATTGCTGTTTCTGCTGGCATGACAACCAGCTCACTTTGGTGCTGAGGGCACAAAAACCTAATTTTTTTCTCTGCTAAAGTGGAGGGGAGCTTCTCTAATTTTTTTATACCACTCAGAGCGATGGTAAACTGTAGAGTCTTGCATTTCAACACCCAATAGATGTTTTAGAGGAAACAGCCTTATTATTTTCTGCAAGGACCTAGCCCCAGGACAGGTCTGGGTGCCAGATACCCATTATTTTCAGCATTACTCCTCCTCTCCTGTGATGAAGCTCTGGGTGAGGGTCAAAGTTGTGATTTGCTAAGTGTGGTCTCTGTTCTTTTAGAATGAGTTTTTTTCCCTCAGTGTTCCTCAGTTTCTCAGGAAAGCAGATTTCTGAAGTCCCTGCTCCTTTGCTGAAATGACAGATTCAAATTTAGATCTTCACTGCATGAATTAGACATGCTTCCTGCCCATCTAATGCAGAAGGCTAGCAAGCACTTACAATAATGCGGTAATACAGTATGATAATTTCTATAGCGAAGATTTGTTCAAAGAGCCAGGAGAGCACAAAGGAAGGAACTGTTACTCTGCCTGGGGTTGTAAAGGACATTTTTAAAGAGCAACTGACCTTTCCTAAGTCCTTTAAAGATTAATAGAATTGTCTTCTGCTTGTTTTATATTCCTCACTGCACTTAGCAGAGTGCTGGCATATGGTAGCTGCCTCCTCTGTACTTACTGCTTGATCAGCTTAATAAAACACCCCTGTCCACTTTTACATATCAAGACCCTGGGAAAGTAATGAATACTTAGCATCCTTCCTTTTAACTAATGAACTATTTTATTCTATGAAAAAAATTATAGGTGTGTCAGTATACAATGGATGTCGTTATAGCTCTAGTCAATGAAATATCATTGACAGGAAAGATATTCATACAGCACACTTTAAAATGACTGATCCCTGCACAACATAAACATCCTTGAAGGGTTCCTGAGATACTGTGATTTCTCAGTAAATATATGAGGATGTACAGAAGCCAGGGATTATGTCTATTTGGGATATTTTGAGCAAAAGGGTCTAATCTTTTTCTGTGTAGTTTTCTCTGTTTAGAATCATCTGAAACTAGAGTTTTAACAAATGTTTCTTTATGACGATGATGACATTGATAATGCCGTTGGTAACGCCCTGGGTGGCACAAATGGGTAAGTGCTTGACTACTAGCTGAAAGGTTGGCGATTCAAACCCATCCAGAAGCACCTCGGAAGACGTGCCTGGTGATCTGCTTCCAAAAGGTCATAGACTTGGAAATCCTGCACATACAGGGTCGCCATGAGTCAAAACTGCTCAATGGCAACTGACAACAACAACGAATGCCATATAAGAGACAACTCACAATACTTTACATGGGGCCTTGATAAATGCTTCATGATAATGAAAAAAAGTATTTTCATACAAGCATCCTGTTAATTTAATAGACAGTGGTGCTATATTTTGGCATTTAAAGTCTATGTTAAATGTTAAGAGTGGTTGGGGGAACTCTGAATCAGATCCAAGATATATGCCTATGCAGTTTTTGTTACTTTTACAAAGTAAAAAACATATACATATATACATATATATATATATAAAATTAACATATCACTCTTTCTTTCAAAACAAACACAAAATAGAAGAAAGGAAATTACAGAGAAAGAACAGGAAAGTGAACCAATATTTATTATCTATACGTGTCAGACATTTTTATATAAACTATTTTCTTTAGTCTTTTCAGTAATTTTGGGTTGTGAGAAGATTCTAGACAAGTAGAAATTAGACTCAAAAGGTTAATTGGCCAAAGTCACAAAGCAGGTAAAAGGCAGAGCTCAGCTTGGCTGGGAGTTCAGGTCTGTGTACTTCCAAAGTCCTCTTACAGCATTATCCTGATATGCTCGCACTGTAAAGAATGCCGCTGCACACATTGTTGCCTTGGCACATTCATTCTCAGCAACTTTCCTTTTTGCCATCCTTCTGTCCTTCCATCCTCTGGCCATGCTCCAGGCTCAGGATATGTTTATTCGGCCGGGCTCACAGTATAATGGCCTAAACCCTGATAGGGATCAGATTCAGGCCACCTAGGCTTCCATCCAGGCTTTGCCACACTATCCAGGAGTAGGAGCCTGAACAAGTAAGTCACACCACTTTTTCATCAGCAAAAATCTTGGGCTTAGTTTCCAAGTTTTCCCCCAGCTCTAACACTCTGTGGTTAGAAAATGCCAGGTTTATTGAGGTTCCTCGTTGAGTAAATTACCCTACCATGAAGCCCATTTACATAATCAGTGAGGCTGCCCGATACTTCAGAGTTAATGGGTTACTTGATGACCTGTGTGCCTTACAACCAGCGATGAGCCTGGAGTCTACTGCTTCCAATAACTGCCGCAGAGGGGCTGTAAAGGGAAACAAAGTGCCGCAGAATCGCCTGAGTCATGCTCCAGGCCTCCGGAATCAGAGATGTCCCATGAGACAAAGCTGCCTGCAGTCTTTGACAGCACAGGGACGCCAACTTCTCCTGGGGTTTGATCCCAAAATAAATCAGATCCTGTTTCTCCTATTCATAGAAAGTCAGTCAGGGAACAGTTTTTTTTTTTTTTTTTTTTTTTTTTTGAAGCAGAAGGGGGAGACTCACTAGCAGCACAAATGGGAGAGAAAGTTTGTCACTTACAGAACCACAGAATGCTGGGACTGAAAGAGATTTTAGACTAACTTCCTTATGGAAAGATGGGAAAGCTGAGGACCAGAGTGCAGTGAGTTATTTTATCACCTCGAAAAACAAACAAAAAACCGTACCTTTGAGCCATCCCACCATCCAGCCCTCCCAGCCGTAAGCAACCACTAATCTAGTCTCTGTCTCTATAGATTTTCCTGTTCTAGACTTTCATATGAATGGAAAATCATATAATCGAGGTCATATAAGCTAGGCTAAAACCTAGCATAATGCCTCCTTTGAAAAGCATTGTCACTGTTATCTGCTGTCAAGTTGGCCCCGACTCAAGGCAACCCCTTGCACAATGGAACTAAACGATGCCTGGTCCTGTGGATTGCAGATCAGACCGTTGTGATCCATTGGCTGATTTTTGGAAGCTGATCTCCAGGTTTTTCTTCGTAGTCCACTTAGTCTGGAAATTCCACTGAAACCTGTTCAGCATCATTGTAACTTACAAGCCTCCACTGACAGAAGGGTGGTAGCTGCATGTGAGGTGCATTGGCTGGGAATGGAATCCCGGTCTCCCGCATGGAAGGCGAGAATTCTGCCACTGAGCCACCAATGCTGAAAAACACTAGTAAGCATTATTTACTAACTCTGGCTATTCCTTCACCCACTTCCCAGCTTTGCCACCCACTCCCCGCCGCCCCCTAGACTACCAAAGAAAAGTAACATATAGTGAGAAGGTGGGAGCGGAAAGAGAAAGATCAGAGATAACTAAAACTTTGGGCTTTTTTTTTTTTTTTTTTTGCTTAGAAGCTAAAGTTTTAATGATTCTTCTATCTAAAGCAAGATCTAATCTTAATGATCAATGAAAAGACAAACAGAACATGAACAGCCATGTTGTTCTTCCTATACAGTCCAAGAGAGAAAAAAAATTTTTGGTGTCTTCTCTAAATTCTCTTTTAATCAATTTTCAAGCCAAAACAGATACTCAAACTCTGAGGCAGACTGTTTTTAAGTCACTCTCTGCCCTTTTCTTCTATTTTAGGAACAAGAGACTATTAGTTGCATGAAGAATGTCTGCCTGTAATGTAATTGCTGTCTCAGAATATGGGCTATCTGACCATTAATGTGAAATTATGCTTTTCTCAGACACACATTTAGGCTTTTCATCTTGAATTTCCACCCAAATTCTGGTAAATGCACTTTGGCTTTAAGAGTCTTTTAAAGAAGGAGCAAGAATTATTAAAGGACATCATAAAGGAACTGATATAAATGCACAGTCATTGCCTAAAGGAGCAATGGAAGAATTTTCTGTTCTGTTTTTGTCACTCACTATGCAGTTTTGATTAAAAAGACAGGGGAGAAAAATAACCCATTGGAGCCTGTTATGCAATAACTCAATCTTTATATGGAATATTAAATGGAAATCAGCTGCAAGAAATGGTCCAGTGTTATACAGTAAGTGGGCTCCTTGCATCTACTGCATGAAGTGCCTTTTCATTTTCGTGTTGCCCCTAAGAAGTCTTTAATTAGATGAGATCTTCTATAAGTGCTTGAAAGGTAATCAAGAAGTAGTTTACCTTTGCTTGTTCTGTACCTTCTCTTCTTCCTCACTGAGGAAGCTTTATACTTCCTTCCTCTCAAGGCTTCAGTTCATGTGACTGGGTCTGAGAACAGCAAAGTCGGCCTCTGTACCTAAGCTGTTGCTGTTCTTGTTAAGTGCTGTTGTTAAGTTCTGACTCATAGTGACCCCACATGACAGAGCAGAACACAAGTGTTTATCAACCGATGACAAAAAGTGGTATATTCATACGATGGTGTATTATTCATCCATAAAAAGGATTTAAAGAACTGATACATGGTACAACACGGATGAATCTTGGAAACATTATGCTAAGAGAAAGAAACTAGTCACAAAAATCCCCATATTATCTGGCTCCACTCATATGAAAGTCCAGAATAGGGAAATCTATGGAGACAGAAAGTAGATTAGTGGTTGCTTGGGGTTGGAGGTAGGATGAGGGATAGATAAAGGGTATAGGGTTTCTGTCTGCAGTGATGAAAATGTTCTAAAATTGACTGTGCTGATGGTTGTACATATCTTTGAATTTAGTAAAAACCATGGAATTGTACATTTTAAATTGGTAAATTATATGGTATGAGAATTATATCTTAATAAAGCTTCTTAAAAAAAAAAGTATAGTTCCTCATGGTCTCGGGGAACATCTAGCTCAATTGGCATGACACAGTCTATAAAGACAATGCTCTACATTCTACCTTGGTGAGTAGTGTCTGGGGTCTTAAAAGCCTGTGAGCGGCCATCTAAGATACTCCACCGGTCTCATCCCTTCGGGAGCAAGGGAGAATGAAGAGAACAGGATACAAGGAAAAGATTAGTCGGAAGGACTAATTGTCCACAGCTACCAAGGCCTCCACCGGACTGAGTCCAGTACAGCTAGATGGTGCCTGGATACCACCACTGACTGCTCTGACCAGGATCACAACAGAGGGTTCTGGACAGAGCTGGAGAAGGATGCAGAACATAACTCTAACAAAAAAAAGACCAGATTTACTGGCCTAAAGGAGACTGGAGAAACCTCAAGAGTATGGCCCCCAGACACCCTTTTAGCTCAGTGGTGAAGTTACCTCTGAGGTTCACTGTTCAGCCTGGGAGTGGACAGCCCTGTAAAACCAAATGAGCCTAACGAGGTACAGGAGTCCAGTGATAAGGGCCAGAAGGCAGAAGGGGACAAGGAAGCTGGTGATAGGAAACCCAAGGTTGAGTAAGGATATTGTTGATGTGTTGTGAGATTGTTAACCATGTCATAGGGCAACATTTGTAGTAACTGTTAAATGAGAAACTATTTTGTTCTGTAAGCCTTCATCTTAAGTGAGAATAACAGCACAATTAGAAGAGTGTAGTCAATGTCACTAAACTGTGCATGTAGAAATTTTTGAAATGGTGTATCTTTGGCTATGTGTATTTTCGCAAAAAAAAAAAAAAGGTTGAAAAGTTAGAGGGTTGATATGTTGTGGGGTTGTTAACCAATATCATAAAACAACATGTGTACTACTGTTTCATGAGAAACTATGTGCTCTGTAAGCCTTCACCTGAAGTACAATTAAAAAAAAAAAAAGTATAGGTCCTATCTAAGTTTCCTAGAGTTGCTGTAATACAACCTGTTGTATTAGCCAAAAGCGTGTTTACTTCCTAGTTGCTAATTTTGGCCCTACCCTTTAATGAAATTCTTTTGTTCTAAGCTATTTGTTGAGGGTCAGCAAACTAGTAGCCTTACAAGTATATGATACCAACTCTAGAAACTTATCTGCCTTACATTTTTACTTGTTAGAGATCCTGGCCTCATGGTGCTTACATTCGAGGGAGAAAGACAATAAGCAAGTAAATATGTAGTATGCTAGATTGTGAAAAGTACTGAGGAGATACATAAAATAGTACAAGGGGGATGAAGAGCATGGAGGGTGAGGGATTTTTTTTTTCTTAAAGGGTGATCAGTGAGAAAATCACTGATAAGTTGATATTTGAGCACAGAGCTGATGGCAGTGAAGGAGCCAGTCATGTGGGTATCTAAGAGAAAATAATTCCAGGCAGAAGGAACAGCAAATGCAAACATCTTGAAGTGGAAGTGAGTGGGCATGCTTGAGGAGCAACATGCTGGCCAGTGTGGCTGGATTGGAGGGAGCAATGGGGTGAAAAGTGAGACACCAGCTCAGAGATAGCTAGAGGAACCAGGGCTTGTGGAGCTGTGATGGCTTTGCAAGGTCCTAAATCAACCTGGTCTTCAACTCTCTGGACCACTTGTCCAGAAAGTTTGTGTTGAATATAATAATAATACCTACCAATTATTGAGCACTTACAATTTAATAAAACCATGATGTGCTTCTTTTAATGTTTTGGCACATGTTTTTATATTTTATCTTATTTTATAAAAGAGGAAACTCAGGCCCAGAGTGATGCAGTGATTTATCCTTTATCACATGCTCTTAAGTGATAAAGCCCAGACTGGAAATTATGGATGTTTGGCTTTCAAAGTCCATGCTCTTAACTCTATGCTATATGCCATCGATGGTTATTATTTTTTGGATGATTTATAGCTTAAGGGCTTTCCCACACTCCATAGGACTCCACATCATAGTTTTATATTATTAAAATTCCACAAATGTAGATTTATGCAATTAACAGATCTGGAATGGATCTTAGAGATAATCCTCTTGCAGATAAAGAATTTGATGCCTAGAGAGATGAAGTCACACAGGAAGTTCCATTTCTTTGTTTTTTCATGTTACTTGCCCTTGAACTCTCTACCAGGCTACACTTTTGGCTTTTCTCTTTTTTAGGCCCCTTTGAGAAAATAATTGAAAAAGGAAAGATTTTGCTTTGATGAGAAAAGTGCACCTTATGAATGCAAAAGTTGGATAATGAAAAAGGAAGACAGAAAAATTAAGTCATTCAAACTGTGGTGTTGGTGAAGAATATTGAACGTACCATGGACTGTCAAAAGAATGAACAGGTCAGTCTTAGAAGAAATACAACAGGAATGCTCCTTAGAAGTGAGAACGGCAAGACTTCAATTTACTTACTTTGGACAGGTTATCAGGAAATATCAGTTTCTAAGAACGGAAATCATATTTGGTAAAGTAGAGTGTCAGCAAAAGCAAGGGAAACCCTCAGTGAGATAGATTGACACAATAGCCACAACAATAGACTCAAACATACCAAGGATTATGAAGATGGCATAGGACTGGGCAACATTTTATTCTGTTCTACATAAGGTCAAGGAGCCCTGGTTGTGCAATGGTTAAGCACTCAGCTGCTAACTGAAAAGTCAGCAGTTCAAACCTACCAGTGGCTTTATAGGAGAAAAGAACTGGCGATCTGCTCCTGAAAAGATTTGTTGTTGTGTGCCATTGAGTCCATTCCAACTTATAACGACCCTATGTGACAGAGTAGAACTGCCCCATAGGGTTTTCTAGGCCGTTACCTTTATGGGAGCAGATAGCCAGGTCTTTCTATAGAGTGGTTGGTGGATTCGAACTGCCGACCTTTTGGTTAGCCACCAAGGTTTAACCATTACATCACCAGGGCTCCTTCCCATAAAGATTACAGCCTAGGAAACCCTATGGGGCAGTTCTACTCTGTCATACGGGGTCACTGTGGGTCAACTCAATGGCACCTAACAACACAACAACAACATACATACGATCACTATGAGTCAAAGCTGACTTCATAGCTACTAACAACAAGAAGATCTATCAATGATATAGGTATATCTTCAGGAAGCAGTATATCCTGGCCTTTGTTTTAGGACAAGACCCTTCTTCCTTCTTCACCATTCTTTGCTAGAGCTCCCTGAAATCTATGGAAAATGCAAATCTTATTGGTCTAGCATCAGCTACAGCAGACCCTGGGTGATCATCAGGATTCCACACACTACTACTCTACTGCTCTAGGAAAAAAGAAAAAAAAAACAACAACTCTTAGTTCCTTTGTCCTAGGTCTTGAGATCTGAAGGACTGACTTTTCCAGCCATATGGTACTAAGTATACATTGTTTTACTCTTAATGTAGTAATTAGAATTTTGGGAAGAACATAAAATTTTCTTTTCCAACAGACTGTCTGGTGATTTTCTCTGTTTTCCCTTATTGAGAATCTCCAAACAACTGTTGATTGTCCCTCACTGCAGTACACATATCCCTGTTGTGCTCTCCCTATAGAATCCATTGAGTGGCTAAGAGTAGCTGGTTTATAGTTCGGGATTGAGTAAGGCATTGAGTGGCAGTATAGAGGGTGTGGTAAATTAAATCTGTGTACGAGATATCTAACTTCTTCAGTTCTTAGGAAGACATTGACTGACTGCACACTCCTCCCATAGTTACCTCACATGGTTAGTTATGTTAAAAAAGGTCATTTCCACCAAAGGAAGAGGAAGTGGTTTGCTCACAAGAGCTTATAATTTTTTTCCGCCTCTACATCTCCCAGGGGTAGCCCTGGTAGCTCGGAATTTGAATCAAAATATTTGATTCTTATTGAGTAAGCAGGGAGTTCCGGGGTGGTGCAAATGGTTAAGTGGTTGGCTCCTACTGGAAGGTTGCCGTTGGAACCCACCAAGAAGTACCCACCTCAGAAGAAAGGCCTAGTGATCGGCTTCTGAAAGGTCACACCCATGAAAACCCTATGGAGCAGTTTTCCTCTGCAACAGATGATGTCGCTATGAGTCAGAATCCCCCATGCGTCTGTCAGTTTGTCATACTGTGGGAGCTTGTGCATTGCTGTGATGGTGAAACCTATGCCACCGGTATTCAAATACCAGCAGGGTCACCCATGGCGAACAGTTTTCAGTTGAGCTTCCAGACTAAGACAGACTAGGAAGAAGGACCCAGCAGTCTACTTCTGAAAAGAATTAACCAGTGAAAATGTTATGAATAGCATCAAAGCAATGTCTGATATAGTGCTGGAAGATGAGCCCCTCAGGTTGGGAGGCACTCAAAATATGACTGAGGAAGAGCTGCCTCCTCAAAGTAGAGTCGACCTTAATGACATGGATGGAGTCAAGCTTTTGGGACCTTCATTTGCTGATGTTGCACGACTCAAAATGAGAAGAAACTGTTGCAAACATCCATTAATAATCAGAACCTGAAATGTACAAAGTATGAATCTAGGAAAATTGGAAATCATCAAAAATGAAATGGAGCCCATAAAGATCAATATCCTAGGCATTAGTGAGCTGAAATGGACTGGTATTGGTCATTTTGAATCAGACAACCATATGGTCTACTATGCTGGGACTGACAAATTGAAGAGGAATGGCGTTGGATTCATCATCAAAAAGAACATTTCAAGATCTATCCTGAAATACAACGCTGTCAGTGATAGGATAATATCCATACGCCTACAAGGAAGACAGTTAATATGACTATTATTCAAATTTACACACCAATCACTAAGAACAAAGATGAAGAAACTGAAGATTTTTACAAACCTCTGCATTCTGAAATTGATTGAACATACAATCAGGATGCACCGATAAGTACTGGTGATTGGAATGGGAAAGTTGGAAACAAAGAAGAAAGACCAGTAGTTGGAAAATATGGCCTAGGTGATAGAAATGATGCTAGAGATCACATGATTGAATTTTCCAAGACCAACAACTTCTTCATTGCAAATACCTTTTTTCACCAACATAAACGGCGACTATACACATGGACCAGGCCAGGCCAGATGGAATACACAGGAATCAAATCAACTACATCTGTGGAAAGAGACTATGGAAAAGCTCAATATCACCTGTCAGAACAAGGGCAGGGGCTGACTGCAGATAAGACCATCAATTACTCATATGCAAGTTCCAGTTGAAACTGAAGAAAATTACAGCAAGTCCATGAGAGCCAAAGTACAACCTTGAGTATATTCCACATGAATTTAGAGACCATCTCAAGTATAGATTTGAATCATCGAACACTAATGACCAAAGACCAGATGAGTTGTGGAATGACAACAAGGACATCATACTTGAAGAAAGCAAGAAGTCATTAAAAAGATAGGAGAGAATGAAAAGACCTAAATGGGTGTCAGAAGAGACTCTGAAATTTGCTCTTTAACACCAAGTAGCTAAAACAAAAGGAAAAAATGATGAAGTAAAAGAGCTGAACAAAAGATTTCAAAGGGGCAGCTTAAGAAGACAAACTAAAGTATTATGATAACATGTGCAAAGACCTGGAGTTAGAAAACCAAAAGGGAAGAACACACTTGACATTTCTCAAGCTGAAAGAACTGAAGAAACAATTCAAGCCTCGAGTTGCAAAACTGAAGGATTCTACAGGGAAAATATTAAACGGTTCAGGAAGCTTCAAAAAAAAGATGGAAGGAATACACAGAGTCCCTATACCAAAAAGAATTGGTCGACGTTCAACCATTTCAGGAGGTAACATATGATCAGGAACCGATGGTACTGAAAGAAGTCCAAGCTGCACTGAAGGCATTGGCAAAAACAAGGCTCCAGGAATTGAAGGAATACCAACTGAGATGTTTCAACAAATGGATGCAGCGCTGGAAGTGCTCACTCGGCTATGCCAAGAAATTTGGAAGATAGCTACTTGGCAAACAGACTGAGAGAGATCCATGTTTATGCCTGTTCCCAAGAAAGGTGATCCAATTGAATGTGGAAATGTCAAACAATATCATTAATATTGCACACAAGCAAAATTTTGCTGAAGATCATTCAAAAGCAGCTGCAGTAATATATCAATAGGGAACTGCTAGAAACTCAAGCTGGATTCAGAAAGAGGATGTGAAACCAGGGATATCATTGCTGATGTCAGATGGATCCTGGTTGAAAGCAGAGAATACTAGAAAGATGTTTACCTGTAATTTATTGACTGTGCTAAGGCATTCGACTGTGTGGATCATAACAAATTATGGATAACACTGCAGAGAACGGGGATTCCAGAACACTTAATTGTGCTCATGAGGAATCTGTACATGGATCAAGAGGCAGTCGTTCAAACAGAACAAGGGGATACTGCGTGGTTTAAGGTCAGGAAAGGTGTGCGTCAGGGTTGTATTTCACCATACCTATTCAATCTGTATGCTGAGCAAATAATCCAAGAAACTGGACTATATGAAGAAGAACTGGGCATCAGGATTGGAGAAAGACTCATCAACAACTTGCGTTATGCAGATGACACAACCTTGCTTGCTGAAAGTGAAGAGGACTCGAAGCACTTACCAATGAAGATCAAAGACCACAGTCTTCAGTATGGATTACATCTCAACATAAAGAAAACAAAAATCCTCACAACTGGACCAATGAGCAACATCATGATAAACAGAGAAAAAATTCAGATTGTCAAGAATTTCATTTTACTTGGATTCACAATCAACACCCATGGAAACAGCAGTCAAGAAATCAAAGGACTCATTGCATTGGGCAAGAGATCTCTTTAAAGTGCTGAAAAACAAAGACTTCACCTTGAGGACTAAGGTGTGCCTGACCCAAGACATGGTGTTTTCAATTGCCTCATATGCATGTGAAAGCTGGACAATGAATAAGGAAGATGGAAGAAGAACTGATGCCTTTGAATTGTGGTGTTGGTGAAGAATATTGAATACACTATGGACTGCCAAAAGAACAAACAAATCTGTCTTGGAAGAAGTACAGCCAGAATGCTCCTTAGAAGTAAGGATGGAGAAACTACGTCTCACATACTTTGGACGCGTTATCAGGAGGGGTTAGTCCCTGGAGAAGGACATCATGCTTGGTAAAGTACAGGGTCAGCGAAAAAGAGGAAGATGCTCAAGGAGATGGATTGACACAGTGGCTGCAACAATGGGCTCAAGCATGGCAACAATTGTTAGGATGGTGCAGGACCAGGCAGTGTTTCATTCGGTTCTGCATAGGGTCACTACAAGTCGGAACTGACTTGAGGGCACCTGACAACAACAACAATGAATCACAATTGACTCAGTGGCAACTGGTATTGACTAAGCTATGAATTGGGTATGAAGTTTTAACATTTAAATGGGATAGGTTACACTAAAACAGTTAATATTGACCTTAGAATAAAAAAACTTTGGGCTTCAGTTTATTTCTGAGACTCAGGAAAAAGACATGTGCAAGAGCAAACTTTTAGGTTGGTGTGGTATGAGGAAGAATGAAAGAATCTTGCTTCAAACCGTTGTCTAACTGCTGAAATGTCACCATTTTGTTTTATTGCGTGTTTAAAAATGCATATACTCTTACTTAGGGGAAATCTTAATATCAACTACTTACAGCTTAGTGTGAATAAGAGATCTGAAAGGAAGAGGCTCTTTTCAGTTGAAACATAGCCAAGCTGGGCTGATAAGCCTGTGCTCTCTATTTTGTACCTGCTTCTGCATTTATCATTTATTTGATGGTAAGAGGGGACACTAAGGGAAGACTGAAGATTGAAGATAAATATTTCTGATGTCACAAACTTACCATGGTCTTATCTGCAAAGTGAGAGGTGGGTTCGTAGCTTGGATGATCTCTCAACTCCCAATTGCCTCTAAAGCTTGTGAGGAGTGGGAATGCTGGGAGAAAGTTCCAAGGAATTGTTCAATTAGTTATTAAGTATGTATTAAACACCTATACTCTGCACATAACTTTACTACACAGTGTTCATAGTGTTAAAAATGTCTAACATATGGTTTCTGCCCATGAAGCACTTACACTTTAGTTGGGTAGATAACATTTGTGCAGAATCTCTCTTTCATAAAGACTTCATAATACTGGAGTGGTTTGTAGCTGCCTGAGAATACACAAATGCTTGGAAAGCATAGGAATGGTCTCTATCATATCTCAAAATCCTTTCCAAACTGAAGAAATCCTGACACCTGTTCTGTGTTATCGTCAGCATATTCACTTATGTGAACTATTGGCCTCAGGTGATGAACAGCACCTGGAGGGATGACTTTACCCTGAGACTTAAGCAACTAGCTGGGTCATTTGACTCCAGGGGGCTATAAATGTTTTTCCATACTTTGTTGTTAGTTGCCCACGAGTCTGCTCCATCTCATGGCAACCCTATGTATAACAGAATGAAATGTCCCTGGTCCTGCACCATGTTGAAGATCATTGGCATGTCTGAGTCCACCATTGTTCCTATTGTGTCAATCCATCTCACTGAGGGTTTCTTTCTCTCATTTTCTCTGACCCTCTACTTTACCAGACATTCCTTTGCTGGTCCCACTACAAAACCTAAAATGACCACATACACATATTCTCCCCTAGGACATGAAAGCTTAAAAATTAGAAAGCTAATATGCTATTTGTAGATTTTGAGGATTCTCTACCCTTCTAAGAGTTCAGGTACCGACCAAAACGAGAGAGACTTCAGCACTCCTCTCCATTGATAGAATGTGACCTATACTCAGGTAGGAAAGTTTAGAGATAGGAGTAAACTTTTGACAAGAGTGCCCAAAACCCCAACTCACTGCTACCCCTTATGTGTCAGAGTACATCTCTGCTTCATAAGGTTTTCTATAGCTTATTTTTCAGAATAGATCTCCAGGCCTTTCTTCCAAGGTGCCTCTGGGTTCATTTGAACTTCCAACCTTTTGGCTGGCCAAGTACGTTAACCATTTCACCATAGTGGGATTTCACCATGGAAAGAAATTGGTTGGATGAAGAAAACTGAGGACAAGTTTTGCTGCTTCACAACTGTCCTTAAGTTCAGGTCAATTTCCTTTTAGGCGGGTTGTCCATTCCTTGTTGCCTTGGTGTCATTTTTTGCCCCTAGTAACAAATTTTAATTATAAGACACATAATTTAGCAATTAAGAATAATGTATGCCTCTTCCTCAAGGGAGTATTAATCAAATACTCCAGACAAGCTCCCTATATCTTTTTGTTAATGGCATAAGAACTCCTTATGTAAAACCCATCTTGAATATTACAAGGCCTGCTATACAGCCCTAGGCAGTAAATAGCCTCCATTTAGCACCAATACAGATTGAGTTCTCATTCACTCATTTAAAAGTAAAAGAAAAACAGAAAGAAATTTAAACGTAGCAGGAACAGGCTGTACTGCCCTTGCTTGTTGTGAAATTATTCTTTTTTATCCTAGGATTAAACAGTAGCTGGCAATAAAGAAAACCCCAGGAGCACAATGTTCTTGTGATTACATCAGGGTGGAAGATTAAACTGCTAAACTATTCAGGATGTCTATGTTTTGTCCCCTAAACAGGAGGCACTCACTGCTGTCCCTACTGTCTCATAGTGAAATATAGTTCTGCAGTGTTAGGGAGAATTTATGAGTAGCTCAAGGCTTCCTATCTAATGATAGTTTTCTCAGAAAGAGATGAAAGATAGGAGAAAAACCCAACTCTGAAAAGCAAAATAGACTTGTTTCGTTTGATTTTATTTAAGAAAATTTGATACCTGTGCAAAGTCCAGCTTGAAGATGTTGACCTCTTAACTAGAACAAACAGAGCACTTTTATAAAATTTCTAATGAGGCAAAACTTTCATAGAATCACAATTTAGTCTTTCTCTCTGGAGTGATGAGCTGCTGAAATATGGGTATCATGATTCATTCATGAATGTAACCAGAAAATTAGGGCAATATTAATTACTCCAGCATCCATTTCACTACAAAAATCACTTCCAATCAATCAGTTCCCAACTCAATATGTTAATTTTGGTAAAGGAATTTGCAAATGAGTTTCTCTATGCTTTGATCTAAATTTAAAGAAAAAGCTTTAAAGTTTCAGATGGCAGGTAATATCCTTGAAGGCGGGAAAGTAGACGCAGTATCCCATGATGCCCCAGGAACAGGAAAAGGGTCATCTGAATGGAAGATGGGGTTGCTTTGGCAAGGGGAGAAAAAGGGGCAATATTAAATAAGTGTCTTAGAAGGTCCAGAATTTATGGACCACTGCAATCCTCCATGAAGTATCCTTGAGTGGAAGTAGCACAAGGTGAAAACTCCTTTATTTCCATAAAGCCCAAACCCACTGCTGTTAAGTCAATTCTGACTCATAGCAGCCCTACAGGGCAGAGTAGAGCTGCCTCCACAGAGTTTCCAAGGCTTTAATCTTTATGGAAGCAGATCGCCAGTTCTTTTCTCCCTGGGAGCAACTGGCGGGTTTGAACTGCTGACCTTTTGATTAGCAGCTGAGCACTTAACCACTGTGTCACCAAGGCTCTTTTAGTTTTCATATATGGGTTAAATATTATTCAAATACACCAAGAAACTACCATAAATCAGAAGAGGTGATTCCATATTGGAGATCTCAGGTATGCTGATTCTAGATCTTATGAGCACAGTTGGCTCATAAAGAGGCAGCCATCTAGATAGAGGGCTAGAAGTGTTGAAAGATGTTCCTGTCCCCAGTGTCTTCCCCACTGCCAACCATGACACTCTCACCATGATGTTGAAATTATATACATTTGAAATACTTGCAAGTAATTAAAAACAATCAGACAGTGACTCTATAATGCCAACGTAAAGCTGTTGATGATTCTCTAACCCCTATGGCACTGGTTCTGAATCTTTTAGGTTGTGAAGGACCCTTTGAAAATTTTGTGCAATCGACGGCCCCTCTTTCCAGCAAAATGCACAAATATTTGAAAGTTTGTAAGTTCAGATAGTTCACAAATATCCTGAAGCCCACCCATGAAACTGACCCATCTCTCTGCCCCTCAACTCTGAATATCCTTCCCTCCACTTATTCTCCACTCGTGCTCAAGTCTTACCTCCTCCATGAAATCCTCTAAAATTTCTCTCATCTGAATGTCTACAGCCCTTACCATCTGTTCTGCTCATTTGTACTGCCTTCCTGAATGATTATATACTCCTCAAAAGTAGGTCTATTGTGTTCTTCAATTTTGTATCCCAAAAGCACTGATTAAGAAGGACTCTGCTATGTGTTATATGCAACATACCTCACCCCAATATCCATTTCTAATAAATGAAATCTTTTCCCTTTATACTGGAAAGCAGCAACTAATGCATCTGTCTTCTCTTCTGACAGAAATCTCCAAAACAAGGTGACCGCGAACAGTGTTGGTGGCTATATACTAGATGGAATCCCAAACTTTCCAACCAAATAACCAGTAAAAGATGCATCAGTGGAAAGCCTGCATTGCTAACTGAAGTGCTATCCTTAAGAGCTCAAATCATGACTCCAACAGCGGGTGTTAAAAATAATCAGAGATTCAGTCAAGAAAACTCCCCAATTTAAGCCTCTAAGAGACTCTTCAAATTGTGGCAATGTCAAAGTGATCCCTTCTCTCCTTCTCTTCACACAAGCCCCAATGGATTTAACTTGATTTTCTTTCATAGTTAGAGCTGTTACCACACGTTTATCAGGGTTCATTTCCTCTCATCCTTTCCAAGAATGGATCTAAAGCAAGATGACACCCTCAAGTTGTTCACCTCCTTATCATCCATTGGCAGTAAAGCTTTATTGCTGATATGGAATGATAATGTGGAAGTGAGAATAAGTAGAAAACATAATACGAATAATTTTCAGAAATCTAACTTTCCGTTTATTGTTCTTAATCCTAGGATGGTTTTAAATTTAGTGGTTATGAGTTTTGTTATTAGGCTGACATGGGTTTTAATATTACCAGCTGCATCACCATGAAGAAGTTACTTAACTTCTCAAAACCTCAGTCTCCTTATTTGTAAAATGGGGATAATTATACTAACTTCGAAGATTTGTTGTGAGAAGTAAAATAAAATGTTTATAAAGAATTCATTAAAATGGAACCATGTTTACATAATACCTGGCACATAGTAAGTGTTCAGTAAATGCGTATTCCATTATAAATCCTGAATCTTTTGCTAAATGATATCTAGATTATGCTAGAAGTCATCAGATTGTGCTAAAGGCTAGGCAAAGCTGCTTAGTCTTAAGTAGATCTGAAGCGGACTTGGATTGGGACCAAACAAGTCAAAGAATCCAAATCTCTCAACTATGGATTATGTCTGTAAAGGATAGTAATTTCTACCACAGAGCACTGATTGTAATTATACCAGATTTTAGGTAGAATGTGCATAGCCTGCTACCTAGCACACAGTAGCTCAAGAAAAGCTAGCCCCTAACCAGCCATGTTCTAAAGAAGGCAATCACCTTCAAGAAAGCTTCTGTGCTAATGTCTGGACCTGGGCTTTCTTTTATATTTATCCATTTATTTACCATTTCCAGGCTTTTCATTCCTTCCTACAGCTCTTCTGTCTGGTATCATTTCCCCTTGTCCCTTGGTTCTTTACCATTTTTTATAGAGCAACTCTGCTGGTGACAAATTCAGATTTCATTTATCATAACGTGTCCTTATCTTATTCCCTGTGTTCAGGATATTTTCATTGGGTATAAAATTATGATGTAACTTTTTTTTCTTCTTTCAACATTTAAAATATGTCTTTTCATTGTCTCTGGCCCATGTTTGTCTTAAGAAATCAATGTTTACCCTTACCCTTGTTTCAATGTATCTAATGTGTCTTTTTCTCTGGCTTGCTTCAAGTCTTCCTCTTTTCTTTGATTTTTAGCAGTTTGACTATGATTTGCTTATGTGTGATTTTCTTTATTTTGTTTGGGATATGTCCAGTTTCTTGGATCTGTAAATCATTTTTCATCAGTTTTGGGAAGTTTTGTCATTATCTCTTCAAATATTTTTTTCTGCTTCAATCTTATTTTCTTCTTTTTCTAAAGCTCCAGTTATATGTATATTAGATTGTTGGATATTACACCACAGGTCCTTGAGTCTATGTTCATTTTTTGTTAATCTATTTTCTTTTTTTTTTTTTTCTTCTTCATATTGGATAATTCCTGTTAATCTGTCTTCAAGTTTAGTGATTCTTTTTCACTGACATTTCCAACAAGGTATTAAGCCCATCAGTGAATTTTTCATTTCTATTATTGTACTTTTCAGTTTTAGAAGTTCAATTTAGTTGATTTTTACAACTTTTATTTCTCTGCTGAGTTTCCCTATCTCTTCATTGATTAAGACCATGTTTTTTCTTTCATTTTTTGACCATATTCTGATTCAATTCTTTGAGCATATTCAGGGATGGATTACCCAATAAGCCAGGTAACCATGTGCTTAGGGTATCAACAAAACAGGGGCACTAGTTGTCCGAAACAAAGGCCCATAGATGCCAAGCAGACAGGACGTATTTATTGCTGCATTTAAAAAAGTTACATCATAGATAGCTAAGACACACACACACACATATGTATATATATGTGCGTGTGTATATATATACACTGATGTATATATATATATATATATATATATATATATGTATAATTCACATATTGTATTCCAGTGCATGAGTAAGCATAGTAGGGAGCACCACAAGTAATCAATGTTTAGGGCCCTCACATGCCTTAATTCATATTTATCACAGCTGACTGAAAATCTTGGTAAACTGAGTCCAACATTTGAACCACTGCTGGTTGGTTTCAATTGCTTGCTTTTTTTTCCTAGCTATGGCTCACATTTTCCTGCTTGTTTATCTATTGATTTTTGATTAAATACGAGATATTTTGAATAATATGTTGTATAAAACCCATTGCCATCAAGTCAATTCCAACTCATAGTGACCCTATAGGACAGAGTAGAACTGTCCCATAGGGTTTCCAAGGAGTGACAGGTGGATTTGAACTGCTGATCTTTTGATTAGTAGCCTGAGCTCTTAATCACTGCACCACCAGGGATCCACTGCCATTATCTTCCTCTGAAGAGTGTTAATTCTTGTTTTAGCAGGCAGTCTGATGACCAGCTGATAACCTTGAACTTATGGAGGCTTTGAATTATGCTTTGTTAATAGAATCTGTGGAAAGGTCAGGGTATTTCCCAAGTCTTCTAACTTGATGAGGCTCAGTCTCCAAATTCTAACTCTGCTATGCTTTTGTCAGGGCTAGTTTTAGGCATTGTAAGTGAAGGTCTTACTCTAGAGCAGGTGTCAACTTGTGAGCTAAATTGGCCTGCCTCTTTTTTTTGAAAATAAGTTTTGTTGGAACACAACCATGCCCATTCATTTATGTACTGTCTACGGCTGCTTTTGTGCTACAGTGGAAGAACTGAGGAGTTGCAATAGAAATCACTATGGCCTGCAAAGCCAAAAATATTTACCTATCACCTTTTACAGAAAAAGTTGGCTAACCTGTTCTGAAGTGTAGTTCTTACTCTTAAGGCAAGTCTTTTCTTGTGCTTTAACTGGATTCTAGAGGCATCAATAAAATATTGTTGAGGCCTCTCCATTCTTTTATGCCCAAAACTCCAAAGTGTTTGGGCACTGCCCTTCCCTTAGCATTGCTAGTATCTATTCATTTTCAACCCCATAGTAGCTGCTAGCTGGTAAGTCCCAGGTGGTCTCCTCCTTCTCATTTACCCCTAGGCTTCAGTCAGGGTCTCGAAAGGGACCCCCATACAGACTTGGGTAGCCCTCTCTGCATAGCTCCCTCCTTGCTGATGCCCCACCCTGCATATTCCAGCAGTCCTAAGCTCTGTTCTCTGTCTGTTCAGTTCAATTTCCAAGCTCAGCTTTGACTGCAGCTCTCTGTGCTGTGGTTAGAAAATTATCTCCTGGCAGAGAGCTGGACGATTGTGCGTTCACCTTGTAAGCTCTTCTTTCTCAGAGATAGCATTCTTGAGCTGCCTGTTGTTCACTGCCTGCAAACAGTTGCCTCAAATACTTTTGCCCAGTTTTTAGTTGTTTACAGCAGAAGGACTGGTTCAGTACCAGCAACTCCGTCATGGCTGTAAGTATAAATCCCTATAGTTCTCTTTAAAGCCTCATCACCCTCTTGGCAGGTGAAATCTTTCACAATCTGTGGCTCAATTTCTCATTTCTCCTCTAACTCCCAGCTCGCTGTGTCCTCTCTTCTTCTGAGAGGCTAGATTCTTAGTAATTTTCTATTTTCTCTCCCAGGGACATCTGTAGTTCGCAGCCCATTTGCAAAACTGAACGGCCTAACACCCCCTGAGTGCAATGACTGCTACAGCCCTTCCAGACTCTGGTTACCAGCTCCACCCACTGCCTTTTGTTGTCTAGGATGACTCAATCCACACCTCTCATGGCTGTGAGCTTTTAGAATTACACTTCACAACAGAAAAAATCATGCTAACGTTAATATTAGCATGCATTTCCAGCTATGAAAGAAGAACAGTTGGGTGCAGACTCAAGTACAAAATAATCAATCGATAACCCAGTCATTCTCATCATGACAAAGGAAAGAAAAAGTAAACCTCCACTGGTAAAGGGACAAAGTGTCAGGCACCCTGCTAAGCACTTTTACATATATAACGCCTTCTAATTCTCACCACACCCTTGAGGGGTTAGTATTATTATCCTCATTTTGAATAAATGAGGTACTCAAGGCTTTGAGAGATTAAAATGATTTGTCCAGCTCACATGGCTAGTCAATGGTGAAGTCCAGAAGCCAGGTAACTCTGAAATCTTTTCCAGACACCAGTGAGCCTCACCAAAGAGGACAGAACTGCCCCTCCTTGTTCTCCTATGCCAACTTTACAGGGCTACATGTTTTGTGACTTAGTTACCCTTTAAAATCTGCCCTTGATTTAAACTGATTTTACTTGCATAAAAATGTTGAGGATGGGAAAAAGAGTACACTGTATAATTTCCCCTCGACTGAAATCAGCGTGTCTGCATCCAAGAGGAAAAGCCAAGAATGGAAACAGTACAAGCATTGTCAGTATAAGCAGTCAAATTGTCATTCACCCTTCTTCAGTAACCTTAATAATATTTATAAGAATTAACATTGATTAAACACCTTTTGTCTGCCCCTGTGCTAAGCGTTACGGATACATCTAATTTAATCCCCTTATTGAATTTATGAGGTATGTACTATTGTTATGCTCCTTTTTACAGAGTAAAACAATACAGTTTGGGGAGGTTATGCAGTTTCTCGCATATGGTAAGCAGCAGAATCAGGGGTCTCACCAAGACTGTAAGATTTCAGAGTCTGTGCTTTCAACCACTATGCTATACTCAGTTGCAACTGCCTATCCAAAAAAATTTGATTCCACAATCCTGGAATTCCCAGAATTATAAATAATTCCATCAGTCTTCACTTGCTTAATCTCCATACCCATAATGTTTCCAAGGCAGCGGAAAAGGCTTTGGAATAGGCTTGAGTTCAACTCCATACTTTGCCACTCTCCGTAAAACCCTTTAAAATCATTTCTGTTTTGCAGGACTATGAGGGTTAAATGTGTGTGAGCACAGGGAAGGTGGTCAAGTGTTCATTTCTTGTATGATTACAGTAATAAGTAAGTGCCCTGAAGATACAAGTATGACCCTCAATTTAATTTTATCTGACCCTGGCTGGTGGGGCCTATTGACACTGCTCTCCAATAAAACCTTCATGTATTATGGAATAAGGCTGCCTACTCTCTCAAGAACAAAGAAAAGATGACGACAGCTAATAGATTAGCCTTTCCGTCCACATTTCCAAAGAAAATACAGTGAAATCTGAGAGATCGAAGCGACTGCCTTGTTTTTCCTGGTCTCACAAATTTTCCACCTTTGACAGGGTGCAGCTACCACTTTTCTATCGATTTCTATTTAGTGGAAAATATTTGAGTTTTTCTTCTCTGACACGTTTCTACCTTACACAGGTTCCGGCTTTCTCAGGTTTTAGTGTAATACATCCTTCCTGGGGTGTGTTTGTGTGCGTGTGTGCGGGCGTCCGCGCGCGCGTGCGCGCGCAAAGACCCATGGGACAAATCTAAAGTTTGGCAAGAAAAGCAAAAAATAAAGTAATATAAAATGTGTCCTAGAACAGAAAAATGAACTTTAAATGGCTAGAGAGTGGATCTTATTTCAAGGGCTGCGAGAACAAATGATTAATCCAGAGTCCTGTTCAACAGACCAGTGAGAAGTTCTTTCCCTCCACCTTTTTCCTGGTGGGAAAAAACTGATCCGAGGGCTTAGGAGCCTGGACTTGGGGGGCCAATGAGATAGAAGTAAAAAAGTGGAGAAATGGGGTGGGGAGGCTGGAAATGCGTCTTTGGCGGCTCAGCAAACGGCATTCCTCCCCCGCATGCCCACTGCTGTTCCACCGCAGCCCACGCTTTTTGCTTCCCGCAGCACTGCTTGCTTTGAAAAGATCCGGCTAACCGCGAAGAGATGGGCAGCTTAGAATACAGCGAGAATGGCAAACTTCGCCAGTGGATCCCCAAAAGAGAGTCTTCACCCATTCCCGCTCAGAAAGGACACACAGCCTGGTTCTCAGGCCTGGCGCCGGGACGGCGGCGTCCCTAATAATGAGGAACTATAATGTCTGCAATACAAGATCCTTTAGGATAGGTTCCTTCCTCCTCACCATCCCACCCTCAGCAGCAAAGGGCAATAATACAGCCATCAAACCGCTGCTCTGCCTCGGGAAGCTGTCAACCGGAGGGTAGAAACGCCACCTAGTTCCTTAAAATTCAAACCACTAATGGGGAAGAGATTTAAGAAGTGACCTGTGCATGCGTAGGGGCGAGAGGCGGCAGCGAGGGCCGAGGAGTGCTGGGCGCAGACCAGCGGAATTCCAGGCTGGCTCCTGCAGTGTTTTTGCACAAACAGCACACATGGTGCTGGTGCCTGCTGCAGTAACCTAGGGCTTCAACCCTCGAGGTGTAAGGGTGGGAAGAGGAAGGAGGGACTGGCCTGAAGAAGAGAAAAGGGAGAGAAACTGGGAGCTCGAACAAGCTGAGGATGGGTAGAGATAGAGAAATTGCAGAAATAATTTTTTAACAAGGACAAGGAATATGCTTCCGGCAAGTTACGGAGTAATTACATTGGGAAGAAGGACAGAAGCCTAGGAAGTATCTAAACACAAAAGCTAGAGCAGCAAGATTAGGGCAAGGTGCACCGGAGGCCTCAGGCAAGCCCTCTTCCTCTGCATCTCTTATTTCCTCAACAGGAAAACAGAGGGATTGCTCCCCAGCAGGAAGCCACAGCCCTCTTTTGAGTCAAGAACGCCTTTAGAAGACTAGGAAAATTGTTTTTTTTCCAAAAAAAAAAATGAGTCTGTGCACGAATACACAAGTGCGACGCAGTTTCAGACAGTTCCTGTCAGCCCCGCAGGCCCGCACTGGGGCAAAGACGCAGCCCTACCTATGTACTGGGTGGGGCTCTTTCTAGCTCCCGCAGGCAGAGGAAGGGGCGCCGGCGCCGGGGAAAGTGCGCGGGGGCAAACGGGCCAATCAATGTAGCGAACGGGCCTGTAGCCGGGGAAGGAATGACTCAGCATCCTGCTGCGGCAGAAGGCGGAGTGCGGAGGTCCTCCCTCGCTTTGCACCTTGATCGCTAGAGCGGCCAGAATCCAGAGCCTGAGCTCCCCAGCGTTGGGCTTTTGGGGATGTCGCCCCCAACCCAAATGTCTCCTTTGACCAAGGGACATCCCTCTCTCTCTGGCCTGGTACGCTGTCGGCTCCGGATGCAGCTTCCCGGGTCATACACGCCGCATTCCTGGGTCTGTGCAGGTCCTGAGCAACTCCTTGCTGGTCAGCCCCACCTCCGGGTTGCCCCTCCTGTCCGCAGAATTGCCCTTCACCCCTCTGCAGCGCTCGCTGGTTCTCTCTCCCACCCGCCTGGTCTTTTTCTTGATAAATTGCAGCAGTATTGAACTTCTGCCCGAGGACGCTGCAGCTGCAGCTTCCTCGAGCCCGGGCGGGTGGAGAAGGTAGGGGGGCCGGCTTGGATAGTGATGGGTAGCGTAAAACAAAGAGTGGTGTAAAACAGATTCCCTGCCAATATCCCTCATCCGACTGCGCGATTATGATGACCCCAACTCTCAGAGCACAAACTGAAGGTGACACCCTAGGGGCCCCGTCCCGGCTCTGGCACTTGCTTCTTGCTTCCCGGCATTCCGCGCTTTCACAAATCTCACCAGCAGAGGCGCCGTTGGAGCGCGCAAAGTACTGCACCCAGGAGGGGACTTGGCAGATACAGCGGCAGTGCATTCTTCCAAACAAGGGAGGTATTTGGCCTTTTAGAAAGGCTGTGGTGCAAAGAATATAGCTGAACCGGCTTAGGGAAGAGGGAATCTGAAAAGCTTTTTCGAAAAAAGGACATGGAGACATCATTTAGCTAACCGTCTCTCTTTGTTTGGTTGTCAAGATGAAAGTCTGTAATTATCAGTCACCCAGTTAATAGAAAATATTATATATAAATAAGGACCACTTTCTTCCCTGTAAATGATTCCAGTTTCTAGCTCAGTCCGCTTAAGCATTTATCTCCTGCCGTTGGTGCAGCCAAGAATTTATAGGAAAAGTCTACTAGGTCCTTTCCTCTCAAGATCCACTTTCCCTCTAATTCCTCTGAGCCATTCTTCATTCCTCTTTAGGATGAGGACCCTGGCCTAATGACTTCAGTGATTTGTCTCCTAATGCTTTGTATTGCGTCTTCCATCCTCTGCCCAGCCGAGAAAGTGATTCGTCCATCCATTCACTTTTTCTTCTTCCATACATCAGTCATTCCCCTTTACAACCTATAGCTCCAGGCCTCCTTTAAATACAGGTTTGGATCTTTCCTTCTCTGTCACTAACTCAAGACATTCTGTGGTTCTGTGATTCTTCTCATTCCTTTCTGCTTTGAAATGGTTAATGGCAGCCTCTTCTTTCTTTCCCGTGTTCTTATGAAAAGGTTGTCTAGTGACATAGCAGAGCTATAAACTAAATGGATGTCAGTGACAAAGCAGTGCTTAGGAGACTCTTAATGAGACATAACTTCCGCCTCTGGCGAGACTTGCCAATGAGATAATGTCTCTGGCGAACAAGATGAACTTGGGCTGTAACCTGTTAATGGCCAGACCAACCTCAGATCTCATTGTGGATTACTCCTGGCACAACCCTGAGGCACATTGGAGCTTGCTTTCTTCTGCTGCCATTCTGATCCAAAGATGTGCAATTTGAGGACAGCACAGTCAAATTGGAAATTTGACCCACCAAAGAGTCCAGAAGCCTTTGTCACAGGGAGGTATACAAGCCACTTGCCAATGCGACATGAAACAAGACAGAGGTACTGCAGTAAGGACTCCTGCTTCTAATATCCCTTCCCTTATCCTGAAATATGCCTGAACTCCCTGCCTTTAAATAACCAGTCCAAATGTCTCCTTTCCCTGATAGGATACTGAGACCCAGGGAAGTTAAGTGACTTGTTCAACTTTAGAACCCAGGACTCCAGATCTCCTTGCTGTATCTTTTCAACCATTCAGTGCTTCCTCTTCCAATTAAGGCCCAGGATATTCTTTTATAATATATAAATATATATATACCTTTGGGAGGAAGATTGTGCAGCAATGCATTAATATCTCAATGTGAATTCTATTATTAAAGGTTAGTAAGTTAATGATCTTGAAGGAAGGAAAGAATGCATGGAAAAATGGGTGGTGAGAAAATTGCTGCCGTAGAGTCTCTTGGGAATCTGATTGGCACAAGGGGGCAGTTGCCCCTAGAGGGTAGGCCAAGAGGCAGGAAAGCAAGAGGATATGGGAAGGAGCCTTCAGCCTAATGTGCAGTCTGGCTAGAGGACAGACACATAGCAGTCCTCAATTGCTTTATGCATGCTGAGATTATTTATTGTTTACGATCCTTCAGCCACTTAGTCTCCCTTCTTGTTACTGCAGAGTGGAGACGAGGAGAGGGAGATCATTATGCAGCAGGGAGCTGAGCACTTAGGAGAACAGCCACAGCTCTCAATTTAAACTGTCCGAGTGCCTGACATTTTAATCCATCTAAAAGCTTCCTTCGTAAATGAGCTGGCTGAAGGCGGTCACTTGTCAGGTTTATGGAGGTGAGCTAAGCTAAGAAGCACTGTCAGAATAAATGCAGCTGCAGCTAGGAGACTTGGAAGATGGGAGCTGTGCGGGGCAGCTGCAGTGGACTGCTGAGGACACTGGCATTAGGGTTTCTGGATTTTAATGATGACTTTTTTGTTAGCAATTTACTTAGTCTTCAGTGTAGTCTTACATTGTTTCAATGAGTTGGAGTTTTATGAACAATGATGCTGTGCTTCTGTCTGCCAAGGGGGTTTATGGAATCAAAGAGGAGCTAAGAGATGCATGCACATAGTTTAAGAAGTATGGAGGATGTCTTAAATTTTACCGTAATTTGTGCCTATAATGCATAAGTTACATTATAGAAGAGGGAAAACATATAAACCTTCAAATTTAAGGTATAATACAGTGAGCCATTAGGGTTGGTCAGGTTTGCTTTGGGCTAGAGATGCAGTTAAATATAAAGGCCACTTAAAGATTTTTGTGTTTTCAGACATAGAATGAAGGTCTCAAAAATCATGAAAGTTTCTTGAAAGAATATTAAGGAATGAAAATTATGCAGTACCAGGGGCAGCACAAAAGAGAGGGAGTGCTTGAATAATCAATTCTTTTTTAATATAGGCTTTCATTTTCATAAAAATGCCACTTTTCAGAAACAAAAATGAAGGAAGGAAGGTTTTAATTAAGTAGTTTAAGGAGTTTGGATAGCCTAACTATTGATTAAGAGGAAAAATTAAAACCATTCAATGAATGTAGAAATAGGTTTTATTTTTCGTATTAATTCTTACACAACAAATTGCCCATTTGGTTCTAGTAGATTCTAAAAAATTACATGTTTTATTCAGGGCAGTTCAAAGCGAGCTTGTAAAATCCTAAAAATTAGAGTCCCTGTCTCTACTCAGCCCTTCTACTGCTCCTTGCTCCCTCACACTCTCTTCCTCTCACCCAGTCAAACCCTGTCTCAGGGAAAAATCCAACGTTACTAATTTATACTCTAATGGGAGTGTATCTTAAAATATAAACTCGACCAGGGGCAGTGACATCTTAAGACTTATATCTGAGTCTGGAATGAAAAGTTTGGATTCCAGAGTATAAAAAATTCTGAATCATAAAAGGAAACCGAGAAGATATTTGAGCCGCAGAAATTCCTTCTGGAACACCATGGAAATGATCTTCCTGAGAAGCAGCTCATGGAATGGGGGCAAGTTATTGAGATGTGGTCTCATCTGATGACAAGTTATTATGGTTCATATGCTCCCCTAGGCTGCACAGCTGCATTTGTGCAGCTGTTAAAAGCATGGACACTGGTGTCAGACCTGAATGATAGAGTCCCCACTCTAACACGTACTGTTGTTGTTGCTGTTAGGTGCCGTCAAGTCAATTCTGACTCATAGTGACCCTGTGTACAACAGAACAAGACACTGCCAGGTCCTGTGCCATGCCCACAATCGTTGTTATGCTTGAGCCCATTGTTGCAGCCACTGTGTCAATCCATCTCTTGAGGGTCTTCCTCTTTTTCGCTGACCCTCTACCAAGCACGATGTCCTTCTCCAGGGACTGATCCCTCCTGACAACATGTCTAAAGTATGTAAGACGTAGTCTCACCATCCTTGCTTCTAAGGAGCTTTCTGGTTATACTTCTTCCAAGATGGATTTGTTCGTTCTTTTGGCACTCCATGGTATATTCAATATTCTTTTCCATATCACATACTAGTTGCTTGAATTTGGCCAAGATTTGGCTTTCTCATCTGTAATATAGTATTATTAACAGTACTGACCTCGTACAGGTGGGTGGGAAGATAGAAAGAACCTGATTGCTTGGCACAGTGTCTAGTACATAGTCGGCCCTCAATCTTAACCATTATTACTTTTCTGTGTCAAGTGAACACAAACCTAAGAGTTAGGGGACAGGCTTCCTGTCTATATCTCAACTATTGATTTTGTGTAGTTTTATTTCTCTAACAATTTTCTTCTTCAAAAGTTTTCAAATTATTTGGCAAACATATCACTTCAGTCTCCCCAGTTCTTGAGCCAGTCCTTGGTAGTAAATTACACTCTAGGGAATCAAAAACCAAACCTGTTGCTGTGGAGTTGATTCCTACTCACAGAGACCCTAAAGGAGAGAGTGGAACTGCCCCGTAGGGTTTCCAAGGAGCAGCTGGTGGGTTTGAACTGCCAAGCTTTTGATTAGCAGCCTGAGCTCTTAACCACTGCACCACCAGGGCTCCCACTAAAGAACAAAGTTCCTTAAGTCTTGCCAGCAACTTTGAATGGAGTGTAAAGCTTTGTTGTGCCATTACTTTTATCTGACCTCCTTTAAATTCAAATTCAGCAAACATTGGATGCGTATTTATTGAGGCCCTGCCTCTAGGAATATTATCTTGTTTAACCACCACAGCAGTAATATAAAGTAGCAGTAATATAAAGTAGCAATAATAATCCGTATATAAATGAGACCAGAGCTGAAAGAGGTAGATCACTTGTCTTAAGATCACACAGTAGTATTTTGGATAAGAAAGAAAAGGCATAATTTTCTTAACACTTAAGTCTGGGAATTTTTTTTTAAAGGTACTCTTGAAATACCAGTTCAAAGTTGGAAACAATTGTGTTTTCCTTAATCTCATAATTCTCAAAAGCATAAAAATGATCTCTTCTTCTGCCACATTTTCAACCAAGCATAAGACAGAATAAATGGCTGAATACTGCATCACAGTAAATTGGCCCCAGATGGTTTGATAGGATCAATATGCCTGCGGACCGGACGTGTGCATTGTAGAGAATACACAAGATGGCCTGTGGATGACCTGACTAAGCTACAGACCTAAAGGAAAGGAAGACATTTACAGAGCTTTCCTTCAGGGTGGGGAACTGAGTCTTAGTTCACTTGAAAACAATAACTTCTTAATGTTAGAGAGCAAAGCAAGAATAAATATAAAAGAACACTCCGGATTCCAGCTGTGTGTGTGTGTGTGTGTGTGTGTGTGTGTGTCTTAAAAAGTAAAAACAGAGATGTAGCTTATCTCAGCCATGAGGCAAGACATTCTGCATGTAAAAGCAATGGAATAAATTGCAAAGGGGAAAGAAATATCTACAAATTTAAATGTTAGTTATTTGTCATAAATATAACAGAGAGACACTTGGTAAGAACTGATGACATACACTATTAATCCAAAAGAGAAGGGAAAGGACAATAATACACAGCTTCCAGAAAAAAAGTGTAATGGTCAACAACAAGAACAAAAACAGGTCAGTAGTCAGACAACTAGAAGTCAAAGCAGCAACATTATATACTTTGCCTATCAAATAACAAAGATTTAAATAACTATTACGTCCAGTATTAGTGAGGATTTGGGGAACCGGGTACTTAACGTGTGCTGAAAAATTATTCATATACGTTGAACAAAAAATAAGGTCTAGGAGTATATCCTAAGGAAATACTACAACATGGGACAAAAATTTCTGTGCAGGGATGTTTATTGTTTATATTAATGAATCCATTTGCATGTTCAGTCAGGTGAGATAAATACCTTATGATTTATACATAAGCAGAATATTAAGCAGCCTTTAAAATTAACTGTGGAATATTTGTTGTTGTTAGCTGCCATTGAGTCGATTCCAACTCATAGCGACCCTATGTACAACAGAATGAAACACTGCCCAGTCTTGCAGCACCCTCACAATCGTTATGCCTGAGCCCATTGTTGCAGCCACTGTGTCAATCCATCTCATTGAGGGTCTTCCTCTTTTTTGCTGACCCTCTACTTTACCAAGCATGATGTCCTTCTCCAGGGACTGATCCCTCCTCATAACATGTCCAATGTATGTGAGACGAAGTCTCCCAATCCTTGCTTCTAAGAAGTATTCTGAAAGAACAAATCTTCCAAGACAGATTTGTTTGTTCTTTTGGCAGTCCACGGTATATTCAATATTCTTTGCTAACGCCATAATTCAAAGGCATCAATTCTTCTTTGGTCTTCCTTATTCATTGTCCAGTTTTTGCATGCATATGAGGCAATTGAAAACACCATAGCTTGGGTCAGGTGCACCTTAGTCTTTAAAGTGACATCTTTGCTTTTTAACACTTTAAAGAGAGCTTTTGCAGCAGATTTCCCAATGCAATGCATTGTTTGATTTCTTGACTGCTGCTTCCGTGGGTGTTGGTCTTTGAGCAAAATTAAGTGTTCTGGAATTCCCGTTCTTTGCAATGTTATCCATAATTTGTTTTGATCCACACAGTCGAATGCCTTTGCGTAGTTAATAAAACACAGGAAAACATCTTTCTGGTGTTCTCTGTTCTCAGCCAGGATCCATCTGACATCAGCAATGATATCCCTGGTTCCACATCCTCTTCTGAATCTGGCTTGAATTTCTGGCAGTTCCCTGTCAATGTACTGCTGCAACTGCTTTTGAATGACCTTCAACAAAATTTTGCTTACATGTGATATTAATGATATTGTTTGATCATTTCTGAATTCGGTTGGATAACCTTTCTTTTGAATATGCATAAATATGGATCTCTTCCAGGTGGTTGGCCAGGTAGCTGTCTTCCAAATTTCTTGGCACAGACGAATGAGCACTTCCAGCGCTGCCTCTGTGTGTTGAAGCATCTCAGTTGGTATTCTGTCGATTCCTGGAGCCTTGTTTTTCACCAGTGTCTTCAGTGCACCTTGGACTTCTTCCTTCAGCACCATTGGTTCTTGATCATATGCTACCTCCTGAAATGGTTGAACTTCTATCAGTTCTTTTTGGTACAGTGACTGTGTGTATTCCTTCCATCTTCTTTTGATGCTTCCTGCGTCGTTCAGTATTTTGCCCATAGAATCCTTCAGAGCTGCAACTCGAGGCTTTAATTTTTTCTTCAATTCTTTCAGCTTGAGAAATGATGAGCATGTTCTTCCCTTTCGGTTTTCTAACGCTACGTCTTTGCACATGTCATTATAATACTTTACTTTGTTTTCTCGAGCTTCCCTTTGAAATCTTCTGTTCAGTTCTTTTACTTCATCCTTCTTCCATTCGCTTTAGCTACTCGACATTCAAGAGCAAGTTTCAGAGTGTCGTTCTGACATCAGCTTGGTCTTTTCTTTCTTTCCTGTCTTTCTAATGACCTCTTGCTTTCTTCAAGTATGATGTCTTTGATGTCATTCCATGACTCCTCCGGTCTTTGCTCATTAGTGTTCATGTGTCAAATCTGTTCTTGTGAGGGCCTCTAAATTCAGGTGAGATATACTCAAGGTCAAACTTTGGCTCTCATGGACTTGTTCTAATTTTCTTCAGCTTCAGCTTGAACTTGCATATGAGTAATTGGTGGTCTCTTCTGCAGTCAGCCCCTGACCTTGTTCTGACTGATGATATTGAGCTTTTTCATCATCTCTTCTACAGATGTAGTCAATTTGATTCCTATGTATTTCATCCTGCGAGGTCCACGCGTATAATCGCTGTTTATGTTGTTGAAAAAAGGTATTTGCAATGAAGAAGTTGTTGATCTTGCAAAATTCTATCATGCAGTCTCAGGCATCATTTCTATAACCAAAGCCATGTTTTCCAACTACTGATCCTTCTCTTTTGTTTCCAACTTTTACATTCCAATCACCAGTAATTATCAATGCATCATGATTGCATGTTTGAACAATTTCAGACTGTAGAAGTTGGTAAAAATATTCTATTTCTTCATTTTTGGCCTTAGTGGCTGGTGCATAAATTGGAATACTTAAAGACTTGAAAATATGTTTTTTATATATAATATTAAATTAAAAAGCAGGATATAAAATTATATAGAGCATGATCCAAGTTTAGGTAAAATTTTATATAAGCGTATGTTTTATGCTTTGAAAAGTCTGGAAGGGAATAAAAAAAAAATTAATTGTGGAGTCAGTTCTGAGTCATGACAACCACATGTGCATCAGAGTAGAGCTGTGCTCCATAGGGTTTTCAATGGCTTGTTTTCTGGAAGTACATTGCCAGGCTTTTCTTTTGAGGGACTTCAGGGTGGCCTCAAACATCCAGCCCCTCGGTTAGCAGTTCAGGGACTCCAGGAGGGAATATACCCAGATGTTAATGATGATTTTCTTTAGGCAGTAAGATTTTTACTTTCCTACTCCTTTGAATTTTTTACACTAGTCATGTATTACCCTTAAGCGCTCCCCTTCTGCCCCCGCCTCCTGCCCAACATGCAATTTTAAGAGTCTAGTGGAGTCATCACGCTCATTCACTTAATTTTTATTGGTCTTCATGTGCCTGTGGCACCCAAATCAACTCCTCTTGACTCCAGTACCTTATTTATGTATCTGAGAAAGCTGATGCCTCATCTCTTGTCAGTTTTGTACCTCAGTGAGGCATTTATGTGATCTAGATTTTTAATATTGATACTTCCGGGGTTTCTGGATGAGAGGCTTGATGTAATCTTTATTTACTGGGCTTGCCTGGGGGTTATCTATTTCCTTTGCCCTGAGTCTCTGCTGCGAGAAAGAAAGTAAATGGTAATTTCAGGCAGAGCACACATAACTAGCTGTCTGCTGTCATATAGTCTGTGATTAGATGTGTGTGGTTTTCTTGCCTTTGGCTCCTTTTGTTCTCTGCATACTTTGCTCCATTAGCTGTGAATTTAAGGAAAGGCTTGTGACATCATAGAATGTCAGAAACTGTGGCAAAGTACATGTGATGGAGCACCATCTATACAAAACACATCTATGTAAAAGATATAGAAATCTCAGGCTATACCTTTTACTGAGAACCACCGATGGTCTAGAAAAATACTATCTTTGATGGAAAAATGGGAATATAACATCTGTCCCTTCCTTCTTCCCTCACCCTCAGTTTCAGTATCATTTGGATGGATGGAAACAGCAGGGGCTCAAACATAATTACTCTATAAATAATTAATAAGTACTATTATTATTACTTAAAAAATCCTATTTTGGAATGACTCTCTTGATAATAGCTGAAGCTTAATTTAGTCAAATAACTACTCAGCATTAGCTAATGTAGCCCGTTATATTTTAGGCTCAGAAGATATTTCCAGATATACTGAGACAGTGGTGATTTATCACTCTTTCTGGAAGCCACTTACTTGAAATGCCAGTGACACATCTGGGTGTATTACCACTTTCTATGGTAGTAGTGGTATAATTTGTTTAGTCCTCTGTTATGCAATTATCCATAGTACAGCCTCTGTAATTTGATGCTGTCTGATCTTTGTACAGTTCAAGCTACAAATAAACCCCTTTTTAATCCTTTTAATATGAAGTTAAATGAAAAGGCCACACATAGATATGTAGAGAAATTCAACTATGTAAATGTCTGTAGTTGATTATAATGCACATGCATTTAAAGAAAACGTACCACAATGTTAACTGTGTCTGTTTTTGAATGATGAATTATTAAAATCATATTATCTCTTTTCTTCTGTATAGATTTCTATATATTCTACAATAGGCATATATAACTTTTATAATCAGAAAAAAAATAATAAGTTAGATAAAAAGCATGTGTGTCTCTTTGAGACATTTCCCCTGGTCTCACGAAATCTATTATGGGATATTTTGACTGTGTACAATGAGATTTCAATTTGATGACCTGGCCCTAGCATGTCATCAAAAATAATTGACTAAAAATGCAATCCTTGGAGCTTTATTCCCTCCATAATGGCATCTGTCATTCACAATAGGGAGACCTAATATTTGATCCCAGGCATCCTATTAGACTTGTTGTGATGTGACAAGAGACTGTGTTATGGATTGAATTTTGAGCCCTGGTGGCACAATGGTTAAGAGATTGGCTGCTAACAAAAAGGTCAGCAGTTTGAATCTACCAGCCACTCCTTGGAAACTCTGTTGGGCAGTTCTACCCTGTCTTATAAGGTGGCTATCCCTATGAGTCTGAATTGACTCGACGGTAATGGGTTTGTTTTTTTTGGTTAGCCACTATACAAAGGAGCCCTGGTGGTGCAGTGGTTAAAGTGTTTGGCCTCTAATCAAAAGGTCGGTGGTTCGAACCCACCAGTCTCTCAACAGGAGACAGATGTGGCAATCTGCTTCCGTAAACATTTACGCCTTGGAAACCCTATAGGCAGTTCTCCTCTGTCCTATGGGGTCGCTATGAGTTGGAATTGACTCCACGGCAGTGGGTTTGGTTTGGTTTTAACCTTTGTACATGTGGATGCAATCCTATTTAGAAAGAGGATTTTTATGTTAATGAGGTCTGATCAGTGTAGGATGTGTCTTAAACCTAATCAATGCTGAGTGATACAAGGACAGCATTGACACAGAGGCAGGCAAGCAGACACAGGGTGAAGACAGACACCATCTGAAGACAATGGAGGTGACAAGTCTACAACCCCAGGAACTCCAAGGATTGCTGGCTACTAGAAGATGAAATAGATAAGAAATATATCTCCCTACAGCCAGTGCCCTGAATTTGGACTTCTAGCTTCCTGAAGTGTGTGAAAATAAATTTCTGTTTGTTAGAGCCATCTACTTGTGGTATTTTTGTTATAGCAGCACTAGGAAACTAAGAGAAGATGCCATGCTTTTTTTTGGCCTTGATCTCAGACTCTCAGGGCCTCTGCTTCTCGTCATTCTGACTTATAACTCTGTTGACGCCAATCTTTTTCCTTTCAATCTTAAAATGGCGTCTAACCAGCAGCCCCCAGTACTACCTCTGCCAACTTTTCACTAAAATATTCACATGAAAAGGCAAAACACACCACCCCCAAAACCAACATGGATGTTCAGCCTAATGCCAGGATCTGGGAGGACAACGGACCTGAAGCTCAGACTGATCAAATACTCATGTCTGTCTAGGTCCTTCTTTGTGCCCCACTGTACAGAGTGCTCCTCAATGGAGATATTAATATTGAAATATGTTTATCCTACCAGAAATAAATTATAAATGTAGTACAATACTATCAAATACCAACCAAAGCATTTTTAACTTGACAAAATATTCCTAAAGCTTATCTAGAAGAATAAACAATTAGAACAACTAAGCAATTTTGGAAAAGAAAAATAATGACTGGGACTTAAATACCAGACACTATACATAGGTAAGTGACGGAGACTAAAAATACTAATATAGACTCAATTCAATATAATATTTTGGTATAGTATAAAAATGGCACTTTGAATCAGTTGAGGAAAGATTGGATTATTTAAGAAATGGTGTTGGAATAACTGGCCAACTACATATCCCTTCATATGCCAGAAAAAATTCCAGATGTATTATATTTTTAAAGATTAGATAGATTAAGCCAAAAAATTCTAGAAGAAAATATAGGCAAATATTTGTAGGACACTGCAATGCAGAAGGTTTTGCCAAGACTATAACAAAGAAAAAATGATGGAAGTGAACGATGTTTTTGAGTAATATACTGCTATATACAAAACGCATGTTAAGTAAAGTTAACAGCAAACTGAATAAAGATTTACAACATATATGATGGACGAAACATCCCTAAAAGTACTTTTAAAAACGAACACATCAATAAGACAAATATCTAGATGGAAAATAACAAAGGTCATTGTATTAATTAGGGATTAAATTCTGCTGCAGGTAGCAGAAATCCAAATAACAGTGACCTAAACAAGATAAGGGTTTATTTTCTCATGTAATGAGAAATCTGATGTTAGGTTGTTGCTGACACTCTTTTAGCAGCTAAAGATATCATGGTCACAAAATGGCTGCTCCGTCTCCAGGATTGTGGCTATATTTCAAACTGGAAGAAAGGGAAAGGCAAAAAAGCACATGCCAGATGAGCTTCTCCTCCTTCAAGAAGCTTTCCTAGAAGCCTTATTCTACAAATTCCACTTATATCTCTTTACCAGACCATGCCTCCTGAGCATTCTTATTTACAAAGAAAGCTTTGTAATGCCAATTTTTACTGACTACATACCATCTCCAACAAAATTAGAGTTGTTGGTAAAGAAGAAGGGAAGAGGGAGTTCCAGAAAAATGGTGCTCTAGGCAGAAGCACCACACCGTCCCTCCACAGCAAAGATCCAAAAAACTAAGTCGAACAGAGAGTACAACAATCCTGAAACCCTAAAACATCAAATGAAGAGATAAAGAACTCAGCCAAGCACCAAATGGAGTGAGAAAACTGACAGAGAACAGAGGCGAGGAGAGATTCATGCAGAGGTCCCTACCAGCTAACGCAGTGCAGATCCACCATCTTGGACTCCTATCGGAGACCAGCAGGCAGGGGTACAAGAGGGCAGACTCGCGAAGCATCCAGTGGGAGACAAAACAACTGGTAATTTGCGGTGTGCGCTTTCCCACCCCCTACCCCTCTTTGCCCTGGCTCGGCCTCCTTTGCTTCCCGCGGCCACGGTCTCTTGACCAGGAGGAGCCGGCTGCTTGGATTCCACATGCTCAAGCGGGCGACTCTCTGGGTGCCATTTGTTGGCTGCTAGTGTTGCTTTTTTTTCTTCTTCTTTTGATTTCTCACTTGCCTCTCGCCACCTCCCCCTCCTTTCACTCCAGTGCCTGGCTCTGTGCGCCACCTTTGCTTCTTCCTGAGGGGCTGCAGAGCGCTGGCAATTTGTGATATACGCTTTCCCATTCTCTACCCTTATTCACCCACATTCGGCCTCCTCTGCTTCCGGTGGACACAATCTCATGTCCAGAAACACCAGCCTGCACTAGCTGGCTCTCTGAGTGCCATTTGTTGGCTGCTGGTGTTGCTTTTTTTTTTTTTTCCTGCTTCTTTTGATTTCTTGCTTGCCTTTCGCCGCCTCCCCCTCCTTTCGCTCGAGTGCCTGGCTCCGTGCACCATCTTTGCTTCTTCCTGAGGGGCTGAGGGGCTCTGTTAGGGTGTGGAACTGCTTCTTGGTCTGGGCTGCCACGCTGGTGGGATCCTGGGGCTTTTGTTCGTTTCTTTGTTTTGAGTTGTTTGTCTGTTTTCTTTTCCTTTTCTTGAGTTGGGAGACCTTTCTGGCCTTGCTGGGCTGTGTGGCAAGGAGACTTCTCCTCGGCTTGCACAAACGTGCAGAGGGATCCCGGAGGGAATTTCTTTTTTTGTTGGTTTTTTTTTTTTTTTCTGTTTTTTGGGGGGGCCTTTCTTGTTTTTTTTTTTTTTTTTTTAATTTCTTTTATTTTCTTTTCCCTCTTTTTCTCTTTTTGTCTTTCCTCATTGCTCAGTCTCTCATCTCCCTATATCTTCCTTCTCTTTCTGATCCCTGAATACCAGGCATTGTATACCTCTACGCCTTCTAGACAGGCTGTACTGCAACATCTGAGAGCGACTTCCCCAGAACTCATAGCTGCATCAGTGGGGATCCCTGGGAACTTTGCGGTTCGTTGGCCTTTCTGATTTTTGTTTATTCATTCTTTTCTTTTCTTCCTCTTCCCCTTTCTGTTTTTCTCCATTTCATAGTCTCTCATCTCTCCACTCCAACAGCAAGCTCCCCTAGCATTCTTTTTTGTTTGTATGTTTTTGGCTTGTGTTCCTCTCTCCTCTCTCCCATATCCATCTTAGCTCCACACATAACAATCTCCCCACTGCATCCTGCCTACGTGCACCATGCGCTTGATATCACACCACCAAGCAGCACAGGCACTGCCTACTGGAACCTGCCCTGCACTGATTATTGACCCACCCTGGTGGCTGTAGTAAGTGCAACAAACAACCCGTCCCAGTAACTCCTCTTCAGCTAGACCTGCCCTGCTGTACCGTATCTGAGTGACTGACCCTGCCAGTTGAAGAAGGAGGTGAAAAGAATTCAGCGCACAAATGAGCAAACAACAAAGAACACACAGTCCGCCTGCTCAGACATAGTCAATTTTTTTTTTAAAAAAAGGGATGAAACAAACAAATCTACAATCAATAAATGAGAAAAATAACTACTGAATGCCCCAAAAATAACAGACAATATCAAAACAAAAACAGGACAGGATGGTTCCAGTAGGCATCCAAAATAAAACACCAGATGACTCTCCTGTGGAAGAAAATGCACCAGAACTACCTGATAGGGAATTCAAATCTCTAGTACCCGGAATTCTCCAAGAACTGAGGCAAAAAGCTGACAAACATGAGGAAAAAATAGACAAATTCATGGAAAATACAGACAAAAAATTGGAAGAATTCAGGAAGATGGTGCAGGAACAAAATGCCAAAATAAATTCACAACTAGAAATTATACAAAGACAACAATTAGAAATCCAAAAGATAAACAACAAGATTTCAGAAATGGATGATGTCATAGAAGGGCTGAGAAGCAGATTTGAAACGGTGGAAGACAGGATCAGTGGAATTGAAGACAAACACTTGGATACAACTCTGTTTCAGGAAAACTCAGAAAAAAGAACAAAGAAAAATGAAGAGACCCTGAGAGTTATGTGGGAAACAATTAAAAGCAAAAATTTATGAGAGATTGAAATTCCAGAATGGGGGAGAAAACAGAAAACACAGAGAGGATCATTGAGGAACTGCTGACAGAAAACTTCCCCAATATCATGAAAGATGAAAAGCTGACCATCCAAGAAGCTCAACGAACACCATATAGAAGAGACCCCAAAAGAACATCACCAAGGCATATCATATTCACACTCACCAAAACCAAAGACAAACAAAGAATCCTGAGAACAGCTCGTGCAAAACAAGAAGTCACATACAGAGGAGAAAGAATAAGACTAAGCTCAGATTATTCGGCAGAAACCATGCAGGCAAGAAGGCAATCTGATAACATATATAAAATCTTGAAAGAAAAAAGTTGCCAGCCAAGAATAATATATCCTGCAAAACTCTCATTCAAATCTGATGGTGAAATTAGGTCATTTCCAGATAAACAGAAATTAAGGGAATATGTAAAAGTCAAACCAAACTTACAAAAATTATTAAAGGGAGTTCTTTGATCTGAGGACAAACAGCTTCAGCTCACAGGCAGAAGCTAGGATGCAGGATCGTACAAGCCAGATACCAACCTAGAAAATGAACTCTTGAGGACATCCAAAACCAAAAGAAATACAACAGGGTATCAGAGCAGTTAATCAATAAATGACAACAACATCAAAACAATAAAAGAGGGAGTAAATGGCATAGTATAGAACCTTCTAATGGAGAGGAAGGCAAGGTGATACCAAGTAACGGTAGACTGCTTCAAACGTAGAGAGATGAGGGTAAAATTCATGGTAACCACAAAGAAAGTTAACAAACCAACTCATAAAAATAAAGACAAAAAACATAAAGTCTCGGCAAGAATAAAACCTACAAAAACAAAAGAAATGAAAAAAAATCCACAAACAAAAGTAACTCAGCACAAGAGAGTAAGAAGAACAAAGAAAACTTCAGCACCACAAAAAAAAAACACAACAAAATGACAGTAACAAACTCACATCTGTCAATAATTACACTGAATGTAAATGGACTCAATGCACCCATAAAGAGACGGAGAGTGACAGAATGGATAAGAAAACAGGTTGTATCAATATGCTGTCTACAAGAGACACACCTTAGAAACAAAGAGGTGAATTTATTAAAAGTCAAAGGTTGGAAAAAATATATCAAGCTAACAACTACCAAAAAAGAGCAGGATTGGCAATTCTAATCTCAGATAAAATACACTTTAAAACAAAATCTACCGTAATAGACAAAGAAGGACACTATATAATGATTAAGGGGATGGTCCATCATGAAAACATAACCATAATAAACATCTATGCACCCAATGACAGGGCTCCAAAATACATAAAACAAACTCTAACAACACTGAAAAGAGAAATTGGCAGTTCCACAAGAATAGTAGGAGACTTCAACACACCATTCTCAGTAAAGGACAGAACAACTAAGAAGAAACTCAGCAAAGAAACAGAAGACCTAAAGGGCACAATCAGCCAACTTGACCTCATAGACATATGTAGAACACTCCATCCAACCGCTGCAAAGTACACATTCTTTTCCAATGCACATGGAACATTCCCCAGAATAGACCACATCTTAGGCCACAGAGCAATCCTCAACAAGATCCAAAACATTGAGATAATTCACAGTATCTTCTCTGACCACAGTGCCATCAAGGTAGAAATTAACACTAGAAAGAGCAAGGAAAAAAATCAACTACATGGAAACTGAATAATACCCTGCTTACACATTACTGGGTAATAGAAGAAATCAGAGATGGAATCAAAAAATTCCTAGAATCAAATGAGAATGAAAACACATCATACCAAAACCTTTGGGACACAGCAAAGGCAGTCCTCAGAGGACAATTTATAGCAATAGATGCACATATCAAAAAAGAAGAAAGGGACAAAATCAAAACATTAACTACAGAACTCAAAAAAATAGAAAGAGAACAGCAAAAAAAGCCCACAACCACCGGAAGAAAGGAAATAGTAGAGATCAAAGCAGAAATAAGTGAAATAGTGAACAGAAAAACAATAGAAAGAATCAATAAAACCAAAAGTTGGTTCTTTGAAAGAATCTACAAAATCGACAAACCACTGGCCAGACTGACAAAAGAAAAACAGGAGAGGATGCAAATAACCCAAATAAGAAATGAAATGGGGAACATTACAACAGACCCAACTGAAACAAAAAGGATTATAACAGAATATTATGAAAAACTATAATCCAACAAATTTGAAAACCTAGAGGAAATGGATAAATTTCTAGAATCACACGGCTTACCCAAACTACAAAGTGATGTTGAAAATCTGAACAGACCCATAACAAGAGAAGAGATTGAAAAGCTAATAAAAAACACTCCCAACCAAAAAAAGCCCTGGCCCAGATGGCTTCACTGGAGAATTCTACAAAACATTTACAGAAGAGCTTGTAACAGTACTACTCAAGCTATTTCAGAGCATAGAAGAGGAAGCAACACTTCCAAATTCATTCTATGAAGCCAGCATAATGCTGATACCAAAACCAGGCAAGGATGCCACAAAAAAAGAAAATCACACACCAATATCTCTCATGAATATAGATGCAAAAATTCTGAACAAAATTCTAGCCAATAGACTTCAGCATCATATCAAAAAAATAATACACCACGACCAAGAAGGATTCATAGCAGGTATGCAAGGATGGTTCAACATTAGAAAATCAATCAACATAATTCACCACATAAATAAAAGGAAAGAAAAGAATCACATGATCATCTCAATTGATGCAGAAAAGGCATTTGACAAAGGCCAACACCCATTCCTGATAAAAACTCTCAATAAAATAGGTATAGACGGGAAATTTCTCAACATAATAAAAGGCATTTATGCAAAACCAACGGCCAACATCATTCTTAATGGAGAGAGGCTGAAAACATTCCCCTTGAAAACAGGAACAAGACAAGGATGCCCTTTATCACCACTCCTATTTAACATTGTGTTGGAAGTTCTAGCTAGAGCAATAAGGCAAGAAAAAGAAATAAAGGGCATCCAAATTGGTAATGAAGAAGTTAAACTGTCCCTGTTTGCAGATGATATGATACTATACACAGAAAACCCTAAAGACTCCAAGAGAAATCTACTGGAACTAATAGAAAGATTCAGCAGAGTAGCAGGATACAAGATAAACATTCAAAAATCAGTTGGATTCCTATACCCCAGTAAGGAGAACGAAGAAAAGGAAATCAGGAAAAGAATACCATTTTCAATAGCCCCTAAAAAGATAAAATACTTAGGAATAAATCCGACCAGGGATGTAAAAGACGTATACAAAGAAAACTGCAAAACACTACTGCATGAAACCCAAAGGGATCTATATAAATGAAAACATACCATGCTCATGGATAGGCAGACTCAACATTGTGAAAATGACAATTCTACCCAAAGCAATTTACAAATACAACACAATCCCGATCCAAATACCAGCAACATTCTTCAAAGAGATGGAAAAACTAATCATTAACTTTATATGGAAAGGGAAGAAGCCCCGAATAAGTAAAGCACTACTGAAGAAGAAGAATAAAGCTGGAGGACTCACACTACCTGACTTCAGAACCTACTAAACAGCTATAGTAGTCAAAACAGCCTGGTACTGGTACAACGACAGATACATTGACCACTGGAACAGAATTGAGAACCCAGATGTAAATCCATCCACCTATGGTCACCTGATCTTCAACAAGGGCCCAAAGTCCATCAAATGGGGAAAAGAGAGTTTTTTTAACTAATGGTGCTGGCAAAACTGGATATCCATTTGCAAAAAAATGAAACAGGACCCATACCTCACACCATATACAGAAACTACTTTAAAATGGATCAAAGACCTGAATTTAAAACCTAAAACTATAAAGTTCATAGAAGAAAAAATAAGACCAACACTTCAGGCCTTAATACATGGCATTAACAGGTTATAAACCATAACCATCAATGCATAAACCCCAATAGATAAGCTAGGTAACTGGGATCTTCTAAAATTCAAACACCCATGCTCTTCAAAAGACTTCACCAAAAGAGTCAAAAGAGAACCTACAGACTGGGAAAAAATTTTTGAACAGTACAAGTCAGACAAAGGCCTAAACTCCATAATCTACAAGAAAATCCAACACCTCTACAACAAAAAGACAAATAATCCTATTAAAAAATGGGCAAAGGAAATGAACAGACACTTAATCAAAGAAGACATTCAAATGGCCAACAGACACATGAGGAAATGCTTGCGGTCATAGCCATTAGAGAAATGCAAATTAAAACCACAATGGGATACCATCTCACCCCAGCATTACTAGCACGAATCAAAAACACTGGAAATACCAAATGTCGGAAGGGTTGCGGGGACATCGGAACTCTTATGCAGTGCTGGTGGGAATGCAAAATGATAGAAGCATTTTGGAAAATGATACGGCGCTTCCTCAGAAAGCTAGAAATAGGCATACCATTGGATCCAGCAATTGCACTCCTAGGAATATATCCTAGAGAAATAAGAGTCGTCACTCGAATAGACATATGCACACCTATGTTCATGGCAGCATTGTTCACAATAGCAAAACGATGGAAACAACCTAGATGCCCATCAGCAGATGAATGGATAAACAATCTATGGTACATACACGCAATGGAGTACTATGCAACGAGAAAGAACAACAATGAATCTGTGAAGCATCTCATAACATGGATGAAACTGGAGGATATTATGCTGAGTGAAATAAGTCAATCACAAAAGGACAAATATTGTATGAGACCTCTATTGTGAAAACCCATGAAAAAGTTCACACAAAATGTAACAATCTTTGTTGGTTACCAGGGATGGGAGGGGTGGGGATGGGGAACACTAAATAGGCAATAGATAAGTGGTATCTTGGGTGAAGGGTGAGACAGTACACAATACAGGGGAAACTAGCACAACCTGTACAAGGAAAGGTCATGGAAGCGCCATAGACACATCCAAACTCCCTGAGGGACTGAATTGCTGGGCAGAGGGCTGTCGGGACCGTGGTCTCAGGGAACATCTAGCTCAATTGGCATGACACAGCTTATAAAGACAATGTTCTACATTCTACCTTGGTGAGTAGCATCTGAGGTCTTAAAAGCCTGTGAGCGGCCATCTAAGATACTCCACTTGTCTCATCCCTTTGGGAGCAAGGGAGAATGAAGAGAACAGGATACAAGGAAAAGAGTAGTCCCCAAGGCCTCCACCGGACTGAGTCCAGTACATCTAGATAGAGCCTGGCTACCACCGCTGACTGCTCTGACCAGGATCACAACAGAGGGCTCTGGACAGAGCTGGAAAAGGATGTAGAGCATAATTCTAACTAAAAAAAAAAAAAAAACAAAAAAAAAACCAGATTTACTGGCCTAAAGGAGGCTGGAGAAACCCTGAGAGTATGGCTCCCAGACACCCTTTTAGCTCAGTGGTGAAGTTACCTCCAGGTTCACTGTTCAGCCTGGGACTGGACAGCTCCGTAAAATAAATGAGACTAACGAGGCACAGGTGTCCAGTGACAAGGGCCAGAAGGCAGAAGGGGACAAGGAAGGTGGTGATAGGGAATGCAAGGTTGAGTAAGGATATTGTTGATGTGTTGTGAGATTGTTAACCATTGTCATAAGGCAACGTTTGTAGTAACTGTTAAATGAGAAACTATCTTGTTCTGTAAGCCTTCATCTTAAGTGAGAATAACAGCAGAATTGGAAGAGTGTAGTCAATGTCACTGAACTGTGTATGTAGAAATTTTTGAAATGGTGTATCTTTGGCTATGTGTATTTTCACCACAAAAAAAAAGGTCAAGAATTTAGAGGGTTAATATGTTGTGGGGTTGTTAACCAATGTCATAAAACAACATGTGTACTACTGTTTCATGTGAAACTATTTGTTCTGTAAGCCTTCACCTGAAGTACAATAAAATAAAATAAAAAATAAATGTGAAAAAAAAAAAAAAAGAAGAAGAAGGGAAGAATGTGGAGTAGGCAAGTAGCAAATCTGCTGCAGTCAAGAACAGGCAATCCATGAAGAAATAGGTATTTCTAGTAAATACTACCACTTACTAACGTGAGACCTTAGTTTTACCATGTGTAAAACGGGCATAGTAATGGCACCCATTTCATAGGGTTGTTATGACAATAAAAGAAATTCATATTTATTTCATGAGTTAATATATAGTGCTCATTATATGCCATATACTGTGTATGGCACATTGTTGTTGTTGTTGTTAGCTGTCATGGAGTTGGTTCCGACTCATAGCGACCCTATGCACAACAGAACAAAACAGTGCCCGGTCCTGTGCCATCCTGATAATTGTTGCTATGTTTGAGCCCATTGTTGCAGCCACTGTGTCTGTCAATCCAATTGTGTCCTCCAAAAATGTGTGTCAACTTGGTGTCCTCCAAAAATGTGTGTCAACTTGGCTAGTCCATGATTCCCAGTATTGTGTGATTGTCCACCATTTTGTCCCCTGATGTGATTTTCCTGTGTGTTGTAAATCCTACCTCTATGATGTTAATGAAGTGGGTTAGCAGCAGTTAAGTTAATGAGGCAGGACTCAATCTTCAAGATTAGGTTGTGTCTTAAGTCAATCTCTTTTGAGATATAGAAAAGAGAAGCCAGCAGACAGACATGGGAACCACATATTGCGAAGAAAGAAGTACCAGGAGCATAATGCGTCCTTTGGACCCAGGATCCCTGAGCTGAGAAGCTCCTCGACTAGGGAAGAATGATGATGAGGACCCTCTCCCAGAGCCCGCAGAGAGAGAAAGCTTTTCCCTGGAACTGGTGCCCTGAGTTTGGACTTCTAGCCTCCTAGACTGTGAGAGAATAAATTTCTCTTTGTTAAAGCCATCCACTTGTGGTATTTCTGTTATAGCAGCACTAGATGACTAAGATACCATGTCATCAAGTGTCATCCTCTTTTTCACTGACCTCTACCCCTTACCAAGGATGACATCCTTCTCTAGGGACTAGTCCCTCCTGATAACACGTCCAAAGTATGTGAGATGAAGTCTCTCCATCTTTACTTCCAAGGAGCACTCTGTATTTCTTTCAAAACAGACTTGTTTTTTCTCCTGGCAGTCCATAGTATATTCAATATTCTTTGCCAACACCATAATTCAAAGTCATCAATTTTTCTTCAGTCTCCCTTGTTCATTGTCCAGCTTTCCCACGCATATGAGGTAATTGAAAATATCAAAAATGGCTTGGGTCAGGCGCACCTTAGTCCTCAAAGTGACATCTTTGCATTTCAACACTTTAAAGAAGTCTTTTGCAGCAGATTTGCCCAATGCAATAAGTCATTTGATTTCTTGACTGCTGCTTCCATGGGTCTTGATTGTGGATCCAAGTAAAATGAAATCCTTGACAACTTCAATATTTTCTCCTTTTATCATGATCTTGCTTATTGGTCCAGTTGTGAGGATTTTTGTTTTCTTTATATTGAGGTGTAATCCATACTGAAGGCTGTGGTCTTTGGTCTTTATCAGTAAGTGCTTCAAGTCCTCTTCAGTTTCTGCAAGCAAGGTTGTGTCGTCTACATATCAAAGGTTGTTAATGAGTCTTCCTCCAATTCTGATGGCCATTCTTCTTCATATAGTCCAGTTTCTCGGATTATTTGCTCAGCATACAGATTGAGTAAGTACGGTGAAAGGATACAACCGTGATGCACACCTTTCCTGACTTTAAATCATGCAATATCCCCTTGTTCTGTTTGAATGACTGCCTCTTGGTCTATGTACAGGTTCCTCATGAGCACAATTAAGTGTTCTGGAATTTCCATTCTTCACAATGTTATCCATAATTTGTTATGATCCCCACAGTCAAATGCTTTTGTAGAGTCAATAAAACACAGGTAAACATCTTTCATTATTCTCTGCTTTCAGCCAAGATCCATCTGACATCAGCAATGATATCCCTTGTTCCATGTCCTTTTCTGAATCCAGCCTTAATTTCTGGCAGTTCCCTGTCAGTGTACTCTGCAACCACTTTCAAGTTATCTTTGGCAAAATAGAGAGTCACTATAAGTCAGAATCGACTGGACAGCAATGTTTTTTTTTTTTTTTTTTTTTTGGTGTTATTAATGATAGTGTTTGAAAATTTCCACATTCTGTTGGATCATCTTCCTTTGGAACGGGCACAAATATGGATCTCTTCCAGTTGGTTAGCCAGGTAGCTGTCTTCCAAATTTCTTGGCATAGAAGAGTGAGCACCTCCAGTGCTGATCTGTTTGTTGAAACACCTCAATTGGTATTCTGTCAATTCCTGGAGCCAACATCTTCAGTGCACCTTGGACTTCTTCCTTCAGTATCATTGGTTCTTGATCATATGCTACATCTGAAATGACTGACTGTTGACCAATTCTTTTTGGTAGAGTGACTCTGTGTATTCTTTCCATCTTCTTTTGGTGCTTCCTGTGTCATTCAGTATTTTGCCCAAAGAATCCTTCAATATTGCAACTTGAGGCTTGAATATTTTCTTCAGTTTTTCCAGCTTAAGAAATGCTGAGTGTGTTCTTGCCTTTTGATTTTCTAACTCCAGGTCTTTGCACATTTCATTATAATACTTTACTTTGTTGTCTCGAGCCCCTCTTTGAAATCTTCTGTTCAGCGATTTTACTTCATCATTTCTTCTGCATGCTTTAGCTACTCAACATTCAAGAGAAAGTTTCAGAATCTCTTCCGACATCCATTTTAGTCTTATCTTCCTTTCTTGTCTTTTCAATGACCTTTTACTGTCTGCATGTATGATGTCCTTGAAGCCATTCCATACTTTGTCTGGTCTTGGTCATTAGTGTTCAGTGCATCAAATCTGTTCTTGAGGTGGTCTCTAAATTCAGCTGGGATATACACAAGGTTGTACTTTGGCTCTCCTGGAATTGTTTTATTTTCTTCAGCTTCAACTTGAACTTGCATAGGAGTAATTGATGGTCTGTTCCGTCGTTGGTCCCTAGCATTGTTCTGACTGACGATATTTAGCTTCTCCGTCATCTCTTTCCACAGATGTAGTCAATTTGATTCCTGTGTATTCCGTCTGGCATGGTCCATGTGTATAGTCGCTGTTTATGTTGTTGAGAAAATGTGTTTGCAATGAATAAGTTGTTGGTCTTGCAAAATTCTATCATGGGATCTCCAGTGTTGTTTCTATCACCAAGGCCATATATTCCACCTACTTCTGTTTTCCAATCATCAATAATTATCAGTGCATCTTGAGTGCATGTTTGATCAACTTCAGACTGAAAAAATTGGTAAAAGTCTTCAATTTCTTCATCTTTGGCCCTAGTGGTTGGTGTATAAATTTGAATGATAGCTGTATTAATTGGTCGTCTTTGTAGGCGTATGGGTATTATCCTATCACTGACAACATTGTACTTCAGGGTAGATCTTTAAGTGTTCTTTTTTACAATGAATGCAAAGCCATTCCTCTTCAGTTTGTCAGTCCTGGCATAATAGACTATATCAATCCTTAAGCGTTCCATTTCATTTTTGAAATTTTCAATTTTCCTAGATTCATACTTCGAACATGCCACTCTTCAGTTATCAATGGATGTTTGCAGCTGTTTCTTCTAATTTTGAGTCGTGCCACATCAGCATATGAAGGTCCCCAAAACTACACATCTTTACGGTCAACTCTACTCTTAGGATGCAGCTCTTCTTGTCGCATTTTGGGTACATTCTGACCTGAGGGGCTCATCTTCTGGCACTATAACAGACAATATTCGGCTGTTATTCATAAGCTTTTCACTGGCCAATTTTTTCAGAAGTAGACCACCAGGTCCTTCTTTTTAATCTGTCTTAGTCTAGAAGCTCCGCTGAAACCTGTCCACCATGGGTGACCCTGCTGGTATTTGAAACACCAGTGATATGACTTCCAGCATCACAGCAATATGCAAGCCACCACAGTACAACAAAATGACAGACGTGTGGTGGCAAATGACCAACAAGCACATGAAAAAATGCTCAGTATCATTAGAGAAGTACAAATCTAAACCACAATGAGATACGACTTCACACCCACTAGAATGGCTATTATAAAAAGGAAAAAAGCACGTGTTGACAAGAATGTGCAGAAATTTCAAAACTGCAACTCCTGTGGATTGCTGGTGGGAATGTAAAATGGTGTAACTGATATGGAAAACAGTTCGGTGGTTCCTCAAAAAGTTAAACATAGAGTTACCATATGTCCCAACAATTCCACTTCTAGGTATATAGCCAAAAGAATTAAAAGCAAGGATTTAGACAGATACGTGTACATCAAAGTTCACTGCAGCATTATTCACAACAGCCAAAAGGTTGAAAACAACCCAAGTATCTATTAACAGATGGATGAATGATTAAACAAAATGTAGTATATACTTACAATGGAATATGATTCAACCATAAAGAGAAATGAAGTTCTGATACGTTGTTATGACATGAATAGAAAACATGCTAAGTGAAGTAAGTCAGACCCAAAAGAACAAATATTGTATGATTTCACTTACATGAAATATCTAGAATAAGCAAATGCATAGAGACAAAAGTTTATTGGTCGTTACCAAGGGCTGAGGAGGGAAGTTATTGCTTAATGGACATGGGGATTCTGTTTGGGGTGAAAAAAGTTTTGGAAATAGATAATGGTGGTGGTAGTACAATATGGTGAATGTAATTAATGCCAGTTAATCATACACTGAAAAATTGTTACAATGGAAATTTTGTTATATGTATTTTACCACAATAAATTAAAAATATATATATTACTATTGTATTCAGAAATAAACCCTAATATTTTGAAAGCTTACTGGTCTTCAGCATCCTTTTTTAAAATGCAGACTTACCTAAAAAGTGGGGAATGTATATTTAACAGATGATTGTTAGCATGAGTAGAAGTCTTACACATTAATGAGTCTGTCGCCATCATTTTCAGATGTTGTCTCTGTAGGTGCAGAGAGGGACAGAGGATCCCCCAAGATTACACAGCAGTGAGTGGCATAACTCAGTCTAGAAGGCACATTTGCTGACCTCTGTGCTGTGTGCACCCAGCCTACCTTCCCTTTTCCCCCACTGTTTATCCCAAGCACCACCCATCACAAGGTGAAAATGGTGCCTTAGAGCTGGTAGGATCTTCAGACACCATACATCACAGCTTGTAGGAAGCTGCTCCAAGTCATTTATAACCCTATAAGTAAACATGTCTTGGGGGACCAAATGGCAGAGGAAATGGATTTTAGAAGGTATTTACAAGGCTGGGTCTGTTTCCAAGACTGGGTCTCTTCCTTATGACAATTATACAGTCTCATCACTTTAAATCAGCTTAAAATATGTTCCAAGAAATTCTCAAATCACGTTGAACACTGTGGTTGCTACATGCTATTTTATAGGCTGCCATTGCCTCTGTGGCCAGTGTCTGGCATGTTTCAAATTCTTTAAAGGGTGATATTAAGTAATATCTGAGGGATGTTGTTTAGTAATGTCATTTCAGTCTCAGATATGCACTTTATTGAGCCCATTGTGCAAGAATGAAATAGGAGACTTTTTAACTGGGTGAGATGTATTTTCTTAATCACCCAAGGGCAAATGGCTGAGACCTTGGAGAGCCTTCATAGTGACTCTTCGTTCCTCCTCCCACTGTATTTCATTATTTGGATTTTGGTGTTATTATCACAAGAATTCTGGATGGTGCATAAAAAGAAACAATGGCAGAAGGTAGTAAACTAATTCCACAAATAGGTAAAAACCACAAATGAAAGAGTGGCACCTGTGGTCCTCTGACTTTTGAGGTAGACCATTCTCCCAAAGGTCTCGCTCCCTCAGTATCCTCCTTAACCCCATCCACTCTACTACTACCACTGAAGGACTCTTCCTGGAGCCCAGTTCTGACATTGTCATGACCCCTACTCAAACATGGTCCTTGACTTTTGATTCCCTGCTTTTCAACTTTTTCCATGAGCTGCCCTAAACCTTCCATATGCCTCAACCAAACTGAACTGTGCTCTTGGTTTTTCCATTTTTCCAGTTCAGTGTCTCCATGCAGTGTTCCCTTTTCCTGGAATGACCTTCTTCCTTCCCTCAAGGACTAAAGCACATGTCAGCTCCTTCAGAAAACCTATTTAGATACCCCAGTCAGAAGCAATGTCTTTCTCAATCCAGTGAACTCCTTTAACTGGTGGGTTTTACCTTTCTTACGACATTCATTCTATTTTGACTTAAGATAATTATATGCCTTAACTCCTCTACAGACAAAGTTGCTGGAGCATAAAGTGAGTATCTTAATAATTTCTGTATTCTCCAGAGAAGCAGGCACATAGTAGATGCTGATGGGTGCTGAGTAAATGTTGAATGGATGAGTGACTCCTTTAAAAATTGTACAGAGATCCAATGACTCACTTCTGGAGTCACTTGTAGGGTGTAGGTCCAATTTAAATCCTTGGCTGCAAGTATGCAAAAACAAACAAAAACAGAATACTTCATGATTTTAATTGGTTGGCATTTTTATGTCCTTGATAAATGATTTGTCCTATCCTCCCTTGACTGAAAATGATAGCAATAAGAATTGAACTTGAGATATAGTGGAGGAACTATGTCCATGACTAGCAAAACATAATTATTGATGCAGTGGAAATTAGCTACAATGCAGAACGACAGCACATCTTTAAGTTACTAAACTCAACAACAGACTGATCATTGCTGGGATTGACAGTAATACTGTCCTTGTTTTTCTCCCCATCACCTGTCTGTTAGTTCGTCGTACTGTGGTGGCTTGCATGTTGCGTGATGCTGGAAGCTATGCCTCTAGTATTTCAGATACCAGCGAGTCACCTATGGTGGACAGGTTTCAGCAACACTTCCAGACTGAGACAGACTAAGAGGAAAGGCCTGGCAATCTACTTCCAAAATTTAGCCAATGAAAACCTTATGGGTAACAACAGAACATTGTCCAACTCCCTTGCCTTGGACATATCATCAGGAGCAATCAATAGCTGGAGGACATCATGTTTGATAAAGTAGAGGCCAGTGAAGATGAGAAAGACCCTTGGTGAGCTGGATTGGTACAACAGACACAATGATGGACTTGAACATGCTGGTGATTATGAGGATGATGCAGGACTGGGCAACGTTTCATTCTGTTGTACATAAGATCACCACGAGTCAGAGTTGACTGGATGACAGCTATCTGTTTATATGTCTGTCTGTCTGTCTGCCTGCCTGTCTATCTATCTATCTCTATCCTTCTCAGCAGAGAGGTACCTTGTAATGCAGGTTTGGGGCTAGGACCTTTTTAAAGGATTATTTCTATATGGAGCTGATATTTCATGGTCATGATGTCTTCTGTGGGTTTTGAGAGCAGGAGTCTCATTGTTTCATTATCATAATGATGTGTATCACTGATTGAGCCCTTACCATGTGCTAGGTACTGGGATGGGCATTATGTGCCCTGCTTGTTAAGTTCCCCAACAGCCCTCTGAGGTCCCATTTATGGACCTGGATGCAGATGCTTATGGAGGATAAACCACCTGGTCCAGGTCGCAACAACAGTAAGTGGGAAAGGCTGACTTTTAGGCAGTCTGTTTGCCTCCAGGCCCAGGTTTCTCATCAGCATGCTCACTCCCTGTCATGAGAAACCCTAGACTGAGAGTTGGGACACAGGCGTCTCCCAGCTTGGCAGAGGACTGGAAAAATGCATTAACAGGGAAACTTGTCACAAAGTTCTGTTTCCAAAATGAATGCTTCAAAGATCCAGTATTTTATTACTATACCTGCACTTTCAGAAATTATGTTTGGCTCCAATTGATCTTTCACACTATAATTAGTTCAAGTGGCTGCTTTAATGCTTCAAGGCACTCAAGGAGAGAAATATACCAGGAGTCCTGCTAATTCTCTTCTATTCAGGGATCCCAAGGTCCCAGCTCCCACACATTCCCCAGAACCTTTTTCAGAGCAAAGGTTGTTGGCTTATCTACTCAAAGTACCAGGGACACTCAAAATGGGCCATAGGGAAAGCCAAGGTTCATAGCTTTAATAATGATATATGAAGACTTGCACAATCAGGTGTCTCCCGGATCTCGACTCCCCAACCCTGGCTTCTCTCTATATACACTCCCACATGCATCCTATGCTCCAGCCAAACTGAGTTTGTTGGTTCTACCTCTCCTACAACTCAAACTCACCTGGCTTTATCTCCAAGCCTTTGCACAATCAGCTCTTTCTATCCAAAATGCCTTTCTTTATTGGCCTGACCCTCAGGTATGCATAGGCAAGAGTCAGGCTGCTCCTGGCTTCTGGAGAGAGGCAGAGCTGCAGTAGTTTAGTGACAAAGCACACATGCTGACTTCAATATCAGACAGACCTCAGGGAGAGCCCTGTGTCTGTGACCTTGGGCAAGCACCTGAATCTCACTAAGCATCCATTTTCCCACCTGGTAAGCATAGGACAGCTCTTGGGATTAAATAATTCATGTGAACTTTTTAATCATAATCAGCAGCACATAGCTAAGCACTTGAGACCCTAGGTAGTGCAAAAGGATGACGTGCTCAGTTGCTAACCAAGAGGTTGGAGACGCTTGGCAACCTACTTCCAAAAACTTAGCCATTGAAAACCCTATGGAGTACAATTCTACTCTGATACACATGAGGTCGGCATGAGTCAGAATTTACGGCAACTTACTGAGTCCCCCCTGGACTCTTGCAGCCCTTTAGCACATTGTTAGGGCTCAGTCAGTAAGTATTCGATGGCCCTGTTGTTGTAGGCGGGACAAGGCCCTTCCTGCCACTCCCCTCCCCACCCTCAAGCTGAAGAAGCTGCCCCTTATATAAAATTCCATTGCATTTGTGCAATCTCTAGGCTAGCATGACTACTCTGACTGGTAATTGTCAACTTGCTTGTATTTCTCCCTCTTTAGATTATAAACTCTTCAAGGACAGGAATTGTAAATTTCAATTCTTTATTTCAAATGTCTGGTACAGTACCTAACGTACAGTAGGCATTTAATAAATGAAGGAATGAGTGAAATTTTCGTACTTTGCATTTTCCCTGAACATGCTTTTATTTACCATGATATCAATTGACTTTCACAAAATCTGTAGGCAGTTATAGCAGAAATCAACAGTTTATAGCTGAGGATGGAATGACTTTTCTAAGGTCAACAGCAAATTTATGACAGAGTTTGGGCTTAATTGTAGATGCCCAGATTCTTTGTCCAGTGCTCATTCATTAAAGGCTGAGGAGCATATGGATTAACAGCATGGGCTTTCAAAATTCAAAATCTACCTCTTCTACTCACCAGCTGTGACCTGGGCCAAGTTACTGACCCTCCAAAGCATCCATTACCTAGTTTTTAAATATGAGTAACCATAGTACCTATTACACAGGACAGCATAGTACCAGGCTCGTAGTGACATTGAAAATCATGGTAGCCATCATTATGAGGATGAAACTATGGTCCCTCATGACAATACAGATTCTAGAGTCCCACAGAATGCATCATGATCCTGAATGAGCAAGTCTAATTAAGCAAGACAGCCTCATGAGTTGGGTATTTGTCCTGCCCCACAAACTTGCATTATGAGGCATTTCACTGTGGAGAAAGAAAAGGACTGTCTTATGTCACTGTCTACTCCCTTCCCCAGCAGTCATCAGTCTGCTGCTGAGCTCCCCAGCTCAGGAGCTGCTGTCGATTTGCACTGCAGCTTCTTTTCACTGTCCCAGTAATTTAATTTATGCCAGTCACGGATATAGTCTCTGCAATATAGTTCAAGTTCGGCTCTTATTGCTATTATTTTAACTTTGAGGGGGTGGAGGGTAGGAAGTATTTGTCAAGGATACATAGGAATGAGGTATCATACATTCACCAATAAAGAGGAGGAAGCACTGTTTTGCTTTCATACTGTAGCCAAAGATTCAAAGTGAACATTGCCCTGTAAGAAATTTCAAAACTTAAAGGCCCTGGAATTTAAAAAAAAGAAAAAAAAAAAGATGTTTCGCTCCTTTGTTCAATATTTGCTACTAAATACCAAGCTTGGGGGAGAATTCAGAAGTGAAAAATGATGTAACTACTAAGCAAATGTCTATCTAAAAGGAAAACGAGATGTATAAGAAAATTATCATAAGGCAAAATAGAAGGCTGTGGGAGATGAGTTACAGCAGTCCAGAGGAGAGAAAGGAGCAGACATTTGAACCATCCTTGAAGAATGGGGGAAGGGCAGTCCAGAGTAAAGAACAGTGCACAGACAGCACTGAATAGAAAAAGCCACAAGCACGTTTGAGAGCAGTTTGGGTGAGGCACAGGAAGGTTTGGGACAGCTCCTGGAAGGAGGTGAGGAGCAGACAGTGAAGAGCCCAGGACTACTTTTGAGCAAGGGCTGATGACAATGTTAGAGCTGGGAGAGTCCTTTGGCAGCAGTGGATGGGGTGGACTGGGATGTTGGGGGAAACTGAGGCAGAGAGAGGTTTGGGAGAGTGGTCTGCCTCAAAAGTCAGAGGACTGTGGATGCCAGATCTTTCATAAGTAGTTTTCGCTCAGTTATGGAACAAAGTTCATAACCTTTCTCATTAGTTCTTCTGTTGGACCATCCTGAGTTCTGGTGCTAATTTTAACATCAAAATCCAAACAAAGAAAATTACTAGAGATGTAGTGAAAAGCCATATGATGGCTAGATCACGGCTTCTCTGCCCTTGAGTAGTTGAAGCAAGAGATACTAAGCCAGTGAATAACATAACCTGAGGAAAAGAGCCATTTTTTAAAAATACTCCCTATTCTTTTCTTGAAGTATGGACTGAACAAAAACATATGTGATGTAGATTGGAGGCTTTGCTGAACACCCACCCTTGAACATTACCCAGCACTATTTAGGAAGGAGTTTCACGTTCTCATTCTAATGAGGTAAAGAAGAGCAACTCAAGACAAGGCAGCTAGAGCCTAGCATTGGAGACAGGGCAACTGAGGCCAGGCAGCCTCCAGAACTGTCAGTTCCAGAGCCTAGAAACTCACCCGGTAGATTTAGTGGGCTCTCTTAATCTCAGTTTCCGGGATGGACCGACAAATCTGTACATCTGGATGGAGTGATACTTTTTCTTCACAGGAAACCAGCTAGAAGGAGGTCAGGTGAAGGCTGAGGTTTGCATTTGTGTTTTGTAAGCCAAGAAGAGTTGCTGTAACATCCCGCTGCTTACTTTCACTGGATTGGGATCATGTGCTAACCTACTTCTGACAGTTTTTTTCCTTATTTATGGCTTAGAGAGAAAGGGGCCTGGAAAATGGGCTACCAGTGACCCAGCAGAGAGAAGGATTCTGAAAATCCAGGGTGAGAGAGGAGTGAGAAGTCAGACAGGGTCGGCAGGGCACTATGGGGGCCCTTCAGATCATTTCGGAGTTACTGTCCTGTGTTTAAGCCTCTATGGCCCATGTGGAACAATTTCGTGCACTGGAATAATAATGATCTTAAGATGTAAATTCTAAAGAACATGCTGCGTAAGTGCGCCTAATGAATTTTATGAATTCAGGGGAAACAGATTTATTTACTATGTCAGTCTGGTTCTAAAAATAATATATAAATTAATTAACTTCCCAATTAGAAGATAATTTTTACATTAGCAATTTACTTAAAGCAGTAGTGATTCTACTGCATGCTGGTGGCATCAGGGATATTCAAACTGTATCTTCTACACTGGACATAAAACTCCTCTAGAATTTGGTTTAATAACTTTCACCCTAGAGAGCCCTTAAAAATAAGCTGGATAAAATATAAATTTATATACATATGTAAGTTTTATATTTATATAAATTAAGTGGCAATAAAAAACCCACCTTATCTTTTCCCAAAGATCTTTCCCTATTTAATAGTTCAATATCTGGAATTTCACCATTAACAATTTAGTCTTCTGGGAGGATTCTCCAGGAATCCCGAATTTTGAAAGCAAATACTGGTAGAAGAGGTCAGTATATTGCTAACGCTGATGTTGATGTTAGGTGCCGGGTGCCGTCGGAGTCAGTTCTGACTCATAGTGACCCTATAGGACAGAGTAGAACTGACCCATAAAGTTTCCAAAGAGCGCCTGTTGGATTTGAGCTGCGGTCCTTTTGTTTAGCAGCCGAGCTATTAACTCCTCCTCCTCCAGGGCTCCAGTAGGCCACCAGGGCGTTAATACCTGTGTTAATCCTGCAGTACACGGATTTCACCACTAGATGATGGTCTTGTCTTTTTTGATAACTTGGAAACTTGTGCTGATTTCTTGTAACTAAAGCAAAAATAAAATGATGGGGAGTATACAAAATAAATAATAATATACTTTTACCAACAAAAGAATAAAAACGTATAGTAGTTTATATTTAATGAGACTTTCATGATTCTAGATCAATAATTTGAAAATAAAACACACCAGTGAAGAAACTGCCAAATCTTAGTTGTATGCCTATTATTATCCAGACAATGTAATAGGTGTGTTTACATACCTTATCTTATTTAACCCTCCCAACACATCTTGAGATCACTATTATTGATTCCGTTTGTAGATATGAAGATTAAAATTCAGAAAAGTTATTTGTTCAAGATCCTTCAGTTAGTAAATTGTGGAAATGAAATGTGAATATCAATGTGTCTTTGTTATCTAGTGCTGCTGTAACAGAAATACCACAAATGAATGCCTTTAACACAGAGAAATGTATTCTCTCACAGTTTATGAGGTTAGAAGTCCAAACTCAGGGCACCAGCTCTAGGGGAAGGCTTTCTCTCTCTGTCAGCTCTGGAGGAAGGTCCTTGTCATCACTCTTCCCTGGTCAAGGAGCCCCTCAACACAGGGACCTGGGGTCTAAAGGACGCTCTATTCTCCTGGCTCTTGTTTCTTGGTGTATGAGGTCCTCATGTCTCTCTGCTTGCTTCTCTCCTTTATCTCAAAAGAGGTTGGCTTGAGACACAACCTTGTAGGTTGAGTCCTGACTCATTAACATAACTGCCTCTAATCCTGCCTCATTAACATCATAGATGTAAGATTTACAACACATAGGATAACCACATCAGATGATGAAACAGTGGACAATCACACAATACTAGGAATCATGGTCTGGCCAAACTGATACATGTATTTTTGGGGGACACAAGTCAATCCATGACACAAGGTGTTTGACTTGAAATCCAGGGTCCTTTCCCCCACACCACAACTAACCACATGGACGTTTTGATGGAGGAAACGGTGTGATGGGGACCCAAACCCACTTGTAGCTGCCTGAGCGGATAGGTGGAAAGACAGCATAGGATGCCCAACACTGGGTTCTACACACTGACTAACCTTAGACTTCAGCTGACTAAAGAAGAAATAGAGAAACTGAATGGTCCTCTGACCATAAAGATATTGATTTTCAAAGTAATACAAATCTCTACAAAATAAAACACCATATGTGGATTATTTTATAGGCAAGTTCAATTAAACATCAAGAAAGACATAGCCCTAATGTTATACAAATCTTTCTCAAAAAAAGTACATGAAACTCTACCTAACTCAATTTACGGGGTTAGTAGAACTTTGATCCCAAGATCAGGCAAGGACATATATGCAAAGAATATATATGCAAAAATTCTAAATAAAATATAGATAAACTGAACCCAAGAGTGAATGGCTGTATATCCGTATCTGTGTCTGTTGCATATCAGTCTACCTACCTATTTACTAACCTACTTCCCTATCTAATCATAGGAATGTAAAAAAGATTTAACATTGGAAAATCTATTATATTTACAGAAAAAAGGAAAAGAACGTAATTATCACGTTAAAGAAAAATTATTTCATAAAATTCAATATCCATTCATAATAAAGATTCCCAGCAAACCTGCAATAAAAGATAAATTTCTTAACCATATAGGGAAATACTACCCTTATTCTTATATATAGGGGATGTTACCCCTGTTCTACAACAAACATACCTAATGTTGAAACATTAAAAGCATTTTCTTTAAAGTCAGGAAAGCAATAAAGAGAATTGCTATGACCAATTCTATTAAACAGTGAATAAGGTAAGAAAAAGAACTACAAGGTTTAAAATTTTCAAAGGAAGCAGCAAAATTGTATTTATTCTTGATGGATATATCTGTATTATTATGGATATATCCATATTATTTATGAGTACACATTCATATTTTTATATATACTGCAATTTACTTTATTTTTGTTTTTGAGAATATACACTCATTCGTATTTTAAAAACATGCAAGGGAATGACTAATAATAAAATCAGTCTGCTGGTAGCCTCTGGGTAGGAAAGGAGGGGAAAGAGATTGAGGAAAGCTATGTAGGGGTCTTTGTACCTACAATTTTTTAAGATCCTAAGTAATCTGACAAATGCAAAGATTGGACAGTTGAACAGGAGGTATATGGTGTTTAATATTCTTTATACTTTTCCACAAGCTATAATAAAAAGAGATTTTGCCAAGAGCTGGTTATGCCTGCTTAGAGGTTCTTCAAGAAATATTTGTTCTTTCAGTTTTAAAAAGGTCTGTTATCTTTCTGTGATCCTGAAAGGCAACAGGCACCTCTGGGTGGACTCCTGTTGGTTAGGCACAGAGCATGTTAACCGTTTCAACCACCAAAAGGACTGCTAGAAGGAGCCTTGGTGGTGCAATGCTTAAGTGCTTAGCTGCTAACCAAAAGGTTGGCAGTACGAACCCAGCCAGCGACTCTGCAGGAGAAAGACCTGCCCATCTGCTTCTGTAAAGATTACAGCCTAGAAAACCCTATGGGGCAGCTCTACTCTGTCACATGGGGTCGCTATGAGTCAGAATCAATTCGATGGCACCCAACAACAGCAACAAGAGAGACTCCTAGGACACATGATAAATCTCAGTATTTTGAAAATTATCATTTTTACTTTTTTTTTTTTTAAATGTTCAAAAGTCACTGAGAACTCAAACTAGCAAACAAAGTCAAAGATCAAGCTGGGTAATACTGTCTGTAAGAAAAGCATGATATGACTATAACGTTAACTGGTTTTTTGTGTGGCTTATAAACCGGTTCTAAAAGCAACTTCTAAACAAGTTTCAAGCAACAAAAGTATAAAATAGAGCACTCCAATAAATAATCTTAACTACTTCTTGTTTTATTTCATTATGCTGTTCAACTCTGAAGTCACATCTTTGAAAAAAGAATATTCAATATATTCTAAACTTAAATTGGAAATTATGAATTCAGTTCATTCCTTTCATTGAGAAAGGAAAGAAGACTAAGCAGTCATCTTGTCTAGTTTCTCTTCCACATTCCTAAAAACGTAGTAACCAGGAAGCTCTTCTTCCATCATTGATAATCTGGTAAAAAAAATTCATTTTAGGGTTACTCATGCAGAGCAACAGAAAGAAATTCCCTTTTGTGTAAAAGAGAATGCTGTTGAGCTTCGACTAGCTACTTTCAGCTCTGACCACGGAACAGATAACTGGTTTGGGGGGATAAAATCCATGACCCTGGCCATTAAGCATTAACCAGTGGGGCTAACTTCTGTAGAAGCCTCTGCCTAACCTTGCACCACCCTGCCCTGGGGTAAGCTCCACGAAGGTTCAGTTGGCTGTCCTGATTGCTTTGTCAGTGCTAAGGGAATGGAGACAAACTCATCCTTCCCCTTGCTGTCTTAGTGCTAATCTCACCTTTCTGCCTCCATGCTAGGGGAGTAAAAGAAACAAAGGAGCATTCATTTATTTCTCTTAATCAATCAGTCTATGTATGTATGTATGTTTCTTTCTACCTACCTACCTACCTATCCTTCCATCTATCTACCATCTATGTGTTTAGTATCTATGGTATTTTTTTTCTTTTTAATTGTGCTTTAGCTGAAAGTTTAGAGCTCAAGTTAATTTCTCATACAAAAATTTATACACTGTGACATTAGTAGCAATCTCTATGATGTGACAGCACACTCCTTCTTTCCACCCTGGGTTTCTTGTGTCCGTTCAACTAGTTCCTGTCCACTCCTGCCTTCTCATCCTGCTGCCCATTTGGTCTTGTGTATCTGCTTGAACTAAGAAGCACACTCTTTATGAGTATTATTTTATGTTTTATAGTCCAGTCTAATCTTTGTCTGAAGAGTGGGCTTCAGGAATGGTTTTAGTTCTGGGTTAATAGAATATCCAGGGACCATGGATTCGGGGGTTTCTCCAGACTAAGTCAGACCATTAAGTCTGGTCTTTTTATGTGAACTTGAGTTCCGCTCCACACTTTTCTTCTGCTCCACAGTCTCATGTTGTGTTCCCTGTCAGGGTGGTCATTGATGGTAGCTGGGCACCACCTAGTTCTTCTGGTTTCAGACTGATGGAGTCTCTGGTTTCTGTGGCCCTTTTGTCTCTTGGGCTAATGTTTTCCTTGTGTCTTTGGTGTTCTTCACTCTCCTTTGCTCTAAGTGGGTTGGGACCAATTAATGCATCTTAGATGGCTGCTCACTAGCTTTTTAGACCCCAGATGCCACTCACCAAAATGGAATGCAGAACATTTTCTTAATAAACTTTGTTATGCCAATTGACCTAGATGTCCCCTGAAACCACGGTCCCCAGACTCCAGCCCCAGCTGCTCTGTCCCTCGAAGTGTTTGGTTGTGTTCAGGAAACTTCTTAGCTTTTGGTTTAGTCCAGTGCTGCTGACTTTCCCTGTATTGTGTGTTGTCCTTTCCTTCACCTAAGATGATTCTTGTCTACTATCTAGTTAGTGAATTCCCTTCTCCCTCCCTCTCCACCCTCTTAACCATCAAAGAATGTTTTCTTCTATGTTTAAACCTTTTCTTGAGTCCTTGCAATAGTGGTCTCATACAATATTTGTCCTTTTGTGGCTGACTAATTTCACTTGGCATAATGCCCTCCAATTCATCCATGTTTTGAGACGTTTCACAGATTCATCATTGTTTTTTATCGTTTCATAGTATTCCTTTGTGTGTATGTATCATAATTTGTTTATCCATTCGCCTGTTGATGAGCACCTAGGTTGTTTCCATCTTTTCACTATTATGAACAGTGCTGCAATGAACATGGCTGTGCATATATCTATTCATGAGACAGCTCTTATTTCTCTAGGATATATTCCAAGGAGTGGGATTGCTGGATCATATGGAACTTCTATTTCTAGCTTTTTAAGGAAGTGCCAAATTGATTTCCAAAGTGGTTATACCATTTTAAACTCCCACCAGCAGTGCATAAGTGTTCCAGTCTCTCCACAATCTCTCCAGCATTTATTATTATTATTTTGGGTTTTTTGGATTAATGTCAGCCTTGTTGGGGTGAGATGGTATCTCATTGCAGTTTTGATTTGTATTTGTCTAATGGTTAATGATTGTGAGCATTTCCTCATGTGTCTGTTAGCCACCTTAGTATCTTCTTTGGTGAAGTGCCTGTTCATATCCTTTGCCCATTTTTTAATTGGGTTATTTGTCATTTTGTTATTGAGGTTTGTGGATTTTAGAGATTAGACCCTTATTGGATATTTTGGAGCCAAAAAATTTTTCCCACCCTGTAGGTTTTCTTTTTACTCTTTCGATGAAGTCTTTTGATGACCTTAACTGTCTGATTTTTAGGAGCTCCCAGTTATCTAGTTTATCTTCTGGTGTTTGTGCATTGTTAGTTATGGTTTGTATTCTGTTTAGACTATGTATTAAGGCTCCTAGCTTTGTCCCTACTTTTTTTTTTTCATGATCTTTATCATTTTGGATTTTATGTTCAGGTCTTTGATCCATTTTGAGTGAGTTTTGTACATGGTGTGAGATATGGGTCTTGTTTCTTTTTTTTGCAGATGGATATCTGTGGTATTTTTAAACAACTTTATTGAAATATAATTTACATACAATAAATTCACTCATTTAAAGTGTCCAATTCTATGAAATGATCAAGTATATTTACAGAGTTGTGCAAACATCACCATCACCTGATTTTAGAACATTTTCATCACTGAAAAGAAATCTCATACCCATGAGCAGTCATTCCAGTCTCCTGTTCCCCTAAACCCTAAGCCACTACTAATGTACTTTCTGTCTCTATAGAATTGTCTATTGTGAAAAATAAACAGGTATAATTAATAGTCATTTGATAAGACCTGGTGAAGCCTCTTTTGGTATATTTCCCAGAAATAAAGTAAATTACTTTAATCATCCAAGAATAAATTCTTATGCAAGCTAGGTGCCTTCTAATTCTTTGCTTTTAACAAAATTGAAGGAGGACTTAATCAATTAATTAGCCGATAGATCATTAGGAATAGTTTTTATGATTGGCTTAAAGTTTGGAAAAGTTTTAAAAATAAAGTGACAATGCTAAAACAATACAAAACAACATTAAACTTCTATTCCTGTATACTTATTTAGGTAAGCATGATTTCTCAGCAATTCTGAGTGTGTGTGTATACATATATGTATTTGTATTTTTTTAAGAAGGGATAGAATTGTTTATTGTTCAGTCTAGCAAACTATAATATTCATTCAAGGTTACATTAAATAATTAACAGATGACTTGCAAGTAAAAGTTTATTACTTATTAAAATTTCTAGAATAGCCCTAGCTCTTAACCACTATGGCACCAGGGCTCCATTTTTTCTTTTAACCCACTATACTTAGAATCCTGGTGGCATAGTGGTTAAGTGGTTAAGAGTAGTTAAGAACCCTGGCAGCTGCTAACCAAAAGGTCAGCAGTTTGAATCCACCAGCTGCTCCTTGGAAACCCTATGGGGCAGATCTACTGTGTCTGATAGAGTTGCAGTGAGTTGGAATCCACTCAACAGCAATGGGTTTGTATACTTAGAAAGGGCTGGAAAAACAGGAATGCTTTTAATTTCAATACATTTTTATCACTACAATTTTTTAAAAAATATTTTATTGTGTTTTAGGTGAAAGTTTACACAGTAAATTTGTTGTTGTTGTTAGGTGCCGTCAAGTTGGCTCCAACTCATAGCCACCCTATGTACAACAGAATGAAACACTGCCCCGTCCTGCGCCATCCTCATGATCGTTGTTATGCTTGAGCCCACTCTTGCAGCCACTGTGTTAATCCATCTCACTGAGGGTCTTCCTCTTTTTCACCGACCCTCTACTTTACCCAGCATGATGTCTTTCTCCAGGGACTGATCCTCCTAACACGTCCAAATTATGTGAGACGTAATCTCACCATCCTTGCTTCTAAGGAACATTCTGGTTGTACAAAGAAAATTAGGTCCCCATTTAACAATTTCTACACAATTTGTTCCATGACACTGGCTACATTTTTCATAATAGGTCAACAACCTCATTATTTCCATTCTTTTTGTTCAGTTTCCATTAATCTAGCTTCCTTGTCACTCCATAGCTTCTTATCTTTGTTTTAGGATAAATGTTGACCGTTTGGTCTCATATAGTTGATTATTTAAGGGAGCACAGTATTCATGGGTAGTATTGTTTATTTTATAATCCAATCTATTATTTGGCTGAAACATGACCACTGGAAGTGGCTTCAGTTCCAAGTTCAAAGAGTATCGTAGGGTGATAGTCTTGGAGGTTCCTCTAGTCTCTATCAGTCCAGGAAGTCTGGCCTTTCTTAGGAATTTGAGTTTTGTTCTACATTTTTCTCCCTTTCTATTCTGGACCTTCTATTGTGTCCATGGTTACAAAGGTGGTTAGTGGTAGCTTGGCGTCATCTAGTTTTTCTGGTCTCAGGCTAGATGAGGCCGCGGTTCACGTGGGCTATTAGTCCCGTGGACTGCTTTCTTCTGTGAGTCTTTGGTTTCCTTCATTCTCTTCTGTTCCAGATGAGTAGAGATCAATAGATGTATCTTAGATAGCTGTTTGCAAGCTTTTAAGACCCTAGATGCTACTCACTGAACTAGGACGTAGAACATTATCTTTACGAACTATGTTATGCCAGTTGACCAAGTTATCTCACGAGACTATGGTCCCAAGCCTTCAAACCCAGTAAACCTATCCTCCGAGGTGTTTGGTTGTGTCTGGTAGTATCTGTAACTGTGATCCCTAAGTGTTTTATTATAGATATGAATATATATGTGGCACACATAAATATGTACCTACATGTCTACAGATACACCCGTACATGCACACCCATATACTCATATGTGCCTTCCTATACACATATATGCATCATGTCTACCTGTGTAACCACACATATTTTTAGTTCTTCTTATTGTTGTTGCAAAATTGTATGCTATAGCATTTGCCAGAATTGTCCTTATTCTTGTGTACTTCTTAGTGTCTTCATTTACATTGGACAGATTGTCAGGCTTCACCCATATTGGGTATTGTCTTTTCCCCCACCAAAAATAACTAATATCTACTATCTAGAAAGTGATTCTCTCTCCTCCCTCTCCTCCCTGGTAATCATCAAATAATGTTGCTTTCTGTGTATATACCTACTCTTGACTTTTTATAGAAATGAGACCATACAATATTTGTTCTTTTAATTGACTTATTTCACTCAGCATAATGTCCTCCAGATTCATCAAATGTTATCAAATGTTTCAGGGACTCCTCATTATTTTTTTATAGTTGCATAGTATTCCATTGTATATATGTACCACAATTTTTTTTTAACCATTTATCTGTTGTTGGGCACTTAGGTTGTTTCCATCTTTTTGCTTTTGTGACCAATACTGCAATGAACATAGGTGTGCAAATATCTATCCATGTCACTGCTCTTATAACTCTAGGATATATATCTAGGAGTGGGATTGCTGGATCATAAGGTATTTCTATTTCTAGCTTTTTGAGGAAGCACCAAACTCTTTTCCATAGTGGTTGTACCATTTTACAATCCCACCAGCAATGTATAAGAGCTCCAATCCCCCCACCAACCTTGCCAGCGTTTGTTATTTTCTGATCATTGCCATTTTTGCAGGGGTGAGATGGTAACCTATTGTAGTTTTGATTTGCATCTCTCTAATAGCTAATGATCGTGAGCATCTTTTCATGTATTTGTTGGCCTTCTGAAAGTCCTCTTCAGTGAAGTGTCTGTTTACGTCTTTTGCCCATTTTTTGATTGAGTTGTTTGTCTTTTTGTTGTTGAGTTGCTGAAGGTTTCTATATATTTTAGAGAATAGACCCTTATCCAATTGGTTATGCCAAAAATCTTTTCCCAGTCTGAAGGTTCTCTTTTCACTCTTTGGTAAAGTCTTTTGATGAGCGTAAGTATTTAATTTTTAGGAGGTCACAGTTCATGTATTTTTGGTTTTGTTTAATAGACTATTATGTTCCTGAGCTTTGTCCCTGTGTTGTCTTCCAGGAACTTTACAGCTTTATCTTTAACTTTAGGTCTTTGAGCCATTTTAAGTTAGCTTTTGTACATGGTGTGAGAATGGATCCTGATTCATTTTTCTGCATATGGATATCCAGTTTTGCCAGCACCATTTGTTAAAGAGACTGTTTCTCCCTCATTGAATGGACGCTGACCCTTTGTCGAAGATCAGCTGCCCATAGATGGACAGAATTACTTCTGGATTCTCAATTCTATTCCCTTGGTCTATGTGTCTGTCATTGTACCAGTACCAGGCTGTTCTGATTACTCTGGCTGCATAGTAAGTCATTTGAGATCAGGAAGTGAGAGGCCTCCTACTTTGTTCTTCATCTTCAATATTGCTTTAGCTATTCGGGGCCTACTTCCTTTCCATATAAAGTTGGAGATTAGTTTTTCCACTTCATTAAAGAATGTGGTTGGGATTTGGATCAGGATTACAATTTGTTTATAAATAGTTTTTGGTAGTATTGACATTTTCACACTGTTAAGTCTTCCAATCCATAAGCATGGAGTTTTTTCCATTTATGTAGATCCCTTTTAGGTTCTTATGGTAGTGTTTTATAGTTTTCCATGTATAAGTCTTTTATGTTCCTGGTTAGGCTTATTTCTAGGTATTTTAACCTTTTGGGAGCTATTGTAAACGGTACTGATTTCTTGATTTCCTTTTCGGAGTCCTCCTTGTTAGTGTAGAGGAACCCAACAGATTTTTATGTTCAATACAATTTTTAAAATAAAATTATTTTATATCCTTATGTGATTTAAATATGTTTTTGTCAAAATTTTGTTCCTGAAGATTTACTTCATTCAATCTATAGCAGAGGTGGGAAATGAGAACTAGAACAAGTCTGCAAGCAAATCGATCACTTTTTTTTTAAATTGTACTTTTGATGAAGGTTTACAGAAGTTTCTCAATAAACAGTAACCTACCGTTTGATGACAATGGTTAACAACCCCACAACATGTCAACACTGTCCCTTCTCAACCTTGAGTTCCCTATTACCAGCTTTCCTGTCCATCCTGCCTTCTAGTCCTTGTCCCTGAACTATTATGTCCCATTAGTCTCGTTTTGTTTTATGGGGCTGTCTAATCTTTGGCTGAACAGTGAACCACGGGAGTGACTTCATTACTGAGCTAAAAGGGTGTCTGGGAGCCATACTCTTGGGGTTTCTCCAGTCTCTGCAAGGCCAGTAAATTGGGTCTTTTTCGTTAGTTAGAATTTTCTTCTACATTTTTCTCCAGCTCTGTCTGGGACCCTCTGTTGTGATCCCTGTCAGAGCAGTCAGTGGTGGTAGCTGGGCACCATCTAGTTATACTGGACTCAGTCTGGCGGAGGCCACGGTAGGTGTGGTCTATTAGTCCTTTGGACTAATCTTTCCCTTGTATCTTTAGTTTTCTTCATTCTCCCTTGCTCCTGAAGGGGTGAGACCAGTGGAGTATCTTAGATGGCTGCTCACAGGCTTTTAAGACCCCAGATGCTACTCACCAAGGTAGAATGTAGAACGTTGTCTTTATAAACTGTGTTATGCCAATTGAGCTAGATGTTCCCTGAGATCATGGTCCCCACAGCCCTCTGCCCAGCAATTTGGTCCCTCAGGGAATCTGAAGTGTCTATGGAGCTTTCATGACCTTTCCTCCTACAAGTTGTCCTGGCTTCTTCAGTATTGTGTACTGTCTTACCCTTCACCAAAGTTACCACTTATCTATTGTCTATTTAGTATTTCCTCCCCCCACCCCTCGTAACCAACAAAGATTGTTTCTTTCTGAGTGTAAACTTTTTCATGAATTTTACACTAGTGGTCTCATACAGTATTTGTCCTTTTGTGATTTACTTATTTCACTCAGCATAATGTCCTCCAGTTTCATTCATGTTATGAGATGCTTCATAGATTCATCATTGTTCTTTATCATTGCATAGTACTCCATTCTGTGTATGTACCATAGTTTATCCATTCATCTGTTGATGGGCATCTAGGTTGTTTCCATCTTTTTGCTATTGTAAACAATGCTGCAATGAACACGGGTGTGCATATGTCTATTCGTGTGATGGCTCTTATTTCTCTAGGATATATGCCTAGGAGTGGGATTGCTGGATCATATGGTATTTCTATTTCTAGCTTTCTAAGGAAGTGCCATATCATTTTCCAAAATGGTTGTATTATTTTGCATTCCTGCCAGCAGTGCATAAGAGTTCTGATCTCCCAGCGGCCTCTCCAAAATTTGTTATTTCCAGTATTTTAGATCCGTGCGAGTAATGCTGGAGTGAGTTGGTATCTCACTGTGGTTTTAATTTGCATTTCTCTAATGGCTAGTGATGATCGCAAGCATTTCCTCATGTGTCTGTTAGCTGCTTGAATGTCTTCTGTGGTGAAGTGTCTGTTCATTTCCTTTGCCCATTTTTTAATTGGATTATATGTCTTTTTGTTGTAGAGATGTTGGATTTTCTTGCAGATTTAGAGATTAGACCTTTGTCTGACTTGTAATGTCCAAAACTTTCTTCCCAGTCTGTAGGTTCTCTTTTTACTCTTTTGGTGAAGTCTTTTGATGAGCATAAGTGTTTAATTTTTAGAAGATCCCAGTTATCTAGCTTATCTTCTGGAGTTTGTGTGTTGTTGGTTATGGTTTGTATCCTGTTAATGCTGTGTATTAGGGTCTCTAGCATTGATCTTATTTTTTCTTCTATGAACTTTACAGTTTTTGGCTTTACATTAGGTGTTTGATCCACTTTGAATTAGTTTTTGTATATGGTGTGAGGTATGGGTCCTGTTTCTTTTTTTTTTTTCTTTTTTTTTTTTTGCAGATGGACATCCAGTTTTGCCAGCACCACTTGTTAAAAAGACTGTGTGTTCCCCACTTGATGGACTTTGGGCCCTTGTTGAAGATCAGGTGATTGTAGGTGGGTGGATTTACACCTGGGTTCTCAATTCTGTTCCATTTGTCAATGTATCTGTCATTGTACCAGTATCAGGCTGTTTTGACTACCGTAGCTGTATAGTAGGTTCTGAGGTCAGGTACTGCAAGCTCTCCTACTTTTTTCTTCTTCTCCAGTGGTGCTTTACTTATCCAGGGCTTCTTCCCTTTCCATATAAGGTTAATGATTAGTTTTTCCAACTCTTTAAAGAATGTTGTTGGTATTTGAATTGGGATTGCATTATATTTGTAAATTGCTTTGCGTACGATTGCCATTTTCACGATGTTGAGTCTACCTATCCATGAGCATGGTATATTTTGCAAGCAGATCAGTTTTAGAAAACACTACATATGGCAACTGAGGATCCGGAAATTGATTTTCTTAACACTCTCCATACCTGTGAACCCCATGAAAAGTCTTCTAATACGTCCAGAGAGCATGTGGCCCAATAAGTGATTAGTAGTAGAGCTCTATCTGGGGTCTAGACACTTCGGCCCCCAATCCAGTGCCATTTCTAGTCTTTCATGCTATCTCCCAAATCTATATGGAATTTCAAAATAATCTACAGAACTTCATATTCATAAAATTTGTCAGGAAAAGATGCCACTTATTGCATTTGGCTGACTTAGATGCCTTCCCCCTTTTTTTGAAGTAACAGCAGACCTCACTCACTGTCTAGAATGTTACAAAGTAATACCTAGCGATTATTTGAGTCTTCTCTTTCGAACCCTCAGACTCCACAGTAGTCTACTTTAGACTAGTCTACTATTAGAATGGGACTCCCTGAGTGTGCAAATGGTTAATGTGCTTGGCCACTAACTGAAAGATTGAGAATTCGAGTCCACCAAGTGTCACCTCAGATGAAAAGCCTGGTGATCTACTTCTGAAAAATTAGCCACTGGAAATCCTATGGAGCACGGTTCTACTCTGACACACATGGAATCACCATGAGTTGGAAGTGACTCATAGGGAAGTTGGCATTACACACATTTCAGGGAGAGAGAAAGCACCAAGGACGTAAATTTTTAAAAAAAAAAAAAAAGGAGAGAGAGAGAGAGAGATTTTATTCTTCATGCTGGGGTTTGGGTCCCAGGTAAGCAAATGTACCTACAACATGCTCTGTTTCAACACCTTATCCCCTAGCCAGAGTAAGAGAAGCAGCTGCCTTTCTCTCTTTCATAATCGACCCATGAAAAGAAAAAAATCAGAAAAAAGAAAATGAATTTTATTGTTATATGAATGGGAATCAAGTCAACTAATAAAATATTGACAGTTGTTCAGCTGTTTATTACTTAGCTCTATACCAAATAAAAGATGAGTTTAATGCAAATAAGCAAAAACAAGTTTTTGGAAGATTCCAGTTAGCAACTCTTTCTTCCCACAAAAATCTCACTTTGCACGTCTTGCTCATATTCTGTCTTGGGCTCATATTTGAACTTAGATATTAGCAAGTCTCTGTTTTTGAATAATGCTAAGCTTTTGAGCTCTCATTCGTGTTCACTGTAAGATGAGAGGGCTCCTTGGTCCTAGCTTATCCAGTGTTCTTTACCTTTATAGCACTTTTGAATAAGAGAATCTCAGGTGGGAAGGGGATCTAAGAGGCTGTCTAAAGCCTAGACCAACCCAGAGGTGAACTGCTTGCCTTCTGCAGTGCAATTGCCCTGCATCCTGAGCAGTCCCTTCCACCTTTGGACAGTTCTGAATTGTTTCAGAGCCAAGCTTTCTCTCCCTATAGCTTCCACCAACTTGTACATTTAACAATGTTAGAACATCGCTAGATGTCTTACCTAACTAATTTTTCCAAATTACATTTTGGGAACTAATTTGAAAGAAAATTTTATTTTGGATAACTTTAGAAGTTAAGAATTTTAATCAGTGTAATGGGCAAAAGCTTTATTGGCATAAGAAAATACATTTTGCAAATTGAAATATCTAAGCCTTATTCTAAAGCAGATCTATTATTCCAATGAGATTTGGTAGAGCAGTTTATTAAATTTGTAGGACAAACTGATACTGAAAGGTGAAGGCAATCTTTTTTATGTGTGTGTTTTTCTCCTCTAGATAATAATAAAAGGAATTGCTAGTTGGCACTAAGGCATCAAGCCTGTATCTGGAGAGAGATGTTCTAATGCAATTTGGTTCTTATAAATTATTTCAGTGCTGGATGTCTATTTTTAGAGGCTGCTAATAAAACAGAGCATTTGACTCTCTCAGTTTGTGTCCATGGTGCTCTGCCTAAACGACCATTATATGGATTACTTCACTTATAGGTGATTTGAGCATATTCTGCTCGGATTATTGCAGCATTCTCTTGCAGCAGTATACAAATTCAAACTTTCCTAAAAAAATAAAAATAAAAAAAAGAGTGAGAGCTCTTATTTGCATAGCTTCTTTCACAAATAGTCTTACACTTTGGTCAGAGCAGGAGTGTGTAAGTGGTAAGTGTTCAGACTGACCTTGGCCCAGCTGTGTGACTTTGACCAAGATTCTTAAACTCTCTGAACCTCATTTTCCTCATCTGTAGATAACATTTACTTCATTAGGGTTATGTGAGGATTAAATGGTTTGATATACCTGAGTTCCTTAGGCATACTGCTTATACTCTAGTCTAAACCTTAGTTTCTTCATCTTTAAAATGAGGAAATTTTAATGTCCAATTCATCGGGATTTTGTGATAACTAACTGAAATTATCCAAGTAAATGACTTTGCCTAGTACCTAACACAAAACCACTATTTATATTATTGGTATCACACTTTGCACATAATTATGCTTGATACATGCAAATTCTCTTTTCCCTTATCCTCTTAAATCATAGGGTTATGATTTCATTTCCCATCAATCCTTTCAGATCTGGTTACCTTGTATGTGGGTTATGATGCTATTTTGATTCTCCTTTCTATCCCCTGCTCCCTTTGGCCTTTTCCCAGTTGGTTAGCACATTCCCAGAGAAAGTTTAAGAGCTGAGAAGGTGCTCAGACTAATGCCTATCAATTCGTAGAATTCAGTCAAAGCTCTGGTGCAGAAAGACACCCTGGTATAAAGCTTTGGTGTGGTCCCCTGATTTATATATATCCTGACTGTCCCAGGACTGCTGTTGCTGTTTTGTTGGGTGTTGTTGAGTAGATTCCAACTCATGGCAACCCCATGTGACAGGGTAGAACTGCCTCATAGGGTTTTCTTGGCTGAAGTCTTTACAGAAGCAGATCGCCAGGTCTTTCTCCCACTGAGCCCCTAAGAACTTTAATCATTGCACCCCCCGCCAAAAAAAAAACAAACCGTTGCCGTTGGGTCAATTCTGACTCATAGCGACCCTATAGGACTGAGCAGAACTGCCCCATAAGGTTTCCAAGGAGCAACTGGAGGATACGAATGGCCGACCTTTTGGTTAGCAGCCTGAACTGTTAACCACTACACCACCAGGGCTCCATTGCACCACCAGGACTCCTACATCCCAGGATTAATCAGTTGTGATTAATATGCCATTATATCCTGGAATCGACTTGATGGCAACTAACAACAATAACATATCCCAGTAAAATAGTATCATGGAAGCAGATGCTTTTGCCTTAGGCATGGTGAACTGGAAGTCTATGGGGGAATATTCTGCTTCCTGCCCTAGCTACAATTCTCAGTCTCTGACTTTCCACCTCATCTCAGTGTTGCTCATTCTACTTTTCCCCTTCCTAACTTAGGCTGACCCTTTAGAATCCTTGAGTTTTTCTTTTTCCTATCTGGTCAAAACCTGTTATCAAACCTCATATTCAACCTTAGGTATAAAGGACTGATATCGGCTTTAACTCTTAACTTTTCCATGAGTATCGGCATTTTTACAGTGATAGAAGCTAAAGAGATGAAGCTCTAAGTTGAGCAGTTATACATCAGCTATCCAATCAGAAAGTGTTTGAGAGGCAACTGGGACTTCTCTACTTTTCTGAAATCACACTAATAAGGGACCTGAAAAAGGACAGGTCTGGTATATATACTTAGGAAACTAAGATTTAGAGGAAAAATTCCCAGTGAATTTGATGATAAGAAACCTAGATCATAGCCCTGGCTCCTTAGAAGAGCTATGGTTTTGGGGTAAATCCCTTTACCTCTCCAGATCTCCCAGCATCCTTATCTGTAAAGCAAGAACAGTAATTTCTGCACTATCTGCTTCTGCCTCACAGGACTGCTGTGGAAATACAATGATATAATGCAGACATGCTTGGAAAACTTTAACTGACCATGTATATGTCACTATTATCATCTCTATTACGTGACAGTGCCATAGGAATCACGTGAAAAAGAAATTTAAGTGTAGTGAGAAGCAGGAAGTTAAAAACCAAAGCTCATTTCTGGACACTAATGCCTCTGCATCCCTAGCAATTTCTACCTGATTTAGAAGTAATGTCCAATGTCTACAGCCTGAAGGATAGTTAAGAAAGAAGAATCCATCCCACAGAAGGGATAACCAAAGCAGACAAAAGTGACGTGACCTGCGGAAGATTAAAAAGCAGGTGGAGGATTTGACTGGACAACAATTAAATCACTTTCCAATCCCAAGCATTTTATGAAACATCACATATAAAATACATTTCTCATTATGGTAATTAAAAGAAATGACTCATTTTCATGTACGACATAAAGTTAGAAGGCATTAAAACTGTTTCAACAGGTTTGAACAGTGGAGCAAAAGTATTTAAAGCTTAAAGAGAACAAATGAAAGGTATATTTTAGGTTTATTAAAATGCCACAGTATAAATGGTCTTAGTTTTCAAGTATTTTTCTTTTATGTAGATACAAATTCAACATGAGGCAGCAACGTAAGATTGATAAGAAAAGAATTCTAATGCAATATTAGGATGGCCTAATAGAAATTCAATACGTACTTACCTTGCAAACAGAGATAAGAACATCGATTTCATACAGCTTCTGTGAGGATTCAATATGATACCTGTGCAAAGTATCTGGCATAGTAATCAGTCACAGAAATGTTGATCAGAGGCCACAGTGACCTTACCCTTTTCTAAAATCATAGCAGTTATTACTTGTGCCATTCTTCTCTTCCTTGTGACATCTCTTAGGATGTTGCCTTTTATTATTTAACGTCTGCCTAGTTGTATGAAATTTCACGTGCATGGGTGTTGTCTGCTATTTTTAAAGTGATTTGTTATATACATTTGGTTTACATTTTTTATGTAAAATTTACGTTTAATGAAATGCACAAATCCTATGCATCCTCTGAGTTTTGACAAATGTAACACCTGCATAACCCAAACTCTAATATATAGAACATGACTATCACCTCAGAAAGTTATCTTGTGCTTCTTCCCAGTCATTCCCTGCCCCACACTCTGGAGGAAACTTCTGATTTTTTTTTCACCCACGATTAGCTTTCCCTGCTAATCGTGGTGAAAAAATTTCATGTAAATTTTCATATAAATGGAAGTGATATGAAATTTCATATAAATGGAATTATACAGCATGTACCGCTTGCCCAAGGCTTCTTGCACTCAGTGTACTGTTTTTGAGATTCATCTATGTTGTGTGTATCTGTAGTTGGTTCCTTTCTATTGTGCCTGGGTATTTTTCAAGCTCTTTGAAGGCCTGGGACGGTGCTAGAACTCCCTGCACCCCCACAGCACTTGTACAGCTTTGTGCACTTTGTTTAAGTGTTCCGTCAACATCTGATGACTCAACGAATGAATGAATATATGACTTATTTAATTAATCAGTAAATCATTTAGATGCAATCAGGCTTTGCTTTTCAAATCCTGACAGTCTCTTATATGTTAAACTTACCGAACATGATATATATCCTGGTTTCAGAAGCCTGCCTCTTTTATTGTAGGAATCCAGGGATCCACCCATGTGCAATTCTGCAGCATTTGCTGCATTCCTGCAGCAGTGAGGTAGTGGCGAGAAACTGAACTGCTGCCCTGGATTGGCTCCAGCGTGACTGCAACAGAGCCAAACTCAGGGCTTTGTCTCTGGCAGACGGAAATGCTTATTCTCTATGTTTGCAAATGCTAACCCTCACATGCCTTCGATTGATTTATTAAACCTCTCTAAAGGTCAGCAAAGAATTCCAGGTGCCTCGGGGGTTATTTTTGTGGCTAGTTAGTACCCAAATTGCAGAAGCAGCATGTATTTCCTTGCAGTCAGGGAAGCTCAACTGGACAAACAGGGTTAGTATTGTTGGCTCTGAACGAGATGACTGCCACCTGCCTGAGACAGCTGCAAATTAGGCCCTTTAATGCCCCGAGCATACGCTCTTATCTCTGAGTCTGGTGACTGTGATTAAGGGCAAGGCATTGAGGTGCAGGCCTCTGGGGAGAGAATACATTACCTTGGCCAGTGCCGTAGAGCAAGCATTTAAGGGTATGAACCTATCACCATCATTTCTGCTTGGACAGCAGCGAGTTCCTGTCACGTCTAATATTGCACATGAGCTGAATGTAAACTTGCTTTTCATCTTTAATCTATTCAAATGGCATGCTCATTCCTGCTGCAATCTAAATTTTACATAGCCGCACAGCACATTTTATGACGCATTTTTTCAAAGTGTGATGCCATAATATGAAGCATATTTTACACCAAAACATGGAAAGTTTTCTTTCAAACATATTTCCCAAGAGGTAGGGAGATTCATATATTATTCCTATAGTGAGCATAATATATGAAGAAATAAACTGGTTACCAGAAGCACAGAGGAAATACATTTATGGCTTCGAGAAACTATACATTTCCTTCGGCTTCATTCAGGTTTCTTTAAAAAAGAGAGATTTGTGGACAGCATGATAAATTCCAATAATAAGAGATCACTGAGTGACAGTATTTTTTTTCTTTTATTCTTTATAGTATTTTTCAAGCTCATTTGTTCAAAGAAAACCTATTTACAAGGGTGTAAAATGAAGGCACTTTAATCAGAAAAAAGTGGAAGTCATATATGTGGTTATTTTAAAGAGCTTAGATCTGCTAAGTCGTATTAGCTCATCAATTACTGAAAAAGTGTTTTGTAACAAAACTGATGTTTAGAGTAGTGTCTAAAAAGCTATACCACCAGTTATGTCTCAGGTTGCAGGTAGTATCCATTTTATTTTACATTTGGACATTTAAGAAACCTGTAACTATTAAACAGTTTATTGTCACCATTAGCTGTCCAAATAGAGCATGCTCGGTAACAGTTTCCTTAATGTATAGATCAGTTTATATTGGGTCCCAAATACATGAGAGGCTTATTATATGAACTGCCTTAAGAACTTGAATACTAGCTGAAAGGTTGGTGGTTCAAACCCAACTAGAGGCACATCAGAAGACAGGCCTGGTGCTGCTTCTGAAAGTTCACAGCCTTGAAAACCCTATGGAGCAGTTCTACCCTGCACACATGGGATAGCCATGAGTTGGAATGGACTTAACGGCAACTAACAACAACAACAGATTCTGCGGACTGCTGCATGTAATTATTAAATTCCACAGAGTTGTATGGAAGCAGAAAATCCCACTGGCTGCAGTATAGTGTAATGAGTAGAGCACCATTCAGTCTGGAAGCAGATCTTAGGTTTGAATTAGCTGTGTACCTTGGCACATTACTTAATTTCTCTGGGCCTTAGCTGTTTCCTCTGTAGAATAATAACCATTTCACCAGGATTTTGTAATTATTAAATAAAAGATGTCAAATGTCTGCCATGTGGTAGGTATCCTATACATGTCTAGTCTCTCTCTTTGCATCGATATGCTGATGCCAGTTATCTACCTGATGGTGAGGCGAACGGAGACTTATTCCATTCTGGTTGCGGACTATGCCCACAGCTAACTGGTGGCAGGAGAACCTTGCCCTGATGCTCTTTGTGGGCCTGGCCCCTTAAGAACTTGGACCTAAACCTGAGCTTTTCAAAACAAGTGCCCATACAGAAGTTCCTGTTGTGCCAAAGGGTTTTAGAATAATGAAATGAAAAGTCGCCAGGCTCCAGGTCCTATCCACCTGAAGCGTCCTGACTTTATTGGTACCAGAGAAGTAGTAAAATCATTACACTGGTTCTAAAATAGTTACACTTTATGAGCTCCTGGTAATATGAATGTGTTTTATTTTTTAACTAAATTGTCTCAAACAGTCCTTTAGGGCATTACAAAGATACAAGGGATAACCAGTGCGGTAGGAGTATTAATAAGTTTCACCAACACACGTCTGTATTTGCTTTTAAAATGATTTCCATCTCCTAGAATTGTGTTTTGTTGGCAGCCCTCAATCACGTTCATATTTGTGGAGAGATATGTAACACAAGTGTGTGACAAGACTTAAAAGGATTTTTCTAAAAAACGACACTACTGAAAATAACACTAATGCAGAAACATTTATGGGAAGAGAAAGTAAACAGATTTTTTTTTTCTAAATATATTTCCTAAAGTTACTCATTTTACCTTTGCTTTTACACATACAGCAAGTGCCCCACGGACATGCAAACACTGGGATGAGGATTGAAAAAGGAGGATGACTGGACAGGGTATCAGATAAGAGTCAGACACTTAGCAGAGGAAGACGGAAGGTCGGGTAATCAAAACCCAGTTACAGGAAGAGAACCTTAAGCTCAGGGAGTTTCCCTAAAGCAAGGCTGTAGCAGAGAATGAGGTGGCTGTGGCAGGAGCTACTAAAAAAGATGAGAAATTTACACTCATAAATACAGGTAATCTGCCCCGTCCTCACTCCCTGTTCATCAAGGACAGCAAAAGAAAGGCCCCCCTGCCACCTCATTATCACCCTTCACGACTCCTTTCTCAGACACCCAAAGGATGGCAGCAAGTGCACCACAGGTTTCTTCTCTCAGCAACATCTCGCTGCGCCTGCAGCATCAGCCACCGCCCTTGCTTCTGGGCAGATTTCCTCTGCAGTGAACGGCTTCAGCGAGGAGCCTGGGCAAAAAATGCTGATGGACTTCAGATCTCTGAGGGTGACCTGAGACTCCTAGGGAAGGGAGCTGGCACAAAGGAAATGCATTCACAAATACTTTGTGGTGTAGGCAGACTCGAAAACAGTGAGTGTGAAACTGGTTGATACGGAGCAGGTTTTTGTTTTTTAAATGGAAACAATCCATTCTAACACTTTTCTTTCACTTTTGGGTAATTGAGAGCAAACAAAAATAGGATTTATCCCAGTTCTCTCTCTCTCTCCTTAGAGAAGCCTTTCCCAGTGTTGAATCACTGATGGATGAGAAGACCAAGAATATGTAGGCTTCAAAAAGTCCTGAGGTCAAGTACCCTACTATGTCTTCAAGAGCCAGATCATATTCAGGACAGCCTAATGGCTTGAGGCTTAAAATCCTAGAATGCTGGAGCTTGGTGGGGCCTCTGAAATAATTTAGTCTTAAGAGATGAAAACTACCAATGTTAATGTTTCTGAATTCGCATTGTCTGAGACAACAGAATTTGTTTAAAACCCCCCTGAAGGTTCTCAGCTGCCATCATTCCCTCTACCTTGAAGAGGGTAGGGTATCAGAATCACAGGTTTTTAGAGTTGGAAAGGATCCCTCCTGTTGGGGAGAGGAGTACAATTCCTCAGGAATCGAGTGTAATACACACTCAGTACACGCTGGAAGTACTTCACCCTCTGAGCAACAGAGGGAAAACGATTCAGGCTTCTCTACACCAGCTCTTCCACTATTTGAAAACAGCTATCATGTTTCCCCTTCGTTCACCTCTTTAAAAAAAAGCAGTAGTAAACTGTCCTTTAAATACTATGTTGTACAAATAAAACAAAAACTAAGGGCTGGCTTTGAAAATCCTAGGTCTCTTATGTAAATCTCTGCAATCCCTCCGTTAAACCGGAGGGAGTGCCTAACATAACAAGCATGAAAATGCTCTGCAAACCGCAGGGCTGTACTAATGTACATCAAGGCATGCACACTCTGTTTTAGGTATCTGGATGCTTTCTAAAGGAAATCCATGGATTTCTGACTGCACCTGTTATCTATTTAATATAGTGACTGGGGGGAAGAATCACACAGCTATTCCCTTCGCACCAGACGAGACGTCTCTGGGCTAGAGTTCTCCTCCCCGGAGACCGCCCTGGGCGCCCGGGCTGGCTGCGGCAGATTCTCTCTGAAAATCGGCAACCTTCGCGGCTTGTCTGAATCATCAGGTTGGGTGCTACACAGAGTATGAAAGGGGAAAGCGGGTTTTACTGTGATGGAGGTGGCGGTGTCAAGCAGTAATTTAGCTTGGTGAAAAAGATAAAGGCAGAGTGACAGGCTAAAGTTCCCCGTTGCAAAGCGCGCTGCTGCCTCTGCAAGGCAGTCTCCTCGGTTAATTTTAAACTCATTCCCGGCGCTCATCCACCTACACGCTTCAACACATTAAAAGCATTCCAGGCTTCAAAACCCAGGAATGTAGTAAGAAAATCTAGGAACACTAACAGGTCGATTACCTGCGCTAAGACTTTAGAAACGACAGAATGAACACCTTAGTTTTGCAGTTTCACGTATGGGGGTGGGGATTTATCCACTAGGTGTGGAGAAGCAGCGCTTTAAAGAAAAACTAACCAGCAAAAAGGGACACGGATTAAAGAAAGTACCAGAAAAATCTACAAAGAAATTTAAAACTTAACTCCACAAATGCCGCACACACGTAACCTTAGACTGTCTTCTGTATCTCAAATGCCCTGGCGGCCCTGCACCATCACCAGAAACATCAAGGGGGCCCCTGGTGAAGAACGGGCGGGTTGCGGGGAAGGGTGCCTCCGAGGTACCGGGATAGGAGAAAACTAAGTTGTCAGCTGGGGATGAGAACAGGTTACCGGGGACACTTAAGTGTTCGAGTGATACGGGGTCAAGGAGTAAGTAAGGATGGAGGAGTAGAGAAAGGAAATGAGTGAAGGAGTGCAAGGTGTTGGAGAAAACAGAGGGCCTCAGAGACAAGTGAAAAGGACGCGTGAGCCGCAGCTCCCCAGCTGCCTGTCACTCGCCCCCGCCTTTCCTTTTGCGCAGAATCCTCCCCTTGGCTGCAGCAACGCGCTGCCCCCACTGGCCGAGAGCGTTGTGATCGATCGGAGGCTGCGTCAGAGTCAGAAAGCTCCCCGGATATAAATAGGGGTGGCAGGACGGCGCCGAGTTGCCCACAGCCATTCATCCTCCCCTCGCCTGTCTCCCCCGTCTCTCCTTCTTTCTAGGCCCTCATCTCTGCAGCCAGCCAGAGGGCCGCCGGCCGCCACCATGAGTACCTTCAGCTACGACCCGTACTACTCGACCTCCTACAAGAGGCGCTACGTGGAGACGCCCCGGGTGCACATCTCCAGCGTGCGCAGCGGCTACAGCACCGCACGCTCCGCTTACTCCAGCTACTCGGCGCCTGTCTCTTCCTCGCTGTCCGTGCGCCGCAGTTACTCGTCCAGCTCCAGCTCCTTGATGCCCAGCCTCGAGAACCTCGACCTGAGCCAGGTAGCCGCCATCAGCAACGACCTCAAATCGATTCGCACACAGGAGAAGGCACAGCTGCAGGACCTCAACGACCGCTTCGCCAGCTTCATCGAGCGCGTGCACGAGCTGGAGCAGCAGAACAAGGTCTTGGAAGCCGAGTTGCTGGTGCTGCGCCAGAAACACTCCGAGCCGTCCCGCTTCCGGGCGCTGTACGAACAAGAGATCCGCGACCTGCGCATAGCGGCGGAAGACGCGACTAACGAGAAGCAGGCCCTCCAGGGCGAGCGCGAAGGGCTGGAGGAGACTCTGCGCAACCTGCAGGCGCGCTATGAAGAGGAGATGCTGAGCCGCGAGGACGCGGAGGGCCGGCTGATGGAAGCGCGCAAAAGCGCAGACGAGGCGGCTCTCGCCCGCGCAGAGCTCGAAAAGCGCATCGACAGCCTGATGGACGAAATCGCCTTTCTGAAGAAAGTGCACGAAGAGGAGATCGCTGAGCTGCAGGCGCAGATCCAGTACGCGCAGATCTCCGTGGAGATGGACGTGTCCACCAAGCCCGACCTCTCTGCCGCGCTCAAGGACATCCGCGCACAGTACGAGAAGCTGGCCGCCAAGAACATGCAGAACGCCGAAGAGTGGTTCAAGAGCCGCTTCACCGTCCTGACCGAGAGTGCAGCTAAGAACACCGACGCCGTGCGCGCCGCCAAGGACGAGGTGTCCGAGAGCCGCCGCCTGCTCAAGGCCAAGACCCTGGAGATCGAAGCATGCCGGGGCATGAACGAAGCGCTGGAGAAGCAGTTGCAGGAACTGGAGGACAAACAGAACGCTGACATTAGTGCTATGCAGGTACTGGCACCATCCAAAACACAGTGGGGCGGGGGCTTTTACGGAATGGGGGTTGGGGGAGAGGGTTAGGGGCTCGCCCAGAAAGTGCAGACCAGGGTGAGACATCTGCTTGCAGCTTATTAGGGGGTAGGACTTGGCTCCTTAGAGACTGTGTGGGAGGGGTGAAGCATTTGGAGGGTGGGAGTTGGGGGCGCTACTGCAGTCTGGGAAGGTTTACTGTGCAGTTGAATCTGTTCTGCATCAAAGCTACCCAGCCCTGCAAGGTGGCTGGGTGGGGGTGGGGGGAGAGGTGGGAGTTGGGCGTTGCCTCTGGCTTGCTGTGTCATCCCAACTCTACTGTCCTGCGTTAACTATAAGTTGCTTCCCAGCACGTATTGGAAGACATAATTAATAAAAACAGGGAATAGCTCTCATTAGTTCTGAAGGATAACTATGACCAACAAGCTTCATGGCTTGTTTTACCAACCAGTCCCTTTCTTTAGCAGGTAGGCAGGAATACAGCCAAAATTGTAGTAGGTAATTAGCTAATGATCACAGTAAACCATTTCTTTTTTAAGGATCTACATCTTCTGGGAAGAAGGAAAAATAATACAAATAAAAATATTTTAGATGAAATAAATTGTTTTATCAAACACTTATAAAATTTTTACTTATCTATTATTTTATAAAGAAATAGATTCGTTTTCTTGCGTGTGACCTGGATAAAGAAGAGTGAATCAGTGATCAGTGAGTGAGAAAGTCTATCAGCTTAATTTCCTTGTGGGCATTTTATGATGATCATTAGAATGCATTAACGTAAAAAAAAAAAAAAAAAAAGGAAATGTTTCATTTCACCCTTTCTGAAACTGGCTAATTTAGGCAAGGAAAGAAAGATTTAAAAAGAACAAAGGCAGAGGCAAAAGGGGAGGTTCTATTTAAGGTGTGCACTTCGATTTTAATTGAAAACTAGGCCTTTGCAGTAAGGATTTATGCTTGGATTTACTTATTACTTTCTTTTTGATCTGTCAACAGGACACAATCAACAAATTAGAAAATGAATTGAGAACCACGAAGAGTGAGATGGCACGATACCTGAAAGAATACCAAGATCTCCTTAATGTGAAGATGGCTTTGGATATTGAGATTGCAGCTTACAGGTCAGAATAAAAGGGGCAAAAATTGCATCTATTGAACCTTAGGAAGAAAATCTATGTAAAGCTATGTTAAACTAGAAACCTTCCAGAATAGTCCTTAACATTGAAGTAATATCATTTTTTTTCTTTTGAGAAGGTATTCATACAAGTATATAACAATTTAACTCTGCAATAATGAGTCCAATTCTTAGCTTTACATTACATTTTAAATCCAATGTGATGTAGATTTTTCTCCTGGTCTCAGTCATGAAATTCCCATTTATGTTTTGGTGACTCCCAACCCTGCTCTAGCTTGCATTTGATGTTAGGGGTGGCATTAGGGTCAAGTGATAAGTCGTGGGCTCAGAGAAGATCATTAAAAACACTCCCTGTGTTCATGATTTTTAACCCTGTCTCCCCAGGAAACTCTTGGAAGGCGAGGAGACCCGGCTCAGTTTCACCAGTGTGGGAAGCATAACCAGTGGCTACTCCCAGAGTTCCCAGGTCTTTGGCCGATCTGCCTACGGTGGTTTACAGACCAGCTCCTACTTGATGTCCGCCCGCTCCTTCCCATCTTATTACACTAGCCATGTCCAGGAAGAGCAGATAGAGGTGGAGGAGACCATCGAGGCAGCTAAAGCTGAAGAGGCCAAGGACGAACCTCCTTCTGAAGGAGAAGCTGAAGAGGAGGAGAAGAAGGAAGAGGTTGAGGAAGAGGAGGGAGGAGAAGAAGAAGAAGGTATGATAAAAAACAAACTCCTAGAATTTCCAGTGTGAACTGCATGTGGATGTTTGTTAGGAGATAGATTAAGAAGGGACACATGGCTTATGCCAAAGAAGCTTTGTTGATATATGAATTTAGAATCTTAAACAATAAATTTATCCATGTATTCAACAAACCTCTAGTAAGCCCCTTCCATGACTGAGGTGATTTGTCAGATTGGCTGTCCTCCTAGAGATACCCATCGCTACTTAGCTTAATAGTTTTTTGAAAATTACATTTTTAAATATCATCCTCCAGCTGCCTTTTTATTCATACTAAATTTCATTTTAAAATATATTCATTTAACACAGCATTTAGGTCTTAGGAGTAGACTTTCCAAAACCTAGAAGTAATTTCACTTTATTGAAATATATGTTCAGTGGCAATTATTCATGATAAGCCTTGTGAGTTATTTGTGTGTCTGAAGAGTGGCACTCAGAGGCTTCTGGTAAGCGTTCTGACATTTGAGTTACCGCACAAAACCTAACAGAAACATTTTCACTGGACTTACCCTGCATTTGAATTTTGTAAATTTTATTTTAAAGCTGCCAAGGAAGAATCTGAAGAAGCAAAGGAGGAAGAAGAAAAAGGAGGTGAAGGCAAAGAAAGAGAAGAAACCAAAGGAGCTGAAGAGGAAGAGAAAAAAGATGAAGGTGCTGGGGAGGAGCAAGCAACCGAGAAGAAAGATTGAGCCCTGAGCCCCCCTTTCCTTAATTATTTCAGGAATAATTCTCCCGAAGTCAGGTCAACTCCATCACCAACCAATCAGTTGAGTTCCAGATACTATATGAATTAAGAAGTCAATATATGTATAATTCTGAGATGACTTAGGTTGGACGTTCAGTGTTGTGCTATGAATTTTCTCCTTATGCCGAGTATCTGTTTGCTTGCCGAGTGGCTTCCTGGCTTGCTGCCAGCCTGTGCATGGTACACGCTTCTGAGTTCAGGGTCTATGGCAATGTGAATAATTCAGATGTTTACAATAAACAACAACATGAACAAATGAATTCACTAGTGTTAATGTTAAACTTCATGGAAAAAATAGTCCTTTGAACCATTGGTGGTTAGAAATTAAAGACCTTGAGTTATGTGCAATATAAATAGTAAATAAAGTTACACTGAATGACATATCATTTCTTGCTGTGGTTGTTGACTTAATTAAAATATCTTAAAGAAGGCACTAATATAAGCCATATACAAGTGAACTATTGACCTCTAAATGGTTTTTTTAAGTCCAAATTTTAATAATTACAATGCATTTTTTAGGTCATGACCATGAACTCTCTCCCTTCCAAAATTTTACCAGTGGTAAACTTGGAAAGTCTCTGGATTTTTTTTCTTTTATAAAGAGCAAATACTTCACCCCATAAGAATGTACTATATTAGGTTGGGAAATAGCTTTCTTAGAGGAAATTCTGGAATTCTGTGACAAATACACCCTTTACGGTAAGCAGGTAATTTTAACACAACCTAAGTATGTAATAATGAATGCAATATGGGTAGAATATGAATTCCACGTACATCACTATAAATAAATTGTAAAAATTGTTTAAATATGGGCAGAAGTTGAAACCTGAGCAAATGATACAATCAGAAGGAATAATATTTTATCAATGTATACTTTTGGGAGGCAAGAGTAAGAAGATCAGAAGTTATTGCCACTGCAAACATGTTGCCTGCCACCCTGAGCTCATGATTCAATGTGTTGTTAGCTTAATTCTGTTGCCTCAAGTATACAGCAGTTATTAACACACTTTTTTAACCGTTTAAAAGCTGCAGATACATGGTAATAAAATTATTATCAGTCGCTTATGGGGGAAGATTATATACTTGTATGTCACCTTATCATTGCTCTGCATGTATTTATTGGGAAATACTCAGATTTCAATGATAGCTCTAATTGGTTGGATATTGCATCAAATACACACCTATCTGTCATCCCTGTCCACTGTCTGGAACCTCTTGGCATTTGATGTGGAATACAGATGAAATTATTGACTGCTGTTCTGCTTCTGTTCTTAAACAATTGCTTTTTCAGCTAATTTCTTTCAATATTTGTTCTTTAGGCAACCTTTAAAGGTCGTGAATGTAATCTGGAAGCAAAACGGTCTCCATTTAAAGTTACCTGATTCCTTCGTGCTACCTATTTCTAGTTAAATATACATTACCAGGCAGACAAGTACAATGTTTCTTTATCTGTTATGATGATATGGAATTGAAATGTGAAGGCTCTCAGTTCATAGACTTCTGTAAAGACCAGATGTCCCCTCAGAAACCAAGCTTTTCACATCTGTGTTCTTAAGACATAAGGTTGATGCACGTGATAAATCTCAGACAAATGCAAATTAAGTGTAAAAAGCAATTTTAGCTGAATGGAAACAGCTGGTTAGTTTGAGAATTACTTGATTGAAGTAAGAACATCGTATCGTACTCCACCCTGTGTGCCATAATAAAATACTGAAAAGCCAAAATTAAGTGGATTTGAAATCCTTAAAAAAAAAAAAAAAAAACTCCCCCAAATTTGATCCTTTGGTCAGTACCCTTCTTCCCTCTAGCACTCCTCTCCTTCTACCTCCAGCCCCCATCAGGCCTATCTCCCAAGCCCCTGTCAAAACTCCAGTTCTAGTCCTCTTTTAGTATTGCCTCTCCCAGTGAATGGCACCATTTTCCAGTCATCCAATTCTGTAACCAGACACCTCGGTATCACCCATTTCCTTGCCTCAACTCCTCTAATCTATCAGCAGGTCCTGTTGATATTACTGCCTGTTGTTGTTAGGTGCCATCAAGTCGGTTCCAACTCATAGCGACCCTATGTACAACAGAAGGAGACACTGCCCAGTCTTGTGCCATCCTCACAATCGTTATTATGCTTGAGCCCATTGTTGCAACTACTGTGTCAATCCAACTCCTTGAGGCTCTTCTTCTTTTTGGATGACCCTCTACTTTACCAAGTGTGATGTCCTTCTCCAGGCACTGGTCCCTCCCGATAATATGTCCAAAGTATGTGAGACATAGTCTCGCCATCTTTGCTTCTAAGGAACGTTCCAGTTGTACTTCTACAAAGACAGATTTGTTTATTCTTTTGGGAGTCCATGGTATATTCAATATTCTTTGCCAACACCACAATTCAAAGGCATCAATTCTTTTTCAGTCTTCCTTATTCATTGTCCAGCTCTCACATGTTTATGAGGTGACTAAAACACCACGGCTTGAGTCAGGCGCATCTTACTTCTCAAGGTGACATCTTTGCTTTTCAACACTTTAAAGAGTTTTTGCAGCAGATTTGCCCAGTGCAATGCGTCTTTTGATTTCCTGACTGCTGCTTCCATGTGTGTTAATTGTGGATCCAAGTAAAATGAAATCCTTGACAACTTCAATCTTTTCTCCGTTTATCATGATCATGCTTATTGGTCCAGTTGTGGGGATTTTTGTTTTCTTTATGTTGAGATGTAATCCATACTGAAGGCTGTGGTCTTTGATCTTCATCAGTAAGTACTTCAAGTCCTCTTCACTTTCAGCAAGCAAGATTGTGTCATCTGCATATCGAAAGTTGTTAAGGAGTCTTCCTCCAATCCTGATGCTCCATTCTTCTTCATATAGTTCAGCTTCTGGAATTATTTGCTCAGCATACAGACTGCATAGGTATGATGAAAGGATACAAACACGACATACACATTTTCTGACTTTAAACCACGCAGTACTTCCTTGTTCTGTTCAAATGACTGCCTTTTGATCTATGTACAGGTTCTTCACGAGCACAATTAAGTGTTCTAGAATTCCCATTCTTGGCAAGGTTATCTGTAATTTGTTATGATCCACACAGTCGGATGCCTTTGTGTAGTCAATAAAACACAGGTAAAGATCTTTCTGGTATTCTCTGCTTTCAGCCAGGATCCATCTGACATCAGCAATGATATCCCTCATTCTATGTCTTGTGAATCCAGCTTGACTTTCTGGCAGTTCCCTGTTGCCGTACTGCTGTAGCCGCTTTTGAATGATCTTCAGCAAAATTTTACTTGCCTGTGATAATAATGATATTATTTAATAATATCCGCATTTGGTTGGATCATCTTTCTTGGGAATAGGCATAAATATGGATCTCTTCCAGTCAGCTGGCCAGGTAGCTGTCTTCCAAATTTCTTGGCACAGGCGAGTGAGCACTTCCAGCACTGCATCTGTTAGCTGAAACATCTCAGTTGGTATTCCATCAATTCCTGGGGCCTTGTTCTTCGCCGACGCCTTCAGTGCAGATTGGACTTCCTCCTTGAGTACCATCGGTTCCTGATCATATGCTACATCCTGAAATGGTTGAACATCAACCAGTTCTTTTTGGTACAGTGACTCTGTGTAGTCCTTCCATCTTCTTTTGATGCTTCCTGTGGTGTTTAATATTTTCCCTGTAGAATCCTTCAATATTGCAACTCGAAGCTTGAATTTTTTTCTTCAGTTCTTTCAGCTTGAGAAATGCTGAGTATGTTCTTCCCTTTTGGTTTTCTATCTCCAGCTCTTTGCACATCTCATTATAATACTTTGTTTTTTGGAGCTGCCCTTTGAAATCTTCTGTTCATTTATTTTACTTCATCATCTCTCCCTTTTGCTTTAGCTACTGGATGTGCAAGAGCAAGTATCAGAGACTCTTCTGACATTCGTTTTGGTCTTTTCTTTCTTTCTTTTTAATGACCTCTTGCTTTCTTCATGTATGATGTCCTTGGTGTCATTTCACAACTCATCTGGTCTTCGGTCATTAGTGTTCAACACATCACATCTATTCTTGCGATGGTCTCTAAATTCAGGTGGGATATACTCAAGGTCATACTTTGGTTGTCATGGACTTGTTCTGATTTTCTTCAGTTTCAACTTGAACTTCCATATGAGCAATTGATAGCCTGTTCCGCAGTTGGCCCCTGGCCTTGTTCTGACTGATGATATTGAGCTTTTCCATCATCTCTTTCCACAGACAGAGTTGATTTGATTCCTGTGTATTCCATATGGCTAGGTCCACTTGTACAGTTGCCATTTATGTTGTTGAAAAAAGGTATTTGCAGTGAAAAAGTTGTTGGTTTTGCAGAATTCTATCTTGTCATCTCCAGCATCATTTCTGTCACCTTGGCCATAGTTTCCAACCACCAGTCCTTCTTCTTTGTTTCCAGTTTTCACATTCCAAACACCAGTAATTATCAGTGCATCTTGATTGCATGTTTGATCAATTCCAGACTGCAGAAGTTGGTAAAAATCTTTAATTTCTTCATCTTTGGCCTTAGTGGTTGGTATGCAAATTTGAATAATAGTCGTATTAACTGGTATTCCTCGTAGGATATGAATATTATCCTGTCACTGACAGCGTTGTACTTCAGCATAGATCTTGAAATATTCTTTTTGATGATGAATGCAACGCTATTCTTTTTTAATTTGTCATTCCCGGCATAGCAGACCGCATGACTGTCTGATTCAAAATGGCCAATACTAGTCCATTTCCTGCCTACACGTCTTTAATTCATCCACATCTCTCCATTTACACTGCCATCACCCTAAGGAAGTTCCCAGGTCTACTCTTATCTTCCTTCAGTAGGCACTTTGCAGGAGGTTAATATTTTTGAAAAGCAAATTTGATCATGCCTTCCCCTTGATTACAACCTTCCAAAAGTTTCCCATTTCTTTTAGCATAAAAATAAAAAAAAATCTTTACTATGATCTTCAAGACCTGAATGGACCTGGTCTCTATCTACTTCTCCCACCTCATCTTACACGTACCCTCCCCCCACCTCACTTCTGTGCTATAGTCACCATGGCCTTGTACTCTTCCACCTACTATAGGGTCTTTGCTGATCCCTCTGTCTGGAATACTCATTAGCCCGCTCCTTCCCTCAACCTTGTCCAGTCAATTCCTACTCACTCTTCAGATTTATCTTGATCGTCATTCTCTTAGGGAAGCCTTCCCTGACCAACTCTGATGCATCAAATTCCTCTAGTAAACATGCTCATAAGACCATGTAGACTTTGTAAACTTTTTTACACTTGTAATTGGCATTTATTTGCATGATTATTTGATAAATATCTGCCTCCTCCACTACAGTGTGAGCTTCAGAAACACAAGAATCAGACTTTTGTTGCTCATCATTTTACTCCCAGCTTCTAGCATAGTTCCTACCATCATCGAAGCACAAGAAATATTTGTTGAATTAGTAACTTCTTAATAGATTCAAATACCCTCAGGATGACTAGAAAACCAAGAGTGTTCAAAAAACAGTCCCAGTCTAGTCAACACCTTGTTGTGGAAAGAGCAGAGAACCAAGAATCAAGTGTCCATCCTGGATACTAGCGCAATTCTGTTTTGGAGCTTTGGTTAAATATCCCCATAGGCCTCATTCTGCTTCTCTAGCTAAGTGTTCAGCAATTGATGGCTCAGATCTTTTCCAGTATCATGATTCAAAATTTCAGGAAAAACTCTCACTGCTTTATTTTAGAATGGTCCACACTAAAATCTTATATCATCTAAAGGAAATTAATTACTAAACTGAATATAAAATTTTATTCCTAGCTTTATATTAGTAAGCAATTAACTTGGTCACTTCATTTTTCCACAAGGAGAGTCTAGTGTTACTTCAATATAGTTGCTAGGTTCCATGCACTGTTCTATATGCTTTATATATATATTAAATTATTCCTTACTTACAACAATATTACGAGGTATGTATGATTATCATCCATATTTTATAGGTGAGGAATTAAGGTTAAGTAGCTTGCCCAAGTTATGCAACTAGGATTGTTGCAGCACGAGGATTCAAACCTCATAGTCCAGCTCTAAAGCCCATACTGTTACCTAGTACACTGCACTGCTTCTCCTTTGCCACCCAGCTTTTGAATCATACTCATGGAATCAGAGAATGTTTTCCGAGGCATGTCCTGTGATAATGGCCTGAGAGATGCTGTGAGTCTTACATGGGAGTTTTAACACGACAATCATAGCTTTCACAATTCAGCTTTTGTAACAGTCAACGGGCACATATGTACTCACAATGCTACATTGTAATTACTTAAGATCTCCACTGCCAACCAGAAGGTCTGAGTTGGAATTCACCAGCAGCTCCTTGGAAACCCTATGGGGCAGTTCTACCCTGTCCTATAGGGTCGCTATGAGTCAGAATCCACTCGATGGCAATGGGTTTATCTTTGGAGCCCTGGTGGCACAGTAGTTAAGAGCTCTGGCTGCTAACTAGAAGGTCGGCAGTTTGAAGCCACTAGCTACTCCTTGGAAACCCTCCGTCCTATTGGGTGCTATGAGTTGAAATTGATTTTTTGGTTTATGGTGCTCGAACTTTAATTTCTTTCATTATTTATGTCCATTTCTTAATTCCTCTGCTTAATTTTAAGCTGCTGGAAGGCAGGAACAAAAATGTATTTAAAGTTCATCTTCACGGGATTATCAGCTTCCAGGATGTGAATTCTCATGGTCTGTACATAGTGTTATCCTTCTACCTAGTCACAATTTTCTAGTTTTATTTACATTTTACTGGTTCTCAATTTGTTCTTCTTCCTCCTCCTTCTCCATATCCTTTTTTTTTTTTTTTTCTTAAATGTCTTTTTGTTATAAGCTATTTCAAATCATTTTGGGAGGGGATAGAGGTTGGCTAAATAAATAAATACCTTTGTTTTCTTCCACAACACTCCAAAAAAGTACCTTGCATTTAGTGGGCATTTTAGTAAATTTTCTGGAATGATAAAGATTTAATGTTTGTGAGAACTTTCCTAAACATCACAGGATGAAGAATTTTATCTTTCTCCCTTGGGAACAGAGAGTGAGATGTCAGAACTGGTCCAGCCATGATTCATAAGATTCATAAGAGCTCCCAGTGGATGTGTACAATTCAGGATTTTTTTTCTTGTAGGAAATAGTTCAGCAAAATGGAGGGCAGTGAATTACATACGCTATACATCAGGGACCATTTTTGAGGTAACTTTTTACGGACAGATGCATTGTAACAGAAAGTTGTATATCTTTTTTTGATAACTATATTCCATCAAACTAACATTCTGTGTTTATTAGTTATCTGTTACTGCATAACAAATCACTTCAAAGCTTAGTGGTCTAAAATAACAGCACTCATTATTTCTCAGTTTCTGCAGATTAGGAATTTGGGAGCTCAGCTGGAGGAGCTCAGCTGGGATGTTCTGGCTCAGGTTCTCTCGTGGGTTTGCAGTCTGATGTTGGCTGAGACTATAGTCATCTGAAGGCTTGACTAGGACTGTAGAATCCTCATCAAAGTATCTCACTCACTTTGCTGGCAAGTTGGTTCCTCTCCATGTGTACTTTCAATGGAGCTCATTGAGTGTCCTTACAACAAGGCAGCTGGCCTGTACCAGAGAAAGCCATCCAAGAAACGAAGGCAGAAGTTGCATGCCTTTTAGGACCTACCTTCAAAAATCAAACACCATAGTTACTACCATACTCTGTTTATCGCTAGCCTGTTTAATTCAATGTGGGAGGGAACTACACAAGGAAATAAATACCAAGAGATGAAGGCTACTGGGGGCTACCACAAGACAGCTGGGCTTGTGGTTATTTCCTTTATGAACAACAATCATCAACTTCAGAGATTCTGAAACAATTCTCATTTCATATACTCTTCCCCACTGTTCCCATCAGTATAGTCATTCTTATTGGATTATGTATTCTAATTTAAGGTTAAAATATGTTCTCGAAAATTACACAGCTTGACGATGAGTATCTTCACTCATTGGATATCTTCTTCATATTTTTTCTTCTGTTGAAGTATTTCTTTAGTAATACCCTTAGTTCCATAAAGGGTTGAAAAGGTATTATATGCATTTTAATAACTCTTGTTATGAATCCCCTATTTTTCTTCTGTAGAGGTTGATAACTATACTTCAAGGATTTAGCTTTCCTGCACTGATTCATTTGAAATAAAAACATGTATTACTATAGTTATTTTGGATAAACATGATGGCAAGTAATATATGATGTAAAGTAAGTTTTGACAGTTAGAAAAATTAAAGTATTTATCATTTTGCTGGGTTGTCAACCCCATCCCAGTTGACACCTTAGTTTTTTTTTTTTTAAATATCTTAGGTTCTGATAATGGATGCGTGTGATTTTAAATGGAACACTTCTACTAAACAAAACAGTTACATTGACTACAAATAGTCTTAATAAGAAGTGGCTTTTAAAAAAAACTGAGATGCTGTAGGCTCAAGTTTCAGCTGTTGAAGACACCTTCATTTGTGCAGCCACAAATCCCTTTGCTCTTAGCTAAAGGCAAATTAATCCATAACCTCCCCACATCCTTATAATTTTATATGAAGTATAGGCCATTTCCTGATATGATCATTAAAAAGTCCTAGCAAGATGCCTTGCAACTAATGTTCCCTTTTCACTTTATATCTAGCCCAACAGTTAAGACAGAAACCCTAAGTTAAAAAGTCTGTCTGGATATGTTTTACTTAATCATCTCTGGTTTGAGAGGAATTCTGCTCATTCTGACTTGTTAGCTTGTTTCTAATAACATCAACCAGAGAATTTCACTATTGTTTTATAGAGGTTAACACACACACACACACACACACACACACACCCCTATGAGAGAGAACACCGGGATCCCTCTTTCTCTTCTTCCCCAACTGGGAACACACACGCAGGAGAGTGTGTGAGAGAGAATTTCACATGTAAGTCACAATTGATTTACACAGGTTAAGGCAGAAAAATTGGTGTCAGACATGTGAAATCGAGGGCGATTTTGAGTTAAGCGTAAAATGCAGCCACCTACCCCCAACACAGAGATGCTGTGTTTGTTAGTTGGCCCCCAGGGTTGACTGGGTTCTGAGGTCCAGTGGGCCCTGGAAAATGCCACCCTTAATGGGAGAGTGGTTTCCCCATGAATGTGCCTTTGGAAGTGACTGAGAGAGTGTGAACCAAGTCCCCAAAGAGACTTGATAGGAGCAGCAGGAAAAGGTAAAGAAGCCAGACTCAGCTTGTTCTCTATTTCCCCTCTGTGCACTTGGCACTGGTCTCTAATCTACCACTCTCACCGGGGAAGTGGAAATTCGAAACAGGGAAGTGGGACTTCGGAAGGTGCTTTCATCACAGAGAACTCAGCCGGACTCTCCAGACATCAGGGAGTGAAAGCTCATTGCAGCTTCTAAAGCTGGGTCAATTTTCCTGGGGTGGCACACAGCTCTTTAAAAAATGGCCCCTTCCCTGGCACAACAATCAACTTGGCCATTTTTTGGGGGGGGGGAGGGGAGCATATTTTTAGACCTGTTAACCTATTATGAGAAGGGGGTGATGGGGATCAGAGAGGTAACTTGCTATACAGGTCACAGAAGCCCGGGAGCCTTTGCAGCCCTGGCATACTTGTGAAATACCACTTTGTTCAAGCTCAGGGATAATTTAAGCAAAATGACAGAAAAGTACATCTTCTCACTCACAGGAATTGGCAGTATATTTCCTGAGGAGATCAAGACCTATTTGTGGAGTAAGTAATCTTTCTCATTTTCCCAGGGCGTACCCCTGGAAGCAGGATGCCGCCTCTGCTTACTCTCCTCTTCCCAGCGGTGTCGTGGAAAGGGAAGGAGCTGGCAGGACTTGCATCCCCTCCTTTCTTCCTTCCCAGGGACTCCTGACAGCCCATGCTATATTCCTCTGTGAGGTGCTGGGATGGCTTCCAGACCCGACTGGGAACATTTGACGGTGTTTTGGGATTCATTGGAAATACGCGCAATTCTATTTTTTAAATAATTAAAACAAAATCCCCTACCTGTGAGAATTCAATGAACTGGGACAAAAGGCTTTGAAAAATCAAACAGCTCTAAAAAGGCCAGATGTCACTTTTTTTTACTGCAGCGATTCCCACTGTCATCCGAAGCCACTCCCTGGGTTTCTGCACAATCATTCTGCCTCGGCGCCACGTCATCTCTTCCATCACCGCAGATCTCAGTTTTCTTTCTATCGTAACAGGAGAGAGAAAAAATGTGTGTGGGGTGGGGGGTACTACCGGCTGCTGGGGAGGGCGGCGGTAGTCAAAAGAAAGATTCAGGCTTAATGAGCTGCTTCTATCACCTGAGTACTGGTCAGAGCTCAAGGAGACTGTCTGGGAGATACCCTGCGCTGCCTGCCTGCTGCGCCCCCCGCAGCCCACTTTAGGAGCAAAATGTCGAGGCTTCCAATTCTTTAGCTATTCGGCTCTCCCACCCAGACCCTCCCCCCACACCCATAGGTGGTAAAGTACCAAGACTGAAAATTCTTTAGAGCTAATTGAACATACACGTTTTCACCAGACTGCTCTGTCGTTTGGGGACCCAGCGGAGAAAGAAAAGGGGGAGGTGCTCGAATTCTCATTTTGCTAGAACTTTCTGCAGGCCCCCGCACCCAGAGGATGCGGCAGGAAGTTTCTCTGCAGCCCTGCGCGGGCGGCTTCACGCTCCTGGGCCTGGTGGGCGCGCCCTGGGCACCTCGCCATAAATGCATCTTGAAGCTTTCGGTTTCCGCCACAGCCTCAGAGAGGGAGAGGGGTGTGTGGGAGGCGGTGGGAAGGAGGTAGGGACTTCTTGGGGAATGTTTTCCGCCACCTCTGCTCTGGAAGCCGAAAGGCGTCTTGCCTTGGGCTGGGGCCGCTCTGGGACCCCGGGCTTGAACAGGGGAGGGGGCAGTGTTTCCAAAGTCATTCCGGCCAGTGCGCCTCCGCACTGAAGCCTGACCCGGAGATCATGCTGTTCTGGACTACGGTTTAATGCAGTGAAGACCGACTTGGAAGTGAGCCGAGGATGAAGGGAGGGCCGCCCAGTACCAGGCAGACGCCGGCGGGGGCATCGTTCTGATTGCTTAGTGGAGCGGACCTGCACCATTTGCTTCACTTGGAAAGTTACAGATGCAGAGTCTTGGCCCCACCCCAGGCCAACTGACTCAGAATCTGCGTTAGAACAGAATACACAGGTGATTCCATTCATACTAAAGTGTTAAGAAGCCCTGGTAAAGAAACAACCACTTCAGGTCTGCAGCTCACTCCCACACTTGGGTATGGACAGGGGAGGTGGAGAAGGTAATAGGCTACTTCTCATAACAAGGGAAGCAAGAAGAGGCTCCGCGTTCTTTCTTTGCAGTATAAGCTAAGGATTGGCTAAGTGCAAGAAATTCATCTCATGTCGCGGCCTTCTCAACATCCACTCACTATCCTAGACAGTTTACTAGAGTATCTTGGGTAGAATCCTGAGAGCCAGCACTTTATTTCTATTTGGAAGCCTGCTGCAGTAAGGCCATTTGGTACGTCCTTTTGTTACGTTGGAGCCCTAGTGGTGCAGTGGTGAAGACCTCAACTGCTAACCAAAAGATTAGCAGTTAAAATCCACCCCCTGCTCCTTGGATACCCTATGGGGCAGTTCTACTCTGTTGAGTTCGCATTCACTCGACCGCCACGTGTTTGGGTTTTTATTTTTTATGTTTTTGGTTTTTTGTTATGTTCTGTGGCCTTCACCAACCTGACCAGCTGAAGCTGCCCAGACCCTTGTGGGGAGAGGTGGAAACTCATATTGGGGGTGGGGGTGGGGGCAGGGCGGAGGGAACAGAACCCAAATGGAAACTTAACATTCCTGGGCAGAGGAGCACCCCCTTACCCCCATAAAATCCCATCTGACTTAATGTTTCCATTCTGTAAACTTCCTTGCCATGTTTTTCACATAAGACAGGCCTCAGTGTTCTCTTCTAGAAATGTTCACCTGTATATTCTTTCTTCCTTTTCCCAGGTTGTGAAGGTGGTGTTAGAAAGTTGCAGTAGAAATTGCTCTGGACCCCATATCTACTCCAGGAGAACTTCAGCCCAGCCCCAGGCCAGGCAGAGTCAGCAGACCTGTTGTGGGAAGGCCCAAGAGCAGGAAGAAAGCTAGGTGCTAAAGAACGCTCAGGGTGTCAGAACTCGAGTGCTGGCCAGTTTTTCTCAGCTTGGCATGAAGGCTTTCTCTAAAGCTAGATGCCAGGTTTGGGGGCTCTTTTTAAGCCATATCTGTTAGTAAAACCAGTTGCTCTCAAGTCAATTCTGACTCCTGACGACCCCGTGTATGTCAGAGTAGAACTGTGCTCCATAGGGTTTTCAGTGGCTGAACTTTCCAAAGTAGATCCCCAGGGCTTTCTTCCGAAGGTCCTCTGGGTGGACTTGAACCTCCAACCTTTCAGTTAGCAGTAGAGTGCTAACCATTTGCACCACCCAGGGATTACATCTGTTAGTAAAGAATCCAGGAAATTTGTACCATTCATCCATTCATTTATTCAGCAAATAGTCTGAGTACTAATTAAGGACCAGACACTGTTCTTAGGCCTTGGGGATGCAGTATTAACAATATAAATTTTCTGTTTTCATAGAACTTATCCTCTTTCTAAGAGGCAGATGACTTAAAAAAGTGTATATGGTATGTCAGGTGATACAGATTATGATGAAAAATGATGTAGGGTAAGTGGTATATGGAGTTTGACAGAGGGTATGATTATATGTTGGTTGGTCAGGGAAGGTTTCTCTGTTAAGGTGACATTTGGGCAGAGACTTGAAAGAAGTCAAGGGAGAGCCATGCAGATAATGGATAAAGTCCAATCCAAGGGCCCTGGATTATAATAAAGAGGCTGGTATAGCTAAAACAAAGCAGACCAGTGAAGAGTGGTGGGAAAAGAAGTCCTAGGGGTAGTGGAGAGGTGAAGTGGGGGGATGATGAGTACTTTGGACTTTACTGTGTTGGAGATGAAAAGCTGTGGAAAGCCTTTGAAGGTTTTCAAGCAGAGCAGTAACATGATATAATTTATATTTTAAAAGGATTACCCTGGCTGCTGGGTTGAGAATAAGTTGTAGGTGGAGAGTACGAAGCTGGAAAACCAATTAAGAGGCTATTGAAGTAATGTAGGTGAGAAATGATGGTAGTTTGTTCTTGGGTGATGATGATGGAGGTGGTGGGTTGGGGTAGAATTATGCATATATTTCAAAGGTTTAAAGGGAATTTGCGGAATAGTGTAGTGAGAGAATGACTGGTGTCGGGAATTACTCCATTTAAGGAAAAGGGGAAGCCTGAAGATGCAATATAGGTTTTGGGCCAAAGGGACAACATCAAGAGTTAGATTTTGTCCATTTTTTTTTTTTTTGGCCTTGTTATGTGAGGTGACAGTCAGATATGTGTGTCTTGAGATATAAATCTTACTAGTATTTTTAAGTTCTTCCCTCTGATACCCTAAGGTTTTATAAGGAAGACCTCCATGAATGTAAGGTGTCATAGAATTATGGAATTCTAAAGCTAGAAGATATCATTTCTGATTTTACATGTGAGGAAACTGAGATTCAGAGGGATAAAGTGACTTGTCAAATATGACATGATTGATTGTACCAGAGCTGGAACTAGACTCCAAGACTCTAGTGTATTTCTCCTGTACTATACAGCACTGCCTGCTCATAAAATAACGAACAGGTCTGTACATTTAGCACTGAATTTTCTCTCCTTTTTTCCCCCTCTTTCTGAGATTTTGGGCTCTATTACTGATTATTTAGTAGCTCACATATGAAATAGTTTCATTGGGGTCACTTACTGGCTTGGAAATAAGTGTATTGAACAGACTCTGAGTGATGTGAACCTTATCTGCCTTCTTTTACTCCTTGGATCAACAATGAATTGTTCACGTAAACGAAACACCCAAATTCAAAAAACTGCTTTATATTTTCTTCTTCCTAACAGATGCTTGCCTTGGAAATGATCAAGATGAGTTTAACTGACTAGTTTTTAATTCAGTTAATTAGTTGAGTCAATTATATTTTACACAGTGAAAACTGACTTTGCACCTTTCACCTAGAAGAGGGGAAGCCTGACATTCCAGCTGTGGACAGTGATGGGTTTATGGTTCATGCATTGCTGTAATCTTGGGATGATTGGGCTAAAGCTTCAGCCACATGGAGCCTGGAGCTCTGATTGTTTTAAGAGTTTCTTTCCCCGAAGACACACTGTGTAGGATGTGTGGTTGAAACATGGGGCTAAAAGACTCAAGAAATAAAGCCAAGTAAGACATTTTTCTTAGAGCAGCCAAATTACCAATGATACTTTCTGAGGAATAAGAGCAGATATTTCTGGCTATGAATAACCTGATTGTGAAGCATCAAAGTAAGAAAAATGCTTTGGAAGACTTAAATAATCACATGGAGGTTGCAAGCAGACCAAGTACCTATGTCATCATCTCTAATTCCACACTGCATTGTTAAAGCCAGCAGATTCATTTAACATCTATGCGCTCAGGCTTGTTTTCTCTTCTGTCCTCATCCTACTGTCCATATGGGGACAAATTCCCCATCTGTCCATTCTTTTCATGCTTTGCAGTTGAGATTTCATTTTCAATGATAATAAAAATTATCCCTATTATCAAGTTTTGGTTTGATAGTGCATTTTACTTTTGAACATACTTTCACATTTTCTCACAACGCTGAGAGCTAGGAGGACATTTATTCCGTACATTTTAAGAGTAAAATATGAAGCACAGTGTTTCTGGAAATTCTTGTTTTTTCTTGACATGCTTAATGACATCTCCATTTTAATGTCTCAATTTATCATGTCAAAACCAATGTCTTGCTTCCCTTCTTCTTGCCTAAACCTGTCCTCTTCTACAGTCTTCCCTAGTTGTGTCGTATTCTTCCAGATGCCCAGGCCAAAACCCCCAGAGTCACCTTTATCTTTTTTCTTACTTTTTAAAATCCTCCATCAGCAAATCTCATTGACTTCACTTTTAAAATATATCCAGGGTCTAGCATTTCTCACCATTGCCAATGCTACCACTTTAGTCCAAAGTACCAATATCTCTTGCCTAGATTATTGCAGTAGCCTCTTAACTGGCCCTTGTGCTCTCTCCCCTTTCATTCTATACTCAACACAATAGACAGAGTGAGTCCTTCAAAATACAAGTCACATCACGTCACTTCTCTGCTATAAAACTTCCAAAGTCTTGCACTAACTGTGGTCTACAAGAACCTCCTTGACTGGGTCCTCATCTCTCTCTGACCCCTTCCTCCCTCTTGCCCATTATGTTCTAGCCACCTTGGCTTCCTTGTTATTCTGCAGACATACCAAGTAAGTTTTTTCCTCGAAATACTTTGCACTGCTGTTCTCTCTGCCTGGAATGGATTCTCTCATAAATATCTGCCTGCATATCTGACAAATATCCCATATATTTATTAGAGAGCCTACCTTAAGCACCCTATGTGAAATAACAACCTTCCCCTTCTATTCAAAATAGAGTCGACTTTAATGACATGGATGGAGTCAAGCTTTCAGGACCTTCATTTGCTGATGTTGCACTACCTAGAATGAGAAGAAACAACTGCCAATATCCATTAATAATCAGACGTGGAATGTATTAAGTATGAATCTAGGAAAATTAGAAATTGTCAAAAATGAAACGGAATGCATAAAGATCTGTATCCTAGGCATTAGTGAGCTGAAATGGACTGGTATTGGCCATTCTGAATCAGGCAATCATATGATCTACTATGCCAGGAATGACAAATTGAAGAGGAATGACATCACAGTCATTGTCAAAAACAACAGTTCAAGATCTATGACGAAGTACAACACTGTCAGTGATAGGGAAATATCTATATGCCTACAAGAAGGACTAGTTAATACGACTATTACTCAAATTTACCCACCAACCACTAAGGCCAAAGATGAGGAAACTGAAGATATTTACCAACTTCTGCAGTCTGAAATTGATCAAACATGCAATCAAGATGTGTTGATAATTACTGGTGATAGCTCATAAGAAAGAAAAGTAAATCCCCAGGTGTCAGAAACAAAAAGGAACTAAAATCCCAGGCATAATTCCTAGTGTTAATTCTGAGATATTTGCAGCAAAATGGATTGGTTATATCATGGAAATAGACCCTGAAGTCCAGGAGCTTGAGGTTGACTTTTCCTGCTGGGACAAAGGACAGATCTTTGGGTCCACTTGAGAAGGGAGGTTGGGCAGTAATGTCTATGTCAATCCAGGCTCCCAAGGGGATATATGCTTAATGAAGTAGAATGACTCTCACTGACTCAGAAGGAAAGACAGATGATATCCAATGAGAAACCAAACCCTCAAGCCTACAGCACATGGATTTGTAGGCAAAATGCATATCACCAAATAGTATTTAAAAATGTGCTAGAGAAATTTAACATAAAAATTGACCCCAAGTGAGGCTCTTGCTAGAAGCAAATGCAAAAGCATTCTCAAGGGAGTGTTCCACCACCTAGGATGTGCAGGATATCTCAAAAAATGGTCACTGTGTGCCGTCCATCTTGTTGAGGATCTTCCTCTTTTTCGCTGACCCTCTACTTTACCAAGCATGACGTCCTTCTCCAGGGACTGATCCCTCCTAATAACATGTCCAAAGTATATGAGACGAAGTCTTAACCATCTTTGCTTCCAAGGAGCATTCTGGCTGTACTTCTTCCAAGATAGATTTGTTCATTCTTCTGGCAGAATGCAAAAGTTGGAAATGAAGAACGATTGGTAGTTGGAAAATATGGCCTTGGTGAAAGAAATGATGCTGGAGATTGCATGACAGAACTTTGCAAGACCATCGACTTCTTCATTGCAAATACCTTTTTTCAACAACATAAACAGCGACTATACACGTGGACCTTGCCAGACAGAAAACACAGGAATCAAACTGACTCCATCTGTGGAAAGATGATAGAAAAGCTCAATATCATCAGTCAGAACAAGGCCAGGGACCGACAATGGAACAGACCATCTAGTGCTCATACGCAAGTTCAAGTTGAAGCTGAAGAAAATTAAAACAAGTCCGTGAGAGCCAAAGTACAACCTTGACTGTATCCTACCAGAATTTGGAGACCATCTCAAGAATAGATTTGACTCATTGAACACTAATGATCGAAGACCAGATGAGTGGAGGAATGACATCAAGGACATCATACATGAAGAAAGCAAAAGGTCATTAAAAAGACTAGAAAGAAAGAAAAGACCAAAATGGATGTCAGAAGAGACTCTAAAACTTGCTCTTGGATGTAGACTAGCTAAAGCAAATGGAAGAAATGATGAAGTAAAAGAGATTAGCAGAAAATTTCAAAGGGAGACTCGAGAAGACAAAGCAAAATATTATAATGAAATGTGCGAAGACCTGGAGTTAGCAAAAGGAAGATCACACTCGGTATTTCTCAAGCTGAAAGAACTGAAGAAAAAATTCAAGGCCTGAGTTCCAATTTTAAATGATTCTATGGGCAAAATATTGAACAATGCAGGGAGCATCAAAAGCAGATGGGCACGGAGTCACTATACCAAAAGGAATTGATCAAAGTTCAATCATTTCAGGAGGTAGCATATGGTCAAGAACCAACGGCACTGAAGAAGAAGTCCAAACTGCACTGAAGGCATTGGCAAAAAACAAGCCTCCAGGAGATGATGGAATACCAACTGAGATGTTTCAACAAACATGCACTCCCAAAATATGTGGGGAATTCCTGGCCCTTGTACCTGTGGATGTGATCTTGTTTGGAAATTGTGTTTTCTTTTGTTATGTTAATGAATCATACAAGTGTATGGTGGATCCTAAACTTAATCACTTCTGAGTTATAAAAGGACCAGAATAGACATAGAGACACACATGGTGGAAGACAGATGCCAAGGAACACCAAGGATGGTCCGCAGATACTAGAAACTAGAAGAGAGGTTCACAGAAGCAATTCACATGGCTGAGACCTGATTTGGACTTTCAACCTCCAGAACTGTGAGAAAATACATTTCCATTCTCTAAAGCTACCCACTTGTGGTAATTTTTTTTATGCCAGCATTAGATAACTAAGACAGACAGGTATAGCTCCAGGACCTGGGAATACAGCAGTGAATAAACTAAGTTCCTGCCTTCATGGAGTTTATATTCCTGCAGGCTGAAGAATAGGAAAAAACAAACAATACTATATATATATATAGTATTCAGAAAGTGATGATTGCTTTGGAGAAAAATAAAGTAGGGTAAAGAGGTTAGGATGTGATGTGTGAAGGGGTTGTTGTTGTTAGGTGCTGTTGAGTTGATTCCAACTCATAGTGACCCTATGTACAACAGAAGGAAACACTGCCCAGTCTTGCACCATCCCCACAATCGTTGCTATGTTTGAGCCCATTGTTGCAGCTGCTGTGCCACTCAGTCTCATAGAGGATCTTCCTCTCTTGTGCTGACCCTCTACTTTACCAAGCATGATGTCCTTCTCCAGGGACTGGACCCTCCTGATAACATGTCCAAAGTATGAGAGATGAAGACTCTGCATCATTGCTGATGCTGAAGTGTAACAATACTCCAAGTGTATTGCCAACCAAGGAAGCTCATCTGAGCCTCAGTGTCCAGAGATTTTAATGAGGCTTCATTACATAGGCAGGATTGATTGAATCACTGGCCACAAGGTCGAACTCACTCTTCAGCCCCCTGACTCTTCCTGGAGGTCAGACTGATGTCATGTGACTCAAAGACCTAATCCTCTAATCACATGGTTGATCTTTCTGGCATGGCTAGCTCTCCATCTTGAGTCATTTCATTACTGCGAACTATGGAGGGGCCCACCATGATACACTCCTTAACATAAGCTATCATGTGTGTCTGAGGGGTCCACAATAAGTAACAAAGGCTCTCTAATCACTAGGAAAATTCCAAGAGTTTAAAGGTGACATCCTGGGAACGGGGAACAAAGTCCAGCCAAATTTTTTGTTACACTATTACATTTATGGTTTAAAAAAATACAACATTTTTTCTCTTAAAAAATGTGTACTAGTAATGCCTGTAGGAGAGCTTACTAGTGACTTTCCTCTTATATAGATAAATCACTTCTCTGAGCTTCTGTTGCCTCAGATTGAAAATAGAGATCACAATATCTATCCTACATATTGGGTGAGGCTCAAACAGTATGCTATATCTAAGGCTACTTTATATGCTATAGAGAAATGATCAATTTTAGATATTTTAATTATTGGCATTGCTGTGGAGAGTTGGCCAGCTACCTTTGGTATGGATCTTCCCCGGAATATCTTCTGGTCTTCTGCCCTCTGTTTGTGGTTTCAAGCCCTCTGTTGGGCCTCATTTGTCTCTTGATGACCATCTTTGACTTGCTCACATCCAATTCTAATAGAGGGAGATCTGGAATAAAAAAGGACTATCGGTTACAACTGGGGTCCTTGGATGGTGCAAATAGATAATGTGCTCAGCTGCTAACTGACCTTGGAAGAAAGGCCTGGCAATCTACTTCTGAAAAAATCAGACACTGAAAATCCTATGGAGCACAGTTCTACTCTGACACACATGGGGTTACCGTAAGTTTGGATTGACTTGTCAGCAACTGTTCTTGGTTCCAATTAGGTTCAGGTTTTCCTGACACATTAGACGTGAAAGGATTCATGCTTGCGCATTACTTTCAAGTTGGTAAAAATTAGATTTCAAATCTATTGGCTCTGGGCCTTCTGTCCCCTAGCAGAAGGCCTGATTACTTACTGAATTTGCATCTAATTACTATCATTGTTCTTATTCCAAGCTGTTCAGTTGCTCTCACCTTGATTTGTGTGGGGAAGAGCCTCAGCTTGCCAATGAAGGACCTTGGCTTTGCTGGTGACACTTTGTTTTGGGCTTGTCTAAGTAGTCTGTGATGTGCAACTTTTCCAGAGAGTGAGAGTAGTTGAGATCCATTCCGTTTGCTATTTCTGCTACAGTGTCTCCTCCTTGTAGAGAAGGGTGTGACCTTGGCAGAATGATATGGTCTTCCCTTTGGCAGAGCAGTTCATGCCGAGGGAGCATATGCAGAATGGCTTCTAAGTCCACTATTTTTCCTTCATCACCCAAGGACATCTGCTAAGGCCCTCATTCCTGAGCAACATGAGCCATTCCATAAAGTAGACTATCTATACAGAGAGTCTAGGCATTCACTTCATCTAAGGCTGGAGGTGGGGAAAATCTGAATAGATTAACAATCCATCTTGATTATCATACATAGGCATACATATGCACAGTCTCAGAACTTTTGGAGAAGAGGGGAAGAGGAAGAGAGGAGACTCAAATAGAAGTAGGTAAAAGGAGAAAAGAAGTAGAGAGCAGAAAGGAAGCTGAGATGGACACTTTGCAGTTGTTTTAACCTTTACTTTAGAGATAGTTTGGATCAAACCAGCGTTTGGATTTCCCTGCTGAAACTAGTTCTTTTGACCATAACTTCTGGAATGGTCAGAGTCATTGTTAGCATAAGAGCTAAAATAAAGTTCTCCTCACTAATAATAAGCAGCACTTATTGAGTTCTTACCATATGCTAGAGAATTTACACAGTCCTAAGAGCTTCACAAAATTATATTACTCAATGCTCAAAACAACTCTTTTATTAGCTTCCAGGTAGTTTTGGCTAATGGGATGTACTGGCTACATAGTGGAAAATGGGGGAAAGTGAAAATCAGAGAATTTCCTTATCCCTACACAGACTCTACTATCCATAAGGTTTTCACTGGCCTACTTTTTTCAGAAGCAGATTGCCAGATTCTTCTTCCCAGTCTGACTTAGTTTAGAAGCTTTGCTGAAATCTGTCCACCACAGGTGGCCCTGCTGGTATTTGAAATACTGGTGGCATAGCTTCCAGCATCACAGCAACACGCAAGCCACCATAGTATAACAAACTGACAGATGAGTGGTGAGACCAGTCCCTGGTGAAGGACATCATGCTTGGTAAAGTAGTGTGTCAGCAAGAAAAGAGGAAGACCCTCAACGAGATGGATTGACACAGTGGCTGCAACAATGGGCTCAAACATAGCAATGATCACCAGGGTGGCACGGGACTGGGCCATGTTTCATTCTCTTGTAAATAGGATTGCTATGAGTTGGAACCAACTCCACAGCACCTAACAAAAACCCAGGCCCTGCTTCAGGCAATATTTCTGGCAGTAACTGCATCTTCTTCTTGAGTCCAGGTTCCATTCAATAGTTCTTCCTTCCATGCTGCCAAAGTTCTTGCTCCTGCAGTATGGATCTGTTTCTAGGCCCTGGTAACGTCTACATCCTGTGCTCCTCCCACCCTAGAGGTGATAATGTCTTCTTTCTGTTGTTAATTTCTGCATCTCTCCATTGTTCCCGTTGGCTTCTCAGTTTTAACTTAGTGTTTTAGTCATCTAGTGCTGCTATAACAGAAATACTACAAGTGGATAGCTTTAACATAGAGAAATTTATTCTCTCACAGTCTAGTAGGCTACAAGTCCAAATTCAAGGTGTCAGCGCTAGGGGAAGGCTGTTTTCTGTATCTGTCGGCTCTGGAGGAAGTCTTCCCTTGGTCTGGGAGCTTCTCTGCACAGGAACCTCGGGTCCAAAGGATGCTTTCTGCTCCCGACATTGCTTTCTTGGTGGTATAAGGTCCCCATGTCTCACTTCTCTCTTTTATATGTCAAAAGAGATTGGCTTAAGACACTATCTAATCTTGTAGATTTCATCAGTATAACTGCCAGTAATCCATCTTATTACATCATAGTGATAGAATATACAACACATAGGGAAATCACATCAGATGACCAAAGGTAGACAATCACACAATACTGGGAATCAGGACCTAGCCAAGTTGACAGGTATTTTTGGGTGACACAATTCAATCCATGACACTTAGGTTATGTTACCATTTCCCTGTATTAAATTACAACTGCTTGAAACTCTTAGAATGCTTTTGTTTTTGTTTTTTTGTCCTCCCAACCATATCCTGACTTACTAATTCAGTTAAGAAGTTCATAACTGAGATTCAAACTAAGGTCTGATATGACGCCAAAATCTGAGTTATTAAAAGCTATATTTTACTTCCTATATTGTTTTGGTTGTCCAGAGAGTAATGGGGGAGGAAACCAAGTAAATATATGAAACTGAGGCTCGCCTAACCAATGACTACAAAAGGGTTGGTAATGAAAAATTCAAAATGCCTCAGGTTCTCAATGTGATATTTCAGTCATAACTTTTGTAATTACGAACTGGCATTTGTTGGAGGGGTGCTGTATGAGGGAGAGAGAGCACTTCATTTTGTGGTGCTGCTGTAATGGAAGCAGCAAGAGGGGGAGGGATATTGTACTGATGGAATATGGATATTGTTTTTCCTTGCTAATATCATAAAATTTATCATGAAATGGTATGCCAATGCTTGAACTGAACGGAGTGTTAGCTTAACAGTGCATTATATATATACATATGCTGTTTTTAGTTGGTTCCTACTCATAGCGACCCTGTGTACAACAGAACGAAACACTGTGCAGTCCTGCATCATCCTCACAATCGTTGTTATGCTTGAGCCCATTATTGCAGCCACTGTGTCAGTCTATCTTGTTCAGGGTCTTCCTCCTTTTCACTGACCCTCTACTTTACCAAGCATGAATTCCTTCTCTAAGGACTGATCCCTCCTGATAACATGTCTGAAGCATGTGAGATGTAGTCTTGCCATTCTTGCCTCTAAGGAGCATTCTGGTTGTACTTCTTCCAAGACAGATTTTTTTGTTCTTTTGTCACTCATGGTATATTCAATATTCTTCGCCAACACCACAATTCAAAGGTGTCAATTCTTCTTCCATCTTCCTTATTCATTGTCCAGCATTCGCATGCATATGAGGCAATTGAAAATGCTGTGGCTTGGGTCAGGTGCACCTTAGTGGTCAAGGTGACATCTTTGTTTTTAACACTTTAAAGAGGTCTTTAAGTGCAATGCATGTTTTATTTCTTGACTGCTACTTCCATGGGTATTGATTATGGATCCAAGTAAAATGAAATCCTTGACAACTTCAGTCTTTTCTCCATTTATCATGATGCCTACTGGTCCAGTTGTGAGGATTTTTGTTTTCTTTATGTTGAGGTGTAATCCATACTGAAGGCTGTGGTCTTTGATCTTCATCAGTAAGTGCTTCAGGTCCTCTTCACTTTAAGCAAGCAAGGTTGTGTCATGTGCATAACACAGGTTGTTAATGAGTCTTCCTCCAATCCTGATGCTGCATTCTTCATATAATCCAGCTTCTTTGATTGTATATATATTTCTTTTCTGATAACAGGTGGAACTATAGAATGTTAATGTTGGCAAGGTACAAGTTCTTTGATGTTATTAACTACTCTCATTCTTTGACAGGTCTTTCCCCTTTCTTCACTAAGAACTTACTTCTTTCCATCAAATTTCAGGAGGTGACATATACTTTGAGTGACCTCATTCAGTTTTGCTTCCTTGGCCTTGTTTTTTGCATCTTTTGATGGGGATACTGAGATCCATTTGTCTTCCTGAGAACTGTGAGCAAATCCCTAACAAAGAAATTGAGGCAAAGTAGTTTGCCAATTGCCAATGAGAAACTGATAACTTTTTGAAATATTGGGTGACATATTTCATAGGTGCCTGGTGAAGAACAGAGTTAAGCATCAGCTCTCCAAATGCCATGGAAACATGATTTGCTTATAATTATAATACTCATTTTAATTTGCCAAAGGAATGAATTCAGTGGGTAAAGATGGTTAACTGCTTTCACAGGGACATGGTGATTATTATGCTTTATAATCAATAATGCCCAGCAAAGGAAATTTAATATTAAGCTATGATAGTAACAGATGACAGTGGGTGGCATATGGAAGTGACATATCCAAATTTGTTCAAATCTCTAAGGGCTGGAATCTTAACACATTACGTTCAAGGCATGCTTTATTAGAATAGTCCAAACCTGTCTAATTGCTGACGCATAGAAATAATTTTACTTGATACTTAATCTCTTTAATTCAATCTTAATACTTTTTTCTATTGCTGTTGTTGAGGAACAAAGTATTGATCAAAGATGATAGGCAGAGGCACATTACTGTACCCTATGGAACCTGTTATGTATTATAGGTGACTAGCAGAAGAAACACTCATTTCTGTCCTCATTGCTTTCTTAAGAGTCTGAGAAATGGAAAAAAAGAGAGACTTTAAGTGTCTCATGCACCTATCAGAATCTTAATATATTTTATTTGGTAAAAACGATTCCACAAAATAAATTTGTGTGCACAGACACAGGATGATGGTGTTACCGGGTGGATACCCCAGGTTCTTACTCTGCATGACTTGCATTGGCCAATAAATGAGGTGAGAAAACAAGAAAGTCACCTTTATTTCATTGTACAAGGAAAATGGAGTCAGAGCTGCTGCTACCAAGACTGCTTGCCAAGGGCCGGCAGGTAAGTTACTTTTAAAGGGGTTTAACAAGTAAGGAGTTCTTAGAAGTTACGTCAGCAACATTCTTAATCATACTAGGCAGGTGCAATAGGGTTTACGTATAGTCTCTAAGCAAAAGCAGGATTCAAATGAAAAGCTGAGGGGGCAGGGAGCCCAGCAAAGGAAATGATTTTGCAATACGGTATTGTAGGGGAGGAAGCCAGGTAAAGAATACAGCACTGTGGGTGTTCTGTCTCACTCCTCCCATTTCTTTTTGGACATTGGTCATTCAAGGCCAGTGTCTGTTTTGAACTATAGCCCGGCTGGAATTGTTTGGCATATTTTCAGGAAGGGGCAAATATTGGACCTAGGCCTTTCATTGTGGCTGCTGACCTCTTGTTGGTTTATAACTGACTATTTACTAAATATTAAAAGAAAAACAGTGGCTTTTATGCCCTGTTTATGTGAATGTCTCCCTAAAAGATTCTCTTTTTTTCAGATTGTCTTTGCAATTGTCTTTATACCTCAGGGCCCAGTTGATGTGTATTTATGAGTCTTTGTGAGTCCAGCTCCAGCTGAGTCACATTTTTTATGCTCACGGACTGGGAATAATGGCTCCAATATTATCTCTTAAATCATTTTTTTCTTTTGATTGGAGATTGGAGATATTAATACCTGGACTTAGTCGAGCCCTTAGATGGTGGCCATGGCAGGATCTTTAAAGTCACGGTGCTGGTTTTCCACCAGATATCGTCTGATTCTTCACCAGGATCTTAAGTAAGAGTGATGCCAGTTGCATTACCGAAGGGAGCAGACTCAATGTACATCAACATTTTAGCCCGAAGCCTTCTTTTGCCCTTTTAGGTATGTAAGACAATTGAAGATAAATTTTATTATGCCTAATACTATCAGGAGGCAGACTAAGAACATTACTATCCCTTGCATTAGTGATCTAGCCCATGTACTTACTTATTCTTGATGGTAACCAACCAAGTAAATCTGGTGTTTGTAAGGGTGTTACACTGTGTGACCAAGTAGCTTGCTGTCTAATTCTATGTATATCCTCTTCTACTTCTCCCGTGTTATTTATCCGAATGCAGCAAGAGGTATTTGCTACAGCACAGACTATGCTTTCTTCGGCTAATAAAAAAATCTTAAGGCTATTTTGTTATTTCATGTCACCTTGGCTAATGAGGTCAGAGATCACTGTTGTGTCTTTATCTCATTAGCAACTTTGTCTGTCATTTGTCCAATAATGATTGATAACTTTCTTAAAGACTTCTCCAATTCAACTATACCATAACTAGGAATTAAAGCTAACAACCATACCTGAGTGTTGGACCAATGGGTTTCTTTTTGACTCTCGTTTTATAGTGTGTAACAATTTAACATTACCTTTTCAATATTTACTGGTATCATCACTATGAATATCTAAAGGTAATCTTGAAATTCTCCAAGTGCATTGCCCATGCATTCACCAGGAATCTAAACAAGAGATTGCCCATGTAAACTCACTGTCAGTTGGAAAGGGATCATTTAAAACCGGTAGAGTTGGTGCGGGGAGATCAGAACTCTTATGCACTGCTGGTGGGAATGCATAATGATACAACCATTTTGGAAAATGATATACCCTTTCCTTAGAAAGCTAGAAATAGAAATACCATATGATCCAGCAATCCCACTTCTAGGAATATATCCTAGAGAAGTAAGAGCTGTCACACGAATAGACATATGCACACCCATGTTCATGACAGCATTGTTCACAATAGCAAAAAGATGGAAACAACCTAGATGCCCATCAACAGATCAATGGATAAACAAACTATGGTACATACATATAATGGAGTACTACACAATGATAAAAGAACAATGATGAATCTGTAAAGCATCTCATAACATGGATGAAACTCGAGGACATTATGCTGAGTGAAATAAGTCAATCACAAAAGGACAAATATTGTATGAGACCTCTACTGTAAAAACTCAAGTAAAAGTTTACACACAAAAAGTAACAATCTTTGTTGGTTACCAGGGATGGGAGGGGTGGGGGGAAAATACTAAATAGACAATAGCTACGTGGTAACTTTGGTGAAGGGTGAGACAGTACACAATACTGGAGAAGCCAGCACAACTAGTACAAGGAAAGGTCATGGAAGTTCCATAGACACATCCAAACTCCCTGAGGAACTGAATTGCTGGGCAGAGGGCTGTCGGGACCATGGTCTCAGGGAACATCTAGCTCAATTGGCATAACACAGTTTATAAAGGCACTGTTCTACATTCTACCTTGGTGAGTAGTGTCTGGGGTCTTAAAAGCCTGTGAGCAGCCATCTAAGATACTCCACTGGTCTCACTCCTTCGGGAGCAAGGAGCATGAAGAAAACAGGATACAAGGAAAAGATTAGTTCGAAGGACTAATGGACCACAGCTACCAAGGCCTCCACCAGACTGAGTCCAAGGCAGCTCGATCGTGCCTGGTTATCATTACTGACTGCTCTGACCGGGATCACAACAGAGGGTTCTGGACAGAGCTAGAGAAGGATGTAGAACAAAAATTCTAACACACACAAAAAAGACCAGATTTACTGGCCTGATAGAGACTGGAGAAACCCTGAGAGTATGGCCCCCGACACCCTTTTAGCTCAGTGGTGAAGTCACTTGGGAGGCTGACTCATTCAGTCGGGGATTGGACAGCCCCATAAAACAAAATGGGCCTAATGAGGCACAGCAGTCCAGGGACAAGGACTAGAAGGCAGAAGGGGACAGAAAAGCTGGTGATAGGGAACCCAAGGTTGAGTAAGGACAGTGTTGACAAGTAGTGGGGTTGTTAACTATTGTCATAGGGCAATATGTGTACTAACTGTTTAATGAGAAACTATTTGTTCTGTAAGCCTTCACCTGAAGTACAATTAAAAAAAAAAAAAGAGTTACAGTATCTAAACCCATTAGTTAAACAATTTAGGAGAAAGGAAAATGGTTTCTTATATCTAGAAATTAGGACCTTAAAACATAGGCAATATTCCCACATAAAATCCATAGTTTCCTTTTGTTTATTCAGTCTTATGTAGTTAACTTCTGTTCCATGTGATTCTAGATCAGCCACAGTCAGCTTCTATATAGGAGTTTTGGAAATTTTATTCAGTCCAGTCACAATCCTTTTTGCAAGTCCAATATAGTCCAACTTTTTGGTAAGATATTTTGGTTAAATGTTTTCAGCAAATCACCAAGTAAAAAAACTTATTTGCAGATGACAAAACTTAATATGGCCATGATAACTTATAAAAATAATACTCTTATAGTGAAAGACCTGATAGAAATTAATTTCGAGCATAACGTAAAGGCCATATAAAATCAGTTAAAAAAAAAACTTTAGATAAAAATGCCTCTAAATATAACCATTAGCCTTTTTTTTAAAAGAGCTTCAGATATATAATAATCTTGAGACATAATACCAGGATATACCAAGAATATACCAAGATTATCAAATCTTTAAATACCTGAATAGTAATAAAAGAAAACTTCATAGGTAAATGATGTGAATTCCCAATCAAACCATTGGCTTTGATAAAGTTGCGACCAAGTTAGCAATTAAGAAATAATAATAAAATTATGACATAATATTATGCATTTGCTGTCTAATATTTGGCAAAAGCAAAAGAGGAAATACTAACATATAAATCTTACCCCAAATATAATCAGGTTTTTTTCTTGATTTTGACAACACCTTCCAAGTAATTTATTAAATAAAACTTTTTAGCACTTTTCCTTTATAAAATTTTTTTTGTAACTTTCTATGAAGTTTCAGAGTTGTCAGGAGTTTATTATAGGTCACCATGAAACAATATTTTAAGTTAATCAACCACAGATCTTAAAGTAAAAACCTTGGGTTTTTTTTTTTAAAGCCTTGTGACTTGGTTTTCGGCTTATGAAACTTATTCTAATGAGAGGCCGAACCTCTGCCTCTGAGGCAGATTACACAAAGAATAAAGTAATCCATCAACTCAGAAATCAAAGAAAAATTTTGTTATTTTTAACAGCAAGAAACCCATTTCTTTGTTTTATATTTTATTTAAAGTTAAGCTCCTAAAAAAATCTCATAAATTAAACCATTAAACTTCAGTCAGATAAAACTTTTGACCATATCAAATAAATTTCATTTTAATAAATCTCTTAAATACCATCTTTGCTGCTTACCTCTTATAAAGGGCAAAATTGAACACACTCATTAGCAGACCCAAATATACACACATATATATCCTTTCTCTTGTGGCATCAAAAGCAAAAGTATATAAACTTAAATTATGACAAAAGTCTGTTAACTCAATTTAACATGAATAAGTTACCTAAAAGTTCTTAGAAATTATTTTAAGCCTGTATACCATAAAACATAACTGTTGTTGAAAGAAAACCTGTTTAAACATTCTAAGTTTTCATTCAACTTTTACTATTTCTCATATTTTCCCAATCTAATTTTATCCCTTAAAGATTTTATTAACTGGCTTTGAAAACCACAAAGTCTCTGCTCAGCTGACCAATTCAATAACATGGATATAACCTTAAGTGTCTGGCGAGGGTTGGAAACATTTTCCCAGGCCATTTCAGGTGTGTCTCGTTGTGATTTCTATCTGACCTTGGAGACTGGGGGCTGAAGAACCCTGAAGTTGTCCCACCCTCTCTATTTTTTTGACTCATGGTAGAAGACAATATTAGGCTGTTCTGGTTCATTTACATATGTTTAAATTGATTAAGGCATTTTGAAAGGCAAAAGATAACTAATTTCTTTCCCTTTTATTATTCTCTTAGAAGGCAGTTTTGCTTTCTGCCCTTTTATCTACCCAGTAAATACCAAAACCCTTTAGAAATTATTTTTTTCTAGGCTTGCCTCCTTTTTCATACTCTGGAACTGTTAGTTTTACTTTAAGACAAAATTATCCTTTTTCTTTAAATAAAACACATTTCATATAATGTCTAGCTTAAGTTACTTAGAAAGGCTTTGTTTTTATGACTGACTTAAACATAAAGTTCTTCAATATAGCTACTAAAAATCTAAATCATAAAACCGACGCGAGACACAGTTTTTCTTGGAAGAGGAAAGAACTGAGGTTCTAAAACAGCCTTAGAAAAAACAATTCTCAGCCATAGCCTCCAACCTGATACAAGACAGAAACTTAGACACAATGCTCTAGACCAGAAGCCAGCTCTCAAAGCAAAAGGAGACAGAAAGACCACACAAACTCACCAAACAATACCACACAAAACAAGGATATGGGATTCTAGTTTCTTAAAGTGTATATAGCAATTTGTGGTAAGATTGACTGAATTCAACAGAAGTAACAGATTTTAGATAAAACTTTTAACTTGCCAGAGCATCAGATGGAGGAATACTATTGTGATTCTTTATTGAGAAACTCTATCATAAAACAGGTATGGAGCTACCACTTCTCCCTGTGAGTTCGGCAAAACAGAACGCCATTTTCCAGGTTTTTTCTGAGCCACAAAAAGAAACCTAACGAGGAATGCTGCGGAGTTTGGACAGTGTTTCGCTTAGACCAATGTGTACCTTCATTGCGAGAGTGTTTGCTTGTGGGTGGCAGGCAGCCTAGTGCTCTAACTTGTCTGACGACAACTTATACTGTCACAAGAGTCTTTAACGCTTGTGATGGGTGCCGATGACCACCCTAATGTCTTTTACTGGTTGACCCGTGCCCAAATTTTTGGGCTTATAGTGTCTCAGAGCTTTTTGAAAATAGAATTACCTCTTTAATGTTTCAAATGCCTGAATCTAGACCTAAATTGCAGTTCACTAAGAGTTACTAGATATCACTCTTAAAGAAACGATCAAGCAAAAATCTAAGAAAGATTTTCCTTAATCAAACAACTGGTTTTTCAAACAAATATGTCTAACAAAACTTAAGAAAACATGAGAAAAAAACCAAAAACAATAAAAGAATAAACAAAGCACTCACCCTGTCAGTGTTGAAGGAACGTGGCGCGCAAATGACTGGGTCCAGAAGATAGGACCTCTCTTTTTTGCCAGCTTCTGTCCCGCAGTCCAGGTCTCCTCAAGGAATTCATGGTTTTAGAATCCCTGCAGCAACTAACTCTTGTAGGGTGAAAACACCACAAAGTTTAGTAAAGCAAAAAGATTTTATTCGGCATATATTTAAAGTGGCAAAAGTAGGAAAACGACAAGCATGCTGCCAGAGCCATGTCCGAGTCTCTGTTCCTAGTTCTTAAGGATGCATCCTAGTGGGTCACATGTCATGATCCGTTGAAGGTTCTCCATTCTCTAGATACACACACTTACACAACTTAATCTGGTGCATTAATTTAACACGTACCTGAGCCTTTTATGCCCTCAGCGGTCAATTTCTTCTGCTTCTTGGGACTCTTCTAAGGCCTTACCTAGGCACTTACCAAACAAACCAGGTGCGTTCTATGTCTCTCACAGAGCCATCATTTGGGTACCAGGGTGTGTGTGTGTGGGTGGGGGGCAGAGGGGATCAACTTTCAGAGCTGCTCCAAGGTCTCTAGGAGAAATCTCCTGGTGGCACCAGACATCAAGGCTGTTCTGTTTTCTGATCCACCTTAGGAACCCAGCAGATGGCTCCAGGCTGGCTCACCAGAAATGTTACCGGGTGAAATCCCCAGGTTCTTACTCCGCATGCCTCATATTGGCCAGTAAATGAGAGACCGAGGTAGGAGAACAAGAATGACACCTTTATTTCCTTGTACAAGGAAAATGGAGTCAGTCAGAGCTGCTGCTACCAAGACTGCTGCCAAGGGCCGGCAGGTAAGTTACTTTTAAAGGGGTTTACAAGTAGGGAGTTCACACGAGTTACGTCAGCACCACTCTTAATCATACTACACAGGCACAATGGGGTTTACGGGTAGTCTCTAAGGAAAAGCAGGATTCAAATGCAAAGCTGAGGGGGTTGGGGGGCGGGGAGTCCAGCAAAGGAATTGCTTTTGCAATACAACACTGTAGGGGACGAAGCCAGGTAAAGAATTTAGCATTCTGGGGGTTCTGTCTCAACAGAAACTAGAAAATAACTGAGGGGAGCTCATTGTTGAGTATGATGTTTCTGCCACTTATCTAACAATGAATTTTAAAGTAACATTCTCTAAAGGTCAGTTAATGCCTCCATAAACTAAAAAATGCATAATAGGGACTGCTTAGGGCAGGCTAAGCCCAACAGAAAAAAGGTTTAATCCGGGGGTGAACAAACATAGCCCATGTCTATGTTGTCTTTTCAATAAAAGTATATAGTGATTTAATAGAGCAAAATCATGAAGCCTGGTTAAAATTGAAAGTAAAGAGTTTTCTTGAGGGAATAAAGACAGCTGCATCACAAAAGAACATTGCAATGGGGAAATGTGGAGTCCCAGTAAATGGAACACAGGAATCCAAGGGAGATCAGTTGGGGGCACACAGTTACAGGGCTGGAGGAGGAAGTACAAAACACAATATTCTGATTGATTTACAGTGATTGAGGTCAGTCAAAGGTGAGACAAAGTAAAGCATAAACTTCAACATTATTGGTTACATGAATACATTGGCTAAAGGACATAACTGAAAAACTTGGCGTCAAGGAAGGGCTTCATGTTGGTTACAAAGCAATGACATGATGGAAATTTTTGGGAGTGGTCTGTTAAAAGTTTCCTTGCTCAGAGCATTAGTCTCCAGAGGAGATTGGGAACAAACAGCTTCCATCAGGGAAAAAATGAGTTTCCATGAGGTATTCACATTCTTTATCCTGACCTCCAAGAAACTTATTTCCTTAACAATAGTAGAAGTTGATTCCTAGGCAACAAGAGTAGAGTTTGGGGGAAAGGTTACATTGAGCTCTTAGAGTTAGCTTAGTCATTTTACAAATAGGTCAGATGCCTCTGTTTTTATTTTATTCCCTATCAGTGGAAAAGCCGTGGGTTTTGATATGAGAAAGGCCTAGAATTTAGTCCTTACACCCAAATGTATCCAAAAATGGTGATAAAAATAATACTTACAAATACGTTTGTTTTGAGGATTAAATTATGAAGAGGTAAAGTGCCTAGAAGAGTGTGTCTGGTAGATAATAAACTCAACAATTGTTATTATTCTTGTGAGGTATTTGGGCTGGGACATGTGCCCTCACCTCTCTGAAGGTTTATCCTGGGGAAAAGGGAATAGGGATGTATATGACTCCCCAGACCTTGCACGATTGGGTAAAAGTAATAGTGGGTCAGATATGGGATCAGTGTAAAGATCTTTCAAATAGTTCAAACTGCATTTTGCAACAAAGTAACTTCTCTGTCACTGTATATATTAAATTGTAGATTAAAAACCAGTTGCCATGGATTTATGGCCACCACATCTGTTTCAATTGCGGGATCTCTAAAGGAGACGTAACAGCTGCTTCCTTTAGGTCACAAGAATTATATAAATAATAATTACTACCAGTTGTCATTGAGTGGACTCTGACTCGTAGTGACCCCAGGTTTGTCAAAGTAGAATTGTGCTCCATAGGGTTTTCAATGGCTGATGTTTTTCAAAGTAGATTGCCAGGCCTTTTTTCCATGGAGCCTCTGGGTGAACTGGAATTTCCAATCTTTTGGTTAGTAGCCAAGCACATTAACTGTTTGCATTACCCAAGGACTCATTTCTAACATTCCCTTTTTGCCACTGAGTCAATTTGGACTTATAGCAACCCTATAGGACAGAGTAAAACTGCCACGTAGGGTTTCCAAGGAGCACCTGGTAGTCAGCAGCCATAGCTCTTAACCGCTACATCACCAAGGTTTCCACATAGCAACCCTATAGTGGTGGTTAAATGGATGTCTTTAAGTCCAAAATCAAGTAGGCAGCCTTGATTAAGAAGAATCCAGAGAAGAGAAAAGGGAGGATAGCTTTCTCTTTGTTCTTTAAGATAGTCATATATTATCATATATTTAAATGGATATAAGTTAATAATGTTTAACTTTATCCTTCCAAATATTAGCACACAGTAAGTAGTTCAAGTGCAAATTGCTCTTTATTTAGCCTGATGCAGTCTTTCTAAGAGTACATTTTTGACATCTAAACTGAGGAATATTTAAAAGCATTATCTCAGGTTTAAAAGCATTCTTGAGTTTTCCAAGTTTAAAGTGGGAAGTGTTGTGGTGTTGTGGTGTTGTGACTTGTCCTGAAACCCAAGCCTCTGGAGTCCCAGGGCAAAGCTCTCTGTGCTATACTGCCCTGTGTTTTCCATCTGTCTGGTTTATAAGAGGAGATTATGAACAATTAAAATTAAGGAGGTACAGAAGCCCTAATCTGAACTAGTAATTTTGCCCTCTTTACCAAAATTCCTTTACGATTAAGCTGAGAACCAATTAGACAAGAATGCCGGTGTCACTGACTTCTCTTTTAGCTGTCATGGCCTACTCTCTTATGAATTTAAGAATGCTAAAAGATAGAGCGTATGATACTTGAAGTTGTTTCCTGACTTGTGATCCTACGATCTTAAATCAGATTCATGAATTGATGCCGTGTCTGCTATCTGGAGACAATGCTGTCACTCAAGTTCTTGGACCATTTATTTTTTGCTCCCTTCTTGTCCTTCCCCCTGTCCATCCAACACACACACACACACACACACACACACACACAACAAGACTAACAAGGCTATAGGCATGGAGGCCTATATAAGTAGGCCAAACTTCCTGCACTAGAATGATTCTTCTCTTTAATGTTAAAAAAGAAAAAAAAGGGCTTTTGATCTTAAATAGTATTACCTAGGCTTAATAACTTCTTGAAGCTATGATGGGATAACTTTTCAAAATATCTCAAGTAAGAAGGCAAATATAACTCTGAGAGTTTGGCATTATGGCATTGAGCACAATCAGTATGGGTTTGGAGATTAATGCTGTCTTCAGAGGTCTCCCAGAAAACAATTTCTCCATCTCACTCTCAATATTGTTTTAAGAAACTTGCTTTAGGAAACTTTTCAGCTCCACGATTATGTACATAGATTCTTGGTATATAAACAGCCTTCATAGTCTACTTCAGTTAAAAATTCAGTTCTTCCCTCTTTCCAAATTCTCTACATGCTGATGATTAATATATGCATATACTGATGGAAAAATATGTGTATATATGAGTATAGGTATATTTTATACTATATACTTATTCTTGTAAACTCATTCTTATCACAATCTGTATTGAAATCATATATAAGAAATTAATGTTCTGATTAATTTCTTTATATATATATATATAATTGTACTTTAGATGAAAGTTTACAGAACAAACTAGTTTCTCTTTCAAGAGTTAGCACACATATTATTTTATGACACTGGTTAACAAAGCCACAACATGTCGACGCTCTCCCTTCTCGACCTTGGGTTTCCTATTACCAGCTTTCTTATTCCCTCTTTCCTTCTAGTCCTTGTCCCTGAGCTGTTGTGCCCCTTTAGTCTCATTTTGTTTTATGGGCCTGTCTAATCTTTGGCTGAAGGGCAAACTTCGAGAGTGACTTTACTATGAGCTGAAAGGGTGTCTGGGGGCCATACTCTCAGAGTTTCTCCAGTCTCTGTCAGGCCAGTAAGTCTGGTCTTTTTTTGTGAGTTAGAATTTTATTCTACATTTTTCTCCAGCTCCATCTGGGACCCTCTGTTGTGATCCCTGTCAGAGCAGTCAGTGGTGGTAACTGGGCACCATCTAGTTGTACTGGACTCAGTCTGGTAGAGGCCGTGGTAGGTGTGGTCCATTAGTCCTTTGGACTAATCCTTCCCTTGTGTCTTTAATTTTCTTCATTCACCCTTGCTCTCGAAGGGGTGAGGCCAGAGGAGTATCTTAGATGGCTGCTCACAGACTTTTAAGACCTCAGACGCTACTCACCAAAGTAGAATGTAGAACACTTTCTTTATAAACTATGTAATGCCAATTGAGCTAGATGTTCCCCGAGATCATGGTCCCCATAGCCCTCAGCCTAGCAGTTTGGTCCCTCAAGGTGTTTGGATTGTCTGTGGAGCTCCTATGACCTTGCCTTGTACAAGTTGTGCTGACTTCCCCAGTATTGTGTACTGTCTGACCCTTTACCAAAGTTACCACTTATCTATTGTCCATTTAGTGTTTTTCCATCCCCATCCCTCCCCTCCCTTGTAACCCTCAAAAATTGTTTCTTTTCATGAGTTTTTACAGTAGAGGTCTCATATAATATTTGTCATTTTGTGATTGACTTATTTCACTCAGCATAATGCCCTCCAGATTCATCCATGTTATGAAATGCTTCACAGGTTTATCATTGTTCTCTATCGTTGCATGATACTCCATTGTGTATATGTACCATAGTTTGTTTATCCATTCGTCTGTTGATGGGAATCTAGGTTATTTCCATATTTTTGCTATCGTGAACAATGCTGCAATGAACATGGGTGTGCATATGTTTATTCGTATGACAGCTCTTATTTATCTAGGATATATTCCTAGGAGTAGGATTGCTGGATCATATGGTATTTCTATTTCTAGCTTTCTAAGGAAGGGCCATATCATTTTCCAAAACGGTTGAACCATTTTGCATTCCCATCACCAGTGCATAAGAGTTATCATCTCCCCGCAGCCTTTCCAACATTCATTATTTCCTGTTTTTTTGTTTCATGCCAGTAATGCCAGGGTGAGATGGTATCTCATAGTGGTTTTGATTTGCATTTCTCTAATGGCTAATGATCGTGAGCATTTCCTCATGTGTCTGTTGGCCGCTTGAAAGTCTTCTTTGGTGAAATGTCTGTTCATTTCCTTTGCCCATTTTTTAATTGGATTTTTTGTCTTTTTGTTGTAGAGGTGTTGGATTTTCTTGTAGATTTTAGAGGTTAGAGCTTTGTCTGATTTGTAATAGCCAAAAATATTTTCCCAGTGTGAAGGTTCTCATTTTACTTTTTTGGTGAACTCTTTTGATGAGAGTTTAATTTTTAGAATACTAGTTATCTAGCTTATCTTCTGTTCAATTAATTTCTTATCTTCAAATTAATAAAATCTGTATCTTTAGCTTTGATCCAATTTAAAATTCAATACATCCAGTAAATGTATTTTGATCAGCTATTTTGTGCCTATTATAGTGCTAGGTATTTTCACTCATTTAATTTCCTCAGAAGCTCTTTGAAGAGTATTTTACAGATAACGAAATAAAATCTTAGGAGGATGATATAATGGACCCAAGACACATAATTTTACTGTCATAAACTTGAGATTCAAACTCAAAGCCAATGCTTTTCCCAAAACTCTACACTTATAAGGGTAGGAAGAGCCCTGGAAATGGAAGAAGTTTTTGTAGAACCAATAAAATAATTCAATCTAAGGCAAATTTTATAAACCACTAGAAAAAATGACTTCCTTGACTACTCTAAACTGGAACAACCCATCTATTTGTTGTGGAAATGAAAAGCCTCATGGTTTAATACTGTGTCTGCACTGACTGGCAATAAAAGGAAATGTTCTAGAAATAACACTTTCTTTTTCTATTGAATATTAAAGTTACTATGAGAAAAGTGTTTGCCACATTATGTAAACTGCAAGCTGTTGTGGTAGAAAGAATCACTACATTTTTTGTATTTGGGTGTTTTATTCTTCTTGTGGTATAAGCATCATGCCATAGATAAGAGAATATCACATTCATTTCTTAAAATGTGAAAAGATATGTAAATATATTAAAAGAAAGATTCATGTTTTCTTTATTTCAGCCTGAAAAGAAATGACCAGTGCTGAGTGCCCTCATAAATTGAGATGGCCACAATGGGAGGATTTCCAGGGCATTACAGTACAGGGGTTAAGGCTTGTGCTCTGGAGCCAAATTGCCTGGGTTAAATCCCAGTTCTAGCATCTAGTTTCTTTAAACTTTCTGTCTCTCAGTTTACTTATGTTTGAAAATTGAGAATTAACTGGCTTTGGTACTTCTTGTTATTGTTGTTGTTAGGTGCCATCGAGTCAGTTCTGACTCATAGTGAACCTGTGCACCCCAGAATGAAACACTGCCCAGTCCTGTGCCATGCTCATAATCGTTAACTCTTGAGGCCATTGTTGCAGCCACTGTGTCAATCCATCTCGTTCAGGGTCATCCCCTTTTTTGCTAACCGGCTACTTTACCAAGCATGATGTCCTTCCCCAGGGACTGATCCTTCCTGACAACATGTCCAAAGTGTGTAAGACATTGTCTTACCATCCTTGCTGCTAAGGAGCATTCTGGTTGTACTTCTTCCAAGAGAGATTTCTTCGTTCTTTTGGCAGTCTATGGTATATTCAATATTCTTCCCCCATGCCACAATTCAAAGGCGTCAATTCTTCTTCAGTCTTCCTTATTCATTGTCCAGCTTTCGCATGCTTATGAGGCAATTGAAAATACTATGGCTTGAGTCAGGCTCACTTTAGTCTTCAAGGTGACATCGTTGCTTTTTAACACTTTAAAGAGGTCTTTCACAGCAGATTTGCCCAGTGCAATGAGTCTTTTGATTTCTTGACTGCTGCTTCCATGGTGTTGATTATGGATCCAAGTAAAATGAAATCCTTGACATCTTCAATCTTTTCTCCATTTATCATGACGTTGCTTATTGGTCCAGTTGTGAGGATTTTTGTTTTCTTTATGTTGAGGTGTAATCCATACTGAAGGCTGTGGTCTTTGATCTTCATCAGTAAGTGCTTCAAGTCTTCTTCACTTTCAGCAAACAGGGTTGTGTCATGTGCATAACACAGGTTGTTAATGAGTCTTCCTCCAATCCTTATGCCCTGTTTTTCTTCATATAGCCCAACTTCTTGGATTATTTGCCCAGCATACAGATTGAATAGGTATGGTGAAAGGATGCAACCCTGACGCACACCTTTCCTAACTTAAAACCATGCAATATCCCGTTGTTCTGTCTGAACAACTGCCTCTTGATTTATGTACAGGTTCCTCATGAGCACAATTAAGTGTTCTGGAATTTCCATTCTTTGCAATGTTATCCATAATTTGTTATGATCCACACAATCAAATGCCTTTGCATAGTCAGTAAAACATAGGTAAAGATTTTTCTGGTATTCTCTGATTTCAGCCAGGATCCATCTGACATCAGCAATGATATCTCTCGTTCCACGTCCTCTTCTGAATCTGGCCTGAATTTCTGGCAGTTGCCTGTCAACATTCTGCTGCAGCTGCTTTGGAATGATCTTCAGCAAAATTTTACTTGCATGTGATATTAATCGATGATTTCCATATTCAGTTGGATCACCTTTCTTGGGAATAGGCTTAAATATGGATCTCTTCCAGTCGGTTGGCCAAGTAGCTGTCTTCCAAATTTTTTGTCATAGAGGAGTGAGCACTTCCAGCACCGCATCCGTTTGTTAAGACATCTTGATTGATATTCCGTCAATTCTTGGAGCCTTTTTTTTTTTTTGCCAAGGTCTTCAGAGCAGCTTGGACTTCTTCCTTTAGTATCATCAGTTCCTGATCATATGCTACCTCTTGAAATGGTTGAACATCGACCAAATCTTTTTGGTATAGCGACTCTGTGTATTCCTTCCATCTTCTTTTGATGCTTACTGCATTGTTTCATATTTTCCCCATAGCATCCTTCACTATTGCAACTTGAGACTTGAATTTTTTTCTTAAGTTCTTTCAGCTTGCGGAATGCTGAGCATGTTCTTCTCTTTTGGTTTTCTATCTCCAGCTCTTTGCACATGTCATTATAATACTTTACTTTGTCTTCTCTAGTCGCCCTTTGAAATCTTCTGTTCAGTTCTTTTACTTCATCATTTCTTCCTTTTGCTTTAGTTACTCGACGTTCAAGAGCAAGTTTCAGAGTCTCTTCTGACATCCATTTTCGTCTTTTCTTTCTTTCCTATCTTTTTAATGACCTCTTGTGTTCTTCATGTATGATGTCCTTGATGTCATTCCACAACTCGTCTGGTCTTTGGTCATTGGTGTTCAACACGTCTAATCTATTCTTGAGATGATCTCTAAATTCAGGTGGGATATACTCAAGGTCCTACTTTGGCTCTCATGGACTTGTTCTAATTTTCTTCAGTTTTAACTTGAACTTACATATAAGCAATTGATGGTCTCTTGGTCTCTGGCCTTGTTCTGACTGATGATACTGAACTTTTCCATAGTCTCTTGCCACAGCTGTAGTCAATTTGATTCCTGTGTATTCCATCTGGTGAGGTCCATGTGTATAGTTGCCATTTACGTTGGTGAAAAAAGGTATTTGCAATGAAGAAATCATTGGTCTTGCAAAATTCAATCATGCAATCTCTGGCATCGTTTCTATCACCAAGGCCATATTTTCCAACTACTGATTTTTCTTCCAACTTTCCATTCTAGCGTTAGCATTCCAATCACCAGTAATTATCAATGCATCCTGATTGCATGTTCAGTCAATTTCAGACTGTGTAAGCTGGTAAAAATCTTCAATTTCTTCATCTTTGGCCTTAGTGGTTGGTGAGTAAATTTGAATAATAGTCGTATTAACCGGTGTTCCTTCTAGATGTATGGATATTAACCCATCGCTGACAGAGTTCGTATTTCAGGATAGATCTTGAAATGTTCTTTTTGATGATGAATGCAACACCATTCCTCTTCAGGTTGTCATTCCCAGCACAGTAGACCATGATTGTCTCATTCAAAATGGCCAATACCAGTCCATTTCAGCTCACTAATGTCTAGGATAGCCATGTTTATGCGTTCCATTTCATTTTTGATGATTTCCAGTTTTCCTAGATTCGCACTTCATGTTATTATTAATGGATGTTTGCAGCTGTTTCTTCTTGTTTTGAGTTGTGCCACATCTGCAAATGAAGGTCTTGAAAGCTGGACTCCATCCACATCATTAAGGTCGACTCTACTTTGAGGAGGCAGCTCTTCCCCAGTTGTCTTTTGAGTGTCTTCCAACTTGGGGGGCTCATCTTCAGGCACTATATCAGGCAATGTTCTGCTGCTATTCATAAGCTTTTCACTGGCTAATTCTTTCCAGAAGTAGACCACTGGGTTCTTCTTCCTAGTTTGTCTTAGTCTGGAAGCTCAGCTGAAACCTGTCTGCCATGGGTGACTCTGCTGGTATCTGAATACCGGTGGCAGAGCTTCCGGCATCATAGCAACATGCAAGCCCCACAGTACAATACACTGACAGACACGTGGGGGATGGTACTTCTTACAATATTGAAAATGAAATTGTATCTCTTAGGTAATTTACTGGAAAAGTAGTGATTCTATTTTCAGCAGCTTAGAGGAGCCCTGGTGGTGCAGTGGTTATGCGCTTATCTGCTATCCAGAAGATCGGCGGTTGGATCCTATCAGCTGCTCCATGAGAGAAAAATGAGACAGTCTGCTACCATAAAGATTACAACTTTGGAAACTTTATGGGGCCGTTCTACTCTGTCCTACAGGGCCTCTATGAGTTGGAATTGACTCCACGGCAGTGAGTTTTTTGTTTTGTTTTGTTCGTTTTAATGTAGTTATAGCCAGAGATTGAAGCCAGAGAAAAAGTATTCTAATTTCCTAAACACTTGGAGATTTCGACTTAGTTTAAAAAAGTCTCTTCTTGTCACTGAACACATTTGGAAACTTGAATTTTAATCTCTTTTCTCTTTAAATGACAGTGTAACAATTGAAATTGGCAAAAGAATGAGTGATTCTAGAAGACCATTGTATCTCTAGGCCCTTGTCCTCAATAAATATTTTTGAATAAATGAATCAGTTAGGCAATTTGATAAAAGTTGCAAATGTTTGCATGACTTATCAAAGGTATGTTGTTATATTATTTTTAAAGAGAGCAAAATAGTGATTCTGTCTCTTAAATACATGAAAGTATCACCAAAATTCCCTTATTCTAAGGAAGAAAATTATATGGTTGAATGGAAGGTTAGGAGATGAAGGGACAAGTTTACATGTTGGCCTTGGGTGATTGCTGATTGATCTTGTCATTTTTAAATAGTATATGCCACACACACAGATACACAAAAGGTTTCTAAACTCAAGGATCAGTGCTGGTAAATGTGACAATCTGAGGTGTAAACAGATGAATATTTTTATAGCAGTGGTTACATATTTAGTAGGTACTTTAATAATTCAACTATCTGATCAATATTAATTTAGCCTCTGTTTCCACTTCTGATAACAACTCCCAAACATTTTTTGGGAGTTGCTGTTCTGTCATTGGAGTCAGTCTTAGTGGAAGACTGTCAATCAAGGTGCTCCTCCCTTTGCTGGTCAAGTTGTGAAGCAAGCATATGCTCTGTTCCCGAAATTCCACTCAAGTGATACAAAGTTTTGAGCTCAATCAGCTCTGTGGCTGAAAAAACTGCACCATGATTTCTGCAGTTTTTTCAACCACAGAGCTGAAAAAAACTCTGTCCCTGGAACTGTCCTAACCAGTGTTCCTCAAAACACGCTTCCTTGGCTGTTTCTTCCATTCCAGGAGTTAGTCTAATACACTCTTTAAAAAAATAGCGTCTATGTTGCTAGCGTCAGTTTTTGCTGATTATATTCAAATAGTTCCCTTTCATTTTAGGTGTCATGAATATTGTTACTTCAGAAAAAAATAAGAAGTATTTTAACTTAAAACACGAGTTATTTTAAAGAAAAACACTGAGTATTTGTACAAATGATATGCACATATAGCAAAAATTTTGAGGACTGGCAAATGACTAATGATTGGAAAACATCATTACAAAAATTGCCATTAACAGTGAGCTTTCTGGGCACATTTAGAAATTAAAATTGGGATATCTTGAAAGAAAATTTTTTAAAGTATCAAGGATTATATTTTTGAGACTGATCCTATTAATAAGAAACAAAAATATGGGTATGGAAAAATATATTAATTAGTATATTAATGATCAGAAAGATCTAAAAGATACCCTTGGTCAAGATTAGGCCTTTTTATCTAAAAACGTTTGTTGCCTGTAACAGAGAATCTCATTCTTCTTTTTCCAATTAGGATATTTTATTTATTTTTGACATGGTATTCCCCAATTAACAAAACGCTAAAGGTACAAATCTCCATCAACAAAAGCAAGAATCAATGATGCAGATTTTGTGTGTGTGAGCCAGAACCACACATTTGAGACCAGATGTTTCTTGTTAGATGTATAAGTGATTTCAGCACAGTTTCCACTGGACACATTGTAATAAATGCCATGAGTGCCTTTACCTGTATCCCAACTCCGAGGAGGAAGTTATGACTCCTTTATTGCCCCTCTTGTCTTGAAGTTCTCTGAGTTGTGGTTTGGGACTGAAACATCAGGAGATTGAAGACTTCCACTCCACCGAATTTATTTTCTTCTCTGAATTTTTTTCAAAAATATGATTTGGAATGAAGTTTGGACTAAATAAAGATTTTGACACCTGAAATTGTTTTCAGCAATTGTTTTTTTCCAAGTAATCACTCCAGTGAAACAGTGATAAAAGTGCAGGTCACTTATAATCCCCCCCTCCAATAATTAACTCTAGGGAAAGATTCAGGAAGTGGAGATTTTACTTTGAAATGACATGACACCAAGCCACCGATTATGTTTCCAGTATGACCTTTATTGAGCATGTACTGCTGTGACGTTTAACATCAATCAATGAAAGATTGCAAACTATGCATGTCAGCGAGGTTCTCCCATGAACAAAAGTCCATCTTAAATGCACCAGTGAGGTAAACATAATTATTCATATATAGCTTTCTTAAGGCTACGAGAGTTCTGTGTTTCATTTATTATTTTTGGCTCAGTTGGTTCTTTGCGTAATACATCTCAAGAAATCCACCCCCCGAATGCCCCTCTTCCAACAGCTTAGGAAATCGGCAAATTCCCCAGGTACATACAATATCATGCATTTGAATCCCCCAAAGACTGAGGAGGGAGCACCCTGAGCTTGCATGCAGTTCCCTCATATTGCACAAAGTAAAATACAATGTCTGGAGCCCCCATGGGAGAACCCGTTCTGTTTTGAAGCTGTCAATCACATGCATTTTGAAATTGTCATATGGCTTAACCTTTTGCAATGGACTCAAATCTTAGTCACTCTGGGTGACTTCCTTTACTATGGCGTGTGAAGTGACCTTCTCTACCTTTTTAGTAGACACTAGTTTCTCCTCAAAGGTCTCTTCATGCTCTTCAACCTTTTGAGTGACGGTTACAGATTTAGTGATGTACTTGGTAGCACCGTCTCCCCCCTCACTGGTGATTGTTTCCACCTTTTTGGTCACCACCACTTTCTCCTCGCTTTTCTCACCTCCTTTCTTTTCATCAGCCGGGCTCAAGTCTAACCCATTTGTGACTACCCCTTTCTCCTCTTCTCCACTGCCCTTTTCCTTAGTTTCCTTCTCTTCCTCCTTTTTTCCTTCCACCTCCCCATTTATAGCTATGTCTTCCTTTGTGGATTCCTTGAAACCTTGGTCACTTACTTCCTCCTCGCTCCTTCCCTCCTCTTCCGCTTTCTCCTTCTCCTTCTCCTTCAGCTGTGGCTTCACCTCCTTTTTTGCCTCTTTCTCTAAGCTCACCTTTACGGCTTTGGTGACCACCTCCTCCACCACTTCCTCCTTTACTGGGGATTCAGCTTTCTTCTCTGGCACTTCTTTCGGTTTCTCCTCCTTTTTCTCTACCTTCTCTTCCTTGGGAGATTCCTTTGCTTCTTTCTTTTCCTCCTCAACTTTCACTTCTTCCTCTTTCTGCTCACCTTTTCCAGCTTCAGCTTCTGCTTTTGGTTTCACCTCTTCCACGGGTGATTTTGGCACAGGGGACTTGGCTTTCTCTGGCTTTTCTACCTTGGCTTCTGGCACCAGCTCTTCTTTGGCAGCCACTTCTTCAGTCTTCTTCTCAGTTTTCTTTTCATCCTTAGCTTCAATTTCCTCTTCTTCACCTTCAGCCTCTGTTTCTCCTTCTTCCTGCTCACCTTCCTCTTTTTCACTAGACACTTCCTTTTCAGATCCTCCTTCTTCGGCTTGGTCTGATTTAGCACCCTCTTCTTCTTCCTCTTCTTCCTCTTGGCCTTCTTCTTCCTTTGTACCTTCTTCCTCTCCTTTAATTTCGGGTGCAGTAGCTTTCACTGGAGACTCTTTGGTAGCTACAACTTCTTCTTCAGCTTTTTGTTCCTCTTCCTTTTCTGCTGCCTCTTCTTTCTTCTCCTCTTTCACGGAAACTGCCAATTCCTCTGCAACGGCTGTCACGGCATCTTCCATTTCTGACTTCTCATCTTCCACTTTGGTTTCCTCTATGATCTCCTCAACAAATTTGTGCTGGACCTTTAGCTTGGGAGCCTCTACCTTGGTTTTCTGAATCTTACCAGATATTGTGACTGAGGGCTGCCGGTGTGTATACAGAGGTCCAGTGATGCTTCCAGAAAATGTGCTAAATCTGGTCTCTTCACCCTCTAGGAGTTTTCTGAGGAGAGAATCAAAGAAGATAAGCCGTAGTTAACATTTCTTTGGGACTTCTGAGCTTCATTACATTATGGGTCACTCATGTAGCTACCTTGGAATAAATGCAATCACCTAAATAAAAGATTTCATTAAGCCAGTGTAATGCCTGCTATCATTTCTTTGGGATTTTGTGTCATATTCAGTGATAGAGACAGATTCTCTCTGATTGTCTCCTGCTGCAGTAGCTATGCCTGGCCACTAAGTCTCAGCCCTGCAGTGTACCATTTGGTGCAACATAAATATGTTAAAAAGCATCCTAGTGTGTAGAAAACTTAGTGACCTCTTTGAGCATTTGGATTTTCAGGATGTATATTAGAATATTTTTAAGCAAATATAATTGTTCAACAATGTTTACAAAACTATTAAGCATACTCCAGAACTTATACTATATCAGATTACAGCTAGGCACTAATATGGATGTGCCAAGTTATAAATTGGTCTTCGATTATAAAGTATATATTTAATTATTCAGCTTTCTTGAGAAGAGAGCTCTCTGAGTGCAATTTACTTTATAATATTATAATTACGTTATTGGTAGTACAAAAACTGTTGTTTAATCAAGCATCTTTCCCTTTCAGTATAAGTCAACAAAAAGGTTACATCAATTAGTAGACTTATAATCTTTCCTCTCTCCTACTCTACACATATACACACATATGCTACATATCTAGGTATATAATCTATACTCATAGTCCAATATGTAGTATGTCTAGATTATCTCTATAGTTATAAAAATAAATATATCTATATTTTATTTTATCAATCTGTATCTATTTTCAGCCAGATGATGGCAATAGTAAGTTATAATAGAGAAACAGAAATAGGATGTCCTGGTGCTTGTCCTTGACATTATAGTAAAACTGAAAAGCTGAAATCATCAGATGAAATACTGCAAATTAGAAATTTGTTTTTGCTTCATACACGAAGAAAACATTTTCTCTAAAATGCGAAATTTAAACACAAGCGTTGAAATTAATCACCCCCCCCCCACGTGTAGTTCACAGCACTTTATTTCAACTAACGTTCATTCTTTTGAAGCTGTATGAAAGAATGGTAAAATCATACTTGCAGGTCTTTAGAATAATTTCTTCCTAATTAAGAAAGAAAACTTGACAGTGGTTTAAGACTGCTTTAAGTGGGGAAGGTTCTGCCCGGTCCGCCTCTGCACTGCAGTTACTATTCCGGCTACGTCGACAGTGAGCACCATACCTGTATGCAGCGATCTCGATATCCAGAGCCATCTTGACATTGAGGAGATCTTGGTATTCTCGCAAATGACGGGCCATTTCCCACTTTGTGCCCCGAAGCTCATTTTCCAACTGCTGGATGGTGTCCTGAAACAGACACAGAGTCTCCATAGACTCATTCTTCCACATAGCAACTTCCGCCATAAACCATTTGCTGTCCCCTTCCCATTATCATTCTGCCTTCCCTCCCTTCAGCTCCGCAAATGTCTCGGACCTCTCTCCCATACTTTAAAAAAAAGAAAAAAAAATTAAATTAATTAAAAATAAATCTAAGGGATTTGCAAACAAACTAGATCAATAAGACATTTCCTGGGAACATCACTACCGGGGACCAGAGGACCGAGAACAAACCTTAACAGGAAACAAACATGCACAGGGGACCCCACGGCTGACTTAGTCGTTCCCTCTGGGCCCTTTGGGCTGAAGCCCCTTTGAGAGTCCTTTGGATCACTGCTGGAAAAGTAGAGAATATGTACGTTTCTACAAAATCTTTTCTAAAGTTGCCGCTTTATCAACTACCTGAATGTATACTTCCTACTTTAAACGCTCCAGCGTGCAAAACTAGAAATTGCGTTTTCGAAAAAGGTCGGAACTCTCAGGCAGCTGGGGCTGGTGGGTGGTGCAGGAGTGTGGATGGGATGGGGAAGGGCGAGGACACTTTGCTGTAACTAACAGGGGTCTGAGGCGCTCGCGAGTACTGGCGAACCGCCACCAGGGTGCGCGACGGAGAGGGCTCTCGGGCACGCGCGTGAGTGTCGGGGACGCGCGGAGCTGGCGCTGGCGCAGTCTGGCCACGCAGCCGCGGTTCCTACCTGGTAGCTGCTGAGGTCGTGGTTGTGGCGCTCCTCGATGTCACTGAGCTGCCTCTCCAGTGACTCCTTGGTGCCACGCACGGATTCGAGCTCGATGCTCTTGGACTGTAGCTGACGACGGTATTCGGCGATCTCCTCCTTGGCAGAGCGGATGGCCTCCTTGTTCTGCTCGGCCGCCTCGGTGAGCTTGGCATAGCGGCACTTAAACCATTCTTCTGCCTGGTGCATGTTCTGATCGGAGTGGCACTCGAGCTGGGAGCGGATCTCCTTTAGCGCCGTCGAGATGTCTGTCTTCAGGTAGTCTTTGCGCTCCACGGTGATGTGCGACGCCTGGATCTGGGCCAGCAGGTCGGCCACCTCTTCCTCGTGATTGCTCCGCAGGAAGGCCACCTCATCCTGCAGCGATTGCACCTTCTTGTCCAGCTCCACCTTGACCAGCGACGCCTCCTCGATGTCTTTGCGCAGTGCGCGGATGGCCGCCTCAGTGTCGTCGCGCAGCCGCGCCTCCTCCTCAAAGCGTTCCTTGAGCCGGTGGATGTCTTCCTCCAGGTGGTCCGAGTCCAGCTGTACCTGCGCCTTCTCGTGGTTCACCAGCTCGAGTGTGGTCCGCAGTTCGCGGATCTCCTGGTCGTACGCGTCGCCCAGCTGGGCGTGTGAGGCTTGTTTCTGCCGCAGCGCCTGGATCTCTACCTCGAGCTCCTTGTTCTGCTGCTCTAGGTAGTGCACCTTCTCAATGTAGCCCGCGAAGCGGTCATTCAGCCCCTGCAACTGCTCTTTCTCGTTGGAGCGGGACAGCTTGAAGTCGCCACCGGCCCCAGAGCCGCCGTTGAGCAGGGACGAAGACTGGCTGAAGTCGAGGCTGCTCTCGGCCGAGCTGAGCATGGCCGAGCTGTAGGCGAGGCGCGGGGCAAGCGCGGTGCGCTTGTAGGTGGAGGACACGGTGCTGGGCGAGCCGCGGGACCATGATTGAGAGCGGAAGCCGCTGGATGGGGAGCCGCTCACGCGACTGAAGCTTGAGCGGGTTTCGGTTACCCGCCGGTAGGCGGACGGGTTGCCCAGCGAGTCCAACGTGTAGCTCATCTCGGAGGCCTTGGGGTTTGTGGCTGTCACCGCGTTCTGCCGGCCTCGCAGCAGCCCATTTATAGCCGCGCGCCTGGTCCTGGGCCGGGGCCCCGCCCCGTGGAGGCGGCGGCCGAGGAGGCGGGGACTGCGGGCACTCCCGGATAGGGGGTGGGGTGGGGGTGGGGGTGGGGGACCGGCGGCAGTGATTCAGCGCCCTCTCTTCTAGGGCTTGCGCCGCATCGGACCCCGGACTATGCTACCCTGGTGACTTTTCGGTCCCATATCACTTGTCGCCCCGCAATCCCCTTCTCTCCACTCCTCTTCATTTTAGGATTGCATTTTACACTTCCGGTGCGAGTATTCACCCAACGTCCTTTCTTTGTCTAGTCACTCCTCCCGCTAACCAGGTTGCTCTTCTCTGGACCCCCTAGGCCCCTTGTCCTTCTTTAGCCTTCTGCACTCTTTTCCTCACAGCTTTCTCGTCTTTTTGCCCTTTCTCCATTACTTTTTTCCTTTACCCGTCTTCTGTGCTTAAGCACTTGCCCATCTTGTTGGCGCCTCTTCTCCCTCCCACTTCTAACCTTTCTTGGTCCCACTCACCCCGCCCCTCAGCCCCTTCCTCCTGGACCTTTTTCTCCTTGTTTCTTCCCCCCTTCTCCTCCCTCCCCTCCCCCTCCAATCCTTCTGATTCCTTCTCCCACCCTCTTCTCTCCGGGCCTCCCTCCCCTTCCCCCACTCCTTGTCTTCAAGCAGCAAGAGATGAGTGCAGAGGACTTGGGCCTAGAAGTGGGGGCGTGGGGGTGGGGGGGAGGAGAGTGACGGGGGCATAGCTTGAGGAACAGTCTGAAGGAAAGCTTCGGGAAGCGGACAAAGAGGATAGCCGCGGGGTAGTTACTTGTATGAAAAGTGGGATGTGGCGATACATCCTGCTTAACGTTTGGGAAACACTCGCAGCTCCCGCAGGGGCAGAAGGTAAGGGGCTTGTACACGCTATGGCGCCGGCAGCACCTAGGACAGCGCCCAGGCCGGCTGCCGGGAGATTCAGCTGCCCCGGGGGTTTGTGACCCAGCGCCGTCTGTCAGGTTGCAGGATTTCCTCCCCCCCCCCCCCCCCCCCCAGCAAATGCTGTACACTTAAAACGTTTTTCGTAGTAATTCTTTTTGTTTGCAGGAGCCAAGCTGGGGTCGCAGTTTGAGACTTCTCTGCAATGCAGAGTTGGCAAAATGAACGGATTGCAGATTTTGAAAACAACCAAAATTCATTAGTCAATCGACAGAAAAAATATACTTACACCCCAATTTGAATTTCCTAACATACGATGAATGCAGGGAATCAAGAGATACAGGACCTGATATTTGAAGGTCAAATATTCCTTGGAAAGGTGAATTTGAAATCTGCTGGGATGAAAAGTCCTGATAAATACAGTTTGTAAGTTTGATCACTAATAACTGTTTTGTTATCTTTCCGTCCGGTACTCTTTCTATATAATTGCAATGGTTGGAAAGGTGTCTGAATTTAAAAGTTGCCCAAAAGATTCACCACAACCTTGACTAAAACCAAGTATTTTTTACTCCCTTTTAAATGTAATGTATTCCCGCATGTAGATTTCGATGACTGATTTGGAGTTGATTTTCCATATCTTTAAACATGTTTATTTAAACAAAGAATCTACCCTTCCTGATTTCTGATGCACTGCTAGCAGTTAACCCGTTCCTTTATTTTGGATTGTGCTTTGAGAGTAATTCAGGCTAGAAAAGTTCTGAATACTGCAAGAAAAAGTGAAGAACAGAATGCTCAACTAATGAGAGTTTGCCTGGGCCACCGGCACGAGTGACTGCAAATGAAACGCTTGCTGTGGCTGAGAAGAAACCACTGCTTGTGAAAAGTGGAGACTGTGACTTAAATAACTTATTTTCACAGCCTGCTTTCTCTAGTCTCTGTTTTATGAAATGGTAGGGTCATATGAATCAGTAAGTAATCATAAAAAACTTGGATTTCTGGTGAGAATTTTTTTTTTTTTAAATAAAATCTCTTGGCCCATTTGCATTTTAAAATATTAGGAGTTTATTTAGGGAGCTACCTTTGGTCCATTAATGTGAAACTGCAGCACTGGCGGCTGTGTGGGCAAAGGATGTTCCAGTTTGCTGAGTGATGGGTTATCTTTTGAGGAAGAAGAGCCCATGTCTCAAACTGTAGGGAGAGACAGCTGTTAGAATGAGGGAATTGACTTGTGACTATTATAGCAAAACAAGACTTTCTGATTTCAGATGGATAAATAAGAGAGAAAGAAAAAACTCTGTCTTCTGTAAAGTACTGTCGGTCTCAGGGTTGGACTCAACAGAATATCATCTAGATAAGGCCAAATGCTGATTATGCTGTGATAGACCATTTGTAAAAAGAAAATACAAATAGGTCTTATTACTTACTGCTTTTATTTAAAAATATAAAGACTCTTGGCAATTTCGTGTTGCTCGTGCACTGAAAGCACTGTTTGCAATGAGAGCACACAGTTAACCGGCAGGCTTCTGCTGTGAGTTTTCTTCAGGGCTTTCAAAATGAGATACTCTGCAGAGAGACATTTGCAAGGGAACACATGCTAACTTCACAATTAAGCTGTTTTGCCTTGTGTCTAAACTAGCTCAGAAATTGTTAAGCTTCCAGCTGGTTCCAGAAGGAGATAAGCATTGTATACAAACAAAATAATGGCCAATTACTCCGGCTAAATCCACGGCCTATAGCTTAAAAGTGTAACTTCAATGTCACATAAAGTATTATTTAGTCTGGGCACAATAGAATGAAGCAGAGAACATATAACTGTCTCTTCATTAAGGAGAAAAACTTCCAATGGCTTGAAAAATGATTGATTCTATTCCACATTTAGCAAAATATTTAATTTTGTAGTAGATTCATTTCAACTGCTCTTCCTGGAGGTGACTTGAAGGTTAAACACATCAGTGATCTTAGAATGAAAACTTTTTTTTTAAACAAGGCTATAACAGATGTTCTTCTCTTTTTGTCTTATTTTTCTGAAGAACATTTACTAGTTTTTTTCATCGAAAGAAACGTAAAGTTTTGCATTGTTTTATCCCAATGACATTACAGCTACAGAATCTTCTGAAAATATTAACAAGAGAGAAAATAAGCACAAGGACTTATCTTAATTTACAAAACTGTATCGATGGATTTGAGATCAGCTACGATACTTTTGTAATTTATTTTCAATAGAGAAGTTACACATAGAATTTAAATGTAAGATATTTTTAATGAAATAATCTCTGGATTGTTACACAAGCTACAGGCCGTTTTGAATCACTTTATAGAGATATACATGGCATGCTTCAATCTCTGTGTTCCTTCGGAAGGTAAAGTGCAAACATTAAATTTGCAGTTGAGATATAGTTATTATGAGGTTATTTAGGGCCTTATCTAATGATAATGGGGGAAGTCCTTTGCATAAGGGGTTTATTTGGTCAAGATTAAAAAATAAAGAGTTGGACATTTTCTCCCTTCTTCCCCATTTCCTTACATTTCTACGTTTAAAGAATTTTTTTTCCTGATACATATAAATGCAAGGAGAATGGGATGTGGGAACCGGGCAGCAAGCAAGATGCTCCGGAAGGGAGACGCAGTGTCAAATTGTTAGAATGTATCTGTACTCCTGATCTGTACTTTCTCTTAAACTACTGAGATGTCTTGAACCTGATCCTCTTGCTTAGGATCTGATTCTAGAACTTATGATGAATAATCATTTATAAATTTTCCTCCGCGAATTATTTACGGGGTTGTTGATGCAGGAAGCTAGGGACTGAGTCTGCTGGAGTGGGGATGTAAGGAAAAATAAAACTGTAATACATATTTCTACTTGAACCTTGGGATGTCAAACGTTAGAAGCAGCTTTTGGCTTATGGTCTTTTTGGTTTCAGATGTTGAAAGCAAAATGAAAAATATACTCCAGGGATAAAGGCTGTTTCTTGTCAGGAAAATTGGGACGTGCGTGTCCCTATTGTCTTTAATTAAAAGGAGTCCACCTGAACCACGGTGTCCTTTTTCTGATATTAAGCCACCAAAATAGGACTTCTTTCCCTTGCCAAATATTTTACTAATTAAATATTGCCTTATTTTTCTGTCCATTACTATTTTTAAAAAAAGATAATTGAAGTATTTTAAAAATTTAAAGCATTTCATATCTTTATTTTGTTCCAGATATAAACTTAATCAGTTTTGAAATTCTGCATCTGGAAATTTCGTGTTTTATAAGAAAAGATTTAACTTTCAGCTTTAACATAGCTTGCTCTCTGTGTGGTTTTTTTTTTTTTTTTGCTGTGTAATGCCTTCACCTTACCACTGTGAATCAGTTCTATGAAAGCCAGCGGAAGAGGACTTAGAATTAAAAAAAATATATATAGCCTTGCTAAAAATGATTCTAAAAATACAGTTTAGTGGATGTATAATAAAACATTACTACTGTATTAATTTTCAGCATGCTTTTAATTGGACATGTTGGCTTTATCCACAAAGTGGCCGATCTTGATTATATGCACTTGAATTTTTAAAACACTGCATTGCACATAACTTTGCATCAGTGCAGCCACGTAATATTTACAGCATATTTTATCCCAAGCTTACCAACACCTGACTTACAAAGGGACATAATTCTTTTATTGGAAACTCTTAATTAAGATGAGCTTTGTAAAACTAGAGCAGATCAATGATTTATTATCTTTGGACCAAATTTCTGAAGGGAGCTAAACTCAGGAACATGAAAAAGTCGGAAAGATGCTTTACCTAATAAGTCTCATTGTCCCCGGACTGGGTTCTTTCTTCATAATCTTAGCAATTCTGAAAAGCAGTATTCTTTCATAATACCTCTCTGAAAATGGGTTCACTGTCTTAGCTGTCTTTCGCCCTTTACATAACCAAGAACATCACATATTTTAAAACATTTTTTGTTAAAATTAATATGTACTTAGTGTGGAATTTTGCAAGATACAAAGGGATAATTTAAGTATTTCTTTTGGTCTTTTTCTCTGAAATTTAAATGTAGATGAGATATTCCTGTTTATACAATTTTGTGTCCTGCTTTGTAAAATAAATATGTCTTGAATATGTAATTTGATATCTTTAGAGGAAGGAACATGGTACAGTATGCCATAAATTCTGGGTTCTAGCCAGGTTATTGGCTTTCATTTTCCTCTTTAAAAAAAGGAATTCTAAAGGCCCTTTATATCAAGAGCAAAATAATAATAATAATAATGAATCAAGAAAGCCTAATTGGATCCGAGTATTGCTTCCTGTCTCCCTCTCTCTTTCTCTCTGTCTCTTTCTTGTTTATTGAGAGGAATGTTATGATGAAGTTGAGAGAGGTGGTAATCTGGCCTAGCCTGGCCCACATACTGTATTCCTTTACACTTAAAGGTACCCTGAATCAGAAAGCCATCATCATTATCACCACCATCATGTGAACGTGTTTGCATGTAAATGATGCTTCACATTAAAGAAGCAAAACAAAACTACATTATCCCATCAGGCTTGAGCATCAGGGATAGAGAAGGTAGTGCACAAATTATTGTTTCCATTTTACAGTTGATGAAATTGATTAAGAGATTTGTCCAAGGCCCTTATCTGTAAGTGGTAAAGCCTGGACGAGAACTCAGATCTTGTGACAACAGTACTAACAGTAAAAAAAAAAAAAAAAAAAATCCCTTAGTAAGGTATAAAATATAGTCTCGGTCAACATGACAAAATTTAAAGAAGGCAAATAATAGTAATATCAATAACTAAGTGATATTTATTAAGTGCTTACTATGTGCCAAACACTGCCAAGACTTCACTGGCTTATCTCATTTAATCATCACAATAACCCTATGCAGTAATCCCCATATGTGGAAAAATCAATTAAGGCACAGAGGCACAGAGAGGTTAAGTATGACACACAGCTATGAAGTGATGGAGTTGAAGTCTGAATCTAGGAATGTCTGATTGCTGAGATGACCAATACCACTGTATAACACTGCCTCAGAAGGTCATGCAGCCCGTTACAAAAACCTCTTTTAAAAGCTAATTGTCCAACGGTTACGTCATGTTAAAAAAATTCAAGACATATGCTGTGCATTCTTTGGCTGCTTTTTTTCTGTTTATATAAAAATAAAACACTTAAATATTTTCTCAGGTGAACATTGTTTCTTGTCTTGTGACTTTGTTATTAAAGTATTAAAAAATAAAAATTTTGGATTACTAGTCTTTGTGATTTTTTTATCCTAAATTAATTTTCTATGTAACTTGTAGGACTCTAATTCATTCATGCTGGTACCTGATCTATGGATAATATCCCTAATCATTTATGTATGATTTTATGTGGAATCTATCATTCATATTTACGTGCAGTTTGGTTTAGTTTATAGGAGCCTTTAATTTGTATATTTATCATAATATCATTTATTTACTAATATATCTACAATTTATATGCAATTAAAAAGAAAATCTGTTAATCATTAAGTATAATTTTTTTTGTAGATGTCGAACTCTGAACTAAATCTGCTTTCAGAAATCCAATGATAAGTATTTGAATCTTGGCAGAAGAAATAGCTTGGCCCACAATCTTTACCAGTGGAGGTTTACAATGGGATATCTGGCATGGAAACAGCTTTTTAAATCTATTAAAACAGTGAAGAGACAGCCATGAATAATTTTAAGGGAATCTCTTGATCATCTATTTTATACGCTAAAATCCAAGGTTATGTGACTGTTTTTATATAGGTTGCTTGGTGACAAGTCAGCCTTAATCCATTTTTGTTATTTATGGAATAAAACGCCCTGACTCACTCTTATTCTCATTTGTGTAAGTCTGCTTTGGTTTCTCCTTTATCAGATAGAGTCAAGGAAGAGAATAGTTCCCCATTTTTCCTACACAAAAGTTGACCTTGAAATAGCATGTATCCTGTATTAGTCATGGTAGCACTCAGCCTGTAGATTTCAATTACATAAAATTATTAGGAACTGGATACCTAATGATGAACATCCTTCCTTAGACACTGTGACACATTTAATAGAATTTGTTTTGTTTTCTTCTGCCACCTGGTAGTGTACATGGTCCTTTCTTTCTGCCATGCTCAATATACCCACGAAATTTGATGTACCCTTGGAAACTTGTGAGAATGAAACACGCTTCTGCCTTTTTGAACAAGGAGTATGTTCATATCCTGATCAAACCATTAGATCTTTATTGAAGATCTTACATTAGTGAGAACCCTTTGCTTCTGGTTTGGCAGTTTCATTTAGACTCCCACGACTTGGTCCTAGGAAACCTCCACTAACCAAATCCTTTCCATTTCTTCCAGGTATTAATTCTTCTAAGTCTCTGAAACTCATCATACGTAGCCTGGCTAGGTACTACCACCTGCTGGTCATTTATATAATGTCTCAAGACTCTAACTTTAAAATTCTAAACGGCAGACACCAACTTTTATACATATTTGCATAATCCACAATATTATGCAGATAGTGTGTCCAATACATATTTGTTGAGTGAATGAATGAATGACATTCTACCTTTTTTTTCCCTAGGACTTCAATTCAACAAACTCTCAGTCTCTTTAATATCAGACACTGTGCTGGACATTGAGGAAACAGATGAAAGACATAATCCTAACTTGGGTGAACACAGTCTAATGGAGGGTTTAGGCAGGTAAAGACACAGTTGCCATGGGGGTGATAAATGCTATGCTAGAGATAAAAAGTGTGTCACAGGAACACAGAGGACGAGCACTTGAACTAATTGGTGATAAGGGTGGAAGAGCCTCAGGGACAGCTTTCTTTGAGGAGGTGGAACCTGGGGTGAGTTTTGAGATATAAGCAGACATTGCCCAGGTGAGAAAAGCATAACCAAAGGCACTGAAGTGAGGGAAAGTGCACTGCAGTCAAAGAACTGCAAATGACTAAGGAGAGGGGCACATAGCCCAGGCTGCAGAGGGAAGCATGTAAACTTGACCAAGCATGTAAACTTGACCATGTTGGAGAGAAGGGTGCATGCAGACCAAGCCTGAGAAAATGGGCATGTAGTGCTGACCGGAGAGAAAGGGGGTAAATACCCCATGATGGAGAGAGAGGAGCACATAACCTGAGCTTGCAGGATGGGGGCGTGTAGCCCAGGCTGGAGGGGACAGCAGAGGAGAGACCCTGGAGGGTTTCCTGAGTCATGATAGCATTGTCCCTAACTTACAGCAGACCAGATGCAGTTAAGGATTTCAGTAGGATAGTGACCTCGTCAGATTGATATTTTAGAAAAATCACCTTGGAAGAAGAGGGTAAGTTAGTTTGCAGGGTGAAAGAGAAGTAAATTTTGAGGATATAGCAATAATCTAGATGAGATCTGAGAAAGGTATGAATTAAGAACTGTGGATTGGGAGAGGCAGGGACTGTAATAGAATGGACAGAATTTGGGGAAATAGGTGAATGGTGAAGTAATTTTTTTTTTTTTGTATTTGTTTTCTATAGCTGCTTTAACAGATTACCACAAACTTGGTGGTTTTTAACATGATAAATTTGTTACCTTACAGTTCTTGAGGTCAGTAGCCCAAAATTCAGTCTCAGTGGGCTAAAATCAAGGTATTGGTGGGGTTATATAGCTTCTGGAAGTTCTATGGGGGAGAATCTGCTTCTTGCTTTAAAAAAAATATTTTATTGAGTTTTTGGTCACAGTTTACACAGCAAATTAGGTTCTCATTTAACAATTTCTATATAAATGCCTTAGGCTGGTTTCTCTAGCGAAGCAAAACTAGTGTAGTGTGTACATACATACATACATATATATATATATATATATATATATAGAGAGAGAGAGAGAGAGAGAGAGAGAGAGAGAGATAAAGAAAAAGAGATAGATATTTAATGGCTCTCATGGTTTTGGAGGCTAGTAAGTCCCAAAGTCCGTGGCGTTTGCTGGAGCCTTCTCCTGTTTCACGTGGTTGCAGAGGCGGATCATACACATTGTTCAGTGATCTTGGTTACCTTCTGTACATTGTGTCAACATTCTCCATATTTCCCTTCTGGTTGTTTCGATTCCATTAGTCCAGCTTCCTCATTCCTTAACCTAACCTCGCCCTGCACCCCCCAACCGCCCCCGCCTGCCCCGCCCCCACAATGCTGCTCAACCTCCTCATCTGTGCTTTACGTGAAATGTTGAGTGTTTGGTCTCATATAGCTGATTTTTTTTTTTTTAAAGGAGCACAGTAGTCATGGGTGATATTGTTTGTTTTATGAGCCAATCTGTTATTTAGTTAAAAGGTAACCCCCTGGGGTAGTTTCAGTTCAAAGTTTAAAGGGTGTCTCAGGGAGACAGCCTCAGGGGTTCCTCTAGTCTCTACCAGTCTTTTTTTTTTTTTTAAATAAGAATTAGAGTTTTGTTTTACAATTTTCTCCCGTTCTATCCAGAAGCATCTACTGTGTCCCCCATCAGAACTGTTGGTAGTGGTAGCTGGGTGAACTTTCTAGTTCTTCTGGTCTCTGGATAGATGAGGCTGTGGTTTGTGTACGCAATTAGTCCTGTAGTCCAGATTATTTTTGAGTTTTGGTTCCCTTCTTTTGCTTTTGCTCCAGATGAGTAGAGACCAATAGTTGTATCTTAGATGACTGCTTGCAAAATTTTAAGACTCCAGATGCTACCTACCATACTAGAATGTAGAACATAAACTTTATAGACTATGTTGTGCAAATTGAGTTGTCCCAAGAGACTATGCTTCTAAGCCTTCAAACCCAATAAGCCAATCCTTCAAGCTGTTTGGTCATGTCTGGGAGGTAACCATGACTGTGTCCTCTATGTGCTTTATTATATATATGAATATATGTGCAGCAACACAACATGTATATATCTATGCCTACAGATACACCTATATATGCACACATACACACATACATACAAACATACACCTTGTTGTACACACATATGCATATATATCTACCTATGTAACTACTCACATATTTTTTGTTTGTTACTGCTGTTGTTGCCAAATTGTATATGTTATAGCATATACATACATATACAATGTTATAGCATAATTATAAGTTCCTTAATCTTGTGTATTTCTTATTGTCATCACTTTGGTTAAGTTGTGCATCCTTCACCCACATTCAGTATTGCCTTTTCCATCACCAAAAATAATAAGTGTCTGCTGTCTAGAGAGTGAAACCCGCTCCCTCCCCTTCCCATTCCTGGTAACCACCAAAGAACATTGATTTCTGTATGTATACCTATTTTTGTCTCGTTCCTTGCTTTTTCTAGCTTCTAGAGGTGACCTACATTCCTTGGTTCATGGTGCCTTCTTCCATCTTCAGAGCCAGAAGCATTGCGTCTTCTCTTCATTCTGATGTCTCTCTTTATCCTCACACTTCCTTCTCTGACTTTGACCATCCTGCTCTCCTCTTATAAGGACTGCGACTACATTGAGCCCACCCAGATAATCCAGGATAATCCAGGATAATCTCCCCATCCCAGGATTCTTAATTTAACCACATCTGTAAAGTTCCTTACATGTAAGGTAACATATTTACAGTTTTTAAGGATTATGAGATAGCTATTTTTTTAGGGGGGGCATTATTCAGCCTTCTACATTCCTCAAGATATAAAGTACAGGACAACCAGGTTTAGAGGCAGTGAAATTTGGAGACTGGAATTTGTATATGCTGAATCTGGGGTACCTGTGAAGCAACGAAGTGAAGACTCTCCGGGCGGTTGAATTTCCTTGACTTGTAGAACAGGCTCTACTCTCCACTCTCATAGGACACGTTGCCTACTCCACCACAGTATAGCACTAAATTCTATATATTTTTCAGTAACTATTTTACCTGAATTCCTAGCTAGATTTTAAGCTCCGTTGATGTTATTGTCGTAAAACTCTTGTATCCTAACCACTCCAAGTCTCATTTTCCTCATTTAATAATGGTACCTATTTCATTGGAGCCTTGGTGGCATAGTGGTTAAGAGCTATGGCTGCTAACCAAAAGGTCAGCAGTTTGAATCCACCAGCTTCTCTTTGGAAACTCTATGGGGCAGTTCTGCTCTGTCTTATAGGGTTGCTATGAGTCAGAATCAACTTGATGGCAATAGGTTTTCTTTTTTTTTGGTTTACCTATTTCACATGGTTTCGAAGATTAAATGAAGTAGTGTATGGAAACTGATAAGCGCTGTGTCTGAAACTTTGATAATGCTCAGTAAATGCTAGTTATTACTGCCATCATTACAATCAATAACCCCACTGCCACATTCTTGCTCCATGGTTGGGCATGTGATAGGTGCTCACCTAGTAGTATAAACGGTTAAAGAGAGGTATATGACACAACTCCTTCCTGAAAGCATTTAAAGTCTTGTCAGAGAGACAAGATTTTGCCCAGGATAGAAGAGAAGATCCAAATAAATAGATGTGTTTTAGCTTACTGGGTGTGGCAATAAGATAGAACAAAGATGACTATGATCCTATTCAGTCAGGATGTTTTTGGGTGCTTGATTCAGGCAAACAGTTCAATTTCAAGATAACATGAAATTTTATTTTTCCTGAAGTACTGGCTGTGTGAATGTATTTAACAAGACATCTTCTTCCTCTCCACCAAAAAGGTATCTTTTAATGAGAAGGAGAAAGTTGCCAGGTTTGGGGTAACACATGTAATGGATCTTACAGGGCAGATTACTCCAACTTGTTTTCTTTTTTATTTTCATTCCTTCTCTTGTTACTAATTTTAGGAGCTACATGCTGACTTATAATGAACAGAACGTGTAACTTCATGAATCTAACGATGTATCTGGCAAAGCACAAAACCACCAGTTGTGGTCAAGTCAATTCTGACTTGTGGTGACCCCATGTGTGTCAGAGTAGAACTGTACTCTATACAGTATAGAGTAGAACTATATTCTAGACAAGAGTCTGGCTCCCTGAACTGAGATACCACTTCCATCCATGTCTAAGTGTGAACTTAGACAGCCAATTCCTTCCATTCATCAGTTTCCTCATTTGTAATATAATAGTGATAGTATTAGTACCGCTTACAGAGTTGTCTTAGAACATGTCAACTGCTATTAGATTTGCCCTTTCTCCATGTTTAGGTCCTAGGAAGTATTTATTGGGCACCTATTATAAGCTGGGAACATTTTCTTAAATACCTTACATAGCCAAGTGATACAATATACTTTTTTTTTTTTAAACATGAGACTGAGGTCTTTTCGGTAGGGAAAATCACTCCAGGCTAAGTCTAGCTCTCTTTTCCCCACAACACTGCTGTTGTGCATAAGCTATGGATTGTTTTCAATAACCCTAGATTATAATTCCCTTCTTAATGTAACACTTGGATTTTTATCCACTTCAAACGTTTAGGCTTATGCTGTTCAAATATTTTATTTATAGGCAGATCTTATCAAAAGGCGAGAATCAGAGAAAACTTATAAATACATTTGAGGAAAAATAAGGTGGGGGTGAAAATAGTTATTTATCACAGCATGTTTCATATTACAATATCTGACAGATAGCTTATTATTTCTTGGCAAACTGCTAAGATTCCAGAAGAGAATTAAAAAACCCTCTTTCTCAATGTCATTTGTCTAAAATACTAATTGTCAGAACACGCAGAAAACTCCTGTGCTTGCTGGGGCGGTTTTGATTTTTATAATCAGAAAAAATACTGTAATGTGCAATTGTGAATGCAAATTGCCTCCTCTTTAATTACATTATGTGTGTAAATTACCCCCAATGCCAAACATTTCTGCCCTGGATTCTAGAACTCTGTATAGCAACTGTATCTTCCAGTGTTCCTTGAGATTTTATAGTGGCAACAGATGTATAATAGCAATAATTATAAAAAACACTTGAAATGTGCAGCTTAATTTAAAATTTAATGAGTTTCATGATTCTATATTTGAAATATAAAATTCAACCCAGTCATACTTTCATTAACACCTAAATCTTCTAAACAGTTCTTCTGTTCACAACCTCGGGAAGAAGTGATGAATGTGTCAAAAGGGAAGACTAAGGCTCTGGGAATCAGTGATAGACCAGGATTGACAGATCAGGTGACCTCAGGCTTCCTTTAGCTTCAGTTTGTTCATCTGTCAAATGAGGATAATATCTGCTCTACCTAAATGAGACTACTTTTTCAAAGGACAGACGAGATATTGCATTGTTGTTAGATGCTTTTGAGTCGTTTCCTATAGGGACCCTATGTACAACAGAATGAAACACTGCCCAGTCCTAAGCCATCCTCACAATCATTGCTATATTTGAGTCCATTGTTGAAACCACTGTGTCAAGCCATCTCATTGAGGGTCTTCCTCTTTTTTGCTTACCTTCTACTTTATCAGGTATGATGTCCTTTTCCATGGGTTGGTCCCTCCTGATAACATGTCCACAGTAAGTGCAAAAGTGGCCTGGTAGAGACATCTGACCTTTTTTAACTTTATGAGGGGAGAGAGAATCATTATCAGCTTCAGTAGCCCAAGGTTGACTCCTGTGAGGCAGAGGTCGGCCATGCCTCCTCTCTCCAAACTTTTTATCAATTCTGACACCAGCTGTCCTTCCCATGGCACTCTGAACTTCTCTACTAGCTTCGATAATTTATTGCAATGGCCATGCAGAACTCACAGACAATACTCATGATTATGGGGTTTATTAGGGAAGTACCAATTGCTGTCGAGTCAATTTCGACTCACAGCGACCCTATAGGACAGAATAGAGCTGCCCCATAAGGTTTTCAAGGAGTGGCTGGTGGATTCAAATTGCCAACCTTTTGGTTAGCAGCTGATCTCTTAACCACTGGGCAACCAGGGATCCATTAGGGAAGTAGCAGGTTACAGTTCAAGATCAGAAACAACTCAGGATACAATTCTTCAAGCAGGATAGCTTCTTCTAAGCTCTGCTCACAGGTAGGCCTCTCTCCCTGGCCCTTAGCCCGTTGGCCCCTTGGCCCCTCTGCCTGGCCTGTGCCCTGCTCAAGCAAGTGTTATAAATCTCTTTAGCTCTGCCAGTAAGTGCCTGAGGGCACCCCACTCTGCCAGTAAGCCTCTGCCCAAAGGCGCTCTTGTTGCTCAATGGGTCTGCAAGAATAGCTCCATCAACAATTGCCTGGAGGCACCCCACTCCGCCTGGAAGCCTCCTGCCCAGAGGCACTCAGCTCTCTTGCTTGGTGGATCAACATACCCTCTGTAGTTGCCTTGCTCCATGGGCCGGGAAACCCACCACTTTATCTTGTGTTGGTCTCCTGGTTCTGCTGCTGCCGGTTCTCTGCCACACTTGTTGCTACTTCTTGCCATCTTGTGCCATTTCCGGTGTTACAGCTCTCTGTCTCCTGGGTCTAGGAGGTTCTCAGTGCAGGGATCCCCAGTCCAAAGGACACACTCAACTCCTAGCTCTTCTTCTTGGTGGTAGTGGGCCCATGCCTCTCTGCTAGTTTCTCTCTCCTTTTATCTCTTGTAAGATAAAGGTGTGACTCAAGTAAGGGCATAACTAGAATAAGAGCGATAAGGGCGGTGACTTGATCACACCCTCTAGTAAGGCGGTGACTCAAAACACATCCCACCCTAATCTTGCCTCATTAGCATAACTGACAACTCACTCCAAAATGGGATCATAACCACAGACATAGAGGCTAGGATCACAACACAAAATGGAGTTGGGAACATGTCCAAACTCAGCCCATCTCTTTGTTGCTATACCTCCCCCACTTCCACTCATCTCATGGCCCCAGGTGGTCACATCAAGTGAACATACCAGGCTATCTACTGGCTAGCTTCCTTTAATTTCTAGTGCTGGAAGTGGATTCTTCTGATGGGCACTAACTCTTCCTGTCTTGATGCATCCAACAGCAAATTGCTTGCTCAAAATTCAGAAAGCAAAACACTCGTTTTTTTCCCTCTGCTGGTCCTTCCTTCAAATACAAATCTCCTATTCTCTCAGCAGTTCTGGGTAGGTCTGCATGTTTTTTCAAATACAAATTACTTGACTGGAAGGATTCTGGGTGGGGTTCAGATTTTTGACCTAATCCCCCAATACTCTACACATAGGGCTATTGCATTCAAACCAATAGCCTGTATTTCTTTCAGGCAAATGTTATTTCTCCTCTTAGCATATCCAATCAAGTATTTACTGATGGTGGAGTTACACACTCACTCTCTGTAATCTATAATACCCAATATTCATTTCCATCATACATTTAGGTCTGTTTTACAACATTAGGTAGGAGAAACATTCAATATCCATAGTACATTCAAATAAACACATACCTTTTTAAAAATATTCCAGTTTCATCTTCTCTATCCCTTGGTTATCTTCCCATTCATAAGCATATTTCCTTTGACCTCTGGCTGGGTGGGACCAGCAGACCTTGCCCCCCTATCAATCGTCTTGCTTAATTTGCCAGGCTTTTGCCCGAAGCGACTCCAGATGTGGCTTTTCTCCCTTCAGCTGCAGCATAATATTTCTTACTTTCCTTTCAGCCATTACAGATAACAGCAACCACAGTAACCATCTAAGAATCAAATTTTCACTTCCTATGCCATTTTGTTCTTTCTCTTATAAAGTCCCATGCTTCCATGAGTCTGAAGCCATTGCAACGAATCCCACTTCTGAAGCCAACTGTAAAAAATGACACAGCAGAGACGTCTGACCTCCTCTAAATTCCCGAGTAGGAGAGAGAATCGTCAGCATCAATGGTAAGTGAGACAGTCTCACTATCTTCACTTCTAAGGAGCATTCTGATTGTATTTCTTACAAGACAGGTTAATTCATTCTTCTGGCAGTCCATGGGTATTCAATATTCTTAGCCAACACCATAATTCAAAGGCTTCAATTCTTCTTCACTCTTCTTTATTCATTATCCAGCTTTTGCAAGCATATGAGGCAATTAAAAATGCCATGGCACACCTTAGTCCTCAAGGTGGCATCTTTGCTTTTTTAATACTTTTGCAGTAGATTTGCCCAATGCAATATGTTGTTTGATTTCTTGACGCTGCTTCCATGGATGTTGATTGTGGATCCAAGTAAAATGAAATCCTCAACTACTTCAATCTTTTCTCCATTTATCATGATGTTGCTTATTGGTCCAGTTGTGAAGATTTTTGTTTTCTTTATGTTGAGGTGAAATCCATACTGAAGGCATTAGTCTTTGATCTTCATCAGTGTTTCAAGTCCTCTTCACTTTCAGCAAGCAAGGTTGTGTCATCTGCATATCCAAGGTTGTTAATGAGTCTTCCTCCAATCCTGATGCTGCATTCTTCTTCATATAGTCCAGCTTCTTGATTTATTTGCTCAGCAAACATATCGAATAATTATGGTGAAAGAATACAACCCTTGTTACTGCAATAAAGTGAATTGGAGCTGCCTGCCGTAATAGCCAATTCTGAGACAGGGGTGATGTGAGCAGCAAGATGTTTATTATATATTGATACATAGGAGACGGAGGGGAATAGATTCCTCCAAAAAACCCGTCTCCCCCACTGGAGATTGGCTGAAATCTTTTATAGGGACAGGATTATGGATCTTTTGTGGTAGTTTCCCCCTGAGGTGATGATGTCTTGGATGAGTTAACCTTCTACTGGTATTCTTAGGGTTATCTGGTGACATCCTTGGGGATTATCTGGCGACATCCTGCTTTTTCTTGTCACAAGATGGGTGCTTTGTTTGGTTTTTCATTCTCAGATCATTATCACTTATTTTCCACCCTCCAGGGAGGAATGTCGGTTAATCTTAAACCTTTTTGTAGAGACTGGAACCCGAGGGAAAAATCATGAGACAATGTGGTGGTTAGCAACGGGGAATAAATAATAGTGAGCCAGACCTATGCAGCCTCTTCCACCCTGACATGCACCTTTCCTGAATTTAAACCACTTAGTATCACCTTGTTCTGTTTGAACAACTGCCTCTTGGTCTATGTACAGGTTCCTCATGAGCACAATTAAGTGTTCTGGAATTCCCATTCTTTGCAATGTCATCCATAATTTGTTTTGATCCACACAGTCGAATGCCTTAAAATAAAACACAGATAAACATCTTTCTGATATTCTCTGCTTTCAGCCAGGATCCATCTGACATTAGCAACAATATCCCATGTTTCACGTCCTCTTTTGAATCAGGCCTGAATTTCTGTCAGTTCCTTGTTGATGTACTGCTGCAACTGTTTTTGAATTATATTCAGCAAAATTTTACTTAAAGAAAAAGAAACAAACCCATTGCTGTCGAGCCGATTTCGACTCTTGTGTGAGGTAATGATGATACTGTTTGATAATTTGTGCATTCTCTTGGCTCAACTTTCTTTAGAATGGGCACATATATGGATCTCTTAAAATCAGTTGGTTAGATAGCTGTCTTCCAAATTTCTTGGCACCTCCAGCACTGCATCCATTTGTTGAAACATCTCAATTGGTATTCCTCCAATTCCTGGAGCATTTTTTTCACCAATGCCTTCAGTGCAGCTTGGACTTCTTCCTTCAATACCATCGATTCTTGATTATATGCTACCTCCTGAAATGGTTGAACATCTACCACTTCTTTTTGGTACAGTGATCCTATGTATTCTTTCCATCTTCTTTTGATGCTTCCTGCATGGTTCAGTATTTTGTCCATAGAATCCTTCAATATTGCAACTCGAGGCTTGAATTTTTCCTCCAGTTCTTTTGGCTTGAGAAATGCTGAGTGTGTTCTTCCATTTTGGTTTTCTAACTCCGGGTCTTTACACATGTCATTATAATACTTTGTCTTCTCTAGCCTCCCTTTGAAATCTTCTGTTCAGCTCTTTTACTTTATCATTTCTTCTGTTTGATTTAACTACTATATTTTCAAGAGCAACTTTCAGAGTCTCTTCTGACATCGTTTTTGGTCTTTTCTTTCTTTCCTGTCTTTTTAATGACCTTTTGCTTTCTTCACGTATGACGTACTTGATGCCATTCCTTAACTTGTTTGGTCTTGAGTCATTAGTGTTCAATGCATCAAATTTATTCTTGAGATGGTCTCTAAATTCAGGTGGACATACTCAAGGTTTTACTTTGGCTCTTCTGGACTTGTTTTTATTTTCCTTGGCTTTACCTTGAACTCGCATACAAGCAATTAATAGCCTGCTCTACAGTTGACCTCTGGCCTTGTTCCGACTGATGATATTGAGCTTCTCCATCATCTTTTCCCACAGTTGTAGTCTATTTGATTCCTGTATATTCCATCTGGTGAGGTCATGTGTATAGTCACCATTTATGTTGTTGAAAAAATGTATTTCCAGTGAATAAGTTAGGTGATAAGACTAAGCTGCTGTAACAGAAAAACTCAGTATTATAGTGGATGAAAAAATAAAGAAACTTATTTCTCTCTCTTGTACTGATCCTGGGAGGGTAAGTGGTCTGTTCTGCTTCATGTAGTCATTCCAGTTTGTTTCTTTGCCATATCCCAAGGCAATGTCCTTATCTGCAAGGTCAGAGCTGAGTTTCAGGCAATCTCATGTTCTGACTCACAAGAAGAGGAGAAAGCTCACAGACTCTTAAAGCCCAGGCCTAGAAGTGAGGCAAGTCACTTCTGCATATATGCTACTGGTGGGAACAAAGTCACACAAAACATGTATTTGCCAAGAGAGTTGGTAAATGTAGTCTCTGGCTAGGCAGCCACAGGCCCAGCTATAACTCTAATACTATAGAATCAGAGAATGGATTTTGGTGGTTAAGTAACAGACTCTGATATAAAAATTGCTATCATTGCTTTCCTAAGGTGCAAGTAGAAGACCCTGGGTGGCACGAATTGTTCACACTCGGCTACTAACCAAAATGCTGGTGGTTCAAACCCACCTAGCAGTGCCACAGAAGAAAGGCCTGGTAATCTGTTTCCATAAAGATCACAGCCAAGAAAACCTTGTGGAGCATAGTTATACTTTAACACGTGGGTTGCCATGAATCAGAATCGACTCAACCACAATGAGTTTTTTTTTGTTGTTGTTTGTTTGTTTTATTTAAGGTGAAAGTAAATTAATATTATTTGAACTTTTACTACCTGGGTGTGCATATATCTTGTTTTATTATCTCAGTAGTCCTACAAGGAGGACTAGGTGGTGCAAACAGAACAGTTAATGTGCTTGGCTGCTAACCGCTAAGTTGGAAGTTTGAGTACATCCAGAGGTGCCTTGGAAAAAAGACCTGGTGATCTACTTGTGAAAAATAAGCTATTGAAAACCCTATCGAGCAGTTATACTCTGAAATATGTGGAGTTGTCATGAGTTGGAGTTGACTTGATGGCAACTGGTTACTGATTACTGGTTAGTCCTACAAGGTAAATATTATTAACCTACATGAGAAGATGGAGTCTCAGAAAAGTTTCACAATGTACCCAAGTTCAAAGGGCTGGCTCATTAATGGCCTTGGGATTGGAAATATATCTATCTGATGTCAAAGCAAAGGCTTTCTACCTCATCAGGACTCTAAAAATGAGATTTAAGTCAACTGAGTGGGCCAGAGGCACCATGCTTAGAATTCTGATGTAGTCTTCTATTCTTCCTGAATGCTTCATCCATTGCTTACTTCCTATTCCAATTCTGTCCACTATACCACAGCTCAGTTTCTACCTCTCTGTGAAGACTTCAGTAACTCCTTTCTCTTCTTTAAGTGTCTTCAACATTATAGTTGGTATCTCTAATATTGTATTTAGTGATTATCTTGGCTCCTATTGTTTTCTATTGTACATGCGAGTAAATATTGTCTCTGCAGTGAAACTTTAGGCTTCTTAAGGGCAGAGACCTCTTTTTAATGCTACTTTATCTTCCCCACCTCTCACCTATGTAGAGCCATAGTCAGTAATAGTAAGTGCTTTATAAGTAGGCATACTAAATTAAACAAAATAAAGAGAATGTCAGAGATATGATTTCTTAGTCACAGAAGAAACAAATTGTTTTGTCCCTTGTCTTTTCCTTGATTTTTATTGGCAACTTGGTTAAGTGTGCTTACATTTAAATTTTGGCTTCCTGATCACTTGGTCAGAATCCTTCCATGACATTCACCTGGGAACGCCTTCCTGAAGCTCAGAGTGTAGGTAAAGCAAAGTCAAAGGACAAATTGTCAGGAGCCAGGAATTGTGGCCATTTCAGATGTCTGGCCATCTCTGGCTTGTGCCAATGATAACTGGCAGCAATAGAACTCCTGGCTTCTTGCAATATTTCTGCTAATCCTCCATATTTTTGAGGAATGGATCCAGTCACATCGCCTTTGTAAAGTATATTTTAACTAAGAATAATACAAGAATGATTAGACATGTCAGCCTTGTATATACATAATCAATGTCCAATTAATGTTTGGTGATTAGGCTGATAAGCTGGAAAGTGAGGGGAGAAGAAAATGAGATTTTATTTTTTTATTGATCTCTTCCAATCAATATGTAGGAAACAGTTCATTTTGACCTTTTTGATCCCAAAGAAAAATCCTTACCTTGAGGTGCTAGATACCACATGCTGAGCATTATGGGTGCCAGTTGATTTTACTGATTGCCCTTTCAATTTTTACTTGCTACTGAGCCTCAGTTAAAATCATGCTCTGTATCTGCTTTAAACAGATTTTCCCAGTGGGGGGAGAAGGGAAGAAAGTTCTTTGGTGACTCTTGATGATGTTTGTTGGGGATAGCTGCGGGAGGACAAACCTCTGCTTTAAGAGCAGGCCTAAGAGGGGAGGCCTTCCAAGCCAGCAGTTTTCTTCATGGAATCTGCCTCTCCCCTGGGTGGCAAGTACAACTGTAATGGGTCCGAATCATGCATTGCCTCTGAAATCAAAGTGCAGCATTCAATGTCTTGGTTGATTCCTTCTTGTCTTGCAGCTCAGTTATTTCAGAAAAACGTGGGTGGGTTTTTGTTAGACAGGTATTAAAAATAGCATTTGTGTCACATGTGACTTTTTTTTTTTAATTGTACTTTCAGATGAAGGCTTACAGAACAAATAGTTTCTCATGAAAGAGTAGTACACATATTGTTTTATGACGTTGGTTAACAACCCTACAACATGTCAACCTTCTCCCTTCTCAACCTTTTTTCTTTTTTTTGGTGAAGATATACATAGCCAAAGATACACCATTTCAAAAATTTCCACATGTCCAGTTCAGTGACATCGACTACGCCCTTCCAATTGTGCTGCTATTCTCACTTTAGATGAAGGCTTACAGAACAAAATAGTTTCTCATTTAACAGTACACATGTTGGCCTATGACAATGGTTAACAACCTCACAACACATCAACACTATCCTTACTCAACCTTGGGTTCCCTATCATCAGCTTTCCTGTCCCCTTTTGCCTTCTGGACCTTGTCCCTGGACTGCTGTGCCTCATTAGTCCCATTTGGTTTTATGAGGCTGTCCACTCCCCGGCTGAATGGTGAACCTTAGAAATGACTTCTTCACTGAGCTAAAAGGGTGTCTGGGGGCCATATTCTCTGGGTTTCTCCAGTCTCCTTTAGGCCAGTAAATCTGGTCTTTTTTTAGTGAGTTAGAATTTTGTTCTACATCCTTCTCCAGCTCTGTCCAGACCCTCTGTTGTGATACTGGTCAGAGCAGTCAGTGGTGGTAGCCTGGCACCATCTAGCTGTACTGGACTCAGTCTGGTAGAGGCCTTGGTAGTTGTGGTCCATTTGTCCTTCAGACTAATCTTTTCCTTGTATCCTATTGTCTTCATTCTCCCTTGCTCCCGAAGGGATGAGACCAGTGGAGTATCTTAGATGGCTGCTCACAGGCTTTTAAGACCCCAGAAGCTACACATGTGACTTTTTTTAATTAAGCATTTACCTCACATTTTATATTTCCAAAGTGATTTGGAAACACTCAGCTTCATTGTCAGTGACAATGCTTTTGTGAGCCATACTTTTTGAAGTATTTTAACTTTACCTTGGGAGAGGGAGGCAGGAATTGGTATCCAGTTCTAGGTCTTACTCTTTGTCAGCCCCTGGTTTGTACTGTTCCCACTGATGGGATAAATTGGTAGAGTATGAGGACTGAAAACTTCCTTGAGAGATTAATTAAATCTAGATATAATTGTTACAAAATGCTTATACTAGTTGATTACCTGTTGCCCTTGGGTCGATTCCGACTCATAGTTACCCCACAGGACAGAGAAGAACTGCCTATAGGGTTTCCAAGGAATGGCTGGTAGATTCGAACTGCTGACCATTTGGTTAGTAGCCAAGCTCTTAACCACTGCACCACCAGGGCTCCTAAAACGGTTATAGGCAGATAGAAATTATCCTGCTTTAAAATAAAAACCCTCTGAAGAGAAGAGACCACAGTTGAGCTAAAACGAGGTCTTTTCTTGAATAGTTACTTAATAAAAGGCTACTAAAAATGCTGGAATATCTCTTTGAGTAATTTTAAATACGTCACTGAAACTTACAATGTAGAAAAGCCAACCCATAAATACCAACACTTCTCTCCTGGAAATCTAATGAACAGTTCAGAGACACTGTGAGCTGGTTATCCCATTCTTTACCCATTGGTTCATAGAAGAATTATTTCCTTTATTGTACTGTTTTTTAGATTCCACTTTTGGTAATTGTTCACCGAATTTTGGGATAGCTTGTGGTTCTACAATTAAAAATTTCTTACTTTCTTCTAGTACTTTTGATAATTTCTTTTCTCATACCAATTAGCTCACTAAAATAATGAAAAACCCATCTGTGGTTATTTGTAATTTGAACCACATATTTTCTCAATTCATTGATCAAATGATTTTTATCAACTTTAACTTCATAAACTGTCTCACAAAGATTAATTAATTCATTCAGCTAATCAATTATCATTCATAATGGTGCTACAGTAATTATAATGATGGAAGAGGAGCTGGGGACTTTATCCATAGGTCTCAGGACATAGAGCTAGAAATGTGTCTAGCACAGATCCAAATATAGTCAGACAAATTTCTAATTACAAATGAGGGCTTCTCTCAGAATGCAAAAGCAACTAAGTATAGAGCCCTCTTACAATTCAAAGTAAGAATTATTACTTTTTTTATTTCAATATGTCAATTTCAATTATTTTATCATGCCAGGCACTGTGATCTCCATGGGAAAATCAGAAACAATGAAGACCAGGACTCTCTTCTGGAGAAACTGCATTGGAGATAAACATTGTAATAGTGGTAAGTAGAGTACTTTGAAACTGGGGACAATCATACAAGCGGGTTAATTGTGTGCATTATCTTTAATCTTCCAAATGACAGTATAAACTCAGTATTATTATTCTCATTTTATAAATTAGAAATCTGAGGTTCCAGCACATATGTCACAGCTAGTAAACCGAAGAGCTGAAATTTGAACTCATGTTCATTCCAGTACAACACAGTGTTTATATTGTTAATCCTCAGTCCACACCAAGCTGGATAGTACTACACAGTTAACATGACAGAAATCAAACAGAGGTTGTATTTCCCTTGTACATTTCTTTATTGCTGGAGCCTCAGCTTCCCTCTAGATCCTTCTATCTGGATCAAATGATGTGTGTGTGTGTGTGTGTGTGTGTGTGTGTGTGTGTGTGTCTGTGTGTGTGTTAACTGCTACCTCACTTTCATTCATTTCTTGAAGAAAGTCCATTCCTCTCCTGACGAGGTCATTTTCCCTTTCTACCTTTACAGTCCTGTGCTGAGGCAGGTAGGAAAAATACCCTACTCCTGCTAGGGTGATACGCTCAAGCATAACATGGCCATCAAGCCACATTGCCTTGTATTCTTAGTTTTGCACTAAAAATCTAGAGGCACAGTCTTTGTAACAGAGTTTTTAGATCTTTATGCATAAATGGACCTTCAACTGCTTAAATCCCATCTAGGATGTTATGCTGACCAGTAACACCCAAAAATTGGAAGCCAAACTTTTCATCTTCTCCCACCTATATTCCCTTTTTTCTGTTACTGCCTCTGCCGTTTCCCAGTCACCCTTGTTTGAAATCTTAGGGTTATATTTGATGCCCCCTTTCTATTTTTCCTAATGCTAAATCTGTCTTTACATATATACGATTTCTTCCTGGGCCTTACTAAAGGCATATGTGTCAGGCAATAAAATTGTCCTCAGCATCAAAGCAGATTTAGCTACCCAGCACACTGTGTGTAAGACAAGCATCTATGCCAAGGGCAGAGAATAACCTGCAAATTCTGGTCTCCTCATGCAAAAGGGAACCTGAATTAATTGACTTCTTGACATTCTTCTATGTTTACTGGAAAACAGTTTTATCTTGATGTTAGTGTAGCTTCTCTCACCTGTGTCTCTGATCGTTCAAGAATGCTAGCTATCAGACATAAAAATCTTGAACAGCAAAAAAGCTGTGGTTAGTTTTGCCATGCCTATTCCCAAAGTCATAGACTCTTGGCACTGGAAAAAATGTTCAAGATCACCTGGTCTCAGTTTATGCATGAGAAAATGGAAACGTTAAATGAATTATTCATGGTTACTCACCTAGAAAACACTTGCTTTAGGAATCCAAATACATGTCTCCTAATTCCAGGGATGAGGCTTTGTTTATTTTATACCCTGCTGTTGTCTGACTTCTAAGTTGCACAGTTGAAAAATACAAAGGCTAGTATGTTGACCGAAGAAAACTGCATGCATGTGATTAAGATAAAATACAGAAAAAAGAGATTAGGTATATGGCATATTCATTCACCTGCCATGTACATTCCTCTACAAACACACGTAATCATGGCCTCCAATACCAGTCCATTCATTTCTAAAGAAGAGAATGAACCAGGCTTTCTCAGTTTTCTTTTGCTATGAATATCAGATGCATAGTAACCCCCTCCACCACTCGTCTGCCAGTTTGTCGTACTGTGATGGCTTGTGTTTTGTTATGATGTTGGAAGCTATGCCACTGGTATTTCAAGTATCAGCAGGGTCACACATGGTGGACAGATTTCAGTGGAGTCTTCAGACTAAGACACTAGATAGAAGGACCTGGTGGTCTACTTCTGAAAAAATTAGCCAGTGAAAACCTTATGAATAGCAGCAGCACATTGTCTGATGTAATGCCAGAAGATGAGCCCCTCACGTTGGAAAGCACTCAAAATACAACTGAGGAAGATCTGCCTTCTCAAAGTAAAGTCAACCTTAATGATATGGATGGAGTTAAGCTTTCTGGACCTTCATTTGCTGATGTGGCATGACTCAAAATGAGAAGAAACAGCTGCAAACATCCATTAATAATCAGAACGTGGAATGTATGAAAATGTAAGAAAATCGGAAGTCATCAAAAATGAAATGGAACACATAAAGATCAATACTCTAGGTATTAGTGAGCTGAAATGGACTGGTATTGGTCATTTTGAATTGGCAATCATATGGATCATACAGTCTACTATCCTAGGAACAACAAATTTAAGAGGAATGGTGTGACATTCATTGTCAAAAAGAACATTTCAAGATCTATCCTGAAGTACAACATTGTCAGTGATAGGATAATATTCATAAGCCTACAAGGAAGACCAGTTAATATGACTATTATTGAAATTTACCCACCAACCACTAAGGTCAAAGATGAAGAAATTGAAGATTTTTACCAATTTCTGCAGTCTGAAATTGATCAAACTTGCAATCAGGATGCATTGATAATTACTGGTGATTGGTTTGTGAAAGTTGGAAACAAAGACGAAAGATCCGTAGTTGGAAAATATGGCCTTGGTAACAGAAATGACACTGGAGATTCCATGATGGAATTTTGCAAGACCAACGACTTATTCATTGCAAATACATTTTCAACAACATAAATGGTGACTACATATGTGGACCTCGCAGACAGAATACACAGGAATCAAATTGACTGCATCTGTGGAAAGAGATGATGGAGAAGCTCGATTATTATCAGTCAGAACAAGGCCAGGGGCTAACTGTGGAACAGACCATCAACTGCTCATATGCAAGTTCAAGTTGAAAATGAAGAAAATTAGAACAAGTCCACAAGAGCCAAAGTATGACCTTGAGTATATCTCACCTGAATTTAGAGGCCATCTCAGGAACAGATCTGACCCTTTGAACACTAACGACCAAGACCAGATGAGTTGTGGAATGACATCATGGACACCATACACCAAGAAAGCAAAGATCATTAAAAGGACAGGAAAGAAAGACAAGATTAAAAAGGATGTCAGAAGAGACTCTGAAACTTGCTTTTGAACGTCAAGTAGCTAAAGCGAATGAAAGAAATGATGAAGTAAAAGAGCCGAATAGAAGATTTCAAAGGGTGGCTACAGAAGACAAAGTAAAGTATTATAATGACATGTGCAAAGACCTGGAGTTAGAAAATCAAAAGGGAGGAACACATTTGGCATTTCTTAAGCCAAAAGAACTGAAGAAAAAATTCAAGCCTTGAGTTACAATACTGAAGGATTCTATGGACAAGATACTGAATGACAAAGGAAGCATCAAAAGAAGACGGAAAGAATACACAGAGTCACTGTACCAAAAGGAATTGGTCGAAGTTCAACCATTTCAGGAGGTAGCATATAATTGAGAACTGATGGTCCTGAAGGAAGAAGGCCAAGCTGCACTGAAGGCACTGGCAAAAAACAAGGCTTCAGGAACTGAAGGAATACCAATTGAGATGTTTCAAAAAATGGATGCAGCACTGGAGGTGCTCACTCGTTTATGCCAAGAAATTTGGAAGACAGCTACCTGGCCAACCGACTGGAAGAGATCCTTATTGGTGCCCATTCCAAAGAAAGGAGACCCAACAGAATGCAGAAATTATCAAACAATATCACTAATGCCACACTCAAGTAAAATTTTGCTGAAGATACTTCAAAAATGGCTGCAGAAGTACATCAACAGGAATCTGCCAGAAATTCAAGCTGGATTCAGAAGAGGATATGGAAAGAGGGATATCATTGCTGATGTCAGATGGATCTTGGCTGAAAGCAGAGCGTACAAGAAAGATATTTACCTGTGTTTTACTGACTATGCAAAGCCATTCAACTGCATGGATCAAAGCAAATTATGGATAACATTGCAAAGAATCGAATTCCAGAATACTTAATTGTGCTCATGAAAACGTGTATATAGATGAAGAGGTTGTCTTTTGAACAGAACAAGTGTGTACCTCGTGGTTTAAAATCTGGAAAGGTGTGCAACAAGGTTGTATCTTTTCACCATGCTTATTCAATCTGTATGCTGAGCAAATAATCTGAGAAGCTGGACTATATGAAGAAGAACGTGGCATCAGGGTTGGTAGAAGACTCATTAACAACCTTTGATATGCAGATGACACAACTTTGCTTGCTGAAAGTGAAGAAGACTTGAAGCACTCACTGCCGAAGATCAAAGACTACAGTCTTCAGTATGGATTACACTTCAACATAAGGAAAGCAAAGATCCTCACAACTGGATCAATAAGCAACATCATGATAAACAGGGAAAAGATTTAGGTTGTCAAGGATTTTGTTTTACTCGGATCCACAATCAATACCCATGGAAGAAGCAGTCAAGAAATCAAAGGACATATTGCATTGGGCAAATCTGCTGCAAAATACCTCTTTAAAGTGTTAAAAAGCAAAGATGCCACCTTGAGGATGAAGGTGCGCCTGACCCAAGCCGTGGTATTTTCAATCACCTCGTATGCATGCAAAATCTGGACAATGAAATAGGGAAGATGGAAGAAGAAGTGATACCTTTGAATTATGGTATTGGAGAAGAATATTGAATATATCACGGGATGCCAGAAGAATGAGCAAATCTGTCTTGGAAGAAGTACAGCCAGTATGTTCCTTAGAAGTGAGAATGACGAGATTTTGTCTCATGTACTTTGGACTTATCATCAGGAGGGACCAGTCCCAGGAGAAGGACAGCATACTTGATAGAAGGTCATCACAACAGAGAAAGACCTTTGATGAGATGGATTGACATAGTGGCTGCAATAATGGGCTCAAACATAGCAACGATTGTGATGATGGTGAAGGACTGGGTAGTGTTTGCTCTGTTGTACATAGGGTTGCTATGAGTCGGAACTGACTCGAGGGCACCTAAGAACATCGACAACAGTAACCCCTCCTGGTCCTTCAGTAGTGCAAATAGTTTTCTCTTGGAAGTTTGAACTCACCCAGTGGTGTCAGGGAAGAAAGTCCTCGCAATCTGCTTCTATGAGATTACAGCCAAGAAATCCCTGTGGAGCGCAGTTCTACTCTGTAACAGATGGAGTTGCCATGAGTTGGAGTAGACTCAATGGCAATGAGGTTTTGCGTGTGTGTGTTATGTGTGTTTTTTAGTAACCCCTTCATCCATCTATGCATTCCTTCAAGTATTTGTTGAATCAGCTCTGCACCAGGCAATGTGGTAACACTGGAGGCGCAGACTTAAGTAAAATTGAGTCCTTGCCCCAGAGAGCTCAAAGTCTAGTTCACATTAATCAGACTTATTAAGGAAAGACAAATCTGAATTTTTTAAAGGCCTGATTTATTAAACAGAAAAAATGAAAATTGAGAGCTGGAAGGGGCATTAATATATATTACTTAGTCTAACTCCATAATTTTACAGATAAGGAAATAGGGCCTGGCAAAGTTCTGGTCACATCACTTCTTAGTATCTGAGCCAAAACTAGAATCCAGATCTCCTGGTTCTCAGCCATTACTCTCTCATCACACCCTATTCACCTTAAAATCAGCTCAATTATTGTTCTCAGAGACTGCAAATCACCTGGGAAACTGAAAAAACTACCTGTTCCTGGATCCTATAGGCAGAGGTTGGGTGTGGCACGTGGGTACAGTTTGTTTTTTAAATGTTGTTATTCTTTGTAAGTTCATGAAGAAATTCTGACATACAGCCTATGTTGATAATGACTGTACTAGTAGCTGTAAAGGATATAATGATGACTAAAACTTCTATTGACCTCTATGAGGCTCCACTCTAATTGGAAGAGGGAGATGCCCTTGACAAGGCAGACTATGTCTATATCATGCTGTTGTTGTGTGCCATCGAGTCCATTCCAACTCATGTTGTTGTTGTTGTTAGGTGCCTTGGAGTAGATGCTGACTCATAGTGACCCTACATACAACAGAATGAAATACTGTCCAGTTAGTCCTGCACCAGCCTCACAATCTTAGCTATATTTGAGCCCATTGTAGCAGCCACCATGTCAATCCATCTCGTCAAGGGTCTTCCTCTCTTTGGCTGACCCTCTACTTTACCAAGCATGATATCCTTATCCAGGGACTTGTCCCTCCTGATAGCATGCCCAAAGTGAGACAAAGTTTCACCATTCTCACTTCCAAGGAGGACTCTGGCTGTACTTCTTCCAAGATAGACTTGTTCGTTCACTATTCTTTGCCAACACCATCATTCAAAGTTATCAGTTATTCTTCAGTCTTCCTTATTCGTTGTTCTGCTTTCGCATGCATATGCTTTTCCAACTCACAGCAACCCTATAAGACAGAATAGAACTGCTCCATCAGGGCTTCCTAGGCTGTCATCTTTACGGGAGCAGATTGCCAGGTGTTTTCTCTGGAGGAGTGGCTCATGGGTTCAAACCACCAACCTTCTGGTTAGCAGTTGAGCACTTAACCATTGTAGTAGACTCTAGATAAAATGTATTTTAATGTAAAATAGGACCACTTGCATTTTAATCTTGCCAATTTATTCAGTGGAGTTTAAACTTTTAATTTTATTGCTGATTACTTCCTGAAGTTGAGTTGGATCTTATGTCTATGCCTGTATTGTGTTTCAGTTTTAACAGAGGACTTAATTAGACTTCAAGGATAGAGTTTATTCTGTTTTTTTTCTGAGTGCATTTACTCTCTTTAATTTAATTATAGTATTTGAAAGATGGATGGCTCTGGCAAACTAGTCCTTCCAATTAAAAAAAAAAAAGGATATATTAACTCCAAACTGATAGGATCAAATCCTAAACATAAGGAATAATAATCAGTGCGTCTTCTCTGTCCCACCCAACCTAGATAATTCTTGAGCTATTCATTGGTTCTTTCCTTCTTGTAGCTAGAGCATGAGAGGTTGTTATAAGGGGCGGTGCTGAAGGGTTTCTGGCTTCATTGTAAGACCTTATCAAATATGTAGAGACCAAACTCCCCTTATTGCCATCTTCTCTTTGGCTTATTCCATTCACACTATACTTTCTCTTTACTGCCCATATTTTAGACTGTAACCAGCTGCCTCTTTCTTTTTTATTATGCTTACATAGTTTACATAATTTCCTTGATCTGCCACAAAGGAAAGCCAGAGGTGAAAAAAAAGTTACCTGTGAGCAGTCACAATTTATAAATAAAGACCCACATGACATATGTAAGCACTTGCAGTGCTGGTTTCATTCATTTCTAGGTTAATTGCACATCTCAAAATTAAATCTAGTGGACTTGTTTAAGACACGATAAGCCTGTGGGCTCAGTGGTAATTCTGTGCTATTCAAAATTCTTAAGGTGGCAACGCTGGGTGTTGTTTGTTATAGCCAAATGGCAGCACTTGTGAGGACAAGGGCAGATCTTTACTCAGAAATAGGTGTCCGACTGACTCCTCGGTAATGTCTGAATTGACACCATGGAAGATTCTTGACTGTGGTCTTCTAAAGCTGGCTATTAGAATAAAGTAAGCCAGTGAGCTTTAGCACTTTATTGATAGCAAATATTATTACAGGAAAACAAGAGGATTTATGATGATGTAAAATAACTGAATGAAACAGTGGTGAGGTATTCTCTCCTCATTGATATAATGTCAGTAACTGTTGTAATAGAGTTAGGAAGACACTGGCTGGGTAAGAAAGATTTGAGAAGGTTTTGGGAGCCTGGCAATAGACTTGAAATGCTAGAAAATACAAATCTTCTGACAGATGCCATGATAAAAATTGAGTCAATTTCAGGACCAAAATAATTTTAAAAACTATTTAAAATATTTAAATAATATTTATCTGGTCGCTATGAACTGGAATCAACTCAATGGCAATGGGTTTGGTTTTTGGTTTATTTCCCCATAAGTAACAATAACCTTTCCAAATGCATAATTGTTTACAATTTACAAAAGTACTCTTACTCCATTATCTCATTTGCTCCTTTGAACGTCTCTGTGGTGTGAGTACTCCTGTTTCTCAGATAAAGACTGAGCCTCAGAGAAGTTAAGTGAGTTATCAAGGCCCCTAACGTAGGTAGAGAGATAAATTCAAGACCACACTCTCCTAGACAAAGGGACATTCCTTTTCTCACTCTTCTGCATTCTGGACCACTTCAGGCATTATAATTACGTGCTAATCTCACTGCTGTCCACCTTATGTTGGAAGGTACTGTGGACTAGGGCCATGCTGACTCCTCCCTCTGGTTTCTCGGCTCTCTTGAGTAGTGGATCTCAGTCTTGGCTGCATAGTAAAATCCTTGAGTCCCAAGCCTCACTCTGAGAGATTCTGATTTAATTTATCTGAGGTCTGGTCTGGGCATCAGTATATTTGTTAAAATCTCCCTGGGTGATTTTGATGTGAATCCAAGCTGTAGAACTACTCACTGGTCTATAGCAATGGTTCTCAGCATGAAAGGGATGGGGGCAGGGCGTGTGTCCGTGCGCGCTGTGCATGTGCGTTCCCACAGGAGTTCACCCATGCCATCAAAATCACCTGCAAAACTTTTAAAGGATACTTTAAATGAGCTCTACTCTCCGGGTGTACCAGAGATGTTTTCTTTGTTAGTGTGTATGTCAGTAAGGGGAGGGAGTGTAGGATACAAACTTACTTGTATTTTGAAAAAAAAATTCTAGATGATTTTGTTAACTGTCTACCTTCTGCATCTTAAAATACTTCTCAGGTTGTAGGAGCACAATGTATGCTCAATGGCTAATCAACAAACTGACTTCTTTGTTCACACTGCCCTAGTGCTTGAAGCAGACAGAGTTGTCCATGATAAGAGCTGAGGAAATGATAGTGCAGAGAGGGAAGTTGCCTTTTGTCAGGGGCAGAATGAGCAGCAAAGTGACTTCTCTGAGGCGCTTGACCTGAGACACAACCTTCAGGAACTAAAGAGAAGTTATTGTTCCTATCAAGTAATTCTGGCTACTAGAGCGTTTCTGGATGACTGGTTTAATCATTCATACAATTTTTGTTGCATGTCCAATGTACACCAGGCACTGGAATAACCCATTGCCGTCGAGTTGATTCCGACTCGTAGTGACCCTAAAGTACAGAGTAGAACTGCCCCATAGGGTTTCCAAGGATCGCTTCGTGGATTCGAACTGCCAAACGTTTGGTTAGCAGCCGTAGCTCTTAGCCACTACGCCATGAGCGGTTCCGGCGCTAGAGTAGGTACTGAGAATGAAATGGCAGCAAAACAGATGAATGTTAATTTGTGGTTCCAGAAAGCTAGAGCGTCTTATGGAGAAAATGCTGCAGAAGGCATTTGAGTGCTTGCAGCTGGCTAGCAGTGTCTCAGCAGCTGTAGATGCAAAATCAAAGTTGAAGATGGCTGTTTAGCGTCAAAAGAGCTAGTCAGCAACGTCAATTAGGGGGACCAGAAGTCTGGAATGTGAGGTAGTGGAACTGAATTGCAAGGGCTTGCTAAGAAAACATTTCTATGGCTGTCTTAGTTTGTCTTTTTAGCTCAGCTCCAAGGAGATTAAGATTTAAATATGCAGAGAGTTCCCTCTACTGGGCAGATGCCATTATTGCATACCACAGAGCCAAGAGAAGCCTTAATACAGGGAGAAAGGGAGGGGTGACAGCCTGGTTTTCTGGACTCTGAGAAGACCCAAATGAAACCATGGGTAGGCCTGTCACTCTCTTTTATATTTACTTCCCTTCACCCCCCCACCTTTTTTTTTTTTTTTTACATTTCTCTTTTTATTTTATGTAGCCATCATATCTGCCTTTGGAGCCAATCACCTAAAATATATTGAACACGTACTGTAAGTACTTGACATATAAACAAATTGAATACAGACAAAAGCAGAGAAAGCTCCTATTTGGAAGGTGCCTGTAGTAGACTTGGAGACACCGGGCATCCATACTAACGTCAACTGGGGAAAAGCTGCTCATGTGTGTAGTTCTTTCAGTTCTTCCTTTGGAAATGTTTCTTTATCCTCCTTTACACTGCCATCTGCCCCTCCCTTGCTCTAGACCCTCAGGACCTCCAGATGGTCGGGATGATGCAGACAGTAGACCCTGGCTGTTTCTCTGCTTCTGGTTCCTCTCACTGTAGCTAGATTATCTCCCCAATACACCTTTCTCATTATGTCCTTCTCTTGCTTAAGAGCCCAGGCTGTGTTCCTCTTTGGGCACTGCCCTGTGGGTCTTTCTGAGAGGTTACTGTATTATTCTGAGAGTGACTGCTTATTGTCTGTGTCCTCCCTCCATTAAGCTATAAACTCATTAAGAGCAGGAAACGAGTCTAACAGAGAGACAGACAAGTAGACAGACATTTTCTATACTGTTTTGTGTTGGAAGAGCTTCTAAGTCTTTCTTCTTTTACTACAGGGGCAGGGACCTTATTTCATTCTTTTGTTTTCTTAACATTTAGTGCAGTGCCTGCTAACAGTTGGTGCTTAATAAATGTTTTGATAAAGATTCATGCACACAGATGTTTGTTGCAGCACTAGGTATAATTTATTTAAAAATGAAAATTGCATACATGTTCAAACATAGAGTAATAGGTAAGTAAATTATGGTATCTCCATGGAATAACCAGTTATATGGTCAATAAAATTATGCTTTGAGGGATTTTCAAATTTGCAGGGAGATAGTTATCACATTATGGTAAATTTAGAAAAGGAGACTATATAAAATTTGATCTAATCCCTGCAAAACACGGATGGAAGAGTGTATTAGAAGGAAATACTAAAAAGCATTAACAGTGGAATGCAATTTCCTGTAGTTCCATTTTTCTCTGATAATGAAAGTATATTACTTCTACAATCAGAAACACAGCTTTTATTAAATTATATGATATAATTATCCCACTTTCACTTTTTCAAGGCTTTTAGGATTCCTCATTGCATATCGGGTGAAAAACACATTCCTTGGTTTGGCAGATTGGATCAGGCTCAATAACCACCATTTAGCTTCATCTTTCTCCATTTTTCTCTTTTTCTGCAGCTCACACTTCAGCCACGTTAAGTTTCTGAATGCTGTTTGTCTTTTAAACAATTTTTATTTTTACAAAAGTAACACTAACTTGTAGAAAATGTGAGAAATGTTGAAAGCATCAGGAAGAAAACAAGTGACTGAGATAGGTACAATCAATGTCAATTTCCTCCTTTATTGTTTGCATATAAATGCAATCATATTTCATATTTAACATAACTGCCCACATACAGTATATACAATTCTGCACATTTCTTTTTTCACTCAACGTTCATGTTTTCTTTCTTTTTTTAAAGTAGTATTTGTAGGGTTTGCACAGACAGGCTTTGGAGTAGGACAGTGTGGAGTGGAATCCTGGCTGAGCTTCCTTCTGGCTGTGTGATCTCCTGTGACTTACTAAATGTCGAAGACTCAGTTTTCTGTTCTGTAGAATGGGGATAATTCTATGTTCTTTGCATTGTTGTGAAGATTAGAATGAGATAATGTATATAAGACCCTTAGCACAGTGTATAGCAAATGATTAACTACTCAGTACTTTTATTCTTGCAACAAATATTTAACTGACAGACTATGTGCCAGGCACTGTTCTAGGTGCTGGGGACACAGCAGAGAGCTAGACAGACAAAAAGCCTTGCCCTCAGGGAGCTTTCATTCTGGTAGGGAATACAGACAATAAGTAAGTAGGTAAAATCTGTAATATGTTAGATAAGATGGTAAAGTTTACAACATTTAAGTGCTAAGGTGGTAAAGCAAAGCTTGGAAGGAGTAAATGAAATGTTGAGGCTGTTGAAATTTTAGATAGGGTGACCAGGAAAAACCTCACCGAGAAGGTGACTTTTTTTTAAAAAATTGAACTTCAGATGAAGGTTTACAGAACAAACTAGCTTTTCATTAAACAGTTAATACACATACTGTTTTATGACATTTGTTAACAACCGTGTGACATGTCATCACTCTCCCTTCTTGACCTTGGGTTCCCTATTACCAGCTTTCCTGTCCCCTTCTGACTTCTAGTCCTTACCCCTGGGCTGGTGTGCCCCTTTAGTCTCTTTTTGTTTTATCAGCCTGTCTAATCTTTGGATGAAGGGTGAACCTCAGGAGTGACTTCATTACTGAGCTAAAAGATTGTCCAGGGGCCATATTCTCAGGGTTTCTCCAGTCTCTGGCAGGCCAGTAAGTCTGATCTTTTTTTGTGAGTTAGAATTTTGTTCTACATTTTTCTCCAGCTCTTTCTGGGACCCTCTGTTGTTATCCCTGCCAGAGCAGTCAGTGGTGGTAGCTGGGCACCATCTAGTTGTATGGGACTCAGTCTGGTGGAGGCCGTGGTAGGTGTGGTCTATTAGTCCTTTGGACTAATCTTCCCTTATAGCTTTAGTTTCCTTCATTCTCCCTTGTTCCCGAAGGGGTGAGACCAGTGAAGTATCTTAGATGGCCACTCACAGGCTTTTAAGACCCCAGATGCTACTTACCAAAGTAGAATGTAGAACATATTGTCTATAAACTATGTTATGCCAACTGAGCTAGATGTTCCTCGAGACCATGATACCCACAGCCCTCAGCCCAGCAATTTGGTCCCTCAGGGAGTTTGGATGTGTCTATGGAGCTTCCATGACCTTTCCTTGTACAAGTTGTGCTGGCTTCCCCCCTGTTGTGTACTGTCTCACCCTTCACCAAAGTTACCACTTATCTATTGTCTATTTAGTGTTTTTCCATCCCCACCCCTTTCCTCCTTCGTAACCATCAAAGACTGTTTCTTTCTGTGTGTAAACCTTTTCATGAATTTTTATAGTAGTGGTCTCATACAATATTTGTCCTTTTGTGATTGACTTACTTCACTGAGCATAATGCCTTTCAGATTCATCCACATTGTGAGGTTCTTCGAAGATTCATCATTGTTCTTTACTGTTTTGTAGTACTCCATTATATGTACGTACCATAGTTTGTTTATCCATTCATCTGTTGATGGGCATCTAGGTTGTTTACATCTTTTTGCTATTGTGAACAATGCTGCAGTGAACATGGGTGTGCATATGTCTACTCATGCGACAACTCTTATTTCTCTAGGATATATTCCTAGGAGTGGGATTGCTGGATCATATGGTATTTTTATTTCTAGCTTTCTAAAGAAGCACAATGTCATTTTCCAAAATGGTTTTACCATTTTGCATTCCCACCAGCAGTGCATAAGAGTTCCAATCTCCCTGCAGCCTCTCCAACATTTATTATTTCTAGTTTTTTTGCTTCGTGCCAGTAACGCCCAGGTGAGATGATATCTCATTGTGGTTTTGATTTGCATTTCTCTAATGGCTAGTGATTGAGAGCATTTCCTCATGTGTCTGTTGGCCACTTGAATGTCTTCTTTGGTGAAGTGTCTGTTCCTTTCCTTTGCCCATTTTTTAATTGGATTATTTGTCTTTTTGCTGTAGAGGTGTTGGATTTTCTTGTAGATTATGGAGATTAGACCTTTGTCTGACTTGTACTGTCCAAAAATTTGTTCCCAGTCTGTAGGTTCTCTTTTTACTCTTATGGTGAAGTCTTTTGATGAGCATAAGTGTTTAATTTTTAGAAGATCATAGTTATTTAGGTTATCTTCTGGAGTCTGTGTGTTTTTAGTTATGGTTTGTATCCTGTTAATGCCATGTATTAGGGCTTCTAGTGTTGATCCTCTTTTTTCTTCTATGATCTTTATAGTTTTTGGCTTTATATTTAGGTCTTTGATCCATTTTGAATTAGTTTTTGTGTATGGTGTGAGGTATGGGTCCTGTTTTCTTTTTTTTGCAGATGGACATCCACTTTTGCTAGCACCATTTGTTAAAAAGACTATCTTTTCCCCATTTGATGGATTTTGGGCCCTTGTCGAAGATCAGGTGACTGTAGATGGATGGATTTACATCTGAGTTCTCAATTCTGTTCCACTGTCAATGTGTCTGTTGTTGTACCAGGCTGTTTTGACTACCGTAGCTGTATAGTAAGTTCTGAGTCAGGTAGTGTGAGTCCCTCCTACTTTATCCTTCTTCTTCAATAATGTTTTCCTTATCCCAGGCTTCTTCCCTTTCCATATAAAGTTAATGATTAGTTTTTCCATCTCTTTAAAGAATGTTGTTGGTATTTGGATCAGGATTGCATTGTATTTGTAAATTGCTTTGGGTAGAATTGACGTTTTCACAATGTTGAGTCTACTTATCTGTGAGAATGGTATGTTTTTCCATTTATGTAGATCTCTTTTGGTCTCTTGCAGTAGTGTTTGGTAGTTTTCTTTGCGTAGGTCTTTTACATCCCTGGTTAGATTTATTCCTAAGTATTTTATTTCTTTTAGGGGCTATTATAAATGGTATTGTTTTCTTGATTTCCTTTTCATTGTTCTCTTTATTGGTGTATAGGAATCCAGTTGATTTTTTTTATGTTTATCTTATATCCTGCTACTCTGCTGAATCTTTTTATTAGTTCCAGTAGTTTCCTCGTAGAGTCTTTTGGTTTTTCTATGTATACTTTCATATTATCCCCAAATAGGAACTGTTTTACTTCTTCATTACCAATTTGGATGCCTTTTCTTTTTATTGCCTTATTGCTCTAGCTAGGACTTCCAGCACAATGTTAAATAGGAAAGGCGATAAAGGGCATCCTTGTCTTGTTCCTGTTCTCAAGGGGAATGTTTTTGGCCTCTCTCTGTTAAAAATGATGTTGGCTCTTGGTTTTATGTAGATGACCTTCATTATGTTGAGGAATTTCCCTTCTACACTTACTTTGCTGAGAGTTTTTATTAGGAATGGGTGTTGGACTTTGTCGAATGCTTTTTCTGCATTGGTTGAGATGATCATGTGATCCTTTTCTTGTCTTTTATTTACGTGGTGGATTACGTTGTTTGATTTTCTAATGTTAAACCATCTTGCACACCTGGTATGAATCCTACTTGGTCATTATGTATTATTTTTTTGATATGATGCTGATTCTGTTGGCTAGGATTATGTTGAGAATTTTTGGGTCGATATTTATGAGAGATATTCATCTATAATTTCCTTTCTTTGTGGTGTCTTTGCCTGGTTTTGGTATCAGGGTTATGCTGGCTGCATAGAATGACTTTGGAAGTATCGCTTCTTTTTATATGTTCTGAAATATTTTGAGTAGTACTGGTGTGTAAGACCATCTCTGAATGTTTGGTAGAATTCTCCAGTGAAGCCATCTGGGCCAGGGGTTTTTTTTTGTTGGGAGTTTGTTTTATTACCTTTCAAATCTCTTCTCTTGTTGTGGGTCTGTTCAGATTTTCAAAATCACTTTATGTTAGTTTGTATAGGTAGTGTGTTTCTAGAAATTTATCCATTTCCTCTAGGTTTTCAAATGGACTGGGGTATAATTTTTTGTAGTACTCTGTTACGATTCTCTTTATTTCAGTTGGGTCTGTTGTAATGTTCCTCATTTCATTTCTTATTTGGGTTATTTGTATGTTATCCTGTTTTTCTTTTGTCAGTTTGGCCAGTGATTTGTTGATTTTGTTGATCCTTTCAAAGAACTGATTTTTGGTTTTGTTGATTCTTTCTATTGTTTTTCTATTCTCTATTTCATTTCCACTCTGATCTTTATTATTTCCTTTCTTCTAGTGGCTATGGGCTTCTTTTACTGTTCTCTTTCTGTTTGTTTGAGTTGTGTAGCTAATGGTTTGCTTTTTTCCCTTTCTTGTTTTTTGATGTGTGCATCTATTGCTATACATTGACCTCTGAGCACTGCTTTTGCTGTGTCCCAAAGGTTTTGGTATGATGTGTTTTCATTCTCTTATGATTCTAGAAATTTTTTGATCCTATCTTTGATTTCTTCTATTACCCAGTGGTTTGTAAGCAGGGTGTTATTCAGTTTCCATGTAATTGATTTTTTTTTCCTTTCTCTTCCTGTTGCTAATTTCTACTTTGATGGCATTATGGTCAGAGAAGATACTTTGTTTTATCTCAATGCTTTGGATTTTGTTGAGGGTTGCTTTGTGGCCTAAGATGTGGTCTGCCTTATAGAATGTTCCATATGCATTGGAAAAGAATGTGTAACCTTGCAGCTGTTGGGTAGAGTGTTGTATATATGTCTATAAGGTCATGTTGGCTGATTGTGTCCTTTGGATCTTCTGTACCTTTGTTAAGTTTTTTTCTAGATGTTCTGTCCTCTACAGAGAGTGGTGTGTTGGAGTCTCCTACTATTGTTGTGGAACTGTCTATTTCTCTTTTCAGTGCTGTTAGAGTTTTTTTTTTGTGTGTGTTTGTATTTTGGAGCTGTGTCATTGGGTGCATAGATATTTATTATGGTTATGTTTTCATGATGGATTGTTCCTTTAATCATTGTATAGTGCCTTTCTTTGTCTTTTATTGTGGATTTTGTTTTAAAGTCTATCTTATCTGAGATTAGTATTGCCGCGCCTGCTCATTTTTGGTAGCAGTTTGCTTGATATATTTTTATCCATCCTTTGATTTTAAATAAATTTACATCTTTGTTTCTAAGCTGTGTCTCTTGTAGAAAGCATATTGATGGATCTTGTTTTTTTATCCATTCTATTACTCTCTATCTCTTTATGGGTGCATTTAGGCCATTTATATTCAGTGTAATTATTGATACGTGTGAGTTTATTGCTGTCATTTTGTAGGGCTTTTTTTTTGTGGTGCTGATGTTTTCTTTGTTCCTCTTACTCTCCTGGGCTGAATTCTTCTTGTTTGTGGAGGTTTTTTTCATTTTTTTTTGTTTTAGTAGATTTTGTTTTGCTGAGACTTTTTTTTTCTTCTTTATTTTGATGTGTAGGTTTGTTAACTTTCTTTTTGGTTTCCTTGAAATTTACCCTTATCTTCCTAGGTTTGAACCAGTCTATTATTACTTGGTATCGCCTTGCCTTCCTCTCCATTAGAAGGTTATATACCTACACCATTTATTCCCTCCTTTATTGTTCTGATATAGTTGTCATTTTCAGATTAACCTCTTTGGTTCCCTGTTGTAAATCTTTTGCTTTTGAATAGTCCTTGAGAGTTCATTTCTTAGGTTGGTATCTATCTGGTGTGATCTTGTGTCCTAGATTCAGCCTGTGGTCTCATATTGTTTGTTCTCAGATCGAAGGACTCCCTTTAATAATTCTTGTAAGTTTGATTTGGATTTTACATAGTCCCTTAATTTCTGTTTATCTAGAAATGTCTTAATTTCACCATCATATTTGAATGAGAGTTTTGCAGGATATATTATTCTTGGTTGGCAATGTTTTTCTTTCAAGGTTTTATATATGTTGTACCATTGCCTTCTTGCCTGCCTGGTTTCTGCCAAGTAATCAGAGTTTAGTCTTATTGTTTCCCCTCTGTATGTGACTTTTTGTTTTTCTCAAACTTCTCTCAGGATTCTTTCTTTGCCTTTAGTTTTAGCAAGTGTCATTATGATATGCCTTGGTGATTTTCCTTTGGGGGTCTATCCTATATGGGGTTTGTTGAGCTTCTTGGATGGTCAGCTTTTCATCTTTAATGATATTAGGGACGTTTTCTGTCAGCAGTTCTTCAATGATCCTCTCTCTGTTTTCTGTTTTCTCCCCCAATTCTGGAAATCCGATCACTCATAAATTTTTGCTTTTGATTGTATCCCTCATAATTCAGAATTTCTTCATTGTTTTTTCTGATTTTTCCTCAAGGTTGTATGCGAGTATTTGTCTTCAGTTTTTCTGATCCTGTCTTCCATTGTTTCAAAGCTGCTCCTCAGAACTTCTATGACACTGTCTATTTCTGAAATCTTGTTTTTTATCTTTTGAATTTCTAGTTGATGTTTTTGTATGATTTCTAGTCATGAATTTATTTTTAGATTTTGTTCTTGTATTATTTTCCTTAATTCTTCCATTTTTTGTCTATATTTTCCATGAATTTGTCTGCCTTTTCCATGAATTTGTCTATTTTTTCCTCATTTTTTGTCTGCTTTTTGCTACATCGCTTGGATAATTCTGAATATTAGAGATTTGAATTCCTTATCAAGTAGTTCTAGTTCCTTTTCTTCTACTGGAAAGTCATCTGGTGTTTTATTTTGGACACCTACTGGAACCATCCTGTCCTGTTTTTGTATATGTTTTGGTATTGTCTGCTGTCTTTGGGACATTCAGTAGTTATTTTCTTTGCTTATTGATTGTAGATTTGTTTGTTTCATCCTGCTTTTTTGTTTTATTTTGTTATGTCTGAGCCGGCAGGGTGTGCTTTCTTTGTTGCTCGCTCATCTGTGGGCACAATACTTTTCACCTCCTTGTCCAATGAACAACATCAGTCGCTCAGCTATGGTGCATCAGGGCAGGTCCAGCTGAAGGGCAGGAGCTGGGATGGGTTGCTTGTGGCATGTACTGGGACTGACAGGGCGGGCCTGGGGTCAGTGAAGGACAGGTTCCTGTAGGCTGTGCCTGTGCTGCTCAGAGGTGTGATGTTCAGCACACGGTGCAGGTTGGCAGGAGGGAGAGCGGAGGTTGTGATGTGTGGAGTTAAGATGGGTATGGGAAAGATTAGAGAGAGGAGAAAGAGAAGCCTAAAAATAGAAAAGTGCAGAGGGAGCTTGCTGTTGGAGTGGAGAGATGAGAAATCAAGAAATGAAGAAAAACAAAAAGGAAAAGAGAAAAATAAATAAATAAAAATAATAATAAAAAAAAAAAAAAAAAAAGAAGAAAGAAATGCCCCTAGGGATACCACCAGCAACCAGGGAAGTGGCTACCAGGCTTCGGGGTACAGCCCGTCTAGAAGGGGCAGAGATGGCACACAGCGCTAGGTATTCAGGAAACAGGAAAAGAAGGAAAGCAGAGAGAGATGATAAACTGAGAAATGAAGAAAAACAAAAAGGAAAACTGGAAAAGAGAAAATAAAATAAATAAATACACAAAAGAAAAAGAAGGGCCCCGGGGATCCAACCAGTGAGGCTGCACAGACTGGGAAAGTGGCTTCTAAGCCTCAAAAAGAAAAAGAAAACAAACAAAACAAAAAGTCCCTGAGGATCCCACCAGCCCTGTGGTGCGGACCGGGAAAGTTGTTCCCCAGATGAGTGGTGCTTCACAGCCTGTGAAGAAGAAGCAAAGATGGCACATGGAGCCAGGTGTTTGAGAGAAAGTAGAGGCAGAAGGTGAGAGGCAGGGATGGAACCAAAAGAAGCCAAGAAAAGCAACACCAGCAATAACGAAATGGCACTGAACGAGACAGCTGAGGCAGGGCAAATCCAAGCGGCATGGAGCCAGCACCTCCTGGCCAGCAGAGCAACCTAAGACTGCTGGGAAGCTGCAGAGGCTGAGCAGGGGGAAGAAGGGGAGGGTGAGGGTGGGAAAGCATGTACTGCTGGTTACTGGGTGCTCTGTCTCCTGCTGGGAGCTCTGTGAAGCTGCTTTCCTGTACTCCCTGTCCACTGATCTCCAACAGAAGTCCAAGATGGCGAATCCATGCTGCATTAGCTGATAGGGACCTCCACTCATATCTCTCCTCGCTCTCTGTTCTCTGTCAGTTTCTTATTCCATTCAGTACTTGATTTATTTCTTTATCTCTTCATTTGATGCTTAGGGTTCCAGGATTGATGTTTGTCTCTGTTTTATTTAGTTTTTTGGGTCTTTGCTGTGGAAGGATGGCGTGGTGCTTCTGAAATAACATCATGTTGGCTCCACCTCTAGAAGGTGAGTCCAACATTCGTGTTTTCTGATAGCATTAAAGTTTGTTGAAAATATTTTTTCTACATAATATTGCATTATAACACTCTCTCCTTAAGCAATCTCATCAACTCCCCTAAGTTTAAATACAACCTATATGCCAGTAACACTCAAATTTATATCTTTTTTGCTTAATACCCCAATATACACTACTAATTTGATAGCTACACTCACCAGTATTCCATATGTAACATACCCCAAACTGGACTGAAAGCTATGTCTCCTCCATTCTTGCCAATTTAGTAAGTTAAGCACCTCCATTGACTAAGTTGTTCCTGATAGAAAGTAGGAAGTTGTCCTTGACATCTGTACTTCTTTCCTTCCACATAACCAACCAAAGTAGGTTCACCTGCAGAGTTTAAAATTAGCTTCATTTCCTCACTATCTCCCAGTCCAAGCTACTGTGATGTATGTCTCTTTTGCATCATTGAAACAGCCTCCTAACAACCCTCAGGTCTTATCTCACTCCTTATAGCAGCCAGAGTGATCTTTGCTTTGCCAGGACTCTACTGAGTGGCTTCCTATTTCACCTAGGATGATAGCTGGAATCCCATGGGGCCCTGAGTGCCCCTCCTCTGCTCCCTCCCCAGCCTCACTGCCTTCATTTTCCCTCCTTGCTCATGATGTTTTTGCCTCATGGGTTTCAAATACCTTCATCTCCTGCCTTCCTCAGGGTCTTTATGCATGCTGTCTCCTTAGCCTAGAATGCTCTTCCTCACACTCTTCCTGGCTAACTCCTAATTCCTGCTCATCCTTCAATTCTCAGAGAGGCTTCCCCAACCTCCTCATATAAATTATGTCCCTGTTATAGTTTTTCATGGCATCTAGTACTTGTCCTTTAAGCCTCGTCTCAACTTGCATTATATCGTTATTTTTGTGACAATTGTTTTTGTCCATCCCTCCCCCTCCTGCCTTATATTCCCTGATCTTTGTTTCCAGCGATGAGCACAGTTCCTGACACAGAGTAGATGCTTTGTTACTAAATACTGAATTAAACATGTGCCTCATGTTGTGCCTCAAGTTAACTGAGAGGAATCATTAGCAGACAATGTTTAAACTCACCTGCAGTGCTTGAGGCTCAGAAGGATGGGGATGCTCACCTAAACTTGATTGTGAGCCAAAACAAAGCAGGCCAAGGATGTTCCTCCTCTCAGAGATCAATGGCTTAAAGTGAGGGCTTGGGAGTCAGTTGCACTTGTATTGGATTTGAATCCCAGGTTTGCTTTTCGTAAGTGTGTGATCAAGGGCAAATTACATCCATCACGGTAAACTGGGGGTAATAGCTCCTGCCTACAGTAAGTGCTTATTAGAAGGTAGCTGCTCTTATCCTCCTCATCTTCATTATCAATATCATTGTTACTATGACTATGTTTTCACAGTTGAAGATTTGGAGAGGTCCCAGGGTGAATCCCTTGTAATGGGCTAGGGTCTGCAGTGCCCATCTAAACCCTTTCTGATTATGCCACACGTTTGTACCACCCATCTGTCCTGTGCAGATGCAGTCTCTGCAGCTGACATTTTCCCACTTGCTCCTGGGCTCGACTCACTGCTCACCCTGACAGCTCTCTTTCTGCAGCCCAGTCCCAGCATGCACCCTGCTTTAGCCTGCACAGATGAGAGTAGGAGCCATGGTGGGAAGCTGGTGGTGAGAAGAAGGGGGCTTATATAGGAAGATGTGGAAGGGGTAGAGGGTGAGTTGGAAAGCAGATGAGGAAGAATTAAATTCACACTTTGACTCTTGTAAAAATTTCCTGCAGAAGGAGGAGGCATGAAAAGGATGGTTCCCAGAACAACACGCTGGGCTAATTGCCTAGAGAAATAAACTAGAGGACAGACAATGAATAAAAGCCAGCTTCCAGGCAGGAGTCTGCGTATCACATCCTTCCCTTTCACATTTCATGTTCACATTTAAAGCTCCGATTCCAAAGACCCATAAAACAACAGTCCCTACCAGTAATGATTTCCTGTAGCCCCCCTGGAAAGCATTAGAAAAATGTTTCCCTTTAATAGGCTATTCGGGGAAGGCAAAATCAATAATTTCTAGGCAGACATTTTGCAGAGGCAGTATTTATATTGTCCAGATACTTCTGGTTACTACTCTATCTCCTCAAAATAATGACCACTTGGTCATGTTACATTTTGTAGAGACAGATATTGGCTTGCACTTCTCCATGGGCATACAATGAAAGAAATGCTCATGGTAATAGATCTCTTGCAGAGGCTTTTTATATAATCTTAGTGGCATCTATATGCCTTTGGCTATTGCAAATAAATTTCATCATGTAATTTACCAATGGAATATCTAAATGAATTATTCTTTTTAAGATTTTGACAGGTTAAACCAGTAGCTGATATGGCTAGCTCTAGATCTAATAGAGGTTTGATTAATGGATCTACGATAAAAAGATACACTACATTTCAAGGATCTGGAGATTGAGATGTAACCAGCAGACAGATTTTCTAAGAATGTCGCTCCTCGATCAGGTTGTGAGTTGCTTTGAATAATTAAATTCATTAATGGCCAGCCATTGTTTCATGATCTGCAGGCATGGCTTCCTCTTTTCTCCATCGTTGCATATATTACGCTAATGATTCTCCATCTGTGCTTTTTTCTTCTGAAAAAGGATGAAACTTCAGAGGATGCAAATCAGAGACGAACTTAAACAAAGGCACTTTCATGTTTTTTAAAACATTCATCCCTTTCCCCACCGTTTCTCCCTTAGACCCCTCCATGCTGTGCACCATTATCCTGTGTTTCCCTTGGCTTGGAGAAGATCTTGTGCATTAATGAGTGGAAGTGTTTTCTTTTCTTCTTTTTTAAAATTTGTTTTAGTGTGGTAAAAATATGTATAACAAAATATTTTCCAATTCAGCATTTTTTATGTGTATGGTTCAGTGACATTAATTATGTTCATCATGTTGTGCTATCCATTTCCAAAGTATCCCACCACCATTAACAGAAATCCAGTGTCCCCAAAGCAATGATTCCCCCTTTCTCCCTCCCTCTCATGCGTGGTAACCACTAATAAACTTTGGTCTCTATATATTTGTCTATTCTAGATATTTCATATAAATGGGATAATATGATATTCGTCCTCTTGTGTCTGACTTATTTCACTCAGCATAATGTTTTCAAGGTTCATCCATCCATGTTGTATCAGGACTTTATTTTTCTTTATGGCTGAGTAATATTCCATGACATGTATATGCCACATTTTTCTTATCCATTCATCTGTTGATGGACATTTAGGCTGTTTCTGTCTTTTGGCTTTTGTGATTAATGCTGCAATGGACATTGTTGTACACTGGAAGTGTTTTCTGCAGGACATTTCATTCCTGAGGCAATTGGAGGAAGTAAAAAGAGAACTGCCCTGGGAGAAAACAAGTCTGACATTTAGCCCTGACTTTGCTGCTATTTTGTTGTGTGACATTGGGAAAATTACCTATCCTTCACAAGTTCCCTGTGTATATTTACTGCTGTGTGACAAATTATCCCAAAATTTAACAGCTTAAAACAATGAACATTTATTATGATGTAGTTTCGGAGGGTTAGGAACGCAGAAGCAGCTTAACTGGGTGGTTCTGGCTCAGAATGTCTCATGAAGTGGCAGTCAAATTATCTATTACCTTAAGGCTCTACTGGGGCTTGAGAATCCAACTCCAAGCTCACTCATGAGCTTGATAATAGGCCTCAGATCTTCACAGGCTATAGGCTGGAGGTGTCAGTTCCTTGCCATGTGAACCTTTCCATAGGTTGTCTGAATGTTCTCATGTCATGGCTCCTTCCAGACTAAGTCATGAGAAAGAGAAAGAGAGAGAGAGAATGCAAGTTGGAAGCCATAATCTTTATAATCTCATCTTGGATACATCATTACTTCTGCCACATGCTACTGGTTACACAGTCCAACCCTTGTCCAATGTGGATGAGATGGCACAAGGGTGTGAATATGGAGACAGGGATCACTGGGAGTCATTTTGGAGGGTGGCTACTGCACCACCTCAGCTAAAGGATGAAGGAGTTGAACTTTGTAAATTAGGGCACTCAAGGCTCTAACAGTGTATGATGATATGTGTAAAACAAGCCTTTGTGCTGACTTAAACAATAGGTGGAGGATGCAGCAGTTTTCCATTCCCAGTTGCTTTTCCCACTGGTCTGCTCACAATTCCCATCTCTAGCCATTAATTTGAATGAAGGAAATGAAGATAAATGGAAAGTAAGAATTCTCTTTGGAAAAGGTAACACAACGTGCCATTATCAGCCACTAATGTTTACCTCCAGAACAAATGAACACATTTTGGCTTCCCTCACATACCTAGGAGGCAGCGTGATAAATGGAAAATACCTGGAGTTTGGAGTAAGAAAGTCTTGAGTTAAAATATTGACTCCCCCACTTACCATGTGAGTTTGAACTAGTTATCTAACATCTCAGGGCCTCAGTCTCTTATCCATTAAATGGGGGAAATAGTGTTTATCTCATAGGGTTGCTGTGAGTATTAAATGTGATAATTCTTGTCAGGCTTCTGAGTTATTCCTTGCTTTAGAGGATGCCTGATATGTTTTAGTTTTCTTCTCCCTGTTCCTTGGTGACAGGATCTGGAGGAAATTTACTGGTAATTGGGAAATAAAAGAGGTTTGCCAGCAAAGGGGGTGCTAACAATGATAGTACTAAGCATACTGTTTGGGTGATTTTGTTGAGTTTCAGCATCATTAAATCTTCACATATCAGAGCTGAGAGGCAACTTATCTAGTCCGTTTTACAGATGTTAAAACTAGGACTCAAAATTACCTCATGGTGTGTCAGTGTCCTCTTCATTTGCTCCAAGGACACAGAAAGAATCCCATAGGGCTTCCCAGTTTGGCAGCCACAGCCACATTTTCTCAGTGCTGAGAGATAGTGTGGGTTGTGAGAACATGCACTAGGTTTGGAGTCAGAAGATCTAGGTTAGTATTTTGACTCTACCACTTACTTGATGTATGCATCTGGATGAGTCACTGTACCTCTTTGAACATATTTTTATCTTCTGTTAAATAGGAATCATAATCATATTTGCTAAATACTTACCTCAACAAGATATTATGAGGATCAAAAGAAATAAGGAATGGGAAACTTTGTAAACCAGAGCATACCATTGCTATTATTCCTATGACTTACTACCTCCAAGAATAAGGAGGTAGCTTTTATTACACTGGGTCTGTGACTGTGGAATGCCAGGGATTTCACAGTCCACTGGAGGAGATCTAGGGCACATAGTGCTCCCAGCACCTGTTTCAAGTTGACTTTACTGATCTAATTACACCATATAGACAGCCACTTGCTCAGCTTCAAGGGCAACATTGGCACTGAGGACAATGCTTGTTCGATTACAAACTTAAGCAATTATATCTACTATTCACTGGGCCTTTAATATGTGGCAGACATGGCACCAAGCACTTTATATACGTTATTTCATGATCAGGGCTGCTGTGTTCAACAACTGCTGGTCTATGTGAACAGTACCCTCCAGAGCTGTGTAGTGCACAGCCTACTTGGCTGTTGATGGAAACCCTGCTCATGAAAAAAACTCTATGAGCTGTATTTGCACAGGCTTTTTGAGTCATATCAATATCCTAATTTTATGGATGAAAAATTCAGAGACTTGGAGAAATTAAGTAACATTCTCAAGGTAATAAAACTAACAAGCAGAAGGGTCAGAATTCTAAAGTCTATGCTATCATCATTATCCTGTATGTTATTCATTGGTTTAATGGAATTGGCAATGTCCTCCAGCCAAAGACCACTAGAGGCATACCTGCAGTTGAGCAAGCTGGGTTTATTACTCATTACAGCAAGCGAGAACACACACCAAGAAAAAGTTATTACAGGAGTTGGGCTTGGTTGGGTTAGGTGATTTCACTGTTGTTATTAATCAGCTCTGACTCATGGCGACCCCATGTACAGCAGAAGAAAATATTTCTTGGTCCTGAGCAATCTTCACAATCATTGGCATGCTTGAGCCCATTGGTGTGGACACTGTGTGTTTTGAGTGCCTTCCAACGTAGGGGGCTCATCTTCTAGCACTATATTGGACAGTATTCCCTGGTGACTGATAGAGTTTTCATGGGTTAATTTTCAGAAATAGATTACCAGGCCTTTTTTCATAGTCTGTCTTAGTCTGGAAGCTCCACTGAAACTGTGGGTGTCCCTGCTGGTATTTGGAATACTGGTGGCATAGCTTCCAGCATCATAACAACACCCAAGCTGCCAAAGTACGACACATTGACAGGTAGGTGGTGATTTTGGGGAGAGCTTAATTAAGGAAGCAAAGCTTTGATCTGAATTGGATGCTGTTAGGGAGTGGAGGTAATATGAGAGTTGATATCTTAAAAAATTTTCTCCATAGGAAGGGCAGACTAGAGCAAAGCTAAAGTTACAATTGCTAAAGAAGCAATAGTTACTCACATTAGTCAGGAAAGGGGGATGTTAAGTATTTTGTCTGTGTTTAGATATGATTATAATGTGGTCTTTTTTTGGTCTTAATCCATCATGATCACATCTACCATGATCACATAGCCTCTTCTGATGTTGATATTCTATAAAATTGTGTTTAACCGAAGAATGCCAAGGCCTATCTTGGCAACACCAAGGCCTTGAGATAGTCTCAGGCCAGCTCCTGAATATTTTTCTCTTATTCAGAACCAAAGATCTAGACAGTACTGGTGTACACATCAGTTGATAATGCTTTATGATTGACTATGTAGGTCGAAATCAAAGTCCACCATTTTGTGATGAAAGAGGCAGAAGACAATAGAATGTGCAGCTGTCATATGGAGGCATCACATTTTACCTTACCAAAGTGAATTACTGCTGGTTGTAAATATTTAAAAAACAATTTTGTATAGCATAGTAAAACTAATACTTTTCCTAGAAATACAATTGTCTGGTCCAGATGGCAGTTCCTGTAAGATACTTTTCATCCCTCTCAAATTGTTCAAGTCAGCCTTGATGGGAGATGATAATATAATGTGGTAAGAAAACACAAACGCTGGGTCAGGCAGACATGGGACTGAGGTCTGTTCATAACATAAAGGACTTTTGCTGGATGAAGGAAATTTATGAGAATGCTACAGCTAACATGATTTTATAAGGTCAAGTATGATACATCCATATAGAGAGGTTGATGAAATGAGAACTTTTGAGTAAAGAAGTACATTCTAGTAATGTATGTGTAGGCACACAAAGGTTTCCAAAGTCTGACCATTATGAAACATTATATACATGTACTTATATGTACGTATACACACACATACACCCCTATACGTATTCTGAGCAAGAGGTTGCCCTGTTGAAGCAGGGTTGGAAATTAGATAAGGAGAGATTCTGCTTTTAGCTTCTGTTTAGAGATGAGTGTCCGATAAACCATGGGCTTAATTCATCTGTGGCTTCAAGTATATCATCTTAGGGAAATGAAGACAGGCAAGTATCAGCCATAAAATAAATTAAGTGAAGTCCCAAAATACATCTAAAAATGTGTTGTCAGACAGGAATATTTAGCTAGGACAACACTTTAAAATAGTTATCTAGTCTGCCCACTGTGAACACCAAATTCTTATTGCAATTGACAGAATTCACCTTCCTCTAAATATAACAGAATTTAAGGTTTTTTAAAAAAAATTTAGAACTTTAGAAATATGACGGAAGACACCGTACAATAAGTTAACAAGTTGGTGACAAACTGGGAGGAGATGTTTGTAATGTTTAAAATTGACAAGGTGTTAATATCTAGAATATAAAAAACCCCAAACTAAGTAAGAAAACGAGAGAAATCCCTAGAAGAAAAGGATTCAAAGTATGCCAGGTGATTTAAAGAAGAATGCATATGAATTGGCTAACAAGCATATGAGGAAAAGACCAAATCTCATTAGTAATCATTTACTGAAACAATGAGATACTAGTCAACACATTTAGGAAAAAATTGGAAAGTTGGACAATACAAAGAGTTGACAAGGATGTAGGAAAATAAGAATCTTGAGTGCTCCTAGTGAGAGTATAAATTGATAAAGCCATATTGGAAGCACTCTGGTAATACTCATTGAAATTAGGTATGCATACACCCTGTAAAGAAACCCTGGTGGCGTAGTGGTTAAGAGCTACGGCTGCTAACCAAAAGGTCAGCAGTTCAAATTCATGAGGTGCTCCTTGGAAACTTTGTGGGGCAGTTCTATTCTGTCCTATAGGGTCGCTATGAGCTGGAATCAACTTGATGGCAATGAGTTTGGTTTGGTTTTGGGTTTATACTCTATGATTCAAAATCCTATTCCTGGGTGTTTGCTTGAGAAAAGCTCACTTATTTCATAGGGGATCCGTATGAGAATGTTTATAAAAGTGGAGTAACTTAATTATCTGTCACTAGTGGGATGAATAAGGGAACAGAGGAGAATGCATTCTGTGGAATATTATGCAGCACACAGAGGCAGTGAAATAATTCTACATACAGTCATGTAGAAAGATCTTAAAACACAGTGTTTAGAGTAGAACAAAACAAAACAAGAACATAACAAAAAAGCAGAACAAGATACTAAGTACAATACCATTTATGCAAATTAAACTGCATACACACAAAACTATATTTTTACAATGACACATGCATATTTAAGAACATTAGAGTGGGTGCCTATAAGAAGGAGGGAAGGCTCTGAGAGTAGATGTGGGGATGGAGGAGAAATAAGGTACAATAAGAAGGGGTCTAGCATGGACCAACGGTTAAGTCGACTGTCTGCACTCCACAATAAAAGATGGTGGAAGGGGTTCATTGAGAATGAATACTTACACTGATACATTCTCAATACTTATTCATTAAGAATGAATAAAACCCCCAAACCTGGTGTTGTCAAGTTGATTCCAACACACAGTGACCCCATGTAACAGAATAGAGCTGCCCCAGAGGGCTTCCTACGCTATAATCTTTATGGAAGCAGATTGCCAGGTCTTTCCCCGCCGGAGCCCTTCGCTGTCAAGTCAATTCCAACTCATAGTGACCCTGTAGAGCTGCTATGAAAAAAATTACCATGTCCCATTTATTCTACTGTCACCTTTATAGTATAAGTAAATATACAAAAAAAAACACAACTACATAAGTGGATATGTAATAAACAGAATAATTACTCTTTAAGTTATTAATAAATACACTTAATCTGGTATGAGTCAAGGTCTTTCTGGGCCACACTTCTTCTCCTTTATTGTCTATGTTCTCTTGATTATTCCTATTGTTCTCATGTTCTGTTTTAAGCTGGGATGGTTGCAATGAATACCAAGTGTGTGGTCTGGAATTGCTCAGAGTTCAATCTTTATACATAGAATATGTAACCACTGAATTTCAAAAGAGACTTGCTTCTTCCAACATCTTCTGCAAAATGTATGCCACCAATTAAAGCAAATCAGATGCCATCGATTCCAGTCAATTCCGACTCATGGTGATTCCATGTGTGTCAGAGTAGAGCCCTGCTCCATAGGGGTTTCATGGCTGTGACATTTAAGAAGCACATCGCCAGGCCTTGCTTTCAAGGCACCTCTGGGTGAGTTCAAACTGCCAGCCTTTTGGTTAGCAGTCAAGTGCTTAACTATTCTCACCACCTAGGGACTCTACCAATTACTTACCACATAAACTGGAAAGATATCTTTGTACTGCCAAGCACTGTGGTTCTTCCTGGATGACAGTGAATTATAGAAACTATGGGACAGTTTATCTCCTAATTTTTCCAGGAGGAGTTCCTTTTACAGGGGATCTGAATGAATAGCTAAGCTGTGTAGACATTCTAAGACTCTATTCTACTCCTCACGATTATTCTCAAATATTTTCTCTGGTTAGGATTTTACTGCTTAATATGCTCTGCTCATTATCACTTGAAGTTATTCCTGCACATTCTACCTCTGTGTATGTGTAACACATTCCTGTCTAGGTCCTCAACTATCTGCAGAGACTGGGATCAGTAAGAAAGTCCTGGGCTTCTTTGAATTTACATAGTCAACCTTTTAGCACAGATCTCAGTAAGGGTGGAGCCCTAGTGGCACAGTGGTTATGAGCTCGGCTGCTAACCAAGAGGTCAGCAGTTCTATTCTGTCCTATAGGGCTGCTATGAGTCAGAATTGACTCGACAGCAATGGGTTTGTTTGATTTTTTTTTTTTTTTTGGTTCAATTTGGGTAGGTAGGTAGTCCAGTGATAAGAGTACTAACTATGTGACCCTAAGTTAATTACTTAATCTCTCTGAGCACAGTGTACCTATTAACACAATTGAAAATATATAACACATGAAGAAATTGAGTGAGGATTAGAGGTATTATATGCATAGCACTTGTTACAAAATGTTCTTGTTAGCTGCTGTCCAGTTGGCCCCCAACTCACGGTGACCCCATGCACAACGGAACAAAGCCACGTACAACATAACAAAATGCTGCTGGGTCCTGCTGCAAAGGTCTGTTGTGATTCACAGGGTTTTCATTATCTGATTTTGGGAAGTAGATTGCCAGGCCTTTCTTCCTAGTTTGTTTTGGTCTGGAAGTTCAACTGAACCTGTTCAGCATTACAGCAACACAAAAGCCTCCACTGACAGACAACCTCATATGACTCTACTGACTGACTCCACATGAGGTGCCCTGGATGGGGATAAAAACTGGGTCTCCTGCACTGTAGGTGAACGTTCTACCACTGAACCACCACTGCCCCATTATTACAAAATAGGACCACAATAAACGAAAACTAGTACTATTATGGGCCAAAACCATGTCTGGCTCCCCATAGCATGATTAAATCATAATATGATTAAATCAGATCCATCTGCAGAGTGAATCATTTCTTGCCAGAATACAGAAAATACAATACCGGAGTCATTTTGTCTCACCCACTCTGCCGATGAGTTTCTTTCCATCGTTGTCTTTCTCAGCTCTCAGGAAAAGACCTATCATTATCAGTGGGAGGTGATGATTTGTTCTTGCCTTCAAAAACAGTATCACACTTTTTTCCTCAAATTGTCAAGTACGTCAAACTTTAATAACTTTACCTCTGTGGAGAATATCTTGGTTATGATGAAGGAGTCCCCTTGCTACTAATATCTATTATTTCTCCAACTCCCAACATTGTACTTTAAAGAAATTTTAAAAATTACGGTGAAATTCACATGACATAAATTAACCATTTTAAAATGAACAATTCAAGTGTGTTCAGTACATTCACAATGTTGTGCAACCACCACCTTGATCTAGTTCCCGACCTTTTTCATCACTGCAAAAGGAAATCCCACATCCATTAAGAAATTTCTTTCCATTCTCTCTCTCCCACAGCCCCCGGCAACCACCAATCTACATTCTATTTCTACAGATCTATCTATTCTGTATATTTTATATAAATTAAATCATACAATATGTGACCTTTTGTGTTTGACCTCTTTCACTCAGCAAATGTTTTCAAGTTTCATCCATGTCGTAGCATATCAGAACTTCATTTCTATTTATGGCTGAACAGTACTCCATTGTGTATATATGTGTGCGTGTGCGTGTGTGTATGTGTGCATATCACATTTTGTTTATCCATTCATGTCTTGATGGACACTTGGGCTGTTTCCACCATTTGGCTGTTATGAATAATGCTAAATGTATATTGGTTTACAAGTGTTTTCTTGAGTTTCTGCTTTCAATTCTTTTGAGTATATACCTAGGAGTGGAATTGCTGAGTTATGAGGTAATTCTGTTTAACTTTTTGAAGAACCGCCAAACTTCCCACACCAGAAATGTAAAATAATCATTTTATTTTTCCACCAGTTATGGACTGAGGTTCCATTTTCTTCACTTCTTTTCCAACACTTTTTATTTTGTGGGTTTTTTTTTTTTTTTTTTTTTTAATTATAGCTCTTCTAGTGGATGTGAGCTGGTACTTCAGTGTGATTTTGATTTGCATCTCCCTAATGAATAATGATGTTGAACATCTTTTCATGTGCTTGTTGGCTATTTGTATATATTCTTTGGAAAAATTTCTATTCAAGTCTTTTACCCATTTAAAATCTGGTTGTTTGTCCTTTTGTTGTTCAGTTGTAAGACTTCTTTGTATATTCTGGATATTAGACCCTTGTCAGATATATGATGTGCCAATATTTTCTCCCATTCTTGTAGGCTGTCTTTTCACTTTCTTGGTAATTTCTTTTGATGCAGCAAAGATTTTTAATCTTGATGAGGTTCAATTTATTTATTTTTTCTTTTGTTGCTTATGCTTTTGACGTCATATCTAAGAATTCATTTTCAAATCCAAGGTTATAAGAATTTACTCCTGTTTTCTAGGTTTTAACTCATATTTAGGTTTTTAATCAATTCTGAGTTAATTTTTGTATATGATGTGAGATATGGGTCCAAGTTTATATTTTTGCATGTGAATATCCAGCTGTCCAGCACTATTTATTGAAAAGACTATTTTTTCCTATTGAATGGACTTGGCACTGTTCTGGAAAATTAACTGGCCATAGATGTATGGGTTAATTTCTAAACTCTCAGTTCCATTTCATTGGTTTATTTTATTTTTTCCCATACATTAATTTATACATACATTGTTATGTGACTCTAATTGCTCTCCCCATACTGTGACAGCACGCTCCTCCTTTCCACCCCTGATTCCCCATGTCCATTCAACCAGCTACTAACCCTCTCTGCCTTCCCATCTCACCTCCAGACAGAAGCTGCCGGTTTAGTCTCTTGTATCTACTTGAGCTAAGAGGCACACTCCTCACGAGTATCACTTTATGTTGCATAGTCCAGTCCAATCCCTGTCTGAAGAGTTTGCCTCTGAAATTGTTTTAGTTCTGGGCAGATAGAGAATCCAGGGGCCATGCTTTCTGGAGTTCCTCCAGTCTCATTCAGACCATTAAGTCTGGTCTTCTTACTAGAATTTGAGTTCTGCACCCTACCTTTCTCCTGCTCTATCAGGGACTCTCGGTTGTGTTCCCTGTCAGGGCAGTCATTGGTGGTAGCCGGGCACCATCTAGTTCTTCTGGTCTCAGGCTGATGAAGTCTCTGGTTTACGTGGCCCTTTCTGTCTCTTGGGCTACTACTTCCCTTGTATCTTTGGTATTCTTCATTCTCCTTTACTCCAGGTGGTTGGGACCAATTGATGCATCTTAGATGGCCACTTGCAAGCTTTTAAGACTCCAGACGCCACTCACCAAAGTAGGATGCAGAACATTTTCTTAATAAGCTTTGTTATGCCAATTGACCTAGATGTCCCCTGAAAGTGCGGTCCCCAGACCCCTTCCCCTGCTACTCTGTCCGTCAAAGTGTTTGATTGTATTCAGGAAACTTCTTAGCTTTGGTTTAGTCCAGTTGTGCTAACTTCCCCTATAGTGTGTGCTGTCCTTCCCTTCACCTAAGATAATTCTTATCTGCTATCTAGCTAGTAAATAACCCTTCGCCTCCCTCCCTACCCTCGTAACCATCAAAGAATGTTTTCTTCTGTGTTTAAACCCTTTCCTGAGTTCTTATAATAGTGGTCTTATACAATATTTGTCCTTCTGTGACTGACTAAATTCACTCAAAATAATGACCTCCAGATTCCTCCATGTTATAAGATGTTTCACGGCTTCATCCTTTTTCTTTATCATTGCATAGTATTCCATTGTGTGGATATACCGTAATTTGTTTCTCCATTCCTCAGTTGATGGGCACATAGGTTGTTTCTATCTTTTTGCTATTGTGAACAGTGCTGCAATAAGCATGGGTGTGCATATATCTATTCGTGTGATGGCTCTTATTTCTCTAGTATATATTCCAAGGAGCAGAATTGCCGGATCATATGGTACTTCTATTTCTAGCTTTTTAAGGAAGTGTCAAATCGATTTCCAAAGTGGTTATACCATTTTACACACCCACCAACAGTGTGTAAGTGTTCCAGTCTCTCCACAACCTCTCCAGCATTTATTATTTTGTGTTTTTTGGATTAATGCTAGCCTTGTTGTGGTGAGAAGATATCTCATCGTAGTTTTGATCTGCATTTCTCTAACGGCTAATGATCATGAGCATTTCTTCATGTGTCTGTTAGCCACCTGAATATCTTCTTCAGTGAAGTGCCTGTTCATATCCTCTGCCCATTTTTTAATTGGGTTATTTGTCTTTTTGTTGTTGAGGTTTTACAGTATATTGTAGATTTTAAAGATTAGACACTGATCGGATTTTTCCAGTCTGTAGGTTGTCTTTTGACTCTTTTGGTGAAGTCTTTTGATGAGCATAAGTGTTTGATTTTTAGGAGCTCCCAGTTATCTAGTCTCTCTTCTGGTACTTGTGCATTGTTACTTATGGTTCGTACTTGGTTTATGCCATGTATTAGGGCTCCTAGCATTGTCCCTATTTTTTCTTCCATGATCTTTATCGTTTGTGATTTTATACATAAGTCTTTGATCCGTTTTGAATTAGTTTTTGTGCATGGTGTGAGGTATGGGTCTTATTTCGGTTTTTTGCAGATGGATATCCAGTTGTGACAGCACCATTTGTTAAAGAAACTGTTTTCTCCCCAGTTAGTGGACTTTGGGCCTTTGTCAAATATCAACTGCTAATAGGTGGATGGATTTACATCTGGGTTCCCAATTCTGTTCCATTGGTCTATGTATCTGTTGTTGTACCAGTACCAGGTGGTTTTGACTACTGTGGTGGCATAATAGGTTCTAAAATCAAGTAGTGTGAGACCTCCCACTTTGTTCTTCTTCTCGAGGAATGCTTTACTTATTCGGGGCCTCTTCCCTTTCCATTTGAAGTTAGTGACTTGTTTCTCCATCTCATTAAAAAATGCCAGTGGAATTTGGATCAGGATTGCATTGTATCTGTAGATCACTTTGGGTAGAATAGATATTTTCACAATGTTGAGTCTAGCTATCCATGAGCAAGGTAAGTTTTTCCACTTATGCAGGTCTCTTTTGGTTTCTTGCAGTAGTGTCTTGTAGTTTTCGTAGTATAGGTCTTTTACATCTCTGGTTAGATTTATTCCTAAGTATTTTACCTTCTTGGGGGCTATTGTAAATGGTATTGATTTGATGATTCCCTCTTCAAGGTTCTCGTTGTTGGTGTAAAGGAATCCAATTGATTTTTTTTTTTTTATTAAATATTTTATTGTACTTCAGGTGAAGGCTTACAGAACAAACAGTTTCTCATGTAATGGTAGTACACATGCTGTTTTATGACTTTGGTTAACAACCCCACAACATTTTAACCCTCTGAATTCTCAGCTTTTTTTTTTTTTTTGGTGAAAATACACATAGCCAAAGATACACCATTTCAAAACTTTTTACTTACACATTTAAGTGACATTGACTATGCTCTTCCAAGGAATCCAATTGATTTTTGTATGTTTATTTTGTATCCTGAAACTTTGCTGAAATCTTCTATTAGTTTCAGTAGTTTTCTTGCGGATTCTTTGGGGTTTTCTGTGTATAAGATCATATCATCTGCAAATAGAGATACTTTGACTTCTTCCTTACCAATTTGGATGCCCTTTATTCCTTTTTCTAGCCTAATTGCTCTGGCTAGGACCTCCAGCACAATGTTGAATAAGAATGGTGGTAAAGGACATCTTTGTCTGGTTGCCGTTCTCAAGGGGAATGCTTTCAAAGTCTCTCCATTTAGGATGATGTTGGCTGTTGGCTTTGTATAAATGCCCTTAATTATATTGAGAAATTTCCCTTCTATTCCTATTTTGTTGAGAATTTTTATCATGAATGGGTGTTGGACTTTGTCAAATGCCTTTTCTGCATCGATTGATAAGATCATGTGGTTCGTGTCTTTTGTTTTATTTATGTGATGGATTACATTGATTGTTTTCCTAATGTTGAACCATCCCTGCATACCTGGTATAAATCCCACTTGATCATGGTGAATTATTTTTTTGATATGTTGCTTAATTCTATTGGCTAGAATTTTGTTGAGGATTTTTGTGTTAATGTTCATGAGGGATATTGCTCTGTAATTTTCTTTTTTTGTGGTGTCTTTACTGGTTTTGGTATCAGGGTTATGCTGGCTTCATAGAATGAGTTTGGAGTAGTCCATCCTTTTCTATGCTCTGAAATACCTTTAGTGATAGTGGTGTTAACTCTTCTCTAAAAGCTTAGTAGAATTCTCCAGTGAAGCCATCCTGGCCAGGGCTTTTTTTTTGTTGGGAGTTTTTAAAGTACCTTTCAATTTCTTGTTTTGTTATGGGTTTATTGAATTGTTATATCTCTGTTTGTGTTAATTTAGGTAAGTAGTGAGTTTCTAGAAATTTGTCCATTTCCTCTAGGTTTTCAAATTTATTAGAGCACAATTTTTCATAGTATTCTGTTATGATTCTTTTAATTTCAGTTGGGTCTGCTGTGATATCACCCATCTCATTTCTTATACAAGTTATGTGCTTCCTCTCCTGTTTTTCTTTTGCCAGTTTGGCCAATGGTTTATCAATTTTGTTGATCTTTTCAAAGAACCAGCTTTTGGTCTTGTTAACTCTTTCTATTGTTTTTCTAATCTCTATTTCATTTAATTCTGCTCTAATTCTTATTATTTCCTTTCTTCTGGCACTTGAGGGCTTCTTTTTTTGCTGCTCTCTTTCTACTTGTTCCAGTTGTAGGGTTAATGTTTTGATTATGGCCCTTTCTTCTTTTTGGATGTTTGCATTTATTGCTATAAACTGACCTCTGAGCACTGCTTTTGCTGTGTCCCAAAGGTTCTGGTAGGATGTGTTTTCATTCTTGTTTGATTTTATGAATTTCTTTATTCCATCCTCAATTTCTTCTATAACCCAGAAGTTTTGAGCAATGTCGTGTTCAGTTTCCATGTGTTTGATTTTTTTCTTTGCTTTTTCTGTTGTTGATTTTTGGCTTTTTATGGCTTTATGGTCAGAAAAGGTGCTTTGTAGTATTTTGATGCTTTGGATTTTGTTAAGGCTTGCTTTGTGGCCTAATATGTGGTCTATTCTGGAGAATGTTCCATGTGCATTGGAAAAGAACATATACTTGGCTGCTGTTGGGTGGAGTGTTCAGTACATGTTTATGAGATCAACTTGGTTGATTGTAGCACTTAGTTCTTCTGTGCCTTTGTTGAGCATCTTTCTGGATCTTCTGTCCTTCACCGAAAGTGGTATGTTAAAGTCTCCTATTACTATTGTCGAGCTGTCTATCTGTCTTTTCAGTGTCGTTAGAGTTTGTTTTATGTATTTTGGAGGCCTGTCGTTGGGTGCATAAATATTTATGATAATTATGTCCTCCTGGTGTGCTGACCCTTTAATCATTATATAGTGTCCTTCGTTATCCTTTGTGGTGGATTTTACTTGAAAGTCTACTTTGTCAGAGATTAATATTGCCACTCCTGCTCTTTTTTGAATGTTGTTTGCTTGATATATTTTTTTTCCAACCTTTGAGTTTTAGTTTGTGTCTTTAAGTCTAAGGTGTGTCTCTGGTAGACAGCATATAGACAGATTGTGTTTTTTATCCAATCTGCCACTCTCTGTCTTTATTGGTGCATTTAGTCCATAAATTAAGCGTAATTACTGATAGGTATGAGTTTAGTGTTGTCATTTTGATGTCTTTTTTATGTGTTGTTCAGTTTCTTTGTTCCACTTAGTCTTCTGTGCTGAGTCATTTTTCTTTATGTATTTTCTTTTCATCTTTACATTGTTGTTGATTTTGTGTTTGCTGTGTCTTTATATTTGTCTAGTTTTTTATTTTGACTTGTAGGATTGTTAGTTTCCTTTGTCGTTACCTTAATACTTACCTAATTTTTCTAAGTTTATACCAGTCTTTTATTTCTTTATATTGCCTTGACTTTCTCTCCGCATGAAAAATCTATGTCTACATTTTTTAAGTCCATCTTTTTTGTTTTAATGTTGTCATCTTTTACATATTCACATCTGTTTCCCTATTTTCAGGTTTTAGCTTTGATTTACTTTTGTGACTGCCCTATCTGGATTGATATCTGGTTGCTTTGCCCTGTGTTCTAGTCTTGGGTTGTTATCTGATGTTACTGATATTCTAACTGGAGGAGTCCCTTTAGTATTTCTTGTAATTTTGGTTTGGTTTTTGCAAATTCCCTAAACTTCTGTTTATTGGAAATGCCCTAATTTTGCCATCGTATTTGAGAGACAGTTTTGCTGGATATATAATTCTTGGCTGGCAGTTATTTTCCTTCAAGGCTTTACGTATGTCATACCATTGCCTTCTTGCCTGCACGGTTTCTGCTGAGTAGTCTGAGCTTATTCTTATTGATTCTCCTTTGTAGATGACTATTTGTTTATCCCTAGCTGCTCTTGAAGTTCTCTCTTTATCTTTGGTTTTGGCAAGTTTGGTTATAATATGTCTTGGTGATTTTCTTTTGGGATCTACCTTATATGGAGTTTGATGAGCATCTTGGATAGATATTTTCTCATCTTCCACGATATCAGGGAAGTTTTCTGCCAACAAATCTTGTACAATTCTCTCTGTATTTTCTGTTATCCTCCCTGTTCTGCTACTCCAATCACTCGTAGGTTATTCCTTTTAATAGAGTCCCACATAATTCTTAGGGTTTCTTCATTTTTTTAAATCCTTTTATCTGATTTTTCCTCATATAAGTTTGTGTCAGGTGCTTTATCTTCAATCTCACTAATTCTGTCTTCCATTGCCTTAATTCTGTTCCTATGACTTTCTATTGAGTTGTCTAATTCTGAAATTTTATTGTTAATCTTTTGGATTTCTGATTGCTGTCTCTGTATGGATTCTTGCAGCCTGTTAAATTTGTCATTACGCTCTTCTCTAATCTTTTTAATTTCCTGTATTGCATGTTCTGCATTTTGTTTAATTTCCTTCCTAATTTCTTGAAGAGTTCTGTAGATTAATCTTTTGTATTCTGCCTCTGGTAATTCCAGGAAATTTTCCTCCCCTGGAAAATTTCTAGATTCTTTATTTTGGGAGCTTGCTGAAGCCATCATGGATTGCCTCGTTTTGTGATTTGATGTTGATTGTTGTCACCAAGTCATCAGTAAGTTATTGTATTTATTTATTTTATGTTTGCTTTCCGTGTCCAGCTTCTTGTTTCCTTTTGATACGCTCAGATAGGCTGCTCGTATGAGCTACTTTGATTACTGGCACCTCTGAAGCTCTAATGTCCTGTCACTGGGTGGTTAGATCTGTTACTAGGTATGTGAGCTCAGGAGTCCACCCACTCCCCCATATGGATTCAGCTTAGGTGCCCAGGCAGATAGCCACCAAGTGTGTGGTGTAGGCTCTCACTTATAGTCCTAGACATGCATGGGTGATTGGTGTAGGCACAGGCATCTGGCGGCAGCAGGGAGACTCACTCTGAGCAAGGCAGGGGGCTGACGGCCGCCCCTGAGTGTCCAGGAGAAAGGCGTGTCCCTGTTCCCTAGAGTGGGTAGGTGGGTGGGTTTTGCAGCCAGACTATGAGTAGCTAACACTGTTGGCTGTGAAGTTGGGGTGGGGGGCTCTTATTCATGTGTCCCTATCACAGGTGGCTAGGTAGCATGGGTGGAGCCACCAGTCCTCAGACCCCTGATGTGGTTAGGTGAAGACCCTGCTTAATGGGCAAAGCAGTGTCAAATGTCAAGAACCTGCCACTTCACATCTGAAATGGTCAAGTTAGAGTTCCAGTATATACATTGTTGTACTGCGGTAATGAAGGCCTATGCTGTAGAGATGGGCCCACACAAGTCTATACAGGGGAAAAGGCACTCAAAGTCTGTGGATCCCTTATGCCTGTGCTTAGGCAAAGGAGCTGTGCCTACCCTGGCTTCCTAGCTTAGGGGAGCCAGCAGTTTATTTTTTCCCGTTTGTTAATTTGTTCACTCTTCGAGGCAGGGAGAATGGCTCTGGGCATGTGATGGATCCTACTTCCGGCCCAGGGGACTTGGCAATTGCTGAAGCCAGTCCAGGACCAAGTGCAGAGCAGGGAGCGGGGAGGTTAGTGGGAGAGAGATTTTTCCCTAAGTGGGTGTATTTGATCCGTGCGGTAAGCCGTATGCAGGAACTTATCTTTCCCAGATGAGGGCTGCTTCTCACTGGTTCCAGACGGTTGTGTACAGTCTCTGGCACTGGGGGTCTTCCGGTGCAGAATACAGGCCTCCCGAACACCACTGCTTGCTTGCCTCACCACCCACTCCCGAGCTGGTCAGGCCTGAAGGGCTCAGGCTCTTGCTGGGTCAGGTCTGGCAACTGCTCACTGCTCCCGGACCGTCTCTCCCTCCCCTGCCACTCAGTCCAGTTCCTTAACTCTGCCTTTGATGTTCAGGGCTCCCAGATTGCCATATATAATTGAATCACTTGTTTTTTCGGGTCTTTGTTGTAAGAGGGTCCACCGGAAGCATCTGACTACTCTGCCATCTTGGTCCCGAGGAGTTCCACTCTTGCACCAAGTAATTGTGTTGAGAAGACCCTCAGCCTCTCTCAGTCTTTGTTTACTCATCTGTAAAATAATAATACACTAAATCCAGCTCTGGAATTTAAGCTTGTATATTATCTCAGTCTATCAATTCAACCTGTTTTTACATTCTGCTACCAGAAGGTGCCTCTGATCTAGTGTGTAAACTCAGAAGGGCAGGAATTTTGAGATGTTGCTCTGCTGCATCACCAGTATCTATAGAGTGCCTGGCACACAATAGGTGCTCAATATGTATCTGTAAAACGTATGAATGACTCTGTCTCCTGAGAATCCAGACACTTAGCTCACAGTATTAAACTGAGCCCCTTTTATATTTGCAGAGAATTTAAGAGCAATTTGAAAGGTGTGTCAGTACATTCAGAGAGCAGTTAAGCATGTTGTTATCAATAGAAAATGGCAAAACAAGATTTTTCATTTTTAGCTTTTTTCTAAATGTACTATATGCTCTCTAGAAAATTTGGCAAATACATAAGGGAAAATACAAAGGTCACTTAACATATTATCACCCCAAAATAATAATTATTAATATTTCAATGTATGTTCTGCATTTTCTTTTCTAGTATTTTATTTTATTTTTTAATGTACCAGGAACCCATTTTTGTATTTGTTATAAGGTAAGGCTTCAATAAATTCTCTCAAGTAGTTGACCAGCAATCTTTATTAAATAATAAGATGCACAAATATCGCATCACCTCCTTCCACTTCTCCAAAGATACTCCTGCCCATCTCGGGAATGACATCAGCATTCTCCTAGTGACCCAACTCAGAATCCTATAAGGCATCCTCACATTTCCCAATGCTTCTTACTACATCCAGTAAGTTTTCAGATCCTCTTGATGTACCTGTTTAATACCTCCTTAGCAAGCCAAAGGAAAAACAAACAAACAAACAAAAAAAACCCATCCTAATTGTGGCCTTTTCTAAGTCCCCACCCTTATTGTTCCACACTCTCCCTACCACCAATGTAGGCCAGATTGAGTTACTTCTGGCTCACGGTGTTCCATGCCTTCCCTGCATCCTAGGCCTTTACACCAGCTGCTTCTTCAGTTCAGAATGTCCTTCACAATCCCTGCATCTAGTGAACTCCAGCTTGTCCTTCAAGACCCAGCTTAGATGTCATCTCCACAAAGAAAGACTCAAGGTATAGAGCCTTCCGATACGTTCCCTGTGATGACATCATTACAGCACTAATGAGTCATACTTTCTAAGTTCATCCTTATTTGTCTGACTTCCCTAAATACTTTAAGCTCCTTGAGATCATAGGGTTTATCTTATGTATGGTTGTCTCTCCTAAACTGAGTACAGAGTCTTGCAAAAGGAAGTTGCTCAAAAATATTAATCAAAATGGATGAAACTTTTTTCTGTCCACTGATTTATAATCCTACCTTTACAGTATACTTAATACCATATTATTAAGGTCTATTTCTCCACCTTATTTTGTTTGAGCTATGTCTGCTTACCCTTGCACTAGAATCACATTATTTTAAGGTATTGTGATTTTATAAAATATTTTATTATCTGATGAGGTATATCCCCCCACATTACTCCAATTTTCTCATCTGTTTAGTCTATTAGGTGACCTTTTGAACTATATGTTAGAAGTTTTACTTCTTTTGGTATTTTAATTGGGATTATATTAGACCTAGTAGGAAAAATACATCATCTGCAGAGTAATACGTTCATCTCTTCCTCTGAAAATATTAGTTCTCATTTCTATTATTTGGGTTACTGTACTGGCTAGAACTTAAGGAAATACTAAATATAGTTGTGATGGCAGATTCCCTGGGAATAAGTTTTAACTCCCAGGTTTTGTTAATATTATGGGGTAAAAAATACTTAGGAAAGACTAATTTTGTACAGTAAAAAAACTTCTAACCAAAAGAAAACAATAAGCAGGAGCCTAATCTCTCTAAATGTTGTCCTTATCTTAAGGTCTTTGATGTTCCCTCAGAAGCAGAAAATAATAACTTACAATTCCAAAGTAAAATATCTGCCTAAGAGCTGTCAACTTTCTCATCCCTCTTAAGATTTTATCTTTCTCTCCACCATTGACCTGCAGGAAGAAAACTTTGTATGACCCTGACAAGAAAGGTTCAATAGTCATTACAGATTTTTTAAATTTGTTTTATGTTTTTCTTTTGTTTTGTTTTTCTTCATTTGTTTTCCCCCTTCCTTTAGGGTTGTGGGGTAGGCAGGGTTTTCAGTTTGCCGTTCAATTTGTTCACGGCCTTTCTGGAAAACTAGAGACCACATTCTCTCAATCTTTGCTTTTGAATAGCTTACAGAGTCAAACTGCCACATGTTGAGCTCTTAGTATGTGCAGGAATATTATAAATGTTTTACATGCATCGTCTCATTTAACCTCATTTTAATCTCACCACACAGTTATTGAGGTAGGTATTATTACTCTCCCACCACCTGTCTGTCAGTTTGTCATGCTGTGTTGGCTTGCACGTTGCATTAATGCTGGAAGTTATGTCACTAGTATTTCAAATACCAGCACGGTCTCCCATGGTGGGTAGGTTTCAGTGGAGCTTGCAGACTGAGACAGACTAGGAAGAAAAGCCTGATGAAATAGAAGCATACTTCAGAGATATTGCAGGTTCAGTTCCAGACCACCACAATGAAATGAATATCATAATGAAGTGAATCACACAATTTTTTTGGTTTCCCAGTGCATATAAAAGCTATGTTTATACTGTACTGTAGTCTACCAAATGTTCAAAGCATTATATCTAAAAAGAAGAATGTGTATACCTTAATTAAAAGTGCTTTATTGCTAAAAAATGCTAACCATCATCTGAGCCTTCAGTGTGTCATAACTTTTTTGCTAGTGGCAGATCTTGACTCAATGTTGATGGCTGCTGACTGATTAGGGTGGTGGTTGCTGAAGGTTAGGGGGGCTCTGGCAATTTCTTAAAAGAAGACAATGAAGTTTGCCGCACTGATTGACTTTTCCTTTCACAAAAGATTTCTCTGTAGCGTGCCATGCTATTTGATAGCATTTTGCCCACAGCAAAACTTCTTTCGAAATTAGAGACAATCCTCTAAAACCCTGCTGCTGCTTTATCAACTAAATTTATGTAATGTTCTAAATCCTGTGTTGTAGTTTCAACAACGTTCACAACATCTTCATCAGGAGTGGATTTCATCTCAAGAAACCACTTCCTTTGCTCATCCATAAGTAGCAACTCCTCATCTGTTAAAGCTTTACCATGAGATTGCAACAAGTCAGTCACATTTTTAGTTTCCACCTCTAATTCTAGTTCTCAGGCTATTTCCACCATGTCTGCAGTTACTTCTTCCACTAGTCTTGAACGCCTCAAAGTCATCCATGAGGATTGGGATCAACTTCTTCCAAATCCCTGTTAATGTTGATATTTTGATCTCCTCCCATGAATCACAAATGTTCTTAAAGACATCTAGAATTGTGAATCCTTTCCAGAAGGTTTTCAATTTACTTTGCCCAGATCCATCAGAGGAATCACTATCAATGGTAGCTATAGCCTTAAGAAATGTATTTTTTAAATAATAAGATTTGGAAGTCAAAATTACTCCTTGATCCATGGGCTACCGAATGGACGTGTTGGCAGGCATGAAAACAATATTAATCTCCTTGCACATCTCCATCGAGCTCTTGGGTGACCAAGTGCATTGTCAATAAGCAGAAATATTTTGAAAGGATTTTTTTTTTCTGAGCAGTAGGTCTTAACAGAGGGTTTAAAATATTCAGTAAACCATGTTGTAAACAGATATTCTGTCACTCAGGCTTTGTTGTTCAATTTATAGAGCACAGACAAAGTACATTCAGCATAATTCATAAGAATTCTAAGATTTTTGGAATGGTAAGTGAGCATTGGCGTCAACTTAAATTCACCAGCTGCATTAGCCCCTAACAAGTGAGTCAACCTGTCCTTTCAAGATTTGAAACCAAGCATTGACTTTCCCCCTGTAGCTATGAAAGTCCTAGATGTCATCTTCTTCCAATATAAGGCTGTTTTGTCTACACTGAAAAAATCTGTTGTTTAGTGTAGCCACCTTCATCAATTATCTTAGCTAGATCTTCTGGGTAACTTCCTGCAGCTTCAACATCAGCACTTGCTGCTTCACTTTTCACTATTTTGTTATGGAGATGGCTTCTTTCCTTAAACCTCATGAACCAAGCTCTGCTAGCTTCAAACTTTTCTTCTGCAGATTACTCAGATTACTCACCTCTCTTATCCTTCACAGAATTGAAGAAAGTTAAGACTTTGCTCTAGATTAGGCTTTGGCTTATGGGAATGTTGTGGCTAGTTTGATCTTCTACCCAGACCACTAGAAATTTCTCCAAACCAGCAATCAGGTTGTTCTGTTTTCTTATCATTCATGTGTTCACTGGAGTAGCATTTTTAATTTCCTTCAAGACTTTTTCCTTTGCAGAGACTGGAACATTTATACACTGTTAGTGGGAATGTAAAATGGTACAACCACTTTGGAAATTGATTTGGCACTTCCTTAAAAAGCTAAAAATAGAAGTACCATACAATCCAGCAATTCCACTCCTTGAAATATATCCTAGAGAAATAAGAGCCATCACAAGAATAGATATATGCACACCCATGTTCATTGCAGCACTGTTCATGATAGCAAAAAGATGGAAACAACCTAGGTGTCCATCAACAGACGAATGGATAAACAAATTATGGTATATTCACACAATGGAATACTATGCAACAATAAAGAACAACGATGAATCTGCGAAACATCTTATAACGTGGAGGAATCTGGAGGTCATTATGCTGAGTGAATTTATTCAGTTGCAAAAGGACAAATGTTGTATAAGACCACTATTATAAGAACTCAAGAATAGGTTTAAACACAGAAGAAAACGTTCTTTGATGGTTATGAGGCTGGGGAGGGAGGGAGAGGGTTATTCACTAACTAAATAGTAGATAAGAATTATCTTAGGTGAAGGGAAGGACAGCACATACTACAGGGGAAGTCAGCACAACTGGACTAAACCAAAGTTAAGAAGTTTCCTGAATATGATGAAACACTTTGAGGGACAGAGTAGTAGGGGCAGGGGTCTGGGGACCATGGCTTCAGGGGACATCTAGGTCAATTGGCATAACAAAGTTTATTAAGAAAATGTTGTGCATCCTGCTTTGGCGAGTGGTGTCTGGGGTCTTAAAAGCTTGCAAGAGGCCACCTGCGATGCATCAATTGGTCCTAGCCCACCTGGAGTAAAGGAGAATGAAGAACACCATAGACACAAGGAGAGTATTAACCTAAGAGACAGAAAGGGCCATATATACCAGAGACTTCATCAGCTTGAGACCAGAAGAACTAGATGATGCCCAGCTACCACCAATGACCTCCCTGACAGGGAACACAACAGATAGTCCCTGACAGAGCAGGAGAAAAGTGGGGTGCAGAACTCAAATTCTAGTAAAAAGACCAGACTTAATGGTGTGATTGAGACTGGAGAGATCCCGGAAGACATGGCGCCCAGACTCTCTGTTAGCCCAAAACTAAAACCATTCCTGAGGCCAACTCTTCAGGCAAAGATTACAGTGGACTATGAGACATAAAATACTTGTGAAGAGTGTTCTTCTTGGCTCAAGTAGATACATGAGACTAAATGGGCAGCTTCTGTCCAGAGGCGAGAGGAGAAGGCAGAGAGGGTCAGGAGCTGGTTGAATGGACATGGGAAATCTGTGGTGGAAAGGAGGAGTGTGCCGTCATAGTATAGGGAGAGCAACAAGGGTCACATAGTAATGTACGTATAAATTTTTGTATGAGAGACTAACTTGAATTGTAAAGTTTCACTTAAAGCACAACAATTTAAAAAGAAAATTAAAAAAAAAATTTTCCTTTTGCATTCACAACTTGCATAACTGTTTGGTGCAAGAAGCCTAGCCTAGCATCTTGGCTTCCAATATGCCTTCCTCACTAAGCTTAATCATTTCTAGCTTTTGATTAAAGCAGAAGGCATGCTACTCTTCCTTCCATTTGAACATTTAGAGACCATTGTAGTGTTATTAATTGGCCTGATTTCAATATTGTCATGTCTCAGGGAATAGGGAGGCCTGAGGAGAGCAAGAAAGACTGGAAAATGGCCAGCTGGTGAAGTAGTCAGGTAACACACAAAACGTTTGTCGATTAAGCTTGCTGTCTTATATGGGCGTGGTTTCTGGTGCCCCAAAACAATTACTATAGTGACATTGAAGATCACTGATCACAGATCACCATAACAGATATAATAATAATGAAAAAGTTTGAAACATTGACAGCATTAGCAAAAACGTGACACAGAGACATGAACTGAACACGTGCTGTTGGAAAAATGGCGCCAATAGACTTGCAGTGTTGCCACAAATCTTCAGTTTGTAAAAAATGCAGTATCTGTGAAGTACAATAAATCAAGGTATGCCTGTACTTTAAAAAATTAACCAATGAAAACCTTATGGATCACAGCAGAACATTTTCTGGCTCACTTGCTTTAGACACATCATCAGGAGGAATCAATTGCTGGAGGAAGACATCATGTTTGGTGAAGTAGATGGCCAGTGAGGACAAGGGAGACCCTCCATGAGATGGATTGGCACAATAGCCACAGTGATGGACTCGTGCATGCCAGAAATCATGAGAATGATGCGGGACCAGGCAACATTTCATTATGTGGTACATAAGGTCGCCATGACTGGGAATCAACTTGACGGCAGCTAACTGTCTTTTTGTCTGTCTGCCTGTCCGTCTATCTATCTATCAATTATCTATTATTCTCATTTTCAAATATGAACACTCAGGCTTGGAGGGGCTAAGGAACTTGTACAAAGTTATTTTGTTTGCAAATTACAGAACTGTGACTCACACCCAGGTTTGACTAAATCCACATTCTGCCTTATTGCCTAAGAAATGATTAGTGCTATGCATTAAAAAAAATAGTAATAATCAGCCCTACCAGATGGCACTCCCTGGTTGTAACTGACACATTTGATCTTTCCCTCCTTCCTAAAACAGTGTCTCTTGGCTTTTATGATAAGTCTCCTCCCTGACTGTCCTATCTTACAGGTAGCTCCCTTTCACTCTCTTTCATTGTTTCCAACTCTTCTATTAAAGCTTGTTGTATGGTAGTACCACAGGGATGGGTCCTCTTCTCTATAAACGATCTCTCCCTTAGTGTTGTCACTCAAGTCTATGACTTTAAATACCATCTCTATACCATACATAACTCCAACTATGACCTCTTCACTAAACTGCAGACTCATATTTCCAATTACCATCCAGATATCTCCCTTTGCGTGTGTAATAATAAGTTTCTCAAACTCAGCATGGCGGTACTACTCAGGTTCTAATTGAAAATGAGAAAAATCTCACCCTGCTAATTTAGGCAGAAAAGGAATTTTAAAAGGTATTAGGTAGCTGAGAAAATTCCTAGAAGGACAAGGGAACCAAACATGAGGGCTACACAGCCAAGAACTATGCCCAGATCACACTGTGGAACTGTCCAAGGTAGACACCACTGCCACCATTGCTGGGCACAGACACCAGAGCCCTCATCATTGACTCTGGGTTCAGATGCTGCACCTGAATCTCTTGCTGCTGCCTCTAGATGCAGCTGCTGACTCCAAGGCCAAAAATGGATTCCAATTTGGAGTTTCACGAGTGTGTCTGATTGAGCCAAGGTCACAAGCCTACGTTCCAGCTGCAAGGGCAACTGGTGGGGGTGTGGGGGAACAAGTTTCTGGCTTCTATCTTAAGGAAATGTGGACTCATAAAGTAGGGAAATCCTCAAACTTAGGAAAGGTGTTCAGTGGTGCTGAAAAGAATGAGAGCTAAAAAGAATGGTAGATGTCCACCACAGTGGCCGGATAGAACTCTTGATTTTCCTCACCCCTAGTCCACCCAGATGCTTATGCTCTACACCTAGGAGTCATCTTTGATTCCTCTTTCTCTCATTCTCCACATCTAATCTGTCATCAAATCCTCTCACCTCTATCTCTGAAATATACTTTAGAATATATCCCCTTTCTCCATCACTAATTCCCTAGTCCAAATCACCATCATCCTTTGCTTGGACTATATATTATAATAGCCTCCTAATTGGTATTCCTAACTTCCACTCCTGTCTCTCTACCATCCAGTCTTCACAAAACAAACAGAACGGTTTTCTCAAAATACAAATTAGATCAATTGATCCACTGTTTTAAAAACTCTGAAGTCCTTATCCTGGCATACAAGGTGCTACATAATCTGGTCCCTGCTTGACCCTTTAACCTCAGCTAATATCACTATGTCCTTCCATTGCTGAGCTCCAACCACACTGGAATGCTCTCCTATCCTTGGACACAACAAGCTCATTCTGATCTCAAGAGTTTTGTTTCCTCTGCCCCATGATATTCATATAGCTGGCTCTTTTTGGTCTTTCAGGTCTCTGCTCAAATGTCATCTCTTCTGAAAAGTCCCTTTCCAAGGTAGCTCCTCTGTCACTCTCAATCACAACCTCATTTTTATTTCTTACAGCATCTATCATTGTATGAATTTACCTCATTTCTATTTTATTGGCTGTCCCCACTAGCTCGCAGGTTTATCCATTTTATCCACCTGTGTGTTCCCAGTGGCTCAAACAGTGCCTGGCACGCAGTAGAGACTTGACATATATTTGTGGAATTAGATAATGAATCAAATAATTTGCACATGTTAAGAACTTTGCAACAAAACAATCACTTAGTGCTGTGGTGGTCAGAAAATGTTCCAATGAAGTACTAAAGCCTATGCTTAGCCTTGAGAATAGGTAAGATCTAGACTTTAAATCATTTAATAGAATCCTGAACAAATGGGAAACATTACAGATAAATTCTGATAAAGAAAGAAGAACTGGAAAAGATTCAGAGCTGGGTGGGGAACCACAGTGGGGAAATCTAAGGTTGGAAGAGACTGAAAGAGGGCATGTTTAAACACCAATGGCAGCCATAATCTACTTGCAGTTGGGCTCAAAGCCAGTTTTACTGGAACATGCTCTCATCTGCCAAGATCATTTGCAAATTTTCTGTGGCAGTCTTGTGGTGGCATCTCATTTTCAAGAAGGAATTCCAAGTCCTCTGAGTATCTCATCAAGCTGATATCTTTAATTAATAATCACAACACTAGAGTGGATGAATAGGGAGCAGGAGACACAGGAACTGAGAAATAAAGGAAGGCATATCTAGAAGCCTAAGACGTGGAATCATATTGGGAAGCACATAAACAAGGAGTGTCAAGAACACAAGCTAAAAAAGGGTAGAAAAAGAAGCAGATCTCCTAAAGAAAGGAAAGCCTGGGGGTTCTGAGTGCTGAGAGGGACAATTGTATGATCCCCTCGCCCATGCGGCACTGATGCTCACTCTACCCCTGCCTGTCCAAGTTCACTTGATTACGCTTGAAGCCTAGGCCACTGTTCTTAGAGAAAAGAAAGCAATACTGCACATTAGAAAATTAAGGAAAAAATAAATCTAAATATTTTTACTGCTGCAGTCCTTCCATATTATTTAAGCTGGTAGTTAGAAGCAAGTTTCTCCCTAAATTGCATGTTCATCTTCTTACAACAGCACTTAATGACTAGAATTGGTACATTAAAAAGGCAAAGCAACCAATCTGCAAACACTTCTATATTTTTCCACAGTCATCAAGTGTTAGAAACCGGATAAAATTCAAATTGTCTTCTCAGGAAGCTGGGGAATGGATTTATCAAGAAAATAGCTACTTTTAAACTTGAAGAACTCTGCCTCAGAACAATAACCCATGGATTTCTTATATAATTGTGAAAATTACCTGCCTGTGGGTTATCCCCTCTGTGAATTTTCTACAATGTTTTCTTGGTCTTAGTACAGGTTTAACTTGCCGCTAACCATGCTTCTTACTAGTGGTTCCCCATCCCTATCCCTGTACAATTCCTTATTCTAATGTGCTGAGTAATCTAAACAGAAGTTAATAATTATCTAAACAAGGAATCAGGCCATTAATAACATATCGTGTCTATGAGGAAGTGATATGCCTCCAACTGTGAGTAAATTCTTATTTCCTATTTCCTCTGTTATTATATTATTAACATTGTACCTGTATGAGGGATATGGTCATGCTCCTGTGGGTGGTTGGTGAAATCCACTTGGAAAGGAAAATCAGCACTTGAAACAGAAACCTGTCCCCAAAGAAGTTATCTCTAGTCAGGCCAGTAAAGTGAATCATGAATTCCCATCTGCCATTCTGTATAACTTGCACATAACAAAGATTACTAACTTAATAAAGAAAAAAGGGGGTGAGGTATAAACAGTCTACAAAACCAGGCGAGAAAGGGGAGAATTACTCCTTTCATGTTGCAAGTTACACTCCCTACTTAACTACCCCAAAAGCCCTGATGGAGATTGTCAAATTAATGACCTCTGGATAAGTGAAATACACATAAAAATCACAGTCTTGAAAGCCCTACAGAACAGTTCTATTCTTCACACATGGGGTCACCATAAGTCAGAATCAACTCAATGGCAACCAACAATAACAAACTAATATGTGAACAGATGAAACGTTATCAAAGAAAAAAGTTATGGATAAGTGAAATTGAAATACTTCCATATCTCCAATAAGAGAAAAGCAGGTTTTTTTTTTTTTATTAGTCATTATAATACCTACATCTTTGCTGCCCATCCATCCCAGATTATAAACAGTTAACTCTACAGTGGAGTCCTATAATTCAGCCCAGGGTGTAAATGACAACCTTGTAAGAAGAAATAAAATCTTGAGGAGGAGTGACATCATGGAAAAAATCAAATAGGGTGTTCAAAGCATTGGCACCTCCACTGAAACAACTATAAGCTGGTAAATACTGACAGAGTCAAGTCTTTCAGAACTGTACAATCTAATCTAAAACTTACAACAACCAGAGGACTGCTTAATGGAGAAAAGGGAGGCTGAATGTCAGTAAGAGGGTATTACCGCATTTTTTCATTCACCTTCCTACCATCTCTCATTTTCTGTCTGGTGGCAGCAGCCACAAAGAAAAAAACAACCTACATCTCTCCTATTACTTGCTGGTGCCAGGGTGTTAATACAGATCTTATTCTTAAAGTACTTTAGTTGTGCATTTTGCCTGTCTGGTGGTTCCCTGAGGGACCAAGGCAGAGGCTGACCTTTACTCTACAATCCCTGTTGGGCTAAAGCAGTTTCCCAGTCACTGGCAGTGTCTATCAAAAGATTTAAAGACATTTGATACTCATGCTCACCTGGGGCAAAGGTTAGCAGACAGGGGAAGCAGCAGAGAGACCCAAAACCTCAGATAGAAGGCCGAGGAGGAAATTTCCTGGGGGAGTAAGGGCTCAGGAGGCTAGAAGTATGAAATCAGGGTGTGTTTCTAGGGAGAGGCTCTTTTCTTTTTGGTAGTCCCAGGTGTTCCTTGGTTCCTTGTCATCCCTTGGTTTGTAGGTGAAAGACTTATACAATGAAAACTAAAAAACATTGTTGAAAGAACTAAAGAAGACCTAAATAAATGGAAAGACATTCCATGTTTATGGATTGGACTATATAATATTGTGAAGATGGCAATACTATCCAAATCAATCAACACGTTCAATGCAATCCATATAGAAACTCCAACAGTGGTTTTTGGAGAAATGGAAAAACTGTTCCTTGAATTCATATGGAATTGCAAGGGGCACAAGATAGCCAAAATAATCTTGAGAAAGACTATGTTGGAGAACCCACTCTTCCTGATTTCAAAGCTACTACAAAGCTAGAATAAACAAAACAGTGTGGTTGTGGCATAAGGATAGACAAATAAACCAATGAGAGGCGGGGCCAAGATGTTGGAGTAGTCAGATGCTTCCGGTGGACCCTCTTACAACAAAGACCTTAAAAAAAAAGTGATTCAATTATATATGACAATCTGGGAGCCCTGAACATCAAAGGCAGAGTTAAGGACCTGGATTGAGTGGCAGGAGGAGGGAGAAATGGTCTGGAAGCTGCAAGGAGTTGCCAGACCTGACCCGGCGAGAGCCTGAGCCCCTCAGGCTTCATCAGCTTGGGGGTGAGTGGTGAGGCAGGCAAGCAGCAGTGCTCAGGAGGCGAGTTTTCTGCCCAGGAGTGACCCAGCACCAGAGAGTCTACACAGCCACCCAGAACAAGTGAGAAGCAGCACTCATTGGCAAAAAATAAGTACTTGCATATGTCTTACCACATGGATCAAAAACACCCGCCTTAGGTAAAAACCTCTCTCCCATTTACCTCCCCACTCCCTGCTCTGCACTGGGTCCTGGACCAGCTTCAGCAAATGCCGAGTCCCTTGAGCCAGAAGTAGAATCCGTCACACTCCCAGAGCCATTCTTCCTGCCTTGGAGAGTGAACAAATTAACAAACGGGAAAAAATACACTTCCGACTCCCCTAAGCCAGGAACCCAGGGTAGGCACAGCTCCTTTGCCTAGGCACATGGATGAGGGATCCACGGACGCTGAGTGTCTTTCCCTCTGCATAGACTTGTGTGGGCCCATCTCAACAGCGTAGGCTCTCATTACCGTGGTACAACAGGGTCTATACCAGAACTCTAACTTCAACTGTTTCAGCTGTGAAACGGCAGGTTCTTGACATTTGACTGCTCTGCCCATTAAGCAGGGTCTTCACCTACCCACATCAGGGACCTGAGAACTGGTGGCTCCCAACATAACCACCTGTGATAAGTGCTCCCTAGTCTTTACAGCCAACAGCATTAGGTGCTCATAGTCCAGCTGCAAAACCCACCCACCTACGTGCTCTAGGGAACAGGGACACACCTTCTTCCTGGACACTCGGGGGTGACTGTCAGCTCCCTGCCTTGCTCAGAGTGTGTCCCCATGCTACAACCAGATGCCTGTGCCTACACCAATCACCCATGCCAGTCTAGGACTGTAAGCGAAAGCCTACACCATAGACTTGGTGGTTATCTACCTGGGCACCTGAGCTGAATCCATACAGGAGGAGTGGGTGGACTCCTGAGCTCACATACCTAGTAACGATCTAACCACCTGGTGACAGGACATTAGAGCTTCAGAGGTGCCAATAATCAAGCTAGCTCATATGAGCAGCCTATTTGGGCACATCAAAACAAAACAAGAAGCTAGGACTCAGTAAGCAAACATAAAATAAATAAATAAATATAATAACGTATTGATGGCTCAGAGACAACAGTCAATATCAAATCGTATAAAGAGGTAATCCATAATGGCTTCAGCAAGCTCCCAAAGTAAAGAATCTAGAAATTTTCCAGAGGAGCAAAATTTCTTGGAATAACCAAAGGCAGAATACAAAAGATTAATCTATAGAACTCTTCAAGAAATTAGGAAGGAAATTAAGCCAAACACAGAACACACAATAGAGGAAATTAAATAGATTAGAGAAGAGCATAATGACAAATTTAGCAGGCTGTGAGAATCCATAGAGAGAAGCAAACAGAAATCCAAAGGATTAACATTAAAATTTCAGAATTAGACAACTGCATAGAAAGTCATAGGAGCAGAATTGAGGCAATGGAAGTCAGAATTAGTGAGACTGAAGATAAAGCACTTGACACTAACTTATATGAGGAAAAATCAGCTAAAAAGATTAAAAACAATGAAGAAACACTAAGAATTATGTGGAATTCTATCAAGAGGAATAACCTACAAGTGATTGCAGTACCAGAACAGGGTGGGGGAGGGTGTGAATAACAGAAAATATAGAGAGAATTGTTGAAGATTTATTGGCAGAAAATTTCCCTGATATTGTGAAAGATGACAAGATATCTATCCAAGATGCTTATTGAACCCCACACCCAATAGATCCCAAAAGAAAGTTACCAAGACATATTATAATCAAACTTGCCAAAACCAAAGATAAAGAGAGAATTTTAAGAACAGCTAGGGATAAATGAAAAGTCTTCTACAAAGGAGAGCCAATAAGAATAAGCTCCGACTACTCAGCAGAAACCATGCAGGCAAGAAGGCAATGGGATGACATAAATAAAGCCTTGAAGGAAAATAACTGCCAGCCAAGAATTATATATCCAGCAAAACTGCCTCTCAAGTATGATGGCAAAATTAGGGCATTTCCAGATAAATGGAAGTTTAGGGAATTTTCAAATACCAAACCAAAATTACAAGAAATACTAAAGGGACTCCTCCAGTTAGAAAATCAGTAACATCAGATAACAACCCAAGACTAGAACACAGGACAGAGCAACCAGATATCAACTCATATAGGGAAGTCACAAAAGTAAATCAAAGCTAAAACACTAAAAATAGAGAAACAGATGTCAATACGCAAAAGATGACAACATTAAAACAAAAAAGAGGGACTTAAAAAATGTAGACATAGATTTTTCATATGGAGAGGAAGTCAAGGAGATACAAGGAAATAAAAGACTGGTATAAACTTAGAAAAATAGGGGTAAGTATTAAGGTAACCACTTAAGAAACTAACAATCCTACAAGTCAAAATAAAAAACTAGAAAACCATAAAGACTCAGCAAACACAGAATTAACAACAATGAAAAAGATGAAAAGAAAATACATAAAGAAAAATGACTCAGCACAGAAAATTAAGTGAAACAAAGAAACTGTAAACAATACATAAAAAAGACATCAAAATGACAGCACTAAACTCATACCTATCAATAATTACCTGAATGTAAATGGAATAAATGCACTGATAAAAAGACAGAGAGTGGCAGATTGGATAATAAAACACAATCCATCTATATGCTGCCTACAGGAGACACATCTTAGACTTAAAGACATAAACAAACTAAAACTCAAAGGATGGAAAAAAATATAACAAGCAAACAACACTCAAAAAAGAGCAGGAGTGGCAATATTAATCTCTGACAAAATAGACTTTCAAGTGAAATCCACCACAAAGGATAAGGAAGGACACTATATAATGATTAAAGGGTCAAAAGGTCAATATCCCAGGAAGACATAACTATAATAAATATTTATGCAGTCAATGACAGGGCTCCAAAATACATAAAAAAACTCTAACAGCACTGAAAAGAGAAACAGACAGCCCCACAATAGTAGCAGGAGACTTCAACATACCACTTTCAGTGAAGGACAGAACATCCAGAAAGAAGCTCAAAAAAGACACAGAAGAGCTAAATACTACAATCAACCAACTTGATCTCACAGACATATACCGAACCCTCCACCCAACAGCAGCCAAGTATATGTTCTTTTCCAATGCACATGGAACATTCTCCAGAATAGACCATACATTAGGCCATAAAGCAAGCCTTAACAAAATCCAAAGCATTGAAATATTACAAAGCATCTTTTCTGACCATAAAGCCATAAAAGTAGAAGTCAACAACAGAAAAAGCAAGGAAAAAAAATCAAACACATGGAAACTGAACAACACCTTGCTCAAAAACTACTGGGTTATAGAAGAAATTGAGGATGGAATAAAGAAATTCATAGAATCAAACAAGAATGAAAACACATCCTACCAGAACCTTTGGGACGCAGCAAAAGCAGTGCTCAGAGGTCAGCTTATAGCCATAAATGCACACATCCAAAAAGAAGAAAGGGCCATAATCAAAACATTAACCCTACAACTGGAACAAGTAGAAAGAGAGCAGAAAAAAAGAAGCCCTCAAGTGCCAGAAGAAAGGAAATAATAAGAATTAGAGCAGAATTAAATGAAATAGAGAATAGAAAAACAATTGAAAGAGTTAACAGGACCAAAAGTTGGTTCTTTGAAAAGATCAACAAAATCGATAAACCGTTGGCCAAACTGGCAAAAGAAAAACAGGAGAGGAAGCACATAACTTGTATAAGAAATGAGATGGGTGATATGACAACAGACCCAACTGAAATTAAAAGAATCATAATAGAAAACTATGAAAAATTGTACTCTAATAAATTTGAAAACCTAGAGGAAGTGGATAAATTTCTAGAAACTCACTAGCTACCTAAACTAACACAAACAGAGGTAGAACAACTCAATAAACCCATAACAAAAGTAGAGATTGTAAAGGTAATTAAAAAACTCCCAACAAAAAAAGCCCTGGCCTGGATGGCTTCACTGGAGAATTCTACCAAACTTTCAGAGAGGACTTAACACCACTACTACTAAAGATATTTCAGAGCATAGAAAAGGATGGAATACTCCTAAACTCATTCTACGACACCAGCATAACCCTGATACCAAAACCAGGTAAAGACACCACAAAAAAAGAAAATTACAGACCAATATCCCTCATGAACATTGACACAAAAACCCTCAACAAAATTCTAGCCAATAGAATTCAGCAACATATCAAAATAAATTATTCACCATGATCAAGTGGGATTTATACCAGGTATGCCGGGATGGTTCAACATTAGGAAAACAATCAATGTAATCCATCACATAAACAAAAGACAAGAACCACATGATCTTATCAATTGATGCAGAAAAGGCATTTGACAGAGTCCAACACCCATTCATGATAAAAATTCTCAACAAAATAGGAATGGAAGGGAAATTCCTCAATATAATTAAGGGCATTTATACAAAGCCAACAGCCAACATCATCCTAAATGGAGAGACTTTGACAGCATTCCCCTCGAGAACGGGAACCAGACAAGGATGCCCTTTACCACCACCCTTACTCAACAATGTGCTGGATGTCCTAGCCAGAACAATTAGGCTAGAAAAATAAATAAAGCGCATCTAAATCGGTAGGGAAGAAGTCAAAGTATCTCTATTTGCTGTTGATATGATCTTATACACAGAAAACCAGAAAAATCCACAAGGAAACTACTGGAACTAATAGAAGATTTCAGCAAAGTTTCAGGATACAAGATAAACATACAAAAATCAGTTGTATTCCTTTACATCAACAAAGAGAACCTTGGAGAGGAAACCACCAAATCAACACCATTTACGATAGCCCCCAAGAAGATAAAATACTTAGGAATAAGTCTAATCAGAGATGTAAAATATCTTTACAGAGAAAACTACAAGACACTACTGCAAGAAACCAAAAGAGACCTGCATAAATGGAAAAACATACCTTGCTCATGGGTAGGTGGACTCAACATTGTGAAAATGTCAATTCTACCCAAAGCAACCTACAGATACAATGCAATCCCGATCCAAATTCCACTGGCATTTTTTAATGAGATGGAGAAACAAGTCACTAACTTCATATGGAAAGGGAAGAGGCCCCGAATAAGTAAATCATTCCTCAAGAAGAAGAACAAAGTGGGAGGTCTCACACTACTTGATTTTAGAACCTATTATACCACCACAGTAGTCAAAACCACCTGGTACTGGTACAACAACAGATACATAGACCAATGGAACAGAATTGGGAATCCAGATGTAAATCCATCCACCTATTAGCAGTTGATATTTGACAAAGGCCCAAAATCCACTAACTGGGGAGAAAACAGTCTCTTTAACAAATGGTGCTGGCATAACTGGATATCCATCTGCAAAAAACTGAAGTAAGACCCATACCTCACACCATGCACAAAAACTAACTCAAAATGGATCAAAGACTTAAATACAGAATTGAAAACGATGAAGATCATGGAAGAAAAAATAGGGACAATGCTAGGATCCCTAACACATGGCATAAACACAATACGAACCATAAGTAATAATACACAAGCACCAGAAGAGAGACTAGATAACTGGGAGCTCCTAAAAATCAAACACTTATGCTCATCAAAAGACTTCACCAAAAGAGTCAAAAGACAGCCTACAGACTGGGAAAATAATTTTGGCTATGACAAATCCGATCAGTGTCTAATCTCTAAAATCTACAAGATACTGCAAAACTTCAACAACAAAAAACAAATAACTCAATTAAAAAATGGGCAAAGGATATGAATAGGCACTTTGCTAAAGAAGATATTCAGGCAGCTAACAGACACATGAAGAAATGCTCACGATCATTAGCCATTAGAGAAATGCAGATCAAAACTACAGTGAGATATCTTCTCACCCCAACAAGGCTAGCATTAATCCAAAAAACACAAAATAATAAATGCTGGAGATGTGGTGGAGAGACTGGAACAGTTATAAACTGTTGGTGGGAATTTAAAATGGTCCAACCACTTTAGAAATCGATTTAGCGCTTCCTTAAAAAGCTAGAAATAGAAGTTCCATACGATCCAGCTATCCCACTCCTTGGAATATATCTTGGAGAAATAAGAGCCATCACACGAATAGATATATGCACACCCATGTTTATTGCAGCACTGTTCATGATAGCAAAAAGATGGAAACAACCTAGGTGCCCAACAACAGAGGAATGGAGAAATAAATTATGGTATATCCACACAATGGAATACTAGGCAATGATAAAGAACAACGATGAAGCCGTGAAACATAACAGAGAGGAAGGTGGAAGTCATTATGCTGAGTGAATTTAGTCAGTCACATAAGGACAAATATTGTATAAGACCACTAATATAAGAACTCAAGAAAAGGTTTAAACATAGAAGAAAACATTCTTTGATGGTTACGAGGGTGGAAAGGGAGGGTAAGTGTTATTCACTAACTAGATAGTAGATAAGAATTATCTTAGGTGAAGGGAAGGACAGCACACACTACAGGGGAAGTCAGCACTACTGGACTAAACCAAAGCTAAGAAGTTTCCTGAATACAGTCAAACGCTTTGAGGGACAGAGTAGAAGGGGTAGGGGTCTGGGGACCGCACTTTCAGGAGACATCTAGGCCAATTGGCATAACAAAGCTTATTAAGAAAATGTTCTGTATCCTACTTTGGTGAGTGGCGTCTGGTGTCTTAAAAGCTTGCAAGCAGCCATCTAAGATGCATCAATTGGTCCCAACCACCTGGAGTAAAGGAGAATGAAGAACACCAAAGACACAAGGGAAGTAGCAGCCCAAGAGACAGAAAGGGCCACATAAACCAGAGACTTCATCAGCCTGAGACCAGAAGAACTAGATGGTGCCCGGCTACCATCAATGACTGCCCTGACAGGGAACACAACAGAAATTCCTGGATGGAGCAGGAGAAAAGTGGGGTGGAGAACTCAAATTCAAGTAAGAAGACCAGACTTAATGGTCTGAATGAAACTAGAGGAAGCCCGGAAAGCATGGCCCCTGGATTCTCTACTGGCCCAGAACTAAAGCGATTCCCGAGGCCACCTCTTCAGACAGGGATAGGACTGGACTGTGGGACATAAAGTGATACTCGTGAGGAGTATGCCTCTTAGCTCAAGTAGATACAAGAGACTTAACGGGCAGCTTCTGTCTGGAGGTGAGATGGGAAGGCAGAGATGGTTAGGAGATGGTTGAATGGACATAAGGAATCAGGAATGGAAAGGAGGAGTGTGCTGTCACAGTATGGGGAGAGCAATCAGAGTCACATAAGAATGTATGTATAAATTTTTGTACAGTGAAAAAAAAAAGAATGGGAAGATAGAACTCAGGCTTCCTGTTTCAGCGTAAAAATTGCCTCCTCTTAAATATTTGCCTCCTCACCTCATCTTAGCATCTGGTAAGAGAGCAAAACAGTATATATAGAGTGAGGTGTGTATGTCACAGAGAGATCCATATGGTCTTTGTGTTGCTGGAAAAGATGATAAAAGTGTGTATGCTTACTGGCAAATGATACTGTTCACTTTCATTCATTCACTTAACAAATTATCAGACTTCTGCTATGTTCAACACCCTGTAGAGAATATAGTGGTACTTAAGGCAGATTGTTCCTGCCCATTTGGAGCACATATTTTGTGGGAAGAGAGATACTTAAAAAACAATTATGTAATTAGCTGCTTAGTTATAATTGCGATTGTGCAGATGGCTATGGTGATACAACACTGTTTCACAGGGAACCTTAATATGTTTGGCGGGTCAGAGAAGCTTCTCTGTGAAAATGACATTTAAGCTAAGATCTGAAAAACGAGTAGATCTTAGCTGGACTGAGTAGGGAAGAGGGTAGACCATTTCAGGAAGAGGAAACAGCATATACAAGGGGTCTGAGATGGGAAGGAACACTGTATATTTCTAGTGCCTTAAGAAGTCCCATGTAGTTGGGCTATTCCACTTGACTTGTTGGATAGGCAGGGGCTAGATCATGCAGGATTTTGTGATTCAATTGAAAGATTTTAATCTTTATCCTAAGAGCTGTAGGAAGCCAGGCTAAGGGGTGGTATAGATTCATGTTTTGAAAAGGTCACTCCTTCTAGCTGAGCGTAAAGAAAGGGTTAAAGAGGGTAAGAGGGGTACGTATTTCAGTAGTTGAGGGGAAAGAGGGCAGAGTGAGGAGGAAGATGGTGTTAAGGATCTGTGCTGGGTTTCTGTGCATGCAGCTGCATGGATCACTTCTGAAGAGCAGGGACACTGGGGAAGGAACAGGTTTTGGGGGGAGGAGTCTAGTTTTTGTTTCAAGGTTAAAGCGCCCATGAGATATTGTGGGAAACAAGGAAATGTGTCACCAGATCCTTTTTCAAAGAAGGACTTGTTATCCATCTGTGGGGAATGCAGTCATCAGATAGCACCAGCTTTCAGCAAGGTGACGATCTGCCTCAGCTGCAGAGAGCTGCCTCACCAGAGGGCATGCCCTTCCTGGTGCAGACCACATCAAATGAATGAGTGAGATGGGACATTCTGATGGACAATACTCGCTCCCTGCTGAGGTGGCCAAGGTGAACCTGAACGCAGTTCAACTTCTTCCTTGGTCAGTCCCCTCTTCTCCTCCTTACCTTCACAGGTGTTGATCTATAATAAGCATCTTGTACCCCAAACTTCATCTCAGTTTCTGCTTTTGTAGATTCCACCCTGCAACAGATATTCAAGTGAAAATATCAAGTCAAATCTATATATGCATGCCTGTAAGTGGTCAATATATGGATGGTGAGTAAAGATATATGTAAATAGACGCTTTTGTGCAGAAGAAAGAATGGAAAAGAGAAGCATCCCAAGACTGAGTCTGGACAAACTCCAACTTTTAAATGCAAGGCTGGGAAAGATTAACTAAAATACTGTTCGTAAAAGTAGAAGGATACCCAAGAGAAGGCTGTATCGTAAAAGACAAGAAAACAAAGTGGTTAACTACATAGCATGCTGCTGAGAGCTGCGATGAGCTGCCGTGTGGACTATATCCATTAGAGGTCATTGGTCACTTTAGCTCAGTAGTTTGATAGGCTTTTGGGGGCTGAAAAGCAAGCTTTCCGTGGTTTCTGGAATGAGTGAAAAATGAGAAAATACGTATACTGAGTGTAGAATACCCTTATGAAGCATGGCTGAGAAAAGGAGACAAGAGCTAGGGCTGTAATTGAAAGGGGACATAAGGTTGGAGTTTTTAAAAAATAAGATTGGACATATTTGAACAATGATGGGGAAACCAAGCAGTAATGGTAACTTAGAAGATTCATAAGAGAGGAGTTAACTGATAAACTATGATTATTGAGAAAATGGGCTACAGAACATATGGAATTTGATCTTAGGTAGGAAGAGGGACTTCTGCTTTATTTTAATAGGAGTTGAGAAGGAGAGGGGAATAGATGCAGGTAGGTTGTAGGTTTGAAACCAGGAGATGGGAAGTTGAGAGCTCCTCTCTGGTAGCTTCAAATTTCTCTGTGAGGTCGAGCGAGATGAGGTTGTTTGCTGAGAGTGAAGGGGCTTGCTGAGGTTCATGGTTTAGTTGAAGAGATTGGAGAAGGTTTAATAAAGTCACTGAGGTGGGTGGGAAGGAATGTAGTAGGATTGTGGAGCAGTGTTGAGAGGCTAGTTAAAATTGGTGCTTGTGATAGAACAGAGACTAAAATATCACCATCTTTTACCCTCTGACCTCTTAAAGGAATATAGAAAACTGAGGTGAAAGTGCCTTGTCACAGGAGTCAGTGTTCTAAACCTATAAAACTCTAAATTCAACTTACATCCTATGATTCCCCATGTTTCCTGGTCTTTAGATATTTCTTTGATAAATTCTAGATAATATGCTATCTTATTTTCAGAGTAAGTTAAAGTGTATGAAAAATGTTAACATTACATTTTATCATTTAATCCAGTAACATCTCTGTAAGATAGATAATATTACTCCCATTTGAGGAACTTGGATTTTCACAAAGTTACAGGAATGTCCCAAGGTAACACTGTAGGTAAGGTGGTAAGGTCAAAACAGGGACATGGGCACAGGTTTTTTCCAAAAGTCTATTACCTGTCACTGGCCCACATTACTGGATCCCAGACATAGACTATATTTGAGCTCATTTTTACTGTTGAGTTTAATTAATCAGAGATAAAGAATATAATTTCTTTGTTTTGTTTCATTTGTTTAACATCTTCCCCAGAGTTTGAGTTTGCATTCCATTAAGATGAATTCTTTTTCCTTGACATCCTGAGCAATGGGAGGCTTGGAATAATAAAGGAAGTAATAGACTTAAAATAGTTAATGAATGATAAGCCCCCTTTCCAGAAGTCATTGTTGTCTATACTTTGCCTGAGTTATGGCTACAGTAATGTGGTACCTGGCACAAGTTCAACAGTCATAATACCTCTTCAGTTATAGCTGCCTGAGAATTACTTAAAGTTTCAAATGCTTGATGCCGCAAGATAAGGCTATAGCGGAGAGAGAGAGAGAGATTAGTCATGCTCGTCTTTGCAAGGAAGAGAAATTTCCTTGTGCCACTGAAGTTTTGAGAATGGTTGAGGTTGCTCTAAAGGCAACAAAGAAAGAAAAATATGAGGAGTTGAAATGATGATTTGGAATCAGTTGTATATTTCAAATAGTTTTTCAAATCATTGAAATGAAGTTGATGGTTTCAAAATACAATAAAGTAGTCTTAATAGGGTACTTGGAGTCCTTGGGTGGTGCAAATGGTTAAGTGCTCAGCTACTAACCAAAAGGATAATGGTTTGAATCCACACAGAGGTGCCTTGGAAGAAAGTCCTGGTGATCTACTTTTGAACCATCACAGCCATTGAAAACTCTATGGAGCACAGTTCTACTCTGAAACACATGTGTGGGGTTTCATGAATGGGAATCTACTCAACAGCAACTGGAAAAAAATAGAATAACTAGTTAAGTCACTTACTCAACAAACACTTATTGAGCATCTATTATATACACCAGTTACTATGCTTGAAGTGAACTGGAAGTGAAAAGGAAAATAAGTGATTATTCCCATAATCAAGGGCAAGGTTTTCTAGTGGGCTAAATAGACCTATACACAGATAACTATAATTTTAGTTCCAAGATAAGGTGCAGAAGCATATAAGTGCATCTCCTCCATCACATCCCTCTGTGTGCCACCTGGAAGGGTGTATATCATATGAAAACACTTAAAATTGGTTTTCTCTGGGGATGTGATTGAGAAAGATCTTCACTTTTACTCTGTTTCACAGAAATCTTTATTTATTTCAGTCACGTGAAGAAATAGAAATAGAAAAGCTAATAGATTCCCATATTCCTGCCACAGAATATAAACAGATACATGTTTTGTCATACATCCTTCAGATTTCTCTCTTTTTAAAGAAATAAAACATTGAAATACGTCTAAAACCTTAGGCATTCCTCTCCCTTTTTTTCCTTTTCAGATATAGGTACTATTCTAAAGTTTAGGTGACTCATTCCTTTTTTTTTTAAGTACTTTTTCTACTGTCAATTCCCCCCTTTCAAAGACCACCGGAAACACACCTGTAGTTGAATGGATACCATGGAGAACTATGAGTTATCTCGGTAAGATGGTGCTAGAGAGGACTTATTGTAGGGTTTAGGCTTGTGTTAGGTGATTCTGGGGAGGCCTTAAGAAAGTGAGGCTTTGCTTTGGATTGGATGTTGTTTGGAAGTGGGGGTAGTTCTATGATTACCTATCTCGATAAATCTCATCTAGAATGAGGGAAGTCTAGAGCAGTGCTAAAGTTGTAATTGGTTAAGAAGCAGCAGTTGTCTATACTAGCCAGAATATGGGGATGTTTGACCATTTTTGTGATTTTGGCAATGTTCATGTTTTCGTCAGTATTTAGATGTAATTATAAAGTAGTCACATTTTTGTCTTGATCCATTGTGGTTAAAGAATGACTTTGTTTGATACGGATGTTCTGTGAGATTTTTACATTCAATAGAATATTAAGGCCTAACAGTGAATGCCAGGGCGGCTCCCGATGTCAGAGGCTGTTTTCTCTTTCCACTACCTATGCATGTGCTCATAAAGAAGATACACTATTATTTTATGGGTTTCAATTACTTGCAAGAATGATAATATAGTGCATATATCATTCTGCAACATTTAATTATGAGATTAATTCAGGTAGATATTAATAGATCTAGTTCATGCCTTATATATGTTGTTTTATATTCAGCTGAGTGATGGTTAGGTTGCTTCTACATGTTCTTGTTAAAAATGGTGCTGATTCACCAACACACAGATCTAAGTTTCTAAATACAATTCTCAAATAAGAGTAACAAGGGCTCCTTGGATAAATGGTTGACTCCAGTACTGGAGAAGGGAGAAAACAAGATAAGCATGGTGTTAGAAAGTAAAGGAGTGCTCAGAAATTGTGGGGAGCATGTCAAAAGACATAGGAGCCAGCCTGAAGTGGCTCCCACTGGCCAAATCTGGGGCAATTTGAGCAACAAAATAAATAATGATAATGGTAGGTTATAAGCCATAGAATAAAATAAATATCCATGATTTCATAGTGCTATAAATAAACAATTAAAATATAAATATATGGGGAAAAAGGATCACTCCTTTTTACAGCAGAATTCCAGTGAACAAATACAGAATGCATAATAGAATTAGAAATCACCATTTGGAAGACACCACAGTAACAGCTGTTGAAAGCAAAAATCATTAATGGATGCTAAAATCAGTGGGCAAAAGTATGAGGATAAACAGGATATTTGTATAATCTTAAAAGTATTTCGGTACAAGATACTAATTAATTATAAAGGCAAAATACAGTAACTTTATAGTAGAGAAACCTGGTAGACAGTACTTTAACCAAGTGATCAAAGTTAACATTACCAGTAATAGAACATATCAACACTATGTACCTCTTGATAGGATTCACTGAGAAGAGTACAATGTTACTTTTGCAAAAGGCATAACCTCAATCTAATCATGAGAAAAATCAGACAGACCCAAGCTGAAGGACATTCCATAAAATAACTTTAAACATTTCAAGGTCATGGAAAACAAAAACTGAGAAGCTGTTTCAGATTGAAGGAACCTATGGTGACTAAATGCAATGAAAGGTCCTGAATTGGATCTCGATCCAGAAAAGGTCACTAGTAGGAGTAACTGGCAGAATTCAAATTAGGTCTATAGATTATTTAATAGTACTGCATTGACGTTAATAGATAATTTTGCTATGATTATGTAAGATGTTAACATTAGGGGAAGCTGTTGTTAGCTGCTGTTGAGTTTGGTCCCCAACTCATGTGACCCCATGCAAAACAGAGCAAAACACTCCTGGTCCTGTGCCATCTCAGTGATGGGTTATGGATCTAACAGATGTGATCTGTAGGGTTTTCACTGGCTAATTTTTGGAAGTAGTTCACCTGGCCTTCCTTTTTAGCCCACCTTAGCCTGGAAGCTCTGATGAAACCTGTTCAGCAACATAGCAACACTCAAGCCTCCACTGACAGATGGGTGGTGGCTGTGCTTGAGGTGCATTGGCCAGGAATCCAACCTGGGTCTCCTGCATGGGAGATCACTGAACTACCAATGCCTCAGGGGAAGCTGGGTGAATGGTATATGAGAACTCTGTGTACTATTTTTGAAACTTTTAAAAGAGTCTAATATTATTTGAAGAAAATATCAAAAAGAAAACAAAAACAAACAAAAAAAAAAACGTACTGCATTCCAGAATCTCTTGTCTCCTGCACATAATTTTCTCCATGGTAAGCATCCAGAAGTGTAAGAGCTGCATTCAGGGTATCAGTATTTTCAACCTGAAGATATCTTACAAAATTTTCCACTTGACTAAGTGCTGCCAAAATATTCTCCGGAGTGGTTGTATTAGTTAACACTGAACCAGCAAAGTAGAAGAAAAGTTCCTATTTTCCTAAATTCTTAACCACCTTTTCATGTCATATTATTTATTTATAATAGAGAACAAAGTTTATTAGTAGTTACCAGGGGCAGGAGGAGGGGGTAAAAGGGGGATTAACAGTTATGGAAATATCACATTGATTAATGGGTATGGTTGCACAGCCAGTTATTATAGTTGCTGTAAGTTATCTACCTTTAAAAAGTTGAATTGGAAAAAGTTATGTGATAGATATATTTACAACAACAACAAAAGAGTAGCTTCTGAGGCTGCTTATGTACAACCAAAACCTCATGGGATTTGGTTTTTTGTTTTGGAGGTTTAGGGTCATGGTTACATGGAACATCCCAGTTAATTGGCCTAATAACGCATTTAGTGCTTCTTTTCTACCCCCTAGTTTGTTGTGGAGTACCTGAGTCTTAAAAGCTTGCAAGTGGCCATCCAAGGCAAAACAATTGGTCTGTATTTGCCTGGAGCAAGAGAGGAAGAAGGAGCATCAGGAATAGAAGGGGAATATGGGACTTGTTGGTAACTGCCTCTATGAACAGCTACCTCCTTTGCCATGAGATGAGAAAACTGAATGTTGCCCTGTTACCATTACTGAATAAATATATATATATAACTGTACTTTAGAAGAAGGTTTACAGAACAAACTAGCTTCTCATTAAACAATTAGTGCACATATTGTTTTGTGACATTGTTTGTCAATCCCACAGCATGCCAACACTCTCCACTTCTTGACCTTGGCTTCCCTATTACCAGCTTTCCTGTCCCCTCCTGCCTTCTCATCCTTGCCCCTGAGCTGGTGTGCCCGTTTATTCTGGTTTTGTTTTATGGGCCTGTCTAATCTTTAGCTGAAGGGTGAACCTCAGGAATGACTTTGTTACTGAGCTAAAAGTGTGTATGGGGGTCATACTCTCAGGGTTTCTGCAGTCTCTGTCAGACCAGTGAGTTTGGCCTTTTTTGTGTGTGAGTTAGAATTTTGTTCTACTTTTTTCTCCAGCTCTGTCTGGAACCCTCTATTGTGATCCCTGTCAAAGCAGTCGGTGGTGGTGGCCGGGCTCCATCTAGTTGTGCTGGACTCAGGCTGGTGGAGGCTGTAGTACTTGTGGTCCATTAGTCATTTCGACTAATCTTTCCCTTGTGTCTTTGGTTTTCTTCATTCTCCCTTGCTCCAGATGGGGTGATACCAGTGGAGTATCTTAGATGGCCACTCACAAGCTTTTAAGACCTCAGACACTAATGACCAAAGTAAAATGTAGAACATTTTCTTTATAAACTATGTTATGCCAGTTGAGATAGATGTTCCTAGAGACCATGGTCCCCACAGACCTCTCGTGTCATATTATTTTTTTGACATTCCAAATGATATAAAATTTTAGCTCACTTGATTGAGCGTTTCTGTGATTACTAATGAGATTAAGCATCTTTTCATATATGTATTGGCCATTTAGATTTCCTTCTCTATGAATAGTCTGTTAATATTCTTTCACCATGTTGTTTTACTAGTATATCTTTTTTATTTCACTTTTAACTTTTAGGAGTATTTTCTTTAATATAATCTGGATACTAAACTGTAGTCACCTGTATGGGTTGCAAACATCTTCACCTAGTTTGTGACTTGCCTTTTCACTTTGTTATGCTGTCTGTGATTGTGTCATGCATTTTAGCTCTCATGTGGCCATGCTTATCACACTTTTCCTTTATGGTTGTATTTTTGTGACATATCTGAGAAATCATTCCTTATCTAAGAATATAAAGACATTTTCCTCTAGAATTTTGAAAATGCTTTTGTTGCATTTAAGTCTCTAATGAATCTGTAACTTATTTTTAGATATAGTATGAGGAAGGGATCTAATTATATCTTTTTCCACATGGATAACCACTTGTCCCAGCACCCTGTAATGTCACCACTATATTAAATAATATTTGGTTTCTAGGCTCTTTACTCTGTCTTATTGATATAGCTGTCTATCTGTTAATCACAACAACTTTATATTAAAACTTGATATCTGGTTAGTCAAGTTCTGTTACCGTTGTACAATATTATCTTGGCTATTTTTGACCCTTTACTCTTTCATATGAATTAAGTGTCTTGTTAAATTTTATGAAAAATATTACTGGGTTTTTTTTATTGGAATTGATTGAAGTTATAAATTTCATTTGTAATAATATCAAGTCTTTTCATCCAAAATCTTGGAATATCTCTCCATTCATTTAGGTTTTATACATTTGCTAATTTTAGAATTTTCTCCATAAATACTTCATACATATTTTGTGAGGTATATAAATAGGTATCAATATTTAGTTGGAAATTGTCTAGCTGCCTGAGAGAGACCCCACTCCAGTGTCTTAAACATATTAGGGTTCAACCTCTTAAATAAATCAGCAGTAGGCAGCTACCGATATTTCAGTTACTCAAAATGTCAAGGTTGATGTCTTTGTGATACTCTGTTCTTTATTTCATGGTCCTAAAATGGCTTCTGGAGCTTCAGCTATAATGTCTGGTTACCATGTACCTGGAAGGAGGCAGTGCAAAAGGCCAAAAGGGCTTTCTGTGAGCCTCCTCTCCCAAATTTTTGGTTATATCTAGTTGGCAACTGCTAGCTGCAAAGGAGGCTTGAAAATGGAGTTTTCAGCTCCATATATTATCACCCTGAATAAAATCAGAGTTCTGTTACTAAGGAAGAAAAGAAAAAAATAAACGTATAGTGTGCAAGTAGCAGTTGCTATCTCAGGATCTTTTGGTTTTTGTTGCCATTTTAAATGTCTTTTAAAAATTAAAAATTCCAGTTATTTATTGGCATTCACAGGAACACTGTCATTCTGTAAACTAAAGTATAACTTACACTTAAGAAAATTCACCCTTTTTTAGTGTACATTTCTGCAAGTTTTGACAAATGTACACTGTCATTATGTAGTTTGAGGAACACATCAAACACAGTAGAAACAGAATATTCTGAGGTGTGGCCAGAGAAGTAGGCAGGATCTTGCTCTTAAGGAGCATCATAGGCCACGCTAAGCAGTCTGGATTTTAATCTCAGTGCAGTAGGAAGGCACTAGGGCATTTTAAGCAGGGGAATAATATGACATAATTTATGTTTAAAAATTCGCTCTGGGTTCTCTGTGGAGAATGGATTGTAAGGAATACAAAGGCAAGAAGGGGTCCAATTATGAGGCTATTTCATAGTCCAGGCCATTTCATGGCCATTTGGACAAGGGTGGTGGCAATTGAGATGGAACTTAGACAGAGTCAGTATATATTTTGGAGGTGGAAGCCAAACAACCAAACAAAAAAAACCCAAATTCACTGCCATCAAGTTGATTCTGACTCAGAGCAACCCTCTCAACCAAACCAAACCCGTAGCTGTCAAGTCAATTCCTACTCATAGTGACCCTATAGGATGGAGTAAAACTTCCCCATAGGGTTTCCAAGGAGTGGCTTTACGGGAGCAGATTGCCACATCTTTCTTCCTCAGAGCAGCTGGTGGGTTCAAATCATCAACCTTTTGGTTAGCAGCCAATCAATTGCTTTAACCACTGTGCCTCCAAGGCTCCTTTTGGAGGTGGAGTCACCAGAATTTGCTTTTGGATTTTCATCTTCAGCTATTTTTATTACTTGGATGTGATTCCCTCTGGAATCAGATGTTCAGACTAATCACTGTAATTTGTGAATTTCTTTGCATACATACACTCTGCTAATTTGGCAAAGCTGTTATTTTTTCTCATTCCCCATCTATGTGCACAAGTGTGATTCACAAGCTGCATGATGTAATTACATTTCTGGATTAGAAAAAAAGTGAAGAAAATACTCAACACTGTATTATACATTGGTTTATTAAATTGTTTTCCCTTTCCTGGAAAAGAAGTCATCCTAAGGGAAGAGAGAGCTGAAGTGTCGTTTAGGGACCATGCTCCAATGAGGAAGAGGGAAAATATGCATGTGTGTATGTCATCCAATATTCTTTTGGGCAAGCACTCATGTTGAAGCCCTAATGTGTAAATAAAAGTGATGCAAGCTGAAAACACCATAATTAAATCAATTAAGAGAGCAGAGTTTCCTAAACTGATATAACTAGGAGCACTTTCCCACAGGATATTCATAGGTATGTTGAAAAAACAAATGTACTATAATCAGTTGTAAAATGTTGTGAAACATGTCTAAATAGGATCCCTTCCAGTTTTAAGTCCTATTAATGGGGTCTCATGAACAAGTTTAAGGCAGATCTCAATGGCTATTACTCTCAACCTCTCATGCAGGACAGCCCTTGCAAAGTCCTCAGCCTCTCAAAGAATTCTGGGTGTCTCCCAAGGCCTCTGAAGGGTTCTGGAGAACTACCCCGTGACTCCTGCTGGGCACAGTTGCAAATTCTCCTGAATATCACTGACTCTGGGGTGCACCCCTACCCCTGCTCAGTGCTGTTCCTACTTTTCCCTGGCACAGACCCCTTGCCAGGGAATATGGTCTCATATTAGACCATGTCATTTGTTACCTTGTTAGGCTTTGCAGTGCACTTCAAAACCTCACTGGTTTTGAAACTGCTTCTGCTATTTCCTAGTCGAAAGAAAGTTTTTTTTGCTAGGAACAACTATTCCTTCCACTGTCTCCTTCTGGGCACTGCTGTCCTGCTGGTCATTGCCAGTAATGCACAGGAGATATTAATGTGCTAAGCTGTTTGCTAATCAGAGGCAAAATGGAGAGAAATGTCAACCAAAACGGTAGTACTTCAGTGTCTTACAGAATTTTAACAGTTAAGTGTTACTATTGAGGTGTGAGCTTATTGGGCCTTAAAAGATGGTATCTTGTCTCTACTTCCTCTTGTCTCTACCTCCTGTAGCAAAGAAGTAAGCACATGGGACCTGGAGGCTTTGAGAAGGTTCAGGGTCTTAATCACAGGCTGGTTGGATAAATACACTCAATCTATTTGGCTACTTTAGATGAATGGAAGAAGTGGGAAGCCCTGCTTAGGTTTCCAGTTAGGTCACATGTTTTAGGGCAGCTAACCAGAAAAACTCTGAATTTAGTGGAGCAGAATATAGACTGCTTGTCCAGCTATTAATAAATTGGTACTTTGTTTCTCATTTGCCTATTGTTCTTTATCTATTATCTATCCCTTTATAGGATACTCATGGAAATAAACTCTATGTTAAATTATTAATATGGTGGAACGGTGGTTAAGAGCTTAGCTGCTAACCAAAAGGTCAGCAGTTCGAATCCACTAGCTGCTCCTTAGAAACCATATGGGGCAGTTCTTCTCTGGAATGAAAATCTAATACCCAAAACCAAACTCGTTGTGGTTGAGTCAATTCTGACTCATAGCGACCCTATAGGATAGAGTAGAGCTGCTGCCTAGGTTTTCCTGGGAGCAGCTGGTGGATTTGAGCTGCCGACCTTTTGGTTAACAGACAAGCTCTTAACCGCTACGCCAGTAGGGCTCCAGATTATCGTTAGTATATGACAACAGAAAAAACACAAACCACTGGGAATGGTATAAATATTTTAAAGAGTGTAATTGGGAAACTGATTTTCTGCAACAAAATCTACCTAGATACTTACATTAAATCATACACCAATGTGGATTAAAGAGATAACTGTAAAAGACAAAACTATAGAAATACTATAAGGAAAAAAGGTGAATATTTATTTTTATTGGAATGAGAAAGAATATTCTCTGCCTAAGCATGTCAAAGGAAACAAAAAAGGAAAAAATCAATATGTTTGACCACATAAAAATGTAAAACTCTTGTAAGTCAAAATACAGTAAGAAAATAAAAATGAGATTGAATACTAATTGAGAACACAGACTATATATTCTTATAATCTGTTGTTGGAAATAAGAACTGATGAAATCAATGGATGGTCATTTGGCAATATCTATCAAAACATAAAATGTACCAAGCCTTTGACCAAGCATTCTACTACTATAATTTTTTTTGTAGATGTGTATTTGTTAACATACAGTGATGGTGCTAATTGCTGTATTGTATAACAAGAACAAACTGGAAACAATCTAATTTTTCATCAAGAGAGGGCTTATTAATCCATTTTGCTACATCCATACAATGGAATAAGCTACAACTACTAAAAAGATTGAGGTGGCTCTGTATATGGATATCAAAAAATTTCAAGAGCTACTAGGTGAGAAAATGATCTACAAGAGTATTCTTGCTTTTCTGTTAAAAAAAGCTTGGTGATTCCTCAAAAAGTTAAACATAGGGCTACCGTATGACCCATCACTTTCACTCTTAGGTAGAGTGAAGTCTTCTTAGACTTGAAAACAGTGATGCAAACAGACGCATACATACCAGTATTCCCTGTGGCGTGATTCACAATAGCCAAAAGGTAGAAACAACCCAAATGTCCATCAAAGCATGAATGTATAAACAAAATGTGGTATATACATACAACAGAATATTGCTCAGCCATAAAGAGAAATGGAATCTTGATACATGCTACAACATGGATGAGCCTTGAAAACATTATGTTGAGTGAAGTCAGTCAGGCACAAAACACAAATACTGTATAATCTCACTTATATGAAACATCTAGAATAGGAAAATGGATAAAGATCAAAGTTTAATAGTGGTTATGAAGGGTAGGAGGGTGGGGGAAAAGGGAAATCATTGTTTAGGAGGCATGAGCATTCATGGTGATGAAAAATTTGGCGACAAATATTGGTGATGGTTTCACAACATGATTGACATAATTAATGTCACTGAATTAAACATGTGAAAGATATTGAATTGGCAGATGTTGTGTTTGTGGTAGAAGTTTCCCCTCTTTTTCTTCTTGTGAGTTCTCAGCATGTGGCGACATGCAGAAGCTACCTATAATCACTGAAATATTGGTATTTTACCAACCATCTTGGCACCAAAGTTTCCCTCTGAATCTTCCTTCATCAATGTATATGGCATTATGTAATTCTCAATATGTACCAAGTTGAGAAAAGACCTAAACCTTAGAGTTAGCACATGGTATAAATAGTGTCATTGCCTAAAAGAAAAATACTTTTCCACTTTGGGAACTGTCCCCATGGTAAGTCATAGCCAAGTCTCCATGAGTTACCTAAAACACTTCTTCTGAGATTAGAAATGCTTCACTCAGGGAATTTCATGTGGAATATTTTTAGTAGCCATTGATGTCTTGTAGAAACCATGCATCATGCTCCTCCGTTCCTTTCATTCATGAGCTCTTGAAAGCATTTTTAATGAGTCTTAAAAGGGAAAAAAATACCACAGGAAAGGACATGCATATAGAGATTTATTTGAATTTCATGGGAAACACAAAGCATTGTCAAAAAGGTCAGAATTAAGAGTCTAGCATATTCCTCGAGGGCAGGCGCCATCAGATGACCTGGAGTAAACTAAGTTTACATTGGGGTAGGAGAAGGCAGAGAGCAGAGATCTATAGCTAACAAGCTGAGATTAATAAGGGACATTACAGAATCAAAACTAGTCTCTATGCCAAGGGAGAAGTAGGGGAAAATCATATTCACTTGGAGAGGAAAAGGATACTATCAAATGACAAAGCAATGCTAATTGGTGAAAGTTAATGGAATCACAAGAGCATAGTGGGAGACAACAGAGTTTATCTTATTTATTCATTCTTTACTCATTTGTGCAGCATGTGGCTTTTGAGCCAGCCCTGGAAAAGGTGCAGGCTTTGGAAAAGGGTAAAAACAAAAAACAAAACCCAAACTCTTTGCCAGTAGATTCCAACCCATAGTGACCCTAGAGGACAGGGGAGAACAGCCCCATAGGGTTTCCAAGGAGCGGCTGGTGGATTTGAACTGCTGACCTTCTGGTTATCAGCGGTATCACTTTAACCACTGCACCACCAGGGCTCCTTGGAAACTGGGAAAGAGCAGAAATTATCCATCTTGTTCACCAATATGTCTCTGCCTCCTAGATTTGTGCCTGTCAAATAATAGGTGCTCAACAATATTAGTTGAATGAATGCTGAATGGTAACTTTTACAGAAATATATATTAAAAAAATGACAGGGTATATAAGTAGTCTAAGAGAGAAAAGACATTCAGAAGCTATACTAAATTATGTAGCAGAGCTCTGCCACTAACCATACACGTGAATTTGGGGCATCATGTAGTGCCCCTTTGCCTCGATTTTCCAATCTATAAATAGTGACAATTTTATTTTTGTCTTACTCCATGTTTTGAATATAAAATAATGGATGTGAAAGCACTTTGGTAGATTAAAAATGGTGATTGAAATGTAAAATCTTATTATCAGAGGAGAACCTGTTGAAAAAAATCCGTTGCTGTCAAGTTGATTCCAACTCAGAGTGACCGTATAGGACACAGGAGAACTGCCCCATAAGGTTCCCAAGGAGCTGCTGGTGGATTCAAAATGCCTACGTCTTGGTTAGCAGCCGACCTATTAACCACTGTGCCACCATTAGAGGAGAAGGTGTTATTGTTGTTTTTGATATCTTCTCTACTATAGTACACAATTGTTATGAACTGAGTTTTCTATAGAAATTATTAAAGGTGCTAAATTCTTATTCTCTCTCTCTTTTTCTCTTTTGACATAATATTATGACTAAGAGCATTTGTTGAATAAGGCTTTGATCTATGAATCTAAAGAGGGCACTCACTTTTTAACTAATTAAATTTCAGCTAGATAAGCCCTGGATAATTTTAAACGAGCAAATGATAGTAATAAGAGGTTTGGTGTCCCAGAGAATGAATTAAATTTTGTCAGGGAGAAAGTTGAGCAGTAATATGTCACAGGATTTTCATGGAGGGACATGAGATCTCCACACAGTTCAAACCAAATAAATTATGGTATTTCAGAAGTTCACAAGGTGACTGTATCTCTCAGCAAGCCATTGATCAATGTTTAAGGCTTCTTGGCAAAAGAAAACATCCTTTTCTCTCCTGGGGCCTTTGCATTGCTTTCTTACTGAGAATATCCTTTGGGAAAGCAGTCCTCCTTCTTTCTGCATCTTCTGAAAAGCTGTACAGCTTACCTGGCTGTAGGTATATGAGTCAGAGCTGAGTAGTCACACTGAAATGGCCAGGAAGGAAAGAATTGGAGTAAGAATGTCAACTACATAGGTATTGACAATGACTGGGTATCTGGGAAAAGAGAAGGCAATGGACTAGGTCCTGGGTGTGGAGAGTCTCCGCATAGTGAGGACCAGCATTAAAACTGCTCAGTGACTCCAAGTGGCGGAGGCCACAAGAAAGAGCAGGGAGTGACAATGCTAGCTAGACTACAAAATATACAGTAGAAAGACAGTGTAACACAAAATAAAAAAGAAGCTCATACAAAATAATTATTTGACTGACATTCTTTTCCTCCCTTTCTCCCTCCCTCCCTTCCTTTTTTTATTATCACATTCATTCTGAGTCTGCTGATTGCCCTTCTATGAAACTGCCATGGTGGCTGTTTCTTCTCTCTGATGTAGTGGAAATCACCTGGATTTTAGAATCAGATAGACTTGTGTCCCAAACCTGGCTCTACCACACAGCTGTGTGACCTTGGACACATTACCTAACCCCATATGTGCACTGGTTTCTTCAGTGCAAAATGGGGAATAGCAGTCTCCTTAAGGGTTGTTAAAAAGATTAAAATTACCTATCAGGAGTCCCTGGGTGGTGCAAATGGTTAATGGGCTTGGCTGTTAACTGACAGGTTTGCAGTTTGAAACTACCCAGAGACATCTTGAAAGAAAGGCCTCACAATCTAATTCTGAAAAATCAGCCATTGAAAACCCTATGGAACAGAGTTCTACTCTCACACACGTGAGGTTGCCGTGAGTTGGAATCAACTGAGACGAGGCAACTGGTTTTTTCTTTTTTTAATCAAAGAGCATGGCGCTTGCTTTATACTCAGGATGTTCAGTAATTGTTATTACTCTCCCCATCTTCCTGACTCTTGCTGCTTCTCTGATCATTTAGTCGGTTTAATTAATCTAGCTGATATCTGATAGTTACTTTTATCGTATTTCAATTTATGAAGTACTGAAAAGGAAGAAAAGATTTGGTGAGCTTCAGAGTGGAAAATATCGAAAATCCGGCATCTTCTCTCTGTGAGCGGTGGTCTTATTTCTTGAAAACATTAATAAGGAATCAGCAACAACTTTCATGATTGAGAATAGATGAGACAATAAGTATGATGCTAGGTGTATATTTTTCATAATCTTGTTTAATTTCTAGCACTTCCATTTACTTCTTTTTAAATTAGTTTTTATTTCTTTTCTGATGTTTCCCCTTTGCTCATGTATATTTTCCACCTATTTTTCTAGATAATTTAACATATTATTCATTGTTATTTCTAATATCTGGTTGTATTTGTTTCTGTTGACCACTTTGTCTCTTGACAATGGTTTACAATAATAATAATAATTATTATATTTTTTGGTGAGTTCTATAATTTTTGATTGAATACTGGACATTATGTAGAGACTAAGGTAAATAGTATTTATACTCAAAATAGGTATTTTGCCTATTTTCTTCAATTTTTCATTTTGTCTTCTGTTTTGTTAGGCCATCAGTATGAATGACTAATCAGTAGTTGACTTTTGTTTGGATTTTGTTGTTGCTATAGAAACTTCAATGAATCATAGATGCTCAGTTCCTCAAAGTTGTAGACCATCTTATCTTTAATGTGTGTCTTGAAACGACAGTTTTCCTCAGTATTTCCATTCTGCTCTCAAATTTCAGCAGGTTAAGAATGGTTGTACCATAGAGGTGTTATGTTACTTGGTGCAAGTCTCAGGAAGAAACAAATTTTATGGCCTTCCCTCAGTGATGGCAGACCTCAGCTTCATATTAAGGTAAAGTCTTGGATCCACGGATGTTTCTGTCCCTTCCCTAGTGGCAGAAGTCTTTTACTTCTACCTCTCCCCCATAGGCAGGGTATTTTTTCTGGGTCTAATAGGTGAGAGGCTTTCCTATTCTTCTACCAGTAGGTCAAGCCTTTTGAATGAGAGAAGGGTCCAAAAAATGGTTGAAGTTCTGTGTCTGTGCACTACTAAGAAGGGACTCTCTGAGGTAAAATCCTGTGCTCATCTTTCTTGTAAGCACCCAGTGTAAGCCTATGGAAAAGAGCTGATAAGTAAATGTGACTTCTTTTGTATCTGGGGCTCTTAGGGATTATGACTGTCATGCTCGTCTACTCTCAGCCTATAAAATTTTGATAAATTTCAACTCTTTTCTGCTTATCTTCTTTGTAGTAGCCACTTCTTCCTTTTCTGCTCTGCAAAAGGTGAAAGAGATCATGTATTTTTGATTTTCTTAGAAGGTCTTCTAACTCTGGAATTCAAAAGTTGCCTTGAGACCTCAGTTCTGTGTTAGGCTCAATAAAACAATATTTTAAGGTTGTCTGACTTTTTATTATTTTAGGGAGTGACATTCTGTTTCAGTTTTTTACATTTTAGGCAGAAGTGGAACCTATAGTCTGATTATTTTTAATGTAATAATGATATGGTTAGGTTTAAGTCTACCATTTCACTATCTGTTTTCAATTTGTCCCATCTGTACTTTAAGGAGAGGAATACATGACTCATAGACAGAAAAATAAGTCAATAGAAACAGCTAGAGATGATATATGTTGTAATTAGTAGACAGAGACTTTTAAAACCACCATTCTAATTATATTCAAAGATTTAAGGGAAATGATTCTGATAATGAGGGAAAAAATGAACCCCAGTAGCAAACTGGAAACTATAAAAAAGAACCAAATGAAAATTTTAAAATTGAAAAATACAGTATCTGAAATGAAAAATACACTTGATGGGCTTATCAGATTAGCCTGAAGAAGAAGTTTGGTGATCCTGAGGATAGGATAATAGAACCTGAAGTACAGAGAGAATCCAAAATAAAGCACAGAGAGAAAAATAATAAAAATAGTAAAATGAATTAAGCTAACATTAAGTGAGACAACTTAAAGTTATAGAACATATGTAGAATTATATCTTAGAAGGCAAAGAGATTATTTTTTCAGAAAAAAAGTTGAGAAAATAATGACTGTCTTAGTTATCTAGTGCTGCTATAGCAGAAATACCACAGTGGATGGCTTTAACAAAGAGAAATTAATTGTCTCACAGTTTAGGAGCCTAAAAGTCTGAATTCAGGGTGCCAGCTCCAGGGGAACACTTTCTTTCTCTGTCAGCTCTGGGGGAAGGTCCTTGTAATCAATCTTCCCCTGATCTAGGAGCTTGTCAGCACGGGGACCCCAGGTTCAAAGGATGTGTTCTGCTTGCAGCTCTGCTTTCTTGGTGGTAGGGGGTCCCTCACTCTCTGCTAGCTTCTCTCTCCTTTTATCTCCTGTAAGATAAAAGGTGATGCAGGCCACTCCCCAGGGAAACTCCCCTTACATAGGATCAGGTCTAATCCTCTTTAACATAATCTAATCTTGCCTCATTAACATAACTGCCTCTAATGCTGCCTCATCAACAACATAGAGGTTAGAATTTACAACACATAGGATAATCACACCAGATCACAAAATGGTGGACAACCACACAATACTGGGAATCATCGCCCAGCCAAGCTGACATACATTTTTGGGGGACACAATTCAATCCATAAGGATGCCTTAAAATTTCCAAATTAAATGAAAAAAATAAATCCACAGATCCAGAAATCTTCATAAATTCTAAGTAGCATACATACAAAGAAGTCACAATAAGGTACATTGTAGCAAAATATCTGAAAAATCAAAGATAAAGAGAAAATCTTAAAAGCAGCCAGAGAGAAAATAAAACACATATTTCTTACAGGGAAAAATGGTAGAATTACCATTGACTTCTCATCAGAAACAGCGCAAACCAGAGAACAATGGAATGACATTTCTAAAGTGATGAAATAAAACAACAACAAAAATCATCAACCTACAATTGCATATTCATCAATAATTTTTTATTTTCAAAATGAAGATAAATACAAGCTGACAATATTTGTCACCAGAGGCTTACATTACATGAAGTGTTAAGGGAAATTCTTCACACTGAAGGAAAATTATACCAGGTGATATTGGATCTACATGAAAGAATGAAGAGTGCGCAAGATGGTAAATATGCAGAAAAATATTAAAGACTCTTGTCTTTTAATTTCTTTAAAATATAATTGACTGTTTGGAGAAAAAAATAGTAACAATATTATCTGGAGTTTCTAACATATGGAAAAGTAAAATGTATGTAATAATAGCACAAAGTGAAATTTACCATTGAAAGGTTCTTACATTATACATGAAGTAGTATAATGTGTTTAAATTAAGGGTACATATTGTAATCACTAGAGCTGTCACTAAATAATTATACTAAGTTTTATGGGTAAACTAAATCCAATAAATGAGATAAAAGAAAATTCTAAAATATACTCAATCAATCCAAAAGAGACAGGAAATGGGAAACTATTTAATTTTGTTCACTATTGGTTAAGAGCTTGGCTGCTAACCAAAAGCCTGGCTGTTCAAATCCACTAGCCATTCCTTGGAAACCCTGTGGGGTTCTACTGTGTCTTATAATGTTGCTATGAGTTGGAAACAACTCGATGGCAGCAAGTTTTTTTTTTTTTTTTTTTGGTTTACTAATAGTATAATATAAAAATCGTAATTATTATTTTTGCTTTTTACTTTGTAACTCTTGGTCTGTAAGAAAAATCACTACTTCCTGAGCTTCAGTTTCATCAGCTGAAGAACAAGTGGTTAGACTACCCTGTTTCTAAGAGCATTATGAGTCTCTATTTCTCTGATTTTTTAGCCTTTGCCCTCTAATTCAGATTGTTATCTGAGCAGAATTTCAACCTGCCCATTCTTCAGTGGGCAGCAGAAAGTCTGGTGTTATCCATGCTCCCTGCCTGTAATCAGATTTATGTGGGTCCAAGAAAATAGGATTGCTTGAAGTCTCACTTGCAGCCTCCTATTGATGTGAATCTGCTTTCACCTGACTTAATGGTTTCCGTAATTGAACCACAGAGTGCAGAAATGATAGTTTAACTCTTCTGAGAGTATCTTACCATCTCAGTGGCATTTGTGGTTTCCTGAATAATTGAGCTGGGACTAGGATAAAATTTCTTACTGTAACCCATAAGTCCCCTGCATCATCACTCTTTGGCCACAAAATAGGTTATACTTCCTTTTTATGTCTTTTTTTTTTTCAGCATGAGCCCTTGATGGTTTACTTGCTGGAAATTAGCCCCCCTCCAAACCTGGTGATTTCTGCAACTCACTGTGTGCCCTGGAACAAATTCCTCAAATATCCCTTTCCATTGCTCTCAACCTGTCAACACGCAGCTTCCTAAGCTACTTCTGAAGCTTGTAATATGGCGAATCTTCAGGATTGCTCTCTCTCTTGGCTTCACAGAGGGCATACTTGTCTTCCTAATTCCCCTCAGCATAACTGAGATCATGATTATGACTTTTAACAAGGCTTTGCTGAAGGCTAGGGGGCAAGAGAAATACAGCCCAGAGGTACTATTGTGGACACTAAGGCCATAGGTGCAAATCTAACATAAGAGTTCTTAATAGGCCAGCTTCCTACTTTGCTCCATGTCTGCTTTCATTTGGGAGGGGCACATTTACTTCCACATTTGGGAATGTTCCAAACATCACCATATCATGAAGTCCAGTTCTTTTTTTAAGGTTCGCCTCATTTATTTCTATAAGATTAACTTGGTCTCAGAGTTGTTTGTTTTGGTTCAAGTTATTATTTATGTTTTCACTTTGCATCAGTAATTTTTAAGGCTTAATTATATGTTGTATTGGTTTATTCCTCACTATTTGTTTTCTTAAACCTAAGATACGTTCTTTTTAAATGGAATTTTCCCCCAGTTTTTGTTTTTGCTGGAGTATATCCTAAGCAATTCTTTCAGGGATGGTTTGTGAGTGGTCAATTTTCTGAGTCTATGCAGATCTGAAATTGGCTTTATATTTCCTTTCTACTTGAATGTTAGTTTGACTGAGTCTAAGATTGTAGGCTTACATCATTTTCCTTAAGAAATATGACTATTTCTCCATTGTCTTTTGGCATTCAATGTTACCAATTAGATAACTCATTACGGTCTGTTTTTTTTCTTCTTATTGGCTAATTTGTCTGCTCACTTTCCCCTGTTTTGGGAAAGATTTTAGGATTTTCCTCTTTATCTTTTGGGTTTTGAAACTTTCATTACTATGTATCTAATTACAGGGTGTGGGTTCTTTTCATTCTCACTGCTTGACACTTTTTGAAATAAAGATTCTTCTCTTCACCTCTAAGAAATTTTCTTCTACTAAATATTCAATTATTTCTTCTTCTCCAATACTTATTTTTCTCTTTTGAAATTCCTTTTAGATGAATGCTAGGACTTCCAGATCTCTCTTCTATGTCATTTAACTTTTTCTTCATACTTAAACTCTCTTGGGTTTTTTTGCTTTTTTTTTTCCTCCCTGGGAGTATTCCTCAGCTCAGTTATCCAACTCAGCAATTCATTCATTTGTATCCATTATGTAATTCAGTTCCTCTGTGCTTTTTTTTACTGCCTGAAAATCATATTTTGTATTTTCAAGATCTCTAGTTGTTTTTTTTTTGGGTGGGTTCATTATCCTCCCAAATAGGAAGTTGTCAATTATACTTATTAAAAATTATTTTCTACCTGCTTTATTAACTCTTTCCACAAAGCTAGTTCTTCAGGTTGTTGGGTCTGTTTCACAGTGTTGTTGACTTTATTTCACAATATTGGTTTTCTTCAAGATGGTGATGATTCTTGGTTGTCTGCTTATCTTTATTTTTGGGAACATCTGTTTGCCTATCCAACAAAGTTGTTTTGATTGTTGGACATTATTTACAGTAATTGTTAAAGAGGGGTAAGATATTATTCTGGGTGGAATATATTAATAGTTTGTTTTCCTAATGTGTGTTCCCATTATGTGTTGGTAAGGTGTGGAAGGTCCCAGATTTTCCATCCAAGTTTTATCCCATGAACATCATTGCTGACAGCTACTCAGGCACAAGCCCAGGACAGGGTAAGAAATATTTGCCTGCTACTCTCATCCTTCCCTCATGCGTCTGTCAATTTGTTGTATTCTGGGGGCTTGCGTGTTGCTGTGATGCTGGAAGCTGTGTCACTGGTATTCAACTACCAGCAGGGTCACCCGTGGCAGACAGATTTCAGCTGAGCTTCCAGACTAAGACAGACCATGGAGAAAGACCTGGCTGTCTACTTCTGAAAAGAATTAGCCAGTGAAAACCTTATGAATTGCAGTGGAACACTGTCTGATATAGCACTAGAAGATAGGACCGTGAGGTTGGAAGGCACTCAAAATACGACTGGGGAAGAGCTGCCTCTTCAAAGTAGAGCCAACCTTAATGATATGGATGGAGTCAAGCTTTCAGGACCTTCATTTGCTGATGTGGCACGACTCAAAATGAGAAGAAACAGCTGCAAACATTCATGAATAATTGGAACCTGGAATGTATGAAGTATGAATCTAGGAAAACTGGAAATTTTCAAAAATAAAATGGAACACATAAACATCAATATCATAGGCATTAGTGAGCTGAAATGGACTGGTATTGGCCATTTGGAATTAAACAATAATATATGGTCTACTATGCTGGAAATGACAAATTGAAGAAGAATGGCATTGCATTCATAGCCAAAAAGAACATTACAAGATCTATCGTGAAGTACAACGCTGTCGGTGATAGGACCATATCCATACGCCTACAAGGAGGACCAGTTAATACCAGTGTTATTGAAATTTACTCACCAACCATTAAGGCCAAAGATGAAGAAATTAAAGATTTTTATCATCTTCTGCAGTCTGAAATTGATCTAACTTGCAATCAGGATGCATTGATAATTACTGGTGATTGGAATTCAAAAGTTGGAGATAAAGAAAAAGGATCGGTAGTTGGAAAATATGGCCTTGGTGATAGGAAGGATGCTGGAGCTCACATGATAGAATTTTGCAAGACCAATGACTTCTTCATTGCAAATACCTTTTTTCACCAACATAAATGGCAACTATTCCCATGGACCTCGCCAGGTGGAATACACGGGAATCAAATCGACTACATCTGTGGAAAGAGACAATGGAAAAGCTCAATATCATCAGTCAGAACAAGGCCAGGGGCCGACTGTGGAACCGACCATCAATTGCTCATATGCAAGTACAAGCTGAAACTGAAGAAAATTAGAACAAGTCCACGAGAGCCAAAGTACAACCTTGAATATATCCCACCAGAATTTAGAGCCAATCTCAAAAATAGATTTGATGAGTTGAATAATAATGATCCAAGATCAGACAAGTTGTAGAATGACATCAAAATATCATACAAGAAGAAAGCAAGAGTTCATTAAAAAGACAAGAAAGAAAGAAAAGACCAAAACGGATGTCAGAAGAGACTCTGAAATTTGCTTTTTAGTGTTGTGTACCTAAAGCAAAAAGAAAAAATGATGAAGTAAAAGAGCTGACCAGAAGATTTCAAAGGACAACTTGAAAAGACAAATCAGATATTATAATGACATGTGCAAAGACCTGGAGATAGAAAACCAAAAGGGAAAAACATACTCGGCATTTCTCAAGCTGAAAGAAATGAAGAAAAAATTCAAGGCTTGAGTTGCAATATTAAAGGATTCTAGAGGGAAAATATTAAACGATGCAGGAAGCATCAAAAGAAGATGGAAGGAAAACAGTCACTATACCAAAAAGAATTGGTCGATGCTCAACCATTTCAGGAGGTAGCATACAATCAAGAACAGATGGTACTGAAGGAAGAAGTCCAAGCTGCACTGAAGGCACTGGAGAAAAACAAGCCTCCAGGAACTGACGGAATACCAACTGAGATGTTTCAGCAAATGGATTCAGCATTGAAACTGCTCACTTGTCTACGCTAGGAAATTTGGAAGACAGCTACCTGGCCAACCAACTGGAAGAGATTCATATTTATGCCTATTCCCAAGAAAGGTGATCCAATTGAATGTGAAAATTATCAAACTATATCATTAATATCACAAGCAAGTAAAATTTTGCTGAAGATCATTCAAAAGCGGCTGCAGCAGTATGTCGACAGGCAACTGCCAGAAATTCAAGCTGGATTCAGAAGAGGACATGGAACAAGGGATATCATTGCTGATGTCAGATAGATCCTGATGGAAAGCAGAAAATACCAGAAGGATGTTTACCTGTGTTTTATTGACTACGCAGAGGCATTTGACTGTGTGGATCATAACAAATTGTGGATAACATTGTGAACAACGGACATGCTGGAACACTTGATTATGCCCATGAGGAACCTGTATATAGAGCAACAGGCAGTCATTTGAACAGAACAAGGGGATACTATGTAATTTAAAGTAAGGAAAGGTGTCATGGTTGTATCCTTTTACCATATTTATTCAATCTGTATGCTGAGCAAATAATCCGAGAAGCTGGACTATATGAAGAACAGGACATCAGGATTGGAGGAAGAGTCATTAACAGCATGCTATATACAGATGATACAACCTTGCCTGCTGAAAGTGAAGAGGACTTGAAGCACTTACTGAGGAAGATCGAAGACCACAGCCTTCAGTATGGACTACACTTCAACATAAAGAAAACAAAATTCCTCACAACTGGACCAATAAGCAACATCATGATAAACAGAGAAAAGAGTGAAGTTGTCAAGGATTTCATTTCACTTGGATTCACAATCAACACCCGTGGAAGCAGCAGTCAGGATATCAAAAGACGCACTATGTCGGGCAAATCTGCTGCAAAGACCTCTTTAAAGTGCTGAAAAGCAAAGACGTCACCTTGAAGACTAAGGTGTGCCTTACCCAAGACATGGTGTTTTCAATTGCTTCATATGCGTGTGAAAGTGGGACGATGAATAAGGAGGATTGAAGAATTGATGCTTTTGAATTGTGGTGTTGGTGAAGAATATTGAATATACCACAGACTGCCAAAAGAACAAACGAATCTGTTTTGGAAGGAATACAACCAGAATGCTCCTTAGAAGCAAAGACAGCATGACTATGTCTCACATACTTTGGACATGTTATCTGGAAGGATCAGTCCCTGGAGAAGGACATCATGCTTGGTAAAGTAGAGGGTCAGTGAAAAAAGAGGAAGACCCTCAAGGAGACGGATTGACACAGTGGCTGCAACAATGGACTCATGCATACAACGATTATGAGGATACAGGACTGGGCAGTGTTTCGTTCTGTTGTACATAGGGTAGCTATGAGTTGGAACTGACTCAATGGCACCTAACAACAACAACACTCTGATCTTTAGCTGCTCGCCTCTTGAAAGACTTAAAAAGCAAAGATGTCACTTTGACAACTAAGGTGTGTCTGGCCCAATTACCCCATGTGAAAGGTGGACAATGAAAAAGAGAGAATTGATGTATTTGAACTGTTGCATTAGCAAAGAATATTGAATATACTATGGACTGACAGAAGAATGAACAAATAATTCTTAGAAGAAATACAATCAGAATTGTCCTTAGAAGCAAGGATGGCAAGACTTTGGCTCACCTACCTTGGATATGTCATCAGGAAGGACCAGCCACTAGAAAAGGACATCATGGTTCTGTTGGTTAAGTAGAGGGTCAGTGAAAATGAGGGAAATCCTCAATGAGCTGGACTGACACAATAGCTACAACAATGGACTCAAACATACCTATGATCATGAAGATAGCACAGGACCAGCTAGCCTTTTGTTCTGTTATATATAAGCTTGCCTTGAATCAAAGCAGACTGGATGACAACTAACAACAACTACAACTCTCTGCTTGTAGAAATTCTGCCTCTAATTGCTCCTATTTCATCCTTTGTCTCTGGCATTTATTTTTGACTATAATTTGTCAATCTGATGATATGTATTGTTTCTATTTTTCAAAAATTTACAAAATTTCTAGTCTACTAATGGCACTCTTTCTTGTTTCTTGGTGTTATAGATTTCTTATTTTTATAAGTAGATATTTTATACCATTTTCTAAGAATTTGGGATGTGAAGGTAAGTAGGTATATGTGTTTAATTTAGTATACCATGCTACACTTCTGCTCCAAACCCATCAATTATTTCCCCTCTCCTGTATAGTAAAATCTCAAGTCTCACCCACAACCTATTTTGCTCTTCTCATCTGGTCCCCACTACCTTCCTGGTCCCATTGTAGACCAATCTTCTTGCACATTCTGTTCCAGCTATATTAGCCTTGTTGCTGGTTCATAAACACACCAAGCTATGCTTCTTCCCAGAGCTTTCGCTGGGCATGTACTGTTTTTTCTATGCCTAGAGAACTCTTTCCCCAAATAGCTGCATGACTGCTCCACAGTTCTGCCAGGTCTCTGCTCAAAGATCACTTTATCAGAGATGATCATCCCGGCTACCCTATATAAAATTCACTCCCTCTCACTCTCCACCCATGACTTTCAACCTCTCTTACCCTTCTTTGTTTTTCTTTATATCATTCATTGCCTCCTAATATACTATAAATTTATTATCTTCCATTTTTGTTTTCTCTCTCTCTTTTTTTTTTTTAATTGTGCTTTAGGTGAAAGTTTACAGAGCAGCTTAGTTTCTCATTAAACAATTAATACACAGATTGTTTTGTGACGTTATTTGCCAACCCTGTGACATATGAACACTCTCCCCTTCTCAACCTTGGGTTCCTCATTTCCATTTGTCCAGCTTTCCTGTCCCCTCCTGCCTTCTTATCCTTGCCTCTGGGGTGGTGTGCCCATTAAATCTCATATACATGGTTAAGCTATGCGTATTATTTTTTGTTTTATGGGCCTGTCTAATCTTAGGCTGAAGGGTGAAACTCAGGAGTGACTTTAATACTCAGTTAAAAGGGTGTCCAGGGACCATACTCCTGGGGTTTCTCCCAGTCTCTGTCAGACTAGTAAGTCTAGTCATTTTTTGTGAGTTAGAATTTTATTCTACATTTTTCTCCAGCTCTGTCCGGGACCCTCTATTGTGATCTGTGTCAGAGCAGTCCGTGGTAGTAGCTGGGCACCATCTAGTTGTGCTGGACTCAGTTTGGTGGTAGTTGTGGTCTATTAGTCCTTTGGACTAATCTTTCTCTTGTGTCTTTGGTTTTCTTCATTCTCCCTTGCTCCAGATGGGGTGAGACCAGTGGAATATCTTAGATGGCTGCTCACAGCTTTTAAGACCCCAGACGCTACTCACCAAAGTAAGATGTAGAAACATTTTCTTTATGAACTATGTTATGCCAGTTGAACTAGGTGTCCCCTGAGACCATGGTCCCCAGCCCTCAGCCCAGTAACTTGATCCCTCAGGGAGTTTGGATGTGTTTATGAAGATTCTATGACTTTGCCTTGGTCAAGTTGTGCTGATTTCCCCAGTATTGTCTTACCTTTCCCCCAAAGTTACCACTCATCTATTGTCTAGTTAGTGTTTTTCCCTCCCCAAATGTCCCCTTCCTTGTAACCATCAAAGATTGTTTCTTTCTGTGTGTAAACCTTTTAATGAGTTTTTATAATAGTGGTCTCATATAGTATTTGTCCTTTTGTGATTGACTTATTTTACTCAGCATAATGCCCTCCAGATTCATCCATGTTGTGAGATGTGTCACAGATGCATCATTGTTCTTTATGGTTGTGTAGTATTCCATTGTGTGTATGTACCCTAGTTTGTTTATCTGTTCATCTCTTAATGAGCACTCAGGTTGTTTCCATTTTTTCGCTCTTGTGAACAATATTGCAATGAACATGGAAGTGCATATTCGTATGATGGCTCTTATTTCTCTAGGATGTATTCCTAGGAGTGGGATTGCTGGATTGTATATTTCTATTTCTAGCTTTTTAAGGAAGCACTATATCGTTTTCCAAAATGGTTTTACCATTTTGCATTCCCACCAGCAGCGCATAAGAGTTCCAATCTCCCTGCAGCCTCTCCAACATTTGTTATTTATTTATTCATTTTTTGATTCATGCCAGTATGTTGGGGAGAGATGGTACCTCATCGTAGTTTTGGTTTGCATTTCTCTAATCGATAATGGTAAATGAGATCTGGTGGCACAGTGGTTAAAGAGCTCAGCTGCTAACAATAAGGTGAGCAGATCAAACCCACCAGCCAGTCCACCAGGAGAAGGATATGTGGTAATCTGTTTCTGTAAAAACTTACAGCCTTGAAAACCCTAGGGGGCAGTTCTACTCTGTACTACAGGGTCGCTATAAGTCTAGATCGACTCGACAGCAGTGGGTTTAATGGTTAATGGTTGTGAGCGTTTCTTCATGTGCCTGTTGTTGCTGTTGTTATTAGGTGACATTGAGTCGATTCCGACTCATAGTGACCCTATGGAAACAGAACGAAACACTGCCCGGTCCTGCGCCATACTCATGATCGTTGTTATGCTTGAGCTCATTGTTGCAGCCATTGGGTCAATCTACCTCCTTGAGGATCTGCCTCTTTTTCCCTGACCCTCTATTTACCAAGCATGATGTCCTTCTCCAGGGACTGACCCCTCCTGATAACGTATCCAAAGTATGTGAGACATAGTCATGCCATCTTTGCTTCTAAGGGGCATTCTGTTTGTACTTCTTCCAAGACAGACTTGTTCGTTCTTCTGGCAGTCCATGGTATATTCAATATTGTTTGCCAACACCATAATTCAAAGGCATCAATTCTTCTTCAGTCTTCCTTATTCATTGCCCAGTTTTCACGTGCATATAAGGTAATTGAAAATCTCACGGCTTGAGTGAGGCGCACCTTAATCCTCAAAGTGACATCTTGGCTTTTTAACACTTTAAAGAGGTTTTTGCAGCAGATTTGCCCAATGCAATAGGTTCTTTGATTTCCTAACTGCTGCTTACATGTGTGTTGATTGTGGATCTAAGTAAAATGAAACCCTTGACATTTATCATGATGTTGCTTATTGGTCCAGTTGTGAAGATTTTTGTTTTCTTTCTGTTAATGTGTAATCCATACTGAAGGCTGTGGTCTTTGATCTTCATCAGTAAGTGCTTCAAGTCCTCTTCACTTTCAGGAAGCATGTTTGTGTCATCTGCATATTTCATGTTATAAATGCATCTTCCATCAATCCTGATGACACATTCTTCTTCATACAGTCCAGCGTCTTGGATTACTTACTCAGCATGCAGATTGAATAATCATGGTGAAAGGATGCAACCCTGACACACACCTTTCTTGATTTTAAACCATGCAGTATCCCCTTGCTCTGTATGAATGACTGACTGCCTCTTAGTCTATGTACAGGTTCCTCATGAGCAAAACCAAGGGTTCTGCAATTCCCATTCTTCACAATGTTATCCATAAATTGTTATGATCTGCACAGTCAAGTGCCTTTTTGTAGTCCATAAAACACAGCTAAATATTTTTCTGGTACCTCTACTTTCAGCCAGGATCCATCTGACATTAGCAATGGTATCCACAACCTCTTCTGAATCCGATTTGAATTTCTGGCAGTTTCCTGCTGATGCACTGATGCAACCCCTTTTGAGTGATCTTCAGCAAAGTTTTACTTGCATGTGATATTAATGACATTGCTTGATAATTTCTGCATTCTATTGGATCACTTTTATTTGGAATATGCATAAATATGGACCTCTTCCTCTATGTTGGCCAGGTAGCTGTCTTCCAAATTTCTTGGCATAGATGAGTGAGCATGTCCAGCGCTGAACTCATTTGTTGAAACATCTCGAAAGGTATTCTGTCAATTCCTGGAGCCTTGTTTTTCGCCAATGTCTCCAGTGCAGCTTGGACTTCTTCCTTCAGTACCATCGATTCTTGATCATATGCTTCCTCCTGAAAAGACTGACTGTTGACCAATTCTTTTGGTACAGTGACTCTTTGTATTCCTTGCATCTCCTTTTGATGCTTCCTGTGTCATTTAGTATTTTGCCAGTAGAGTCCTTTGCTATTGAAACTTGAGGCTTGAATTTTTCTTCTGTTCTTTTAGCTTGAGAGATGCCAAACATGTTCTTCCCTTTTTGTTTTCTAACTCCAGGTATTTGCACATTTTATTTTAATACTTTACCTTGTCTTCTCTAGCCGCCCTTTGAAATCTTCTGCTCACCTCTTTTGCTTCATCATTTCTTCTGTTCACTTTAGCTACTTGACGTTCAAGAGCAAGTTTCAGAGTCTCTTCTGACATCCGTTTTGGTCTTTTCTTTCTTTCCTGTCTTTTTAATGACCTCTTGCTTTCTTCATGCATGATGTCCTTGATGTCATTCCACAACTCATGTGGTCTTTGGTCATTAGTGTTCAGTGCGTCAAATCTATTTTTGAGATGGTCTCTAAAAAAATTTAGGTGGGATGTACTCAAGGTCGAACTTTGGCTCTCATGGACTTTTTCTAATTTTCTTCATTTTCAACTTGAACTTGCATATGAGCAATTGATGGTCTCTTCCTCAGTAGGCCCCTGACCTTGTTCTAACTGATGCTATTGCTATAAATTGACCTCTGAGCACTGCCTTTGCTGTGTCCCATAGGTTTTGGTATGATGTGTTTTTATTCTCTTTTGATTCTAGGAATTTTTTTATACTATCTTAGGTTTTCTTCTATTACCTAGTGGTTTTTAATCAAGGTCTTATTCAGTTTCCATGTATTTGATTTTTTTCCCTTGCTCTTCCTGTTATTAATTTGTACTTTTATAGTGTTATCATCAGAGAAGATGCTTTGTATTATCCCAGTGTTTTGGATTTTGTTGAAGGTTGATTTGTGTCCTAAGATGTGGGGTATTCTGGAGAATGTTCAATGCATGTTGGAAAAGAATGTATATTTTGCTGCTGTTGGGTGGAGTGTTCTACATATGTCTATGAGGTCAAGTTGTTTGATTGTGACCTTTAGATCTTCTGTATCTTTGTTGAGTTTCTTTCTGGATATTCTGTCCTTTACTGAGAGTGATGTGTTGAAGTCTCCTACTATTATTGTGGAGCTGTTAATTTCCCTTTTCAGTGCTGTTTGAGTTTGTTTTATGCATTTTGGGTCCCTGTTGTTTGGTGTGTGTAGATATTTATTAAGGTTATGTCATCATGGTGGATTGTCCCTGTAATCATTATATTGTGTCCTTCCTTGTCTTTTAGTGTTGATTTTGCCTTATAGTCTATTTTATGTGTTATTAGTATCGCCATTCCTGCTCTTTTTTGGTTGCTGTTTGCTTGATATATATTTTTCCATCCTTTGATTTTTAATATATTTATGTCTCTGTTTCTAAGGTGTGTCTTTTGTAGACCGTATATTGATTGGTCATTTTTTAAATCCATTTTGTCACTATCTCTTCACGGGTGCATTTTAAGCTATTTACGTTAAGTGTAATTATTGGTATGTGTGAATTTATTGCTGTCATTTTGTAGGTTTTTTTCTTTGTGGTGCTTTTGTTTTCTTTGTTCCTCTTACTCTCCTGTGCTGAGCTGTTTTTGCTTGTCAAATTTCTTTTGTTTTGTATATTTTGTGTTTATTGACACTTTAAGTTTTTCTTCTTTATTTTGATGAGTAGGTGTGTTAACTTTCTTCGTGGTTACCTTGGAATTTACTCCTATCTACCTAAGTTTGAATCAGTCTTTTATCACTTGGTATTGCCTTTACTTCCTTTCCATTTTAAAGTTCTATACCTACACCGTTTATTCTCCCTTTTATTGTTCTGAAGTTGTTGTCATTTGCCAGGTTGATGTCTCTGGTTCTCTGTTGTAAATCTTTTAGTTATGTTTTATCTTTGAGAGTCCATAACTTAGGATGGTATCTGGCTAATGCTTTCCTGTGTCTTAGATTTAGGGTGTTTTCTGATATTATTGGTTCTCTAATCAAAGCACTCTGATTAATAATTCTTGTAAGTTTGCTTTACATATTCCCTTAATTTTCTGTTTATCTGGCTATGTCCTAATTTTGCCATTATATTTGAGCGAGAATCTTGCAAGAAATGTTATTCTAGGCTGGCAGTTTTTTTCTTTCAAGGTTTTATACATGTCACCCCATTGCCTTATTACCTGAATGGTTTCTGCTGAGTAATCAGAGCTTAGTCTTATCGTTTCTTCTTCGTATATGACCTCTTTTTTCTCGAGCTGCTCTCAAGATTCTTTCTTCGTCTTTGGTTTTGTTGAGTGTGATTATGATAGGTCTTGATGACCTTCTTTTGGGGTCTGTCTTCATTATCTAGTGCTGCTGTAACAGAAATATCACAAGTGGATGGATTTAACAAACACAATTTATTCTCTCAGTCTAGTAGGCTAGAAGCCCGAATTCAGGGTCTCAGCTCCAGGGGAAAGCTTTCTCTCTCTCTGTTGGCTCTGGAGGAAGGTCCTTGTCAACAATCGTCTCCTGGTCTAGGAGCTTCTCAGTGCAGGGAACCTGACCCAAAGGATGCACTTTGCTCCTGGCACTCGTTTCTTGGTGCTATGAAATTTCCTTGTCTCTCTGCTTGCATTTCTCTTTTACGTCTCAAAAGAGAGTGACTCAAGATACAACCTAATCTTGTAGATTGAGTCCTGCCTCATTAACATAACTGCCTGTAATCCTGCCTTATCAACATCATAGGGGTGGCATTTACAACACATAAGAAAATCACATTCTATGACAGAATAGTGGACAATCACACGATACTAGGAATCATGGCCTAGCCAAGTCAACACACATTTTTTTGGGACACAATTCAATCCATAAAAGTCTATTCTATATGGGGTTCATTGAGCTTCTTGGATGGTCAGTTTTTCATCTTTCATGATATTAGGGAAGTTTGTTATCAGCAAATCTTCAGTGATCGTCTCTGTGTTTTCCATTTTTTCCCCTTGCTCTGGAATTCTGATCACAGGCAAATTTTTTTCTTGATTGTATCCCACATAGTTCTTAGGTTTTCTTCATTCTTTTCTCTGAGTTTTTCTCGAAGTGATTTCCATGGATTTGCCTTTAATTTCGCTGATCCTGTCTTTCATTGTTTCAAATTTGCTTCTAAAACCTTCTATTGCATTGTTCATTTCTGAAATTTTGTTGTTTGTCTATTGGATTTATAATTGTTGTTTTGGTATGATCTCTAATTATTTATTCTGACATTTTGTTCTTGTATTATTTTCCTGAATTCTTCCATTGCTTTTTTTCTGTGTTTTCCCTGATTTTGTCTATTTTTCCAAAGTTTTGTCTGTGTCTTCCTTGATCTCTTTCCTAATCTCTTGGAAACCCATGAATATTGGACTTTTGAATTCACTATCAAGTAGTTCTGGATACCTGGTGGTGCAGTGGTTAAGATCTTGGCTGCTAACCAGAAGGTCAGCAGTTCAAATCCACCAACTGCTCCTTGGAATCCCTGTGGGACAGTTCTACTCTGTCCTATAGGGTCACTATGAGTCAGAATTGACTCAATGGCAATGGATTTGGTTTCGTTATCAGGTAGTTCCAGTGTGTTTTCTTAAAGTCATCTGGTGTTTTATTTTAGTTACTTCCTGGAGCCATACAGTCCTGGTTTTTTTTTTTTAAATACGTTTTGATATTGTCTGCTGTCTCTTAGACAATTAGGAATTCTTTTCTTCATTTATCTATTGTAGGTGTGTTTGTTTCGTCTTGCTTTTTTGTTTTATTTGGTTATGTCTAGGTGGTTGGGCTGGGTGTGTTTTGTTGCTTGCTTCTCTGTGGGCACCACAGTTCTTACCACCTTGTCCAGGTGGCCAGGGCCAGTTGCCCAGTGGGTGCTCTGTCTCCTATTGGGATCTCCATGATTTTGCCTTCCTATACTTCCTGTCCAAAGTCATTGTTGGCTGTGTTCCAAGATGATGAAGCTGTGCTACATTAACTTGCAGGGACATCCACACCATAGCTCTCCTCATTCTCTGTTCTCTGTCAATTTCTTCTTCTATTTGGTGCTTGATCTAGTTCTTTATCCCTTAATTTGATGCTTACAGTTCCAGGAGGATTGACATTTCTATCTTTTTTACTTAGTTTTTCAGGTCTTTGCTGTAGAGGGACAGCACGTTGCTTCTGTCTATAGTGCTGTGTTGGCTCTGCCTCAATCCATAGGGTTTTCACTTGCTGATTTTCAGAAGTAGATCACCAGGCCCTTCTTCCTTGTCCATCTTGGTCTGGAAGCTCCTTCGAAACTTGTGTTCAGTATCATAGCAACACACAAATGTCCACTGACAGACGGTGGCATGCTGAGGTGCATTACCTGGGAAGTGAACCTGAATCTCCCATTTGGAAGGTGAGAATTCTAGCACTGAACTACCATTGCTCCCACAGAAACCACTATAGCTATTTTAATTATAAAGCATTGTTGTTGTTAGTTGCCATTGTTGAGTCAATTCCAACTCATGATGGTTCCACGGGTGCAGAGTAAAACTGCTCCATAAGATTTTCAAGGCTGTGGCCTTTTGGAAGCAAATTGTCATGCCTGTCTTCTGAGGCACCTCTGTGTGTATTTGAAGCATCAACATTTTGTCTAGTAGTTGAGGGCTTAACCATGAAAAGTATCATAAAGGCATTAAATACTCTTTAAATTGAGGGGCTGGAGGATCAGGCTTTACATAGAATTTCCAGGAATAGTTTCTACAACAATAGTGGAAAAGTGACCAACTAAGGGAGCTGTTCCCTCTTTAATGTTCAGGATTCAGGGATGATTAGAAAGCTGAGGAGTTAGGATGCCATTATCCCAATTGCTATCTCCAGGAAACAGGAGGAAGACATCTCCAGAATGGGTGACTCCTAGACCACACCATTTTAGCTATAATCCATTCTAGCAAAGTGAATGCACAGTATCCTGACTCTCAACATACATGAACCTTGGGACCTTTGCCCTTACTGCCACAGGGAAAACAAATTTTACTTCCACAACTGAGTTTTCCAGAGAAATAGCAAAAGTTGAAGAAGCATTGCCTCTGACTCACTTTTTTTAGCCAAATTTCACGAGGATGTAATTGCATGGTGGCAGCAAGCTCATGTATCAAACCCAAACTGTACAGGAGTCCAGAAAATGTAGTCTTTGATTTTCTTGTCTCTAGCATGCAGTAAGGCACATTATAAAGGATTGTAATGTAACTGAGTGAGCTAAGTTACAATAATGATCACACTGGTTATTCTTTTCTCTGTTATATGTGCTGAAAATACTTTATGTGTGTCTTATACTTTTTGTTTATGAAATCATTTTTAGAGATATTTGAATTCCAATGTGGTCAAATTTAGCAATTTTAATTTATAAATTCTGTTTTTTATATCTTGTTTAAGAAGATATTTTCTTTTTTAGCTTCTAAATATATCCTCCTATATTTTTCTCTAATTCTTTCAGTGTTTTGTTTTCTGTAAATGACAGAAGGGACCTAATTTTATTTTTTTTTCAAGTAAAAAATCATTTGTATCAAAACTACTTAGTCAATAGTTAATTCTTCCTTAGTAATTTGAAATACCAGTTTTATAATATATGATTGTTTCATATACATATGGGGTTTTTCTGGACTTTTTATTCTGTTTTGAGTATTTGTCTAGTCTTATGCTTTAATTATTATATTATAATTCATCTTTAAGACAAATCACCCCTTCTTGTTTTCATCTTTCATAATTATCTTGGCTACTCTTACACATTTACTTTCTTATGTTAATTTTAGAATTAGCTTATCAAGTTCCATTAAAAAATTATTTGGGACTTTTATTAGAATTGAAATAACTTAATAGCTTAATTTGGAAAGTTTGCTATCTTTACAATATTAGTCTTACCATTCAATGGTATACAACGTTTCCCTATTTATTCTGGTCTCTGTTTATGTCCTTCAATACTATTTCATAGTATTCTTCACAAATGTTTTCCATATTTCTTGTAAAGTTAGCTCTTAGTAACTTAACAGTGTGTGCTTCTTTTATAGTAAATAGGATCTTTTACAGGAAATATATTGATTATAGTAAGTTGCTCTTTAACTGAAATCTTTCTTATTGGTTTAGTAGTTAATATTTACATAATCTTTAAATGTGAAAAGGCTTCTAACTAGGACAGCAAAGCAGAAACCATGCATGAAAAATTTGCTGGTTTTGTCTGCAGAAAAAAAAAAACTCACTGAATATTATAAAACACTATAAGCACAATTGAGAAATAAATAGTAATCTGAGATGATATTTGAAATATATAGAACCAAATATTATTATTACTTATATGCAAAGGGATTTATGATAAACAAAGGAAAAGATGATCATCCTGATAGGAAAATAGGCAAAGGTTATGAATAAACAATTTCCATAAACAAAATGAAACATAAATCTTCAATAAATGTGGAACAAAAGGTCAATCTCATTCAAAGCTAACCAAATCCACTGCCATTGAGTCGATTCCGACTCATACAGACCCTATAGGATACAGTAGAACTGCCCCATAGAGTTTCCAAGGCTGTAAATCTTTATGGAAGCAGACTGCCACATCTTGCTTCTGCAGACCAGCTAGAGTGTTTGAACTGCAGACCTTTTGGTTAGCAGCTGATCGCTTTAACCATCGTGCCACCAGGGCTTCAGTGTCATTAATAGATAGGAAATGGCAATGAAAACAACTTTATAATTTGCCACCTATCAAATTGGCAAAGGCAAACGAATAATAATTGTTATTGCTGTCATTAGCATGGAGAAAGTAACAGTCTTTTACACTGCAGACTCTTTTTAAAAGGCTATTCAATAATACATAGCATGAGCCTTAAAATGTACCTCCACTTTGACCCAGAGATTTCACTTTAAGAAATTCTAAGATATGCATTTCTGAAGTATGTTAATTCTCTGCAGTCATTTTGGAAAATGCTGGTTTAAATAAAGATTTTAAACTGCAGAACTTTTCTGAATTTTAAATGTATGGATGTACATTGTGAACTTCAAGGAGAATATGATAAAATTTCTGTCTAAACTTACTTGATCGAAGGACCACTTTTTTTGGACTAGTTTGAGGCACTAGACTACCACACAATACAGTTTGAGACATCATTATGGAAGCATGCAAAACTGACCTACATTATTATACAGTATAATTATATGTATTATATATCTATTGTAATAATATACAATATTATATACAATAACAGCAAAAACAGTTAATACTTTAAATGCTTGATAGTTAAGACTTTAAATGTTTAAGAAGAGTACTGTTTAAATAAAGCATGTTACATTTATTTAATTAAACCCTATTTTAGCATAAAATATGCTTTAGAAGAATAATTAATGCAGAAAATGTCCATAATATTTTGTAATGTGAAAAGCCAGGTTATAAAGCTCTAAGTATAGTATGCAAAATACTTTAGAGGTACATGTATACATAGAAATATGTGTATAAGGAGACTTACCAAAATGTTAATAGGTGTAATTGCTACCTCATGTGATTATTTGTGATTTCTAATTTCCTTCTTTTTCTCATTTATATTTCCTATAATGGGCATAAATTATCTTTAGTCTAAGAAAAATGTTATTTTTTAAAGTTATTGCAAATGAGTTGTCTTTACTTTATAAATTAAGGTTGAATGTGCCCTCTCCTATCCATCCATTCCTTTTTTTTGTCCCTATTGAATTCTGTTCATATTGCAAATTGTTTATAATTGTGGCTGCATTTAACAGCCTGTGCAGATATCCTTACTTTCTCAAGGTGACACAATAGATGAATTTTAAAAGTCAGACTTTATCTTTACTACAGGAAATAATATCCTTTTAAAGCATCTGTTGCATTTTAAAATGTATATTCAGATAATATCTTTCTTATTAATTATTAACCTTGTAACTGAATAGGTTACATGAAATTTGAACACTTCCCAGTTCTAAGGACATTATGGCATATGAATGACAGGTCAACAAGGGCTTCGAGTCTTGGCAAATATATACTTTGCAGTTCTTTCTGCTTTCAAACAATGTTCACAAATACGTGAACCCTACTGTACAATAGTTTGATGAAATAACCAACTATTTCATCTTCTCTTTGAACTAGGCTCACTTTTGTAAAAAGAAAGGCTGTCTTCACTGGTTTTTCATTTCTCATTTCAGCTTACTTGCCCTTGTTCTCATCCTAGTTGTTTATATTGTCCTTACCTCATGTTCTCATCAACCATAACTTGTGTTTCGGATCTTTCCCACCATACTTTTCTTTGCCATGTGCAATTTGCCCTTTTTCTCATCACCATCAAAAATTGTCCTCAGTTCTCTGACCCTTTGGAAATCAACCTCATAAATTCTCTGTGCTCTAATCTTCATGATTTGAAATGTATAGTCTAAATAACTGATAACAACTCTCAGGGAAACCATGAGACTTTTCTACTGTTAACATGAGAGCACATCTCAGGCCCAAAGGACTTTCCTTTTTGTCTTATTGGCTGCAAGGATCATAGGTTCAGACTACTTCTCTCTTTTCTAGAGTGACTGATCATTCACTCCACCCTGGGTTTCTTCACTTCTCAAGACTTAGATTTGGGAGGCAGAAAGGGCTTTCCAGGTTCCAAGAGTAGCAGGGACAAAGGCACAGAAGAAACAGTATGGCTTAAAAAACTTTCGGATATAGTCGAAGTATAATATTTACGTTGGTTGGTGGTGGGATGTGGAAATGGAGGTGTCAGTCAAGAAGGCCCTGTGACCTACCTACACAGAGGAATTTGGATTTCAACCAGGGATCCACTGACATTTTAAATAACAAGTAATTTGAACATATTTACATATCGGAAAGATCTGGTGTGATATAGTGAAATGAAGGGGAGTGAATGAGACTGGAGGCTGAGTATTGGTGATGAGAAAAGTGAGGAAATTAATTAGAGGGATAATGAAGACTTGATATTTAAGTGGAGAAAGAGGAATGTTATAGATAAAAATGTTGGTGGGAGGCTTGAGAAATGAGTTGGCAAGGGACAGCAACTCAAAGTTGCTTAGGCAAAAATAAAAAAATAAAAAGAATTCATTGGCTTATGTTAACCAAAGGGAAGTGTTCGGAACCAGAGAGCCAACACTGCCAGGATTCTCTGTCTCTCCTCTTTGCTTCTCCCTTATTGCAGACTGGCTTTCTCTATGCAGCAGGGACATAGTCATCAGCAGCTCCAGGCCCACTTATTCCTAGCTGTGCCTCTAGAGAGTGTAGTGGGCTCTTGCCTCAGGCTTCATTTGAAAAATCTTAGAGAAGGATTTTGATTGGTCTGGCTTTGGTCATGTGCCAGCCCCCCACCTCATCACTATTGTTATATGGGGTGAAGTTCCATGATTGGCTTGGCATGGCTCAAGTGCTCATACTATAGATAAAATCACTCTGTTCATAAAAGAAGACAACAGTTTTCATTCAGATCACATGGCTGGTGGTATAAGATGAGGAGGTATTTCCAGAAGAATGAGGGGTACTAGGAAAAAAAAATTTTTTTTTCACTACAGGGAGAGTGATTCAAATTGGAGCTGTCATTACATAAGAAGTGAGGCAGATGACCAAGGTAAGTCAAAACATTGCTGGGAAGCACTGTGGGCATAGTTAAAATTAAATACCATATATATGTAGAAATGCCAATTTGCCTTCAAAAAACTTGCATAATTGGGGGGTATAGATAAGTAAATAGTCCCTGGGTAGTGCAAATGGTTAAGTGCTTGGCTACTAACTGAAAGGTTAATAGCTAGAATCCACTCAGAGGCACCTCTGAAGAAAGTCCTGGAGATCTGCCTATGAAAGATCACAGCTGTTGAAAACCCTACAAAGCACAGTTCTACTCTGAAATAAATGAGGTCACCATGTCAAAGTCAACTTCATGGCAACTGGTTAGACAAGTATATACAATTACAATACATTGTAAGTACTAATATAGCCTACTCTTCTATTCACGGTACATGTATAGTGCTTGACATTGCTTATTGATTTACTTGTTTATTTTCATTTTTTCCCCCTCTTACCCTCACTGGAATGTAAACTTTATGAAAAGGGGCTTTGTCCTGTCTGTCTTATAATTTCTTAAATGAATTAACAAGTCTTACCAAACATTCAAATGAAAAATTTTCTGAAGTTTCCATTTATTTCTCAGTTACTTTGTATCATTAAAAGACATTTGTTATGATTTCTCAGATTTCATTTAAACTACTAAATTTTGTATATGTGGTCTCCTTTATCTGTTTATTAATATTTACAGAGTCTAATGCTTTCATGGAGCCCTGTTGGTGCAGCGGTTAAGAGCTTGACTGCTAACTAAAGTGTTGGAAGTTCGAATCTACTAGCTGCTCCTTGGAAACCCCATGGGACAGTTCTATGAGTTGGAATCGACTCAGTTTCAATGGGTGATAAGGGCAGTTTTGCTAGATTTTGTCAGAAATCATGAGATTCTATATTCATGAGAATCTTGTTCAAATACTTTAGATAAAGGTTTTATCAATTTGTATGCTAGGATTGTAGCCTCTTCTCATGAATTCTGTGTTAATGGAAGAGGAATATTCCTAAGGTCATAGTAAAAATGGATTATTTACTTGCATTCCAAAATTATGTCACATTTTCATTTGCTTCATGTTTGAAGTGATTTTCCTACTTAGTTTTGTGGTTTGTCTGGCATATAGAATATATTAAATTCAAAATAATTTTTCTTATGAACCTTGTGTAAGCACTGCCTCATTGTTTTTTTTTTCTTTCTTTAATATAATATTTTATTGTGCTTTCAGAGAAGGTTTAAACAGCAAACTAGGTTCCCATTTAACAATTTCTACACAATCTGTTCAGCAACATTGGTTATATTTTTCAGTGTGTCAACTTTCTCATTATTACTGTTCAGGTTGTTCAGTTTCCAGTAATCTATTTTCCCTGCCCCCTTGTCTTCCCATTTTTGCTTTAGAGTAAATGTTGACCGTTTGGTTTCATATAGATGATTTTTTTAAGGAGCACAGTATTTGCAGGTGATATTGTTTATTTTATGAGCTAATCTGTTATTTAGCTAAAAGATGGTATAAAGTTTAAGGTGGTATCTCAGGGCAGTAGTCTTGGGGAGTTCTACAGTCTCAACTGGTCCAGTAAATCCAAATTTTTTAAAAAATTGAGTTTTGTTCCACATTTTGCTTACATTCTATCAGGATACGTCTACTGTGTTCCTGATCAGAATGGTCGGTAGTGATAGCTGGGCACCATTTAGTTTTTCTGGTCTCAGGGTAGATGAGGTCCTGATACTTTCAGACTGCTAGTCCTGTAGACTAGTTTCTTCTCTGAGTCCTTGGTTTTCTTCTCTCACTTTTACTCCAGACGAGTAGAGATCAATACCTGTATCTTAGATGGCCACTTGCAAGCTTCTAAGACCTATACACTACAACAAACTAGGATGTAGTACATAAACTTTATGTACCATATTATGCCAGTTGATCAAGCTGTCCCATGAGACTATGGTCCTAAGCCTACATACCCCATAAACCAATCCCATGAGGAGTTTGTTTAAGTCTAAGAAGTACCTCTTGCCCCATTATTTTCTGATTTACCTTTTTTTATAGGAAAACTATTTATTTTTCTCCCTCAAACTTTAGAGTAATTTCTTCATCTTTGTAGTTCTGAAATTTCACAAGGTTCTTTGTTTCTATCTTGCTTGTGATGGTTCAGGTTGTATGCCAACTTGGCTAGGGCGTGATCCTCAGTGGTTTCATATTATGTAATCATCCTCCATTTTGTGATCTGATTTGAGCAGCCAATCAATCGAAAGGAGAGTTTCCTTGGGGGTGTGGCCTACATCCAATATATATGGATGTTCTGGCAAAGTTCACTCTCTCTTGATCCTGCATCCAACTTGTCATCCTCTGACCTCTGGCTCTTGAGACATGAGCCAGCAGCTTGCTGCCTGACTTGCAGATTTTGGATTTGCCAGCTCCCAAAGCCCTGTAAGCTTATTTTGGGCTTGTCAACTCCTGCAGTCGGTGCGACAACATGATCAGTTGGTGTAATATAGTACATAAAGTTTATGTGCGACATTCTAATTTGGTGAGTAGCATCTGGGGTCTTAAAAGCTTGTAAGTGGCCAGCTAAGATACAACTATTGGTCTCTACTCATTGGGAGTAAAAAAGAAAGAAGAAAACCAAAGACACAGGATGTTTTTAGTTGCAGGCTGAATCTGCTTCATAGCTACCTTTGTTTTTGCTTTTGGGAAATAATATTAAGTATATTTCTGTGGTGATACTAATTAGAAACTATTTTCTCAGAGGACATGAAGTTTTTTGAAAATAATATTTTATTCTGTTTTTGGTAAAAGTTTACACAGCAGTTTAGGTTCCCATTTTTACACAAATTGTTCAGTGACATTGGTTGCATTCTTCACAAGGTGTGACCATTCTCATTATTTCTATTCTGGTTGTTCCATTTCCATTAATCTAGTTTCCCTGCCCTTTACAGTGTCATCTTTGTTTTAAAGTAATTGTTGACCATGTGGTCTCATATAGGTAATTTTTTAAAAAGAAGCACAGTACTTATGGGTGACATTCATTGTTTTGTGAGCCAATCTGTTATTTAGCTACAAGGTGACCTCAGGGGTTAGTTCCAGTTCAAGGTTTGAAGAGTATCTCAGGGCAGTAGTCTCAGGGAGTCCTCCAGTCTCAATCACTGAATAAGTCTTTTTTTTTTTTTTTTTAAGGAATTTGAGGTACTGTTCTACCGTTTTCTCCCATTCTGTCAGGGTCCATCTATTGTGGCCCTCATTAGAATGGTTGGTAAATGTAGCTGGGCTCTATCTAGTTCTTCAGGTCTCAAGGAAGTTAAGGCCATGCTTCATGTAAACTGTTTGTCCTGTAGACTAGTTTCTTCTCTGAGTCTTTCTTTTTTCTTTTGTTCTGGATGAGTAGAGACTGATAGTCATATCTTGGATGGCTGCTTGCAAGCTTTTAAGACCCCAGACACTACTCACCAAACTAGGATGTAGAACATAACTTTATAAACTGTATTATGCCAATTGACCAAGATGTTCCACGAGACTATGATCCTAATCTTAATAATCCAGAAAACTAATCCCACAAGGTGTTTGGTTATATCTAAGAAGTATCTGTAAGTGTGCCCCTATGTGCTTTATTATTATATATATGAATATATATGTATACAGTCACATAGATGCACATATACACGTGCATACACCTATATATACACACAAATATACATACTTATACATATAGGCCTATGTACTTACATATATACCCACACACATATTTTGGGATTGTTGTTGTTTCAGGATTACATATGCCATAAAAATTACTAATAACTCCTTTTTTCTTGTGTACATTTCAGTGACATCGTTTATCTTCAACAAGCTGTATACACTTCACCCTCATTTGGTTAAGAGGTCATTAATTTTTTTTAAGTCTTTATATTAATCTTTTATTCTGCTGGTTTGTTCATAAGTCTGATGGGCCTTAGTTGTCTATTCCTGTTCAAGCATGAGAAACTGAGATGGTTATTGTAGGTTGCTTCTGTGAATTTCTAATGCTTTGTATACAGATCTGTTGAGCCTGTTGAGCTTCTCTTCTACTGGAAGGTTGACCATAAGCTCTGCATAAGTGGGAAGGTCTTACTGACTGGTAAGCTTTGATATAGGGTTGTAGGGAGGCAGTCACTAAACTAGAGGTCTCCAGATGCAACACCAAGGAGTTCCATACTTCTGGGGGCAGTAAAACCACGAAATCAATTCACTGGTTTTCTTTAGGGAAGAAACTCCTACTTGTTCTGCTTGTCTTCTTTCACTCTGCACAAAACTGAGGTGTGTGGAAGAGTAGGTAGGATAGAATTTTGTAGTTTTTCATAATTTCATCATGGTTTCAGCCCACGTTTTATTCCCACTCTTTGTAATTGCCGGCTCCAAGCCAAGAGTCTCTTTGTGCTGATTGTTCCCATCTTTTCTTCAGCCTTACCTGACTGTTCTGGGCTGAGGCATCTTCTACTCAGTTTTATCCGTTACACTGATTTTATCACTCGATTAGATGTATCCCAAACACTTGTTGAAATCTCTTGTCTGCTGATGACTCTCCACATGTTCTCTTCACTGTTATGCATGAATTGCATTTAAACTTTCTCTACAATTATTTTACTGGAGTCTAGAGTGGGCAGGAAAAAAATCTATGTCTATTATTTGACACAGATGTCTACATACAATCAATGACTCACTTAAAACATTTTTTAAAGAAAAATAAAATTTAAACTGTACTTTTCTACTTACCAATATTAACAATAAAATTCCTCCCTGTACCACATAAGTAAATTAGCACACTTTTACTATTTCCTATTTTTACTTTTTGAAGGAGCCCTGATGGTACAGTGGTTAAGCACTTGGCTGCTAATCAAAAGGTCAGCAGTTTGTTTGAACCCACCAGCTGCTTCACAGGTGAAAGATGTGGCAGTCTGCTTCTGCAAAGATTACAGCCTAGAAAACCCTATGGCACAGTTCTACTCTGTCCTATTGGGTCACTTGAGTGAGAATTGACTTGATGGCAATAAGACTTTTTATTTTTACTTTCCCATTTATCTTTTTTTATGTCAGAAACATTTTTAAATTTGACTGATTTGTTAACATTACTTTAAAATACTTTTTAAAAAACTATTTAACATAATTGTAAGCTAAAATTTTCTTTAAATAATATTTATGACATGCACAATAGAACATATTTATATGAGACTTATAGATTTAATTCTACATTTTACTGTTTTCAGTGCTCACTGCCCATCCTTACTACAGTATATGTTCCCTATTTTTGATTATTTATATTGACTTTTTTCCATTACCTTGAGAATAGTTTATTTTTTTCAGAAAAATTATACATGAAATATTTCTCTTAGTCTTTGCATATGTGAGTGTCTTTCTATTGTTTTCACATCTAAATAACAAGGTGACTGACTTTAGAATTCTTGGGTTATAATATTTTTTTGCTCACAGCCCTAAAGACATTAGTAGTTTATACTTTGGCAGTTAGAGTTGTTAAAGAGAAATGGGAGTAGAGCTCTATATTTGCTTCTTTGTACTTGCTTGGATGCCTTCATTATTTCTTCATATTTGAGGGAAAAAAATCACTGCGATAAAGCTAAATGTTAGTTTCTTTTTTGAATTTTTCTTAATGTTCTGCACTATAATTTTGCAGATGTAGATCTTCAGCTTAGGAAAATATTTCTGTTTTATGTAGTTGATTATTGCTTTTGTACTATTGATTCTGATCTATACCAAAACACCTACTATGATATTTTGAATTATGATTTATTTTTCTTCACAATCTATTTTATTCTTTCTGATTGCTTTCACAACTTATTTCTTTCTCTTCATTTTGGGAAAACCTCTCAAGTTTGCCATCTACAATAGAATGTAGATTTTGTTCTTTATTGTTTCCAACGTATTATACAGATTTCCCCCACTATCTGAAAGTGGAGCATTCCTATGAAACCTTTTGTAAGCTGAAATGCCATAAAGGCACTAATGTAGGTCTTTCACAAAAGCGAAGTGGCATAAAGCAAAACTTCAAAAAGCAGGGGATACCTGTATCATACTTAACCTCTATTCTTTCCTTACATTGCCTTTTTAGTTTTTATTTTACTCCCTTAGTTTTTCACATCATCTCTCATCTTTTGCTTTATGTTTGGTTATTCCTTAATTTCACTGAGAATATAAAGTTGAAGTTTCCTACAGTAAGTAATACTAAAAAATATGTTCTTTCTGTGCCTTAAGTGCTGTGTGTATCTTTTTATTTCATGCTACTCTATTTTCAGTCTTCATTGTTATTTCTGTTTATTCACTTTTAAGTGACTAAAGGTCTAATCTCTTCTGTTGTTTGTTCTACCATGAGTGACTCCCTTTCAGCTTCCAAAACTAGTCTAATAGTAATTGTGTTAATATTCTCCTATAATAATCTATACTGGAAAGCTGGAACTCATCTCTAGGTTGTGGGTTTTGTGGAAGGATAGGGGTTATAGGCAGTCCCAGCACGGAACTCCATTTTGGAAATATTCTTCCCCTCTGGGGTGTTGAAATTGCTCTGCTTGGGTTTACCTTACTGCTAGGCCTTGAGGCAGTTGATTCTGAAAGTTTATGAGGCAGATTATGAAGCCTCTTCCTCATTTCCCTTTAATCCAGGAGTGGAGATGGAATCTTATTTTTTCCCCTCTGACTGCTTTCTGTGACACTAAAAACGTTCTCAGAAAGGTGAGTAGTGAATTGCCTCTTGGTGACTTCTATAAAATTTGTTTCAAGTGGATGACAGCAACTCTCCCACCCTACCATCCCTTGTTTCTGAGACTCATGTCTCTTTTCCTTATTGTCATGCTTGTTAAAAGTGGGACTCTGGAGATGTTTCTGCGCTCCTATGAATCTCAGTACAAGTCAGTGAGTAAAATCTCATCCTCTGAAAAGTGTGACTGGCTCAGGGGTAGGCTACAACCTTGGAGAAATTTATAATTTATTTGTACATTGGGACAATTACAGTGTGTGTCTCAAAAGTTTGTTGTGAGAATCAAATGAGATTAGTCCAGTGCTGCACATAGTAAACACCCAGGAAATTCTAGCTATTATTATCCAAAGTGGGTATTATTAATTTTTACCTTTATGCCATTTTAGTCAGTTTTTGTCTGTTCACATCACTACCTTTCCTGGACACCAGTATTTAAGATGTTTGTTTGACATGCTGTGGTATTGGCTGTAGGGTTGACAGACTACTTCTAAATTCAAATGCCCTCTGAACAAGGCTTCAAAAAGATTGAAAGTTTATTTTCGATAGCACGGCTTCCATGAAGGAAGCTAACTTTTTTTTTAATCCACAATTGTCTTGTCCTATCTCTCCCACATCAATAACAAATCATTTAGGATAGCTGATGACTCCAGTTTTATTAAATTATATGCAGTCACACTCAAGAGCAACAAAAGAGATTTGGAATAAAATAAGCCTGCTCTTATGCAAAATGATGATGTTCTAATTCAGTATTTTTGTTTTCATTTATTAGCTGGGAAAATTTTTGTGAATAGTTATTTCCTTAGCTGGTATCCAGTGTTCATCTAGAAATGGCAGGATAAATGCTTGATTTTTTTTTTTTTAAACAGTTTTTAGGATAATGTGTTGGTACTCTGTCTTCCCCCAAATGTGACCAATTAATTTTTCGTATCACTATAAACTCCTGGTGTTAAATATACTTTATGAGGTTCCATCTATTTTATTTCTTATTCTTATTTATGCTCAAATTAAAAAAGCATACTGTATACCTGAAAATATAGATCCAGAATGACCAACATCAAGACATATTCTAGTAAAATCACTGGGCTTTAAAGAGAGATCTAGGCAAAAGAACATGTGATACTTAAGGGAAAAATTAGATCATCATAAAAGTTTCAACAACAATCCTTTATGTCAGAAGAAAACAGAGTAATATACTTAAGATATTCAAGGAAAGAAAATGTGAGCTAAGGATTTTATCCAGTGAAACTGATTTTCAATTATAAAGGGCACAAACTGTAATTAACATGCAGGAACTCAGAAAATACTTTCCCATGGGTCCTTCCTGAGGAATCTACTAGAGAATGAGTTTCGGACAACAAAAATGACTAGGGAGAATCATCATAAGGATTGATGAAGAGCATTAAACATACATTTACCTTTAGAACTAAGACTAAATAAGGGTTACAAGAGATAGAGAGAATATAGTATAGTATGTAATGGTTATATGCTCTGACAATGTTGATAAATTACAACCATAAAGAATTTGGGGAGAACGGGGAAAGCATACGCAAAAAATTTTAATTGGTTTCAGTAATCATAATTGGTTGTATTAGTATCATCTTTCTGGGATTGTTGTTTGTATAATGTGGGATAGAACAGAAGATTTATGGAATATTCTATCAACTTCTGTGCTTTGAGAATCAAGATTCTCAGAGGTACAGAAGTAATATATTACAAATTAGGTAAAATGCCTATAGTACTAATTTAAAAAGGAAATGTCCGTATGAACTCATGGGGCAACTTCTCTTTTAAAAAAATCTATCTACCTATCTACCTATATCCTAGTTCTGTCCTCTGAAAAGCACGTAAGACCATCCCAGTCTTGATTAGTGTCCCTAGCAACAAGAATATAGTCTTGATATACCATTTCCTATGGAAAGAAATCAGAGTTTCCTGGTGAATTGGGGGAGGTTGGGGAAGGAAGTGAACAAGATAAGCCTGGAGCATCTTGTCATAATGAATAGTAAGCCAGCTATAAAGGACCACTAAATTCATGTCAAAAAGAATCAGGAACTCAGTTAAGAAGTCTCCCGCTGACCAAAGTTGGGCCAGTATGCCCGTATTTTTTCAACGTTTTATTATGAAAGGTTTCAAACATATAGCAGTATATCTTTACCCCACCCCTAGATTCTACCATTAACATATTACTTTACTTTCTTTATCACACATTTATGCAGCCATCCATTTGTTTATCTATCCTTTTACTAGTACAAGGTGCCACTGAATTGACTTCGACTCATGAAGACCCCATGTGTGTTGAAGTAGAATTGTGCTCTGTAGGCTTTTTAATGTCTGATTTTTGGAAGTAGGTCACCAGGTCTTTCTTCCAAGGTGCCTCGAGTGGACCCAAACCTCCAACCTTTTGGTTAGCATGCCAGCATGTTAACTGTTTACACCACACAGGGACTCCATTAATCTATCTTTTTTTTGATGCATTTCAAAGTAAATTGCAGACACCAGTATCCTTCTTACTAAGTAATTCAGTGTGGAAGTGCCCACTTTGAATATGAAAATCTGAAATGAAACACAAAGCTGACCCTAGTGACAGATAGTAGGCTAATAGCACTGAGGTGAAGCTGGGGAAGCAAAAGAAAAGAAAGTCTTTATGAAGGTCAGAATTAAGAGCAGCTGGAAAATAAGTTCATTTGCTCCAAGGTTAGTCTGGGGCCATGCATGGGGGCATGAATCCTGCCCCCTCCCCCATCTAAAGTCATTCATTTTCATATGCATATGTTTTTCTCTCTTTTATCTCTGACTTTATTACTGTTGGACCCTTTGTATAATTGAGTAAGAAATTGTTGATACTGCATTTTTGACCTAGAAAAAGGTAGCTGCTTTTATCTTAGGCTTATCGCAGTGGAAGGAAAAATAATAAACAAGTTATTAATTGAGACCTATTATGTTCATTTAAGTAGATAAAAATCACTAGCTTTGTGTCTCACATTCCAGGCACTCATTCTCTTTTGATGCTTCCCCGATTGTCTGTGTTTGTTGCTTTTTCACTTAAGGATCTTGAGACATACTGCTCCTGCCTGGAAGGCCCACTCTCAGAATGGCCTTTGTCTGGCTGACTCCCCCTGGAAAAGTGTGCATGTTTCTACATAATTACGTGTATAACAGTTACATACATTATGCATTATATACGTGTGTGTGTATATATACATATATATAAGTATATATATGTGTGTGTTTTATATACATATATATAAAACACACACACACACACATATATATATAGACACATATGTCCCTGGGTGGTGCAAATGGTTAATGTGCTTGGCTACTAACCAAAAGGTTGGTGCTTCAAGTCCACCAAGAAGTACGTTGGAAGAAAGTCTGCTTCTTTCTTTCTACTTCTTGGAAATGATCTACTTCTGAAAAATCAGTCATTGGAAACCCTACGGAGCATAGTTCTACTCTGACACATGTGGAGTTGCCACGAGTCAGAGTTGACATGATGGCAAATGGTTGAGGATTAATATATATGTTATACTCTATGCATAGTCTCCTGTTTTTAATTATGATAGACACACACATATGCACACGTATTTACATCAGCTGTCAATCTGCCTAAGCTATTTTCCACAGCAGCCACAGCTGAAGGAGAATAGCACCAAACTGTTTTCTATGTATCTCCTTGCAGATGTAGGTTCCTCATATTTAGTTGTTGCTTTCATCAAGCATTTGGAATAGTACATTGTCAATAACTCAGTGACAAACTAGAGGGAAGGCTGAGTTACCAGCCTACTTTATAAATTAACTGCAATTTAGGGGAATAATTATATATTTAAATTTATGGGGGTCATATAAGACTTGTTGGGCTAAGTTATTTCATTGCAATCTATGTACTCTTCTGTGTACCTCCGCCGCATTTTAAATCCTTCATTCAGAGGAGAGACACTAGTTTCTGGAGTATAGCATATTGTTGTTGTTGTTAGGTACCATGGAGTTTGTTCCGACTCATAGTGACCCTACGTACAACAGAATGAAATACTGCCTAGTCCTGTGCCATCCTCACAGTTGTTGCTACATTCGAGCCCATTGTTGCAGTTACCGTGTCAATCCATCTCACTGAGGGTCTTCCTCTTTTTCACTGACCCTCTACTTTACCAAGCATGCTGTCCTTCTCTAGGGACTGTTCCCTCCTGATAACATGCCCAAAGTACGTGAGACAAGATCTCTCCAACCTCACTTCTAAGGAGCATTCCGGCTATACTGCTTCCAAGACAGATGTATTCTTCACCAGCACCATAGTTCAAATGCATCAATTCTTCTTTGATCTTCCTTATTCGTTGTCCAGCTTTCCCATGCATATGAGGTGACTGAAAATACCTTGGCTTAGGTCGGGTGAACCTTAGTCTCAAAGTGACATCTTTGCTTTTAACACTTTAAAGAGATCTTTTGCAGCAGATTTGCCCAATGCAACACGTCATTTGATTTCTTGACTGCTGCTTCCGTGGGCGTTGACTGTGGATGCAAGTAAAATGAAATCCTTGACAACATCAGTCTTTTCTCGATTTATCATGATGTTGCTTATTGGTTCACTTGTGAGGATTTTTGTTTTCTTTATGTTGAGGTGAAATCCATACTGAAGGCTGTGGTCTTTGATCTTCATCAGTACGTGCTTCAGGTCCTCTTCACTTTCAACAAGCAAGATTGTGCCATCTGCATACTGCAGGTTGTTAATGAGCCACGTATAAAATCCTGATGCACAGTTCTTGTTCGTATAGTCCAGCTTCTCAGATTATTTGCCCAGCATGTTAGTGGTACTTTAAAACGTTTTAATATCCTTATTACTGAAGAGGAAGACCCTCAACAAGAAGACCCTCAACAAGAAGACCCTCAACACAGTGACACAATGGCCTCAAACATAATGATTGTGAGGATGGCACAGAACTGGGCAGTGTTTCGTTCTGTTGTACATAGGGTCGCTATGAGTTGGAACTGACTCGATGGCACCTAACAACCAATAACAATAACATTATTGAAGACAACAGTATTAACTACTTCATGATAGAAGCTGTGGAGTTACTATTAGACAAGTCTTCAACTTTATTATCATTGGCATTCTCTCATGGAGTACAAAATATTTTGACCCAGCCATTTTACTGGAAACATTTTAGCCACTATTATGCCATATATAAAATTTTAAGACAGTAGTTTCCGGAGAAAATTATAGTAAATCAATTTAATCCCCTGACTAATGTTTATAAAGAGCAGTTAAACCATTTCCAATTTTTCCATTTTCATTTTAGGAAATTAATTTTATTAAGATCAGTTCTTTTCAATTTAAAGTTTAAGACTAATATTTGATTCACCAGTCAAATGCTACTCACCCTGGCTTTCTGCCACTGGAATTCTCTCTGGTGGCCATCATTTCCTCTTAGTCCAATACTCTTTGATCAATTTTTATAGATATAAATTCATCAAAAATATGATTTTTTAATCAATTTTTATTCAATTTTTTAAATTCAAATTTTAACATCAAATTTATTTTGTGTTAAGTCTCTGGTAATGTTCACCATGACTTGTACATGAAGTTGATTTATAGGAATACTTTAGCTAATCTAAGGCAAAATTGAGAGGAGGAATTTTATGCCAGTCAGAGAGAAAAACACACCCACAGATATGGAGGAGATTAGGACAGAGAGATGTGGGAAGACAGAGAAAAAAGAAAGAGAGAGAGAAGGGAAGCAGTTATTTTGGTGTAGCAAGTGCTAGGCAATGGATATGAGTTAGGTATGTATGTGCTGCAAGGTATTCAAAACATCTTTGGAGATGTTTTAGACTTTTAACCTGTCAGTGCAAACCATTTTTGCAAAGATCATCTTTGGATGAAGCTTCTTCATTCATGGCAGCTTGGAATCAAGGAACAAAGAACTGTGTTTACCAGGAGCAAATATATTTCTGAAACCTAGAATCTTTTTCTGTTCTTGAGAGATATGAGAAGGAACAATACTTCCCAGTGCATAATTCAGAAAACAACAACTACATTATAATCACTTGAAAACCATTGTAAATAAATCTTAAAGTTGCTTATAATTCTCTTTACTTTTTTTGGGTGGGGTAGAATAAATATGCTCTTAAATTCAATAGAATATTTTGCAGGCAGTGCATTTTCATGTGACCCACACCCTAGACCCAGCTGCATTTTTTGCAAGAAAGTCACCTGAAATGGCATAGTAGTGGGAAAGGTCATGTCACAGTCTCTAGCCCTGCCCCCAACTTACTGACTAACCTTAATCAAGTGGTTTCTTCTCTCAAGACTCCAGTTTTCTAGGGTGTGTAAAACGGGGTTGACTTTAAGGTGTTTTCTTAGCTCTGGTATAAACAGGTTTCCTCTTTTTGGGATGTTCATATATGTCACAGAGACATTGTAAATGAGAGATCAGTGTCGACACAGATTTGCCTCTCTGCTTACAATCTGATGACAAGGTCACTTTCATTATTGAGCAGCTACCATCCCTTCTACCATTATTGATTCTTGTGGTAGGTCAGGTACAGGGGCTTGCTCCAGGCTGATCCCTGCTTAATGGGAACTGAATGTAATCACATTAGCTCACCCAACAAAAGTGAATCTACCAATAATTTATGGGATGGGTTTGCAATTAGAATATAGAGGTCTTTTTTTTTTTTTAAATTAATTCTTTGTGTTTCTCTAAAGAAACAAAAAGAATAAAACACCCAAAAGAAATTAAAATTTCAAGCAGAGCTTATAGATTTTGTTTAATAGAATTCCATCCTATACCTATTGGTTTGGTCTTCCTCTGTGAAGGACATTTTAGGGAATGATTTTTTTGTTGATTGTTTTACATAATCTGCTAAGGGTTCTTGGTAAAGATTATACATAAATAAGTTTGAGTGGTTACTAAGATATTTGTCAGAGCTAAATTTTCAGGAATACTGGATTGATTTGAAATATTCAGGCTAATAGCATTTCCTTGCTAGGTATTTATAATCAAATTATCTGAAAAGTACTGTAACTGAAAGTATGAGACTCTATTGGCATCTATATTGGGGAGTCCTTAGCTCTGCCTTTGAGTGGAGAAGGGTTTAAGAAACTCTAGTGGCATAGTGGTTAAGCGCTATGGCTGCTAACCAAAAGGTTGGCAGTTTGAATCCACCAGGTGCTCCTTGGAAACTCTATGGGGCAGTTCTACTCTGTTCTATAGGGTTGTTATGAGTTGGAATCGAATCAGTGGCAATGGGTATGAGTTTTTTTCTGTGATGAGTAAGTAGGAATTTATTTGCATGGTAGGATTTGGTAGATACTATGAATTTAATATTAATTATACTTCAAGTACTGCGCTAAATATTTTATATACATCATACTAAGAAACCTATGGAATAGGTATTATTTATATTTCATCTTATATGAGAAGATAAGTGAGAAACTGAAGCTCTCACTCCTTAAACAACTTGCCCACGTTACATAACTAGTAAGTGGTTGAATAAGACTTTAGAGCAATGAGCATTGTTCTTAATTCAAGCTGTAGATAAAAAATCACCTGTGAGTTTAAAAAACAACAACTACTTCTACAACAGCTATAACAATAAAACCAAACTCATTGCTGTCGAGTTGATTCTGACTCATGTGACCTTATAGGACAGAATAGAACATCCCATAGGGTTTCCAAGGAGCGGTCGGTGAATTCAAACTGCTGACCTTTTAGTTAGCAGACGAGCTCTTAACCACTGCGCCACCAGAGCTCCGATAACAATAAAGACCCATTGAATTAGATTCCTTGGAAGAGGGGCCATCTTTAGTTTCAACAAGCTCCACTGCTAATTCTGATGGACAGCCATGACTGAGAAGTGAGGATGAAGGTCGGTATGGACATTCTAGGCAGATCATAGTTTTGGAAAAACTCTAGAATGTACCTATTAATCATAATGAACTGGAACTCTCACTGGCCTTCAGGAAATATGATAGGTTTGTCTTCCCGTGATGAACAATTACCAGCCGTATGCGTACAAATTGCAAGTCAGTCACTGTACTGAGAAGCATGAGAAACACCACTTTACATTTAGGTTTGTTAGAGGAATTAGAGTTACCCTCTTCCTTCCATAAAAAGGAAAGATAAGGAGCAGAAAGTCAAGCACAGGAGCTACCTAAGAGGAATGAGAGGCTCTTCCCAAGTATGGGGAGTTGGGGAACCACCTAGAGAGAAGAAGTATCACAGGCTCCAAGGAATGAGAATGTAAATGAAGCAAAATGCTAGAGGTAGCATCCTGCAGACGAAGAGCGGATAAATGAAACCCAGAAACTGAATCTGAAACACAAATGATCTTAGTCATCTCAGCAGTGGCCAGGCAATACTGGCGGAAGGTTATGTCTGTTGCTGGGCATCATGCTTGAATAAGAACAGTCAAAAACTGGACAATGTTTTGAGAGAGTTATAGGGCATTAGGGAATCAAATAAGTTATTTTATAAATTACTGAAGAAATTTTCTTTGACTCTTAGGATGGTAAACCTCATCCATTATATTGAAAATATTTAAAGATAACATGTGGAAGAAAGAGCAGGTAAATCCTATTTGACCCCAGGGGCACAACTAAAACCAATGGGTAGAATTTAGAAGGAGACATAGTTGAGTTAGTTATAAGAAAATATATTCTAACAGCCAGAAATAGCCAGGCTAGTTCAAAGATGCAAGCGTGCAGGCAAAGTTGGGCTATACCCTTACCCTTGTAATATACTGTTGTAGAGTAAATTTGAACACTGATTGCAGTTTTAAACTAGGTGACCTTTACTGTCTCTTCTAACATTTTAAACAACTTCTGATAAACACTGGAAGGAGACGGATCTGTCCCAGGAAGTGCACAAAGAGATCATGAGTGTCTTGCCTCTTACGTGTGTGGCTCATGGATATGTACAGCAAATAACAAATCATGTTGTTGGACATGGGGAGGGTGCATGGAACTCAGCAGTAAAAGCCAATATTTGGTTGCTAATCACAAATTTGCTTAAAATCGAAGATGTCACTTTAATAGCTAAGGTGCTCCTGATCCAAGCCATGGTCTTTTCAATCACCTCATATATATGCAAAAGATAGAAAATAAAAAAGACAGAACAATACATGCATTTGAATTGTGATATTGTTGAAGAATATTGAATATACCATGGACTGCCAGAAGAATGAACAAATCAGTCTTAGAAAAAATATGAAAATGCTCCTTAGAAGTGAAGATGGCTAGACTTTGGATTGCTTACTTTGGACACATCATCAAGAAACTACAATCTCTAGAAAATGTATGTTTGGGTCAGCAAAAATGAGGCAAAATTTCAAAGAGATGGACTGACACAATAGTCACAACAACGGACTCAAACATAACCAATGATCATAAAGGTGGCACAGGACAGAACAATATTTCCTTTGGTTATACATAAAGTTGTCATGAGTCAGAGCTGATTTGATGAATGCTAAAATAACTACCGGGGTTGGTTATTAATAGTAATAACTGGGCCTAGATAAACAATGAGGGCCCATCTATAGGGCCAAAGTGAAGTAGGTAGGATTTGTAGAGGGGCTTGAATAATTAGGAAAGCTGGGAGCAAAGAGCAGTAGGAGTCAGAGATGAACAGAAAGGGGTCAGATGAATTCCTGGAATAGAGTGCTTATGGCTGTGGTAGCTTTTTCCTTTGTCCCAACATACCTTGATGGACAAGCTGGAGATCCTTGAAATATAGAGGAGTTTAATTTTAATTAGTTTTCATTTAAGTGTCATTCGGCACATTTCAGTTATGTATTTTAGGTTGTTAAGCAACCGTAAGGTGTTTAACTCTCAAAGCTGTTGTATTTATTGCGTTTGGATACATAAAAATTATGTTTGTGTGGCAAAGTTGAGGTGCCTCTAAATTAGAAGTCAGGAAACAGGGCTCTGATAAAATTCGCTATGTGACCTTAAACAAGTCATAAAAATTTGTTCGTGCTACAGTTTTATCACTGACAAAATGTCTGGACTAAATATGACTGTCAAGGTCAGTTTTTCAGTTTTAAAATTACATAATTATATTAAATGTTACTATTCCTTAAATTTTATTATTGCTACTACTACATTTGTTACTTTTCTTGGTGTTCTCCCTCAAATAGCCTAAGGATTCAGGGTCTTTGTTTCCCTCAATTGCTTTGTGCCAGGATGATAAATATTGGGTAGAGAGAAATTGTCTGAGCCAATTATGTTTATGACATTCTAAAAAATAGAACTATAACCCAAATGACCCCCACATTTCTTTGAAGTCCTGCCTTGTTAGGATACTGCGGCATTGGTTTTTAAGAGCATGATGCCTGGTGAATTTCCGGCAAAATGGTGCTCTAGGCAGAAGCACCATGCCGTCCCTCCACAGCAGAGATCTGAAAAACTAAGCCAAACAGAGAAAACAACAATCCTGAAACCCTAAAACATCAAATGAAGAGATAAAGAACTCAGCCAAGCACCAAGTGGAGTGAGAAAACTGACAGAGAACGGAGAGCGAGGAGAGATTCATGCAGAGGTCCCCCACCAGCTAATGCAGCGTGGATCTGCCATCTTGGACTCCTATCAGAGACCGGAAAACAGGGGATAGGAGAAAGCAGCCTCATGGAGCTTCCAGCGGGAGACAAAACAACCGGTGATTGGCGATATATGCTTTCCCACGCCCCACCCTTCTTCACCCTGACTCGGCCTCCTCTGCTTCCCACAGCCACAGTCTCTTGCCCCGGAAACAGCAGCTGCTTGGATTCCACACACCCGAACGAGTGGCTCTCTGAGTGCCATTTGTTGGCTGCTGGTGTTGCTTTTTTTCCGCTTCTTTTTATTTCTTCCTTGCCTCTCCCCACCTCCCCCTCCTTTTGCTCAAATACCTGGCTCCATGTGCCATCTTTGCTTCTTCCTGAGGGGCTGCAGAGCTCCGGTAATCTGTGATATATGCTTTCCCACTCTCTACCCTTCTTCACCCACACTCAGCCCCCTCTAGTTCCCAGGGACACAGTTTCTTGTCCAGAAACACCAGCCCGCACTAGCTGGCTCTCTGAGTGCCATTTGTTGGCTGCTAGTGTTGCTTTTTTTTTTTTCCTGCTTCTTTTGATTTCCTACTTGCCTCTTGCCACCTCCTCCTCCCTTCGCTCAAGTACCTGGCTCCGTGTGCCGTCTTTACTTCTTTCTGGGGGCTGCGGAGCTCCGTTCGTGTGTGGAGCTGCTTCCTGGTTTGGCCTGCCACGCTGGTGGGATCCGGGGCTTTTGTTCGTTTGTTTGTTTTGGGTTGTTTATTTGTTTTCTTTTCCTTTTCTCGAGTTGGGAGCCCTTTCTGGCCGGGCTGAGATACATGGCGGGGAGGCTCCCCTTTGGCTTCCACAGACGTGAAGAGGAATCCCTGAGGGCATTTCTTTTTACGTTGTTTTTTTTTTTTTTTCTTCTTTTTTTCTGTTTCTTTCGGGGCCTTTCTTTTTTTTTTTTTTTTTTAATTTGTTTTGTTTTATTTTTCCTCTTTTTCCCTTTTTGTCTTTCTTCATTGCTCAGTTTCTCATCTCTCTATAGCTCCCTTCTCTTTCTGTTCCCTGAATACCTGGCATTGTATACCTCTATGCCTTCTAGCCAGGCTGTACTACAACACCTGAGAGCAACTTCCCCAGACCTCATAGCTGCACCGGTGGGATCCCTGGGAACTTTGCGGTTCCTTAACCTTTCTGATTCTTATTTATTCATTCTTTTCTTTTCTTCCTCCTCCTCTTTCTGTCTTTCTCCATTTCATAGTCTCTCATCTCTCCACTCCAACGGCAAGCTCCCCTAGCATTCTTTTTTGTTTGTATGTTTTTGGCTCCTGTTCCTCTCTCCTCTCTCCCATATCCATCTTAGCTCCACACATAACAATCTCCCTGCTTCATCCTGCCTACCTGCACCGTGCGCTTGACATCACACCACCAAGCAGCACATGCACAGCCTACTGGAACCTGCCCAGCACTGATTACCGACCCGCTCTGTTGGTTGTAGTAAGTGCCACAAGCAACCCATCCCAGTAACTCCTCTTCAGCCAGACCTGCCCTACCGTACCTTATCTGAGTGACTGACCCGCTAGTTGAAGAACGAGGCAAAAAGTATTGTGCCCACAGATGAACAAACATCAAAGAACACACAGTCTGTCTGCTCAGACATAGTCAAATATTTTTTTAAAAAAGGGATGAAACAAACAAATCTACAATCAATAAATGAGAAAAATAACTACTGAATGCCCTGAAGACAGCAGACAATAACAAACCATTTACAAAAACAGGACAGGATGGTTCCAGTAGGTGTCCAAAATAAAACACCAGATGACTCTCCTCTGGAAGAGAATGCACTAGAACTACCTGATAGGGAATTCAAATCTCTAATACTCAGAATTCTCCAAGAACTTAGGCAAAAAGCTGAAAAACATGAGGAAAAAATAGACAAATTCATGGAAAATACAGACAAAAAATTGGAAGAATTCAGGAAAATAATGCAGGAACAAAAGGCCAAAATAAATTCACAACTAGAAATTATACAAAGACAACAATTAGAAATCCAAAAGGTAAACAACAAGATTTCAGAAATGGACAATGTCATAGAAGGGCTTAGAAGCAGATTTGAAATGGTGGAAGACAAGATCAGTGGAATTGAAGACAAACACTTGGATACAACTCTGTTTGGGGAAAACTCAGAAAAAAGAACAAAGAAAAATGAAGAGACCCTAAGAGTTACGTGGGACACAATTAAAAGCAAAACTTTACGAGTGATTGGAATTCCAGAACAGGGAGAGAAAACAGAAAACACAGAGAGGAGCATTGAGGAACTGCTGACAGAAAACTTCCCCAATATCATGAAAGATGAAAAGCTGGCTATCCAAGAAGCTCAACGAATCCCATATAGAAGAGACCCCCCAAAAAAATCACCAAGGCATATCATATTCACACTCGCCAAAACCAAAGACAAAGAATCCTGAGAGCAGCTCGTGAAAAACAAGAAGTCACATACAGAGAAGAAACAATAAGACTCAGCTCAGATTATTCGGCGGAAACCATGCAGGCAAGAAGGCAATGGGATGACGTATATAAAATCTTGAAAGAAAAAGATTGCCAGCCAAGAGTAATATGTCCTGTAAAACTCTCATTCAAATTTGATGGTGAAATTAGGTCATTTCCAGATAAACAGAAATTAAGGGAATATGTAAAAGTCTAACAAAACTTACAAGAATTATTAAAGTGAGTTCTTCGATCTGAGGACAAACAACTTCAGCTCACAGACAGAACATTGGACGCAGGATCGTAGCAGCCAGATAGCGATCTAAGAAATGAACTCTCGAGGGCATCCAAAACCAAAAGAAATACAACAGGGAATCAGAGCAGTTAATCAGTAAATGACAACAACATAAAAACAATAAAAGAGGGAATAAATGGCATAGGTATAGAACCTTCTAATGGAGAGGAAGGCAAGACGATACCAAGTAATGGTAGACTACTTCAAACTTAGAAAGATAAGGGTAAAATTTATGGTAACCACAAAGAAACTTAACAAACATACTCATAAAAAAAAGAGGAAAAACATAAAGTCTCAGCAAAAACAAAAACAACAGAAATGAAAAAAAAAATCCACAAACAAAAGTAACTCAGCACAAGAGAGTAAGAAGAACAAAGAAAAAACATCAGCACCACAAAAAAAAAGCACTACAAAATGACAGCAACAAACCCACATCTATCAATAATTACACTGAATGTAAATGGACTCAATGCACCCATAAAGAGACAGAGAGTGACAGAATGGATAAGAAAACAGGATCCATGAATATGCTGTCTACAGGAGACACATCTTAGAAACAAATATGTGAATTTATTAAAAGTCAAAGGTTGGAAAAAAAAATATCAAGCTAACAACTACCAAAAAAGAGTAGGAGTGGCAATTCTAATCTCAGATAAAATATATTTTAAAACGAAATCTACCATAAAAGACAAAGAAGGACACTATATAATGATAAAGGGGATGATCCATCATGAAGACATAACCATAATAAACATCTACGCACCCAATGACAGGGCTCCAAAATACATAAAACAAACTCTAACAACACTGAAAAGAGAAATTGACAGTTTCACAAGAATAGTAGGAGACTTCAACACACCACTCTCAGTAAAGGACAGAACAATTAAGAAGAAACTCAGCAAAGATACAGAAGACCTAAAGGACACAATCAGCCAACTTGACCTCATAGACATATATAGAACACTCCATTCAACCTCTGCAAAGTACACATTCTTTTCCAATGCACATGGAATGTTCTCCAGAATAGACCACATCTTAGGCCACAGAGCAGTCCTCAACAAGATCCAAAACGTAGAGATAATTCAAAGTATCTTCTCTGACCACAATGCCATCAAGGTAGAAATTAACACTAGAAAGAGCAAGGAAAAAAAATCAACTACATGGAAACTGAATAATACCCTGCTTACACATTACTGGGTAATAGAAGAAATCAGAGATGGAATAAAAAAATTCCTAGAATCAAATGAGAATGAAGACACATCATACCAAAACCTTTGGGACACAGCAAAGGCAGTCCTCAGAGGACAATGTATAGCAATAGATGCACATATCAAAAAAGAAGAAAGGGACAAAATCAAAACATTAACTACAGAACTCAAACAAATAGAAAGAGAACAGCAAAAAAAGCCCACAACCACCGTCAGAAACGAAATAGTAAAGATCAGAGCAGAAATAAATTAAATAGAGAACAGAAAAACAATAGAAAGAATCAACAAAACCAAAAGTTGGTTCTTTGAAAGAATCAACAAAATCGACAATCCACTGGCCAGACTGACAAAAGAAAAACAGGAGAGGACACAAATAACCCAAATAAGAAATGAAATGGGGGACATTACAACAGACCCAACTGAAATAAAAAAGATTATAACAGAGTATTATGAAAAACTATACTCCAACAAATTTGAAAACCTAGAGGAAATGGATAAATTTCTAGAAACACATGGCCTACCCAAACTACAACAAAGTGATATTGAAAATCTGAACAGACCCATAAGAAGAGAAGAGATTGAAAAGGTAATAAAAACACTCCCAACCAAAAAAAGCCCTGGCCCAGATGGCTTCACTGGAGAATTCTACAAAACATTTACAGAAGAGCTTGTACCAGTACTACTCAAGCTATTTCAGAGCATAGAAGAGGAAGCAACACTTCCAAACTCATTCTATGAAGCCACCATAACACTGATACCAAAACCAGGAAAAGATGTCACAAAAAAAGAAAATTACAGACCAATATTTCTCATGAATATAGATGCAAAAATTCGGAACAAAATTCTAGCCAATAGACTTCAGCATCATATCAAAAAAATAATACACCACGACCAAGTAGGATTCATACCAGGTATGCAAGGATGGTTCAACATTAGAAAATCAATCAACATAATCCACCACATAAATAAAAGGAAAGAAAAAAATCACGTGATCATCTCAATTGATGCAGAAAAGGCATTTGACAAAGGCCAACACCCATTCCTGATAAACACTCTCAATCAAATAGGTATATAAGGGAAATTTCTCAACATAAACATCTATGCAAAACCAATGGCCAACATCATTCTTAATGGAGAGAGGCTGAAAACATTCCCCTTGAGAACAAGAAAAAGACAAGGATGCCCTTTATCACCACTCCTGTTTAACATTGTGCTGGAAGTTCTAGCTAGAGCAATAAGGCAAGAAAAAGAAATAAAGGGCATCCCAACTGGTAATGAAGAAGTTAAACTGTCCCTGTTTGCAGATGATATGATACTATACACAGAAAACCCTAAAGACTCTGTGAGAAATCTACTGGAACTAATAGAAAGATTCAGCAGAGTAGCAGGATACAAGATAAACATTTAAAAATCAGTTGGATTCCTATACACCAATAAGGAGAACGATGAAAAGGAAATCAGGAAAACAATACCGTTTTCAATAGCCCCTAAAAAGATAAAATACTTAGGAATGAATCTGACCAGGGATGTAAAAGACCTATACAAAGAAAACTACAAAATACTACTGCAATAAACCCAAAGGGATCTACATAAATGGAAAAACATACCATGCTCATGGATAGGCAAATTCAACATGGTGAAAATGACCATTCTACCCAAAGCAATTTACAAATACAACACAATCCCTATGCAAATACCAACAACATTCTTCAAAGAGATGGAAAAACGAATCATTAACTTTATATGGAAAGGGAAGAAGCCCCGAATAAGTAAAGCACTACTGAAGAAGAAGAATAAAGTTGGAGGAATCACACTCCCTGACTTCAGAACCTACTATACAGCTACAGTAGTCAAAACAGCCTGGTAGTGGTACAACGACAGATACATTGACCAATGGAACAGAATTGAGAACCCTGATGTAAATCCATCCACCTACGGTCACCTGATCTTAGACAAGGGCCCAAAATCCATCAAATGGGGAAAAGACAGTCTTTTTAACAAATGGTGCTAGCAAAACTGGATATCCATCTGCAAAAAAATGAAACAGGACCCATACCTCACACCGTATGCAAAAACTACTTCACAATGATGAAAGACCTGAATATAAAGTCTAAAACTATAAAGTTCATAGAAGAAAAAATAGGACCAACACTTCAGGCCTTAATACATGGCATTAACAGGATACAAACTATAACCATCAACGTACAAACTCCAGAAGATAAGCTAGATAACTGGGATGTTCTAAAAATCAAACACCTATGCTTTTCAAAGACTTCACCAAAAGAGTAAAAAGAGAACCTACAGATTGGGAAAATATATTTAGACAGTAGAAGTCAGACAAAGGTCTCATCTCCATAATCTACAAGAAAATCCAACACCTCTACAACAAAAAGACAAATAATCCTATTAAAAAATGGGCAAAGGAAATGAACAGACACTTCACCAAAGAAGACATTCAAATGGCCAACAGACACATGAGGAAATGCTCGTGATCACTAGCCATTAGAGAAATGCAAATTAAAACCACAATGAGATACTATCTCTCCCCGGCATTACTGGCACGAATCAAAAACACTGGAAATAACAAATGTTGGAGGGGCTGTGGGGAGATCGGAACACTTATGCACTGCTGGTGGGAATGCAAAATGATACAACCATTTTGGAAAATGATATGGCACTTCCTCAGAAAGTTAGAAATAGACATACCATTCAATCCAGCAGTCCCACTCCTAGGAATATATCCTAGAGAAATAAGAGTCGTCACTCGAATAGACATATGCACACCTATGTTCATGGCAGCATTGTTCACAATAGCAAAATGATGGAAACAACCTAGATGCCCATTAACAGATGAATGGATAAACCAGCTATGGTACATACACACAATGGAGTACAATGCAACAAGAAAGAACAACAATGAATCTGTGAACCATCTCATAACATGGATGAAACTGGAGGACATTATGCTGAGTGAAATAAGTCAATCACAAAAGGACAAATACTGTATGAGACCTCTATTGTAAAAACCCATGAAAAAGTTCACACACAAAATGTAACAATCTTTGTTGGTTACCAGGGATGGAAGGGGTGGGGGGGAATATTAAATAGACAATAGATAAGTGGTATCTTGGGTGAAGGGTGAGACAGTACACAATACAGGAGAAACTAGCACAACCTGTACAAGGAAAGGTCATGGAAGCCCCATAGACACATCCAAACTCCCTGAGGGACTGAATTGCTGGGTGGAGGGCTCTGGGGACCATGGTCTCAGGGAACATCTAGCTCAATTGGCATGATACAGCTTATAAGGACAATGCTCTACATTCTACCTTGGTGAGTAGTGTCTGTGGTCTTGAAAGCCTGTGAGTGGTCATCTAAGATACTCCACTGGTCTCATCCCTTTGGGAGCAAGCGAGAATGAAGAGAACAGGATACAAGGAAAAGATTAGTCTGAAGGACTAATTTTCCACAGCTACCAAGTCCTCCACTGGACTGAGTCCAGTACAGCTAGATGGTGCCTGGCTACCACCACTGACTGCTCTGACCAGGATCACAACAGAGGGTTCTGGACAGAGCTGGAGAGGGATGTACAGTATAATTCTAACCCACACACAAAAAAAGACCAGATTTACTGGCCTAAAGGAGACCGGAGAAACCCCAAGAGTATTGCCCTCAGACACCTTTTTAGCTCAGTGGTGAAGTTACCTCCGAGGTTCACTGTTCAGCCTGGGAGTGGACAGCCCCGTAAAAGCAAATGAGACTAATGAGGTACAGCAGTCCAATGACAAGGCCAGAAGGCAGAAGGGGACAAGGAAGCTGGTGATAGGGAACCCAAAGTTGAGTAAGGATATTGTTGATGTGTTGTGAGATTGTTAACCATTGTCATAGGGCAACATTTATAGTAACTGTTAAATGAGAAACTATTTTGTTCTGTAACCCTTCATCTTAAGTGAGAATAACAGCACAACTGGAAGACTGTAGTCAATGTCACTGAAAGTGCATGTTGAAATTTTTGAAATGGTGTATCTTTGGCTATGTGTATTTACACCAAAAAAAAAAAGGTTGAGAAGTTAGAGGGTTGATGTGTTATGGGGTTGTTAACCAATGTCATAAAACAACATGTGTACTTCTGTTTCATGAGAAACTATTTGTTCTGTAAGCCTTCACCTGAAGTACAACTAAAAAAAAAAAAAAAAAGAGCATGCTGCCTGGCAGAATTTATCACCCACTCCAACAAGTTGCATTTAATATCATTTTCCAGACTTCTTGTCTTCCTTTCTAATCAATTTTTTTCATTTTATTTATTTATTTTTTATTGTACTTTAGGTGAAAGTTTACAGCTTAATTTCTCATACAAAAATTTATACACATATTGTTATGTGACACTAGTTGTAGTCCCTATAATGTGACAGCACACTCCCCCTTTCCACCTTTGGTTTCCTGTGTCCTTCCAACCAGCTCCTGTCCCTTCCTGCTTTCTCATCCTGCCTCTGGACAGGAGCCACCCATCTGGTCTTGTGTATCTGCTTGAACTAAGAAGTACACTCTTCACAAGTATTATTTCGTGTTTTATAGTTCAGTCTAATCTTTGTCTGAAGAGTAGGCTTTGGGAATGGTTTTAGTTCTGGGTTAACAGAGCATCTGAGGGCCATGGCTTCAAAGCTTCCTCCAGTCTCAGTCAGACCATTAAGTCTGGTCTTTTTATGTGAATTTGAATTCTGCTCCACACTTTTCTCCTGCTCCCTCAGGGACTGTCTGTTGTGTTCCCTGTCAGGGCGGTCATTGGTGGTAGCTGGGCACCACCTTGTTCTACTGGTCTCAGGCTGATGGAGTCTCTGGTTTGTGTGGGGCTTTTGTCTCTTGGGCTAATATTTTCCTTGTCTCTCTGGTGTTGTTCATTCTTCTTTGCTCCAACTGGGTTGGGACCAACTGATGCATCTTAGATGGCTGCTCCCAAGGTTTTAAGACCCCAGATGACACTCACCAAAGTGGGATGTGGAAAATTTTCTTAATTAACTTTGTTATGCCAATTGACCTAGATGTCCACTGAAACCATGGTCCCCAGACCCCAGCTTCTGCTACTCTGTCCCTCAAAGTGTTTGGTTGTATTCAGGAAACTTCTTAGCTTTTGGTTTAGCCCAGTGGTGCTGACTTTCCCTGTATTGTGTGTTGTCCTTCCCTTCACCTAAGATGATTCTTGTCTATTATCTAGTTAGTGAATACCCCTCTCCCTCCCATTCCACCCTCGTAAGCATCAAAGAATGTTTTCTTCTGTGTTTCAACCTTTTCTTGAGTTCTTATAATAGTTATTGCATACAATATTTGTCCTTTTGTGACTGACTAATTTCACTCAGGATAATGCCTTCCAGATAGATCCGTGTTATGAGATGTTTGGCGGATTCATTATTATTCTTTATTGTTTTGTAGTATTGCATTGTGTGGATATATCATAATTTGTTTATCCATTCATCCGTTAATGGGCACCTAGGTTATTTCTGTATTTTTACTATTGTGAACAGTGCTGCAATGAACATGGGTGTGCATATACCTATTAGTGTGATAGCTCTTTATTTCTCTAGGATATATTGCATTCTAATCAGTTTTAAGCCTTCAATTTAAGTTAAAAAATTCAAGTGATGCCCATTTAGATAATGTGTAAATATGGATTGAGTTTACATGATTTCCTCCATTATACTTTTCCTGTTAAGATGCTTAGTAATTTTTTGATCACCAAGATAATATGTAAAAATTCTTAGTCTTCCTAAGAGAACACATGGGCAGCTGTCAGAATACTTTAGAAAAATATATTCGGCTCAATATTTTCTTCTCAGGTGCTACTAAGAATTTTGTGCCCCAGTTGTTAGTTTCACTTTTTGTTTTGATAGGGCTGGTGGAAATATCCTGACTTTATTCTTTTCCATCTTAATTGGTAAGGCAAAGTAAAAAAAAAAAAAGTTCTGTTAGTGGAAGGTGATTTCAAGGAAATTTTTACCAAATGTCAGATTACCCATTTGGTGTGGAAAATATGGAAGAGATGAATCTAAACATGCTTCTACTACCAGAAGCAGAACCACTAAGAGACCATAAAACAATTAATGGTAATATCATCTTCATTGTTTTCCTTAGCCTCACTATCTTCCTTTTCCCCTTTCTCTTTCTCTCTCCTTATTCAAGGAATTTAGTTCTTGAAAGAATCTTAGGTATTATCTTGTCAAAATCTATTTCCTTTTTATAGAATAGAAAAGAAAGTGAGAGCTAGAATCGTCAGAAGATTTGAAGACTTGACCAGATTATGAGAATTCAGTGTTTCTCCAGGCAATGTTAGTTAACAAACCCTCACTTAGATAAAGAAAAAGCTTAATACAAAATTGGAATAAGAAAAATTCTTATGTAGTCTTTCTGCAAGTTTACTTCAGTTGATATATTTATCTCTATATCTATCTGTATATCTTCATCAATCTATCTGTTATCATGTGCAGTGCACTGTGGTTGAAGCCAGTTTTCTGGAAATATTTTTAGTACTTTGATGAAAATTTTTCCTATAATTCAATTAATTTGGACTCCCCTAATTCAGTAAGGAACTTGAGTGAAATTCAGGCATAGGTTATAGGTGGTTTTACTGCTCTTCATATTGATAAGTATGGTTTTTGAAAGACACGTGGGGAGATTAATATTTAGGGGGCTACCAATATCCTCTAAGGATGCAGATTGACTTTGTATGGCCCAGAAGCTAAGAATGGTTTTTACATTTTTAAAAGTTTGTAAAAAAAAAAAAAATGCAAACAAAAACAAAAAGAAAGAAGAATATGTGACAGAGACCAGATGTGGCCAAGGAAGCCTGAAATATTTATTATCTGGCCTTTACAGAAAAAGTTTGCTGACCCTTGCCTTTGTCAATATATACCTTTAAAGTTAATTTTTGAAATACTATATATAGGTGTGTGTTACATAAATAAAAAGTAGAAGTCTTTGCCTCATACTTCCATTATATGAGACACAAACTTCCAAAACTCACACGGGGACAAATAATCTGAATAGGCCTGTATCTATTAAAAAATTGAATCAACAGTTAATGACGTTCCAACAAAGAAAGCATCAGTCCCAGATGCTTTCACTGGTGAGTTCTACCATGGATTTAAGGAAGAAATTATACCAGTTCTCCACAATCTTTTTCAGAAAATAGAAGTCAGAAGGAACACTTCCTCAGTCATTCCATGAGAATAGTATTACCTTGGTTAATACTAAAATTAGGTAAAGGCATGACAATACAGGGAAACTACAGACCAATATTTATTATGAACATTGCTGTAAAATTCCTCAACAAAGCATTAGCAAATTGAAACCAAAATGTGTAAAAAGAATTATGCATCACTACCATGTGGACTTTATTGCAAGTATGCAAGACTGGCTCAGTATTTGAAAAGCAATCAGAGTAATCCACCATACCCTATAAGAAGGAAAAAAATCATATGATCAATGATGCAGAAAAAGCATTTGAAAAATTTGAACACCCATTCATGTCAAAAACTCATCAGAAACTAGGAATAGAAGAAAACTTTCTGAACTTGATAAAGAACATCTACAAAAAAAATCTGTAGCTAACATGTTCCTAATGGTGAGATAGAGACTGGATGCTTTCACCCTTATATTGGAACAAGGCAAGGGTATCCCCTCTTTGTTGTTATTGTTAGTTGCCATAGAGTCAGCTCCTACTCATGGAGACATGATGTATAAAAGAATAAAATGTTGCCTGAGTATTGTGTCAATCCATTTCACTGAGAGTTTCCCTCATTTTTGCTGACCGTCTACTTTACCAAACACTATGTCCTTTTCCAGGGATTGGTCTTTACTGATGGCTTGTCCAAAGTTAGCAAGCTTAAGTCTCACCATCCTTGCTTCTAAGGTGCATTTGAGATGTATTTTTTTAAGGACTCATTTGTTTGTTCTTCTGGAAATCTACAGTATATTCAATATTCTTTGCCAACACCGCAGTTTAAATGCATCAATTCTTCTTCTGTCTTCCTTTTTTATTGTTCAGATTTTGCATGAATGTGAGGTGATTGAAAAGACCATGACGTAGTTCAGGAGTACCTTAGTCACTGAAGTGACATATTTGCTTTTTAAAACTTTAAGTAGGTCTTTTGCAGCACATTTGCCCAATGCAATACGTCATTTGATTTCTTGACTCTCCCTTCCTTGGAACTTGATTGCTGATTCAAGTAGAATGAAATCGTTGACAACTTCAATTTCTTCTTCATTTATCATGATGTTTTTTATCAGTCCAGTTGTGAGGATTTTTAATTTTTTTCATGTTCAGTTGTAATCCATACTGAAGTCTTTAGTCTTTCATCTTAATCTGTAGGTGCTTCAAGTCCTCTTTGTTTTCCGAAAGCAAGACTGTGTCATCTGCATGTTGCAGGTTGTTAATGACCTTTCCTCCAATCCTGAGGCTACATTCTTCTTCATATAGTCCAGATTTTCAGATTACTTGTTCAGCATACAGACTGAATAAATAAGGTGAAAGAATATATACCCTGCCACACACCTTTTCCAGTTTTGAACCATGCGGTATCCCATTGTTTTGTTCAAATGACTGCCCCTTAATCCATGTACAGATTCCACATGAGTGCAGTTAAGGTCTGGAATTCCTATTTTTCAAAATGTTATCCATAATTTGTTATGATCCACATAGTTGACTGCTTTTGTGTAGCCAATAAAACACAGGTAAATGTCTTTCTGTTACTTTCTGCTTTTGACCAAGATCCATCTAACATCAGCAATGATGTTCCTTGTTCCACATCCTCTTCTGAATCTGGCTTGAACTTTGGCAGTTCCCTGTTGATGTATGGCTGCAGTCACTTTTGAATAATCTTCAGAAAAGTTTTGCTAGCATGTGATATTAATGATATTGTTTGATAATTTCAGCATTCTGTTTAATCATCTTTCTTTGGAATCAGCAGGATTATGGATTTCTTCCAATTGATTAGCCAGATATCTGTCTTCCAAATGTCTTGACATAGATGAGTAATTTCTTCCAGTGTTGCATCTGTTTGCTGAAGCATCTCCACTGGTTTTCTGTTAGTTATGGGAAACTTGTTTCTCGCCAGTGCATTCAGTGTAGCTTGAACTTCTTTCTTCAGTACCAGCGGTTCTTGATCTTATGCTGTCTCCTGAAATAGTTGAACATCGAACAATTCTTTTTGGTACAGTGACTGTGTATATTCTTTCCATCTCTTCTGATGCTTCCTGTGTCATTCAATTTTTTGCTTATAGAAACCTTCAGTAATGCAACTCATGGCTTGAATTTCCTCTTTCATTCTTTCAACTTGAAAAATGCTGAACATGTTCTTCTCTTTTGAATTTCTAACTCCAGGTCTTTGTGCATTTCATCATAATACTTTAACTTGTCTTCTTAAGCTGCCCTTTGAAATCTTCTGTTCAGTTCTTTTACTTCATCATTTTTTCCATTTACTTTAGCTACTCTCTGTTTAAGAACCAGTTTTCAAGTCTGTTCTGACATTTATTTTGGTTTTTTCCTTCTTTCCTGTCTTTTTAATGACCTTTCACTTTCTTCATGTACAATGTCTTTGACGTTTTCTCACACCTCTTCTGGTCTTCGGTCATTACTGTACAGTGCATCAAATTTATTCTTGAGGTGGTCTCAAAATTCCAGCAGGATGTATTCAAGATCATACGTTGGTTCTGTGGGCTTGCTGTGATTTTCTTCAGCTTCAATTTGAATGTGTGTATGAGGAGTCCTTGGGGGGTGCAAACAATTAACGTGCTCTGCTGCTAACTGAGAAGTTGGAAGTTCGAGTTCAGTCAGATGGACTTCAGAAGAACGGCCTGGCAATCTACTTCAAAAAAACCAGCCATTGAAAACCCTATAGAGCAGTTCTGTCCTAACACACATGGGGTCATCATGAGTTGGAGTTGACTAAATGACAGCTGTTTTTTTGTCCCATCTTAGTACTTCTTTTAACATCATACTAGAAGGCCTAGTTAGACAAGAAAATAAGAAAATTATATAAAAGGTATATCAATTGGAAAGGAAGAAATAAATCTGTTTTTATTCACAGATAACACAGTTGTCTATGTAGAAAATCCCAAAGAATCAACAAAAAAAATTTCCTGGAACTCGTAAGTAAATATAGCAAGGTCACAAAATACATGGTGAATATACAAAATCAATTGCTTTCCTATACACCAGCAATAAAAAAACGGCAATTTGAAATTTAAAAGACAATGGCATATAGAATAGCATAAAAATACTTAGGAATAAATCTAAAACATATATGTATAGGATCTGAATGGGGAAAACCACAAAACAATAATGAAAGAAATCAAAGAAGAGCTAAAGAAATGAAAATATATTTTTCATATATGTATTGGAAGGTTCAATATTAAGATGCCAATTCTTGCCAGTTTTATCTACAGATTCAATGTCATTCCAATAAAAATCTCAGTCAGCAGATTCGATGTAATTCCAATAAAAATCTCAGTCAGCTAATTTGTAGCTATTGACAACCGATTTTAAAGTTTATATGGAAAGGCAAAAGTTTATATGAAAAAATTTGTCAAAACAATACTGAAGAAGAACAAACTTGGAGGACTTACAGCATCCAATTTCAATAGTTACTATAAAGCTACGGCAGTCAAACGAATTTATCTTTCCATAAGATTGATTTCTTTTTTATTGTACTTTAGATGAAGGTTTACAGAGCAAATCAGTTTCTCATAAAACAATTAATACACATACTGTTTTGTGACATTGGTTGCCAACCCCATGAAATATCAACACTCTCCCCTTCACGACCTTGGGTTCCCCATTACCAGCTTTCCTGTAGATTGATTTCTTGAGGTAAAATTATTGCTTTAAAAAATTAAATATATATTATCAAAGGCTATATTTGTTTCCTATTGCTGCTATAACAAATTACCACACAGTCAGTGGTTTAAAACAACACAAATTATTCTTTTACAGTTCTGGAGGTCAGAGTCTGAAATTAGTTTCACTGAGCTAAAATCAGGGTGTTGGCAGCTTACATTCCTTCTGGAGGTTCTAGAGGAGACATGATATGATTTATGCTTTAAGAAGGTCATCTGACTGCTCTCTGTGCAGTAAATTTCATATGAACAAGAGAAGAGACCAATAATCCAGCTTAATCCATTTAAGAAAGGAGAGTGGCTTGATGAGAGTTTGAGCAGTGGAGTGGAAAAAATAAATTAACTGGATTACAGCTATGTTTTGTAGATGAAGGTGACAAGACTTCTTAGTTAATTTAATCTGTGATGTGATGGATAAATGGTGTGACTACTATAATTCGGGCTTGAGTAACTGGGTGGTTAATGGTGCCAATTACTGGAAGACTGGAGAAAAAATAGCTTTGGGTATGGTGTGGTGTATTGAGAATTCTACTTTGGCTATGTTAATTTTGCAATGACTATTAGGCTCCCTGTGGAGGTGCAAGAAGGATCTTAGATACCCAGATTTGGAGTTTATAGAACGTTAGGAATTTAGATGCCAACTTGGAAGTTGCCAGCATATAGGATTTATACTGTGTACTAACGTTTTATCTGTTATATATTTTCTATTAGTTTCTCTTATGCTATTATTTATCCTCTATTTATGGTGTTTTTCACCATGCCAGTGATTTTATGTAATCAAACAAATTAATGTTTTCCTTTGGAGATTCTGGGTTTATGGCTTGCCTAGCATGGCCTTCTCTCCCACTCTCACTAGAGTTTATAAAGTTATTTTCTTATATTTTAGTTTTTCAAATTATAGATGGTATTTTTCAAACTTTTATTTTTTACACTTGATTATTTAAATTTTTAAGCTTAATTTTGTATAGTGTGTGGTAGGGAATCTAGCTCTATTATTTCCACAGGTAGCCAATTGTCCAACTATTTTTGCTACTGATTTGAAGTGACACTTACATTTTAAATTCATGTATGTATATAATCATGTACCTGGGTTTTTTTTCTCTGTCTCATTAATCTACTTGTCTGCACCTGTATACTGTTTTACCTAACATAGTTTTATACCATGTTTTGATATTTGATAGGGCAAGACCCTCCCTTTTTATTCTTCCTTTATAAATTTTGTTGCCTCTTCTTGTATCTTCACTCCTCCAGAGGAATTTTATAATCTGTGCATCAATCCTAGTGGGCCTTGTTTGCACTGAATTTACAGATTAAATTTGGAGGAATAGTTAAATTTTGCTTTGGGGAGGAAGAGGAGAGCAGAGAACAAAATACCTTAAGCAGGCTCAGGTGAGCAGATCCTTAGGGTTGCAAAACATGGCCACAGAGCCTCTGTGTATAAGAGTGTCAAAGTCAGAGGGGACAAGGGGGTAGATAATAAAAAAAAGCTTCATCCAACCCATACATTTACCAAAGATTAGGCTTGAAGCTTCTAAACGCAACAATTTTAATAAAGCTGCCTGTTGGAATGGTGTCCAGTAAGTTGTAAGACAGCCATTTTCCCCTCAAGCTGTTATGTAAGTCTGTTGAAATAAACTAATATTCTCAAGTTACTTAGTTATTTCGTGGGAACCAGTACAAAAGAAAATGGAAACAGGGAGTAGGGGGAAGGAGGCAAAAATGGGGTACAATTAATCAAAATAAGTATACTGATATTTATTTTAAAATTTCTACTACATGAGAATGTCTTTGGTCCAAGAAATTTTACAAGTGAATTAGGGCTCACTTTAAAAAAAAAACAAAAACGGAAAGATATCAAATTATTGTGTTGATCCTTTCTTTATGGACCCACAAAAACCAGATATTAGATGCAAACCCTGAAAGTACCACAACTCCTACCTAGGTTAACACTGGTAGTGGCATTATTTTCATAGCTGCAGGAGCTTAAGGTGTGCTCCTGTGAAATAGGAGCCTTGCAGTCTTGGGTTATAGATGTATCAACTCCTTCTTCCGCTTTCTTTCCTATTATATCTGTTTTCCTTTTTTTGTCTTTCATCAAGGGGATAAAAAAGGGAGAGAAAGAAAAAACTCAGGACTAAATTTCCTTTGGCAGCATGCAGAGCTGCAGTGTTGCTGCAGAACCTCATTTCTGATGGAGCTAATGCCAAGGAGCTATTTATAGACTAGCTCTGAAATTTCCTTAGTAACAAGGGGTGGAAAGAGCTCTGTTTCTGCTGCTGGAAATATCCCCAGACAGCCCATATCCTTGCTCCTGATGCCTCTAACTTTGGAATTCTTCTCAAGTATTCATAGGCTCAGTATTATTTTCTTTCTTTCACATCAACACATATTTCATGGTTAGAGACCTTTCATGAATATTTACCAAGCCCATTTTGTACTATAGATATTTTTTGATGATAATGTGTTTTTCTGAAGGGGGTATATTTCATTTTGATTGCTAAGCTTGGTACTGCAATGATTAATATCTATGCTTAAGTTTCTCATGTTTTGAGATTTATAAACTTTATATTATATTTCACATTTCTGGGCATTGGCCAGAATCCTAACATTTTCTTTTAAGCAATTTTTTCCCATTCTCTTTATGTTTGTTCTCTTTTTCCTTCCCCCCAGGTTGACCATCTGTCTTCTTACTTTTGCTTCTGTAGAACCATACACTAAGTACCTAAGGGTGAAACAGCACATGTCATCAAAGGATTTAGTTTTCAGAAGTCATCTATTCAAGTACAGAATGACTTTTGCAAAGTGTTCTATATCTTGTTACCATCTGGGCTTGTTACCTCATCTAGTTAGAGCACAGCTAAGGAGGCCAAGGTCATGGATTCAGACCCCATATGATCCAGTTTACTTTGCAAAGGGAAGAATGTCCTTTTGTGGCCATAGTCTGCAACTGCTAATGCTGGTGGGTCCATCTTGAAAATGAGCCCACACAGAAGGACCTGTGAGGATTGGGTTGATGCCAACCCTTCACTGTTGTTACAGAAAACTTCAAAGCATATGTTCTATTGCTGAGCAGTCAGCAGGAGTCTGCTCTCAATGTACTCTTTATACTTAGAACAGATAAGACTTGAGCAATCATCTGTTTCAGATATCTAAGGTCATACAGAGGAACATAAGAACCCAAATTTTAGTGCAGTCCTCTATGTCATTCTGCCTTTCAAATCATTTTTCTAATTACATCCCTGTAAATTGGATCTCTGTAGAGTTACAGATATTACAGATGGGGATTAAGGGACTGGCATAATTAAACCTGTTGAAGTGAGCTGCCATACATTCTTGGGAAGAGAGTTGTAACTAGATGAATAGAAAGTCTAAAGATTTTAAATAGCAGAAATTTTGAACAAATTTGGTCTTTATAATACTAGTAAAATATTTGCAGGTTGATTTAAAATTTGCAAATCATTTCCATATCCTCCATCTCATTTGGTCCATCCAATGTGAGGTTGGCTTAGCAGGTGTTATTATGTCTTTCAGATTAGAAAAATTATGTATAGAGAGGTTGCATGACTTTCCCAAGGTCACACAATTGATAAAGTCCTCTGACGCTGGTCCTGGGTACTTTCCATGATATCACCCTTTTTGTTGCTTGATTTGCACCTGCAGAAATATTTCAACAGAAGTTGATTGTATTGTTGAAATCATTTCTGTTTTATTTTTGGTTTATTAGGGAGGGCAGATTTTATACAGCTGCTATTTGCTGTTATTGTTAGCTGCCGTTGAGTCAGCCCCTGACTCCTGGTGATCCCATGTACAACAGAAAGAAACACTGTCTGGCCCCGCACCATCCCCATGATAGACTGTGGATTGGACTGTTGTGACATAGGGCTTTCATTGGCTGATTTTCAGAATTAGATCACCAGGCCTTTCTTCCTGTACTATCTTAGTCTGGAAGTGCCACTGAAACCTGCTCAGCATTATAGCAACAAGCAAGACTCCACTGACAGATGGGTGGTGGCTGTGCATGAGGTACATTGGCTAGAAATGGAACCCAGGTCTCCTGCAGGGAAGGTTAGAATTCTACAAATGCTATAGTCACCATTATATACAAAAGAAATTTATGCAACTTAGGTATAGCCTCAGAAAATGATTAAATAGATGGCTCTGAAATCATCCAGAGCTCTGGTAGGGAGATCATCTGACATGGTGGTTGACAACAAAATTTCTGAAATTTGAGAGACCTGGTTTCAAATCTTGACTCTGCCTTAATTTGTTCCTCAAACAATTCTCCACTACATGACAAAATGTCTTCTCAGTAGTCTTCCTGAAATTAATTTGCCAAATTGTGTACTAACCCTACTCAGAAAGGAAATACAAACATAAGGCAATTATTAATGGGATATCAATTCAGAATCCTGGGAGTAGGAAAGAGTAGGATGTTCTTAGTCTTTTCCCCCCAAGATCATTGCAGATAAATTGTGTGACATTTCTGTTCCAGTTAAAGACACTTCGTGTCTCCAAAGGACCTCATTTACATTTTGCTGCTTTGCAAGCCCTAGCATCATCTTATCTTATTTTTTACAATATTACATAATGCCTTATGTCTTGAGGCAATTTAATGCCTCCTGCTGACTCTTCAAAATTACTAAGAAGGTCAGACTAGATCAGAGAACAGCTCTTAAAATGCATAGACAGCAACACATACGGCAGATAATTAATACTTAAAACAAGCCAAAGCAGTGAGACACGTGAAGAAAAAAATAAATAAGGCGTTTTCTTAATTATGTGCCTGCATCTTCCATCCATATTGATGGCTATGGTTTTAAATCCAACATCAATTTACTTTTTGGGAGTTTATTTGTTTTTCTTCTTGTGAAATATTTTATACACATAGAAGAGTGTATAAAACATATGTACAATTTAGAAAATAATTACAAAAGAAGCCGCCCAGAACGAGTAGAAACTTGCCATTTTGCCTGTCCCAGTCATGTATCCTAATCTCTCCCCATTAGACACAACACCAACCAAAGAAATAGATTTGTCAAGGAGCCCTGGTGGTGCAGTAGTGAAATGCTCAGCTGCTAACCAAAAGGTTGGCGGTTCTAACCCACCAGCCACTCTGAGGAAGAAAGATGTGGCAGTCTGCTTCCGTAAAGATTTACACCCTTGGAAACTCTATGGGCAGTTCTACTCTGTCCTACTGGGTTGCTATGAGTCGGACTCAGTGGCAGTGGTTTGGGTATAGATTTGTCTCCTCGATAGTTTACCTTTTAAAGACTAGTTTGCTTTTGCCTGTTTTTGAAATTTATACAAATTTATACAACTTTATACAAGAAACCATCCAATTTTTTTTCTTTTGTGACTTTGTTTATTTCATTCAATAGTGTATTTATAAAACTCATCCATGTTGAAGGGTGTGTTTATAGTTTATGTATTTTTATGGTATAACATTATTATTTAACAATTTGTATATTAATTCTGCCTTGATGCACCTTGAATTTTTTCCATTCTGAAACTATTTTGAATAATGCTGCTATGAACATTATTGTATCTTGGCTATGTACTAGAGTTTCTCCGGAGTGGATACTTAGGGGTAGAATGTTACATCATGAGGCATACGTATCTTCAACTTGACTAGATAATGCTAAACTATTTCCAAAGTATTTGTACCAATTTTCACTTATATGAGATGTCCTGTTGCTCCACATTCTCACAAATGTTTGAAATTGTCAGATGCTGTAATTTGTTTTTCAGTCTAATGAGTTTGTAATGGTTTTTCATTGCGGTTTTAACTTTCATTTTAGTGCTTAATAATGACTTGAGCCTGTCTTTCTTTTTAGTGACCATTTGAATTTCCTGTTTTGTGAAGCACTTATTCAAATTCTTTGCCCATTTTATTTTTAACTGCACTGTTTGTCTTTCATTTGATCTTTTCACTTTCTTTTGGTATCTTCTGATAAAGAGAAGTTCTTATGTTGAATTTCAATGTAACTGAAGCTATCAATCATTTCCTTTATTATTGAGGAGTTTGATGTATTGTGTAAGAAATTCTTCCCTATCAAGAAGCCATATTCTTTTATACTAATGTCTTAAACTTTTAATTTTGTCTTTCACCTTTGGACCTTTAATTCACCTTGAAATAATTTTTGTTTATGGTGTGTAGAGATAATTTTTCTTTCTATGTGAATATCCAATTATTCCAGAACCAATTATTGAAAAGGTCATCCATTCCCTACTGATTTGCAATGACACCAGCTCTGTTATACACAAAATGTCCGTAACTGGGGGAGGCGGTGTGGTGGTGCTTTCTGAGCTGTTTTATAGTATCGATTTATTTTTATATCCCTATATCAGTACCATACTGTATTAATTACAATAGCTTTAAAATAAGTCTTACTGTCTGGTATGGCGTGTGGTTCTCCTTTCCTTCTTTTTCAAGACTGTTGTGGCTATAGTTAGCCTTTGGATTTCATATAAATTTTAAAATTAGCTTGCCAAGTTTCACACACACAAACTAACGTACCACACAAGCCTTTTGGGATTGCTTTAAACCTATAGACCAATGTAGGGAAAATTGCTTTCTTTTTGCTCAATGAACACGGTGAGTTTCTCCATCTATTTAGGAGTTTGTGAATATCCCTTAATAATGTTTAAATTTTTTTCTGTAAAGGGTTTGTACAGCTTTTGTTAGTTTTAGTGTCAGGTCCTTCATAATTTTATGCTCTTCAAAAGAATTCTTTATTTTCTGTTGATGGTATGTAGAATGTGACTGGTATTGGTGCATTACTTTTTCATAGGGAGAAGCTTGATAGACTTTTTTTTATCTTATCACTTACCTATAGGTTATTTCATTTTAAAATATATGATCATATTATCTTCAAATAATTTCAGTTTTGCTTCTTCGCATCAAATGCTTATTTCTTTTATTTGGTTTTCTTGACTAACTATTCTGGCAAGAAAATCGTGTACAAAGTTGAACAGACTTGAAGAAAGCACTCATTTTGTTTTGTATCTGAATTCAGAATGATTTGAGTAATCGATTGATTGATTCATTCAGTCCCTCAAAAATATTTATTGAGCACTACTATGTGCTAGGCATGGTTGAAGGGGTTTGGAATACACCAGTGAATAAACAGACTAGAAGTCATGGTTCTCTTGGAGTTTATGTTTTATTCTGCAGAGAAAGGTACTAAAAATAAACATGATAAATAACTAAAGTATATATTATGTGAAACTGTGCTGGAAAAGGTTGCAGTTTAAATAGGGTAACACTTGAAAAGGTATTATTTGAAGCAATTTCCTGAAGGAGGTAAGGGCTTTAGCCATGGGAATACCTAGGGAAAGAGCATTCCAAGGAGTGAGAATAGTGCAAAGTCCTGAGCCAGAACTGAAGTAAAATCGTGAAGTGGAAATTATAGCAGATGAAGTCATAGGTATAATGAGGAGGAGGACTTGTAGGTCTTGTAACATACTTTGGCTTGGACTCTGCAGAGTTTTGAGCAGAGGAGTGATATGATCTGACTACATTTTAAGGATATCAGTCTAGTTGCTGTGCTGAAAAACCACCCAATATTGAAAAGAGTAGAAACAGGGAGACCAGATCACTATTCCAGTAATTGAAGTAAAAGATGAGAGTGGCACAGGGACAGTGATAGCTTTGGAGGTGAGAAGTAGATTGTGTGTGTGTGTGCGTGTGTATGTGTACGTGTACGCGTGCACGATGTCCACGGGGTTAGATTAATAGATCTGATTTTTTGCATAAAAGATTTTATTTTATTTTACTTGTTACCTTTATACTCATATATTTATATAATGGTCTTAGTGACTACCTGGGCTTGAACCAATTTTCAGATCCAAGGTCCATTAACTCAAGATGTGGTCAGGTCCCTAGAAGGAAGTATCCTACAACTGTAGGGATTCTCCAAAGACTGTAGGGTCCCCCAAAGGGTCCCATGGATATTACTTGGGTGACTGTACACTGGGGAGAGGGGGACATTGAGACATTTCAAGATCTCAATTAACATTGATACCCAAGGACCTGAAGCAACATCTTGAGCCTCCAGTTAGAGAAGGCTTATATAGACTAGGTAAAAAACCTAATTATGGCTAAAGTCTAGTTTACAGGGGCTCACTGGGACCATGGACCCAATCAGGCTGAGTATACTGAAGTTTACGTTGTTGAAAATTCTATCACCAAGGCCATATAAGATATGTTTAATATAATTATCAACATGATTTTGTTTAATATTTTCAATTGTTTGGTTTGATATTTTGAGATTTAGATAGCTATTTCACTACTCGTTTTTTTTTCTAGTTCCACCATCTATGTCATTTCTGGTAATGCTTCTATGGATCTATTTTCCTCCTAGTTATGGGTTACAGTAGTCCGCTCTTATCCGTGGTTTTGCTTTATGCAGTTTCAGTTACGTATGGTCAACCTTGGTCAAAAAGTAACCCTTATTTTACTTAATAATGGTCCCAAAGCACAAGACAGAGAGAGAAAGACCACATTCACATAACTTTTATTACAGCATATTGTTATAATTGTTCTATTTTATTATTATTTACTGTTGTTAATCTCTTACTGTCCCTAATGTATAAATTCAACTTTATCATAGGTATGTATGTATAGGAAAAAGGATATTATATGTAGGGTTTGGTACTATCCATGGTTTTAGGCATACACGGGGGTCTTGGAACGTATCTTGGGACTACTGTATATTTTTCTACTTTTTTATATCTGCTTTTTTTTAATTGATTGTTGAACATTGAGTATTTTACCTTATTGGTTGCTAAGATTTTGTTGTAATTTTTTAAGAGTATTTAATTTTCTCTGTAGCATAGTTAATTTACTTGGAAACAGTTTGGACATACTGAGGCTTGCTTTTAAGCCTTGTTAGGGCAGACATAGAACAGTCATTGATTTAGGGCTTGTGATGGCTAATGTTCTGGGTGAATTTAGCTAGGCTATGCTTCTCAGTGGTTAGGAAGATATTATGTCATCACCTTCCATTTTGTGATCAGATGTGAGCATCCAGTTATTTGAAAGGGGAGTTTCCTTGCAGGTGTGGCCTGCCTCTAGTATATAAATGGATGTTCTGGCAAAGCTCATCCTCTTTCTTGACCCTGCACTCTTCTCCTTGCCTGACCTCTGGTCCTTGGGATGTGGCCTGCAGGAGTCTCTGGCCTGCCACCTCACCTGCAGATTTTGGATTTGACAACCCCGGCAACCCTGTGAGCCAGGAGAGCCTCCAGCCTGCTGCTTAACCTGTAGATTTTGGTTTTGTCAGCTCCTGCAACTACATGAGCCAGCAGAGGTCTTCAGCCTGGGATGTTTGAGTACCCTCTTTTTGCACTAACCTCTGGTAACTCTCTTTAGGCTATAAGTCTGTGCAATCATAAGGCTCATCTTGTTATTTTCCCTTACTTCAGGGATCACACACAGTCCTGCACTGCTTGTTTTCCAATTACTGTAAACCATTGTTTCATCTATATTTTCCAGTTTTCTCATTGTTTAAGGTGAGTGTGTAAATACCATCTCCATTACTCCATCTAGGCCAGAAGTAGAAATCTTCCAATTTCCATGTTTCATAATTTTTATTATTTCTTCTTTAATTCGGGATTATCTAGAAGTATGTTGCCTAATTTTCAAATATGTAGTGATTTTCTAGATACTTTGTGTTTATATCATAATTGCTATTATATTTACATTTTGATTAAAGAATAAAGTGAGAATGTTCAGGGTTTGCTAGGTTTATTTTATTTTTTTAAATTTAATTTCTCTTCCTTGCTCTGTTCTCTCTCTCTCTTTTTATTATTGAAGGCTGTGGTAGACCATTAGCTTAGTGACTTTTTAAAATGAAGTTTAAAACAAATGGACAAAAAAACCAGTGTAAAAAAAACCTCTTTCAGTCTTTGCAGATTCATTGTATGCTGGGCAATCATGAAGCAGATTTACACTGAGCCAGGAGATTCACCCAAGAAGAAAATTTAGAATTACCTTCAGGTTTTTCTGGGAATGCATCTTGCCCTGGGTATGTATATAGCTCTCTGAATTAAACACACTTGACTGTCTTTAAATGGCCCAATTTCCTAAATAAATTCTCTCCCTGAGATTTTCACCCCCAATGTCTCTATTACCTTTTTTGCTCAGGCTACCCTGGACTTCTTTATTAACCTTACACTGCCCCAGGCTGTGCCCCCCTCCTCTGCCCCAGTGACCTTCAAGATGAATAAAACAGCACTTTGCTTTTGTCCTTTGAATAGTCACTTAGCTGATTCAGGCAAGCAAACACTACACCCCATTAACAAAAGTCTCTCTGCTCACTGCAGAATTAGGGGCCAAGGTCCCAAGCTAGAAATGTGACTACCGCTTCTAGCCAGCTACTGAATGGGGACAGGGATGATACTGAAGCCAATATCAAGAAAAAAAATAGCCCCAAAGGCGTCCTACCATTCTGCAAGTCTTCATCTTGCTGCCATGATCTGCTGGCTGTTCACCAGAGTTCTGACAAGGCAAGCACTGCTGTTTTCTGCTTTTTTTTTTTTTTTTCTTTTAAATACTTTCTCTGTGTGAGGAGGGGAACCTGGAACTTCCTACTCTGCCATCTTGATTCCGGTGTTCATCAGTGTGATTATTGTTATATTTTTTAATGTTTATTTTGCTTAGGGTTTCTTGAGCTTCTTGATCTGTGAGTTTACAGTTTTCATCAGATTTGGAAAAAGTTTGGCCATTATTTAAAAAAAATGCCACCTTTCATCATTCTAGGAATTTGATTACACATTATATCAAACTACTTGATATTGTTTCATTGATCATTGAGGCTTTCTTTTTGAAGTCTTTTTCCTTATTGTGCTTCAGTCTGGATAGTTTATATTTCTAAGTCGTCAAGTTTTCATGTTATCTTATACAGTGTTGAATTGGTTGTTAATCATTTTTAGTGTATTTCCATTTTAGAGCTTGTATTTTTCATTAATATTTTATGTCTTTGTCCTATTATATTCGTATTTTCCTTTATATCATTGAATATACGGAACTTATTTATACTAGTTATATTTATCTCCTCTTCTACTTAGTCTATCATACTTGTAGTTTCTGAGTATGTATCTGTTGACTACTTTTTCTTCTGATTATTTATCACATTTCTCACTTTCTGTGTGTATAGTAATTTTTGATTGGCTTCTGGATATTTTACATTGTTAAGTGTTGGATTTTGTTGTGTTCCTTTAAAGAATACTGGCTTTTTATTTTGTTGCAGGTAGTTAATTTACTTGTGCATTAGTTTGATATTTTTGAGGTTTGTTTATAACCTCTTTTATGTTAGGCCTAGAGCAACGTTTGTTCTAGAGCTGATTTTCCCCATTATTTCTTCTTCTTTTTTTTTTTTTTAGGTTTCAATATTCTGTGGTCTCTATGAATAGCCTATGTGTTCAACAAGATCTTTCTAGTCATGCTACAGGTAACTCAAATGACTATTGATACTTGGTCACTTCTGGGAGTTGTTAGTCTTACAGTTTCTCAGTAAGAGTTCTTCTCTCAAAAATTTTTCTGGCCCATCCTTGTTGGGTTTCACCCTACACATTTGCAGATTGATCTTCAGCCAAAGACTCAAGGGGAACCATATCCAGATTTCTGGAGCACTTTCTCTATTTACTACCTATTCTCAGGCATTATTCTCTGCAATAATAGCTGCCTCAGCCTCCCCAAGTCCCAAACTCTTTACTCAGTAAGATTGTCAAACTCTGGTTTTCCTCTTCTTGCCCCATATCTAGGAATTATCTCAGGCAGAAAATCTATGCGGTTGTAGATATCATCTCATACGTTTCTGTTTTTTTAGTATCACAATTCTTCACTGCCTGTTGTTCAATATCTGAAAATAATTGTGTCTCTATATTTTGTCCAGTGGTCTAATTGTTCCCAACAGGAGGGAGATTCTGGATTTGCCTAGAAATACAAGTAATTTTTATGTTTCTCTGCTTTTTTGTCATATGAATTGCTAATTTTAACTTCTCTTATTATTTTTTTTGGCAGCTAAATTTTAAACTAAAGTTAAGGACTCTATAAGCAGTTTTATGAATGTATATCTTGTTATTTTTGCATCATTCTTCTCGCCTATTGAGCTCTTTTTGTCTGTCAGCCATAATGTGAGTTCTTCAGTTTGTTGCTATTCTAAAAGTCCGTAATAGTTCTTATTTATTGTCACTCAATTAGTTGCTAAAATGTTAGAGAACACTATGATTGAATGAAGACTAGCATTTTGGTTAACTGTGATATATTAATAAAAGGTTTTTATACCTGGTTTTAATTACAAATTGTCAAGTAGTGAAGCCAGTCCCTAAATAGCAGGCTCTTTCTGGGTTTACTTGCCATACTTCCGTAGATTCCGTTGGCAAGGAGACAATGAGACCAAATGGATTTAGACAGTTTATTATTCATGGCACAGCAAGCACCATGAGTTTCATATGCACATAAATTCTCTTTGCCTTGATAATTAATATGGAGGTGATGTGGAGTGGCATCAGGTGGAAGGTTCTACAGAGTAAGTCTGTGTTACGAATGAGTAATACTTAGTTTATGAAACCCCTCTTCTAAAAGAGACTACTGGAAAACCTGCACATTCTCCCCATCCAGAGACACTATTAACCCATAATACAAACAAACCTGCTCCAAGGAGAGGAAGGCTATACTATCTTGGAATATCTCCTTATACAATCATTCTTAAATTGGCTGTAAAGACCTTTGCTCAAAAGACCCAGAACATGTAGAAATGTCAGAGATCTAGGCAGAATTGTCTAACATAAACACATAAACCTACGTCTTCTGTTACCTACAATACAGTTTCTTCTTCATGGTTTTAGGGTAAAAATCATGTATAATTAAAATTGTTCTCGAATAGATCTTAAATAATATAAAAGTATCACATACAGAAATTTGTATATAAAATTCCATACAGTAGTATGTATGTGTAAATGCCAAATACATAATGAATGATGGGACTGCAAGTGAGGATGGGTACTGTACATACTCTGATAATCGATACTCCTCTCCACCTGTCACTATTAAAATTGTTATTTTTCTCCCTTGCCGATGTTGTTTGCACAAGTTAATTATGCATATGATAAGATTTCACTGTATTCCATATGTCTCCATGTTGTCCACAAAGATATTATAAAAGAATACATCAGTACCTTTTTATAAATTCATTTTTTACTATACCTATGGAATTTCCCTGATTTTACGGTTTGAGCATCCAACAAAAAGAAAATGCATTTAGTTTGACATGATTTGTACTTAGTTAACTCATGCTGATTCTAGGGATAACTATTATCTTTTATAAATACTCAAAACTGCATATATAAAAATATGTATCTCCTGTATTTGCTGGACTTCTGCTTTAACTTCTTTGGACTTTGATTTCTGAAGTTAAACTTTTATACCAGTTAGCCTTCAAAGAAAATCCTTTAAGCCTTTACAATATTGTAGGGATTTCTCTGTTATCCTACTTAATTACAAAATAGCAAAGAGATGATCATTACAGAATGAATTTGAGAACAAAGATCATCTCAAGGTGACTATCCTAGCTGGTTTTTGAGGTCTAGCCTTGACATTGAATTTTCTTCTCTAAGCCTCTTCTCCAGGTAAGAATTTTGAGACATCAGGCACAATAACTAGCAAAAAAATAAAATAAAATAAAATCAGGTAGTGCAAGATTTATTTACGTGATGTTAATGATGTTTGGTATTCTAATCAATTAATTTATCTTTTAAACAATTGTCATGACCTTCATATCATTGTACATTTGGTGCTAAGCGCTAAAGACATTATAAAAAGGAAAATATGTGACACATTAAATAACAGTAAAGTATTTGAATAATTCAAGACAGCAATAAAAGTAATGTCACAATGCATAATAGTGAAAGAATTTCTCAGGCAATATTTCTGTCAAAGCTCAGAAGCACAATGGCTCTGGCTTCAGGCAGAATGGTCTGGTGAGATGTTTACAGAGATGGGGGATGGATGGGCTTAGCAGGGGTAGGGAAGATGGGGAAGGGCCTTACTGGTGGGTGTGCCATTGTTAATGAAACTGTAGAGGGAGGAAAGGGCAACGGGGGAACTACTGAACCAGTTTGAGGGATGCATGGCTTAAAGAGGGTTACTGAATGGAGAAACAGAAAGGAAGCTTGAACCCAAATTGTTCAGGCCCTAAGTATCAAGCTAAGGAGTATGAGATAGTACAAGCAGGCAGACATAGATGTCTTATTAGGTAGTGGAAGGAGACGGAAAGTTGTTGAGTACTCAAGGTTAATGATCTTTGTCTTATAACACAAACAACAGAAAAGCCCAGTGTAGTCAAGTTACTAATAAGATCCCTAGGTGGTGCAAGTGGTTTGTGCTCAGCTGCTAATCTAAAGGTTGGAGGTTGAACCCACCCAGCGGCACCATGGAAGATAGGCCTGGCGATCTGCTTCCATTAAGATTATAGCCAAGAAAACCTTATAGAGCAGTTCTACTCCATAACACATGGGGTCACTGTGAGTCGGAATTGACTTGAGGGCAATCAACAAAAACAATAGTCAAGTGACCACTGTCAGAATGGAGCCCCCAAGAACACCCTGTCTATTTTCAGGCTCAGGGACAGTTCTTTATTTCCACACAGTAAATTTTAATAAATTTCCTAAATACTAGAGTCATAGGAGCCTGGAGGTGGAGGCATACAGCTTGCAAATTTAGTTAATAACATAATTTTAAGCTATTGAGGTCCATCTTTTTCTTAATCCTCTAGAAACCACTGCTCAGATTTTAAAAATTTGTATTCCAGTTGGAGGACAAAATAAATAAACGTATACATATATAAGTATATATATACATATATATACATACATATGTACATATATATACATACATATGTATGTATAGATACATATATATACATACATATGTATATATATGGAAACCTTGGTGGCATAGTGGTTAAGTGCTATGGCTGCTAACCAAAAGGTCGGCAGTTCGAATCCACCAGGCGTTCCTTGGAAACTCTATGGGGCAGTTCTACTCTGTCCTATAGGCTTGCTATGAGTCGGAATCGACTCGACGGCAACAGGGTGGTTGGTTTTTTGGTTTTATATATATCTATATATGTGGAGCTTCAGCTACTAACCAAAAGGTCGAGTGTTTGAATCCACTAACCACTCCTCAGAAACCCTATGGGTCAGTTCCACTCTGCTTTATAGGATCACTATGAGTCAGAACCAGCCTAACAGCAGCAGGTTTTTGGTTTGGCTATATATATATATATGTATATATATATGTATGTATATGTGTATATATATATATATATTAATTTTATTTTGTTGTTGTTGAGAATATACACAGCAAAACAAACTGCAATTCAACAATTTCTACCTGTACAATTTAGTGACATTGATTACATTCTTTGAGTTGTGTGACCGTTCTCACCCTCCTTTTCTGAGTTGTTCCTCCCCCATTAACATAAACTCTCTGCCCCCTGAGGTTCCTATCTAATCTTTCGAGCTGCTGTTGTCAATTTGATCCCATATAGATAGTCTGCAAACAGCATAATGCTCAAGGCAAACATTTTTTACCAGCTAAGCTTAACTATTGTTTGGTTTTAAGACTTCAGGGGATATTTTTGGCTTAAGTTTTAAAGATTATCTCAGGGTCATAGTTTCAGGGGTTCATCTATCTTCCTTGGCTCTAGAAAGTCTGAATTCCATAAGAATTTGAAGTTCTGTTTTGCATTTTTCCACTTTTGATCAGGATTCTTCTATAGAATCTTTGCTCAAAATGTTATGTAATGGTAGTCAGGCACCATCCAGTTCTTCTGGTCTCATGACAAAGGAGGCAGTTGTTCATGGAGGCAGTTAGCCACCCATTCCATATCCTCCTCTTGTTCCTGACTCTCCTTCTTTCTCTGTTGCTCCAGGCAGATAGAGACAAATTGTTGTGCCTTAGATGGCCCCTTGCAAGCTTTTAAGACCCCAGGCAGTATGCAACTAACTAGGAGGTAGAACAGAAGTACTAAACACATTATTAGGCCCATTAACTGAGAAATCCGATGAAACCATGACCCTAAACCTCCAAACCAAGTAACCAAATCCCATGCCTCAGCAGCTACTTTTTTTTTGTCATTGCTGTAAATGTATCTATCACACAACTTTTGCCAGTTCAACATTTTACAGGTGTGTAAATTATTGACAGCAGTTACAATAATCGACTGTGCAACTGTACTCATAATCAATACAATTTTTCTATCACGGTTAATACCCCCTTCCCCCCATCTCCTGCTCAGGTAACCACTAATAAACTGTTCTCTATACATTTTCCTTTTCTTGTCTTTTTATATAAGTGAGGTCATACAATATTTGTCCTTTTGGGACTGATTTATTTCACTAAGCTTAATCTCTTCAAACTCCATCCATATTGCAGCATGTATCAAAACTTCATTTCTCCTACTGGCTGAGTAGTATTCCATTGTATGTATGTATCATATTTTGTTTATCCATTCATCCGTTGATGGACATTTAGGTTTTTTCCACTTTTTGGTTATTTTGAATAGTGCTGCAGTGGACATTGGTGTATAAGACTGAGTCTCTACTTTCAAGTCTTTTGGGTATATACCTAGGAGTGGAAATGCTGGGTCATCTGGTAGTTCTATTTTTAGTTTTTTGAGGAACCACCACACTGTTTTCTACAATGGCTGTACCATTTTGCATTCCCACAATTCCCAGCAATGGATAAGGTTCCAATTTCCCCACATCCTCAACAACATTTGTTATTTTATTTTATTTTTTTTAAATCTTAACCATTCTAGTGTGATTGAAATGATATCTCATTGTGGTTTTGATGTGCATTTCTCTGACAGCTAATGACTTTGAGCATCTTTTCATGTGTTTGATTGCCATTTGAATGTTCTCTTAGAGTTAAGTTCTATGTTGAAAAATAAAGCAGAGAGGAGTGTTGGGAGGGTGTTTTTAGTGAGGATCTTACTGAGAAGTTGGCACTTGAGGAAAGATAAGGAAGGCAGGGAACCAGCTACAAGACATGTCAGTGGTGGGAAGAGAAGGACCAAGGCCCTGAAGCAGGAACAAATTAGTTTGTTTGAGGAACAGCAAGAAGGCCAGTGTGAGCAGAGTTTAGTGGTTAGGAGATGAGGTATGGTCAGCTGGATTGTATGATACTTCTATTTCTAGCTTTTTAAGGAAGAGCCAAATCAATTTCCAAAGTGGTTGTACCATTTTACATTCCCACCAACAGTGTATAAGTGTTCCAGTCTCTCCATAACCTCTCCAACATTTATTATTTTGTGTTTTTTTGGATTAATGCTAGCCTTGATGGGGTGAGATGGTATCTCATTGTAGTTTTGATCTGCATTTTTCAAATGGCTAATGATTGTGAGCATTTCCTCATGTGTCTGTTAGCCACCTGAATGTCTTCTTTGGTGAAGTGCCTGTTCATATCCTTTGCTTATCTTTTAATTGGGTTATTTGTCTTTTTGTTGTTGAGGTTTTGCAGCATCTTTCAGAGTTTCGAGATTAGACCCTGATTGGATTAGTTGTAGCCAAAATTTTTTTCCCAGTCTGTAGGTTGTCTTTTTACTCTTTTGGTGAAATCTTTTGATGAGCATAAGTGTTTGATTTTTTAGAGCTCCTGGTTATCTAGTTTCTCTTCTGGTGTTTGTGCATTGTTAGTAATGTTTTGTATTCTGTTTATGCCATGTATTACAGCTCCTAGTGTTTTCCCTATTTTTTCTTCCATGATCTTTATTGTTTTAGATTTTATTTTTAGGCCTTTGGTCCATTTTGAGTTAGTTTTTGTGCATGATGTGAGGTATGGGTCTTGTTTCAGTTTTTTGCAGATAGATATCCAGTTATGCCAGCACCATTTGTTAAAGGGACTGTCTTTTCCCCAATTGTCATGGTTTGCATTATGTCCCCCAAAAAATGTGTGTATGAATTTGGTTAGCCATGATTCCTGGTACAGTGTGATTTGCCTGTATGTAGTAAACCTGCCTTTATGATGTTAATGAGGGAGGATGGGTGGCAGTTGTGTTAGTAAGGCAGGACTTAATCTACAAGACTGGATTGTGTCCTGAGACAATCTCTTGAGATATAAAAGACAGAAGTGAGCAGTGAGACAGGAGGACCTCATACCATCAAGAAAGCAGTGCCAGGAGCAGAGCGCATCCTTTCGACTGGGGTCCCTGGGCAGAGAAGCTCCTAGTCCAGGGGAACACTGAAGAGAAGAAGGCCGACAGAGGGAGAAAGACTTCCCCTGGAGCGGACACCCTGAATTTGGACTTTTAGCCTGCTTTGACTGTGAGGAAATAAACTTCTCTTCGTTAGAACCATCACTTGTGGTATTTCTGTTATAGCAGCACTAGATGACTAAGACACCAATTAACAGACTTTGGGCCTTGGTCATATATCAGCTGCTCCTAGGTGGATGAATTTACGTCTGGATTCTCAATTCTGTTCCATTGGTCTATGTATCTGTTGTACCAGTACCAGGCTGTTCTGACTACTGTGTCAGTGTAATAGGTTCTAAAATCAGGTAGTGTGAGGCCTCCCAATCTGTTCTTCCTCTTCAGTAATGCTGTACTTATCCGAGGCCTCTTCCCTTTCCATATGAAGTTGGTAATTTGTTTCTCCATCTCATTAAAAAAATGCCATTGGAAGTTGGATCGGGATTGCATTGTATCTGTAGATGGCTTTGGGTAGAATTGACATTTTCACAATGTTGAGTCTTCCTATCCATGAGCAAGGTATGTTTTTCCACTTATGCGGGTCTCTTTTGGTTTTTTTGCAGTAGCATCTTATAGTTTTCATTGTATAGGTCTTTTACGTCTTTGGTTAGATTTATTCCTAAGTATCTTATCTTCTTGGGGACTGTTGTAAATGGTATTGATTTGGTGATTTCCTCTTTGAATTTCTGTTTGTTGGTGTAGAGGAGTCCAGTTGATTTTTGTATGCTTATCTTCTATTAGTTTTTGCTGAAATCTTCTACTAGTTCCAGTAGTTTTCTTGTGGCTTCTTTGGAGTTTTCTGTGTGTGTCTTAGTCATCTGGTGCTGCTCTAACAGGAATACCACAAGTGGATGGCTTTACAAAGAGAAATTTATTTTCTCACAGTCCAGTAGGCTACAAGTCCAAATTCAGGGCATCAGCTCCAGGGGAATGCTTTCTCCATCAGCTCTGGAGGAAAGTCCATGTCATCAGTCTTCCTTTGGTCTGGGAGCTTCTCTGTACAGGAAACTCAGGTCCAAAGGATGCGCTCTGCTCCCAGCACTGCTTTCTTGGTGATATGAGGTTCCCTTGTGTCTCTGCTCACTTCTCTCTTTTATATCTCAAAAGAGATTGCATTAAGACACTAATCTTGTCAACCTCATCAGTATGACCTCATCACAGTGATAGAATTTATAACACATGAGGAGATCACATGTAATCTCATCACAGTGGTAGAGTTTACAACACATAAGGAAATCACATCAGATAACACAATCTTACAATACTGGGAATCATGACCTAGCCAAGGTGCTACACACATTTTTTGGGGGACACAATTTAATCCATGACTGTGTAAGATCGTATCATCTGCAAACAGAGATACTTTTACTTGTTCTTTACCCATTTGGATGTGCTTTATTTCTTTTTCTAGCCTAATTGCTCTGCCTAGAACCTCCAGCACAATGTTGAATAAGAGTGGTGATAAAGGGCATCCTTGTCTGGTTCCTGTTCTCAAGGGGGATGCTTTCAGACTCTCCGTTTAGGATGATGTTGGCTGTTGGCTTTGTATACATGCCCTTAATTATGTTGCGGAATTTCTCTTCTGTTCCTATTTTGTTGAGAGTTTTTATCAGGAATCAGTGTTGGACTTTGTCAAATTCCTTTTCTGCATCGATTGATAAGATCATGCGGTTCTTGTCTTTTGTTTTATTTATGTGATGGATTACATTGATTGTTTTTCTAATGTTGAACCATCCCTGCATACCTGGTATAAATCCCACTTGATCATGGTGAATAATTTTTTTGATATGTTGCTGAATTCTATTAGCTAGAATTTTGGTAAGGATTTTTGTGTTAATATTCATGAGGGATGTTGGTCTGTAATTTTCTTTTCTGTGATGTCTTTACCTAGTTTTGGTGTCAGGGTTATGCTGGCTTCATAGAATGAATTTGGGAGTATTCCATCCTTTTCTGTGCTGTGAAATACTTTTAGTAGTAGTGCTATTAACTCTTCTCTGAAAGTTTGGTAGAATTCTCCAGTGAAACCATCCAGGCCAGGGCTTTTTTTTTTTGTTGGTAGTTTTTTAAATTACCTTTTCAATCTCTTCTTTTGTTATAGGTTTATTTAGTTGTTCTACCTCTGTTTGTATTAGTTTAGTTTAGGTAGTGAGTTTCTAGAAATTTTTTCATTTCCTCTAGGCTTTCAAATTTGTTAAAGTATAATTTTTCATAGTATTCTGTTATGATTCTTTTAATTTCAGTTGGGTTTGTTGTGATATCACCCATCTCATTTCTTATATGGGTTGTCTTTTTCCTCTCCTGTTTTTCTTTTCTCAGTTAGGGCAATGGTTTATCAATCTTGTTGATCTTTTCAAAGAACTAGCTTTTGATCTTGTTAACTCTTTCAAATTGTTCTTCTATTCTCTATTTCATTTAATTCTGCTCTAATTCTTATTATTTCCTTTCTTCTGGCGCCTGAGGGCTTCTTTTGCTGCTCTCTTTCTACTTGTTCAAGTTGTAGGGTTAATATTTTGATTTGGTTCTTTCTTCTTTTTGAATGTGTGCATTTATTGCTATAAACTGACCTCTGAGCACTGCTTTTGCTGTGTCCCAAAGGTTCTGGCAGGATGTGTTTTCATTCTCATTTGATTCTATGAATTTCTTTATTCCATCCTCAATTTCTTCTATAACCCAGAAGTTTTGAGCAAAGTGTTGTTCAGTTTCCATATGTTTGATTTTTTTCCTTGCATTTTCTGTTATTGATTTCTGTTTTTATGGCTTTATGGTCAGAAAAGATGTTTTTAATATTTTGATGCATTGGATTTTTGTTAAGGCTTGCTTTATAGCCTAATATGTGGTCTATTCAGGAGAATGTTCCTTGTGCATTGGAAAAGAAAGCATATTTGTCTGCTGTTGAGTGGAGTGTTTGGTATATACCCATGAGATCAAGTTGGTTGATTGTGGCATTTAGGTCTTCTGTGTCTTTATTAAGCTTCTTTCTGGATGTTCTGTCCTTTACCGAAAGTGGTGTGTTAAAATCTCTTACAATTTTTGTGGAGCTGTCTATCTCTGTTTTCAATGTTGTTAGAGTTTGTTTTATGCATTTTGGAGCCCTGTCATTGGGTGCATAAATATTTATTATGATTATGTCCTCCCAGTGTATTGACCCTTTAATCATTCTATAGTGTCCTTCCTTATCCTTTGTGATGGATTTTACTTGAAAGTCTATTTTGTCAGAGATTAATATTGCCACTCCAGCTCTTTTTTGAGTGTTGTTTGCTTGATATATTTTTGTCCCATCTTTGAGTTTTAGTTTGTTTGTGTCTTTAAGTCTAAGGTGTGTCTCTTGTAGGCAGCATATAGATGGATCATGTTTTCTTAATCCCTTCTGCCACCGTCTCTTTATTGGTGCATTTAGTCCGTTTACATTCAGCTTAATTATTGATGGGTATGAGTTTAGTGCTGTCATTTTGTTATCTTTTTTTTGTGTGTGTTGTTGACAGTTTCTTTGTTCCACTTAATTTTCTGTGCTGAGTAGTTTTTCTTTTTCTTCTTTTACAATGTTGTTGATTTAGTATTTGCTGAGTCTTTATGTTTTTCTATTTTGATGTGTAGGATTGTTAGTTTCTTTAGTGGCTACCTTAGTATTTACACCTTTTTTTTTTAAGTTTAAACCACTCTTTTATTTCTTTATATTGCCTTGACTTCCTCTCCATATGAAAGATCTATGACTAAATTTTTTAGTCCCTCTTTTTTGTTTTAAGGTTGTCATCTTGTAATTTTGGTTTGGTTTTTGTGAATTCCCTAAACTTCTGTTTACCTGGAAATGCCCTCATTTTGCCATCCTATTTGAGAGACAGTTTTTCTGGCTATGTAATTTTTGGCTGGCAATTTTTTTCCTTCAAAGCTTTATATATGTCATCCCATTGCCTTCTTGCCTGTATGGTTTTTGCTAAGCAATCTGAGCTTAGTCTTATTGATTCTCCTTTGTAGATGACTTTTTGTTTATCCTAGCCACTCTTAAAATTCTCTCTTATCTTTGGTTTTGGCAAATTTGGTTATAATATACCCCGGTGACTGTCTTTTTGGATCTACCTTATGTGAGGTTCAGTGAGCATCTTTGATATTTTATCATCTTTCACAATATCAGATAAGTTTTCTTCCAATAAATTTTCAACAATTCTCTCTGTATTTTCTGTTATCTCCCACCATTCTGGTACTCCAATCACTTGTAGGTTATTCCTCTTGATAAAGTCCCACAGAATTCTTAGGTTTTCTTCATTTTTTAAAATCTTTTAATCTGATTTTTCCTCACATAAGTTGGTGTCAAGTGCTTTATCTTCAATCTCACTAATTCTAACTTCCACTGCCTCAATTCTGCTCCTATAACTTTCTATTGAGTTGTCTAATTATGAAATTTTATTTTATTTTATTTAGTTTAAATGCATTTTATTTTTAGACAACCTACAAAACATGTCATTTTTTTCCTTTAGAAAAAAAAAATGCCTCTGCTCCAAATAAATCAAGGTCAAAATAAATGAAGAGCTCAAGATGACATCAGTGTCATTTGTCTAAGTCCTGGTGTTGTGTGGATGAACAGCAGCAGCCAGTTAGGATGATAAAACCAAATAATTACCAAATCTGTTACTGTAAAAACAAAGAAGATTGTATTAATGCTTTTTCAATGTGAAAAGAACTGACTTTTTCTAGGCTGCAGATATATTCGCTCATTCAATCTGGGCTGCCACAAAGACAGACAGAAAGTGCAGGGACTTTTTTGCATCCTAGTGCAAACCAAAATAACAACAGCAAATTGTTCAAGGTCTATCAGTGGATGAAGTGAAATTTTATTGTTAATCCTTTGGATTTTTGTTTGCTGTTTCTCTATGGATTCTTGCAGCCTGTTAAATTTGTCATTATGCTCTTCTCTAATCTTCTTAAGTTCCTTCATTGCTTTGTCTATGTGTTCCTTGGCTTGTTCTGCATTTTGCATGAACTCCTTCCTGATCTCTTGAAGAGTTCTGTTTACTAATCTTTTGTATTCTACTTCTGATAATTCCAAGAAGTTCTCTTCCTCTGGCAAATATCTTGATTCTTTGTTTTGGGAGCTTGCGGAAGCCATCATGGTCTGCCTCTTTATATGATTTGATATTGACTGTTTTCTCTGAGCCATCAATAAATTATTATATTTATTTCTTTTATGCTTGCTTACTGTGTCCTAGCTTCTTGTTTTGTTTTCATATGCCCAAATAGGCTGCTCATGTGAGCTGGTTTGATTAATAGTACCTTTGAAGCTCTAACGTCCTGTCACCAGGTGGTTAGATCTGTTACTAGGTACGTGGGCCCAGGAGTCCATTCACTTTTCTTGTATGGATTCAGCTCAGGTGTCCAGATAGTCAGTCACCAAGAGTGTGGTACAGGCTCTCTCCTACAATCCTAGATGGGCAGGGGTGACTAGTGTAGGGACAGATATCTGGCTGCAGTAGGAGGTCACATGCTGAGCAAGGCAGGGGGCTGATGGCTGCTCTTGAGTGTCTGGGAGGAAGGCATGTCTGTTCCCTAGAATGCATAGGTGGGTGGGTTTTTCAGCCAGACTATGGGCACCCAATGCTGTTGGCTGTAAGGACAGGGAGGCACCACTTATTCTTGAACTCCTGTCACAGGTGGCTTGGTGGCATGGGTGGAGCCACCAGTCCTCAGGCCCACAACATGGGTAGGTGAGGGCCCTACTTAATGGGTAAAGCAGTGTCAAATGTCACAAACATCCTACTTCACCATATAGCTGATACGGTTGAAGTTAGGTTTCAGGTATATACTCTGTTGTACTGTGGTGATGAGGGCCTATGCTGTTGAAGTGGGCTCACACAGGTCTATGCAAGGGTGAAAGGCATTCAAAGTCCATGGACCACTTATGCCTGTGCCTAGGCAAAGGTGCTGTGCCTACCCTGAGTTCCTGGCTTAGGGGAGCTGGCAGATTATTTTTTGATGTTTGTTAATTTTTTCCCTCTCCAAGGCTGGGAAAATGGCTCAGGTGTGTGACAGGTCCTACTTCTGGCCCAGGGGACTTGGCAATTGCTGAAGCTGGCCCAGGATCCTGTGCAGAGTGGGGAGGGGGTAAGTAAATGGGAGAGAGGTTTTTCCCAAAGGTGGTGTTTTTCATGCGTGCAGTAGGTCAGATGCAAGTACTCATCTTTTGCCAACTAAATACCACTTTTCATTGGTTCTGGAGGCCAGAGTAGGCTTTCTGCCATTCGGTCTCTCCCAAGTGGAAAATGCCTCCTGAGTGCCACTGCTTGCCTCACCGTGCACACCAGTTGATCTGGCCTGAAGGGTGCTGGCTCTCACCTGGTCAGGTCTGGAAACTCCTGTCTATTTAGCAGATGAATGGATAAACAAAATGTAGTATATACATACAATGGAATATTACTCAGCCATAAAGAGAAATTAAGTAAGTCCTAATGCATGCTACAACATGAATGAACCTTAAAAACATCATGCTGAGTGAAGTAAGTCAGTCACAAAAGGATAAATACTATATGATCTCACTTATATGAAATAAGCAAATATATAGAAACCAAGGATTATTATAAGCTGTCTCTCCCTCCCCCTGATACTCAGCCTGATTCTTCAGCTTTGCCTTTGATGTTCAGGGCTCCTAGATTGTCACACATAATTGATTCACTTGTTTTTTTTTGGTCTTTGTTGCAAGAGGGACCAAAGGAAGCGTCTGACTACTCCTCTATCTTGGCCCCACCTCTAAGTTGTCTTAAATTTTAAGAGAAACCATTATTTTATATACCACTAGAAGAAAAAAAAAGAGCCCTGGTGGCACAATGGTTAAGCACTCGGCTGCTAACCGGAAGGTTGGTGGTTTGTACTCACTAGCGTCTCCATGGGAGAAAGATCTGGCATTCTCCTCCCATAAAGATTACAGCCTAGAAAGCCATATAAGGCAGTCTACTTTGTCACATGGAATCAGTATTAGTTAAAATTGACTCAATACACCTAACGACAGGAGAAAAAGAATTGCCAGTTAAACTATGGCTCAAAGTTTTCTTTTTTCTGTTGATTGTAATTTTCATCCTGATTTCAAATATGTGAATTTTTTAAAAATGTTTTGAAGGCATGAAAAGCAATACATTTTCTTTTTTAAAAAAATTGTAATGAAAATATGTACCATAAAACCTTCACCAATTCAACCATTTCTATATGTACAATTCAGTGACGTTGATTACATTCTTCATGTTGTGCAACCTTTACCACTATCCTTTTCAAAATTGTTCTACTACCATTAACATAAACTCAGTGCCTCCTAATCAAAACTCCCCCTTCTCTCCTTCCTCTCACCCCTGGTAACAACTAATAATCCTTGGTTTCTATATATTTGCTTATTTCATATACTATGTAGTATTTATGCTTTTGCAACTCACTTCACTCAGCGTGATGTTTTGAAGGTGCATTCATGTTGTAGCATGTATTAGGACTTACTTAATTTTTCTTTATGGCTGAGTAATATTCCATTATATGTACACACTACATTTTGTTTATCCATTCATCTTTTGGTGGATGTTTTGATTGTTTCCACGTTTTGGCTATTGTGAAAAATGCTGCACTGAACATTGGAGTACAGGTTGAAAAGCAATACATTTTCAAAAGATCATTCTGTCTGCTCAATTGAGAATAGACTATAGGGGAGGTTATTGCAATAAAATAGGCAAGAGATACTTAGAGCAGATGGATGTGTGAGAAATGCTGGATATGTTTGGAGTGACAAATAAAAAAGTCAATGCTTTTGGTCTTGGCAAAAGTGAGTTGTCATTTACTAAAATGGGAGAAACTATGCACGTATGCAAGGAGCAGATTTGGTGGGGGACAACTGGAACTTTTAGACATGATAAAGTTAAGAGTCCTTTTAGACATTCAAAGAGAGATATTAAGTAAGTATGTGTGTGTGTGTGTGTATGTGTGTGTGTGTGTGTACGTGCGTGTGTATTTCAAAGGATGTTGAGGCTAGAGATATATATTTGGGAGTCATCAGCATATATCCTCTATTTTAAAATTCTGTTGTCCCATAATATAAACAGACAATTCATTATCATGTAGGTCAGTTCTTGAAGTGTGGTCCATGAATTGTTTGTTACTAATGTGCAAGATTGGAAATTTAAAAATGTAAAAAGTTTTATAACATTTGACAGGGTAACAGTTTCTTTGTTGAATGTAATAACAAAACAATTGAGCTTGTATTTTATATGTCTGCCATTTTATTTTATTTTTCTAATTTTTTTTTGTATCATACAGAAGTGTCTACCTTTTGGGTAAGAATAGTCCTTCACTGTACATAGTGGGAGAATCACCACTCTAGAAGATGGCTAGAAGATTAAGACATGTAAGCTAAGACTGGCTATTCAAAATGTGATCAGTAGACCAGCAGCTTTACCCTTGGGCCCCACCAAAGCCTGCTGAATCAGAATCTATTTTAAGTCAACCCCAGATGATTTATATGCACATTAAAGTGTGAGAAGCACTGAGCTAGAGGTGCAAGGTTAGGATAAAACAAACCCCTAAGTATAAAAGTTACAAAGTTAGCTTAGTGGAGTTAGGGATTAACCAAAGTGAAAAATGTTCAGCGGTAGTAATATGGTGGGAGGAGCTCTGGTGTCACAATGGTTAAGTGCTCAGCCACTCTCTGAATGGTAGGTGGTTCCAATCCACCAGCTGCTTCAGGGAGAAAAGACCTGACCATCTGCTCCAGTAAAGATTACAAACTATGAAACCCTACGGGGCAGTTCTACTCTGTGATATAGGATCACTAGGACTCAGTGGCACATAACAACAACAACAGTAATGGTGGCAGTGGCCAGAAGTCAAAATTCCAGCAGAATGAGACAAGAATGGGAATGTGTATGAGGTTTGTTCCTGGCAGAAATTATGTTGCTTGTTTGAGGATAAGCATAAAAAAATCAGACCCCTTTGTCCTCTAAACACACCAACATGCCCAAGCAAGGAGACCCAGTACCTGCTACAGAGTTCTCATCACAAACCTCCTGCCTCCTTTGTGTTCTGTGCTACACAGAGGCATTTGAACTTTGTCAGCAGGACTTTTCCTCAGCTTTTTCCAGTGATGAAATATGTATTTTCACAGGTTTCTTAGTATCTCACTGTGGAGGCAGAAGATGTCAGAATTTTGTTAACATTCTCTATATTATGGAAGGAATAGGAAAGATTTCTTGTAGACGAAAACTAGAAATTTTCCTGTGTGAGAGCTCCTGATACTTTTTACCTTTTGTCCTACACATTGTTCACTGGAAATAACCTCAATCAGTTCTTGACATAATAAAGAATTTTTTGTTTTGTTTTGCTTTGTTTTTGGTTAGTGCTTGTGTGTGTGCGTCTGTGTGTGTGTGTGTGTGCGTCTGTGTGTGCACTAACAAAATTTAGAAAGATGGAGTGGAAAGGAGAACATCAGATGGTGGGTCATAAAATAGTTGATTCTGGTCACTGTTTTCCACTAAATGGCTTTGGAGCCATGAGTAGGTCACTTACTCTTGCACCTTCCTTCATCTTTAACATTTATAAAATGGAGAAGTGGATTAAATCATCTCTGATATAATGATCTGATTCTATGAGGGTCCTTCTGCTAGACTAAAAGTCACCATCACTGAGTCATTTATAGAGACTTAGAGACAATTACATTGTGTAATTTATTGTTGTTATTGTAAGTTGCTGTCAAGTCAGCCCTGACTCATGACAACCTTATGTATAACACAACAAAATGTTGTGTGGTCCTGCACCATCTTTATGATCATTGGTATGCTTGAGCCCATTGTGGCTACGAGGGTTTCCATTGCTTTCATTGGCCCTCTACTTTACCAGACATGATCTTCTTTTCTAGTGATTGGTCTTTCCTGGTGATATGTTCAAAGTAAATAAGTCAAAGTGTCACCCTTCTTGTTTCTAAGGAACATTCTGGTTTTATTTCTTCTAAGATTTATTTACTAATTCTTTTGGTAGTCCATGGTATAGCCAACATTCTTCGCCAACACGATGGTTTAAATGCATCAATTCTTCTTCCATCTTTTTCCTTTTTCAATATTGAACTTTAGCGTGCATATACTGCAAAAGTTAGACTGATAAAAAGGAATAAATTTCTATTTATGGGTATTTAGTTGTGCATGGGGTCTCCATGAGTAGGGGGCCGACTCAATATCAGCTAACAACAACAGTAGTGATGATGGTGGCTGGGTATGAATGAAGTTTCTCTGAGGACACTGATAAATTTCTATTCTCAAGGTAGAGAGAAAAAATTTCAGCACAATTTCTATGTTCTACTCTAATCCAGATCTTCAGTGTCTTTGAATAAACGTTCTGTCTCAGAGGCTTATGATCTATCTGTTTGAGGTGGTGATGTTGTGGACTATTAAATTAAATTCAAATGTACTTATTAAATAATAATGCATGTCAGTAGCATCATATTTTAAAATAGCACATTCTTCACAATGGTTGGGAACATCAGAGAGTCTATCTCAGCAGAATTGTCAAGTGAGATTTTTCTCAATATGGCATTGATTATCTAAATCAAAAGGGACGTACGCTGCCAGAGTCCTTGGAAGGATGGCTGTGAAAGCACAAATACTCAGCTTTCTCTCCCTTCCTTCTCACCAGAATTGGCTAATATGAACAAAGAAATACAAAAGTGGAAGAAAACCTTGATTAGTGATGGAAACTAAGGAGTACTGCAGGTCATTACCTCAGAAGGCAGGGTCTCCTAGGTGGATGGAAATAGTGTGTGAAATTGGCATGAAGGCATAACACAATTCTTTTCCATGGACAATGCTGCAAAGTCACAAGGAGATAAAATAGACTCAAGGTATGGAATTATGGGTAGGGTATGAGGGAGAAAGAGGAAGACAGAGAGAAGAGAGAGAAAGAAGGAGAGGGAGGGAGAGAGAGGTTTTTTTTGCACTTGAAATACCTTTAGAAGTGGCTACACTTGGAAGTTCTAGGAGAGGCTGCCACACCAAATGGAACTGCTAGTATTCTCCCAGACTCAGTTTCTTCCAGAATGTTTTAGATCTCTTCCCTTGCTGTAGGGATCCTTGTTGAACACTATAGTGCTCTCCTTCAGTGAGACAGGCAGTAACACCAGTCAAAAGGCTGATCTGGTCACAAAGCATATCTAAGATGGAGGCTTGGTTGAAGAGAACCTGGAGAGAACTGAGACGTACAAAACATCTCTGTGATATAATATTTTCGATAAACACAGAGAAGAAGCCACACAAAAGAAAACTTTGCCTGCTGAGACTGTGCCCAGCATCAATTCCCTCTCCATCATCCTCATGCCACTAGGTAATGGATCTGAAGAATTTAAATGAACTGACATCATCCAACCTCCAGACAAAGACATGGGAGAATTCTAAAGTTAGATAAACAGTATGGAGAGTCAGAGAGAATCTAGCTGTACTTTTTTGAGAGTAAATACCAAGGCAGGCCAGACATAGCCTCATTCAAAGATGAAGAGTAGACCCTTAAATTAAACAAAAATTAGTAATGCATAGTCCAATAATTCTAGATATTATTTTCTAAAAGGTGCCTATATGTGTGTGTATGGAGCCCTGGTGGCAGAGTGGTTCAGAGCCATAGCTGCTAGTCAAAAGGTCAGCAGTTCGAATGCACCATCTGCTCCTTGGAAACCCTATGGGGTAGTTCTAATCCATCCTATAGGTTGACTATGAGTCTGAATCAACTCAACGGCAATGAGTTTGATGTGTGTCTGTAGGGTGGAGGAAGGGAAAAGTTTAGAAAATAGAAAAGAGGTAAAAAAATGAAGTAAGTGAGGGGAATTGTGAGTAGGATAGGAGGAAAGAAGTACCTAACATACAGTAAATGCACATTTAGTGCTATTTTTTATTATAGTTACATACAAATGGATAGAAAAATTGAATATATGTATTTTAAATATATCTTGGTGATGACATTACTTGTACTTTGATTTCTCTATACCTTTTGATAGTTTCAAAATTTTCTACAACAAATAAACCTGTCCTTTATAATCAGAAAAATTAAGATATATGTGGAAAAAAGAAAAGAATAACTCACAGTTTCCTAAGTTATGTTAAAAAAAACTCAACTGTATTATTTATGAGACATAGCTAAAATTTAGTGACTCAGAAGGATTAAGAGTAAAAATTTGTAGAAAGATGAATAAAGCCACTGCAAAACAAAACAAAACAAAACAAAACAAAAAAAAAGGGCAGTGGTGCAATATCAATATCAAATTTTCAAAGAAAATTCATTAAAAGGGATATGCAGAACCTCTTTTTAAATGAAATCCACAAACATGTCATAATAGTCTTGAAGCTTTGTATTTCAGACAACATATCATCAGAATAAATATATAAATTCTTTGTGTATACAAATCTTCAACGAAATCAAATGGAAGACAAAAGTAGTTGGTGATTTTAACACACTTGTTCGAATGCACCAGCTGCTCCTTGGAAACCCTACGGGGCAGTTCCACTCTGTCCTATAGGGTCACTATGAGTTGGAATCAATTTGACAGCAATGGGTTTCATTTTTGGGTTTGGTCCCAGTTTTTAATAGAATTACTATACAAAATATAGTGATAAAGAAGTTCTGGTGTTGGGTCTAAAAATCCATGCACAAAGGAAAAAAAAATCAATAACATGGAAACTGAATAATACCCTGCTTACACATCAGTGGGTAATGGAAGAAATCAGAGATGGAATAAAAAAATTCCTAGACTCAAATGAGAATGAAAACACATCATACCAAAACCTCTGGGACACAGCAAAGGCAGTCCTCAGAGGACAATGTATAGCAATAGATGCACATATCAAAAAAGAAGAAAGGGACAAAATCAAAACACTAACTACAGAACTCAAACAAATAGAAAGAGAACAGCAAAAAAAGCCCACAACCACAGGAAGAAAGGAAATACTAAAGATCAGAGCAGAAATAAATGAGATAGAGAACAGAAAAACAGTAGAAAGAATCAACAAAACCAAAAGTTGGTTCTTTGAAAGAATCAACAAAATCAACAAACCACTGGCCAGACTGACAAAAGAAAAACAGGAGAGGACACAAATAACCCAAATAAGAAATGAAATGGGGGACATTACAACAGACCCAACTGAAATAAAAAGGATTATAACAGAATATTATGAAAAACTATACTCCAACAAATTTGAAAACCTAGAGGAAATGGATAAATTTCTAGAAACACATGGCCTACCCAAACTACAACAAAGTGATGTTGAAAATCTGAACAGACCCATAACAAGAGAAGAGATTGAAAAGGTAATAAAAAAAACTCCGAACCAAAAAAGCCCTGGCCCAGATGGCTTCACTGGAGAATTCTAAAAATATTTACAGAAGAGCTTGTACCAGTACTACTCAAGCTATTTCAGAGCATAGAAGAGGAAGCAACACTTCCAAATTCATTCTATGAAGCCAGCATAACACTGATACCAAAACCAGGAAAAGATGTCACAGAAAAGAAAATTATAGACCAATGTCTCTCACGAATATAGATGCTAAGATTCTGAACAAAATTCTAGCCAATAGACTTCAGCATCATATCAAAAAAATAATACACCACGACCAAGTAGGATTCATACCAGGTATACAAGGATGGTTCAACATTAGAAAATCAATCAACGTAATCCACCACATAAATAAAAGGAAAGAAAAGAATCACATGATCATCTCAATTGATGCAGAAAAGGCATTTGACAAAATCCAACACCCATTTCTGATAAACACTCTCAATAAAATAGGTATAGAAAGGAAATATGTCAACATAATAAAGGGCATCTATGCAAAACCAACGGCCAACATCATTCTTAATGGAGAGAGGCTGAAAACATTCCCCTTGAGAACAGGAAAAAGACAAGGATGCCCTTTATCACCACTCCTGTTTAACATTGTGCTGGAAGTTCTAGCTAGAGCAATAAGGCAAGAAAAAGAAATAAAGGGCATCCCAATTGGTAATGAAGAAGTTAAACTCTCCCTGTTTGCAGATGATATGATACTATACACAGAAAACCCTAAAGACTCTGTGAGAAATCTACTGGAACTAATAGAAAGATTCAGCAGAGTAGCAGGATACAAGATAAACATTTAAAAATCAGTTGGATTCCTATACACCAATAAGGAGAACGATGAAAAGGAAATCAGGAAATCAATACCATTTTCAATTGCCCCTAAAAAGATAAAATACTTAGGAATAAATCTAATCAGGGATGTAAAATACCTATACAAAGAAAACTACAAAACACTACTGCAAGAAACCCAAAGGGATCTACATAAATGGAAAAACATACCATGCTCATGGATAAGCAGACTTAACATGCTGAAAATGACCATTCTACCCAAAGCAACTTACAAATACAACACAATCCCGATCCAAATACCAACAACATTCTTCAAAGAGATGGAAAAATGAATCATTAACTTTATATGGAAAGGGAAGAAGCCCCGAATAAGTAAAGCACTACTGAAGAAGAAGAATAAAGTTGGAGGACTCACACTACCTGACTTCAGAACCTACTATACAGCTACAGTAGTCAAAATAGCCTGGTACTGGTACAATGACAGATACATTGACCAATGGAACAGAGTTGAGAACCCAGATGTAAATCCATTCACCTACGGTCACCTGATCTTTGACAAAGGCCCAAAGTCCATCAAATGGGGAAAAGACAGTCTTTTTAACAAATGCTGCTGGCAAAACTGGATATCCATTTGCAAAAAAATGAAACAGGACCCATACCTCATGCCGTGTACAAAAACTACTTCAAAATGGATCAAAGACCTGAATATAAAGCCTAAAAGTATAAAGTTCATAGAAGAAAAAATAGGACCAACACTTCAGGCCTTAATACATGGCATTAACAGGATACAAACCATAACCATCCACGCACAAAACCCAATAGATAAGCTAGATAACTGGGATCTTCTAAAAATCAAACACCTATGCTCTTCAAAAGACTTCACCAAAAGAGTAAAAAGAGAACCTACAGACGGGAAAAAATTTTTGGACAGTACAAGTCAGACAAAGGTCTAATCTCCATAATCTACAAGAAAATCCAACATCTCTACAACAAAAAGACAAATAATCCTATTAAAACATGGGCAAAGGAAATGAACAGACACTTCACCAAAGAAGACATTCAAATGGCCAACAGACACATGAGGAAATGCTCGTGATCACTAGCCATTAGAGAAATGCAAATTAAAACCACAATGAGATACCATCTCACCCCTGCATTACTGGCACAAATCAAAAACACTGGAAATAACAAATGTTGGAGGGCTTGCGGGGAGATCGGAACTCTTATGCACTGCTGGTGGGAATGCAAAATGATACAACCATTTTGGAAAATGATATGGAGCTTCCTCAGAAAGCTAGAAACAGACATACCATTCGATCCAGCAGTCCCACTCCTAGGTATATATCCTAGAGAAATAAGAGTCGTCACTCGAATAGACATATGCACACCTATGTTCATGGCAGCATTGTTCACAATAGCAAAACAGTGGAAACAACCTAGATGCCCATCAACAGATGAATGGATAAACAAACTATGGTACATACACACAATAGAGTACACTGCAATGAGAAAGAACAACAATGAATCTGTGAAGCATCTCATAACATGGATGAAACTGGAGGACATTATGCTGAGTGAGATAAGTCAATCACAAAAGGACAAATATTGTATGAGATCTCTATTGTAAAAACCCATGAAAAACTTCACACACAAAATGTAACAATCTTTGTTGGTTTCCAGGGATGGGAGGGGTGGGGATGGAGAACACTAAATAGGCAATAGATAAGTGGTATCTTGGGTGAAGGGTGAGACAGTACACAATACAGGGGAAACTAGCACAACTTGTAGAAGGAAAGGTCATGGAAGCCCATAGACACACCCAAACTCCCTGAGGGACTGAATTGCTGGGCGGAGGGCTGTGGGGACCATGGTCTGGGGGCACATCTAGCTCAATTGGCATAACACAATTTATAAAGACAATGTTCTACATTCTACCTTGGTGAGTACTGTCTGGGGTCTTAAAAGCCTGTGAGCAGCCATCTAAGATACTCCACTGGTCTCATCCCTTTGGGAGCAAGGGAGAATGAAGAGAACAAGATACAAGGAAAAGATTAGTCCGAAGGACTAATTGTCCACAGCTACCAAGGCCTCCACCGGACTGAGTCCAGTACAGCTAGATGGTGCCTGGCTACCACCACTGACTGCTCTGACAGGGATCAAAACAGAGGGTTCTGGACAGAGCTGGAGAAGGATATAGAACATAATTCTAACTCACAAAAAAAGACCAGATTTATTGGCCTAAAGGAGACTGGAGAAACCCCGAGAGTATGGCCCCCAGACACCCTCTTAGCTCAGTGGTGAAGTTATCTCCGAGGTTCACCGTTCAGCCTGGGAGTGGGCAGCCCCATAAAACCAAATGGGACTAATAAGGTACAGTAGTCTGGTGACAAGGGCTAGAAGGCAGAAGGGGACAAGGAAGCTGGTGATAGGGAACCCAAGGCTGAGTAAGGATATTGTTGATGTGTTGTGAGATTGTTAACCATTGTCAGGAGCAACATGTGTAGTAACTGTTAAATGAGAAACTGTTTTGTTCTGTAAGCCTTCTTCTTAAGTGAGAATAGCAGCACAATTGGAAGAGCATAGTCAATGTCACTGAACTGTGCATGTAAAAATTTTTGAAATGGTGTATCTTTGGCTATGTGTGTTTTCACCAAAAAAAAAAGGTTGTGAAGTTAGAGGGTTGACATGTTGTGGGGTTGTTAACCAATGTAATAAAACAATATGTGTACTACTGTTTCATGAGAAACTATTTGTTCTGTAAGCCTTCACCTGAAGTACAATTTAAAAAAAAATCAGTAACAACAACAACAAAAAATCCATGCACCACGCACAGCATTTTGATTCTACCACAAATTTCAGGTGGGTACTTAATTTCTTTAAGCCTCAATTGCCTTTTCTGTCAAATTAGATTAACATGTGTCCTTACATCACACAGCAGTTTTAAGGTTACATGACATGACTCTGGGTGGCTGGGTGGATGGATGGTGGTAAGTTAAAGAAAAGGCCAACAGAACACTTGAGGCTTGAAGGGTACTTAGAATTATTCCATTAACATGAGAAGGAAGGAAGAATTTCCCTTAGGGTAAGAGAAGGTTGTGTGTGAAAGGTACACAGACACGGAAAAGCGGGGTGATATATTTGCTGTAGTTTTTTCTTCACTATTTTTTAGGGCAGAAACAGTGTTGTGATGTTGAAAACAAGGAGTGGTGGGAAAAAATGCTACAGGGATTGTTAGAGCCCATGATGAGAATATTTATGATGGTTAAGAACCTTAAACTCTGAAGCTAAACTTTCAGAGTTCAAATCCTGTCTTTACCACCTAATATCTGTCTTCCTTTGAACACATTTCTTAACTCCTGTATATCTCAATTTTCTTACCTATAAAATGAGATTACTAGTAATTTCTAAAATGTGGTTAGCAATAAACCCTACGTCATAAGTTGCTTAAAACATTAAATTAGATGGTACATTGAACAAGCTCAGAACAATTCTTGGTACCTATTGTTTAGCTATTATTATTATTATTGAGACATAGGTGGCTCAGTGGTAGAATTCTCACTTTCCATATGGGAGACCCAGATTCAGTCCCCTGCAAATGCACTTCATGCACAGCCATCACCCACTTTTCACTGTAGGCTTGCATGTTGCTATGATGTGGAACAGGTTTCAACAGAGCTTCCAGACTAAGACTAAGAAGAAAGAAAATCAGCTGGTGAAAACCCTATGGATCACAGCAGTCTTATCTGCAAATGATCATGAGGATGATGCAAGACTGGGCAGCGTTTCATTCAGTTGTGCATGATAATAATAATAATTATTCCAACAAGTAACTATGACCGTATCTTGAAGGTAAAAGGATTTTAAGCAAGGCAACACCAGACCAATTGTATGTTTCATAAAAATAGCTGTGACAACACTGTAGCAAATGGATCATAGGGAAATAAAACAGGAGAACCGTTTAGAAGTCAGTTTTCTTTGTATTTACTCATGTTGGATAATGAGAATGGGGCCAATCTAATATTTTACTTTGCCTTATTCATTTTCCATTACAATTATCCTGCTACAAAAAATGGCATAACGATGTAATGACTCGGGAGATCTTTAAAAGGTAGGCTAATACGTCACAGCTATGTTGACATGTTGATACTCCAGTTTTTCTTATCAATACACTCTTCTGGGGAGTCCCCCTGACTAATGCAAACCATCAGCATTATTTTTAGCAGTATGGTAAACATTTTAATCTTGTGGCCTTGGTCTTGATGGAGCGCAGATAAATCAAATCTCCTGTTCTGCCTACAAAGCAATCAATATAACAGAAGAAAATGCAAAGCACTTAAGCCAAGCTTCTTGAATGAAAACTCCCAAGACACATAGAAATGATGTTTCCTTAGAAATGCTATCTTGGGGATTTGAATCTTTTATATAGCAATGGAAATGATGCAGAAAGAGGATTAGATACAGAGTCACTGGGAATGATGAAGATTATAAGGTCATTGCTGAAGGTTAGCAAAGATAAAAGGTTTTCTTTGAAAATGTTAAGTTAGTAGTCTTTGTGGCTATCCAGGCCAGTAGGACTAGGGTAATCCTTGTTGTAATGTAGTAGAGATGATTTTTTATCTGATACAAGTTTTTGAATGCCTGACAGTGCCTCCTTACCTCCTCTAAAATCAGAGATTAGCAGACATCTGAAATCCCACAATAAGACATTTCATTCATTCAATCAAAACACTGTGTGGGAATCACTAATGACTTCTCCATGGCTAAAACCAATATATACTTTTTAGTCCTCACCTTAGTTGACCTATCCTTAACACTGTTTTCTTTTTGGCATGGTCTTTTCCCTTGACTTCCATGACACAATCCTTTTCTGGATTTCCTCTTGTCTCCATAGCTGCTTTTTCTAATATCCTTTACAGGCATCATTCCTTGGCGATCTCTGTTGTTCAGAGTTTCAATCTAGGCCTGCTTTTCTTACTCTATGCATGCCTCCCTCCCCCATTCTCTGATTCATGTCATTTTTTCCCCTAATTATCATATTTAACTGTTGCCCTCGAGTAGATTCCAACTCATAATGACCCTATAGGACAGAGTAGAACCGTCCCATAGACTTTCCAAGGAGCGCCTGGTGGATTCAAACTGCTGACTTTTTGGTTAGCAGCCACATCTCTTAACTGCTACACCACCAGTACTAACTTCCCCCTTGAGCTCCAGATCCATAGATTCCAACCACTTCCTAAAAATCTCTGTGTGGGTTTTCCTCAGACATGCAAAGCTCAACATGTCCAAAATCATAAACTTTTCCCAAGAAACTGAGCCTACTACTCATCCAGTTTCCCAAGCCAGAATTCTTATTTTTATCTTGAAAACCTCTTTCTCTCATCTCTCCACCTATCTAATGAATCAACATGTCTAGCTGATTGCCAAATTGTTCTTAAACCGCCACTTCTGTCTGTATCTACTCACCAACTTTATGTCTCAGTGAATCATTTCAACAGCACCGCATCTGATCTCTGGGTCCAGTCTTGCTTTCCTGTAGTCCAGATACCACAGTGATTTTTCTAAGATGCAAATCAAATCATGTTATCACTGACCTCTAGTCTCAAAGCTTTCATTATTTTCAGTTACTCTCAAGAAAAAGTCCAAATTCCTTAACATGGCATATAATGGCCTTATCTCTTGCTACTCCTTCTTACCCAGCTCTATCTTTTATCTTATTAAACTAGTTGTAGTTCCTTGAATGATTTATGATCTCTCCTTGTCTCTTGTTCTTTCTCTCTCACTCTCATTCTCTGTCTTACCGGGTCCCTGTTTGTATCTCTCGTCCTTTGGTTTCTTCTCATTGGATGGGCTAACCATTCCTTATCCTTCAGGTTTTAACTCAGATACTACCATCTCCTGATAAGCATTTCTGATCCTACCTTCCAAAACTGGGTTATGGGTCCTTATTATGTGCTCCCATAGAACTATATTTCCCCGTTTTGAATCACTTATCATGCTGTGTTTTAATTGTCTATTTTAATTTTTGTTCCAAAACAGTAAGCTCCTTGAAGACAGATGCTGTTGCCACTGTATCTGCGTCACCTAGAATGATGCCAGGTGCATAGTAAGTGCTCAAGAGATATTCTGGAAGAAAGGGAGAGAGACTAACAGAGTGAATTTGTGATATTAAAAGGTTATTAAGTTCTGAGTAATTGTATTTTCAGAGAAGATGACATTAAGTATATTCTACTTAAGTTTTCAACTGCGCTTAATTTCTTCCATGGTAAGTTTAGCACAGAATTAGACCTATCAATAATATAAGTAAAATTGTTATAAAATATATGAATATTCTGGTGGATCCAACATGACACTATAGACAGAAGCACCATGTCATCACTCTGTAGCAAAGACCAGAAAAACTAAGTAAAATAGATACCAATGTAAATTGTGGAACCCTAAGCGTCTAAAGAAGGGATAAAGAACTAGGTTTAGCACTGAATGGAAGAAGAAACTGACAGAAAAGAGAGAACCAGGGGAACTACAAAGTGGAGGTCCCTTGCCAGCTGGTGTGACACAGCTTTGCCATCTTGAAGCACAGCCACCAATGACCCCAGACAGGGAGCATGGGAAGGCAACTTCATGGAATGCCCAACAGGAGACAGAGCACCTGGTAACAAGAGAAACATGTTTTCCCAACACTCACCTGCCTGTACGCTGCCTCCACTGCTTCCCAATGGGTCATGGTTGCTCAGCCAGAGAGACACCAGCTTCCTACCACCTGCGTCCACCCGACCCCCATTGGCAGGCTCCCTCAGCACCATTTTTTCCCCTCTTTCCCTTTCTTCCTTTTCTTTTTCCTTCCCACCTAGCCCTGCGCACTGCCTCTGCTCCTTCCCAATGAGCTGCACTCTGCTGCCCAGAGAGAGAGACACCAGGTCACCAATGCCCTGGTTCTGCCCAACCTGCACTGGCCACCTCCCTTAGTGCCATTTTTTTCTTTTCTTTTCTCCTTCCCTTCCTTCCTTTTCTTTGTCCCACCCAACTAGCCCCGTGCCGTCTCTGTCCCATGCCAAACAACTCAGCTAGAGACCCACCAGCATAGGGCTCCCCAGGTCTGCCTTGCTCCCACCCACCAGCTCCAGCTGCTGTCACTTTTTTTTTTTTTTTGCTTTTGTTTCTCACTCTTCTTTCTTCCTCCCACCCAGCCCTGCACATTACATCGCCTCCCTTCCAACCAACCATCAGGTCTGCCCTGCTTCCACTGGCTGGCTCCCGCCGAGCCATTTTTTTCTCTCTTTCCCTTTCTTCCTTTCCTTTCTGCCTCCCACGTAGCCCCATACACCACCTCTACCCCTTCCTGACAGGCTGTGCCATGCCACTCGGTGAGAGAGACACTGGCTCACTGCCATCCCTGGTCTGCCCCACCCCCACTGGCCAGTTCCATCAGCACCATTTTTTTCTCTCTTTTTCCCTTTCTTCCTTTTCTTTCTCCCTCCCACCTAGCCCTGTGCACTGCCTCAGTCCATTCCTGATGAGCTGAACTGAGCTGCACCCTGTGAGAGAGACACCACTTTGCTGCCATCCCAGTTCCCCCCTGCCCCCACTGCCAGGTCCTGCAGTGCCATATATTTTTAATTTACTTACATTTTTTTTCTTCTCTCTCTTTCCCTTCTTTCCTTCTCTTTCTCCTGCCCACCTAGCCCCGTGAACTGCATCAACCCCTTCTTGATGGGGTATGCTGCACCACTCAGCTAGAGAGCCACTAGCACACAGCCTCCTCAGGTCTGCCCTGCAGTTACCAAACCCAGAAAGGTGAATCCTTTTCCAGCATGCTCAGACTTGCCTATTATCTGGACACTAGTTTTTGAGAAAGAGAAAGTAACTTTATTGCAATGTGAAGAGCAAGGAGCCAGGAGGAAGTTCCTCAGATCCAACTCACCAAGCTACAGGGAAGCAGGGCTTATATGTGATATGGGCAGCAAGACAGCAGCCATGCAGGTGCCCTAGGGAGGGAAAATTGTAGAAGGTGGCCAGGAAACAGGAGATAATGTGGTTCTTGTCAGACCTCTTGCTTCAAAATAGGGTCCAGTTGGTGGTTTTCCTTCTGATTCATTCCTCCTGTTGCTGCATCCTCTCTTGAGGTCAATTAGCAGTCACAGCTGGCCCTTCTGTGCATGCAGGGCAGGCCAGATATGATTTGGGCTACTTTAAAGGCTAATAGAAATTTACTGGCATTAGTAAGGTCAGGTTACACCACCACCACTCACTGGCTCCTGCCATGTCACATTTTTTTCTCTGTTTCCCTTTCTTCCTTTATTTTCTTCCTTCCACCTATCCCCATACACCACCTCTACCCTGTCCTACCTGGTCTCACTTCACTGCATCTGCTAGAGAGGCACTGGCTCACAGACACCAGGGGCCCGCACAGCCCCCACCTCCGGCTTCCATCGTGCTGCTTTTTTTTTGGCTTTTGTTTCTCTCTCATCTTTCTTTTCTTTCTCTCTCCTACCTAGCTCTGCACATCACATCCCCTCTTTTCCAACCTGCTCTCAGGTCCACCCTGGCTCCACTCACTGGCCCTCACCATGCTGCCAGTTTTTTTAAAAAAATTTATTTTATTGTTATTTTTTCTTTCCTCTGTCTTCTCTTTTTTTCTCTCTTGGACCTAGCCTCATATGCCACCTCCCCGCCCCCCCAACTGGAGCCTGTGAAGCCACTGCAGCTGGAGAGCCACTGGCCTGCCACTGCCCTGGGTCTGCCTCATCCCCACCAAGCTGCTACTTATCTTTTTTTTTTTTCCTTTTACTTACTTTCTTTTCTTTCTACCTGCTACCAAACATTGTATGCCACCTCTCTCCCTTTCCCACTGGCCCTCAGGTCCACCCATCTTCCACTTGCTGGCTATTTTTTTTTTAATCTTTCTCCCTCTTTAATTTTCTTTCTACTCTCCACCTAGCCCCATACACCACCTCACCTTCCCACTGGCCCCTGATGTGCTGCCATGGCTAGGGCACCCCTAGTGCTCAGGCCAGGCACCACAGAGGGCCCACGCTGTCCCCCTTCCTGACACTTGACCAGCTGCTGAATGGTAGGAAACGAGCCCATCACCACTCTCCATCTGACACTCCTCCTATCTGGTGAGGGGCTAGGAAAGCTTCCACACCACTAGACCAGCATCAGGAGACAGACAGTGCCCTCCCAGTCTTTCCTCAGCCACCTCACCAAACTAGTGTACAGTGAAGCTGGCTCACTCTGCCTGTTGCTTCCCTGCCCCCCCAGACAAAGTGGTAAGAACTATTGTGTCCACAGATGACCAAGCAGCAAAACATGCCTGGCCCACTCACCCTGACATATCAAGACAAAACCAAGAAGCAGGATGAAAGAAATGAACATATAATCATTAAATAAAGAAAATAATACCTTATTGTCTCAGAGACAGCAGACAATAGCAAAACACAAAAAAGTAGGACAAGATGACCCCAGCACATTACCAAAATAAAGAATCAGATGACCTTCTGGTAGGAGAAAAGCAGTGGAACTAGCTGATATGGCATTCAAAAGACTAATATTTAGGGCTCTCCAAGAGATAAGGAGGAGCCCTGCTTGAGCAGTAGTCAAGCTTTCAGCTGCTAACAAAATGATTAGCAGTTTGAATACAGCAGCTGCTCCTTGGAAACCCTATGGGGAAGTTCTACCCAGTCCTACAGGGTCACTATGAGGTGGAATTGACTTGACAATAATGGGTTTGATTTTGAGTTTAAGAGATAAAGAAAGAGATCAAGGAAAGCACAGATAAAACCAAGGAAAATCATAGCCAAAATCAATGAAAACATAGACAAAGGAATAGAAGAATTCAGGAAAATAATACAAGAAAAAAAGTCAAAATAAATACACAATTAGAAATCATACTAAAACAGCAATTAGAAATCTAAAAAATAAACAACAAAATTTCAGAAATGAACAGCTCAATAGAAAGTTTTAGGAGCAGATTTGAAACAATGAAAGACAGAATTAGTGAGGTAGAAGACAGATCTATGGATGCCACTTTGTTTGAGGAATAATCAGAGAAGAGAATGAAGAAAAATGAAAAATACCTAAGAATTATGTGAAACACAATCAAAACAAAAATTTGTGCATCACTGGATTTCCAGAACAGGAAGAAAAAATGGAAAACATGGAGAAGAAAATGTCCCTAATACCATGAAAGACAAAAATCTGGCCATCCAAGAAGCTTAACGAATCCCATATAGGATAGACCTCAAAAGAAAGTTACCAAGACACATCATAATCACGAGTGCCAAAACCAAAGACAAAGAAAGAAGCCTGAGAGCAGCTCTAGAAAAAATGCAAAGTCATTTACAAAGGGGGATACAATAAGACTTAGCTCTGATTACTCAGCATAAACTATGCAAGCAATAAGACAATGGGATGACATATATAAAACCTTGAAAGAAAAAAAAAAACTGCCAACCAAGAATAACATATCCTGTAATACTCTATCTCAAATATGAGGGTGAAATTAGGACATTTCCAGATAAACAGAAATTAAGGGAATTTGCAAAAACCAAACAAAACTTACAAGAAATATTAAAAAGTGTTGTCTTTTAGAGAACCAACAATGTCAAACAACAACAGGAGTCTAAGACATAGGACAGCATCAGCCAGATATCAACCTAGAAAAAGAACTCTCACTAATAAAACAAATCTAAAATTATTAATTCAGGGAAACAGAGACATCAATCTGTAAATGATAACATCAAAACAATAAAAGGGGAATAAGTGGTGTAGGTATAGAACTTTTAAAAGGAGAGGAAGTCAAGGCAGTATCAAGTAGTAAAAGACTGGGTCAAACTTAGGAAGATAAAGGTAAATTTCAAGGTAACCACCAAAAGAAAGTTAACAAACCTACTCATCAGAATAAAAAAGAAGAAACATATAAAGATTCAGTAAACAAAAATCCATAATAATGAAAGAAAAGAATAGAAAATCCACAAACAAAAGGAATTCAGCATAGGAGAGTCAGAGGAACAAAGGAAAAGTCAGGACCACGAAAAAAAGCACAACAGTATGACAGCGATAAACTTATACCTATCAATAATCATATTGAATGAAAATGGTTTAAATGCACCCATAAAGATACAGAGAGTGGCAGAATGGATAAAAAAAACATGATCCACCCATATGCTGTCTATAAAAGACACATCTTAGACACAAAGATATAAATTTATTAAAAATCAAAGGTTGGAAAAAATATATAAATCAAATGGTAATCTTAAAAGGGCAGGAGTGGCAATACTAATCTCAGCTAAAATAGACTTTAAGGCAAAATCAACAATAAAAGACAAGGAAAGACATTACATAATGATTAAAAGGACTATCCACCAGAAGACATAACATTAATAAATAGGTATACATTCAACTATAGAGCCCCAGAATACATAAAACAAACTCTAAGAGCACTGAATAGAGAAATAGACAGTTCCACAATAATAGTAGGAGACTTAAACACATCACTCTTGGTAAAAGACAGAACATCTAGAAAGAAACTCAACATAGATACAGAAGATCTAAAGGCCAAAATCAAACAACAGGACCTCATAGACATACACAGAACACTCCATCCAACAATAGCAAAGTGTTCATTCTTCTCCAATGCACATGGAATGTTCTCCAAAATAGACCACATTTTAGGCCACTAAACAACCCTCAATAAAATCCAAAACACCAAAATAATACAAAGCATTCTTTCTGATCACAATGCCATAAAAGTAGAAATCAGTAACAGGAAGAACAAGGATAAAAATTCAAATACATGGAAACTGAATAACACCTTGCTTAAAAATAACTGGGTAGTAGAAGAAATCAAAGAGGGAATAAAAATATTCCAAGAATCAAATGAGAATGAAAACACATCATATCAAAGCCTCTGGGACACATCAAAGGCAGTGCTCAGAGGCCAATTTATAGCAATAAACACGTACATCAAAAAACAAGAACAGCCAAAACCAAAATGTTAGCCCCACAACTCGAACAAATAGAAAGAGAACAGCAAAAGAAGCCCACAGCCACTAGAAGAAAGGAAATAATAAAGAATGGAGCAGAAATAAATGAAATAGAGAACATAAAAACTATAGAAAGAATCAACAAGATAAAAAGTTGGTTCTTTGGAAAGAACCTAGTTAAAGCACTCTCAGTAATAAAACAAAGCTAAAAGTCTTAATTCAGGGAAATAGAGATGTCAATCTGTAAATGATGATAATATCAAAACAATAAAAGAGGGAGAATAGATTGGCAAACCATTGGCCAGACTGACAAAAGAGAAATAGTAGAGGAAGGAAATAATCCAATTAAGAACTGGGATGAGAAACATTACAAAAGACCAAGCTGAAATAAAAAGGATCATCACAGAATACTATGAAAAATTGTACTCCAACAAATTTGAGAACCTAGAGGAAATGAGCAAATTTCTAGAAAAACACTACCTACCTAAACTAACACAAACTGAGATAGAAAATCTGAACAGACCTATAACTAGAGAAGAGATTGCAGAAGTAATAAAAAAAATTCCAATGCAACAACAACAAAAATCCCTGGCCTGCATGGCTTTACTGGAGAATTCTATCAAACATTTAGAGAAGAGCTCGCACCAGTACTACTCAAACTATTTCAGAGCACAGAAAAGGAAGGAATATTCCCAAATTCATTCTATGAAGCCAGCATAACCCTGATATCAAAGCCAGGCAAAGATACCACAAAGAAGGAAATTACAGACCAATATCTCTTATGAATAAAGATGCAAGAATTCAGCAACATATAAAAAATAATAAATCACAATCAAGTGGGCTTCATACAAGGTATGCAAGGATGCTTTCAACATCAGAAAATCAATCAACATAATCCAGTACATAAATAATCACATGATCATCTCAATCGATGCAGAAAAGGCATCTGATAAAGTCCAACACTCATTCCTGATAAAAAACTCTCAACAAATTAGGAATAGAAGGGAAATTCCTCAACATAATAAATGGCATCTACACAAAACCAACAGCTAACATCATTCTCAATGGAGAGAGGCTGAAAGCATTCCCCCTGAGAACGGGAACAAGACAAGGGTGTTCTTTATCATCACTCCTATTTAATATTGTGCTGGAGGTCCTAGCTAGAACAATAAGGCAAGAAAAAGAAATAAAAAGCATCCAAATTGGAAAGGAAGAAATAAAACTATCCCTATTCTCAGATGTTATGATCCTATAGATAAAGAACCCCAAAGATTCCAGAAGAAAACTACTAAACTAATAGAAATTTTCAGCAGGATACAAGACCAACATTCAAAAATTAGTTGGATTCCTATACACCAACAAAGAGAACTTTGAAAAGGAAACAAGAAAACAATACCAGTTATACCCATTGCCCATTGCCATCGAGTTGATTCCAGCTCATAGTGACCTTATTGGGCAGAGTAGAACTGCCCCACAGGATTTCCAAGGAGCAACTGGTGGATTCGAACTGCTGATCTTCTGGTTAGCAGCCTATCTCTTAACCACTGTGCCACCCGAGTGCCATATCATTTATATTTACCCTTAAAAAAAAATAAAATACTTGGGGATAAATCTAACGAGGGATGTAAAAGATCTGTATAAGGAAAACTACAAAGCATAGAAGCTTCCTAGGCACATCCAAACTCCGTGAGGGACTGAGTTACTGGGGCTGACGGCTAGAGACCATGGTCAGAGGGTCTTCTACATCCTTGGCATAACAAAGTTCATAAAGAAAGTATTCTGCATCCAACTTGGTGAGTAGCGTCTGGGGTCCAAAAGCTTGGAAGCAGCCATCCAAAGACACAAGGGAAATATTAGTCCAAAGGACTAATGGACCACAAGTACCACAGCCTCCACCAGCCTAAGCCCAGAAGAACTAGATGGTGCCTGGCTGCCACCACTACTTGCTCTGACAGGGATCACAACAGAGGGTCCTGGACAGAGTGCGAGGAAAATGTAGAACAAAATTCAAATTCACACACACACACACACACACACACACACACACAAAAGACCACTTTTACTGGTCTGACAGAGACTGGAAGAACCCCCGAGACTATGACCCTGGACAGCCTTTTAACTCAGAACTCAAGCCATGCCCAAAGTTCACTCTTCAACTAAAGATTAGACAGTCTATAAAACAAACAGTAACACACATGAGGAACGTGCTTCTTAGTTCAGTCATGTATATGAGACCGAAAGGGCAACACTTGTCCAAAAGCAATGATGAGAAGGCAGAAAGGGACCGGAAAAATGGACAGATGGAAACGTGGAATTGAGATGTGGAAGGGGAGAGAGAGTGTTGACACATCATGGGGATTGCAACCAATGTCACAAAGCAATTTGTATATAAATTGTTGAATGAGAAACTAATAAAAAAAATTTGATAATTCTTCTGATAAAAAAATACATGAGTATGCTGTGCTTGCATCTGTTTTGCAATTTGAAAAGAACAAAGCTTTGCAAACTTCAATATATCTAAAACCAAACTCATAATGTTTCTCCCAGGTCTGTTTATTTAGTGTCCTCTGGCCCAGAGAAGACATGATCTTCATGTGGATATGCAAGCCACACACTCTCTATCCCTGTCCCTTTATATTTAAGGTATCTCCAAGCCCTGTTGATTTTACTGCCCACTTATTCTCCCTCCACTACAGGACCTTTGCACTTACTGTCCTCTTTGCCTGCAAAGTGTTTCTTTCCAATTTCTACCTAACTCCCATTCATCATTCAGTTCTCAGCTCAACATTTCAACTTCCCTAGGAGGTTTCACTGATTCCTCAGTCTTGGTCAGGTTCTTCTAATGTATGCACCTACAGTTTTTTCCCTTTTCTTCTGAGAATTTTGTAAGCATACATTTTTTAGCATGATTATTTGATTTGGTTCATTTTTATTGCTTACACTATGCTACAAGTTCTATGAAAAGTAGAGACTATGTCTACTCTTGTACAACAGTAGATCATCAAGGCCTATAATATTGTCTGGCACAAGTTAGATGCTCAATATTTATTTGTTGAATTAGTGAATGATAGCTATAACCTTAAATATGAATAACAAGATAACAATGCAGCTAGCATGAATGCACAAGGACAATGCCATGGTAGTGGATACATCTAATTGACCTAGAACCATGAATCAGTGAACGCCTCCTTGAGGAACTTACCCTTTATCAAAACACCTCAGCCCAATCATATATAAACATGGATTTTGACAGCATGCACTACAGGGGAAGTCAGCACGACTGGACTAAACCAAAGCTAAGAAGTATCCTTAATACAATCAAACACTTTGAGGGACAGAGTAGCAGGGGTAGGGGTCTGGGGACTGTGCTTTCAGGGGACATCTAGGTCAAATGGCATAACAAAGCTTGTTAAGAAAATGTTCAGCATCCTACTTTGGTGAGTGGCATCTGGGGTCTTAAAAGCTTGCAAGCAGCCATCTAAAATACATCAATTGGTCCCAACCACCTGGAATAAAGGAGAATGAAGAAAACCAAAGACACAAGGAAAATTTTAGCCCAAGAGACAGAAAGGGCCACATAAACCAGAGACTTCATCAGCCTGAGACCAGAAGAACTAGATGGTGCCTGGCTACCACCTGTGACAGCCCTGACAGGGAACACAACAGAGAGTCCCTGATGGAGTAGGAGAAAGGTGGGGTGCAGAACTCAAATTCTAGTAAGAAGAGCAGACTTAATGGTCTGACTGAGACTGGAGGAACCCCAGAAGTCATGGCCCCTGGATTCTCCATCAGCCCAGAACTAAAACAATTTCCGAAAGCAACTCTTCAGACAGGGATTGGACTAGACTGTGCGACATAAAGTGATACTTGTGAGGAGTGTGCCTCTAAGCTCAAGTAGATACAAGAGACTAAATGGAGGTGACTAATTGCAGGCAAAGAGGACAGTAAGTGCAAAGGTCCTGTAGTGGAGGGAGAATAAGCAGATACAAGAGACTGTCCGGAGGTAAGATGGGAAGGCAGAGAGGGTTAGGAGCTGGTTGAATGGACATGGGGAATCAGGGATGGAAAGGAGGAGTGTGCTGTCACAGTACGGGGAGAGCAATCAGGGTCACATAACAATGTATGTATAAATCTTTGTCTGGGAGACTAACTTGAAATGTAAACTTCATTTATACTACAACAATAAAAAATAAATAAATTGTACTGGGAGATTAGGTCAGAATGAAAATTAAATGGAAGGAAAGAATAGAAAATAACAACAATTAAACCAGAGATATCTATTACCATAAAAAAATGGATTTTTTTCTTCAAAAACTGAACTCTGTTGTCTTATGTGGGTCTGACTTTCGCACTGTGTAATGGGTTTCTTAATAACATCTTTCCTGAATCTATAATTTTTCAGACATGTTCAATTAGAACAGTCTTAATCCAATGTTTAAGACCCCCCATCCTCTTTATCGTAAAAGTGCAAATAAAAAATTGTTCAAACTTCAGTTCATTTTATTCCTGCCCACCTCACTCAAGACAGGTTAAATCTGTCTCCATTGTCTTGGAGGTGCTGAAGGACAGTGTCTTCTCAACACATGCCTTCCTCCTGTTCTCTGCATCAGCTCCTATTACTTGAGAGCATGGAGAAGGAATAGGCATGGTAGAAATCACTTGTTTACTCTTTTTTTGGCCCAGGTTTCCTAGAAATGAAAGCCTAAGGTAAAAACCTATGTACTAATACTTAATTGGAAGTTCAGACTCAGTGAGCGTAAAGGATGAATGAATCAGGGAAAGAGAGAGAGCAAATGCAAGAGGATGCATACTGAACTGGCCATAACTTTATAACAAGTACAGCTGATTGCTTTATTTCAAGAAAGACCACATGAACTACTGTATCTCAGCATTGGCCATAAAGGGGGACTAACAGAGAACAGTTTATCAGCTCCACCACAGTATTGATCAATGCCTGCTCCATAGAGCATTAACTTCCTCACACTTCCAGGTTGTTTCATTGACTATAGGCAATTGCTGAAGAGGCCAGAGCCCCAGTGAGTTCAGTCTGTCACCAAGATCCCTTTTCTCTCACTGAAACTCCTTTCAGAGCTCATAGACTCGGGGTTAACGATGGCAGCAGCAGTGAACTAGCTCCATGACAAGTACAGCAACAGTGGTTGTTAGGTCTGTTCTGGCCATGAAGCAAGACAAGTATGTGGATCCTAGGTGACACATAAACTAAGTCTGGTACAATCCATTCCTGGTTCCATTTAGAATTGTCATATTCTCTTATGATTTCCAGATTGCACCTTGGTACAGGATGCTCTCAATTCTTCCCTGAAATGAAAGTTTTTCTTCAAAGTGATGGCCAGTTTCAAAACCATGAAAAAGCTTAAAGAGGATCAAAAACAAACTGCAGTGCCAGTTGGTTCTGGAGTTTTAATTGATACTCATCATTTTCCTCCTTCACCACTCATTACATATTCCTTTATTCTTGGCTAGTAATTTGACTTGTCTGTGTTGCTGGCCTGGTAGGATGATGCAAATTTTCATTCCAAAAGAGCCTGACACTTTACCTGTCTTGCTCTTGTTGAGACATGGTTACTGAAGTTGCTCATCTACAGTGGGCACAGAAGCACTAAGGGATGTCCAGTGAACATCATTGTATAGCAGCAAGCTTTATGGTAATCAAGGTCAATTATTCCAAAAATTACAGTATCTTCTTTGCTTTCTGGTCTACCTGAACAGGGAACCCAAAGTGGCCACGTGTTAATTGCATCTTTCAGTTTAATGAATCCCTTATTGCGTTCTCTGTTGAAAGCCTAAGGTTGTAAAGGGAAGAAGCACAAACTCCACAGGTATGTCAGTGGGAAAGATGGAGATAGGTACCAACCCTATTTCCACCCTTTGTTTCTAGACTTGTGTACTCTAGATATTGGAAACCCAGTCCAATATATTGGCTGTCTGGTTCGTGCATGTATTTTAACCTATATGGCAATTTCCTAACCCTACAAGGTCTTGCTTTTGAGCAGAAACCTTAGCTGAACTTTTAATAGGCCATTCCACGTTCTGTCAGGCTACCAGTGATCGAGTACATGGTCAGACATTCCATGCTTATGTGCCCATTGTCATACTTCTTTTGCTGTAAAATAGTTTTCTTGGTCTGAGGAAATTCTGTGTGTTATACTATGTTTATAGATGTAGCATTCTCAAAACTCATGGATCAATGATGTTAGTAGAATCACTGTGGGCAAGGAAGACAAACTCATTTCTGTGGAACTATTGAAATGGTAAGCGCAAACAATTGACAAATCCAAGCAGAAGGGGTCCAATATATTTTACCTGCAATTTGATGGCTGAATGGTTTCCCTTAGAAAATCACTCCTTAGGTGCCACACTAGATGCTCAAAAGCAGTCTCTACTGCTGGTGGTTGGGTATTCATCAGTGACTAGATCAGTGTTGGTAAAAGGAAGTCCATGCTGTTAGGTCATACATAGTCTCTATCTCTGTTTCCCTAGCCACTCTATCATGAGCTGATTGTGCAAGAAGAGAGGCTGTTGCACATCCACAGGTTAAATCCACCTGGTTGTTGAGTATATCCTCAGTGATGAATACTCTTTAGAAGGCATTAATGCAAGACACAAAGTTCTGCATGCTTTGTACTATTCGCATAATTCCATTTACACACTCTTCCCTAGACCTCCTTGTACCTAACATTCAAATCATGTTCCTTTCAGAATCCTGAATAATTAGACAAGCAATTTGCCATGCCCTCTCACCTCTGACAAGGTTGGTGTATATATGATTTCTTTTCACCATTATTATTTAGGGTCACCCTTGAGTGGGGCTGTAATGTAGTAGCATTCTGTTTCCTGCTAGCACCAACACATTTCACTGACTTATTGTGAACTAGGCCCGAGTCTTTTTGCCATCATTTGGTCATAGGGAAACTCCAGGACGCCAAAAGTATGAGTTGAGGGGGAGTCATTATTATGACATAGGTAAGTGAACTATAAGTCTAGGCCACTTGTTCATATATATGAACATAATTTGTTGCTTTCTAGATCTGCTCTGCTCAGATCCAGTACAGAACATACCGTTTTTATCCTATAACAGACTGCTGCTATATGTGTCTTAGTTTATGCCTTGGTGGACTGGATAATACTCATAATGGGCAGCTCCAGTAGCCCTGTCACTTTGTATTTCATTATCAGAGGTATAGATTCTATTAGGACTTAGTAGCATTCCAAGAGCTATTTTTCAAATGGAGAGTATTCTCTTCTGTGGATGGCATGGCTTTGCTGCAGAATACTCAAGGTCTGTACTGTGACTCTCCAACCGGGACTTGTCAGAGACTCCACAGAGTATTCTTACCCATCATGAATTATTCTAGCACCACTGATCTGCTCACACTTCCTGATTTGAAGGACAGCTTGTACTAAAGCTTGGTTTGTACTGTACCTTCTGTAGTGCCTTCCTTTGCCGTGCTCCTCTCAAAACTGGCAAACTTCCATATTACCCCATAAATGGATCAGAAAAATATTCCTAAAGTGTTATATCCTGCCTCCAAAATCCAAAGAGGTCTGCCACATGTTGTTTCTCTTTTTTTAGTGGTAGAAGCTTCTAGGTACAACAACTTATAGTTTACTTTAGAGAGGATGTTCAGGCATGCCCCAGTACTACTGGACCCCCTAAAATCTCACCAATGTGGCATGAGACTGAATATTCGTGGAATTTATCTTCTACCCTCTGACACACATGTTTCGTCAGGACGGCTAATATACTTGCCTCTTCCTTCTCACAGGTCCAAATAAAATGGTATCATCAGTATAGTGGGCCAACATTATGCTTTTCAAAAATGTCAGGAATATCAAGGTCCCTGAACACTATATGAGTATAGAGAGCAGGAGAGTTAACACAGCCCTGGTGTAAGAAAGAAAATGTGTATTGCTGTCCTTGCAATGTAAAGCAAACTGCTTTTGATTCTTCCTACTGATGGATATTGAGAAGGAAGATCAAATCTGCACATCGAGTGCCAGAGGATATGTTGATTCGGTGTGGAAGCTACAGTTAAGTTTTGCTCCTGGTTAGGTTTACCTTAGTCCACACCATTAGTCAATATCCAGCTGGTTATCACAGAAGCTAAATATGTAATTGTTGAGGACTACCACCACTGCATCTTCAAATCTTTGAATGTGTCACTAATTTATGCAAGTCATCTTGAGCTGCTTTTGATGTATTCTCTTAGCTGGAGGGGTGGAAGGCATTTTCATGGGCTTCTACTTGGTCTTTCCCATCATAATAATCTTATTTTCACATCAGGAAACCGATGTAAAGGTTCTGACAGCTGAGAAGTATATTTATCCCAATTATTCACTAGGAGACTGGTAAAAAAAAAATCACAGACCTGATGGAGCCACTGTAAGACAGACTTAGGTCAAAACTCCATTAAATGATTTGCTATCAACTGTTAACCAAAAGGTTGGTGGTTCAAATGCACCAAGCAGTGCTATGAAAGAAAGGCCTGGCAAAATCTGCTTCCATAAAGATTTCAACCAAGAAAACCCTATGGAGAAGTCACATGGGGTCGCCATGAGTTGGAATCAACTCAGGGCAATTTTTTTTTTAATGCCTATAAACAAAGATTTATGATGACATTTAGGTTCCCTGGTACCTGACAGCTCAGACTTGTGCTGTAGTCCTTGAAAAGTCTGGGTATTCAGTTTTGGCAGTGTATGCTTTCCGGGGGTAATGGCTGCAGTTTCCATCGGGGAACATTCCAAAGAATATTTAATGTGTATACCTACAGTGTGTTTCAAGAAGAAGAATTTGTCAGCTGGCTCCCTTTCATCTTCTGTCTCTTATTGGTCAAAACATGCCCCATAAAATATTAATGCTCCCACACTTCTAGGATGCATCAACTGGCTTCTGTTAGCAGTTACTGGGAAAGCTAGATACCCAGTAGGTCCACCCTGTATTTATAAGCTGGAACTGTATTCAGAGTGCCTAGACATGCAGCTAGGGAAGGGATAACATCAGTTACTTAGCTCTACAACCACAGATACAGCACAAGTGTTTTCTAGGTCTGTTTTGCCCAGAAAGCAAGCAGGGATGTGGAGTAGCACTTAAACTTGATCTAGTATACCATTCGTGGGGGTTTTTAGGCTTCTCCTTTAGTGGCTGTCCTTGCTTTTCTGTCTAACCCATCTGATGGTATTATCCATATTAGAGCTGGCTCTCTCATGTGGCATATGTGAGGGTTATTCATAAAGTCCATTGGGATTTCTCTATTGCATAATTCTGTAATGTGACAGATTCAGCTGTGGCTCAGCCTCTTCTACACAACAGTCTGTCCCACCATCACCAAAAACAGACACTTGCTAGTGGAGTCCCCTTACTCAATGAACTACTCAAAAGAGGATTCAAGCCCAGCTCCCTTTCTGGGTGTCCACTCAACCTAAAGGAAACTCTGATGTCCTTGCCACATGAAATAGTAGGCTTTTAGGCTGCTTTACCATAGACCTCTCTTTCATCTGCACCATCTCTATTCAACCCTGTGTTTAGGTAGCAGAGGGGTAGGTAAAAGAGTTGCTGGGTAATTCAATATCTAAAGAAGAAACAAGTCTTTCTTTCAGGTAGTATTATGCTTCTGAAATCATTCTCTATGACACTCCCTCCTCTGGCTTCCCATGGAGAATGAAGCGAATAGCTTCTCTCTATGAATAATGATCTTTCCAAAAGCTGACAACCTGCCCTTCTCTCTCAGTTCTCATCTTATATTGACTAGTGGTGGGAAAGCTCTTTCTGTACTGGTGCCTCTCAGTAAATCTTCTTGGTAAATGGCTAAAGCAAATTCCTAGTAGGTTGTGACCATAAAACGTGGGGTTCTTAGCACATGTTTTCCTCAGCTCTGTGTCTTAGTCATAATTCCAGGACAACAGAAATAATTCTCCTCACCATCTTGCATGCTAAACACAATCTCCCTTGTGTTGCCTGACTAGGGTCCGTGCCCTGGAGCAGTCGAGCTAATGAAACAATACTCCAAGTCAGAAAGAGAAAATTTATTTAGGAGGTCGCACCAACGGGAAGTCCGACAGCAACGCGGGCTGTCCTTATGGAGTCCCAAAAAGGCAATTTCACATTAGAGCTTATATATGACTGTTACAAAGTTAGAAGTGTCTTTTTGGCACATAGCCAACAAATGGCCGGATGAGTTACACATTACAAGATAGCTACAAGAGACTCTTTAGTAGGCTAAATAGATACATGCCGGACATCTCCTTATCAGGCTAGAGATTTACAGACTGGACATCTGGGCTCTAATCTTTATGTGGAGGGTCATAAGTCACAGGCAGCTGGACAGAACAAAACAGTCATTAACAAAAGTATGTGGAAAGGAGAAGGCAGGCAGAAAAAAACTTATAGGTTCATCATGGCATTAGTTATGTCAAGCTCTCAAATGCCCATTTTGAAAAGGAGAAAACGTGTTGTGGAGTATTAGGGTCACACTTGCCCAATTTAGGATAATTCTTCAACATTTAACTTCATATTTAAAAAGTCATGTTATGGCTAGAAACATTAATTGACATACTAAAAGAGATGTACAACGTATTTATGTCCCAAGCTAAGGGGATTAGCTGTAAGTGACTTTTCAGAAGATAATGAGATAAAGGGTGACTGAATTCAAAGAAGCACAAAAATAAATGATTTGGCTTCTAAGATATGGCTTCCTCTATTTAATTCTTATGGAATCCAAAGGAAAGAGGTTACACAGAGAATTTATCTATGGTCAATGCCATTTCACTCTTTATGTTCTTTATTTGGCCAACATGTCCCATATTTCTTAATTTCTAACTTAAAGTCTACTTACAACATTTTGGTAGGTCCTGAAGAGGTCATTATCACACTTTTAAACATACTATTTAAGATGTTTCATCAGAAAATCAAACATTTAATCAGTAAATAAAACAATTGTGGTTTCAGTACTGAGCTCTAAAACTTGGTGAACTAAAAATTCCTCATGGTTCCTAGACATTTCCTGTTGTTCTTTGAGCAAAGACTTGATCTTCCCCAAGGCCCAAGTGATGCCCATGCACTCTTTCTGTACTGTGAGTAGGTGGTGGACTCATATGACCACTTCCTATTCTGAAAAAGCAACAGAACACTTCTGATTCTCCTCCCATGGCTCTGAGAGTGTCTTCCTTTTAATCTCATGTATCTGGCCACACAGACCCTTCACCCGCAATCTGGGATAATCAAAGGATAGGATATCAGATTCTTAAAAACTTCTCAACCTTCCTAAATCAAGATGTTCTTATTTCATTTCTTCTTTTCCAAGAGGTCAATCAAAAGGAAAGACAGGGTGCCAAACTAAAGAATAAATGTTCAATGGTGCTATATTAGTTCTAAGAGACCTTTAACTTCAGTCTAGATCTAAGAAAATTGCTCAGTTCTTTGCAACCTCCTTCTTGTCCTGAAGGAATTATTTTATTCTATGTGTCCTAATTATATTACTACTTGTAATTCCAAATTGCTGCTGATTGTTTCTATCAGTCCTGGAACAGCCTATAGCTATTCTAAACAGGATTCTACATTCTGGGCTGAATGTCAAAAATGTAAGCAGGTTAAGTTTTCCAACTACACTGTATTGATGACCTAATATTAGAAGAAGGTTGGGGCATTCCTCAGGCCCAAAAGGAAAACTTAAACTCTAACAATGGAAAACATATATTGATCTATTACTAAATGCTAGGCACTAAACACTTTACATGCATTATATTGATTAACCTTCAGAATCATCCCTATGAGGTAGATTTTATTATTATCTCCATTTTATAGTTGGGACAATTGAGGGTAAGGGACGCTATGTAACTTACATGAGGTCACATAGTAAGTACTGTATTTTTTTGCAAATAACTTGCCTTATACATTTTTTTCCAACCATGCAAAACCCTCCCTCCCATATTATTTTTTGTTAAGTGTCCTATGCCAACTTTTTTAAACATGTTGTTAACTTCAATTGACACTAAGAAGACATAATTAAACAATGAAATAAGCAGACCTAACATAACCTAAAGTTTCACTTAGGACAACCTGCTAAGGTTTTTGCATTCATTTGTTGAGCTAATGAGCTACAATTATCAACTTAAATTAATAGAAACAAATACACAGTTTCGATTGTTTATTTTCCGATTACCTGGGAGACTACAAAACTCTATCCATGACTCCTTAACCATGGCTTCTATCATTATTATACGATTACGATCAAAAGTAACATTTTCAGACTATTTTTATACACATTAGCAGGAGATTAAGAAAGATGAACAGAATGATATGATTTATCTGAAATATGGGATGATGGGTGAATGAGGCTGAAATTCACTTCTGGAAATGTCACAAGACATGCTCAGTATATGCATGGGCACACTATACCAGAACTGTTTTACTTAATGTCATCATTTCCACATGTTATATGTGTGGGGACATTATTTGCAAAAAAATATGGTAGACGTAGAATTAAGGATGGATTTAGGAATTAATGACTGGGGGCAGGGCCAAGATAGCAGAGTAGTCAGATGCTTCCGGTTGTCCCTCTTACAACAAAGACCTGAAAAATCAAGTGAATTGATTATATATGACAATCTAGGAGCCCTGAACATCAAAGGCAAAGTTAAGGAATTGGACTGAGTGGCAGGGGGAGGGAGAGATGGTTCGGAAGCACTGAGGAGTTGCCAGACCTGACCCGGTGAGAGCCTGAGCCCTTCAGGCCTGATCAGCTCATGGTGCCCAGTGAGGCAGGCAAGCAGCAGCACTCGGGAGGTGTTTTCCACACCAGGAGAAACCCAGCACCAGAGAGTCTACTCGGCCATCCAGAACCAGTGAGAAGTAGCCCTTGATCGGTGAACTATAAGTACTTGTGTCTGGCCTGCTGCATGGATCAAAAACACCCCAATTAGGGAAAAACCTCTTTTCCATTTACCTCCCTGATCCCTGCTCTGCACTGGGTCCCGGACCAGCTTCAGCAATTGCTGAGTCCCCTGGGCTGGAAGCTGGACTCGTCACCCGCCCTAAGCCATTCTCCCAGCCATGGAGAGTGAACAAATTAACAAATAGGGGAAAAAATACTCTGCCAACTACCCTAAGCCAGGAACCCAGTGTAGGCACAGCTCATTTGCCTAGGCACAGGCATAAGGGATCCATGGACTTTGAGTGCCTTTCCCCCTGCATGGACTTGTGCGGGCCCATTTCAACAGCATAGGCCCTCTTTACCACAGTACAATAGAATATACACCTGAAGTCTAACTTCAACTGTTTCAGCTGTGAAGTGGCAGGTTCGTGACATTTAACACCGCTCTGCCCATTAAGTGGGGTCTTCACCTACCCACATCAGGGGCCTGAGGACAGGTGGCTCCACCCACACCACCTAGCCACCTGTGACAGGGGCCCAAGAATAAGAGGTGCACCCCAGTCCTTACAGCCAACAGCACTGGGTGCTCATAGTCCGGCTGCAAAAGCCACCCATCTACGTGCTCTGGGGAACAGGGACACACTTTCCTCCTGGACACTCGGGGGTGGCTGTGGGCCCCCTGCCTTGCTCAGCCTGTGTCCCCCTGCTGCAGCTGGATGTCTGTGCCTACGCCAATCACCCATGCCTGTCTAGAAGTGTAGGTGAGAGCCTGCACCATATACTTGGTGGCCGACTACCTGGACACCTGAGCTGAATCCAAACGGGAAGAGTGGGTGGACTCTTGGGCTCACATACTTAGTGACAAGTCTGGCCACCTGGTGGCAGGACATTGGAGCTTCAGGGGTGCTAGTGATATGGCTAGCTCACATGAACAGCCTATTTGGGCATATCAAAACAACAAAACAACAATCTAGGACACAGTAAGCAAACATTAAATAAATAAATATAATAACTTATTGATGGCTCAGAGACAACAGTCAATATCAAGTCACATAGAGAAGCAGACCATGATGGCTTCAGCAAGCTCCAAAAATAAAGAATCTAGACATTTTCTGGAGGAAGAACATTTCTTGGAACTACCAGAAGCAGAATGCAGAAGATTAATATACAGAACTCTTCAAGTGATCAGGAAGGAAATTAGGCAAAACACAGACTGTGCAGTAGAGGAACTTAAAAAGATTAGAGAAGAATGGATTTAGTTGTGTTCGATGCTGAGGTTTATGCTTTTAACCACTGTACTGTACTGCCTCCTGGAATGTTGATAAAGTTGTCTTTGGCTTGGCCTCCTCTCTGGGGTCATTTTTATCTTTTACCTTTACAGGTTTGGGGGTTGAAATAGCTCTTGCAGGACTTAATCACGTCAGGAGTCATTTGTTCAGGATACTGGATAAACATTTGACTAAAGGATGATGTTTAGCTCTCTATAGTTTCTACAGAACACTGTACAGCCATCTGGCTTTGAATTGATGCTTTTGGGAGGCCCAGACCCCATCAAAGTTCCTCTTAACCTTTTGTAACACAATCCCTTTTACCTAGAGTGAAGGGACAGTGCTGAGGGGGTTGAAATTGGGATGAGGTTTCTTCTATCAATTTTGCAGTTGATTATCTTATTTTATCCTAATATTAAAAGGAATACAGTCTTGTGTTTTGTAAATACTGAGAAAATTTTTAGTTTAATCACCAGGAACTTCTGTGATCATCGCACTTGCATCAGAATGTACATTTCCTGTTCTAACCCTCTTGTTTCAAAGCTGTCTGCAATTATCATGGTGACCTTTTCCTGCCTTCCTACCGGCTACTGGGTTCCAGAATTTTTGCTGTCCCCTTAGTGGGCCTGGCTACTACAAGAGTTACTCAATATATTATTTTGTTTTGTTTTCTTGTGACAGATATAAATTAGACAGTCATAAATCAAATTAATTTAAAACTAAAACTCTTTATTTTCCTTCATTTTAAATTTCCTTTATGGCATCCTTTCCCTTCTCAGAAGAAGAAAGTTTTATCTTGTAATTTGCAAGCATTATACTTGCTTTCAATTTAGAAATCTTTTTTGGTTAATATTCCAGTTCAAGTGTTTAACATCTCATTTACTATTCAAGGCTCTTTTTGCAAGCTTCCTTCTCTTCTTCCTGTGACTTGGTTCTACTTCTAATTTAATGGCAGCATAAAGGATCTCTGTCTTTGATATTTTATATTACTTTGCTATGCTCTTTTAATATATGCTCCTACAATGCTTATATTTCATGGGCTCAGACAGGTCAATATGACATGGCTAACCCTCTTTCTATATAACTTTTATTGCAGGTCTTCTAGTTCCATCACATCAGCAAAGCTTTGCCTCATAACCAGCATACAGTATATAAACTATGTGAATCTGCCACTACCCAAGCTCTCTCCATTCCTTTTTCTCCCCTCCCACTTTTATTTTCTAAACAGGCATTCTCCAGATATTAGCTCCCCAAAAACGAAAGTCTAGGGATTTTCCCTAAAAGCAGTCTATAAATAGAATTAAAATTTTCATCCTAGACATTTTGGTTAATGCTCATCTAAGCCTGCAGTGCTCGACAAACTACCCAACATACTATTGTTCATGGGGTGATGTTTGGAGCGTTCCAAATTTCAGACAGAAAATTTAAGCCTAGGATCACAACTCTTAGGAAAATTCTGCTGCTGTCTATATAGTTTTAGAGGTCACAGGTAGTGGAGGTCTGTAACTGGCAGGATAAACTAATGAAAACAAAATCAAACGAACAGAAAGTTCAGTGGTGGAAAACAACAAAGGCTTATTTCTTGCTTATGCTACATGTCTGTTGTGGATCAGCAGGGTTCTGATCATTGTAGCTGTTCAGGGATCCAGCCACTTTCTGGAATAATGTCAGTCATATCTGAGAGGAATAGAACATTGGAAATTATGCACTGATCCCTAAAGCTTCCAATAGAAATGACACTCACATTTCATTGGCCAATTTTAGTCATATGACTGCTATCTAATCTAAGAGGGTGGAAGAACAACCAGGAATACTTGGAGAAGAACACCAATATATTCAAGAGAGGATTTTTGTCTCAAGGTTGTTGATTTGGCTTCTATTATTTTGTCAATTTCATAAGGATGATAAACAGAGGAAAAATTGGTACTGTTAAATTTTGGATCCAAATTCCCTTAGGTCTGATAAGTTAGAAAGATTCACTGATGAACTGCAAGAACTTCTTGTGGACCTCTGGGCTAAGGCCCTTACAAAGAGGAGACTGAGAAAGCTCCTTGATCTGTCCCCTCAGATTTATAGCTTGTTTATCTCACTGTATAGGGAGAAAAGGGAAGGCAATACAAGCCCGAGTAAAATTATACCAGAGCAATTTTTTATTCCTATGATCTAGGGTAGAACCAATAAAAGCTTCCCACTGTTAGGCTTTTGCATGACTGAAAACCCCATTCAAGCAAAGGTTTGAAAAACCAGTTGTCTCTGAGTTGTCTGACTCATGGAAACCCCATGTGTGTCAGGGTAATACTGTGCTTCATAAGGGTTTTGTTTAATTATTTTTTTAATCTTATTGTGGCAAATATACAAATAGCAAAATATACGTGATCTCAACAATTCCTACATATAAAATTCAGTAACACTGATTACATTCAAGCTGTGCAATCATTCTCACTATCCTTTTCCATAGCCTTAATGTCCTCTGTCTTAGTCATCTAGTGCTGCTATAACAGAAATACCACAAGTGGATGGTTTTAACAAAGAGAAATTTATTTCTTCAGAGTAAAGTAGGCTGAAAGTCCAAATTCAGGGCATCAGCTCCAGGGGACGGCTTTCTCTCTCTCTTGGCCTTCTCATCAGCATTCCCCCGGACTAGGAGCTTCTTCGCGCAGGGACCCCGGTCCAAAGGACGCGCTCTGCTTCTGGCACTGCTTTCTTGATGGTATAAGGTCCCCAATTCTCTGCTAGCTTCCCTTTCCTCTTATCTCTTACAAGAAATAAAAGGTGGTGCAGGCCACACCCCAGGGAAACTCCCTTTACATTGGATCAAGGATGAGACCTGAGTAAGGGTGGTGTTACGATTCCACTCTAATCCTGTTTAACGTAAAATTACAATCACAAAATGGAGGACAACCACACAATTCTGGGAATCATGGCTCAGCCAAATTGACACATACATTTTTTGGGGGACATAATTTAATCCATGACATCCTCCAAGCAAAAATTTCCCTTGTAATCACTAACAATATTTGTTTTCTATATATTTGCTTATTATATATAAGTGAGATCATCCAAAACTTTCCCCTTTGCTACTGACTTATTTCACTCAGCATGATATTTTCAAGTTTCACCCTTTTTGTGGCATTCATCAGGACTTCATTTCTTTTTATGGCTGAATAGTATCCCATCCATGTGTGTATATACCACATTTTTTTAATTCATTCATCTGTTGATGGACATTTTGCTTATTTCCACCCTTTAGCAATTGTGAAAAGTGTAGCAATGTACATTGGTGTACTGGTTTCTGTTTATGTTCCAGCTTTCACTTCTTCTGGGATTGCTAGGTCATATGGTAGTTCTCTGTTCAACTTTTTGAGGGACCACCAAACTTTTCTACAGTGGTTGTACCATTTCACATTCCCATCAGCTATGGTTGAGGGTTCCAGTTTCTCCACAACCTTGCCAACAACTGTTGTTTTTCTTTTTTTTTTTTGGTCATTGCCATTCTAATAGGGGTGATGTGGCATCTTATTGTAGTTTTGATTTGCATCTCTCTAATGGCTAACGATAAGGTCCTGAGGTGGGGCAAATGGTTAAGTGCTTAACTACTAGCCTCACAACAACCTTCTGACATAGACACTATTACTACTCCTTTTCACATATGAAGTAATTGAGGCTTGGAGAGTCTCAGGATTAAATGGATGCCATCGAGTCAATTCTGACTCATGATGGCCCCATGTGTGTCAGAGTAGAACTGGGCTTCACAGGTTTTCAATGGCTGAGTTTTTGGAAGTAGATCGACAGGCGTCTCTTCCGAGGTGCCTTTGGGTGGATGTGAACCTCCAACCTTTCTCTTAGTAGCTGAGTGTGTTAAGTGTTTGCACCACCAAGGACTCCTTGTCCAGGATTACATAGCTGGAAGAGTCTCTGGGTGAAGAAAACAGTTAAGTACTCGACTACTAGCTTAAAGTTTGGTGATTTGAACCCACCCAGAGATGCCTCAGAAGACAGGCCTGGTGATCTGGTTCTAAAAGGTCACAGCCTTGAAAACCCTATGGAGTAGTTCTATTCTGCACACTCAGGGTCACCATGAGTAGGAACTGATTTGATGACAACTAACAACAACAACAACAACTAATGGTGCTGAGCATCTCTTCCTGTGCTTGTTGGCCATTTGAATAACCTCTTCGGCTCTGTAGAGTTTTCAGTGGCTGATTTTTCAGAAGTAGATCATTAGGGCTTTCTTACAAGGCACCTCTGAGTGAACATGAACTTCCAACCTTTAGCCGAGCACGCTGACCATTTGCACCACCCAGGGACTCCCAAGTAGAGGTTTGCAGCACCCAGGGAATCCCCACATAGAAGTAGTTAGGGTTCCAGCTAGAGGGGTACATTGAGAGAGACGCAGTCTGAGGAGATAAGATAATCCAAAGAGTTAGGATTCTAAAGCAATATGGCACAAATTAAGGTTTTAAATTTCTTTGCTGTAACTTTAAAAAATGCATAAATACGTAGGGGGAAAGTGGACACATGGGAATTATCTGTACTTTCTGCATAATTTTTTTGCTTTAAAAAAAAGTCTGTTTAAAAAATTGCCTAAATATGGCCTACCAGAAAAGACCTTTGAGTCTCCTCCCCGCCTCAGAGATGGAGTGTGTGGTGACTGTGGTGTTTGAACTCATCTAAAGGACAACAGTGATCGCAGGTGAGAACCCAGGCTTACCCATTGCCCTTGCATGGAGAGACTCTCCAACAAGGGGAAGAAGTTGCTGGAGAGAACTAGCCTTCTGCCCTTGTTTATGTGGCCAGTGATTTTCAAAAAACTACAGTTGCTCCGCTTTCTTTGAACTTTATTGATCTCTCTCCTCTCCAATGCTCTCTAGTGCAGGTTAGCTTTTCTAAGTAATCTATTACCAAGCAAACGCAGTATTATCTAGAGCTGGAATGGAGATACCAATTCCCATTCCTAATATTCAGCCTTGGTATCTTCTGTTGTCTTCAAGATCTCATGTCTGTGAAGACCTGCTCTGTTCAGGCAGGTTTTATCTGTCTGATGAAACCTATTAAGCTCAATAAACTGGTAAATTATGGCTCACAGCTTGACTGCTAATTTTCACCTTTCTTAATAAAATAGCACTTCTAGTATTCATAAGGGAAACTTTCCACTTGAAGAGGGGGACCTAGAGTTTAAACCTGGACCCTAGTGCTCCACAGTTTCTAATTCATGTATTTATTAGCAAATTTACCTCACTCTAGTCTCAATGGGTCGCAGCAACTCCTTCAACCCTTTGAGCAATTTTGGTGAACTATTTAAACTTCACTCTAGTTTACTGGGCTCCAGCTTCTCACTCAGTTCCTGATGCTGCCCAATGTCATGGTTTTAACATCCCCTGGTAGCTCTGGTACACAACTACCTAGGCTAATTCAAAACATGACTGGAGTGGAAAATTAGAACAGTCTGTGTCTTAGGAAGGAGTCTCTGGGTGGCAGACAGTTAAAAGCTTGGCTAGTATCTGTAAGGTTCACAGAATCCACCCAGAGGTACCTCAGAAGAAAGGCCTGGTGATCTACTTCCGGAAAGTCACAGCCATTGAAAATCCAGAGCAGCTCTACTCTGATACACACAGAGTCACCATGATTCAGAATCAACTCGATGGAAATTTTTTTTTTTTTATGTGCTAAGAGGACTTAAAAGTTCAATCATTTTAACTCAACAGCGTTACTATGTTGGGTCCCTGTGGCAGACAAACTCTAAGTTATACCCTTGTGATCCCTGCTTCTGTGTAATCCCTGCCCTTGTGTGTAGGCAGAACCTGTGGTTGCTCCTACATCAGCAGAATATGGCAAAGGTGATGGCATGTCACTCTCATGATTTTGTTACATCATGTAAGACTCTGGCTTGCTAGCAGACTCATGGTCATCTTTCTCTCTCCCTTTGCTAGCTTTAAAGAAGCAGAACTCCAGGAATCCTACAGCTGCAAGGAACGGAATGCGGCAAACAACCGTGTGAGCAGGGAAGCAGATACTTCCCTAGTCAAGCTTTCAGCTGAGAACTTGCCTGGCCAACACCTTGCACCCTTGTGATACTCCAGTAGAGTACCCACCTAAGCTGTGCCTGGCTTCTGACCTGCAGAAACTGCGAGATAATAAATGTGTGTTGTTTTAAGCCTCTAAGTTTGTGGTATTTGTTACACAGCAATCAAAAACTGTTACAGTCCCTGAACGCTCTGGAAACCTCTTAGGGGCCATACATATGTCTGCTCTGGAACATTTATTTTTTGTCAAGGTGACCAGAGAATTTTATTAAGGGAAGGAAACACTTGAGAGGTCATTCTGAGCCATAAAATGGAAATCTAGACTGGCTCCAAGAACAGCTTCTAAACTCATGCCAACTCTCTTTATTCTAACCTGAGGGAGGAATAAGAATTAGCAGCCAGATTACTTCAGCTCCAAGCAGCTCTCTGAGCCTGTCATTCTGAAAAAGCCCTACTCCCAGCCTTTGTGACTCTTGTGGGTAGTAACATACCTTTGAGTAGGACATAGAGAAACCGTTAATCACTGGAGGTCTTTCTTGTCACAACACCATCTTCATCCTCAGATTGGTCCTCCACTGCTCAGGGGATGTGGATGGTTGCTAGTATGGTTTCTAATGATGCCAAGTTTCTCCCCCTCAGACCCTGCCAGGCCTTCAGGTCCAACATACCCCGTGATGTCTCTGTATTTATTCTGAATAACACTCTAATTTTCTTTCAATGAAATCTTATATTTCTTACCATTTTTTTCACATAATATATCACATATTTAATATTGCCTTGTCATCTAAGGGTTTTAACATTACATAATTGTTTCTCCCACTTCTTTCAAAAGTTCCTGTTTTTCCCCTGGCAACACCCAGCATAGAATGAGAATGTAGTAGCATATTGACTTACTGACATGTTCTCTCCTCCCTTTGCTTCACCAACACTGCCCAACAGGTCGGGGCAGGAGAGGACAGGAAGGTAAGTATAGAGAAGCTAGAAAATGGTGGTGATTGGAGGGAGGGAAGCAGGATTGATAGCTTTAGAGATTTATTTTACCTGCATGTTATAGAGTACACAACTAAGAGTGGCTTAATAACACCAAAAAACAAAAAAAAAAATGTTGCCTTTGAGTTGATTCTGACTCATAGTAGCCCTATAGGACAGGGTAGAATTGCCCCACAGGGTTTCCAAGGAGCGGCTGGTGGATTCTAACTGCTGACCTTTTGGTTAGCAGTCATAGCTCTTAACCATTGTTACCAGGGCTCCGGCTTAATAATAAGGGGCTAATTATTTCCAGGGTTAATTCATTGGTGTAACCATGTGATCAAACACCCACTTGCTTTCCATTTTCCTGCTCTGTGATTATTAGTGTATGAAAAGCAATCTCCTTAGGGTCACAGTATGGCTGCTGCAGCTCCAAGCATTAATTACATCCTCATAAAGAAGATCCAAAGGCAGGAAGGGGGAAGTCCTTATCTCTATTCCTTTTAAAGAGAGAGGATAATATCCTCAGTAGTCTTAAGTCTCATTTGCCAGGGTTACTTAACATGCTAATGCTTAAAATAAACTAATCACAGTGAGGGGAATGGAAACACCATAATCAATATTCGTCCCTTGGGGTTAGGGAGTAGTTATCTCGGGCTCAGGGGAGGCTGACTAGCCAAACAAAACTGGGATTTGCCAGCAAGAAGTATGTGGAGGGAAAGACATATTTCTTGGCAGCCAACAATATCTGCCTTAGAATTAAAATGCAAAAAGGTAATAGGATCCCCTTTGATTATGTGGGAAGTTAGTGGCAGAGCCAAGGATAAACACTGGCCTCCTGCCTCCTTAGCACCACGTTTTTCTCCTGTGTCTTTGTCTTCTCCTCTGTAAAAGGGTTTGGGAGGGTCCTTGCCTGGGTTCTATGGTGATGAGCATTATAACAATAATTAAAAAAAGAAAATCTGCCTAGGGGACTACTCCATGTGGGAAAATGGAACAATAACCTGAATAGCCACAGCTCAATTTCACAGATGATGCTGCCTGGATACAGGGTAGACTGCTGACTTATTGCACATCTCTGCTGGGACTATTTCCTCTCCCCATCTCTGACCAGCTGGTGCATCTTGCCTCATCCTTCTCGTGTTTGCTGGCTCTGATATATGTCCCCTACAGGAAAGTGGAAAAATAATTCCCTCCTGGGGATTTGCAGTGGAGACCAGCCATTCAGCCCTTTTGCCCCAGTGTTTCTGCAGAGCTGACACAGGCAGTTCTCTCTGTTCCAAAGGGATGCTGGGACCAAATGCCTGTCCTCTGTGCTGGACTCAGGGAAAAGCTTGGGCTGCTCTGGGCTCAAGAATCATTCATCAGAGCAGCTTGATATTCCCTCTGCTTTTTGCCTTCTGGAAGCTTGTGTGCATATTTTCAACTCCTTTGGGAATACAAAGGAAAGAAGATAGGGTAGGCACCCACACTTTGGGCTCTTGGTTGGCACTGGGTAGCATGACATCGTCTGACCAGGCAAATGGATTGCGAAGGATCCAGATGGGGAGAGAGTGCTAGTAATTAAGGTAAAGACTGCAGAGCTCAGAGTCAGCATTCTCCTCCTGCATATCTCTGAGTTGATCCCCTGGCCAAGGACGATGCAGGCTGGGCAAAAGCATGTGGTTGGGAACACAAAATGGATGCTTTGGAAGCAGACTGACATTCGCTTTTAACTGATCTCTTTGTTTTTGAAGAGGAATTTTTTCACAGCAACGAGCCAGGAAGAAAAGAAAATGTCCTTTCTCATTTCTTTGGAGCTAGCCACATTTGTACATTAACCTTTAGCACTGATTAAGATAAATGCCATCTCAACATCTGATGCTTTTAGATTAGAATTGAATTAAACAGCCCAGCTCTTGACAAGCTTGTATTTTCAGTTTCTCAGAGTTATGCCCTGCTCAGTCACCTCTGGCAGTCAGGGAGAGGGTGAGCAGATCAGTCATTTAGCATTAGTCTGACCAAGATAAATGAGGGTTGTGGGCCTGGGGCTCTTATTTCTGTCCCCAGAGTGGTTACTCAGGCACCACCCGAAAGGTCTTGGTGCTCATAAATAGCTGCAGAGCAATCCCTGCAGGACACCACGTGAGCCGTACTGATTATAAATGCCACAGGAATGCAGAGTAGAGATTTCCTTCTGCTGAGGTTATCATGAAGAGCTTTGTGGAGGAAATTGATTATTGAATTGAGGAAGTAATGTTTAAAATATGATCATGTCCATACTTTATTGTGGGGGTGAAAAATGAATAATTCATAGAGCTTATTTAATTTAAAATAAAACTGTACACAAGTTCACCTGTCTCCTTAAAAGCAGTATCAATCTCCAATCACTCTACTGAGTTATTCAGGATGGTGGTGATGGTTGGGGTGGTGGCATGTGTGTATGCAAGGCATGTGTGGAGGTGCCCAGTGAGGTTGCTTTTGCCAAAAGGAAGCATTTCCTCCTCAAAAATCTTAAACCTGTGAGAACTGCTGTTGTCAGGGAGGCTGAGTTAGATTTTTCTGGAAGCATCATATCCCCTGACCCACACCAAACTGCCTGACCTTCTGTGGGTCCTGCCTGGAACAGAACCCAAGATAAGTCTTTTACAAGCTTTTTGTCTTACAGCATTAAGACTTTTTTTTTTCTTGTTCTACTTTTTTCTGAAAGCAGAATCCTGATGCAGCAACTGAGCAGCCTGTAACTGGAGCAGACTGGCCCACAGAGATAAAGGGTTTGAAGGAGCTGACCCACCCTCCCGGGGCTTTCTGCTTTCAGAGAGAATGGGTATTTGTCCACCTCCAGTTGGGTGGCCCTGGTAAATTGCTGTCACAATGGCAGGTGAACAGATAGGCCCACTGGGAAAGAGTCCACTCACATGCTCTAGATTTGCTCTTCATGGAAGGGATTTTTTGCAGCTGTTAGTCACTTGATTTCTCATAAGGGGATAGGAAGGTGACTACCCAGCTTGCTGCTATATCTTCCACCTTTTAAAAATTAGTGGATTTGGGGGAGTATTATATATTGGTTAAGAAACCCTGGTGGCACAATGCTTAAGCACTCGGCTGCTAACAGAAAGGTCTGTGGTTTGAACTCACCAGCTGCTCTGCAGGAGAAACACGTGCCAGTCTGCTTCCATAAAGATTATAGTCTCGGAAACCTGTGGGGCAGTTCTATTCTATAGGGCTACTATGAGTCGGAATCGACTCGGTGGCAACGAGTATATATTGGTTATTGTATATAACATACATCCCTGCATTAAAGGGACAAAGCTAAAAAGGAACTTAAATAAATCCAAAAAACCAGCTGCCGTCGAGTGGATTCCTACTCAAAGCTACCCTATAGGACAGAATAGAACTGCCCCATAGGGTTTCCACGGAGCGGCTGGTGGATTCAAACTGCCAGTCTTTTTTTGGTTAGCAGCCAAACTCCTAACCACTGCCCCAGAGAATAAAGGAGGGAGACAGAGGTCAATGGAGCTGATCACTCAGGAACTGCAATCCCAGAGAAGGTACCCTCCCCCTCCTGCATCTGAGTGCAGTTTGTACTCAGCGTCCTCTGCTCCCCAGCTTCCTGCTCTTCCACAGCCTCCCTGGGGAAGTTTATGGTTGCACACTGTTCATTAAAGGGCAGCAGCCCTTAGCAATTCACTGGGGGGAGGAGGGGAGGAAATGAGCCAGATGCATTTTCACAGGCACCTCATGCTGGAAGGAACCTGGAGAGGTCAGAGATCTCCAGTCCCCTTAGGATGGGCCACAATAAATCAGGCCAGGCAGCTGCAACTGTCTTTGATTCTTAGAGGCCATTTGTCAGGGACTGAGGAGCACACTTGATGCCACTTGCAGACAGAATATTTCACATTCTGTGGGTAAAAGTATTACAGAGAGATTTTATTATCCATTCAAGTTCTGAGAGCAGGATGAATGTGGTTTTAGCAGAGGATTTGCAGCATTGGTATGACCAACACTCTCCTCTCCAGAGCCACCAAGCTCATAATAGAATAGGAGAGTGACTCTCCAGAAGACTAGTCTTGGATAAAAGCTCAGACTGCCTGAGAGCGTGAACAAAGTATCTCTCTTGCCTTCACTCTTCCTTACTATTGCCCTGTCTTTTTCATCTTCTTAGCTCTCCTTTTCTGTTCTCTTCTCTGGCTTGCTCATGTCCATGTCATTCATCAAAGGGGCTGAGTTTATTTTCCTTTCTGGAGAATGTGCCTTATTCTCCATAGAAATTTAAGGATGTCCGTCTACATCTCCTGCACTGGAATTACTTCTAAAATGATTTTGGCTCTGAGAGAGGCTTTTCCTGCCCTTAGGTACTTAACCTTAGAGAATTCTGCTTAAAACACACACACACAGAGGAAATACCACATCAAAATATTTTCTATTAAGAGAGAAATGCCCCAAATACCATTCAAGATGTTTTCAGAGGAAAATTCATCTGTACATCAAAGACAATATTGCTTTGAATTATTTAGAGCAATTCAGTTGCATAAACATTTGTAAATGTAGCAGTGACAACGGATTAGTGACGCTTAATGAAAGAGGCATGATCACTGTCTGAAAAACTCTTCATTGCCAATCTCTTCTTGTCCAAATGCATTAATCTTTCTCCTGATGTTTATCTGTCATTCTTACATCTTAGATTCTTATTGCCTCCTATACTCAGAGCAAATGACTTGAGTGTGCTCAAAAGTATTGCCTGTCATGCTTTTATTCACTAATGTATAAGTACAGTTTTATAAGTGTAAAAGGTTAATATTATGTATTATATCAGGTCCTAAGTTTCAGGGCATATTTTCAGGATTAAGAAAAACAAAACCAAACCGTTGTGGTCAAGTTGACCCCATGTGTATCAGAGTAGAACTGTGCTTCAAAGGGTTTTCAATGGCTAATTTTTCAGAAGTAAATTACCAGGCCTTTCTTCTAAGGTGTCTCTGGGTGGATTTGAACCTCCAAACTTTGGTTAGCAGCCAAACTCATTAACTGTTTGTACCACCTAGGAATATCAGTCTATAAAGTAAAGATCCTGCTGTTTCTTAAGACTAATTTTAGAAGACTAAATTTTGCAGAGTCTGACGTTTTAGATAGTACTATCTCGTTATGTCTGCAAAATAAAACAAAACTTAAAAAAGGAAGAAAAAAATCTCCAGGAGCCTCAAGCAAATTGAAAGAGGCCTAGGCACTCTACCTCCTTCTTTGGCCATTCTGCCATTACCTACCCTAGTCGCAGGCATCCAGTGCCTTCCTGCTACAGAGTAGCTGCCTGTAGACCTGGACTAACGTGTCTTCTCTATGGATGTCCACCCTAAGATTTCTTCTCTTTACTATCCCCTCAGGTCATTCTGATGCATGGTTCATTCCTTCTGAGGCAAGCGCTCAGTTATCTGTCCAGTTAGAAAGTAGTTCTCATAGACAAATACCCTCAGAGTATTTGCTAGGAATGCTCTGAGACACAACTAGGGCTGTATCAGTGGCAGACCAGGGGAGGGAAACAGGAATGTGGACGCTGATAGACAGGAAAGAGAAAAGAAAAGCAGGATGTAGAAAGGTAATGTACTTTTGCCCGATAGATTCTTTCTCTACCTCCCAAGGCCTAGAGCTTAACACACACCCGGATTTTGAATGAGATGGTGTCAAATTGCAAGAAGAAAGGAGAGAGAAGATGATCTGAGGACCACTATATCTAGACAATATGTTAAATTTGACTCTGTGCATAAATTCTTGTGACATTTCACCAATTAAGTATTAGAAATGGAACTATAAATAGATTTGCCAGCCAATCATAATTGAAATATAGGCTAAAGGCAGAATTACAATGTATAAGAAAGTCATTACTCCTTAAATAAAGATAATAGACAAATGATAAACACTGAAGACAAAGAACCTACTATGAAAAATAGACAATCATTAAGAAGAAGATTAAAATTCTAATAGGAAAAAATAGACAATAAGCCTAAACTTGCAATTCACCGTAGGAAAAAAAGCAAATATCCAATAAATGTGAAAAGTGCTCAACTCCACAAGTAATCAAAGACATGGAAATTAAACAAAAAATTGATATTATTTCTTCCTTGTGAATTTGTAAAAGGCTTTTTCTTTTTGACAAATAAAAACTGATGTTGTAGTGATGAGAGTATAAATTAGTCCAATTTTCCTAGAGAGTAATTTGGTGTTTTCAGCAAAAACTTAAAAAAAATGCCCGGTTCATATTTTTTAAAGAGCAATTCAACCATCAATGTCTATGAAATAATTAAAGCCACATACAAAGATTCAATATAAATATGTGAATTGCAGTGTAAAATAGTAAAAAATTAAAAACAATTTAATTGTTTATAGGAAGTTAGAGTCGGCTCAGAGAGCTATTATTCTGTTATTAAAACAAAGGATCCAGGAATGAGACAATTCTTCTTGGGTCTGCTTCTGCTCCCCAAGAATACTGGGGAAACACGTTTCCACATATGGGAAAAGAATAATATCAGAGCAAGGCAAAGTTGCAGCTTAGCTGGGTCTCTGACTCTGAACTTCAGAAGGTCTAGATGATGTAGAGAACGCCTTTATTTCTAACAGGTCATCTTGAATACCTAGAGGAGCAAAGTAATATTGTATCTTTTTTTCCCTGAGCATTCTCAGAATTTACCAATGAGTCAAAAACCAGTATGCACTCCACAGGATAAAATGAGCCTGCAAGATAACAAGAAAAGAGAGTGAATGTTTCTTTCCTAATAACCACCTTGGAACTTTGGAAACCCTGGTGGTGTTGTGGTTAAGTGCTATGGCTACTAACCAAAAGGTTGGCAGTTTGAATCCACGAGGCCCTCTTTGGAAACTCTATGGGGCAGTTCTTCCCTGTCCTATAGGGTCACTATTAGTCAGAATTGACTTGATGGCGAGTTTGGTACTTTGGAACTTGCCTAAGCTCACATCTTAAGATTTTCAGAGTGTCTAGTGTAGCTTTTTTAGGCCTGGGTTCTATTTGAGAGAAACAAAATCCATTGGTTTGAGAGAAACATAGGATTGGGTCTTCTACCATACTGGAAGCAGCTGTGTCCTTGGCCAATATGGCTTCAAATAAAGGAGAGCAAAAATAGCTTTGGCCATGATCACAGTGAACTTTGTCTCCTAGAAACTTCATTGCTAAAAAAATGCAACCTAATCTATGTTCTTGAACTTGAGCAATACCTCCCCCTCTAAGATATCAACTCCATTGCTGCATTTTCTGAATCTTCTTCAAGAAGTGTAAGGGTGAAGAAAAGGGAGGAATCTCAAGTTTACAGTGGAGGCAAAGAAACATCTACAATTGCTGCAAATTACATATGTCCTGAAACATATATTTGTATGATGTCATAAGATAAAGCCACTGAAACCATGGACATGAAGAATAATATTATGAGACTATGTGGTGTTTAATGACTGAGTTTATAATAGTATAAAAATTAACATATTCATAGAAAAAAGACTATGCATATAATATTGACAGTGGATATCTCAAAGAAGTGAGATTACAGGTGAGTCACATATTCTTTTTTGTATGCAAAAAATTTTTTCTAAAATAGTGATTGTATGATATTTTTAAAGTTATAAAAACCAACTTCTATTCCATCATGATGAAATAACTGGTATCAGTATTACTCTCCTGCCATAAACAACTAGAACATTGAGCAAAATATATGAAATGATTGTTTGCAGACATTGGAAAACAAGAAGCACAGAAATGAGATCCTTGAAAGAAAGGTAACAAACAAAGTAAGCAACAAGATTGTGGTGCCTTTTTGTCTGGATGCACTTTCTAACTACGGTGCAGGGAAGAGGAGCTCAAGCAGAGAAAGATGATATCTCAGAGTTGAGAAGATGGAGATTAGAGTTTGGGGAAGCTGAGGTAAGTGGGCTGCGTAGTAAAGTGTTCTGAAGAGGAAGGAACTATGCAAAGAAAGATCTCCAGAAATTTATAAAGGGATCCTATTGAGACTTTTCCCAAATACTAAGGTGTACATCTGTAAGGTGAGACTCCATGAGGCCAAAGAACAACTTCTGGGTAACTGTAAAGTGATCAATTTACAGAGCTCACAAAGGGCTAAGATATGTTCAAGTTCTGATGAGCTATAATGGAGGGACTCATTGATGGATGAAACAATATCAAGCTGTCTATTACACATGTAATTATAGTCTTTGAAGGAGAATTGGAGAAGAGGTGGCGACAGAAAAAATCCTTGAGGAAACAGTGACTGATATTTTTCAAATGTGATGAAAAGTGTCAACCACTGATCCAAGGATCTTAATGTATCCTAAACAGGATAAACACAAAGAAAACAACACTAAGGTGCTTTGTAATCAAATTGCTGAAAGGCAGCAATAAAGCAAAATTATTAAAGCAGCCAGAAAAACTTTGCAATGTTTTATTACATTACATTACATTCAAGGTGTCAAAGATAAAAATCAATAAGATTTCTTATTAGAAGCAATGCAAATTAGAAGACAATGGAATTTTATCTTTCAAGTAATGAAAGAAAAAATGCTGACTTAAACTTAAATATTCTGTGAAAATGTCCCTCAAAAATAAAGATGAAATAAAAGTCTTTTTCAGACAAAAACTGAGAGAATTTAATTCTAGCCCATTGTCACAAGAAAAAATATTGCAAATAGTTCTTTAACCTGACAGAACATGATTCCACATGGAAACTGAGATCTACACAAAGAAACGAAGGCCATAGCAATTGCTAAACATGATGGCAGATATAAATATATTTCCTTGTTTTTACATTTAAAAAACGTATAGTTGACATTTTAAATAAAAATAATAATGTATTTTGGGATTTCAAACTTAAGTAGAAGTAAAATGTATGACAACAATACTATAAAAGACAGGAGAGGGGAAATAAAAATATTTTATTGTAAGTTTTACATTATATATAAAGTAGTATAATATTAATTGAAGGTAGGCTATGATAAGTTTAAGATGCCTATTGCAAACTCTAAAGCAACCACTAAAAAAAAGGAAGCAAAGTGGCATAGCTAATAAACCAGTAAAGGAAATAAAAAGGAGACAGACAGAAAGAGGAAAGAAAAAGAACAAACAAGATAAATAGAAAACCAATAACAATTTGGTAGCTCTAAACCCAACCACATCTACGATTACATTAAATAAAAATCATCTAAGAACAAATTTGACACAACAGCCTCAACAATGGGCTTAGACATAATAATGATCATGAAATTGGCACAGGACCAGGCAATGTTTTGTTCTATTATACGTAAGGTCACCCTGAGTCAGAACCAATTGTACGACAACTAACAACAACAAGCACAAATTAAAAGGTAGAATTTGTCTAACCAAGTTTAAAAAAAAAAAAAAGCAAGTCCCAACTATATGCTGTCTATAAGAGACTTGTTTATAATGATGCAGATTAGTTAAAAATAAAACACGGGAAAAGATATATCATGCAAACAGTAGATTCCAGAACAAGCAACATTATCAGATAAAAAGATTGATTAATCAAGAAGACATAAAGATCCTCAATGTGTATGTTAGCAATAAGAGTTTCAAAGAAATAAAATAAAAAATGACATTACTGTAAGGAGGAATAGACAAATTGGCAAATATTCTTAGAGATTTCTCCACTCTGATCTAAGTAATTGGTATAATAAGTAGAGGGGACATTCCTAACTCTACAGAAGACTTGAACAACATTGCCCAGCCGTATTCCAACTGACATTTATAGAACATTACATTCAACAATGGAAGAAAACATGTTCTTCTCAAGTGCATAGAAAGCATTCACAAAGATGAGACATATGCTGGTTCATAAAACGTATTTCAATATATTTAAAAAAACTGAAATCATATGGAATATATTCTCTGACTACAAGAGAATTAAATTAGGACTTGGTAATAAAAATATCAGAAAAATCCACAAATATCGGGAAATTAAATAACTCACTTCAAAGTAAAGCATGGGTCAAAATGTTAGAAAATATTTTCAGCTGAATGGTAATTAAAAAAAAAAAAACCAAAATTTGTAGGAGGTGATTAAAAGGTGCTTAGAGTAAAATTTACAGCATTAAATATTTATATTACAAGAAGATGGAAGGTCACAAAACAGTGATCTAAGCTTCTATCCTAAGAACCAGGAAAGGATGAGCAAAGTAAGCCCAAAAAAAGTAGAAGGAAGGAAATAAAAAAGGTAAGAGTAGAAATCAATGAAGCAGAAAACAAAGTATAAAGAAAAGTAATGGAAAAAAAAAAAAGCTGTTTCTTCAAAAACATTTTGTTTGATAAAAACCAAGCAAGACTGATCTAGAAAAGGAGAGAAAATACAAATTACTATTATCAGGACATTACTGATTAAGAGGACACTATTAGATATACTACAGAATTAAAATGAATATAAGGAAATATTATGAACTACTTCACACCAATGAATCTGAAAAATTAGATGAGATAGAAAGATTATTTGAAAGAAACATTATCAAAACTAACTAAAAAAGAGATTTTAAAAATAGCCCTATACTTATAAAAGATATTGAATTTATAATTATCTGCTTTCCCAAAAAGAGGTCTCCAGCCCAGATGAACTTCACTGGTAAAAACTATCAGAGATTTAAAGAATTAATAATACAAATCTTACATATATTTTTTCAAAAAAGAGAGGAACGAGAAACATAATTTTCTGAGGGCAGCATTTATCCTTATACCCAAGTAGGAAAAAGTAATTGCAAAAATAAATAAATAAGTAGGCTAATTTTTCAAAAAGAACAATATCTCTCATGAAATAGATAAAAAGATTCTGAACAAAAGATTAGCAAATTGAATCCAGCAATACATGAAAAAGGATAACAAATTATGATGAAGTGGATTTAATCATAAGAATGTAAGTTTGGTTTAACATTACGGTATAATTCACCATATTAACAGAATAAATGAGAAAAAAAATAGGAACATGTCAATAGATGCAGATAAGTTATTTGAAACAATTAAATAACCATTTATGACAAAAATGCTTCCAAAACTAGAACTAGATGAAAATTTCCTCAACCTAATACAGAACATCTATGAAAAATCTGTCACTACATTATACATAATGGTGAGAGAAAGAATGCTTTTCCCCTGAGATCTGGAACAAGCAAAGGTATCTCTGTTATTGCTTTTATTCAACATTGAACTTGAGGTCTTACCAGTGCAATAAGGCAAGAGAAATAAAAGGCACATAGATTTTTTTTCTTTTTTTTAATATTTTATTATACTTCAGGTGAAGGCTTACAGAACAATTAGTTTCTCATGAAATAGTAGTACACATGTTATTTTATGACATTGGTTAACAACCCCACAACATATTAACCCTCTAACTTCTCACCTTTTTTTTTTTTTTTTGGTGAAAATACACATAGCCAAAGATACACCGTTTCAAAAATTTATACATATACAGTTCAGTGACATTGACTACGCTCTTCCAATTGTGCTGTTATTCTCACTTAAGATGAAGGCTTACAGAACAAAATAGTCTCTCATTTAACAGTTACTACAAATGTTGCCCTATGACAATGGTTAACAATCTCACAACATATCAACAATATCCTTACTCAAACTTGGTTTCCCTATCACCAGCTTCCTTGTCCCCTTCTGCCTTCTGGTCCTTGTCACTGAACTCCTGTACCTCGTTAGTCTCATTTGGTTTTATGGGGCTGTCCACTCCCAGGTGGAACAGTGAACCTTGGAGGTAACTTCACCACTGAGCTAAAAGGGTGTCTGGGGGCCATAGGCTCGAGGTTTCTCCAGTTTCCCTTAGGGCAGTAAATCTGGTCTTTTTTTTGTGAGTTAGAATTATGCTCTACATCCTTTTCCAGCTCTGTCCAGAACCCTCTGCTGTGATCCTAGTCAGAGCAGTCAGTGGTGGTAGCCGGGCACCATCTAGCTGTACTGAACTCAGTCCGGTGGAGGCCTTGGTAGCTGTGGTGAATTAGTCCTTCGGACCAATCTTTTCCTTGTATCCTGTTCTCTTCATTCTCCCTTGCTCCCAAAGGGATGAGACCAGTGGAGTATCTTAGATGGCCACTCACAGGCTTTTAAGACTCCAGACACTACTCACCAAGGTAGAATGTAGTGCATTGTCTTTATAAGCTGTGTCATGCCAATTGAGCTAGATGTTCCCTGAGACCATGGTCCCCACAGCCCTCTGCCCAGTAATTCAGTCCCTCAGGGAGTTTGGATGTGTCTATGGGGCTTCCACGACCTTTCCTTGTACAGGTTGTGCTAGTTTCTCCTGTATTGTGTACTGTCTCACCCTTCACCCAAGATACCACTTATCTATTGCCTATTTAGTATTTCCTTCCCACCCCTCCCATCTCTGGTAACTGACAAAGATTGTTACATTTTGTGTGTGAACTTTTTCATGGGTTTTTACAATAGAGGTCTCATACGATATTTGTCCTTTTATGATTGACTTATTTCACTCAGGATAATGTCCTCCAGTTTCATCCATGTTATGAGATGCTTCACAGATTCATTGTTGTTCTTTCTCGTTGCATAGTACTCCACTGTGTGTATGTACCATAGTTTGTGTATCCATTCATCTGTTGATGGGCATCTAGGTTGTTTCCACTGTTTTGCTATTGTGAACAATGCTGCCATGAACATAGGTGTGCATACGTCTATTCGAGTGAGGACTCTTATTTCTCTAGGATATATTCCTAAGAGTGGGATTCCTGGATCGAATGGTATGTGTATTTCCAGCTTTCTGAGGAAGCACCATATCATTTTCCAAAATGGTTGTATCATTTTGCATTCCCACCAGCAGTGCATAAGAGTTCCCATCTCCCCACAGCCCCTCCAACATTTGTTATTTCCTGTGTTTTTGATTCCTGCCAGTAATGCCAGGGTGAGATGGTATCTGTTTGTGGTTTTAATTTGCATTTCTCTAATGGCTAGTGATCGCGAGCATTTCCTCATGTGTCTGTTGGCCATTTGAATGTCTTCATTGGTGAAGCATCTGTTCATTTCCTTTGCCTGTTTTTTAATAGGATCATTTATCTTTTTGTTGTAGAGGTGTTGGATTTTCTTGTAGATTATGGAGATTAGACCTTTGTCTGACTTGTACTGTCCAAAAATTTTTTCCCAGTTTCTAGGTTCTCTTTTTACTCTTTTGGTGAAGTCTTTTGAAGAGCATAGGTGTTTGATTTTTAGAAGATCTCAGTTATCTAGCTTATCTGTTGGGGTTTGTGTGTTGATGGTTATGGTTTGTATCCTGTTAATGCCATGTATTAAGGCCTGAAGTGTTGGTCCTATTTTTTCTTCTATGAACTTTATAGTTTTAGGCTTTATATTCAGGTCTTTAATCATTTTGAAGTAGTTTTTGTATACGGTGTGAGGTATGGGTCCTGTTTCATTGTTTTGCAGATGGATATCCAGTTTTGCCAGCACCATTTGTTAAAAAGACTGTCTTTTCCCCATCTGATGGACTTTGGGCCCTTGTCGAAGATCAGGTGACAGTAGGTGGATGTATTTACATCTGGGTTCTCAATTCTGTTCCATTGGTCAAAGTATCTGTCGTTGTACCAGTACCAGGCTGTTTTGACTACAGTAGCTGTATAGTAGTTTCTGAAGTCAGGTAGTGTGAGTCCTCCAACTTTATTCTTCTTCTTCAGTAGTGCTTTACTTATTCGGGGTTTCTTCCCTTTCCATATAAAGTGAATGATTAGTTTTTCATCTCTTTGAAGAATGTTGTTGGTATTTGGATCGGGATTGTGTTGTATTTGTAAATTGCTTTGGGTAGAATTGTCATCTTCACAATGTTGAGTCTGTCTGTCCATGAGCATGGTATGTTTTTGCAATTATGTAGATCCCTTTGGGTTTCATGCAGTAGTATTTTCTGGTTTTCTTTGTATAGGTCTTTTACATCCCTGGTCAGATTTATTCCTAAGTATTTTATCTTTTTAGGGGCTATTGAAAATGGTATTGTTTTCCTGATTTCCTTTTCATCATTCTCCTTACTGGTGTATAGGAATCCAACTGATTTTTGAATGTTTATCTTGTATCCTGCTACTCTGTCGAATCTTTCTATTAGTTCCAGTAGATTTCTCATGGAGTCTTTAGGGTTTTCTATGTATAGTATCATCTCATCTGCAAACAGGGACAGTTTAACTTCTTCATTACCAATCTGGATGCCCTTTATTTCTTTTTCTTGCCTTATTGCTCTAGGTAGAAATTCCAGCACAATGTTAAATAGGATTGGTGATAAAGGGCATCCTTGTCTTGTTCCTGTTTTCAAGGGGAATGTTTTCAGCCTCTCTCCATTAAGAATGATGTTGGCCTTTGGTTTTGCATAGATGCCCTTTATTATGTTGAGAAATTTCCCTTCTATACCTATTTGATTGAGAGTTTTTATCAGGAATGGGTGTTGGACTTTGTCAAATGCCTTTTCTGCGTCAATTGAGAGGATCATGTGATTCTTTTCTTTCCTTTTATTTATGTGGTGGATTACGTTGATTGATTTTCTAATGTTGAACCATCCTTGCATACCTGGTATGAATCCTTCTTGGTCGTGGTGTATTATTTTTTTTGATATGATGCTGAAGTCTATTGGCTAGAATTTTGTTCAGAATTTTTGCATCTATATTCATGACAGATATTGGTCTGTAATTTTTTTTTGTGACGTCTTTGCCTGGTTTTGGTATCAGCGTTATGCTGGCTTCATAGAATGAATTTGGAAGTGTTGCTTCCTCTTCTATGCTCTGAAATAGCTTGAGTAGTACTGGTACAAGCTCTTCTGTAAATGTTTTGTAGAATTCTCCAGTGAAGCCATCTGGACCAGGGCTTGTTTTGGTTGGGAGTTTTTTGATTACCTTTTCAATCTCTTCTCTTGTTATGGGTCTGTTCAGATTTTCAATATCACTTTGTTGTAGTTTGGGTAGGCCGTGTGTTTCTAGAAATTTATCCATTTCCTCTAGGTTTTCAAATTTGTTAGAGTATAGTTTTTCATAATATTCTGTTATAATCCTTTTTATTTCAGTTGGGTCTGTTGTAATGTCCCCCATTTCATTTCTTATTTGGGTTATTTGTGTCCTCTCCTGTTTTTCTTTTGTCAGTCTGGCCAGTGGTTTGTCGATTTTGTTGATTCTTTCAAAGAACCTACTTGGGTTTTGTTGATTCTTTTATTGTTTTTCTGTTCTCTGTTTCATTTATTTCTGCTGTCATCTTTACTATTTCCTTTCTTCCGGTGGTTGTGGGCTTTTTTTGCTGTTCTCTTTCTATTTGTTTGAGTTCTGTAGTTAGTGTTTTGATTTTGTCCCTTACTTCTTTTTTGATATGTGCATCTATTGCTATAAATTGTCCTCTGAAGACTGCCTTTGCTGTGTCCCAAAGGTTTTGGTATGATGTGGTTTCATTCTCTTTTGAGTCTAGGAATTTTTTGATTCCATCTCTGATTTCTTCTATTACCCAGTGATGTGTAAACAGGGTATTATTCAGTTTCCATGTAGTTGATTTTTTTTCCTTGCTCTTTCTATTGTTAATTTCTACCTTGATGGCATTGTGGTCAGAGAAGATACTTTGAATTATCTCAACGTTTTGGATCTTGTTGAGGATTGCTCTGTGGCCTAAGATGTGGTCTATTCTGGAGAACATTCCATGTGCATTGGAAAAGAATGTGTACTTTGCAGAGGTTGAATGGAGTGTTCTATATATGTCTATGAGGTCAAGTTGGCTGATTGTGTCCTTTAGGTCTTCTGTATCTTTGCTGAGTTTCTTCTTAATTGTTCTGTCCTTTACTGAGAGTGGTGTGTTGAAGTCTCCTACTATTCTTGTGAAACTGTCAATTTCTCTTTTCAGTGTTGTTAGAGTTTGTTTTATGTATTTTGGAGCCCTGTCATTGGGTGCATAGATGTTTATTATGGTTATGTCTTCATGATGGATCATCCCCTTAATCACTATATAATGTCCTTCTTTGTCTTTTATGGTAGATTTTGTTTTAAAGTCTATTTTATCTGAGATTAGACTTGCCACTCCTACTCTTTTTTGGTAGTTGTTAGCTTGATATATTTTTTCCAACCTTTGACTTTTAATAAATTCACATCTTTGTTTCTAAGGTGTGTCTCTTATAGACAGCATATTGATGGATCCTGTTTTCTTATCCATTCTGTGACTCTCTGTCTCTTTATGGGTGCATTGAGTCCATTTATATTCAGTGTAATTATTGATAGATGTGAGTTTGTTGCTGTCATTTTGTAGTGCTTTTTTTTTTGGTGCTGATGTTTTCTTTGTTTTTCTTACTCTCTTGTGCTCAGTTACTTTTGTTTGTGGATTTTTTTATTCATTTCTTTTGTTTTTGTAGGTTTTGTTTTTGCCGAGACTTTATGTTTTTCGTCTATATTTTTATGAGTTGGTTTGTTAACTTTTTTTGTGGTTACCATGAATTTTACCCTTATCTTTCTAAGTTTGAAGCAGTCTACCATTACTTTGTATCGCCTTGCCTTCCTCTCCATTAGAAGTTTCTATACCTATGCCGTTTATTCCCTCTTTTATTGTTTTGATGTTGTTGTCATTTACTGATTAACTGCTCTGATTCCCTGTTGTATTTCTTTTGGTTTTGGATAGTCCTCGAGAGTTCATTTCCTAGATTGGTATCTGGCTGGTATGGTCCTGTGTCCTAGGTTCTGCTTGTCCTCAGATCGAAGAACTCCCTTTAATAATTCTTGTAAGTTTGGTTTTACTTTTACATATTCCCTTAATTTCTGTTTATCTTGAAATGACCTAATTTCACCATCAAATTTGAATGAGAGTTTTGCAGGATATATTATTCTTGGCTGACAATTTTTTTTCTTTCAAGATTTTATATACGTCATCCCATTGCCTTCTTGCCTGAATGGTTTCTGCCAAATAATCTGAGCTTAGTCTTATTGTTTCTCCTCTGTATGTGACTTCTTGTTTTTCACGAGCTATTCTCAGGATTCTTTGTTTGTCTTTGGTTTTGGCAAGTGTGAATATGATATGCCTTGGTGATTTTCTTTTGGGGTCTTTCCTATATGGGGTTCGTTGAGCTTCTTGGATGGCCAGCTTTTCATCTTTCATGATATTGGGGAAGTTTTCTGTCAGCAGTTCCTCAATGATCCTCTCTGTGTTTTCTGTTTTCTCTCCCTGTTCTGGAATGCCAATCTGTCATAAATTTTTGCTTTTAATTGTGTCCCACATAACTCTCAAGGTCTCTTCATTTTTCTTTGTTCTTTTTTCTGTGTTTTCCGCAAACAGAGTTGTATTCGAGTGTTTGTCTTCAATTCCACTGATCCTGTATTCCACAATTTCAAATCTGCTTCTCAGCCCTTCTATGACATCATCCATTTCGGAAATCTTGTTTTTTATCTTTTGGATTTCTAATTGCTGTCTTTTGTATAATTTCTAGTTGTGAATTTATTTTGGCATTTTGTTCCTGCACCATCTTCCTGAATTCTTTCAATTTTTTGTCTGTATTTTCCATGAATTTGTCTATTTTTTCCTCATGTTTTTCAGCTTTTTGCCTCAGTTCTTGGAAAATTCTGAGTATTAGTGATTTGAATTCCCTATCAGGTAGTTCTGGTGCATTTTCTTCCACAGGAGAGTCATCTGGTGTTTTATTTTGGACGCCTACTGGAACCATCCTGTCCTGTTTTTATTTTGATATTGTCTGCTGTTTTCAGGGCATTCAGTTGTTATTTTTCTCGTTTATTGATTGTAGATTTGGTTGTTTTGTCCCCTTTTTTTTTTAAAAAAAATTGACTATGTCTGAGCCAGCAGACTGTGTGTTCTTTGTTGTTTGCTCATCTGTGGGCACAATACTTTTCTCCTCCTTCTCCAATTGGCAGGGTCAGTCACTCAGATATGGTGCAGCAGGGCAGGTCTAGCTGAAGAGGAGTTACTGGGACGTGTTGTTTGTGGCACTTACTACAACCACCAGAGCGTGTCGGTAATCAGTGCAGGGCAGGTTCCAGTAGGCCATGCCTGTGCTGCTTGGTGGTGTGATGTCAAGCAGAAGGTGCAGGTAGGCAGGATGCAGTGGAGAGATTGTTATATATGGAGCTAAGATGGATATGGGAGAGAGGAGAGAGGAACAGGAGCCAAAAACATACAAACAAACAAAAAAGAATGCTAGGGGAGTTTGCCGTTGGAATGGTGAGATGAGTGACTATGAAATGGAGAAAAACAGAAAGGGGAAGCGGAAGAAAAGAAAAGAATGAATAAATAAAAATCAGAAAGTTTAAAGAACTGCAGAGTTCCCAGGGATCCCACTGATGCTGCTATGAAGTTTGGGAAGTCGCTCTCAGGTGTTGCAGTACAGTCTGGCTAGAATGTGTAGAGGTATACAACACCTGGTATTGTGGGATCAGAAAGAGAAGGAAGATATAGAGAGATGAGAAACTTAGCAATGAAGAAAGACAAAAAGGGAAAAAGAGGGAAAAGAAAACAAAACAAATAAAAAAAAAAAAAGAACAAGAAAGGCCCCCCAAAAAAACAAGGGGAAAAAAAAAAAAAAACAACGAGAAAAGAAATGATCTCAGGGATCCCTCTGCACGTCTGTGGAAGCTGAAGGGGAGTTCCTTGCCATGCAGCTCCGCCTGGCCAGAAAGGGCTCCCAACTCAAGAAAAGGAAAAGAAAACAGACAAATAGTTCAAAACAAACATACGAACAAAAGCCCCGGGATCCCACCAGTGCCGTAGCCCGGACCGGGAAGCAGCTCTACACTCGAATGGAGCTCTGCAGCCCCTCAGGAAGAAGCAAAGATGGCGCACGGATCCAGGCACTCGAGTGAAAGGAGGGGGAGGCGGCGAGAGACAAGCAAGAAATCAAAAGAAGCAGAAAAAAAAAGCAACACCAGCAGTCAACAAATGGCACTCAGAGAGCCAGCTAATGCAGGCTGGTGTTTCTGGACAAGAGACTGTGTCCGCAGGAAGCAGAGGAGGCCGAGTGTCGGTGAAGAAGGGTAGAGAGTGGGAAAGCATATATCACAAATTGCCGGTGCTCTGCAGCCCCTCAGGAAGAAGCAAAGGTGGCGCGTGGAGCCAGGCACTCGAGTGTAAGGAGGGGGAGGTGTCGAGAGGCAAGTGAGAAATCAAAAGAATCAGAAAAATAAAGCAACACTAGCAGCCAACAAATGGCACCCAGAGAGCCGCCCGCTTGGGTGTGTGGAATTCAAGCAGCTGGTGCTTCCTGGTGAAGAGACCGTGGCCGCGGGAAGCAGAGGAGGCCGAGCTGGGCAAAGAGGGGTGGGGGGTGGGAAAGCACACACCACAAATTACAGGTTGTTTTGTCTCCTGTTGGATGCTAAGTGAGGCTGCTTTCTCATACCCCATGTTTGCTGGTCTCCGATAGGAGTCCAAGATGGTGGATCCGCACTGCGTTAACTGGTAGGGGACCTCTGCATGAATCTCTCCTGGCTCTCCGTTCTCTGTCAGTTTTCTCATTCCATTTGGTGCTTGGCTGAGTTCTTTATCTCTTCATTTGATGTGTTAGGTTTTCAGGATTGTTGTATTCTCTGTTCGGCTTAGTTTTTCAGATCTTTGCTGTGGAGGGATGGCGTGGTGCTTCTGCCTAGAGTGCCATTTTGCCGGAACCACCCCCAAGGCACATAGATTTTTAAAAATCAAATCGAACTATCCTTATATACATTGTTGTTAGGTGCCATTGAGTCGGTTCCATTTCATAGCTGCCGTATGTACAACAGAATGAAACGCTGCCCAGTCCTGCGCCATCCTCCCAATCATTGCTATGTTTGAGCCCACTGTTGCAGCCACTATGTCAGTCCATCTTGTTGAAGGTCTTCCTCTTTTTCACTGGCCCTCTGCTTTACCAAGCTTGATGTCCTTTTCCAGGGATTCGTCCCTCCTGATAACATGTCCAAAGTATGTGAGGTGAAGTCTCACCATCCTTGCTTCTAAGGAGCACTCTGGCTGTACTTCTTCCAAGACAGATTTGTTCATTCTTCTGGATATCCATGGTATATTCAAAATTTTTCATCAACACCATAATTCAAAGGCATCAATCCTTCTTTGGTCTTCCTTATTCATCGTCCAGCTCTTGCATACATTTGAGGCGATTGAAAATACCATGGCTCGGGTCTGACGCATCCTAGTCCTCAAGGTGACATCTTTGCTTTTTAACACTTCAAAGAGATCTTTTGCAGCACATTTGCCAAATGCAGTATGTTGTTTGATTTCTTAAGTGTTGCTTCCATGGACATTGATTGTGGATCCAAGTAAAATTAAATCTTTGACAACTTCAACCTTTTCTCTGTTTATCATGACGTTGCTTATTGGTCCAGTTGTGAGGATTATTTTCTTTATGTTAAGGTGTAATCCGTACTGAAGGCTGTAGTCTTTGATTTTTGTCAGTATATGCTTCAAGTCCTCTTCACTTTCAGCAAGCAAGATTTCATCATCTGCATGTTGAAAGTTGTTAATGAGTCTTCCTCCAATCCTGCATTCTTCTTAATATATTCCAGCTTCTCAGATTATTTGCTTAGCATACAGATTGAATAAATATGGTGAGAGGGTAGAGCCCTGATGCACACCTTTCCTGATTTTAAGCCATGCAGTATCCCCTTTTCTGTTCAAATGACTGTCTCTTATTCTACCTACAGGTTCCTCATGAACACAGTTAAGTGTTCTGGAATTCCCGTTCCTTGCAATGTTATCCAAAATTTGTTATGATCCACACAGTCAAATGTCTTTGCATAGTCAATAAAACACAGATAAACATCTTTCTGGTATTCTCTGCTTTCAGTCAAGATCCACCACAGTAAAGCTAGTGAGCGGCCATCTAAGATGCATCAATTGGTCCCAACCACCTGGAGTAAAGGAGAATGAAGAACACCAAAGACACAAGGAAAACGTTAGCCCAAGAGACAGAAAGGGCCACATAAACCAGAGACTGCATCAGCCTGAGACCAGAAGAACTAGATGGTGCCTGGCTACCACCAGTGACTGTGCTGACAGGGAACACAACAGAGAGTCCCTGATGGAGCAGGAGAAAGGTGGGGTACAGAACTCAAATTCTGGTAAAAAGACCAGACTTAATGGTCTGACTGAGACTGGAGGAACCCCAGGAAGCATGGCCCCCAGACTCTCTGTCAATCCAGAACTAAAACAATTCCCAAGGCCAACACTTCAGACAAAGATTGGACTGGATTGTGGGACAGAAAATTATACTCGTGAAGAGTGTGCTTCTTAGCTCAAGTAGATACATGAGACTAAATATCCGGAGGTGAGATGAGAAGTCAGAGAGGGTTAGGAGCTAGTTGAACGGACATGGGAGATCAGGAGTGGAAAGGAGGAGTATGCTGTCACAGTATAGGGAGAGCAATTAGGTTCACATAACAATGTAGGTATAAATCTTGGTATGAGAGACTAACATGAATTGTAAACTTTCACTTAAAGTACAACAACAACAACAAAAAAAAAAACCTCAAGAAAAAAAAAAAAAGATCCACCCCAGTATGACAAACTGATAGACGAGTGGTGGTTTTTATTTAAAGACGACATTTTTTTAACACAAAATCCTAAGGTATCAAAAAAACAACTCCTAGATCTGATAAGTGTATTCAGTAAGGTTGTAGGATGCAAAATCAGTATATAAACACAACTGTTTTTCCATATACTTGCAGTAAACAATTGGAAATCTACTTATAATAACATAAAAATGTGAAATGGGAATAAATTGAACAAAAGATGTTCAAGACTACTACAGTGAACTATGTAATATTTCTGAGTGAAATTACAGACCTCTATAAATTGAATGATATATTATATTCATGAATTGGAAGACTCAACGTTGTTAAGTGTTCATTCAAAATTGACCTGTGGATTTCATTGCAATCCCAGTCAAAATCTCAGCAGTCTTATCTGTGGAACTTGATGAGCTGACTCTAAAATTTATAATGAAAGTAAAAATCCAAAGGAGCTCCAACATTTTGAAAGAGAACAATGTTGGAGAACTTACAGTATTATACATACCGTAAAATTACTACCATAGAAAGTGTGGTATCAGCAAAAATATAAACAATACATCAATGGAATAGAATGGTCTATAAGTAGGCCCACACATATAAGGTTAATTGATTTTCACCAACAGAGTTAAGGAAATTTAATGGATGTAGGATGGAAAGAAATGAAGACTCTTTAAAAAATATGGTTATGGAACTACTTGATATCCATATGGAAACATAATGAGCCCTTACCTCACACTATTTACAAAAACTAACTTAAAATGGATCAGAGAACTAATTGTAAGAGCTAATCCTATTGTAAGAGCTAATGCTAGACAAAAATGTTAGCAAAAATCTTTAGGACCTTAAAGTAATATTCTCCCTATCTATTGTTGTGTAATATACTACCCATAAACTTAGCGGCTTAAAACAATTTTTAAAACTTTGCTCACAGTATAGGCAGAATGGTTAATCTTTGCTTTATACCTCAGGCTGAGGTGACTCAACTGGAACTGGAGGATCCACTTCTGAAATGGCTGGCCAGCTGCTGATGACTCTTAGTGGGGAGTTTAGTCAGGGTTGTTATCTGGGAAACTCTATCCCTCTTATGTGGACTTCTTCATAAGACTGCTTCAGATTTCTCACAACATGGTGGCTGGGTTACATCCAAGTATGCAAGACAAGAAGTTGATGCAGATAGTCTTTTAAGACCTGAGTCCCCAAACTGCCACAGCATAACTTCTGCCACATTATATTAGTCAGTCATCACAGAGCCAGTGCAGAATCAAGAAGAGGGAACATAGCTTCTGCTTGTTGATCAGAAGAATGTCAAATAATTTGCTTACACATTTAATGTACTACAGATAAGCAAAAATTTTCATATAGTACACAAAATGCACTGGTGATATAAAGAAAAATTAATAAATTGCACTTCATTAAAACAGAAGAAATGTCTTCTATTAAGACATCATTAAGAAAATAAAAGGACAAGTCACATTATTTGAGGAAATATTCAAATGCATATCTAACAAAGGTCTTGTATGTAGAATATATAAAAAGCTCTTACAACTCAATAATATGATGCTAAATATTAAAAACAGACCCATAACAAAAGAAGAAATACGAATGACCAGTGAATATATAAAAAGGAACTAGACATCATTAGTTATCAGGAAATTGCAAATTAAAACCACAACATTCACTAGAACAGATAAAACTAAAAATACAATAACAAATGTTGGCAAAGATAGGGAACAACTGGAATTCTCATACATCAGTAGTGGGAGTGTAAAATGGTAGGGCTGATTGAAAAAAACATAAAAAATACCTGTGTACATGACTTGTTTTATAAAACTTATTTTTATTAGTGAGAGAGGAAAACATATAGCAAAAGAATTGGAGAACAAGAACATTAGTATTTATGTGTCTGTAAAGAGCACTGTGACAGTTTAGGAGGAAGTGATTCCTAGCACCTACACTAAACATTTATTATCAGACAAGTCTTACCCCAAGTAATATCATCCCCAACCCCTGTGTATAAAGGTACTCCTCTGTTCTTATGGCTCCCTTTTCTTCTCTCTGGGCCAAAAGCAAGCACTACTGCCTCCAAATTTTAGGTCCTTCTGTGCTGTTGATGAACCACATATAAGCATGAGAAGAGAAGCTCCAACAGTGTTAATGGTTGGTAATGGCTAAATTTGCTCCTTGTTTCAGGAGTATTTGCCTTTTTTTTTTCAAATGACTTTGTCTTAGGCTCAGTTTTCTAGAGGAGCAAAACCAGTGAAGTGTATATATAAATATATATAGAGAGATTTATTTCAAGGAAAAGGCTCCTGCAATTGTGGAGGCTGGCAAGTCCCAAATCCCTGGGTCAGATGTCAGGCTGGAGGCTTCTCCTGCCTCATGTGGTTGCACGAGCTGACAAACCCAAAATCAACAGGTCAGATGGCTGTCTGCTGGCTCATGGGGCTTCAGGAGCTGGTGAATCCAAAATCTGCTGGTCATGCAGTTGGCTGCGAGCTCACATCCCAAGAACTGGAGGTCAGAGGATAACGAGTCAGATGCAAGACTGAGAGAGAGTGAGCTTTCCCGGAACATCCATATATATTGGATGCAGCCCACACCCCAAGGAAACTCCCCTTTCAACTGATTGATTGCTCACATCAGTTCACAAAATGGAGAATGATTACATAATGTCCGCCAAACCACTGAGAATCATGGTCTAGACAAGTTGACACATAACATTAACCATCACAAATGTCAAGGAGATATATATATATATATATATATATATGTATGTATGTATATATGTATGTTTGTGTGTATGCATGTATGTATGTATACATAGGGGCCCTGGTGGCACAGTGGTTAAGAGATAGGCTGCTAACCAAAAGACTGGCAGTTTGAATCCACCAACCATTCTTTGGAAACCCTAGGGGGCGGTCCTACTCTGTCCTATAGGGTCGTTATGAGTCAGAATCAACTTGATGGCAATGGGGTTGGTTTTTTTAATTTCTATCTATCTATCTATATAAGTCTATGAAATATATTTTTCAAGGGAAAATTTCGGTAATTTTGACAAATCCAGGGAAAGGTGTTTTGGGATTGAGGTAATTGTTAAATATTCCTAGTACTTCTGCTTTCATGTTATGAAAGTAATCAAATATTCCATTATGAGTATGACTTGACTTGTTTCTGAGATTAATCATATTATAAAATCTTATAGTCAGAAACAGCCATGAAAGATGGGTCTAGAGTATGAGAAAAGTGGAAGGAATTCAGCCTAAGGTTGTAGGAGCTAGGAAGAAGTGTAGCAAAAGGATGCATCCCAGGACAATTCTAATCCATTCAAGAGAACTAGAATTAAAATTAAGTTTACAAAAAACAAAAACTTGGAACACAATTTCTTCTTTATCTATGTATATTTCTTCCTCATGTAAAAGTCACCTAATTCTGTTAATTTTACTATTTTAAAACTTTTAAAAACTGCTCATGATCAGTCCCTTTGCTCTGCCTTTGCTATGCTTTTGGGAAAACGAAGAATCAACAATGTCCTTCATTGTCAAATAAATGCTTGTAGGATTCTCAGATATTAAACATTGTGTTTTTGAAAGACACTAATATAGTCAATTTCTCTGCTATCATATAGATGCTGTCTTCACTTATTCATTATTTCTTCTTTACCATTCTGCAATATGCCCAACATTGTGCTAGGTACTGTGGTTAACAGCAGGCATATAAAAGTGAGTAACGTAAGACCTCTGCCTTCGGTGAGTTCACACATAATGCACAATAACATAAATACTATCTTTGGAATAAGCACAAAGTACAGTAGAGGTATTGAGGAGCAAGTAACTTCACACAGCTGGTATGAAGTACTCAGCTGAGGTTTTATAGAGGAGAAGATATTTGAAGTATAAGAGAGAGCTTCAAGGAGAAAAAGGGAAGGCCAGTCAATGAAGAGAGAAGGCAGGTAAAATTTAGTTTCTGACAATTTTCTTGTCAACAATTCCTGAGGACTTGTGCACTTACTCAATATTCAGGTAGAGACTTAAACTGGATTTGGAAAAAAAATTAAAAATGATTAGTTTTATAAATTATAGTTTCTATTTCCATCAATGGAAAAAACTTGTTGTCGTCGAGTCAATTCTGATTTATAGTGACCCTATAGGACAGAGTAGAACTGCCCCATAGGGTTTCCAAGGAGCCACTGGTGGATTCCAACTGCCGACCTTTTTGTTAGCAGTTGAACTCTTAACCACTGTGCCACCAGGGATCCAGGCTACAAGCCTAGGTAGGGTAAATCACTTAACACTCCTGGGCCTCAGTTTCTTTATTTTTCAATCATCAAGCCAGATACATTTTTAGTGTAGTGGTGAAGGCAGAACCTGAATCTACCAATTTTCTTAAAGCTAAACCAACTTCCTACCTATTTAAAACATTGTGATCAATTTCTTCCCTCTAAGCTAGACACTTTAGAGGAGGCTGAAAACACTGTCCTGGAGGAAAAACCTAACCCCCATAAGGATTCTAATACTTAGGCAAATAAAAGGAAGCCCCTGCCCCTTATTTTTGTGGAAGTCCTGAATCCAATGAAATCATCCAACTGTTGACACATCAGTCTGAAAAACCGAGTGTTCTGAAAAGTAATGCAAATGGGTATTCATTTTAATAGATCTGCTTTTTTATAGATTATAACTGAGCTACTTTTCCTTAAGTTTAGTTTTGTATCTTTAACCCTGTTTTCTATCTCATGTTCTCATTGAGTTGTGGTCATGATGATTTAGAGCTGGGATGGAGACGATTATGGGCAGGACTTGAAAAGTTTCGATGAAAAAGTAGGAGGAGAGAGACCAGAAGAGGAACTGGTCTAGGATTGTCTCACCATAATGTTGACTGCATCGTGAAATTACAGAGATAGTATTGTTTATGACTGAATAACTATGGCTTTGGGGGAATGAAGTGATGTCAGAAAAAGGCTACCTGGTACGGCTAGAGGAGCCTATTGAAGGATAGAGTAAAAGCACAGAGGCAAATGCTAGCTGAGGGACTCAGCTGCAACAAGATGGTTTAAGGGATATTTAAATGATCTCCAGTGATAATACTTGATGGGAGGTTACTGGTCAAACACTGACTGGGTCAAAATGTCTGGGGATTCAGATGCCTATGACTTAGTCATTAAAGTGAAGTAAGATTGCCTAAATGTATAATATTTTTGTTGTAGCTGAAAATAGTACTCATTAATTGCATTGTATACAATAATAAATAATAGGATATTATTTGATATATAATATATGATGAACTATTATTTTATGTACAAATATAACAGCAATACTGTCATTTTAATAAAGATGATAAGGTGAAGTCTGGTTAACACTTGGTGGTGGAAAAATCTAACTTGTCCTATTGGGAAAGAAACAAGATGGTACTTCATCATATAAAGGCTTTTAACTTTTTATAGTTGCCAAAATGATATCATCATTTTTGTGAGAATGAGCCAGATATCTTACCTTAATCATCTGAAAGGCAAAATGTTTTCTCCTGACATTACCTCATTATTCATGAGATGAGTTAACCTCAATTCTAAAATGGTGAAGAAAGGGCAAAAGTACATGGAACCCTACTGAAATTCATGCTTAAGCTATTTATAAATTCAGTGCAAAATTCAGTGAATACACCTACTAAAACTTCAGATGCATTTATTTTATCCAATTTAGGAGTGGTTAGCGAGATAAAAATTAGAAGTGACATGCTAGTGTTAGCAACAGCTGTGGGTTCTGAATTTTATATCCAATTCACTTTGTATTGTGCATGAGGAAGCATATATAGCACTGGGATCATATAAAAAATACAGGGTCAAGATTCTAAAAGACTGAGTCCAATTTCAAGTTACTTTGGAACGTGCGCTTTGCTGTCAGCTTTCTCCTCCTCCTTCTTTTCCTCCTTCAGCTCTCTCTCCTCTCCTTTTCTTTCTCCTCCGCTCTCTTTATCATCACCTTAACATAGTAGTGGATAACAGTTTACTGCAGCCTAGAGTTTGTAAAATAACAGTACTCTGCAGTTGTAAAAAAGTCCTTTAGAATTCTCAGTTTATATACTAAGGAAAGAAGGGAAGGGATAGAATATTTAACACTTACTAGGGGGCGACACTTAGCAGCAGCTTTTAAGAAACTTGTTTTCCCATTTTGCACGGAAGGATTCAGAGATTATGCTTGAAGACACATATCTGATAAGTGCTGGTAAATCAGAGATAAAAAAAAAATTGTTCTGCTTAATTTTAAAGCCTGTGCATTGCTCATTATATCACCTTGGTTTCCATGTGATTTTAGTAACTAGATAAATCTGAAAATGCTACCCTATAATCTGTTGACAGAGATGAGTAACTTTAATCAGAAGAAAACTATGCGAAAGAGGTTTAGTGCCTCCTGCAAAGACATATGCCTAGAGCTTCTTTGAAATGTAAGAAAGGACTGAGCAGTGTGTTTACACTGTTGTTGTTGTGTGCCACTGAGTCAAAAATTGTTGGGAAGTAGTGTGAGGAAGGAGCCCTGATAGCTCAAACAGTTAAGCACTCGGCTACTAACCAAAAGGAGAAAGACCTGGTGACATGCTTCTGAAAAGATTACGGCCAAGAAAACCTTATGGGGCAGTTCTCTTCTGTCACATGGGCTTGTTATGAGTCAGAATCACCTCAATGGCACGCAACAACACCAATAACAGAGTGTGAGGAGGGCTGCCTCTAACACTGGCTGAATGGAACGACTCTGGGTGAACACCAAAAACCATGACCCAGTGAGTCATGGTTTTCAGTACAGTGTATATAACTTTCCAAGGCACTTCCACCTATGTTATCATATTTTAGTTTTCATAACAATAGTGACACAGAGGTAGGGCTATTATTATTCATTCCATTTTGTTCATGAAGTGGTTGAAATACAGAAAGTTATGCAGCTAATTAATAGAAGGCTTTCTAATAATTCTGTATGATTTATTTTTATTACATCATATATAGTTCTTATTCTTAAGGTAGGAGTACTAAATTTCTTGCTCTTTTCTCCCTCCCTTTGACAGAGAGAGAGAGATGACAGATGTGTTAAGATGTGCTTTGAGTGGAAAAGCTTTTTTAATTAATACAGAATTATTCCTAATATTTTTTGCCCATCTGCTGAAAGACTCTGACTGGTCAGCCATTGGTATTTCTCTTAGCTAATAATACCAGATCATAACTTTGATCAGAAAGCATATATACCAACTCACTACTGATTAAAATGAATACCTACTGGAGTAGGAGCCGTGGTGATGCAATGGTTAAGCTCTTGGCTGCTAACAGAAAGGTCAGTGGTTTGAACCCACCAGCATCTCCATGGGAGAGAAGACATGTTGATCTGCTCCCATAAGGATTACAGCCTAGGAAACTCTATGGGGAAGTGCTACTCTGTCATATAGGGTCACTACGAGTTGGAATTGACTCAACGGCACACAATAACAAGAAAAACAACCTACTGAAGTATTAAAGGATGAGGTTTGAAGTACCCGAGTTAGTTAGTCCTCTGCATGGGGTTTTATGTGCATTACTTTATTTCACCTTCACGATTGTCTGACAATGTAGGTCTAGTTCTACCCTGACACACGTGGGGTTGCCATAAGTTAGAGTCAGTGTGACAGCAACTTTTTTTTTTAATCCCCATTTTATAAATGAAGAAACCAAGACTCAGATGGACTAAGTAAATAATTAATTTGCCTAAGGTCATGTAGGACTAGAAACCAGACTCAAGTCTGTCTTTCTTCAAAGCTCATAATCTTTCCAGATGAGCTTGAAATTTTGAGTATTTTACTTTTCTATCCTTCTTCATTTCTTCTAACTATGAATCTTGCAGTCAGTTCACTTGGCCTTTCACTGGCCCTTAAACTGCTTTGGGCTTACCTGGTGGTGCGGTGGTTAAGCAGTCGGCTGCTAACAAAAAGTTTAGGGGTTCAAACACACCAGCCACTCACAGGGAGAAAGATGTGGCAGTTTGCTTCCAAAAAGCTTACAGCCTTGGACTGAAGTGGGTTTTTGGTCTTTCTATAGATATGTTTTATTGCATGGACATATACTTCCTGTTTCTCTGCCTGTTGAGATTCCATCTGTCTTTGAGGTCCAGCTCAAATTTCACCTCTCCATGAAAACTTCCAAGAAAACTGGAATTGCAAGTGATTTTTGCCTCCTCTGAACTACCACAGAACTTGGTTGTATCATTTGAGTGTCATTTGTTGCCTGTTGATGTTAATTATTTTTTCATGTCACATTCAAGATTTTTGAGGGTAGAGACTCTGCTTATTAAATCTTTTTATCTATCTCATTATGAGAACATTGGCACAGAGTGCCAACCAACCAAATGTTGCTGTCGAGTCGATTTTGACTCATAGCAACTCTATAGGACAGAGTAGAACTGCCCCACATAGTTTCCAAGGAGTGGCTCGTGGATTTGAACTGCTGACCCCCAAGCTCTTAACCACTGCACCACCAGAGCCCCTGGCACAGAGTAGGTGTTCAATAAATATAGTTTGAACTCTGTTGTTACTGTCGTATACCATTAAGTTGATTCTGACTCATAAAACCAATACCAAACCCATTGCTGTCAAGTGGATTCCAACTCATAGCAACCCAATAGGATTTCCAAGGCTGTAAATCTGTATGGAAGCAGACAGCTACATCTTTCTCCTGTGAAGGAGCTGGTGTCTTTGAACTGCTGACCTTTTGGTTAGCAGTTGAACTCTTTAACCATTGTGCCATCAGGGCTCCTTTTGTTGTGTACCATCAAGTTGATTCTGACTCATAGCAACCCTATATGATAGAGTAGAATGACCAGGGTTTTTGCGGCTGTAATCTTTATGGGAGCAGATCACCAGGTCTTTTCTACCATGAAGCAACTGGTGGGTTTCGAACAGCTGATCTTTCCTGTTAGCAGTTGAGAGCTTAATCATTGCATCACCAGGATACCTTGTTTGACTTCTTGTAGAGAGTAATTAGGGAACACTTAATTTGTTCCAGGTATATAGAATGTCAGGCTTTACTAATAAGCCATCCTAAATCATTTTAAGCATTGACAGTGACATCTACTAAGCTAACATGGTTGTCAAATGGAAGTTCTTCTGGTCTTCCGTGAGTGACATAATACTGATGAATTATACTAGTTCATTAATTACATTCTATAGGTAGATGTTAATGAATTTCTTAAAATTTTTATTTTCAGAAAGTTAACCTTCTCCCCCTTCTATTTTTATTAACAGTATTTCTTTGCTCAATGCATTTTATTTGTTTTCCATAGAGAGCACTAAAGTAAATGCCAGTCCAGCTCCTATCAAAATAATCACAGGTGACTCCTATCTGAATGGATGTGCTTTTATGGTGTCTTTGCAAGTCCTCTGGTGCAGACTGAAGGCAAGAAAATTTTAGGCTTTTTGCATAAGAGTTAGAAAACGTGTCTTATAAACATAGGGTTGAAAACTGAATTTTCTGCATGCTAATAAAGGTTAAACAACCTACTCCTCCCCATCACCTCCCAGAATGTGATTTATCATATATGTTTAATGAATGTTTATTAGGTAAAATGTAGAAACCTGAAGTTTTATCGAATGCCACATCTTTGGAAGAACAGAAGTTCTCTCACAGTTCTTTTTCTCTTCTCCTAACTCTTTTATTTGCAGGGGCGGGGGGCATTATATTGGAACTTAGAGATGGAGGATAACAGCTAACACATATGGCTTCCTCTGCACACCTTTAAGAGGCAGCTCTAGGCATGTGGAACATAGTCTGTAGTTCAATTGTCAAAGGGGAGTATGTCTGATTAGCCTCATTTGACCTTCCAGGTTCTCAATCCTCTTTGACAAGTTATGAAATATTACAGTTAGAACCTCAAAGTTTCCACAGGTTAAAATAACTGATAATGTTTGATTAAAATGTCTAATGTTTTAAGTATTGAATGATAAAAAGATTAAGCTTCTTACAACAACGCATTGGCACTAATTTAATAATTTAGTTTAGGAAGTTATTTAAAAATCTCTAGTAACCTTGAATCAGCTGTCTGCTTTGGGAAGAACTTGAAATTTACAAGATCAATGGGTAAATTAATACAAAGAGAAATTTAGAATTGTCATTAATTTGCCCTTGTTCCTAAGAAAAGTTAGTTATTATGTGGCTCTTGGATAATATTTTTATTTTTGGGAAGCACTTTTATGTGTATTATCTCATTCAAGTCACTATAGTTGAATGTTAGATCTTATTTATTAAAACGGAAATGAAACAAAAACATTTTCCTAAGATTTATAAAGTAGAATTTTAAGCAATTATGTCAACTGGAAATGATATAATGTATTGCTGTGGTGGTTAAATTCTATGTGGATCTGTAGCATTCATAAAATAGAAGTCCATATAGACAAAAAACCAAAACTCAAAAAAAAAAATCAGTTGCCATTGAGTGAATTCTGACTCATCATGACCCCATGTGCTGCAGAGTAGAACTATGCTTTATAGGATTTTAGTGTCTATGACCTTTCAGAAGGAGATTACCAGGCCTTTCTTCCAAGGTGCCTCTGTGTGGTTTTGAACTACCAAGCATTCAGTTAACAGTGGAGTGCTTAAATGTTTGTGCCACCCAGCAACTCCTACATAAACAATATACCAACACAAAATTAACTTATCCCAAACATGTTTATAGACTCAAGAAGGACCTTATTTCATCATTTAATTTATGAACTAGGGCAAATCCACTAGCTGTAACATAAACTCTAAGATTTCAGTGGCCTAGCACGTAGTAGTCCAGTGAAGTTGTTCCTGATCAGTTGTCCTTTCTCATAATCAGTGATTCAAGGATTCAGTTTCCTTCCATCCTGTGGCTCTGTCTTCCCACAGGGATTCAGAGTATTCTGAATTAAGTTCAAAGATGAGGGAAAGACAGAGTAAAGAAGATCCATTTAGTTCTTAACCACACTGGCCTAGAGATGACAAACATCATTTCCCCTTACAGTCCAGCATCAAGACCTAATATCATGGCAGGGAGAGGTGGTGAATGTAGACATTCTGAGTGTTCAGGAAAAAGATAATTTTGGCTTCTTAGACAGTCATCCCACCTATATGATGTTTTGTATTTGACGTACTTAAAATACTTTGTGTTCCCAAACTACCTCCTTTTCTGTACAATCAGATATCTGAAATTTTTACAATTTACATCACAATTTTTATTTAACTTGAAATCACGATAAGTAGTGAGAGCTGTGGACACTTACAGGAGAAAGGTCTAAAGACAGACATACTGATGCTAGGGACATATTGATATATTGAAATATGAGAGTAGGCATTTGGCTCAACATAGCAGGCACAGACAAAATTATAATCAAACTTTCAAATTCTAAAGACAAAGAATCTTGAAAGCAGCAAGAGAGAAGGGACTTGCTATGTATGAAGGAACTTCTATAAGGTTGACAGTTGAAGTCTCATGAGAAACTAGCAAGGCCAAGAAACAGTGGGATGACATATTTAAAGTTCCAAAAAACAAACAAACAAAGACAAACAAACAAACAAACAAAAAAAGCCACTCAAGAATAAGATATTAGGTAAAACTGTCCTTCAAAAATGAGGGAAAATAAAGGGCCAAAATAATGAAACCCTTGGTAGAAAATATAGGGTGAATCTTCATGAGATTGGATTTGGCAATGGATTCTTATATAGGACATCAAAAGTACAGACAACAACAAACATAAATTGGACTTCATCAAAATTAAAAGCTTTTATTCCTCAATGGAAATTACTTAGAAAGTGAGAAGACAACCTACAGAATGGGAGAAAATATTTGCAAATCATATATCTAATAAGAGTTTAATATCTAGAATATATAAAGAACTCCTACATGTCAATGACAAAAAGAAAAACAACCTAATTTAAAAAAATAGGGAAAAGACTTGAATTGATAATTCTTCAAAGAAGAATTACAAAAGGCCAACAAACACATGAAATAATGCTCAAGGTCATTAGTCATAAGGGAATGCATATCAAAACCACAATGAGATACCAGTTCACACTCACTACGATGGCTATTTAAAAAAAAAAAAGAAACAACAAGTGTTGATGAGGGAATAGAGAAACTGCAAACCTTGTACATTGCTGGTGGGAAAGTAAAATGGTGTAGTCACTGTGAAAAATAGTTTGACAGTTCCTCAAAAGTTAAACATGTACCATATGATGGAGCAATTCCACTCCTAGGTATGTGCCCAAAAGGATTGAAAGCAGGAACATAAACAGATACCTGTACACCAATATTCAGTGCTGCATTATTCACAATAACTCCTGAAACAACCGAGTGTTAATTAAGACATGAATAGATAAACAAAATGTGATATATACATACAATGGAATATTATTCATCCATAAAAGGTATGAAGTTCTAAAACATGAACCATGAAAATATTATTATGAAATAAGCCAGACACAAAAGGACAAATACTGTGTGATTCCACTTATATGAAATATCTATAATATGCAAGTTCATGGATTCAGAAAGTAGATTAGAGGTTACTCAGGTCTCGGGTAGTGGGGAATGAGGAGTTATTGCTTAATGAGTGCAGGGTTTCTGCTTGGGATGATGAAAAATTGTGGAAATAGTGGTGATGGTTGTACAACATTGTGAATGTAATTAATGCCCTTGAACTGTTAGCTTAAAAATCATTAAAATGGCAAACTTTATGTTACAGGTATTTTACCATCATAAAAAATTTTAAACAGCGAATATGAAAAGAATGCTCAATAAATATACAGTCTATTAAAAAAAAAGAAAGAAAGAAAAGCCCACATCTAGACACATCACTGTGAAATTTTTAAAACATCAAACTAAGCAAAAGATTCTAATAGCTTCCAGGGAGTAAAATGAAATCACATACAAAGGAATGAAAATCAGACTAACATCAACTTCATAGCATCAGTACTGAATGTTAAAAAGAAATGGAGAAATGCTTTCAAATTTCTGAGGGAAAATTATTTTAAAGAATTTTTTTATACCAAGCCAAATTCTCCATCTGAATGAGTATAGAATAAAGACAGTCTTAGGCTGGGTTCTCTAGGGAAATAAAATCAGTGAAGTGTATATTATTTCACTAGAATTGAATAATAGAAGTAATATATATATACATATATATATATGTATAGATAGATAGATAGATAGGTAGGTAGAGAGAGATTTACATCAAGGAAACTGCTTATGTGGTTGTCGAGGCTGGGAAGTCCCAAGTCCATGGGTCAGGCTAGAGGCTCATCTTGACTCCTGTAGCCACAGGGCTGATGAATCCAAGACTGGCAGGTCAGATGACAGGCTGTGGATGCTGACGAATCCCAAGATTGGCAGGTAAACTGATAGTTCAAGTCCCAAGAACTGGAGGTCAGATGCAGGTTCCAGAGAAAGCAAAAGCCAGGGAGTTTTGCTACAAAATCCACTTATAGTGGGTGCAGGCCACACCCCCAAAGAAGCTCCCTTTCAGCTGATTGGTTGCTCCTAGCAGATATCATCATGCAGGTGATTATATATTACATAGCTGCCAAACTACATAATAACTGCCAAACTACTGAGAATCATGGCCAAGCCACTTTGACACACACCCTTAACCATCACAAAGACATTTAAAAAGTGAGGAAGTTTACCTCCCAAACAAACTTTCTCAAGACTTTGAAGGTTGCTTTAGCAAAGCATAACTAAAAATGAAGACATAGGATCCAAGGAAAGATGGATTCAGGGTAGACAAGAAAGACAGACAGTATCAGTACGGCAGCTTTACAACACGCCTGAAGAGCTGTAATCCAGGCCTAACTAAAAGAACAGGGGTTGCAGGAGGGAGGCATCTGATGAAAAATGCATTTCATAAATTTGATATTATTGTCAAAAGTAGGAATTATTTGAAAATGTAATAGTAGCAAATAATGTGAGGAAATAAAAAAATAAAAAAACTTCAGAAAAATCTACAAGCTATAAAAAAGTGAAACCAATCATATTCAATTACTTGGCTCTGCAGTGAACAGTGCTTACAGAGCAGTAACAAAGCAAACATGACTAATTAATTTGCACTTTATAATCAATCTATAGATAAAGCACAGAAGACAGTATGACCTTGGAAAATAATGCAAATATTATCAACCTTGAAAATAGATGACATTTATTCCTTATAGTTGCTAGAAAAAGAAATAAAATGGTGAGTATTTATTTAATGTTACAAACATAATTGAAAGAACAAAAGAGTAGGAAAGTAATCATACTGGCAGGAGGAGGAAGGGAAGGCCGGGATGATATAATAGAGTTAAATCTCCTGTGTCAGAGCAGGAAGTCAATAGATGTTATCTCAAATTAATGAATCCAGAAATATATCCAGATAATCAGATTACTATTATTTGAAAATATAAAGTCAATTACCACAAATATAAACCTAGAAATAGCTTAAAATTAAATAACATTCTCCCTATAAGAAAAGTGGAGATTGGGAGGCGTGGTGCAAGACAGTTTTGTTTTTTATTTTAATCTCTCCACTTGATTTGATTTTTCAAACTATTTGAATCGTTTTTGCTAAAAAAAAGTTTTTTTCTAAATCATCATTTTTTAATTAGCAGACACTGTTGTTACCTCCTTAGTATTTATTGGAGCCCTGGTGGCGCAGTGGTTAAGAGCTTGGCTGCTAATCAAATGGTTGCCAGTTCAAATTTGCTCCTTGGAAACCCTATGGGGCAGTTCTGCTTTGTCCTACGGGGTTGCTATGAATTGGAATTGACTTGAAGGCAGTGGCTTTTTTTTTTTTTTTCTTCCTTATTGACAAAGCCCCAGGTTTGTTCATGCAGCTACTTCTTCTTTGCAGCTGTGGGTGCAGGGAAGATGATTATCTCTCACTCTACGGTAAATTCTCATTAATCTGAAATATAATGGTAATTCCACCTCTCCAGTAGATAATTAGATTACGATTATGCATGTAATGCAGTTCCTGTTGAAGAGATGTGAGAGGTGAGTCAGCCAGAGGATTTTGAGAAAGGCTTTCTTGCTCTTAGAAAGGTACAAGGGAAAGGTGTTGCCATTCCTAGATGTGACCCTTGGAACTGTGGAGGGACAAAGCTGAGGTGCTGAAAATGTTCAAACAGAATGATGGGTAGAATCTGGGTTCCTGATGAATTTGCTGAATCGATGAAACTATCAATTCAGAAACTCTCTGAAAATTATTGAGTCACTGTCTTCAAATACTTCTTGTTGTATGTAATAATTAATTTTCCATATGTTAAGACATTTTGAGTCTGATATTCTGTTCCTTGCAGCTGAAAGCTTCTGCTATATACACCTAGTAGAATGCACTCTCCTTGAGCCTAAACCCATTCTTGAGCTGTTAAGTTTGGGAATGAGGTAAAATTTAGGAATATGAAGAGTGTATCTGTTGTGTTTTAGGATGATGAAATAGGTATAAATGTCAAAATGCCCATAAACTCAGAACGTAGATCTAACATATCTGCATCTGTAATAAGCTATAAAGATTCATTATAATTTAAAATTTGCCCAACAAGAATCTTTAGATGGTCACATCTGAAACCAGGAAATGATCAATCATTGATCATCTAATATGATTGAAGCACTGTGTCAATTAATTTTACACATATTATTTCATTTAAATCCTGATAATAACCTTTAGAGTTGAAGTTATAGTTAAGGGAAACTACACCCCTCTGTGTCCATGGCTCCTAGGGTTCTGGCTTAATGGAAATGAAGTCAGAAAGAATTTGGCAACAGGATCTCAAAGCAGATTTTATAAGCATGCATGAGTGACTAGCTAATGACTGGGTTTGACTCTGAGACAAGCTTTCTCAAAGATTTCATAAGCTCCAAAACCCACAATATCTTTTCAAGCTGCCTTCAAATTCTTTTACCACCATGCAAAACACACAATCACCCACATTTATATGTAGGGGTGGGAGTGGGTGACAAAGAAGAAACTGATCAGAAACTAGAGTTTTTTGTTGAAAATTTTTGTTCAATGGCCTTGTCTCATCCTTTAATATTCTCAATAGGCCATGGCCAGCATCCTTGGTGTTCCAGGGCCCTTCAAAGTCATCCTGCCTTAAGTTATAGCAAATGGAGGAAGAATGCTGTTTTCCTGGATGCTCAGCCCACTTGTGTTGTTGTTGTTAGGTGCCGTCAGCGTGGTTCTGACTCATAATGACCCTATGTACGATAGAATGAAACGTTTCCCGGTCCTGCACCCTCCTCACAATCGTTGTTATGCTTGAGCCCATTGTTGCAACCACTGTGTCAATCTATCTCATTGAAGGTCCTCCTCTTTTTCACTGACCTTCTACTTTACCAAGCATGATATTCTTCTCCAGCGACTGGTCTCTCCTGCTATCATGTCCAAAGTATGTGAGAACTTGCCATCCTTGTTTCTAAGGAGCATTCTGGCTATACTTCTTCCAAGACAGATTTGTTCATTCTTCTGGAAATCCATGGAATATTCAATATTCTTTGCCAACACAATAATTCAAAGGCATCAATTCTTCTTTGGTTTTCTTTATTCATTGTCCAGCTTTCTCATGCATAGGAGGAGATGGAAAACACCATGACTTGGGTCAGGCGCACCTTAGTCCTTAAAGCGACATCTTTGCTTTTGAACACTTTAAAGAGGTCTTTTGCAGCAGATTTGCTGGATGCAATGTGTCATTTGATTTCTTGACTGCTGCTTCCACGGGCGTTGATTGTAGATCCAAGTAAATGAAATCCTTGACAACTTCAATCTTTTCTCCGTTTATCATGATGTTGCTTATTGGTCTACTTGTGAGGATTTTTGTTTTCTTTATATTAAGATTTTATCCATACTGAAGGCTGTATTCTTTGATCTTCATCAGTAAGTGCTTCAAGTCCTCTTCACTTTCAGCAAGAAAGGTTGTGTCATCTGCATAATGCAGGTTGTTAATGAGTCTTCCTCGAGTCCTGATGCTGTGTTCCTCTTCATATAGTTCAGCTTCTCGGATTATTTGTTTAGCATACAGGTTGAATAAGAATGGTGAAAAGGTACAACCCTGATGCAAACCTTCCCTGATTTTAAACCACGCAGTATCCCCTTGTTCTGTTCAAACGGCTGCCTGTTGATCTATGTACAGGTTCCTCATGAGCACAATTAAGTGTTCTGGAATTTCCATTCTTTGCAATGTTATCTGTAATTTGTTATGATCCACACCGTAGAATGCCTTTGCATGGTCAATAAAACACAGGTAAACATCTTTATGGTATTTCTGCTTTCAGTCAAGATCCATCTGACATCAGCAATGATGTCCCTTGTTCCACTTCCTTTTCTGAATCTGGTTTGATTTTCTGGCAGTTCCTGTCAATATACTGCTGCAACTGCTTTTGAATGATATTCAGCAAAATTTTACTTGTGTATGACATTAATGATATTGTTCAATAATTTCTGCCTTCTACTGGATCACCTTTCTATGGAATGGGCACAAATATGGATTTCTTCCAGTTGGTTGGTCAGGTAGCTGTCTTCCAAATTTCTTGGCACAGAAGAGTGAGCACTTCGAAGGCTGCATCCATTACAGCCCACTTGTAATTATTATCCAACTTAGATATAAGTTGATAATAGCCTTATATTTTGTAGATGAAAGTGAGGATAAATAACTAGCTCAAGGTTAGGAATCAAACCTAAATTTACCTAATACCAAAGTTCATGTACTTTCTAGCATTCTACTCTACTTCCTCCAAAGCTCTATCATGACCAAATCAAACCAAACAAACAGGGATGCTTTTTGAGCTGGTAAGTGCACTGGTACAGAGACTTTCATGAACAGGCTAGAAGATTACTTGTCATGGATTGAGTTGTGTCCCCCAAGAATATCTGTCAACTTGGCTGGGTCATGATTCCCAGTATTGTATGATTGTCTACCTTTTGTCATCTGCTGTGATTTCCCTATGTGTTGTATACTCTATCACTATGATGTAATGAGATGGATTAGCGGCAGTTGTGTTGATAAGGTCTACAAGATTAGGTAGTGTCTTAGGCCAATCTCTTTTGAGGTATAAAAGAGAGAAGTGAGCAGAGAGACATGGGAACCTCGTACCACCAAGAAAGCAGTGCTGGGAGCAGAGGATGTCTTTGGACCTGAGGTTCCTGTGCAGAGAAACTCCTAGACCTAAGGAAGACTGATGCATCACAAGGACCTTCCTCCAGAGCTGACAGCCTGAATTTGGACTTGTAACCTACTAGACTGTAAGAGAATAAATTTCTCCTTGTTAAAAGCCATCCACTTGTGGTATTTCTGTTATAGCAGCGCTAGATGACTAAGACACTATTCTTTTTCAGGATAACATAGAAGAGGTTCAAGCACAGGTGGAGTTGGAATTGACTTCTGAGGTCCCTTCCAAATGTGTGATTGTATGTCTTTATAATATTTCAAGGGCATATTACGAGAAAAATTCCTGAGATCGTTTACCTAGGATATAAGATGACAAGCTCAAATTCACACTCCCAAATTGGTTAAAAAAAAACCCAAAAAAACTCAACATGAACCCAGGTTTTGTAAGACTCAGCATTGAGTCTTTATATTAGCTCCTGTTGAGTTCCTCAGCAGATAAACTGCTTGAAGCACATTGGTGCTGATGGTTCTGCTCTTTTAGGAATAGGACATTTACCTATTCCAATGAAGAGCAGAGCTAGGATAAAAGCTATCAACTCAGGAACTATTAAAATTATTTATTTCTCCCTTGACTTTTGATTGCCTAGGCTGTCGTAAAATATTCCCCTCTTCCCATGTAGCTGATAGGAGCCTGAATAGGAGCCATCTCTTAAGATGACGGCCAGAGGAGATGTGTGAAATTTCTGCAATTTATGGTTTTGGCAAGTGGAGGCAAAGGTAAAATTAAGATATTACAGTTTTGGGAACAAACTTTTTTTTTGGTAAGTTTCTTCTGGCAGCTAATTTGTATTTGACAGATTACACTCAGAATAATGAAGATGAATAGACATAACTTTACCCAGAATGGTCTTTTTGCTGCATACTCCTTTTAACGTCTTAGTTTATAGGACCTAGAATCTTTAGAATTTGGTAATGGAGGCTTGAGCAGAGATGTTCTACTGATAATTCAAGGTTCTGTTTTTATATAGGGCATCATTTTTTTGAAGTCAAAGTGCCATCAAATCTCTGCTCTAATAAGTCTTCATAACATCTTTGCATAGAGGTGAGAGTCTTAACAGTTTCTCCATTTATTAGAAGGGTGAACTGGAGTACAGTAACTCAACATTTCATTGATCAACAGAATTAGGGTCATGCATAAGATCCAAATTCCCTGAATTCTGACTTACATATGGTTCCCTGAGGCCACTATTTCTCTGGATTTTCCAAACCGGACAAAGTCACTGAGCTGTTGTATCAATAGACAAATATCTAAGGTCCATGCTTCAGTGTTCTTGGAAGATGTGCTTCAATTCTTTGTGTAAAAGAGGAACCACAGGAATCTGAATAATCTTAATTGCATATGCCTCATGCCAGGTAAACTCCTGAAGCTGTTATCAAAACTGATAAGTTTACCTAAGGAGACTTTTATAGGTTTGTTTCACTTTCTAATGGCACCCCTACATCTTCCTCAACTTTCTATTCTCCAAATTGCTTTCATTAGAAAAAGAATTTCTGTCTAGTGTTCTCCATGTAGGAAAAATAATATACCCACTCCTCACTTATCAACATGGTTAGGTTCCAAAGACCAAGTCGTTATGCAAAAATCAGCATTATATGAATGTCCACATCAGATCACAAATGGAGGATGACTACATCATTACACTGCCAAATTACATCATTATGTAACTTCCAAACCATGAGACTCATGGCCCAGCCAAGCTGACACATAACCTTAACCATCACAGCCAGTATTACCCTTGCCTTGCACCTTAGCATTTGTTACTACCAGATGTACGTCATTAACGTGCAAATAGTCAGTAGATTTTTTACTATTGTAAGTGCAAAATGTCAGATAATGAGATAGTTGATAAATAAGGAGTAGGTGTAGGGTCACTGATCTTGACAACTCTTCTGTTCCCATAGGCCAGATGATTTAAATTGCTCATTCTTTTTACTGATAACATCTCTTAGCCTGTTGACTACCTTTGTATTCTCTGGTTGGGACACTATGGGTACTAATAAAACTCTTGAGATATTTGTTTGAAAATGTTAAATTTTTGAAGCTTTTGATATTTTTAAGGCTCTTAAAAAATGATGTATCTTTTTCCCCTTACTCTTCATGCTTCTAGAAAGTTGGAAGTAAAGAAGGAGGTTTTGTGGAGAATCCAAGACTCAGAGAATTTAAGTGATGATCCCAATACTCACAACTTGTCAGTGAGGCTTTTTACTCTCATATCAATTTTCTCACCCTTATAGAATCAATTAGTTGGGTTATAGCTTGAACTCTTCAAGAAAATGCTGTATACAAGTCCTAAGAGGCTAACAAGTAAATCAGGGGTATTCCAAAAGCATTCTTTGTTTTAGGATTGGAATTTGGGTATAAACAGATAACCTCTGAATAATTTTTTTTTCCCCAAATGAAGTTGTGTTAGTTCATAAATCATTAAGTGTTTGGGAAGGGAGAGGCAAGTTGATATTGAAGAAAGGTAATGTAGCTAAGAAATTTATAGGCAAATCCTGTGATCCATTAAGAAAAATCACTCCCATTAAGATAAAATACCTCTAAGAGGATAATACAAGTGAACTTCCAAAATGTTATTAAAAAAAAAAAGAAAAACTTTTCAACCAATAAATCAATTAAATGTGTTTAATAAATATCTACCATAATGGTGCCCAGTGCTGTTCCATGTAACACAAATTAAATGCAAGTTATTGAGTCTTTGAGAAGCCTCCAGTTTAGTTGAGGAGGAATGATATTGTACAGATAACAATTAAATCAAGACAAAGGGAATCACAACAGTCCAGGGCTCCATAGTGTAAAACAATCCCCAAGCACTGTTGGTGTTTCAGACATGAGTGGGTCAAACTAATAAGTATCCGTAAGGTTCCATGGAAGAGTTAGGAAATATCCTTACAATCATGAACCTTTCTAGTTCTTAGATTTTATCCTATACTTTGATACATTAAAGTCAAACAAGTTAAGATGAATGTAGAACTAAGAGTATCTATCATAGATGTTAAAATATGTGAAGTGGAATGATTTTATGAAGTCTCTCATTATCCTCAAAGTATGTTTATTTAGTGTTAATTTAAATAATAAATGAGAAAGAACAGGATGAGGGAAGACCTGGAGAAATAGAGGTAGAAAGAACTTTTAGAAATCCTAAGGGAATTCTCTATTTGTTCTCTTTTAATAATGATCAGATGGAATTTACTCTAACAACAAGTCAAATGATAATTTTCAAGCTGCCATTTTCATAAACTCTACTGTGTAAGTAAGCTGCATTCCTTCTGCATATTAAAGTCAAGTTCGGTTAAGGAAGAGGTATCAACTGGTACACAGAGAGCTAAGTGTCGAAGGCATTTCTAAGAAGGCTTTTCAGAGGTTTGCTCATACCCCTCCTCCCACCATCTACCCCTAGATATGCCTCAAGGAGAAAGAAAGAAAGACAGGGAAAAATATCAGACTTAAAAAATTTTTTTTTGATCTATCAAAAATCAAATTGAGATATAGGGACTTTATGGATGCTATTGATTTTAGAGGGGCCCTGGTGGTGGAAAAGTGGTTAAGAGCTTGGCTGCTAACCAGAAAGTGAGCAGTCTGAATTCACCAGAAGCTCCTTGGAAACCCTAGGGGGCAGTTGTACTGTGTCCCACAGGGTCGCTACAAGTAGGAATCTACTGGACGTAAAAGGGTTTGGTTTTTGATTATTAATTTTAAGAGCCCCTTGTATGAGGTGCGGGAACCCTGGTGGCATAGTTGTTAAGTGCTACAGCTGCTAACCAAAAGGTTGGCAGTTCGAATCCACCAGGAGCTCCTTGGAAACTTTATGGGGCAGTTCTACTCTGTCCTATAGGGTTGCTATGAGTCGGAATTGACTCGACGGCAACGGATTTGGTTTGGTTTGGTTTGGTTTGTATGAGGTACTTAGTCATTGATTTTCCTTCTTTGCGGTGTTAGCATTTGCCCAGGTTTTTCTTTACTAATTCTAACTTACTCCCTTAAATTTCAAATCTTTTCCTGCACACATCTGATCTCTTCTACAATTACTTGTGCTCTGAGGGCAGGGATGCTTCTCCTGCAGCTCTCTACCACCATCCTTTAGCATCTCATGGAGGGCCTTATCCATAATAGACACTAGATGGACCTTTGTTTTATTAATCGATGATATGAAGGCTAGCTCACATGTCATAAGGGAGAAGTATAACTAAAACATAGCTAATGGAGTGTAAATAATTGATCATAAGTGAGACACAATAAGCCAGTAATTCCCACCAAGAAGCATGTTCCATAGTCTATTTTGTGATTTTTTTAATAGCACTTTAGATGAAAGTTTATAGAGCAAAATAGTTTCTCATTAAACAGTACACATATTGTTTTGTGGCATTGATTACCACCCCCACGACATGTCGACACTCTTCCGTTCTTGACCTTGGGTTCCCCATTACCAACTTTCCTGTCCCCTCCTGCCTTCTTGTATTTGTCTCTGGGCTGGTGTGACCATTTAGTCTTGTTTTGTTTTATGGACCTCTCTAATCTTTGACTGAAGGATGAACCTCAGGAGAGAATTCATTAGTGAGCTAAAAAGGTGTCCAGGGTCCATATTCTGTGGGTTTCTGCAGTCTCTGTCAGACCAGTAAATCTGGTCTTTTTTTTTTTTTTTTCATGAGTTAGACTTTTGTTCTTCATTTTTTTCCAGCTCTGTCTGGAACCGTCTATTGTGATTTCTGTCAGAGCAGTTGGTGGTGGTAGCCAGGCATCATCTAGTTATGCTGGACTCAGTCTGGAGAAAACTGTGGTACTTGTGGTTTGTTAGTCCTTTGGATTAGTCTTTCCCTTGTGTCCTTTATTTTCTTCATTCTCCCTTGCTCCAGATGGGATGAGGCCAGTAGAGTATCTTACATGGCCACTCTCAAGATTATTATTTTTTTTCCTATCGCCTCCTGCCTTCTAGTCTGTGTCCCCGGACTGTTGTGCCCCATTAGTCTCATTTTGTTTTATGGGGCTATCTAATCTTTGGCTGAACGGTGAACCTCAGGAGTGACTTCATTACTGAGCTAAAAGGGTGTTTGGGGGCCATACTCTCGGGGTTTCTCCAGTCTCTGTCAGGCCGGTATCTCTGGTCTTTTTTTGTGAGTTAGAATGTAGTTCTACATTTTTCTCCAGCTCAGTCCAGGACCCTCGTTGTGATCCTTGTCAGAGCAGTCAGTGGTGGTAGCTGGGCACCATCTAGTTGTGCTAGACTCTGTCTGGTGGAGGCCGTGGAAGTTGTGGTCCATTAGTCCTTTGGACTAATCTTTTCCTTGTATCTTGTTTTCTTCATTCTCCCTTGCTACTGAAGGGGTGAGACCGTGGAGTATCTTAGATGGCTGCTCACAGGCTTTTAAGAGTCCAGACACTACTCACCAAAGCAGAATGTAAAACATTTTCTTTATAAACTGTGTTATGTCAATTGAGCTAGATGTTCCCCAATACCATGTTCCCCACAGCCCTCAGCCCAGCAATTCAGTTCCTCAGGGAGTTTGGATGTGTCTGTGGAGCTTCCATAACCTTGCCTTATACAAGTTGTGCTGGCTTCTCCAGTATTGTGTAAAGTCTTACCCTTCACCAAAGTTACCACTTATCTAGTGTCTATTTAGTATTCCCCCCACTACTCTGATCCCTTGTAACCAACAAAGATTGTTTCTTTTTGTGTGTAAACTTTTTCATGAGTTTTTACAGTAGAGATCTCATGCAAAATTTGTCTTTTTCTGATTGACTTATTTCAATCAGCATAATGTCCTCCAGTTTCATCCATGTTACGAGATGCTTCACAGATTCATCATTGTTCTTTATCATTGCATAATACTCCATTGTGTGTATGTACCATGGTTTGTTTATCCATTTACCTGTTGATGGGCATCTAGGTTGTTCCCATCTTCTTGCTATTGTGAACAATGCTGCAATGAACATGGGTGTGCATATGTCTATTTGTGTGACGACTCTTATTTCTCTAGGGTATATTCCTAGGAGTGGGATTGCTGAATCATATGATATTTCTATTTCCAGCTTTCTCAGAAAGCACCATATCATTTTCCAAAATGGTTGTATCATTTTGTATTCCCGCCAGCAGTGCGTAAGAGTTCCGATCTCTCCACAGCCTCTCCAACGTTCGTTATTTCAAGTTTTTTTGACTTGTGCCAGTAATGCTGGGTGAGATGGTATCTCATTATGGTTTTAATTTGCATTTCTCTAATGGCTAGTGATCGCGAGCATTTCCTCATGTGTCTGTTGGCCGCTTGAATGTCTTCTTTGGTGAAGTGTCTGTTCATTTCCATTGCCCATTTTCTGATTGAATTATTTGTCTTTTTGTTGTAGAGTTGTTGGATTTTCTTGCAGATTTTAGAGATTAGGCCTTTGTCTGACTTGTTACATCCAATTTTTTTTTCCCAGTCTGTAGGTTCTCTTTTTACTCTTTTGGTGAATTCTTTTGATAAGTATAAGTGTTTAATTTTTAGAAGATCCCAGTTACCTAGCTTATCTTCTGGAGTTTGTGTGTTGTTAGTTATGGTTTGTATCCGGTTAATGCCATGTATTAGGGCCTCTAGCTTTGATCCTACTTTTTCTTCTATGAACCTTATAGTTTTTGGCTTTATGTTTATATTTATGTCTTTGATTCATTTTGAATTAGTTTTTGTATATGGTGTGAGGTATGGGTCCTGTTTCATTTTTTTGCAGATGGACATCCAGTTTTGTCAGCACTATTTGTTAAAAAGACTGTCGTTTCCCCCATTTGATGGACTCTGGCTGCTTGTCGAAGATCAGGTGACTGTAGGTGGATGGATTTACATCTGGGTTCTCAATTCCGTTCCATTGGTCAATGTATCTGTCGTTGTACCAGTACCAGGCTGTTTTGTCTACCGTAGCTGTATAGTAGGTTCTGAGGTTAGGTAGTCTGAGTCCTCCTACTTTATTCTTCTTCAATAGTGCTTTACTTATCCAAGGCTTCTTCCCTTTCCAAATAAAGTTAATGATTAATTTTTCCATCTCTTTAAAGAATGTTGTTGGTATTTGGATCAGGATTGCATTGTACTTGTAAATTGCTTTGGGTAAAATTGTCATTTTCACAATGTTGAGTCTACCTATCCGCGAGCATGGTATGTTTTTCCATTATAGATCCCTTTGGGGTTCTTGCAGTAGTGTTTCATAGTTTTGTTTGTATAGGTCTTTTACGTCCCTGGTTAGATTTATTCCTAAGTATTTTATTTTTTTAGGGGCTATTATAAATGGTATTGATTTCCTGATTTCCTTTTCATGGTTCTCTTTATTGGTGTATAGGAATCCAACTGATTTTTATATGCTTATCTTGTATCCTGCTACTCTGCTGAATATTTCTATAGGTTCCATCAGTTTTCTCATGGAGTCTTTAGGGTTTTCTGTGTATAATATCATATCATCTGTAAACAGGGAAAGTTTAACTTCTTCATTACCAATTTGGATGCCCTTTATTTCTTTTTCTCGCCTTATTGCTCTAGCTAAGACTTCCAGCAGAATGTTAAATAGGAGTGGTGATAAAGGGCATCTTTGTCTTGTTCCTATTCTCAAGAGGAATGTTTTCAGCCTCTCTCCATTGAGGTTTTGCATAGATGCCCTTTATTATGTTGAGAAATTTCCCTTCTATATCTATTTTATGGAGAGTTTTTATCAGGAATGGGTGTTGGACTTTGTTGAATGCCTTTTCTGCAATGATTGAAATGATCGTGTGATTCTTTTCTTTCCTTTTATTTATGTGGAGGATTACATTGATTGATTTTCTAATGTTGAACCATCCTTGCATACTGGTATAAATCCTACTTTGTGTATTATTTTTTGATATGATGCTGAAGTCTATTGGTGATAATTTTGTTGAGAATTTTTACATCTATATTCATGAGAAATATTGGTCTGTAATTTTCTTTTCTTGTGATGTCTTTACAGGTTTTGGTATCAGGGTTATGCTTGCTTCATAGAATGAATTCGGAAGTGTTGTTTCCTTTTCTATGTTCTGAAATAATTTGAATAGTACTGGTATAAGCTCTTCTCTGAATGTTTGGTAGAATTCTCCAGAGAAGCTATCTGGGCCAGGGCTTTTTTTGTTGGGAGTTTTTTTTAAATTACCTTTTCAATCTCTTTTTCTTGTTATCAGTTTGTTCAGATTTTCAACATCACTTTGTATTAGTTTGGATAGGTAATGTGTTTCTAGAAATTTATTCATTTCTTCTAGGTTTTCAAATTTGTTGGAGTATAGTTTTTCATAGTACTCTCTTATGATCCTTTTTATTTCAGTTAGATATTTTGTAATGTCACCCATTTCATTTCTTATTTGGGTTATTTGCATCTTCTCCTGTTTTTCTTTTGTCGGTCTGGCTAGTAGTTTGTCAATTTGGTTGATTCTTTCAAAGAATCAACTTTTTGTTTTGTTGATTGTTTCCATTGTTTTTCTATTCTCTATTTCATTTATTTCTGCTCTGATCTTTATTATTTTATTTCTTCTAGTGGCTGTGGGCTATTTTTTTTTTGCTGTTCTCTTTCTATTTGTTCGAGTTCTGTAGTTAATGTTTTGATTTTGTCTCTTCTTTTTTGATGTGTGCATCTATTGCTATAAATTGTCCTCTGAGGACTGCCTTTGCTGTGTCCCAAAGGTTTTGGCATGATGTGTTTTCATTCTTATTTGATTCTAGGAATTTTTTGATTCCATCTCTGATTTCTTCTATTACCCAGTGGTTTGTAAGCAAGGTGTTATTCAGTTTCCATGTAATCAGATTTTTTTCCTTGCTCTTCCTGTTGTTAATTTCTACCTTGATGGCATTGTGGTCAGAGAAGATACTTTGTATTATCTCAATGTTTTGGATCTTGTTGATGATTGCTTCACGGCCTAAAATGTGGTCTATCCTGGAGAACGTTCCATCTGCACTGGAAAAGAATGTGTACTTTGCAGCTGTTGGGTGGAGTGTTCAATATATGTCTATAAGGTCAAATTGGCTGACTGTGCCCTTTAGGTCTTCTGTATCCTTGTTGAGTTTCTTTCTAGATGTTCTGTCCTTTACTGAGACTGGTGTGTTGAAGTCTCCTGCTATTATTGTGGAATTGTCAGTTTCTCTTTACAATGCTGTTAGAGTTTGTTTTATGTAGTTTCGATCCCTGTCATTGGATGCGTAGATGTTTATTATGGTTATGTCTTGAAGATGGATCATCCCCTTAATCAATATATAATGTCCTTCTTTGTCTTTTGTGGTGGATTTTGTTTTAAAGTCTATTTTATCTGAGATTAGTATTTCCACTCCTGCTCTTTTTTGGTAGCTCTTTGTTTGATATAGTTTTTTCCATGCTTTGATTTTTAATAAATTACATCTTTGTTTCTAAGGTGTGTCTCTTGTAGATAGCATATTGATGGATGCTGTTTTTTTAACCATTATGTCGCTCTCCATCTCGTTATGAGTGCATGTAATCCATTTGCATTCAGTGTAATTACTGATAGGTGTGAGTTTATTGCTGTCATTTTGTAGTGCTTTTTTTTTTTGTGGTGCTGACGTTTTCTTTGTTTCTGTTACTCTCCTGTGCTGAATTCCTTTTGTTTGTGTTTTTTTTTCATTTATTTTGTTTTTGTGGTTTTGTTTTTACTGAGACTTTATGTTTTTCTGTTTATTTTGATGAGTATGTTTGTTTCTTTGTTTGTTTTTGTGGTTACCTTGAAATTTACCATTATCTTCCTAGGTTTGACCCAGTCTATTATTACTTGGTATCACCTAGCCTTCTTCTCCTTTAGAAGGTTCTATAGCTACACCATTTATTCCCTCTTTTATTGTTCTGATGCTGTTGTCATTTACAGATTAACATCTCTTGTTCCCAGTTGTAATTCTTTTGGATGTCCTTGAGAATTCATTTCCTAGGTTGATATCTGGCTGGTATGATCCTGGGCCCTAGATTCAGTCTGTGGTCTGATGTTATTTGTTCTCAGATCAAAGGACTCCCATTAATAATTCTTTGAAGTTTGGTTTGGTTTTTATATAGTCCTTTAATTTCTGTTTATTGAAAATGTCCTAATTTCACCATCATATTTGAATTAGAGTTTTGCAGGATATATTATTCTTGGCTGGCAATTTTTTTCTTTCAAGGCTTTATATGTCATCCTATTGCCTTCTTGCCTGCATGGTTTCAACAGAAATATCCAACCTCAGTCTTATTGTTTCTCCTCTGTATGTGACTTCTTGTTTCTCAAGCTGCTTTCAAGATTCTTTGTTTGTCTTTGGTTTTAGCAAGTGTGATTATGATATGCCTTGGTGATTTTCTTTTGGTGTCTATCCTATATGGGGTTTGTTGAGCTTCTTGGATGGTCATCTTTTCATCTTTCATGATATTGGGGAAGTTTTCTGTCAGCAGTTCTTCAATGATCCTCTCTGTGTTTTCTGTTTTCTCCCCCTCTTCTGCCAATCACTCATAAATTTTTGCTTTTGATTGTATCCCACATAGTTCTCAAGGTTTCTTCATTTTTCTTCCTTCTTTTTTCTGATTTTTCATCATACAGAGTTGTTTCCAAGTGTTTGTCTTCAATTTTGCTGATCCTTTCTTCCATCTTTTCAAACCTGCTCCTCAGCCCTCCTATGACACTGTCCATTTCTGAAAACTTGTTGTTTATCTTTCGGATTTCTAATTGTTGTTTTTGTATTATTCCAAGCTGTGAATTTATTTTAGCATTTTGTTCCTGTATTATTCCATTTTTTTGTCTGTATTTTCCATTGATTTTTTCTGCCTTTTCCATGAATTTTTCTATTTTTTCCTAATTTTTATCTGCTTTTAGCTTCAAGTCTTGGGTAGCTCTGAATATTAGAGATTTGAATTCCTAACATGTAGTTCTAGTGCATTTTCTTCTACTTGAAAGTCATCTGATGTTTTATTTTGGACGCCTACTGGAACCATCCAGTCCTGTTTTTGTATAAGTTTGATATTGTCTGCTGTCTTTGGAACATTCGGTAGTTATTTTCCTTGTTTATTGATTGTAGATTTGTTTGTTTCATCCTGCTTTTTTGTTTTATTTAGTTATGTCTGAGCAGGCGGGTTATGCGTTCTTTGTTGTTTGCTCGTCTGTAGGCATGATACTTTTTGCCTTCTTGTCCAATGGGCTGGGTCAGTCCCTCAGCTATGTTACAGCAGGGCAGGTCCAGCTGAAGGAGAGTTGCTGGGATGGGTTGTTTGTGGCATGTAGTAGGGCCAGCAGGGTGGGCCGGGAATCAGTGTAAGGCAGGCTCCTGTAGGCTGTGCTTGTGCAGCTTGGGGGTGTGATGCTCAGCAACAGTGCAGGTAGGCTAGAAGGAGGGGGGAGACTGTGATGCATGGAGCTAAGATGGGTATGGGAAAGAGGAGAGAGAGGATAGAGGAACAGGAGCCAAAAACGTACAAACAAATAAACAAACAAAAAAGAGTGATAAGGGAGCTTGCCATTGGAGTGGAGAGATAAGAGACTGAAAAATCAAGAAAAACTAAAAGGAAAAAAGAAGAAGAGAAAATTAAAAAGAAAAAAATGAATAAATAAAAATTAGAAAAAAAATTAAAGCAAAGCCCCCAGGGACCCCAACCGGAGCAGCTGCAAGGACTGGGGAAGTTGTTCCCAGCCATGAAGTACAGCCTGGCTAGAAGGGGTAGAGGTAACACACACTGCCAGGCATTCAGGAGACAGGAAGAGAAGGTAAGTATAGAGAGATGAGAAACATAGAAATGAAGAAATACAAAAAGGGAAAAGAGAGAAAACAAAAGAAAAAAACAAAAGCAAAAAGTCAAACCAAAAAAAAAAAAAAATAAGAAAAAAGAAATATCCCCAGGGATGCCACTGCACGTCTGTCCAGAGTAAGGGAGTAGCCTCCAAGCTGCACAGTATTGCCTGGATAGAAGGTGCTCCAAGTAGAGAGAAGAAAAAACAAAGAAACAAATCAATGAAAACTGAACAAATCAAAACAAACAAACAAAAAAATAAGCCCTGGGGATCCCACTAGTGTGGTGTCATGGGCCGGGAGGCCGTTTCACAGTCAAGCAGCGTTTCGCAGACTTTCAGGAATAAGCAAAGATGGTACACAGAGCCAGGTATTTGAGAGAAAGGAGGGGGAGGTGGTGAGAGATATGGAAGAAATCAAAAGAAGCGGAAAAAAGCAACACAAGCAGCCAACAAATGGCACTCAGGGAGCTGGCTAGTGTGGGTGGGTGGAATCCAAGTGGTACCGGGGTAAAGCTGGTGCTTCCTGGCCAAGAGACTGTGGCCGCAGGAGGCAGAGGAGGTCGAGTGGAGGTGAAGAAGGGTAGGGGGTGGGAAAGCGTATATTGCTGGCTACTGGTTGTTCAGTCTCCTGTTGGGAGCTCAGTGAAACTGCTTTCTCTTACCCCCTGTTTGCCGATCTCTGATAGGAGTCCAAGATGGTGGATCCGTGCTTCATTAGCTGATAGGGACCTTGGCATGTATCTCTCCTTACTCTCTGTTCTCTGTCATTTTCTTATTTCATTCAGTGTTGGCTGAGTTCTTTATCTCTTCATTTGATGCTCTGGATTTCAGGACTGACGTTTGCCTCTGTTTGGTGTAGTTTTTTGGATCTTTGCTGTGGAGTGATGGCATGGTGCTTCTGTCTATAGTGCCCTGTTGCCCGGAAGTCTGCTCACAAGTTTTTAAAGACCCTAGACACTATTCACAAAGTAGAATGTAGATCATTTTTTTAAAATAAACTCTGTTATGCCAATTGAGCTAGATGTTCCACAAGACCATGATCCCTAGCCCTCAGCCTAGTAATTTGGTCCTTCAGGGAGTTTGGATTTGTCTACGGAGCTTTCATGACCTTGTCTTGGTCAAGTCGTGCTGACTTCCCCAGTATTGTGTACTGTCTTAGCCTTCACCAAAGTTACTACTTGTCTATTGCCTAGTGTTTTTACCTCTCCACCCCTCCCCACCATCATAACCATCAAAGATTGTCTTTTTTTTTGTGTTTAAACCTTTTCATGAGTTTTTATGATAGTGGCCTAATATGGTATTTGTCCTTTTGTGATTGACTTATTTCAATCAGCATAATGCCCTCCAGATTCATCCATGTTCTGTGATGTTTCCTAGATTCATCATTGTTCTTTTATCTTTGTGTAGAATTCCACTGTGTATGTACCATATTTTGTTTATCAATTTATTTATTGATGGGCACTTAGGTTGTTTCCATCTTTTTGCTATTGCGAATAATGTTGCAATGAGCATGGGTGTGTATATGTTTATTCCTGTGATGGCTCTTATTTGTCTAGAATATATTCCTAGGGGTGGGATTGCTGGATCATGTGGTATTTCTATTTTTACCTTTTTAAGGAATCTGTATACCCTACACCATTTATTCCCTCTTTTATTGTTCTGAGGCTGTTGTCATTTACGGATTAACCTCTCTGGTTCCCTGTTGTAATTCTTTTGGTTTTGGGTGTCCTTAAGAGTTCATTTCCTAGTTTGGTATCTGGCTAGTATGATCCTGTGTCCTAGATTCAGCCTGTGGTATGATGTTTGTTCTCAGATAGAAGGACTCCCTTTAATAAGTCTTGTAAGTTTGGTTTGGTTTTTACATAGTTCTTTAATTTCTGTTTATTTGGAAATGTCCTCATTTCACCATCATATTTGAGTGAGGGTTTTGCAGGATATATTATTCTTGGTTTGCAATTTTTTTCTTTCAAGATTTTATGTATGAAAAACCATTGCCTTCTTCCTTACATGGTTTCTGGTGAGTAATCAGAGCTTGGTGTTATTGTTTCCCCTCTGTATGTGACTTTCATTTTCTTGAGCTGCTATCGGGATTCTTTCTTTGTTTTTGACTTTAGCAAGTGTGATGATGATATGTCTTGGTGACTTTCCTTTGGGATCTATCCTCTATGTGGTTTGCTGAACTTCTTGGATGGTCAGCTTTTCATCATTCATATTAGGGAAGTTTTCTTTCAGCAAGTCTTCAATGATCCTTTCTGTGTTTTCCATTTTCTCCCCCTGTTCTGGAACTCTGATCACACACAAAATTGTGCTTTTGATTTTATCCTGCATCATTTTCAAGGTTTCTTCATTCTTTTCTCTGATTTTTCCTCAAGCAAAGTGGTATCCAAGGATTTGCCTTCAATTTCGCTCATCTGGTCAGCCATTGTTTCAAATTTTCTCCTTGAACTTTCTATTGAACTGTCCATTTCTGAAATCTTGTTTATCTTTTCGATTTCTAATTGCTGTTTTCATATGATTTATAGTTGTTTGTTAATTTTGACACTTTGTTCCTGTATTAGTTTCCTGAATTCTTCCTTTGTTTTGTCTGCTTTTCCATTATTTTGTGTATATTTTTCATGATTTTGTCTATTTTTTCCTTATTTTTGTCTGCGTTTTCCTTCTTCTCTTGGAGAGCCCTAAATATTAGAGTTTTGAACTCTCTGTCAGGTAGTTCTGGTGCTTTTTCTTGTACCAGAAGGTCATCTGGTGTTTTATTTTGGACTCTTTCTGGAGGCATCCTGTCCTTTTTTTTAATATGCTTTGATATTTTCTACCATCTTCAGGACATTCAGGAATTATTTTCTTCTTTTATTGATTGTAGATTTCTTTGTTTCGTCCTGCTATTTTATTTTCTTTGGTTGTGTCTGGGTGGGCAGGCTGAAATTTCTTTGTTGTTTGCTTGTGAGTGGACACAATACTTCTCATCACCTTGTCCAGGTGTGCAGCAGGGCAGGTCCAGGAGGAGGGGCTGTGATGGGTCATTTGTAGCATGTACTGGGAACAATAGGGTGGGGCTGTATGGCAGTGCAGTGTGGGGGGCTGGTGGTCCATGCCTGTGCCACTTGGGGATACATCACTCAGCACATAGTGCAGACAGGCAGGAGAGAATGGGGAAGATGTAATATGCTGAGCTAAGTGGGTGTGAGAATGAAGAGAAAGAAGAGAGAGAAACAGAAGACCACCCCCCAAGAAAAAATTGTGCTGAGGGAGCCTACTGGTGGAGAGGTGCAGACCCGGAGAAGCCATGTGCTGGTGTGTGGGGATATATGCCATTTAAACGTGGCTGCACTATTGACAACTGCAGCCCCCACAGGCCTCTATGCTGTATACGACATGTTGGAGACTTGTCAGTGATGAGAAAGAGATTAGCCACGACTTGTTTTCCCAAACCTATTGTCCTGTTACTGATTGGCTTGTTTACCTGAATTCCTTCTCTTTTTCCCAAAACTTATTGTTACTCACCCAAAGCCCATTGTTCTGTTATTTGCTTCACTGCTTGCTGTATTGACTATAAAATAAACTCCTGGGACAAAAGCCAGGGTTCGACTCCTCAGAGTGACCCTCCTGGCCCCACTTCTCTGTAAGAGTTGTGGCATTGGTTATTGTCTCCGCCGCCCTGACAACCATCACCACTGTGACACTGGTGTCTTTCTAGGTAGGCAGTGTGGCACAGCCCATCAAGAAGGGACAGAGATGGCACATGCAGCTAAGTGGGAAGATAAAGGAAAGGAGAGAGTGATAAGAAACCAAAAAAAAAAAAAAAAAGGCACATGCAACAGGTGGCTGGGAGAAAGGAAAGGAAGGAAAGTAGACAGAGACAAGGAACCAATAAAAAAAAAAAGAAAAGAAAAAAAGGGCCCCAAGGGACCCCACTGGCATGGCAACATGGACTGGGGAAGCCATATGCTGGTGGCTCCCCAGCCAAGCAGTGTGACACAAACTGTCAAAAAGTGGTGGAGATGGCACATGTGGCCCAATTGTAGGGAGAAAGGAAAGGAAGGAAGGTAAACAGAGACAATAAAATGACAAAAATAATGCCCCAAGAAGTTCATTAGCCTGGCAGCGTGGATCTGGGAAGCCATGTGCCGGTGGCTTCCTAGCTGAGCATTGTGGCACAGGCTGTCAAAAAGTGACGGAGATGGCCTATGAGGCCAGGTGGTTGGGAGAAAGGAAAGAAAGGCAGGTTGAGACAAGAAACTGAGAAAGAGCAAAAATTCCCCAAAGAAGCCCAATGGCACAGCGATGCGGACTGAGACATAGCTAGGTGGTCAGGAGAAAGGTAAGGAGGAAAGGTTGAGAGAGTCAAGAAACTGAGGAAAATGTACCCTGTAGGAGCCCACCGACACGGTGGCAGGGACTGGGGAAGTGGCTCCCCAGTTGAGTGGCATGGCACAGCCCATCAAGAAGGAGCAGAGATGGCACATGGCACCAGCTGGGCAGGAGGAAGGAAAGGAAGGAGGTGAGAAAGAGGGAAGAAACAAAAAGAAGCCAAAAAACAAACCAAAAAAATGGTACTGAAGGAACTGGGGCAAATCCAGTTTCTTTTTCAATTCAGTGCTTAGTTGAGTTCTTTATCCCTTCATTTGATGGTTAGTGTTCCAGGACTGACGTTTGTATCTGTTTAATTAGTTGTTTGGGTCTTTGCTCTAGAGGGAAGATGACATGGTGCTTCTGTCTGTAGTGTCATGTTGGCTCCACCCTCGCAATTGACTTCTGAGGTCATGAGGACATGGTCCCACCCTTGTTGGTGGTAATGGATTTTTCCTTGAAGAAGCTGGACATTCCCATTGGAAACCATTCTAAAAGTGGGACAGGAAATGAGGCTGGGGTTCTTTCACTTCTTGTCCCTGGCTCTCAGGTAGAGAGTCCTGGAGCTGGTCTTGAGGCAGGAACTTGCCACCCTTGCCAAAGGAAGGAGAGAAGCACCACCAAGCCTTCACTGGCAGTGTGTTGTGGTAGCCCTAGCAGCAGTAGTAGAGGTAGTGAATCTTTTGGAATCAATGAGGACATAATACAGTACTTAGAAAACTATGAAGAAATAGAACTGACCGCTTTGATTGGAGAAGGGCATTTCTTCACTGGAGGAATAAAGGGAGAGCTGGTTTCTGAGCACAGCACATAGACCTGTGTGCTGAGATTGTGTGTAGGAAAAATGGCCGTGTGTGTGTGTGTGTGTGTGTGTGTGTGTGTGTGTGTGTGTGCATTTTAAGAATGGAATACTAAGCTATACCTCTTAGCCCCTGGCTGTTTCCATATATGACACACCTCTACAAGTGACAAGAAAAAGCCATTGCTCTGTGTGTCTTAAAGGACTACGGGGGCTTTGACAGATCAGGAGATTCACACATCAGCAATCATGGAAACAACAAGCAAGGTACAGGGACAGCAGGTATGGTAGTAGTAACAACTGGAATCATTTAATTAGATGTTCAGTTCTGCCTTGGTTTCATATGTTTCTTATCTTTAGCTCTAGAATCTGTACTTTGTTAAAGCTATGTTGCTTGCCTAGCTCTTTCACTTTATTAGGATTCGTTAATTTTATACACACCTGTTATTGGTCTGTTGGTCCCTCCCTTAATGATATTTTCATACATGATTTGAGATTCTGTATTCCCTGTGCATGCTCAGGATTACATTATGCTTTTTAAAAACATGCTATTTAGGGCCTTTGTCACCATATTTTTCTTACAAAAAATGTTGAATGAGCTGGTAAGTATTTCCAGATTGATGGTGCAGTGCAACACATCACAATGGTGTGGACAGCTCAGGTTCCACTTTGCAGATCCCAAAGAAATTCATTTAGAGCAGTGACTTATTCATGTGTGGAGCTTTGACTTTTAAAACCATCTGGCTTATAGTCACAGGAATAATGCAGTGGCCTTTCAATTGTCCCCTAATCTCCCATTCTCAGAGAGGCTGTGTCATTTAATTTCAGAAATGGAGAAATCTTGGCTAGCTGCCAAGTATCAGCTTACACTGTATTTTTTTAATGGATCCATTTATAAGCCCTCCCAGAGATCAGGGTTGTATGAAAAGTTTTATAGTTTCTGCTCTGGTTTTTCTGGTAAAGCAAATGAAGCAGCAATAAAAATACATCTGCACAGCTTTGGATATTACAGTAGTATTTCTTCCAGTTTTCAAAACAAGATAAAATATGGCATAAACCAGAAATTCTTCAGATAGCTCGTTGGCCTCTAAATTAATACAGGAAGTCCCTGGATTACAAAAAATTTCCACTCCTAAATCTGTATTTAAGTCAAATTTGTAAGTAAGTTGGAACAGTTAGGTATGGTTTGTATCTAATGTCAGTTAGTCAAGTGTTTGTCTTAGTATATAGTATATAGTGTACCTGTCTATGCATAAAAACATTAAAGAAACACTTCCAGATACATTAAAACATCTTTAACATAATAATACAGTAATAATAATAATAATGTTTTGATGCATGTTGCAAAGTAGCACTTTTTGTTATTATGAACCATTGTATGTACCTCAAATTTTTTATATAATAAGCTTTACTGGGTTGATTCCTAACTACAAGTTGTATGTAACTTGGGTGCTCATAACCTGGGGACCACCTGTATCAATTTCACGCTCTTTCTCTTTCTATCTCTCTAGGGTTCACTCTCTCTGTTGCATATATGTTTAATATTTAGCCATTGTCAGTATGCTTTGGGTTGAGATATGAACTTCGCCGTGAGATTGGAAAATTATTTTAATTTATCAAATAAGTATCCAGAGGAAAACCTTGTGCTACTTTTTATTTTTTATTTTTTTTATTTTTTTAAATATTTTATTGTACTTCAGGTGAAGGCTTACAGAACAAACAGTTTCTCATGTAACAGTAGTACACATGCTGTTTTATGACTTTGGTTAACAACCCCACAACATTTTAACCCTCTGAATTCTCAGCACCTTGTGCTACTTTTTGGAATTATACACAAAAAATATTTGGGGATATAGCAGAATATATTCATATTTTGAACTGTTCTGTTGTTTGTTTGGAAGGAAGTTTTCACAGTCTTATTTAGTTTATATAGAAATTTAGAATTAGTTACACAAAAAAATTAATAAGAAGGAGAAATAAAATGTCTAATTTAAGATTTTTTTCTGACATTGTTTTCGTATGTTTTGTAATTTTGTAATTGTCAACCCCTGATCTACATGCTCCCGCCTCAAATTACATTGCTAATCTTGCTTCTTGTATTCTCTGTGCTACCACAAAACTGAGTCACTTACTTTTCCCTAGATGTATCCATACTTTCCTGCTTTGCAGCATTGCTTGCTTTTTCTGCTCCTTCTGTCAAGCCCTTCTAAAAGAACCCTCCTCATCACCTCACTCCCAAGCTCTTTCTTCTTACTTCTTCTGGATCCTAAACCACAACACCTTCCCACCAGTGGCCATAGGAAATTTCTCTCTTTTCTTTCTATCATTTCAATTTTCTTCTCTTTCCTCTTGTATTATATGCCCTCTCTCTCTTATCCTCGTTTCATTGTTTTATTTTCTCTAGTCTTTGACCCCTAATACATCTTTTTATCTCCTCACTATATCCAGTACATTTTGCTTATAATAGCTTTCATTAAATATATAGTGATAAGTTAGTGAATGAGAATTTCTGCCAATCATTGATGCATAATAAATGTTTGCTTGTAATAATTATGAATTCCCTAACTGGATCCTTGTAGCACGTCAGGTTTTGCCCTCAGCTCAGGGTTTTTTTTTTTTTTTTTACTTTCGTTATGCAAAATGGGTGAGTAGTAGGTAAGAAATAGTTAAGAGATATAAAAGTGGCAGGAGAAAACAAGGAAACCTCTTCCCATGTTCTGTTCCTTTTCTACTATTTATGTTATTTCCTTTACATGAGGAAAGGCAGAAAACATATTATTTCTTTTGTGCATTGTAAGACATATTGACTTTTTTTTTTTTCCAATCTGAGTAAGATAACACTTGCTCTCTCAGGATATGAGGTTTTTTTAAAAGCAGCTTTGTAGTGGCAACTGCATTATTCGTATTTTTGGGAATTTAAACATAAGACCACTTCTCTTTGAAGTAGCTGAGGGTTTTTTTTGGACCAAAATGAAACTTTTTCAAATTGCCGCTGACACAATCTGCTTTGTATCTTTTACCAGTATATTTGGAAAAGAAATTAGAGATTTCAGGAGTGATTGTAAATACTTTGTCAAAGGCATTGAGAGATATTTTGTAGGAGAGCAAGGTGACACTGACTTCAAAAGACTAGAACAGCATCATGAAATTTAGTAATTCCTCCCTATAAAAGTATATATATAGATATACATATATATCTATATCTATATATATAATCATTAGGAATACCTGCAATCATCTTAAAACAAATTTTATTTTCAGTCTGCACAAACTTAAAAGATACAAGTGCCATAATTTTAGTGTTCATTATATAAACTTATTTGGTGAAATCTGGTTTATGTATTTTGCATCATTCCAGTGAATGATCTGTGGACATCTCTCTAGCGACCACTTGTTGAGTTGATTCTGACTCATGGCAACCCCATGGAGATCAGAGTAGAACTCTGATCCATAGGATTTTCAATGGATGATTTTTCTTGATCATCAGGGCTTTCTTACCAGATGCTTCTGGGTAGACTTGAATCGCCAACCTTTCAGTTAGCAGCTGAGTGCATTAACTGTTTTCACCACTCAGGGGTCACCTGTGGACATCTCTAGTGGTTGCCTAAGGATATGTTCTTATACTTACCTTTGAGAAGAGGATGCCACCAGAGGTATGAGTCATTATAGGATAATATTGCCCTGCATGATCGGAGCAAGATGGGGCAGACCTCTTTGGAGAAAAGAGCATTGCATACCTGGAGAAACATCTTGGACAGGAGCTAAGACCCCTTTGCAATCCAAAATAGACAAATCTTAACGAATATAGCAAGACTCCAATCCATTTTAGACAAGGAACCAGGCTAATACAAAAGGAGGTAGGCCTTGTGAGGTAGGGAGGAGTACAGCCCACTTTAAAATTTTAGGACAACTCTACTGCCCACTTCTAACTAGTAGGTTGGATGTAAGGCAACGAAAATTGCAGAGGACAGTTAAGATTCCTGAGAAATATTACAGTCAGGATCTACTGAGTAGAAAAGGCACTCCTGGCAAGCATTTTACTAGGGTTGCTCTAGATGGCAGAGATCTTGGAGGACAGAAAAAGAAACTCTAGAGACCCATGGGGTCTGCCTTTGCATCTCTTGACTGGTTGGCAAATATATTTCAATACTGCTATTTATTCATTTTTTTCAACTATTAATCCTTGTTTGTTTCTAACTTTCACATTCCAATCACCAGTAATTATCAATGCATCTTGTTTGCATGTTTGATCCATTTCAGACTGCAGAAGTTGGTAAAAATCTTCAATTTCTTCATCTTTGGCCTTAGTGGTTGGTGTGTAAAGTTGGAGAATAGTTGTATTAACTGGTGTAAAAACTGTGTGGGAGCAATGTCTGACCTCCTTCAACTTCACAAGGGGGAAGAAGAATCAAGGTCAATGGCCCAAGGCTGATTCCTATAAGGCTGGTATCAGGCATGCCTCCTCTCTCCACCATTCTCACCAACTCTGACACCAACAACACTCTGTACTGGGATCGATAATTCATTGCAATGGCCACACAGAACTCAAAGATCATATTCACAATTATAGGGTTTATCAGGGAAGCAACAGTTACAATTCCAGCTCAGGAACACTCAAGATGCAATTCTTCCATTAAGACAGCCTCCTCCCAGCCGTGCTCACAGGCACGCCTCTCCCTGGCCCTCACCTCCCTGGCCCTCACTCTCTGCCCAAGGGCATTCAGCTTTCTTTTTCCATGGGTAAGGAATCCCATTTCGCTGTCTCCTGCTGCTAGGTCTCTGCTGCTGGTTTTCCCCAGCTGGTTTCTCCTTCCTTGGTGTGTGGACTCCTCCTCTCTGCTCTGGAATTGGCTCTCTTTTAAGGCAAAACTGACCAATACTCTTGATAGGTCACAATTACCCTACCACACAATCAGCTGGGTAGGAGTTAAAAGACCGTGGTTAAAGGCTACACATGAAAGTAATCTTACTGTAACTGGTCTTCCTTGTAGGCATATGGATATTATCTAATCACTGACAGCGTTGTGCTTCAGGATAGATCTTGAAATGTTCTTTTTGACAATTAATGTGAAACCATTCCTCTTCAATTTGTCATTTCGGGCATAATATATCATATGATTGTCTGATTCAAAATGGCCAGTGCCAGTCCATTTCAGCTCACTAATGCCCCCACCCATCCATCAGTTTGTTGTACTGTGGGGGCTTGCTGTTGCTGTGATGCTGGAAGCTATGTCACTGATATTCAAATGCCAGCAGGGTAACCGATAGTGGACAGGTTTCAGCTGAGCTTCCAGACAAAGACAGACTAGGAAGAAGGGCCCAGCAGCCTACTTTTGAAAAGAATTAGCCAGTAAAAACCTTATGAATAGCAGTGGAATGTTGTCTGACGTAGTGCCAGAAGATGAGCCCCCCAGGTTGGAAGACACTCAAAATAGGACTGGGGAAGAGCTGCTTCCTCAAAGTAGAGTCGACCTTAATGACGTGGATGGAGTCAAGCTTTCGAGACCTTTATCTGCTGATGTGGCACTACTCAAAATGAGAAGAAACAGCTGCAAACATCCATTAATAATTAGAACGTGGAATGTACAAAGTATGAATCTAGGAAAATTGGAAATCATCAAAACTGAAGCAGAACCTATAAACATCAATATCTTAGGCATTAGTGAACTAAAATTGACTGGTATTGGCCATTTTAAATCAGACAATCATATGGTCTACTACACTGGGAATGACAGCTTGAGGAGGAGTAGCATTGCATTCATCGTCAAAAAGAACATTTCTAGATCTATCCTGAAGTACAATGCTGTCAGTGATAGGACCATACCCATACACCTACAAGGAGGACCAGTTAATACAACTATTATTCAACTTTATGCACCAACCACTAAGGTGAAAGATGAAGAAATTGAAGATTTTTACAAACTTCTGCAGTCTAAAATTGATCAAACATGCAATCAGGATGTGTTGTTAATTACTAGTGATTGGAGTGCAAAAACTGGGAACAAAGAAGGATTGGTAGTTGGAAAATATGGCCTTGGTGATGGAAACTATGCCAGAGATCAAGTGACAGAATTTTGCAAGACCAACGACTTCTTCATTGCAAATGCCCTTTTTCACCAACATAAACAGCAACTCTACACGTGGACCTCACCAGATGTAATACAGAGGAGTCAAATCGACTGCAACTGTGGAAAGAGACGATGGAAAAGCTCAATATCATCAGTCAGAACAAGGCCAGGGGCCCACTGTGGAACTGACCATCAATTGCTCATATGCAAGTTCAAGTTGAAACTGAAGAAAATTAGAACAAGTTCACGAGAGCCAAAGTACAACCTTGAATATATCCCACCAGAGTTTAGAACCCATCTCAAAAATAGATTTGATGAGTTGAATACTAATGATCGAAGATCAGACAAGTTGTATAATGACATCAAAACATCATACATGGAGAAAGCAAGAGGTCATTTAAAAGACAAGAAAGAAAGAAAAGGCCAAAACGGATGTCAGAAGAGACTCTGAAACTTGCTCTTGAGTGTCGTGTACCTAAAGCTAAAGGAAGAAATGATGAAGTAAAAGAGCTGACCAGAAGAGTTCAAAGGGAGACTTGATAAGACAAATTAGATATTATGATGACGTGTGCAAAGACCTGGAGATAGAAAACCAAAAAGGAAGAACATGCTCGGCATTTCTCAAGCTGAAAGAACTGAAGAAAAAATTCAAGCCTTGAGTTGTAATAGTGAAGCAGTCTATGGGGAAAATATTAAACGATACAGGAAGCATCAAAAGAAGATGGAAAGGGTACAAAGAGTCACTATACCAAAAAGAATTGGTCGATGTTCAACCATTTTAGGAAGTAGCATATTATCAGGAACCGATGCTACTAAAGGAAGACGTCCAAGCTGTACAGAAGGCATTGGCAAAAGAGAAGGCTCCAGGAATTGAAGGACTATCAACTGAGATGTTTCAACTAACAGACGCAATGCTGGAGGTGCTCATTTGTCTATGCCAAGAAATTTTGAAGACAGCTACCTGGCCAACCGATTGAAAGAGATCCATATTTATGCCTATTCTTAAGAAAGGCGATCCAACCGAATGCAGAAATTAATGAACAATATCATTAATATCACACTCGAGTAAAATTTAGCTGAAGATCATTCAAAAGTGGCTACAGCAGTATATCAACAGGGAACTGCCAGAAATTCAAGCCAGATTCAGAAGAGGATCTGAAATGAGGGATATCATTGCTGATGTCAGATGGATCCTGGTTGAAAGCAAAGAATACCAGAAAGATGTTTACCTGTGTTGTATTGACTATGCAAAGGCATTCTACTGTGTGGATCATAACAAATTATGGATAACACGGATAAGAGCAGAAATTCCAGAACACTTAATTGTGCTCATGAGGAACCTGTAAATAGATCAACAAGCAGTAGTTCGAACAGAACAAGGGGATGCTTCGTGGTTTAAAGTCAGGAAAGGTGTGTGTCAGGGTTGTATCCTTTCAACATACCTAGTAAATCTGTATGCTGAGCAAATAATTTGGGAAGCTGGACTCTGTGAAGAAGACCAGGGCATCAAGATTGGAGAAAGACTCATTAACAACCTGTGTTATGCTGATGACACAAACTTGCTTGCTGAAAGTGAAGAGGACTTGAAGCACTTACTGATGAAGATCAAAGACTACAGCCTTCAGTATGGATTACAACTCAACATAAAGAAAACAAAAATCCTCACCACTGAACCAATACACAACATCATGATAAATGGAGAAAAGATTGAAGTTGTCAAGGATTTCATTTTACTTGGATCCACAATCAACACCCATGGAAGCAGCAGTCAAGAAATCAAATGATGTATTGCATTGAGCAAATCTGCTGCGAAAGATCTCTTTAAAGTGTTGAAAAGCAAAGATGCCACCTTGTAGACTAAGGTTCACCTGACCCAAGCCATGGTGTTTTCAATTGCCTCATATGCATGCAAAAGTTGGACGATGAATAAGGAAGACAGAAGAAGTGACACCTTTGAATTGTGTTGGTAAAGAATATTGAAGATACCACCAACTGCTAAAAGAACAAAGAAATCTGTCTGGGAAGAAGTACAACCACAATGCTCCTTAGAAGCAAGGATGGTAAGACTACGTCTCACATACTTTGGACATATTATCAGTAGGGACCTGCCTCTGGAGAAGGACATCATGCTTTTAAAGTAGAAGATCAGCGAAAAAGAGGAAGACCCTCAATGAAATGAATTGGCAGAGTGGCTGCAACAATGTGCTCAAGCATAAGAGTGATTGTAAGGATGGCACAGGACCAGGCACTATTTCATTGTATTGTCCATAAGGTTGCTATGAGTCAGAACCGATTTGACAGCACCAAACAACAACAACAATGTCTAGGATATCAATCTTTCTGCGTTCCATTTCATTTTTGATGACTTCCAATTTTCCTAGATTCATACTTCGTACATTCCACATTCTGATTATTAATGGATTTTTGCAGGTATTTCTTCATATTTTGAGTCATGCCACATCAGCAGATGAAGGTCCTGAAAACTTGACTCCGTTCACATCATTAAGGTCAACTCTACTATGAGGAGGCAGCTCTTGCCCAGTCCTATTTTGAGTGCCTTCCAACCTGAGGGGCTCATTTTCCAGCCTATATCAAACAATGTTCTGCTTCTATTCACAAGGTTTACACTGGTCAATTTTTTCAGAAGTAGACCTCCAGGTCTTTCTTCCTAGTCTAAGTCTGGAAGTTCTGCTGAAACCCTTCCACCAAGGGTGACCCTGCTGGTACTTGAAATAACCAGTGACAAAGCTTCCAACACCACAGCAAAATGCAAGTCACCACACTATGACAAACTGACAGAAGTGTGCTGGTTCTGACTCGTAGTGACCCTATAGTTACAGAGTAGAACTGCCCCACAGGATTTCCTAGGCTGTAACCTTTATGAAAGCAGATTGCCAGGCCCTTTCTTCCCATGGAATCACTGGTGGGTTCAAACCAAGAAAGTCATTGATCATGGTGATCTGTTCCTGGGTTTTGTAACCCATCCCTTTGATCAAATGGTACCTGTCTTAAATGGAAACACTCCTCTGCTCAATTGTTAACTGACACAATATTTAGATTTTTTATGATAAGATTATTTGAGTAATCAAACCCCACATTCTCTGGCTGCACTAAATAACAGTGTCAACTGGATCTTTATTTGTTCTAACAAATAGTTTCTGATATACAGCAGGCATTCAAAAGTCTTAGTTTCTTCCCTCTTTCTATTTTCCTTACCACCTGCCTGACAACAAAAAATTTTGCAACTCATACTGAGTAGACTAGCTTCTGCAAGTGATTAATTATTAGAAAAGACAATTGTCTCTAAGTGCCTTTGTTCTAGTATTTTTTTCTTTTGGAAAAATAGATTTGTATATTCCTCATCTATTTCATAGGATTATTGATCATAAGAAACGAGGCAGAATATGAGAGCTTTGTTGGCCATTACAAATCAGACAAAGGTCTAATCTCTAAAATCTACAAGAAAATCCAACAACTCTACAACAAAAAGACAATCCAATTAAAAAATGGGCAAAGGAATTGAACAGGCACTTCACCAAAAAAGACATTCAAGCAGCCAACAGACACATGAGGAAATGCTCATGATCACTAGTCATTAGAGAAATGCAAATCAAAACCACAATGAGATACCATCTCACCCTGGCATTACTAGCACAAATAAAAAAAACTGGAAATAACAAACTTTGAAGAGGCTGTGGGGAGATCGGAACTCTTATGCACTGCTAGCGGGAATGCAAAATGATGCAACCATTTTGGAAAATGATATGGTGCTTCCTTAGAAAGCTAGAAATACCATACGATCCAGCAATCCCACTCCTAGGAATATACCCTAGAGAAATAAGAGTCATCACATGAATAGACATATGCACACCCATGTTCATTGCAGCATTGTTCACAATAGCAAAAAGACGGAAACAACCTAGATGCCCATCAACAGGTAAATGGGTAAACAAACTATGATACATACACACAATGGAATATTATGCAATGATAAAGAACAGTGATGAATCTGTGAAGCATCTCATAACATAGATGAACCTGGAGGACATTATGCTGAGTGAAATAAGTCAATCACAAAAGGACAAATAATGTATGAGACTACTACTGTAAAAACTCATGAAAAAGTTTACACACAAAAAGAAACAATCTTTGATGGTTATGAGGGAGGGGAGAGGTAGACAATAAATAAGTGGTAACTTTGGTGAAGGGTAAGACAGTACACAATACTGGGGAAGTCAGCACAACTTGTATAAGGAAAGGTCATAGAAACTCCATAGACACATCCAAACTCCCTGAGGGACCGAATTGCTGGGCTGAGGGCTGTGGGGACCATGGTCTTGCGGAGCATCTAGCTCAATTGGCATAACACAATTTATAAAGAAAATGTTCTACATTCTACCTTGATGAGTAGCATCTGGGGTCTTAAAAGCCTGTGAGCAGCCATCTAAGATACTCCCCTGGTCTCACCCCTTTGGGAACAAGGGAGAATGAAGAAAACAGGATACAAGGTTAAGATTAGTCCAAAGGACTAATGGACCAAAACTACCACAGCCTCCACCAGACCGAGTCCAGTACAACTGGATGGTTCCCAGCTACCACCACTGACTGCTCTGACAAGGATCACAACAGAGGGTTCTGGACAGAGCTGGAGAAAAATGTAGAACAAAATTCTAACTCACAAAAAAAGACCAGACTTACTGGCCTGACAGAGACTGGAGAAACCCCGAACTCCCATTTAGCTCAGTAATGAAATCACTCCCGAGGCTCACCCAAGCCAAAGATTAAACAGGCTCATAAAACAAAACGAGAGTAATGGGGCACAATAGCCCAGGTGCAAGGACTAGCAGGCAGGAGGGGACAGGAAAGCTGGTAACAGGAAACCCAAGGTCGAGAAGGGAGAGTGTTGACATGCTGTGGGGTTATTAACCATTGTCATAAAACAATATGTGTACTAACTGTTTAACGAGAAACTTTGTTCTGTAAACCTTCATCTAAAATACAATTAAAAAAAAAGAATATGAGAACTTTGAAAAATTCATTGTACAGAAATGGGTAGTGTTGTTGTTTCAGGTCTCTGCTGTCATTAAATATTTGTTCATTTAAGAAAATATATTCTACTTAGAAATACATTAAATTTAGCTCTAATTCAAATTTACAAAGTGGTTTAAAAGTTAAAGCAATTAATAATCTTCATCTCTTCTAAATAAATAATTACTATAAACTCTAGAAGAATTTTATTTATTTTTTTAATTTTTAATTCAAGTGCTGTTGCTATAGGAAGATGCTTACATGATGTTGAGTTAATGGTGGGGGTCTATAGAAGGAATTGAGCATTTCAAGAAAGTTGAGAGAGGTTCTTTGGAAATTCACTGAAAAAAAATTGAACAAGATTATAACAAATAGTATAGCAGCTTTCATTGAAGTTTCATTGTAGTCGCAGAGCTCATTTTCCAAGGCCATGCTGACATTGCTGAGGGGCAGCAGGGAGAGGAACTGAAGTGTCATGTAGGCTTTGGTAACAGACTGTCTATATAAATAAGCTAGATTCTCACTAACCTGGAGAGGAAAATAAAAGGCCAAGACATCAATGACATCTATCTCACTAAGACTATGAGCATACCAGGTACCTTCTCTAGGCTTAATTTTCCTCTTTTATTCCTGCTGCCAACCACTGTTCCTAACTAATTGTGTGTTGTTGATGCTGACTCTTCTCTTGCTGGTGGTGTCACTTTAATTCCTGTTAAATATTTTTGTTTGTTTAGAAGCAAATGAGATGAACCTTATATTATTTAGATCCGTTCTATCATTTATCTATCTACCTACCTACCTACCTACCTGTCTTGATTACAGAAGTACTAAGAAATTACGTTAAAGTCTCCCAGTACTACTTTCCTCATTTTCTCAAAGTTTCTTTTTTAATTTTCTTGTCCTTTAGGTGAAAGTTTACGATGCAAATTAGTTTCTCATTAAAAAATTTATACACAAATTGTTTTGTAACATTGGTTGCAATCCCCACAAGGTGTCATCACTCTCCCCCTTTCCACCTAGGTTCCCCGTGTCCATTCATCCAGTTTTCCTGTCCCTTCTTGGCTTCTTGTCTTGCCTTTGGTCAGGAGTTGCCCATTTGGTCTCGTATATTTGATTGAACTAAGAAGCACATTCCTCATGAGTGTTACTGTTTGTTTTGTAGGCCTGTCTAATCTTCGGCTGAAAGGTGGACTTCTGGAGTGGCTTCAGTTCTGAATTAGCAGGATTTCTGGGGCCATAGTCTTGGGGATTCCTCCAGTCTCTGTCAGACCAGTAAGTCTGCTCTTTTTTTGTGAATTTGAATTTTATTCTACATTTTTCTTCTACTCTGTCCAGAAGCCTCTATTGTGATTCCTGTCAGAGTGATCAATGGTGGTAGCCAGGCACCATCTAGTTCTTCTGGGATCAGGCTTGTGGAGGCTGTGGTTCATGTGGTCCTTTAGTCCTTTGGGCTAATACTTTCCTTATGACTTTGGTTTTCTTCATTCTTATTTGCTCAGGAACCAATCGATGTATCTTAGATGGCCACTCACAAGTTTTAAGTCCCCAGATACTACTGACCAAAGTAAAATGTAGAACATTTTCTTTATGAAACTGTGTTATGCCAATTGACCTAGATGTCCTCTGAGACCATGGTCCCCAGCCCTCATCTCCAGCAACTTGGACCCTCATGCTGTTTGGATGTGTCTAAGAAGCTTCTATGGCTTTGCCTTGGTCAAGTTGTGCTGACTTCCCTATATTGTGTGTTGTCTTTCCTTTCACCAAAGTTGACACTTGTCTACTATCTAGTTAGTGATTTCCTCTCCCCATCCCTCCCCTCCCTTGTAACAATCAAAGTTTGTTTTTTTCTTTGTGTAAACCTTTTCTTGAGTTTGTATAACAGTACTCTCATACAATACTCGTCCTTTTGTGATTGACTTATTTTACTCAGCATAATGCCTTCCAAATTCATCCATGTTATGAGATGTTTGGAGGATACATCATTGTTCTTTGTCCTTGAATGGTATTCCATTGTGCGTATGTACCATAATTTGTTTACCAGTCATCTGTTGATGGGCACTTAGATTGTTTGCATCTTTTTGCTATTGTGTATAATGCTGCAATGAAAATTGATGTGCATATGTCTATTTGTGTGATGGCTCCTATTTCTCTAGAGTGCATTCTAGGAGTGGGGTTGCTGGATCGTATGGTATTTCTATTTCTAGCTTTTTAAGGAAGTGTCATATCTTTTTCCATAGTGGTTGTACCATTTTACATTCCCACCAACAGTGCATAAGAGCTCCATGCTTGCACAACCTCTCCAACATTTTTTAATTTCTGTTGTTTTGGTTAGTGCGAATATTGTCAGGGTCAGATGGTATCTCATAGTAGTTTTGATCTGCATTTCTCTAATGCCTAATGATCATGAGCATATCCTCACGTGTCTGTTAGTTCTCCATGTGTTTCTAATAATTTTTTTTTTTTTTGGTGCGATGCCATGCTATTTGGTGCATAAATGTCCATGGCTGCTATACATCCTGATTTTGGATTACATTCATTATCAAAAACATATTTGCACTCTTTATGTCTTTTAATACTTTTTTGCTTTGAATTCTACTTTGTTTGACATTAATATTCTAGACAATATGAAAACAATGGTACAAGTTCATTTTTTCCTCGCTTTTCCACCTTCACATCCTTATTTATGTTGGTATTGTTTAGAATATTAGGACATTCATAATATTATTTATTATGACTCTCTTTTAGCTGGAATGACTATGCTTTTATTATTTTTTTTATTTTTTGCAACTGCCTTCAGGTTTTCTGACTTCTTGCATTTCTGAGAATGTCTTCTACAGCTTTCACATTTGATCAATAATTATAAATGCTATAAAACTCTTCAATCACAAACTTTCCCCTGAAAAACTTTGTCAAATTTAATCCAGTTTCTTAAATAAGCAAATACTTAAGGATAGCATAGAAATGGAGAAATGATGCTGTCCATTTTTGTACAACGAATTTTTGAAAGTTCCCTCTTGCCACCTTATTCTGTGTCTTATCTCCTGTTGATCATGGCTTTTAGAATTCTCATTTTCTTGGTATTTTATTAACAGCACAAAAATAGATTCTGTTTAGAATGTCCTTTTTTTTCTTTTTAAAAAATATTTTGTTTCTTATCTTTTTGAATGTACTATTCTTGTACTTTATTTATGATGCAATTTTTTTTTTCCATGAGTTCTGCTGGCTTTGCTTTCTTCATTTTTCTTTGATTTAGGAGAGCTCTCCCACAGCCTGATAAGTGATCAAATGCTGGTTGGCTGGCTTTGTGCTTTGCCATGTTGTGGGAATCTTCTCACATCCTGCTCCATGGAAAGCTACATTTAAGATTCCAGTGGTCCAACTGCTTGAGGGAGTGGAGAGGGAGCCAGGATCTTGAGTACACTGCAGAGTTTCTTTTCTATGGTGATGAATCTATTGAGGTAGGAGCCAACTTTCTGCCTCTAGGTTTTAATTCATCTTGGCCTACATTTCAGATTCAATAGTTCTCAAACTTCGTTGCACCAATTAAATCAGGATCTCTAGAAAAAGAACCCAAGCATCAATACTTCTTGAAAGCTCCTAAGTGATTCCACCATGTAGCTAGGCTTGAGAATCACAGGCTATGGTGCAGCTATGAATGGACTTCTCCTAGGAGCTATTGCCAATCATCAAGGAGAGCCTTTGTTGTATAAGAAGCCTTGCCACCTGCTGACTTTCTCTTTAGATCTTTCAGAATAATTGCTTTTGAGTGCTGTCATTTAGCAGTGGTGAAAGTGATTTTCAGTGGAGTGCTCCCTAATTTTCTCAGAGCTTTCGTTTGCTTTTAATTTTTTTCCTTCAAATAAGTGGTCATTCATGGAATTTTGCAAGTGTCTTTTCTATTTGCCACCTGAGATTGCACCACTTTCTTCATATGGGACTTTGAGAGTTAGCTGTTTATAACATAACTAGCACAAGTATCTTTCTAGTGGCTTGTACTGTTTTTCATTGCTGGATTCTCCATGTTCTTATTTTCCTTTGGGCATTTTAATTGTTGACTAGGAGAGATAAAGATGTTTATCCTTCATAACAAGTATTATAATTATGATCATTATTATAAATACTATATAATGAGTACATAATACTATTAGATACCACAGCAGTATTATAATTATGATCATTATTATAAATACTATATAATGAGTACATAATACTATTAGACACCCCAGCTCTAAAACTTAGATGAATTATTTAATCTGCACAACAATTTTTAGAAGTAACTGTAGTATCTCTATTTCACAGGTAATACTAACTGTTACCTTACCTGGAAGTCTTCAGCTGAATTGTGAAAAATGATGAAAAGCACTCTACCACATGATATGGTGGAGATGGATTAAAGGAAAAAGAAGAGGTGGAGAGATAATGCAAGGCATTCTACTATTGCTGAGTCCCTGGGTGGCACAGGTTAAGCTTTCAACTGCTAGTCAAAAGATTGGAGGTTTGAACCCGTCCATGCCTGCTGATCTGCTTCTGAAAGGTCACAACCTTGAAAACCCTATGGAGCAGTTCTTCTCTGCACTCATGGGGTTGCCATAAGTCAGAATTAACTCGACAGCAACTAACAACAACAACTACTACTATTGCTACTTCAGGCCTATGCAAGACCTGGCTTGATAAGAACCAAGCCTGGTGGTGCAATTGAAAACTGCTGTCCTGCAAATATTACCTAGAATTAGCCTAATTAATCAAGGTCCCGTCATTCTCCCAGCAGTTATTCCCAGTATTCCTTGGGCCACAGACTTGATGATGAATTGTGAATTTGGTGCCCATGTGAACACTGAAATTTAACTGACCAAATCTATTCTCACCATGTTTGGGCTAGTTTACTTGAATGCCCTAAAACAATTACTGATGCCTGGCTCTCCCATGGTTGCCTTTGTGAAATGCAGCCTCATTTTGAACCCCTAATAGATGAGTTGAAAAGAAAAATTAATAACAGATATTACTTTGATTTTAAGGTTTTTCTTATCTATGAAACCAAATATTAAGCATAAAAACCTGCCAGAAACTTCTCTGCAGCAAAGTAAATTTGTCTTACCCTACTAGAAAAGAATGGTGGACAAAACCACTACCTTCTAATTTAAATCTCAAAGGGCCTCATGGCTGCAAGTAGGTGGAAGGTCAAATTGTTGGCAGCCAGGCCAGAGGTAAAGTGATACCAGTTGATCTCAATACAGGGTTCAATCAATCATGTTAAAATTAGCCAATCCTTAATAGTCTGTATTTCTCCCTCCTTTTTATAAGACCCATTTGTACCTAGCTTCTTTGAGCCCTTTGCTTTCTCTGAAACCAAAATGGCTGCCCTATGTACATACAGAATAACTGTTAAGAATAAACCTTATGTTCAAATTCTGGTGAGTTTTGATTATTTTTAACAGGTGTCTAGGGGCTGGGACCCGCTCATCTTAATGCTTACCAGTTCTTTTCCTGTGGGCTGGTTGCTGCTTCATAGATCCTTTGTCTCCAGTTAAATGGGCTTCTCTGAGCTTGCTGAACGTCCCCTGCCTCAAAGCCTAGATATGGCCTCACTGCATTCTCTTTGATTGGACTCCACCTTGGTCATTGAGTTTTGCTTACTTTGGCCTTTCATTTTCCCCACTCTCTTAGTTTGATATAGGAGCTACTGTTCTTTTCAGGAATAAAATGCCCCTGTTGCCCTGATCGGTTTTCCCAGTTACCCATCTTGTGCTGGTACACTCCTTTTCTTTCCTCTGAAATAAGGTATGTACTCAGCATGCTACATGCTAGGACAGAGTTGCTGTCACACTTGTGTTTGTCTGACTTGAAGTTCTATCACTTTCTGCAAAAGGGCCCCTTTCATCCTAATGTGGTTGGGATTCCTAACGGCCTACCCTATTTCTTCCCTCCTGAGGTTGATATGCTCCCTTCAGGACTTCATTGTCATAAACTTTAGAGAAACTCCAAACATATTTACTCTGTCATTCAAGATTTCTATCTTGAAAAGGAGAAATCTCAACCACAACTGAGTATCAGGTACCTCTGGTTATGAAGGCAGAAAAGCATAAAATCACTGGAGACTGAAATATTTCCCCCCTACCTGGGCCCTGGGCACATCACAATGGGAGGAGAGTGTGTTTGGTTTGCCATTAAGAACCTTGATCCAAACTATTTAACCTATTATTCCTTTTAAATCATTGTGTATTCATCACCTGAATGCGGAAGGTTTACAGTGTGTTGATGAGCCCACTCTATTATTTTCTCTGTCTTATCTCATCAGGAACTTCTCACCCAGGTGTTCAAAAATGTCAGTCTTTGAAATTTCAACAGTGTTCTCAATTATAGAGACAGCACTTAGCTGGGGAATTGATCGGAAGCTTTGAACAAGAAGGTCAGGCTGCTGAGGAATAGAGCTCCCCAGCAGGGAAGGTAATGAGAAAAAGAGTGTTTGGAAAAGTTTATTTTGAGTCATTGGCTGACTTTGTTCTCATGATGTGCATAGATGGGTAGAGGAAAGGGCTTACAGCTTGATAAGTTGGGTTGTCAGCTTTTCCAAAACACATTTGTCTTTTTAGGCATTTGCTGAGCTCTGGCATGAAAACAAGCCCCCATGCTGTGACAGGCAAGACAATCCAGCAACAAAGCTTTTTTTTTTTTTTTTTTTAGATGGATTCAAAAGAAAATTGCCTTTGCCCTGAAGGCTTGAAGGTGTGGGTCCTTGGGAGTAAGTGACAGAAAGGAATTAGGCCGAAATTTCTTTCAATTACTTAAGGTCAGGCAGAGGTGTAATATTTTTAGTTGCTATTTTTCACCTCTAGTAGGGAAAAAAAAAAAAAGCCTTCTATCTCCCTTCCAAAAGTCTCCTGGGCTATTCAATGATCCCCATTAAATTATTTCTTTCATTAGTACTTTCATCTGTCTCTTGGTTTTTGAACAAGACAAACATTTTCTGTCTTAGAGACTACTGTAGTTTTAGTCAGGACATGCTGTAACTGACATGCTGTATGTCTATATTCAACAGAACTAGTAGGAAGAATTCCATTTATCCACTTACAGATCTTGTCATAAAAAATCACTTTTTCATACTTTTTTTTTTTAAATTATTCTTTACAAAGAAATAAATCCCTTTGAACCACCAATGCAAGGTGAATTTTCCTCTCAGTCTTACTTCTCCCTCTCACCCTCTAAGCAAATCTTTGTCCTCAGGACAGAGAATGGATTTGTTTGTTTTGCAAATCCAAATGCCTTTCTTAAAAGAAAATTAACACAACAACACAGAAAATAAGACATCAGGTCAGAAATTTAGTAGGAATAGCTAACATTTATTGAGGACATATGATATGCTAGGCCTAGTGCCCAGCTCTTTTTCTGCAAAATGAGTTCAGTGCTCACAACAGTGTTATGAAATATCATTATTCTCATTTTACAGATAATGAGCTAAAGGTTCATAAATACTAAGTAACTTGCTTAAGGTCAAACAGCTAATAAATGGCAGAGCCTGGTTTTAAACTTGAGCTTATTTGATTCTAGAAACCTATCTCTTTTCCACTCTACTATGACTGGGGAAAATGTATTTTTCTATTCCATTACCAAATTTAAGGTGGTCTATCAATCAGGCAGAGTTTTTATTCAGTACCTAAAGCCTTTGTGGCCAACACAACATCAAGCATCTATTGTATCATGTTAAAACCTAAACAGAATGTAAATTAGGGAGTTTCCAAGATTTGAGAGGTTCTTTAAAGATCACCTAGAACAATGAGGGAGCACTGGTGATACGGTGGTTAAGAGCTCAGCTACTAACCAAAAAGTTGACAGTTCAAATCCACCAGCTGCTCCTTGGAAACCCTATGGGGCAATTCTACTCTGTCCTAGAGGGTCACTATGAGTTGGAATTGACTCCTGTGGCAATGGGGTTTAAGCTCTACTCATTGTTCTAAAACCAAAATCTGCTGCCATAGAGTCGATTCCGACTCATAGTGACCCCCTAGGACAGAGTAGAACTGCCCCATAGGGTTTCCAAGGCTGTAATCTTTATGGAAGCAAACTGCCACATCCTTCTCCCATGGAGCAGCTGGTAGGTTTGAACTGTGGACCTTCAAGTTAGCAGCCCAGTGTTTAACCACTGCACCATCAAGGCTCCTTACCAGAGGAGGATAGAATGTACTAATATCAGAGACCTGGCTCTAGGACTTACTAAATGTGAAACGCTAAAAAAATCATTAATCTTTTCAAGCTTCAGTTTCCCCATCTGCAAAATCAGAGCTTGTATTTGTAACATGCTTTATTGCTGACAAAAATTTCTCTTTAATACATTTTCTCATTTTAACCTTATCAGAATCAGGTAAACAGTGCATAATTATCCTAATCTCACAGATGAGAAAACAAGCTCAAAGAGATTAAGTGGCTTGCTTAAAAAGCCAAACAGATATGAAGACAGAAGGAGAGGAATGTCAATTTTAATGTAAAATCAAGTGCCCTATACACTTCACAAGATTGTGAGATGCAAACAACATAAAGTATACGAAAACGTTTTGCTGTATATAAAATTTTATAAATGCTTGTCATCATGATTATCACACTTTAACTATTTACTCATTCATTTATTCAGCAAATCATTATTGGAGATCTAATTGTGGTAAAGAGTTAACCTTTGGCACACAGGATGTTTACTAGGCTCAAACACCTAACCAACATAACCCAGTAATCTATGCAGCACCCAGCAATCCTTAGAAGCACTTTATATTGAGAGTGGAAGAAGGATATTTCATTAACAGGAAACAGTCTACACAAACATAAATTGTACAATGTGTATAATGTCTCTGAAAGTCCCACAATGCCTCAGACTCTTAGAGATGACAAGGCAACATCAATCCTTGGGTCCACGCTACACATCTGGATCTTTGTTAGTTGGGGGGCCCTCCCTTGACTTTCCTGACAAGACAATCTCAGTGCCTTTTCTTTTTTTTTTGTTGTCCCAGAGAACCAACTCCTTTCTATCTAGTCTTCAAAGAGAAGCTCATCTTTTCTTCTCTATTGATGCCAACGCTTTTTAAAATTCATCTGGAAGATAAAACTCTTTAAAGAATGTGAAGGAGAAATAACTAGGTCTATGATGAAATGAGGAAAGATGAATTCAAAGAATGTGGGTGCAAAAATGAGTGTCTGTGTGTGTGTGTGTGTGTGTGTGTGTGAAAGAGAGAGAGAACATAGGAGGAAAAGATGAGAACATGTAGCTTCCAATCAGAGCTAGAGAGGGACACAGGTGACTGTAGCAGAGACAGAAAAGAATCCTTCATTCACTTGTATGTATTCACTAATTGTCCAACAATCTATGGATGAATGACAGTTTGTTGGGCTGTAAGAGGAAGACAAACAACAAACAAGGGATAAGCTACAATTTGACTGAGGGTATATGAAGAGATGAAAATATGAAAGAGCATGTGCGGGAACCCCTAGACTGTATTAGGCTTTGTCAAGGCGAAAGTTTCTAAACCTTGGCAATATTGATATTTTGGGCTGGACTGTCCTATTCATCGTAAGATATTTAGCAGCACCCCTGGCCACTAAACAAGTTGTGGCAACCAAAAATATCTTCAGATATTGTCAAATGTCCCCAGGGAGGGGGCAAAATTGCCCCAATTGAGAACCACTGTTCTAAACCTTTAATCTAAAGACATGCTGAGTTTGAAAACAGAAAGTAGAATCATAAAATACTAACAGTGATAATTTTTTGCAGTAATGAGGATACAAATGATTTTAATTTTTTTTGCTTTTCTATAGTTTTGAAAATTTCTATGAAGAACATATATTACTTATGTAACTGGGGCAGGGGGAAACAAAAAAACAAAGAAAAAGCTATTAATGATGTCTTTATAAGTAAAGATATTTAGATTACCTTTATATGCACTCTGGTAAGTGAAGGTGCATTCTGAGAAAACAGAGATTTATGGTGTTCTAATGAGATGAAATTGGAAGAACACCAGATTACACAAGGGACCATATTAGACCTGGGAAAGTAGAGCATTCCTGAAAAATAAGAAAGGAGAAAGAAGACAAATAATCAGTAAGAAAATGAAGCTTCCAAGAATAAAAAACTTCTTTCATTTGCTCAGGCATGGGCTGAGCTCCCAAGCACAGAAACAATGCATAGTGACATTCCACTGTGCTTCCTATGCAAATGTGTGTGCAAAAAGAATGAACACTAGCCAATATGAATAATTGCATATGTTGTGGAGTCCTAGTTGCACATCTGGCAGTTCAAATCCACCAGTTGCTCCTTAGGAGTCCTATGGGGCAGATATACTCTGTACTATAGGGTCGCTATGAGTCAGAATTGACTTGATGACAAGGGTTTTTTTGGTTTTACATGGTTGTCATGTTACTAAATGTTTACATCTGCATTCTCTTCATGATTATCACTCAGAAATACTGCAGACTTTGTTAGGCTTTTGTCACACCAATTAGCTCTTCAGTGGAGACCTTCTTAACTGGGGAAACCACCTAAGATCACAAGATGGAAGAGGGAGCAAAAAAGATTAAGCACTCCATTAAGATGGTGTTTATTGGAGGATACAAGGCTCCTTTCCTTCATTTCCATCAAGGTTTCCATTATAGGAAGATTCAAGATTTGGAATGCAAAGGTGGTTCCCTAGCCAGGGGAATAATATCTAATCTTACAATGTCTTATCTAAAGAATGAAGGAGCCCTGGTGGTGCAGTGGTTAAGCGCTCAGCTGCCAACCAAAATGTCTGTGGTTCTAACCCACCAGCAACTCTGAGGGAGAAAGATGTGGCAGTCTGCTTCTGTAAAGATTACAGCCTTGGAAATCCTATGGGCAGTTCTACTCTGTCCTATAGGGTCCCTATAAGTTGGTTTCGACTCCACGGCAATGGGTTTGTTTTTTGTTTTTTGCTTTTTTTTGTATCTAAAGAATGACTTTTAATCATAGCATCATTAGTTTTTTTCTGTCAACCATTTGTCTATTCAACAGACATTTTTTCAATGCCTACTCTGTGCCCAGGCACTCTGCTAGTACCTTGAGACAGACAGTAAAGTCCTATGTCCTTATACTATCATAATGGCTTCTTCTAAGGTCCTCCACTTGGGTCAGAGCTGTCCTCAAAGTAAACTAATCTTTCAAATTATCATGGCTGTCTTCTGTCTCAATCATAGGAGAGGAGAGGATGAGCCAGGATTGAAAGGTGAAAGGTACACATACAGGATGATGAAAGGGAGGGATACTACACAAGAAGAAGAAGATAACCAACAACATTTAGTCTCTTTCCATCTGGAAAGTTTTTGAAATAATGGGATGTGAATTCCTGTGAGCAATGGCCCCAGAAATAGACTAGAGTAGCTGGATAAAACTGCTGATCTTTCCATCTAAACCTTGCAATTTACTGAACAGGAGACTAGAGTTCAAAGAAGTTTGACCATAGGCTCCAAGTCATCAGAACTGGCACTGGACCAGGGATCTTCTGAGGCACCAATATGTCACATGTATAGGTTTTGGAGTCAGATAGACTGGAAATTGAGCCTATGTTCCATTGCTACCTCTCTGGATGGCTTTTGGGGGAAGTTTCTTAATGCTATTGAGCCTATGTCCTGATTCATGAAAAGGGCGTAATAATGGTACTTCTCCATCAGTTGTGTGCTGATGAATGCTTACTGGAATGGCATGACTCCATTCTTTATCTCCTACACTATAAGGTCAGCTTCTGGGCCCAACCCTTGTTGGAGGGTCTCAACAGTTGTTGGCAAGGAGCATCTGTTCTGCTTTGAAATGGTCCTCCAGATTTCCACAGCCATTGCCTCTATCACCTCCCAGAGGAGCCAACGTGCTTGGGCTTTTGTGGTTCAAGCAAGGCTGTACTTACCATCACGTGGTGGCTTTACTTCCAGCTAAGGGACTATCTCATCTAATTAAAGGAAAAAAAAAAGCCATTGCCTGTGAGTCGATTCTGACTCATAGCAACTCTCTAGGACAGAGTAGAACTGCCCCATAGGGTTTCCAAGGAGTAGCTGGTGGATTTGAACTACCTGCCTTTTGGTTAGCTGCCAGACTCTTAACCACTGTGCTACCAGGGCCCCATCTCATCTAATAGTACCTCAAATTATAATAAAGAATGTTTTCCAGATATTCACTCTAGTTGAGACCATCTGTGATTCTTTGGTTCCTTGTTCTGTAATTCATGTCATATTTACAAAAATCAAAATGCATTTAAGTCTTACTGAAAAGCAAATACTGTTTTTGCTTCTGTTCCTTTCATTTTTTTCCCTGTGTTCCTTTTGAATACTGTCCTTTTCACATAAGGTGCTCACTCATATTCTTCCTGGATTCTCTCTCTCTTTATTTCCAACCTCCAGTTTGCTATGTGATAAAGAATGGTTATAAATTAATAAAGTAATTTCTGCTGACTTTAGCTCCCAATGTGTATTTGCTTCTAAATCATGAAATTGAGACTATTGGAATATTCATATATGTACCTCCAAAAGATCCCAAGGAATAAGACTAATAGATAATCACAGACACTGTGGCAGGGATATAGAGGCTGGCAGAAGGGTGTGCATAGGTGGAGGGGAGGGATTTTTGGGTGCAGGTAGTCCTAAAAAAGTGCAATGTAGTGTGTGTGTGTGTGTGTGTGTGTGTGACAAAATGAGCTTTTCTAACTCCTGGAAATAACAACACAGCCCAGGTAATGGTTTTCTAAAATCCTCTCTCAGAATATTTAAAATTATCAGATTTTTTGGCTCCCTTAAAATGTAGGGTTTAATGATCTCTGACTTACAACCATATATACAGAAAAAGACTGTTTTTGCTAAAACTATTTCCCAGACTCTGAGTCTAGTAAGAATGGGCATCATATTTTCCTGGATAAAACAGTTACCAGAGCAAATCACTGTAAGTCAAGGGAATAGTCACTCTTAGAAGTTTAAGAGAGATAGCTCACAAGGAGTATTTCATATACATGCAATCTTTTGTGGAGTCTTAGACTCTTCTCAGGGTCTTTGGGTGGTGAAAACAGTTAACGTGCTCAGTGGCTAACCAAGAGGTTGGAGGTTTGAGTCCAACCCCAGGCATAGAGGAAGTCCTGGTGATTTACCCAGAAAAAAGTCCTAGCGATTTACATCTGAAAAATCAGCCACTGAAAACCTTATGGAGCACAGTTCTACTCTGACACATATGGGATCGCCATGAGTTGGAATCTACTCGACAGCAACCAACAACAGGTTCTTCTTAGTAAGTGGAACTTTGTTCTTTTTAAATATCTGTTAGTTTGACTACTTTCTTTGGGCACCTTGTGTTGCTGGATTCACATATTTTCAGGGACTAGACCAATATTAGACATATCTTTGTCACTACTTTGTCCCTTCAGTGTCTCTAACTTGACTCAGAAAAAAGGAGGCATTTACCTCTGCACAGTTAGTGGAGGTTCTGCTGAATTTGTTTTAATGGGGGCTATTTCTGGTTGTAGAATTCTCACATAGATACCTTCACTTGCTGAACCAATCTATCAACCATCTGTATTGATTGAGCACCTCCATTTACAAGGCAGCAGGCGGATATGGTTCCAAGAGCAATAATGCATTATAATCAGTCAAAGGCCTTTCTGGCAAATGAAAGCTCTGAGCATACAATCTTACTTTATTGTCTGAAAGAGATTAATGGAAAATAGATCCCATTCCATCTTTGCATCTATTCACACAAGCTCAAAGATATTTCAGGACTTGCTTAAGGTCATGCGAAGAGTGAGAGTGAAAAACTGACATCTTATGAGGCAAACTAAATTGTCAGAGAGAACTTTCACATCATCAGCCAATATAGTACCTAGGATTTCCTTTCTGCATATTCTTGGGAACTGGTTTCAGCAAAACAATTTGTGCAGGAGGTAATCTGATTATTGACACTATCAATCTTCAGAGTGCAGGATCAGCATTGACTTTCCACTTGACCATTCTCAACAGCTGGGCAAAGTAAGCAGAATCGTAGGCAAATTTCAACTGCTCTCTTTATTCAATTTGTGCTTACCTGCACGAGTTCTTCAAATACAACAAGCTGCTGTCTCAGAACCTCTCAAGCATACAATAATTTTCACTTCTCAGGGTTGAGATCTGATTAGCGCTTGACAAGAACAAGTCTTTGACCTTCAGTCCACTGTGGGGGGAAAATATGTGTTTGTATTAATTCTTAAATGCTGAAGTAAGGGTTGAATTGACAGCAACCACTGACCTTGATGAAGTGCTGGCATCTTGTTATCAGGAATAATTGAAGTACTTACAATCAGTCATGGAGTAGATGACATCAGGTCTGTATACTGAAGAGGAGGTCTTAACTCATTAAAAAAACAAAAATGAAAAATACACCTGAGGTCATAACACATAAACACCAATTTAGTCTTTTATTTTGGATAACAATTGCTAGGAGCCAGGGGTGGACGGGAGACACATGTTTGGTGGGATGGGGAGAGGCAGGATTATTAGCCATCTCATTAGAGGTCAGAATTTTTTTGCTTCCTTGCATGATTTGTAATCTTTGAATGGATGCTGACATTGTGAATTTTACTTTGTTGGGTGTTGGATATTTTTGTATTACTATACATATTCTTGACCTTTGTTTTGGGACACAGTTAAGTTACTTGGAAATAGTTTGATTCTTTTGAGCTTCGCTGTGAGATTTGTTAGGTGGGATCAGAGCAGCATTCAGTCTAGGGCTAATCATTCCTTGGATGGCACGAATGGTTAAGCGCTCAACTACTAAATGAAAAGTTGGCAGTTTGAATCTACCCAGAGGTGCCTCAGAAGAAAGGCCTTGAGATTTCCTTCCAAAAGATCATAGCCACTGAAAATCCTATGAAGTGCTGTTCTACTCTGAAACACATGAGGTCACCATGAGTTGGAATCAACTTGAAGGCAACTTTTTTTTTTTTTTAAATCATTCCCTACTACTGAGGCAAAGAGGCTTGGTGTTACAATGGTTAAGCACTCGACTGCTAAACGTAAGGTTGATGGTTCAAACCCACCAGCAGCTCCATGGGAGAAAGACCTGGCGATCTGCTTCTGTAAAGATTACAGCCTAGAAAACACTATGGGGCAGTTCTACTCTGTCACATGGGGATACTATGAGTCAGAATCAACTCCACGGCACACAGTAATAACAACAACAATTATTACTACTGAGGCAAAACCATTCTACATACTCTACCCAATGCTTCATGAATTATAAGGTTTTTCATTCTGTCTGGTGAGAACAAAAATTATTCCTGGTGACCACGGGATACTGCTCCATTACTTTGAATGATTACTTCTCCTGGCTTAGGATAATTTCCTCACATGCATGTACTCAAGTGATGAATACTTTTCCGATTAGAATTATATCTCTGTGCAGCTTTCGCCTCTTCCGTACTCTCTCCTGTGAACTCTGCTTGCCTTGGATTCCCCAGACTCTCAATTCTGTCTCCTCATCTCAGGGAGTCTGTGGGCTTCTGCCTAGCTTCCTTCTCCCTGCACTGTGGTCTGGAAACTTTCTCAAGACAGTAAGCTGGGGCAACTGTAAGGCTTATCTCGTTTGTTTTCCATGCCCCAGGGATCACTGCTCTTTGTTGTCTGAAATACAGTGTCTTGAAAATATGTTCCATATACCATACTTTTACACAAAATGACACACATAAAATTTTTGTAAGCCTGCTATGCTAATTATTTTTTACAGGTTGCTGTAAAATACCTTGTAGGGGAGGGGGAGTGTGGGTGGCAAAAAAAGTTATAACAGCCATTATTTGTATAAAAATATGGTATTTCGTCTTAATTTTTTTGGCTGTATCAGGCAATAGGAAGGTAAATCTGATCCCGTATTACCACATCTTTGGCAAGAAGTGGAAGTTCATGTTATTATATGAGAGGTAGAAACTTAAACCGATAAATAATAAAGTTATCATAAAAAGCAAAACCAAAAGAGATTAGTTCCAGAGAAATACCATTTCACTATGGCTAGCTCCTTGTGGCAGCTTTATCAGAGCTAAGACTAGGTTGGTACCCAGATGCTTGAGTGTTGGTTAAAAATTAAGTCTTTATATTTCTTTTTATTATATAATACCTCTTTGTGGCTAGTGATCTTCTTTGCTCTGAAGTCTACTTTATCTGATATTAATGTAGCTGCTCCTGTTTTTTTTTTTTTTTTTTTTGAGGGGAGGAAGTTAATGCCTGCATGGCATGTCTTTTTCTATTCTTTTAATTTCAACCTACTATATCATTGTTTGAAATGATTTTCTTGTAGACACCATAGAGTTTGGTCATGCTTTTTCTTCCATTCTTCCAATCTCTGTCTTTTAATTGATGTGTTTAGACCATTTATACTTAAAGCAATTATTGATATGTTAGGGCTAACATTTTATTATTTGATTTTGGTTTGTTCTCTCCATTTGTTATTTTTGTTTCTTTTTTCTTCCCTTCCTTTGGATTTATTGAACATTAAAAAAATTCTATTTTGATTTATTTGTAGTGTTTCTGAGTAGATCTGTTTGTATATGTATAGTTTTCTTAGTGGTTGCTCTAGGTATTATAACATACACACATAACTTATCACAGGCAACTGGCAACAACATTTTACTACTTCAAGTGAAGTGTATACATCATACTTTCATTTAGGTACATTTATCTTCCCCACTTTTTAAGTGAAGTTTTCCTCTGTGTACATTGATCACCACATCAGATATTATAAACTTTTCTTCATTCATCAAAGATGGTTTAAAAACTCACAAGGAGAAAGATAGTGTATTTTATTTACCCATATTTTTACCCATTCTATTGTGTTGTTTTGTTTTTTTCTCCGTTTTCAAATTTGTAAGCCACTTTCTATTCTAATTTTCTTTCTGTTCGGAGAATTTCATTTAGCCATTTAGGGTAAATTTGCTGACAATACATTCTCTTAGTTTTTCTTCATCTAAGAAGGTCTTTATTTCTCCTTCATTGCTAAATGACATTTTTGCTGGGTATAGAATTTGAGGTTGCCAGTTGTTTTCTTTCAGCATTTGAAAAACATTGTGCCATTTCTTTCTGGCCTCCATAGCTTCAGATAAGAAGTTGATGGTCACCTGAATCTATATTCACCTACATGTAATGTTTGTTTCTCTCTAGCTGCTTTTGTCTTTAGTCTTCAGAAGTTTGATTCTGATGTGTCCTGGTGTGGATTTCTTTGTGTTATTCTGTCTTGGTTTGCTGAACTTCTTGAATCTATAGTTTTAAGTCTTTCAGGAAACTTGGGAAAATTCCAGGAATTATTTCTTTGAATTATTTTTTAGCCCCACATTCTTTTTTCTTGCCTTCTGGGACTTCAGTGACAAATGATGTTGTCTATTGTTATTTTCTCACAGGGTTCTATTCAATTTTTTTTCCAGTTTATCTTCTCTCTGTTGTTCAGACTAGGTAAGTTTTGTTACTTTCCCTTCAATTCAGTGATTCCATCCTCTGCCATTTTCATTCAACTACTGAGTCCATTTAGGTTTTTTTTTTTTTTTCCCCAATTTTAGTTATTGCATTTTTCAGTTTATAATTTCTATTTTGTTCTTTTTATACAACTTATATTTTTATTGAAATTTTCTTTTTAATTTGTTTCAAGAGAATTTGTAATTGCCTATTGAAGTATTTTTATGATGGGCATTCTAAAACCCTTGTCATGTAATTCCAACATCTGAGTCATCTCAGTATTGGCGTCTCTTGATCATCTTTTCTCATTCAGGTTGTGATTTTTGTGGTTCTTGGTATGACAAATGATTTTTAATTTGACCCTGGACATTCTGACATTATATTATAAGACTCTGGATCCTATTTAAATCCTCTACTTTAGCAGGCAGTTTACCTTGTTTAGTTTTAGAAAGTACAACCTAGCCTACTTTTGTGAGTTGGGGTTTCAATAACACTTCAGTTTTCAGAATATTTGCAGCTATAATTGAGTCTGCTTCATTTATGTGCTCCTTGCAGGCCAATCTGAAAATCTGAGCAGAATTGAGATGGTCTTTAATTGAAGCTTGTATAAAATGTGACAGAAACTGTAGTTCATGTCTGAAAACTTTGGCTTATTAAGCTGGTCAGTTTCATATTTGAGTTGGTCGGGACTTCTTTTGCAAGTTTAGGAATCTCTTTCTCCAGCTGTCTTATCCTAGATTCTGTCCTGTTCTCTGGTTGAGAGGGTGATGGGTGCTGCCTGCCACTCTGGGCAGGGGTTACAGTCTAGAATCCCAGATCTGTCTCCCCTGAAAATTTAGCAAAGAAGGGAAGTACTGCTCTGGAGTACTTGCTGCTGGGTTATCTGATGGAGATTGAGATATTAAAATCCTTGCGTCATTTCTGCTGGTGCTGCTAGCAGAGGAGAAAGGCACATACATGAGCCTGCTTAATGCTACTGTATGGGAGTAGGGAAAGAGAACTCCCCACTTGGTGTCTGCTAGCATTGCAGCTAGAGACACAGAGAGTCATTTATGGTATTTGGCTGGCATAGGGATGATGTTATGGATTGAACTGTGTCCCCCCAAAATGTGTGTCAGCTTGGCTAAGCCTTGATTCCCAGTGTTGTGTGGTTGCCCTCCATTCTGTGATCTGATGTAATTTTCCTATATATTGTAAATTCTAATCTCTTTGATGTTAATGAGGCAGGATTAGAGGCAGTTATGTTAATGAGGCAGAACACAATCTACAATGATTAGGTTTTATCTTGAGTCAATCTCTTTTGAGATATAAAAGAGAGAAGCAAACAGAGAGACCTCATATTATCAAGAAAGAAAAGCTGGGAGTGGAGCAAGTTCTTTGGATTCAGGGTCCCTATGCTGAGAAAACTCCTAGACCCAAGGGAAGATGGATGACAAAGACCTTCCCCCAGAGTCGACAGAGAGGGAAAGTCTCCCTCTGGAGCTGGAGCCCTGAATTCAGATTTCTAGCCTCCTAAACTCTGAGAGAATAATTTTCTGTTTGTTAAAGCCATCCAGTTGTGGTATTTCTGTTATAGCAGCACTAGATAACTAAGACAGTTGGTATTGTAAAAAAAAAATTCTGTCACTGAGCTGCCATTTCCAGATCCTTTAGCTAGAGAGAACAGACTTTTCTTAGTGGTTTTTTTTGGTTCTTTGCTGTTGGAATTTCTGAGTCGCAGGTTTCTCCAGCACCCAACCCAGTCTGGGATACGTGGGAGGTAAAATGTAAACCCAGGAAACTTATCATGTGATTCTCAAGTCCTGAGGTCCCTAGATGATCTGCTTTCATTTTTCCACTTCTCAAAGTCCTTTTAGTTGTACTTAGAGGGGAGGAGCAAGAAAAGGTGGCTTTACACCATCTTGTCCAGAATTGTAAGCCTCTTCAAAGTCTTTTAAAGCTTAAATTTAGAATACAACTCTTGGCTGTTCTCTATTCTTGGCTCAGACTGATGGTTAAACAGTTCACTTAAAAGCACATCCTGAGATGACAATTTCTAATTTAATGCAACAAACAATCATTGCAAGATTCTGGGATTCCAATAGATAGAAAAAAAACAGCTTTGTAATCTAGCCAGGGAGAAAGACATGGCAACAAATAACCTCGAGTCACTGAGATGGTGCTTCAGTTTAAGTTTGCATAAAATATGACAAGAAAACACGAAAAGAGGTAATTGTCTATGGGCAGGAAAATAGAAAGCCAGAAAAAATTTGGAAAAGAGAAGATATAATCTAGGTCCCAATGGATATGTAGGAATTCATCTGAAAGTAAAACCATGGGATAGCATTCTAGGCAAATAATGCAGCATGAGCAAAAAATTAGAAGGTACCTGAAAGCTGGAAATAGTTGAGTAGTCTAGTTTTCCAAAAGTAAAGGGCTCATGAGTTTGGATAGGCTCAATGTTAGTATCAACCAGATTGTGAAGGACCTTTCATACTATGCTAAGGAGTTTGAAAGTAGTTTTGTAGGAAATGGGAACCACTGGAAAACTCTTAAATTGAAACTTAAACACATGGGCATTTTAAAAAGTGTCTGATACTAATGTGGTAAATTAATTATTGGAGATGAAATTGAAAGAATAGAGATAAGAGATTAACCTGAAAAAAATTATTCAAATAGATGTCATACAGCCAATTGGTAAAAATTTGAATAATGAAGAAAATTATAAAAAAAATTCCTCCCACCTCTCCCAATGAATCCCAATTTCTCTCTCTGAAGGTAACCGTTATTGAGTTTGTTGTGTATTTTTCCAGAAAAAATTTAATTTTATGTATGTATCAGTGCATACACATGCACACACTGTTTAATTTTTATTCCTTTGCATTTTTGATTTTTAGACTCCAGGTGCAGAAGGTTGAATTAATAATCATTCCCCTCAGTTCCTGGCATATTACCATAATCGCTCATCTGTGTAATGTACATCTTTATATATTTCCCCATTCATCATCAAATCCTCAAACTTATTTCCACCTCAAGGCCCCATGGCCACATATGCAGGGATCTTTGATACATGGTGTTGTGGATTGGACTGTATCTCCCAGAAAGATATGTTGAAGTCCTAACCCCTGTATGGGTGAATGTGACCTTGTTTAAGGAAGGAAGGTTTTTCTTTGCAGGTGTTATCAGTTAAGTTAATGAGGTCATAGAAGGTTAGAGCGGGTCCTAATTCTAATCCTTTCCGAGTAGCATCTTATAAAAAAGAAGGACAGACACAGAAACAGAGTCATATACACAGAGGGGCAATAGCATGTGAGGCACCCTCTACAAGCCAAGGAATACCAAGAAATGCCTAGGGCTACAGAAGCTGAAAGAGACATGGAAGGATCTTCCCCTAAAGCAAGCAAAGAGAGAGAGTATAGCCCTGCCAGCACCCTGAATTCAGACTTCTAGTCGCCAGAACTATGAGAAAATGTGTTTCTGGTCTTTAAAGCCACCCACTTTGTGGTATTTTTATTATGGCAGGTCTAGGAAACTAAGACACATAACCTTGAATTTGTATGCACTCTTATAAAAGATTCAGTGTTGTTTTGCATGTGTCTTCAATTTACATAAAGAATATACCTGTCATTTTCTTTTTCTTACAATAAACCATGTTGCTGCATGTACATATTGTTTGTTTCTTTTAACAGTTGCATAGAATTCCACAGAATGTGTTCACCGTATTTTATTTAGTGATGGGTACTCAGGTTATTTTCAGTTCCTTACTATAATAGACTGTTCCACAATAATTCTTCTCCTTTCAGTTTCTATATGGACTTGTATGAGATTTTCTCTGGGATATACACCCAGAAGTGGGAGGTCTGGTTTTTAATATATATGCATACTCAATTTCACACAAAGTTTCAGAGTGCTTTCCCAAATGGCTGTCCCAGTTTATTCTCTCCCTGGTAGCATACAAGGTTCTTGTCTAAACAGTTCTCACCAACATTGGTATTATTCACCTTTATAACCTTTCCATCAAAATACAACTAAAGGGTCACACTATTTTGTATTTCTCTTATTACTAGAGAATTTAAATATTTATTGTTATATTTGCTAGACATTAAGGTCCCTCCTCTGTTTGACTGTTTACTATTTATTTTTCTTGTTGATTTAAAAGTTTCTTGTAATTCTAGATTAAAAGCTCTTGGTTTTAGTTCCGGCAAATATTTTCTCCAAGGCTATTATTTATTAATTTTCTCTTTTGCTGAACAGAATCCTTAAAATAGTGTCAAGTACTTCAGTTTTTCAGCATATAATTTGTGCTTTCCAAGTTTTCTTATGTATTTCCTCACCTTTAGATCACAAGATATTCTTTTACATTTTCTTATTTTATCTTTATAAATATATTTTATGCACATTTGATCATAATTTACTTACTGTTCTATGCCATTTTATGGCTGTGTACTATTACACCTTATCGATATTTCAAAGTTTATTTATTCTATACCCTAGTGGAGGATATTCCCCCTATGCAGGTTGTTTCTAGATTTTCTTTTCTTAATTGAAAGAGGACTTCAATAGAAAATAGATATATTGCAACATACTATTGTGAGTGTATTTTTTAGGTAAATGCCTAACAAATGAATTGTTAGATGTCAAAAGACAAAATAGACTTGACAAGATATTTTAAAGGCCTAGACTGAATTGGAGCCCTGGTGGTGCAGTGATTAAGAGCTCGGCTGTTAACCGAAAGGTCGGCAGTTCAAATCTACCAGATGCTCTTTGGAAACCCTATGGGGCAGTTCCACTCTGTCCTCTAGGGTCACTCAATGGCAATGGGTTTGGTTTCGGTTTAGACTGAATTAGTGTCAGGATGAGTCAAAATTTAAGAGACATTTCAGAGATAAAAATCAACAGGATTTTATTTCTTCTACTGAAAGAAAATTCTAGCTGTTACAAATGGTGATTACGAAAATGGAAAGAGTTAATAATTCAGGAACATTTCTCTGAGTTTGTCATGTCTTTATTTCTCTTGTTGTTGAAAGTGACTATATTTTATATTTTTTAACAGTTTCTTGAAGTTGGAGGTCTTATCCAATGTTGTACGATGTGCACTTCACACATACAGGAAGTTATTTTCCTGATTTATTCTCACTTAGAATTAAAAAAGGTAAATATACAAATAAGAGCAAGTAAATATGTTGTGTATTGAGACAGTCAACTCAAAACTCTCAGAGAAAATTCTAAGTGTCATTGTGTCACTTACTTTATCTCTGAAGCTTTGAGTGGAACAAATTGAATGCTAGGGCCTTTTACACTCTTATGGTTAGCAAAACTAGTGCCACTAAAAAATAGCTATGTTTTAAATAATTGCTAGGTCAATATTAAAATGAATAAAATCGAATCCTTTCTTATAGACCAGAGAAGGAATTTTCTCCACTTGGTGCTAATACACTGAAGGATTTAAGGAAGACAATAAATCAGTTGATCCAGAAAGACAAAAACAGGAAAAAGTGGACTAGAACACACAATAAGATCATTTGGACACTCAAGCCCTAAACAAGTTAAAGGGAAACTAACTCACCTTTACTGAATACCTAATATGTGTGTATTTACATATTTTAATACTTACTACCAATTTGTCCTGAAGACTTTATTGTTATTCCCATTTTCTCGATGAGAAAGCCAAGGTTTAGATGATTGCCACTAGTCCAAGTTCACGCAGAGTCCCCTTTGCAATCTGGCTTGCCTGATCCCAAAGCTCATGATTACTGTGATCCAGTACACTGGGTACTAGAATGCTTAGTGGAGATGTTAAACTGGATTTTCTTTTCTCTCAGCAGAAGTAAGGGAATTACTGCATTTTTACACAAATAACGTGTGCCTTCTCCGTTTGTTTGCTGGCTGGCCTCACCTTCCCTCCAGGAGGCACTGTCATGGTTTGAATTATGTCCCCCAAAAAATGTGTGTATCAGTTTGGCTAGGCCATGATTCCTGGTACTGTGTGATTTTCCTGTATGTTGTAAACCTACCTCTATGATGTTAATGAGGGAGGATGGATGGCAGTTGTGTTAGTAAGGCAGGACCTGATCTGCAAGAGTGGATTGTGTCCTGAGGCAATCTCTTGAGCTATAAAAGACTGAAGTGAGCAGAGAGACAGAGGGATCTCATACCATCAAGAAAGCAGTGCCGGGAGCAGAGCGCGTCCTTTGGACCAGGGTCCCTGTGCAGAGAAGCTCCTAGTCCAGGGGAACACTGAAGAGAAGAAGGCCGACAGAGAGAAAAAGCCTTTCCCTGCAGCTGATGCCCTGAATTTGGACTTTTAGCCTATTTTGACTGTGAAGAAATAAAACTTCTCTTCATTAAAACCATCCACTTGTGGTATTTCTGTTATAGCAGCACTAGATGACTAAGACAGGCACCCTCACAAAAAGCTGCCATGCCAATCCTCTTCCACATGTTGCTGTAAAAAAATTAGCATAGCGCACCTATGAAAATACTTAGTGAGGGGACAGGGAGCAGCCAGCAAACAAACGCAGATGTTGTGTGTTATTTGCATAAAAATATGGTAGATGGGGGAAACAAGTACAATCTCATAGCTCCTGCAATTTACAGTAAATGAAGCAGACACTGCCAACATGGGTACAAGGGCAGGTGAGTTTGGTCAGGCAAACATCTCACTTCTGCATTCTGAGTCAATGGCATTCATTCATAAACATTCATTCATTGCACTATTGTGAAGAGACTATAAAGGCTGCTTGAAAGAACTCAAAATGAGCCCAGCTTTCATGGCTCTTTCTATCTAGCAGATACTTAAAGGCACAAATAACCACAATTATAAGTAGAATACAGTAAGCTGGAAGTACTGGCTCAGTACTCATAGAGGGTTCTAGTATCAGAACACCTGACTCATGGCTCAATGAGTGCAACTTCACTGAGGGGTCAACTTCGGCTGTCTTGGTTGTTTGCAATACTTTTTGAAGGAAAGACATTCTCGGATGTTGTAAGAAACACATTAAACAGATATGTGGGGAGGATGGAACTTCTATGACTACCTTAAGGAAAATTTTACAGCCCAAATCATGCTCAAAATTAATTTAGGAAACTAAGATTGCCATGTATTTAAGGCTGTCTTCATATTAAGGGAAAAAATGAATGTGTACATAAAAAAAGAGAGTCTTTGGAATCAGCATACTACCCTAACCCAGCTTGGGTGAGTGTTCTGTGACGGTCTGAAATGAACAGAATCCTCATCAGGAAAAGTCTTTTAAAAGCCGACTTCCTCCTCATTTCCTCAATCTTCTCCTACTCCTTTGCCAAGGCTTCCCCTGGTGCAACTTAGTCTGCCTGCTGCTAAGGGGGACTGCCCTGGACAGCCCAGGAGAGATAAAGTGTTGCAGACTGGGCATGTATCATATCACCAAACTACTCTGATATTTGTGTTTCGTTTCTACTGTCTTCCCTGATGATCATCAGAGATAGCGAAAAAAAAAAAAAAAAAAAGATCAAAGAGAAAAGAGAGGCAGTTTCAAACACTAAGAACTTTTATTAATAGCTTTATTATTAATATTGTTCACTTTTAGAGCATTGCATATGTGCCTGACACCAAAGATTTTATACATATTCATTATTTAATTTAATTCTCATACAACCTAGAAAAGTAGCTGTAATCGTTCCCATTTTATACACAAGAAAACTGAGACTTAGAAAGTTTAACTTACTTGGTCAAGTTCACCAATTGATTAAATGGCACATCCAGGCTCTGAACTGAGGCTGCTTAAATCTAAAGGCCATGTTTTTAAACCCATCATTTAAATGTAAAGTATAGAAAAGAGGGAAACGTTCAGCTTTATTTCAAAGTCATGTTTATGAGGCATCCAAAGCAGGAAAAATATAAAATCTTACATGAAAACAACGTAGTAAAATTGGACCTGAGAAATGGAAACAAGGGCGCTCAGAACACAGAGCATATCCTTCTTTTTTCTTATGCCTTTAATAAAGTGTTCTGAATTGGTATGGGTGGCTTTTTCATTCCAGGGTGACTAAAGCAAAGGGATTGGCTTTAAAAAAAGACTATTAGATTAATGGGTAAAATATACTACAGTACTAAGTAGCTTTCATTATTTCATTATTTGCAAAAGCATAGAGGCTGTTTATTGTCTGCTCCACAACACAGACTCTGTTGCTAGGATTTTGGGTCCCTTGGGTCAGCCTGGTAATGACCCCAAAACAATCCATCTCAGGCACTGGGATGACACTTATAAGAAAGTTAAACAAAACCTTTGGCCCAGTTGAAAAAAACTCTGAAAGTAGAAAATGTTGCTTAAATATATAGATACAAGGGAAACTGGGAACAAGTTCAGAAGATGCATGAACTGCATCCTGAGTGAGGCAGCTGCAGGCCATGTTTTAGGTGAAGAAGAAATCAAAGAGTTTCCTGGCACCATTGGTTAAGATGGAGCCCTGGTGGTGGAGGGGTTAAGAGCTCAGCTGCTAACCAAAAGGTTGGCAGTTCAAATCTACCAGCTGCTCCTTGGAAACCCTATGGGGCAATTCTACTCTGTCCTATAGGGTCACTATGAGTCAGAATCGACTTGTCAGCAACAGATTTTTTGGTTTATTGGTTAAGATGTTTAGAAGCAAAGATCACTAGAATTTTTGTATGGAGAACAGATGATACTTGTAAACTCAGAGAAAATGGAAATTTAAGGCTATATTACATTATTTTGTTGATCAAGGCAGTGAAAGTTGCCAATTGGAAGAAAAGAGCAAGACGGGTGAAGGACAGAAAGATCATAGCTGTAGTCAGCGAAACTGCAAAATTAATTGCAGTGGAAGCCTGTCATCAAGATGTGAGGCACGTGAAGAAGGGAGACGTTTGCATACTTCAATCTGCAGAAGCATAAAAGTTAAGAAATAGAGAGTGATGCTCTATTTGGAAGTGAACCAACTCCTGTTTTAATCAACTAAATATCTCTTTTGGACAAAAGCAAAGTAAAGAAGGAGCTGGCTTTCTTTACTGTGTTTAAGCAGTTTCAAAGCGTCTTCAAGACTCTTCCCTTATTTTATTCTCTTCTTCTTCATCCTTTCCCATCTCGTTTCCTTACTGAAAAAAAAAAGAAAAAGTATGCATTACTGCCAAATTACAACATTGAATTATATCCTCTTCACACCTAAGCCGTCTAACTGGAAAGGGCTCCTGAATACCGTGTCTATCACAAACGACTGTGCTTAACATGGAGAAAAGAAGAATCAAAACCTTCCATTCTTTCTTCCTTCCTCGCTCTCCTCCTTCCCTTCCTTCTTTTCTTCCTCTGCACTGCTCATTGGGAACATAAAGTCATAGTTTCTGCAATAAATAAGCTTATGTTCAGAGAGAGAAATAGGTAAACCAAAATTATGATCCCTTGTGGAAAGTGCTATATAGAGGAATGTAGAGCACAGAGGAAAGAATGCTTGTTACTACCTGAGGGTAAAGCAGCATTTAAATTGGGTAAGCTTTAAAACAGGAGAAGTTAGTCACAGGGATAAAAGAAAAGGACATAACAATCAGATATAAAACTTAGGCAGACTGATGAATCAACTTCCATGTTCAATTTTTGTTTATTTTGTTTTACATTTTGCAACTCAAAACTCATATGATTGTATGATGTAGTAGAGTGTAATGGCTAAGAGTGTGGGCTTGGATATAGTTAGCCTGGTTTCAAATCCTAGTTTCACTCCTTATAAGAGTATGACTTGGAAAAGTTATTTAACCTCTCTGTATCTTAATCTTCTGATGCATAAAGAAAGATAATAGTAGTAACTACTTCATAGGATTATGGTTGTCAAAGTTAATAGAAAATGTATGAAGCTCTTAGAACCAGTGCCTGGCATGTAGTCAGCTACTATTATTATTACTATGTATATAAAAATTGTTTGTGAGGTATATGGAAATGCAATGCAGCCTTGATTAAATTTGATTATTTTACTCTGGCAGGCCACTGGCATATTGCTTCATACTGGAATGAGATCTTATACATTACCATTAATCAGTGACTAATGTAACCGTCAAAGTCATCAAACTGTTAAAATTAAAAAAGGATAGAATGTAAAGAACTTGTGATACCTCCTAAAAAATAATGAACAAAAATTCCATAGGCATTATATACTTGTTGAAAAAGTGATTTGGTCTCAGGGCATTACATCTATCAAGTCATGAAATATACAACAAAGAGCAAACCCCAAAGAGTACATACCCTTACTTCAGCTAGAAGAAGAAACTGAAGCTTAGAATAGCTATGTGAACTGTCAAAGGACATACAGGTGGTAAGTGGCAAAGCTTAGATTTGAGTGCAGACAGTCTGATTACACAGACCTCATTCTTAGTCACTACATTATATTGATTCTTCAATAATAATAAAAAAGTTGGCCAGAGTAGTAGCATTTGATTGGACGTTGAATTTGGCTCAAAGGCCCTGCCTAACAAAATCAAAAAGGGAATGAACCTGTGCTACATAACTCTTAATACCCATTGGGAAGATGTACATGTCAGATATCCATTCTTTAAAGAGATAAAGTTTTGCTAACTTCCAAAAGAATTTATCATGTGGGAATTTATGCAGGAGACATCCAGTAGCATGATGGAAAATGTGTCAACAACAAAACCTTAAATAAGTGCAAAAGTTACTTTCATTGAGCTATTTCCTATGTGAACATAAAACATAAGCCAGTCTCCAAATTAGTTATAAATAATACGGTGAAAATGATTCTTTATTGGACAATATGCTAAGTAAACGTGATCTGGGTATGCCATATTTTTATGATATAACTTTTAATTATTATATACTTACAATGCCTAGAACAGTAAATGAGCCATCTAAAACATATCTTTTAGACTGTCTTTTTTGGAGATCACTTACCCAAGCTGGGCTTTGGAGAAGGTGAATACAGTATTTTTACACAAATAAATGTGTGCCTTCTACATTTGTTCGCTAACCACACTTCCTGTGATATGTTTTCATAAGTGCCACTATGCCAATTTTATTTACATGTAGCTGTAAAAAAATTAGCATAGCGCACTTACAAAAAAACCTTGCAGAAGGAGGTTATGGTTGACGAACAAAAGTAGAAAGTGCATGTTATTTGCATAAAAACACTGTAGTAGACAAAATGAGGTAACATTTTTTGGACAAAAGCCTGCACTGGTAGTATTTGAAGGAGCTGAGGAGGAAAAGTTGAAGAGTTATGTTGCTTTTGTGTGTCATTGAGTTAATTCTGACTCACAGCTACACTATATAACAGAGTAGAACTGCCCCATAGGGTTTCCTAGGCTGCAAACTTTACAGGAGCATATCTTCAGCTCTTTTCTCTCATGGAGTGTCTGGTGGCTTGGAACCTTTGACCTTTCAAATAGCAGCTGAACACTTAACCTTTGTGCCATCAGGGCTCCTGATGAGTTATGAATACCTGACAAATAAATGGTATGATGTTCTAATAAAATAGTTAAAATTTTTAGCTTCTGTCTGAAGGTGAGATGAGAAGGCAGAGAGGGTCAGGAGCTGGTTGAATGGACATGGGAAATCAGAGGTGGAAAGGAGGAGTGTGCAGTCACAGTATAGGGAGAGCAATTAGGGTCATATAACAATGTATGTATAAATTTTTGTATGAGAGACTAACTTGACTTGCAAACTTTCACTTAAACTACAACAATAAAAAAGAAAAAAAAAAGTTTTAGTCTCAAGTGGAAAGCCATGCCACCATGCCACAGAAGCAGACTCAAGGTACTTGAGGTGGAGCTGAGACATTCTGTTGTTTCTCTAAGATCAGAGATAAATAGTGAAACAGGCCTCAGTCGGGTTTTCTGACTCCAGTCTAAAATCACTGCCCTTTTAACACTACTGCAGTATTTAGCTAACTTAACTGATATTAGAGGCATTTGTTTAAATATTTAGACTTGAGTTATAAGTGATGAAATTGGATCCAGAAGAGAATTATTTCTTCTGTTTAATTCATTAGCTATCTAGTGTCATGTGGGTAGTAGATTTCTGAAGTAACAATATATGGCTTAATAAATGAGCAATTATGAACAAGGCAGACATGGCCCAATCATTATTTGAATCATGGGTGGAATGTGACTCTCCTCAATGGGAAAGGGCAGAGGATGAAGAAGGATGCATGGGTAATACATGAGTATTATCTCTTTCTTTTATGTTATTAGTTTAAAAATCTGGGGGTAAATTTATTGATTCTCTTAGAATTCAGTAATTTCTATTTTTATCTTTAATCTTCACCACTCATTTGTCAGTTTGCCGTACTGTGGTGGCTTGCGTGTTGCTATGATGCTGGAAGGTATGCCATCAGTATTTCAAATACCAGCAGAGCTTCCAGACTAAGATAGTCTAGGAAGAAGGACTTGGCAATCTACTTCTGAAAAAATCGGCCAGTGAAAACCTTATGAATAGCAGTGAAACATAATCTGATATTGTGCCAGAAGATGAGCCCCTCAGTTTGGAAGGCAATCAAAATAAAACTGGGGCAAAGCTGCCTCCTCAAAGTAGAGTCTACTTTGATGATGCAGATGGAGTAAAGCTTTTGGGACTTTTATTTGCTGATGTGGCACAACTCAAACTGAGAAGAAACAGCAGTAAACATCCATTTATAATTGGAATGTGGAATATATAAAGTATGAATCTAGGAAAATTGGAAGTAGTCAAAAATGAAATGGACTCTAAAGATCAATATCCTAGGCATTAGTGAGCTGAAATGAACTGGTATTGGCCATTTTAAAACTGACAATCATGGTCTACTGTCTGGGAATAACAAATGGAAGAAGAATGGTGTCAAATTCATCTTCAAAAAAGAATATTTCAAGATCTATCCTGAAGTACCATGCTCTCAGTGATAGGATAATATCCATATATCTACAAGGAAGACTAGTTAATACAACTATTATTCAAATATAAGCATCATCCACTAATGCCAAAGATGAAGAAATTGAAGATTTTTATGGACTTAAAAAACAAACAAACCCACTGCCATCCAGTTGTTTTTGATTCACAGCCACCCTACAGTGTTTCCAAGGCTATAAATCTCTATGGAAGTAGACTGCCAATCTTTCTTCTGTGGAGCCACTGGTGGTTTCGAACCACCCACCTTTTGGTTAGCAGTAGATCACTTTAACTACTACTACCAGGGCTCCTTACCAACTTATGCAGTCTGAAATTGATCAAAGATGTACTCGAGACACATCGATAATTATTGATGATTGGAATGCAAAAGTTGAAAACAAAGAAAAGGATCAGTAGTTGGAAAATATGGCCTTGGTGATAGAAACGACACTGGAGATTGCATGATAGAATTTTGCAAGACTAATGACTTACTCACTGAAAATACATTTTTTCAACAAAATAAATGGCAACTATAAACTTGGACCAAGAGAGATGGAATACACAGGGATCAAGTTGACTACATCTGTGAAAAGAGATAATGGAAAAACTCAATATCAGTCACAACAAGGCCAGGGGCTGACTGCAGAGTAGATCATCAATTGCTTATATGCAAGTTCAAGTTGAAGCTGAAGAAAATTAGAGCAAGTCTATGAGAGCCAAAATATGATCTTGAGTATATCCTACCTGAATTTAGAGACCATCTCAAGAATAGATTTGATTCATTGAATATTAATGACCAAAGACCAGACAAGTTGTAGGATAACATCAAGGACATCATACATGAAGAAAGGAAAAGGTCATTAAAAAAAAGAGTAAAGAAAGAAAAGACCAAAATGGATGTCAGAAGAGACTCTGAAACTTGCTCTGGAATGTAGAGTAGCTAAAGTGAACAGAAGAAATGATGAAGTAAAATTGCTGAACAGAAGATCTCAAAGGGCGGTTCGAGAAGATCAAGTAAAGTATTATAATGACATTTGCAAAGACCTGGAGTTAGAAAATCAAAAGGGAAGAACAGTCTCGGCCTTTCTTAAGCTGAAAGAACTGAAGAAAAAATTTAAGCCTTGAGTTGCAGTATTGAAATATTCAGGAAGTATCAAAAGAAGATAGCAAGAATACTCGGAGTCACTGTATCAAAAAGAACTGATCAACCTTCAGTCATCTCAGGAGATAGCATGATGGTACTGGAGGAAGAAATCCAAGTTGCACTGAAGGTGTTGGCGAAAAAGAAGGCTTCAAGATTTGACAGAATACCAATTGAGATGTTTCAACAAAGTATGCAGCACTGAAGGTGCTCCCTTGTCTATGCCAAGAAATTTGAAAGACAACTAACTACCTGACCAACTGACTGGAAGAGGTCCATACTTATGCCCATTCCCAAGAAAGGTGATCCAAGAGAATGAGGAAATTACTGAACAATATCATTTATATCACATGTAAGTAAAATTCTACTGAAGATAATTGAAAAGATGTTGCAGCTGTACATTGACAGAGAACTGCCAGAAACTCAAGCTGGATTCAGAAGAGGACATGTGTCATGGTATGAATTATGTCCCCCCCAAAAATGTATCAATTTGGCTGGGCCATGATTCCCAGAATTGTGTGGTTGGCCTCCATTTTCTGATTGTAATTTTATGTTAAGGAGGATTAGAGTGGGATTTTAACACCACCTTTACCCAGGTCACATCCCTGATCCAATGTAAAGGGAGTTTCCCTGGGGTGTGGCCTGCACCATCTTTTATCTCTCAAGAGATAAAAGGAAAGAGAAGCAAGCAGAGAGTAGGGGACCTCATACCACCAAGAAAGGAGCAGAGTGCACCCTTTGGACCCGTGGTACCTGCTCAGAGAAGCTCCTAGTCAAGGGGAAGACTGGTGACAACGAGGACGTTCCTCCAGAGCCAACAGAGAGAGAGAAAGCCTTCCCCTGGAACTGATGCTCTGAATTTGGCCTTCTAGCCTACTAGACTGTGAGAAAACAAATTTCTCTTTGTGAAAGCCATCCACTTGTGGTATTTCTGTTAGAGCAGCACTAGATGACTAAGACAACATGGAGCAAGGCATATCATTGCTGACGTCAGATGGATCCTGGCTGAAAGCAGAGAATACCAGAAAGATGTTTACCTGTTTATTGACTATGCAAAGGCATTTGACTGTGTGTATCATGACAAATTATGGATAACATTGTGAAGAATGTGAATTCCAGAACAATTAATTGTGCTCATGAGGAACCTGTACATAGACAAGGAGACAATCACTCAAGCAGCACAAGGGGATACTGCATGGTTTAGAGTCAGGAAAAGTGTGCGTCAGAGTTATATCCTTTCACCGTACTTATTCAATGTGTATGCTGAGCAAATAATCTGAGAAGTCCGACTATAAGAAGAAGAATGGGGCATCAGGATTGGAGGAAGACTCCTGTTAAGATGACACAACTTTGCATGCTGAAAGTGAAAAGGATTTAAAGCACTTACTGATGAAGATCAAAGACTATAGCCTTCGGTATGGATTACACTTCAACACAAAGAAAACAAAAATCCTCACCACTGGACCAATAAGCAACACTATGATAAACAGAGCAAAGATTGAAGTTGTCAAGGATTTCGTTTTACTTGCGTACACAATCAATGCTTATGGAAGTAGCAGTCAAGAAATCAAACGACATATGGCATTGGGAAATCTGCTGCAAAAGACCTGTTTAAAGTGTTAAAAAGCAAAGATGTCACTTTGAGGACTAAGGTGTGCTTGATCCAAGCCATGGTATTTTCAATAACCTCATATGCATGCAAAAGCTGGACGATGAATAAGGAAGACTGAAAAAGAATTGATGCCTTTGATTACGGTGTTGGCCAAGAATATTGACTATATCATGGACTGCAGGAAGAGCGAACAAATCTGTCTTGGAAGAAGTGTCGTTATAAATCTCCTTAGATGCCAGGATGTACTTTGGACATGTTATCAGGAGGGACTAGTCCCTGGAAAAGGACATCATGCTTGGTAAAGTAGAGGGTCAGTGCAAGAGAGAAGACCCTGAACTAGATGGATGGACACAGTGGTTGCTGTGATGGGCTCAAGCATAACAGTGATTATGAGAATGGCACAGGACGAGGCAGTGTTCTGTTCTGTGGTACATAGGGTGGCTATGAGTGGAAACTGACTCGATGGCACCTAACAACAAAAACATCTTTAATATTACTTCCTTCCTGTTTTCATTAGTCTTTCTTTACCATTCGTATAGGTTCCTGAGAAGAAAGTTTATTTATTTTTGTTCTTTCTTTCTAAGTAAAGTTTTGACCACCTCTCCACAAGTTTTGCTGTGTATGATTTTCTATACCATTTCCTATACTTCTCTTTAAACGTTTTAATTTCTTCTTTAAGATGTATTTATGACGGTGAATCTCAGTCTAAATTTAAATTTTAGAAGATTTTTAGTAATTAATTTTATCTCATATTTAAAGGATGTGACCTACATGATTTTTGTCTTTAGAAATGTATTGAGAAGATCTTGAATATCTTTTTAAGAATGGATATGTTTTATGTGATGAACTTGTGTAATAATTGCATGGATTATTTAGACAAAGTTTTTCTTGAAGTGTAACATACATACATAAAAATAAAGAGATCATAAATGTATAGCTCAATTAATTTTCACAAAGTATAAACATACCTTTAGAAATAAACAGAGCATTTCCAGCAACCAAGAAGCCCTCTTTTTACCTCCTTCTAGTCACCACATCTCCCCAAAAGAGTAACAACTATCCTTTCTAGTACTGTTACTATTCTGAGTCAGAGCTTGGCTGCTAAACAAAAGGTCAGCAGTTCGAATCCACCAGTCGCTCCTTGGAAACCCTATGGGGCAGTTCTACTCTGCCCTGAAGGGTTGCTGTAAGTGGGAATCGACTCAATGGCAACAGTTTTTAGTCACAACATCTCCCCAAAAGGGTAACCACTATTCTATTACTATTACTATTCTATCACTAGTGACAGGTTTTGCCTGATTTTGAACTTTATTTACAGAAAATAACAGAATATGTTCTGTTTTATAATGTGCTTCTTTGTTCAACATTATGTTTGTGACAGTTATCTAGGTTGTTATATATAGTAGTTGTTCATTCATTCACGTTGGATTAAATTAGTATTCCACAATTTATTTATCTGTTTTACTCCAGATAGATGTTTTGATTATTTTTAGTTTGAGGCTATTATGAATAGCATTGCTATTAACATTCAATAAACCAAAAAATCTGTTGCTAACAAGTCGATTCTGACTCATAGTGACCCTATAGGACAGAGTAGAATTGCCTCATAGGGTTTCCAAGGAGCAGCTGGTAGATTTGAACTGCCAACGTTTTGGTTAGTAGCTGAGCTCTTAACCCCTCCACCACCAGGGCTCCATCTTAACCAATGGTGCCAGGAAACTCTTTGATTTCTTCACCTGAAACTTGGCCTGCAGCTGCCTCACTCAGGATGCAGTTCATGTATCTTCTGAGCTTGTTCCCAGTTTCCCTTCTATCTGTATATTTAAGCAACATTTTCTACTTTCAGAGTTTTTTTCAACTGGGCCAAAGGTTTTGTTTAACTTTCTTATAAATGTCATCCCAGTGCCTGAGATGGATTGTTTTGGAGTCATTACCAGGCTGACCCAAGAGACCCAAGATCCTAGCAACAGAGTCTGTGTTGTGGAGCTGGCAATAAATAGCCTCTATGCATTTGCAAATAATGAAAGCTACTTAGTACTGCAGTATATTTTACCTATTAATCTAATAGTCTTTTATAAAGCCAATCCCTTTGCTTTAGTCACCCTGGAATGAAAAAGCCACCATATGAATTCAGAACACTATTAAAGGCATAAGAAAAAAGAAGGATATGCTCTGTGTTCTGATTGCCCTTATTTCTATTTTTCAGGTCCAGTTTTACTACATCTTTTGGTGCATTTAAGTACGATTTCTATTGCATAGGTACCTGAGAGAGAAATTGTTGTGCCATAGCATGTGCGTAGGTTCACCCTTAGTAGATAATTTCAGTTTTCCTGCATTGCTAACAAACTTTTATCCCTGCAGCTGTATCCATGGTCTCCAGATTAGAATTCTGGCTGCTCTCCAGCCTCCTGAGTTCTTGATGCCTTTTGTCTTTTTCATTTTAGCTGTTCTGGTGACTGTGTAGTAGAAATCACTTCATGGGTTTAATTTTTACTTTCCTGATGACTAATGAAACTGAGCATCTTTTATTATGTTTATTGTTAGTTTGATTCTTTTGTGAAGTTATCTGTTTAAGTCTTGCCCATGTTTCCATTGGGTTGTCTTTTCCTTTTTGTATTTCTAGCAGCTCTTTATACATTCAGGATAGTAGTCATTTTTCACGTATAGATGTTTTGCTATGGTCTTCTATTCTGTGGCTTGCCTTTTCACTCTTGTAATAATGTGTTTTGCTGAACTGCAAGTTTTATTTATGATGTATTCCGGTTTTCAGTTTTTTCCTTGATGTTTAGTGCTTTTTATTTTAAAAGAGCTTTATTGATATATAATTCACATAATGTGAAATTCATCCTTTCAAAGTGTATAATTCAGTGGTTTTTAGTATCTTCAGAGAGTTGTGCAACTATCACCACGATCAAATGTTGTAACATTTTCATCATCCCAGAAAGAAACCTCATATCCATTAGCAGTCATTTCCCATTCCTCCTTTCCCCTACCCCTGGGAAACCACTAATCTATCTCTATGATTTTGTCTATTCTGGACATTTCATATAAATGGAATCATATACTATGCAGCCTTTTGTGTTTGGCACCTTTCATATAACGTGTTTTCAAAATTCCTCTGTGTTGTAGCATGTATCAGTAATTCACTTCCTTTTATTGCTGAATAATATTCCATTGTATGGATATACCATCTCTTGTTGATGGACATTTGGGTTGTTCCTACTTTTTGGCTATTATGAATAATGCTGCTCTGAACATACATGTGAAAATTTCTGTGTGGACATATGCTTTCATTTCTCTTGGGTATATACCCAAGCGTGGAATTGCTGAGTCATATGGTAACTCTATGTTTAACATTTTGAGGAAATGTCAGACTGTTTTCCACAATGACTGCACCATTTTATATTCCTACCAGCAGTTAACAAATGTTCCAATTTCTCCACACCCTCGTAAACACTGGGTATTTTTTCTCCTTTTTATTTTACCGTTCCTGGCGAATGTGAAGTGGCATCTCCTTGTAGTTTTGACTTGCATTTCCCTAATGACTAATTATGTTCACCATCATTTCATGTGCTCAATGGTCATTTGTACGTTTTCTTTAGAGAAATGTCTATTCAAGTCCTTTCCTGTTTTTAACTAAATTATTTATCATCTTACTGTGATTTGTTAAGAGTCCTTTATATATCCTGGGTATTAATCCTTTATCAGATATATAATTTGCAAATATTTTCTCCCATTCTTTGCATTGTCTTTTCACTTTCTTGATGGTATCCTTTGAAACACAAATAGTTTTAATTTTGGTGAAGTCCAATTTATCTATTTTTCTTTCTTTTGTGTGTGTGTTTTAAATGTCATATCTAAGAAACCATTGTTTTACCCAACATCTTAAATATTTACTTCTGTATTTTATTCTAACAGTTTAATAGTTTTAGCTCTTACATTTAGGTCTGTGTTCTATTTTCAGTTAATTTTTTTGTCCAACTTCATTTTTTTGTGGTTATCTCTGCACTATTTGTTGAAAAGACCATTCTTGACCCCATTGAATGGTCTTGTCACTGTTGCTGAAAATCAATTGATCATAAATCTAAGGGTTTATTTTTCAATTCTATTCAATGATTTATATGTCTATCATTATGCCTGTACCCAGGGGGGGATTATCCAACAAGTAAAGTAAGCATGGGCTTACTTGTACTTTCTTCGCAATCTGTAGTGAATAGTTTCACGTGGGTGAAATGTGGTGCTTATTGGATAATCGGAACCTGCCAGTACCACAGTGTGTTGACTACCGTTGCTTTGTAGTAGGTGTTGAAATCTTGAAATCAGAGAATGAGAGGCCTCCAACTTTGTTCTTCTTTTCAAGAATGTTTTGGCTATTTTGGGTGCTTTGAATTTCCACATAGATTTGAATTGGTTTGCCAATTTCTACAAAGAAGCCAGATGGAATTTTGATAGAGATTGCATTGAATCTGTAGATCAGTTCGGGGATAATTGACACCTTAACAATATTAAGTTTTAGTTTTCCAATCCATGAACATGTATATCTTTCCATTTATTTAGATATTTGAAAAATTTTTCAACAGTGTTTTGTAGTTCCTGGTATATAAACCTTATACTTCTTATGCTATATTTATTCCTAAGTATATCATTCTCTTTGATGTTACTGTAAATGGAATTGGTTTCTTAATTTCATTTTCAGATTTTCTGTTGCTACTGAATGGGAACAATTTATGTATATTGGTATTGTATTCTGCAACTTTGCTGAATTCGTTTATTGGTTCTAATAGTTTTTTTCGGGGGGTTCCTTAGGATTTTCTATATATAAGATTATGTCCTCTGCAATTAGAAATAGTTTTAATTCTACATTTCCAATCTGGATGTCTTTTATTTATTTTTATTGCCTAATTTCCTTGGCTAGACTCTCTAGTACTGTGTTGAATAAATGTGGTAAGAGCAGACACACTGTGTTGTTCCTGATCTTAGGGAGAAACATTCAGTCTTTCAGAATTAAGTATATTAGCTGTGGGTTTTTCATTGATGCTCATTATCAGGTTGTAAAAATTCTCTTCTATTCCTAGTTTGGGGCCCTGGTGGTGCAGTGGTTAAGTGTTTGGATGCTAACCAAAATGTTGGCAGTTCAAATCCACCAGCCTCTCCTTAGAAACCCTATGGAGCACTTGTACCCTGTCCTATAGGGTCACTATGAGTGGGAATTGACTCAAAGGCAACGGTTTTTTTTTTTTTTTAATTCCTAGTTTACCTATTTTTTTTTTTTTTTAACCATAAAAGGGTATTGGAATTTTTCAAATGCTTTTTCTGCATTGCTATTGATATGGTGATTTGATTTGATTTTGGATATTAAACAAAACTAGTGTTCCTATGATAAATTTCACTTGGTCATGGTTTATAATCTATTTTAAATGTTGTTGGATCAGTTCATTAGTTTTTTCCTTATTGAAGATCTTTGTATCTGTATTCATAAGGGTTATTGATCTGTAATTTTCTTTTCTTCCAATATCCTTGTCTGCTTTTGAGATCAGGATAATGTTGATCTTATTGAATGAAATGAGAAACATTCCCTCCTTTTCTATTTTTGGAAGAATTTGTGAAGAATTGGTGATTATTCGTCTTTAAACATTTGGTTGAAATCACTAGTGAAGCCATTTGGGCTTGGATTTTTCTTTGTGGGAAGTTTTTTGATTACTAATTCAATGTCTTTATTTCTTATAGGTTTATTTGAATTGTCTACTTCTTGAGTGAATTTATGTAGTTTGTGTCTTTCTAGTACTTTGTTCATTTCATCTAAGTTATCTAATTTCATTGACATACAGTTGTGCATAGTATTCCCTTATTACTCTTTTCTTATTTCTGTAAGGTAAGCAGTGATGTCTCCTCTTTCATTTCTGTTTAGTTTGATTCTTTTCTCCTTTTTTACTCATCAGTTTAAGTAAAGATTTTTGATTTTATTTTCTCAAATAACCAATATTTTATTTCTTTGGATTTCTCTGTTGTTTTTCTATTCTCTATTTCATTTATATTTTACTCTAATATTTATAATTTCCTTTATTCTGCTTGTTTTTTTTTTTTTTCTTTTTTTCATCTTGTTTCTTAAGGTAGAAGTTTAGGTCATTGATTGGAGATCTTTATTCTTTCTTATTGTAGATGTTTACAGGGATAAATTTCCTTCCAAGCATTTCTTCAGCTGTATTCCATTAGTTTTGGTATATTGTACTTTGGTATCCATTTATCTCACTGTATTTTGTTATTTCCTTTATGAGTTTTTCTTTGACCTATTGGTTGTTCAGGAGAGTTTTGTTTAATTTCCACATATTTTTTTAATTTCCCAAATATCCTTCTGTTATTTATTTCTAATCTCCCCGGAAGTAGAGCTTTTTGAAGAGCTCTAAGCCTCGTTTGCGACTCTGGTGGCTAGTGGGCTGCTGATTTTCACAAGTATTGTGGATGTGACCCTTCTGGTTTCCAAGGATATCATAGGACTGGGGAGAGAGTCATAGACATTGGGCAAGTTAAAATGTCACAAAGCTCATTGTTCTTATTGTGTTTCAGCCATTTTTTATTGAATATATTCTCCTTGGATTGTTGCAAGCATTTGGTTAATTTCCAGGGTTTGAAAAAGTTTGTTTTGAAAAATTTGCCAGTATTCTCATCACTTTTATGGGAGAATGAATTTTTAGAGATCCTTACTTTGCCATTCTGGAAGTTTTGACTCTGATTAATGTTGACTCAAAATCATGATGATAGTCTTCCCATGTTTTCTTTAGAAGCTTTTTTCTTTTACCATTCACATTTAGACCTACAGTCCATGTTGAATTTTTCTTTTCTGTATACATGAAGTAGGGGTGGAGCTTAATATTTTTTCACATGAGCAACTGATTTCCCTGGAACTGTTTATTTTAATGGCCATTGTTTCCTGACTACCTGGCAGTATCCTCTTTGTCAAAAATAAAATGGCTGTGTGTTTGCGTTTTTGGATTCTATCTCCTTCCATTCGTTTGTTTTTCTTTCTTTGTATTAAGACATCACATTGTCTTAATTGCTGTAGTTAAACCCATGGATATTTTAAAAAGATGTATATTCAGTAGAATGTGATGTTTCTCTCTCTTCTCTCAATTTTTTTTTTTTATTCTCTTACAAAGAAAATAGTGGGCTAAATTCTCCCTCTGTGGGTTTTTTAGTAACATCAAGTCTCTCTTCTCCTTCTGTCTCTATTCCTTTCCCTGTCTTACACTGTCTCACATTCTTTAAAAGATGATGACAAATGGATAGATCTAAGAAGGGACCCATAACCAACTCACATTATCCTAGATATGAGCTTGTATTGAATTAGTGCTATGTTGTCTGATTGAAGGATGGTAGAATTTAAGCAGAAGGTAACCCCTTCCTTAGTAATCATGATCCCAACTCATGATGCTTCTCTCAGATTCCCAAAATTTATGCCACAAAACTGAACATAGAGTCAGTACTGGACAAGTATTTACTGGAGTTAGCAAAAATGATGTAGTTTCTACTACTCAAGTGTTGACTGGTATTGAGGTTACCATACTTTTAAGCTGGAGTATAAGGCTATTGGGTGACATTTCTAAAACTTCAGATAATGTACCATCCTGGGTCCTTTGCTAAGGAAATTAGTTTCATTAAGCCAACAGATGTAAGTTGGAAATGGAAAGATTTGATCTTAGTTGAAGATTAACTAAGATCTCAATTCTTAGTCTTGTGAGTTCATAAAATAGCAAGGAGTATCTAAAATCACAAGGTAAACAAGTTGTCTATGAGAATGAGGCCTCACCATAAGCCAAAGTAGACAACGGGTAAGGACAACATCAGGGGAGACAGAGCATGGAGCATGGGCCCCCCACCCAGGAATGACTGTCTTTCATATGTTCTTGAGAGTTAGCTGGCAGCAGGAGGTAATGGGCAGGCTTTATGATCAGAAACAGTTGGCCTTGAATCTTCTGTTGCCAGTTGTGGGTTTTGGAACAATTAATTTTCTTATGAGCTACAGTGAGCTCATCAGGAAACTGGAAATATGATGATCTGCTTACTAGATTTGTGGGACAATTAACTCAAATCATGTGTATAAAGCAATGGGTGCAGAACAGGCATCCACAGGCATTAAACTTTCCTGCTAGGACTCCCTTTCTCCATCAATTTCATGTCTTATCTGACCAAATCTAATTTCAAAATTATCTTAAGTAATATATATCTTTAAAAAATATATATTTTTAATGTAATTATTTTCTTTTCAATGTAATTTGCGGGACATGTTACTAAGTTTGATTTAACTATTATACTGTTGTGATTCTTTTACTGAGAAATTAACAGAATAGAAAGGTTCAAGCTTTTCTGTTTTTAGTTGAGACAATATGCTCATTGTATATGTGGCCCATCCACTCTTTCCTCTTTCCTGCCCCTAATCATTCAGTATGAACTCGGTATAGAGAATATGCACAATCCACCAAATGCCAAAAGACTTTTTTATATCCAATCTAAATATCAGTGTTCTGACTGCATTATTTACTTCTTGGCGGTTTTCACTGCCACTGGAGCTAATCCCATTGCCCATTGTCATCTAGTCAACTCTGACTCATAGGAACCATAAAAAAAAAAAGAAAGAAAACATCTGGAGAAATCAGGATTGGACTTGCTCACCCATCTGAAAAAAAGAATACCAAATCACACATAAATTAGAAGTGTTCAAAACACAAAGAATTAAAATGTTCATAATCTAAGTTCTTCCTTAAAAATAGGTAGTAAACATTTAGATGAAATAAAGACCAAAACACTGCTCTGGATGCTGGAGAAAGACTTTCTATCAATTTTTACGACTCTTGTATAAACCCAGACATCCTACATGTGTGAATCTTCTACACTGTTTGGGGCTATAAAACTATACTTTCTAATTAGAGCTATAAAATTTAGTTTGCTCAGAATCCATTTTGGCTCTGAAGCAGCTGATCTATAGCAACCTTCAGGGGGTTTCCAGCACTCTGCTGTTGCTATAACTACCAGCCTAACTGCCCAGAACCAGGCCTTAGGGCATGTTCTCAATCTTTTTTGCTTTGATGATGCTAGGTCGGATTGTTTGACAGTTATTGTTGCAGGAAAATACAGTATGCTCAGGAAGATTCAAACTCAATATTTATTGAGCACTTATAATGTATTAGGTGTTTTTATGAGTGCTTTAGAAGAGGTAACTCATTTGATCCTCACTAAAATCATTTGGGAGACCTAGTGGTGCAGTGGCTGAAGAGCTTGGCTGCTAACCGAAAGGTATGCAGTTCAGTTCCACCAGCTGCTCCTTGGAAACCCTGTGGGGCAGTTCTACTCTGTCCTATAGGGTCACTATGAGTCAGAATTGACTCACAGCAAAGGGGTTTGGTTTGATTTGGTTTATGGTAAATATACTGAGTTAGGTATTCTTAGGATGTCCATTTGATAAATAAGGAAATGGAGGCAATTTTCCAATACTATATAGCTAGTTAAGGAAGGAGATGAGATCTGAACTTAGGCAGTTTGAAGAGAGCCCACATGTATAACTGCTGCCTCCTACATATGTAGGAGTTGTTGTTTAACCCTGTGTCTGAAAGGAGAAAGATATTACTATACAGTATGAGCCCAGTGAAAAGGTGTTTTCTCGTTTTATGAACACAGAAGACAAGTGTGAAACAAGGGTGACATTCAATACCCTATAAATATTCACAGTGCCTTAAATATACTATTTCTTATTCCTGCTTCCAAGCCTTTGCTCTCAATATTTCTCCAACCTAGAGTGCCATCTCCTGCTTCACTTATGACTACGCCTATCCATTCTTCAGGGTCTCGATCAAATTCTATATGCTATGCCAGACATGTTTTTGTGATTCTAAATGGTTACTCCCATTCATGGACTTCTTTTATATTTATAGTTTGTTTCAAATCAAAAAGGGCATTGCATTTAGAGTTAGAAGAACTGTGTTTAAGATTTAGCTCACTTACTTGCTGTGCATCCTACCGCAGATCACACCATCTCTAAGATTCCGTTTTTCTTGTTAGGTTTACTAAGAAAAATCTCTTCAACACAGGCTTTCTCTGAGGATTCATCAAGATTACAAATGTAAAATTGGTTTGTAAATTTTAAAGCACTCTACAATGTATCCTATGCTGTCATTCTAAACTCTTCTTAACTCCCCAAACAAATTATAAACTTTTATGAAGAGAAATTATAATTTATGCACATTTTTGTCTTCTTTAACATCTAGCTTAATGTTATCAATATAGTGGATGCTCAATAAACATTTGCTGATTTGATTTGCTGATAAGGTGATTTTTTTCCCCAGGAGCTATTTTCAGTTCTTGATATGCAATTTAGCTGCACTAGCAAGTTTTCTTTCTCAGTTTGAACTTGAGTGTGTGTTTTCAGTCTTTCATTTTGCCCTTCCATTCAAGTAATATATATTTTCAAATGGCAGGTATGTGTGTGTGTGTGTGTGTGTGTGTATGTGTGTGAATTTCCATTTGATATAAAGTTGAAGATGTGACTAGAAGGGAAAATGAAAGATCAGGTGTAAAGTGTAGAAAAAAATGCAAGGTTGGATTCATGTTTTGGTGGGTGAGAAGTGGCAAAAGAAGAAAAAAAGTAAGGCTGAGAACTAAGTTAATAGAGATGGATGAGACAGTGCTGAATAGTCCAAACCTTCTTTGTTTTCTGAGCAAATAAATGCCTACAGACATTTCAATTTCTTTTATTTGTGAGTTAGTGATTCCATGGGTCTCTGTGGGGAGTTCATGTAATCTTGCCTATAGGATAAAGTCAGCATATGGTCAGCTCCTCTGCACAGTATAAGGCAATTCCTTATCCTTATTTAGGAAAGTATCTGATCTTTTATTGCAAAGCAAGGGAGGCAGTTGGCTCACATTCCTGAAGGCTGGCTGCACTCAGTGGGCTGACTTAGAAACTATTGCTAAGGTGTTTCCCACCGTTTCAAATGCTGGCTACCCCCGGGTTCCTGTGGGACATCCTTTGCTACCATTTCAAATCCATGCTGCCACCTGGGTTCCTGTGGGACATCCTGGAGGAACAGAAGGACGGGCTCATGGGAAGGAAGCTAGATTGCAGTTCACCCTCCCCACCTGGCTCTATAACCTGTTCCATCTGTCCATTGTTCCGGGTTGAAGCGTCCAGCAGTTCAAAGCTCTACTCCAGGCTGTCTCAGAGCATTTCTTTATTCTCCAAGGACCTGATGTTTCTGACCATGGAGAGGGGATTGAAGCTAAGGGTTCCTCAGCTCAGCCTCTCAGGGTATATGGAGTTGGCAGCCACAAGGACTCATGCTGTGCTGCTCCTTAGGAATTTGAATAAGAACCACTGTACTTATTTCTATTCTTTTTACCATCTTCTTTTTCATGATATATTTGTGTGAAGATTGGAGTGATGTTCATAAGTTTCAAAGCCAATCAGGCATGAAATTTATATAAGGTGGTATTTCAGTAACTGTGCAGATAAGAAAACAGAGTGTTTATCTACTAAATCTGGCAAGAAGGAAAACACCATTAGTGTGGGAAGAATGATTAGCATAATGGATCCAGGAAGGACTCTTTCTGGAGAATTGAGAAAAAAAAATTGTCACACACACTGATGAGTGTAAAATTTTAAGGATTAGAATTACTGTCTTAGGCTGGGTTCTCTACAGAGGCAAAACCAGTAAAGCATATCAATAAGTATATATATAGAGAGATGTATATCAAGAAAGTGGCTCACTTGATTGTAGAGGTTGAAACATCCCAAGTGTGTGGGTCAGGATAGAGGCTTCTCTTGATTCACGTAGCCCCAGGGGCTGGCAAACTCAGGATTGGCAGGTCAGACAGCAGAGGTCTTGTTCACAGGCTGTGAAGACTGATGAATCTCAAAACTGAAGGCAAAACAGCGGGTAAGCTGTTAGCTCAAGTCCCAGGAACTTAAGGTCGAATGAAAAGGAGACAGCTACAGTATCCAGAGTAAGTAGAAGCTCATGAGTCTTGCCAAAAAGTCCACTTATATATTCAATGCAGGCCACATGCCCAAGGGAACTCCCCTTCAACTGATTGGCTACTCAGAGCAGATCCCATCATGGAGGTAATCACATTATATCAAATCTCATCATGGAAGTGATCACATTACAGGACTGCCAAACTGCATCATAACAGCCAAACCACTGAGAATGATGGCCCAGTCAAGTTGACACATAACCTTAATGATCACAGTCCACCCCTTCTCAACTTGGCACCTGTACACGTCTCTTAAACCACACATAATCTCTGGATAAAGACAATTATAGAATCATACTTGCACCTAATATGATACAGTGAACATATGTAGAACCAGATATGAAAAAGCCTTCTTTACATCTTATATTTTATAAGTGAAGAAAACTAAAATATTTGATGCACACTTACAAGGCAGAAATACTCATAACAATGAACAGTCCTCATTTCTGCAACTGGTCATGTGGTTGTAACCAGTATTTAGAACTACCATTTTCCACCACTCATTCCATATTCCCTTTGCCCTCAGAAAGCAGCTCAGCTAGTTGTGGTTCTTTGCCTGGTGGGGTGACCCAAACCTTCATTCCTGAAGGATCCAGGCCGTTAATACTCATGGTGGAATTGGGTTGCTGTAGTTTTCCATTGACTTTAATCACAGGGCATGATAGTACTAACAGCTGCCCTAGAGGATAGTCTGCATTCCAGACATACTCTTCTTTACCTCCATTATGTAATATCTATCTGGTTTCCTGTCGGTAATCAGAATCAATCACACCAGCCAATATGGTAACTCCCTTCTTTGCTTGTTGATTCAGAGGCATAAGGAGACCAAAATAGCCAGGTAGCATTCTTAGCTTCCAGTTCAATGGAATCAGTGATGTGTCTAAAGGTGGGAGAATTCCTCACTTTGGAACTAAGACCTCTAGACTTGCAGAGCATAAGGTTGTGGGGGCAGGAAGCAAAAATTTTGCCAGTGGGTCAGTAGGGGTAACAGTGAGTGGTGCCACTCCCGTAACAACCCCTTGATTCCTGGACCCATGAATCCTGGCTATGGAATAAATAGCATCATAAATGGGACACTGGTTTAGAGCATATACAGCCTCCTAGAGAACATTGCCCCAATCCTGCAAGGTATTGCCACTTAATTGTTGCTGTAATAGTGTCTTCAGAAGGCCATTCCATCTTTCTGTCAAGCCAGCTGCTTCAGGATGTTGAGGAACATGGTAAGACCAGTGAATTCCATGAGCATGGGCCCCTTGCAGCACTTCATTTACTGTAAAGGGAGTCCCTTGATCTGAGGTTGTGCTGCATGGGATACCATGATGGTAGATAAGGCACTCTGTAAGTCCACAGATAGTAGTTTTTGGCAGAAGAATTGCATGCAGGGAAGGCAAATCCATATCCAGAGTAAGTGTCTATTCCAGTAAGAACAAACGCTGCCCTTTCCATGATGGAAGTGGTCCAATGTAATCAACTTGCCACCAGGTTGCCAGTTGATCACCTAGAGGGATGGTGCCATACTGGGGACTCAGTGTTGGTGTCTGCTGTTGGTAGATTGGGTACTCAGCAGTGGCTGTAGCCAAGTCAGCCCTGGTGAGTGAAAGTCCACGTGGATGAGCCCATGCATAACCTCCATCCCTGCCATCATGACCACTTTGTTCATGAGCCCATTGAACAATGATGGGAGTAGCCGGGGAAAGAGGACGAATGATTTGTACAGAATGCGTTATTCTAGTCACTTGATTGTTAAAATCCTCCTCTGCTGAGGTCACCCTTCTTGAGCATTCACATGGGACACAAATATCTTCACTTCTTTGGCGCATTCAGAAAGGTCTATCCACATACCTCTTCTCCAATTTTCTAATCATGTTCTCTCCAAGTCCCTGACTATCTGGCCAAACCATTGGCCACAGCCCATGAATCAGTATACAATAGCACATCTGACCATTTCTCCTTCCAAGCAAAGTGAACAACCAGGTGCACTGCTAGAAGTTCTGCCCATTGGGAGGATTTTCTCTTCACCACTGTTCTTCAGGGAGTTCCCAGAAAGGGAATGTAGTGCTGTCACTGTCCACTTTTGAGTGGTGCCTGCATATTCTGCAAAACCATCTGCAAACCAGGCACAGGTTTTCTCTTCCTCAGTCAACTGATCATAAGGAACTCCCCATTAGGCCATAGTTGTAGACTGGGAGATGGAAGTTAATGTGACAAAAATGGAGATGATGAGCATTTGGGCCACTTCCTCAGAAACTTACTTGTGCCTTCAGGTCCTGCTCAGGCTTGATCTCATATATACCACTTCCATTTAATGATAGAGTGCTGCTATGCCTGTGGGCGCCTGCTATGACTCTGTGGGTCAGACAACACCCAGTTCATGATGGGCAGCTCAGGCTGCATGGTGACTGGTGTCCCATGGTTAAGCATTCAGTCTCTACTAAGGCAGAGTAACAAGCCAAAAGTTGTTTCTCAAAAGGAGAGTAGTTATCTGCAGAGCATGACAAGCCTTTACTCCAAAATCCTAAGTGTCCGTGTGGTGATTCACCAATAGGGGTCTACCGAAGACTCCAAACAGCATCTCTTTCTGCCACTGACACTTCAAGCACCACTGGACCAGCCAGATAACATGACCTAAGTGGTAGAGCTGCTTACATGGCAGCCTGAACCTGTTGCAGAACCTTCTCTTGGTCTGGGCTCCACTCAAAACTAGAAGCTTTTGGAATCACTTGATAAATAGGCCAGAGTAGCACACCTAAATGAGTAATCTGTTGCCTTCAAAATCCGAAGAGGCCTACTAGGCATTGTACCTCCTTTTAAGTTATGGGAGGGGCCAGATGCAATAACTTATCCTTCACTTTAGAGAGAATATCTCAATATGTCCCACACCAATGGACCCCAAGAAATTTCACTGAGGTGGAAGGCACCTGAATTTTTGTGAGATTAATTTCCCACCCTCTAGCACACAAATGTTTTAGCAATAAGTCCAGAGTCATTGACACTTCTTCCTTACTATGTTCAGTCAGCATAAAGTGATCAGTGTAATTGACCAGTGTGATGTCTTGTGGAAAGGAAAGGCAATCAAGGTCACTGTGGACTGAATTATGACATTGGGCTGGAGAGTTGAAGTAGCCCTGAGGTAGGCTACTGAATGTGTATTGCTGGCCTTGCCAGTTTAAGGCAAACTGCTTCTGGTGGCCCTTCAAAACAGGTATGGAGAAAAAGGCATTGGCCAGATCAATAGTTGCATACCAGGTACCAGGAGGTGCATTAATTTGGTTCAGCAAAGAGACCACATCTGGAAGAGGAGTTGCAATTACAGTCAGCACCTGGTTAAGTTTTCAATAATCCATTATCATTCTCCAAGATCCATCTGTTTTTTACACAGGCCAAATAGGCGAGTTGAATAGGGATGTGGTGGGAATCACTTCCCCTGTATCCTTCAAGTCCTTGACGGTAGCAGTAATTTCTGCAATCCCTCCAGGAATGTGGTATTGCTTTTGGTTTACTATTTTCCTAGGTAGGGACAGTTCTCATGGCTTCCACTTCGCTTTTCTTACCATAATAGCCCTGACTCCGTTTGTTGGGGATCTAATGTGGGAGTTCTGCCAGTTGCTGTGTATGTCTATTCCAATTATGCATTCTGGAACTCAGGAAATCACTACAGGATGGGTTTGGGGGATCACTGGACCTACTGTGAGACAGACATGAGCTAAGACCCCATTAATAACCCGACTTCCATATACCCCCATTCAGATTGGTGGGCCACAGTGATGTTTTGGGTCAAAAATGAAATGGAACACATAAACATTGATATCCACAGCATTAGTGAACTGAAATGGACTAGTAGTGGCAATTTTGAGTCAGACAATCATGTGGTCTACTATGCTGAAAGTGACAAATTGAAGAGGAATGGTTTTGCATTCATTGTCAAGAACATTTCAGGATCTATCCTGAAGTACAAAGCTGTCAGTGATAGAATAATATCTCCATGCCTACAAGGAAGATCAGTTAATATGACTATTATTCAAATTTACGCACCAACCACTAAGGCCAAAGATGAAGAAATTGAAAATTTTTACCAATTTCTGCAGTCTGAAATTGATCAAATATGCAATTAAGACACATTGATAATTACTGGCAATTGGAATGAAAAAGTTAGAAACAAACAAGTAGGACAGGTAGTTGCAAAATATGGCCTTGGTGGTAGAAATGACACTAGAGATCACATGATAGAATTTTGCAATGCCAATGACTTCATTGCAAATACCTTACTTCAACCACAGAAACCTTGAGTATACACATGGACCTTGCCAGACGAAATACACAGGAATCAAATGGACTACATTTGGGGAAAGAGATGATGGAAAAGCTCAATATCCTCAGTGAGAACAAGGCCAGGGGCTGACTGTGGAACAGACCACCAATTGCTCATATACAAGTTCAAGCTGAAACTGAAGAAAATTAGAACAAGTCCATGAGAGCCAACGTATGACCTTGAGTATATCCCACCTGATTTAGAGACCATCTCAAGAATAGATTTGATGCTTTGAACACTAATAACCGAAGACCAGACAAATTGTGGAATGACATTAAGGACATCATACATGAAGAAAGCAAGAGGTCATTAAAAAGACAAGAAAGAAAAGACCAAAATGAATGTCAGAAGAGTCTCTGAAACTTGCTCTTGAATTTCAAGTAGCTAAAACAAACGGAAGAAATGAGGAAGTAAAAGAGCTGAACAGAAGATTTCAAAGGACAGCTACAAAAGACAAAGTAAAGTATTATAATTAAGTGTGAAAGACCTGGAGATAGAAAACTAAAAGGAAAGAACATACTTGGTGTTTCTCAAGCTGAAAGAATTGAAGAAAAAAAATTCAAGGCTCGAGTTGCAATACTGAAGGATTCTATGGGGAAAATATTAAGTGTGCAGGAAGCATCAAAAGAAGATGGAAGGAATACACAGAGTCACTGTACCAAAAAGAATTAGTTGACGTCTAACCATTTCAGGAGGAAGCATATGATCAAGAACTGATGGTCTCGAGGAAGAGGTCCAAGTGCACTGAAGGCATTGACGGCTCCAGGAATAGATGGACTACTAATTGAGATGTTTCAACAAATGGATGCAGCATTGCAGGTGTTCCCTTGTCTATGTCAAGAAGTTTGGAAGACAGTTACCTGGCCAACCGACTGGAAGATATCCATATTTGTGCCCATTCCGAAGAAAGGTGATCCAACAGAATGCAGAAATTATTGAACAATATCATCAATATCACACACCAGCAAAATTCAAAAGTGGTTACAGCAATACATCGACAGGGAACTGTCAGAAATTCAAGCCAGATTCTGAAGAGGACGTAGAACAGGGCATATCATCGCTGATGTCAGATGGATCATGGCTGAAAGCAGAGAATACCAGAAAGATGTTGACCTGTGTTTTATTGACTATGCAAAGGCATTTGACTGTGTGGATCATAACAAATTATGGATAACATTGCAAAGAATGGGAATTCCAGAACACTTAATTGTGCACATAGACCAACAGTCAGGTGTTAGAAAAGAACAAGTGGATACTGTGTGGTTTAAAGTCAAGAAATGTGTACTAAAGGATTATATCCTTTTACCATATTTATTCAAACTGTATGCTAAGCACATAATCCAAGAAGCTGCACTATATGAAGAAGAATGTGACATCAGGATTGGAGGAAATCTCATTTAACAACCTTGCTTGCTGAAAGTGAAGAGGACTTCACCTTACTGAGGAAAATCAAAGACCACAACCTTCAGCATGGATTACACCTCAGCATAAAGAAAACAGAAGTCCTCACAACTGGACCAATAAGCAACATCGTGATACACGGTGAAAAGACTGAAGTTGTCAAGGATTTCATTTCGCTTGGATACACAATTAACACCAGTGAAAGCAACAGTCAAGAAATTAAATGATGCATTGCATTGGGCAAGTCTGTTGCAAAAGATCTCTTTAAAAGTGTTCAAAAGCGAAGATGTCACTTTAAGGACTAAGATGAGTTTAACTCAAGCCATGGTATTTTCAATTGCCTTGTATGCATGTGAAAGCTGGACAATGAATAAGGAAGACCGAACAAGAAATGATGTCTTTGAATTATGGTATTGGTGAAGAACATTCAATATACCATGGACTGCCAGAAATACAGACAAATCTGTTTTGAAAGTACTGCCAGAATGCTCATTAGAAGCAAGGATGGTGAGACTTCCTCTCTCACACCCTGGACATATTATCAGGAGGGACCAGTCCCTAGAGAAGGACATCATGCTTGGTAAAGTAGACTGTCAGCAAAAAAGAGGAAAACCCTCAACTAGATGGATTGACACAGAGGCTGCAACAATGGACTCAAGCTTAACCATGATTATGAGGATGGTGGAAGACCAGCAGTGTTTTGTTCTGTTGTATGTAGGGTCGCTATGCGTTGGAACCAACTCAACAACACCTAACAGCAACAACATCTAACTATTGTAGTTTGTCTTTAGTTTTGGCAGAAGTGAAATCCTACCACCATACTCCACCCATCCAGAAGTGAAACCCTAATCATCTATTACAATGACCAAAATTTGAAAGTCTTGTTGGTAAGTATAAGAAGCAAATGGAACTCTCATGCAAAACTGGTGAAGATATAAAGTGGTACAAGCTCATTGGAAAACAGTTTGGCAGTTTCTTATAAAGTTAAACATATACTTATCATGTGACCCAAAATTCCGGAAAGCAGAAGTCATGGAGTGGAGAAAATAAGACAGAGAAGAGAGAAGAGCTTATTAAGAGTGTACTAAAGAGTGGGTTAGCACTATGGACAACTGGCAATTAATTTTTCTGAGGATCTTCCAAGAAACTGTGTAGAACATGCCTCAAAATTGTTACACGAAGAACTGGGGATCTGGGTATTTATCTACTAGAGGATGTCTTTAGATGCATTAAATTCCTGACACTTCTGGAATATCCAAAACTAGGGCTGCATAAGCTCTCATGGCACCACAAGAAAAAAATGAAAAGAAAAGAAAAACACAATAAAATAAGATGAAAACTCACAAAAAAAGAAGCAGGTGTGGGATTGGGGAGAATGACATTATCAACATTTCAGGATTGTTGCTGCAGGTGGGCCAAGGAGTAGATATCAGTAGCATCTGCTACACACAAGTATTAGCTTATTTTCAAAACAACCCAATACATTGGGCATACTATTATTATGCCCATTTTTCAAATGAGGACATGAAGGTACAAGGAGTTCAAGACATTGGTCAAGATCACACATCTAGTAAATAGCAAAACTAGGATTCAGACTCAGTATGCTTCAGAGAATCTGCCATTTAACCACTACACTATCCTGCCTTCTAGGAATGGATGACATACAGAAATACTCATTTAACAAGATGGTGTCTATCATGATGAGCATGATCTATAAAGAGACTAAAACTAGATAATATCTAGAAACTGACAAATGATTAATATGAAACTTGATACTCAGCAAGTCAAGGGGTTTCAGATAAAATTAATGTGACAGTGAGACACTGGAAAAGGAATAGAGTGGTGTTTCTTGATTTCAGAAACCAAAGTTTTCAGAACAGAATAAAAAAGGTAGTATTAGGCATTCTAAAATATTAGGCAGTATATTTAGATCTAAATAATAAAGTCCTTTGCCCCTTATTAGGGCCAGGATCTTGGGAAGTCCCTAGAAGGTCAGAGCAGACCTCAACCCAGAGACCATAAATTGTGATAAAGTATATCAGTTGGTTTAATTTTGCCAGCTTCTGAACTTGTGCCTAGGTTTCCAATTAGTTTGGAGTGGAAACTTAATGACTCAGAAGACTGACATATAATGCTTTCTTATTATTTTGTGTTTTCTTTTTCTGTTCTGTTTTGCATGTAACATTTACCCTCTGTCTGCACTGAGAGTGCAATATAAAATGTCAGGGTCCTGACACTCCTTAGCATAGGAGGCCCCGTCTAAAGCCTTTTGCATCTATGCTTCACTGCTAAGAATCATCAGAGTTGCTTTCATATTTTACTCAATAGACTCAGAATTTGACAACTTCCAACAACTACTCTCAAGAAGCTTACACCACACCTATTTTCATATTTGTCAACAGTCACTGGAGACCTCTGCAGGTGCTGGGCGCTGTGGTGGCTGCTGCTATTATTCATGTGGTGCTCATGAAGCCACATGAAGCCATGGAGAGGGTAAATTTTGGGAGGGGAGGGAACTGGAACTTTAATAATATTGTCACCACTTCCTTTTCTCTTTTGGAGCACCAATCTCAGGGTCCCCACTAAAGCTTTTCTTGAACTGGTGATTCTACAGCAACACTCTAAGAACCTTTGGCCCAAAAACTGGAATTCCATCACAGCTTTTTGGCACTTTAAAGTTGCTACAGCCCAGTGTTTATGTGAAGCCACCACTAGAGATTCTTCCATCTCTCCTCAGCTGCTCTTAAAAGACCGATGTTATTGACAACTTCCTGGTTCTGTTTCTGACAGTGCAGGGTCTGCAGGACGAGTCTAGGTAGATGAGCCTCTGAGTTATGATAACACAGTGGATTCTACAAGACACTTACTGAGAGTGTAGTCCAGAACCCTACAACCCTAGAAGAAGCAAATGCTGATCATGCACCAAGGAGTCTGCAGTAGGCCTTATGTCTACACATTCAGTTGTTCCATTTATTGGTCTATATCTGTTACTTTTGCTGTTGTTGTTTCTTTCACAACCATTATTATTATTATTAGCTGGCACACAAAATTAACCCTTTCATGGTTCCTTCAGATCCTTTTTTGAAACAATAAAAGATTACAAATTAAGTTGAATTCTTCCATATTTTCTTTCCCAGTCTCATCCCAAAACCTATATGACCCCTTTTCAACCATTTCCTCTATAAGTTCCAAATTCTACTGAATGTTATTGTCATGGATTGAATTGCGTTTCCCAAAAACATCTGTCAACCTGGCTAGGTCATGATTCCCAGTATTGTATGACTGTGTACCATTTTCTAATCTGATGTGATTTCCTTATGTGTTATAAACTCTATCACTATGATATAATAAGATAGATTAGCTTAGCAGCAGTTATACTGATGAGGTCTATGAGATTAGATAGTGTCTTAAGCCAATATCTTTTGAGATATAAAAGAAAGAAGCAAGCAGAGACACACGGGAAACTCATACCACCAAGAAAACAGTGCTGGGAGCAGAGCACATCCTTTAGACTTGAGGTTCATGCTCAGAGAAGCTCCAAGACCAAGGGAAGACTGATGGCAAGGACCTTCCTCCAGAGCCGACAGAGAGAGAAAGCCTTCCCCTGGAGCTGGCGCCCTGAATTTGGACTTGTAGCCTACTGGACTGTGAGAGAATAAACTTCTCTTGTTAAAGGCATTCACTTGTGGTATTTCTGTCGTAGCAGCATTAGATGACTAAGACAGAATTTGGTACCGAGAGTGGGGTGCTGCTCTAACAGATACCTAAAATGTGGAAGTGGTATTAAAACTGTGAATGGATAGAGGAGTGGCAGCGGCAGAGGACCACCAGCAGCAGAGAACCAGCAGCAGCTGAACCAGGAGACCAGCACCAGACAGTGCTGAAGCCAACCCATGGAGAGAGAGAGCTGAGTGCCTGTGCACAGGAGGCTTCCTGGCAGAGTAGGCTGCCTCAGGGCACTTAATCGGTGGAGCTACAGAGCTTTTGGAACACTTGCCCCAGCAGGGCAGATGCGGGCACAAGGCCCAAGCACCGAGAGGCCAAGAAACCAGGAGGCAGATGCTGAAGAGACAAGGAACACAGGAAGCTGAGCTGCCTCAGTCTCAAAAGGTACAGCCAGGACCTCTGGGGTTTTAAAGGGTGGAGACATGGCCTCTGGTGTTTCAATGGATTAGGAAAATGGTGTGCCGAAAGCCGAGGGAGCAGAATTGCCGTCCCAGTGGGCCTGGAAGGTGGAGCTGAAGCCCAGGGCCAAGGGACCTCCACTCAGAATCTGGAGACTGTGGCCCATACCTAGAGTCTGGAGGGCAGGGCTACTGTGTGAACGGTCTCAGAGAACCGAGGATTATTTTCAAGCCTTGGGGGCTAATGTGATGTGTTCAGCTGACTTGCTTGGTGCCTATTATCCCTTCTTTCCTTCCAGTTTCTCCCATTTGTAATTGAGATCTCTAGCTTGTGCCTGTTCTGCCATTATACCTTTGGAAGCAGATGACTTGTATTCTAGATTTCACAGATGAAGAGAAATTTCTGGAATTTGGACTTGGAGTTGATTTAAGACTTTTGATATGGTATGATGGGGTGAATATGTTTTACATGTGGAAAGGACATGAATTTTGGGGGGCCAAAGGGTGGAATGTCATGGATTGAATTGTGTCCCCCCAAAATATCTGTCAGCTTGGCTGGGTCGTGATTCCCAGTATTGTATGATTGTGTACCATTTGCAATCTGATGTGATTTCCTTATGGGTTGTAAACTCTATCACTATGATGTAATAGATTGGATTAGTGGCATTATACTGATGAAGTCTACAAGATTATTGTCTTAAGCCAATCTCTTTCGAGATATAAAAGAGAGAAGCAAGCAGAGACACACGGGAAACTCATACCACCAAGAAAGCAGTGCCGGGAGCAGAGCACGTCCTTTAGACCTGAGGTTCATGTGCAGAGAAGCTCCCAGACCAAGGGAAGACTGATGACAAGGACCTTTTTCCAGAGCCAACAGAGAGAGAAAGCCTTCCCCTGGAACCGGTGCCCTGAATTTGGACTTGTAGCCTACTGGACTGTGAGAGAATAAACTTCTCTTGTTAAAGGCATTCACTTGTGGTATTTCTGTTATAGCAGCACCAGATGACTAAGACAGTAATGTTATTGATACCATCTATTCATGTAATATATGTATATTACATAAACATATATTTATATGTATATGTATACATGTACAAGTAACTTTTTTACTGTTGACAAATGGTATAATATAGTATGCAACATTAAGAAACTTGCTGTTTTCATTCAGAACTCCACATATTATTACCTACACTTTTATTTGATCATTCCTTTTAATTACTGTGTAATATTCTATTGTATAACCCTATTGGTGTAGTGATTAAGAGTTCAGCTGCTAACCAAAAGGTCAGCAGTTCGAATCCACCAGGCTTTCCTTGGAAACCCTGTGGGGTAGTTCTACCCTGTCCTGTAGGGTTGCTATGAGTCAGAATCAACTCAATGGCAATGGGTTTTATTTTATTTTATGACAATACAGCAGTATATTTATCATCCCCTAATTGATGGATGTTGGGATAGTTTTTAATGCTGCTATTACAAAAGATGCTGTAATGCATCCAGGGGTGTGTCTTCTATGTGGGAGGGTTTCTTCAGAGTAAATTACCTACAAGTGAAACAGCTGGGCCATGGGTGTACTTTCAACTTTACTAGATATTGTCAAATTGTTTCCAAAATCACTGTACCAATTTACACATCAACCAGCAATTGTACTAATCACAGTTCCTGTTTCTCATATCTCACTAATTCTTGGTATTGTCAAAACTTTAGTTTTCAATGATTCTAATAGGTACAAAATAGTACCTGGTTATCGATTTTATTTGGAATTCCAATATTACTAATTTGATTGACTATGAATACCTGTTTATACAACTTTTAGATTCTCTTCTGAGAATTTTCCATTCTTTGTTCATTTTCTATTGAGTTGTCTTTTCTTGTTTATAATTTTTTGTTTTATGTTATTGTGTTTTAGGTGAAAGTTTCCAGCACAAATTAGTTTCTTATTCAAAAATGCATACACAAATTGTTTCATGACATTGGTTGCAGTCTTCATAATGTGGCAGCACTCTCTCCCTTTTTCTTACACCCCAGCTTCCCTCTGTCCATTCCTCCAGTTTCCTGTCCCTTCCTGCCTTCTTGTATTTGCTTTTGGGCAGGTGTTGCCCATTTGGTCTTGTATACTTGACTGAACCAAGAAGCACGTTCCTCGTGTGTTATTGTTTGTATTATAGGCCTGTCTAATCTTTGGCTTTGTACATTCCACATTCCTATTATTAATGGATGTTTGCAGCTATTTCTTCTTATTTTGAGTCATGTCATATCAGCAAATGAAGGTCCTGAAAGCTTGACTCCATCCACATCATTAAGGTCGACTCTCCTTTGAGGATGCAGCTCTTCCCCAGTCGTATTCTGAGTGACTTCCAACCTGAGGGGCCCATCTTCTGGCATTATATCAGACAATGTACCACTGCTATTCGTAAGATTTTCACTGGCCAATTTTTTCAGAAGTAGACTACAGGCCCTTTTCCTTAGTCTATCTTAGTCTGGAAGCTCAGCTGAAACCTGTCCACCAAGGATGACCTTGCTGGTATTTGAAATACCAGTGGCAAAGCTTCCAGTATCACAGCAACACACAGCCACCACAGTATGACAAACTGACAGATACATGGTGGATTTCCACAGAAAGCGTCATCCTATCTTCTTGATTGTTAAAATCCTCCTCTGCCTAGGACACCTTTTGGTGAGCATTCACATGAGACACAAATACCTTCACTTCTTTGGCCCATTCAGAGAGGTCTATCCACATACCTTTTCCCCATACCTCCTTACCACCAATTGTCCAATTGTGTTCCTTCCAAGTCCCTGACCATTCAGCCAAACCATTGGTCACAGCCCATGAATCAGTACAGTCGTACATCTTTCTATTTCTCCTTCCAAGCAAAGTGAACAACCAGGTGCACTGCTCAAAGTTCTGCCCTTTGTGAGGATTTCCCTTCACTACTGCCTTTCAGGGAGGTTCCAGCTGTAGTACTGCTGCTGTCCACTTTCCAGTTGTGCCTGCATATTGTACAGAATCATCTGTAAACCAGGCATGAATTTTCTCTTCTTCAGTCAACTGATCATAAGGAACTCCCCATGAGGCTATAGGTGCAGACTTGGAGAGGGCAGATACGTTACAGGAGTGGAGACCACGAACATTTGGACCACTTCCTCACGAAACTTACTGTGTCTTCAGGCCCTGTTCAGGCCTGATCTCTCATATACCAGTCCATTTAATAATGGAGTGCTGCTGTGTACATCCAACTCTATGACTCTGTGGGTCAGACAACACCGAGTTCAGGATGGGCAGCTCAGGCTGCATGGTGACTTTGTGGCCCATGGTTAAGCATTCAGTCTCTACTAAGGCCTAGTGAAAAAGCCAAAAATTGTTTCTCAAAAAGAGAGCAGTTATCTGCAGAGAATGGCAGGGCTTTGCTCCCAAATTCTAAGAGTCTGTGCTGTGATTCACCAACGCGGGCTACTGAACTGCATGATGCTGATAACTTTACCATTGTAAATATCCCTGATGGTGGTCTCCTTGGGGGTAGGGTGGTCTACATGCTTATTGTGCCATCTGTCCAGATTCCTCTCACCATACCTGTCCTGATCCTTATGGTCTGTGGGGGGACTCTGACTTCTGCTCCTGGACCAAATCTATTCCTCTTCCAGGCCTAGAAATATGATGGAGAATGGGACCAGTGTTTAAGCTTATGCTCTCTATCTCGGTCTGGCTCTCATTCTCAGTCTCTGTTCCTGCTCTGCTTCTTCCTCTTTGTCCTGTCCCAGTGCTCAGTGTCTCTCTGCTTTGGCCTGCTGTACTGGGCATTAAGGCTTCCAGTTCTTTCAGGAAGTCTACAGAGACTTTCATACCGTTCTAGCCCAACGTGTTCCCTAAGGAAGGGTTGTCTGGTTGGCAAAATAGTGGGAAGAGTTCCTTCAGTTTTTCTTTTTCGGTTTTGTGTTTAACAACTGGATCTTTGCAGTAGAAGGCTTTGCTGGAAGCCCCATGGTTTGCATGAGATATAGCAAGTTATTAATAAGAGAATACGGGAATTCTGCACAATGTTTAACCAGAGAAACCCTACAAGTATCAAAGGTGGTTTATTCTTGGCAAGATTGATCACAAATTCAGCCAGATCCTTGTCGTTGATCCTCAAATGATTGTCCAGCTCAGTGCAAACCTTCCACACCAAAGATAAATACTTGAGTTTGGCGAGTTCTTCTGTGAGGCCTGGCTCCGCCTTGGTTAAGGCTCCAGCCCTAGCCACAAACTATCTGCCTCATCACAGCCTACTGTTGGAGGTACTCTGCCTGGCTCTAGTTTCCACTTCCGATTCTCAGATAGATGGATACTTGGAATACTCCGTGGTGCAGTTTGCAGGACACCTGAGGAAAAGTCAGTTACTCTGACAGAGTAATTGACGTCTTTCAATTATGATGTTGGAGAAAATATTGAATATACCATGGACTGCCAAAAGAACGAACAAATCTGTCTTGGAAAAAGTACAACCAGAATGCTTCTTAGAAGCAAAGATAGTAAGAGTATATCTCACATACTTTGGACCTGTTATCAGGAGGGATCAGTCCCTAGAGAAGGACATCATGATTGGTAAAATGGAGGGTCAGTGAAAAAGAGGAATACCCTCGACGAGATGGATTAACACAGTGGCTGCAACAATGGGCTCAAGCATAACAATGATTTGTGAGGATGGCACAGGACTGGGTAGTGTTTCCTTCTGTTGTACATAGGGTCACTATGAGTCTGAATGGACTCAATGGCACCTAGCAACAACATGTTGTTTCAATGTCATGTGATTGCATGTGCTCTTAAACCCAATCGATCCAATCCAATCACATCCAGTTAATCCAATAAACTTAACCTGACCTCATGTGAGCTAATCAAATCCATTCAATAGACAGATGATAGGTAAATAGATAGGGTAAGAAAAGATAAAATTTAAAAAACAGTGTAAAAAAAGAATGTACGGTATTACCATCGGTAAGGAGGAAATACAATGATCCATGTTCACAGACATGTTCCTATACATAAAATGGGCAAGGAGGAATGGGAATGAAGGAAATGTGAACACTGACCAGAGCTTCTAAAAGAAGAAAGTACCTAGGAAGAAATATTGCTGGGAAGGTGGAAGACTTGTACACAGAAAACTTTAGACCATGACTAAACGAAATGAATAAGGAAGAACAAAGAAGAATTGATACCTTTGAATTATGGGGGTGGCGAAGAATACTGAATACACCATGGACTGCCAGCAGAATGAACAAATCTGTCTTGGAAGAAGTACAATCAGAATGCTCCTTAGCAGTGTGGATGATGAGAATTTGTCTCATGTAATTTGGACATGTTATCAGGAGGGACCACTCCCTAGGGAAGGACATCATGCTTGGTAAAGCGAGGGTCAGCGAAAAAGAGAAAGGTCCTCAAAGAGATGGATTGACACAGTGGCTGCAGCAATGTGCTTAAACATAGCAATGATTGTGGTGATGGGGCAGGACTGGGAAGTGTTTTGTTCTGTTGTACATAGGGTCACTATGACTCAGAATTGACTCAATGGCACCTAATAACAACAACAGCTCAAGGAAGTTGCCCCATCACTAGCCAGAATCCATTTCAGCTGTGACAAGATTTGAGGAAGTGTGGTGTGAGAAATTGTATTGACAAAGCATGGCCTGCTGAGAATAAGGCTTTTTTCTTCCCAAAACAAGCCACCTTTGTGATTCACCAGGGGATTTATCACTTGAAGCATCAGCCTCAGAAATGCATGTTGTGTAAATGAAGGTCTATCTGATCCAAAACAGCTTGAACCTTCACAGCAAATTACTTATCAACTCTGAGACTTACTTTCTTTATCTGTAAAATGGACTCAGTGGCATCTCCTCCCTCACAGAATTGTGAGGATTCCATGGGTCATCTTTGGAATGCATTTAGCACAGTTCCTGGCTGGCAATAATCCCTCAGAAAATGGTATCTGTTGCTTCTGCTGCTGCTGCTGCTGTTGTAACTCAACAACATAGAAGAATGGCTTTCATGTTACCTTTCAACAGCCACTGCAAAAGGCAATGACCCAGGAAACACTCTCCAGCAACACTTTGCCACATACTTCTTTAAATGAGATAGAGAAGGTGAGTTGCTTACCCAGCACCTGGCATATGGTGATGCACAAAATCAATTTGCTACTCATCTAGGATGTTTCCAAATGGGGCTATTAAAAAAAAAAAAAACCACAAAAAACAGCTGCTTTAAACATTAGTGTACAGTTTTTTGTGCGTGAACGTAAGTCTCCATTTCTCTAGGAAAAATGCACAGGAGTGCAATTCCTGGATCAAATGATAGTTGCATGTTTCAGTTTTTATGAAACTGGCCAACTATTTTCAGGAATGACTGTACCATTTTACATTTTTATTACCAATCTATGAGTGATCCAATTTGTTTACCTCCTCTCCAGAATTTGGTTTTATCAGTCTTTTATTTAACCATTCTGATAAGTATATAGTGGTATCTCATTGTTCTTTTATTTGCATTTCCCTGATAGCTAATGATGTTGAACATCTTTTTATGTGAGTTTATTCGTTGTGTGTATATCTTCTTGGGTGAAATGTCTCTTCATGTGTTTCGTACATTTTTTAATTTGTTGAGTGTTGAGAGTTCTTTATATACCCTAGATACTAGTCCTTTCTTGGGTAGTTGGCTTACAAATATTTCCTCAGAGTCTGATGAAGATCAAAGACTATATAGCCTTCAGTATGGATTACACCTAAAAATAAAGAAAACAAAAATCCTCACAACTGGACCAATAAGCAACATCATGATAAACCAAGAAAAGATTGAAGTTGCCAAAGATTTCATTTTACTTGGATACACAATCAACGCTCATGGAAGCAGTTGTCAAGAGATCAAACGATGCAATGCACTTGGCAAATCTGCTGCAAAAGACCTCTTTAAAGTGTTAAAAAGCAAAAATGTCATTATAAGGACTAAGGTGCACCTGATCCAAACCATAGTGTTTTCAGTCATCTCATATGCATGAGAAAGCTGGACAATGAATAAGGAAGAGCTAAGAAAAATTGATACTTTTGAATTATGATGTTGGTGAAGAATATTGACTATAACATGGACTACCAGAAGAATGCATAAGTCTGTCCTGGAAGAAGTACAGCCAGAATACTCCTTAGATGCAAGGATGGTGAGACTTCATCTCACATACTTTGGACATGTTATCAGGAGTGATCAGCCCCTGGAGAAGGACATGATGCTTGGTAAAGTAGATAATCATCAAAAAAGAGGAAGACCCTCAACAAGTTGGGTTGACACAGTGGCTACAACAATGGGCTCAAGCATAACAATGATTTTGAGGATGGCACCAGACCTGGTAGTGTTTTGTTTTGAAGCTATGTTACTAGATGTATATAAATTTGCAATTATAACTTTGTTGTGATTTTTTTTTCCTTTTTGTCATTAGTGGTGACTTCCTTTTTGCTATAAATATTTATTTTTGCATTAAATTGGATTTTTTCTATTAAAAGTATTGTCTACCAGCTTTCTTTTGGCTATATGTGTTTGCTAAGTATTTTTTCATCCCATTATTAATAAACTTATTGTTGTTTTAAGCGTTTCTCTTGTAAGCAACATAGAGCAGAATTTTGCTTTCCCATACAATATAATAGTTTATGTTTTTAATAGGATAATTGAACCTGTGTATATGTGTAGAAAAGGAGCCTTGGTGGCACAGTGGTTAAGAGCTTGGTTGCTAACTAACCGCTGGTGGTTCAAACCCACCAGCCACTCCAGGGAGAAAGATGTGGCAGTCTGCCTTCGTAAAGATTAAAACCCAAAACTCATTGCCGTCAAGTCAATTCCGACTCATAGCAACACTACACGACAGGATTCTAAGGCTGTAAATCTTTACAGAAGCAGCCTGCCACATCTTTCTCCTGAGGAGAAGCTGGTGGATTTGAACAGCCAATCTTTCGGTTAGCAGCCAAGCACTTTACCCACCGTATTACCAGAACTCCGTTCTGTAAAGATTACAGCTTTGAAAACTCTATGGGGGCAGTGCCACTGCGTCCTATAGAATTGCTCTGAGTCGGAATTGACTTAATGTCAATGGGTTTGATATATTTGTAAAAATTAACATATAGGACTTTTTTCTATCATCTGATTTGGTTTTCTGTTTACTATGCTTTTCTTTGATTCATTTTTCTTCTACTTTCATAATTTCTATTAGAGTGATACTGTTTCCTTTTTTTGCCTTTAGTGTCAAAGCTACAGATGGTGTTTTGATATTCTATTTGTATCTTGAAGATTTAATCATACTTAGTTACACACACTTTCCAACAAGTTTAAAGTTATCAAGTATTTCTCTCCTCCTCCAGGACCGGATCAGAATTCTTAGGGATTAGGAGTATGTGAATTCACAGTCCTAATTCCTAAGAATTTTTTGTCTACCATTAAAACACACATAAACAGTTAATTGTCACTATTTTTTTTAATAAGCAGTAGTTGTTTAGATCCATAAAATCTCTATGGATGGTAGGTTCTGGATAGCTGAATCAGTTTAATATAAATGAGGTTTAAAGTTTTTCTTTTCCATTTTTCTTATGTCTTTTCTATGAGGTTATTTATTTTAAGGTGACACCTGGTTAGATATGTATCAAGATAATTTCATTTCTCTTATAGCTATAAACCTGTTGCCGTTGAGTCGATCCCAACTCATAGTGACCCTATAGGCCAGAATAGAACGGCCCCATAAGGTTTCCAAGGAGCAGCTGGTGGATTCGAACTGCTAACCTTTTGGTTAACAGCTTTAGCACTTAACCACTCTGCCACCAGGGTTCCCTTATAGCTATACTATCTCAATATTCTGGCTTTGGATTTCTTTTCAGTGTATTAGTATTCAATTGCATCATAGCAAATCACCACAAAGTTAAGGGCTTAAGATAATATCCATTTATTAGCTCACAGTTCTGTAGGTCAGAGGTCAGGGCAGGCTTGTCTGGTTTCCTGCTTAGGGTCTCCCAAGGCAAATCAAGCTGTCTGTCACACAGGGCTCTATCTGGAGGATATGAGACAGAATCCCCTTCCAAGCTCATTTAGGTTGTTGGCATAATCTAATTCCTTGGAGCTGTAGGTCTGAGGTCCCTGTTTCCTTACAGGCTGTTAGCTGGAGTCCGCCTGCATTCTTTCTCATGTGGCTTTCTCTGTCTTCAAGTCAGCAATGGCACATCAAATACTTACTGTTCTTCTAATCTCTCTGACTTCCTTTCTGCTGGAAGACAGAGAAAACTATATATATATATATATATATGTGTATGTATATTTTATATTTAAAAAAAACTGGGGGCAACCATTACAACCATTTGTTTCCAAAACTTTTTTACCACCCCAAACAGAAGCTTTGTACTGATTAAGCGTAAGTCCCTGTTCCCACCTATACCTCCCTAGCCTCTGGTAACCACTAATTTACTTTCTGGCTCTATGCATTTGCCTATTCTAAATATTTCATATAACTGGGATCATACAATGTCTGTCCTTTTGTTGTCTGGCTTATTTCACTCAGCATAATGTATCAAGGTATATCTATCTCATAACATGTATTACAACTTAATTCCTTTTTATGGCCAAATAATATTCCATTCTGTCTTCCAAATTTCTTGGCATAGATGAGCGAGCCCTTCCAGGGCTGCATCTGTTTGTTGAAACATCTCAGTTGGTATTCCGTCAATTCCTGGTGCCTTGTTTTTTTGCCAATGTCTTCAGTGCAGGTTGGATTTCTTTCTTCAGTACCATCAGTTCTTGATCATATGCTACTTCCTGAAATGGTTGAAGGTCAACCAACTTTTTTTGGTACAGTGATTCTGTGTATTCCTTCCATCTTCTTTTGATGCTTCTTGCGTTGTTCAGTATTTTGCCCACAGAATCCTTCAATATTGCAACTCGAGGCTTGAATTATTTCTTCAGTTCTTTCAGCTGGAGAAATACCGAGTGTGTTCTTCCCTTTTGGTTCTCTAACTCGAGGTCTTTGCCTGTCATTATAATACTTTACTTTGCCTTTTCAAGCCACCCTTTGAAATCTTCTGTTCAACTCTTACTTCATCATTTCTTCTGTTTGCTTTAGCTACTCTACATTCAAGAGCAAGTTGTAGAGTCTTTTCTGACATTCATTTTGGTCTTTTCTTTCTTTCTTGTCTTTTTAATGACCTCTTGCTTTCTTCATGTATGATGTCATTGATGTCATTCCACAACTCATCTGGTCTTTGGTCATTAGTGTTCAATGCATCAAATCTATTCTTGAGATTGTCTCTAAATTCAGGTGGGATATACTCAAGGTCATACTTTGGCTCTCGTGGATTTGTTCTAATTTTCTTCAGCTTCAACCTCAACTTGCATATGAGCAATTGATGATCTGTCCCACAGTCAGCCCTTGGCCTTTTTCTGACTGATGGTATTAAGCTTTTCTATTGTCTCTTTCCACAGACATAGTCCATTTGTTTCCTGTGTATTCTATCTGGCAAGGTCCACGTGGATAGTCACCATTTATGTTGTTGAAAAAAGGTATTTGCAATGATGAAGAGCTCACTCTTGTATGCCATGAAATCTGGAAATTATCAAATAATATCATTAATATCGCACACAAGTAAAATTTTGGTGAAGATCATTCAAAAGTGGTCCATCAACAGGGAACTCCTAGAAATTCAAGCTAAATTCAGAAGAGGATGTGGAATAAGGGATATCATTGCTGATGTCAGATATATCCTGGTTGAAAGCAGGGAATACCAGAAAGATGTTTACCTGCGTTTTGTTGACTATGCAGAGGCATTTGACTGTATGGATCATAACAAATTATGGATAACATTGCAAAGAATGGGAATTCCAGAACTGTTAATTGTGCTCCTGAGGAACCTGTACATAGATCAAGAGGCAGTCATTCGAACAGAACAAGGGGATAGTGCATAGTTTAAAGGCAGGAAAGATGTGCATCAGGGTTGTATCCTTTCACTATACTTATTCAATCTGTATGCTGAGCAAATAATCTGAGAAGCTGGACTATATGAAGAACAGGGCATCAGGACTGGAGGAAGACTCATTAACAACCTGTGATATGCAAATGACGCAACCTTGCTTGCTGAAAGTGAAGAGGACTTGAAGCACTTACTGATGAAGATCAAAGACTACAGCCTTCAGTATGAATTACATCTCAACACAAAGAAAACAAAAATCCTCACAACTGGACCAATAAGCAACATCACGATAAACAGAGAAAAGATTGAAGTTGTAAAGGATTTCATTCTACTTGGACCCACAATCAACACCCGTGGAAGCAGCAGTCAAGAAATCAAATGACGCATTGCATTGGGCAAATCTGTTGCAAAACACCTCTTTAAGGTGTTAAAAAGCAAAGATGTCACCTTGAAGACTAAGGTATGTGTGACCCAAACAATGGTGTTTTCAATTGCCTCATATGTAGGTGAAAGCTGGACAATGAATAAGGAAGGCCGAAGAAGAATTGATGCCTTTGAATTATGGTATTGGCAAAGAACATTGACTATACCACGGACTGACAGAAGAATGAACAAATCTGTCTGGAAAGAAGTACAGCCAGAATGTTCCTTAGAAGCAAGGATGGTGAAACTTGGTCTCACATACTTTGGACATGTTATTAGGATGGATCAGTCCCTGGAGAAGGACATCATGCTTGGTAAAGCAGAGGGTCAGCGAAAAAGAGGAAGACCTTCAATGAGATGGATTAACACAGTGGCTGCTACAATGAGCTCAAGCATAACAATGATTGTGAGTATGATGCAGCACCGGGAAGTACTTCGTGCCATTGTATACAACGTAACTACATCCAGCTTGTGTGTGTCCATTATGCCTAACATCTGCTTGCAGATGTCCTCTACCTGGTGCAGGGAATGAGCCTGATTAAAGCTGCACCACGGACTGTTTCCAGTATCCATCTATCTGAGAAATGGAAATGGAAACTGAAGCCGGGCGGAGGCAGAAAGGCCTTAGCTATGGCGGCAGCCTTAACCCAGGTGGAGCCAGGCTCAGCGGAAGAACTGGCCAAACTCAAGTATTTATCATTGGTGTGAAAGGTTTGTACTGAGCTGGACAATCATTTGGGGATCAACGACAAGGATCTAGCTGAATTTGTGATTGGTCTTGCTGAGAATAATACCACCTTTGATACTTTTAAGTCTTCTCTGGTTAAACATGGCGCAGAATTCACGAATTCTCTTATTAACAACTTGCTGCGTCTTAAACAAACCATGGGGCTTCCAGCAAAGCCTTCTACTAGCAAAGATCCACTTGTTAAACATAAAATCGAAAATGGAAAGCTGAAGAAACTCTTCTCACTCCATTGCCAACCAGACAACTCTTCCGTTGGGAACACGTTAGGTGAGGACGATATGAAACTCGCTGTGGAGGTTCTCAAAGAACTGGAAGCCTTAATGCCCAGCGCAGCAGGCCGGGAGAAGCACGCTGAGCACCTGGACAGGAGAAAGAAGAGGAAGCAGAACCGAGAAAGAGACCGAGAGTGAGAGCCAGACCGTGATAGAGACCATAAGCGGAGACGCCGGTCACATTCTCCATTACATTTCTGGACCCAGAGGAGGAATAGATATCAGTCCAGGAGCAGAAAGCAGAGTCCCCCCAGAGACCACGAGGAGCAAAACAGGTATGGGGATAGGAATCTGGACAGATGGCGGGATACGCATGCGAACCGCCCTCCCCCTAAGGAGCTCGCCATCGGGGACATTTACAATGGCAAAGTTACCAGCATTATGCAGTTCGGTTGCTTTGCACAGCTGCAGGGACTAAGGAAGCCATGAGAAGGACTGGTGCACTTTGCTGAACTCCAGCAGAAGTCCGCGTGGCCAGTGTGGCTGGTGGGGTGAGCAAAGGCCAGAGGGTCAAAGTGTTGTCCTTCACGGGGACCAAGACTAGTCTGAGCATGAAGGATGTAGATCAACAGACTGGAGAAGATCTGGAACAAAATGGATGATGAAATCTTGTTGGGGGCAGCAATGAGGAGACCTCAGTGCGGAATCCTGACAGACCCACTCACCTCTCCCTCCTCTGTGCCTCTGAAATAGAGGATGACTCGCTGGAGCACAAGTACCTCACCCACATCTCAGACTCTGAGAAGTGGGACATCAAACAGATGATTGCTGCCAATGTCCTTTCTAAAGAAGAGTTTCCAGACTTTGATGAAGACACTGCATTCTCCCTAAGGTGGATGATGAAGCAGATGAGGACCTTGAGATGGAACTGGTTGAGGAAAAGCTTCCGTTCCTGAGAGGCACACCAAGAAAAGCATGGACATAAGCTCCATTAAAATCATTCAGAATCCAGATGGCTCCCTCTCCCAAGCAGCCATGATGCAGAGTGCCTTGGCTAAAGAAAGTCGGGAACTCAAGCAGGCCCAGTGGGAAGTTGAGATGGATTCTATTCCCATGGGAATCAACAAACTCTAGGTTGATCCTCTGCCTGATGTGAAAGGCAGGCAGATTGCTGCCAACATGAGGGGTGTTGGGATGATGTCCAATGACGTTCCCAAGTGGAAGCAACATGCCTTTGGGGGCAACAAAGCATCTTATGGGAAAAGACCCAGATGTCAATCCTGGAGCAGAGGGAGAGACTGCCCATCTATAAACTTAAGGAGTAGCTGGTCCAGGCTATCTATGGCAATCAGATCCTCATTGTTATTAGAGAGACAGGATCTGGGAAGATGATGAAGATCACCCAGTACCTGATGGAGGCAGGCTACACATCCAGGGGCAAGATTGGATGTACTCAGCCCAGAAGAGAGGCAGCCATGTCGGTGGCCAAGAGTGTCAGAGGAGTTTGGTTGTCGCTTAGGCCAACAGGTGGGCTACACCATTCGATTTGAGGACTGAACCAGTCCTGAAACAGTCATCAAGTACATGACGAATGGGATGTTGCTCAGAGAGTGCCTGACTGACCCTGACCTCACTCAGTATGCAATCATCATGTTGGATGAGACGCATGAGAGAACAGTTCACACTGACATGCTCTTTGGGTTTTTGAAAAAGATGGTTCACTAATAGACCGCATGTACCACGGCCTCCACCAGATTGAGTCCAGTACAACTAGAAGGTGCCTGGCTACCACCACTGACTGCTCTGAGAGGGATCAGAACAGAGGGTCCTGGACACAGTTGAAGAAAAATGTAGGACAAAATTCTATCTTGCAAAAAAGACCAGACTTACTGACCTGACAGACACTGGAGAAACCCCGAGAGTATGACCCCCGGACGCCCTTTTAGCTCAGTAATGAAGCTACTCCCGAGGTTCACTGTTCAGCCAAAGGTTAGACAGCCCCATTAAACAAAATGAGACTAATGGGGCACAACAGTCCAGGGACAAGAACTAGAAGACAGGAGGGAACAGGAAAGCTGGTAATAGGGAACTCCAGGTTGAGAAAGGACAGTGTTGACATGTCGTGTGGTTGTTAACCATTATCATAAAACAATAAAGTGTACTGTTTAATAAGAAACTATTTTACTTTATGAAGCTCCCATGTTCCCTATCCCTGATCAAACTTATTCAGTGGAAAGACTATACACAAGGGAAACTGAGACAGATTATCTGGGTGCCAGCTTGATCACTGTACTGCAGATCCAATGAACAGAGCCACTAGGTGATATCCTGGTCTTCCTGATGGGTCAGGAGGAGATTGACACTGTTTGTGCGATCCTGTATGAGCCAATGAAATCCCTGGGACCTGACGTTCCAGACTTAATTATCCTCGTGGTGTACTCTGCCCTTCTGAAGTGAGATGCAAACCTGAATCTTTGACCCTGCTCTGCCTGGCAGCAGAAAGGTCATGATTACCACCGACATTGCGGAAACATTGCTGACTATCAATTGTATCTACTATGTGGTGGACCCTGGATTTGTGAAGCAGAGACTGTACAATTCCAAGATTAGGGATCGACCAGCTTGTGGTGACTCCTGTTTCTCAGGCTCAGGCAAAACAACGAGCTGGCAGAGCTGGGAGAACAGGCCAGGGAAGTGCCACAGGCTGTACACAGAACGTGCCTACCCAGACAAAGTGCTGACTATCAATGTGCCAGAGATCCAGAGAACCAGTTTAGCAAGCACAGTGCTCTCTCTCAAGGCCATGGGCATCAATGCCCTGCTGTCCTTTGACTTCATGGATGCCCCACCAATGGAAACCTTGATCACAGCCAATGAGCAGTTGTACAAGCTGGGGGCTCTGGACCATGAGGGCCTGCTCACTCGCCTGGGCCGCAGGATGGCAGAGTTCCCTCTAGAGCCAATGCTGAGCAAAATGCTGATCAAGTCTGTGCACCTGGGATGCAGTGAGGAAATGCCGACCATTGTGTCCATGCTGTCTGTGCAGAATTTCTTCTACAGGCCAAAGGATAAACAAGCCCTTGAGGATCAGAAGAAGGCCAAATTCCACCAAATCTAAGGGGACCACCTCCCCTGCTGCCTGTGTACAACTCCTGGAAGAACAAGTTCTTCAACCCATGGGGCTGTGAGAACTTTATCCAGGCTCATTCCCTGAACCAGGTCCAGGACATCTGCAAGCAGATGTTAGGCATAATGGATGACACAAGCTGGATGTAGTCACCTGTGGCAAGTCCACAGTCTTAGTGCAAAAGGCCATCTGTGGTGGATTCTTCCGGAATGCTGCCAAGAAAGACCTGCAGGAGGGTTACCGGATACTGATTGACCAGCAAGCAGTCTACACCCATCCTTCCAGTGTACTCTTCAACAGACAGCTGAAATGGGTTGTGCACCACTAGTTGGTGCTGACCACGAAGGAGTTACATGCATGAGGTCACCACCACTGATCGCCGATGGCTTGTGGAGTTTGCCCCAGCCTTCTTCAAGGCCTCTGACTCAACCAAGCTAAGCAAGCAGAATAAACAGCAGTGTCTCGAGCCCCTGTACAACCACTATGAGGAGCCCAATGCCTGGAGAATATCTCGGGCCTTCTGGCAGCACTGAAAGGCAAGACTTCACTGTTTGCCTCTCCTGCAGCAGTGGCCCAGGCTTGGCCTTACTCTTAATAATAAACAGCTGGCCCTGAGAATACAGCTGTCTTGTGACTGAATATCATATCTGTTTATGAAAGTCTGCAAGAAGTGCTTGGATCGTTTAGTTCTGGAAAATGTTAAGAACATTTCCATCCCTCTGAAGAATATTGTGTTGAAAAATAAATAAAGCATTTTACAAAAGGAAGAATATTGTATGATCTCACTTATATGAAATATCTAGAATAAGCAAATGCATATGGACAAAAGTGAATACCAGAGGCTGGAGGAGGAGGGAATGGGAGTTATTGTTAAAGAGGTATTGAGTTTCTGTTTGGTGTGATATAAACCTTTTGGAAATAGATACTAGTGATGGTAGCATCACCAAGGGATGTTGCTCATGATGAGCTGCCCAGGTTGCTCATCTGCCCTATCTGGGTAAAGAACGGGATTAGGTCTGACTTAGAGGAGAACCTACTCCTGTGATGCAGCCTCACCCCTCACCCCTCGTTTTTTTCTTTTCTTTATTTTCCAAAACATTATTGGCAAGGGTACTTGCCAGGTAATACACAGGGTCAGGATTTTTTTGTGTGTGTGTGTGTTTCTTTTTGGGTTTATTAACTTTCTCTTTAAAGAGAAGTCAATGCCCTTTGGTTGAACATAAGCTTTTTCACTACAGAGGATGGCATTCCGCAGGGCAGGGGTCTCTGTTCACCACAGACCCCATCACTCTCTATCACTGTAGGGAAATGTCTGTCCAAGTCCTTTGCCCATTTTTAAATAGATTTTCTTTTTTTAATTTTTTTGGTTGGTTGGTTGTTTTGTTCTTACCTTGTAGGAGTTCTTTATATATTCTGGATATTAATCCATTACCAGATATATGATTTCCAAATATTTCACCCATTCTACAGGTTGTCCTTTTAATTTATTGATAATGTCCTTTGATGTACAAAAGTTTTTAACTTTTATGAAGTCCAACTTCACTATTTTTCTTTTGTTCTTCATGTCTAAAAATTCATTACCAAATACAAAGTCTTAAAGATTTGCCCCTATGTTTTCTTCTGGGAGTTTTATGGTTTTAGCAGTGATATTTAGGTCATTGATTCATTTTGAGTTAGTTTTTGTATATAGAATGAAGTAGGGTTCAAAAGCATTCTTTTGCGTGAGAAAATTGAGTTGTCATAAACCATGTGGTGAAAAGACTGTTCTTGTCCCATTGAATAGTCTTGGAACACTTGTTGAAAATCAGTTGGCCTTAGATGTATGGATATGTTTCTGGACTTAATTCTATTCTATTGGTATGCCTGTCCTAATATCAGTACCACACTGATTTGATTACTGTAGCTTTGAAGTACCTTCTGAATTCAGTGTGAGGTCTACTTTGATCTTCTTTTTCAAGATTTCTTTAGCTATTTGGGGCACCTCACATTTCTATATGATTTTGAGGATCAGCTTTTCTATTTCTGCAAAAACGTCTGCTAAATCTTGGTAGTGATTGTACTGAATCTGTAGATATCTTTGGGTAATATAAACATCTTAATATTAAGTTTTTGACTCTACGAACAAGGGACACTTTTCCAGTTATTTAGGTCTTTACTTTCTTTCAGCAATATTTTGTAGTTTTCAGTGCATAAGCCTTTCATCTCCTTGGTTGAATTTATTTCTTGTTCTTGTTTTTGTTGTTAGGTGCCGTCGAGTCATTTCTGACTCATAGTGACCCCATGTACAACAGAACAAAACATTACATGGACCTGCACCATCCTCATGATCATTTTTATGCTTGAACCTATTGTTGCAGCCACTGTGTCAATCTATCTCGTTTAGGCTCTTCCTTTTTTTCCCTGACCCTGTACTTTACCAAGCATAATATCCTTCTCCAGGCACTGGTTCTTCCTGATAACATCTCCAAGGTATGTGAGACGAAGTCTTGCCATCCTTGCTTCTTAAGGAGCATTCTAGCTGTACTTCTTCATTCTTTATTCATTCTTTTGGGAGTCCATGATATATTCAGTATTCTTCAGTAACACCATAATTCAAAGGCGTCAATTCTTCCTTGGTCTTCCTTATTCATTGTCCAGCTTTCACATGCATATGAGGTAATTGAAAACACAATGACTTGGAGCAGGTGCATCCTAGTCCTTTAAGTGACGTCTTTGTTTTTTAACACTTTAAAGAGGTCTTTTGTACCAGATTTGCCCAATGCAATGCGTCTTTTAATTTCTTGACTTCTGCTTTCATGGGTGTTGATTGTGGATCTAAGTAAAATGAAATCTTTGACAACTTCAATCTTTTCTCTGTTTATCACGATGTTGCTTATTGGGCCAGTCTTTGATCTTCATCAGTAAGTGCTTTAAGTCCTCTTCACTTTCAGCAAGTGAGGTTGTGTCATCTGCATATTGGAAGTTGTTAATGAATCTTCCTCCAGTCCTGATGTCCCGTTCTTCTTCATATAATCCAACTTATTGAATTACTTGCTCAGCATACAGATTGAATAAGTATGGTGAAAGGATAGAACCCTGATGCACACTTTTCCTGACTTTAAACCACACAGTATCCCCTTGTTCTATTTGAACGACTGCCTCTTGGTCTATGTACAGGTTCCTTATGAGCACAATTAAGTGCTCTGGAATTCCCATTCTTTGCAATGTTATCCATAATTTGTTATGATCCACACAGTCAAATGCCTTTGCATAGTCAATAAAACACAAATAAATAGATAAACATGTTTCTGGATTCTCTTCTTTCAACCAAGATCTATCTGACATCAGCAATGATGATCGTTCATTCCCAGTCCTTTTCTGATCTGAATTGCTTGAATTTCTGGAAGTTACCTGTTGATGTACTGCTGCAACTGGTTTTGAATTATCTTCAGCAGTATTTATTCATGTGTAATATTAATGATATTGTTGGATAATTTCTGCATTCTGTTGGATCCCCTTTCTTTAGAATGAGCACGAATATGGGTCCCTTCTAGTCGGCTGGCCAGGTAGCTGCCTTCCAAATTTCTTGGTATATGAGAGTGAACACTTGCAGCATAGCATCTGTTTGTTGAAATATTAATACATTACTATTAACTAATGTCCAGACTTTATTCAGTTTTTTTAAAAAAATTATTTTGACCTAATATCCTTTTTATGTTCTAAAATTCCATCTAGGATACCCATTACACTTAGTTTTCATGTTTTTTTAGGCTTCTCTTGGCTGTGATGGTTTTGCATACCTTCTTGTATTTGATGACCTTGACAATTTTGAGGAGTACTGGTCAGGAATTTTATAGGATGACCCTCTATTATAATTTACCTAATATTTTCTCATGATTAGACTGGGTTTATGGTTTTTGAAAGGAAGATCACAGAGGTGAAAGGCCATTTTCATGACATCAGTTCATGGTACATACCATCAGCATGATTTATTATTGTTTATGATGATCTTGATCACCTGATGGAGGTAGTGTTTGTTGGTCTCTCCACTGAGAATTACTTGTTTTCCCTTCCCGTACTGTGCTGTTTGTAAGGAAATCATTATCCACAGCCCACACTTAAGGAGTGGGGAGTTATGCTCCTCCTTCTTGAGGTAGAGTGTCTGCATAAATTAATTGGAGTTTTTCTGTCAGGAGATTGGCCATTTATTTCTCTAATCATTTATTTACATCAGTATAGACCTATGCTATTTATTTTATACTTTGGGTTATAATTCATTACTTCTTTACTTCTTTTCTTGTTCAAATTGTTCCAGCTTTTGGCCATTGAGAGCTCTTTCAGTTGGCTCTGGTGTCCCTTTCACATGACTCCATCAATGTAGAGTTGCTTATATGTTTGCTTGAGCATTTCCTTTTCTTCTGGCACTGCAAGATGCTCAAGGATCTTCTTGCATATTTCCTGTTCAGTTCTAGAATCGCTCCTTTCTCCAAGAGCTCTGGTTCCTTTTATTGGTCAATGGTATTAGAAACCAAAATCTGGGAACTAGGTATATTCAGTGCTATTGGGGTTTTGTTTCTTTTTGGTTCTATCAGCTGAGAGATCAAGGAAATATATGTTTGCATTCTAACCTATGTATTTATATATATACATTTTTTTATAAATATTTTTACATTCAAGATTTGTATCTACATTAGGCTAAATATGAGTTCATACTGAAGTCTTCAACTCTAGTCCAGTATTGTATTGATCATTCTAGCCTTTTCCCTTTGCTTTTTTTGTGAATTCACACACCAGCAGTGAGACATATGGACCCACTACTTACCATCCATTTACTTGATGTTCAATTCCAGTATACATTTATAACAATATCAGAATTCTTAATCCATTCCTTCATGGGAAACAACTTTTTCAAATACCGTACAATGCTTGTATGCTGATTTTAGTATTAGGGTAATGCTGTTTTTTAGAATGAGTTAGTAAGCGTTCTCTCTGCTTCTATTTTCTGGAATACATTGTAAAGAATTGGTATTATTTCTTCCTTCAATGTTTTGTAGAATTCACCAATGAAACCACCTCAGTCTAATGCCTTTTTTCTTTTTTAAGTTATACCTTGTGCTTTTTTTGTTGAAAGCCAGCCATGATGTACAAATAATATGAGCTGAGGTGAATAGTCTTCTAGTGTGAGGTTTTATGTTAATCTGCATAGGAATCGGACTGTATTTAAAGTTTGATGTAGTTGTAGATGGCAGAGTCTTCAGATTCCTTCAGTGTTCTTTGATTGTTTGTTTCCCTTGTTGTCTTTGGGTTTCCCTAAGAACTCTTCCTTAATTAGAGTCTGCAGCTTTTTCAGATGTACTCTACAGTTAGTATGCTGGAGCCCTGTTGTTAAGGTTATTGGTAATGTGTGAAGGAAGTTAAGTGTTCTATAACCTTACGATTAAATTTTAGTCTTTTAGTGGGACTGTGTCCCTGGACTGTGACCTTCACAATGTTTCTATTGCCCTTCCCCCATTTAGATGAGACAGGAAGGTTAGAGGGGGTTGGAATTGGGAAATATCCTTCCCACTAGGTGAGAAAATAGACCTTTTTAATACAAAATTCTCTTGTATTTAAAAATGGTTACTTTTTCTCTCTCACATCCAGAGACAAGAAGAGATATTTATTGACTCTTTACCATGAGAACCTGCTAGGATTCCTGGAGGTAAAACTCATGAAAATTTGGGGGCCTCCCTACAGCTATGGCCTGCAGGAATTTCTAGCTCTCATGCTAGTCCACATTCAGCCTCCAACAATTAGTCAAAATTACCATTTAAGTGTTCCCGCTAGTTTATGACTCCAGTGGCTTCTGCTCCAGGTAAGTGCATCTCAGCTGGGACTCTATTTACCTGTTTTTCCAGATTTTGAGGTGGTAATTTGCCCTTTGACCTCTATTCTCAATGGGTCCACTGATTTTCAGCTTGTTCATCATCTTTTCTTGTTGTGAGGACAAGAGTGCTGACTTTCAAACTCTTTCTATATTAGAGCTGAAACTACCCCTATACTTTTATTATTTATCTATTAACCAGATTCTATTTTATAGTGAGTATTAAATCTTTACTACTACTTCTTGAAAGAAAAACACTTGGTTTGAGTAATTAAACAACAATTGAAATTTTTAACTAAAATTTTAGTTATATACACCTATCAATAGGGGAGTAATTTCAGTAAATCATGACATGTCCATAGAGTGTAATACAATGCATCTGTGAAACTACATGTTATTACTGTTGTTTGGCCAACCAGTCGATTCCGACTGGTAGCGACCATATGTGACAGAATAGAACTTCCTCATAAGGTTTCCTAGGCTGTAATTTTTACTGGAGAAGATCATCAGGTCTTTTCTCCTATGGAGTGGCTGGTTAGTTTAAACTGCTGACCTTTTAGTTAGCAGCTGAGCACTTAACCATTGTCCCACCAGGGCTCCTTGAAACTATGTGAGGTGTATTTGTGTATGCTGATAAACAAAGGTCACAAGGTACATAGTTAAAAAAAAAAATCAAGATTCAGCAGTATAATTTGCTCTCATCTGTGTATTATATAGGAGAATGTGTACATATAGCATTGTAGTTGAATGAACTGTCTGGAAAAATAATAAGAAAATAGTAATAGGATTGTTTTGAGTGGAATAGTCAGGGATGAAAGCTTTAAAGCTGGATGGAGACTTGCTTTTCATAGTGTGCCTTGTTGTATCATTTGATTTTCTTTATTCCATCACTTTAAAAAGTAAAAAAAAAAAAGTTAATAAAAAACTACAAAAGCTAACTTTCCCCAAATTCCTTTAACTTTTTTATACAGTGTGTCCAATTGTTAATGAAAGTTGACCCACTGGTCATTTCTTCTCTTACGATAAAACACTGATACCTTCTTTCTAGAAAGGAGAAATTATCTGTAATCAGGAGAGAACATGACTAATGTTTGCAGATAAAGAGAGCAAAGTATAGGTAGAGAGATATTCAGACATAGACATTGAGAGATTTTAAAGCTTTATGTTCCTATTTTACTCACTATAAAAAGAGTAATGTTTGCCAGCAACAAAGCACTATTGATTGTAACAGCTGCAGATAAAAGCTAGCTTGTAGGAAGTAGGTGTTAAATGACAAATATAATTAATTAGGGGCCTTTGTCATACAGTGGAATGTTTGTTTACTAGCCCATGGCTTATTACAGTTATTAATTCTTATTACTTGATTGTTACAGTAGTTTATCCCTTCCAGTTTTGAAAATGATTCTGAATCTTTATTCTTCACTGTCATTGTTGGTGATCAGAGGTAATATGTGTTGTTCTCATTTTCAAAATACATTTGTAAGAACAATATCAAAACCTAAGAGGGGACTTAGAAATATCCTAAATCATGCCTTACCAGTCATAATAGTTGCAGCTTCCCAGCTAATTAAATCCATGCATAATCCCATCTCTCCATACATAATCCCTCCAAAACATAAAATCATCAAGAAGTACAAATAAAACCATACCTGACTAATGATTTCAGCATTGCATTAGTAGAAGACAGAGAAAACAATGACCTTCAAAATAACCTCTGATAAAAATAAACATCAAGTTGCAATGGAACTCCACTGGCCCTTCAAGCCTGTGGCTATGGTGCGCTGGGAATGGGAGCCTTAAGAGATTTCATAAAAAAAGGAGAGGAGAGAGAAGAATTTAGAAAAAAATATAGATAAAATCATCCCTAGAAAGGGAAATTTGAACACTAAATGACATAATATGCATAGTAGGAAGAATAATGGTCCCTAAAAATGTCCACCACCACTTGTCTGTCAGTTTGTTGTACTGTGGTAGCTTGTGCGTTGCTGTGATACTGAAAGCTATGTCACTAATATTTCAAATATCAGCAGGGTCTCCCATAGTGGAGAGATTTCTGTGGAGCTTCCAGACTAAGTCAGACTGGAAAGAAGGACCTGGCTACCTACTTCTGAAAACATTGGCCAGTGAAAACTTTATGGATAGCAGCAGAACGTTGTCTAATGTGGTACCATAAGATGAGCCCCTCACGTTGGAAGGCACTCAAAATATGACTGGGGAAGAGCTGCCTCCTTAAGGTAGAGTCAACTTTAATGATGTAGATGAAGTAAAGCTTTCAGAACTTTCATTTGCTGATGTGGCATGACTTAAAATGAGGAGAATCAACTGCAAATATCTATTAGTAATCAGAATGTGGAATGTATGAATAATGAATCAAGAAAAATTGGAAGTCATCAAAAATGAAATGTAATACGTAAAGATCCATATCCTAGGCATTAGTGAGTGAAAATGGACTGGTATTGACCATTCTGAATTGTACAATAATACGTTCTACTATGCCAGGAATGACGAATTGAAGAGGAATGGTGTTGCATTTATCATCAAAAAGAACATTTCAAAATCTATCCTGAAGTACAATGCTGTCAGTGATAGGATAGTCTCTATATGCCTACAAGGAAGACCAGAAAGTACAACTAGTATTCAAATTTACGCATCAACCACTAATGCCAAAGATGAAGCAATTAAAAATTTTTACCAACTTCCGTAGTCTGAAATTGATCAAAGATGCAATCAAGATGCACTGATAATCACTGGGGATTTGAATGTGAAAGTTGGAAACAAAGAAGAAGGACTGGTACTTGGAAAATATGGCCTTGGTGATAGAAATGATGCCAGAGATCACATGATAGAATTTTGCACAACCAATGACTTATTCATTGCAGATACCTTTTTTCAACATCATAAATGATGACTCTATACATGGACCTCGCAGGATATAATACACAGGAATCAAATGGACCACATCTGTGGCAAGAGATGATGGAGAAGCTCGATATCATCAGCTAGAAGAATGCCAGGGGCCACCTGTGGAACAGACCACCGTGGTGGATTAATTACTTTTGTGTGTGGCCTTTCTAGTCATGGTCTTGTAACTCCCATCCAGGTGATTGGGTGGGACTGTGTGATAAGGTAATTGTGGCCCACCAAGGGGATTGGTCAGTTTTGTCTTAAAAGAGAGTCAATTCCAGCGAAGAGAGGAGCAACCCACCACCAACAAGGAAGAAGATACTGGCAGGAGAGACCTGGTAGCAGAAGATGGTGCAGTGGGCTTCCTTGCTCAGGAAGAGAGAAAGCTGCATGCCTTTGGGGAGAGGTCAAGGGCCAGGGAGAGGCTGTCTTGATGAAGGAACTGTATCCTGAGTGTTCCTGAGCCTGAATTGTAACTGTTACTTCCCTTATAATAAACCCCATAAACGTGAGTATGGTCTTTTGAGTCCTGTGTGGCCATTGCAATGAATGATCGAACCCAGCAGAGAAGTAGAGTGCTGTGGTTGGTGTCAAGGGTTGGTAAAAAACAGCCGAGAAAGGAGGTGTATATGTCCTCTGCCTCATAGGAATCAGCCTTGGGCTGTTGATCTTGGTTCTCCTCTCCCCTTGCAAAGCTAGAGTAGGTCAGACACCTCCTCCAAGCCATTTTTTACAGTTGGCGTAAGAAGCGGGGTTCTTTGCAATGGCTCCAGACTCATGAAATCATGAAAGTTTATAATAAAAAGAATGAAGAGGCTTGGGAAGTGAAACTTTTGTTCTCAGATGGTTACTTTGGTTGTTGTTACGTGTAAAGGCTGAAAAGCTACACCTGGGGTGGCCTGGGGCAAAAGCAGGATGATTGATAGGGACCAGGGTCTTCTGGTTCCACCCAACCAGAGGCCCAAGGCCATATGCATATGAATGAGAAGATATTTAAGGTGAGGAGAAGAGAAAACAAAACCAGAAAGTTTTAAAAAGGGTTATGTGTTTAGGATTATGTGTTTAATTGAATGTACTATGGATATTGAATATTTCTTCCACCGAGTGTTGTAAAACAGACTTAAATCTATGCTAGAAATGAATATCAGGTATTATAGATTCAGAAATCGTGTAACTCCACCTTCCAATAGTTAATTGGATATACCAAAAGGGGAACTAGGATTTGCCCAGGAGAAACACAGGCTTTTTGTTTCAAGCTAGTAGCCCTGTGTATAGAGTGGGAGCTTAGGTAAAAAAATCTGGGCCCCATTCAGATTTGCATTTGAAAAGACATGCGGAACCACCCAGAACTGCTTACAGAATAAAAGATTTGCGTTTGAAGGAAGAACTTAAAGAAAAAAAGTGGCTCCTTTGCTTCTTGAATTTTGAGCAAGTGGTATGGAGGAAAAGTCATTGCCCATCTGAAGGAACCCTCTTCCAGGACTAGAAGTTAAAGGGAGCTGGTGAGTAGACAGCTTCATCTGCTCATTTGTGGTGATGAAATGGGTCCACTCAATGAGTGGAAGTGGGAGAAATGCAGCAGTGAAGAGATGGGCTGAGTTTAGACATGTTCCATTGGCAACCATTGACATAGCCTACAGGGGCTAGGGATGAGAGAGAGAGAGAGGAAGGGCTGGCTGGTCAGAAGTAAAAGGAGTTGTTGGGCTCCTGAAGTTTATGGGTGGAGCACGTTGACCTAGCCCAAGGGGATTAGGGATGAGAGTGTGTGAAGAGGCTATCTGAAGTGCTGGAAGGTGTGTGTGAACTCTCAGGCCTGAGGCTGCTACCCATCGTGACCTAGCTTGGATGGGTAGGGATGAGCTGACCAGAATGTGATTGAATGAAGAGAAAGATGTTTGACACCGTGAGCTGGTGTAGATTGCTGCGATTTGATGGCTTGCCCTGGACTGGACTTTGCTTATGGATGAAGATGCTCAAACTCCCAACTGGAACAGAAGATTCTTCAAGACCGAGGATCGTGCTTGTACTGGTTTGATAGGGACAGGCAATTTAAACATTGACTATCTAAAGAGGGGAGCAGATAAAGGCATGAAGTGGCTGGCTTACATACTTTCCTGAGTGTGCCTACATTAAAAGAGAGGAACAAGGAAGGATCCCCACTAAATAGATTCTTCTTTTCCTGATGGCTCTCAGGAAGATGTGGATAGGATTATATGATTCAGCTGTGAATGCCAATTGGTAACAGGGTTAATTGTGATTGTAAAAACTGTAATAGTAGAAGCTGTAAATATAAAAGAGTAGACTAAGAGGGAGGCACTGATGGATTAGAGTACAGTGGCCAAACCTAAAGTCCCTTAAAGGTTTTGCTATGCTGATACCGCCAGAGAGACTCAGAACAAGGGAATAATCTCTCAGCTGAATTTTGTCAGAGGCTACAAAGGGGGCAGATGAGATGACTTTTGGGGAACCCGACCAGATCAGATGGAAACCCACAGCAGACCTGAATGGCTGGTACCTGATTAAACTCACCCTTTGGACTCTGCTCTATTGAAGGACTAATTGTTAATGACTGTTTGGGACTGGTAAAATGATTGGAATAGAGATGTTATCCTCCAAATATGAAAGAACCACAACTAGAGAAGCCAGGGGGTAGCCTGTGGTAGATTAATTACTTCTGTGTGTGGCCTTTCTAGCCATGGTCTTGTAACTCCCAACTAGGTAATTGGTTAGGACTGTATGATAAGGTAATTGTGGCCCACCAAAGGGATTGGCCAGTTTTGCCTTAAAAGAGAGCCAATTCCAGAGAAGAGAGGAGGGGCCCACCACCACCAAGGAAGGAGAGCCCACCGGGAGAAACCCAGCAGCAAAGACCCAGCAGCAGGTCGGCATGGTAGGCTTCCCAGCCCATGGAGAGAGAAAGCTGAGTGCCTTTGGGCACAGGCTGAAGGCTAGGGAGAGGCTGTCCTGATGAACGAACTGTATACTGAGTGTTCCTGAGCCTGAATTGTAACTGTTATTTCCCTTTTAATAAACCCCATAATGGTGAGTATGGTCTTTGAGTCCTCCCTGTGTAGCCATTGCAATGAATTATCGAACCCAGTAGAGAAATAGAGAGTGCTGTGGGAGGGGTAATTGGTGACAGAGTTGGTAAAGATGGCTGATAGAGGAGGCATGTCTAACCCCTGCCTCAGAGGAATCAGCCTTGGGCTGTTGATCTTGGTTCTCCTTTCATCTTGTGAAATTAGACACCACTCTAGCTGTTTTTACAACTGTCAACTGCTCTTTGCAAGTTTCACCTGAAGCTGAAGAAAATTAAAACAAGTCCACGAGAGCCAAAGTAGGACCTTGAGTATATCCCATCCGAATTTAAAGACCATGTCAAGAATATATTTGACACATTGAACACGAATAACCGAAGGCCAGATGAGTTGTGAGATGACATCAAGGACATCATACACAAAGAAAGCAAAAGATCATTAAAAAGACAGGAAATGAAGGAAAGATCAAAATGGATGTCAGAAGAGACTCCGAAACTTGCTCTTGAATGTAAAGTAGCTAAAGTGAAAGGAAGAAATGAAGTAAAAGAGCTGAACAGAAGATTTCAATGGTGACTCCAAAAGACAGTGTTATAATGACATGTGCAAAGACCTGGAGTTAGGAAATCAAAAAGGAAGAGCACGCTCAGCATTTCTGAAATTGAAAGAACTGAAGAAACAGTCAAGCTTTGAGTTGCAATATTGAACAATTCTATGGGCAAAAAATTGAAAGACACAAGTAGCATCAAAAGAAGATGGACGGAATATATAATCACTGTACCAAAAAAGAATTGGTTGCCATTCAACCATTTTAGGAGGTAGCATATGATCAAGAACCTATGGTACTGAAGGAAGAAGTCTAAGTTGAACTGAAGGCATTGGATAAAAACAAGGCTCCAGGAATTGAGGGAATATCAATCGAGATGTTTCAACGAATAGAAGCAATGCTGGAAACACTCACTTGTCTATGTCAAGAAATTTGGAAGACAGCTACCTGGCCAACTGACTGGAGGAGATCCGTATTTGTGCTCATTCCAAATAAAGGTGACTCAACAGAGTGTGGAAATTATTGAACAGTATCATTAATATCATGCACAAGTAAAATTTCGCCAAATACAATTAAAAAATGGTTGCAGCAATACATTGACAAGGAACTGCCATAAATTTAAGCCAAATTCAGAAGAGGAAGTGGAGGGACATGTCAGATGGATCTTGGCTGAAAGCAGATAATACCAGAAAGATGTTTACCGGTATCTTATTGACTATGCAAAAGCATTAGACTGTGTGGATCATAACAAATTATAGATAACATTGCAAAGAATAGAAATTCCAGAATACTAAATTGTGCTCATGCAGAACCTGTACATAGACCAGAGACAGTCATTTGAACAGAAGAACAGGACACTGCATGGTTTAAAATCAGGAAAGGTGTGCATAAGGGTTGTATCCTTTCACCATGCCTATTCAATCTGTATGCTGAGAAAATAATTCGAGAAGCTGGACTATATGAAGAAAAATTGCAGCATCAGGATTAGAGGAAGATTCATTAACAACCTGCAATATACAGATGACAAAATCTTGCTGAAAGCTTAGAGGACTTGGAGCACTTACTGATGAAGACCAAAGACTACAGCCTTCAGTATGGGTTGCACATTAACAGATAAAAATCTCCACAATTGGACCAATAAGGAACATCATGACAAAAGAAGAAAATATTGACGTTGTCAAGGATTTCATGTTACTTGGATCCACAATCAATGCCCATAGAAGCAGCAGTCAAGAAATCAAACAACCTATTACACTGGGAAAAATCTGCCGCAAAAGACCTCTTTGAAGTGTTTAAATGCAAAGATGTCACTTTGAGGACTAAGGTTCGCCTGACCCAAACCGTGATATTTTCAATCGCCTCATGTGTATGTGAAAGCTAGATAATGAATAAAGAAGACTGAAGATTAATTGATGCCTTTGAATTATGCTGTTGGTGAAGAATATTGATTATACCATGGACTGTCGGAAGAACAAACAAATCTGTCTTGAAGGAAGTACAGCCAGAATGCTCCTTAGAAGCAAGAATAATGAAACTTCATCTCTCTTACTTTTGACACATTATCAAGAGGGACCAGTCCTTGGAGAAGGATATCATACTCGGTAAAGTAGAGGTTCAGCGAAAAAGAGGAAGACCTTCAAGGAGATGGATTGACACAGTGACTGCAACAATGGGCTCAAACGTAACGATTGTGAGGATGGCGCAGGACCAGGCAATCTTTTGCTCTGTTGTACATGGAACAACATGCTATGAGTTGGAATTGACTCAACAGCACCTGGCAACATGGATGTCCAGGTCTGAAACCCTGGGAACCTGTGAATATGTTATCTTACATGGCTTAGAGACTTTGCAGATGTGAAGAAGGCTAGGTACTTGACATGGGAAGATTATCTGGTAGTTCTAATGTAATCATATGAATCTTTCCTGGCTGCAGTTAGAGAAATGTGAAGACAGAAAAAAGAACAGAGAGATGTGATGTTGTTGGATCCGCAGTTGGAGGAAGGGGGCAATACATGAGCCAAGGAATGCAGGTGGCCTCTAGAAGTTGGAAAAGTTGAGGAAATGGATTTTCCTTAGACACTCCAAAAGGAACACAGCCCTGCCATCACCTTGGTTTGAACCCGGTGAAACTCAATTTCAGATTCACCACCACAAGAACTGGGTAGATAATAAACTTGTGTTGTTTTAAGCCAAGTTTGTGGTAATTTGTTACAGCAGCCATAGGAAACTCATATAATACAAACCATAGGTCTGGGACTTGGTAGTTCACAACATCAGGAATATTGAAGGGATCTGAAAGTGTGTGAGACCAGAAATGTCAGGCTGACTTGCTTTTGTGGACAGTGAAACATGACAGTGAGGAGACAGAAGGGAGTAATAAGAAAAAATAAAGCATTCTGCTGAAATGAGAGAAAAATAAGCCATATCAGCTCCTTCCTCCTGCCACCACCAGTACTCTCCACTAAAAAAACTAATCTTTGCTATACTGAGAAGAGGGCACTTATACCAAGAAAAGGTAAAGAATTAAAATAAATACTTTAAATTTTCAATTCAAAAAGTAGAAATAAGCAAACATGTAAACCAAATGAGAATACAAGAAATAAAATAAGGATAAAATCAGAAATTAATAGAAGATGGAAAAAGAGTAACTCTAGTTAATAAATCAAAATCTTGCTTTTCTTTTTATTGTACTTCAGATGAAGGTTTACAGAACAAACTAGTTTCTCATTAAACAGTTAGTACACATATTGTTTTATAACATTGGTTAACAACCCCATGACATGTCAACACTCTCCCTTCTCGACCTTGGGTTCCCTATTACCAGCTTTCCTGTTCCCTCCTGCCTTCTAGTCCCTGGGCAGTTGTGCCCCTTTAGTCTTGTTTTGTTTTATGGGCCGGTCTAACCTTTGACTGAAGGGTGAACCTCAGGAGGGACTTCATTACGGAGTTAAAGAGTGTCTGGGGGCCATACTCATGGGGTTTCTCCAGTCTCTGTAAGGCCAGTAAGTCTGGTCTTTTTTTGTGTTATAATTTTGTTTACATTTTTCTCCAGCTCTATCCAAGATCCGCCATTGTGATCCCTGTCAGAGAAGTCAGTGGTGGTAGCCAGCTACCATCTAGTTGTACTGAACTCAGTCTGGTGGAGGCCGTGGTAGATGTGGTCCATTAGTCCTCTGGACTAATCTTTCCCTTGTATCTTTAGTTTTCTTTATTCTTCCTTGCTCCCGAAGGAGTGAGACCAGTGGAGTATCTTAGATTGCTGCTCACAAGCATTTAAGACTCCAGATGCTATTCACCAAAGTAGAATGTAGAACATTTTCTTTATAAACTATGTTATGCCAATTGAGCTAGATGTTCCCTGAGACCACAGTCCCCACGGCCCTTAGCCCAGTAATTTGGTCCCTCACGGACTTTAGATGTGTCTGTGGAACTTCTATGACCTTTCCTTGTACAAGTTATCCTGGCTACCTCAGTATTGTGTACTATCTTACCCTTCACCAAAGTTACCACTTATCTATTGTCTACTTAGTGTTTTTCCATCCCCATCCCTTCCCTCCTTTGTAACGATCAAAGATTGTGTCTTTTTGTGTATAAACCTTTTCATGAGTTTTTACAGAAGTGGTCTCATACAACATTTGTTCTTTTGTGATTGACTTATTCCACTCAGCATAATGTCCTCCAGTTTCATCCATGTTATGAGATGCTTCACAGATTCATTGTTGTTCTTTCTCGTTGCATAGTACTCCATTGTGTGTATGTACCATAGTTTGTTTATCCGTTCATCTGTTGATGGGCATCTAGGTTGTTTCCATCTTTTTGCTATTGTGAACAATGCTGCAATGAACACGGATGTGCATATGTCTATTCATGTGATGGCTCTTATTTCTCTAGGATATATTCCTAGGAGACGGATTACAGGATCACATGATGTTTCTATTTCTAGCTTTCGAAGGAATGGCCATATCATTTTCCAAAATGGTTGTATCATTTTGCATTCCCACCAGAAGTGCACAAGAGTTCTGATTTCCCTGCAGCCTCTCCAACATTTGCTATTTCCAGTTTTTTTGATTCATGCCAGTAATGCCTGTGTGAGATGGTATCTCAATGTAGTTTTGATTTGCATTTCTCTAATGGCTAGTGATCACGAGCATTTCCTCAGGTGTCTGTTGACTGCTTGAATGTCTTCTTTGGTGAAGTGTGTGTCCATTTCCTTCACTCATTTTTAAATTGGATTATTTATCTTTTTGTTGTAGAGGTGTTGGTTTTTCTTGTAGAGTTTAGAGATTAGACTCTGCCTAACTTGTAATAGCCAAAAATTTTTTCCCACTCTGTAGGTTTTCTTTTTATTCTTTTGTTGAAGTCTTTTGATGAGTATAAGTGTTTAATTTTTAGAAGATCCCAGCTATCTAGCTTATCTTCTGGAGTTTGTGTATTGTTGGTTATGGTTTGTGTCCTGTTAATGCCATGTATTAGGGCCTCCAGTGTTGATCCTGTTCTTTACTTCTATGAACTTTATAGTTTTTGACATTATATTTAGGTCTTTAATCCATTTTAAATTAGTTTTTGTATATACTGTGAGGTATGGGTCCTGTTTCATTTTTTTGCAGATGGACATCCAGTTTTGCCAGCACCATTTTTTAAAAAGACTGTCTTTTCCCCATTTGATGGACTTTGAGCACCTGTTGAAGATCAGATGACCATAGCTGAATGGATTTACATCTAGGTTCTCAGCTCTGTTCTGTTGGTCAATGTATCTGTTGTTGTACCAGTACCAGTCTGTTTTGACTACTGTAGCTGTATAGTAGGTTCTGAGGTCAGGTAGTGTGAATCCTCCTACTTTATTCTTCTTCTTCAGTAGTGTTTCCCTTATCCTGGGCTTCTTCCCTTCCCATATAAAGTTAATGATTAGTTTTTCTACTTCTTTAAAGAATGTTGTTGGTCTTTGGGTTGGAATTGCATTGAATTCGTAGATTACTTTGAGTAGAAATGATATTTTCATAATGTTGAGTCTACCTATCCATGAGCATGGTATGTTTTTTCATTTATGTAGTAGGTCTCTTTTGTTTTCTTACAGTAGTGTTTTGTAGTTTTCTTTGTATAGGTCTTTTACATCCCTGGTTAGACTTATTCCCAAGTTTTTGTTTTGTTTTGCTTTGTTTTTTTAGGGGCTGTTATAAATGGCATTGTTTTCCTGATTTCCTTGCATTTTTCTCTTTATTGGTGTATAGGAATCCAACTGATTTTTGTCTGTTTATCTTGTATTCTGCTACTTTGCTGAGTCTTTCTTTTAGTTCCAGTAGTCTTCTTGTGGAGTCTTTTGGGTTTTCTCTCTATAGTATCATATCATTTGCAAATAGCATCAGTTTAACTTCTTCATTACCAATTTGGATGCTCTTAATTTCTTTTTCTTGCCTTGTTGCTCTAGCTTGGACTTTCAGCACAATGTTAAATAAGAGTGGTGATAAAGGGCATCCTTGTCCTGTTCCTGTTTTCAAGGGGAATGCTTTCAGCCTTTCTCCATTAAGAATGATGTTGGCTGTTGGTTTTGCATAGATGCCCTTTATTACTTTGAGAAATTTCCCTTCTTTACTATTTTATTGAGAGTTTTTAATGGGTGTTGGACTCTGTTGAATGTCTTTTTTGGGTCCATGGAGATGATCATGTGATTCTTTTCTTTCCTTTTATTCATCTGGTGGATTACACTGATTGATTTTCTAATGTTGAAACATCCTTGCATACCTGGTATGAATCCTACTTGGTGTTTTTTTAATATGATGTTGGATTCTATTGGCTAGAATTTTGTTGAGAATTTTTGCTTCTATATTCATGACAGATAATTGGTCTGCAATTTTCTTTTTTTGTGGCATCTTTGACTGGTTTTGTTATCAGGGTTATGCTGGCTTCATGGAATGAATTTGGAAGTATCCCTTCCTTTTCTATGTTCTGAAATAGTTTGAGTAGTACTAGTGTACGCCATTCTCTGAATGTTTGGTAGAATTTTCCAGTGAAGCCATATGGGCCAGACCTTTTTTTTGCTGGAAGTTTTTATTACCTTTTCAATCTCTTCAATCTCTTTTCTTCTCTTGTTATGGGTCTGCTCAGATTTTCAACATCATTTTGTGTTAATTTGGGTAGGTGTGTTTCTAGAAATTTATCCATTTCTTCTAGGTTTTCAAATTTGTTGGAGTATAGTTTTTCATAATACTCTGTTATGATACCTTTTATTTCAGTTGGGTCTATTGTAATGTCTTCCATCTCATTTCTTATTTGGGTTATTTGCATCCTCTCCTGTTTTTCTTTTGTCAGTTTGGCCAGTAGTTTTTTGATTTTGTTGATCCTTTCAAAGAACCAACTTCTGGTTTTGTTGATTCTTTCTATTGTTTTTTTTTTTAATATTCTGTTTCATTTATTTCTGTTATCTTTATTATTTCCTTTCTTCTAGTGGCTGTGGGCTTTTTTTTGCTGTTCTCTCTCTATTTCTGTAAATCATCCTCTGAGCACTGCTTTTGCTGTGTTCCAAGTGTTTTGGTATGATGTGTTTTCATTCTCATTTGATTCTAGGAATTTTTGGATTCCATCTCTAATTTCTTCTATTACCCAGTGGTTTGTAAGCAGGGTGTTATTCAGTTTCCATGTAATTGATTTTTTTCCCTTGCTCTTCCTGTCGTTAATTTCTACCTTGATGGTGTTGTGGTCAGAGAAGATACTTTGTATTATCTCAATGTTTTTTGTATTTTGTTGAGGGTTGCTCTGTGGCCTAAGATGTGGTCTATTCTGGAGAATATTCCATGTGCGTTGGAAAAGAATGTAGACTTTGCAGCTTTTGGGTAGAGTGTTCTATATATATCTATGAGGTCAAGCTGGCTGGTGATGCCTTTTAGCTCTTCTGTATCTTTGTTGAGCTTCTTTCTAGATGTTCCGTCCTTCACTGAAAGTGGTGGGTTAAGTCTCCTACTATTACTGTGGTACTGTCAATTTTTCTTTCTAGTGCTGTTTGTTTTATGTATTTTGGAGCCCTGTCATTGGGTGTATAAATGTTTAGTATGGTTATGTCTTCATGATGGATCGTCCTTTTAATTGTTATATAGTGCCCTTTTTTGTCTTTTATGGTGGATTTTGTTTTAAATGTCTATTTTATCTGAGACTAATATTGTATCTCCTGTTCTTTTTTGGTAGCTGTTTGCCTGATAAATTTTTTTCCATCCTTTGATTTTTAATAAATTTACATCTTTGTTTCTAAGGTGTGTCTCATGTAGACAGCATATTTATGGATCCTGTTTTTTTATCCATTCTGTCACTCTGTCTCTTTATGGGTGCATTTAGGCCATTTATATTCAGTGTGATTATTGACAAGTGTGAGTTTATTCCTGTCATTTTGTAGTACTGTTTTTTGTGATGCTGATGTTTTATTTGTTCCTCTTACTGACCTGTATGGAATTCCTTTTATTTGTGGATTTTCTTTTCATTTCTTTTTTTTTTGTAGGTTTTGTTTTTACTGAGACTTTACGTTTTTCTCCTTTATTTTGATGAGTATGTTTGTTAACTTTCTTTGTGGTTACCTTGAAATTTACCCTTATCTTCCCAGGTTTGAACCAGTCTATTACTACTTGATATCACCTTGACTTCCTCTCCATTAGAAAGTTCTATATCTACACCATTTATTCTTTCTTATTGTTCTGACATTGTTGTCATTGACAGACTAAACTCTCTGGTTCCCTGTTGTAATTCTTTTGGTTTTGGATAGTTCTTGAGAGTTCATTTCCTAGGTTGGTATCTGGCTGGTACAATCTTGCGTCCTAGATTCAGGCTGTGGTCTGATGTTGTTTGTTCTCAGACCGAAGGACTCCCTTTAATAATTCTTGTAAGTTTGGTTTGGTTTTTACATATTCCTTTAATTTCTGTTTATCTGGAAATGTCCTAATTTCACTATCATATTTGAATAAGAGTTTTGCAGGATATATTATTCCTGGCTGACAATTTTTTTCTTACAAGGTTTTATGTATATCTTCCCATTGACTCCTTGCCTGCACGGTTTTTGCCAAATAATCAGAGCTTAGTCTTATTATTTCTCCTCTGTATGTGGCTTTTCGTTTTTCTTGAGCTTCTCTCAAAATTCTTTCTTTGTCTTTGGTTTTAGTAAGTGTGATTATGATATGCCTTAGTGATTTTGTTTTGGTGTCCGTTTAGCAAATTGGTCAGCTTTTCATGTTTCAGGATATTAGGGAAGTTTTTTGCCAGCAATTCTTAGGTGATCCTCTCTGCATTTTCTATTTTTCCCCCATTTTGGAATTCTGATCACTTGAAAATTTTTGCTTTTGATTGTATCTCACATAATTCTCAGGGTCTTCATTTTTCTTCATTCTTCTTCTGATTTTTTCTCAAATAGAGTTGTATCCAAGTGTTTGTCTTCAATTTCGCTTGTCTTCCATCATTTCAGACCTGCTCCTCTGCCCTTCTATGACACTGTCCACTGCTGAAATCTTGTTGTTTATCTTTTGGATTTCTAATTGTTGTTTTTGTATTATTTCTAGTTGTGAATTTATTTTGGCATTTTGTTCCTGTGTTATCTTCCTGAGTTCTTCCATTTTTTTCTCTGTATTTTCCATGAATTTGTCTGCCTTTTCCGTTAATTTGTCTATTTTTTCCTCATTTTTGTCTGCTTTGTGTTTAATCTCGGATAGCTTTTAATATTAGAGATTTGAATTCCATGTCTGGTAGTTCTAGTGATTTTTATTCTATTGGGAAGTCATCTGGTACTTTATTTTGGACACCTACAGGATCTATCCTGTCTTTTTTTTTTTTTTTAAGTATGTTTTGATATTGTCTGCTGTCTTCGGGACATTCAGTAGTTATTTTCTTCATTTACTGATTGTAGATTTATTTGTTTCATCCTGCCTTTTTGTTTTATTTCATTATGTCTGAGCAGGTGGGTTGTATATTCTTTGTTGTTTGCTCTTCTGTGAGCACAATACTTCTCACCTCCTTGTCCAATGGGCAGGGCCAGTTGCTCAGGTATGGTGCAGAAGGACATGTCCAACTGAAAGGAGGTTGCTGGGATGGGTTGTTTGTGGCACATATGAGGGCCAACAGGGTGGGCTGGGAATCAGTGTAGGGCAGGTTCTGGTAGGAAATTCCTGTGCTACTTGAGGGTGTGATGTTCAGCTCATGGTGCAGGTAGGCAGGAAGGAGGGGGGAGATTGTGATGTGTGGAGCTAAGATGGGTGTTGGAAAGAAGAGAGAGAGGAGAGAGAAACAGGAACCAAAAACAAACAAACAAACAAAAAGACTGCTAAGGGAGCTTGCTGTTGGCGTCAAGAGGTGAAAAACCGAGAAATGGAAAAAAAAAAAAAGAAAAAAAAGAACAAGGGATAAAGAAAAAAAAATTAGAGAAAATGAAAGAAAAGCAAAGCCCCAACAGATCCTACTGGTGCAGCTGTGAAAACAGAGAAGTGGCTCCCAGGCCATGAAGTACAGCCTGGCTAGTAGGGGTACAGATGTCACACAGTGCCAGGTATTCAGGAGATAGCAAAAGAAGAGTAAGTATGGAGAGAGAAGAAACTGAGAAATGAAGAAAGACAAAAAGGAAAAAAGAGAAAAGAAAAGAAAAAAGTACCTCCAGGGATCCCACCAGCACTGCTGCTCAAACCGGGGAAGTGACTCCCACACCACTCAGTACAGCCTGGCTAGAAGGGGCTCCCAAGCCTTGAAAAGAAAGAAAACAAACAAAAGGCGAACAGAACAAAATGAAACAAAGTCCTGGGGATCCCACAGCATGGCAGCAAGGGCCAGGGAAGCAGTTGCCTAGTCAAGTGGTGTTTCACAGTCTTTCAAGAAGAAACAATGATGGCACATGGAGCCAGGTGTTTGAGAGAAAGAAAGGGAAGGTGGTGAGAGGCATGGAGAATCCAAAAGAAATGGAAAAAAGCAATACCAGCAACAAACAAATGGAGCTCATGGAGTCGACCTGTGTGGGTGGGGTAAATCCAATTGGCACATGGCCGAAGCTGGTGGGAAGCAGAGGAGGGTGAGCAGAGGGGAAGAAGGGTTGGGGGGTGGGAAAGCATATATTGCTGTTTACTGGGTACTCTATCTCCTGCTGGGAGCTCTGTGAAGCTGCTTTCCCATACTCCTCATCCACTGATCTGACAGGAGTCCAAGATTGCAAATCAGTGCTGCGTTAGCTGATAGGGATCCTCCACCTGTATCTCTCCTCACTGTCTGTTCTCTGTCAGTTTCTCATTCCATCTGGTGCTTGGCTGAGTACTTTATCTCTTCCTTTGACACATAGGGTTCCAGGACTGATAATTTGTCTCTGTTTTATTTAGTTTTTTGGGTCTTTGCCGTGGAGGGACAGAATGGTTCTTCTGCTTATAGGACAATGTTGGCTCTGCTTCTCAATCTTGTTTTTTTTTTGTAAAGAAATTAGCTATTGTTAACTTAAGCAAGACTATTGGTTAAGATATGGGAGATCAGACACTCTCATACATGGCTCATCAATAGGAATGCAAACTGTTACAACCCTTATGGAGGAAAATTTGGCAATATCTAAGAAAACTACATAAGCATTTACATTTTGACCCAACAGTACTACTTCTAGGAATTTATCCTGAAGGCATATCTCCAACAATGCAAAAATACATTTGCACAAGAATATTTATTGCAGTATGCTTTTGTAATGTTATATATTAAAGCATCTGAAATGCCCGTACATGGAAGAATAGTTGAATTAACTAGTATATCCACCCGATAGAGTATTCTGTAGCTATTATAAAGGCATAATGAAGAGGTCTAGGGACAGATATAGAGTGATTTCCAGGAAATAAAGTGTAGAAGAGTATCTGTAGAGTACACTAACTTTTGATTTAGAAAGATGGGAAAATATGAAATTGTGCATGTATCTACTTATTTTTGCAAAAGGAAATATAGGAAGGATAACCTAGAAACTACAGATTGGAAGACTGCTGAGGTCGATGGGAATGGGTGGAAAAGCTAGCACAATATTGACACTGAGGGGTATAAATTAACCCTAGCAACTTTTGAGCAAAGTATTTTGACTGTATGCTCTCAGACTAAAGCTTGAAAACAGCTATAAATAGGTATTGAGCTCTAGTTGTTTGTTCGTAGTACCATGGATTAACAATTCTAAAACCATTTTTTTATATATTTTATGACTAGGCAACTAAGTAAATACATTGAGTATAATGCAAACTAGGTTTCTTACTATCAGAGGAAGGAGTTACAAATATAGAAAGGGGGAAGATTAGAATAAATCCTCTGCTGCTGGTTTGTCACTGGAAGTTTCAGTATGAACTCATTATATATATGTATATATATTTTTATTATATATAAATATATATTATAAGATATATTAAGTGTATGTGTATAATTCCTTGTTCTGACTACTGAGAGGATCTAGTGGCACCAGGGTTAGCACTGAGCACATCTAGCACTTAGATCATTGTTTCTAAATACCATTGTTCACTGAAAGCAACCAGGGATCCTTAGAGAAATGGCTGATTCCTGAGCTGGGGCAGGGAAACACAAAATGAGCCTGGGATATCTTGTTGTGCTGGAAAGTAATAAAGTGCTCAAAGGATGATGAGGATATGTCTAAAGGATACAGGAGCCAGCTTGAAGGAGCCTTCACTGGCCAAATTTGGGATAATCTGAATACCAAATTAAACAATGATATTAACAGATTATAGTCCATTAAATAAAGTTGGAATCCACAGGTCTATACTGATATAAATAAATGAATGGACAAATAAATGAAGGGGAGAGGGAAAGTTCTACCTTCATGAGAATGCCAACTGGTAAGTGTTGAGGAAATGATGTAGTTAGAAAAATCATTAGTTTGCAATTATTGTAATAATTCATCAGGCAAGAATCATGAATTGGCACTAAAATTAAGGAATGAAAGTTTGTTGAGAAAACCATCGTTGCATAATCTCAAAATACCTTCCCAGAAAATATCCATTAATTAAAGAGGGAAAAATTAATAACTTTACAGCACAGAAACGTGGCAGATGCTTCCGTAGCCAAGTAATCAAATTTAACATCACCAGTAATGGGGTAAACTGACATCATGTGCCTCACCTCCTGATATTATGCACTGAGAAGGACACAACACTTCTGTGTAATACTGATAAAAATACTTAATCTGAATCTAATATGAGGCCCAAATTGGGAAACAGTCTACAAAATAAGTTGCCTGTATCTTTCAAAAACAGTAAGATCATGAAAGACAAAGAAAAACTGAACAAGTGTTCCAAATTAAAAAAGGCTAAAGAAATATAACCAAATTCAGTGTGTGATATTTGATCAAAAAAATTCTCTTTGCTATGAAGACATTATTGGGACAATTGAAAAAAACTTGAAAAAGACTTGTAGATTAGATAATAGTTTGTAGATTAGACAGTAATACAGTATCAATGTTAATTTCCTGATTTTAAAAACTACACTACAGTTTTGTAACAGCATGTCCTAGTTCTTAATAAATATACACTGAAATATTTAGGAATAAAATGTTAGCACACTTACAACTTACTCTCATGTGTTTCAGAAAAAATATTACATATATGTGTCATATATTACATTATTGTATTGGTTAATATATATTAGAACATACACTACATATTTTTATGAACTCTGTATGTGTATGTAAGAGAGAGGGGAGAGAGGATGATAAAGCAAATGTGGTATTGTTTCTGTTTCAGCAGAAATTTATTACTTTTTATGAAAAAAATGTTTTTTATAACTACAAGGATATTTTTATAAGTCCAGCTTACATGTATCAATATACCTACAAGGCTAAAACTATGCTAATCTACTTTTTGAAACTTCTAATGTCCTCCAGTCAGAGCTGTCATTATTATCCAATTACAATGACAATGATGGTTTGTGTTATCGATTGAATTGTGTTCTCCACAAATGTTTGTCAACTTGGCTAGGCCATGATTCCCAGTATTGTGTGGCTGTCTTCCACTTTGTGATCTGGTATAATCATCCTATGTGATGTAAATCCTAACCTCTATGATGTTAATGGGGCAGGATTAGAGGCAGTTATATTGATGAGGCAGGTCACAATCTACAGGGTTAAGAGGTATCTTGAGTCAATCTCTTTTGAGATATAAAAGAGAGAAGTGAGAAGAGAGGAGAAGGGACCTCCTACCATCAAGAAAGAAGAGCTGAGACTGGAGTGAATCCTTTGGACCCAGGGTCCCTACGCTTAGAAACTCCTAGACCCAGGGGAAGATTGATGATGAGGACCTTCCCTCAGATCCAATAGAGACGGAAAGCCTTCCCCTGGATCTGGCACCCTGAATTGAGACTTCTAACCTCCTAAACTGTGAAAAGCCCTGTGGGGACAGTTCTGTTTGTTAAAGCCATTCACTTGTGATATTTCTGTTATAACAGCACTAGATAACTAAGACACTTTGAATCACATGGTTTTGTCTGCATGTGCTACAAGCACATGCTGTTGTTTTCATTGCTGCTGGTGTTTTTATAGTCACTGGTTTTGTCAAAATTTCTGGTGTTTAACTACAATACTGTGGTAATTAGCATGGGGGTGACACCATGAGTTGCCACACTGGGTGACACTAACCCTAGTGATGCCACTGATTGAAAACCCTCTGGAGCACAGTTCTACTCTGACACATATGAAGTTGCCATGAGTAGCAGTCAACTCCACAACAACTGGTTTATCATGTGTAAGGCACTGGGGATATAACAGTGAATAAAACAGACACTGTCTCTGATCCATTAAGCTTTGGTATAATTGCTTCTCAGCAATTATTATTGGATAAAACGTAGCTCTTTCCCTGTGTAGAACCAGTCGCTGTCGAGTTGATTTCTGACTCATGGCAACCCCATGTGTGTCCAAGTAGAACTGTGCTCCATAGAGTTTTCAATGGCTAATTTTTTTTGCAAGTTGATCACCAGGCTTTCTTCCAAGGCACCTCTGGGTAGACTCGAACCTACAACCTTTTAGTTAGTAGCTGATCTCATTAAGCATTTGCACTACACAGGGACATGGACACTATTTTAATAAATTATATCTATCCATCAATTTTGACTTATCCATTCAGTTGGAAGAAAGTAACAAGATGTGTAATTCAAAAGTTATTTGTACGTATATGGCATATGTACTATGTCACTTATCCTAATTATATTTTTTAGTTTAATATTCATACTCATTTTTATTCCCTGATTAGGGTGATATAATCTGAAAAGTGCTCAAAGAAAGGAAGAAGTAGTTTTAGGATTTAAAAATAATATAACACAGATGATCTGAGTGTGAGTAATTAAGAATTGAATCCATGCATTTGGGATAATTGATATTGCAGAGGATTAATTAATTATACTTGCCTAAAGTTTATCCTCTTAAAATGCTCAGCAAAGTGTATAAAATCTAGTTCTTTATAATTTGGTGAAGCAATTAATTATATCTGGCCAAATATGATTTTCCAAGTTGTATGACTAAGAACTAAAACTTATTAAGAAAGATAAGAATGTTTGCAAGGAACCTGTATTTATGCTAATCATTTATGAGAACATACTTGACTATAAACCCATTGCCCTCCAGCCTATTCCAACTCATAGCGACCCTATAGGAAAGGGTAGAACTGCCCATAGGTTTTCCTGGGCTGAAATCTTTACAGGAGCAGACTGCCACATCTTTCACCTTGAGCAGCTGGTAGGTTCCAAACACTGACATTTAGGTTTGCAGCTGAGCGCTTAACTACTGTGCCACCAGGGCTCCTTTATTTGACTATAATGAAACAAAATTTGACAGCAGCTTTATGGATTTTGCCATGAGACAGAAAAATGGGGAAGAACTTTGGAGGTAGAACCAGAAGATTGCCTCTGATCTCTGTGTATCCTTTGTTGCTGTCTTAGGTGCTGTGGAGTCAGTTCCGACTCGTAGCGACCCTATGTACAACAGAACAAAACACTGCCTAGTTCTGTGCCACTCTCACAGTCATTGCTATGCTTCAGCCCGTTGTTGCAGCCACTGTGTCAATCCATCTCATTGAGGGTCTTCCTCTCTTTTGTTGTCCCTCTACTTTATCAGCATGATGTCCTTCTCCAGGGACTGGTCCCTCCTCATAACATGTCCAAAGTACGTGAGACGAAGTCTCGCCATTCTTGCTTCTAAGGAGCATTCTTTCTGTATTCCATCATCGTCATTAAGGTAGACTCTACTCTGAGGAGGCAAATCTTCTCTAGTCGTGTTTTGAGTGCCTTCCAACCTGAGGTGATCATTTTCCGGCACTATATCAGACAATGTTCCACTACTATTCATAAGGTTTTTTACTGGCCAATTCTTTTCAGAAGTAGACCACCAGGTCCTTCTTCCTAGTTTATCTTAGTCTGGAAGCTCCACTGAGACCTATCTACCATGGATGGCCTTGCTGGTATTTGAAATACTAGTGGCATAGCTTCCAGCATCACAGCAACATGCAAGCCACCACAGTATGACAAACTGACAGACAAGTGGTAGTGTGTGTCTTTTACAAGTCATTTAATCTTTGTGTACCTCGACTTGCCCCTGAGTTGTCTCAGGTATTCTGTGAAGGTTAAATATGTAAACATATATGAAAATGTCTGATAAGTGATAAGATACTATACAAATACAAATTGTCATGGGTATGTTTGACTGCTACGTTTTAAATGGGAGTTTGGTAGCTCAAATCTCCATCTCTCTCTTGGACACTTTACTACTTGCACAGCTGACTCATAAAAAGGCAGAACAGCTTCACGCTGCTGTGCTTGCTGATTCATTTCCTCAGCACACAAAGACAAAAAGACAATTGATTCTACTTTTATTGATTGCTGAGTGTCTCAGAGTTTTTAATAAATGAAAGTCTAAATAGATTGATGCAAGCTTCAGTGCTGAGTAAATTCTACCTGATTGGTTTAAATCGCGAGGAATTGTTTAAGTCTCTATATTGTGTGATCTAAAAACATGACTCAGGAGAAGCAAAAAGATTTCATAATCCAAGAAAGGTGGTAGGTCCTTCCAGGCATCCTAATCATTTGCAGTTTTATTTCAAACTTGTTTTTAGAAATAAAGCCATTCCCTGCCTTATACTGTAACAAAGCATTTATTTCTGAATGTTGAGTCATCCTGCGAGAGGTCAATCAAAATGTCAAATCCAGTATTGAAGATTCCATCAGAGAAATGCCATGGAGTCAAACTCTCAGCTTCAGATTTTCTTAGGAATGTCATAAGCATGAATGTATGTATTTGTGGGACCCCTGGTGTTTTGGCTGTTATCCAAAGTGACCCAGCTCTGAAGCTACGTAGAGGGCCTCACTGCCCTCACATTCTATTACCTTAGGCCTTTCAAGGAACATTTAACAGCACACTTATTTTCTTTTTATTTACTTAGACCAGAAAGGAGGACCTGTAGGGTTTTAGAAAATGATCTTTATATGGTTTTGGATAGTTCAGTATTTTTAAAAAGACAAGCTACCTGAGTGAGATGAGCAATTTCTCTTGTCATGTTGGCAGCCATTATGCCTGTTGATGAATCTTTACCCATTAGAAGGGCTATAGGAAAGGACACGAATAAGGAGACTGGGCTTTAAAAGGTCAGATTGTCAAGAACTATAGAGGTGTAAAATAAATCTGATTTTCCTTAGCACTTTTCAAGATGACTGTCATTTTTTTCTAGAAATACTGGTGATGTAGTTTCAATAAAAATGATATGATCACCATGTCCTTGGGATACTACTCTTGAAATGAGGGAGAGTGTGCATGACGCCTAGAAAAATGGACATATGTAAAGGCAATTTATCCTGTTTGGGTGTCTTTGGCTTGGGTATTCTCAATCACATTGGTGAAACTGAGGCAGCTTATTAGCTCTTCAAGTACCACCATTTCCTACCAAAATCTTCTGTTTTTCTCATGAAAGAGAAAAGTAATTAATATGCCTAAACCAAAATAATCATAGAACTGTTGTAAAGATTAAATGGTGCAATATACATAAGGCACTAAGTACAGGGTCTGCTAAATAATAAGTGATTAGAGAAAGTTAGTTATTATTATTCAGACCTTTTATCATAGTGTTTTTCACTGCAGTGAATACATTAGTATTAAGGTCTATGTTTCAGCTCTTGAAAACTTGTTGATGAGAAGTAAAGTCCTGGGATTCCTGATATGGTCAACTTTCTGAACTTGCAAAGTTCTGGGTTTGTTCCCACTCTGGGATTCCAGGGACACACCAAGACAGGGAATGGGCATGTTGTAAATCTTCACGGAAGCAAATAATTGAGTCAATGCTATACAATCCCTAAATTTTCTGTGTCAGTCTCTAATTCTTTCTTCCTATGACTATTACTATGGAAATAATATGTTGCTATTTCATTAACCAGTGCTTAGAACGTAAGATATGCAAGCATGAACAAATATCTCACAATGAGTTAAAGTAACTTGAAGAAGAAAATTTTAGGAAACTCCTTGGCATCCCAATATAAAAAGACCCTATGAAAAAGAGGATAACATTATAGGCAGGGAACAAGCTATAAAGACAAAAAACCAACAACCGAAAGGATGAGCTGAAAAGAAAGATTAATGAAACAAAGAAAAATAGAAAAAAAACTAAAAGCAAAACAGTAGAATTATAATCCCACTGAAGGTCATAGGGATAAGGAACATTCTCATGCTCCCTAAGCATATCAAATAACTATGTAGTCATGTCTAGTATGTTATCCAGCTAAACATTAAGAAGCCAGGACCACAATATAGCCAGAAAGATGGGACAATACCCTGGAAGAAGCAACATGAATCCAACAGGGACATACTTAAAATTTCTTTTTTTACTTTTAGATAAAATTCACATAACATAAAATTCACCACATTAACCATTTAAAAGTATACAATTCAGTGGTTCTTAGCATATCCACAATGTTGTGCAGGCATCACCACTATCGCATTCCAGATCATTTCCATAAGCCTCAAAAGAACCGCATATTTCCCAATTTTCCTTCCCTTCCAATCATCTCCTAGCAACCAGTAGTAATCTGCTTTCTGTCTCTGCAGATTTGCCTGTGCTGGACATTTCCAATGGGATCGTACAACATACAGCCTTCTGTGTCTGGCTTCTTTAACTTAACATAATGTTTTCAAGGTTCATCCATATTGTAGCATGAATCAGTACTTTTTTATTGCTGAATAATATTCCATTGTATGAACATACCATATTTTGTTTTTTCTTAATATCAGTTGATGGACATAGGGTTATTTAAACTTTTTGGCTATTATTAATAATGCTGCTATGAATATTTATGTATAAGTTTTTGGTGGACATCTGTTTTCACTTCCCTTGGGAAATAACTAGGAGTGGAATTGCTGGGTCATATGATAACTCTGTATTTAACTTATTGTGGGACTGCTAAACTGTATTCCATAGTGACTGCACCTTTTACATTCCCATCAGCAATATATGGGCATTCCAATCTCTGGATCCTCACCAACACTTGTTATTGTCTATATTTTTTTTATTTTACTTTTTTTTTTAAATTGTACTTTAAATGAAGGTTTACAGAACAAATAGTTTCTCATTAAACAGTCAGTACACATATTGTTTTATGACTTTGGTCAACAACCTCATGACATATCAACACTCTCCCTTCTTGAACTTGGGGGACCTTTTCTTTGGTTAAAATATATGTAGCCAAAGTTACAGTTTCAAAAGTTTCTACATTATAATTCAGTGACATCTATTACTTTCTTCCAGTTGTGCTGCTATTCTCACTATCCTTTTCCAAATTATTCCATCACCATTATCTTCAACCTCACTGCACCCTAGGCTTCCATCAAACCTTCTGAGTCGCTGTTGTCAATTTGATCTCACGTAGATAATTCTTTTTTTTTTGGTACCTTAGATGAAGGTTTGCAGAACAAACAGTTTCTCATTAAACAGTACACATATTGCCCTATGACAATGGTTAACAACCCCATAACATGTCAACGTTGTCCCTTCTCAACCTTGGGTTCCCTATCACCAGCTTTCTTGTCCCCTCCTGCCTTCTAGTCCTTGTCCCTGGACTGCTGTGCCTTATTAGTCCCCATCCCTGGCTGAATGGTCAACTTTGGGAGTGACTTTACCACTGAGCTAAAAGGGTCTCCAGGGGCCATACTCTTGGGGTTTCTCCAGTCTCTGTCAGGCCAGTAAATCTGGTCTTTTTTTTGTGAGTTAGAATTTTGTTCGACATCCTTTTCCAGCTCTGTCCAGGACCCTCTATTGCGATCCCCGTCAGAGCAGTCAGTGGTGGTAGCCGGGCACCATCTGGCTGTACTGGACTCAGTCTGGTGGAGGCCATGGTAGGTGTGGCCCATTAGTCCTTTGGACTAATCTTTTCCTTGTATCTTGCTCTCTTCATTCTCCCTTTCTGACAATGGGGTGAGACCAGTGGAGTATCTTAGATGGCTGCTCACAGGCTTTTAAGACCCCAGACACTACTCACCAAGGTAGAATGTAGAATATTGTCTTTATAAACTGTGTTATGCCAGTTGAGCTAGATGTTCCCCCAGACCATGGTCCCCACAGCCCTCCGCCCAGCAATTCAGTCCCTCAGGGAGTTTGGAAGCATCTATGGAGCTTCCATGACCTTTCCTTGTACAAGTTGTGCTGCTTCCCCAGTACTGTGTACTGTCTTACCCTTCACCAAAGTTACCCCGTATCTGTTGTCTATTTAGTTCCCTATTGTCTATATTTTTGATTATAGCAGTCTTAGTGGGTATCAACTGGTATCTCACTGTAGTTTTGATTTACAATTTTCTAATGACTAGTGATGTTGAGGATTTTTTTATGTGCTTGTCGGTCATTTGTATAACCTCTTTGAAGAAATGCCTATTCAAATCCCTTACCCATTTTTTAAACTGGATTGTCTTCTTACTGATGAGTCGTTAGAGATCTTTACATATTCTGGATACTAGGCCTTTATCAGATATATGATTTGCAAATAATTTCTCTTCACATTTTTGACAGTGTCCTTTGATGGACAAAAGTTTTTAACTTTGGTGAAGTGCAATTTATTTACTTTTTCTTTTATTGCTTGTGATTTTGTGTCATATTTAAGAAACTTAATCCAAGGTCATGAAAATTTAAACCTGTTTTCTTCTAAGAACTTTATGCTTTCATATATTTAGGTCTTTGATCCATTTTGAGTTAAATTTTGTACATGTTGTAACGCAGGGCTCCAAATTCATTTTTTTAATGTGTGGATATCTAGTTGTTCTGGAACAACTTGTTGAAAGATGTCTTTCCACATTGAATGGCTATATTAAACTTGTTGAAAATCAGTTGATCATAGAGGTATGGACTTATTTCTGGACTCTCAATTCTATTCCATTAATCTATACATCTATCCTTATCACACTACTGCATTGTTTTGATTACTGCAGCTTTGTAGTAAATTTTGAAATTGGGAAGTCCTCCAACTTTGTTGTTTTTCAAGATGGTTTTGATATTCAAGGACCACTGCATTTCCGTATGAATTGTAGGATCATCTTGTACATTTATACAAAAGAGGCCATTGGGATTTTGATACAGATTATATAGAATCTGTAGATAGCTTTGGAGAATATTGCTATTTTAATAATTTATGTCTTCCAATGAATGGACATGGTATGTCTTTCAACTTAATAGGTCTTTTCAAAAAATTACTTCAACAATGTTCTGTAGTTTTCATTTTGAAACACTTGCACTTCCTTGGTTAATTTATTCCCAAGTATTTTATTCTTTTTCAAGCTATTGTAAATGGAATTGTTTTCTTAATTTTATTTAAGAGTCTTTATTGCAAGTGTATAGATATACAACTGAATTTTGTATGTCAGTCTTGTATCCTACAACTTTGCTGAACTCATTTGTTAGTTCTTATTTTTTTTTTTGTTGGATTATTTAGGATTTTCTATATGTAAGATCAAGTCATCTGTGAATAGAGATAATTTTAGTTTTTTCAGTCTGGCTGTCTTTTATTTATTTTTCTTGCCTAAATGTTCTGACTAGAACTTCCTCTACGATATTGAGCGGGGTTTGTTACACAGCAAAATCTAATAGATGCACTCTGATTAAGAACTAATTACTTCTTCATTTGAATCATGTATAAATTCATTCAAATGAGAATCAGGTTTTATATTAATCTTGAGCTTCTAAACTCTTTCCTCAGTTCCCTGCACATTATAGTCATTATGTTGTTGTTGTTAGCTGCTGTTGAGTTGACCCCCAGTGCATAGTGACCCTATGTACAACAGAACTAAATACTGCCCAGACCTGTGCCGTCCTCTCGATCAGTTGCAATCCATAGGGTTTTCACTGACTGATTTTTGGAGGCAGATCTTCAGGCCTTTCTTCCTAGTCTATCTTAGTCTGGAAGCTCCATTGAAACCCGTTCAGCATCATAGCAACACGCAATCCACTACTGATGAACGGGTGTTGGCTACGCATGAGGTGCATTGGCAGGAAATCAAAGCCAGGTCTCCCGCATTGAAGGTAATAATTCTACCACTGAACCACCAGTGCCACATAATCATTATACGTAACATTCATTTTACACTTAATATGTGACAGGCACTTATTAATTGTTTTAAATGTAATTATTAATTTAATACTCACAACAACACTACAATGTAGCTACTATTGTCTCCATAGTATAGATGAGAAAATTAAGATCCAGAAAGATTAAATATCTACCAACATTACAAATCCAGTCACTGGTGAGGGGCATTTGAACCAAAGCTATGTACCTCCAAAGCGTGCATTTTAACCCCCAAAATATACTACTTTGCTACACTAAATTTCACATATCGGTATTATGCACTTATTGAGCTGAATTTAATTAGATATCAAGAAGAACAATCCTAGTAAGTAAAATTTAGCTAGTTAAATCTGGATACGTATCAATTTGAGTAAAACATTTATATAACTGAGCTTCAAGTTTTGAATTTTCTGAATACAATCATTGTAAATAACTGTGATTCACTCACTGTGTTCTGGCTTTCTTCCTTTTTTTCAGAAAGTCTTAACTTTGAGGAAGGAATCTAACATTTTTCAGCAAACCTTTAACTGTGGGAGCTACTTGGATGAGTCATAGCTGTGTTCATTAAGCGTTAGTGCCACAGGAATGCAGCTGAGAACTAAATGGCAAGTTTTAAGGGATGTAAACCATTGTGTGGAAATGAAAATGGGAAACACTGAGACTGGACATTTAACTCTTTGTGAGTCTTCCCTCCTGGTTTTTTCCTGAGAAGAAATGTCCTTAGTTCACTTCTATCACGTCCAGGAGGGCTTGTTACATAACTCTGTCCTGTCTGCTGCTGCTTCTCTCAGGCTTTAATAATCTTAGTCCCCTGTGAAGCATTAGACACATGAGGACTTATTATATGAAAATTAATATATATATATATATATATATATATATATATATATATATATATATATATATATCTGGTACACAGTCCCTGACTTCAAGAAACTTAAATCTAGTTGAGGAGAAATTGATCTGATTATAGGGGAGGATCTTGTGGCCCAATAATTTGGTGGTGGTTGTTGTTAGCTGCCATTGAGGTGACCCCAGGCATAATGGAACTAAACTCTACCTAGTCCTGCACCATCCCCATGATTGGTTAGAGATTGGACTATTGTGGTTCATTGGCTTATTTTCAAAAGTAGATCTTCAGGCCTTTCTTCCTAGTCTGTCTTAGTCTGGTAACTTTGCTGAAACCTGTTCAGCATCATAATGACATGCAAGCCTCCACTGACAGATGGGTGGTAGCCGCAATGAGGTGCGTTGGCCAGGAATCGAACCTGGGTCTTCTTCGTGGAAGGAGAGAATTCTGCCACTGAACCACCATTGCTCCTAGTAATATGTAGCGGGACTAGATTTCTAGACCTGACTGGACCACAACCTAACTTTAGGACCTTAGGTAAATCTTTCAGGGTATCCTCCACCAGCAGACTTTGTTAATGTACAACTTCCGTCTGCTATTTAGCTTTTAACAAAATCCCTGCTGAGAGAAACATTTCTTAAAGAAAATATTTTGAGATACACTTTCCATTCACTCCTTGAGTCTAAGTTTTATGTTAGACCAACTCAGACCACTGGGAGACTTCATTCTGGACAATTGGCCAAATTACCTTTATTTAATTGTAATTTCATGTTTTATCCTTGGAATTTGAGATGCCCCATCCTCTTCAGTTATTGGTTGTGTGCTGTTAAGAAGCATACTAAAACATTTTCAGTCCTCATTTCTTAATGTGGAAAATGTCAACAATAAATAATTACTTCATAGAGTCTTTATGAGAATTCAATGATACAATCCATATATGTAGCTTAAAAAAAAGCCATATGAACTATATTTTGGTATATTTGCTGTAAAATTTGTTGTAAAATCTGTTGTCAAGGTCATTGCCAGTCTTCAATGTCTTCTATAAAGAATTCCATTTAGGTTTCACAACCAGGTTAAAAGGTACTCTGCTTCTCGAAGAAAGCAGCATTTTCCCCTTCTTCTCCAGTAATAAGAATGAGCTAATTTCTCATGGTTCCCTTTTTTTCCTGGCTGCAGAGAAACTCAGGGGGTACTATCTGCACTTGTCCACAAGTATATTAGCTTGCCTAGTTGGATTATTCTTCTTTTGGGGGGACTATGATATTTAAATGTTTATTTGATTACTACTATTAAGTGTCTTACTATAAGGCATCTTGAATTTTTTTTGTACAGAGAAGTGATTTGAATTAAGCCAAAATGTGACTTGGATGGAGCCTTGGAGACATTCAAGGTCTCTGTTTTTCCATCTGACAAAAGCCCTGCCTCTTTCAGGAGGTTGACAAGATCAGGTAATGCAATTGAGTATGTTTTGGAAAGCCAAACACACTGTAAAAAAATCAGCTTAATGATGTGAGCGTCTTTCAAATTCTCCTCAGCATGGCCCTCATCTCTCAGTTCAGAACTCCATAATATACTTTGAAAGTAAATATGCACTTGGAATGATGCATACCAATGCTGCAACCCAATGACCCTGAATGAAAACAAAGGTCATTTAGATTTGGAATTCTGACACTTTTGATAATTTGTATCCTGCTGAATCTTGTGGTGAGAGGATGAGGAAATTTCAGGAAGTTTCAGCTCTTCCTTTGCACTCTTTTCTCAGTTCCTGGCACATTATAATTGTTGCATCTAATATTTACTGTTAGGCAAAAGCAGCACTCTGGGACTTCAGTGATGGTTTTAGTCCATTTCCCTGTGAGTCCAAACCTCCTGTCCCTGCCCACACATACATTATCTTCTCCTTGATTTGTTTCTCTCCTAGAAGTTTTGTTTGTTTGCTTTGTTTTTTCACGTCTGCTTCAAGGTTCCAGAGCTCAAAATGGAGTGGTCTCAGGGCAGTGGGTGCTTCCCTGTGCCTGTGCCCCTCCCAGCCTGCCTCACCTTTAGAGGCCTTGTTGAAGGGTGAGGAGAGTTCTCCATCAGGAAAACTAAAATCCTGTGTCAGAAGCTTACCTTTTGCCGACCTTTTGGTTAGCAGCTGAGCTCTTAACCACTGCACCACCAGGGCTCTGAATATGGGAATTTTTTTTTTATTTTTTTGTTTTAATTGTAGTTTAGATGAAGGTTTACAGAACAAATAGTTTCTAATTAAACAGTCAGTACACATATTGTTTTATGACATTGGTTAACAACCCCATGACATGTCAACACTCTTCCTTCTTGACCTTGGGGGACTTTTTTTTTTTTTTTTGGTGAAAATATACATAGCCAAAGTTACACTATTTCAAAAGTTTCTACATGTACTATTCAGTGACATCAATTACATTCTTCCAGTTGTGCTGCTATTCTCACTATCCTTTTCCAAATTATTCCATCACCATTATCTTCAACTCACTGCCCCCTAGGCTTCCTGTCAAACCTTTTGAGTTGCTGTTGCCAGTTTGATCTCACATAGATAATTCTTTTTTTTTTTTGTACCTTAGATGAATGTTTACAGAACGAATAGTTTCTCATTAAACAGTTAGTGCACATGTTGCCCCATGACAAGGGTTAACAACCCCACTACATGTCAGCGCTGTCCTTACTCAACCTTGGGTTCCCTATCACTAGCTTTCCTGTCCCCTTCTGCCTTCTAGTCCTTGTCCCTGGACTGCTGTGCCTCATTAGTCCCATTTTGTTCTATGGGGCTGTCCAATCCCCAGCTGAATGGTGAACCTCAGGAGTGACTTAACCACTGAGCTAAAAGGGTATCTAGGGGCCATATTCTCGGGGTTTCTCCAGTCTATCAGGCCGGTAAATCTGGTCTTTTTTTGTGAGTTAGAATTTTGTTCTACATCCTTCTACAGCTCTGTCCAGGACCCTCTGTTATGATCCCTGTCAGAGCAGTCAGTGATGGTACCTGGGCACCATCTAGCTGTAACGGGGAAAGTTCTTGAGCTTTCCTAGACCTCAAAAATAACCTACCAAATCATTCCAAATAACAAATAAAACCTAAAATAACACTAACATAGTAAAAGCTGAGATGCTAAGTGTAGTTGCCAGAGAAGGAGCTTGGCGATACCACTCTTGCTGTTTGGGGTGCATGCTACCTGTTTAATGACTTCTATAAAACAAACGATGAACACTATTTTTGCTTTTTGCCTTTTTTTTGTAAAAGTGAAAATGCTCTTTGGATTTCTTTAGGTTCGTGAAAACAGGGATTAATGTAGGTCTTTCGGAAAAGCGAAGTAGTGTAAAGCGAACTTTTGGAACATGGGGGATACCTGTGTTTGTGATTTCACCACATATACAAATTAGTTTTGTTTACTCTTTTAAAAAAATAGATGCATAATATTTCATATTTAGCCTCAGTATTTTCATTTGTCAATTGGATGTGCTAATACTTACCTTAGAACTTGTTTTAGGATTAAAGGAAAGGTGGATAAAAACAGCTTGAACGGTAGGTATTGTTGTAGCTGTTGTCAGTAGAGTTGGCTCTGACTCATGGCAACCTTATGTATAACAGAATGAAACATCGCCTGGTCTTGTGCCATCTTCATGAAATATAGTAAGTACGGAGTAAATGTTAATTAATTGTGAATTAAATCATTGTTTGGCATGGAACTGCATCTTGCTGCTTTCTCCCTTTAACTGCCCAATTTATACCAAAATAGTGACCCAGGTGAGTGGAAACAAAAATACTCACTGGTAAACACGAGCTAAAGATAAGAAGAATCTGCTCCCGGATTAGACAAATTTGAGCAAAAAGTAAACAACAAATAAAAGCCGTATCTACCCTTGGCCACCAGATTTCCTTGACATAAACAGTGCTGTTTTGGCCATTCAACAGAAAAAGCAAACCCTTCAAATAAAGTAGCCTCAGACTAAAACTGCAGAAGGAATTACTGATAGGAGGGAAATAAGGGATGGCCACTATTTGTCACAGAGCATTACTTTGATTTTTGTCCTAGGAAATTCTACAAAGTTTAAAACTGGATGAGAGCATGTCTCGATACATAGTTAGTTCATCATCTTCCCCCAGGGAACTGTTCTTCCCAGCCTCTCTGCAGTGACAGTGGAGATGAGAACACCTGCTCCCAGATTCAGCCCTGACATTGCAATGCCTCAAAGTGATTTTGTCAGCTCCAGCCAAGTTATGCTGCAAATGAACAGAGGGAAAATATAAAACAACACATAAAACAAAGCATAACAACAACAACAAAAAGCCTGTTCCCTGAGGTTGGAGTTACCATTATTGACTGCAGTATGAAGAGTGGCTAGGAACTGGCATTGAATCTCAGGGCAAGTCAACAGGAAATTGTCTAGTGCCTATTAGACAAGCCCAGTGTTGAGCAAAATCCATTTACTTAAGATGGGTAAGTAAAACGGCAGACAGTCGGTTCATAGTTGTGGCCAGAGTAGGAGTCAGAGAGACTGTGGCTCATCCAAAGACAACTATCGTTGACTTCCTGAAACTCATCTATTGTTTCAGATTCCCTCTGTTTCTACTCAGAAGCTTGCCAGGTAACACTTAGCCCCTATAAGTAACTATCACTTTTAGAGTGGTATGAGAAAACAATTTGATCAGCCCCATTCATTTGCTCATTTATTTATTCATTCATCATCCACCTATTTGTACATTTTTTACTGAGAACCAATGACTGTAATAGTCTTTTTGGAGATTCTAAGATGAATAAAATGTGTGTTGTAACTTCTAGCAGTTCACAGCCCAGAGAGGGAGCTAATGATTTGAATACCAGCCATCACAATAAAAAGAAAAAACAATGACAAAAACCTGTTAAGTATATTGAGGAGGCAGAGACAGGGTCCCTGTGTGTCACAAGAATAGCTGGCTCCCAGTAATCTGGGACTTAAGGAAATGCCCCCCTTCTCAGCCCTGCAGGAGTTGACTATCCTCTGGTGCCCCAACCATTCACAGGGTCCTCCAGGAAAAATCTGCCCTGAAAGAGTACTCCACAATCCCAAACTTTCCTTGGTCATCAGCTCTTTCTAGACCTGCCCATTCTGTGTCCCTTCTACCTAAAGGCCCAGCCAAGTAAAGAGGAGATGCCTAAGTGGCTGGAAGACCCTACAGGTGCATTCTGGAGGGAACTCCTGCATTGTTAAGAACTGACCTGGATGTCTTCAAGGTCATTTACCCCTCTAATTCCATGAATTTATGATGAGCCTGGCATGGTTTCTTAAGGAAGCAGAAAAAATTGCATACAGGACTATAGGGCATAGGGAAACAAAGACTCATTCTCTCTCTCTTCCTTCCCCATCACCTCTATCCCTCCCTCCATCTCCTGCTGCTGCTGTGTTCCCTCTAAGTGACCTGCAAGAGGTAACTGGATAGGTTCCACACATCCTGGTTGGCCCAGGTGAGAGCTGCCTCAGCAGAACCTGTGAATGGAATAATCGCTACAGGAGGCTGGGCCAGGGTAACAGCAACTGGACTCCAGAGCTTTTGCAGCAGATGATGACTCAGAGGAGAAAGTTACCTCCTGACTTTGGAGCTGAAGTCAGAAAGGGAACAAGGAGCCCAGGGCTACCTCCCAGAGCTGTTCTCTGCAGGAAGATTAGGGATTGCAGCTGCGGCCCAGGCTCTGACTCACTCATCTCAAACAGGAAGCACAGGGCTGAGGTCTCTTTGAACACTAAGGAAGAAAAACAAGCAAACAAATGAGCATAATAAAACACTGCTAGATGTGTTTGGATATCCTTGGCTGTCCATTAGAAATGATAGCCCACCCCAGACAGTTTAAGTCAGAATCTCTAGGAGTTGGGTCTGGGCATTGGTGACTCTTGAAAGCTTCCCAAGTGATTGTAATGAGAAGGAAAGATTGAGAAAAACTGAGCTGTTGCAAAGTGATTCAAGCCTAAAGTAAATAGTGGGTGACAGTCTGGAAACTACTGAAGTCTTTCCTGTTAATTCACAAAGCACAACACCTCGCACCTGTAGGATGCCTTGCCAGTTACAAAAACCCCTCAAATACCTCATTAAATTTGAAACAAAAAAACCCTCAAATACCTCATTAAATTTGAAACAACACCCTGAGAGGAAACTAGAGAAATTGTTAGCCCTATTTTATACATAAGAAAATGGTTGCCCAGAGACTGCAAGAGATTTCACTATCCCACAATAAGTGATGAGATCAGCACTCAAATACAAATAGTCCTCTCCCCGACCAGTGCTCCTCATTTCCACCTAGCAGTTCATTTCTCAGAACTCCCGTGTGCCCTGATCCTTGTGGCTCTAACTTCTCGTACGCTTCTACCTCCGTCCCTGCTCCAAAAATATTAGAATATTCTTGGAGAAAAGGAGTACAGATCTATACGGTCTATGTGGCCTAGCTTGGGTTATCTCCTGGGCTATTCAAGAATCTTGAAACAATAGCATTTTCTTGTTTTCTGCTGTTTATAGAGTGCAGTGATTCTCAACCTTGGCTGCATATTAGAATCAACTTGGGAGCTTTTAAAACTCTCAGAGCCCAGGCTGTACCAAGGACCAGTTGAATCAGAATCTCTGAGGGATGGACTTAGGTTTCAGTATCTTTAAAACTCCCATTTGATCCCAAAGTGCAGCCAAGTTATGAAGCACTGTGAGAATCTGAGACTTAAGGAGAGAGATGAACTTAAGTATTTAGAATTTGTAGAGTGTTTTGCTCTTAGAATGTTGTTCAGATGCTATTCTGGTATCGTGTGTGTGCACACATGTTTCTACTGGTGGCCTCCTCATTTTCATAAGATTTTAATTATTCATAAACTGACACAGTATTCTCTGCCCCCATGCTGGGTTTGTACTTCATCTGTTGTGTTTCCCACAACGAAGTATATATCTGTTAAGATACTTTCATCTGAAGTAACAGATAACCCAGCTCTAAATGTCTTAAACATAGGGAGCATTTATTAGCTAACATAACAAGAAGTTCCAGAGTAAGTCAGCTTCCAAAATTCATTGACATCACCAGGGACTCAGGTTATTCCCACCTTCCACTTATTGTGTTTTATGTGTTAGTTTTGTCCTCAGGCTTGAATTTTTCATGGTAAGTATATGGTTACCACAGTTCTGGGCATTAAAACAATATATGATCAAAAAAATATTATTTTACCTTTGTTTACTTTTTAAGAACAAGGAACTTTTTCCTAGAAGCCCCCCAGCAAACCTTTTCAAGTATCTCCTTTGTCAGAGTTGGATCACGTGTTGTTAGTTGCCATCGAGTTGTCTCCAACTCATAGGAACCTTTGTATAACAAAACAAAACATTGCCTAGTCCTGTGTTGGGATGTTTGAGTACACTGGTGTGACTATAGTATCAATCCATCTCATTGAGTGTTTCTCTCATTTTTGCTGACCTTTTACTTTACAAAACATGATGTCCTTTCCTAGAGATTCGTCTTTTCCTGATGACACGTCCAAAGTACGTGAGCCAAAGTCCTGCCAGCCTCGCTCCTAAAACTCACCCTTAAAAACAAATGCTGGAAAGGGCAACGAGACTTGCCTTTGGTGAAGCCTCATCTAAAGTAGTGCCTGAGCAGGGATAGAATTATTTTACCTGAGGAATTACTCCCTGAACAAAACCGGGGTTCTGTTGGCAAGGAAGGTGAAGGGAGTGGCTGTTTGATAGGAAGCCAATTAATCACATCTGAAGAAATGAAAGGAGCTGGGTTTGGATTTAGGGGTCAAATCTCAGTGCTCCTCTGCACTATTTTGTGTCAATGGAAAAGTCAGAGCCTCAGTCTTTTCAACTGCCACATGGAAGCATAGTACCTACCAGACAAGATAACTGTGAACATAGAATGTGCTAATGTTTTCAGAAACCACTAGACAGTACCTAAAACATTCTAGGTATACAATATGTTGACAAACTTTATTTCCCACTCTTATCCTGCTTCTTTTCCCTTCAGTTCAAACAAAGTTATAACTATTATCAACAATAAGTTTAATAGTAAACCTGTACCCACTGCCACTGAGTTTATTCTGCCTCATAGCAACCCTATAGGACAGAGTAAAACTGCCCTATAGGGTTTCCAAGGCTGTAATCTTTATGAAAGCAGACTGCCACATCTTTCTCCTGCTGAGCCCCTGGTGGTTTTAAACAGCCAACCTTTCGGTTAGCAGCCGAGCACTTTAATCACTGTGCCACCAGGGCAGACTGGTTGGAAAAGGTATTGAAAGAAACAGGAGAGAAAGTATATGAGAGTAAAAATACAAAAATATAAATTGTAGCCCGGAGCCCACAGACAAAAATGTTCTCTTTTCAAAACCTTTCCTTACTTTTCTTAGAAGTTTTCACATATTAGACAATTTTGCAATTTTGTTTTTAACATTCTTAAGAGCTATGTGGGACTTCATCAACTCTTAGATTCTTGGCAGGGTTCATTATACATAATTTACTTGCTAAGAAAATGGGCCATTACATTTGAAACTGAATTTTTAGAAACAAATACTGCAAAGAAATATTTTCTGACTAAGACACGGATAACTAGAGGAGGAAATCGAACAGGATTGTCTATATCCCATCCAATGTCTGCAAAGGTGATGGTAGCCTATTTACACATAAATGTAGATGCAAATACTTAAATTATTTACCTTGTTTTCTGTTGCATATACTTCTCAGTCCCTGGGCACCAGCAGAAGGAGCATTTCTGGAACTGCGCAGTACAATCCAAGGTAGATATCACCAGGATTCATCTTCCAGGCTCTTCCTACAAGAGGTGAATTCCACTGAGATACATTCACCAAGACACACTCTGCAGGTATCTAATGTCTTATCTCTGGCAATTGTAGTCAACTGTTAAAAACCCATTGCCATCAAGTCTACTCCAACTCATAATGACCCTATAGGACAGAGTAGAACTGCCTCATAGGGTTTCCAAGGCTGTAATCTTTATGAAAACAGACTGCCATTATCTTTCTCCTATGGAGAGGCTGGTGGGTTCAAATCACCAACCTTTTGCTCAGCAGTCGAACGCTTAACCACTGCACCACAAGGGCTCCTTATTCAACCACTACCTTCAGGTATTCATAAAAATAAATGACTAAACCTGTAGAGATCTTTAAGAGCACATGATTAGCCAGTCTGGCAAGATGGTGGTGAGGCAAAAGTTTTGTTTTTTAAGCACTTCATCTGTCCTCCTCAGATTCCTTTTTATGAGCCCTTCTTCTTTCTCTTCCTTGTCCTATTCCCCTCCCTCTTGATTCTTCAGTACCTAAACTGGGAAAACGATCTAATATTAACCACTTATAACTTATTGGAAATGTCAGTTCATGCTTTATTACTTCTCTCAGAAATATTCGTTTTATGTCTGATTCATCATTTTGTACCTAGAGGAGTCATGTGCAGTGCCAGTTGGGGGAAAGGTAGTTTTGGAGAGGCAGACACCAAAATCCCACAACATATGAAGCCATTTTAAAGCTCAATTGATTTTTAGCATCTATTTATGGTATGTATTTTGCCTATGAGAGAAAGTTATTTTAGGGTGAGAGTCTGGAACAGAAAAGCTGGAGCCATGGATGGGGGTCAGGATGTTGACATGCAGGAGGGAATGCTGGGACAAGTGTGAGGTGGAGGGTGATGAATGTGTTAACTCTTTTTTTTTTTTCCAATTTTTGGAAATGTTTATTACTTTTTTTTTTAAATTGTACTTCAGGTGAAGGTTTACAGAACAAATAGTTTCTCATGAAACAGTAGTACACATATTGTTTTATGATATTGGTTAACAACCCCACAACATGTCAACCCTCTTCCTTCTCCACCTTTTTTTTTTTTTTTGGTGAAAATATACATAGCCAAAGATATACCATTTCAAAAATTTCTACATGCACAGTTCAGTGACATCAGCTACGCTTTTCCAGTTGTGCTGCTATTCTCACTTTAGATGAAGGTTTACAGAACAAAAGTTTCTCATTAAACACTTAGTACACATGTTGCCCTATGACAATGGTTAACAACCTCACAACACATCAACACGGTCCTTACTCAACCTTGGGTTTCCTATCACCAGCTTTCCTGTCCCCTTCCGCCTTCTAGTCCTTGTCCTTGGACTGCTGTGCCTCATTAGTCCCATTTGGTTTTATGGGGCTGTCCACTCCCCGGCTGAACGGTGAACCTTGGAAGTGACTTCACCACTGAGCTAAAAGGGTGTCTGGGAGCCATACTCTTGGGGTTTCTCCAGTCTCCTTTAGGCCAGTAAATCTGGTCTTTTTTTTGTGAGTTAGAATTTTGTTCTACATCCTTCTCCAGCTCTGTCCAGAACCCTCTGTTGTGATCCTGGTCAGAGCTGTCAGTGGTGGTAGCCGGGCACCATCTAGCTGTACTGGACTCAGTCTGGTGGAGGCCTTGGTAGCTGTCATCCATTAGTCGTTTGGACTAATCTTTCCCTTGTATCCTGTTGTCTTCATTCTCCCTTGCTCCAAAGGGATGAGACCAGTGGAGTATCTTAGATGGCCGCTCACAGGCTTTTAAGACCCCAGACACTACTCACCAAGGTAGAATGTAGAACATTGTCTTTATCAACTGTGTTATGCCAATTGAATATGTTACTCTTAAATGCCAAGCCAAAGCCAGCCAAAAAGGAATTCTGGATTGTGGATGCTATCTCCAGTGGGATGAGAACAAAGGCAGGAGATATATAAAATAGAATTAGGAACCCAAGTACATAGCTCACAGTCCAGAGGTAAGGTTAGGCTTTTCGGAACACATCTTTTCCTTTAAGTAGCTGTGATCACAGTCTGACATTTGGGCTCTTATCTCAATAGTTCTTATTTATTATCCAGTATGAGCCTTCAGTATTGTTCACTTTAAAGGAGGCCAGACACTGAATCTTAAATCTAGAAGCACAGCTAGGAGAACAAACAGGTGAAAGAGTATTAATAAAAATTATCAAGTGTGGGTCATTTCACGACTAGAAACTGCCTGGAAGGTCTGATTTAATCTCACTCCCATCATTATCATCTCTATTTTATAGATGAGGTGAACGCATTTTAGAAAGATAAAATCCCTGCCTGAGGTGCGTGAGTAGATCTCTACTACAGCGAAGCCCAAGCTCTTCATACCCGCTGGGTTTTCCAAACTTGCCTGGTCATAAGAATTAATTCAAGTGCTTGCAAAATATACAGAGTCCTCGGCTTCTTCAACCTCCCATATCAGAATCTCCAAGAGACAGGCCTGGAAATCTGTATTTTAAATAGTTAAATTATTTACCTTGTTTTCTGTTTCATACACTCCTCAGTTCCCTGGGCACCATCAGAAGGAGTGTTTGTTATGATGATTGTTATGATCAGGAATGTTGGGGAACCCTCTTCAAAGTCTTGTTGTGCCCTAAAGAGACTGCTTCCTAGCTGGTGTGTATCCTGCAGTCATGGCCAATAAGATGTTTGTCAGTTTTTCTGGTTGTATTGGGGAAATCCTCTCCTGTCACCAGGCTTACTCAAAAAGAACATTTTAATCTAGAAGCATGGTACAGGAACAGAGGTGACTGATGCAGGACTCCTTCTGTCTCTTTGCTTAATCTCTGTTCTGTACTCTCTCCCACGCCTATAGATGCTTCCTCACAGATCCTCTGGAAACCCTTAGCACTTGAGAGCTGGCGTGCTCTGTTTGAGCTGTCTCTCCCCTAATTTCCCTGGTTGGTCTCCAGAGCCCTTTGGCTTCTCTGTGATGCTAGGAAGGAGCATCTGAAGCAAGTCTTCCCTAGCTCTTTTCCTCAGCAAGGAGATTTTACTCCCTTTTATTTTCTGATCATAGGTAAGAAGTATTGGGATACTCCTTCTTCTTACTACTTTTTTCTCTGTTTCCTCAACAGAAAAATAAAGGCGGATGGTAGGAGAAAATTTGGGAAGATGTGATAAACTAGACCAGCTTCCAAGGAGTCTTTCAAATTCGACATTCTGTAAATTTATGAATGTTATTTAGTGGGGACAGATGCCATTTCTCATGAGAAGGGAGTGGGATCGCTATCTTAAAGCTTAAAGAAATGATAAGTTTGTTTTAAACATCTTAGTGTCAGTGAAAATATCTTTAAAATAAAAATTCAATTGGCATTTTGTACATAACTTTTTCTTCAAAAACTCTGTGGTTTTCTATACAGCTGATGATATCATACACTGAAGTATTCAGGGAAAAGAGGAGATACAAATGCAAGAATGTTAACAACACTCCGGGTTTCCTTGGACCTTTGTGCCTATACAGAACGGGCTTGCCTTACACTTTAGCGAGACAGAAACTACATGGGGTGATCTGAAGAACACTGGAAGCCTCCTCCCATTCCTCCCTTCTCACAGCTTTTCACTTTTAACCTGACACAGAGTCTGAAATTTCGCTATTCTAAATGTATAGCTTTGAAGGAATTTAGGAATCCTCTGCTAAATACCAAATACAACAGAATACTCTTCCACAATTTTTAGTCCTTATCAGAAAATACTAATGTAAATGGAGTAGATGCTTCTAGAATTGAGAGAATGCTGTGTAAGCATACCAGGAATATACAAAGAGATGGTGACAAGGATGTGGACACATCATCCAAGTCCTGCCTGTGACTATAATTTACTAATTATCTCACAGTTTCTCTGTTGTGGTAATTTTACTGGAATTAGAGCAACGATAACTAATAAGATGTGAAAACTTGACCAAGGTCATAGAAACAATCTCTATTCCCATGGATTTTTTTCCTGTTTGAACATTTTTGTGTGTGTGTAGCAGACATTGCTTAGTCTAATAATACTCCAATCAGCTTGCTTTTCATTAGCAGATTAAGATAAAATGACCTTTAAAAAATCTTGCCGAATTTCAATGATTTTATCAGTAATGAAGTTTATATTAATGCGGGTAGAATACATTACTCTGAAATGTGGAACAGATCCTAAAAGTTAATGGAGTTAGTAAAAAAATTTGGCAGAGGTTTAAGACATCAACATAAATTAATTCCTCTTTGCAACTTGCTTACTTTTGGTCCTTGGGAAAATGGGTAAGTGACTCCCTCTAGAGTGATTTCTCTGCTATTATACTATGCAGCATCTGCAAAAGGGATACTTTGGAAAGGCAAAAATTAGAAAAGAAAAGAAAGAGGAAAAAGAAAAAGAAAAAAAGTGAATTTTAAGCCACAGTCTTTTGTTTTGACTAAGCATTTGCAAACATATTTGATTCCAAGGAAGAACACTTGCTTGTTTTATCTATCTATCGCTTTCCTGAATTGATTAATTGATTAAGACTATTTGGTCACCCAAAAATACACTTCTTACCAGAAAGACACAGTAAATACGTAGTTCTTTCTCTTTTAATTACTATCAGAATAAAGAGTTTGTGTAAGAGCCACCTTCAAAGTTGACAATTTAGTTTTAGTTTAGTTTTGTTTCCAGTAGCACTTTTATTTCACCAGCATAGCCCCCAGATAGAAGAACACTGTATTTGTGCAATAAATTCTTTTCTGAATTTTAATTCAGAAAAGCAATATGTTGAACTAATCACCTTATGGCATACTAGTTTTTTGTAGGCCTGAAACATGAATAGATAGATATTTTTGCAGGGAGTAAAAATATGGAAGAGCAAAGTTCTGGAGCCAGAGCCTGGAGTCCCATCTAGATCTGTCCCTTGTTAAGGCTATGATTATGAGTATGATGCTTCATCTCTCTACGGCTCATTTTTCTTATCTGGAAAGTGGGGATGACAATGATAGCATTTTACTTGTCAGTGTGAGGGCAATGGTGGTTCAGTAGTAGAATTCTCATCGTTTGTGTGGGGACCCGGGTTTGATTCCCAGCCAATGTACCTCATGGACAGCCACCACCTGTCTGTCACTGGAGGCTTGTGTGTCACTATGATGTTGAACAGGTTTCAGTGGAGCTTCCAGACGAAGATGGACTAGAAAGAAAGGCCTGGTGATCTACTTCTGAAAAATGATCCATTGAAAACCCTATGGATCAGAACGGTCCACTCCTATGGGGTTGTCATGAGTCATGGAACTACTGGATGGCAGCTAACAACACCTGGCAGTAAAGCTCTTACACATGAGCAAGAAGCAAACCTGTCCTGGTCCTGTGCTTTATGGGACCGCAGATCATTATCATACAAAAAAATCCTTAAATGATACACCTGAGCTCCTTTGTCATTCGAGATCCAGTGTCAGCACTGGCACAGCACAACCTGTACATTTCAGGATCCGCTCTCATGACTTACACCATCAGGCCCTAGGAAGATGCTTCTGCACCTCTTCTGCTGTACGTCCTCAAAACAAAAGGCTACTTTGTCCTAATGCTGGCAAGGTGTGTGGGTAGAGCTGCTGCTGACATCAGAGATGACACTGCTTCAGCGTGCAAGGAGGATTTGCGAGGTGGAAGGGTCCAGGTAAGAGAAAAGACAAATTAATCACCTTGTCAAAACTCAGCACCCAGATAGAATGATTAGTAACAAAATTTCATTGCCCAATGGGGCTGACCATTCATTTTCTCACTCTTGTTTGGGCTTGTTTCGTAATTCTAAAGGTACTTATGAGTTAGGGCAGCGTTCAACAGTTGCACATGGAGACTAAGGAACATTTTGTAATATTCAACCAATCATATTGCTCTGAAACTTGTATATAGGTAGGTGTAGACATAGTATGTTTGAAGGATGGTACTGAGTTTTTAAAAGGGCAGCTAGATGGACTCTGATCCAAGTTTTGAAAATAGTTTTATTTTTATAAGATAGTCGATAAGATTTAGCTAAATTTTAAAACGTACATATTAAGAATATTTTATTTCAATAATTTTGTTTTAAAATTTTCATATTCATCAACGTAATATTTATTTGGTATTTTCATTATACTAGATAATTCTGAATATTTCAGAAAATTAACTTTTGAGAAATGTGAAAATAATTTTAATTTTCATGTTTATTTTACATTCTTTTATAAAAATACTCATATTTTGTGCATCATGAATAAAATCTTTCATTACTAATCCTTAGATCATTTAAAATGATTATAATCATAATAAAAACGGAAAATATGAAAGTGGAACTAAAAAACTGCAGAAATATTAGTATAAACATAGAAATAGAATATCTTCAAAGAAGCCGTATACTTAAATATTTAAAAATTGGAAGCAATTAAAGTGAAAAAATTTCACGTGTTCATAAGAAAACACTCATGTAATTACTAGAACTAATAAAACACTGAATAATCAGCAGCAGTTGACAATATCTGACAGACAACAATATCACATTGGTGTTGTATTCTCATAGAATATGTTCTTATGTATTCTTATAAGAATCATGTGTGCAATATTTAGTCAAACATGATTTTCATGGTACAAGATGACAATTTTTACAAAAAATAGCATGGAAAATGTCTAGCTTAGTTAGATATGATTTTGAAATTTGATACTGGAATGATTAATGAAGATTTAAGATAGATAATAAAATGAAATGATTAGGATAGAGAATTAAAAATGAGCTTATTATAAATAGTGCTGCAATGAACATTGGTGTACAAGTCTCTGTTTGAGTCTCTGATTTCAAGTCTTTTGGGTATATACTTAGGAGTAGAATTGCTGGGTCATATGGTAGTTCCAGCTGCTCCTTGGAAACCCTATGGGGCTGTTCTACTCTGTTCTATACAGTCGCTATGAGTCGGAATTGACTGGATGGCAACTGGTTTTGGGTTCATGGTAGTTCTATTTTTAGTTTTTTGAGGAATCACCTCACTGTTTTCCACGACTATACCATTGTGCATTCCTACCAGCAATGGATAAGGGTTCCAATTTCCCCATATCCTCACCAACATTTGTTATTTTCTCTCTCTCCTTTTATTTTTTATCTTACATCCTAGTGTGAATGAAATGGTATCTCACTGTGGTTTTGATTTGCATTTCTCTAACGGCTAACGACACTGAGCATCTTTTCATGTGTTTGGTGGCCATTTGAATGGAGAAAAGTGAATAAATGTTGAATTTGTGCTGTCCAAAATTATTTGCTATAAACCATTTTTTAATACAAATAATTTTAGCAAAACTCGCAAAAAAATCCACACAGGTTCAGGTTTTGCTATTTCATTATTTGTGTGTATATATATATATACATAGCTATATATGTATATATATATATATATATATATATATATATATATATGTTCCAAATTGAAAAGAGATTGAACAAATTGAACAACATAGTGATAATTTTTTCATTTGGTTTCTTAGCATTAAAATTTTGAAACAAGAAAAACTTAAAAAATAATGTGTGAATCTACCATATTTTAAAAGATGGTAAATATGATATAAGTGATAGCAACTTGTATGATGAAATGTAAATATTTTGAAATATACTTTACAATAATGATAATCTCTTACATATAACTCTATTACTATGTTTGAACATATGTAAAATATATTTGATTCTCGTGTTGCTTAAGAATTTTGTTAATAATTACATTTTCTATTGCTTTAGCAGACTAGAATTTCTCCAGATTGAAATTAATAAAAAGAAAAAAATGTAGGGACTACAATGACCCAAGGTTGTCTAATTTAGCATTACTCCCAATAGAACATGTTGTTGTTAGTTGCCGTAGAGTTAGCTATGATTCATGGCGACCTTATGAACAGTACAAAACATTGCCTGGTCCTGCACCATTTTCAAAATCTTTGATATATTTGAGCCCATCATTGTGGCTATTGTGTCAATCCATCTCATTGAGGGTTTCTCTCAGTTTTGCTGACCCCTTACTTTACAAAACATGATTTCCTTTTCTAGGGATTGGTCTTTCCTGATGACATGTCCAAAGTAAACATCATGAAGTTTTGCCATCTTCATTTCTAAATAGCATTCTGATTTTATTTCTTCTAAGACTGATTTTTTTTTTCCTTTTTCTGGTGGTCTGTGGCATGTTCAATATTCTTCACCAACACCACAATTCAAATGCATCAATTCTTCTGTCTTTTTTATTTTCCAGATTTTGCATGCATATGATATGAGAGAGCATAAACCATAACTTAGTGAAAGTTGTGATAATAACAATATAAATAGTGATTTTTGCTGAAATAGCAGCATGGCAAATAAATAGTATGTAATAAATGTAATAATTTATGAAATATGCATGTCTTCCCCAGTATTGTGTACTGTCTTACCCTTCACCAAAGTTACCACTTATCTATTGTCTGTTTAGTTCCCCTACCACCACTCCCATCCCTTGTAACCAACAAAGATTGTTTCTTTTTGTTTGTAAAACTTTTCAAGAGTTTTTACGGTTAGTGGTCTCATACAACATTTGTCCTTTTGTGATTGACTTATTTCACGCAGCATAATGTCCTCCAGTTTCATCCATGTTATGAGATGCTTCACAGATTCATCATTGTTCTTTATCGTTGCATTATACTCCATTGTGTGTATGTACCATAGTTTGTTTATCCATTCCTCTGTTGATGGACATCTAGGTTGTTTCCATCTTTTTGCTATTGTGAACAGTGCTGCAATGAATATGGGTGTGCATATGTTTATTTGTATGATGGCTCTTATTTCTCTAGGATGCATTCCTAGGAGTGGGATTGCATTTTGCAGTGATTTTTTTTTTTTGTGGTGCTGACATTTTCTTTGTTCCTCTTACTCTCCTGTGCTCAGAGGAACATGGATTTTTAAAAGGAATAAGAAAACTATAAAAAAAACCCACTGCCATTGAGTTGATTCATTTTACTTGGATCCACAATCAACACTCATGGAAGCAGCAGTCAAGAAATCAAAAGACACACTGCATTGGGCAAATCTGCTGCAAAAGACCTCTTTAAAGTGTTGAAAAGCAACGATGTCATCTTAAAGACTAGGGTGCACCTGACCGAAGCCATGGTGTTTTCAATTGCCTCATATGCATGTGAAAGCTGGATGATAAATAAGGAAGACTGAAGAAGAATTGACGCCTTTGAATTGTGGTGTTGACGAAGAATATTGAATATACCATGGACTGCCAAACAATGAACAAATCTGTCTTGGATGAAGTACAACCACAATGCTCCTTAGAAGGAAAGATTGCGAGACTACGTCTCACAAACTTTGGACACATTATTAGGACGAATCAGTCCCTGGAGAAGGACATCATGCTTGGTAAAGTAGGGGGTAAGCGACAAAGAGGAAGACCCTTAGCACAGGACCTGCAACAATGGGTTCAGTCATAACAATGATTGTGAGGATGGCATAGGACGAGGCGGTGTTCCGTTGTACATAGGTTCACTATGAATCTGAACCAACTCGACAGCACCGAACTACAACAAAGACAAATATTTATATGTGAGGTCCCCTAGTGTTGTGAACAGTAACAGGCTCAGCAGCTAACTGAAAGGTTGGCAGTTTAAATCCATCCAGAGATGCCTTGGAAGAAAGGCCTGATAATCTACTTCTGAAAAATTAGCCACTGAAAACCCTACAGATCACAATTCTACTCTGACATACATAGGGTCTCATGAGTAGGAATTGACAGCAACTGGTTTATATAGGGATCCCTGGTGGCGCAGTGGTTAAGAGCTCAGGCTACTAACCAAAAGTTGGCAGTTCGAATCCACCACACTCCTTGGAAACCCTATGGGGAAGTTCTACTCTGTCCTAAAGGGTCACTGTCATGGATTGAATTGTGTCCCCCAAAAATATTTGTCAACTTGGCTGAGTCATGTTTCCCAGTATTGTATGATTATATAATCTGATGTGATTTCCCTATGTGTTGTAAACTCTTTCACTATGATGAGGTTATATGTGATCTCCTTATGTGTTGTAAATTCTATCACTGTGATGAGGTTATACTGATGAGGTTTACCAGATTAGATATTGTCTTAATCCAATCTCTTTTGAGATATGAAAAACAGAAGAGAGCAGAGACACATGGGAACTTCATACCACCAAGAAAGCAGTTCTGGGAGCAGAGCGCGTCCTTTGGACCTGAGGTTCCTGTGCAGAGAAGCTCCCAGACCAAGAGAAGATTGATGACACGGACCTTCCTTCAGAGCCAACGGAGAAAGCGTTCCGTTGGAGCTGATGCCCTGAATTTGGACTTGTAGCCCACTGGCCTGTGAAAGAATAAACTTCTCTTTGTTAAAACCATCCACTTGTGGTATTTCTGTTAGAGCAGCACTAGATGACTAAGACAGTCACTATGAGTTAGTATCGACTCGATGGCAACAGGTTTGGTTTTTTTGGTTTTATGTACATATATATACATATATATGTATGTATATTTGTATATACACACACACACACATACACACACATATACACACACACAAGGAGCCCTGGTGGCACAGAGGTTAAAGCATTGGACTGCTAACCACCCCCCCCAAAAGTTTCCTTGTGTCTTTTTGTAATCCCTTCCTCTCGAGTCTCCTGACCCCTTTCCTCCCCAGGCAAACACTGATCTGCTTCCTGTCACTATAGATTAGTTAGCATTTTATTTTATATAAATGGAATCATATTGTATATATTCTTTTTTTGTCTTCTTTCATTTCACACAGTAAAATAATTATTATTTTGAGATTCATCTATATCAATAGTTAATTCTTTTTTACTGCTCAATAATATTCCATTTAAGAAGCCCCAGTTGTGCAATGGTTAAGTGCTCAGCTGCTAACCAAAACGTTGACTGTTTGAACCCACCTAGCAGCTCCACAGAAGAAAGATGTGGCAATCTGCTCCTTTAAAGATTACAGCCTAGAAAATCCTATGGGGGCAGTTCTAGTCTGTCACATGGTGTCACTTTAAATCAACTCTCTGGCACCTAACAACAACAACAATAACAACATTCCATTTACAGATATGCTACATTTTGCTCATCTTCTTACCTGTTGAACATCTGGATCATTTCCAGTTTTTGGCTATCACAAAGCTTTTATGAACATTTATGTACACATGTTTCTACAGACATATGATTCCATTTCTCTTGAATAAATTTCCCAGTCATAGAATGGCTATGTTGTATGATAAGTTTATGTTTAGCCATTAAGAAAGTGTTGAATGTTTTCCAAAGTGGTTGTACCACTCTTCATTCCCATCATCAGAATGTGAAAGTCACAGTTCCTTAGCATCCTCGTCAGCATTTGGTATAGTCAATCTTTTTAATTTTAGCCATTCTAACAGGTGTGTAGTGGGATCTCATTGTGGTTTTAGTTTACATTTGCCTGATGACTAATGATATTGACCACATTTTCATGTGCTTATTTGCCATTGTATATCTCCTTTGGTAAATTGTTCAAATCATTTGCTTATTGTTTTATTGAGTTGTTTTCTAATTATTGAGTTTTGGTTGTTTTTAGGGCTAGGCTGTCAGATCAGAGAAATCTGGTGCCTAAGTTATGTTCCTGGAGGAAAAAAATAGTGTCAGAGGAGCTAAAAAGAGGGAAGGTGGCACAATCCTGGTAAGAAGGAGAGCAGGTGGTGATGGAGAATGGCAGAAAATGTCATGAAGGACTGTTAGGTGTGAGGTCTAACACGAAGCCTAGGAGTCTGAGGTTCTAGAAGATGGAAGGGATAAAAGTGTTGCCCACAGCCGTACAGGAAAAGTAACTCTGGCAGCAATTCCCCTACATGTAGGTTTCAGCCTACATGAAACTATATTTATATGGCAAAGAATATTCCAGCCGATAATCCCTGACCCCAAATGTGACTCAGGCTAAGAGAGTAGCATGGTGTTCAAATTATTGTTTTGGGTATTTTCATATGAATCTACCACTTTCTATCAAATGCAAATCACCATAAACCTGTTTTTTTCCCTCTTTATTTTTCTCCTTCAAAAATCTTTCTTTCTTCCCTTCTTCCTTTCTCTTCCCTTTTGTCACTGTGCTCCTTTTCCTGGTTTCCTGTCCTCTCTAAAAAGGAATAAGTATATACATATATAAAGACAATATCATTTTTCCCTTGGTGGAAATAATATTTGTAAGGGTTACTGCTGTACACAAGGCCTGCTGCTTGCAGAAACAATAAGCGAAGAAGCTAAGTGTAGAATAAGCCTAGGCAACAAGCTACAGAGCTCAGCAGGACACAAATGCATTGCCACCTAGGCAGGGGAAAAGAGAGAATCTTCAAGTGTGACAACCAAAGGAACTTCTCAGAACCCTGGAAGAGGTGACCTTCATATCAGTTCAAATTGGTCTGAGGGATGGAGGTGGGGGATGGAAGAGAAGACCCGCAGTTTGAAAAGTTGGTTAGGAAGTAGTTCTGGAAGGGACTGAGGACCCATCCTGAGTTAACGGCAGTGTCCAGGACATGCTGAATTGTCTTCTGTTTGAACAACTTGATCTTTTCGCTCTCAGTCCCTAGCTCTTCCTTGCCCCCTGCATTCTATGCATCTCAGTTCTGTAGGTCCTAATGGGAAAGGTCTTCCCATCAGACTCCTCATTTCTGTCCTCATTGCCTAGCTTAGTTCAGGTCATCTCACACCTAGTTCTGCAAAGTGCCCTGACTAAATGAGGTGTAGCTAGTTGTTGAGAATTTCCATAACAACTTACACCTATTTCAATTAAATCATTGCTTGTTGTTTTGTTGATATTTCTCTATATCATTCTAGTTTCTCCTAGAATGGGATTTCACTCAGATTAGAGATTTAAATAATTTATCTCTGTACCTCTGGTAGCTTGTACTGCACCTGGCTTATGGCAAGTGCTCAATAAATACCTGCTGAATTCTGAATAAACAAATAACGCCTCCTATGGGCATTGCTCCTCCTTTTAGTGAACCATAAACTATATTACTAAAATGTAAATCTGACCAATTGCATAGAAATCTCAGTTGGGTTACCAGGGATACATATGAATTCCTTAGTTTAGCATTTGGGGGTCTTCATAACGAAAGAGTCATGTCTGGCTTACGCTGCTTTGCTGGATTAGAATGGAAGTGGACACAGAATAGGTACTCGGCAAAGTCTGTTGAATGCTACTAGCCACTACTCAAGGATAGAATTGCAGAGTGTATCATGGATCCCCCTAGAAAGTCATATTGAACTTTGTGAAATTTCTTATACCTTTGAAATGTCTTTTTGTCTGCTTACATATTTTTCTGTTTTTGTTTTTCTTAAGAGCTACTACTAAGAGATTTATAATAAAAATAAGTACAACTAAACAAAATATTAAAAAAAAATGATGTGTGTGCTAGTTGTCAAGGAAAGCAAGGTAGGTGAGAAGGTGGAACATTATGGCCTCCTGCACTCACAATTTATGGAAAAAGAGGAGAGAAGGAGAGATAATGGCAGCTATGAAAGAAAGAAAAAAAAAAGTTATTTGATTCCTATTCTTCTTGGGAAAGCGAAAGGGTGTGGAAAGGGAGCCAGCCAGATAATAAATGCAAAGGCTTACCAAGTGGGAGTCCTGGACATGGGTAGATGTGGGTGGGGGTGTGTAAAGCGGGGCTATCCCAGCAGGAAGCATCATTAGGATTGATAGTTGGAGACAGGTGGAGAAGGCCTCATTGGCTAACCTGGTATGGAGGAGGGCTTGAAGACAAGTTCTAGGTGCTTGAGAAATCAAGTCCTATGTACAGACCTTTCCTCATGTCTGGAACATTTTCATGGTTTGCCTCTTAATCTTGAGAGGTGAAGGGAAGTCTGGGTAAAGTCACCACAAAACTCAGGTTCTCACACTGAAAATAACAGTACCCAAAGCACATTGCACTAAACTCCTTTGTATGAATGAGTTGTGGTGCCTATTTCCAAAAAGACTTCTGATACATATGTACATACATATTGTCTTAGTAGGGGTACAGCAAGCACTAGGAAACTAAGACACACATACATATATGAATATAAAAGCAATCACACAGCACTATCTTATTTTCAATATTTCTTATGCATGGATAAGGAAATACTTTTCTCTTTTTAATTTATTTCTCAGAATCCTATCAAGGGTTGAATAAAAAATGACCAGATAATTATTTTTTTCAAGATTTGCTGCAAAATCTTAGAAATGCAGGGGTGAGGGAGGATAGTAGGAATGGGGGAGGGCAGGACAACTATCATTCTATAGTGATCTTATTTTCATACATGACTCAGCACTCTACCAACAGAAGGATTCTATGAATAACCAGCTGAAACACAGTTACACAAATCCAAGATTATAGACTTTAGGAAAATGAGAGGAAGGAAAAAACATCCCAAAATTTCATACTGGAATATTCATAGTAACTGAAAGGCTTAGTAGGTGTTAATTCTAATTTTTAAAATATTTTCTATTTTGTTCTTATTTTGTAGGAATGCTTTACTGACCACTCGTGGAACCTTGGGCATGATAGCTGCTATTTCTGTGCTTTGGTTTCTCAGTCTGCAAAACAGTACTAATATAGTCCTACAGGGATGCTAGGATGGTATGTCTCACGTGACAATGTCATTAACATGTGAGTAAGTACGGCTGTTGTTGTTGTTAGGTGTCTTTGAATTGGTTTTGACTCATAGCGACTCTGTGTACAACAGAATGAAACACTGGCTGGTCCTGTGTCATCCTTACAATCATTGCTATGTTTGAGCCCATTGTTGCAGCCACTATGTCAATCTATCTCATTGAGGATCTCCCTCTTTTTCTCTGACCCGCTGCCTTACCAAGCATGATGTCCTTTCCCAGGGGCTGGTCCCTCCTGATAACATGTTCAAAGTACATAACTTGAAGTCTTGTCATTTTTGCCTCTGAGGAGCATTCTGGCTGTACTTCTTCCAAGACAGACTCATTTATTCTTCTGGCAGACCATGCTATATTACATATTCTTTGCCAAAACTATAATTCAAAAGCATCACTTCTATTTCTGTCTTCCTTATTCATTGTCCAGCTCTTGCGTACAATGAAGCAATTGAAAATACCGTGTCTTGGGTCAGGCGTACCTTAGTTCTTTGCTTTTTACACTTTGAAGAAGTCTTGCTGCTGATTTGCCTGATGCAATACATCCTTTGATCTCTTGACTTACGCTTCCATGGGTGTTGATTGTGGATCCAAGTAAAATGAAATCTTTGACAACTTCAATCTTTTCTCCATTTATCCCAATGTTGCTTATTAGTCCAGTTGTGAAGATTTTTGTTTTCTTTATGTTGAAGTGTACTGCATACTGAAGATTGTAGTCTTTGATCTTAATCAGTAAGTGCTTCAAGTCCTCTTCACTTCCAGGAAGCAAGGTTATGTCATCTGCATAATGCTGGTTGTTAATGAGTCTTCCTCCATTCCTGATGTCCTGTTCTTCTTAATATAGTCCAGCTTCTTGGATTATTTGTTCAGCATAGAGATTGAATAAATATGGTGAAAGATACAATCTTGATGGACACCTTTTCTGATTTTAAACCATGTAGTATCCCCTTGTTCTGTTTGAACGACTACCTCTTGTTCTATGTACAGGTTCCACAGGGGCACAATTAAGTGTTCTGGAATTCCCATTCTTCTCAATGTTATCCATAATTTGTTATGATCCACACAGTCAAATGTCTTTGCATAGTCAATAAAACACAGGTAAACATCTTTCTAGTATTCTCTGCTTTCAGCCAAGATCCATCTGACATCAGCAATGATATCCCTCATTCCACAGCCTCTTCTGAATCTGGCTTGAATTTCTGGCAGTTGCCTGTCGACGTACTGTGCAACGTTTTTGAATTATCTTCAGCAAAATTTTACTTGCCTGTGATATTAATGACGTTATTTGATAATGTCTGCATTCTGTTGGATCACCTTTCTTTGGAATGGGCATGCATGCGCATCTCTTCCGGTCAGTTGCCCAGGTAGCTGTCTTCCAAATTTCTTGACAAAGACAAGTGATAGCTTCCAGCATTGCATCTATTTGTTGAAACATCTCAGTTGATATTGCATCACTTCCTGGAGGCCTGTTTTTCACCAATGCCTTCAGTACACCTTGGACTTCTTCTTTCAATACCATCAGTTCATGATCATATGCTACCTCCTGAAATGGTTGAATGTCAACCAATTCTTTTTGGTACAGTGACTGTGTATTCTTTCCAGTTCCCTTGTTGCTTCTGCATCATTCAATATTTTGCCCTTAGAATCCTTCAATATTACAACTCGAGGCTTGAATTTTTCTTCAGTTCTTTCAGCTGGAGAAATACCGAGTGTGTTCTTCCCTTTTGGTTTTCTAACTCCAGGTCTTTGCACATTTCTTTGTAATACTTTGTCTTCCTGAGCTGCCCTTTGAAATCCTCTGTTTAGCTCTTTTTAGTCATCATTTCTTCTGTTCGCTTTAGCTACTCTACATTCAAGAGCAAGTTTCAGAGTCTCTTCTGACATCCATTTTGGTCTTTTCTTCCTTTTAATGACCTTTTGCTTTCTTCATTGATGATATCCTTGGTGTCATCTCACAACTTGTCAGGTCTTTGATCTTTAGTGTTCAACGCGTCAAGTCTGTTCTTGAGACGGTCTCTAAGTTTACGTGGCATACACTCAAGGTTGTAGTTTGGCTCTTGTGGACTTGTTTTAATTTTCTTCAGCTTAAACTTGAATTTACATACGATCAATTGATGGTCTGTATGAGTGAGTGAGTATTAGATCCCCATTTTTATGCTGTATTTTCTCTTTCCAACTTGAAGGCAGTGATGATGCAATTTGCTTCTATGTATCCCTCATGTTGCATATAGAGGTACATAACTTTACAAAACATGCAATAGAATGTATATTCATTAAATATTTTGAAGCATCCCTGTTTGAAAAAGAAGGTCTTTCATTAATTCTCCCTTATATATATATATCTATATATATATATAATTAAATCTCATTGTTATGGTAACCATTTTTTTATGAATCAAAAATTAGTCTTACACACAATGCAGAACTGAGACATAATATTTAATTACACATTAATAATTCTTAGATACATATATACCCTCTCCTGAGTGGTTGAATGAGTTACTTTAGTTTGAAAATCCAGCTCTGGCAGATCTGAAACTAGAATCCCGTGCTTGGGATTCCTTGAGAAGTAGTTTAACTAAATCAAGATAGATGAGTGAGTGAATGGCATGGGAATGATGCTAAATACAAAACTTTTAAAGCAGTTTGGGAAAAAATACAAGGACTGGATATCTAGAATAAAGACTCCAAGTCCATAAATTGCCATTTTTCTCATTACTCCAGCATCCACAGATAAGTACTGTACAAGTGAGGGTGGTGCTGAATTTGCAGGTTTCAAAGATTTGAAGACTCTATTACCATTGTTCATTTTAAGGAAAATTTTTCTATGATTGATTGAATCTCAGTTAAATTGGTAGAAAAGATGTTTTCATTTATTTAAAGTACTGAGGAATCATTCCACAGAGAATGGAGAGAGAATTTGCTGGGAAAAAATGATTTTCTAATAAGAATTTATTTTAGCACTTCTCATCTCTTTTTCTAATCATGTTGTCCTTCCTTTTATTCAGAGTCATTTGTACAGGAAAATTTTTAAGTGAATTATTAAATAAATCCTAATAATTAAGTGAAATAACCTCTAGTTTTAATTGTGGATTACACAGGAAAGCTTATTTCAAAGCAAATGTTTAGATTCAAACACTGGTATTTACTAAAATCACAGGTGGAGGGACTAGCACACAAATCACATTGCATTGAACTTGATAGTTTGACTTGATTCAACCATGTCATTATTATTTCTTAAGTATTATTTTCAAAGCCTTTTTTTTTAATACATTTACTATAGAAAAATAAGAAACCTAGATAAAGATCTTTCCAGCTTGAGATAATCACTATCACCACATTATCTAGCCCTTGGAATATATATGTAGTGAAATATATATAGAATTTCTCTAAACTGCAAGCTCCATGAGGCCATAAACGAATGAATGTATGAATAAATGTATATTTAACAAAGTGAGATCACAATGTATATGCAATTTGTAAGCATGCTTTTTTCTTATTAAATATATTTTCTATTAAGTGTATGTCTATCACATACCTTTAATGAATATATGACTTTATCAGTCCCTAAAGTTGAATATTGAGATTATTTCTAATTCTTTTGCAATTTTAAACAGTACTACAACTGACATCCTGTATTAGTAATGTAGTGCTGCTATAATAGAAATACCACAAGTGAATGGGTTTAACAAAGAGAAATTTATTCTGTCACAGTCTAGGAGGCTAGAAATCTGAACCCAGGGAGCCAGCTCCAGGGGAAGGCTTTCTCTGTCTCGGTCAACTCTGGGGGAAGTTCCCTGTCATCAATCTTCCCTGGTAGAGGAGCTTCTCAGCACAGGAACCCCGGGTCCGGAGGATGTGCCACTCTCCTGGCTCTTATTTCTCGATGATATGAGGTCTCTGTGTTTCTCTGCTGGCTTCCCTCTTTTATATCTCAAAAGAGATTGATTTAAGATACAACTTAATCCTGCAGATTGAGTCCTGCCTCATTAACATAACTGTCTCCAATGCTGCCTTATCAACATCATAGAGGTGAGATTTATAACACACAGAAGAATCACATCAGATGACAAAATGGTGGACAATCACACAATACTGGGAATGATGGCCTAGCCAAGTTCACACATTTTTGGGGGACACAATTCAATCCATAACACATCGTTTAGCTACATATTTACACTTAATTTCATTAAAATCATTTTCTAGCCACGGAAAGATTTCTGATACACACTTTCAAATTGTGCTTAATATAGTACCAATTTATATTCCCATAGGCAGTACATGAGAGTTTCCATAGTTCAACTCTTTCCAAAGATGAGTTACAGTTTTTATGTAGTATGTTTGATGTATTTCTAGAAAACTGTATTTCCTGCTTTTAATATTATTTGCTTGTAGTATGCTAAGCATTTTATTCATATATTTGAGGGCCATTAGTGTGTTGCTGAAAGTTTCAAAGATTTTTTCTTCTCATTGATTTACTAATATACTTTATATATTAGGAATTTGTCATATAGCTTTCAGTGTATCCCCCAATATTTTAATAGTTTTATACACACACCTATATATAATCTGTATTTCTTTTAAAATTGACTGCCCTTTTTCTTTAAGGTATTGTCCTTTGGGGTCATATTTTGGAAGATGAAATAATATTAATGTATAAACAAGTACCTCTATTTTCTTCGAATAGACTTTTACAATAAAGCATATGTATATGTAGATAGAGTATATACATATATATATATAATTTTATAAACTTTTTTTAAGTTTTAAGGCTCAGTTTTCTACTTTCTAATCATAAATTTGCTGGAATTTACCTTGTTTTTGTAAATTGGGTCTTTTGCCCTTTTTCGGAATTTTCTAAGTGCCTTATATGGACATGATGGATTTGATATTTACTGTTTTTTAACCTACAACTTGGCTGAATTTTCTTATTAGCTGAATGTCTCACTGCCTCCCTTGTCCTACTTAGCTCAAAGCCTGTGCCAAATGAAAGCCAAGAATGGGCAGCGCATCCCATTGTTCCAGGTGTTAAAGACAGTGGGTAGTTTATGGTTTAATCCGCACTGATTGCCCCCTGGTCCAACCTCAATTGTTAGTGGTGTAGGCTTGGGCTCCCCGCCTTCCGCGTGGGCTGGGTTTTCTTTTACGCAGTGCTCCCTGCGTTGGTTAGGCAGCCCCTCACGTTGGTTTTGCCAACACTGTTTCCTGTGGAAATTACTTGACATTTTATGCATGTGAATGGCACTTTTTTCCTGAGTTTTAGGCACAGGTGTAGATTTTGACATCTTTTTACATTCCTTTTATCATTTTGAGATAAATGGAGAGTTTATATATAGGCTCATTTTTCACCTTGCACCAGAAATCTTTAATGTTAATTAAGTTCTGTTGTAGGTTACTTAGTGTGGTGAATCAGTGTATCTTATAATTTAGAGAGTCAAAAGAGAGATTAAAACACTAAAATAGAAACGTTTGTTTCTAGAAGCCACATTTGCTTTAGTCTCTTCGTTTTCTGTCAGGGCTCTGAGTAACGCTCCGGTATAATGAATAAGCATGGTCTTTGAAGAGTAAATGAGAAATCAGTGTGTGTTTTCTTCCAGGGTGGCTTCATGATTGCATGAGACACACAGCCCGGGTAGGCTTTAGATTTCCTTCTGGTGTGACTGTAAACTACTGGGTTGCCTATCCCAGGTGCATTTACAATTCTGATCCTTACATCTGATTAAAAAATGACACTAACTCATTTACTTTCAGGAACTGGCAGGAAGGAGTTGGTAATGTTTAAAGCAGGAAGTCTTTTCTGTACTGCAGAAATTACAACTCACAGAGACCTAATTTACTAAGGTGGTTGCTTGTATGCAGTGGAATTTCCAGCATCTTTACTATGTACTTATATATGACCTTTATAATGGCTCTTAGTGTTTGAAAGCACCCAGTCTGTCAGTAGTCAACCTTCATTCCTGGGGACAATGGTCACAGGCACAAGGACACTGAAGAAGCTGAATCTCCTGTCATGTAAAACTTGGCCATAAGACATGGAGACTGTTAGAATGGCTGGTTGTCATGAGTAACTGGGGTTGGGAGTGGAATGGGTAACTGATTTCCCTTCCTCTGAGACAGAAGTCATCAAGTCTGTGAGACACAGGGATTGAGGGAACAGCAGCCTGTTTAACAGTTATACCGTATAACTATACTGCATAACTGTTAACACTGTTATACTGTATAACTGTTCCACTGTTGTAACTGTTATACTGTTATAACTGTTAGACTTATAACTGTTATAATGCATAACTGTTATACTGTATAATTTTATACTGTTGTAACCGTTATGCTGTATAGCTTTATACTGTTATAACTAGTCTACTGTAAAACTGTATACTGCATAATTATTACAGTTATAACTCTTACAGTGTATGACTGTTATACTGTTTGACTGTATACCATATACAGTTATATAGTTATCCTGTTACCCCATTAGTGAGCAAGATACTTCCATCCACTCATCGAGTTTCTCCCAGTATCTGGGTTTCGGGTCATGTTCTAAATTCAGCCAAGAATTTCTTCTCCTTTTTTACCATAAATAGAAATACTAGGCCTGCATGATAGAGTTTTCTCGGCTCAAGTTTTTGCCTGCTGTTCTGTGCTGAGCTGCAGATCTGCTGGAATACTGTCTGCTACATGAGCAACCCGGTCTCTGTTCTGAATATTTTATACATTCTGTGTATGCTTGGCAGAATAACGGCTTTTACCAGTGATGAATTCATAGTACACACATTGGCAGCTTTCCTGAACTGTTTACTTCAATAACATCATTAGCAATTAGCCCTTAAAGTTGAAATTTAAATGAATTCCACAAACAAACACGCCTTTGAATCAGCTAAGAACTGGAGATGGGCCTAAAGAGGCCTGGTGTGACTAGGCAGAGTAATGTTTGAGATTTAAAAAAAAAAAATCATGGGAGGAGCACAAATAACACTGAGTTGTTTTTTTTTTATCATAGTTTTGAAACATTCTGTAATTCCAAAGGGAATAGAAGGCAATGTACAATTGGTAAAGAATGGCATATGGGATGGGTAGAATCAATTAATACCTATTTATCCTATTTGTTGACACAGTTGCTATTTACTTAAGAGTTGTGCTGGACATTGGAGATACAAAGGAAAGGGAGAGGAGTCAAGTATTTAGTACCTTACGTGGTGCAGATCAGGAGCCCTGGTGACGTGGTGGTTAAACAATCAACTGCAAGCCAAAAGGCTAGAGGTTCAAAACCATCAGCGGATCCTCGAGAGAAAGATGTATCAATCTGCTTCCGTAGAAACTTGCAACCTTGGAAACCTTACAGGGTCACTATGAGTCAGAATTGATGGCAGTTTTTTTTTGGGTGATGCAGATGTTATATTTATTTTAAATACTTTGTTGTCTTTAATTTTGACAGAAATCTGTGAGGTAGGGATTTTACAGATAAAAATTTTACAGATTTTACAGATAAAGGATAATTCAGGAGGTTGCACAATAGTTCACAAAAGAATACAGGTATGGTATTTATTGAGGGGGAGTCTGGGTGGTATAAAAGGTTAATGCACCTGGCTGCTGTGATTGTTAAGTTTGTGTGTCAGCTTGACTGGGCCATGATCTCAGTGATTTCAGAGTTACAATGTAGTTTGGCAGTTGTATAATGATGTAATCACTTCTATAATGAGATCTGATATAGTGATCAGATCTGCTGTGATTAGCCAGTTAGCAGAAAGGGAGTTTCCTTGGGGGTGTGGCCTGCACCCCCAATATAGGTGGACTTTCTGGCAAAGCTTGTGGGCTTTTGCTTGCTCTGAATCCTGCACCTGGCTCCTGCTTGTCTGATCTCCAGTTTTTGGAACTTGAGTTAGCAGCTTACCTGCCGTCTTGTCTGCTGATCTTGGGATTTGTAGGTCTTTGCAGCCTGTGAGCAAGAACCCTGCTGTCTGACCTGTCAATCTGGAGTTTATCAGCCCCTGTAGTTACGTTAGTCAAGAGAAGCCTCCAGCCTAACCTGCGGGGTTGGGACTTTCCAGCCTCTACAACTGTCACTTTCTTGGTATAAATCTCTCCGTATATATATTTACACCTTTTACTGGTTTTGTTTCTCTAGAGAACCCAGCCTAAGACAGCTGTTAACTGAAAGGGTGGAAATTCAAGTCTAACCAGAGGCAACTTGGGAGAAAGATCTGGTGAGTTACTTCTGAAACATCAGCCATTGAAAACCCTATGGAGCACAGTTCTACTTTGACACTCATGGGATCATCATGCGTTGGAATAGGCTCAATGACAAATGGTTATTTATTGAGGAAGAAGTCCCACTCTTTGGGGAGATGAAGCACACAGACTGTAACTGCTGCAAGGATTCAAGGAAAGGAGAGGTCAACATACATGGTAGCAATTAAGAAAAGCTTCATGGACTCTGGAGCACATGGTTGGGCTGTGAGGGACTGATTGAGATGAATGGGAGAGGCTTTTTAGGAAAATATTCTCTTTTGCTACTTTCTTGTCAGATTATTTTTTCTTCTAAATGGATGACCAGTATAATGAGGGGGAGAGACTAGAAGAAGATCGTTACCTTCTAGTGTGTGTGTGTATGTGTGTGAGAGACAGAAAGGGAAAGGGAGGGAGAGGGAGAAAGGAAGAGGGAGAGAGAGGCAGGCAGCTATAGGCGGTTTAGTGGTGAGAGCACCAGAGAGCACTAGAGAGATATCTAGGGGCAATTTCTTTCTCAGATTCTTTTCTTTTCTTTACACCTTTGCTGTGCGTGTGAGAATGTGAGCAGAGTCATTTCCAAGGCTCTCCAGCATGCTTGTACTATGGGGGAGCTGACTTAGTTGTTGCTAAAGAGTTTGAAATGGAGGTACTCTGTGTATGGGAAATACAAGCCTGTCTCTGAGAATTTTGAAAGTGTGGAGTTTGTTTCAGAGTCAGGCATTAGAAAAAATCACCATGTTATTCAACTCTGTTCTGGCAGGTAACTTGATAATTTACAAAGATCCTTCACATCACAGTGTCTTCTGGTAAATTTTATCTTTGTAAAGATTCTGATGATGGAAGCGATAATACATTTTTCACCTTGTTTTACATATGATGAAGCAGAAGCTCTGAGCGATGATGCAATTTGACTGAGGGCACACAGCTATACTTTCTTTTGCGTTTCAGTAAAGATTTTCATGACTTCCTAGCCAAGGCAGAATTTATGGCTCTCTCCTGTCTGCTATTACAGCAGTTTAAGTAAATCTCTATAATAGCACTGATTACACCATATAGTCATACTACTTTCCATGGCTCTTTCTGAGAGCAAAGCCTATACCTTATTGGTGTTATCATTACCCAGAAGTGAGGTTTCCCAACAGACAGCTGTCTTACAGTTAGTACAAGGGCAGGTGGCCATACCAGAGCCTGAACTTCTTTTTATGGATTCCCTGGGTCAGTCCGCTCAAGGGCAGGTTGTGGTATTGGACACATGTGAACTAGGTTTCATTTTCACGCTAGACAACAAGGTATTCTCCACAGACACACTGTTAACTTTCACATGGTTTGGAAAGGCAGCCACAAACTCTAAAGAGTCATGGCTTCACAGGAAGAAAAGGGAAAGAAATTGATGAAAATCAGGGACCAAATAAAAGGTAATGGCTGGTTGGTGCGTATTCACTGAATGGAATTAATTATGTTACCAATTCTCAATCTCATTGATTAAGATGAAGCACTAAGCTTCAGTTACGAGCGAGGCATTTTGCCTTGATCATCAATGCTAATTCACTTTTGTTGAATACCTTCATTAGTCTTTTAATGTTTAAAATATTCTGTGCATATTCGAAGGCTTCCTCCCGGGATCAGGAAGCCAGCATCAACAAGACAGCTACAAGAAAACAAATAGCATTCTAAGACCTGGTATTAGAAAGCCATGCCTGTGGGCATGCCAGCCAGCATCGCTGCAACATTATGGTTAAGAGTGTGAGAGCTGGAATCTGATGCTTCTAGATTTTCATCTGGGTTCTGTCACTTACTAGCTGAAAGATCTTAAAGTATTTTAAGTTTTCTGTGTCTCAATTTTCATGTTTATCAAGAGCACATAATAACAGAACCTTCCTCTAAGATGTACTGTAAGAATTGAAGATAATGCATTTTAAGTTGCAAGTATTACTATTAAATCTAAAAATGAATAAGGGGGGGTTACGAACTAATTTCAGAGAGCATGCAACAAATGAGTATGAAAAAAAGATGCTCTGAAAAGTTTCACTGAAATAGCTAATTTCATCCCCGACATCACCCCTAAACTCCAGATTCCTATAGACATATTATGCATATCCACGTAGAAGTCTAAGAGGCACCTATTTAACATGTTCCGCTCTGAACTCTTGGTTCCACACCTTCCCACATCAAACCTGCTCTTGTCCCAGTCTTCCAGTCTCAGCTATTGTACCTCATTCCATCCAGTTGCTCAAGCATAAACCTTGTAGCCCTCCTTGACACTTCTTTTTCTCTCATATCCCACATCCAATTTGTCACTATCGTTGCCCACCTGGACTAGAGACAGCCACCTAACCAACTCTTTTCCCTGTTTCTATTCTTAACCTACACCCTGACAGCAATTATTCTCACAGCAGGTAATCCTGTTGAAGTGGAAATAAGATTATACCTTTCCTGTACCTTCAATCCTCCAGGGGCTTCACATCACACTAAGAGTAAAATCTACAGTCGTCACTATAGTCAACAAGAACCTACCAGTTGTGGTCCCTGTTGTCCCTCTGTTTTCATCTTCTACCACTTTCCATGACTGACTTGGCTTCAGTCACTCTGGCTTCCTTGCTATTCTTTCACTGTAGGAAGCATACTTCTCTCTTAGGACATTTACATCCCCTTTCTTTTCTGCCTGGAAAGCTCTTCCTCCAGGTATCCACTTACTATTCTCCCTTTCCTTATCCTGGTCCTCAGTTCAGCATCATGGCCTTGGAGAGGCTTTTCCTGACTGCCTTATTTAACATTCTATTCCTTGTTAATCTCATCCTTTGCCTCACATAACTCTTCTTTATAGACTGATTGATCACTAGAGTGTAAGCTCCATGAGTATGGACTTCGTTTCATTCATTGCTATAATCTTAGCATCTAGATTAGTGTCTGATACATATTAGGCATTAAGTAAGTGTTTCTGAATGAAGAATGAATGAAGGAATGCATTCTCTTCCAAAGAAAGAGAAGTAGCAATAGCATAGTGAACACAAATAAAATAGAATTAGGATGAAGCAGAATTTGATTTCAGTACCAGTTCTGTTACTTGTTAGCTGTGTGATCTCATGTAAGTTATTTAACCTCTTTAGACCTCAGTTTGCTTATCTGTAAAATAGGGATATTATTTACCTTGCAGAGCTGTGGAGAGGCTTGGCTGTCAGGCAAGTAAATTTCCTGGTGCAGTGTGTAAGCAATTGCAGCTGTTGATATAGATAATGTTTCTCACCCTCAGACAGGCTAAAACTCATAAAAATCTTGTTCCTTAGAAGACAGTGATATATTTTGGCCTCTGGACTCACAGCTACGACGCTGAAAGTGCTTACTGTCTAACAGTACAGATGGCTGGGTTTCCCTAACTTTGCTCAGCTATTTTCCAGTGGTTATTTTTTCTTGGGTACTATGTTTCCCTCTTAAAGTAGGTACATTTGGTTCCTGCGTGTATGGCAAATTAAAAACAAAACAAAGCAAAACACCGTGCATTGATAAGCTGAAGATATAGATTATTAATATTGATATAGATCATTGATGCTATGAACATTATTTTGAATCCTTGAGTTGGAAAATAATTGCATTGGGCTTCATAGTTAACTTCCTCTTGAAACTCACATGCTTTTATAATTTTTTTAGGATATTGTTGACTATTTAGTAAAATTCTTTTGCCAACCTTAAAATATGCTCCAGAAGACTTAATCACAAATCGGCCAGAAGGAAATAAGACAGATTATACAAACATAGAGTCGAATCAACCCCATTACTTTATAGCTACTGTTACCACAGACAAGTCCTTTGCCAAGGATTACATTGTATTAAGCTCTAATGTCAGGGTTGGGAGACAGAGTTGCATTGACTGATTAGAGGACTGGCTTGGTACATAGCCAGGTGCAAACGGCTGAAGCTTAGAGTTTGATTCTGATGACTTGCCCTTTTTGCTCAGATTCTAGAACATTAGCTCCTCTGCTCCTCCTGGCTCCTGTCTCTACCACAGGCCCTCAGGTCACATCACATGATGTCAAGGAACCCACAGGAATCTATCTTTCAGACAGACATGAGCTAAAGATTCTGACATAACTGCCCAAGGGACTGGCTTCAAGACACTAAATTTGCACTAAAAAAATTGCATAGTAAACCTGATTTAAGAAACTGTAGTACCAGAGGAAGGATGGGATACTGGAAGATACATGTTCTTCATTGTCTTCTTTGAAGCAATGATTATGCATTATCTTTACTATTGAGAGGAAAAGGTGAAATTTAGGCAACAACCCTGTGATTTGACAGTTGAAGCACGCTTGCTAATCTGCTTTACAGTGTGTTACACACAGTATGTACTGAATATTTTCCTTACACAATCTCCTCACACTCTTCATTTTTCTCTGACTTTCAGTCAGCAGCCAAGATACCTAAAGAATTTTCATCTTGTTAGCAAGGTGCATTATCTTGTTGGCCATCAGAAGATTGAAGCAGAGGAACAGACGGGGACCAGCAAGGATGGGAGGGGGAGACCAAAGCTGCTCTGTAATTATTTCTCCAAATTATGCTGCCTTTCACTCCTCCTTTGTGACCCCCCCAAAAAAAATACCATTGCCATCAAGTCGATACTGACTCATAGTGGCCCAATGGGACAGAGTACAACTGCCCCATAGGGTTTCCAAGGCTGTAATCTTTATGGGAGCAGACTGCCACATCTTTCTCCTGAGGAGCAACTGGTGAGTTCAAAGCGCCAACCTTTCAGTTAGCAGCTGAGCACTTAACAATTGTGCCACCGGGGCTCCTTTCCTCTGCAGTGCTGTGTGAAATTGAGTTGATTCCAACCCTATAGGACAGAGTAGAGCTACTCCATAGGATTTTCTTTAACGGAGCAGAGATTGTCAGGTCTTTTCTCCCATGAAGCTGCTGGTGGGTTTGAACCACTGACCTTTTGGTTAGCAGCTGTACACTTAACCATTGTGCCATGTTATAGATTGAATTGTGTCCCCCCAAAAAATGTGTATCAATTTGGCTAGGCCATGATTCTCAGTATTGTGAGAGTGTCCATCATTCTGTCATCTTATGTGATTTTCCTCTGTGTTGTAAATCCTACCTCTACGATATTAATGAGGTGGGAGTAGTGGCAGTTACGTTAGAGGCAGGACTCAATCTACAAGATTAGATTGTGCCTTAAATCAATCTCTTTTGAGATATAAAAGAGAGAAGCCAGCAGAGAGACATAGAAACCTCATACCACCAAGAAAGCAGAGCCAGGAGCGTGCATCCTTTGGACGTGGAGTCCCTGTGCTAAGAAACTCCTTGACAGGGTAAAATTGATGAGAAGAACCTTTCCCCGGAGCTGACAAGAGACAGAAAGACTTCCCCTGGAGTTGGCACCCTGAATTTGGGCTTCTAGCCTCCTAGACTGTGAGAGAATTATCTTTGTTAAAGCCATCTGTTTGTGGTATTTCTGTTATAACAGCACTAGATAACTAAAATATGCCACCGGGGCTCCAGGGTAGGCCTGCTCCATATGCTTTTCAAGGCTGTAGGGTTTGTTTGTTTTTTTTTTAAGTTGTGTTTTAGGTGAAAGTTACAGAGCAAATTAATTTCTCATTAAACAATTAATACACATATTATTTTGTGACAATGGTTGCCAACCCCATGGCATGTCAACATTCTCCCCTTCTCAACTTTGGGTTCCCCATTTCCATGCATCCAACTTTCCTGTCCCCTCCTGCCTTCTTATCCTTGCTCCTGGGCTGGTGTGCCCCTTTAGTCTTGTATGCGTGATTGAACTATGTCTGTTATTGTTTGGTTTATAGGCCTGTCTAATCTTTGGCTGAAGGGTGAACCTCAGGAGTAACTTCAGTACTCAGTTAAAAGGGTGCCTGGGGGCTATACTCTCAGGGTTTGTTCAGTCTCTGTAAGACCAGTAAGTCTGGTCTTCTTTTGTGAGTTAGAATATTGTTCTTCATTTTTCTCCAGTTCTATCTGGGACCCTCTATTGTGATCCCTGTCAGACCAGTTGGTGGTGGTAGCCAGGTACCATCTAGTGCTGAACTCAGTCTGGTGGAGGCTGTGGTAGTGTGCATATCATTTTCCAAAATGGTTGTACCATTTTGCATTCCCACCAGCAGTGCATAAGAGTTCCAATCTCCTTGTAGCCTCTCCAACATTTGTTATTTTCTTTTTTTTTTTATTGTACTTTAGATGAAAGTTTAGAGAACAAACTAACTTCTCATTAAGCAATTAGTACACATACTCTTTTGTGACATTGGTTGCCAACCTCATGACATGTCAACATTCTCCCTTCCTCGACCCTGGGTTCCCTATTATCAGCTTTCCTGTCCCCTCCTGCCCTCTAGTCCTTGCTCCTGGGCTGGTGTGCTCCTTTAGTCTCATTTTGTTTTATGGGCCTGTCTGATCTTTGGCTGAAGGGTGAACCTCAGGAGTGACTACATTACTGAGCTAAAAGGGTGTCTGGGGGCCGTGCGTGTGGGGTTCAAGGCTGTAGTCTTTACAGAAGCAGACTGCCACATCTTTTGCCCACAGAGGGGCTGGTGGGCTCTAACTGCAGACCTTTTGGTTAACAGGTGAGTGCTTAATCACTGTGCCACCAAGACTCTTTCCTGTGTGATAGCCTCCTCCTACTCCAAGCAGTGAATCCACTAGTACTGAGGTTGCCAACCTCCCCAATCCTGTGTCTCCACAAGCCTTGTAAGCTGAGGTTGCAGAAGTTACCTTACTTTCTTGTTGCTGTCAAAAGAATGTGCTAACTCCTCAGACCTGACAAAGGAAGAGAAAGTAAAGCTTAAAGATAACCACAAAAATTTTCACATCTTTTTTAAAATTTTTCTTAGTAACCTAAATGGAAATTCAATGCAGAACATAGCTCTAAGCAGTACTTTCCAGGGACATGGAGTTTATTTAAATACGAGATGCTTTTAAAATTTGAATTCCAGTTTTTTTACTTTTTTTTTTATTGTTCAATCAAGAGACTGAAGACATTTTAAACAAAGCTACTGAGTTTGAGTGCAAGCTCAGTTTAGATCCCCTATTGTGTTTCCTATTGTCTTCTTTACCCTTACTTTAGATTGAAACAAATTAAAAGAAAGAGATCAGGCATAATTAAATATGATGATACAGTCAGATATACTGATTTGACCAGGTATGCATAAAATGAATTTAGTGTCTGGAGACATAAAACACAAGCACGGATGGTGATGAGGCAAGATCTGTTATAATAAACATGTGCTGACCTTCAACTCTGTGCTAAGCACTTTGCCTATGTTATTTATTCATTCCTCAAAACAACTCTGAGAGATAGAAATGATAAAGTAGAAAATGTGGATAATAGTACCTATTTCACAAAGTTTTTGAAGTGCTTAAATAAGATAGCTAACTAAATGGATGGCAAAGTGGCTAGAGCAAAATGTCTTGCGCCTTCAACTCAATTCCGACTCATAGAGACCCCATGTGACAGAGTAGAACTGCCCTATATGGTTTCCTGTAACCTTTACAGGAGCAGATTGTCAGGTCTTTCTCCCTTGGGTGAGTTTGAACCACCAGCCTTTCAGTTAGTAGCCACCCCATTTTTTATCCTCTTTTGAATTTGATATAAAAGGAAGCTGAATCTTGGTGAAGTCAAGTCACTTTCCCAAGGACTTATCACCAGCAAGCGGTGGTGCAGCAATTCTAGAGTCCAGGTGTTATGGGATACTTTTGCCAAAAAAGGCTTTTAGGACCTCACATTCCTCTGACTCTGTCATGAAAAGGTTTTTCCATGTTCTAGTAAGCAGATGGGACGCACAGACTTGCAAGGTGGTAAAGATCTGTGTATTCCTTTTCAGGACTGACTATAAAATTGCCACAAAAGAAAAGAATGTACAAGATTTGAAAATTCCCTTTTTAAAGTCTCTTTCTTTCTTTGAAATCAGACTTGCATTTTTTATGTTTCTATTAATGACTTTTAATGTGAACCAGGATATGTGTAAAATATTCTTAGCAGTGTTATTAATAATGGTACAAATTGGAAAAAGCTCAAATGTTCATCAACAGGATTGGATAAATTTTAACATTTTATAAAATGAAATATTATACATCAATGAAAATCAGCAAATGTCATTATACAAGCTTATAAGTGGATCTAAAAAATATAATAATGAGAAAAAGAAGCCAAGTACAAAATATATACTGTGTAATTCCATTTATATGAAGGTCAAAAATGGGCAAAACTGAATTAAATTATATAGAGATTTATACATCACTATTGTATTAGTTTTCCAAGCTACCATAATAAATTACCACAAGCCTAGTGGCTTAGAACAATAGAAATTTATTCTTTCGTAGTTTTGGAGGCCAGAAGTCTGAATTTAAGGTGTCAGCAGGGCCACATTCCCTTCAGAGGCTCTAGGGAAGGTTCTTCTTCCTCGCCTTTTCTGGCTTCTGGTGGCTCCAGGAGCTCCTTGGCTTGTGGCAGTATAAGTCCAATCTCTGCTTCTGTCTTCACATGGCCTTCTCTCTTTGGGTCTTCTCTTCCTTCTCTTATAAGGGAACTTGTCATTTGATTTAGGGCCCACCAAGATAATCCAGGATGACCATCTCTCAACATAACTTAATTAAACCTACAAAGACCCGTTTTCCAAATAAGGCCACACTGACAGGTTCTGGGGATTAGGACATGGCCATACCTTTCTTGAAGGCCACCATTTAACCCCGTATAAGTATTAAAACCATTAAAAAAAGAAAAATAAAATAAGACAATTATCAAGAAAGTCAGGATAGTGGTTACCTCGAAGTTATAGGACAGAATTTTGATCAAGAAAGGTGTCTAAGTGGTTCCAGGATGCAAACAACATTCTATTTCTTGTCCTTGGAGGTGGTTTTAGGGATGTTCACTTTACAATAATTCATTTAACTGTGCATTATATTTTACATATTTTTGTCAGCATATTGTATTTTGTCTTTCACGATAAAAAAGGTCTAAAAACAAGAGTAGAAACCTGTCATTTTGAGAAGACATATTCAGAATACTTGAGCACACCCTCATCCTCTGCCCTGTCCCCTGCTGGAGTGGGTGCCAGTGGCTTCCTCACTGTGCCCTGTCGCCTAGAGAGCTGAGCTACTTATGGGGCTGGGCCACTGGGAAATGCCTGAATCTTTTCTTCATGCAGAGGGCAGGAGAAAAACTGGAAATGATAGTATAATGTTTGACACTACACTTACTAAGGTGTAAAGGGATAGTAAAACATTTTAGCTAGTTTGGCTCTTAATATCCTCTTAATATCATAATATTCTTCTCCTCACTTTATTTCGATAGAAAGAATCAAATTATATCCAGACAATAAATGGAAAACATCCTTTATTTCAGCAGGCTCTATAACATCAAGTTAGTCTGACCATAAACTAGTGCTATTTCCATTATATCAGGATTAATAATTATTTTGCATAGTTGCTGAGCTTATTTGAAGGGCTTGCTCATCCGTGAAATTAAGCGTGTCTGCCCCCAATTCCCTGTCACTATAGGGTTGCTGAGTCAGAATCGACTTGATGGCAACTGGTTTGGTTTGGTTTTAGTTTTAAGGGGTTCCTGATGGATGTGAGATTGGAATAAGTAAACTTGAGGGCAGCACATTCTGGACAAAAGAAAGCACAACACTCAGAATGAGAAATAACTTGAGTGGAAGCCACAGAGGGAGCTACCGGGTGAATGGTAGAGGTCCATGATGAACAGAGGATAGGAAGCCATACATGCTAGGAAGGTAAGGTTGTCTCAAAAGTTGGGGCCCTCGATTGTTTGTCTTGGGAAATGTGGTATTTGTACTGTGATTCAAAATCAGGATTGAGTGTGTGCAGGATATAAGTGATTCAAGTGATGCTCATTTTAAAAAGGGAGGAAAATCCTGCAGTAGAATTGAGAGGTGTACACAATCTCCTGGGCTCCTCTGGTCAATCACTTCTTACAGACCATGTTGCATTATTTAGAGTCAGAACCGTGTGCTAAATAAGATGGGGAGCAGAGTGGACCCTGACAGCTTAATGCTGAGCCAGAAATGTGGTTAGCACTGCTGGGCAGAAGGACACTGCAGCAGAATTCTAAGAAGATAAATCAGATGAAGGAATTAGATTTTTCCTTCATTCACCCCACGTGTCTAGAGTTGAGTCTGATTTTTTAGAAAAAGAAGATAACTCTGTTGGCTAGGAATGTGCCGGCGACATTTTGGTGATTAGTAGATTGTTTTGTTTGTTAAAGATCACAGAGAATTACAGAGCCATTTGCTCATTTTAATTCATTGAGCTCTTCAAATCAAAGTAGAAAGATTGGGTTCTCTACCTTTTGTGATTGTCTACAGAAGCTGCACAAATCTGACTGGTTGAAATACAAAATAATTACCATTTGAATATCATTTAACAGGGGTCACGGAAAGCAGATCCACCATCTGTGTGATGCTGGACAATTTCAATAACTTCTTTATGCTGGGATTTCCTCATCTCTAAACTGGAGATCAGAACTTTTTAAAGACTATACTGAGGATTAAATGAGATGATCTATAGAAAGGATATGACACATTGTACCGTGCTCGGTATAAAAAAGCCACGGTGCCATACATTTTCACCTAAACTTCCTCAAATGTTGGTATTCAATTTAGAATCTCACTATAGGATAACAAAATAATATCAATTTTTATATTGTTTTGGAACATGAGATCTGTAGTTTATGATGTCTGAGTGATTTTAATGTACTATGTATTACATATGTTAAACGTATTTAATATTTTAAATAAGTTTTTTTTTTTTTTTTAATGGATTAGGTGCTCTTTTTTTATAGTTTATAAAGAGAAAATATCCTTAAATTAAGTGGGCTTCAGAACATCTGGTTGGTCTGACTAACTGGGTTAGTGCTCTTTTTATAATTTCATTTTTATATTTATCAGTTAAAATACGCACACATTTTAGAGCACAGTTATCCTGCAAGACTCATGGATAAAACTTGCCATGGTATTCCTCTGCTGTCTCACCCATTCTCACCCCTGAAACAACTGCAATGAACTATTTTCACGAATTCTTCTGGAATTTACATCCATATTACTAAATATCATACTTAGTATATCTTGATCTTATTAATGCTTTGCTTATGCATTAGTTATTGGATTTCTCCTCTGCTTGTCCCAGTCCCACATATGCAAAGAGCTTATCACCCTCTCCAATACAGTTATTGTAATTTTGGTTAGACCAGTGGTTCTCAAAATAAAGTGTGCATCAGAATCATCTGGAGAGCTTGTTTAAACACAGATTGCTGGGACCCACCTTCAGATTTTCTAATTCAGTAGGTCTGGGGTGGCTCCCAAGTATTTGCATTTCAAACAAGTTTCTAGGTGATGTTGATGTTGATGCTGCTGGGCTGGCCTAGAAAGCACACTGTAAGAACCACTGGTTGGGGTAAGTATTTTGTATTCACATTATAAATGTGCTTTATAGCTCTATATCCCTCTGTCTCTGGAGAGGCAGTACGGGGTGATGTGGTAGAAAGAGATTGGGATTTGGTGTCTGAAGATCTGCATGTAGCATCCTGAATGCACCCCTTGTAAGCTGCATGAACTTGAGCACACACCTTATCCTCTCAGTCTTAATTTGAATTCCTAGAGCAGAGTTTGGCACATGTTAGGCATGTGATAGATATTTGTTGAATGAAAAATGTCTCCATCTAAGAAGTGATAATCATAATACCCTTCTCACTTTACGGAGATGTTTCTGGGCTGGCTTATGCAAAGTCCTTTCAAATTGTAAAGTGCTACTCAAATTTCAAAGATTATTATTAAAGAGAACCTAATATTTATTGAACAGGTGCAATGTTGTATTGTAGGCAATGTACTAGACAATTTCACAGCATGGCGTATGCTTTGCAATACATGTATGACTATGAATGCCATGCCCTTAGGTAAAATTAGAAAAATTCTTCAAATATATGATGAGCTCTCATGTAGAAGAAGAGGTTGAATTATATGGTCTGAGAGAGGGAAGATAAGGTGTACATCTTTCAGCTTCCTGTCAAGAGAAACTTTCTGTCAGTTATAACTGAACCAAAAGAATGAGCTGTCTTGATAGTTCATAGGCTTCCTGAATGCTTTATAGCAAATTTTTCCAGGAATGTTGCAAAGGAAATTTCCTTCTAGGGACAGGCTAAGACATTAGGCTAGATGCTATCTAAAATCCTTTCTTTAAGATCATGATTATTGCATAATTATAGGTTTTAAGCAACAGTCAACATTACAAATACCATAAAATAGACACAAATATTCTTCAATCAGTTTACTTGGGATGTTTTATAAATTTTTGAAACGGATCATGAAGGAAAAAAAAATCCAATCACAACAAAATCCTCAGAACTGATGCTGTCTTCAGAGAATGGAGTTTGATATCTACTTTAAAAGGTCACCCTCCTCTCAGGACAGGGGGCCCTTCACTGAGGCCAACCCTCTGATATTTTCTTGAAGAAATGACAGGCATTTGGGGACTGCGATCAAGGAGGATGGTGTGCTTCCAGTAAAGAGCACGGTTTCTTCCTTGAATGGGCTAGCTGCCCAGAAGATACGTTGATTTGCATTTGATCTGCAGTGCATCAGTCCTGCTGCCAGCCTCTGCCTGGATACAGCCTTGTCCCTGGAGGAGAGCTTGCATTCATTTGTAACCATCCAGTGCTGTTTAGTTGACAAGCCAGCATTTTCTCCCTCTTTACCAAAACCCCAAGAAAAGAAATTGTGCCATAAGATATTCTTCTTTTGTCTTTCAAGGTCACTTAGGAAGGGAGCTAAAATAAGAAAATATTGTTTTCATGAATTTCTGTTTGAAGGATAAAATATGCAAGGAAGAATAAAAGCAGAGCCTTCAAAGATTGAGTTATATTTGCTAGAGGTGTAATTCAAGTGCAATAATAGCACGTTTTCCTTTCATCCCTCTTGTTGAAATCCAGGTAGAACTGGTGGATTAAAAAAAAAAAAAGTTGCCTTGCGTGATGGCTTCGCAGTGTCATTTTCTGACTAATCCTTTCCAATACCTGGTAGATTAGGTGTTGCAGTAAAAGGTTATCTAATGTTGTAAAATTAAGCTTCTATTGATAATCTTGGCTCAATTCTGAGATAAGGCAAGAGAACACACAGTTGCAGGTATCTGTCAGGTGGTGGATAGTGGTGGAATATCTGAAGATGAATGGCAATATGCCTCTCGCTGGGAGAGTTCTCTAGAGCTCTATCCTCAGTGCTCATCTATCATCTACCTAGATGATCTCATCCAACCTCAAGTTTTAAATTACTATCAGATGACTTTCAAATCTCCATCTCTTGCCTAGATATTTCTTCTGAATTGTAGAAACATACTCCAACTGAGTAATGAACGTTTACATATGAATGTATCAAACTCCAACCAAACCCATTGTCGTAGAGTAGATTTGGACTCCTAGGGACCCTATAGGACAGAATAGAACTGTCCCATAGGGTTTCCAAGGAGCAGCTGGTGGATTCAAAATGCACCTGAGCTCTTAATCACTGCACCACCAGGGCTTTGCGAATGTATTAAGTGAACTAAAAAGTCATCATTTCTTGTGGAGTACCATAGGGTTGTTGTTGGTAGCTGCTGTCGAGTAGGCCCTGACTCATGGTGACCCCATGCACAATGGAACAAAATGCTGCCCAGTCTGTATCATCCCCACAATTGGTTACAGATTAGACCATTTTGATCCATAGGATTTTCATTGGCTGAATTTTGGAAGTAAATCGCAAGGCCATTCTCTGGCATAGAAGGTGAGAACACCACCACTGAACCACTAATGCCCCCTGGTGTATAAGGTAGAGGATTGAAAATCTTACTCCTCACCACACCTCTCTTTGGTTTCCTTATAAGAGAGGTATACATACAAGGTGAATAACCAGATGGAAATCATACTACTGCTTTGTAACGGACCAGGAATTAGCTAATGCCCTTAACACAGCCCTCTCTATTGAAAGTGATCTGGAGAGCGCGACTTAAGCCTGGAGGCTGAAGTGGGATTGCCTTCTACCTCTCTGTCTTGAGCCTAAATGGCCAAATCGGCTGATTAGACCCTAGTCAAATTACCCAGCCTGCGGCATTGAAGAAAACTGGGTGCCTGCCTCTATCGATGACGCCCTGTCTATATTTACTTTCCACATAAGAGATAAACACTCAGGAGTGGAGGAAAAGGAGACTACATAGGATCTGACTTCTACTTTGCATATGCTTTGCCCTCACACTGAATTCCCTTCCTCTACTGTCTGATGAATTCCTACTCTTTCATCAAGATTCAGCTTAAATGTCACCTTCTCTGTGAAGACTTACTGATATACCAAGTTTAATTTATCCAGGGTGTTCCCATAGTATGCTGAGCCTGAGACTGTGACCCTCAGACATATTCCTTGATCTTCCCTTGTTCTGCTCTGCCAATTGCATTCCCCAGGCTCCTGTGTCAGCTGATTCATGGCTGGTATCAACCAACAGAGGCACTAGCAGGAGATGGGGGTGGGGGTAAGGGTGAGGGCCAGGGTATCCATCCCTCTCCCTCTCTGCCCTGAGTGGCTTTTCTAGCAGTGGCTGTGGCTGTACCTTTTCTGAAATTCCAGCTCCCATTGGCTATGCCTTCTCTGGTTCCAGCTGCATGTGGGTAACTCTGACTCTGGTAACACTACCTCCTCTCTTTGTTTTTCTAATCTATGAGTGTTAGAGGCTTTCTACTGTGGATAATCTCTAGTTTACCTCACTGTTCCCTCTTTAATTTCTCAGACCCTCCATCCCCTGATTTACCAACTACTTACATTCAATTTCTTCTATTGTAAATACTTGGAATGGTTACAGTTACTTTCTGACAGACACACACTGTGATTTTATATGCGTCTATTATACACCCTTAATACAACATATTGTAATGATTTGTTTACATGTGCCCCCAGCATGCTGTGTAACCTTTGTTATTTTTCTTTTTGTCTTCAGGGAGCTGCTCAGTGCCTAGTGTGGAAAGTGATCAATAAATAATGAATTACAAATAATGATCTGAAAATGAATGAGGAAAATATGCCTCATAGATCTTAAATGTGGAATGTATGTACAATGTGCCCATGGAATGATTGAAAAAAAAGGTTTGTGTACCTCTACAAAACAACAACATTTGGAGATGGAAAAAAAAAAAGTTTGTGTGAGCAGAGAAATCCTTGGCTCTTATGAGCCCAATATGGATAAACAATAACACAAGACAGAAAGGGTCCAGCAGAATTTCATAATTAGTTCTTAACACCTTCTCATCTTTTAGAATTCCACTCAACACCTAGCTAAATGTTTTTTTTAGTGGCCACCCCAAATAATTATCTCACATCAAATACCTTTTAAACCTCCCCTCTTGTCATCCATAGTCAACTTTTCTAATAAATAACCTGATTCTAATTACCACTTAAGGTTTTATTTTGGAGATACGTGTTCTTTATCTATACACCATTGTTCTATATGCAGTCTTTTCTATCCTCTGTTGTCTGGACAATCTTCTTGAAGCATAGTTCTGGTCATTTCACTCTTTTTTGGAAAAGTCTCTAGTGGCTTTCCATTTTTACCCAAAAGGCACGAAGTTCTTGCCTAGATTCAAAGCTCTCTTTCCAACAACTGCGCACTCCAATCTTCTTTGCTACTATGCTTATACGGAGCTGAGTTGCTCACAATTCTGTCAACATCCCTATGATTCCTATGCACATATCTTTAAACTTTAATCTTCTACCTCTGAGGAATGTGACACTAGCCCTACTTGTCTAAATTTTCTGTTTCTAAAGCCTTTACAGTGACCTGTTTAAGCTTTTGGTACCAGGTGGATTTGGGTTTAAATCAAGGTTCTACTATTTATTGACTGTATGACCTTGGGAAATTAATAAATCTCTTGGAACTTCAGTTTTTTTCATCTGAGGGCATGGGTATGAGGGAATACTCATAACCTACTTCACAGTGTTGTTTCCAGGATGAAAAGAGAAGACAGATGCAATACGTCTGTCACATAAATATATAAAAGTGTTATTATCCCTGGGTGGTGAAAATGGTTAATGTGTTTGGCTACTAACTGAAAGGTTGGAGGTTCAAGTAATCACAGAGATGCCTCAGAAGAAAGGTTTGGCAATCTACTTTCAAAAAATCAGCCATTGAAAACCCTATGAAGGACAGTTATACTCTGACACATATGGGGTCACCATAAATCGAAGTCAACTCAACAGCAACTGGTTTTATGTCACAGGTAATTATCTGATTGAATGTTTTCTTGATTTTCTAGAGTTCTTTAAAATTTCAAAATACATTTTTTTAGCATTTGAATTACCTAATATTAAATTGTCCAGCAATTTAATTGTCTAGAATAAGGAACAAGGAAGACAGAAGAAGAATTGATGCCTTTGAACTACGGTGTTAGAGAAGAATATTGAATATACCATAGACTGCCAGAAGAATAAACAAGTCTGTCTTGGAAGAAGTACAGCCAGAGTGCTCCTTGGAAGAGAGGATGATGAGACTTCATCTCACGAGCTTTGGACATGTTATCAGGAGGGACCAGTCCCTGGTGAAGCACGTCATGCTTGATAAGGTAGAAGGTCAGCAAAACAGAGGAAGACCTTTGAAAAGATGGATTGACTCAGTAGCTGCAACAATGGGCTCAAACATAGCAATGATTGTGAGGATAGCACAAGACCAGGCAGTGTTTCACTGTGTTGTACATAGGGTCACTACGAGTCTGAACTGACTCAATGACACCTGACAACAATGACAATATTAAAATTGTCTTTTTGATCTAACCCACTCTACTAGATTAATATTTTCCTGAATGGAGTAACTATGTTTATCTTTGGTCTGTATCCCTTAGAGCAAATGAAATCTTGTGTCTGACACATAGTAGCCACACAATAAGTTTGTTGAATTGAATTAAATATCAATCCATTGAACTGATAAATTGCAGTATGTTCCTGCTCTGTGCATCTTGTTCTAAAGGGCTCTGCTTGGCATGCTAATCTTACATCTTAGGGAATTCAGCCACTGAAGCTGTGGTGTCTCAATTTCATTATATTAATTAGATGCCTCAGAGGATTGGAAATAGAATGGTATTTAACCACTTGTTAAATAGTTGCCCTAGAGTGGATTCCAACACATGGCAATCCCATGTGTGCAGATTAAAACTGCTCCATAGGTTTTTTTTTTTTTTAATAGTATTTTAATGTGTTTTTGGTGAAAGTTTACCCAGCAAATGAGATTCCCATTTAACAATTTCTCTTCATATTGTTTGGAGTCCTGGTGGGGAAGTGGTTAAGAGTTTGGCTGCTAACCAAAAGGTTGGCAGTTCGAACCTACCATCAGCTCCTCGGAAACTCTATGGAGCGGTTCTACTCTATCTTATAAGTTTGCTATGAGTAGGAATCATTGCAACAGCAATTTTTTTTTTAATGTTATGATATTCATATTGTTCAGTGACATTGATTACATTTTTCACAATGTGTCAACATTATATCCATTCTGGTTGTTCTGTTTCCAATAATATAGCTGTCCTCCCCTGTCCCCCACCCCCTTTATCTTCTTATCTATGCTTTAGAGTAAATGTTGACCTTTTGGTCTCATGTAGTTGATTTTTTTTTTTAAAGAGCACAGTACTCACGGATGATGTTGTTTACGCTATATGCCAGTTTATTATTTGGCTGCAAGGTGCCCCCGGAGTGGTTTCAGTTCTAGATTTAAAGGGTGTTTCAGGCCGACAGTCTCAGGGGTTCCTCTGGTCTCTACTGGTCCACTAAGTCTGGCCTTTTTTAAGATTTTGAGTTTTGTTGTACATTTTTCTCTCATTCTGTCTGGGACCATCTATTGTGTGGATTGGCACAGTGGCTGGAACAATGGACTCAAACATAGTAACGATTGTGAAGATGGTACAGGACTGAGCAATGTTTTGTTCTGTTGTACTTAGGGGCACTATGAGTCGGGACCAGCTCGAAGGCACCACCACCACCAACAAAGCATATTAATCCCTGTGTTTTGATGAATCTGGATGTATTTTTAGTGCCCGGAGCACCCAAACTCAGCCAAATGCCCCAAGGCGCTCATCAGTTGTGTCACACACAACTTTGCAAAGTACCACCCAGGGGTGATATGACCTCTAGTTGGTGTCCTTGGTATTATCACCACAGTAAAACTGTCAGGTAAGTCAGCGGAAATAGATGAAGATCATTAATCTATTTCTTCAGTGGCTTCACCATATACTACAGACTAGTGAATCTGTGATGTGTTGTGACTGAATTTGGTGATGGTTGCAAATAGTGAAATCAAAGTATTTGAATTCTAATAACTAAATCTTATGCTTGATTTTCTCAAAAACCTATGAGTTATGCTGAAGCAGTTTAAATAAGTTGAAGGCAGATATTAGCATTAGGAGTCACTCTACCACCTTGCTTTCACCTTCTCCTTTAGGTAAAACAGTAATAGGTTGCCAGACTTTCATTTGCAGAGACACTAAGATGTTGCAACATCTTAGTTTGAGTCATATTTAACGTTTTGTTTGATATAGCTCATGACCATACCTCACTGACAAATTTCTTAAATGTGATTGACACTGGAGGATTTCATTCCATTGAATCTTACCACTTCATAAACATAGCTTTTTTAAAGATTACCAATGAATTCTTTTTTTTTAAAACATTTTTATTGGGATATGACTTATACACTATAAAATTCATCCATCTTAAGTGCACAGGAAACCCTGGTGGCGTAGTGGTTAAGAGTTTGGCTGCTAACCAAAGTGTCGACAGTTCAAATCCACAAGGTGCTCCTTGGAAACCCTATGGGCAGTTCTACTTTGTCCTATAGGGTAGCTATGGGTCAGAATTGACTTGATGGTAATAGGGTTATGGTTTTTTTTTTTGGTTTTTCAAGTGCACAATTCAGTGGTTTTAGAATATTTACACAGTTGTGCAGCTTTTACCACAATCTAATTTTAGAATATTTTCATCTCCTCAAAAAGAAGCCTCGTGCCCCTTAGCAATCATACTCATCATTACCCTCAATCCTCCCAGCCCTAAGCAAACACTAATGTATGTTCTGTATCTGTGTTGTTGTTGTTGTTAGTTGACATGGAGTTGATTCTGACTTATGGTGATTCCATGTGTTACAAAGCAAAACTGCTCCTTAGGGTTGTCTTGGCTGTGATCTTAATGAAAGCAGATCTCCAGGCCTTTTCTTCTGTGGTGGCTTTGGGTGAGTTCGAATCGCCAACCTTTAGGTTAGCAGTGAAGCACAAACTATGCCACCTAGAGACCTATTTGTGACATTTCATGTAAGTGGATCATACAATATGAGGTCTTTTGTGACTGGTTTCTTTCATTTAGCACAGTGTCTTCTAGGTCTAACCATGTTGTCGCAAGTCTCGATACTTCTTTTTATTGCTGGATAATGTTCTATTGTATGGATAGAACACATTTGATTTATCCATTCATCAGTTGATGAGCATTTGTTTTGTTTCTACTTTTGGGCTATTATAAATAATGTCCTATGAACATTTGAATACAAGTCTGTGTGGACGTATGTTTTCATTTCTCATCAGTAGATATCTAAGAGTAGAATTGCTGGTTTGTATGGTACCTCTATGTTTAACATTAGAGAAACTGTCGGAGTATTTTCCAAAGTGGCTATACCAATGGATTCTTAATTTCCAATGCTAATAATCGTCTTTTATTAGCTCTTATCATTGAACTCACTGCAACAGTTTTAACTGATAATAACCCCTTCTTCTTACAACTTCTGGTTACTTGGCTTTGAGAAGCTTTAACACACTGGTTTTTACCGTGTCTTTTCTATACCTTCTTCCCCCTCCTTGCATGCAACATTTGTTCTGGGTGCTTCTCTCTCTACTCTGCCTTGGAAATTTATTCACCAAAGGGTACTCGATTTATCAGGCTTGTGAAGAGTCCTTTCAAATTTGATAACCCTATGATTTAAAGTCTCATGTGAGGTGCAGACTCACACTTCTGATTGCTCTCTCAACAACTCTATATTGTCATCTGGTTTCAAGGGCAGTATGCTCACAAAAGAGCTAATCATCTTCCCTGCAAAGTTGGTCTTCTTTTTTTTATTGTTGTAAAAATATATATAACACAGTATGTGCAAATTTGATGTTTTTCATGTGTACAATTTAGTGACGCCAATTACACTAATCATGTTGTACAACTATCACCAATGTCCATTGCCAAATTTTCCATTAGATGGTCTTCTTTCTGGTCTCTCTCTCTTATTGTTTAAATCCCTCTACTCTACTTATGTCTGTCAGTTTGTTGTACTGCGATGGCTTGCATGTGGCTGTAATGCTGGAAGCTATGCAACCAGTAAGGAGCCCTGGTGGCTCAATGGTTAAGCGCTTGGCTGCTGACTGAAACATCAATGTTTCCAAACCACCAGCAGCTCCATGAGAGAAAAGACCTGGCAAACATCTCCCGTAAAGATTTACAACCTAGGAAACCCTATGGAGGCAGTTCTCCCCATCCTATAGGGTCATTATGAGTTGGAATTGACTTGATGCACGCAATAACAGCAACATGCCACCAGTATTTCAAACACCAGCTGGGTCACTCACAATGGACAGATTTCAGCAGAGTTTACAGATTAAGACAGACTAGGAAGAAAGGCCTGTTGATCTACTTCTGAAAAATGTTGTTCTTAGGGGCCTTTGAGCTGGTTCCGACTCATAGTGTCCCTATATACAACACTGCGAGTCCTGTGTCATACTCACAATCGTTGCTATGTTTGAGCCCATTGTTGCAGCACTGTGTCAATCCATCTCTTTGAGGGTCTTCCTCTTTTTCACTGACCATCTGCTTTACCAAGTATGATGTCCTTCTCCAGGGACTGTTCCCTCCTGATAACAGGTCCAAAGTACATGAGACAAAGTCTTACCATCCTCACTTCCAAGGAGCACTGTGACTGTACTTCTTCCAAGACAGACTTATTGGTTCGTCTGGCAGTCCACGGTATACTTAATATTCTTCGCCAGTACCGTAATTCAAAGGCATCAATTCTTCAGCCTTCCTTATTCATTGTCCAGCTTTTGAATGCATATGAGATGATTGAAAATATGGCTTTAGCCCTCAAAGTGATAGCTTTGCTTTTCAACACTTTAAGGAGGTCTTTTGCGGCAGATTTGCCCAATGTATTACGTCGTTTGGTTTCTAGAATGCTGCTTCCATGGGTGTTGATTGTGGATCCAAGGAAAATGAAATCCTTGACAATTTCAATATTTTCTCCTTTTTTCATGATGTTGCTTATTGGTCCAGTTGTGAGGATTTTGGTTTTCTTTATGTTGAGCTGTACTCCTTACTGAAGGCTGTAATCTTTGATCCTCATCAGTAAGTGCTTCAAATCCTCTTCACCTTCAGCAAGGAAGGTTGTGTCATCTGTATACCGCAGGTTGTTAATGAGTCTTCCATCAATCCTGATGCTGTTTTTCTTCACATAGTCCAGCTTCTTGGATTATTTACTCTGGATACAGATTGACTAAGTATGGTGAAAGGATATAACCCTGACTTGCACTTTTCCTGATTATAATCCAGGCAGTATCCCCTTGTTCTGTTCAAATGACTGCCTCTTTTTCTATGTCTTAGTTACCTAGCGTGCTGCTATAACAGAAATACCACATGTAGATGGCTTTAACAAACAGAGAAATTTATTCTTTCAGAAACTAGGAGGCTAGAAGTCATAATTCAGGGTGCTAGCTCCCTCCGTCAGTTCTTGTCATCAATCTTCCCCTGGTCTAGGAGCTTCTCAGCACAGGGATCGCCAGTCTAAAGGACACGCTCCACTCCCAGCAATTCTTTCTTGGTGGCATGAGGTCCCTCTCTGTCTGGTTATTTCTCTCTCTTTTATCTATTGTAAGATAAAAGGTGATGCAGGTCACACCCTAGGGAAACTCCCTTCACATCAGATCAAGGTTGTGACCTGAGTGAGGGTGTTGCATCTCACCCAAAGCTTCTTTAACATTACCTAATCTTGCCTCATTAACCACAGACAGAGATTAGGATTTACAATAAATAGGAAAATTACATCATATCTCAAAATGGAGGACAATCCCATAATACAGGGAATCATGGCCTAGCCCAGTTGACACATATTTTGGATGACACTATTCAATCCATGACAGCCTACGTACAGGTTCTGTATGAACACAAGTGTTCTGGAATACCCCATCTTCACAATGTTATATAATATGTTACGTTCCACACAGTCCAATACCTTTGCATAGTCAATGAAACATAAGTAAAGATCTTTCTAGTATCCTCTACTTTCAGCCATGAACCATCTGGCATCAGCAGTGATATTCCTTGTTCCACATCCTCTTCTGAATCTGGCTTCAATTTCTGGCAGCTCCCTGTCAATGTACTTTTTAATTATCTTCAGCAAAATTTTACTTCGATGTGATATTAATGATATTATTCGATAATTTTCCGTATTCTGTTGAATCACCTTTCTTTGGAACGGGTACAAATATGGATCTCTTCCAGTGAGTTGGCCAAGTAGCTGTCTTCCAATTTCTTGGCATAGACGAGTGAGTGCCTCGAGGGCTGCATCCATTGGTTGAAACACCTCAATTGGTATTACATCAATTCCTGGACCCTTGTTTTTCGCCAGTGCCTTCAGTGCAGGTTGAACTTCTTTCTTCAGTACCATAGGTTCTTTATCATATGCTACCTCCTGAAATAGTTGAATGGCAACCAGTTCTTTTTGGTACAGTGACTGTGTATTCCTTCTATCTTCTTTTGATGCTTTGTGTGTCATACAGTTTTCTGCCCCCAGAATCCTTCAATATTGCAACACAAGACTTGGATTTTTTCTTCACTTCTCTCAGTTTGAGAAATGCTGAGTGTATTCTTTTGGTTTTCTAGCTCCAGATCTTTGCACATTTCACTGTAATACTTTACTTTGTCTTCTTGAGCTGCCCTTTGAAATATTGTGCTCAGTTCTTTTACTTTATCATTTCTTCCATTTGCTTTAGCTACTCTACGTTCTAGAGCAAGTTTCAGAGTCTCTTCTGACACCCATTTTGGTCTTTTCTTTCATTCCTGTCTTTTTAACGACCTTTTGCTTTCTTCATGTATGATGTCCTTGATGTCATTCCACAAATCATCTGGTCTTCGGTCAATTAGGTTTCAATGTTTCAAATCTATTCTTGAGATGGGCTCCAAATTCAGGTGGATATACTAAAGGTGGTATTTTGGTTCTCATGGACTTGTTTTAATTTTCTTCAGCTTCAAATTAAACTTGCACATGAGCAATTGATGGTCTGTTCTGTAGTTGGCCCCTGGCCTTGTTCTCTCTGATCATATTGAACTTTTCCATTGTCTCTTTCCACAGATGTAGTTGATTTGATTCTTGTGTTTTCCATATGGTGAGGTCCACATGTAAAGTCACCATTTATGTTGTTGAAAACAGGTATTTGCAATGAGTAAGTCATTGATCTTGCAAAATTCTACCATGCGATCTCTAGCATCATCTCTGTCATCAAGGCCATATTTTCCAACTACCAATCCTTCTTCTTGTTTCTAACTTTCCAATTCCAATCACCAGTAATTATTAATGCATCTTGATTGCAGGTTTGATCCATTTCAGTCTGCAGAAGTTGGTAAAAATCTTCAGTTTCCTCATCTTTGGCATTAGTGGTTGGAGAGTAAATTTGAATAATAGTCTTATTAACTGGTCCTTCTTGTAGGCATATGAATATTATCTTATCACTGACAATGTTGTACTTCAGGAGAGATCTTGAAATGTTCTTTTTGATGATGAATTCAGTGCCTTTCCTCTTCAATTTGTCATCCTTGGCATAGTAGGCCATATGATTGTCTGATTCAAAATGGCCAATACCCATCCATTTCAGCTCACTAATGCCTAGGATATCAGTGTTTATGCATTCCATTTCATTTTCGATGACTTCCAATTTTCCTAGATTCATACTTCATATGCACCATTTTTCGATTATTAATGGATGTTTGCGGCTGTTTCTTCTTCTTTGAATCATGCCACATCAGCAAATGAAGGCCCCTAAAGCTTGACTCCATCTACATCATTAAGGTCGACTCTACTCTGAGGAGGCAGCTCTTTTCCAGTCTTATTTTGAGTGCCTTCCATCCTGAGGGGCTTATCTTCTGGCAGTATATCAGACAATGTTCTGCTGCTATTCATAGGTTTTTGTTGGCCAATTTTTTCAGAAGTAGACTGTCAGGTCCTTTTTCCTAGTCTGTTTTAGTCTGGAAGCTCTGCCCACGATGAGTGACCTTGCTGGTATTTGAAATACTGGTGGGATAGCTTCCAGCATCACAGCAACTTGCAAGCCATCATAGTAAGAAAAACTGACAGATGTGTGGTGGTTCTTACTTTCTGAAAATTAGCCAATGAAAACCCAATGAATCACAACAGAATATTGTCTGATATAGTGTTGGAAGATGAACCCCCTAAGATGGAAGGCACTCAAAATGCACAGTGGCTGCTACAACGGACTTGAGTATACCAACAATCGTGAATGGCACATTCTGTTCTTGCATGTGGAGTCACCTTGAGCCAGAGCTCACTCTACCACAACTAATAACAGCAAAAATAGTGTTTGCAACTCAGATTTGAAATTTCAGAGCCATTTTTTACTATTTCTTCTTCCTTGTCCTTTGTGCCCAATAAGTTTATTAATTACTGTCCATTTTATGTATCTATCACCCTCAGACCTAGTTCCTTTCTGCCTTACTGAAGCCTTATTATGGTTCATTTTGATTCCCGTAACAGGCTCTTTAATTGGCCTACCTGATTATTATATTTTTCCGTTACAATTTTTCCTGAATTTTATATCTACATCTTAGTAGTTCAACCACATTCCTATAACTCTTCTCTTAAAAATCTTCCAGGGTTCTATACTTTCCTCTAAATAAAGAACAGATTTTTTAGCTGTGATTTCGAGGATCTATGTATATCCCTTGTCTTATCTCCCATATGCTTGAGTCAATCTCAGTTCTCATTGTTTATTAAATAAGTTTTGTGTTTCCCTGCCTCCAGCTTTATTCATGCCTCTCCTTGGGATGCCCTGCCTCTGAGTCTACATAAGCAAATTCCTTAAGGCCCTAATACAATGTGTCCTCCTCCACAATGATGCCCATGATCTCACTAAACTGAATGTATTACTCTTTCCTCTTGACTCTTACAATGTCATTTTCAGTTATGTCTTATAGTCACTTGGTACATATTTTCCCTCCTTAAATCTATGTTCCCTGAGGGCAGAGGCCATGGCACATTTATCACAAAGCAGCTACCATTTATTGATCTTTACTGTGATCTGGGCCCACAGCAAAATATTTTGAATGCAATAACTTCTTTAATTATCAAAACAACCCTCTGAAATAGGCACTGTTTTTTATTTTTTACTTTAAAAAAAAAATTTTTTTGTTGTAGTTTAAATGACGTTTACATTTCAAGTTAGTCTCCCAGACAAAAATTTATACATACATTGTTATGTGACCCTAATTGCTCTCCCCATATTGCAACAGCACACTCCTCCTTTCCACCCCTGATTCCCCATGTCCACTCAACCAGCTCCTAACCCTCTCTGCCTTCCCATCTCACCTCCGGACAGAAGTTGCCCATTTAGTCTCTTGTATCTACTTGAGCTAAGAGGCACACTCCTCACAAGTATCAATTTATGTTGCACAGTCCAGTCCAATCCCTGTCTGAAGAGTTGGCCTCCGAAATTATTTTAGTTCTGGGCAGATAGAGAATCCAGGGGCCATGCTTTCCAGGATTCCTCCAGTCTCAGTCAGACCATTAAGTCTGGTCTTCTTACTAGAATTTGAGTTCTGCACCCCACCTTTCTCCTGCTCCATCTGGGACTTTCTGTTGTATTCCCTGTCAGGGGGGTCATTGGTGGTAGCCAGGGACCATCTAGTTCTTCTGGTCTCAGGCTGATGAAGTCTCTGGTTTATGTGGCCCTCTCTGTCTCCTGGGCTATGCTTTCCTTCTGTCTTTGGTGTTCTTCATTCTCCTTTACTCCAAGTGGTTGGGACCAATTGATGCATCTTAGATGGCCGCTTGCAAGCTTTTAAGACTCCAGACGCCACTCACCAAAGTAGGATGCAGAGCATTTTCTTAATAAACTTTGTTATGCCAATTGACCTAGATGTCCCCTGAAAGTATGGTCCCCAGACCCCTACTCCCGCTACTCTGTCTCTTAAAGTGTTTGATTGTATTCAGGAAACTTCTTATCTTTGGTTTTGTCCAGTTGTGCTGACTTCCCCTGTAGTGTGTGCTGTCCTTCCCTTCACCTAAGATAATTCTTAACTACAGTCTAGTTAGCAAATAACACTTACCCTCCCTCCCCACCCTCATAACCATCAAAGAATGTTTTTTTCTGTGTTTAAACCTTTTCTTGAGTTCTTATAATAGTGGTCTTATACAGTATTTGTCCTTCTGTGACTGACTAAATTCACTCAGCATAATGATCTCCAGCTTCCTCCATGTTATAAGATGTTTCACGGCTTCATCATTGTTCTTCATTGTTGAGTAGTATCCCATTGTGTGGATATACCATAATTTGTTTATCCATTTGTCCGTTGATGGGCACCTAGTTTATTTCCATCTTTTTGCTATTGTGAACAGTGCTACAATGAACATGGGTATGCATATATCTATTCGAGTGATGGCTCTTATTTCTCTAGGATATATTCCAAGGAGCGGGATAGCTGGATTGTATGGTACTTCTATTTCTGGCTTTTAAGGAAGCGCCAAATCGATTTCCAAAGTGATTGTACCATTTTACATTCCCACCAACAGTGTATAAGTGTTCCAGTCTCTCCAGCATTTATTATTTTGTGTTTTTTTTGATTAGTGGCAGCCTTGTTGGGGTGAGACGATATCTCATTGTAGTTTTGATCTGCATTTCTCTAATGGCTAATGTACATGAGCATTTCTTTATGTGTCTGCTAGCTGCCTGAATATCTTCTTTGGTGAAGTGCCTGTTCATATCCTTTGCCCATTTTTTAATTGGGTTATTTGTCTTTTTGTTGTTGAGGTTTTGCAGTATCTAGTAGATTTTAGAGATTAGATGCTGATTGGGTTTGTCGTAGCCAAAAACTTTTTCCCAGTCTGTAGATTGTCTTTTTACTCTTTCAGTGAAGTCTTTTGATGAGCATTAAGTGTCTGATTTTTAGGAGCTCCCATTTATCTAGTCTCTCTTCTGGTGCTTGTGCATTGTTACTTATGGTTTGTATTGTGTTTATGCCATGTATTAGGGCTCCTAGCATTGTCGCTATTTTTTCTTCCATGATCTTTATAATTTTTGATTTTATATTTAAGTCTTTGTTCCATTTTGAGTTAGTTTTTGTGCATGGTGTGAGGTATAGGTCTTGTTTCAGTTTTTTGCAGATGGATATCCAGGTATGCCAGCACCATTTGTTAAAGAGACTGTCTTTTCCCCAATTAACAGACTTTGGGCCTTTGTCAAATATCAGCTGCTCATAGGTGGATGAATTTATGCCTGTATTCTCAACTCTGTTCCATTGGTCTATATATCTGTTTTTGTACCAGTACCAGGCTGTTTTGACTACCGTGGCAGTATAATAGGTTCTAAAATCAGGTAGTGTGAGGTTTCCCACTTTGCTCTTCTTCTTGAGTAATGCTTTATTTATTCGGGGCCTCTTCCCTTTCCGTATGAAGTTGGTGATTTTTTTCTCCATCTCATTAAAAAATGCTGGTGGAATTTGGATCTGGATTGCATTGTATCTGTAGATCGCTTTGGGTAGAATTGACATTTTCACTATGTTGAGTCTACCTATCCATGATCAAGGTATGTTTTTCCACTTATGCAGGTCTCTTTTAGTTTCTTGCAGTAGTGTCTTGCAGTTTTCCTTATATAGATCTTTTATGTCTCTATTTAGAAGGCACTGTTTTTTAATCCTCATTTTATAGATGAGGCAATTAAGGCTTAGACAAGATCCAGTAAGTTCCCCAAGACTACCCAGCTCCTAAATAACAAAGCTAGAATTTTAGCCTAGGTTGTCTGACTCTAAAACCCATGCAATTAATTATGCCTATATCACTTTTTCTACAACACCTAATTTAATAAATGCCAGTTAAATGAACAAAAAATCATCAGTATGTGCCTCTGAAAAACATGAGGCTTAGTAGTTAGACTTTAGTTTAAGTTGAATTCTAACAATTTCTCAGAGTGAGGCATAGGGTAAATTATTTATGGTATCAGACCTATTTACTCATTTATAAGGCAGAGGAAAGAGATAATAGTCCTTACCTCACAAGGGTGTTGTGAGGATAAAATGAAATAATGCTCATGACAGCATTGGCTACTAGGCTCTCAGTAAATATTAGTTGATAATAATAGAAATAAAATTCTATTTTTACTTTTGTTTCTCAATAAGGCTGACCCCCCCCTTGGTGATAGCAAGATAAAAGGAGAGGCATGCAACCAGAAGCAGTCATGATAATTTCACATAATTCCCCACACCAGGAAATAAACTTTATTATCCTCTGTGCAAAGACATCCATGGTCTTTGACCTAAAATGGAGCTACCAGACTATATGGTGCTTCATAGTTGAATATGACTTTTACTTCATTTGTACCTGAATATCTCTATATAATCTCTCTCTCTATCTACCATCTATCTATCCATATATCTATGTATTGTTTTATTATAGCATCAATCCATATACTATGTAATGTTTAATTATAACATTATTAAAATTGAGAAGTTAACCCCATCACTGAGATTCTAGAAGCACTATGTCCATAGTTTAATTTATAAGACATTGACCTTCTTGTCTGGGCTTCAACTCTGTCCTTGCTTATCTCCCTCAAGTGGCCTCAAATATGCAAATATAATTTGGTCCTCTTTCTTCTCACCTTCCTTCTATATGTAAATTCCTCCTCTATCTTGATGACCACTATGATTCACCATTGCATTTCAAATACTTCCAAAGATTGATGTCCACAAGATAATTGTCCCTTCTAGCAAAATCTTTCAACAAAGGAAAAATCTAAATTATAATGCTATGCAAGTATACACACTTTTCACTAAATGGTACTAGCCTTCACTGTTATTTTTATTTTCATGCAATATATGCCCCTTGCCATTTTATACTGTCCCATCATTAATCAGTGGTTGAAGGGATATTGAATCATATGTTAGCTTCTTATGTAGCATAGATCCTAATCTCATTTCCTTTGTCTCCATAAAAACAAATACAAAAACTCATCTAAGAGACCTGGGGAAAACAATTCTGAAGCAGGGGCTGAAGAGAGGAAAGGGGAGTGATGGAAACACAAAGAGTTAATTTTCTGATCTCTCTGTGTCATCCAAGTATGGGTAAAGAACATTAAGATGTCACAATAAAGATCAACTTTATCAATATGTCCCCAGGTCCATGGTTGGGGAATTGTAGATGGAGAATTTTCTATGCAATTTTCAGTCTGTTGACATTCAGAAAGAAGTGCAGCATCTATCTTTTTAAATTACAGTACACATGCGAATATTACGTGGTGTCTTGATTTATTTGTTTTGGATTTTGTGTGTTCTCATGGGAGGTCTAAAATTTAATCTTTGTATCCTAGAGGGATTTCATAAATGCAAGGTGCAATTTGGAAAATTGAATAATTTTCTAAAAGCTCTGGGCTTTAAATTCCTCGTAGGGTGGGGGAAGTCTACAGTAAACATCCAAATCATCTCTATTTCTATATTAGTAAGTAAAACATGTAAAGATTAAGTCTCATTTAATATAATTTCCAGGAAGTTTTTGATGCTACAAAGTGACATTGTCTGTGTTTGTGATTGACTGTAGAAATAGTGCTTCACTGATCTGGAGATACTAACTTTCTGCAAGAAGCAATGGTGCAGAGCTGCTTTCTCTGCCTTGCTAGTCTTTGTGAGGTACCTACTGAAGGATCTTTATGCTGATTGTGTTATAAGTAAGATGGGGATGGGTGGAGGAAACACTGATGGTGCAAATCTCCATAGTTTTCTTGTCCTGGCATCATGCAGCATTTTCCTATTCATGCTCATTAACTTCCTCCAAACTAAACATCCTACATATCTTCATCAGACAGCAGTAAACTCCAATAGTTCTCAGCAAAATGTCATAATATACACACATCTAGGACCCTGAGCATGACTCTACCAATTCAAACTACTTATTTTTACTTATACCTTGACCATAATTAAGCTTGTAATTTCATCCAGTGTATGTCCACAGGTAACAATTTCTGTCCATGTAATTCATTTGGACAAAATTTGATGAAAGGTTTACAATTTAGGAAGTTCCACTAAAGTTTGAGATAAAAGATTTCATTTATATTTATATGCTTATTATTCTTTAGATTGGCAAAAAAGACTAATGCTGATATTAGGATGCTAGATGCTATGCATGTTAGCAAAATCTGGATGAATAACAACTCTGGCTAGTCTAGTACTTAACAGCAGATCAAACACTTGTTACAAGAATTGCTCAGTTGATTTGCACAATTTCACCATGAAGTAGGTTGTAGAAATACTTACCTCAATTTCACTGGGCTGCAAATATTGGAAAGATTTACACATGCCCATTTAGAAAGTCAGTGGCAGATTTGTTACTTGAAACCAAGTTTTCTGATCATAGATCTTGTTCCTTTTCCTGTATTTCACGTCATGAGGGAATGGAAACGTATACGAACAGACAATAATGCAGAAGAACTTCCGTACAGAGTAGTCTGAGTTTTTCTTTTGCCTAGAAATACATTCTAGCAGCGTGTGTACTTCTAGGGCTAGAGAATAAGGCTGCAAAGAAACTGTCTTCTCCTAAGAGATTTAGAATACTGGCAGCTCCTATAAAAATTAATTTAAAGAGAAAATTGAATTTCAGTGAGAACAATTTCATATTTAGATTTTATGGCTCAATTAAACATGGAAAATTATCTATTTAATAAATGTTTAGAAAAAACAATGGACAAAATGATTTCTTTAAAGTTCATTTGCTTCTATTAGGAAACATACATGGCTGTATTAATCATAGTTTTTAGAAGAAAATAACAATACAAAAATTCAATTCCAGAAATATCATTGTTTGCTATATACCTACTTTTAGATACTTAGAATACTGAGACAAATGCCATGGTGATTGCCCTCAAGAAGCTCAGTCTTAAAATAGAAAAATGCATGTGTTATGTAAATTACAATACAACATAATGCAACAATAAATGCATGAAGAAGGAGAAGTAATAATATCTGGAGGCATCAAGGATGGCTTTCCAAAGGAGATAGTATTTCATTTGGATTTTAAAGGAAGAAAGAGGATTCACCAGAAGGATAGGGTCATTCCATCCAGGGAATAATGGGGCATAAAACAGGTTGTTTATTATTTCTGGAGCTTTATATTGTAGTAATTAATAAACTTTGCATGGTGTAGTAGAAAGACTGCTAGGCTAGACATGAGCACATCTGATTTCTAGTAAGACTCTACTCTTGACTTTAAGTCATTTGAAAATAACTTGGCCACAGTGTGGACTAGATTAATTCTAAAAATTTTTTCATGTCTGATGCAATAAACTTTATTGCATAAAGCATGGCATTGAAGAGTATAAACTCTAGAGTTAAGCTAGACCTGTGTATGATTTCCAGTTTTACCACTTTCTTGCCACCTAAACTTAGGGAAGTGCCCTCATCAGTAAAAGTAAATAATACTAACCTCAGAGAATAATTGTAAGGATTGAATGCGATACTGTGTATAAGGAGCAGCAGTAAAGATGCTGACCCAGGTTTATAACAGCCTTTATACTTTCAGTTATAACATTTAAGGGAGAATTGGATATGTAGGAGGCAATTGATGAATAGTTAAATAGACAAGTTTAAAATAAATGGTTGTTTAGTGCTTAGTTAGACATGTGATTGTTGGCCCTACCCAAATCACAGTTGAAATAGTTTAACATACCAATGAAGCTACAGAGGCGCTGGTCCCTTGGTCATTACTGGCAGGTGAGCGCTGTTAACACAGGGAACTGGTAAGGCCAACCTTATGGGTTTGATTCCCATTGGGACACTTTACTTCACACTGTTCCAAGTTTTTAACCACTGACTGCTGGGTGCTATTGGCCATTTGGATGCTGAAATCTAACTAAACCAAAAAAACCCGTATCAGTTGCTGTCTTAGTTATCTAGTGCTGCTATAACAAATACTACAAGAGACTGGCTTTAACAAACAGAAGTTTATTCTCTCACAGCCTAGTAGGCTAGAAGTCTAAATTCAGGGTTCCAGCTCCAAGGGAAGGCTTTCTCTGTCTGCTGGCATTGGAGGAAGTTCCTTGTCATCAATCTTCCCTTGGTCTAGGAGCTTCTTCAGGCAGGAACCTGGCTCTGCTTTCTTGGTAGTATGAGGCCCCCTGTCTCTCTACTCCCTTCTCTGTGCAGTCTCCAGTGTAACAGCTCTCCTCACTTCCTTCTGAGTCCTCACCAAAATTGTCTTTGATGTTCATAATTCCACCAACAATCTCTTCAAGGCAACCTAGGCTTTTACTATTAGGAACTTTAAAACTTTTCTAGCCTCTATCCATTCACAGTTTTGAGACCACTTCCACGTTTTAGGTATCTGTTAGAGCAGCACGCCACTCTTGGTACTGTACATCTTTGGCTGGGTTCTCTGAGAAACAAAGTCAGTAAAGCATGTAAATATATATCTATAAAGAGAGATTTCTATTAAGAAAATGGCTCACACAATTGTAGAGGCTAGGACATCCTAAGTCCATGGGTCAGGATAGAAGCTTCTCCTGATTCACTTAGCCTCAGGGTCTGGTGAACCCAAGATTGGCAGATCAGAGAGCAGGGCTCTTGCTCACAGGTTGTAAAGATTGACGAATCCCAAGATAGGCAGGCAAGATGGCAGGTAAGCTGCTAGCTCAAGTCCCAAGAACTGGAGGTCAGACAACAGGAGCCAGCTGCAGGATCCAGAGCAAGCAAAAGCCCACGAGCCTTGCCATAGAGTCCACTTATATTCAATGGAGGCTACAAACCCAGGGAAACTCTCTTTCAACTGATTGGCTACTCACAGCAGATCCGATCATGAAGGTGATCACATTATATCAAATCTCATCATGGAAGTGGTCACATCATCATAAGACTGCCAAACTATATCATAACTGCCAAACCACTGAGAATCATGGCCCAGCCAAGTTGACACACAACCTTAAGGATCACAGTTGTCATTAAGTCAATTCCGACTCATGACTACCCCACGTGTTTCAGAATAGAACTGTGCTCCATAGGATTTTCAATGACTGTGATCTCTCAGAAGTATATTGCCAGATCTTTCTTCTGAGGTACCTCTGGGTGGATTTAAATCACCAACCCTGGTGAGTAGTCCAGCACTTAACCTTTATGCCACCAAGGGACAATATCAGCTCAGATCTAACTCAAATCTCAAATCCTTCCCTTCTTCTAAGTCTTGACTTAACCCACCTCAGTGAGGCCTTTCCTCACTTCCCTATCAAAAATTTCATTCCCTACAGATGCCTCTTTCTTTATTTTTTTCTTCTTAACACTTACTTTCTAATCTACTATATAATTTAATGAGTTATCACTTTTAATGTCTCTCTCTCACTGGAATGTAAATTTCCTTAGGGCAGGGAATTTTGTCTGATTGATTACTAATATATCTCTAGTCCTTTGATTAGTTGCTGACATATAGTAGACATGTTGAATGAAGAAAGTCACATGAAAATAGATATGAATCACGGGTCTGCCTTAATCAGGGAGCAGGAGAGGAATTTTATTTTTTTTTAATAACACGAGTCAGGAAGCTACCAAAGAGTATATGGCCTATGAGTCATGGAAGCAAGTCTGCTAGCTGTGAGATTTTGTTTTCAAAGTTGAAGAGGTCTAAAAAATCCTGTTCACACCAGTTAGAGAATGCATCTTTGTTAAGGTATATTTTCAGAAAACATCAGCAAAATTTAAAAAGGATCATTGGAGAGAAGAAGCCACGCAAAACTCATGACTCCTGAATTCCAGTTACTTAAATGGGTCTGTGAAAATATTTGGAGCCCTGGTGGCATAGTGGTTATAAGCTTGGCTGCTAATCAAAAGCTTGGCAGTTAGAATCTACCAGCTGTTCCTTGGAAACCCTATGGGGCAGTTCTGTTCTGTCCTATAGGGTCACTATGAGTCAGAATCAACTCACAACAAAGGGTTTGGTTTTTGGTTTTTTGGGAAAACATCTAAAGACAGAAACACACACACACACACATAAGCACAAAATATAGGCAGAATTGATAAGTCTGCTTTGTACAAGGTAGAAAATCACTGTACAAAAAAGCCTGAAATTAAAAAAACTTGGAGGTGGAGAAACTGAGATTATCTAGACCCTGGCATGGAGCATCAGGAGTAGTAGGGGTCATAAAACCTCAATCTTATTTTTAACTGGTCACAAATTCATGGTTTTCCGATATTAATAGCATCTGTCCTCCTTTGGGGGAATGGATTGTATCTCTGTCTTTCGACAGCTGAATGACCCCGTGCAAGTTATCAAGGCCCTCTGAGTATCAGTTTCTTTCCCTATAGATGGGTATGATATTAATTTATACTTTACAGAGTGATTGTAAGGACAAAATGAGACTATATATATAGATTTTCAGCACATATTGCTAACACATATGGTGTACTCAACAAATGTGAGTAGAATGAAGAAACACTCCTACGAAAAACAATGTCAAAAAATTTTCCTCCAATTCAGAGAAGGCCATGTAAAAGACAAATTCACTAGGTTGGTGATTATTTCACTGATATCACTTAGAAAAAGTATTTGTTTGTTTAGCTTATAATATATTGGGTCCAATTAAGAATCTCTGCACACTTTTTTAGAAAAGGATAATTGAATCCACATGTCATCTTCTATTACTTCTCTTTTCCATTTTCCCTCCTTCTTTCAGATCAATATTCCTCACAATACCATTCTGAAGAGCTTTTAAAAATGAGTTGGATGTGTCTTCGGAAATATTTTGAGGAACTTCAATGAGCGAATCAAAGAGAAAAGACTGGAAGCTAATCCCTCAACTATAAAATGGAATTTTACATGTTCTAGAACCTATGAGAACAGAAAAATTTCATGACTCCAGTTATGTGCTCAGTACCAGAGGGACAGTTTATGATTCACCTTTTGTAGACCAGGAGAAGAAGACTTAAGTAATTCTGTACATTGGGGGAGTTAGATAGATAGAATTTGTTAATCCAGAGTGTCAAAAATGTCCCCATTTTTATTAAATTGGTAGAGGTTTTACTAAACAGAGTCAATGTATACATGAGTCTGTGTATTCCACGTACTTAAAATGGGACTTATTTAATACTGACAGGGCTCATGCTGATGAAGGAAAATCATCAGAAGAAATAAAGAAAAAATAGAATGAACTCTACCTCTAATTTCTATCTGAGAACAGCAGTAAAACTACTATATGTTGCATTTCCCAGGCTCTTTGATTAAATTAGCAATTTATAAATACTCTATTGCAATGAATCAAAGGTAGTGGGAAATTTAAGGTATTCTGTCTGGGGGTGGAGGGGGAACTATGGAAATGTTGCCAGAATAATTTGCAAACCTCTATATTAGAGAATTGTAGTTAGGTAATGTCAGTCTTAATTCTGAAAACAAGAATTATCTTCTAGCATACCTGATGGGCTGTGATAATACACTGAGAGACACAGAGTAAAACTGAAAGACTATATTTAAAGAAATTGTAATTTAATGAGTTCTAATTAGCTCTAGCTCACATAGCTCATGTCCCTTGATTAAAAATCATTGATTTCAGAGAATTCCAATTTAAAATGGAATCTGGCTATAAGCCACTGGTGAATCTTTCCCAATTTTCCACTAAAATTCCTACGAAGGCAGAAATGTGTGAAACCTCAGTAGAACATAAAAATAATACTGTCAGATAACCTATTAGAATCTGTAAGGAATTAACTGAGAGCAGACTGAAAAGGCTAATGAAAATATATGTTTAAAAGAAACAGCATAAAAACTATGTATTTAGAAAAGCACTCTGCCTTTGTACTCCTCCTTTCCCCCTACCATGATCTGTTGCCATTCAGTCTGACTCATAGCTACCTATAGGACAGAGTAGAACTGCCCCGTAGGGTTTCTGAGGCTGTTATCTGTATGGCCACCACCTGTCTGTCAGTTTGTCATCCTGTGGTGGCTTGCATGTTGCTGTGACACTGGAAGCTTTGCCACTGGTATTTCAAATACCAGCAGGGTTACCCTTAGTAGACAGGTTTCAGTGGAGCATCCAGACTAAGACTAAGAAGGACCTGGCTGTATACTTCTGGAAACAATTGACCAGTGAAAACCTTATGAATAACAGCAGAACATTGTCTGATACAGTGCCAGAAGATGAGCCCCTAAAGTTGGAGGCACTCATAATTCAACTAGAGAAGAGCTGTCTCCTCAAAGTAGAGTCAACCTTAATGATATGGATGGAGTCAAGCTTTCATGATCTTTATTTGCTGATGTGGCAAGACTCAAAATGAGAAGAAACAGTTGCAAACATCCATTAATAATTGGAACATGGAATGTATGAAGTATGAATCTAGGAAGATTGGAAGCTGTCAAAAATGAAATGGAACACATAAACATTGATACACTATGCATTAATGAGCTGAAATGGACTGGTATTGGTCATTTTGAATCATACAATCACATGGTCTACTATGCTAGGGATTACAAATTGAAGAGGAAAGGCGTCACATTCATCATCAAAAAGAACATCTCAAGATCTGTCCTGAAGTACAACGCTGTCAGTGATAGGATAATATCCATACGCCTACAAGGAAGACACTTAATATGACTATTATTCAAATTTACACACCAACTGCTAAGGCCAAAGATGAAGATATTGAAGATTTTTACCAACTTCTACAGTCTGAAATTGATCACACATGCAATCAAGTTGCATTGATAATTACTGGTGATTGGAATTGGAAAGTTGGAAACAAAAAAGAAGGATTGGTAGTTGGAAAATATGGCCTTGGTGATAGAAACAATGCCAGAGATCACATGATAGAATTTTGCAATTCCAATGACTTACTCATTGCAAATATGTTTTTTTCAATGACATAAACAATGGCAACTATACACATGGACCTCACTGGATGGAATGCACAGGAATCAAATTGACTACATCGGATGGAAAACCTCAATATCATCAGTCAGAAAGGCCAGGGGCTGGATGTGAAATGGATAGTTAATTGCTCATATGCAAATTCAAGTTGAAACTGAAGAAAATTAGAGCAAGTCCACGAGAGCCAAAATGCAACCTTGAGTATATCCCACCTGAATTTAGAAACCATCTCAAGACACATTGAACACTAATGACCGAAGACCAGACGAAGTGTGGAATGACATCAAGGACATCATACATGAAAAAAGCAAAAGGTCATTAAAAAGACAAGAAAGAAAGGAAAGACCAAAATGGATGTCAGAAGAGACTCTGAAACTTGCTCTTGAACATAGAGTAGCTAAAGTGAAAGGAAGAAATGATGAAGTAAAAGAGCTGAACAGAAGATTTCACGGGTCATCTCAAGAAGACAAAGTAAAATATTACAATGAAATGTGCAAAGATCTGCAGTTAGAAAACCAAAAGGGAAGAACACGCTCAGCAGTTCTCAAACTGAAAGAACTGAAGAAAAAATTCAAGCCTTGAGTTGCAAAATAGAAGGATTCTATGAGCAAAAAATTCAATGATGCAGGAAACATCAAAAGAAGATGGAAGAGAAGGGGGGGCAAGATGGCACTCTAGGCAGAAGCACCATGCCGTCCCTCCACAGCAAAGATCTGAAAAACTAAGCCTAACAGAGAATCAACAATCCTGAAACCCTAGAACACCAAATGAAGAGATAAAGAACTCAGCCAAACACCAAACGGAGTGAGAATACTGAAAGAGAACGGAGAGTGAGGAGAGACTCATGCAGAGATTCCCTACTAGCTAATGCAGCGCGGATCCACCATCTTGGATTCCTATCGGAGACCAGTGAACGGGAGAGCAGCCTTGCAGAGCATCCAGTGGGAGACAGAACGACCGGTAAACTGTGGTGCGTGCTTTCCCACCCCCACCCCTCTCCGCCTCGGCTGGGGCTCCCCTGCTTTCCGTCGCCAGGGTCCCTGGGCTGGGGGGCACCGATGCTTGGATTCCGCGCGCCCAGGCTGGCAGCTTTCTGAGAGCCGTTTGGTGGCCGCTGGCGAACCTTTTTCTGCCGCCTCCCCCTCCTTTTGCCTGGGTGCCTGGTTCCGAGTGCCGTCTTTGCTCTCTCCTGCGGGGCTGTGGGGCTGCGTTCGGGCGTGTGGCTGCTTCCAGGTCTGGGCTGCCGCGCTGGTGAGATCCTGGGGCCTTTGTTCGTTCGCCCCTCTGCTTTCCGTCGCCAGGGTCCCTGGGCTGGGGGGCGCCGGTGCTTGGATTCCACACACCCAGGCTGGTGGCTTTCTGAGAGCCGTTTGCTGGCTGCTGGCGAACTTTTTCTGCCGCCTCCCCCTCCTTTTGCCTGGGTGCCTGGTTCCGAGAGCCATCTTTGCTCTCTCCTGCGAGGCTGTGGGGCTGCGTTCGGGCGTGTGGCTGCTTGCAAGTCTGGGCTGCCGTGCTGGTGAGATCCCGGGGCCTTTGTTCGTTCGCCCCTCTGCTTCCCGTGGCCACGGTCTCTTAATCCCGAGACTGCCGGCTTCTTGGAATTCGTGCCCCTGAGTGGGGGCTCTCTGGGTCCCATTTGTTGGCACTGACTGCTGGTGTTGCTTTTTTTTTTTTCTTTTTTTAATTTTATTTTTCTTCTTTTTTTGATTAGTTTTGTCATCTTTTCCCTCTTTTTCCCTTTTGTCTTTCTTCATTGCTTAATTTCTCGTCTCTCTATCTCTTTCTTTTCTTTCTGATCCCTGAATACCAGGCAATGTATGCCTCTGTACCTTCTGGCCAGGCTGTGCTGTGAAAACTGAGACTGACTCCCCCAGACCTCATAGCTGCATCGGTGGGATCCCTGGGAACTTTGCAGTTCTTTAACTTTTCTGATTTTTATTTGTTCATTCTTTCCTTTTCTTTCTCTTCCCCCTTCTGGTTTCCTCCATCCCATAGTCTCTCATCTGTACATTCCAATGACAAGCTCCCCTAGCATTCTTTTATGTTTGTATGCTTTTTGCTCCTGCTCCTCTCTCCTCTCTCCCATATCCAGCTTAGCTTCACACATAACCATCTTCCCGCTGCACCCTAACTACCTGCACCGTGCACTAGACATCACACCACCTAGCTGTGCAGGCACGCCCTATTGGAATCTGCCCAGCACTGACTACCGACCGTCCTGGTGGCTGCGGTGAGTGCCACAAACAACCCGTCCCAGTGGCTCCTCCACAACTAGATCTGCCCAGCTGTACCACAAGGACGAAACAAACAAACAAACAAACAAACAAAATCGACAATCAATAAATGAGAGAAATATCTACTGAATGCCCCGAAAACAGCAAACAATATCAAAACATTTACAAAAACAAGACAAGATGGCTCCAATAGGCATCCAAATCAAAACACCAGATAACTCTCCTGTGGAAGAAAATGCACTAGAAGTACCTGATAGGGAACTCAAATCGCTAATACTCGGAATTTTCCAAGAACTGAGGCAAAACGCTGACAAACATGAGGAAAAAATAGACAAATTTATGGAAAATACAGACAAAAAATTAGAAGAATTCAGGAAGATGATACAGGAACAAAATGCCAAAATAAATTCACAACTCGAAATTATACAAAAACAACAATTAGAAATCCAAAAGATAAACAACAAGATTCCAGAAATGGACAGTGTCATAGAAGGGCTGAAAAGTAGATCTGAAACCATGGAAGACAGGATCAGTGGAACTGAAGACAAATACTTGGATACAACTTTGTTTCAGGAAAACTCAGAAAAAAGAACAAAGAAAAATGAAGAGACCCTGAGAGTTATGTGGGATACAATTAAAAGCAAAAACTTTCGAGTGATTGGCATACCAGAATGGGGGGAGAAAACAGAAAACACAGAGAGGATCATTGACGAACTGCTCACAGAAAACTTTCCCAATATCATGAAAAATGAAAAGCTGGCCATCCAAGAAGCTCAACGAACCCCATATAGAAGAGACCCCAAAAGAAAATCACCAAGACATATATTCACACTCACTAAAACTAAAGACAAAGAAAGAATCCTGAGAGAAGCTCGTGAAAAACAAGAAGTCACATACAGAGGAGATACAATAAGACTAAGCTCAGATTATTCAGCAGAAACCATGCAGGCAAGAAGGCAATGGGATGACATATATAAAATCTTGAAAGAAAAAAATTGTCAGCCAAGAATAATATATCCTGCAAAACTCTCATTCAAATTTGATGGTGAAATTAGGTCATTCCCAGATAAAGAGAAACTAAAGGAATATGCAAAAGTCAAACCAAACTTACAAGAATTATTAAAGGGAGTTCTTCGATCTGAGGACAAACAGCTTCAGCCCTCAGGCAGGACCTAGGACCTAAGACGTAGGTTCATATGAACCAGATACCATTCTAGGAAATGAACTATTAAGGACTATCCTAAAACAAAAGAAATACAACAGGGAATCAGAGCAATCAATCAAAGGATGACAACAACATCAAAACAATGAAAGAGGGAATAAACGGCATAGGTATAGAACCTTCTAATGGAGAGGAAGGCAAGGCGATACCAAGTAAGGGTAGACTGCTTCAAACTTATAAAGATATGGGTAAAATTCATGGTAATCACAAAGAAGGTTAACAAACCAACTCATAAAAATAAACACGAAAAGCATAAAGTCTCAGCAAAAACAAAACCTACAAAAACAAAAGAAATGAACACAAAATCCACAAACAAAAGTAACTCAGCACAAGAGAGTAAGAAGAACAAAGAAAACTTCGGCACCACAAAAAAAAGCACTACCAAATGACAGCAACAAACTTCCATCTATCAATAATTACACTAAATGTAAATGGACTCAATGCACCCATAAAGAGACGGAGAGTGGCAGAATGGATAAGAAAACAGGATCCATCAATTTGTTGTCTACAAGAGACACACCTTAGAAACAAAGATGTGAATTTATTAAAAATCAAACATTGGAAAAAAATATATCAAGCTAACAACTACCAAAAAAGAGCAAGAGTGGCAATTCTAATCTCAGATAAAATAGACTTTAAAACAAAATCTACCATAAAAGACAAAGAAGGACACTATATAATGATTAAGGGGACGATCCATCATGAAGACATAACCATAATAAATATCTATGCACCCAATGACAGGGCTCCAAAATACATAAAAAAAACTCTAACAGCACTGAAAAGAGAAATTGACAGTTCCACAATAATAGTAGGAGACTTCAACACACCACTCTCAGTAAAGGACAGAGCAACTAAAAAGAAACTCAGCAAAGATACAGAAGACCTAAAGGACACAATCAGCCAACTGGACCTCATGGACATATATAGAACAATCCATCCAACCGCTGCAAAGTACACATTCTTTTCCAATGCACATGGAACGTTCTCCAGAATAGACCACATCTTAGGCCACAGAGCAATCCTCAACAAGATCCAAAATGCTGAGATAATTCACAGTATCTTCTCTGACCACAATGCCATCAAGGTAGAAATTAACACTAGAAAGAGCAAGCAAAAAAAATCAAACACATGGAAACTGAATAATAATCTGCTTACACATCAATGGGTAATAGAAGAAATCAGAGATGGAATTAAAAAATTCCTAGAATCAAATGAAAATGAAAACACATCATACCAAAACCTTTGGGACACAGCAAAGCCAGTCCTCAGAGGACAATTTATAACCATAGATGCACATATCAAAAAAGAAGAAAGGGACAAAATCAAAACATTAACTACAGAACTCAGACAAATAGAAAGAGAACAGCAAAAGAAGCCTACAACCACCGGAAGAAAGAAGATAGTAAAGATCAGAGCAGAAATAAATGAAATAGAGTACAGAAAAACAATAGAAAGAATCAACAAAACCAAAAGTTGGTTTTTTGAAAGAATCAACAAAATCGACAAACCACTGGCCAGACTGACAAAAGAAAAACAGCAGAGGGCACAAATAACCCAAATAAGAAATGAAATGGGGGACATTACAACAGACCCAACCGAAATAAAAAGGATTATAACAGAATATTATGAAAAACTATTTTCCAACAAATTTGAAAACCTAGAGGAAATGGATGAATTTCTAGAAACACACGGCCTACCCAAACTACAACAAAGTGATATTGAAAATCTGAACAGACCCATAACAGGAGAAGAGATTGAAAAGGTAATAAAAAAACTCACAACCAAGAAAAGCCCTGGCCCAGATGGCTTCACTGTAGAATTCTACAAAACATTTACAGAAGAGTTTGTACCAGTTCTACTCAAGCTATTTCAGAGCATAGAAGAGGAAGCAACACTTCCAAATTCGTTCTATGAAGCCAGCATAATGCTGATACCAAAACCAGGCAAAGACATCACAAAAAAGAAAATTACAGACCAATATCTCTCATGAATATAGATGCAAAAATACTGAACGAAATTCTAGCCAATAGAATTCAGGATCATATCAAAAAAATAATACACCACGACCAAGTAGGATTCATACCAGGTATGCAAGGATGGTTTAACATTAGAAAATCCATCAACGTAATTCACCACATAAATAAAAGGAAAGAAAAAAATCACATGATCTTCTCAATTGACGCAGAAAAGGCATTTGACAAAGTCCAACACCAATTCCTGATAAAAGCTCTCAATAAAATAGGTATAGAAGGGAAAGTTCTCAACATAATAAAGGACATCTATGCAAAACCAACAGACAACATCATTCTTAATGGAGAGAGGCTGAAAACATTCCCCTTGAAAACAGGAACAAGACAAGGATGCCCTTTATCACCACTCCTATTTAACATTGTGCTGGAAGTTCTAGCTAGAGCAATAAGGCAAGAAAAAGAAATAAAGGGCATCCAAATTGGTAATGAAGAAGTTAAACTCTCCCTGTTTGCAGATGATAGGATACTATACATAGAATTCCCTAAAGACTCCACGAGAAATCTACTGGAACTAATAGAAAGATTCAGCAGAGTAGCAGGATACAAGATAAACATTCAAAAATCAGTTGGATTTCTATGCACCAGTAAAGAGAATGATGAAAAGGAGATCAGGAAATCAATACCATTTTCAATAGCCCCTAAAAAGATAAAATAACTTAGGAATAAATCTGACCAGGAATGTAAAAGACCTGTACAAAGAAAACTACAACACATTGCTGGATGAAACCCAAAGGGATCTACATAAATGGAAAAACATACCATGCTCATGGATAGGCAGACTCAACATTGTGAAAATGGCAATTCTACCTAAAGCAATTTACAAATACAATGCAATCCCGATACAAATACCAACAACATTCTTCAAAGAGATGGAAAAACTAATTATTAACTCTATATGGAAAGGGAAGAAACCCCGAATAAGTAAAGCACTACTGAAGAAGAATAAAGTTGGAGGACTCACACTACCTGACTTGAGAACCTACTATACAGCTACAGTAGTCAAAACAGCCTGGTACTGGTATAACAACAGAGACATTGACCAATGGAACAGAATTGAGAACCCAGATGTAAATCCATCCACCTACAGTCACCTGATTTTCGACAAGGGCCCAAAGTCCATGAAATGGGGAAAAGACAGTCTTTTTAACAAATGGTGCTGGCAAAACTGGATATCCATTTGCAGAAAAATGAAATAGGACCCATACCTCACACCATATACAAAAACTACTTCAAAATGGATCAAAGATCTGAATATAAAGCCTCAAACTATAAAGTTCGTAGAAGAAAAAATAGGACCAACACTTCAGGCCTTAATACATGGCATTAACAGGATACAAACCATAAACATCAACACAAAAAAACCCAACAGATAAACTAGATAACTGGGATCTTCTAAAAACCATACACCTATGCTTTTCAAAAGACTTCACCAAAAGAGTCAAAAGAGAACCTACAGACTGGGAAAAAATTTTTGGACAGTACAAGTCAGACAAAGATCTAATCTCCATAATCTACAAGAAAATCCAACACCTCTACAACAAAAAGACAAACAGTCCTATGAAAAAATGGGCAAATGAAATGAACAGACACTTCACTAAAGAAGACATTCAAATGGCCAACAGATACATGAGGAAATGCTCGCGTTCACTAGCCATTAGAGAAATGCAAATTAAAACCACAATGAGATACCACCTCACCCCGGCATTACTGACATGAATCAAAAATACTGGAAATAACAAATGTTGGAGGGGCTGCGGGGAGATGGGAACTCTTATACACTGCTGGTGGGAATGCAAAATGATACAACCATTTTGGAAAATGATATGGCATTTCCTCAGAAAGCTAGAAATAGACATACCATTCGATCCAGCAATCCCACTCCTAGGAATATATCCTAGAGAAATAAGAGTCGTCACTCGAATAGACATATGCACACCTATGTTCATGGCAGCATTGTTCACAATAGCAAAACGATGGAAACAGCGTAGGTGCCCATCAACAGATGAATGGATAAACAAACTATGGTACATACACACAATGGAGTACTACGCAACGAGAAAGAACAACAATGAATCTGTGAAGCATCTCATAACATGGATGAAACTGGAGGACATTATGCTGAGTGAAATAAGTCAATCACAAAAGGACAAATATTGTATGAGACCTCTATTGTAAAAACCCATGAAAAAATTCACATGCAAAATGTAACAATCCTTGTTGGTTACCAGGGATGGGAGGGGAGTGGGGGGAAATACTAAATAGGCAATAGATAAGTGGTATCTTGGGTGAGAGGTGAGACAGTACACAGTACAAGGGAAACTTACACAACCTGCACAAGGAAAGGTCATGGAGGCCCCATGGACACATCCAAACTCCCCGAGGGACTGAGTTGTTGGATGGAGTGCTCGGGGAACATCTAGCTCAATTGGCATGACACTACTTATAAAGATAATGCTCTACATTCTACCTTGGTGAGTAGTGTCTGGGGTCTTAAAAGCCTGTGAGCGGCCATCTAAGATACTACACTGGTCTCATCCCTTCGGGAGCAAGGGAGAATGAAAAGAACAGGATACAATGAAAAGATTAGTCCAAAGGACTAATTGACCACAGCTACCAAGACCTCCATCGGACTGAGTCCAGTACAGCTAGATGGTGCCCGGCTACCACCGCTGACTGCTCTGACCAGGATCACAACAGAGGGTTCTGGACAGAGCTGGAGAAGGATGTAGAGCATAATTCTAACTCCCCCCCCCCGAAAAAAAGACCAGATTTACTGGCCTAAAGGAGACTGGAGAAACCTCAAGAGTGTGGCCCCCAGACACCCTTTCAGCTCAGAGGTGAAGTTGCCTTCGAGGTTCGATGTTCAGCCTGGGAGTGGACAGCCCAGTAAAACTAAATGGGACTAACGAGGTACAGGAGTCTGGTGACGAGGGCTAGAAGGCAGAGGGGGAGTAGGAAACTGATGATAAGAAACACAAGTTGAGTAAGGATACTGTCGTGTTGTGAGATTGTTGACCACTGTTATAGGGCAACATTTGTAGTAACCGTTAAATGGGAGGCTATTTTGTCCTGTAAGCCTTCATCTTGGGCGAGAATGGTAGCACAATTGGAAGAGCATAGTCAATGTCACTTAAATGTGTAAGTAAAAAGTTTTGAAATGGTGTATCTTTGGTATGTGTATTTTCACCAAATTAAAAAAAAAAAAAAATAGCTGACAATTCATAGGGTTAAAATGTTGTGGGGTTGTTAACCGAAGTCATAAAACAGCCTGTGTACTACTGTTACATGAGAAACTGTTCTGTAAGCCTTCACCTGAAGTACAATAAAATATTAAAAAGAAAAAAAAAAAAAAGAAGATGGAAGAAATGCACAGTCACTGTACCAAAAAGAATTGGTTGCCATTCAACCGTTCAAGGAGGTAGCATATGATCAAGAACCTATGATACTGAAGGAAAAAGTCCAAGCTGCACTGAAGGCACTGGCGAAAAACAAGGCTTCAGGAATTGACAGAATACCAATTCAGATATTTCAACAAACAGATGCAGCCCTGGAGGTGCTCACTCATCTATGCCAAGAAATTGAAAGATAGCTACCTGGCCAACTCACTGGAAGAGATCCATATTTATGCCCGTTCCAAAGAAAGGTGATCCAACAGAATGTGGAAATTATTGAACAATATCATTAATATCACACACACAAGTAAATTTTTGCTGAAGATCATTCAAAAGTGGTTGTAGCAGTGCATTGACAGGGAACTTCCAGAAATTCAAACTGGATTCAGAAAAAAATGTGAAACAAGGGATATCATTGCTGATGTCAGAGGGATTATGGTTGAAAACAGAGAATACCACGAAGATGTTTACTTGTGTTTTATTGACTATGCAAAGACATTCCACTGTGTGGATCATAACAAATTATGAATAATGTTGCAAAGAATGGGAATTCTGGAACACTTAATTGTGCTCATGAGGAACCTGTACATAGACCAAGAGGCAGTCATTTGAACAGAACAAGGGAATACTGTGTGGTTTAAAGTCAAGAAAGGTATGTGTCAGGGTTGTACCCTTTCACCATACTTATTCAATCTATATGCTGAACAAATAATCGAGAAGGTAGACTATATGAAGAAAAACAGGCATTAGGATTGGAGGAAGACTCACTAATAACCTGTGATATGCAGATGACATGACTTTTCTTGCTAAAAGTGAAGAGGACTTAAAGCACTTACTGATGAAGATCAAAGCCTACAGCCCTCAGTATGGAATACACCTTAACATAAAGAAAACAAAAATCCTCACAACTGTTCCAGTAAGCAACATCAAGATAAACAGAGAAAAGATTGAAGTTGTTAAGGATTTCATTTTACTTAGATCCACAATCAACGTCCATGGAAGCAGCAGTCAAGAAATCAAATGATGCATTGCATTGGGCAAATCTGCTGCAAAAAACCTCTTTCAAGTACTGAAAAGCAAAGATATCACTTTAAGGACTAAAGTGCGCCTGACCTAAGCCATGGTATTTTCAGTCGCCTCCTATGCATGTGAAAGCTGGACAATGAATAAGGAAGACTGAAGAAGAATTGATGCCTTTGAATTATGGTATTGGTAAAGAATATTGACTATTCCATGGACTGCAGATGAATGAACAAGTTTGTCTTGAAAGAAATACAGCCAGAGTGTTTCTTGGAAATGAGGATGGTGAGACCTTATTTCACAGACTTCAGACATGTTATCAGGAGTGACCATCCCTAGAGAAGGACATCATGCTTGGTAAAATAGAAGGTCAGCGAAAAAGAAGCCTTCCACAACGGCTGCAACAATTGACTCAAGCATAACAACAATTATTAGAACCAAGCAGTGTTTCATTCTGTTGTACATAGGCCTGCTCTCAGTCGGAAATGACTGGAGGGCACCTAAAAAAAACCAACAACAACCTTTATGGAAGCAGACTGCCACATCTTTCTCCAAGGAGCAGCTGGTGGGAGCTCTTTAACCACTGTGCCACCGTGACTCTTCCCCCCTATCATACACACCCTTAAACACCCAATATCTGTTCCTGTTAGAAATGGCCCCTCTGGGGTACAGGTGCTGTTTTTTGAGCATCCAGGTTATTTTTGTTCCTTCCTTTCTCAAATGAATATATTTATTCATGGTACCTAGAAAGCTTGCTAGAAAACAACTTGCAGTTAGTTAGGAGGAAATGAAGGCTGATATCATCCTAGAAGATGTAGTTCCCACAAGTAAATCACTAATGCAGTCTACTAAGGACACATTTAGGAATGTTCAAGATCATGTTACCCAAGTTTAAGATCATGAGAACCAAGAAGCAAGATGCAGAAAATTAAATGAGAGTGGAGCCTGTTATCCTTCTTGCCAGCTGCTAAAAGAGAATTCACCCATTAGGCACACTGGGAGAGAACAGGAATAAAGGCTATCAATACACCCCACTTATTGGTAAAAGCAAGCTGAAAATATCTGACTGCTTTTTTGGTTATAGCAAGAGTGTTGTTGTTAGCTGCCATAGAGTCAGTCACTGACTCACAGGGGTTCCCACGCCACGCCTATAATTGGTTGTGGATTGGATCCATTGTGCTCCACAAGATTGTCATTGGCTGATTTTCAGAAGTAGATTGCCAGGCCTTTCTTCCTAGTCCATATTAGTCTGAAAGCTCTGCTGAAACCTGTTTAGCATCATAGCAACACACAAGCCTCCACTGACAGATGGTAAGCAGCTGTGGATGGGGTGCATTGGTTGAGAATTGAACCCAGAGCTCCCACATGAAAGGGGGACTTCCAACGCTGTACCACCAACTACCTCAAGGCAAGATTAGTGTGACAGTATGTCTAGTTTGCCTGGGAAAACCCCTGTTTTTATAACTGTTGTCCCAATGTGTCCCTTATTTCCTATTTGTATTGATTTTTTAAAAATTTTAATGAAATATTTTTTCAATAGTAGGCCTGCAATTTGTGCTTTTATCTTCTGCCATGGTCTTGCCTAGTAGTGTGTGGGAGGAATACACAGGGAAGAGTTCTGACTTTAACACATAAATACATCTAAAAGGCCATCAGCAATAATATATTGCTCTATTCCCTGCACTTTCAGATCCAAAGTAACTAACATGTTCCTTTCAAAGACAGCAGATGTTTTGAGGGGAAGATTGGCCCCCCCAGTTTCTAATTTTGTCACTTCAACTCCATGAGGCTGTTAACACTCTCATGGTTTCTCTGTCTCTCGCCAACAACCTTCTGCCGGAGGCCAAGTTTAGATTCTCAGCCTCAAACTGAGAGGCACCTGCAGGTGCCTCCAAACAAAATGGAGTTGAAGACCATCAGTTCCAATTCATCATTCCTTCCATGGCATCCAATTCCTCCCCTGCTATGTTCTCAGGGTCCTTACTTCTGGTGAGTCTTTTTCTCCTAAGAAAACACCGAATGCAGCAATTTCCATTCCAGTTTTCAGAGGTTTCTTGGAAAACCAACATGTGTTTGAGGCCCTTCCATCTCCAGTTTTGCTATTTCAGCTCACCAGTACTGACAACAATACTATTTATTTTTCTTTCCCAGACAGCAGGCCTCTACTTCACCAAGACAAAAGTTTCAGCTACTAGATTGTGTGCTACTAATGCTCAACTCACAGCTGAGGTTTTCTTCTCTCTCTGGAATTTTAGACTTTCTAGAACCACTTGTTTCTGTAACTCTCTTGCTTTAAAGTATATAATTTAAAAATTTATCTAATCTTTAAATTCGTTCTCAGTTGGAATGTGGTATTCTGTGAACTACTCCATCCTAACCAAAACTAGAATTCTCTAAAGCTTAAATATGTATTTCATATATTTAAAAATATGTTTTATATATTATATATAGATATATTCCATACATATATATATATATTATATAGACGTGCATATACCGTATATTCTGTCCCAGAATAATTTAGGGACACTCTTGACATTGAAACATTAATTTGGCAAGAATTCAAATACATCATAAAGAGAGGAAAATTATTTGACCAGTAAAAAATATTTTTCTCATCAAAATATTTGTTGAAAAAAAGTGTACTGAGTGAAGGAAACACACAATAACTGTGAAAAGATTTGAGTTTAAATATTTACACATCACACTATTAAAAAATCTGAATTGAAGACATCCTCCATCTCACTGTACCTCAGCACTTGCAGAGAGTTAGTTAAAAATATTATGGTCTGTTAAGAAGAGTCAGCTGAAGGTGTTGAGATTTTCAAATTTGTTAAAATGAAAGAATATTTCATACACTTGGACAAAAATATTAAAAATAAGACTATTATGGAAAAAAATTATTCACAAAATATAAGTGTTATGGTCTTAGACAAAAATACAGCTAAAGACTGATTAATGTGCCATGAATAATTATTCTCCTTATTTTTTTAAATATTAATAAATATTGATATTTTTAAAATTTTTGCTTTAAAGTGCAATGATGCATGTTTTTAAAAAAATACTTTTGTTTTAAAAATTATTTTGGGAATAAAATTATCTTATATATCCATCCATATAATACAATAATTCATTAGGCAATAAATAAATGTTTCAAAAATTATACTTTTCAATTATTTTAAAATTTCCATTTAATCTCAAAAATATCACTTTTTGGACAAAAAAATTATATGATCATCCTAGACAAGAAGGGAAAAACCTAAAAGAAAATATTGTAGAAAAAAATAAAGTCTATAAATCTTGAAGATTAAAGAAAAAGTGCCTTTGAAATCTAGTTATCAAGGGAACTTGGGGAAAACTTCAAGGAAGTGACTTACCAAATACAATGCAAGGCATGGCCATAAGAAAAATGACTAGAAGGAAAGACAATATTTCAAAAACTACACTCCTCAGTAAAGAGGTCCTGGTGGTGCAATGGTTAAGTGCTTGGCTGCTCACTGAAAGGTCTGTGGCTTGAACTCACCAGCGGCTCCATGGGAGAAAAGACCTGGAGAACTGCTCCTGTAAAGAATGTAGCCTAAGAAACCCTATGGGGTAGTTCTACTCTATCCTATAGGGCCTCTATGAGTCGGAATCTATTCAAGGGCACACAACAACAACAGCCTTCAGTATGGATTACACCTGAATGTGAAGAAAACAAAAATCCTCACTCTGGACCGATACACAATACCATGGTAAATGAAGATGAAATTGAAGTTGTCAGTAATTTCATTCTACTTGGATCAACAAAAATGCCCATGGAAGTAGCAGTCAAAAAATCAAACAACATATTGTACTGGGCAAATATGCTGCAAAAGACCCCTTTGAAGTGTTAAAAAGCAAAGATGTCACTTAGATGACTAAGCCATGGTCTTTTCAATCACCTCATATGTGAAAACTGGATAACGAAAAAGGAAGACAGAAAAATTGGTGCATTTGAATGTGCAGTTGGCAAAAAAAATTGAATATACCCTGATTTGTCAGAAGAATGAACAAATCGGTCTTAGAAGAAATATGACTGGAATGTTCTTTAGAAGCAAGGATGGTGAGACTTTGGCTTGCTTACTTTGGATGCATCATTAGGAAAAACCAATGGCTAGAAAACAACATCATGTTTGATAAAGTAGGAGGTCAGCGAAAAGGAGGAAAACCCTCAGTGAGATGAACTGATGTGATAGTCGTAGCCGTTGGACTCAAACATAGCAAAGATCGTGAAGGTGGCACAGGACTAGACAATGTTTTGTTCTATTGTACATAAGGTTGCCATGAGTCGGAGTTCACTGTGTGGTAACTAACAGCAACATCAGCTAAGATGCTTTCGATGGTTATAGACTTCATTATTTTACATACTATCAAGAAAGGAAAAAAAAGCTTTTAATTAAGCTATAACATTAAACAGAGTTATATTTTTATTTCAAAGTTATTATATTGTAAAAAAAAAAGATGAAATTAATACCAAAATAATAATAAAAGCTACCTCTGGGAAACATTATTATGATATATGTGATTCTCATTTCTTTTAGCTTTTGTTTTTTATTACTGTGATTACATAAGTTTGCAGCTATAAAGATGCATTGTAACATAATCATCAAAGCACTCATAATTTATATATCTCTAATTATAAATATCAAGAATAAACAGTATTTATTGACTCCCCATTGAACGCAGTGTAAATGTTAGTACATTTTTACTTTTTTTCACCGACTCACACCATTTATTTTTATTTTATTTATTCATTATTTGTTAGGAGCTACGATAGTGGTGGTATAAAATGTTATTTTTTTATTATTAAATATTTTATTGTACTTCAGGTGAAGGCTTACAGAACAAACAGTTTCTCATGTAACAGTAGTACACATGCTGTTTTATGACTTTGGTTAACAACCCCACAACATTTTAACCCTCTGAATTTTCAGCTTTTTTTTTTTTTTTAATTTGGTGAAAATACACATAGCCAAAGATACACCATTTCAAAACTTTTTACTTACACATTTAAGTGACATTGACTATGCTCTTCCAATTGTGCTGCCATTCTCGTCCAAGATGAAGGCTTACAGGACAAAATAGCCTCCCATTTAACGGTTACTACAAATGTTGCCCTATAACAGTGGTCAACAATCTCACAACACAACAACAGTATCCTTACTCAACTTGTGTTCTTTATCATCAATTTCCTACTCCCCCTCTGCCTTCTAGCCCTCGTCACCAGACTCCTGTACCTCATTAGTCCCATTTAGTTTTACTGGGCTGTCCACTCCCAGGCTGAACATCGAACCTCGAAGGTAACTTCACCTCTGAGCTGAAAGGGTGTCTGGGGGCCACACTCTTGAGGTTTCTCCAGTCTCCTTTAGGCCAGTAAATCTGGTCTTTTTTTTGTGGTGGGGGGGAGTTAGAATTATACTCTACATCCTTCTCCAGCTCTGTCCAGAACCCTCTGTTGTGATCCTGGTCAGAGCAGTCAGCGGTGGTAGCCGGGCACCATCTAGCTGTACTGGACTCAGTCTGGTGGAGGTCTTGGTAGCTGTGGTCAGTTAGTCCTTTGGACTAATCTTTTCATTGTATCCTGTTCTCTTCATTCTCCCTTGTTCCCGAAGGGATGAGACCAGTGCAGTATCTTAGATGGCTGCTCATAGGCTTTTAAGACCCCAGACACTACTCACCAAGGTAGAATGTAGAGCATTATCTTTATAAGTAGTGTCATGCCAATTGAGCTAGATGTTCCCCGAGACCATGGTCCCCAGAGCCCTCTGTCCAACAACTCAGTCCCTCGGGGAGTTTGGATGTGTCCATGGGGCCTCCATGACCTTTCCTTGTGCAGGTTGTGTTAGTTTCCCTTGTACTGTGTACTGTCTCACCTCTCACCCAAGGTACCACTTATCTATCGCCTATTTAGTATTTCCCCCCCCTCCCCTCCCATCCCTGGTAACCAACAAGGATTGTTACATTTTGCATGTGAATTTTTTCATGGGTTTTTACAATAGAGGTCTCATACAATATTTGTCCTTTTGTGATTGACTTATTTCACTCAGCATAATGTCCTCCAGTTTCATCCATGTTATGAGATGCTTCACAGATTCATTGTTGTTCTTTTTCGTTGCATAGTACTCCATTGTGTGTATGTACCATAGTTTGTTTGTCCATTCATCTGCTGATGGGCACCTACGCTGTTTCCATCATTTTGCTATTGTGAACAATGTTGCCATGAACATAGGTGTGCATATGTCTATTCGAGTGATGACTCTTATTTCTCTAGGATATATTCCTAGGAGTGGGATTGCTGGATCGAATGGTATGTCTATTTCTAGCTTTCTGAGGAAACACCATATCATTTTCCAAAATGGTTGTATCATTTTGTATTCCCACCAGCAGTGTATAAGAGTTCCCATCTCCCCGCAGCCCCTCCAACATTTGTTATTTCCAGTATTTTTGATTCGTGCCAGTAATGCCGGGGTGAGATGGTATCTCATTGTGGTTTTAATTTGCATTTCTCTAATGGCTAGTGATCGCGAGCATTTCCTCATGTGTCTGTTGGCCATTTGAATGTCTTCCTTGGTGAAGTGTCTGTTCATTTCCTTTGCCCATTTTTTCATAGGATTGGTTGTCTTTTTGTTGTAGAGGTGTTGGATTTTCTTGTAGATTATGGAGATTAGACCTTTGTCTGACTTGTACTGTCCAAAAAATTTTTCCCAGTCTGTAGGTTCTCTTTTGACTCTTTTGGTGAAGTCTTTTGAAAAGCATAGGTGTTTGGTTTTTAGAAGATCCAAGTTATCTAGTTTATCTGTTGGGTTTTTTGTGTTGATGTTTATGGTTTGTATCCTGTTAATGCCATGTATTAAGGCCTGAAGTGTTGGTCCTATTTTTTCTTCTATGAATTTTATAGTTTGAGGCTTTATATTCAGGTCTTTGATCCATTTTGAAGTAGTTTTTGTATATGGTGTGAGGTATGGGTCCTGTTTCATTTTTCTGCAAATGGATATCCAGTTTTGCCAGCATCATTTGTTAAAAAGACTGTCTTTTCCCCATTTCATGGACTTTGGGCCCTTGTCGAAAATCAGGTGACTGTAGGTGGATGGATTTACATCTGGATTCTCAATTCTGTTCCATTGGTCAATGTTTCTGTTGTTGTACCATTACCAGGCTGTTTTGACTACTGTAGCTGTATAGTAGGTTCTCAAGTCAGGTAGTGTGAGTCCTCCAACTTTATTCTTCTTCTTCAGTAGTGCTTTACTTATTCGGGGCTTCTTCCCTTTCCATATAAAGTTAATAATTAGTTTTTCCATCTCTTTGAAGAATGTTGTTGGTATTTGGATCAGGATTGCATTGTATTTGTAAATTGCTTTAGGTAGAATTGCCATTTTCACAATGTTGAGTCTGCCTATCCATGAGCATGGTATGTTTTTCCATTTATGTAGATCCCTTTGGGTTTCATCCAGCAGTGTTTTGTAGTTTTCTTTGTATAGGTCTTTTACATTCCTGGTCAGATTTATTCCTAAGTATTTTATCTTTTTAGGGGCTATTGAAAAAGGTATTGATTTCCTGATCTCCTTTTCATCGTTCTCTTTACTGGTGTATAGGAATCCAACTGATTTTTGAATGTTTATCTTGTATCCTGCTACTCTGCTGAATCTTTCTATTAGTTCCAGTAGATTTCTCGTGGAGTCTTTAGGGAATTCTATGTATAGTATCATATCATCTGCAAACAGGGAGAGTTTAACTTCTTCATTACCAATTTGGATGCCCTTTATTTCTTTCTCTTGCCTTACTGCTCTAGCTAGAACTTCCAGCACAATGTTAAATAGGAGTGGTGATAAAGGGCATCCTTGTCTTGTTCCTGTTTTCAAGGGGAATGTTTTCAGCCTCTCTCCATTAAGAATGATGCTGGCTGTTGGTTTTGCATAGATGCCGTTTCTTATGTTGAGAACTTTCCCTTCTATACCTATTTTATTGAGAGCTTTTATCAGGAATGGGTGTTGGACTTTGTCAAATGCCTTTTCTGTGTCAATTGAGATGATCATGTGATTTTTTTCTTTCCTTTTATTTATGTGGTGAATTACGTTGATGGATTTTCTAATGTTAAACCATCCTTGCATACCTGGTATGAATCCTACTTGGTCGTGGTGTATTATTTTTTTGATATGATCCCGAATTCTATTGGCTAGAATTTTGTTGAGAATTTTTGCATCTATATTCATGAGAGATATTGGTCTGTAATTTTCTTTTTTTGTGATGTCTTTGCCTGGTTTTGGTATCAGCATTATGCTGGCTTCATAGAATGAGTTTGGAAGTGTTGCTTCCTCTTCTATGCTCTGAAATAGCTTGAGTAGAACTGGTACAAACTCTTCTGTAAATGTTTTGTAGAATTCTCCAGTGAAGCCACCTGGGCCAGGGCTTTTTTTGGTTGGGATTTTTTTTTATTACCTTTTCAATCTCTTCTCCTGTTATGGGTCTGTTCAGATTTTCAATATCACTTTGTTGTAGTTTGGGTAGGCCGTGTGTTTCTAGAAATTTATCCATTTCCTCTAGGTTTTCAAATTTGTTGGAATACAGTTTTTCATAATATTGTGTTATAATCCTTTTTATTTCAGTTGGGTCTGTTGTAATGTCCCCCTAAAATGTTATTTTTTTTTAACACAGGTTCTTTTTTTTTTTTTTTTTTAACCATTGCTCCTTTGCAGAAAACCTGGTTCAGTGTAGTGGTTAAGAGTTTCGCTGCTAACCAAAATGTCAGCAGTTCGAAGCCACCAGGTACTCCTTGGAAACCCTATGGGGCAGTTCTACTCTGTCCTATAAGGTCGCTATGAGTCGAAATCGACTCTGTGGAAATGGGTTTGGGTTTTTGCGTTATTAAGAATTTATCTTTTTATTTGGTTTTCATCAAGTTTATTATGCTATGCTTAGATGTCATTTTTCTTCTGTTAGGACTTGCTAAGTTTCTTGAATTTGTGGGTTAATTTCTCTCATTAGGTTTGGAACACTCTCAGTCTTTATATCTTTAAATATTGCATCTGTCTCATTCTCTTTTCTCTCCTTATAGTACTCCAATTATACCTAGGTTAGTACTTTCAATCTTTCCCCACAGTCTTCTTAAGTTTTCTTCTCCTCCTTCCCTTCCCATCTTTTATCCTTTTATCCATCTCCTTTTTATTATATTCCAGTTGGTAACTATATATTCAATAATTATTATGTCTCGATTATATAAATTGTTTCTCTGCTTATTGCATATCTTTTATACAATATGATTTCATATTTTTGAACTCTTCTCCTTTTCCTTCTCCTTATTTCCCTCCTCTTCTTCCTTCTACATTTTTATTTCTCTCAGTTTGGATGCTTTCTATTCATCTATCTTTGAGTTTACTAATTTTGTCTTCTGTGTTGTCTAGTGTATTGTAAATCCATCCAATGCATTAAATTCAGATGCTATATTTTTCAGTTCCAGAATGTCCATTCTATATGTTTTATTTATAAATTTGAAATTCTTCATCTTTTCATCCATTTTGTCCATCTTTTCATCTGTTCTATTTTTCACCTAGTTATACCCCTTATTTTCAAGACTCCTTTCTGGGGGTCTCAAATGAATGCCTGGCATGTTCGTTAAGGTCTCTACTCAAACTGGAAATGAATTCCAATGTTTTCCAGGCTTTGTGTGGCCTCTGAGATCTTCACTCAGTTCTCCATACTCCCAGAGGTATTCTTTTTCCAGGCCCTCTGAAGTCTTGTTTGTGCTTAGAAGTCAGCCAGGGACCTTGGTGAAATTTTAAACACATATTTGGGGTTCCTTTTCTGTCACTCCCTCTTCTCTGTTGCTCGGGCTTTTTGTCAAATTTCCAGCATCTTTGTTCTGAACTTTAATTTCTGTTCTGTCTGCCCAGCAAGACTGCCATGGGCATCTTGAGCTCCATTTGCTGTGCAGTGATTTGGAAAATGAACTCATAGAAAAAGCCAGAGCAAATCTAGGGCTCACTTCATTTGCTTTCCTGCTTTCCAGGATAGTATTGCTGCATTGATTGTTATTCTTTGCCTGCAAATAGTTGTTTTATATACTTTATCCGGATTTTATAATTATTTATGGTGGAAGGTAACTCCATCACCAGCTTCTCCAAGTTAATCATTATTAAAGTTTAGTTGTACCTTCTATTTTGAGAATAATTTTTATCATTTTATTCTGTTTGGTAATTATATATACAGCTATCATGCTGTCGTGATTCTGTGAACGGTTTCTGTGCTTATTTTCTTTTATATGATATGATTTCCTATTTTCAACCTTTTTATTTTGGTCCAGATTTAAGTTGACTAATGTTATAAATTGAATTGTGTCCCCCCAAAATATGTGACAACTTGGTTAGGCTGTGATTCCCAGTATTGTGTGGTTGTCCTCCATTTTGTGATCTGATGTAATTTTCCTGTGTGCTTCAAATCCTAATCTCTGCCTGTGGTTAATGAGGAAAGATTAGATTATGTTAAAGAGGATTAGGGTGTGATACGACACTCTCACTCAGGTCACAGCCCTGATCTGATGTAAGGGGAGTTTCCCTGGGGTGTGGCCTACATCACCTTTTATCTTACAAGAGATAAAAGGAAACAGAAGGGAGCAGAGAGATGAGGGATTGCATACCACCAAGAAAAAAGCTCCAGAAGTGGGGTGGGTCCTTTGACCTGGGGTCCTTCCACTGAGAAGCTCCTAGATCAGGGGAAGACCTTCCCCTAGAACTGACAGAGAGAAAGCTTTCTCAGGGAACTGGTGTCTTGAATTCAGGCTTCTAGCCTCCTGGACTGTGAGAGAATAAATTTCTTTTTGTTAAAGCCATCCACTTTTGATATTTCTGTTATAGCAGCACTGGATAACTAAGACAACTAGCATGTATTCTAGTATTATTTTTAGAATTTTTGAACGAGTGGATATATTTTTCTAGTGCTTATGGCAATCTTTCCATTGTTTAGATACATGAATGACAGCTTAAGTGTCTTTGGCAAACTTTTCTTCATTACTTTCTGGTATTAAATGTTGTGGAAGAGAATTACAATATCATTCTGATGTTTTTTCCTTTGATGGTAGTATTTTTTGTTTGAATACTTACTAGATTAATTAGGATTACCAAAACTTAAAATTTGTAGCTTTTTTTTTTTAACTCTTGCATTAACTTTTCGAAGAGAAATTAAGTCTTTGAGCTTCGTGAAAAACAGTCTTTTTGATATTATTCTCAGGAACATTTTCTTTTAATAGATGTTTTATTACTTTATGAGCTTTTGCTTGGTTTTTACTTTTTATTGTGAAAGTTTTCAAGTATATAGGATAGTAGAAGAATAGTACAATAAACATCCATAAACTCACTTCTCAGAAACAACTACATTAACATTTTGCTGTATTTGCTTGCAAATTTATGTGTGTGCGTGCTGAATCATTTCAAAGAAGTGCAGACTTGCATGTATATTACTATGATACAATTATCTCCCTTAAAAACCAATAATAATTGTATAATATCATCTAATATCTGGTTTTTCAAACTTCTGCAGTTGTCCCACAAATAACGTCTGTAGTTGTATTTTTCAAACCAATTCCAATTAGAATTCATCTATTTAGTTTTTATGGCTCTTTAGGAAAAAAAAAGTTACTGAAGAGTCAATTTCCTATTGCTGCTTAACAAATTACCACAAATTTAGTAGCTTAAAACAACACAAATTTATTATCTAACAGTTCTGAAGGTCAGAAGACCAAAATCTGTCTCCCTGGGCTAAAGTCAAGGGGATGACAAGCCAGTTGCCTCTGGAAGCTCTGAGAAGAGAATTTGTTTCCTTGTCTTTTTTAAGCTTTTGCATTCCATGGCTTGTGATCCCTTCCTCACATCATTCCATCTCTTGCTTTTGTCATCCAATCTCCTACTACTAACTTGGTTCTCTTGCCTCCCTGTTGTAAGGCCCTCATGTAATTACAAGTAGTCCCCAATTTACAATGAGGTTCTTTTCCAACGATTCCGTCATAAGTTGATTCTGAAGTACTTGGAATACTTCTTATTTTTTTAGTTTTCATTGTTGTTGTTGTTATTGTTGTGCCCCTGAGGCAGTTCTGACTCATAGCGACCCTATGTACAACAGAATGAAACACCACCTTTTCCTATGCCAGCCTCAAAATCATTGTTATGCTGAAGCCCATTGTTGCAGCCGCTGTGTCAATCCATCTTGTTGAGGGTCTTCCTCTTTTTCACTGACCTTCTACCAAGCATGATGTCCTTCTCCAGGGATAGTTCCCTACTGATAACATGTCCAAAGTATGTGAGACGAAGTCTTGCCATCCTTGCTTCTAATGAGCATTCTGGCTCTACTTTCAAGACAGATTTCTTCGTTCTTCGGGCAGCCCATGATATGTTCAATATTCTTTGCCAATACTGTAATTCAAAGGCAGCAGTTTTTCTTTGGTCTTCCTTATTCATTGTCCAGCTTTTGCATGTGTCTGAGACAGTTGAAAACACAATGGCTTGGTCAGGTGCACCTTAGTCCTTAAAGTGACATCTGTGCTTTTTAGCACTTTAAAGAGGTCTCTTGCCGCAGATTTACTTGCCCAATGCAATGCATTCTTTGATTTCTGCTGCTTCCATACGCATTGATTGTGAATCCAAGTAAAATGAAATCCTTGTCAATTTCAATCTTTTCTGTTTATCATGATGTTGCTTACTGGTACAGTTGTGAGGATTTTTGTTTTCTTTATGTTGCGGTGTAATCCATACTGAAGGCTGTAATTTTTGATCTTCTTCAGTAAGTGCTTCAAGTCATTTTCACTTTCAGCAAGCAAGTTTGTGTCATCTGTATATCACAGGTTGTTAGTGAGTCTTCCTCCAATTCTGATGCCCCATTCTTCTTCATATAGTCCAACTTCTTGAATTATTTGCTCAGCATACAGATTGAATAAGTATGGTGAAATGATGCAACCCTGATGCACACCTTCTTGATTTTAAACCACACGGTATCCTCTTGTTCTGTTCAAATGACTACCTCTTCGTCTATGTATAAGTTCCTCAAGAGCACAATTAAGTGTTCTGGAATTCCTATTCTTCACAATGTTATCCATAATATGTTATGATCCACACAGTTGAATGCCTTTGCATAGTCAATAAAACGCAGGTAAACATCTTTCTGCTATTCTCTGCTTCAGCCAGGATCCATCTGACATCAGCAATGGTATCCCTCATTCCATGTCCTCTTCTGAATCTAGCTTGAATTTCTGGCAGTTCCCTGTCGATGTACTGCTGCAACCACTTTTGAATGATCTTCAGCAAAATTTTACTTGAACGTGATATTGTTCAATAATTTCTACATTCTATTGGATCATCTTTCTTTGGAATAGGCATACATATGGATCTCTTCCAGTCAGTTGGCCAGGTAGCTGTCTTCCAAATTTCTTGGCATAGATAAGTGAGCACTTCCAGTGCTGCATCCATTTGCTGAAACATCTCAATTGGTATTCATATTATTGCCTTTTATTATCAGTATCTTTATAAATCCAATCTTTGAACATCTGCAACTGAACATCTGAGAATGATAACATCAACAAATTACAAGCTACAGCATTATATGCAGTACATAGATAAGATACACAAAACAACAAAACAGGTGGTTATAAGTGCAGTTCATCATTACTCGAATACATAGTAAATCAAGGACTATCTGTATATTGGTGTCATGGATTGAATTGTGTCCCCCCAAAAATGTGTGTATCAATTTGGCTGGGCCATGATTCCCAGAATTCTGTGGTTGGCCTCCATTTTGTGACTGTGATTTTATGTTAAAGAGGATTAGTGTGGGATTGTAACACCACCCTTCCCAGGTCACATCCCTAATCCAATGTAAAGGGAGTTTCCCTGGGGTGTGGCCTGCACCACCTTTTATCTCTCAAGAGATAAAAGTGAAGGGAAGCAAGCAGAGAGTTGGGGAACTCTACCACCAAGAAAGCAGTGCCAGGAGCAGAGTGTGTCCTTTGGACCTGGGGTCCCTGCGCAGGGAAGATCCTAGTACGGGGGATCATTGATGAGAAGGCCAACAGAGAGAAAAAGCCTTCCCCTGGAGTTGACGCCCTGAATTTGGACTTTTAGCCTACTTTACTCTGAAGAAATAAATTTCTCTTTGTTAAAACCATCCACTTGTGGTATTTCTGTTATAGCAGCACTAGATAACTAAGACAATTGGGTACACCTAGGTAATCCAGGATAATCTCCCCATCTCAAGATCCTTAACTTAATCACATCTTCAAATTCTCCTTTACCGTGTAAGGTACCAAAGAAGCCCTGGTGGTGAAGTGGTTACGTGCTTGGCTACTAACCGAAAGGTCTGCAGTTCAAACCCCACAGCTGCTCCTTGGGAGAAAGATGTGGAAGTCAGCTTCCTTAAAAATTAAAACCAAAAAAACCAAATCCTTTGCCATTGAGTCAATTCCCACTCATGGTGACGCTATAGGACAGATTAGAACTGCCGCATAGAGTTTCTAGGGAGTGGCTGGTGCATTCAAACTGCTGACCTTTTAGTTAGCAGCCAAGCTCTTAACCACTGTGCCACCAACGCTCCTCCTTCCTTGGAAACCATGTAGGGCAGCTCTACTCTGTCCTACAGGGTCACTATGAGTTGGAATTGATTCCACAGCAATGAGTTTGGTTTTTTTTATATAAGATCACATATTCACAAGTGCTGGGGATTACCATGAGGACATCCTTAGGGGTGGGGGGTATTATTTTGCCTACCACAGGGCTGGTATTCTTTTTGTATTTTTTGTTATTTGATCTTTAGATAGGATAAGGTGAATTCTAGTCTGATATTTTTCCCTGAAATGGACTCCTTACTCCAGCGCTTTGGGAATCCTTTCTCAAATCTTATATTAAAGGACTGATTGATATGTATTTATATCATCAGTTCTTTGATCCTGTCATTCTAAGAGAAATGGTGAGGGCGCTATAGGTATAGTTTGGGGAACTTAGTTTCCATACTGCTTTGTTGCATAAGGAGTCCCTAGATGGTGCAAACAATTAACATGGTCAACTGCTAACCAAAAGCTTGGAGATTTGAGTCCATCCAGAACCACCACAGAAAAAAGGGCCTGGTGATCTACTTTTGAAGAATCAGCCATTGAAAGCCCTTTGGAATACAGTTCTACTCTGACACACATGGAGTTGCCATGAGTCGGGTGGCAACTGGTTGTTGCATAAAATTATCACCAGGAGCAAGTTTGCTGGAGCTGATTTTTTGTCAGTCCTGTCTTCACATAGAAAAGTTTGTCCAGTTTGTTTCCTTACACTACTGTCAGAAAGTAAGGGAAGGTCCTTGCCTCTTTAGGTGATGAAGCTCGTGATGATGAAGGTTACCTAGTGCTGTTGTAACACAAATATTACAAGTAGGTGCCTTTAAAGAACAAGAGTACATTGCCTCACAGTTTTGGAGGCTAGAAGTCCAAATCAGGGCATCAGCACTAGGGGAGGGTCCCTCCCTGTTGGTAGCCCCAGGGTTCCTTGGCATTCCTTGACTTGTAGGGAGATCTTCATATGGCTTCTGTCTTTCCCTGTGTGTGTGTCACTGTGTCTATTCTACTCGTTTTGTGAGGTACCACTCAGAAGGAATGAGGTTTAGGACCCTCCTTACTTTGGTATGTCCTCACTAGCACAACAAAAAGAAACTCCTGTTTCTAAACAGGGTCACATTCGCAGGTACAGCGGTTAGGACTTCAAAATATATATTTTTGGGGAAACAGTTCAGTTCATAGCGGTGTTGATGATGATGATGATAACAATGGTAGTGGCTAACACATTAACCACTTGGCATTAAGTCAACTCTGACTCATGGCGACCCAATGTGTGTCAGAGTAGAACTGTTCTCCTTAGGGTTTTCCATGACTGATTTTTCAGAAGTATATTGCCAGGTCTTTCTTCTGAGGTGCTTCTGGGTGGACTCAAACTTCCAAACTTTTGGTTGGTAGCCTAGCACATTAATGGTTTATACTATGAAGGGACTCTACACAGTGCTTATTATAAGCTAAGGAAAACGAACAAACAAACAAACCAAACCCATTGCCGTCGAGTTGATTCCGACTCATAGCAACCCTACAGAACAGAGTAGAACTGTCCCATAGGGCTCCCAAGGAGCTGCTGGTGGATTTGAACTGCCGACCTTTTGGTTAGCAGTCGAACTATTAACCACTGAGACACCAGGGTTCCTATTATAAGCTAGTGACCATGATTTAAGCTTTGCATATATAGTGTCATCACCTTTCCACAAGCTTATAAGCTAAGTACCATGATTATCACTATTTTACATTTCAGGGAATGAAGGCATAGAAAGTGTAATTATCTAACCAGTGTTCACATAGAAAGGAAGTAAACGAGCTAGGAAAGAGGCTTGATTTTCACAGCTTTTCTGCTTGCTGCAGCAAAGCTTGTCCCAGGGTCTCCTAGCACAGTTAGTTCAGAATGCTTTGCTGTGCATCAGCATTTTACCTGTGCTCTTGCAAAATGGGATTTGTTAGCAGGGTTCTGCTAGTATATCTTTTATTTAGTACCTTCAACATTGTATTTCTTTCCCTAGGAGTGTGGTTGTGTACTGGCCTTAGTGTTTCTCCTCAGTATATTTCTTTTTGTACTATATTTAGCAGAATGTCTTCATATTTTATGGTATATGGATAACATTGTTTTCTAGGTTCCAGTGCTGATACATATGTTCTCCTGATTTTATGTTACTCCAGTCATTTCAATATATTTTAAGAAAAAGTGTGGCCTAGATCGTTGTAATTCAAAAATACCGTCACTCTAAAGAAATCCCGTTAATCTCCCTTTTTTTGATTTATTTTTAGGTGTCTTAATGAACTGTTCACCATTGTCATTATTTACTTCATGCTGAAATCCATAATGGTCTACTATTTAGAATCATCTTGAATCTTTTCTTTTTATGTCATAATTTAATTAGCCATCTGTTCTCAGGTTGATTAGTTTTGTCTTTATTGGGTTAGTAGATACCCAGTTTTAGATTTGATTTGGCACATTAGTAAGAGATTTTCAATCAAATAAGAAATCTTAATCTCTTTGGGCTACTAATTGTGATCTTCTCAATCTGCTTAAAAAAAAAATTAAGACACCAAGATGATTTCAGTAGGCAAATGGGTTTTCTACCTGTATTTTTGCATTTAAGGAATATCAAATTTATGTGTGTTATTGTAGAAGGTACTTAGGAGACCTGGACTTTAACCCTAGGTCTGTCATTATCTGTTTGCAAGACTTTAACTTTCCTTTCTTTTCTCTTTAAAATGAGGTTGTTGAATCAGATAATCTTTAAATTCTCTTCCTCCTTTAGAATTGCCTAATTTTCTTAATAAAGGAGTCCTTGTGGCACAATGGTTAATTGCTGGGCTACCAACCCAAAGTCAGGGGTTCCAACCTCTGACCTTTCGGTTAGCAACCAAGTGCTTAACCACTGAGCAACAAGGGCTTCTCCCTAAAGATTACAGGGTAGGAAACCCAATGGAGCAGTTTTACTCTGTCCTATAGGGTCGTTATGAGTTGAATTTGACTTGACAGCAACGGGTTTGGTTTTTGTTTTTTAGGTATGGGGTCATTATGAGTCAGAATCGACTCAACAGCACACAACAAGATAGGAAGTCACACAAAAACCAAACCAATTCTTAATAGCAAGAGATTAAACTAAATGTGCTTGATTTTGCCTCAAGCAAAGGAAATAAATTGAATACAGTTTCTCCTTGGGATTCTGAAAGCAAATTATAGTAGTGCAAGAAGACCCAGTCTTATGTTTAAGAAGATTACTTTATAACTCAACATTTCATTTGAATGTCATGGAATTTGGCTATGGGGGGGGGAACTCCCATTCTGAAAGCCCATGACCTTTCAAGGATAAGGGGGAAAGTAGTATTCAGACAAACGCATTTCATTAGCACTTCTCAAGTTCTTATTAATACAGGTTTTGATTTTCCCTAAGAGCCCTTAAAATCTTTGTAGCAGAAGATATTTGATTAATCATAAAACCATTTCACAACACACAGAGCTGATATAACAGGACAGTGAGTCTAGGTGGAATTAAACCTAGATCAGAAACCTGAAATTTATAGTCAGCTCTTCTTAAAGCTTAACAAATTATAAATTTATGCATTGCATACGGCAAGTAAGGGTGAACTGGAGACTCAGAAGCATATTTTTCCTTGCAGAAGAGAAAAAATGTAAAGGAGTGGCATTGAGAAGACAAGTTTTCCTGGTGAGCAATGCATTTTTATACTTATTTTAAAATTAATTTCTGCGATGGAGAGGATATTATTTAAGATACAGAATATCTTTCTTTGGTTATTACAGTTTTCTTTGTATAGATCCATGACATATTTTGAAGGCCAACCTGGTGATTTCATGGGTCAGATCAAAAGAAAGCCTTGCTCGAAAATATTAAAATCTCTGCCAAAAGGTAAGAGTATAAGGACTGAACCTGGAAACAATAAAAATTATATATCAGTTTAGATTAAGATATATAAAAGGGCAATAAAAAAAAATCTGTGGACTGGAAATTAGATACAGGTAAAGAAAAAGATATTTGTCATCAGTCCCTTGTGTTAATGAAAATGGGTAGTTGCAAGCTCCTGGGTGCATTTGATACCTTGAGGTCTTGCTGAGAATGCAGCTGCTGGCTCTATATATAGACTTAATTCTGATGCTGAGGGAATAAAAGCATACATACCATAGTAATGAGATTACTGGGACAGCTCCCAAATTGAGACAGCTGAGCCAAATCAATAGATGTATTTTTCTTCCCCTTAAAATTGCCGAGTCCATTAGAAAGGCAAATATATTTCATGGTTAGATCTCTGGAACTTAGAGACTGTGTCTCAAGCTCCCTCTAGCATTTTGCAAATTAAAAATTTAAATACAAGGATGATTCCAAAATATGACCACACTATCAAAATTACACAGTTTCCCTGGGGTAAGCACTCCTATTTCTCTTTTAAAAATTCTCTTATGCATTTTGGGCATACAGATTGTAGTAGCTTTTTTTTTTTAATTTAAGTTTTGTATGTAGTTTTTTGACTAGTATCCATGTGAAAGCTGGACAATGAATAAGGAAGACCGAAGAAGAATTGACGCCTTTAAATTGTGGTGTTGGAGAAGAATATTGGATATACCACGGACCACCCAAAGAACGAAAAATCTGTCTTGCAAGAAGTATGACGAGAATGCTCCTTAGAAGCAAGGATGGTGAGACTACATCTCATGTACTTTGGACATGTTGTCAGGAGGGATCAGTCCCTGGAGAAGGACATCATGCTTGGCAAAGTAGAGGGTCAATGAAAGAGAGGAACACTCTCAACGAGATGGATTGAGACAGTGGCTCCAACAGTGGGCTCAAGCACAACAATTGTGAGGATGGCACAGGACCAGGCAGTGTTTCGTTCTGTTGTACATAGGGTCACTATGAGTCAGAACTAGCTTGATGGCACCTAACAACAACAACAACAATCCTGTGATAGGAGATCACACAAAAAAACCAAACCAAACCCATTGCTATCAAGTCAACTCCTACTTATAGCAACCTCATGTGTTACAGAGTAGAACTGCTCCATAGAGTTTTCTTGCTGTAATCTTTACAAAAGCTGATTGCCAGGCCTTTTTTTCATGGTGTCACTGAGTGGGCTGGAATCACCAACCTTTAGTAATAAAATGCAAACTACTTGCACCACCAGCGCACTCACAGTATAGTGGAAGGTGCAGGGTCTTTTGAGCCATACGGACTGGGGTTTAGAATCCAAGGCATTCCATGCATTAGTTATAAATCTTTTATGTACTCACTTGTGTACAGATTAAAACAATTATGTACTCTTTCCCCTCTTTGTAAAACTATTAAATTTGTGAAGACAAACATCTAGAAATTATTTTAAGGAAATAATTAATGATGTGGATAAATATTCAGCTACAATGGTATTCCTTGAAAATAAAGTAAATATTTAATAATAGGAGATTGTTAAAATTATGATATGTCCATACAAAGGATTATTATGCAACCACTTAATAATTTAAAAGAACATGTAAGGAAAGAGGATCAAAATATGTTATTAAGAAACAAATTCACCTAATATGTGTGGTTTGTGTGGTATAACACTATTGTATGCATGGGTATGTATGTACACAACACATACACAACATTCACACACACACACACATATCATGCATAGAAAAGGGTATCTACCAAACTGTGGACAGCAGACTATGGATGAGTTTTTTTTCTTCTTCTTGTTGCTTCTCTGTATTATGAAGTTCTCTATAAATAACATGTATTACTTTTATAAAGAATAAAATTGGGCAATAATATTTAATAAAATAACAACAACAAAACCCTGAAACTCTCTTTAACTATGCAAAAGAATATCATAGCACATAAATTGGGAAGTATCATGAGCTGCTTACACAGAAATCCATTCTGCTTTCAGGGAAAGTTCCTGAAGCACATAATATGCAATTCAATATGTGAGAGGAGCAAACAAGAAGACTGCAGTCAAAATTGGATCTAAGTAAAGAGAGACACAATAAGTACAATGTTCAAGGCTCTTTAAAAGGTCTGTCAAACCAGGGAAAGTGGTAGGTGATTTTGGAATGATAAACACAATAACACTTTTGTCCTGAGGCAACATTTCATTGACTACATCTGCCTCTTCACTGGAGATGCGGTAGAGTAAAATGGTTAAGTGCAAGGTCGGACATCAGATAGGTTGAATTCAAGTCCTGGCTTTCCAATTACTGGCCATGTGACTTTGGTCAACTTTACGTCTCTAAATTTTCTCATCTGTCAAATGGGAATAAAAATAAGAATAATGATCATTATATTTATCACAGTTGTTATTGTTAGGTACTGTCAAGTCAGTTCTGACCCATAGTAACCCTATATACAGCAGAACAAAACACTGTCAGTTCCTGCACCATCCTCACAATCATTGCTATGTTTGAGCCCATTGCTGCAGCCACTGTGTCAATCATAGTTAACCTTTATTAAATTCTTACTATGTTTTAAGATTTTCTTGTAACTTCTTCCTGGCACTGGCTTGCAGATAGAAACTGTAAAGCAGTTATTGTAACTTCTTCCTGGCACTGGCTTGCAGATAGAAACTGTAAAGCAGTTAGGATAGAGCCCAAGCATATAGTAACTGCAAAATAAATGCTGGTTATCAACATGACTCGTTTTTACCAGTTGTCATAGAGTCGATTTTGACTCATGGCAACCCCATGTGTGGCAGAGTAGAACTGTGCTCCATAGAGTTTCCAATGATGTGTTTTTGGAAGTGATGGCCAGGCCTTTCTTCTGAGGTGCCTCTGGGTAGAATCAAAAGCAGTTGAACAGGATGACCATTAGTACCACCCAAAGACTCCATCACTATAACTTCAGGCATAGCAATGGTAAATACTAATTTAGCAAACTATCATTTGTAGCTACAACTCAAGAAACGCTAGATTACAAAGTAAGGAGGGATAGAAGGATGAATAAAATATACTCTCTGTTCCCAAGGAATCTACAATTTTGTGGGGAAGGAGACAGACAAGGATGTGCTGAGTAAGGTCTCAGTATGAAAATTGCCAATGTTATGGTGCCACAATGAAACACGATCTCAGCACAAATGGCTACGTAAATGAGGAGGGGTCATCCTCCAAGCATATTGCCATATAAGAAAAAATTGTAGCAAATTAACTTCTGCTTTGAAGTATGTCATAGAATTGAAAAATTCCATTTGACTCAGCTGGGTCTGAGTGTCAAAAAATAATAGTTATGCATAGACAAGATATGGTGTTCCCCATTGAGTGAAGGACACAGCCATTCAACTAATGGCACTAGCCAGAACTCAGGAACATCTTTGATATCTGCTTCTTTCCATCCCACCATACTCAATAAATCATCAAGCCTTGCCCATTCGTTATCTCTCAAATTAAGTTATCTCAAATTCTTTGCCACGACTCTCATCCATGCCATCATCACTTCTTACAGAACTACTGTAGTAGTCTCCAAACTGATTCCCCTATATCGTTTCTGGGCACTTTCTAACTCTTGTTACACACAGTAGCTAATTTTTAATACAGAAATATGTTTCTCATTGCTAGGAGCTTCATGATAAATACTGGAATCCTGAATATAGCCTATAGGTAGGGCAATTACATAATTTGTCATCCAAACTAGAACACATTGGAAAGTGAAAGGGGTTATTATTTATAATTACACCAATGATTAAGACAATAAGAATAAACTCGGAGAGTGTGAGGTAAACTTAGATGTGTGGATACACTTCAAATAATGTTCTGCATGATTTAGTCTCCGCACCCTTACTGGTCATTTTATACTATGCGCCCCATCATTCACTGTGCAACAGAAATTTCTTTCAAATTTCATAACAATTATATTTTTTTCTTTTCTCAGAGTTGTTGCATAGTTGTTTTTCTTCCATAGAACACCTTCCTTCTAACCTTTCTAAGTCACACTTCCTCCTGTGTAACACCCTACCCATCTTTCAGAAAATAAAGAAAAAGTTATTTCTTTAAAAAACACTGTCTTACACTCCATTGTACCTTATATATTCATTTGCTAGTACTGTTCGTAAGGAACCCTCGTGGCGTAATGGTTAAGCTCTTGGTTGCTAACGGAAAGTTCAGTGGTTGGAACCCACCTGGCGATCTGCTCCCATAAAGATTACAGCCTTGGAAGCCCTATGGGGCAATTCTACTCTGTCACAGGGGATCATGAGTCAGAATCGACTCAACAGCACACTACAACAGCATTGTTCATAGTGTGTGGTAAGTTCAATAAATATTTTGTTGATGATTAAAGAATAAATGAAGAACACAGCATAATTAAATACTGAATAATATAATTCTTATAACATTTGTTTTTCCTGAAAGAAGGTGTATTTCTTGTAGACAGTGACCATGTCAACATTGAGCATAGTGTTTTGCACATTCAGTGGGTGTGCTGAAGCCAGCTTATACTGACCAGCAAGTGCAGATTGTTAAATTTTCAGGAATCGTATGAATCAGTTGTTAAACAACTATTATTAAAAATTAAATTTTGTAAACTTACAATTAAGTAGATTATGTTAAGAAACAAAGATATTAAATTCTCAAGATGCATTACTTTATTTTACCACTTACTTTGCTTCTGAGGCTACTTATGAATATTGTACTTGCGTGGTAAAATACATGCAATAGTATTTTGTTAGAACAGCATTTTATCATTTACTTCTTGCTTTAACTGATATCAGGCAGCTGTCCACATGCGCATGTGGTATTTTCCCTTGACTGAAAGCAAAGCATATGAACGTTTAATTTAAAACACTCAAACAGGAAGGAATTGTGGTTTTCACTATGGATGTTCAAAAGGTCAGGGTGGTAATGGGGCTGTGTTTTCAGATAATTATTACCATGGTTGCTGGAGCCTTCCATGGTGTATTTAATGGAGACTCAAGGGCCTCTTGTGGGGAGCAGCTGGGATGCCCTGACAAGAGCACGACCTGGAGATGGAAACCAAGCCTAAAATGATCAGCCAGTTTTTAAATAAGTGATTGCCTATAAGGCAGAGTCAAATGCTGTCTCCTAGAATTCTGGAGGGATCAATTAATCAAAGGAAGCAAGACAAGTCTCCCAGAGTGTAATCAGCAAGCAGAGCTTCTGCCACAGTTAATTGATACTAATGGCAGTAAAAAACTGTGCTCTGTAAAAATATTTTTTTTTAATCTGTGTCATAGGAATTATATTTTCTTTCGACCATTGAATCATGGATTCTCATCAATCCCATAAATTAATCTCCTCTGTGGCATCTCTCTCAAGGAGTCCCTCTGCTAGGTTACTAAGAATTGTTGGTGTTTCAAACCTACCCTGATATGTCTTGGAAGAAAGTCCCGACGATCCTCTTTTGAAAGGTCATAGCTATGAAAACTCTGTGGAGCACAGTTCTATCCTGAAACACATGGGGTCACTGTAAGCCACAATCAACTCAATGGCAACTTTTTTTTTAATTTTATGACACCTCTCTAGAAAGAAAGGCCTGGCAATCTACTTCCAAAAATCAGTCAGTGAAAACCTATGGATCACAATGGACCAATCCACAACCGATTTTGGGGATGGATCAGGCACTGCTTCATTCAGTTGGCTGTGGGATTGCCATGAGTTAGGGACTGACTCCACAGCAGCTAACAAAGATGGCATCTCTGACAGATTAACAGTCAGAAATTTCAGTCATCCTTAAGTTTTCACCCATCCTGTTTGAAACAAGATTTACTGAACTTCAACCCTGTAGCCAGAGCTGTGCTATGTGTTTTACGTGCATTATCTCTTTTTGTCTTTGTAACAAACTTATGAGGTATGTACTGCTATTTTTCCTGTTTTACAGATGAAGAAACTGAGCCACAGAGTTCAAGTGACATGCCCAAGTTCACCCAGGTAGTAAATGGTGACAAAGTACTTCAACCCAGGTCTGTCTAATTCTATAGTGCTTGTTGCTGAGCACTGTGGTATATTTTCTCTTCCTGTATCCCAACCAATGACCACATCCCATTACTATACCTCCTTAATATTTCTTGGTTTATTCATTTCTGCCTTTCTCCGTAACCATTGCTTTAGCACAGACCTTCATCAATCCTCACCTGGACTATTACAAACATTTCTTAAAGATATATATATATATATATATATATATATATATATATATATTCACAGATTACTGTGCCACCAGGGTAATTTTTATTAATATATAAAGTATAAATCTGGTCAGTGTTCTGCTTAAAAACCTTCAATCCAAGACTGCTGCATATTCCATAAGATAAAACTCAGATTCCTTAGCCTAGCAACAGTGTTCTTTATAGTCTAGCTCCAACTTATGTGTTGCCTTGTTTCAACATTTCTTGCCACTTCTCCTAAGAATGTTCCTCACTCTAAATCACTCATTCATGAACTTTTCACTCTTTCCTGAACATGGGATATCCTTTCACTCTTTTATGTACTTTGGAGTCTATCTATGCTTAAGGGATCATGAGACAGCAAATAATGTCAGGTGTTGTAACTTGTTGGGGACATGGGAGAAGAGGGCGTATTTTATAGTGAAACGGGACAGAAACAAAAAAACCACCAAGGGAGTTCTGTTGCATTTTTGTTTGTTCACTTTTTTAAAATTAAAGGGAAGTCTGAGTTATTGCAGTGCTCTGCTTAATTCCTGCCAAAGGCCAGGGCTGGCTAGAAAGCTCCACCCTTTGCAGCACTAGCAACCAGCAGCCACCTGCACATTAGCAGGCAGCTGAGGCAAGCACTTTTGCAGCGCACATGTTGGGAGGATGCACAGTGGTGAATCTTAAGTTTAGCAATAGTGGAATTGTGCAGAAGCGACCAAGAACAAATAGCTAAATCTATAGAAATGGAGTTAATAAAAGCTGTATATTAGATCCCCAGAGATTAGGCATTTGTAGATAAAGAGAATGTTCTGTTATTAGTACAGATAGAAGGATATGCATGGAGTAGTATGGACTTTCACTACTGTGGATCATCAAGAGACTTGTTTAAAGTCATTGTCTTGTTTCTGAGAATCAGAAAGATGAGTTCTTAAAAAAAATTGTACGTAGGCAGGGCCACTTAGCCATGGATATCAAGAGTTCTCTATTAGGAAATATCAATTCTATCATTGCACAATCAATGAAAATGAATATAGAATTGTGCTCTGTTATGCATAAACGTTTTGGTATACGATTTACATTATTAGCCACTATATACTCTGTGTTATAATGTGGCCTGATAATTATCATGTGATTCATTTTTTTGTCTAATCCAGAATTAAAATAATATGTTTCAATCTTCAAACATTACTAACAAAATGTAACAATAAAGAGCTAATGTACAGATAAAACAAGATTCTGGTTTCCAGAGTGGGCAGATCAAATAAGCAGAAGCCCCCTCCACTCTACTACACATCTTTTAAATCTTTTTCTTTTTTAAACAGACTGGACCCTGAACAAAGGAACTAAATAAATCTGTTTCTGTTTTAAATCTTCGTCCCTTCTCTGCCTACCTAATTCCTACTGATTTTACAAGACACAAATTAATCATCTCTCTTATGAGAAACCTCCTCTTGACTCCCAAGCACGTGTTTCTGGAAAATATTGGATAACTGTCTATAGGATTGAGGGTTTAGCACAGGACAGAGACCTGAATCTGTAGTGAAATCAATTTCTATATGTTATGATTTTTTCCTCATAGCACTGCAACATAGGTAAAAATGTAAAGAAGGCAGACTTGTAGACTATCCAGGTTTGAAATATTAACTTGGTATGACAGAAAAAGAAGGAAAGAAAGGAGGGAGGAATGTAAGGAAAGACGGAGGGAAGGAAAAAGAAAGAAAGAAACAGGAGTCAGAGAATCCAGGAGACATAGGAAAAACAAGAATTACGTGGTTCAGGCACTAGAGAGATTAATGAAGGAAAAAATGTAGCCATAAAAGTGGTAATAAAATGAGAAGTTGCCATCATCAATGAAATGTGATGCTCAAATTCAAGATATTAGAAGTGGAGCAATTAGTTTTTGTTGATCTATGACTGTCTTAGTTACCTAGTGCTGCTATAACAGAAATACCACAAGTGGATGGCTTTAACAAAGATAAATTTATTCTCTCACTGTCTAGGAGGTCAGGGTGCCAGCTCCAGGGGAAGGCTTTCTCTCTCTGTTGGCTCTGGGAGAAGGTCCTTGTCATCAATATTCTCCTGGTCCAAGAGCTGCTCAGTGCAGGGACCTCAGGTCCAAAGGACGCCCCATTCTCCTGGCTCTTGTTTCTTGGTAATATGAGTTCCCGCTGTCTGTCTGCTTACTTGTCTCTTTTATATATCAAAAGAGATTGGCTTAAGACACAACTAATCTTGTAGATTGAGCCCTGCCTCATTAACATAACTGCCTCTAATCCTGCCTCATTAACATCATAGAGGTAGGATTTACAACAGATAGGAAAGTCACATCAGATGACAAAATGGTGGGTAATTCACACAATACTGGGAATCATGGCCTAGCCAAGCTGACAGATATTTCTGGGGGACACAGGGAAATCCATGACAATGATTATGGATACTAGCAGCTAAAATTAAGTTAAAGTGACTTTTAGAGCTGAGGAAGTCATGTGAATGAAAGGTTAATATGTGGAACAGTATCTACATGGCCGTTTGTTACCTAGGCTGATGGTGGGATTGGAGTAGAGGAAACCAGCCCATGCATCAGCCCACTGGTTAGCTTGTTGGTTTTTGTATCATTTGAAAATTACATGCTGACCTTTCTAGTGAAAATAAGATTGATTTAAACAATATATCAAAAGATTAATACATCAAGAAAATCCATCAGTGTGCTTCAGTACACAGAAGAAAAAAAGAAATATAATAAGATCATCTCAACAGACACAGAAAAAACATGTAATAAAATTTACTACACATTCTTGATATTTTCAAATTAGGAACAAAAGTAAAATTCGTTAAACTCATAACATATCTATAAAACAAAACCAACCAGACAAAACCTATAATAAACATTAATGTGAATTATTGAAAAATTTTTCCTGAGACTAAGTCAAGATGTCTATTGCCACTTCCATTCAGCATTGTACAGAGGTACTACTCTCTGCTATAAAGCAAGAAAAAGAAGCAAAAGGTATCAGACTTGGACAGAAGGATAGAAAACGTGTCATTGATGATATGAGTGTCTTGTAGAAAAATCTACAGATAAAACAATAGAATTGATAAGTGAATTTGTCAAGATTGCTAGATACAAGTCAAGATGAAAAAAATCAATAGTACTTGTTTATTTTTAAAGTAACAAAGAAATAGAAAATGAAATTTAAAAGGTATCATAAATTAATACACATAGAATAATCTATATAATATTTATGCAATAGCTTCAAAAGTATCAACTATGTACAATAAATCTAATGAAACTTGTGAAATATCTGTATACTATAATCTCTAAAACATTTCGAGATTTAAAAAAAAATCCTGAAAATGGTAGAAAATACTATTTTCATGGATTAGAAGATTCAGCACTGTCAAGATATCAGCCCTTAAAATTATCTATAAAATCAATGCAATTTAAAATCTCTGTAGTGCAATTGACCAGCTGATTATAAAATTCATATGGAAATTCAAAGGGCATGAATATCTAAATGATTTTGAAAAAACACCACAGGCAGAACTATGCTCTCAGATTCAAAATTTGTTATAAAACCCCATTGCCATCGAGTTGATTCTGATTTATAGAAACCCTATAGGGCAGAGTAGAACGGCATTATAGGATTTCCAAGGCTATAATCTTATAGAAGCAGACTGTCACACCTTTCTCCTGTGGAGCAGCTGGTGGATTGGAACTGCCAACCTTTCAGTTAGCCACCAAGCTCTTAACCACTGTGCCATCAGGGCTCCTTAAAAACTACATTAATCAGACAGTGTGAGATTGGCAAATATATAGATGCTGATCCAGTGGAACAGAACAGAGAGTCTGAAACCCGAAATGCACATATATGTATAATTGGTTTATAAAGCATCATCTAAAGTTATTCACCATCTTATTCTATTTGCCATAAAGTATAAAAGCTCATTCATAGCACCTAATTGAATTTAAATGTTATTTGTATGTCAAGATGTTAAATGTTTTTCTAAGAATTTAATATGTTTCTCAAATTATGCAACTCTAACAGGAAAGCATAACCTTTGAGTATTATTGAAAATACTAACATTTTGCTGAAGATCATTCAAAAGTGTTGCAACAGTACATCAACAGGGAGCTGCCAGAAATTCAAGTCAGATTCAGAAGAGGCCATGGAATGAGGATATCATTGCTGATGTCATATGGATTTTGGCTGAAAGCAGAGAATACCAGAAAGAGGTTTACCTGTCTTTTATTGACTATACAAAGGCATTCGACTGTGTGGATCATAACAAATTATGGATAACATTGCGAAGAATGGGAATTCCAGAACACTTAATTGTGTTCATGTGTAATCATTACATAGGTCAAGAGGCAATCATTTGAACAGAACAAGGGCATACTGCATGGTTTAAAGTTAGGAAAGGTGTGAGTAAGGGTTGTATCCTTTCACTATACTTATTCAATCTGTATGCTGAGCAAATAATCAGAAAAACTGGTCTATATGAAGAAGAACGGGCCATCAGGGTTGGAGGAAGATTTATTAACAGCCTGTGATATGCAGATGACACAACTTTGCTTGCTGAATGTGAAGAGGACTTGACGCACTTACCAATGAAGATCAAAGACTACAGCCTTCAGTATGGATTACACCTCAACATAAAGAAAACAAAAATCTTCACAACTGGTCCAATAAGCAACATCACGATAAATGGAGAAAAGATTTAAGTTGGCAAGTATTTCATTTTACTTGGATCTACAATCAATGCCCATGGAAGCAGCAGTCAAGAAATCAGATGATGTATTGTACTGGGCAAATCTGCTGCAAAAGAACTCTTTCGAGTGTTTAAAAGCAAAGATGTCACTTTGAAGACTAAGGTGCACCTGATCCAAGCCACGGTGTTTTCAATCACCTCATATGCATGTGAAAGCCGGACAATGAGTAAGGAATAACTCATGCTTTTGAATTATGGTATTGGCAAAGAATACTGGATATACCATGGATTGCCAGAAGAAGGAACGAATCTATTTTGGAAGAAGTACAGCCAGAATCCTCCTTGGAAGCAAGGATGGCATGACTTCCTCTCACATACTTTGGACATGTCATCAGGAGGGACCAGTCCCTGGAGAAGAACAAAATGCCTGGGAAAGTAGAGGGTCAGAGAAAAAGAGGAAGATCCTCAACAAGAAGGATTGACACAGTGGCTGCAACAATGACATCAAGCATAACAATGATAGTGAGGATGGCTCAGGAGGGGCAGTGTTTAATTTTGTTGCACACAGGGTCACTATGAGTTGGGACTGACTTGATGGCACCTAACAAAACAATAACAATTTCTTTAAAATATATATGTAACTTATGCCTCGATTTATTATACTAGTAAAGTTCTCTATGTTGTTGTCAGGGTCATCCTTTGGCTCTCATGGACTTGTTCTAATTTTCTTCTACTTGAACTTGAACTTGAACTTGCATATGAGCAATTGATGGTTGTTTTACAGCTGGTCCCTGGCCTTGTTCTGACTGATGATATTGAGCTTTTCCATTGTCTCTTTCCACAGATGTAGTTGATTTGATTCCTGTGTATTCCATCCAGTGAGGTCCACGTGTATAGTCACCGTTAATGTTGTTGAAAAAGGTATTTGCAATGAATAAGTCATTGGTCTTGCAAAATTCTATTATGTGATCTCCAGCATTGTTTCTATCACCAAGGCCATATTTTCCAACTACAGATCCTTCTTTGTTTCCAGCTTTCCCATTCCAATCACCAGTAATTATCAATGCATCTTGATTGTATGTTTGATCAATTTCAGACTGTAGAAGTTGGTAAAAATCTTCAATTTCTTCATCTTTGGCCTTAGTGGTTAGTATGTAAATTTGAATAATAGTCGTATTAACTCGTCTTCCTTGTAAGCGTATGGATATTATCTTATCACTGACAGTGTTGTACTTCAGGATAGATCTTGTAATGTTCTTTTCGACAATGAATGTGATGCCATTCCTCTTCAATTTGTCATTCCCAGCATAATATACCATATGATTGTCTGATTCAAAATGACCTATACCAGTCTGTTTCAGCTCACTAATGTCTAGGATATTGATGCTTATGTGTTCCATTTCATTTTTGATAACTTCCAATTTTCCTAGATTCATACTTCATATATTTTATGTTCTGATTATTAATGGATGTTTGCAGCTGTTTCTTCTCATTTTGAGTCATGCCACATCAGCAAATGAAGGTCCTAAAAGCATGGCTCCGTCCACATCATTAAGGTCTTTTCTACTTTGAGGAGGCAACTCTTCCCTAGTTGTATTTTGAGTGTCTTCCAACCTGAGGAGTTCATCTTCTGGCACTGTATCAGAAAATGTTCTGTTGTTATTCTTAAGGTTTCCACTGGCCAATTTTTTTCAGAAGTAGACTGCCAGGTCCTTCTTCCTAGTCTGTCTTAGTCTGGAAACTCCACTGAAACCTGTTCACCAAGGCTGACTCTGCTGGTATTTGAAATACCTGTGGCTAAACTTACAGTCTTAGCAACATGCAAGCCACCACACTATGACAAACTGACGGACACGTGGTGGAAGTTCTCTGTAGTTAATATAATAATAAAAAATCAAAGTCAATAATGACAAGCTATTCTACCTCTGCACTATTAGTAATATCACCCTTTTCAGAGGGCATCTACAGATCTGTTAGTATGTTGAAACTGGTTGAGCCATTAAATATGTTCTAGATAATAACTGTATGGATAATTTTTGTCCATTAATGATTTGTAGTGAAGAATATTACAAAAGGATCATATTCAGCAAGCACAAGTAATTATTATGTTAATATTTGCCTACGCGACTCTAAGTCTAAATCTAATAAAAGATTATACTGAATATATTACTTTATTTATTCACTGATTTTTCTACCCACACATACCTTTTTTGAAAACTTTGAAACCTCAAGGATGTTAGTTTTATGCAAACCTGGTGTGGACATTTGTTTTATGAAAGTAGGAAAGACGCAAACTGAATTAATTTTTGTGTAAAATTTTGTTTCCCTGCTATTGTCCTGCCTCTTGAAAAAAGAAATAGAATCCCTCGCTGTTCTTCCCACATTCTAAATTCATCAAAGAAATGCAGTTTAGTTTTGGGCGCCTAGTCATAATCTAGAGAAGATGGTAATATATTCAATTTTCTAACTATATCAATTAAAATGGGTTTTGAATACAACCAAAAGCAAAATATTTTTATGCAGCATAAAATTTTATATAGTTGGTATTGGGGGACAAGAATAGTATCACTGCTGTTGATACATAAATCATGTTGTGTCTGATTTCTTCTTCTATTTTGAAATATGCTTTGACCATTTTTTGGTACATCTGAATCAACAGGATTCTTCAGTAGGACTCCTCCCAAAGAGAATAAATATTTTAAAAATGGAAGTAGACAATTACTGAATTTATTGAACTTAAATGCTTGTCAATTCTAAGGACTTTCCCAACCAAAGTTTCTACTTGTATGCCTTTTTTTTCTTTTATTTAAAAAAAATTAATCTATAAAGATTATTCTAACAACATGTTCTTGCTATGATACTGGAAGCTATGCCACCAGTAAGTTTTTCAAGTACCAGCAAGGTCACTCATGCTGGACAGGTTTCAGTGGAGTCGAATCAATGCCCATGGAAGCAGTAGTCAAGAAATCAAATGATGTATTGCAGTGGGTAAACCTACTGCAAAAGACCTCTTTAATGTGTTAAAAAGCAAAAAAGTCACTTTGATGACTAAGACTGGCCTGACCCAAGCCATGAGCTTTTCAATTGTCTCATATACATGCAGAAGCTAGACAATAAGAAAGGAAGATGGAAGGAGAATTGATGCATTTGAATCGTGGTGTTGGCAAAGAATATTGAATATACTGTGGGCTTCCAGAAGAATGAACAAATCAATCTTGGAGAAAGTACAGCCAGAATGCTCCTTAGAAGCCAGGATGGTGAGACTTCATTTTGCTTACTTTGGACACATCATCAGGAAAGACCAATCGTTAGAAAAGGACATCATGTTTGGTAATGTGGAGTGTCATAGGAAAAGATGGAGACCCTCAAATGAGATGAATTGATACGGCAGCTGCAACAATAGGCTCAAACATACCAAAGATTGCAAGGATGGCACATTCTATTATGCATAAGGTCACCATGAGTCAGAGCCAACAGACCAGCAACTAACAACAACAACCAGCATGTTCATTAGAGAAATTCTGAAATTCTTTCTGATATGAATAGACTGTTTCTGAAAAGTAACTTCTATCCCTGGGAGAAAATATGGATTTCTTTTTAGATTTTTCTGGAGTGGCTCTAATAAACCAGGTCATTTTTTTTACACTTTGTTGGCTGTAGTTTTTCCCCCTCCCTGCCCACCCAATTGGCCATTTGACTGCTGGGATGAAAGAACGTAGTTCTGAACCCTTCAATAACTTGTTGAGCCAGCTGTAATTTACCACACTTGATCTTCAAACACCAAGTCTCATATTCTGAGTTATTTCTTTCAGCAGCATTGTTCAAGTATAAGATTTGATCCAGGTCCAGCGCTATACATAGGGAGAGGAGAGAACTGTTTACACTATATATCTTACTAAAAGGCTCACTTACCCCCCAAAATGAAATTTACTGTTAATATTGGAAATGTCAATGATAATAGCTTATATTCCTATTTTTTTTTTTAAAAAGATGCTATTGAGTTGAATCTGACTCATGACAACCCCATGTATGTCAGAGTAGAACTGCACTCCATAGGGTTTTCAATGGCTGTGATCTTTTGGAAGTAGATGGCCAGACCTTTCTTCTGAGTTACCTCATGGTGGATTTGAACCACTAACCTCTAGGTTAGTTGCCTAGTACTTAATCATTTGTGCCACACAGGGGCTCCAATATTCCTACAGCACTTACATGCATGGAATTGTTCTAGGTATTCTATATATATTAACTAATTTAATCCCTACAAATATCAGGCAGGTATGCCATTATTTCTTATTTACCCATGATAAAACTGAAGCAAGAGAGGTTAAGAATCATGCCTGACTGCACATAGTTTGTGCTGCTAAATGACAGAGAAAGATTTGAACTCAGGCAATCTAGTTTTGGGGAAAATATTTAACCACTATGTTTGATTGCCTCTTATCACATGAGAAAAAAAAATGTAGTGTCTACCATATGCTAAACTCTGTGCTGAGTTCTGGGGTGAAGGAAATAGGCACAGTACCTAGTCCCACATAAATCACAGATTAATGGGAGTTGTAAACAAATATAGAGACCACCACAAAGCATGGCATACTGAGCTAATGTGAAAGTATTTCTTCTGAATCAATCATATGTAATTATCAGATAAAATATAATAATTTTTATACATAGCCATTAAACAAAGAAGTCCCCAGAAGCCAGACATGATGGATAACTCTAAGAACAATAATCAAGGATTAAGGATGAGTTAGCTCATGGGGATATTTGATAATTGATCTGTAGGCTGAGCAAATAATCTGAGAAGCTGGACTATGTGAAGAAGAACAGGGCATCAGGATTGGAGGAAGACTCATTAACAACCTGCATTATGCAGATGGCACAACTTTGCTTGCTGAAAGTGAAGAAGTCTTGAAGTGCTTACTGATGAAGATCAAGGACAACAGCCTTCAGTATGGATTACACCGCAACATAAAGAAAACAAAGATCCTCACAACTGGACCAATAAGCAACATCACGATAAACAGAGAAAAGATTTAAATTGTCAAGGATTTCATTTTATTTGCATCTACAATCAATGCCCATGGAAGCAGCAGTCAAGAAATCAAACAATTTATTGCATTGGAAAAATCTGCTGTAAAAGACCTCTTTGAAGTGTTAAAAAGCTAAGATGTTACTTTAAGGACTAATGTGCACCTGACCCAAGCCGTGGTATGTTCAATCTCCTCATATGCATGTGAAAGCTGGACAATGAAGAATTGATGTCTTTGAATTACGGTGTTGATGAAGAATATTGAGTCTACTGTGGGCTGTCAGAAGGCTGAACAAATCTGTCTTGGAAAAAGTGCAGCCAGAATTCTCCTTGAAGGCAAGCATGGCGAAACTCCATCTCACATACTTTGGACATGTTATCAGGAAGGATCAATACCTGGAGAAGGACATTATGCCTAGCAAAGTAGAGGGTCAGCAAAAAAGAGGAAGACCCTCAAGGAGATGAATTGACACAGGGGCTGCAACAATGGGCTCTAGCATAACAATGATTGTGAGGATGTCACAGGACCGGGCAGTGTTTCGTTCTGTTGTATACAGTGTCACTATGAGTTGCAACCAACTCAATAGCACCTAACAACAACAACAATAACAACAACAACAAAGATGAGTGAGCTCATGGGGATATTTGGCCTTGATCTGGGCATTATTGGCTGGAGTCTGAGGTTCTGACATCCATGTAAAGGGTGGTATCCAGGCTACAGGATTTGTGCACATGGGAAGCTGATACTGAGTTATCTGTATAAAGTATCTAATTATGCCCTCGTAGCTCTTGACTCGATGGCAATGGGTTTAGTTTTTTTGGTTTTAATTATGACCTATAGTAATGTAGTGGTTAAGAGTTCAGCTGTTAACCAAAAGGTCAGAAGTAGGAATCCACCAGCCACTTCTTGGAAACCCTATGGGGCAGTTTTACTCTATCCTATAGAGTTGCTATTATTCGGAATTGACTCAGTGACAATGGGTTTGTTTTTTTTGGGTTTTATACTAAAATCAATGGGGACTAGAAAATTCCTCCCTCTGGGCCACAGAAATGGCAAGGAAGTTTGCTATCTAACTGCTGTCATATGGAAGAAAGAGTTTCCTGCAAGAAATCAGTGTCTGGCCTATGCAACATTCAGGTTGTGATCCTAATTCTTACTTACTCTCATAGTTCTCTGGCTCTAGTTTGGCCCTCCAAGCCAATAAATTAACTGATTGGGAACCAGTGAATTCCACAGGACCTTGGAAGAAGAGAGAAACATACAAATTAGAAAAATTGAAAATAATTATTGAACAAAAGCTTTGAACATCTGACTAGTCAGAGTTGAAGAGAATTTTCTTGCGGAGAAGATAGAATGTAAACCATCTTGCCTGTTTGAGAGAAGAATGGGCAGAGAAGGGGCTAATAAAGAAAGAAGCAGAACCATGTATTAGCAAGAAAACTACCAAGTCCTGAAGGCTTCAGTGAACAACCAGTTCTGGACTTTTCAGTTACGTAATCCAACAATTCCTTTAAAAAATATCTTAAGCCACTTTGCTTTGGATTTCTGTTTTTACAACCAAAAGCCCTGATTAATACTCAGAATACTGGGTTCTGAAGGACTGATAATCTTATGGAACACCCGTAGTGACCCTAGGTCCTCTTTATCAAATGAGCAATGGGATTATAACTGATAATATCTCCAATTTTAGTGAGGATAAGTTAAAATGTGTAACAAACAGACCCAAATGTTTTATTTGCTTTAATTTATTTCCCATTCAGATTACTGTCCATCAGTGGTGGCTCAGGTTTGGTTTTATATTATTTTCATTCTGGGGCAAGGCTGAAGGAGCAGCTCCTATCTGGGACATTTCTTGTCCTCTGGCAGAAGGCAAGGAAAAAAATGGCAGAAGCAGAAGATAACTCTTGAAGCTTCTGCTTGAAAGTGCCCTAAGCTACGTCTATTCATATTTCATTGGCCAAAGCAAGTCATATGGCTAAGCTTGATGACAAAATGGCGGAGAAGTGTAATTAGCCCACAGTCAGGGAAGTATTTAGAACAGTAATAAAATTTATTCCTATTCACTTGGCATATAAGTAAAATGATATGTTTGAAAATATTCATATTATTCACTTGGCCTACCAGAATTAGTGTGATATCCAGGAAATTGTTCTGAGATAGTCACCCATCTCACCACTCCTGGGTACATTTCCTTCTGATTTCCCTTTTTTTTTCCTTGCAAACACCAGATGAAAAGTGGACAGTGAGCCCTGGATTTCAGCTGCCATTATTTCTGTAGCAGTTGTACTGTTCAAGAAATTCTTATCCATTCCTGTGATAATTGTCTTCCTGGTCTCCCTCTCTGTGAAGACCCCAGTGATCTTTCAGGAAAGACAGTTTCATCTACATAATGTCAATCAACAGGACATCATTCTATTTTTACCCTTCCAAGACTTCTCTTTAATTTATACCAGGCATTACCATGCCCTCTGGGATAAAGCAGCTGGGTCTGAAGTGGCTTCCAGCCTGGTCTCATTAAAAACAAAAACAAAAACAAATTTGTTTGCCCCTATAGGCTTTCCAAAAAGTAGCTGGTTAGCAGCTGAGCTCTTAACCACTATGCCACCATGGCTCCAGTCTTATGGTATGCTTGAACAAATCCTCTTTCAGGTTGTTAAACCAGGTCACTGATCCAGACAACCCCCACCTTTTTGAAAGTTCCCTTCAGACGCTATTTGTACCTTCAGAACTAGAGAAACTCAGTTGGGACTATCTCAGTCCATCAGAGACTCCACAAAACCAAGGAGATAGATTTTTAATCTCTTGCATTACAGAATACTCTATGCCATAGATTTGCCAGTCTTGCTCCTGAAGACAAGGTACACTCACTGAAGGTTACTGAAGCATAGTCTTTGTCAGATTAATCAGAAAAGGCTTGGTTATATCTTTTCCTCAAGGTAGTGAATGTCTGCTTATCTAACATTTATACCTGCTCCAGGTTGACTTGTCTTCACCTGTAGAGCAAAATGGCCAGCAACTTATTCTGCCCAGTCAGGCTCTCCTCTACAAGTATGAATCCCTGAAGGGCAAAAGTATGGAGAAAGTAGAGGGGAAGACTTTTCTAATCAAACAATGTGAACCCCTGCCACAGAAATAGATTCAAAGCACTTCTTATATTTGTACTTGATATTTATCCTAGATTTTAGGTTGTTGTTGTTAGGCGCCATCAAGTCATCTTCAACTTATAGCTACTGCATGCGCTAGAATAGAACTGCCCCATAGGGTTTTTTAGGCTGTAATCTTTGTGCAAGAAGATCACCAGATCTTTTTCCCACAGGGCCCTTTTGGTTGGCAGCCTAGCACTTAACCCTTGTGCCACCAGGGCTCCTTAGATTTTATGTAATAGTTTGGATATTATTCTTTTTCTTACAAACCATAAAAGTACTTCAACACTCATTCTATTCCATCATCTTAACTACCTATCCTAAATGGTCCTCCCTAGCTAAAAGTGATGCAAAAGTAATTTGTCACAACATGAAGTCCTTCGGTGGCTTGGAAAAACAACATAGTCAAATACAAAATGTGCACTAAGTTGTTAACGTGCTTCTTAGATAACCTGGATTAAAGTAGGTAAGCAAGTTTGTGATCTGTCACAAAACACAGGACTCCAATAGGAGGTAACAGTTTTAAAGATGAACCTCTGGCCTTTACATGCACCTGTTAAAAATTTAATTGATTGCAGTACACTTCTGAACTCTTCCTCTGGATCAGTTAGACAGTGTTATAGGCATTCTCCTCAAGGTTTCTATTTTAATTTCAACTTTGCTCACATGAATAGAAAGTTTGCTGCATTCTGTTGAGTTCACCTTGTTTTTTTAAGCTAGGTGGGTGGAATAAATTGTATTCCAAAAGGAGTTCTTTTAAAGTTCATAAATATTAAGGCTACACTAGTAACTAGGAGAACCTCATTTGCCTGAAACTGTGAGTATGGAAAACATAGGATAGCATATTTATAAACCTATGAATTGGAATTGACTCAACAGCAATGGGTTTTTTTGTTTGTTTTTTATAATTAAATAGGTATAGTTTATTTACTGTAGTAAATGAGGCAGCATCCACAGGAATTACCTTTTTTTTTTTTAATTCTACTTTAGGTGAAGGGTTACAGAACAAATATTTTCTCATTAAACAGTCAGTACACATATTGTTTTATGACATTGGTTAACAACCTTATGACATGTCAACATGTTCCCTTCTTGGCCTTGGAGGACCCCTTTATTTTGGTGAAAATATACATAGCCAGAGATACACCATTTCAAAAATTTCTGCATGTACAATTCAGTTACTTTGATTACGTTCTTCCAGTTGTGCTGCTCTTCTCACTTTAGATGAAGGTTTACAGAACAAAATAGTTTCTCATTTAACAGTATACATGTTGCCCTATGAGAATGGTTAAGAACCCCTCTACATGTCAACACTGTCCTTACTCAACCTTGGGTTCCCTATCACCAGCTTTCCTGTCCCCTTCTGCCTTCTAGTCCTTGTCCCTATGCCTCATTGGTCCCGTTTTGTTTTATGGGGTTGTCCAATCCCTGGCTGAATGGTGAACCTCAGGGGTGACTTCACCACTGAGCTAAAAATGTGTCTGGGGGCCATACTCTCAGGGTTTCTCCAGTCTCTGTCAGGCCAGTAAATCTGGTCTCTTTTTGTGTTAGAATTTTTGTCCTACATCCTTCTCCAGCTCTGTCCAGAACCTTCTGTTGTGATCCATGTCAGAGCAGTAAGTGATGGTAGCCGGGCACCACCAAGCTGTACTGGACTCAGTCTGGTGGAGGCCTTGGTAGCTGTCGTCCATTAGTCTTTTGGACTAATCTTTTCCTTGTATCCTGTTCTCTTCATTCTCCCTTTCTGACAATGGGGTGAGACCAGGGGAGTATCTTAGATGGCTGTTCACAGGCTTTCAGGACCCCAGATGCTACTCACCAAGGTAGAATGTAAAACAATGTCTTTATAAACTGTGTTATGACAATTGAGCTAGATGTTCCCCGAGACCATGGTCCCCACAGCCCTCTGCCCAGCAAGAAATTACCTTCTTTTTGAAAATTATTTCAATTATCTTTTGTTTTTAGAACTCCTTGAGTTCTGAATGAAACCACAGTTAAAAATGAAAATGACACACGTTTTCCATTCAAGGTGTCTTTAAATCCAGAAATTGGAGTTATTGCTATACATATCATCCACTTTAAATGATACTACACTGCTTAAAGTGTGAAAAAGATTGGCTTTTTTTTTCCAGGAAGATTACACTTTTCATTAACAAAATATTCTTTCAAAGGATGCATTGTACATCATTACATTTATGCAACAATTACAAAATAATATAATTATAAAGATGTAGAACAGGTTAGTGTTTGCCAGAATTTAGGGATAGACGGAGGCGATAAGGATGTCTATACAGAGGTAATATGAGGGAGTCTTGCAGTGATGGTACAGTTGATATCTTAATTTTGATGGTGGCTATGAAGGCTACACATATGATAAAGTTGCAAAGATACATGCACATATACACACACACATACACACACACAAACACACAAATATACAAATGAGTATGTGTATGACTCGTGAAATCTGAATAAGTTCTATGGCTGTACCGATGTCAATTTCCTGGTTTTGATATTATACTATAGTTGTACAATAAGTTAAATTTGGCTAGGAAAATGGTATACAGGTCTTCCTTGTACTTTTATTTAAAATAATCCAGAATTATTTCGAAATAAAAAGTTAAAAATATTAAATTGAGTAAAAGAACAAAAATAATGAGAGTCCTGGAAACTAATTAATTCCCCTTCCTGTGTCTAGGGTTCACTAAAGAGAATAATCTGATTCCTCCCTTGTACCTTGAGCTCTTTCTGTTGCCTTCATGCTCCCATCCATCCAGAGTTTCTACTATTTCCAATGTAAGATTCTTTGGAACAATCAAATTATTTTACCATTTAGAACACAACTGAGGTTGAAGTAGACTCTTCACAAAGAAGTAGCCTTCTCTTTCATGAAGGCTTGCTCAGTTTCAGCAAACAATGAGGACCCTAGGAGTTGACTATTTTGCTGCCCTTCTGTATTAGCTATGGTGTAGGGAACAAATCACTCTAGGCTTTTCAAGCAGACAGGATTTAGTACAGGGAATTGGGTACTTACAAAATCATTGGAAGGGTTAGAGAAGGAGAAATAAGGGGTTATAACAACTTTTAGACCCAAATATCCAAAAGCTAATGATGGCCCTGCTATCGTTGCTACTGTCAGTAGAACGTGACTAGGCAGTAGAATGAAAGATTAAACTCTTAGAAACGTCGATGTCTGTGGGAGTCTGGTTGTCCCCTGCCACAGCTGTGGGATTATGGTGTCTGGCTCCCTTCTGTCTTCCAAACTTCCTCAAGGGCATTTCATTATTAAAACCTAGATTCCATTTAAGACCCAAGCTCCAAGAGAGTCTGAGATATAGAGTTCTGAAGCTTCCAGCCCTGCGATACAGGCATGAACATAGATGCAGGTACGGATGGATGTCAAGTGCCAGTAAACAGTATAATAACCCTAGTGTAAATTTCCCTCAGAAGCACAGTCCATCCAAATAAGATTTTTGGGGCATACACTTTTGAAAACCCAGAGTTCCAGTTATTCTTGGTTACTACACAAACAGAAGTGCTCCATTTATCTATCCTCTCTTTTACTTTCATCTTACCTATTGCTCCGTGCTTTCTCTTTCCTGACTCCGAGTAGCATCCCTCTCCTTTCTCCCAAAACATTCCATTATACACCCTAGGACTCTCGTTCCATTGTAATTAAATTTTGTTACAGCCTAATCTGTTGTTGTTAGGTGCCACTGAGTAAATTTTCGAGTTAGAGTGACCCCATGTGACAGAGTAGAACTGCCCCAGAGGGTTTTCTATGCTATAATCTTTGTAGGAACAGATTACCAGGTCTTTCTCCTTCAGAGCCTCTGGGTAGGTTAGAACTGCCAACCTGTTGGTTAGCAGCAGAATGCTTAACCATTGTGCCACAAGGGCTCACAGCCTCATCTACTCCCTCCTAATCTTAACTTAGAATCTTATTCATGCTATCTCCTCTACTTTGTATCCTTACTCATCACTATCACTGTTTGACCTCCTGCACACCTCTTATTCATTGAAAATTTTGTAGCAGGTGCCAAACTTCTACTCTCTTCCTATGTTCTGCTGTTATTTTTGTACATAGATTCTCCTCAATCATTACAGATTCTTAGTTCCTTTTTTATAGGACGCTCCACTTAACCACACAGTACTTCAATTATACCATAAATGATTCAACTTAAAATCATCAATTCAAACATTCATCTTGAAGATTACAGTATCTAATTGAGTTCTCTTACTCAGTAATGTTTACTAAATGTTTTCTATACTATTTACTTCTCTAATTTTATAAACTGTCTAGTTTGTTCCTACTAGTCTCCTCTTGTCTTTATCTGATACACTATTCAACTTAGATCTGTGGCCCATCACTTAACCCATACGCTTATACATAAAAAAATCACCAACTCATTGTCTCATTATTCTTCTGTTCTATTCATTTAACAAAAACCAAACTAAGAATTATGCTGCCTATCCATATTTTTTAGATTGTTGAGCACTGAAACACACTAATTGGTGCCTTTGGAAAATCATGGTTTACAACTTCAAATGAACCTCATACACTGGTCTGCAATCACTTAGCTATTCTGCTTATACCTCCATTCACCTGGGAGGCTATTTCAAGCATTCTTTACTCTTCTCAAGCCTTCTGCACAATTTTTATGTATAGCTTCACTTCATTTTTAGAACAAAACATTAAAGTTACTGGATAGAAACATTCTTAACTTTATGACATCTAACTCCATACTCATCTACCTTCTCCTTCACTCCTATTTGCAACAAGTCGGACATCCTCGAACTCCAGATTCATTCTCCTTCATCCTATTCAAGGACATCATTTCAACCATTGCCCCTTGCCTTATGTATTTTCAACTTTTTCTGTTATTTCAGATTCTCTGTCTGCTCAAGTCTATTCAATATACAAAGCAAAAGTATGTATAAAAATATCCCTTAATCTCAGTTCCTCCTCCAGCCATTGTCTTCTTTTCTCCTTTTAATAGCCCACCTTCTCTAAAAGAAATGTACTCAATATCTGGAGTTACACTAAATAAAAATCACTTTGAGGAAATTTGTTTCTCAGAGAACCTCCAGATAGTATGACTGGGGTTTGTTAGTTTTCTGGATTCCCATTGTTTAACTCTAACAATGTCTCTGGAAACCTTGTCAGTAATGATTGTCTGAGGGACAATGAAGCTCACAATGACTGTAGCAAATTGAGTTGTGTCCCCTAAAAATATGTGTTTCAGTTCAGCTAGGCCATGATTCCCAGTATTGTGTGACTGTCCACCATTATGTCATCTGATGTGATTTTTCCTGTGTGTTGTAAATCCTATCTCTATGATGTTAATGAGATGGGATTAGTGGCAGTTATGTTAATGAGGCAGGACTCAATCTACAAGATTGGATTGTGTCTTGAGCCAGTCTTTTCTGAGATATAAAAGAGAGAAGTGATCAGAGAGACATGGGGACCTCATACCACCAAGAAACAAGAGCCAGGAGAATATTGCATCCTTTGAACCTGGGGTCAGTCCCCTTGCTCAGAAGCTTCTTGACCAGAGGAAGATTGATGACAAGGACCTTCCTCCAGAGCTGACAGAGAGAGAAAGGCTTCCGCTGGAGCTGACGCTCTGAATTTGAACTTATAGCCTACTAGACTGTGAGAGAATGAATTTCTCTTTCTGAAAGCCATCCGCTTGTGGTATTTCTGTTAGAGCAGCACTAGACAACTAACACAATGATTTTTTTTCCGTTTTGAGCCAGCTCGCAGATAATTTCCCTACAGATTCTATTGTGCTCCAGTATAGGAGGCTCAAGAAGGACCACATTCCATCCTACCCTTAGTGCACCACCCTACCTCAAACCCAAATCATCACAGTAAAGACCTAACCTAAGGGTTAATACTTGTTCCTATTTGCAAAACATTTATTCTCATCATAATTTGTCATATTTTTAAAAAAGTCTTAAGTGTCCTGTGGCATTAACAACTACATTTTTTCTGTTGGAAAAAACAATTCAAAGCATTAAAGAGAAGATGAGAGACAGCACGTCAGTGCTCAAGTAAAAAAAGACACTATGATTCCCAACTGAATCTGTTTAATTGCCAGTGTGGTCTCTTCTTACCTGTTGCCATCAAGCTGATTCCAATTCATAGTGACCGTATAGGACAGAGTAGAACTGCCCCCTAGACTTTCCAAGGAGTGGCTAGTGAGTTTGAACTGCCGAAATTTTGATTACTAGCCTGAGTCTTAACCACTAAGCCACCAGGGCTCCTTAGAATTTATGAAATGACAGCTTCCTGAACTGCCATGTTAGTATAAATAAAGATGAGGTAAAGTAAATCTTTAAGGTTTTTTTTTTTTTCTGTCTTTCTTCTGTTTGCTACACTACTGTAAATGCCAGATTTTCAGATAATCAACGATTTTACGATAACTGGAAAACTACTTCTCAAAAAACAAAACAGGACTTCCGGCAAAATGGCGCTCTAGGCAGAAACACCACGCCATCCCTCCGCAGCAAAGATCCGAAAAACTAAGCCGAACAGAGAAAACAGCAATCCTGAAACCCTAAAACATCAAATGAAGAGATAAAGAACTCAACCAAGTACAAAATGGAGTGAGAAAACTGACAGAGAACGGAGAGCAAGGAGAGATTCATACAGAAGTCCCCTATCAGCTAGTGCAGTGCAGGTCACCATCTTGGACTCCTATCGGAGACCAGCAAACAGTGGGTACAAGAAAGCAGCTTCACGGAGCTTCCAGCGGGAGACAAAACAACCGTTTCTTGTCTCTCTATATCGTCCTTCTCTTTCTGTTCCCTGAATACCTGGCGTTGTATACCTCTGTGCCTTCTAGCCAGGCTTTACTGCAACACCTGAGAACAAATTCCCCAGACCTCACAGCCACACCGGTGGGATTGCTGGGAACTTTGCTGTTCTTTTCGCTTTCCGATTTTTATTTATTCATTCTTTTCTTTTTTTTTCTTCCTCTTCCTCTTTTTGTTTTTCTCCATTTCATAATTGCTCATCTCTCCACTCCAACAGCAAGCTCCCCTAGCATTCTTTTTTGTTTGTTTGTATGTTTTTGGTGTCTGTTCCTCTCTCCTCTCTCCCATATCCATCTCAGCTCCACACGTAACAATCACCCCAATACATCCTGCGTAACTGCACCGTGCCCTTAACATCACAACACCAAGCAGCACAGACACAGCCTACTGGAACCTGCCCTGCACTGATTACCGACCCATCCTGGTGGCTGTAGTAAGTGCCACAAACAACCCGTCCCAGTAACTCCTCTTCAGCTAGACCTGCCCTGCCGTACCATATCTGAGTGACTGACCCTGCCAATTGGAGAAGGAGGCAAAAAGTATTGTGCCCACAGATGAGCAAAGAACAAAGAACACACAGCCCACCTGCTCAGACATAGCCAAATTTTTTAAAAAAAGGGATGAAACAAACAAATCTACCATCAATAAATGAGAAAAATAACTACTGAATTCCCTGAAGACAGCAGACAATATCAAAACATTTACAAAAACAGGACATGATGGTTCTAGTAGGCATCCAAAATAAAACACCAGATGACTTTCCAGTGGAAAAAAATGTACTAGAACTACCTGATAGAGAATTCAAATCTCTAATACACAGAATTCTCCAAGAGCTGAGGCAAAAAGCTGACAAACATGAGGAAAAAATAGAAAAAGCAAAGAAAATACAAAAAATTGAAAGAATTCAGGAAGATGGTGCAGGAACAAAATGCCAAAATAAATTCACAACTAGAAATTATACAAAAACAACAATTAGAAATCCAAAAGATAAACAACAAGATTTCAGAAATGGATAGTGTTATAGAAGGGCTGAGAAGGAGATTTGAAATGGTGGAAGACAGGATCGGTGGAATTGAAGACAAACACTTGGATACAACTCTGTTTCAGGAAAACTCAGAAAAAGGAACAAAGAAAAATGAAGAGACCCTGAGAGTTACGTGGCATACAATCGAAAGCAAAAATCTGGGAGTCATTGGAGTTCCAGAACAGGGGTAGAAAACAGAAAACACAGAGAGGATCATTGAAGAACTGCTGAGAGAAAACTTCCACAACATAATGAAAGATGAAAAGCTGGCCATCCAAGAAGCTCGACGAACCCCATATAGGATAGACCCCAAAAGAAAATCACCAAGGCATGTCATAATCACACTCGACAAAACCAAAGACAAACAAAGAATCATGAGAGCAGCTCTTGAAAAACAAGAAGTCACATACAGAGGAGAAACAATAAGACTAAGCTCAGATTATTCGGCAGAAACCATGCAGGCAAGAAGGCAATGGGATGACAGATATAAAATCTTGAAAGAAAAAAATTGCCAGGCAAGAATAATATATCCTTCAAAACTCTCATTCAAATTTGATGGTGAAATTAGGTCATTTCCAGATAAACAGAAATTAAGGGAATATGTAAAAGTCAAACCAAACTTACAAGAATTATTAAAATGAGTTATTTGATCTGAGAACAAACAACTTCAGCTGACAGGCAGAATCTAGGGCACAGGATTGTACCAGCTGGATACCAATCTAGGAAATAAACTTTCAAGGCTATTAAAAAACAAAGGAAATACAACAGGGAATCAGAGCAGTTAATCAGTAAATGACAACAACATCAAAACAATAAAAGAGGGAATAAACGGCATAGGTATAGAACTTTCTAATGGAGAGGAAGGCAAGGCAATACCAAGTAATAATAGACTGCTTCAAACCCAGAAAGATAAGGGTAAAATTCATGGTAACCACAAAGAAAGTTAACAAACATACTCATAAAAATAAAGAAGAAAAACAAAGTCTCAGCAAAAACAAAACCTACAAAAACAAAAGAAATGAAAAAAAAATCAACAAACAAAAGTAACTCAGCACAAGAGAGTAAGAAGGACAAAGAAAACTTCAGCACCACAAAAAAAAAGCACTACAAAATGACAGCAACAAACTCACATCTATCAATAATTACACTGAATGTAAATGGACTCAATGCACGCATGAAGAGATGGAGAGTGACAGAATGGATACGAAAACAGGATCCATCAATATGCTATTTACAAGAGACACACCTTAGAAAGAAAGATGTGAATTTATTAAAAGTCAAAGGTTGGAAAAAAATATATCAAGCTAACAACTACCAAAAAAGAGCAGGAGCGGCAATACTAATCTCAGATAAAATAGACTTTAAAACAAAATCCACCATAAATGACAAAGAAGGACACTATATTATGATTAAGAGAAGGATCCTTCATGAAGACATAACCATAATAAACATCTATGCACCCAATGACAGGGCTCCAAAATACATAAAACAAACTCTAACAACACTGAAAAGAGAAATTGACAGTTCCACAATAATAGTAGGAGACTTCAACATACCCCTCTCAGTAAAGGACAGAACAACTAAGAAGAAACTCAGCAAAGATACAGAAGACCTAAAGGGCACAATCAGCCAACTTGACCTCATAGACATATATAGATCACTCCATCCAACCGCTGCAAAGAACCCATTCTTTTCCAATGCACATGGAACGTTCTCCAGAATAGACCACATCTCAGGCCACAGAGCAATCCTCAACAAGATCCAAAATGCTGAGATAATTGAAAGTATCTTCTCTGACTACAATGCCATCAAGGTAGAAATTAACAACAGAAGGAAAGAAAAAAAAATCAATTACATGGAAACTGAATAATACCCTGCTTACACATCAGTGGGTAATAGAAGAAGTCAGAGATAGAATTAAAAAATTCCTAGAATCAAATCAGAATGAAAACACATCATACCAAAACCTTTGGGATACAGCAAAGCAGTCATCAGAGGACAATTTATAGCAATAGATGCACACACCAGAAAAGAAGAAAGGGACAAAATCAAAACATTAACCACAGAACTCAAACAAATAGAAAGGACAGAAAAAAAAAAACCAAAAAAACAAAAAAACAAAAACCCACAGCCACTGGAAGAAAGGAAACAGTAAAGATCAGAGCAGAAATAAGTGAAAGAGAGAACAGAAAAACAATAGAAAGAATCAACAAAACCAAAAGTTGTTCTTTGAAAGAATCAACACAATCGACAAACCACTGGCCAGACTGACAAAAGAAAAACAGGAGGGGATGCAAATAACACAAATAAGAAATGAAATGGGGGGACATTACAACAGACCCAACTGAAATAAAAAGGATTACAACAGAATATTATGAAAAACTATACTCCAACATATTTGAAAACCTACAGGAAATGGATAAATTTCTATAAGCACACTACCTACCCAAACTACAACAAAGTGATATTGAAAATCTGAGCAGACCCATAACAAGAGAAGAGATTGAAAAGGTAATAAAAAAACTCCCAACCAAAAAAGTCCTGGCCCAGACGGCTTCACTGGAGAATTCTACAAAACATTTACAGAAGAGCTTGTGCCAGTACTACTCAAGCTATTTCAGAGCATAGAAAAGGAAGCAACACTTCCAAATTCATTCTATGAAGCCAGCATAACGCTGATACCAAAACCAGGCAAAGACATCACAAAAAAAGAAAATTACAGACCAATATCTCTCATGAATATAGATGCAAAAATTCTGAACAAAATTCTAGCCAATAGAATTCAGCATCATATCAAAAAAATAATACACCACAAACAAGTAGGATTCCTACCAGGTATGCAAGGATGGTTCAACATTACAAAATCAATCAACGTAATGCACCACATAAATAAAAGGAAAGAAAAGAATCACATGATCATCTCAATTGATGCAGAAAAAGCATTTGACAAAGTCCAACACCCATTCCTGATAAAAAATCTCAATAAAATAGGTATAGAAGGGAAATTTCTTAACATAATAAAGGGCATCTATGCAAAACCAATGGAGAGAGGCTGAAAACATTTCCTTGAAAACAGGAACAAGACAAGGATGCCCTTTATCACCAATCCTATTTAACATTGTGCTGGAAGTTCTAGCTAGAGCAATAAGGCAAGAAAAAGAAATAAAGGGCATCCAAATTGGTAATGAAGAAGTTAAACTCTCCCTTTTTGCAGATGAGATGATACTATACATAGAAAACCCTAAAGACTCCATGAGAAATATACTGGAACTAATAGAAATATTTAACAGAGTAGCAGGATACAAAATAAACATTCAAAAATCAGTTGGATTCCTATACACAAGTAAGGAGAATGATGAAAAGGAAATCAGGAAAACAATACCATTTATAATAGCCCCTAAAAAGATAAAATACTTAGGAATAAATCCAACCACAGATGTAAAAGACCTATACAAAGAAAACTACAAAACACTACTGCAAGAAACCCAAAGTGATCTACATAAATGGAAAAACATACCATGCTCATGGATAGATAGACTCAACATTGTAAAAACGTGAATTCTACCCAAAGCAATTTACAAATACAACACAATCCCGATCCAAATACCAACAACATTCTTCAAAGAGATGGAAAAACTAATCATTAACTTTATATGGAAAGGGAAGACACCCTGAATACGTAAAGCACTGCTGAAGAAGAAGAATCAAGTTGGAGGACTCACACTACCTGACTTGAGAACCTACTATACAGCTACAGTAGTCAAAACAGCCTGGTACTGGTACAATGACAGATACGTTGACCAATGGAACAGAATCGAGAACCCAGATGTAAATCCATCCACCTATGGCCACCTGATCTTCCACAAGGTCCCAAAGTCCATCAAATGGGGAAAAGACAGTCTTTTTAACAAACGGTGCTGGCAAAACTGAATATCCATCTGCAGAAAAATGAAACAGGACCCATACCTCACGCCGTATACAAAAACTACTTCAAAATGGATCAAAGACCTGAATATAAAGCCTAAAACTATAAAGTTCATAGAAGAAAAAATAGGACCAACACTTCAGGCCTTAATACATGGCATTACCAGGATACAAACCATAACCATCAATGCACAAATCCCAAAAGATAAGCTAGATAACTGGGATCTTCTAAAAATCAAACACCTATGCTCTTCAAAAGACTTCATCAAAAGAGTGAAAAGAGAACCTAAAATTTTTGGACAGTACAAGTCAGACAAAGGGCTAATCTCCATAATCTACAAGAAAATCCAACACCTCTACAACAAAAAGACAAATAATCTTATTAAAAAATCGGCAAAGGAAATGAACAGACACTTCACCAAAGAAGACATTCAAATGGCCAACAGACACATGAGGAAATGCTCGCGATCACTAGCCATTAGAGAAATGAAGATTAAAACCACAATGAGATACCATCTCACCCTGGCATTACTGGCACGAATCAAAAACACTGGAAATAACAAATGTTGGAGGGGCTGTGGGGAGATTAGAACTCTTGTGCACTACTGGCGGGAATGCAAAATGATACAACCATTTTGGAAAATGATATGGCACTTCCTCAGAAGGCTAGAAATAGACATACCATTCGATCCAGCAATCCCACTCCTAGGACTATATCCTACAGAAATAAGAGTTGTCACTCGAATAGACATACGCACACCTATGTTCATGGCAGCATTGTTCACAATAGCAAAACGATGGAAACAACCTAGATGCCCATCAACAGATGAATGGATACACAAACTATGGTACATACACACAGTGGAGTACTATGCAACGAGATAGAACAATGATGAATCTGTGAAGAATCTCATAACATGGATGAAATGGGAAGAGATTATGCTGAGTGAAATAAGTCAATCACTAAAGGACAAATATTGTATGAGACCTCTATTGTAAAAACCCATGAAAAAGTTCACACACAAAACGTAACAATCCTTGTTGGTTACCAGGGATGGGAGGGATCGGGGGGAATTACTAAATAGCCAATAGATAAGTGGTATCTTGGGTGAAGGGTGAGACAGTACACAATACAGGGGAAACCAGCACAACTTGTACAAGGAAAGGTCATGGAAGCTCCATAGACATATCCAAACTCCCTGAGGGACTGAATTGCTGGGCAGAGGGCTGTAGGGACCATGGTCTCAGGAACATCTATCTCAATTGGCATAACACAGTTTATAAAGACAATGTTGTACATTCTACCTTGGTGAGTAGCGTCTGGAGTCTTAAAAGCCTGTGAGCAGCCATCTATGATACTCAACTGGCCTCATTTCTTTGGGAGCAAGGGAGAATGAAGAGAACAGGATAAAATGGAAAGATTATTCTGAAGGACTAATGGACCACAGCTACCAAGGCCTCCACCAGACTGAGTCCAGTACAGCTAGATGGTGCCTGGCTACCACCACTGACTGCTCTGACCAGGATCACAACAGATGGTTCTGGACAGAGCTGGAGAAGGATGTAGAACAAAACTGTAACTCACACAAAAAAGACCAGATTTACTGGCCTAAAGGAGACTGGAGAAACCCTGAGAGTATGGCCCTCAGACACCCTTTTAGCTCAGTGGTGAAGTCATTTCTGAGGTTCACCATTCAGCCGGGGAGTGGACAGCCCCATAAAACCAAATCAGACTAATGAGGCACAGCAGTCCAGGGACAAGGTCCAGAGGGCAGAAGGGGACAGGAAAGCTGGTGATAGGGAACCCAAGGTTGAGTAAAGATAGTGTTGATGTGTTGTGAGGTTGTGAACCATTGTCATAGGGTAACATGTGTACTAACTATTAAATGAGAAACTATTTTGTTCTGTAAGCCTTCATCTAAAGTGAGAATGGCAGCACAATTGGAAGAGCATAGTCGATGTCACTGAACTGTGCATGTAGAAATTTTTGAAATGGTGTATCTTTGGCTATGTATATTTTCACCAAAAAAAAAAAAAAAAAGGTTGAAAAGGGAGAGGGTTGACGTGTTGTGGGGTTGTTAACCAATGTCATAAAACAATATGTGTACTACTTACTGTTTCATGAGAAACTATTTTTTCTGTAAGCCTTGACTTGAAGTACAAAAAAAAAAAAAACAAAAAAAAAAAAACCACTATCCTAATAACGTTAAAAAAACCAAAACCAAACCCTTTGCCATCAAGTTGATTCCGACTCATAGTGACCCTATAGGACAGGGTAGAACTGTCCCATAGAGTTTCTAAGGGGTTCCTGGTGGATTCGAACTGCCAACCAGTTGGTTAGCAGCAATAGTACTTAACCACTACACCACCGTGGTATCCTAATAACTACTGGGAGAGCAAAAGTGGCTATAATCTAAGAGGGGTGCTCTCAATCAATTATTTTTATTAAAAATGCTTCTGTAGTGTTTCTTTCAATCTTGTGCATGTTTTCCGTTTCTCATTGTATGTGAAATTACCTTTGCTTTTTATCTGTGCACGGCAGCACTTACTGCTGACATAGAGCCACTTTATTATGCACTATTTTGTACTTTCCCTTAGTGCTACATTTTGGCAATTTGAGAATTTCTGTTGCTTGAAACTACCGGAAAAATACCTTTGCTTCTTATAGCCATGCTATATCTTGTTAATTATTCTGTTCAGCACAGAACACAGTGGACAATCTTCACATATCCATCCAATTTAGCTGAATTGCTAATTCCCAGTCGTTTGGGAATCACTACTTCCTATAGTTATGAGACTGTTTTCACACTATACACTTACAACTAAACTACTACTACCCAGAAAAGATCTGTAAGGAACATCTTCATTTAAAACTGTAAACTGATTAAATATTTGAGAGTTTCAGATTGTGCTTTGAAATATCTTGGATAGGGTGATCAATTTGTCCCATTTTTTCTGGAACTATTCAAGTTTTAAAAGTCTACTCAGCTCCAGGTAAACTTGTATAGCTGGTCAGCCTAATCTTGGAAAACTCTAATATTTTTAAAAAGAAACTGAAAAATCCATGTTCCATATATTCATTACATATGTATATATGGAAATGAACAGATTTTGGTGGCTTGGTTATTTTGTTCATTGAAGTGACTATTGTCATTTATCATAGAACCATTCATTGAAGTCTGATAATTTTGAAAACTGGCTCCCTATTTATTGTGGCTTGGCTTTCCCCTAGTCAGTGTATTTGCAATTGTCCTAGCCTTGGTTAATTGTGATACATATGTGATGAATAATACTTCCAGTATCCTTGAAATAATAAAAAATTTGCTGCATGTTTTTTGTGTGTCAGGAAGAGATATAGCATGATCATGGTCATGTGACTAATTTACATCTGTTTCCATGTTCTTGTTAACCTTCATTTTCTCTAAGTTGATTAATATTCACATTAGTCCCTTCATGGTGAATGAAGTTGCTACAGAAGAATGAATATTCCTTGTACATTTACAAAACAGATTTCACACCTTAAACTGGGTACCCACCCAGCTTCTTCTAATCCAGATTTTATTTTAATACAAGAAGCAAGATGGGATATAGAATAGTGTTTCTCAAAGTGTGATACTCATATCACTTGCCAGAACACCAGTCCAGGTGTTCCTTGTCGTTATCCTAGGTGCCTACATTTAATTTCACATACATTTTCAATACACAGTGATGTTTGTAAATGCAGTGTAAATGCAATAATATCTGTACAGAAATGACTCAGTTTCGAACCCAGAGTTCCCGGTATACTAGAAATGTGACTTTGGGAAATCATCTAACTTCTCTGAATTTTAATTTCCTCATTTGCAAAATGGAAAAGGATAATAGCTATTTTAAGAGTGGAGGAGTTCAAGTGAATTCATGTATGTGAAATGTGTCATAAACTGTAAGGGTCAAGAGCAATTGTTAGCAGTTGACTTATTCATGATCCTATCTTTGTATTCCTTAGATACGTTAAATAAAATTTATTTCATGGAAGGTACATCCTAATTATTGACTGCCTTTATTAAGGTTGCATAGATTTTTAAGTACAAACAGCTCATTAATTCATTCCAATTAACTACCTCAAACTAGTTTTATGGATATTTTGACTGCTTTGATTAGTCAGTTTGGTCAAATCGGTTGAACTGGTTGTGTGTAAAAATACAGGCTGCTTAGATAAAAATTACTGTGAAATGCCAGCAAATTGAGCATAACTAAAATATGAGACTTCTCCAGTTCCATGATGCTGATTAAGGCCATGCCATAAGTAATCAGACAGGTACTTTGAGATTCCAGCTGCACTAACAGACGCCTGTTACAAACTGGAACAGTTACAGTTTATAATTGTTTCTGACTCAACATGTTCTACTCCCTGTGTTTGGAATTTTCTTAATAAATAACACATTGCACTCAGAATTACCACAAATAATAGCACTTGTAAGACTCTTCCCTTCAATTCACCTTAATTAACCCAATTTAACCCTAATTCACCCAATTTCATTCTGATAATTCCTTAATCTCCTCTTTCTCTTCTCTCCCCTTTAAAATATTATTGTGAGACCTACAACTAATGGGCTGAGATTGGCATAATGAAATGTTACCTAGAGATGGTTGGCCAACAAATTACATAGTTATGTGCAGTGTCAACTGTGAAATCATGCCTGACTTTATTTTCAGCATCATCTTTATAAGCAATTTCCTTTTGTGTGTGGAATGAAGAGTCACTACATAGACATTACCTTGCCATTTCCAGGTTATACTTGTACACAGTTCACAAGGACTACATGGTGGTTGACTTTTATTTACAAAGTACCTTGTTCCTTTTGCAATGCGGAGGTCTAGCTTACACTTAAAAAACATAATTTTGTAGGGATACGTTTTAACCCAGAGGTCTTCCATTACCCTACTCTTATCTTCCTCTTAGGTAGCATCCCACATCTTCACTGAATTAAAAAAGCAGTAGGGATCTTCGAGGTCACTTGATCTAATCTATCATTTCATAGATGTGGGAACACAGTCCCTAAAAACTAAGTGACTTGCTCCAAATTATAAGTTGTTGGTAGCAGGGGTAGGTGTAGAATATAGGTCTCCTAATTCTTTCTGCATTGTATTTTTCAATGCATGATATTGTTTTTCCTTGGTTTATCAATAAATGTGAATCAACTGAGTGGCCCACGAGCAGGAAGAGAGCACAATGGGAAATGTTTTCATTCCCATTTGTCTTATATTATTACTTAAAGAGCTCAAGGCATCAAATGGCTGGCAGCTTTTGTTGAAAATATTCATTGTTTTTATAAATATGAAAAGCTGAAGCAAGTTGATTTGAACACATTCACACAGTAAGTCTCTGGTAATGCTTTTATATTCTCTAGCCTTCTATGATTACTCTATGCCCCATAGATGTCTCATTTTAAAGATAGAATTTATGATTTCTTTTTATAGATTTTCATAATTTGAAGCCCACAATAAGGCACAGAAAAAGAGCTGGAAAGTAAGAACGGTGTTTTAGAAGACCGAAAGCATTCGTTAAACACTGGTGGTTAGTTCTTCTCCCATTTACCATCATTTGGGAAAACAGCATCCTTTTCCTCATTCCCACGCACACAGCTCAACATGGATTTTGGGGGAAGAATGCAAGAAAGCATGACTGGCAACTCCTTCCCCAGCTGTTTACCGAGGCCCAATAGCAGCAGACCACCCTGTCGCTACCAAAATGTAGTTTAAACTTAAAGAGATAGCCACTGGCAAGAGGACACAAGTCTTTATCACCAGTTTACCCAGGTGAAAAGTGTGATTGGCAAGGTATGGATTTCCAGGCTGGAGGTAGTGCTGACTGGGCAATTCCTTACCCCACCAAGGGACTAATCATTGGAACAAAGAAATGGATCAGTGAGAAGCCTGGAGAATGTTTCCAGGAGACAAGGTGTACAGAAAGAGGGAGTCAAAGATCTTTGTCTCGGCAGCGATCAGGAATTCAACGGTTTATGGGAGAATATCTAAGGTGCCACATTAGATAGCCATTATTTGGATGCCATCCACACAGAGTGAACAAGAAGCCTCCACTCTTTAAGGAGGTTCGCATGACCCATGGTTGAAGAGAAAGCAAAATTGTCACCAGTAAGGTGTTATTTAGGAAAATAGAAAGTCTTCTAACCTGCTCCCATAATGGTGTGGGTAAAAGCAGAAGACAGGAGAGAGGGAAAGAGAGAGTTGAGAGAAAAAGGGAGCATACCCAAGCCAGCTGTCCTCACACTTCTCAACTGCAAGCCATTTCCTACATCCTCAAATAAGAGTGACCCAACCTGAAATGGTGGTAGATTGCTAACTGGCCTAAGTCAATGTGGTCATGCATGATATTTTCAGGAGACACAAGCAATACGTGGAGGTGGATGAAGGCTTTAGGTCTCCCCTATCACATCCTCACTATTCAGTTACAAAGAAAGTAAATCTCAGACCCAATTCTCCCACAATTCAAGGACTCATTGGAAAATTGCAGAGAATAATCCTGCAACCTGTTTTGTAATTTCTCTGTCCTTTTGGGAAATTTATCGCTATTGCCTATAGACAGGTCCCTCAGGAAAGCAATGTTCTAAGGCAGGAATCAGTTTACGGTCCACATCAAGCAACCAGAATCCTCTGAACACAACACAGGATTATTTTTGAATCAAGCTCTGTTCCAAGGAGGAATAGTAAAGAGCTCACACAATTTTACACTCTGTTCATCAAGACCAGGCAATGTCTCTATAATTTTTAACCAAGATATTTTCATATATTGAATACTACTAATTTTTCCAATGACCATACATTTCTAAAAGTAAAAAAAAAAAATTATGTAATTATGGATAGATATCTAGCACATTTTCTCTATCAACATTAACCCATGATAAAAAAAAAAAAAAATTGTGAGTAGGTTTTAGGGGGCAGGGTCTTATTCAAAGATTCTTGAAACAAAAAAAGTCCTTCTATAACCACAAACATATTACATCAACAGATTTAGAATTTAGAATGTAAAAGCAACTGTAAAATAATAATGGCTTCTCCATTTCCCTGACTGACAGTCACCTATGTACTCTAACACGTTAATTTTTCAGTGTAATTTTATAGGCCATCAATATTAAAGGCATTATGCCAAACCTAAATGTATTTTTTTCAGATAGAGTTAATGCTAAATATATAATTGCTAATGTAAAATGTGTAAATCATCACTTCTTGCATCTTACCATTTATTCCTTTAGCATATTTTCAGAAGAAAATCTGCAGGAAATAAATCCATGTTCACTTGAAAGCTGACTCTTTAAATCAATACCACCAGGGGATGTGGTTAACTTTAAATTTCTTGCCACCCTATGGTTATGATAGCTCCAGATTTTAGGTAAATTTTATTTTTAAACTTCTTTATTTTCTAGTGTTAAATTTATGAAACTGACTTTTTGCAAATGGTGAAGTTGGACTATCATTATCTAATGGTTGAAAACTGGAGGTGATTTTGTTTTGCTACAGAACTGTTGCCTGGTTGTACAAGTCACCAACACAGCAAGAAGCAAAGTAGATGGTGCGAACACCTTGTTGTCAACTGATACTTTTTACTCAACAGAGAAATTTCTGTAATGGAAGTATTTCCGTGGTTAGGTGATTATACACTTAAATACAGATATAGACATGGACAAAGATATTGATATTAGATTTAAAGTTTATTAGGGAGACAATCAGTGTAAGAACCTGCCTCAGTTTTGCCATCCATCAGTGTGGATGACAAAATATTTATTTACATAAACATGACATTGGGAGGCTGGAGTCTTCTTAGATTCAATTTAATGCCTTTTACAGCTCACCCTGTGTATTTTAGAGTAATATTGGAAGGAAAGAAGTCCTTTGGGAACTTTCTTAAACTCTATTATCAAAGTTGTTATTAAATCTTCTAAGTAAATTTGGAATTGCCAGAAAGAAAATTTTTATGTAACAATTTAATTAAAATAAAAATTATTTGTCATTCAAATTAAAATTGAGAAAAATTACTCTCTGCTTGCAATTGTCCTTCCCCACCTTTTCACTAAGTGGCACAACATCCTGTTTTGTCTGTTAAGACCCAACTCCAGAAATGCTGTCCACTCTATGAATCCCCCTTCTCTTCCCTGCCCTCCTTCCCCAAGCATAGTTAACTGCTCAGTTTTCTGGATTCCTATAGTACCTTATCACTCATCTGTTATAGCATGTATAGGGGCGTGTGTGTGTGTTTTTCTGTCTATACATCAATAAATTATGTGTCCATTAATACACTATAAATTCCTTGAAGGCAGAAATTGCATTTTAAGAATTATTTTTTGATCAAGAATGAGCATTAATCTGTGGAAGAGTCTTCATAAGGGAATGAACATGAATGTGGTACATGGAAAGTTAAATAATACTACCAGAGAAATCACTCCATTTTACGGTTAAAAGGACAATGAATGATACCAAAAAATAAGTTCCATACGTTTTCAAAGGGTTGGGCTTTAAGGATCAGGAACAAACGTTTTAGGGAGAAATTCAAGACAGAAGAATCACTTGGCATTAGAATAGCTAAAGAAGAAGAAAAACTGTTCTAATCCAGAATTATTTAAGTTTTCACAGTGACCCATCACAAATTATCTAAACCAAATAAAAATATCTTTGCTAGGATGTTAAATTGGAAATTACAGAGTGCTTCCTAACTTTTACAAAATTAAGGAAACAGTCTTCAATCTTTAGGACATTTGGAACTCCCAAAATGAGGAATTCAGCCAAAGATAATTTTTCAAATGGAAACCTAGAATCACTGATTTTCTGATATAGATTGTAAACATCTTTTGTTTCAGTGTCTCTTTTGCAGAGGGGGACAAGAACAATTATTTTTCCCTCGTTGAATTGCTATGATAGCTCATCAATGTGGGGCCATCACTGCAGGGAGGATTTGGGCATTTCCATTATACTCTAGGCACTATATACATTGAGTACAATGAGAATCATACTAGTTATACAGTATGTCAGCCTTGCGTCCATGCCTCACTTGGTTCCTTGAAATTTGATGGATCATCAATTACCTTTGCAAATCCTCCCATCCTCCCTTAAGAGCAAGACTTCATTGATACATATGAAGTACAAATCAATGAGATAATTAAGTAAAATTATGCTGGTTGTGAAGAAGAAAAAAATATTATTTTGGGAAAAAAATGAAAATGAGTGGCTATAAAAATTGCTTTTATGTTTCAGTGCAATGCTAGATCCACTAAATAATCAGGAATAAGTGATTCCTTGAAAGTTGTATCAATGTTAAGACCAGGAGGACAAAAAGTGATTCATTTACCCTACTGCATATTGGTGTTGATCTTGATATTGACATTGATGTTGGTCTATAGCAAGAGCACTCATATACCTAGGGGACCAGAGTGCTAAAAGTGTGAAAGAGTGTCCTGAGTCCTTCTGAACCTAGAAAATCCTGAAAAGTCAGAAAATGTTCTATTATAGTAATCTGTTATTTCAGCCCAGGCTCACTGGTCAACTTGTAAAATGTCAAGCCTTCTACCCTGTCTGTTTTGAACTTTTCCTCTTTCCTAAGGATTGTCGTTAGGTGCTGTTGAGTCAGTTCTGACTCATAGCAACCCTATGTACAACAGAATGAAACACTGCCCTGTCCTGTGCCATCCTCACAATTGTTGTTATGCTTGAGCCCATTGTTGCAGCCACTGTGTCAATCCATCTCATTGAGGCTCTTCCTCTTTTTCACTGACCCTCTACCTTACCAAACATGATGTCCTTCTCCTGGGACTGATCCCTCCAGTAACATGTCCAAAGTATGTGAGACATAGTCTTGCCATCCTTTCTTCTAAGGAGCAGTCTGGTTGTACTTCTTCCAAGACAGATTTGTTCTTTCTTTTGGCAGTCCATGATATATTCCATATTTTTCTCAACACCACAATTCAGTCATCAATTCTTCTTTGGTCTTCCTTACTTATTGTCCAGATTTCGCACATGTATGATGCGACTGAAAATACCATGGCTTGGGTTAGGTGAACTTTAGTCCTCAAAGTGACACCTTTGGTTTTTAACACTTTAAAGAGATCTTTTGCAGCAGATTTGTTCAATGCAATATGTCATATGATTTCTTGACTGCTGTTTCCATGGGTGTTGATTGTGGATCCAAGTAAAATGAAATCCTTGACAACTTCAATCTTTTCCCCATTTATCATGATATTGGTCCAGTTGTGAGGATTTTTATTTTTTTTATGTTGAGGTATAATCCATACTGAAGGTTGTAGTCTTTGATCTTCATCAGTAAGTGCTTCAAGTTCTCTTCATTTTCAGTAAGCAAGGTTGTATCATCTGCATATCGCAGGTTGTTAATGAGTCTTCCTCCAATCCTAATGCTATGTTCTTTTTCATACAGTCCAGCTTTTTGGATTATTTTCTCAGCATACAGATCAAATAAGTATGGTGAAAGGATACAATCCTGACACACACCTTTCCTGATTTTAAACCACTCGGTATCCCTTTGTTCTGTTCAAAAGACTGCCTCTTGGTCTATGTACAGGTTTCGCAAAAGTGCAATTAAGTGTCCTGGAACTCCCACTCTTCCCAACTGTATCCATAATTTGTTATGATCCACACAGTTGAATGCTTTAGTGTAGTCAATAAAACACAGGTATTCTCTACTTTCAGCCGAGATCCATCTGACATCAGCCATGATACTCCTCCTTCCAAGTCCTCTTCTGAATCCGGCTTGAATTTCTGGCGGTTTCCTGTTCATGTACTGCTGCAACTGTTTTTAATTATCTTTAGTAAAATTTTACTTGTGTGTGCTATTAATGATATTGTTTGATAATTTCCGCATTCTGTTGGATCACCTTTCTTTGGAATAAGTACAACTATTGATCTGTTCCAGCTGGTTGGCTGGGGAGCTGTCTTCCGAATTTCTTGACATAGATGTTGTTGTTGTTAGGTGCCATTGAGTCAGTTCCAACTCATAACGACCCTATGTACAACAGAACAAAACACTGCCCAGTCCTGCGCCATCCTCACAATCGTTGTTATGCTTGAGCCTATTGTTGCAGACACTGTGTCAATCCATCTCATTGAGGGTCTTCCTTTTTTTCACTGACCCTCTGCTTCACTGAACATGATGTCCTCTTCCAGGGACTGATCCCTCTTGATAACATGTCCAAAGTATGTGAGACGTAGTCTCGCCACCCTTGCTTCTAAGGAGCAGTCTGGTTGCACTTCTTCCAAGACAGACTTGTTCAGTCTTTTGGCAGTCCATGGTATATTCAATATTCTTCGCCAACACCACAATTCAAAGGTGTCAACTCTTCTTCAGCACAGATGAAACATCTCAGCTGGTATTCTGTCAATTCCTGAAGCCTTCTTTTTCACCAGTGCCTTCAGCACAGCTTGGGTTTCTTCCTTCAGTACCATCGCTTCTTGATGATATGTTACCTTCTGAAATGATTGAACATCGATCAATTATTTTTGGTACAGTGACTCAGTGTATTCTGTCCATCTTCTTTTGATGCTTCCTGCATCTTTCAATATTTTGTCAATAGAATCCTTCACTATTGCAACTCGAGGCTTGAATTTTTTCGCCAGTCTGTCAGCTTGAGAAATGCAGAACATGTCTTCCCTTTTGGTTTTCTAACTCCAGGTGTTTGCACATTTCAAAGACTGTGTCTTCTCTAGCTGCCCTTTGAAATCTTTTGTTCAGCTCTTTTAAGTGATCATTTCTTTATTTCGTTTTAGCTACTTTACATTCAAGAGCAAGTTTCAGAGTCTCATCTGATGTCCATTTTTGTTTTTTCTTTCTTTCCTCTCTGTTTAATGACCTGTTTTCTTCATATATGATGTCCTTGATGTCCTCTCACAATGTGTCTTGTCTGTCATTAGTGTTCAATGCATCAAATCTATTCTTGAGATGGTCTCTAGATTAAGTTAGGATATACTCAAGGTCATATTTTGGCTCTTGTGGACTTGTTTTAATTTTCTTTAGCTTCAACTTGACCTTGAATATATGCAATTAATGGTCTGTTCTGCAGTCGACTCCTGACCTCTTTCCTGACTGTTTATATTGAGCTTCTCCATCAACTTTTTCCACAGATACAGTAGATTTGATGCCTGTGTATTCCATCCAGTGAGGTCCACGTGGATAGTCATTGTGTATGTTGTTGAAAAAAGATATTTGCAATGAATAGATCATTGGTCTTGCAAAATTCTATCGTGTGATCTCCGAGGTTGTTTGTATGACTAAGACCATATTTTTCAACAACAGATACTTCTTTGTTTTCAACTTTTTATTCAATCATCGGTAATTATCAATGCATTTTTATTACATGTTTGATCAACTTCAGACTGCAGAAGTTGGTAAAAATCTTCAGTTTCTTCTTCTTTGTCCTTAGTGGTTGGAGTGTTTATTTGAATAATAGTTGTATTAACTGGTTTTCCTTGTAGGCAAGTGGATGTTAGCCTATCACTGACTGTGTTGTACTTCAGAACAGATCTTGAAATGTTCTTTTTGATGATGAATATGACACCATTCCCCTTCAGTTTGCCATTCCTGGCATAGTAGACTGTATGATTGTCTGATTCAAAATGGCCAATGCCAGTCCACTTCAGCTCACTAATGCCTAGGATACTGATCTTTATGTTTTCTGTTTTATTTTTGAGGACTTCCAATTTTCCTAGATTCATATTTTGTACTTCTATACTCCATGTATTAATGGATGTTTACAGTGATAAAAACCAAATGCATTTCTTTCAAGTCGATTCCAACTCATAACGACTCTATAGGATAGAGTAGAACTGCCCCCCATAAAGTTTCCAAGGAGCAGTTGGTGGATTAGAACTGCTGACCTTTTGGTTAGCAGCCAAGCTCTTAACTACTGCACCACCAGGGCAGTGATAGCACTCCTTACATATCTCAACTAAAAGTCATGGAAAAATATACACCATAATTTTAATAATAGTCAATATTTATCAAGTCTTTATTATGTGATTGGCATAAGCACATATTAATTCCTTAGCACACTTAATGCTCATAATGCACATAATTACTCTGTTGTACTATTATTCTTTTTTTTACATATAAGAAAATTGAGGCCAAGACAGACTTAATAACTAAGACCACACAGTAAATAAGAGCAAATTGTCTGACTCCAGAGCCCAAACTATTGTTCTGTATACTGATTCTTTGAAGGAAAAAAAAAAAAAGTCATTGGATAGGTAAACATATGACAAGTACAATCAGAAACAAAAGAGAGAACATTAACAGTTTTCTTAGGCTGGGTTCTCTAGAGAAGCAAAACCAGTGAAGCATGTAAATATATATATGGAGAGATTTATATAAAGGAGATGGCTCACGGGGTTGTAGAGGCTGGAAATTCCAAAGTCTGTGGGTCAGGATGGATGCTTCTTCTGACTCAAGTAGCTGTAGGGGCTGGCAAACCCAAGACTGGTAGGTCGGATAGCAGGCCTCTGGCTCACAGGATGCAGAGGCCAATGAATCCCCAAATTGGCACGTAAGACAAAAGATAAGCTGCTAGCTCAAGTTCCAAGAAATAGAGATCAGATGAACAAGAGCTAGCTGCACGATCCAGAGTGAACAAAAGCCCACGAGCTTTGTTAGTAGTCTACCTATACTGGATGCATGCCACACCCCCCAGGAAACTCCCTTTCAACTGATTAGCTGCTCATAGCAGATCTCATCATGGAGGTGATTATATTACATCAGATCACATTATGGAGGTGATTACATCATTACATAGCTGCCATACTACATCATAACTGCCAAACCATTGAGAATCATGGCCCAGCCAAGTTGACACACAACCTTAACCATCACAATAATTTAAGGAAGAGGAGGGCAAAACCAGAATATGCTGTAAGTTTACAAAATTAAAGGAAAAATACTATGTCAATTCTATGCTAATATATTTGAAACTCTTGAAGGTATGATCAATTCTGATGAAACATAATGAACTAATAACAACATTAGAAGGAATATCTAAGAAATGGAAAAGAAATTTAAAATTGCCTTAGAATTAGCAGAAAAGATACCAGGCCAAAGTTGGCAAGGATATAGAAATGAAGTAAGTACACTTAAAATCATCAAACCTGGATTACCAATAGAAGAAAAATTATCTTGTGTGACGAGTAGACTGCATATAACAGGCCTAATTTCTATTCCCTGAGATGCACCTAAGAGATCTGCTGACACCCCCAGGCTGCCCAAGAGCCATGCATTCCCTCCTTTCTTACTTCATCCCAAGACTTCTAGAAAGCATTACCAAATACTTATTTTTGTAAATATTTGATTATATAATTTTTCATTGCACTGCTATTTCTAATATTGCAAAACTATAAGTAACAAATATATATTATAGTATATTAATAACATTCCTTCATAAAATGAAATAATATGCACGATAAAATGATGCAATAAATGGATATTACATGTCATGGAATATGCATATATTAGAGAAAGAAGAAAATACTACTAAAGAATAAGTGCCATAAGAATCCATTTTTGGAACAATTTATCTGAATGTGTATGTATGTACACAAGTATAAATGCATAGAAAATACTGCAAAGTTATTGAACAAAATTGAATAGTGTTTGTCTCTGGAAAATGTTAATGTTTTATATAATTTTATTGCTTAAATATTTTTAGATATCCAAAATACAGGTTTCTACATTTTTATTTTCTGAAAATAAAAGCTGTTATATAAGAAATAAACTCAATTAGAAAAGCAGATATTTCAAATCTTTAATATATGCAGAAATTTTACCAATCATTTAAAAATAACATATACCCCCATATATAAATAGGCAAAGAAAATGAATAATTAGCAGTAAGGGAAAGAGGCAATGATAAACATGATCAAAGATGTAATTTCACAAATAATCAAATAAATATGAATTATAATAGAATTTTTGCCTATCAGAATAAAAAAAGATGAAAAATGCTATCATACTCATTAAACCTAGTACTGTTATATTTCTGAAAGGCCATTTGTATAATCAATAATAAATAAATGAGGGAAAAACAAACAAACAAACCATTCTTTATATCCAGACTCTTTTCTCAGGATTTCATGAAGAAATTAACTGACAAGAACAAAAATTATGTATTTATTACAGTATTTATTATAGTTGTGAATACTTGGAACATGCCACTATTTTAATGTAATTTTTATTTGGTTTGAATTTTAAATTATTACCTCAACATAAATGCACTGCATGCCTGCACTAGAGTTCAGAATTTTGCAGATGAGTGTAAGACCCCATTCCTATGCTCAAGAAGATTACACTCTAGTAGAGAAATATCACTAAAACAGATGAAGAAATCCAAAACGCTGTTAAGAGTTTATAATTCAAGGCTAAAGAAATTGTAAGAAATCATTTCTTTTTGTTGTAGGAATTGAGAATAGGTGACTATCAATGGCAGTTGGGTCAGGGAAAGATACATGGAGGAGGTGAGATTTGTATGTTGTGTTAAAAATATTGAGTCTTCCAATCAAAGAACATGTTTAGATTATCTTTGATTTCTTTCATCAGTGGGTTGTAGTTTTTCACATACATATCTTACCAGATTTATATCTACTTTGGCGATGGGTGCCATTGTAAATGACATTGATTCTTTAAATTCAAATTCCAATTGTTCATTGCTAGTATTTAGGAAAAGAACTGTCTTTTAAATATTGAGCTTGTATTATGTAACCTACTAAACTCACTTAATAGTTTTAAGAGTTATTTTTTTAGATTCTTTGCAAATTTCCTACATATACAATTCTATCTGTGAATAAAGCCAATTTTATTTTCTTCTTTCCAGTCTGTATACCTTTTATTTCCTTTTCTTGCTTTATTGTACTAGCTAGGGCTTCCATTATGATGTTGAGTAGAAGTGGTGATAAAGGATATCTTTGCCTTGTTCTCAATTTTAGAGGAAAAGTATCCAGTTTCTCAACATTAAGTATGATGTTAGCTGTAGATGCTTCATAGATGTTCTTTATCAAGTTGATAAAGTTCTCCTCCATTCCTAGTTTACTGAGAGATTTTTATATGAATGGGTGTTGAATTTTGCCGAATATTTTTTCTCCATCAATTGATTGGATCATATGATTTTTCTATTTAACTTGTCTATAGGGTAGATTACATTAATTGATTTTCAAGTGTTGAACCAGCCTTACATGCCTGGAATAAATTCCACTTCATTGTGGTATATACTTCTTTATATATATTGTTGGGTTAAATTTGCCAATATTTTGTTGAGGTTTTCTGCACCTATGTGCATGATGGATATTGGTCTGTAGTTTTCCTTTTTTTTGTAATGTCTTTATAAAATCTTGTTAATATTGTAATGCCGGCCTCATAAAATGTGTTAGGAAGTGTCTTAATTAACTAGTGCTATTATAATTAACTAGTGCTACAGTTATACAAGTGGGTGACTTCAACCAATAGAAATTTATTTTCTCCCAGTTGGTTGTTGTTATTGCTAGTGATGCTATTCAGTTGATTCCGACTCCTAGCAACCCCAAGTGACAGAGTAGAACTGCCCCATAGGGTTTTCTAGTCTGTAATCTTTATGGAAACAGATAGCCAGATCCTTCTTCCATGGAGCTGCTAAGTAGGTTCAAACCTCCAACATTTTGGTTAGCAAATTAGTGCTTAACCATTGTGCCACCATGCTAGAAGTCCAAATTCAGGGCACTGCTCTAGAGGAAGGCTTTCTCTCTCTAGTCACTCTAGGGTAAGGCCTTGTCTCTTTTCAGCTTCTATCCCTAGGTTCCTTGGTGGCATGTGGTGTGTATCCTCCATTTGTAGATGCTTGTTTGCTTGCTCAGTCTGCTCTTTTATATCTCAAAAGAGACTGATTTGAGACACACCCTGCACTAATGCTTTCTCATTAACATAACAAATAAAACCCATTCTCAACCTCTTTAAAAAAAAAGCATAACATTTGCCCTAAAATTTCAATAGATATTTTTAACTCATTTAAGTCCACTTTCAAATAATATCATACTGCTTCACCTATAGGCATTCACCTTATAACAGAGTGTTCTCAATTTTTCTCTCTCATCCCTTTTGATGTTAGTGTCATTCATCTCATTTATTCATATAATATCATCACCCAGTAAGTTTTTACTATTATTAATTTAGACAGTTATATTTTAAATCAGTTAAGAAAAAGAAAAACAGAAGATTTTATTTTACCTTCATTCATGACTTCTCTGATGTCCTTTCTTTCTTTATGTAGATCAAAGTTTCTGACCTATATAATTTTCCTTTTCCCTGAAGACCTTGCAGGGCAGGTCTTCTGACCAAGAATTCTTTCTATTTTCATAAGTGTGAAAAAGTCTTTATTTGTCCTTCAACTTTGAAGGAAAATTTCACTGGATATAGAATTCTAGGTTGATTTTTTTTCTTTGCCATTTTAAATATTTCATGTCCTCTCTTTCTGCTTGCTTAGTTTCTGACAAGAATTTCCTTATAATTATTATCCTCATTCTTCTAGGTAAGGTGATTTTTTCTTCAGGCTTATCACAGATTCCATCTCTGTCTTTGGTTTTCTGAAATTTGAATATGCCATGCCAAGCTTGGAGGGTTTTTTTTGTATTTATATTGATTTATGCTCTGAGATTTCTAGATATGTGGTTTGTTTTCTGTCATTAATTTTTGTAAGTCCTCAGCTATTATTATTCAAATGTTTCTTCCGTTCTAGTCTTTCTTTCTTCTCTTTCTGATATTCCAGTTATACATATGTTAAACTTTTTGAAATTCTCCCATAGTAATTTTTTTTTTCCCACTGTTTTCCTGTTTGCATTTCAATTTGGGAAGTTTCTTTTGACATACCTACAAGCTCACTGATTCTTTCCTCTGTGAAGTACAGTCTACTGAAGAGCCCATCAAAAGCATTATTCATTTATATTACACTATTTTTGATTTCTAGCATTTCCTTTTTATTCTAAGGTTTCTATCTCTTTGCTTACATTACTCATCTATTCATGAATGTTGCCTACTTTTTCTGCTTTAACACTACTTTTTCCATTATAACCTTTAGTCATATTTATTTTAAATTCTCTGTTTGATGATTCCAATATCTGTGTCATGAATGAGTGTGGTTCTGAAGATTCCTTTGTCTTTTCAGACAGTGTTTTTTCTTGCCATTTGACATGCCATTTGACAGTGTTTTTTTGGTTGAATCCTAGATACACTGTATCAGGTAATAGTAACTGAGGTAAATGGACCTTTAATGTGAAGATTTATACTAATCTGGCTAAAAGTTGGGCTGTGTTTAATTGTTTTCTGTAACTTTAGTTGCCAGAGGTTTCAAATTCCACTGGTAACCTTGTTTTTGTTTTCTCTCATGACTTTGTATTTCCCTAAGTATTCCTTCTGAAAGGAAATCTGTGTCTAGCTGGTCTTTCAGCTGTAATCCATGTGGTAAGGTATGGAGGAGAGGAAGTGTTCTGTAATATTATGATTAAATCTGCGTCTTTTAGTGGGCTTGTGTCCTGTCTATGAACTTCTTAAGTGTTTCTCCAGTTATATAACTTCCCCCCTACCTTCTACTTCCTTTCTTAGTAGTAGACTTTCCAATTTATTTCCTTGAAGTCTTGACCCCTATTGAATATTCTTCCCCTGTGATGGTTAAGGTTATGTGTCAGCTTGGCTGGGCCATGATTCTCAGTGATTTGGCAGTCGTATGATGTTGTGATCACTTCCATGATGAGACTTCATATAATGTGATCACCTCCATGATGGATCTGCTATGAGTAGCCAATCAATTAAAAGGGAGTTTCCTTGGGCATGTGGCCTGCATTGAATATGAGTGGACATTCTGGCAAGGCTCTTGGACTTTTTCTCACTCTGGATCCGGCAGCTGGCTCCTGTTTGTTTGACTTCCAGTTCTCGGGACTTGAGCTAGCAGCTTACCTGTGGTCTTGCCTGCCGATCTTGGGATTCATAGATCTTTGCAGCCTGTGGGCAAGAGCCCTGCTCTCTGACCTGCCGATCTTGGGTTCACCAGTCCCTGTGGCTATGTGAATCAGGAGATGCCTCTATCCTGACCCACGACTTGGAACATTCCAGCCTCTACAACCACATGAGCCGTTTCCTTGATATAAATCTCTCTCTATATATATTTATATGCTTTACTGGTTTTGCTTCTCTAGAGAACCCAGACTAAGGCAGTTGGTACCGAGAGTGGTTCTAGAGAAATAAAATTGTAAGGATGAGTTTTTTAAACTGGTACTCAAGTCTTGTTAGTCTTAAAGAAGTTGATGACAAATGACTGTGCTTCCAGTAGTAAAGAGGGCACTGCTAATCCATGGCATGAGGTGACAATACAAATATGTAAAATGTCACCACCAATAGATCAGGTATTGGTGAAAGGCGAGGCTTTGGGTAATTGCATGTGATACCTTTCTACAATTTTGTCACAATAAGAAGTATAAGAAAGCTGGTTGTTTGGTCCTTCTTTCTCTGGACAAACTGGTGAAAGAAAGAGATGAGCTCAGAGCTTTAGAGTCAAAGCTCAAGTGCCACATAAATGACCTCAAAATTTCCACTTGTGCCTTGAAAGAAAGCCTTATTTCTTGTAGTAACAGAGCTGATATTGCCAAAAACCAAACTCAGAGTCTTATTGTAAGAGTGGTTGAATTACAATGCCAACTCAATTGCCAAACTTGAGAGGTGTCTGAAGTTAAAGTAAGGGCATTGATTGGGAAAAAATGGAATCCTGAACCTTGAGATGGGAACATATGGGCAGATAATCAGGAAGCTGGAGACATTGAGCCCCTAAATTCTGTTTAATCACTCCTGCCAACAGAACCACTCCCATCCGAAGAGATTACTTTGTATTTGTCTGCTAAACCACCCTGCCCAGAAAAACCATTAGCTCCTCCACTCCCGTCTAATGAGATTAGCCCTAGCCCAGCTGCCTCTAAAGAGCCCTTGCCTGAGTCATTGCCTGGGGCATTGCCTGAGGCAGATATTTTACAAGACAATGCTGAATGTTCTGAAAACAATTCCACACTAGGTATTCTGCCTTCTAGACCTAAGGGTAGACTTGAAAGGTAAAGTACAAAGTGTGACCCGGGAGGAAGTATGCTATACTCCAAAAGAACTGCTTGACTTTTCTAATATGTACGAACAGAAACCTGGGGAATATGTGTGGGAATGGCTATTAAGGATGTGGGATAATGGTGCAAGGAACATAAGTATGGATCAGTCTGATTTTATTGATATGGGTCCATTAAGTACAGATTCTTCATTCAATGTTTCAGCTCCAGAAGTTTGAAAAGGATATAATCGTTTATTTCAGTGGGTTGCTGAAGCATGCATTATGAGGTGGCCTACACTAAATCAAGTTGAAGTACCAGACCTGCCTTGGTATACTGTAGAAGAAGGTATCCAAAGACTTAGGGAAATTGGCATGCTAGAGTGGATTTATAGGGTTAGACCCACAGACCCACACATGGAGTGTCCAGAGGACACACCTTTTATTACAACTGTGAGGAACAAATTTGTGAAGGAAACTCCAGCATCCTTGAAGACTGCTGTGATTGCTATTTTATGTAAATCAGATTTGACAGTGGGAACTGCTCTAACTGAATTAAGACACCTAAATACAATGGGCTGATTGGACCCTGTGGTAGTAGGGACCAAGTGGCTATGCTCAATCGATAAAGACAAGGTGGGCATGATTACAGTAATGGACAGTGGAGTCAAAGCAGTAATCAGAATAGTCTAACTCATATGGACTTATGGCATTGGCTACTTAGTCTTGATGTCCCTAATAGTGAAATAGATAGGAAATCTACTAAATATTTACTTAATCTGTACAAAAGGATGAATTCTAGGTCAAGTGAACAGCAATCTCACTCAAATTGCCAGAATAGACAGTCATGGTCCCTCAATCAATTCCCAGACTTGAGCAAGTTTAAAGACCCATAACCTCTTGAATGAAGGGAAGGCTGAGTCACCTTGAGGAAGGACTCCAATACACTGCAAAATATTTATACTGTTAATCTTTCTCCCAGCCTTCCCCAAAGGGATCTACAGCCTCTTATGAGAGTGACTGTTCATTGGGGAAAAGGAAATAATCAGACTTTTGAGGGATTACTGGATACTGGCTCTGAACTGACACCAATTCCAGGAGACCCAAAACGTCACTGTGGCCCACCAGTCAGAATTGGGGCACATGGAAGTCAGGTTATTAATGGAGTCTTAGCTCATATCCACCTCACAGTAGGTCCAGTGGGTCCTTGAACCCATCCTATAGTGATTTCCCCAGTTCCAGAATGTATAATTGGATTGCTATACTCAGCAACTGGCAGAGGTCCCACATTGGATCCCTGACAAAAGGAGTAAGAGCTATTATGGTAGGAAAAGCCAAGTGGAAGATATTAGAACTGCCCTTGCCTAGGAAAATAGTAAACCAAAAGCAATATCAAATTCCTGGAGGAATTGCAGAGATTACTGACACCATCAAGTATTTGAAAGATGCAGGGGTGGTGATGTCCACCACATCCCCATTCAACTTGCCTATTTGGCCTGTGGAAAAAAAAGATGGATCTTGGAGAATGAGAGTGGATTATTGAAAACTTAACCAAGTGATGACTCTAATTACAGTTGCTGTTCAGACGTAGTTTCATTGCTTGAACAAATTAATACATCTCCTGGTACCTGGTATGCAGCTATTAATCTGGCTAATGTCTTTTATCCATACCTGTTTTGAATGACCATCAGAAGCAGTTTGCCTTCAGCTGGCAAGGCCAGCAATACACCTTCAGTTGCCTACCTCAGGGCTGCATCAACTCTCTAGCCCTATGTCATAACTTAGTCTACAGTGAACTTAACTGCCTTTCCTTTCCACAAGACGTCAGACTGGTACATTACCTTGATAACATTATGCGGATTGGACCTAGTAAGGAAGAAGTGTCAATGACTCTGGAGTTACTGGTAAAACATTTGTGTGCTAGAGGGTGGGAACTTAATCCCACAAAAATTCAGGCACCTTCCACCTCAGTGAAATTTCTAGGGGTCCAGTGATGTGGAGCATGTAGAGATACTCCTCTTAAAGTGAAGGTTAAGTTATTGCATCTGGCTCCTCCAACAAGTGAAAAAGAGGCACAATCCCTAGTGGGCCTCTTTGGATTTTAGAGGGAACATAGTCATCATTTGGGTGTGTTACTCCAGCCTATTTATCAAGTGACTCAAAAAACTACTATTTTTGAGTGGGGTGCAGAACAAGAGAAGGCTCAGCAACAGGTTCAGGCTGCCATGCAAGCAGTTCTGCCAATTGGGCCATATGATTCAGCTGAGCCAGTGGTGCTTTAAGTGTCAGTGGCAGATAGAAATGCTGTTTGGAGTCTTTGGCAGGCCCTCTTGTTGAATCATAGCACAGACTCTTAGGATTTTGAAGCAAAGCCCTGCCATCCTCTGCAGATAACTACTCTCCTTTTGAGAAATAGCTTTTGGCTTGTTACTGGGTCTTAGGAGAGACTGAATGCTTAACCATGGGACACCAAGTCACTAGGCAGTGTGAGCTGCCCATCATAAACTGGATGTTGTCTGATCCACAGAGTCATAAAGTTGGATGTGCACGCTCCCTCATTAAATGGAAGTGGTATATTTCAGATCAGGCCTGAGCAGGACCTGAAGGCACAAGTAAATTGCAGGAGGAAGTGGCCCAAATGCCCATGGCCTCCACTCCTTTCACATTACCTTCCATCTCCCAGTCTGCACCTATGGTCTCATTGGGAGTTCCTTATGATCAGTTGACTGAATAAGAGAAAACTTTTGCCTGGTTTGCAGATGATTCTGTGCCATATGCAGACACCACTTAAAAGTGGACAGTGGCATCCCTACAGCCCCTTTCTGGGACCTCCCTGAAGGACAGTGGAATCCTCCCAATTTGCAGAATTTTGAGCAGTGCACCTAGCTGTTCACTTTGCTAGGAAGGAGAAATGCCAGTTGTGTATTGATTCATGGGCTGAGGCCAATGGTTTGGCTGGATGGTCAGGGACTTAGAAGGAACATGACTGGAAAATTGGAGTCAAGTAAGTATGGGGAAGAGGTATGTTGATAGACTTCTCTGAATGGGCCAAAGAAATGAAGATTTTATGTCCCATGTGAATGCTCCCCAAAGGGTGACCTCAGCAGAGGATGATTTTAACAATCAAGTTGATAAGATGATGTGTTCTGTGGAAACCACTCATCCTCTTTCCCAGCCACTCCCATCATTGCTCAATGGGCTCATGAGCAAAGTGGCCATGGTGGCAGGGATGAAGGTTATGCATGAGCCCAGCAACATGGATTTCCACTCACCAAGGCTGACCCGGCTGCAGCCACTGCTGAATGCCCTATCTGCCAGCAGCACAGACCAACACTGAGTCCCCTATATGGCACCATCCCTTGAGGTGATCAGCCAGCAACCTGGTGGCAAGTTGATTACACTGGGCCACTTCCATCATGGAAAAGGCAGCATTTTGTCCTTACTGGAATAGATACTTACTCTGGATATGGATTTGCCTTCCCCGCACACAATACTTCTGCCAAAACTACCATCCGTGGACTTAAAGAATGCCTTATCCACCATTGTGGTATCCCACCAGCGTCACCTCAGATCAAGGGACTCACTTCACAGCAAATGAGGTGCGGTAATGGGCCTATGCTCATGGAATTCACTGGTCTTACCATGTTATCCATCATTTTGAAGCAGCTGGCTTGATGGAATGAAGGAATGGCCTCCTAAAGACACAGTTATGGCACCAGTCAGGTGGCAATACCTTTCAGGGTTGGGGAAATATTCTCCAGGAGGCTGTATATGCTCTAAACCAGCATCCAATATATGGTACTGTTTCTCCCATAGCCAGGATTCATGGGTCCAGGAATCAAGGGGCGGAAATGGGAGTGGCACCACTCACTATTACCCCTAGTGACCCACTTGCAATGTTTTTGCTACCTGTTCCTGCAGCCTCATGCTCTGCAGATCTAGAGGTCTTAGTTCTGAAGGGAGGAATGCTCCCACCTGGAGACACATCAGTGATTCCATTGAACTGGGAGCTAAGAATGCCACGTGGCCACTTTGGTCTCCTTATGCCTCTGGATCAACAGGTAAAGAAGGGAGTTACCATACTGGCTGGTGTGATTGATCCTGATTACCAAGAGGAAATCAGATTGATATTACATAATGAAGGTAAAGAAGAGTATGTTTGGAATGCAAGAGATCCCTTAGGGCATCTCTTAGTAATACCATGCCTTGTAATTAAAGTCAGTGGAAAACTACAGCAAGCCAATTCCAACAAGTCTACTAATGGCCCAGATCCTTCAGGAATGAGGCTTTGGTTCACCCCACCAGGCAAAGAACCTTGACCAGCTGAGGTGCTTGCTGAAAGTAAAAGGAATACAGAATGGGTGGTAGTTCTAAATACCAGTAGTTCTAAACGTAGTTCTAAATACCAGTTACAACCACATGAACAGTTGCAGAAATGAGGACTGTAATTATTGTATTTCTGCTCTGTATGTGTGCATCAAATATTTTTGTTTTCCTCACTTGTAAAATATAAGATGTAAACAGGGCTAGTGCATTTTCAGTTGTATGTGTGTTTATTGTATCATGTTAGGCACAAGTATGATTTTATCATTGTGTTTATTCAGAGATTATGTATGGTTTAAGGAGATGTGTACAGGTGCCAAGTTGACCAGTTGACTGTGATGGTTAAGATTGTATGTCTACTTGGGTGGGCCGTGATTCTCAGTGGTTTGGCAGTCATATGATGTTATGATCCCTTCCATGATGAGATTTCATATAATGTGATCACTTCCATGATGGGATCTGCTGTGAGTAGCCAATCAGTTGAAAGGGAGTTACCTTGGACATGTGACCTGCATTGAATCAAGTGGATATTCTGGCAAGGCTCATGGGCTTTTGCTTGCTCTGGATCCTGCAGCTGGCTCCTGTTCATATGACCTTCAGTTCTTGACACTTGAGCTAGTATCTTCCCTGAAGTCTTGCCTGCCAATCTTCGGATTCGTCGAACTTTGCAGCCTGTGGGCAGGAGCCCTGCTCTCTGACCTGCTGGTCTTGGGTTCACCAGTCCCTGCGGCTACATGAATCAGCTGACGCCTCTATCCTGACCCATGAACTTGGGATGTTCCAGCCTCTACAACCATGTGAGCCATTTCCTTGATATAGATTTCTCTCTCTATATATTTATGTGCTTTACTGGTTTTGCTTCTCTAGAGAACCCAGACTAAGACATGCTCCATCCCAGGTGATATAGAAAGTTTCAAGGGGTCTAGAATATATGGGGTAGCATTTTCTTCTTCTGACTGGGATTAGGTTTCAGAATTGAGCTCTGGTAAAGACTTTGCCATTAGAAAGTAGTCTTTAGTTATGGAGAATGTGTTAGGGGCATTTCACAATGGTACTCTTCCCTTCCCCCTTTCAGAGTTAAGAGAGGGTCTTTCCATGGTCTCGGGGAACATCTAGCTTAATTGGCATAACACAGTTTATAAAGAAAATGTTCTACATTCTACCTTGGTGAGTAGCATCTGGGGTCTTAAAAACCTGTGACCAGCCATCTAAGATACTCCCTACTGGTTTTACCCCTTCAAGAGCAAGGGAGAATGAAGAATACTAAAGATACAAGGGAAAGATTAGTTCAAAGGACTAATGGACCACATCTACCAGGGCCTCCACCAGACTGAGTCCAGTACAACTAGACGGTGCCTGGCTACCACCACTGACTGCTCTGACAGGGATCACAACAGAGGGTCCTGGACAGATCTGGAGAAAAATGTAGAACAAACTTCTAACTCACAAAAAAAGACCAGACTTACCAGACTGACAGATACTGGAGAAACCCCAAGAATATGGTCCTTGGACACGCTTTTAGCTCAGCAGTGATGTCACTCCTGAGGTTCACCTTTCAGCCAAATATTAGGCAGCCCCATAAAACAAAATAAGACTAATGGGGTACAACAGTCCAGGGACAAGGACTATAAGCCAGGAGGGGACAGGAAAGCTGGTAATAGGGAACCCAAGGTTGAGAAGGGACAGTGTTGACATGTGGGGTTGTTTACCATTGTCATAAAACAATATGTATACTAACCGTTGAATGAGAAACTATTTGTTCTGTAAAACTTCATCTAAAGTACAATTAAAAAAAAAAAAAAAAAAGAATGTCTTTCTTGGGTCCTCAGTGTGAAACCTGGTGAGGTTCATGGAGGGAAATCCCAGGAAAATGTAGTGAGGGCTAAGACTCATGCCCTGAGGAGTTTCTCACTCTCATGTTAGTCTGCACTCATTCTCCAAAATTTGTAAAAATTTAAAGGTTCATACAAGTTCACGCTTTTTTTCCAGTAAGCAGGTCTCAGTTGTTATATCTCTCTGGATACATGCATCTCTCTAGATCTTGGTGGGTGTTTTCTCCTGTGTTCTCAGTTCTCTGATGGGTCCAAGAAAGAGAATTGATTTTCAGTTTTTCCAGGGTTTCTTGTTATAAGGATAGGAGTAAAAACTCTAAGCTCTTTACCTGTGAAAGCTGAAACAGGAAGTCTATAGTTTTGGGGTTTAAATAGGTATAGGAAAGTTGGGTAAAACTTCAAAACCGATTGAAGTAATGAGACTGTCTAACCTGAGATGAGGACTTGTGCTACAGCAGACATAATAGGACATGACTCTCCTCCACTCCCTACTCAAGAATCTCTTCAAAGGAGGTTCTAAGAGCTTCATCCAAGGAACAAAAAGGCTCTAGATGAATATAGGTTGTGTAAAGAAGACAAATATTTGAAACCCTGGTGGTGTAGTGGTTAAGAGTTTGGATGCTAAAAAAAGGTGGGCAGTTCGAATCCATCAGGTTCTTCTTGGAAACCCTATGGGGCAGTCCTACTCTGTCCTATAGGGTTGCTATGAGTCAGAATCGACTCGAGGGCAATGGTTTGGTTAAAGACAAATATTAGTCATTGGTGGAAAACACGGAATGAAATCTGTCTCCTAGCTCTAGCCCTGAATTTCTGCTCAAAGCTTACAGTGATATGGCTTCAGTAAAGAATGATTGGGAGGGTTAAAAATGCTGTCTCATTAGCAGCTCTGTATATACTGAGAACACAGGCGAGACTTACATTGGATTATTTTAATAATTAAATAGGAAGGGTGGGCTAAAAGTGTGTGGAGGGCTTGAAAATGGATAGAATAATTTAGAAGTAAGGTGGGGGAGGGAAACAGACCACTGGAGATTTTTTAGTAAGGAAATTATGTAATATAGCCACTGGGTTAGTAACATCATCTGAGGCTGGATATATGACAGGTTTTACTGATGTGTTTGCTCACAGCTGATGCAGCATAAGGGAGACCTTAGCTTTGGAGCCAGACATTAAAGAGATTAAATTTTGATCCTACTACTTAGTAAAGCCATTTGCCAACTTTTTTTTCACAAGCAATTTTGTAAATTATCTCTTTGAACCATATTTTTCTCATCTTTAAAATAAAGATACTAATGTCTATTCAGAGAGTTTTAAAGATTAAATCAGATAATACATGTAATGCATCAGGATATAGAAAGTGGTCAAATAAATGATAGGTATGTTATTATGTTAAAGTGTTTTAGCTTCATTTTGAAAGTTAATGCTAGTGAATAATAAGGGGCATCTCTCTAGTCCTATAAGGTCAACAAAATGAATGTATATATCTGTGAATAAAAACAAAAATGTTCCCACCTCCAGCTTGTGTGTGTGGAGTGGAGAATGAATAGAAACTAGGCAAGAGTCTCTGTATTAAGGAGAAGCTGGAGGTGGTGGTGGTGGGAGGGAAAAGCAGCGCTTTAGTAGTCAGAGTACTGCAGAGGTAAGCTTAGTGGGTGACTGCTCTAGATCTTTGTGGCAGGAACACAAAACTCTCACAAAGTTGCAGGAGGACGGATTCTCTGGAATCAGCTTTAGAAGTGTCCTGGAATCAGAAAAAAAATATATAAATTTATCATGTGGCAACAGGGCAGAGTGGAGGACATGGGAAGGAAGTATAAAGCAAATTAAACAATTTCAGATGCTTTCTAAAATATCTATTTCTTTAAAGTCTAAATTATAATTTCTGGAGCCTTGTGCCTTTCAGATTTAGGCTGACAACCAAGCCAAGTAGGAAAACATGTGAGGCAGTGGCGAGTAGGGGAGAGGATATAGACTTCGTAATTAGAGAAACATGGATTCAATTCACAACTTTTGCTGCTGTGATATGCTTTGTTGTTGATTTGTGACTCAGGAAACTCCATGTGTTACAGAGTAGAACTTCTCCATGAAGTTTTCTTGTCTGTAATCTTTACAAAAGCAGATCGCCAGAACTGCTTCCTCCATGGTGGCGCTGGGTGGGTTTGAACTGCAAACGTTTTGCTCAGTACAAACCAGCTCAGTACAAACAATTTTCGCCACCCAGAGAGCTTTCTATGATAAGCTTTGATATGTTAACTTTGAGAAAGTTATTTTGCTCTAAAGAAAGTCAAAGCTCATTGCCCTGCTTCTAAAAGCACTTTATAGTCTACAGTCAGGCAAACAAAACAAACACTTTACACCCTAAGTTAAACCAAAATTAACAGGATCATCTTATCAGCTTCTGATCCCCAAAATAACAAAAGCTTGAATATTTCCTAGAATTCTGGACTGTCTAACAAAAACAACTTTATCCTTTATTTTTAGTGTGCCAATAAAGGAAGATAGGTCTTGTCCATATTTTTTTCATGTTCCTTTCCTCCATCTTCAAAGACAGCAATGCTGTAAGTCTCTGACGTGTCTGTTGTCACGTAACTCTCTGACCACAGCTAGGAAACGTTCTTTGCTTTTGAGGACACATGTGATCATTTTGGGCCTACTCAATTAATCCAGGATAATATTGCCATCTGAAGCTCTGCTGATTAGTAAACTTAATTCTATTTGCAATTGTGATGGTTAATTTTATGTTTCATCTTGACTAGGCTATGGTGCCTAGTTGTCTGGTCAAATAGCAGTCTAGATGTTGCTGTGAAGGCATTTTGTTGATGGATTAACATCTACAATTAGTAGACTCTAAATAAAGGAAATTACCATCAATAATTTGGGTGGGCCCCATGTGATCAGTTGAAGGCCTTAAAAACAAAAACTGAGATTTCCGAGATGGGAGGGTTTCTCCTTCAAGACTGTAACATGGCACCCTGCAGTAGTTTCCAGCCCACTGCTGACCTACAGATTTTGAACACAAGACTGTGGAATTTCTAGTCTTTTGCCTGATCTACGGATTTTGAACTTGTCAGCCCCCACAATTGCGTGAGCCAATTTCTTAAAAATAAATATCTCTGTATCTATATACCTTAATGTTTTCTCCCCCATCTGGAGAACCCTGACTAATACAGCAATTTTATTTCTCTTTTACCATAGAAAGTAACATAGCCACTGGTTCTTGGAACTGGAACATGGACATCTTTGAGGGCCATTACTCTAATACATTTTTACATTTCTATCGGCAGTGTATGAAAGTTCTAATTCTTCGACATCCTCGGTAATATTTGGTATAATCATCTTTTTAGGTTTAGACACTCTTATGTCACCATGAGTTGAAATTGACTTCAATGGCAACTAACAACATCAAGTATGTAACAGCTATCATGTTGTGATTTGCATTGTGATAATACTAATGAGAATGTTTTTACATGCTTTTTTACCATCTGTATATCTTCTTCAATAAAGTGTCTGTTCAAACCTTTTGCCCATTTTTTATGGGGTTGTTTGATTTCTTATTATTGAATTTTGAGAGTATTTAAGTAACATAGATGCAAGTCTTTTATCAGATACATGATTTGCAAATATTTTCTCGCAGTCTCTGATGAAGCAGTGTCTTTAGAAGAGCAGAATTTTTTAAAATTGTACTTTAAATGAAGGTTTACAGAACAAACTAACTTCTCATTAAACGTTAGTACATATATTGTTTTATGACATTTGTTAACAACCCCATGAAATGTCAACACTCTCCCTTCTCGACCTTGGGTTCCCTATTAACAGCTTTCCGGTACTCTCCTGCCTTCTAGTCCTTGCCCCTGGGCTGGTGTGTCCCTAGTCTCATTTTGTTTTATGGGCCTGTCTAATCTTTGGCTGAACGGTGAATCTTGGGAGTGACTTCATTACTGAGCTAAAAGGGTGTCCGGAGGAGAAATTTTTAATTTTGATAAAATCTTTTATGAAATATAGAATATGCTTTTGGGGTAGCATCTAAGAAATCTTTGTCTAACCTCAAATCAAAGGTTTTCTCCAACCTTTTCTTCTAGAAAGACTGTAGATTTAGGTTTTACATTTAGGTCTATGATACATCTTGAGTTAGTTACTTAATATGGCACAAACTGTGGACCAACAATAATATTTTTGTATAAGGATATCCAATTTATCCATCACAATTTTTTGGAAAGACTTTTCTTTCTCCACTGAGTTGCCTTTGCCCCTTTATTGAAAATCAGCTGTCTCTATATTTGAGCATCTATTTATGGATTCTCATCTCTGCTCCACTGATCTATTTGTCTACCTTTGTGACAATAACATAGTGTCTGGATTACTGTATCTTTATAATAAGTCTAGAAATAAGATAGTGTTAGTCAACTTTTGTTCCCTCTGACTCACTTCTCCTTAGGGACTCCAATTACACATATATTTACTGCTTGAAGTTTCTCTACAAATCACTAGTTTCCTGTTTAATTTTTAAATTCTCTCCTTTCTCTGTGTTTCAATTTGTATTGTTTCTATTGTTATTTCAAGTTCAGTAACCTTTTCTTCTGCAACAACTAATCTGCTATTGATCCTATCTAGTGTATTTTTCATCTTACACATGGTGGTTTTCATCTCTAAATGTTTGATTTAGGTCTTTTATGTATCTTGCTAGTTTTTTAAATTAATTTATTTTTCTCCTTTTTATGGGTTATGTTATTCTGTTTCTTTGTGTGTCTGGCAATTTTTTATTAGATAGCTGTTAGTGTAAATGTTACCTCGTTTGGTACTAGGATTCTTGGGTTACTGTAGTTAACACACATATTCTTAACCTTTTTTTTCTGGAATACAGTTAAGTTACTTTGAAAGAGTGATAATTTCAAGTTTTGCTTTTAAGATTTTTAAAGATGTGACTGAACAGTGCTCAGTCTAGGATTAATTATTCTCCCCAATCAAAGCAAAAGCCCTTCTGTATACCCTCCCCACTTTCCTGTCTATCATTTTATGTCTTCTCTGACAACTCTTCTTGTTTTTTTCTTTCTCAAAGTCAAGGCCAATTTCAGAATAATGAAACTGTCAAGATATATTTTATACTTCAACTATTTTAGCCTTACCAGACGGTTACTAGGTAATACCGGAGGATTATTCTTTCACATTTAAATGGATAGTTAATAAAAATAATTAAATATACTTTATGTTTTCCATTTGATTATTTCAACACTATCATGAGAGCTATCTTATTTATTTATTTTATCAAATCAAAACATGTAGCCTTCTTATTTTAATTATATGTAAATAAAATAATAATATAAATATACTTCAATGATTGTGTACCTTGCAGATTAAAAGACATACTTACGTTAATGTACAAAGACTGTGATAATAACTGTCTACAAACTAATTAAATACAAAATATTTTATCTTTAGGTTTAAATACCTTTGTTGAGATTTGTTAATATCTTCTCTATTTCAAGGTAAGAATCATTATAAATTTATTATGTAGTATATATCAATACATAATTTTACTTTCCTCTATTCAAATATTATTTGTTATTATAATAAATTAACAGGATCAATTTAGTCTTATTACTCATGGTTAGTTGTCACTTTTTCTTTGTTGTTGTTAGTTGCCATCAAGTGGACTCCAACTCTTGGTGATCTTATGTATAACAAAACAGAACATTGCCTGTACATTTGCCTAAAAGTTTCTGAGGGGGAACAAAAAATAAACTTAAAAAAACTTCGGTTAAGAATTGTATCACATAACCTTCACTATTGATACTACAGGGAATATTTTTATGGATAGAGCTGACATTATCACCATGAAAACACCTTTTAAACTATTAAACCAAGGAACTAAATCAGGTTTTCCAAGACTGTTCTGTCAAGAAGAACATGACTTTTTGGAAGTGAACTACTTAACCCAACTTAAACAAAACAAGATTGAAGTATCTTGGACTAAATGGACTAAAACAACTGTTAACTATAATTAATGTTTGATTTTCAGTAGATATAAGGAAAAATCTATCTATGGCTCTTTATATCACAGCTTATACTTGTACAAAATGAAATAAACACTCTTTCAATATATCATTCTCCAACTGGTCCTTAAGAATTCAAAATACAAAACTTGTGAAAGATCTTAATGTAGCTTAAGCTTATCATCAGAAAAATTAAAAAAGAGTAATTCTATAAAATTAACTACAAATGACTACAAAATAGGGATAATAATAATTAAATATTAATAAAAGTGCCTTTATTTAGTTCCTTTATTTTATAATCACGTAGTTTTCTTAATAGTTTCAATAAGAATCTATTATTCATCTTAATAGAATATAAGTAATAAATCAAAATTGTAACTATATAATTTATTTAATATTTCTGATACTAGTGACTAAAATAATAAAACCTAGAATATTTCCCATATTCTTGAACTCTCTAACAACAACAAAATTATCCTTGAATTTGGCTATACTGATAACCAGATATTTGAATCTGTGACTATGATAAAACTTGCTGTTTACCCACCATGAAAAAATTAAGGTAAACTTGCTAAGCTTAGTAATATTGTGGGATTTTTTTCCTTTAAATATTTGTTGGATGTATTTATTTTTTTGCTTTAGACAGATAGCCTTTGAAAATCTGATTCCCTTACACTTTTTGTAGGCAATTTTTTTCTTTCCTGTTCTAAACCTCTCTGTCCCTGAGACTTCCCTTAAAAGTCTCTCTGAATCTGTTTCTTCAACTGTAAAATTAGGATTAATATACCCAGGATAGAAAGTATTGTTCTGAGAAAAAAAACTCATATAATTTGGTGGTTGTATAGCATTATGTTGTGCAGTGCACATGAACCAAGTCTTACTTATTTTTGTATTCCTCAGCACCTAGCATAGAGCCTAATACATAGGAATTCAAAAACTTGGTGGAATTGAAGAGGTACAGTTCATTCAGTATCATAAATTACTATTGTTGGGCTTAAGAATTAGAATCAAAGAATGTCAGAACTGGAAGGAACTTTGTAAAGCAGCCTAGTATAGAAAAATGAGCAGGAAATGAATTCAAGAGACCTATGATGGGGAGCTATTATTTGTTCAAGCCAGTTACTTGGTGTGATTGTGGAGAAGTTAGTTTTCCCTACTAACTCTCACCATTATAATAAATATATTAATTTCTGCCCAGACATTCTCAAGTAGTTTTTGCTAGGAATCAAATGAGAAAACACTTGAAGTGCTTTGCAAACTGTAGAATATTATACAAATATGAGATGTTATTTTCTATTTAAACCTTCCAATTTTATAGATGGTGAATTTGAAGCTCCAATGGATTCAGCAATTTATTCAAGGCTGTCAAATTAGTCCATGATAGTGCCTGAATGGATCAGCACCTTTCAGCTCCTTAGCCCCTGGATCAATCACTAGTTTCACTTTCAAGAAGCTTGGGTTAATTGCTCCAGATTGGCTATCTGAAATTTAGGGTGTGGCATCAGCTCTGAACTCACCTGGGAAACTGAAAAGAGAAGTCCTGTGTGGGACAGTCTAAGGATGTCTAGAGGAATGGCTGCTTGGGGTTGGGCCTGCGTGATTTGGAAGGGGTTTAGATCATTCCAATGCTTGAATGATGAACAATACTGTTTATACAATTGTGTTTTTAGCCTAAAAGGCAAACCACAATTTATCCTTCTTCCTAAAATAAAATATCAAATCCATTAGGTAGGAAAGATATCAAATATAGATTTTTTTTTTTTGTTTGTTTATTGCTCTTGTGATTTATGTGAAGTGTACTTGTATAATCTGGTCCAGGAAGAAAACTAACTTACATTTTTCTTCTCTGGAGAACTTTCTGGATCATTGATGCTCGGTCTTTATGTAAATCTTGAATGTTTCTACTTTGGTCTTTAAGAGATACTGTTGTTGTTAGTTGCCCGACTCATAGCAGGCCCCTGTGTGCAAAGTAGAACTGCTCCACAGGGTTTCAGGGCTGTGACCTCTTGGAGGCAAATTTCCAGATCTGTCTTCCAAAGTACCTCTGGGTGGGTTTGAATCACCAACCTTTTGGTTAGTAGTCCAGCACTTAACCATTTGTGCCTCCCAGGACCTCCTTTAAGGTATACTGTTGTTGTTGTTGTTGATTGCCGTCGAGGTGATCCTAACTTGTGGTAACTGGAAGTGTACAAAGTAGAGCTGCACTCCATAGGATTTTAAAGGCTGTGACCTTTTGAAAGCAGATTGACAGACTTTACTTCTGAGGCATCTCTGGGTGGGTTTGAATTAACCATTTAGTTAATAGTGCAGTGCTTAACTATTTGCGCCTCCCAGGGACTCCTTTAAGATATGCTAAAAAAAAAATAAATAAACGTCTTGCTGTCAGAAGATTCCTACTCAAAGAGTAGAACTGCCCTATAGGGTTTCCAAGGAACACCTGGTGAATTCAAACTGCTGACCTTTTGGCTAGCAACCGTAGCTGTTAACTACTACTTAACTACTACGCCACCAGGGTTTCCTCTTAAGATACACTAGTGGCTCTGAAATAGCTTTGGACTCGTTTCCAAGAGGTTGCTAAGGGAAAATTGTTAGTCTGGGCTGGCACAGTGGTGTCCTCAAACTGGAGGTGATCCCAAGAATCTGTATTTAGAGTCCAAGAAATCTGATGCATGAGGATACAAAGTCAAATTGTTCTCTTCAATATTCTCTATCTGCACTAACATTGCCAAAGGTACAATCAGCAATGTTACTTCAGTAAAAGTCATTAATCTGAAAAGCCACCTATTTGGAATTTTTGATAATGTGGGTGTATTAGGCTGAAGTTTACTTTTACACTACGGAAGGCAAAAAGGTTTGCCTGGTAGTTTCATTAACTAAAGAAGGCAAAGAGTTAGCTTAATTTAGAAATGAGTGTAGAGAAAAATTTGAAAGAGTTTAAAATCCTGGGATCAGGAAAAATTCGTGGAAAAGTGAAGCAAGTCGAGTAGCTACTGTTTCCTGTTGCTTACAGTTATTCCCTGTTCTTCATGACCCACTGAAGCCCTGCTTTCTCACTCACAAGCCCATTAAAACTTCCTCAGAGACTCAGCACCCATATTGAGGTAAATGACTTGCTACACCTATGAGGTGTAAAGAGTTACCTCTCTCTTGGAAATTAACATTCTGAAGTTTAACCAAATCCTTATGTTTTGAGGTGAGTCTCAGGTTGTGGAACATCCATTGTTCACCAGACAGAGGAGAGGATTTTGCTAGAAGTTAACATTTTGCTGCCTTTTCTCCTTTCAACAATCCGATAAATGCACCCATTGCATATCAGGAACAGTGTTAAGTGTTGAGGGTAAAGTAAGTAAAGACAAAAAGACACAGTCCTGGTCCACAGCTTTGATCATGTAGTAGTTCTGACTTTTCTGGCAGGGTGAAGGGCTGGGTCAGAGGTAGAATTCTTGCCTTCCATGCTGGAAGTTGGGTTTAATTCCCAGTACAGCCACCACCTATTGTCAGTGGAGGCTTGCATGTTGCTATGACGCTGAACAGGTTTCAGTGAAGCTTCTGAAGATCAGTCAGTGAAAACCCTATGGATCATAACAGTTCAAACCCATTGTGCATGAGGTCACCATGAATTGGGGGCTGACTCAAAGGCATCTAACAACAATGACAAAGGTCAGGGCAGCAGAAGCATGTAGGTGCCACTGTAGCATTTCATTCAGTGGCCTGGCTAGCTTAGATGGTCATAAATTTTAAAGAAATGAAGAGTCACAGGTGAATAAATAAACAATCCCAGTACGTTGTGATAAGCGCACAGTTGCTCCAGGACCTCATAAGAGAAGCAGATAAAAGGAAAGACATCACAGATAAGGTTACCATTTACCTACATACAAATGTTGTGTTGATTAACCTTTTTGTTTTACTGTGCATACTAATATGACAGACACTGTTATTGGCTAACCATCTTTCTCCCTTGCTGCCTCCACACAGAAGATGGAAAAGCTAGCTTCACTTTTTACCAGTCTTCCCTGCAGCAGTGGCGGCCATGTGATACAATTGTAGGCAATGAGAGAAAACAAAAGTCTTCTGGGGACTTTTTATTCCTGATGAAGAACAATATACAATTTTGGTACTGCCTTTTCCCTTCATCTTCCTGCCTTGATGTAATACCTGAAACTGGGAGTCATCTTGGGTACATGAGAATCTGAGGGACCCTGGGACTGATAATACTGAGCTGATAAGCCAATTCCGGTTACTCCAGACTTTTCATGGTATGATAAAAACAAAGAAAGAAGTAAACGAAAACCTCTTATTTGTTGACAGCATGATAAATGAGATTTTCTATTGATCACAGCTGCTTACTTTCCTAAATGATACACATTCCCACACAGAACCTTCGATACAACATACAATCACTTTTAAAATTGAATTATAGAATCCCACAAAAACCACCAAATTTGCTAATGAAAAATCCTCACCCCTCAAAAACAATCCCTGACGCTAAGAAACATATGCGATAAGCTATGTTCCAGTTTTGTCACCAAATTCTCCAATGTACTAAATGTATAGGCGAAGTGGATATCATAAATTTAGGAAAAAATCAGCCCTAATATCTTAAATAGAAATGACTGGGGATTGGAGTAAACTGAAAAAATAATGGGCGTGGCATGGTGGTTATAGCACAGTGATATCTCTGCTACAGAGTATTCATTGAAGTCCACTGAAATAGTCACCTTATCTTTTACAATAAGAAAAAAAGAAGAAATATAAGCCTTAACAAATTCTGATCAATTTTTTATGTCCCTTTCAATGCTGTAATTAACTTTAACAAGATGATCTTGGAAGATGTTTTATTAGTTGTCTTTGTCCCAATGATGATAGATAACAAACCATCCCAAAATTTAGTAACTAAAAATGAAAGTTTTTTATTGCTCATGAGTATACAGTCCAGCTTGGCAGTTTTTCTAATCAAAGTGGAACTTTCTCATACGTCTGTGATTAGCTGTAGGTCAGCTCAAGAATATGCTTATCTTAGCTGGGCTTTCTTTCAAGGCCTTGGCAGAAACAGTTGGGCTGAATCAGCTCTGGTTGCCTATAGATACAATCTGTGTACCACTTGTAGTCACAAAGACACTATCTAGTGAGTATCTATGGGATTTTGGAAACTGATATACTTCTTACTCCTCTGGGGTTTCTTATCTCCATACTTCTCTTGATTCTATGTCATATCCATCAACACCTCTTCATCCCCATTTTCATCACCCAATTGGTTGGATGAGTGTGAAAGCCTCCTAACTGGCCTCCTACTTTCATTCCAATCCATTGGAATGGACTTTATACAACATGCAGAATCATAAAATCATAAATCAGATTATGTCATTTCTTTGTGTGAAACCACTGTATGTAGAAGTCAGAAAACATTCAGATTCCAGATTCTCTGCATGTGATTTTTCTTTCTCCTTGGAAGCTCTCAGGATTTTCTTCATATACTGTATTGGAACTCAGTGGTCCCTTTAAATCTAAAAACTCATTTCTTCAGCTCTGGTAATTTTCTTATATTATTCCTTTTATAATTTCTTCTCTTCCCTTTTCTCTGTTCTCAAATTCTTCTGGATCAAGCCTCTAGTTTTCTTATTTTTTTCATCCTAATTTCCATCTGCCAATAATGGGGCAGTAGGAATGATTTACTAGAAAGTTATGCCCCAAATTTATTTATAAGAATGGTGTGTTTTAATGAGCCTATTTTGACAAACTTAACCTCTCAATTAAATGACAAGCTGGTAAGTTTTAATTTCTGTTTGTTTTTTCTCTAGCTATCTCTTTAGTAGTTTCACATGTCTCATTTTGTATGGATGGGCTTGCAAAGAGTTTAATTTAAAAATTCACCAATGTTCACATCATTTTTTTCTCTCCAAAGCAGTGAAATAAATTGGGTTGTTAGAAGTAAGTGTAAAGTGCAACGTAATATAAATTTAGAAACTAGGTCAGGTCCTGCTTCTGTGTAAGGGGAAAAAAATGAATCTAAGATTCAGAAAGGGACTATCAGTAATTGACACATTGAGGGACCTCCCTAAAGTCGAAGTCGTTTGTCATTTGGTTATGGAATTCAGGAACTCTAATCAACAGCATAAACCCCAGGGAAGGTAACTCCAGTCTGTTCGTTGTAAAATTTACAAGGTATAATAAGATATTTGGAGTGTAGTTGGTGAGAGGAAAAAAGAGAGTAAGAGAAGGGGACCAGAGGTCAGGCAGCATGGACTAATGGGAAAATCACTGGATTAGAAACTGAGTTTTATTCTAGTATAGCACTTATGACTAAAGGCAAGGCTGACACAGTGTCTGCTTGTGGGTCAGGATCTGTCATAAAACGTGAGAATCAAATAAAATAAGGTATGTGACCCATCTTGAGAAGTATACTTATAAAAATGTGACAGATCTTATGATTAATAAACTATTCCCATTTACAGTAGAAACAAAAATGTAGAAATGGCAATTGCATTGTTTTATCTTATTTTTTTCTTTTTAGATTAAGAAATTGACACTAAATGAAAGTGAAAAATTTGGAAGCAGATAAAGCTTGTATATGTTGGTTCATTAAACATAACAACAATTTAGCTGAGAGTTTATAATGACGTACCCCATATGGGGGGAAATTGATGTCTTCAAAGGGTGCAGTGACTTTTTCAAGAAGACTTAATAAAATACATGATGAGTTTAACAAATTGAAGATCTAGCACATTATTATACTTGTGCTCTCTCTGGTATATGATAATTTAAGAAAAATCTTACACAAGGCAGAAACAGGTGTGAGCTCTGAAGGATAATTCTTGAAATAATTCAGAAATAAAAGAAGTGTTGTTAGTTAGTAGAGAATATTACTACTAATTACTGGAGAGGTTGTGAAGGATTATTTTATGGACTAATGACCCACTTGGCTGGTATCATTAAGATGCTACTGTGGCTGCTAAGAAGGAAAGGCTAGGCAGACTCTAGGGAATCCTTCTAGCTCCAAGACTATTTAATAGAATGTAGGTTAATCATCACCTTGTGAACTATTCCTCAAGTGAAATATTATATTTAGATTAGAGCATTTGTGAATTATACTTCTGTGCCTTTCCACTTGCTATTGCCTCTGGTTAAATGTTCTTCTCTTCTTTACCCAATCTTTGCACTTTCAAAATTCAGCACAAGTGTCTTGCCTCAGGTAAGCCTTTATTGACCTGTCTTTTGTAATTTAAATGCCTGTCCTCTATGTTCCAGTGCCATCATCTGCATAGTATGATACTTTTTACCTTGTCTGGAAAATGCGGGCTATTGGTCTGTGTCTTCCCATGAACTATGTAGACATAAGAGCAGGAACTTATATAATTATGTATTCCCAGCTCCAAGCACAATATCTAGTATGCAAGTTAGCCTCACTAAATCAATGAAGTAGTTAGAAACAGCAAGGAATTTAAAATGAAAAGACCTAGATTTGAGTCTCAGTTCATCTCACTTCGACCTGCCTTATTTTGAGAAAATCAATTAATCTCTCAGATTTTCAGTTTTCAAATGGAGATAATTTTGTCCTGTGCTTACTGTGATGCAAGGTGAGATTATGTGAAACTACTTTGTAAGCAGAACATGCTACGCAAATGTCATTGTTGTTATTGTTATGTGCCATCAAGTTTTGGTTCATAGCCCCCCATAGAGCTGCCCCATAGGGTTTTTTTGGCTGTAATCTTTACGGGAGCATATTGCCAGGTCTTTCTCCCACAGAGCCACTGGGTGGGTCCAAACTGCCAACCTTTTGGTAGTAGCTGAGATCTTAACCATTTGTGCCACACAAATATCACCATTGTTGTTGTTCTACAGAAGGAAAGAAGTATCAGATTTTCTTGATCTCATGACACTAGACAAACACTGATATGAAATATCTATGTATTTTTTTAATAAATATATTTATTAAGATATGATTCATATACCATAAAATCTACCCATTTAAAGTGTACAATTCAATGTTTTTTAGTATATTTACAGAGTTGTGCAACCATTACCACAATTTAAGCTTTAAACTTTTTCATCACTCCAAACAGAAACCCTGTACCTATTATCAGTCACTCCTCATCTGCTTCTTCTTCCAGCACAAGGCAAATACTGATTTGCTTTCTGTCTCGATAACCTTGCCTAATCTGGCCATTTCATATAAATGGAATCACAGACTATGCAATCTTTTTGTGACTGATTTATCTCACTTAACATATTTTCAGGGTTTATCCACATTGTAGCATATGTCGGCACTTCATTCCTCTTTTTTAATATATTTTATTTTATTCTTTGTTGTTGTTGTTGAGAGTATACACAGCAGAATGTACACCAATTCAACAGCTTCTACTTGTACAATTCAGTGACATTGATTACATTCTTCAGATTGTGCAAACATTCTCACCCTCCTTTGAGTTGTTCTTTCCCAATTAGCATAAACTCACTGCCCCCTAAAGTTCCTATCTAATCTTTCGAGTTGCTATTTAAGGTCAGTTTGATCCCATATAGATACGTCTTCCAGGAGCATAATGCTCTAGGCAGAAATGTCAGTATTTTTTTAAAGACCCGAATCCCTCTATAAACATGCTTCCAAACTCAAAGTAAATTGCAGAGCATGAAACTATCAAATGTGAACACCTATGAACAACACTCAGGGAAAAGGAATGTTTGGAGTAAACGTCTGGGGCAAGAGTAGAATTAATCTGCAACCACTGTCACTGACGAGGGGGACAGGGAACAAAAAAGACACAGTTGTGTAGTTTGATTTGATTGGTAAAGTGAGTAATCGGAAAACACTCTTTTATAAAATACGTGAGTAAAGAAATCCCTACTCGGAAGTCATAAATATAGATACCATGATGTCTAAGAAGTTTCTAAAGAAAAACCGCTTTTGATGGTTTTCTTATCTTTGATTATTGATTAAAAATATCCAGTAACTTTCAGAAGAGATAAACTATGGTGTATGGATCTTCCTTTCATCTGAAATCAATTTTTTTTCTCAGTTTTTCCTCTATATGCAAGAGCCATGACTTAAAGCCATTTAATGTGCGTTCAGAAGACCTGAAAGCCACACTCATGTGGGAGTGAAAAATAAAGAATGATATTTATTTTAATTATATAAAAAGGAGACAAGTCAGGACTTCTGCTTTGGCTTAAGATGGTTACATTCATGGCTAACCAGTGCCCCACTGAGACCAACTAGAAAAAGTCAGATAAAATACAGTATCAGAGAGCAACAGAACTATGAAGACTATAGGGATAAAACTCCAGAGAAAAGAGAAAAAAAAACCAAATCTTTTGGAAGGTGAAATCAGAACTTTCAGCTTTCTACGTAGACATTATCTGATTCTATGTAGACGTTATCTGATTCTGGCTATGGGCTCAAATCTGGAGTCTGAGCTCATCTCAGGCTGAGAACTACTTTAGGAGTGCAGAATAAGCAGCAGAAATTTTAGCAGCCCTGGGACGGGCTTAAATGACAGAATTGGAGACTTGAAAGTCCTCAAAAGGCCAATTTCTCTTTTAGTATGTTTGCTGAATTCCAAATATGCATAGGACAGGAGACTAAAGAACTAAGCTTAAAAAGAAAAGCTGAGTGGAATTTTCCACAGTCTCCTGCTACTTAGAAAACACATACTTAGAAGGAACCAGGAACCTGAAAAAAAGAGACGAGAAGTGAAAGTCCCCCAAAGAGTGGCAAACTTTAATGAATGGATGGCTCTAGCTTCATTTTTCCTGGGGGCACTTTCAGATCTGGGTAAAGCTAGAATCTAAAATTTCAGGCTTTCCCTCTGGAAAAAGGCCATTGTCGCAAATAGGGAAGCCAGCAGATCTTTTACCATTTGCTCAGAACTGGAGTGATAAAATTGGAAATTTGAGGGGCTTAACACAGCTGGTCTCCTTCTCAAGACTATTGTTAAATTCTGATTTTTTATGGGTTAGGAGCTAAATAGCTAAGATGAAACTGATGAAAGGGCAGAAATTCCTGTAGTCTTTCATTGCAGAGAAGACAAAAGCTACAATGCTTTCAACTGAAAGCCCTGGAGGGCCATGCTACAGGAAGAGGTGCAAATAAATAAATAAATAGATGGACAGATAGATAGATAGATAGATAGTTAGATAGACAGATTAAAAAAAAGTTGACTGAGTGTTTAAAAGTGCAACACATTCTTGTCCCAGAGCAATTCGTGTTTGGAATAAAGTGATATGTTTCCTTCTACCCATTTAGTAGAAGAAAGGGGAACCCTCTCTTATGGAAGATAAAATCATTTGAAGCATCTACAGTTTGTTTTAACTCAATATTTGGCATTCAATTAAAAAAAATTACGAGGCATGTGGACAAACAGAATCATAGGACCAAACACTTACAGGAAAAACAGACATTATAAGCAAACTGACAAGAAAATCATATATCAGAGTTAGCAGACAAGTTCTGTAAAATAATTTGATTAGAATGTTCAAGAAAATAAGGGAAAGAGGAAAACTAGATAAAAAGAATCCAGAATTTCAACACGGGATTGGAATCCATGTAGAAAATCAATGGACATTCTTGAACTGAAGAATATAATTGCTGAATTGACAAGTTTAACAGAAAATGAACATACAAGAAGGCAGAATAGTCAATAAGAAGAAAGTTTGGTAGAACATACCCAAAATGAAGCACAGAGGGAAAACTGAGTTAAAAAAAAAAAAAGAAAAGAGTGTAAGAGACATGTGAGTCATGCTCTGAAGGTCTACCATATGTGTAATTGGAGTCTGTAAAGGAAAAGAAAGAAAATGGAAAACAAGAAGATTTTACAGAGATAATGGCTGAAAGTTTTCCAAAACAAACGGAAGACATCAGCCCATGGCTTCAGATAGCTTAGGGAAAGCCCGGTTTATAAATAAAAATGAAACAACATTGAGCACACCATGGTCAAATTATTGAAAACCAAAGAGAAAGAGAAAAAAGGCTCATTGCCTTTAAAAATCAACTGACAGCTTACTTTCAACAGAGCTGTTGGAAGCTGAAGAAAATGTAAAGATATATCTTCAAAGCCCTAGAACACACATAACTGCCAACCTAGAATTCTGTAACATCCATTCTATTCTTCAAAGGCAAAGGTGAAAATAAAGACATTTTCAGTCTAAAACTGAGTTAATTCATCACCAGCAGGCCTGCCTTAAAAAAAAAAAAAAACAAAAAACAAAAACAACTGGCAAAGGCATTCTTCATTGCCCCCTGCTCAGGGTATGTGATCATCTCCTGATCAGCTATTCTAGCCTTACTGGCATCAATGAACAATCCTTCCTCCTTTACGCCACTAAGATAGAAAATAAATGTTTCAGGTCTCTCAGAGGGCAATCATCTCCCCCTAAAGTACATACTTTGTGACCTTTAGTAGATATTATGTTCATTAGTAGCTATGGAAATGGTGAAAGTGATTACATTACTTCACACACAACATATATAAAGCAAAAAAAAAAAAAAAAGTAATATAATTTAAAGGAGAAATAGGCATATCCAAAATCATAGAGGTAGACTTTAACACACAACTTACAGAACAAGTAGACAAAACTCAGTAAGCATATAGAAAATATGAACAACACAATTAATAAACTAGTTCTGCTTGATCTATATGTATGTAATCACAACAGAATTCACATTACTTTAAAAGTACACATAAAACCTTTACTAAAATCACCATATGCTGGACCATGAAGAATGCTTTAGCAAATCTTAACAGATATAGTATCATTCAGAGTATAATGTCTGATCTCTAATGAAATTAACCTTGAAATAAATAATAAAAAAGATAACTAAAAAATTTTCAATTTATTGGAAATTATGTAATGCACTCCCAAGTAATTATGGATCAAAGAAGAAATTAAAACTGAAATTAGAGGGTATTTTGAATTGAATTATAACAAAGCTACAACATCAAAAAAAAAAAAGAAAAACATGGGATTCAGCTAAAGTAGAGCTCAGAGGCAAATTTTTAGCTTTACATGCATATATTAGAAAAGAAGGAAACTATTAAAATAACAGCAAGACTAAATAAAATAGAAGGAAATAAATAGTAACGTTAACACATAAATTAACAAAACAGAAAAGAGTACAATAGAGAATAGCAACAATGACAAAAGCTGAGTCTTTGAAAAAATTAACAAGACTGATGAACAAAAAAGAAAGAAAGGAACGTAAGAGGAACGTAGAATGGAAAAAAAGAAAGGAAGGAAGGAAGGAAAGTAGGAAGGGAGAGAAAACATAAATTACCGATAGGAGAAGGAAATGTCACCACAGATCCTATACACATTTAAGTGATCAGAGAATATTAGGAACAACTTTTTGCCAATAAATTTGACAATGTGGATGAAATAGACAAATTTCTCAAGGAAAAATTAAGGAAAAAAAAACTAGCCCAAACTGAAAATAGCATGAAAAAAATCTCTAGTCTGATATTTAATAGAAATCGTACCCGCTGCTAAATACCTTCCACACACAAGAACATACACCACCAACAAAAACATGCTCATATAACCTAATCAATGGATTCTTCCAAATATTTAAGAAAAAAATAACACCAATCTTAAAAAATTATTCCAAGGAATAGAAACCAAAGGAACACACCTCAACTTTTTTATGAGGCCAATATAACCTTGATCCCAAAACCTGATACAGACATTACAAACTGGTCTTATGTACATAGATGCAAAAATTCTTAACAAAACTTTAGCACAGTGAATCCAGCAAAATATACATAAAAAAGGCAACACATCTTGACTAAATTGGTCTTATTCCAGTAATTTAAGGATGAGCTAATATTTGAAAATCGACCATATGACCACTACAAAATTAATATATAATCTTCCATATTACCAGAAAACTGGGAAAAATCACATTTCTCTAGATGAAGGAAGACATTTGAAGAAAATCAATACCATTAATGGTGAAAAAAACAAGGGAAAAAATATCCCAGCAAACTGGAAATACAAATGCATTTCCTTATTCTGATAAATATAGATGAATTTCTCTTTATATCAAGCTAAAGAAGCCAAACATAAAAGATACATAAAGAATGCATGCGGTATAATTCTGTTTATATAAAATTCAAAACCAAGGAAAAGTAATCTATGCTGTTGAAAGTCAGAATAGTGGTTACCATTTTCGGTAGAAAACAGTGCCCGTAAGTGGTACAAGGTGGCTTCTGGAATGCTAGTCAAGTTCTTTTTCTTGAACTGGTCACTGGATGTGATCGCACTGACTTTTGCGTGTAAAATTTTTGCTCATTTTTGTGTGTATGTTACTTGTAAAAAAGCCAAATCACTCCAAAAACTCTACATGATGTCCTTTTTATATATGTTATGACTGAATGGCTGCTTGCTTTTTTCTAGACTTAGAGAAGGTGCCAGGATAATCTATATTGTCACTTATAACTTTTCCTATACGTAGAAGTCTTATTTTACATTTCTCAAAATGTTACCCAGACTTCCAAATATAAAAATTCAACACAGGCAGTACTTACAGGTTACAATTAAAACAATAATAACAACAACAAACTCAAGACTTAGCAGAAATTTAACTTCCATGTGGCCTTTGTGCAAAAATACCAAATCATTCAGTTCCATGGCCCGAATTCCCACAATGTTGCTTGTGTCCAGTGAGGGAAATGGACCCTGGAGCCAGGAGAACTGGATCCTAGTGCTGCCACCCCTCTGGTCCTGTTTCCCCAAATGGGAAACTGTAAGTAGTTATTGTCTTTATTGATCTTTTAATGAAAAAGTCATGATTATTGTAAACTGTCCTTGGTCAATTTCATGGGCACATGAGAGGGAAATTGAGGAAAACTTGTCCTGTGACTTCTAACCAAGTGGTATTTTAAACTGAAATCCCCATACAAATCTGTAGCTTTTTCTTCTCTAAAGACATGAGCTAAGAGATGAAGACAGGGACTGGGTCTTTCATCCCTAGACACTCTGGCTACTGATCTGGAGCAGTAGAAATTTGTCCTATTTTGTAGAGGCTGACTCACGCACTGTCAGGATAATATTGTGTTTATGCTGTCCCATTTTCCAAACTGTGATTATAAGCTTTGTAACAAAGGCTTCTAAATAAGTTTTCCTGCTTGAAATTAAAATAAAGCAACAAGAGAGGCAATTTTCTTTTTCCTTAATGACTGTGGCCCATGAATTTAAAACAACTCCCTCTATTAACCACTAATCAGATTCTTCAGATTGCCAAGTAAATATTTGCTGTAATATAAATCCCACCTAACTGTGCAGATTCCCATCATCCTTTGAGGGAAGATACGAAGTGAAAAAATGTCTTTAATATCTGCTTTAGTTCATTACTTTAACTCTTGAATTGCCTATGATGGTTCACTATAATTCCTTCATACCTCTTAAATAGATTCCTGTTTAACCAGATACACAGCTGCTGCCTCATCATTTACCCCCAGGCATTGGCCAAAGCTTTCTAACTGGGTCTAATTTGGTTTCCTCTGCCCACCACCTCACACTTCCCATCCCCCTACCTCAATCTCCAGGTCTATCATTATAAAATGCGTATCTGGTCATGCCACTCTTTTAGTTAAAATCCTTTCATACCTCCTCATTGCCTTCAGAGGAAAGGAAAATTCAGTATGGCTTGCGATGTAAGGCCCTTTATGACTTGGTCTTTGTCTAGTTACCCTAAACTGAATGACATTTCTACCTCATAGAATCCTTTTTTTTTTTTTTCTCTCCCAATTACCTTCAAGTCAATTTCAACTCATGTGTGTTAGAGTATAATTATGCTCCACAGGGTTTTCAATAGCTGATTTTTCATGAGTAAAATGCCGGGTATTTCTTCCAAGGCACCTCTTGGTGAACTTGAACTGCCAACCTTTCAGATAGCAGCTGAATGTGTTAACCATTTGCATCACTCAGGAATACCCGTAGGGTCCTAAACCAAAACCCACGACAGTCTAGTTGATTCTGACTCATGGTGACCTTAGAGGACAGGGTAGAACTCTTCCACAGGGTTTCCAAGGCTATATATCTATATGGAAACAGACTGCCACGTCTTTATTCCACAGAGCAGCTGGTGGGTTCCAACCACCAACCTTTAGGTTAGCAGTTGAGTGCTTAACCACTGCACCACCAGAGGGTCCTAGTGAAGCTTAAATGAGATAAGATATTTAATAGACTTAGCTCAGTGCCTGACGCAGAGTAAGTACTCAGGAGATGCTGGCTGTACTAATATTTTTATTGCTGTCATCCCCTGCCATTTCCACCATCTACTCTCCCTCCAGTCTTACTGAACCTTACAGGTTGCAACACCAAAGGTGCATCTTTCTTCTTCCCACATCTACCTCTCGGTAGCCTATTCACCTGGCTAACTCCTTTGAGGTTTGTCTGAGGGATAATCTGCTCCAGGAAACGTTCTGCAAAGAGTGAGTCTACTACTTGTGTCTTTCACTTTGACTCCTTTGTCTTTCTCAGCACCATTGCTAATGTGCATGCAGATTCTTCCATGAGAGAAGCAAAGCATGTTATTGAAGAGGGGGAATAGAATCTCAGGTTACGTGTCTGTAGATCTTTTAAGTGGGACTCTGGCATTAATTGTGTTCACTTTTGCATTTCAGCTTGTATTTTTGGTTTAAAGTCTCTATATTTTATATCCTTTAGGTGCATACAATATTGCAGAATTGTTCTTCCTTTCCCTCTCCCTCGCTTCCACTCAGCAGAGTCCTGTGCCCCTATTACTGTCCTGGGGAACAGACATTGACAAGCAGATCCAGACAAGATGGAGTCATTGTTCTGTCTGGATACAAATAATACCATTAAGAGAACAAGAGTGTTAGCTGTGTTTGGTTCTAATAGATGGAACGGCTTTGAGCTGTGCCTGAGTGTTGCAGCTGAAGTGTACTTTCCTAGGGTTTGCCGGTGAACTTTTTAACGGCCACAGGGGAGATGCATCTGCAGTTGTCCCTGAGTAACCCAACAGTACCAACAACAAATATCTTCAGTGAGGGCCAGTGTGCTTGTCATTTTTAAGTCATTGCTGCAAAAACAGGCAAGTTTAATCACTGCAGATGAAATAAATCAGGATGATCTCATTGAAAATGCAGGAGTTCCAGACAGGCTTAACTGCAGTAGTCTCAGCCATCTGCCAATAAAGACAATTCATTTTAGCTCAGAAGGAACAGACTGCACAGTCTAAGGAGAAACGACAGCTTAAAGATAGAGGCTGTAAAAGCCTGCCCATTCTCTACCTTTAAGAAAGCGAGGAAATGCGCATGATATTGTGGGGACACTTATTCGGTCCCAGTACCTAGAGCCAATTCTGACCCTCTTCATCTCCACTCACCGATGAGTTTCCAGCTACTGTGTACTTTATTTTCACTGTCTCCTAAATGAGGAGCTCTGGTCTAGCAGTGATTAATCCTTGGCTGCTAACTGAAACATCAGTGGTTTGAACCCACCAGCCACTCCGCAGGAAACAGATGTGGCGTTGCTGGGTGGAAACCCCAGGTTCTGCTCGGTGTGACTTGTTACAGCCAGTAAACAAGAGGCTGAGGCTGGAAACCAGAAAGTTGCCTTTATTTTGTTGGCCAAGGAAAGGAGACAGTTGGGGCCGTTGCCTCCAAGACTGCTTGAAGGCAGCTTGAGGAGGCGGGCTTTTACAGAGAGCAGACAAGGAAATGCAAATTTGTGATGAATATTCAGGATCGACCTTCACAAAGGCACCCAGAGCTTGGGGATGACTAGGCATTTTCTTTAGACAAGGGTTCCATTCCCCGGGATGGAGGCAGAGCTAGATTTTTCTTCATTAGCATATTAAGTCTCCATCCAGAGGTGGGGTGCTTATATGTATTTTTCACTTAAGGAGCTGATAGATCACTTTAAGTGCCAAGGAGGCGTTGAAAACCTGCTAAAACTGGTTGAGGCCAGCTATGGCCCTTCTGTGGTTATCTTGTCAAGGACAATTGAAGAAGAATGCAGAGACTATTCTGCTCCGTGTAGGAGGATAAGCTAGAGCAGGTTATTCAAAAAGGTGTTGGGCTCTGAGGCTGCCTGCTTCAGTGGCACAGTGGAAGTCTGGTTCTATGAAAGATTACAGCCTTGGAAATCCTATGGAGCAGTTATACTCTGTCCTATAGGGTCACTATGAGTCAGAATTGACTCAGTGGCAACAGGTTTTACAGGTCTCCTAAATATGGTCATCACATCTTTGCACAAGTTATGAATAACTCTGTCCTTTACCTCAAACATCCTTCTATTTACATGTCACCTCCGTAGTCTCCACTGGGCAGGGTTAGCTACTTCTCTCTCTGCTGCCTATATACATCTGTCTCCCTACTAAGCCATAAGCTCTTTGACATACATCTATTTTCATTTTTATATCTCTACACTTAAAAAAACCAGTTGCTCTGGTGGTGCAATGGTTAAGTGCTTGGCTGCTAACTGAAACTTGGGCAATTCAAACCCACCAGCCACTCCCTGGGAGAAAAGACCTGGAGATCTGCTCCCGTAAAGGTTGCAGCCTAGGAAATCCTATGGAGCAGTTCTACTCTGATCTACAAGGTTGCTGTGAATCAGAATTGACTCAATGGTGCACAACACCACAATCTCAGCTGCCATGTATATGTTCGTCTCCCTACTAAACTACATGCTTTTTTTACACACGACTATATTCATTATATATCCCTGCACTTAAAAAACTAGCTGTAATTAAATCAGCTCTGACTAATGATGAAACCATAGGTGTCAGTAGAACTGTGCTCCATAGTTTTCAATGACTGATTTTTGGGAAGTAGATTACCAGACCTTTCTTCCAAGACACCTCTGGGTGGATTTGAACCTCCAACCTTTTGGTTAGCAGCCAAGTGTGTTAACTATTTGTACAAACTAGAGACCACCCCTGCACTTAGCTCTATCTTAGTATTTTTTTAAAAACCTTGTATCCCCATGCTAGTCACAGTGCCTGACACAAAGCACATGGTGTACACTCAGAGCTAATATCAGCAAAAATGCCTAAATTTTCAGAGTACTTGCTACCAGGGACTATTCTGACCACTTCACATGTATTATCTTGTTTAATCCTCCTAACATCAGAATGAAGCAGCTATTGCCACAATCAGAGTTCTGTAGAAGAGGTAACTTATTCTTAGGCACTTAAGTAACTGGTGCCATGTCACAGAGCTTGTAGGTGAGAGAGGTAGTCGGTTAACCAAAATTTAATGATGCAAGAGTCTTAGAGCTTAACCATCAGATATTCTGCTTGGCCAGCACTGACCTGTGACATGTAATTTGTTATAAAACAATATGATTGTCCCTAGCCTGATTACAAGAATCTTAATATCCATCATAGCAATAATAGCACACCTAGCAAGAGAGTTTATGGAAATAATTCCATAGAAGAAAGACAGCACAACAGGTGTGCTTAACAACAATTCTTGAATTATTGTTGTTGTTGTTAGGTGTCGCCAAGTAGGTTCTAACTCATAGCAACCCTACGTATAACAGAACAAAATACTGCCCAATCCTGCACCATCCTCACAATCATTATGCTTGAGCCCATTGCTGCCGCCACTTTGTCAATCTGTCTCTTTGAGGGTCTTCCTCTTTTTCATTGACCCTCTAACAAGCATGATGTCCTTTTCCAGGCACTGCTCTCTCCTGATAACATGTCCAAAGTATGTGAGACATAGTCTCACCATCCTTGCTTTTAAGGAGCATTCTGGTTGTACTTATTTCAAGACAGATTTGCTCGTTCTTTTGGCAGGCCATGGTATATTCAATTTACTTTGCCAACATCACAATTCAAAGGTGTCAGTTCTTCAGTTTTCCTTATTCATTGTCCAGCTTTTGCATGCACATGAGGCAATTGAAAACACCGTGGCTTGGGGCAGGCACACCATAATCTTCAAGGTGACATCTTTGCTTTTTAACACTTTAAAGAGGTCTTTTGCAGCAGATTTGCACAATGCAATGTGTCTTTTGATTTCTTGGCTGTTGCTTTCATGGGTGTTGATTGTGGATCCAAGTAAAATGAAATCCTTGACAACTTCAATCTTTTCTCCGTTTATCATAATGTTGCTTACTGGTCCAGTTGTGAGGATTTTTGTTTTCTTTACATTGAGGTGTAAATCATACAGAAGACTGTAGTCTTTGGTCTTCATCAGTAAGTGTGCTTCAAGTCCTCTTCACTTTCAGCAAGCAAGGTTGTGTCATTTGCATAACACAGGTTGTTAATGAAGTCTTCCTCCAATCTGATGCCACATTCTCCTTCATATTGTCCAGCTTCTCAGAATATTTGCTCAGCATGCAGATTGAACAAATATGGTGAAAGGATACAACCCTGACTCACACCTTCCTGAATCTAAAACACGCAGTATCCTCTTGTTCTGTTCGAATGTCTGCCTCTTGGTCTATATACAGGTTCCTCATAAACACAATTAAGTGTTCTGGAATTCCCATTCTTTACAATGTTATCTGTAATTTCTTATGATCCACACAGTTGAATGCCTTTGCATAGTCAATAAAACACAGGTAAACATCTTTCTGGTATTCTCTCCTTTCAGCCAAGATCCATCTGACATCAGCAATGATATTCCTTGTTCCATGTCCTTTTCTGAATCTGGCTTGAAGTTCAGAGAGTTCTCTGTTGATGTACTGCTGCAACTGTTTTTGCATGATCTTCAGCAAAATTTTACTTGCGTGTGATATTAATGATATTGTTCGATAATTTCCGCATTCTGTTGCATCACCATTCTTTGGAATGGGCACAAATGTGGATCTCTTCCTGTTGGTTGGCTGGATAGCTGTCTTCCAAATTTCTTGGCATAGACAAGTGAGCACCTCTGGGACTGTACCCCTTTGTTGAAACATCTCAATTGGTATTCTGTCAATCCCTGGAGCCTTGTTTTTCTCCAATGCCTTCAGTGCAGTTTAGACTTCTTCCTTCAGTACCACCAGTTCTTGACCATATGGCACTTTCCAAAATAGTTGAAAGTCAACCAGTTCTTTTTGGTACGGTGATTCTGTATTGCTTCCATCTTCTTTTGCTGCTTCCTGCGTAGTTCAGTATTTTGCCCACAGAATCCTTCAAAATTGCAACTCGAGGCTTGAATTTTTTCTTCAGTTCTTTCAGCTTGAGAAATGCTGAGCATTATCTCCCCTTTTGGTTTTCTAAATCCAGATTTTTGCATATTTAATTATAATACTTTAGTTTGTCTTCTGTGCCTCCCTTGGAAATTATCCATTCAGCTCTTTTACATCATCATTTCTTCCATTCTCCTTAGCTGCTCAGTGTTCAAGAACAAGTTTCAGAGTTCCTCTAAACATCCATTTTGCCATTTTCTTTCGTTCCTGTCTTTTTAATGACCTTTTACTTTCTTTATGTTTGATATCCTTGATGTTCTCCCACAATTCATCTGGTCTTTGGTCATTAGTATTCAGTGTGTCGAATCTGTTCTTGAGATGGTCTCCAAATTCAGGTGAGATATACTCAAATTCGTATGTTGGTTCTTGTGGACTTGTTTAATTTTCTTCAGCTTCAACTTGAACTTGCATATGAGCAATGGATGGCCTGTTCCCCAGCTGGCCCCTGGCCTTGTTTTGACTGATAATACTGACTTTTCCATTGTCTCTTTTTACAGATGTAGTTGATTTGATTACTGTGTTTTTCATTCGGTGAAGTTTATGCATGTAGTCACTGTTTATGTTGTTGGAAAAAGGTATTTGCAATAAATGTCGTTGAGTTTTCAGAATTCTATCCTGTAATCTCCGGCGTTGTTTCTGTTACCAAGATCATACTTTCTAACTACAGACAGATCCTTCTTTGTTTCCAACTTTCACATTCCAGTCACCAGTAATTATCAATGCATCTTGATTACATGTTTGATCAATTTCAGACTGGAGAAGTTGGTAAAAATCTTCAATTTCCTCATCGATGGTATTAGTGGTTGGTGTATAAATTTGAATAATAGTAGTATTAACTGGTCCTCCTTGTAGGCGTATGTACATTATCCTATCACTGACAGCACTGTACTTCAGAATAGATCTTGAAATGTTCTTTTTGACCATGAATGCGACCCCATTCCTCTTCAATTTGTTATTCCTAGCATAATAGACCATGATTGTCTGATTCACAACGGCCAATACCAGTCCATGTCAGCTCACTAATGCCTACAATATCGATCTTTATGCATTCTATTTTTGACGACTTCCGATTTCCCTAGATTCATATGTTGTACATTTCATGTTCTGATTATTAATGAATGTTTGCGGCTGTTTCTTTTTCATTTTGAGTCATGCCACATCAGCAAATGAAGGTCTCGAAAGCTTATCCATCAACATCATTAAGGCCGCGACTCTACTTTGAAGAGGCAGCTCTTTCCCAGTCTTGCTTTGAGTGCCTTCCAACCTGAGTGGCTCACCTTCAGCACTCTATCAGACAGTGTTCTGCTGCTATTCATAAGGTTTTTATGGCCAATTTTTTTCAAAAGTAGACCGCCAATTTCTTCTTCCTAGTCTGTCTTAGTCTGGAAGCTCTGCTGAAATCTGTCAACCATGGGTGACCCTGCTGGTACTTGAGATACCGGTGGCATAGCTTCCAGCATCATAGCAACACACAAGCCACCACAGTATGACAAATTGACAGATGTGTCAGTTTGAAAATCTATTTCAAAAAGAAAGAAAAAAACCCCAAAATTATGAATGAAATCATACATAAGTAATGAAACAAAGAAGTTTTATTAAAATAATATGTAGAACTGTCTGTCAATAAATTTTATTTCATTAAAACCTTCAAAGAAGAAATAAAAATTTCTCAGAAATGTTACAACTCCAATTGAACTAAGAAAAAATAAATAAGAGATATGGATAGTAATCAAAGAATGCATGTAAGATTTTTGCTATCATGATGGTAATCATCATTATTATGGTGGTCGTGGTAAGTTGGGAAATAAGAAATATCACTCATTTAGAAACAACAATTTCTGTAAATTTTCTAAAATCTTCTAAAAGTCCTCTTGACTAATTTTAATCAACAACTTTTTCATAAGCATTCATCAGATGCCACAGAATGTTATATACAAGAGTATTTATTATGTCCTTATTTATGATAGCAAAAATTAGAAACTACTAAATATCCAACAGTTGAAAGTTGTTTAAATAATATATATTTATAAGGTGGAATTTTGAGAATATCTATAAGGATTTGGTAAAATGATCTTGATATAACTTTAAGATATAATAATGTTATAATAATGATATAATAAGAAAGATCTAAAACAGTACAAAATAAAATAATAATGCTTTAAATATATAAAACATTTATTTAAAAATAGTATATATGTATTTACAGATAAATAGATGATAGACCAGTAGATAGATGCTTAGGTAAAGATATAAATGGATAGACAGATAAATTTTCATAGAGAAATTTACCTATGTGATAGATAAATAATAATATATTAAGTGTTTATAGTTGTGGATTGAGGAATTCAATATATCTTGACTTTCTTTATACATCTTTGCATTTTCCCCAGTTTGTACAAAGATTGGCTCTTGAGTGGGAAAAAAATGCACAACTTTACTAAAATGAAAACTATGTAAGGCAAGTTTCTGGCTCTCTGAGTTTTGGTACTCTTCCTGGGGATCCAGAAATACCTAGTTATAGACTCTATCTTAAAAGAGAAATGATTTGATTGCTTTGTAGCTATCTGTGGATAGTGCTTGTTGTCTCTTATCAATTTATTTCAAGTAAGTTGTGGTCTTAATTTAAAGAAGACTTACTCTGTGAGAAGGCTTTGGGAATGGGATGCTGTATACATTCATTTTCAAAGAACTCAGCATCATTCCTTAACTAATTGTATCTGGTTAGCTCTAAATTTACTGTTGCTCTCCTACTGGTCTCAGAAAACCAGTTGATGGTTATAGCTAGAGCGTGTCTATGAATATTCATGATCAGTTAGCTTCTGTATTAGAAACCACACCCACATCTCTGCAGTGTTTGCAGCATGAATCAGGTCACCCTCTGAGACTCATGGGGCAGCATGAAAATTTGACAAAATCCACCTAATGGCGGCTTTGCTGTGTTGACTTTTATAGAAAAGCCTTTCTGATTCACTTCTTTGCATCTTAGAAATATTTTTTAGCTCCTTTTATCTGTTTTGCATGATTTGCCTACCACCAAACTCTTATAAAATTAATTTTATGTAAATCAGAAGTTGATATATAGTTCTAAAAAAGTGTATATACTGCTTCTGTATAAATTTAGGATGTATAATAAATGAACTATTTTGCATATACACATGATAATGAATGTAGAAAGCTAGTTAAATATATAGACAAACATGATGGTTCAGTAGCCCCGGTGGCGCAAAGGTTAAGAGATCTGCTGCTAACCAAAAGGTGGCAGGTCAAAGCCACCAGCTGCTTCTTGGAAAGCCTATGGGGCATTTCTGTTCCGTCCTATAGGGTCTCCGTGAGTCAGAATCGACTCAATGACAATGGGTTGGATGATGGTTCATACAAAGCAACTCAATGAGGCTATCGTTTTGAATTAGAATTTGGTAAATGAATAAAGGGGCATATATAAGTGAGTCAGTATATGCATAAATATTGGCAAGTTGCCTAAGATCACATAGCTATTATATATGTTTTATATAGATTCATTATATATGTTTTGTTCGTATGCATCATTTATGTTTGTCTATATGTGTAATACAAAGGTCAACTAGAATCTTTTTACACCTCTAGGAAGCAGAAAGCCCTCCACACATTTTCTTTTCCAATTATCATGGCCCAGTCTCCCATGGCCTCCTCTCTTACCTATTCTTTTAATTGCAGTAAGTAGCCAAACTACCACCCGTCTGTCAATTTTTTGTATTGTGGTGGCTTCCGTGTTGCTATGATGCTGGAAACTCTGCCACCAATATCTCAAATACCAGTAAGATCATCCACTATGGACAGGTTTCAGCAGAGCTACCAGAGTCAGACAGACTATCCTTGTTGTCTCCCGAATCACCTAGCCTTCTTCGTCTTCTTCTCCATTTTTTGTTCTCTTTTCCCCTGTATTTCTCTAAAGAAATTCAATTCTCCCTTCAATTTGCAGAATAATTCAGAGAATTTGTATATCCCAAATTTGCTTATTCAAACATATCAATATGCTTTCAAAACAAGTCTTTTCTCATTAACATAATCTACCTTCCTTAGGAACAGTTGGGGGTTATATAACATAAAGCACACAATGCTTTTTCTAAGCATTAGGGCACCAGTGGGTTCTATTTTTGATCGTCTTCTCACATGGTATTCTCCCTGTGTACCCTTTTCTTCTCCAAAGTCTCCAATCTCATTTCTATTTCAGTGATTTACAAATTCTTGTCTCAACTTCCACCCTTCCTGTGCCACAAACCCACACACAGACCTACATGTTGGCATCTAGACTTGGAGGTACCTCTAGCACCTTATCCTCAGCATATTCAAAACAAATCTCTTATATCCCAAGGGAAATCTGCTATTTTTTTTTTTTTCCCGGACTTATATTTGTTAGTAGTACCATCATCTTCACAAACACCCAACCCAGACATCTGGGAGTCATCACCAAGGTTTACCTTATAATTCACATTGGATTACTAAAGAAGATCTGCCTCTAAAATCTAGCATTTCCTTTCTAGTCCCATTAGGCTTCCTTGAGGCCCTCGCTATTTTTTCTTCTAGACGCTAGAAACAACCAAATTAGTCATTTTGCATGTAGTCTGTTCCTCCTCCAATCCATTCTTCCCCAATGGTGCTAGAACAGAGCTTTGTAAATTATCAATCCAACTTTTACTCCTCTGCTCCCCTTATAGGGTCAAGTCCAAATACCTTCAGTATTAAAGTACAGTGTCCTTCACAATCTGGCTCCAAGTGACTACCATCTTCATAAATTTCTCAGTGAGCTATCACATATACTGTTTCATGTTTCTGTACTTGTGTACATATTGTTTCTTCTGCCTGGAAAGAACACTCACATCTCCTTTTCTAACATGTGAACTCCTACCTTTCTATCAAGATCCAAACCAAAAGAACTTTCATCTGTAAAGCCTTCCCTGACCTCTGTTCTCTTCTCCCCTGTGCAACATTAATTCCCTTCCAGTCCCTGGGTTTCCAAAGCACCTTTTTTTTTCTTACGCCTCTATTTTACTCTGTCATATAGGGTCACTGTGAGTTGGAATCGACGTGAGGACACACAACAACAAGTATGTACTGTATTACATTGTAATAATTAACTTATACCTTAGTCTCCCCACTAAAGTAGGAACTCTCAAGAGTTTAAATTGAATCATATTTGAGTGTATTTCTTCTATATTTAGCACAGTGCCTAGGGCAAGTTCTGTGAATGCATATTGTTTAAATAATGGCTGACTCTCCTTTAATGATCTATAATTGGAGACAAAGAGGCTTCAGATAGGCTATTGAGATGACCTTTTGTATCATGGTCTTTCTTATGAGGACGCTCCCCTCTGCATATAAGTGAGGATTTCTGAGAAGTATGCTGATTTTTCTATTATCTACCTATCTGAGATTAATTAAATATGTTCTTCCCAACCTGTATGAATAAATGTTTACTTATGGCCAGAGAGTAACTTACTCACATGTCAGAATTTAACTATCTAGATTCAGGTTAATGCATGACATTTTCAGTATCTCATTAGCACACATGTGTGTTCACACTTAAACATATGAGGGGCTGGTTTTATAATGAATGCATAAGATTTAGGGACATCTAAATGATTACTGACCACTGAGATTCTTTAAATGAAATAAAAATGCAAAAGAAAGAAAATCATGTAGTGTCCAGATAATTCTAAACATTCAGTGCATGTTAGTTTCCCCTGTTCCCAATTGATAGTGTGTCCTTAAGAAGCTGTGCACTTATTCCAATGACACTGACATTGATGGACTACCATAAGCCTCCTCTGTGAAAATATAAATTTCAGTGTTTTTAGAATCAATCCTAAGGCTTCATAATCATTTTCATTTTCCTTAAATAATAAAATATTTTATATGTACCTCTAATCAGTTATTAATACACTGTCTTTCTTGGGTATTGTATTAAATTTTTTTTTAGCACTTACTGCTATGTTCCAAGAATATAGAGGAGAAATCTGAACCAAGTCCTTGTCCTCATGGTGCTTTTGAAGTGCAAGAGAATGTTAATAAACAAGAAAATATAAAGTCTGCCAGATAGTGATAAGAGCTGTAGAGTAAAATACAGCAGTGTAGGGGAGAAAAGTTTTGTGTAGAGGTGGCTATTTTATATGTGGTGGTCCAAGAAGAATTCTAAAATGACAATGATTAAGGAGAAATCTGAAGAGAGAAAGTTAACTGGAGGAAAATCATCCCAGACAGAGGGAACATCAAGTGCAAAGGTGAGGTGGGAGCATGCTTGTTATACTCAAGAACAGCTGGGGGCCTTAGGAGGAGGGGAAATAGAGAGATGGAGGGGCCAGATCATTGAAAGGCCTCTGGCTTTTACTCTCAGTGAGTCTGGAGAAGAGGAGAGACATAACTAACTTACTTTTTTTTTTTTTTTTTTTTTTAAAAAGGCACTCAAGCTGCTGTGTGGAGAATAGATTGTATGGGGACAAAGACCGAAGCAGGGAGAGTGGTTAGAAGGCTCTTGCAATAACCCAGGGAAAAGATGACAGCAGTTTGTACCAAAGTGGGAGTAGAAGTGGTGAGAACAGGCTGCATGGTGGGAATATTTTGATGTTAGGCTACAGTATTTGCTGATGGATTCAAGGTCAGGTAGGGAGAAAGAAAGGAAACAAGCATGATTTCAAGATGTTTTGCCTCAACAACATGAAGAATGGAATTCCCATTTACTACAATGGCAGGAGTGGTGATTTTGGAAAGTGGGAGTTGAGTAATGAGGATATCAAGAGTTTTGCGTTTAAATAGGTTAAGATCTATAACTAGCACTGTCTGACAGGAAAAAATCTGTTGCATTCTTTCTTGCCAAGATTGCCTATGCAGTTGGTAGAACATCTAGATAATTAGAAACAGTAATGAGAAGTGGGCTACTTGCCTCACACCTAGTGAGCCTGAAGATCAGAGGTAAATCTCCCAATGCCATGGGCAGCCAATCTATATTTGATAAATATAAGAGTGATATTCTAATTAGATAATTTTAAGCCTACAGGCAGTTTGACATGGGTAGTACTCTGCTCAAAGAATGCCTGCCTCTTTCTTTGTAGTGTTAAAGCTCAGACTGCTTCCTCAGTCTCTGGGATTTTTTTTTAACACCTGGAAGTAGTACTTCTAGCCAAAAGGCTTTTGGTGCTTGCTTATAAAGGATACAGTCTTGCCTCAAAAAATAAGAAGTCATCAATGTCGTCTTTCCTTAAAATTATAGCCAACCCTGGAAGATGAAGTAGACATTTACAGCTTTCAGAACTCTTGGGCATTCAATATTTAATTAGATGCCCTTGCATGCAAAAGAACTACAAAGTTAATAGGGCTGGCACAATTATCATTTTCAGCTAAAAAATCCAAATTCTCCAAAAGATAAAAAAAAGAAGAAACTAAATTCCAGCAGTGTTAAGTTGATGTAAAAGAATGTAAAGGTGATTTATCAGTGTTGAAATGAGGAAAAAGATGACTTGTAATTCTGTATTATTCTCACTATAACACACAAATATAATCACTGAGCATTTAAGTCTCCATTTCTGCATCTCTTATGCAGGTTTTGTTTTGGAACCAGCAGATTTCCCTGCAGTCTAGTTTATATATGAGTGTTCCTGGGAAATAATTTAGAGGAGGCTATTGGTAAGTTGAGGAGGGACTTGCTTTTATTCAATGATCATAAAATATATTACATAAGCAATTGGAGACTATCCAGTTTTTTTTTTTTTTTTTTTTTTGGTTCCACAGAAATTTGTCCTCCAACTCTTGGAAACAGGAATTTTAGACTCAACCAATGAAGCTAAAGCAAAAACATTACCTCATGAAGGGAGTTTTTCATTGGCTGTTCACTTTCCAAGTAACTTTAAGATAGTTTCTAATACTTTAACCCCGGGGTGTATAAATCCTACCCAGTGTGGTGTTGGAGCTACCACTTGATACTGAAGACATTCTATGTGATATACGTATAACATATGGTTTGATTAAAAAAGCAAATGCGTCTAATTTCCATTTCAAACACATAACAATACTAAGGATCAATTGAAAAACCTTCATTTTCTTTCTGCTGAATCATAATGCCTCCACTGCATGCTAGAAAAATATCCGTCCTTGTGGGGGTGGGGGGAAAGAGCAAAAAGAACCATAAACTGATCCTCTGCTAAATGTACCAAACCCTGTGACTTCTGAAATATCCATTGATTTGCATAGATTATACCTCTTTGCCTGTTTGTCTTTGGCAAGTTGAGGATTAGTGTTGGGTTTAGGTGCTGGAAAGAGGAGTAGAAATCTTTGTCGTGTGGGGAAAGAAGATGAATACTGCTAAGGGACTGGAGCAGAGTTGGAGGGACCCAGGGATTAGAAGACCCCTACAGTTCATTGTGAGCTCTTCTCTGTTATAGGAATGCCTTCCTCATTTTCTCTCTTCCCAATCCTACTGATCCTTTAGGTGACATTCCAGTCCCATCTCCTCTATTTAAAGCAGTTCATGCTAGTCTGAACTAAACTGAAATTATGTTTTCAGCCTTCATATTTGTTCTTCTGTCCTGTTCCATGACAGTTCTGTAGTAATATTGTGATCTAATTATATTGTTAGCTAACAATTTGTATCAGGTGTTGCCAATTAGATTTAAGTGTCTGCTTGGTCAAGATTTAGGCGTTTCAATTTTTTTTACCTCTGTCTCGGAACCTAGCATAATAGGTTGGTTAATGTAGATGATGATTTGAGGCAGAATTTGTGCATGTTGTTGTTGGGTACTGTCAAGTCGATTCCAACTCAGAGTGCCCTGTATGACAGAGTAGAACTTCCCCATAGCGTTTCCAGGGCTGTAATCTTTACAGGAGCAAATTGCCAGGTCTTTTCTCCTGAGGAACCACTGTGCATTCGCACTACCGAACTTTCCATTACTGCACTTAACCATTGCGCTACTAGGGCTCCTTAACATGCACACAGGGACCTGAAAATGAGTATACTTCCAAAAGCTATTAGGACAAGGACAATTCAGGCCCGGAAAGAAGTGCTGGGCCAACCTTTCATTTAGCAGCTGAGGGCGTAACTGTTGCACCACCAGAGCTTGCCATTTATTGCTGTATGATTTGAGGCAATTTATTTAATTTGTGATTCAGTTTCCTCTTTTGTCAAGATATGGGAGACAGATAAGACTTTCCTGAGCTCACCACAATATGATCAGATATTATAAAATAATATCTTTCCAGTTCTCTAGAGAGATTTGTGAGTCAAATAAAAGACTCTTTGTGACTTCCAAGGCCACTTCCAGTTTCATAAACCTTTCTATATTTTAAAGATACCTGTATACATTTTCCTATCCTTTGCAGGATTACAACTACTAGAAGGCAGGGCTGGTGATCTGCTCATGTTTACTCCCTTAGTACAAGCACAGTGTCTTACACACTATGGTTTCTCAAGAAATATTTGCTTTTAAGTAAATCATTCAAAGGAGCCATATATTGACAGATTGGTAGTAAGTAAGAAAATTGATGGGGAATGACCAAAGCTGCTACATATAATGGTAAGATCAGGATCTAAACCCAAGTGTCATGTCTCTAATAACTTGACAGCTCTTCAAATCACAGCTAAAATAGTGAGAGGAACTCTCATAATCACCTACTTCAAGCATGTCATTTCGTAGATGAGTACCTCCAAGTGCTGACATTCTTTTCCCACTTCGTATAGTGGGATAGCTACGGCTGGAAACCAGCCTTCATCGCTTCTCTAGAGATCTCTTAGACATGTCATTGCTTACCTCTGAAAGTCTGTTGCTAGGCAACCATGAGCTTTTGTTCAACCACTTAAAGTGCATTTTAAAAAATTTCTCTGCTTGACGTACTCAAATGATGGTGGGCTTTACTAGCAAGAAAGAACAAGCCCGGAAATGGCCAGTTTGTGAGCTGAGGGCAGTTAACTCAATCAGTTTCTCCAACTGGAAAATGAGCCTGTCGTGGCTGGTGGGACTAATGAGCAGGATAATGGCATTACGGCACAGGCACTGTGAGTGCTGATTGACACACCCACATCTCCTTCAAGGACAGGTGAGTCAGCTGCAGTGAGTGGATATTAATCTCAGCATGTACTTTCAAAATACAGACTGTTTCCATAAAAATTCGGTTTATCGATATTTGCCTTAACAGAAATTTCACTTGGAAACTTCCACATTTCATCTGATTTATATATCAGCTTAAAGCAGTATAGAAACCTTTCTCTCTCACCTGATTTATCACCTTTCCCTAGAAAATTGCCCCTGAGGCCCCTTCTGGTCCACTGCTGAACCCTGATACTCTTGGCTTCTTCAGCCACTTCACTAAGGCAGAACATGAGAATTGAAGCTGACTTCTGTAACTGGATTCAGCATTGCTACTCGTATTTCTCTGCAATGCACCACAGAAGTCTCTTCCAAACACAGCCATCCTTAATCCTGGGAGTGCTTTTATTTCTGTATTTCATGATTTATAATATATTTCAATTTTGGAACTTGGACTGAATATTTAGGGGGGTTCATTTTGTTGTTTCTTAAAGGCTTGGATGCAATGAGCAAGTTGTAACCAATTGCTCTCCTAACTAGTCTTTTACCTCCAGAAAACTCTGAACACAGTTTCCTACATCTAAAACTAGAAATCGTGATTTTTTTAAATGGTTAACCCATCCTTGCTAGTGATAATTAACCTGTTATGTTGCAGGTGATACAAAGCTATGACTTACTACTTAAACATACTGTGAAAGTTTTCAAGCGCCAGACAAACTTTAATAAGAGTGAATTATTAAATTATTTGTAACAAAATATGTTAATATCACAACTTATTATCATTCACTTTGATGTAATACTTCGTGGAACATTGTCTTAGTCATCTAGTGCTGCTATACCACAAGTGCAGAAATACCACAAGAGGATGGTTTTAACAAAGAGAAATTTATTTCTTCACAATTAAAGTAAGCTAAAAGTCCAAATTCAGGGCATCAGCTCCAGGGGAAGTCTTTTTCTCTCTGTCGGCCTTCTTCTCCCAGACTAGGAGCTTCTCTGCGCAGGGACCCCGGTCCAAAGAACGTGCTCTGCTCCTGGCACTGCTCTCTTGATGGTATGAGGTCCCCAACTCTCTGCTTGCTTCCCTTTCCTTTTATCTCTTGAGAGATAAAAGGTGGTGCAGGCCACAACCCAGAGAAACTCCCTTTACATTGGATGTGACCTGGGTAAATGTGGTGTTACAATCCCACCCTAATCCTCTTTAACATAAAATTACAATCACAAAATGGAGGCCAACCACAGAATTCTGGGAATCATGGCCCAGCCAAACTGATACACAATTTTTTGGGGGACATAATTCAAACCATGACAAACATGAAATATTTTACTTTGTCTAAAATGTCTACAATGACCCTATGAGGCAGACAGAGTAGGCATTAACTCCAATTTCTACAAATGAAGAACTGAGATTCAGAGAATTGTGACTTGACCAAGAGCGTTCAAGGGAAGAGTCGGACCCTTAACTCAGATTTTTAACTCCAAATCCACCACTATTCTGCTAATAATACTTGTTGCCAAGTGTCAGTAAATCATACTTACTGGATTACTTACCTTTTCCCCTGCTTGGTAGAATAAAATGATCATTCTAGTTATCTAATGCTAATACTGAAAGTACCTAATACTTTTGGAAGCAGTGTTCTGCTTTATAGGTATTACTGTAGGGTTGCTATGAGTCAGAATCAACTCAATGGCAATGGGTTTTTTTTTGGTTTATTATTATCCCCAAGGAGCCCTGGTGGTGTAGTGGTTAAGTCCTCGGCTGCTAACTGAAAGGTCAGCAGTTGGAACCCACCAGCTGCTGGGCTCGAGAAAGATGTGGCAGTCTGCTTCCATAAAGATTGCAGCCTTGGAAACTCTATGGGGCTGTTCTACTCTGTCTGATAGGGTTGCGATGAGTCAGACTCCACTCGATGGCAGTGTTTTTCTTTTTTTTAATTGTTATCCCCATTTTACAGAGGCGGAAACTCAGGCAAAGGCAAGTTAAGTAACTTACCAAATATCACACACTTAAGGGTTGGAATGACGATTCAAACCTAGGCCGGTTGGTGACTCCTAAACACCCCAGTGACCAAGGTTTGCCCAGATCATTTCTGTTTTAAGCCTGTTGTCCCAGAGCAATTATTAGCACTAAGCCTTTTTACTTTTAAAAGTTTCTGAGTTTGTGTAGCAAATTATGTGGTAAGGAGCTCACAGTTTTCTGGATGATCAAAGTCTTCGAGTTAGTGGAAAAGCATACATTTTGTTGTATAAATGTGAATTGAATGTGAATTCTAGTTACTAGCTGTTTTACTATGATTATATTATGAGTCTCATCTGTATCTCTTGTCAATTATCTGTAAAATGGGGATAACAATATAAATCTTGCCCATTTATCATAAGGATTAATGATGTAAAAGCATTGGCTTTCAGTAAAAGTTTGTTCCCATTTTCACTCTTAGAATCATTCATTTAGCACTTAACTGTATGCTGTCTTCATGCCAGCAGTAATACCTTTTCAAGTGTCCCTTCGTTTCCAAATTAGATAAGTCCCTCTGCAGTTGTAATCAAATGTTAAAACTGTGTATGTTCCTAGTATCCAATATGCTTCCTCATACTTACTTTTGTGTGATAAATGTTTGTTGAGAGTGGATTTATCTATTACTTTAATTGAAGGTTATTGAAACCCTTAAACATCAATAATAAAGTAATATCAGTACATTAATATCATGGAATCAGTATAATGCTGGAAAGTCATCAAATCCAATCACTTAGTGTCACAGAAGAGAAAACTGAGGCCCAGGGAAGAACAAATCTTATTCTCTCAGACATAGGCAACTCCACCTGGCAGTTGTACCATTTCTTCCATCCTACTAGGGTACCCCTCAGCAAGAAACTGTAAATACTTTACATGTGTATGGTGCATTGCATCAGAAGTCTTTTTTCGGGTATTATCTCTTTTTGATCCTCACATCCACACTCATTATCTCTGTTTTGCACATTAGAAAATAGTGCACACCTCATTAAGGAGATAAATAGTATACCTGTGGCCTGGTGGCAAAGTGGTTAAGCGCTATGGCTGCTAACCAAAAGGTCCGCAGTTTAAATATACCAGCCACTCCTTGCAAACCCTATAGGGCAGTTCTACTCTGTTAAATAGGGTCCCTTTGAGTTGGAATCAGCTTGATGCCAAGAGGTTTGGTTTGGTTTTTTTGGTGACTTTCAAAATTGAATCAGGCTATCTGTAAGAGGTTGCAAGTTTCTTAAAGAAATGGTGCATTGTACCTTAAAAAAGGCACTGACTTGGCTTAGCTACAGAGAAAGTCAATTCTAAGTCAAGATTTGCATAAGGATACTTTGCAGGGATCTTTGCAGACTTATAGACTGATCTGCATAGGATCCTGGAAATTCTGCAACACACCACTCAGAGGGAAGGAAATTCAGGAAATGGGCTGGCCTAAGCCACAAGTGCCAGAGCCTGGCTAGAAGTAATTGACCTTGGTACTGAGTCCAGCCTAGGTGCAAAAATGACCGGGCACTGTTGGGCACAGGGTACAATCCACAATGATGGCATTTGAAGTGGCCAAAGATGAGAAATAGAATCATGTAGGGAGGGAATAATGTGGAGAAGCCAAAGGGGAGGTGGGGAGCAGGATTCTTGGCAATCAGCTAAACTATTGTTATGATTCTGAGATATCCCCTTTTTGAGCAGAACTTAAGGCCTAGCCCCTAGAGGTGACAGAAATTATACAGCACTGGTAGCACAGTGTTTAAAGCACTCGACTGCGAACTAAAAGATCAGCAGTTCGAATTCACCAGTTGCTGTATAGAGAAAGATGTGGCAGTCTGTTTCCATAAAGATTACAGCTTTGGAAACCCTATTGGGCAGTTCTGCTCTGTCCTATAGGGTCACGATGAGTTGGAATCGACTTGAAGACAACGGGTAAAAGGTTAACAATTACCACATTTTGTAGTAATTTCTCACTTAATATCTATGACTTTACTAGACTGTAAACTACTAAAGATAAGCATAACTCAGCCTTGTTCCTGCTCTACGCCAGTACCTAGCTGGCACATTGTAGCTGTTCAATAAGTATTTGTTGCACAAATAAATAAATTAAGAAACTACATAGAACATAAAGATATTAATCACATAGGCTAGATTGGACATAAGAGAAAAAAAATAAAATAAAACCCTCCCACTTCAAAAGGGAGCTCATGAGTCAGACAGAGAAAGCTCAAACATGGAGAGCATATTGGAGTCCTGTGGACTAGGTTTAAATTCTGGTTGTGGTGTGGAGGCTATTGGATTTCAGGCCAGGGCATATGACTTAATTCCAAGTCTAACCAGAGAGGAGTACCTACCACTGATACCCCCTGTTCTTATGAGGGTTGGCGCAGAAAACACAAGTCTGACTGCCAGTGAGCTGAGCACTGGGGAGACACAAGGCTAGCGGCACTAGGATGTTTGCCCTTGCATTAGGACATTTTATTAGACACTTCTGAAAGATTCTGTAAATTCTACGTACGGGCTTTAGTTTTATTGTAATTTGATGGAAAGAGGGATATTGATTTTTAAAGTAAAAGCAAGAAATATTTGGAAAGGTTTTGATCTTTCCATTAACTTCATTCGGACTATAACAAATCAGCCATCTATTAAGACTACAGCAATTTTGGAGAGAAGACAGTGTCCTGCATTAAATTTGTTGTGTTCTATTCTCTGCCTCTCACTAGGGAAGTACAGTATGTTACTTAATTTTACTTCTAAAGATTTTTCCATTTCTAACATATTTTTATCTCTTGTTTTTAATGTAAAGAATTAATCTTGGAAAAGATAATTTGCTTACTTGCTTAGAAGCAAATTAAAGACTTCAGGAAATATCCAAATAATTCAAAATATATTTAGATCTGTTAACAATATTTTCTTCATCTCCCATCTGATTCTTTTCCTAAAACAGTATAAGGTAGCATTTAAGGGTAATTTAGTCTTAGTTATGAGTCATGTTGGGATCAGTGCAGTAAGAACAAAGCTGAGACATGGTTAGAGACCAATGGGACTAACTCTAGTATATTCAACTCTATATCCTAGGATTTAGACCAGGGTCTGAAGTGGAGTATGTGCTCAGAATGTAAATGAAAGAATTAATAAAAGGGTAAATTAATTAACTGATCTAGAAGGATGTGTGTGGTAATTGGCTACTCAGCAATCCGAAGAAATGTCCACAAGAGCCAAGGAAATGGCATACTATTGGGAGTGATAACACAGAATTAAATCAGGACTATGATTCATGACATGAATTCCTATAGTTTGAAAATATTGCACAATTGTGTCTTGAGGAATGCCAGGTGCTAGAAACAATGTCTAGGTCCTGCTTAAGCAAATAGTTAAAGTTAAGACTCTTATCTCAGCAGGGAAGTGAAGAGTTGACCAAGAAGACAAGACCCAGCCAACTAGAACAAAGGAAACCTGCACCTCAGAAACAAAGGTAAAGACTGTAGCCCTGTGAGCATTCAGATGCCCAAGGCTCATCAGAGGTGAAGCAGATCAATAACAACAAATTTATTTCATGATCCATTAATTTATAATTTGGATTCTGTCAATGAGCTTCTTTTGGTCTTCATGGGAATTGACTAGAAACTTGGAGAGAAATTAAGCCACAAGTGTTTCAGCATACATAGCAGAGCAGGAATGAGTAAACTAACAGGTGATATCAAGTAATTCCTACTAAGAATAAAATTTTCTTCCTCACCATCCAGGATGAATAGATCATACCCAGAGAAAAGGGGACTCCGTATAGAAGATGGCAAGGAGAATGGATTTATGCACCTGCATGCAGTCCTTACACTCTGTGAACTAGGTTCCGTCTCTCCATTTTACAGACAAGGAAACTGAAGTACATAGAAATTAAATAACTTATCCAAAATTACAAGACAGAAAGTGAAAGAACTGAGTGTCAAACCCAGGTCTTTTCCAAGTTCATTGCATTTCAGCTACCCTAAGAGTCTGAGAAACTAAGTCAGTCAACTACAAAGGAGAAAAAAAAAAACCCATCCTTTCTTTCATGGACTGAATTGTCCTCATCCTATCAGCTATTAAGAAGTAAAGTCATTTTCAGGTCCTTATGCCCAAGTTTTGCAGTGGGGAAATCTGCTGCAAAAGACCTCTTTAAAATGTTAAAAAGCAAAGATGTCACCTTGAAGGCTAAAGTGCGCCTGATCCAAGCCATGTTGTTTTCAATCACCTCATATGCATGCAAAAGCGGGACAATGAATAAGGAAGACCAAAGAAGAATTGATGCCTTTGAATTGTGGTGTTGGCGAAGAGTATGAATATACCATGGACTGCCCAAAGAACAAACAAATCTGCCTTGCAAGAAGTACAACCAGAATGCTCCTTAGAGGTAAGGATGGTGAGACTACATCTCACATACCTTGGACATGTTATCAGGGGGGATCAGTCCCTGGAGAAGGACATCATGATAGGTAAAGTAGAGGGTCAGTGAAAAAGTGGAAGACCTTCAATGAGATGGACTGACACAGTGGCTGCAACAACGGGCTCAAGCATAACAACAACTGTGAGGATGGCGCAGGACTGGGCAGTGTTTCATTCTGTTGTACATAGAGTGGCTATGAGTTGGAACTGACTCCACGGCACCTAACAACAATAACAACAACAACATTACCAAATTAAGGAGCCCTGGTGGCACAATGGTTAAGTGCACGACTGCTAACTGAAAGGTTGATGATTTGAACACACCAGCAGCTCTGTGGGAGAAAACACATGGCTATCTGCTCCTGTAAAGATTACAGCCAAGGAAACTCAATGGGTAAGTTCTACTCTGTCATATAGGGTCACTATGATTTGGAATTGACTTGACAGTACACAACAACTACATGTCCAAGTTCTGCCTCAAATTTTCATCCATATTAACCAAACTTCCGATATTTATTACGCTAGGTTCTGAGAGAGATGTAAAAAATTGAAACTCCTAAATCTTGACCAAGCAGAGATTTAAATCTAATTGGCATAACTTGATACAAATTGTTAGCTAACAATACAATTAGATCAGAATACTAGTATAGAACTGTCATGAAACAGGACAGAAGAACAAATACGAAGGCTTAAAACATAATATCAGGATAATTTAGACTAGTATGAACTGCTTTAAATAGAAGAGATGGGACTCGAATTTCATCTAAAGGATTGGTAGGATTGGGAAGAGAGAAAATGGGGAACACATTCCTTTAAGAGGGAAGAGCTCACAATGAACTGTAGAGTCTTCTAATCCCTGGGTCCCTCTAATTCTGCTACAGTCCCTTAGCAGTATTTATCTTCTTTCTCCACACAACGAAGATTTCTACTCCCCTTTCCAGCACCTAAACCCAACACTAACCCTCAACTTGCCAAAGACAAATGGGCAAAGAGGTATAATCTATGCAAATCAATGGGTACTTCAGAAGTCACAGGGTTTAATACACTTAGCAATATATCAGTTTATGGTTCTTTTTGCTCTTTTTTTTTCCCCCCAAGAACTGATATTTTTCTAGCATGCAAATGGAGGTATTATGATTCAGCAGAAAGAAAATGAAGGTTTTTCAATTGATCATTAGAATTGTTACATGTTTGAAATGGAAATTAGAGGCATTTAGGTTTTTAATCAAACCATATGTTATATGTATATCACATAGAATGTCTTCAGTACCAAATGGTAGTTCCAACACTATGCTATGTAGGATTTATACACCCCAGGGTTAAAGTTTTAGAAACTATCCTAAAACTACTTGGGAAGTGAAGAGCCAATGAAAAACTCTATTGATGATGTAATGTCTTTTGCTTTAGCTTCATTGGTTGAGTCTAAAACTTCTGTTTCTAGGAGCTGGAGGGCAAGTTTCTGTGAAACCAAAAAGAACTGGATAGTCCCCAATTGCTTATATAATATATTTTATGATCACTCAATAAAAGCATGTTCCTCCTCAATTTACCTATAGTCTTCTCTAACTTATCTCCCACTAACACTCATATTTAAACTAGACTGCAGGGAAATATGCTGGTTCCAAAACAAAACCTGCATAAGAGATGCAGAAATGGAGATTTAAATGATCAGTGATTATATTTGTGTATTATAATTAGAAGAATACAGAAATACAAGTCAAGTCCCCTTTTTCCTCTTTCAGTGCTGATACAACCACCTTTACACATTTTTACATCTATTTAACACTTCTGGAATTTAGTTTCTTCAATCTTTTTTTTTTTTTTTTTTTTGAGAATTTGGATTTTTAGCTGAAAAAGATGATTGTGTCAGCGCTATTAATTTTATAGAGTTTTTGCATGCAAGGGCATGTAATTAAATATTGAAAGTCCCAGAGTTTTTGAAAGCTGTAAATGTCTACTTCATCTTCCAGGGTTGGCTATAATTTAAAGAAAGACAACACTAATGACTTCTTATATCTGAGGCAATGCTGCATCCTTTATAAGCAAGCACCAAAAGCCTTTTGGCTAGAAGTACTACTTCCATATGTTAAAAAAAATCCCAGAGGCTGAGAAAGCAGTCTGTGCTTTAATGCTACAAAGAAAGAGGTAGGCTTTCTTTGAGCAGAGTTCTACCCAAGTCAAACTACCTGTAGGCTTAAAATGATCTAATTAGAATATTGCTCTTTTATTTATCAAAAACAGATTGACTGTCCATGGCATTGGGAGATTTACCTCCGATCTTCAGGCTCACTAGCTGTGAGGCAAGTAGCCTGCTTCTCATTACTGTTTCTAATTATCTAGATGTTCTACCAACTACATAGGCAATCTTGGCAAGAAAAAAAATGCAACAAATTTCTTTCCTATGAGACAGTGCTAGTTATACCACTCCTACCATCTTAGTAAATAGCAATCCCATCCTTCATGTTGTTCAGACAAAGCATCTTGCAGTCATGCTTGTTTACTCTCTTTCTCTCCACCTGACCTCAAATCCATCAGAAATCCTGAAGCATAACATCAGAATATTCCCTGATCCAGCCCCCTCTCACCACTTCTACTCGCATTTTGGGACAAACTGTTGTTATCTTTTCCATGGATTACTGCAAGAGCCTTCTAACCACTCTCCCTGCTTATGTCTTTGTCCGCATACAGTATATTCTCCACAGCGTGAGTGACGTTTTTTAAGTAAGTCAGTTATGTCTGTCCTCTTCTCCAGACTCACTGACAGTAAAAGCCAGAGGCCTTTCAGTGATCTGACCCCTCCAATCTCATGGACTCCCTTCCTCCTAGGACCTCCTTCTGTTCTTTAGTACATCAAGCATCCTCCCACCTCACATTTGCTCTTGATGTTGCCTCTGTCTGAGATGATTTTCCTCCATCTAACTCTCACTTTTCAGATTTCTTCTTAATTATCACCATTTTAGAGGCCTCCTCAGACCACCGCATATGAAATAGCTCCATCTAAACAAAACTTTTCTCACCTACACTGTTGTATTTTACAGCACAGCTCTTATCACCATCTGGCAGACTTTACATTTTCTTGTTTATTAACATTCTCTTGCATTTCAAAAGCTCCATGAGGACAAGGACTTGCTCCATATTTCTCCTCTGTATTCTCAGCACCTTGCAGTAAGCACTGAAAAAATATTTAATAAAGAACTCAAGAAAGATATTGTATTAATAACTGATTAGAGGTAGATATAAAATAGTTTACTATTTAAGAAAAATCAAAGTGATCATGAAGTCTTAAGATTGATTCTACAAATATTGAAATTTATATTTTCCCAGAGAAGACTTCTGGTATTCGATCAATGTTAGTGTCATTGGAATAAGTACACAGCTTCTTAAGGACACGCTATCAGTTGGGGTCATAGGGAAAACTAACATGCATTGAATGCTTCAAATTACCTGGGCACTGGATGATTTTCTTTCTTTAGCATTTTTATAGTATTTAAAGAATGTCAGTGGTCAGTAATCGTTTAATGTACACAATCTTATGCATTCATTAGAAAACCAACCTGTCATATGTTTATGTGTGAACACACATATGTGCTAATGAGATACTTAAAATGTCATACATCAACCTGAATATAGATAGTTAAATTCTGACATATGAGTAAGTTACTCTCTGGACATAAATAAACGTTTACTCATACTGGTTGGGCAGAATACATTTAATCAATCTCAGATATGTAAGTAATAGACTTATCAGTATACTTTTTGGAAACCTTTATTTATAAGCAGAGGGGAGTATCCTCATAGGAAACACCATGACATAAAATGTCATCTCAGTAGCCTATCTGAAGCCCCTTTGTCTCCAATTCTTGATCATTAAATGAGAGTCGGTCATTATTTAATTAAAAAATACGCATTCACAGATCTTGCCCTAGGCACTGTGCTAAATATGGTAGAAATACATTCAAATATGATGCAATTCAAACTCTTGAGAGTTCCCACTTTAGTGGGGAGACCAAAGTATAAGTTAATTATTACAGTGTAATACAGTGCTTACATTAATGTTGTAGTTATGTGTCCTCGTGTTGATTCCAACTCATAGCGACCCTATATGACAGAATAGAATAGAGGGGTAAACAACAACAACAACAACAACAACAAAAGGTACTTTGGAAACACAGGGACTGGAAGGGAATTAATTTTGCACAGGGGAGAAGAGAACAGAAGTCAGGGACGGCTTTACAAAGGAAAGTTCTTTTGGTTTGGATCTTGATGGAAAGGTAGGAGTTCACATGTTGGAAAAGGAGATGTAAGTGTTCTTTCCAGGCAGAAGAAACAATATGTACACAAGTACAGAAACACAAAACAATGTATGTGATAGCTCACTGAGAAATCTATGAAGATGTTAGGCCCAGCAGTGGGTGCCTAGAGGGGAATGGAAACAAATACTGCAGGTAAAGTCACCTGGATCTAGACTGTGAAGGACATTATACTGAAGGCATTTGGGCTTGATGGTATAGGAAGAGCAGAGGAGTGAACATTAGATTTGTAATTTTTACAAAGTTTTCTCTGGCACTAGTAGGGAGGAATGGATTGAAGCAGGAACAGGCCAAATGTAAAAAGACTAATTTGGTTGTTTCTAGAGTCTAGGAGAAGAAGAAAAATTGAGAGCCTCAAGGAAGCCTAATGGGATTGGAAAGGAAATTTTAGATTTTAGAGGAGACAGATCTTCGTTAGTAATCCAATGTGAATTATAAGGTAGACCTTAGTAATGGTTCCCAGATGTCTGGGTTGGATATTTGTGAAAATGATGGTAGTATTAACAAACATAAATCCAGGAAACAAACAAAAAAAAAACAAAAACAACAGCACGTTTCCCTTGGGATATAAAGAGATGTACTTGGAATATGTCCAGTATAAGGTGCTAGAGGTACCTCCAAGTCTAGATGCCAGCATGCAGGTCTGTGTGTGGGTTTGTGACACAGGAGGGGTGGAAGTTGAGAGAGGAATTTGCAAATCAGTGTAATAAAAATGTGAGCTGGAGATTCTGGAGAAGAAGCGGGTACACAGGAGAATACCATGTGAGAAGATGATCAAAAATGGAACCTGGGGTGTGCTAATGCTTAGGAAAAGCATTGTGTGCTTTATATTATATAACCCCAACTGTTTCTAAGGAGGGTGGATTATGTTAATGAGAAAAGACTGTTTTGAAAGCACATTGATCGGTTGTATAAGCATACATGTGATATACAAATTTGCTGAATTATTCTGCAGATAAAGGGAGAAGAATTGAAGTTCCTTAGAGAAAAAATATGGGAAAAGAGAACTAGAAAAAGAAAAAGGAAGAAGAAGGCTAGATGCTTCGGAGAAAAGAGAGATAGGAATTTTAAGTTCCTGGCAGGAACTTTAGAGAAGAAATATGCCAAAAAGAGATTTAATGTTCTATGTTGTAAGGTCATCTCCCCTATGAAAACTTCAGTTTGTCTACAGAGTTCATTGACGTCTTTTTGTTTGGGGTTTGAGAGTGGACAAGTCAATTATCACAGAGCTAATGATTTCCACTTTTGGCTAGTTCTTGTTGTTAGTTGCCATTGAGTGGGCTTCGACTCATGGTGACCCCAGGTACAAAAGACTGAAAAACTGCCCAGCTAGTCCTAGATCATCCTCATGATTGCCAGAATTCTTGTAGCCACTGTGTATTTTCAGTGCCTTCCAACATGTGGAATTCATTTTACAGGATTATACTGGACAATATTCTGTTATGATCCATAAGGTTTTCATAGGCTAATTTTCCAAAGCAGATCACCAAGTCTTTCTTCCTAATCTGAGTCTGTAACTTCTGCTGAAACTTGTCCACAGTGGGTGACCTTACTGGTGGTATTTGAGATACTAGTGACATATCCAGCATCACTGCAACACAGAAGCTACCACAGTACAACAAACTGACAGATGGGTGGTAGTTGGGCTACTTAGTACAACTAAAATAATAGATAAGAGAGGAGACCAGAAGTGACTAGGCTATGATAATTGTGTGGAGACCACAAGTGACTAAGCTGTGATAATTGTGTGGAGGACTCTCAACTTCCTACAGGGATAAGAAGGTTCTAGTTGACCTTTGTATTACACATATAGATAAACATGTATGATGCGTATGAATAAAACACATATAATGTAATTAGCTAGCTAGCTATGTGATCTTAGGCAACTTGCCAATATTTACTCACATAGTGACTCACTTATACATGCTCCTTTATTCATATATCAAATTCAAATTCAAAATGATAGCCGCATTGAAATGTTTTGCATGAACCATCATATTTGTCTATATATTTAACTAGCTTTCTATATTCATTACCATGTGTATATGCAGAAAGGTACATTTACTGCACATCTTAAATTGATACAGAAGTAGTATATATACTTTTTTTATAAGTACATATCAACCTCTGATTTAAATGATAATATTAATTTTATGAGAGTTTTGTGATAGGCAAATCATGCAAAACAGATAAAAGGAGCTAAAAATATTTCCATGATGAAAGAAGTAAATCAGAAAGGCTTTTCTATAGAAGTCAACACAGCAAAGCAGCCGTTAGGTGGATTTTGTCAAATTTTCATGTTGCCCTGTGAGTCCCAGAGGGTGACCTGATTCATGCTGCAGACACTGCAGAGATGTGGGTGTGGTTTCTAATACAGAAGCTGACTGATCATGAATATTCATAGACACACTCTAGCTATAACCCTCTACTGGTTTTATGGGAACTGTTAGAAAAGCAACAGTAAATTTGAAGCTAACCAGATACAATTAGTTAAGGAAGGATGCTGAGTTCTTTGAAAATGAATGTATACAGCACCCTATTCCCAAGGCCTTCTCACAGAGTAAGTCTCCTCTAAATTAGGACAGCATGTTACTTGAAATAAATTGATAAGAGACAAGAAGTACAATCCACAGATAGCTACAAAGCAATCGAATCATGTCTCTTTTAAGGCAGAGTCTATAATTAGGTATTTCTGGATCCCCAGGAAGAGTACCAAAACTCAGAGAGCCAAGAACTTACATAGTTTTTATTTTAGCAAAATTGTGCATTTTTTATCCTAATGAAAAGCCAAACTTTGTACAAATGAGGAAAATGCAAAGCTGTATAAAGAAAGTCAAAATATATTTAATTCCTCAGTCCAAAACTATAAACACTGTTAATATAATACATCATTATTTATCTATCACATAGATAAGTTTCTCTATGCAAATTTATCTATCTATGCATTTATATCTATGTCTAAGAATCACCTGTTTATCACCTAGCTATCTATCTATACACACATATACAACATTTTAAAACAAATGTTTTATGTATTTAAAACATTATTATCTTACTATGTACCGTTATATTTTTCTCATTATATCATTATAATAATATTATATCTTAATGTTATATCAAGATCATTTTACCAAATCCTTATAAATACTCTCAAAATTCCACGTTATAGATACATTATTTAAACAACTTTTGTTGGATATTTAGTAGTTTTAGATTGTTGCTATCATAAATAAGGATTTAATAAATATTTTTGTACATAAGTTTCTGTGGACATCTGCTGAATTCTTATGAAAAAAGTTGTTGATTAGAATTATCCAAGAGAACTTTTACAAGATTTTGGAAAATATACAGAAATTTTTTCCATAAATGAATAATATTCCTTGTTTCCCAATTTACTCACCATGACCACCACTAATAATGCTGATGATCATCATGAAAGCAAAAAACATGTATGCATTCTTTGATTACTATCCATATCTTCTATTTATTTTTCTTAATCCAATTACAGTTATAAAATTTTTTTGCAAAAACTATACATTTCTTCTTTCAAAATTTTAATGATATAAAATTTATTGGCAGACAACTCTACACATTATTTTTCTTTTATATTGTTGTAATTAAATGAAGTTTACATTTCAAGTTAGTCTCCCATCCAGAATTTTTCTTTTTACATACATTGTTATGAGACCCCAACTGCCCACCCCATTCTGTGACAGCACACTCCTCCCCTCCGTCCCTGATTCCCCATGTCCATTCAACCAGCTCCTAACTCTCTGCCTTCCCATCTCACCTACGGACAGAAGCCGACCCTTTGGTCTCTTGTATCTACTTGACTAAGAGGCACATTCTTCACAAGTACCACTTTAAGTCCCACAGTCCAGTCCAATCCCTGTCTGAAGAGTTGGCCTCGGAAATTGTTTGAATTCTGGGCTGATACAGAGACCAGGGGCCATGCTTTCCGGGGCGCCTCCGGTCTCAGTCAGACCATTAAGTCTGGTCTTCTTACTAGAATTTGAGTTCTGCATCCCATCGTTCTACTGCTCCATCAGGGACCCTTTGTTGTGTTCACTGTCAGGACATTCATTCGTGGTAACCCAGCACCATCTAGTTCTTCTGGTCTCGGGCTGATGAAGTCTCTGGTTTATGTGGTCCATTCTGTCTCTTGGGCTAATACTTTCCTTGTGTCTTTGGTGTTCTTCGTTCTCCTTTACTCCAAGTGGTTGGGACCAACTGATGCATCTTAGATGGCCGCTTGCAAGCTTTTAAGACCCCAGACACCACTCACCAAAGTGCATTACAGAACATTTTCTCAATAAGCTTTATCATGCCAATTGACATAGATGTCACCTGAACGCATGGTCCCCAGACCCCACATCCCTGCTACTCTGTCTCTCAAAGTATTTGATTGTATTGAGGAAACTTCTTAGCTTTGGTTTAGTCCAGTTGTGCTGCTTCCCCCATAGTGTGTGCTGTCCTTCCCTTCACCTAAGATGATTCTTATCTACTATCTAGTTAGTGACTAACCCTCACCCTCCCTCCCCACCCCCGTAACCATCAAAGAATGTTTTCTTCTGTGTTTAAACCTTTTCATGAGTTCTTATAATAGTGGTCTTATACAGTATTTATCCTGTGACTGACTAAGTTCACTCAGCATAATAAGTTCCAGCTTCCACCATGTTATACGATATTTCACAGCTTCATCATTGTTCTTTATCGTTGCGTATTATTCCATTGTGTGGATCTACCATAGTTTGTTTATCCATTCGTCCATTGATGGGCACTTAGGTTGCTTCCATCTTTTTGCTATTGTGAACAGTGCTGCAATGAACATGGGTGTGCATATATCTATTCGTGTGATGGCTCTTGTTTCTCTAGGATATACTGCAAGGAGCAGGATAGCTGGATCATATGGTACTTCTATTTCTAGCTTTTTAAGGAAGTGCTAAATCGATTTCCAAAGTGGTTGTACCATTTTACATTCCCACCAACAGTGTATAAGTGTTCCATTCTCTCCACAACATCTCCAGCATTTGTTATTTTGTGCTTTTTGGATTAATGCTAGCCTTTTTGGGGTGAGATGATATCTCATTGTAGTTTTGATCTGCATTTCTCTAATGGCTAATGATCATGAGCATTTCTTCATGTGTCTGTTAGCTGACTGAATCTCTTCTTTTGTTAAGTGCCTCATATCCTTTACCCATCTCTTAATTGGGTTATTTGTCTTTTTGCTGTTGAGGTTTTGCAGTATCTTGTAGATTTTAGAGATTAAACGCTGATCGGATTTGTAGTAGCCAAGATTTTTTTCCCAGTCTGTAGGTTGCCTTTTTACTCTTTTGGTGAAGTCTTTGGATGAGCATAAGTGTGTGATTTTTTAGGAGCTCCCATTTATCTAGTCTCTCTTCTGGTGCTTGTGTATTGTTACTTATGGTTCGTATTGTGTTTAAGCCATGTATTAGGGCTCCTAGCATTGTCCCTATTTTTTATTCCATGATCTTTATCATTTTCGATTTTATATTGAAGTCTTTGATCCATTTTGAGTTAGTTTTTGTACATGGTGTGAGGTATGGCTCTTGTTTCAGTTTTTTGCATATGGATATCCAGTTATGTCAGCACCATTTGTTAAAGAGACTGTCTTTTCCCCAATTAATGGACTTCGGGCCTTTGTCAAATATTAGCTGCTCATAGGTGGATGAGCTGTATCTGGATTCTCAACTCTGTTCCATTGGTCTATGTATCTGTTGTGGTACCAGTACCAGGCTGTCTTGACTACCATGGCAGTTTAATAGGTCCTAAAATCAGGTAGTGTAAGGCCTCCCACTTTGTTCTTCTTCTTGAGTAATACTTTATTTGTTTGGGACCTCTTCCCTTTCCATATGAAGTTGGTGATTTGTTTCTCCATCTCATTAAAAAATGCTGCTGGAATTTGGATCGGGATTGTATTGTATCTGTAGATTGCTTTGGGTAGAATTGACATTTTCACTATGTTGAGTCTACCTATCCATGAGCTAGGTATATTTTTCCACTTATGCAGGTCTCTTTTAGTTTCTTGCAGTAGTGTCTTGTGGTTTTCTATGTAAAGATCTTTTACATCTCTGGTTAGATTTATTCCTAAGTATTTTATCTTTTTGGGGGCTATTGTAAATGGTATTGATTTGGTGATTTCCTCTTCAAGGTTCTCTTTGTTGATGTAAAGGAATACAATTGATTTTTGTATGTTTATCTTGTATCCTGAAACTTTCCTGAAATCTTCTATTAGTTCCAGTAGTTTCCTTGTGGATTCCCTGGGGTTTTCTGTGTATAAGATAATATCATCTGCAAGTAGAGATACTTTGACTTCTTCTCTACCTATTTGGATGCACTTTATTTCTTTTTATAGCCTAACTGCTCTGGTTAGAACCTCCAGCACAATGTTGAATAACAGTGGTGATAAAGGGCATCCTTGTCTGGTTCCTGTTCTCAAGAGGAAGGCTTTCAAAGTTTCTCCATTCAGGATGATGTTGGCTGTTGGCTTTGTATAAATGCCCTTAATTATATTGAGGAATTTCCCTTCTGTTCCTATTTTATTGAGAGTTTTTATCATGAATGGATGTTGGATTGTGTCGAATGCCTTTTCTGCATCGATTGCTAAGATCATGTAGTTCTTGTCTTTTGTTTTATTTGTGTGGTGGATTACATTGATTGTTTTTATAATCTTGAACCATCCCTGCATACCTGGTATAAATCCAACTCGGTCATAGTGAATTATTTTTTTGATATGTTGCTGAATTCTATTGGCTAAAATTTTGTTGAGGGTTTTTGTGTCAATGTTCATGAGGGATATCGGTCTGTAATTTTCTGTTTTTGTGGTGTCTTTACCTGGTTTTGGTATCAGGGTTATGCTGGCTTCACAGAATGAGTTTGGGAGTATTCCATCCTTTTCTATGCTCTGAAATACCTTTAGTAGAAGTGGTGTTATCTCTTCTCTGAAAATTTGGTACAATTCTCCAGTGAAGCCATCCGGGCCAGGGCTTTTTTTTATTGGCAGTTTTTTAATAACCTTTTCAATCTCTTCTTTTGTTATGGGTTTATTTCATTGTTCTACCTCTGTTTGTGTTAATTTAGGTAGGTTGTGAGTTTGCAGAAATTTGTCCATTTCCTCTAAGTTTTCAAATTTGTCAGAGTACAATTTTTCATAGTAATCTGTTACGATTGTTTTAATTTCAGTTGGGTCTGTTGTGATATCACCCATCTCATTTCTTATATGGGTTATCTGCCTCCTGTCCTGTTTTTCTTTTGTCAGTTTGGCCAACGGTTTATTAATTTTGTAGACCTTTTGAAAGAACCAGCTTTTGGTCTTGTTAACTCTTTGAATTGTTTTTCCATTCTCTATTACATTTAATTCTGCTCTAATTCTTATTATTTCCTTCCTTCTGGCATCTGTGGGCTTCTTTTGCTGCTCTCTTTCTACTTGTTCCAGTTGTAGGGTTAAAGCTTTGATTATGACCCTTTCTTCTTTTTGGATGTGTGCAATTATTGCTGTAAGTTGACCTCTGAGCACTGGTTTTGCTGTGTCCCAAAGGTTCTGGTAGGATGTGTTTTCATTCTCGTTTGATTCTATGAATTTCTTTATTCCATCCTTAATTTCTTCTATAACCGAGTAGTTTTTGAGCAAAGTGTTGTTCAGTTTACATGCGTTTGATTTTTTTTCCTTGCTTTTTGTGTTGTTGATTTCCACTTTTATAGCTTTATGGTCGGAAAAGATGCTTTGTGATATTTCGATGTTTTGGATTTTGTTAAGGCTTGCTTTATGGCCTAATATGTGGTCTATTCTGGAGAATGTTTCTTGTGCTTTGGAACAGAAAGTATACTTGGCTGCTGTTGGGTGGAGTGTTTGGTATATGTCTATGAGATCAAGTTGGTTGATTGTAGCATTTATCTCTTCCATGTCTTTGTTGAGCTTCTTTCTGGATTTTCTGTCCTTCACCGAAAGTGGCATGTTGAAGTCTCCTACCACTATTGTGGAGCTGTCTCTCTCTCTCTGCAGAGCTGTTAGAGTTTGTTTTATGTTGTTGGGTGTGTGAATATTTATTATAGTTATGTCCTCTTGGTGTATTGACCCTTTAATCATTATATAGTGCCCTTCCTTATCCTTTGTTGTGGATCTTACTTTAAATTCTATTTTGTCAGAGATTAATACTGCCACTCCTGCTCTTTTTTGAGTGTTGTTTGCTTGATATATTTTTTCCATCCTTTCAGTTTTAACCTGTTTATGCCTTTAAGTCTAAGGTGCATGTCTTGTCGGCAGCATAGAGATGGATCATGCTTTTTTATCCAATCTGCTACTGTCTGTTTCTTTACTGGTGTGTTAAGTCTGTTTACATTCAGTGTAATTATTGATCAGTATGAGTTTAGTGCTGTCATCCTGGTATCTCTTTTTGTGTGTTGTACACAGTTACTTTGTTCTCCTCAGTTTTCTGTGCTGAGTCGTTTTTCTTTATGTATTTTTGGTTCATCTTTTTCTCTGTTGTAGATTTTGTGTTTGCTGGGTCTTTATGTTTTCCTACTTTTTTATTTTGATTTGTAGGATTGTTAGATTCCTTTGTGGAATATTTACCCCTATTTTTCTAAGTTTTTACCAGTCTTTTATTACTTTATATCACCTTAACTTCCCTTCCATATAGAAAATTAATGTCTCCATTTTTTAAGTCCCTCTTTTTTTGTTTTAATATTATCTTTTTTTACATATTGATGTCTGTTTCCCTATTTTCAGTGTTTTAGCTTTGATGTATTTTTGATTTCCGTATCTGAGTCAATATCTGGTTGCTCTGTCCTGTGTTCTAGTCTTGCGTTGTTAGCTGGTGTTATTGATTATCTAACCATAGGACTCCCTTTAGTATTTCTTTTTTTTTTTTAATTTTATTTTATTGTACTTCGGGTGAAAGCTTACAGAGCAAATAGTTTCTCATGCAATAGTAGTACACATGTTGTTCTATGACATTGGTTAACAACCCCACAACGTATTAAGCCTCTAAATTCTCAACCTCTTTTTTTTCTTTTTTTTGATGAAAATTAGAGATGGCCAAAGATACACCGTTTCAAAAATTTCTACATTCACAGTTCAGTGACATTGACTACGCTCTTCCAACTGTGCTGTTATTCTCACTTAAGATGAAGGCTTACAGAACAAAATAGTTTTTCATTTAACAGTTACTACACATGTTGCCCTATGACAATGGTTAACAATCTCACAGCACATCAAGAATATCCTTACTCCACCTTGTGTTCCCTATCACCAGGGGACTTCCTTGTCCCCTTCTGTCTTCTGGACCTTGTCACTGGACTACTGTACCTCTTTAGTTTCATTTGGTTTTTTTTTTTTTTTTTAATTTTAACACCATTTCAAAACTTTTTACTTACACATTTAAGTGATATTGACTATGATCTTCCAATTGTGCTGCCATTCTCGCCCAAGATGAAGGCTTACAGGACAAAACAGCCTCCTATTTAATAGTTACTACAAATGTTGCCCTATAGCAGTGGTCAACAATCTCACAATACATCGACAGTGTCCTTATTCAATTTGTGTTCTTTATCATCAGTTTCCTACACCCCCTCTGCCTTCTGGCCCTTGTCACCGGACTCCTGTACCTCATTAGTCCCATTTAGTTTTACTGGGCTGTCCATTCCCAGGCTTAACATCGAACCTCGAAGGTAACTTCACCTCTGAGCTGAAAGGGTGTCTGGGGGCCACACTCTTGAGGTTTCTCTAGTATTCTTTAGGCCAGTAAATCTGGTCTCTTTTCTTTTCTTTTTTTTTTTGGGAGTTAAAATTATGCTCCACATCCTTCTCCAGCTCTGTCCAGAACCCTCTGTTGTGATCCTGGTCAGAGCAGTCAGTGGTGGTAGCCGGGCACCATCTAGCCGTACTGGACTCAGTCCGGTGGAGGCCTTGGTAGCTGTGGACAATTAGTCCTTTGGACTAATCTTTTCGTTGAATCCTGTTCTCTTCATTCTCCCTTGCTCCCGAAGGGATGAGACCAGTGGAGTATCTTAGATGGCCGCTCATAGGCTTTTAAGACCCCAGACACTACTCACCAAGGTAGAATGTAGAGCATTATCTTTATAAGTAGTGTCATGCCAATTGAGCTAGATGTTCCCCGTGACCATGGTCCCCAGAGCCCTCCGTCCAACAACTCAGTCCCTCGGGGGTTTTGGATGTGTCTATAGGGCCTCCATGACCTTTCCTTGTGCAGGTTGTGTTAGTTTCCCCTGTACTGTGTACTATCTCACCTCTCACCCAAGGTACCACTTATCTATTACCTATTTAGTATTCCCCCCCCCTTCCCTCCCATCCCTGGTAACCAACAAGGATTGTTACATTTTGCATGTGAATTTTTTCATGGGTTTTTACAATAGAGGTCTCATACAATATTTGTCCTTTTGTGATTGACTTATTTCACTCAGCATAATGTCCTCCAGTTTCATCCATGTTATGAAATGCTTCACAGATTCATCGTTGTTCTTTCTCATTGCATAGTACTCCATTGTGTGTATGTACCATAGTTTGTGTATCCATTCATCTGTTGATGGACATCGAGGTTGTTTCCATTGTTTTGCTATTGTGAACAATGCTGCCATGAACATAGGTGTGCATATGTCTATTCGAGTGATGACTCTTATTTCTCTAGGATATATTCCTAGGAGTGGGATTGCTGGATCGAATGGTATGTCTATTTCTAGCTTTCTGAGGAAACGCCATATCATTTTCCAAAATGGTTGTATCATTTTGCATTCCCACCAGCAGTGCATAAGAGTTCCCATCTCCCCGCAGCCCCTCCAACATTTGTTATTTCCAGTATTTTTGATTCGTGCCAGTAATGCCGGGGTGAGATGGTATCTCATTGTGGTTTTAATTTGCATTTCTCTAATGGCTAGTGATCGCGAGCATTTCCTCATGTGTCTGTTGGCCATTTGAATGTCTTCCTTGGTGAAGTGTCTGTTCATTTCCTTTGCCCATTGTTTGATAGGATTGGTTGTCTTTTTGTTGCAGAGGTGTTGGATTTTCTTGTAGATTATGGAGATTAGACCTTTGTCTGACTTGTACTGTCCAAAAATTTTTTCCCAGTCTGTGGGTTCTCTTTTGACTCTTTTGGTGAAGTCTTTTGAAGAGCATAGATGTTTGATTTTTAGAAGATCCCAGTTATCTAGTTTATCTGTTGGGTTTTTTGTGTTGATGTTTATGGTTTGTATCCTGTTAATGCCATGTATTAAGGCCTGAAGTGTTGGTCCTATTTTTTCTTCTATGAATTTTCTAGTATGAGGCTTTATATTCAGGTCTTTGATCCATTTTGAAGTAGTTTTTGTATATGGTGTGAGGTATGGGTCCTGTTTCATTTTTCTACAAATGGATATCCAGTTTTGCCAGCACCATTTGTGAAAAAGACTGTCTTTTCCCCATTTGATGTATTTTGGGCCCTTGTCAAAGATCAGGTGACCGTAGGTGGATGGATTTACATCTGGGTTCTCAATTCTGTTCCATTGGTCAATGTCTCTGTTGTTGTACCAGTACCAGGCTGTTTTGAGTACTGTAGCTGTATAGTAGGTTCTCAAGTCAGGTAGTGTGAGTCCTCCAACTTTATTCTTCTTCTTCAGTAGTGCTTTACTTATTCGGGGTTTCTTCCCTTTCCATATAAAGTTAATAATTAGTTTTTCCATCTCTTTGAAGAATGTTGTTGGTATTTGTATCGGGATTGCATTGTATTTGTAGATTGCTTTAGGTAGAATTGCCATTTTCACAATGTTGAGTCTGCCTATCCATGAGCATGGTATGTTTTTCCATTTATGTAGATCCCTTTGGGTTTCATACAGCAGTGTTTTGTAGTTTTCTTTGTATAGGTCTTTTACATTCCTGGTCAGATTTATTCCTAAGTATTTTATCTTTTTAGGGGCTATTGAAAATGGTATTGATTTCCTGATCTCCTTTTCATCGTTCTCTTTACTGGTGTATAGGAATCCAACTGATTTTTGAATGTTTATCTTGTATCCTGCTACTCTGCTAAATCTTTCTATTAGTTCCAGTAGATTTCTCGTGGAGTCTTTAGGGTTTTCTATGTATAGTACCATATCATCTGCAAACAGGGAGAGTTTAACTTCTTCATTACCAATTTGCATGCCCTTTATTTCTTTCTCTTGCCTTACTGCTCTAGCTAGAACTTCCAGCACAATGTTAAATAGGAGTGGTGATAAAGGGCATCCTTATCTTGTTCCTGTTTTCAAGGGGAATGTTTTCAGCCTCTCTCCATTAAGAATGATGTTGGCTGTTGGTTTTGCATAGATGCCCTTTATTATGTTGAGAAATTTCCCTTGTATACCTATTTTATTGAGAGCTTTTATCAGGAATGGGTGTTGGACTTTGTCAAATGCCTTTTCTGCATCAATTGAGATGATCATGTGATTTTTTTCTTTCCTTTTATTTATGTGGTGGATTATGTTGATGGATTTTCTAATGTTAAACCATCCTTGCATACCTGGTATGAATCCTACTTGGTTGTGGTGTATTATATTTTTGATATGATACTGAATTCTATTGGCTAGAATTTTGTTCAGAATTTTTGCATCTATATTCATGAGAGATATTGGTCTGTAATTTTGTTTTTTTGCGATGTCTTTGCTTGGTTTTGGTATCAGCATTATGCTGGCTTTATAGAATGAATTTGGAAGTGTTGCTTCCTCTTCTATGCTCTGAAATAGCTTGAGTAGAACTGGTACAAGCTCTTCTGTAAATGTTTTGTAGAATTCTCCAGTGAAGCCATCTGGGCCAGGGCTTTTTTTGGTTGGGAGTTTTTTTATTAGCTTTTCAATCTCTTCTCTTGTTATGGGTCAGTTCAAATTTTCAATATCACTTTGTTGTAGTTTGGGTAGGCCGTATGTTTCTAGAAATGTATCCATTTCCTCTAGGTTTTTAAATTTGTTGGAGTATAGTTTTTCATAATATTCTATTATAATCCTTTTTATTTCGGTTGGGTCTGTTGTAATGTCCCCCATTTCATTTCTTATTTGGGTTATTTGTGCCCTCTGTTGTTTTTCTTTTGTCAGTCTGGCCAGTGGTTTGTCGATTTTGTTGATTCTTTCAAAGAAGCAACTTTTGGTTTTGTTGATTCTTTCTATTGTTTTTCTGTTCTCTATTTCATTTATTTCTGCTCTGATTTTTACTATCTCCTTTCTTCCGGTTGTTGTAGGCTTTTTTTGTTGTTCTCTTTCTATTTGTTTGAGTTCTGTATTTAATGTATTGATTTTGTCCCTCTCTTCTTTTTTGATATGTGCATCTACGGCTATAAATTGTCCTCTGAGGACTGCCTTTGCTGTGTCCCAAAGGTTTTGGTATGATGTGTTTTCATTTTCATTTGATTCTAGGATTTTTTTAATTCCATCTCTGATTTCTTCTATTACCCATTGATGTGTAAGCAGATTATTATTCAGTTTACATGTGTTTGATTTTTTTTCCTTGCTCTTTCTAGTGTTAATTTCTACCTTGATGGAATTGTGGTCAGAGAAGATACTGTGAATTATCTCAGCATTTGGAATCTTGTTGAGGATTGCTCTTTGGCCTAAGATGTGGTCTATTCTGGAGAACATTCCATGTGCATTGGAAAAGAATGTGTACTTTGCAGCGGTTGGATGGATTGTTCTATATATGTCTATGAGGTCCAGTTGGCTGATTGTGTCCTTTAGGTCTTCTGTATTTTTGCTGAGTTTCTTTTCAGTTGTTCTGTCCTTTACTGAGAGTGGTGTGTTGAAGTCTCCTACTATTATTGTGGAACTGTCAATTTCTCTTTTCAGTGCTGTTAGAGTTTTTATGTATTTTGGAGCCCTGTCATTGGGTGCATAGATATTTATTATGGTTATGTCTTCATGATGGATCATCCCCTTAATCATTATATAGTGTCCTTCTTTGTCTTTTATGGTAGATTTTGTTTTAAAATCTATTTTATCTGAGATTAGAATTGCCACTCCTGCTCTTTTTTGATAGTTGTTAGCTTGATATATTTTTTTCCAACCTTTGATTTTTAATAAATTCACATCTTTGTTTCTAAGGTGTGTCTCTTGTAGACAGCATATTGATGGATCCTGTTTTCTTATCCATTCTGCCACTCTCCGTCTCTTTATGGGTGTATTGAGTCCATTTACGTTCAGTGTAATTATTGATAGATGGAAGTTTGTTGCTGTCATTTTGTAGTGCTGTTTTTTGTGTTGCTGAAGTTTTCTTCGTTCTTCTTACTCTCTTGTGCTGAGTTACTTTTGTTTGTGGATTTTGTGTTCATTTCTTTTGTTTTTGTAGGTTTTGTTTTTGTTGAGACTTTATGTTTTTCATCTTTATTTTTATGAGTTGGTTTGTTAACTTTTTTTGTGGTTACCATGAATTTTACCCTTATCTTTATAATTTTGAAGCATTCTATCCTTCCTTGGTATCGCCTTGCCTTCCTTTCCTTTAGAAAGTTCTATACCTATGCCGTTTGTTCCCTCTTTCATTGTTTTGATGTTGTTGTCATCCTTTGATTGATTTCTCTGATTCCCTGTTGTATTTCTTTTGTTTTTGGAAAGTCCTCTGTAGTTCAGTTCCTAGAATGGTATCTGGTTCATATAAACCTGCGTCCTAGGTCCTAGGTCCTGCCTGAGGGCTGAAGCTGTTTGTCCTCAGATTGAAGAACTCCCTTTAATAATTCTTGTAAGTTTGGTTTGACTTTTGCATATTCCTTTAGTTTCTGTTTATCTGGAAATGACCTAATTTCACCATCAAATTTGAATGAGAGTTTTGCAGGATATATTATTCTTGGTTGAGAATTTTTTTCTTTCAAGATTTTATATATGTCATCCCATTGCCTTCTTGCCTGCACGGTTTCTGCTGAATAATCTGAGCTTAGTCTTATTGTTTCTCCTCTGTATGTGACTTCTTGTTTTTCACGAGCTGCTCTCAGGATTCTTTGTTTGTCTTTAGTTTTGGCGAGTGTGAATATGATATATCTTGGTGATTTTCTTTTGGGTCTCTTCTATATGGGGTTCGTTGAGCTTCTTGGATGGTCAGCTTTTCATTTTTCATGATATTGGGAAAGTTTTCTGTCAGCAGTTCGTCAATGATCCTCTCTGTGTTTTCTGTTTTCTCCCCCTTTTCTGGTATGCCAATCACTCGTAAGTTTTTGCTTTTAATTGTGTCCCACATAACTCTCAGGGTCTCTTCATTTTTCTTTGTTCTTTTTTCTGAATTTTCCTGAAACAGAGTTGTATCCAAGTGTTTGTCTTCAGTTCCACTGATCCTGTCTTCCATGGTTTCAAATCTACTTCTCAGCCCTTCTATGACACCGTCCATTTCTGGAATCTTGTTGTTTATCTTTTGGATTTCTAATTGTTGTTTTTGCATAATTTCAAGTTTTGAATTTATTTTGGCATTTTGTTCCTGCATCATCTTCCTGAATTCTTCCAATCTTTTGTCTGTATTTTCCATAAATTTGTCTATTTTTTCCTCATGTTTGTCAGCTTTTTGCCTCAGTTCTTGGAAAATTCCGAGTATTAGTGATTTGAGTTCCGTATCAGGTACTTCTAGTGCATTTTCTTCCATAGGAGAGTTATCTGGTGTTTTAATTTGGATGCCTATTGGAGCCATCTTGTTTTGTTTTTGTAAATGTTTTGATATTGTTTGCTGTTTTCGGGGCATTCAGTAGATATTTCGCTTGTTTATTGATTGTAGATTTTTTTTTTTTTTGTTTCATCGTTGTGGTACAGCTGGGCAGATCTAGCTGAGGAGGAGCCACTGGGACGGGTTGATTGTAGTACTCAACGCAGCCACCAGAACGGTCGGTAGTCATTGCTGGGCAGGTTCCAATAGGGCGTGCCTGCACAGCTTGGTGGTGTGATGTCTAGTGAACAGTACAGGTAGGTAGGGTGCAGCGGGAAGATGGTTATGTGTGAAGCTAAGCGGTCATTCTGTCTCCCACCGGATGCTCTGCAAGGCTGCTCTCCCGTTCACTGGTCTCCGATAGGAATCCAAGATGGTAGATCCTTGCTGCGTTAGCTGGTAAGGAATCTCTGCATGAGTCTCTCCTCGCTCTCCGTTCTCTTTTATTATTCTCACTCCGTTTGGTGTTTGGCTGAGTTCTTTATCTCTTCATTTGGTGTTCTATGGTTTCAGGATTGTTGATTCTCTGTTAGGCTTAGTTTTTCGGATCTTTGCTGTGGAGGGACGGCGTGGTGTTTCTGCTTAGAGAGCCATCTTGCCTCCCTTTAGTATTTCTTGTAATTTTTGTTTGATTTTTGCAAATTCCCTGAACTTCTATTTATCTGGAAATGCCCTAATTTTGCCGTCATATTAGAGAGACTGTTTTGCTGGGTATATAATTCTTGGCTGACGGTGATTTTCCTTCAAGGCTTTAAATATGTCATCCCATTGCCTTCTAGCCTTCATGGTTTCTGCTGAGTAGTCCGAGCTTATTCTAATTGACTCTCCTTTGTAGATTACTTGTCTTTTATTCCTGGCTGCTCTTAAAATTCTCTCTTTATCTTTGGTTTTGGTAAGTTTGATTATAATATGTCTTAGTGACTTTCTTTTGGGATCTACCTTATGTGGGGTTTGATGAGAATCTTGGATAAATATCTTCTCATCTTTCATGATATCAGGGAAGTTTTCTGTCAACAAATCTTCAACAATTTTCTCTGTATTTTCTGTTATCCCCCCCTGTTCTGGTACTCCCATCACTCATATGTTATTTCTCTTGATAGTGTCCCACATGGCTCTTAGAGTTTCTTCATTCTTTTTAATTATTTTATCTGATTTTTCCTCAAATAAATTGGCACCAAGAGCTTTATCTTCAATGTCACTAATTCTAACTTCTACTGCCTCAATTCTGCTCCTATGACTTTCTATTGAGTTGTCTAATTCTGAAATTTTATTGTTAATTTTCTCGATTTCTTATTGTTGTCTCTCTATGGATTCTTGCAGCCTATTACGTTTGGCATTATGTTCTTGAATAACTTTTTTAACTTCTGCTACTACTGTGTCTGTATGTTCCCTGGATGTTTATGCATTCTGTAGAATTTCCTTTCTCATTTCTAGAAGAGTTCTGTCTATTAATCTTTTATATTCTGCCTCTGGTGATTCCAAGAAGTTCTCTTCCTCCAGAGAATTTATTGATACTTTATTTTGGGAGCTTGCTGAAGCCATCATGGACTGCCTCTTTATGTGACTTGATATTGACTGTTGTCTCTGAGCCATCAATAAGTTATTATGATTTTATTTTGTATTTGCTTAGTGAGACCTAGCTTCTTATTTTGTTTTGTTTTGATATGCCCAAATAGGCTGCTCCTGTGCACTAGTTTGATTTTTGACAACTTTGGATCTTTAACTTCCTGTCACCAGGTAGTTAGTTCTGTAACTAAATATGTGCACACAGGAGTCCGTTAAATTTTCCTGTATGGGTTCAGCTCAAGTGTTCAGGCAGTCAGTCACCAAGTGTGTGATGCAGGCTCTCACCCTCAGTCCTAGAGAGGCATGGGTGATTGGTGCAGACTTTGGACTCTGGCTGTGGTAAGGGATCACGCGCTGATCCAGGCAGAGGGCTGACAGCTGCCCCTAAGAGTCTGAAAGGAAACCGTGTCCCTATTCTCTAGGGTGAGTAGGTGAGTTTTGCAGCCAGACTATGAGCACCCCACTCTGTTGGCTGTAAAGACTTGAGGGCACCACTTTTTCTTGGACTCCTGTAGCAGGTGACTAGGCACTTTATGTGCTACCACCAGTCCTCAAGCCCCTGCTGCAGATCAATAAAAGTGCCTACTTAAGGGGCAGGGCTGTTTCGAGGGTCACAAATCTGCCAGTTCATAGCTGAAGCAGTTGAAGTTAAACTTCAGATGTTTGCCCTATTGTACTGTGGCAGTGAGGACTAATGCTGTTCAGATGTGTCCCCACAAGTCTGTACAGGGGTGTAAGGCATTCAGAGTCTGCAGACGCCTGACACTTGTGTCCAGCAAAGGAGCTGTGCTGACCCTGTGTTCCTGGCCTAGGAGAGCCAGCAGCTTATTTGTTCCCTCTCCAAGGCCAGGAGAATAGGTCAGGGTACCTTTTGGGATCTACTTCCAGCCCAGTGGACTCCTGGTGCAGAGCACGGAGGAAGGAGGTAAAAGGGAGAGAGATTTTTCCAAAACGGGCTTTTTTTTTTTTAAACCCCCATGAAAGTGTGCACGCATGTGCTTATCTTAGCCTCTTGGGAGCTCCTCTTCACTGCTTTGGAGTGTCCAAGCAGAATCTCTGCTGCCGGCTGTCTCTCAATGTGGAAACTGCTTCCGGAGTGTGCGCACAGCACAGCTGTTTGCCTGCTTCACTGCGGACCGGCATGGCTGCAGCGCTGCAGTTTCACGGGCATGGCTCTGGCCCTCCTCACCTCTTCCAAATGGTCTCCCTCTCCCCTATCACTCAGATGGATTTCTTAACCTTGGCTTATTCAGGGCCCCCAGATATTCACATAGAATCAAATCCCTTGTTTTTCCAGGTCTTTGTTGTAAGAGGGATATAGGAAGCATCTAACTACTCCTCCATGTTGACCATGCCCCTTCTACACATTATTAAAAATTCCTTTGTTTCATTATTTTTTCTTTCTTTATGAAATATATTATGAACATTTACTCTGGTTCACTAGCCTTTTGAAAAGACCAGTGCTTCATCGTTTGGGGGTTTGTCATTTCTTTAATTTTATAAATGGTTTTCTTTTTCCCATTTAAAGTTTTTTCTCTGGAATTCTTTATCTATAGTTAATATTGTGAGTGTACTTTGGTTTATAGTTTATAAATTACTCTTCATCATTTTACTGATAATTATTTTGTTTCTCTATATTTTGTAAGGGTCCCTGTTAGAGCACAAGGGTTGTTTGCTTTTGTTATCAAGTGTATAAAAATGATAGGGTATTCTCCTCTTTGTTTTTTCTGCTCTTTGAGCTAAGGTTTCTTATTTGCTTCTGGTTTCTTCTAATAATTTGAAGGACTTACACTCATTTTGCTTCTGATTAGTTAAAACTTTTGAAAATATACTAGAGTTTTATTTCTGTAATATTATCAGGAATAGGAAAATATTAACTACCTTCCATGTAAGAGGAGCATGCATTATTATTGTTTTTAACTTTTTAATTTTTCTGTTTTGGTGCTTTTTTTTTTTTTTTTTTTATATATATTTTATTGTACTTCAGGTGAAAGCTTACCGAGCAAATAGTTTCTCATGAAATAGTAGTACACATGTTGTTTTTTTTGACATTGGTTAACAACCCCACAACGTATTAAGCCTCTAAATTCTCAACCTTTTTTTTTTATGAAAATTGCGGATGGCCAAAGATACACCGTTTCAAAATTTTCTACATTCACAGTTCAGTGACATTGACTACGCTCTTCCAACTGTGCTGTTATTCTCACTTAAGATGAAGGCTTACAGAACAAAATAGTTTTTCATTTAACAGTTACTACACATGTTGCCCTATGACAATGGTTAACAATCTCACAGCACATCAAGAATATCCTTACTCCACCTTGTGTTCCCTATCACCAGGGGGCTTCCTTGTCCCCTTCTGTCTTCTGGATCTTGTCAGTGGACTATTGTACCTCTTTAGTCTCATTTGTTTATTTTTTATTTTATTTTATTTAAACACCATTTCAAAACTTTTTACTTCCACATTTAAGTGATATTGACTATGCTCTTCCAATTGTGCTGACATTCTCGCCCAAGATGCAGGCTTACAGGACAAAACAGCCTCCCATTTAATAGTTACTACAAATGTTGCCCTATAGCAGTGGTCAACAATCTCACAATACATCGACAGTGTCCTTATTCAATTTGTGTTCCTTATAATCAGTTTCCTACTCTCCCTCTGCCTTCTGGCCCTTGTCACCGGACTCCTGTACATCGTTAGTCCCATTTAGTTTTACTGGGGTGTCCATTCCCAGGCTTAACATCGAACCTTGAAGGTAACTTCCCCTCTGAGCTGAAAGGGTGTCTGGGGGCCACACTCTCGAGGTTTCTCTAGTATTCTTTAGGCCAGTATATCTGGTCTTCTTTTTTTTTTTTTTTTTGGGAGTTAAAATTATGCTCTACATCCTACTCCAGCTCTGCCCAGAACCCTCTGTTGTGATCCTGGTCAGAGGAGTCATTGGTGGTAGCCGGGCACCATCCAGCTGTACTGGGCTCAGTCCCGTGGAGGCCTTGGTAGCTGTGGACCATTAGTCCTTCGGACTAATCTTTTCCTTGTATCCTGTTCTCTTCGTTCTCCCTTGTTCCCGAAGGGATGAGATCAGTGGAGTATCTTAGATGGCCGCTCATAGGCTTTTAAGACCCCAGACACTACTCACCAAGGTAGAATGTAGAGCATTATCTTTATAAGTAGTGTCATGCCAATTGAGCTAGATGTTCCCCGAGATCATGGTCCCCAGAGCCCTCCGTCCAACAACTCAGTCCCTCGGGGGGTTTGGATGTGTCTATAGGGCCTCCATGACCTTTCCTTGTGCAGGTTCTGTTAGTTTCCCCTGTACTATGTACTATCTCATCTCTCACCCAAGTTACCACTTACCTATTACATATTTAGTATCCCCCCCCCCCCCCATCCCTGGTAACCAACAAGGATTGTTACATTTTGCATGTGAATTTTTTCATGGGTTTTTACAATAGAGGTCTCATACAATATTTGTCCTTTTGTGATTGACTTATTTCACTCAGCATGATGTCCTCCAGTTTCATCCATGTTATGAGATGCTTCACAGATTCATTGTTCTTTCTCGTTGCATAGTACTCCATTGTGTGTATGTACCATAGTTTGTGTATCCATTCGTCTGTTGATGGACATCGAGGTTGTTTCCATCGTTTTGCTATTGTGAATAATGCGGCCATGAACATAGGTGTGCATATGTCTATTCGAGTGATGACTCTTATTTCTCTAGGATATATTCCTAGGAGTGGGATTGCTGGATCGAATGGTACGTCTATTTCTAGCTTTCTGAGGAAACGCCATATCATTTTCCAAAATGGCTGTATCATTTTGCATTCCCACCAGCAGTGTATAAGAGTTCCCGTCTCCCCACAGCCCCTCCAACATTTGTTATTTCCAGTGTTTTTGATTCGTGCCAGTAATGCCGGGGTGAGATGGTATCTCACTGTGGTTTTAATTTGCATTTCTTTCATGGCTAGTGATCGCGAGCATTTCCTCATGTGTCTGTTGGCCATTTGAATGTCTTCTTTGGTGAAATGGCTGTTCATTTCCTTTGCCCATTTTTAAATTAGATTATTTGTCTTTTTGGTGTAGAGGTGTTGGATTTTCTTGTAGATTATGGAGATGAGACCTTTGTCTGACTTGTACTGTCCAAAAATTTTTTCCCAGTCTGTAGGTTCTCTTTTAACTCTTTTGGTGAAATCTTTTGAAGAGCATAGATGTTTGATTTTTAGAAGATCCCAATTATCTAGTTTATCTGTTGGGTTTTTTGTGTTGATGTTTATGGTTTGTATCCTGTTAATGCCATGTATTAAGGTCTGAAGTGTTGGTCCTATTTTTTCTTCTATGAATTTTATAGTTTGAGTCTTTATATTCAGGTCTTTGATCCATTTTGAAGTAGTTTTTGTATATGGTGTGAGGTATGGGTCCTGTTTCATTTTTCTACAAATGGATATCCAGTTTTGACAGCACCATTTGTTAAAAAGACTGTCTTTTCCCCATTTGATGTATTTTGGGCCCTTGTCAAAAATCAGGTGACCGTAGGTGGATGGATTTACATCTGAGTTCTCAATTCTGTTCCATTGGTCAATGTCTCTGTTGTTGTACCAGTACCAGGCTGTTTTGAGTACTGTAGCTGTATAGTAGGTTCTCAAGTCAGGTAGTGTGAGTCCTCCAACTTTATTCTTCTTCTTCAGTAGTGCTTTACTTATTCGAGGTTTCTTCCCTTTCCATATAAAGTTAATAATTAGTTTTTCCATCTCTTTGAAGAATGTTGTTGGTATTTGTATCGGAATTGCATTGTATTTGTAGATTGCTTTAGGTAGAATTGCCATTTTCACAATGTTGAGTCTGCCTATCCATGAGCATGGTATGTTTTTCCATTTATGTAGATCCCTTTGGGTTTCATGCAGCAGTGTTTTGTAGTTTTCTTTGTATAGGTCTTTTATATTCCTGGTCAGATTTATTCCTAAGTATTTTATCTTTTTAGGGGCTATTGAAAATGGTATTGATTTCCTGATCTCCTTTTCATCGTTCTCTTTACCGGTGTATAGGAATCCAACTGATTTTTGAATGTTTATCTTGTATCCTGCTACTCTGCTGAATCTTTCTATTAGTTCCAGTAAATTTCTCGTGGAGTCTTTAGGGTTTTCTATGTATAGTATCATATCATCTGCAAACAGGGAGAGTTTAACTTCTTCATTACCAATTTGGATGCCCTTTATTTCTTTTTCTTGCCTTACTGCTCTAGCTAGAACTTCCAGCACAATGTTAAATAGGAGTGGTGATAAAGGGCATCCTTGTCTTGTTCCTGTTTTCAGGGGGAATGTTTTCAGCCTTTCTCCATTAAGAATGATGTTGGCTGTTGGTTTTGCATAGATGCCCTTTATTATGTTGAGAAATTTCCCTTGTATACCTATTTTATTGAGAGCTTTTATCAGGAATGGGTGTCGGACTTTGTCAAATGCCTTTTCTGCATCAATTGAGATAATCATGTGATTTTTTTCTTTCCTTTTATTTATGTGGTGGATTACATTGATGGATTTTCTAATGTTAAACCATCCTTGCATACCTGGTATTAATCCTACTTGGTCGTGGTGGATTATTTTTTTGATATGATACTGAATTCTATTGGCTAGAATTTTGTTCAGAATTTTTGCATCTATATTCATGAGAGATATTGGTCTGTAATTTTCTTTTTTTGTGATGTCTTTGCCTGGTTTTGGTATCAGCGTTATGCTGGCTTCATAGAATGAATTTGGAAGTGTTGCTTCCTCTTCTATGCTCTGAAATAACTTGAGTAGAACTGGTACGAGCTCTTCTGTAAATGTTTTGTAGAATTCTCCAGTGAAGCCATCTGGGCCAGGGCTTTTTTTGGTTGGGAGTTTTTTTATTACCTTTTCAATCTCTTCTCTTGTTATGGGTCTGTTCAGATTTTCAATATCACTTTGTTGTAGTTTGGGTAGGCCATATGTTTCTAGAAATTTATCCATTTCCTCTAGGTTTTCAAATTTGTTGGAATATAGTTTTTCATAATATTCTGTTATAATCCTTTTTATTTCAGTTGGGTCTGTTGTAATGTCCCCCATTTCATTTCTTATTTGGGTTATTTGTACCCTCTGCTGTTTTTCTTTTGTCAGTCTGGCCAGTGGTTTGTCGATTTTGTTGATTCTTTCAAAGAACCAACTTTTGGTTTTGTTGATTCATTCTATTGTTTTTCTGTTCTCTATTTCATTGATTTCTGCTCTGATCTTTACTATTTCCTTTCTTCCGGTGGTTGTAGGCTTTTTTTGTTGTTCTCTTTCTATTTGTTTGAGTTCTGTAGTTAATGTTTTGATTTTGTCCCTTTCTTCTTTTTTGATATGTGCATCTATTGCTATAAATTGTCCTCTGAGGACTGCCTTTGCTGTGTCCCAAAGGTTTTGGTATGATGTGTTTTCATTTTCATTTGATTCTAGGAATTTTTTAATTCCATCTCTGATTTCTTCTATTACCCATTGAATGTGTAAGCAGATTATTATTCAGTTTCCATGTGTTTGATTTTTTTTCCTTGCTCTTTCTAGTGTTAATTTCTACCTTGATGGCATTGTGGTCAGAGAAGATACTGTGAATTATCTCAGCATTTTGGATCTTGTTGAGGATTGCTCTGTGGCCTAAGATGTGGTCTATTCTGGAGAACGTTCCATGTGCATTGGAAAAGAATGTGTACTTTGCAGCAGTTGGATGGATTGTTCTATATATGTCTATGAGGTCCAGTTGGCTGATTGTGTCCTTTAGGTCTTCTGTATCTTTGCTGAGTTTCTTTTTAGTTGTTCTGTCCTTTACTGAGAGTGGTGTGTTGAAGTCTCCTACTATTATTGTGGAACTGTCAATTTCTCTTTTCAGTGCTGTTAGAGTTTTTTTTATGTATTTTGGAGCCCTGTCATTGGGTGCATAGATATTTATTATGGTTATGTCTTCATGATGGATCGTCCCCTTAATCATTATATAGTGTCCTTCTTTGTCTTTTATTGTAGATTTTGTTTTAAAGTCTATTTTATCTGAGATTAGAATTGCCACTCCTGCTCTTTTTTGATAGTTGTTAGCTTGATATATTTTTTTCCAACCTTTGATTTTTAATAAATTCACATCTTTGTTTCTAAGATGTGTCTCTTGTAGACAGCAAATAGATGGATCCTGTTTTCTTATCCATTCTGCCACTCTCCGTCTCTTTATGGGTGCATTGAGTCCATTTACATTCAGTGTAATTATTGATAGATGTGAATTTGTTGCTGTCATTTTGTAGTGCTTTTTTTTGTGATGCTGAAGTTTTCTTTGTTCTTCTTACTCTCTTGTGCTGAGTTCCTTTTGTTTGTGGATTTTGTGTTCATTTCTTTTGTTTTTGTAGGTTTTGTTTTTGTGGAGACTTTATGTTTTTCGTCTTTCTTTTTATGAGTTGGTTTGTTAACTTTTTTTGTGGTTACCATGAATTTTACCCTTATATTTATAATTTTGAAGCAGTCTACCGTTACTTGGTATCGCCTTGCCTTCTTCTCCTTTAGAAGGTTCTATACCTATGCCGTTTGTTCCCTCTTTCATTGTTTTGATGTTGTTGTCATCCTTTGATTGATTTCTCTGATTCCCTGTTGTATATCTTTTGTTTTTGGAAAGTCGTCTGTAGTTCAGTTCCTAGAATGGTATCTGGTTCATGTTAACCTGCGTCCTAGGTCCTAGGTCCTGCCTGAGGGCTTAAGCTGTTTGTCCTCAGATCGAAGAACTCCCTTTAATAATTCTTGTAAGTTTGGTTTGACTTTTGCATATTCCTTTAGTTTCTGTTTCTCTGGAAATGACCTAATTTCACCATCAAATCTGAATGAGAGTTTTGCAGGATATATTATTCTTGGCTGACAATTTTTTTCTTTCAAGATTTTATATATGTCATCCCATTGCCTTCTTGCCTGCATGGTTTCTGCTGAATAATCTGAGCTTAGTCTTATTGTTTCTCCTCTGTATGTGACTTCTTGTTTTTCACGAGCTGCTCTCAGGATTCTTTGTTTGTCTTTAGTTTTAGCGAGTGTGAATATGATATGTCTTGGTGATTTTCTTTTGGGTCTCTTCTATATGGGGTTCGTTGAGCTTCTTGGATGACCAGCTTTTCATCTTTCATGATATTGGGAAAGTTTTCTGTCAGCAGTTCGTCAATGATCCTCTCTGTGTTTTCTGTTTTCTCCCCCTTTTCTGGTATGCCAATCACTCGTAAGTTTTTGCTTTTAATTGTGTCCCACATAACTCTCAGGGTCTCTTCATTTTTCTTTGTTCTTTTTTCTGAGTTTTCCTGAAACAGAGTTGTATCCAAGTGTTTGTCTTCAGTTCCACTGATCCTGTCTTCCATGGTTTCAAATCTACTTCTCAGCCCTTCTATGACACCATCCATTTCTGAAATCTTGTTGTTTATCTTTTGGATTTCTAATTGTTGTTTTTGTATAATTTCGAGTTGTGAATTTATTTTGGCATTTTGTTCTTGTATCATCTTCCTGAATTCTTCCAATTTTTTGTCTGTATTTTCCATTAATTTGTCTATTTTTTCCTCATGTTTGTCAGCTTTTTGCCTCAGTTCTTGGAAAATTCCGAGTATTAGTGATTTGAGTTCCGTATCAGGTACTTCTAGTGCATTTTCTTCCACAGGAGAGTTATCTGGTGTTTTAATTTGGACGCCTATTGGAGCCATCTTGTCTTGTTTTTGTAAATGTTTTGATATTGTTTGCTGTTTTCGGGGCATTCAGTAGATATTTCTCTCGTTTATTGATTGTAGATTTTTTTTTTTTTTTTCGTTCTTGTGGTACAGCTGGGCAGATCTAGTTGAGGAGGAGCCACTGGGATGGGTTGCTTGTGGCACTCACTGCAGCCACCAGGACGGTCGGTAGTCAGTGCTGGGCAGGTTCCAATAGGGCGTGCCTGCACCGCTTGGTGATGTGATGTCTAGTGCACGGTGCAGGTAGGTAGGGTGCAGCGGGAAGATGGTTATGTGTGAAGCTAAGCTGGATATGGGAGAGAGGAGAGAGGAGGAGGAGCAAAAAGCGTACAAACATAAAAGAATGCTAGGGGAGCTTGTCGTTGGAATGTACAGATGAGAGACTATGGGATGGAGGAAACCAGAAGGGGGAAGAGTAAGAAAAGGAAAGAATGACCAAATAAAAATCAGAAAAGTTAAAGAACTGCAAAGTTCCCAGGGATCCCACCGATGCAGCTATGAGGTCTGGGGGAGTCGGTCTCAATTTTCACAGCTCAGCCTGGCCAGAAGGTACAGAGGCATACATCGCCTGGAATTCAGGGATCAGAAAGAGAAGGAAGAGATAGAGAGACAAGAAATTAAGCAATGAAGAAAGACAAAAGAGAAAAAGAGGTAAAAGATGACAAAACTAATCAAAAAAGGAAGAAAAATGAAATTGAGAGAAAAAAAAAAAAAAAAAGGGCAACACCAGCAGTCAGTGCCTACAAATGGGACCCAGAGAGCCCCCACTCAGGGGCGCGAATTCCAAGAAGGCGATAGTCTCGGGGTTAAGTGACCGTGGCCACGGGAAGCAGAGGGGCCAACGAACAAAGGCCCCAGGATCCCACCCGCGCGGGAGCCCAGACCTGGAAACAGCCACACGACCAAACACAGCCCTACAGCCCCGCAGGAGAGAGCAGAGACGGCCCTCGGAACCAGGCACCCAGGCAAAAGGGGGGGGAGGCGGCAGAAAAAGGTCCGCTAGGTGCCAGCAAACGGCTCCCAGAAAGCCCCCAGCCCGGGCGCGCGGAACCCAAGCACCGGCGCCCCCCCGCCCAGGGACCCCGGCCACGGAAAGCAGAGGGGTGAACGAACAAAGGCCCCGGGATCCCACCCACGCGGGAGCCCAGACCCAGAAACAGCCACACGCCCGCACGCAGCTCCACAGCCCCGCAGGAGAGAGCAGAGACAGCACCCGGACCCAGGCACCCAGGCAAAAGGAGGGGGAGGCGGCAGAAAAAGGTCCGCTAGGTGCCAGCAAACGGCTCCCAGAAAGCCCCCAGCCCGGGCGCGCGGAACCCAAGCACCGGCGCCCCCCCGCCCAGGGACCCCGGCCACGGAAAGCAGAGGGGCGAACGAACAAAGGCCCCGGGATCCCACCCACACGGGAGCCCAGACCCAGAAACAGCCACACGCCCGCACGCAGCCCTACAGCCCCGCAGGAGAGAGCAGAGACGGCACTCGGAACCAGGAACCCAGGCAAAAGGAGGGGGAGGCGGCAGAGAAAGGTTCGCTAGCTGCCAGCAAACGGCTCCCAGAAAGCCGCCAGCCCAGGCACGCGGAATCCAAGCACCAGCACCCCCCAGCCCAGAGACCCTGGCCACGGAAAGCAGGGGATCCCCAGCTGAGGCGGAGAGGGGTGGGTGGTGGGAGAGCGCGCACCGCAGTTTACCGGTCGTTCTGTCTCCGACCAGATGCTCTGCAAGGCTGCTCTCCCGTTTGCTGGTCTCCGATAGGAATCCAAGATGGTGGATCCGCGCTGCGTTAGCTGGTAAGGAATCTCTGCCTGAGTCTCTCCTCGCTCTCCGTTCTCTTTTAGTATTCTCACTCCGTTTGGTGTTTGGCTGAGTTCTTTATCTCTTCATTTGGTGTTCTAGGGTTTCAGGATTGTTGATTCTCTGTTAGGCTTAGTTTTTCGGATCTTTGCTGTGGAGGGACGGCGTGGTGTTTCTGCCTAGAGCGCCATCTTGCCCCTCCCTCTGTTTTGGTGCTATTTTTATAGATTATAGATATACTGCATTTTTTTAAATGGTTGTTGGGCTTTTTTTTTTTGTCACTAAAGTAAAATTTGCTAAACTTTCCTGATCATAGAAATCACGTTGGGCTTTGGCTACAAGGCCAGATTCCTTGGTCCCATACAAACCTACTGAATCAGACTGTTCCAGACCAGGCCTGGGAATTCGTATTTTCAACATACACTGGAAGTGTGACTGAGTTATTTATTAAGTGAGCTTATAGATTACGTTCAATTTTTTTACTCAGTGGATTCTTTTGATCTGCAAATTAGAACTTTGTTTAATTCAAGAGTGTTTTCTGATATGTATGTATATTAACATTGTTTCATCTGTTTCCCTGTTTTTCCTTCTTTCTTAAGGATGCCAATTACTGTAAACTGCATCTCAATCTCTGTATGAAAACTTCCATCTTTTCAGTTATTTGAATTTTTTTTCTTTTAATTATGAGGGTTTTTGCCACCATAATATCCATATTAATGATTTGGGTTTCTGCCATTATAAATTGCTCTGCTAATTCTGATGCAAATTTTAATTCTTAGTTAGCACGCATTATTCCTCCTGCTTTTAACTTATTTATAACTTTTTTTGTTTTTTAGAATTTTACTTCTCTTTTACTGACAGGTGTTTTTCTTTTATTGCATTTTATTCTACTGTATTTATTTCATGTCCTCTTTCCTATGGCCAGTCATTCTCAAAAATATATTCTTTCCTTTAGGGAACAGAACGATGGTAGAGTCATTCAACTTTGAGGTTTTGTTTGCTTATTCTTCAATGAGCAAAGTTGTATCCAAATGTGTTTGTCTATAACAGGGTGGGTGAGATCACCTTGGTTCTTCTCTCAGTTTACCTTGGTGCTACTTAACCTTAACTCCTTTTACTGTGTAATTTAGGGTCTCCTAGTGCAGTGCTTCTCAAACTTTAACATTCACAGGAATCACTAGGCATCTTGTTAAACTGAAGATTCTGATGCAGTAGAAGTAGGCTGGAGCCTGAAAGTCTGCATTTCTAACAAGTTCTCCTGTAATGCTGTTGCTGCTGACTCAAGGTCCAGGCTTTGAGCCACAAAGTCCTAGTAAACTGCTTTTAATGATTTTGATTTATAGATGCAAAATGGAGCCAAAGTTATATGGTCCCAGTCCTCTGCAAAATCTTCCATTAACTAGCTCTTGCTTCTTCAAATTGGGGCATGTAACAGGATAGCAATGTCCTACCCAAACGTTTGATGGGTGAAAAGAAAGCTTCTGCTACCCTGTATCTTTCCATCTGTAAGGACTGCATGAGCACAATGGCCTCATGGTGCCCCTGCTTTCAAATAAAGCTGATTTGTGTTAGTTAGAAAGAGCCTAGCAGTGTGTTAACTGTTAAACCTGTGACCAGCCTTAGCCATCAGCTTTTGTTACCCCAGATAAGGGACTGATGTTGAGATTCTGTCATGGTCTCCTCTACTTATTCTCTGCAGTGGAATTTTCTCAAGAGGGAATATTGCATGTTAGCCCTGTCTTCCTTTAAACCCAGTATCTTCTGTAACCCATATTGTAGATTTCTTAACTTTACTGAATTATAGATGACACCTATTCCTGATCACAGAATCAATGAAAGCCCTCCTTCATTATATTTAGTTGATCATTTCACTGGGGTTCAGTGAAAGGGTGGCAAATTAGGGAAAAATATATAAAACTTCATGCTCATTTTGAAGTTTTACAAGCTCAACTCTTTCTTTGTTTTAAAGATGAAAATAACTGTATTAATTAATGGCTAAGGAAGTAATATATGTTCATTAGCTGATGGATAAACAGAATATGGTATATCCATATAATGGAATATTGTTCTTGTTGGTTGCCAGAGAGCTCCGACTCATGGTGACCTTATGAATAACAGTTTGACATTGCTTGGTCCTGTGCCATCTTCATGATTGTTGATATATTTGAGTTTATTGTTTGGGCTGTTAATTAAATATTATTCAGCTCCAAAAAGCAATAGAGTACTGACACATACTACAATATGAATGATTCTTGAAAAAGTTATGCTAAGTGAAAGAAGTCAGTCATAAAAAACAACATATGATTCTGTTTATATGAAATATTTAGAATAGGAAAATCTATAGAGACAGAAAATAGATTAGTGGTTGCTTAGGGCTGAGGCACAGTGGTTAAGAGCTTGACTGCTAACCAAAAGGTCAGCAGTTCCAATCCACCAGCCACTCCTTGGAAACACTAGAGGGAAGTCCTACTCTGTCTTACAGAATTGCTATGAGTCAGAACCTACTCGACGTCAATGGGTTTGGTTTTTTGGTAGGGCTGAGGAGGATGGGGTGAAGGGTAAGGAGGTTACACCTAAAGGTACAGGGTTTATTTTTGAGGTCATAAAAATATTCTAAAATTGACTGTGGTAAGAGGTGCAGATGTCTGTGAAATATACTAAAAACCAGAGCATTGTATACTTTAAATGGGTATATACCTGGTGTGTGAATTATATCTCAAAAAGCTGCTAAGAAGAGTAATACATATTTATTGTATTTTTCAGATAATATGCAAATACATAATGGTAAAAAGAAATAAAACTTATCCCTAGTCTAATCACAAAGGAATAGTCACTAATAAAATTTTTATATATAGGCATTCATAATTATTTTCTATGCATGCACTACACATATATTTTACATAAAAAAGAATATTATATATGTAGCTTTTAAAATATTTTATGGCTAGCACTATATTGTCACTTTTCATGTCAATAAATATATCTTTACATATATCATTTTGAGTAAGTTCATAATATTTCTTTACAGGAATGTACTACAGTCTATTCAACTTATATCTTATTACTGGTATTCTGGTTTTTTTATTTCCAATTTTTCACTTTTATAAATAATGCTATGATGAATATCTTTGTATAATTGCCCTAATGTTATTTGAGAAATATTGACAATTTCTCTCTAAAAAATATGTGGTAGTTTGTAATTCTGACAACAGTAGAATTATAGTAAAGAGTAAGATTCTTATATTAATGCTATTAATCCTTTTAATAATTGATGATCTGAGAGACAAACACCAAAGTTCTTCTATTTTAATTTACTTTTTTATTAATTAGATAATTAAACATACTTTCATATAGTAATTGCATATTTTCATTTCTTAAGTTACCTATTCAAAACTTCAATGCACTATTCACTCATTTTAAAAATAAATGTGGTATCTAGCACATGCCATATACTGTTCTAAGGGCTTACCAACTATTAAGATTTTTTTTCTATCATTGAAGTACTCATTTTTATTTATCTATAGGAGATTTCGCATATTAAAGGTATTGATTTTTCCTGTCATACAGTTTGAGAATGATTTTTTCCAGCTTGTGAATTGCCATTAATTTTTTAGCTTTATTAACATTATTATCATTTGCTAATTGAGACATTTTTCCACTGTGGTGAAAATGATCATCATTTTTCTTTACAGATTTTGACATAGTGCAACACTGAGAAAGTCGTTCCTTACCTTTAGAAACTCCAATATACACCTAATTTTGCTGCTGAATTATTCTTATTTTTTTCACATTACATATTCAATCAATCTTAGATTTATTCTTTTATAAATTGAGAATGAGTGAACCAACTTTATTTCACCAAAATTTCTATTCATTTTCCCAAATAGCAATTATTAATCAATCTATTCTTTGACTACCGATTTGAAAGGTTATACCAAACTACACTTGTACAAAAATATCTAAAATCATAATGCTGTGTAAAATGAATTTTTAGGGAATTTATAATCCCTATAAAGATGAGAAAAACATAGTTAAAACTAGAGATAAAGGGTTATATCTTAATCAATAACTCAGCTAACTGAATGACATTTATCTAACAACCTCAACTCTCCAGAACACAACCAAGAACCCGCTGGAGGAAAAGAGGCCTCTAACAGCCACCTTCCATATCCCAAAGAGTGTGCATTGACTCTCACATTCTCACAGGAGAACATTTCACCTCTTACTTAGAACCTACGTATTCTCAGTTTAAGTCCTAGTCAGTCGATCTTAGTTATAGAGCTTCTGATTCATTCAGATTAGAAAGTGTGCTGCGAGTTAGATCTAGAAGGAGGATTATCGCGACAGTGAGAAATGATAGCTGTTCTCTGACAACAATGGGAAAGAGGGATGAAGAGCAAAACACAGGCATGAGAGATGAAGAACACAGTAGTTTAAGTGCATTTAATACAAGGACAAATTACTTATTTCAAAATCTTATAAAATTGAATTAGTACAATTGATCTTCATATTATTAAAGATAAGTGATGAATAAATAATTTTTTACACATGATATTCAGCTTAAAGTGGCGTAGAATCAAACAATTCTCAACCATTTTTATAAACTGACTTAAAATGCATTCTACTGCTAAATCACTTTTAGTATCCCAAAATTTTCTTTTGTGGGACAGATTTGGAAAATGCTGGGCTAATGAGATTTTCTTTTGTTTGAGGCAGAATCAGTTCACTTGCTAATAACATTGACAGTCTTCAAAAAATGTTTGGTAAAAGTTAAGAGAGTTACTTAAAGTTATGTTTGGAAAAGGCTACCGAGGAAGTCTGGGATACAGGCAGAGCAGGAGGGTGAATTCTAGATTTCACGTCTATCACTCTGCCCTTAGAATGGGAGCTGAATGCTGACTGACTCTTAGACCTAAGAAACAGATCTGGTGCAGCTCTACAGTAACACAGGAAACTCCAGAGGTGACCCGCCTGGTGCTCAGTTCTAAAAATGAGGGTGCAACTCTAGAACCACTTCTTAGCTCTGTGGAATGAGGATAATTGTAGGTTGTCTGAATATTAGTTTAACACATATAAATGGTTAAAGCAGTACATAATAAGAGTTCAACAAATGTTCTTTATTTTTTTTTTCTTTTTTCTTTATTTTACATCAGGTGAAGGTTTACAGAACAAATAGTTTCTCATTAAACAGTAGTACACATATTGTTTTATGACATTGGTTAACAACCCCATGACATGTCAACTCTCTCCCTTTTTTTTTTTTTTTGTGGTGAAAATATACATAGCCAAAGATACACTATGTCAAAAATTTCTACATGCACAGTTCAGTGACATCGACTACGCTCTTCCAGTTGTGCTGCTATTCTCACTTTAGATGAAGGTCTACAGAACAAAATAGTTTCTCATTAAACAGTTAGTACACGTGTTGCCCTATGACAATGGTTAACAACCCCACTACACGTCATCACTGTCCTTACTCAACCTTGGGTTCTGTTCTTTATTATTATTTCATGATTATGACTGTTTTATGACTAAAAATCCAAGAATATGTTACAGAATTGGTTATGAAGTTGTTTTGCCTCATTTAAGTAAGAATAGTTCCTCAGTGATGAATAAAGTTAGTCTAATCATGTAGTACACTTGTATTAACTCATTATTTTTAATGGAATATATCAAAAGTTATTGAAACGTTTAGAAAGTAAATGTCAGTAATGTTAAGGTAAATTATAAAACATATAAATTTTTACCCTACAAGCCTTACATACTTGTTTTTGTTCTCTTTTTAATATTCTAATTAAGATTTGTTCATAAGCATACCTGTTGTGGTATCTTTCTTCTATGGACTGATTTCCAGGAGTGAGATTACTGCTATGGATATTTCAAAATATTCTATAGATATTAACATTCTTATAACCAGGCTAGGTATAATCATATTGTTTTATACCAAATTACATGTTACAGGTCAGTGCTAGCCAAGTAGAATATCTGATTGTTAAGCTCTAGGGCTCTGGAATTGTTAGATTTTGGTTAACTGACTACTTCTGTCACCTACAAGCTCTGTGACATGACACCAGTCACTTAAGTTCCTGAGTGTTAGTAACCTCCTCTCTAGAATTCTGATTATGGAAATAGCTGCTTTATTCTGATGTTGGGAGGATAAGTGTGACAATGCGTGTGAAGTGCTTAGAATAGTCCCTGGTAGCAAGTACTCTGAAGAATATTATTGTTGCTAATATTAGCTCTGAATGTGTACCACGTAGCTTGTGTAAGGCTCTGTGACTAGTGTGGGCATATAAGGATTTAAAAAAATACTAAGATATGGCTAATCGCAAGGGTAGTCTCTGGATGGTACAAATAGTTAACACCTTGGATGCTAACCAGATGGTTGGAGGTTCAAGTCCATCCAGAGGTGCCTTGGAAGAAAGGCCTGATGATCTACTTTCAAAAAATCAATCATTGAAAACCCTGTGGAGCACAGTTCTACTCTGACACACATGAGGTTACTATGTTTCAGAGCTGACTCAATGGCAACTGGTTTTTTAAGTGCAGGGATGAAATACATGTGTAGATGTGTCAAAAACGTATGGTTTAGTAAGGAGACGGACTTATGTATACATGGCAGCAGAGAATGTTGTGTGCCGTTGAGTAGATTCTGACATAGTGATCCTATAGGACAGAGTAGAACAGCCCCCATAGGGTTTCCTAGGCATTGATAATTACTGGTGATTGGAATGCAAAATTTGGAAACAAAGAAGGATCTGTAGTTGGAAAATGTGGCCTTGGTGATAGAAATGATGCCAAAAATTGCAGGATAGAATTTTGCAAAACAGACAACTTATTCATTACAACTACCTTTTTTCAACAACATAAATGGTGACTATACACGGGGACGTCACCAAATGGAAAGCATAGAAATCAAATCAACTAGATCTGTGGAAATGGACAATGGAAAAGCTCAATATTGTCAGTCATAACATGGCCAGAGGTCAACTGCTGAACAGACCATCAATTGCTCCTATGCAAGTCTGAACTGAGGCTGAGGAAAATTAAAACAAGTCCACTAAAACCAAAAAATGACCTTGAGTATATCCCACCTGAATTTGGAGACCATCTCAATAATAGATTTGACACATTGAACACTAATGACCGAACAGCAGACAAGTTGTGGGATGAGATCAAGGATACATGAAGAAAGCAAAGGGTCATTAAAAAGACAAGAAAGAAAGAAAAGACCAAAGTGGATATCAGAGGAGACTCTGAAACCTGCTCTTGAACGTAGAATAGCTAAAGCAAATGGAAGAAATGAGGAAGTAAAACAGCTGAAATGAGATTTCAAAGAGGGGCTCCAGATGACAAAGTAAAGTATTATAATGAAATGTGCTAAGATCTGGAGTTAGAAAACCAAAAGGGAAGAACACACTTGGCATTTCTCAAGCTGAAAATATTGAAGAAAAAACTCAAGCCTCTAGTTGCAATTTGAGGGATTCTATGAGCAAAATAATTGAACAATGCAGTAAGCATCGAAAGAAGATAGAAGGAATACACAGAGTCTCTGCACCAAAAAGAACTGGTTGACATTTAACCATTTGAAGAGGTAGTATAAAGAACCAATGGTATTGAAGGAAGAAGTCCAAGCTGCACTGAAGGCATTGGCAAAAACAAAGCTCCAGGAACTGACAGAATACAAACTGAGATGTTTTAATAAATGGAAGCAGTGCTGGAGGTGCTCACTCGTGTATGCCAAGAAATTTGGAAGACAGCTACATGGCCAACCAGCTGGAAGAGAACCATATTTGTTCCCATTCCAAAGAAAGGTGCTCCAACAGAATGAGGAAATTATCAAACAAAATCATTAGTATCACATGTAAGCAAAATTTTGCTGAAGACCATTCAAAAACGATTGTAGCTGTACATGGACAGGAAACTGCAAAAAATACAAACTGGATTCAGAAGAGGACATAGGATGAGCGATATCATTGTTGATGTCAGCTGGATCTTGGCTAAAAGCAGAGAATACCAGAAAGATGTTTACCTGTGTTTTATTGACTGTGCAAATGCATTCAACTGTTTGGATCATAATAAATTGTGGATAACATTGTGAAGAATGGGAACTCCAGAACTCTTAATTGTGCTCATGAGGGGCCTGTACATAGACCAAGAGGCAGTCATTTAAGCACAACAAGGGGAAATTGCATGGTTTAAAGTCAGGAAAGGGTTGTATCCCTTCACCATATTTATTCAATCTCTTCATTGAGCAAATAATCCAAGAAGCTGGACTATATGAAGACAAACATGGCATCAGGATAGGTGGAAAATTCATTAATAATCTATGTTATGTGGATGACACAACCTTGCTTGCTGAAAGTGAAGAGGACTTGAAGCACGTGCTGATGAAGATCAAAGACTACAGCCTTCAGTATGGAGTACATCTCAATACAAAGAAAACAAAAATCCTCACCACTGGACCAATAAGCAACGTCATGATAAATGGAGAAAAGATTGGAAGTTGTGTAGAATTTCATGAAGCCACAATCAATGCCCATGGAAGCAACAGTTAAGAAATGAAATGATGCATTGCATTGGGCAAATCTGCTGCAAAAGACCTTTTTAAAGTGTTAAAAACCAAAAATGTCACTTTGAGGACTAAGGTGCACCTGACCCAAGCCATGGTATTTTCAATCACCTCATGTACATGTGAAAGCTGGACAAGGAATAAGAAAGACTGAAGAGGAAATGATACAATTAAATTATGGTGTTGGCAAAGAACGAGCAAGCCTGTTTCGGAAGAAGTATAGCCAGAATGCTCCTTGGAAGCGTGGATGGCGTGACTTCGTCTCAAGTGCTTTGAGCATGTTATCAAGAGGGACCAGTCCCTGGAGAAGGACAGCATGCTTGGTATGGGAGAGTGTCAGCAAAAAAGACCTTCCACTAGATGAATTGACACAGTGGCTGCAACAATGGGCTCAAACATAGCAATGATTGTGATGATGGCACAGGACCAAGCAGTGTTTCATTCTTTTGTGTTTCAGAGGGTTGCTGTGAATCAGAACCAACTTGACGGCACCTAACACCACCACCACCACCAACAATCTTTATGGAGCAGATCTCCAGGTCTTTTTTCCCATGGAGTGGCTAGTAGGTTCTAACTGCCCACCTTTCAATTACAGCCAAGTGTTTAACCATTGCACCACAAGAGTAACTGGTTTTTTAAATGCAGGGATATAAAAATGAAAATAGATATGTGTCAAAGAGCTTACTGCTTAGTAGGGAGACAGACGAGTAGGGAGACAGACGTATATATGGCAGCAGAGATATAGAAGTAGCTAATCTTGCCCAGAAACCCTGGTGGGGTAGTGGTTAAGAGCTAAGGCTGCTAACCAAAAGGTCAGCAGTTTGAATCTACCAGGCACTCCATGGAAATCCAATCGGAAAGTTCTAATCTGTCCTATAGGGTCGTTATGAGTCGAAATCGACTTGATGGCAATGAGTTTTTTGTTTGTTTGTTTGTTTTAACCTTGCCCAGTGGAGACTACAGAGGGGACATATAAACAGGAGAAGGGCGTTTGAGGCAAAGGACAAGGTCATTCGTAACTTGTGCTAAGGCGTGATGATCATATTTAGGAGACCTGTAAAACCTGTTGCCATTGAGTCAATTCTGACTCCTAGCAACTCCATAGGACAGAGTAGAACTGTCCTATAGGGCTTCCAGGGTGTAATCCCTTATGGAAGCTGACCGCCACACCTTTCTCCTGGGAGTGACTGGTAGGTTCAAACCACCATCATTTTGGTTAGCAGCCAAGGCTTAACCACTGCACCACCTAGGCTCCTCTTTTAGAAAACAGTGAAAATAAAGTACACAGTAGCTGGAAACTTGTCTGTGAGTCGAGATCAGAAGGGTTGGTATGGGTTCCGGGTACTGGTACTGAATAAGTTTCCCCACAATACAATCTGCATTTCCTCAATTGCTTTCTTTAAGGCAGAGAATGAGAAGGCATTTGGAGCCTCTGTCTTCAAGGTAAGGAGCCCAGGTGTCACAGTGGTTAAAAAGTGCTCACCTGCTAACCGAAATGTTGGTGGTTGGAATCCACCAGCTCTCCAAGGGAGAAAGATGTGGCAGTCTGCCTCCCTAAAGATTTACAACCTTGGAAACCCTAAAGGAAGTTGTGCTTTGTCTTATAAGGTCACTATGAGTTGCAATCAACTCCATGGCCATGAGTTCGGGTTATTTATCTTTAAGCTGTCATTTCTTCTTAGACTGTGCAGTCTGTTCCTTCCGAGCTAAAATGAATTGCCTTTATTGGCAGATGGCTGAGACTACTGCAGTTAAGCCTGTCTGGAACTCCTGCATTTTCAATGAGATCATCCTGATTTATTACATCTGCAGTAATTAAACTTGCCTGTTTTTGCAGCAACGACTTAAAAATGCCAAGCGCACTGGGCGTCATTGAAGATGTTTGCTGTTGGTACTGTTGGGTTATTCAGGGAAAACTGCAGATGCATCTCAACTCCTCTGTGGCCATTAAAATGTTCATCTGCAAACCCTAGGAAAGTGCTCTTCAGCTGCCACACGCAGGCACAGCTCAGAGCCATTCCATCTATTAGAACCAAAGACAGCTAACACTCTTGTTCTCTTAATGGTATTATCTGTATCCAGACAGAACAATGACTCCATCTTGTCTGGATCTGCTCGTCAATGTCTGTTCCCCAGGGCAGTAGTAAGGGCACAGGACTCTGCTGAGTGGAAGTGAGGGAGAGGGAAGGGAAGAACAATTCTGCAATATTGTATGCACCTAAAGTATATAAAATATAGAGACTTCAAACCAAAAATGCAAGCTGAAATGCAAAAATGAATACAATTAATTCCAGAGTCCCACTTAAAAGATCTACAAACATTTAACCTGAGATTCTATTCTCCCGCCTTCAGTAGCATGCTTTGATTCTCTCATGGAAGAATCTGCATGCATATTAGCAATGGTGCAGAGAAAGACAAAGGAGTCAAAATGAAAGACACAAGAAGTAGGCTCACTCTTTGCAGAATGTTTCCTGGAGCAGATCACCCCTCAGACAAAAGTCAAAGGAGTTAGCCAGGTGAATAGGCTACTGAGAGGTGGATGTGGGAAAAAGAAAGATGCACCTTTGGTAATGCAACCTGTAAGGTTCAGTAAGACTGGAGGGAGAGTATATGGTGGAAATGGCAGGGAATGAGAGCAATAAAAATATTAGTAGAGCGAGCATCTCTTGTACACTTACTCTGCATCAGGCACTGAGTCTATTAAATACCTTATCTCATTTAAGTTTCACAAGAACCCTGGTGATACAGTGGTTAAGAGTTTGGCTGCTACCAAAAGGTCGGTAGTTTGAATCCACCAGCCACTCCTTGGAAACTCTATGGGGCACTTCTACTCTGTCCTATAGGTTCACTATAAATCGGAATCAACTGGACATAACGGGTTTGCTTTTTTTGGTTTAGGACCCTATGGTGGCGCAGTGGTTAAGCGCCTGGCTGCTAACTGAAAAGGTCAGTGGTCAGCACTCCATGAGAGAAAGAAGCGGCAGTCTACTTCTGTAAAGAATTACAACCTTGAAAACCCTATGGCACAATTCTACTCTGTCCTTTAGGGTCACTATGAGTCAGAATTGACTCAATGACAATGAGTTTGATTTGGTTTGGTTCTGCTATCTAGTAAGTGATTCCTGCTCCCTCCCCCTGCTATCCCTGGTAACCATCAAAGAACATTGCTTTCTGGGTGTATACCTATTCTTGACTTTTTATAAAAGTGGTGTCATATAATATTTGTCTTTTTGTGTTTGTCTTATTCACTCAGAATAATGTCCTACAGATCCATCCATGTTATAAGATGTTTTGCGGAATCATCATTATTCTTTATCCTTGTGTAGTATTCCACTGTGTGTAGTTACCATAGTTTGTTTATCCATTCATCCCTTGATGGGCACTTAGGTTGTTTCCGTCTTTTTGCTATTGTGAATAATGCTGTAATGAACATGGGTGTGTATATTTCTAATCCTGTCACTGCTCTTATATCTCTGGGATATATACCTAGGAAAGAGGTTACCAGATCATAAAGTATTTCTATTTCTAGTTTTTTGAGGAAGCACCATACCATTTTCCGTAGTGGTTTTATCATTTTACAATTCCATCAGTAGTGTATAAGAGTTCCAATCTCTGCAACCTTGTCTATGTTTGCTGTTTTGCTTTGATATTTTTTTGTATTTTATTGTACTTCAGGTGAAAGCTTACAGAGCAAATAGTTTCTCATGAAATAGTAGTACACATGTTGTTCTATGACATTGGTTAACAACCCCACAACATATTAAGCCTCTAAATTCTCAATCTTTTTTTTTTTTTTGATGAAAATTACAGATGGCCAAAGATACACCGTTTCAAAAATTTCTACATTCACAGTTCAGTGACATTGACTACGCTCTTCCAACTGTGCTGTTATTCTCACTTAAGATGAAGGCTTACAGAACAAAATAGTTTTTCATTTAACAGTTACTACACATGTTGCCCTATGACAATGGTTAACAGTCTCACAGCACATCAAGAATATCCTTACTCCACCTTGTGTTCCCTATCACCAGGGGACTTCCTTGTCCCCTTCTGTCTTCTGGACCTTGTCACTGGACTAATGTACCTCTTTAGTCTCATTTGGTATTTTTTTTTTTTTATTTTAACACCATTTCAAAACTTTTGACTTACACGTTTAAGTGATATTGACTATGCTCTTCCAATTGTGCTGCCATTCTCGCCCAAGATGAAGGCTTACAGGACAAAACAGCCTCCTATTTAATAGTTACTACAAATGTTGCCCTATAGCAGTGGTCAACAATCTCACAATACATCGACAGTGTCCTTATTCAATTTGTGTTCCTTATCATCAGTTTCCTACTCCCCCTCTGCCTTCTGGCCCTTGTCACTGGACTCCTGTACCTCGTTAGTCCCATTTAGTTTTACTGGGCTGTCCATTCCCAGGCTTAACATCGAACCTCGAAGGTAACTTCACCTCAGAGCTGAAAGGGTGTCTGGGGGCCACACTCTTGAGGTTTCTCCAGTCTCCTTTAGGCCAGTAAATCTGGTCATTTTTTTTTTTTTTTTTTGGGAGTTAAAATTATGCTCTACATCCTTCTCCAGCTCTGTCCAGAACCCTCTGTTGTGATCCTGGTCAGAGCAGTCAGTGGTGGTAGCCAGGCACCATCTAGCTGTACTGGACTCAGTCCGGTGGAGGCCTTGGTAGCTGTGGACAATTAGTCCTTTGGAATAATCTTTTCGTTGAATCCTGTTCTCTTCATTCTCCCTTGCTCCCGAAGGGATGAGACCAGTGGAGTATCTTAGATGGCCGCTCATAGGCTTTTAAGACCCCAGACACTACTCACCAAGGTAGAATGTAGAGCATTATCTTTATAAGTAGTGTCATGCCAATTGAGCTAGATGTTCCCCGTGACCATGGTCCCCAGAGCCCTCCGTCCAACAACTCAGTCCCTCGGGGGTTTTGGATGTGTCTATAGGGCCTCCATGACCTTTCCTTGTGCAGGTTGTGTTAGTTTCCCATGTACTGTGTACTATCTCACCTCTCACCCAAGGTACCACTTATCTATTACCTATTTAGTATTCCCCCCCCCCTTCCCTCCCATCCCTGCTAACCAACAAGGATTGTTACATTTTGCATGTGAATTTTTTCATGGGTTTTTACAATAGAGGTCTCATACAATATTTGTCCTTTTGTGATTGACTTATTTCACTCAGCATAATGTCCTCCAGTTTCATCCATGTTATGAGATGGTTCACAGATTCATTGTTGTTCTTTCTCGTTGCATAGTACTCCATTGTGTGTATGTACCATAGTTTGTGTATCCATTCATCTGTTGATGGACATCGAGGTTGTTTCCATCGTTTTGCTATTGTGAACAATGCTGCCATGAACATAGGTGTGCATATGTCTATTCGAGTGATGACTCTTATTTCTCTAGGATATATTCCTAGGAGTGGGATTGCTGGATCGAATGGTATGTCTATTTCTAGCTTTCTGAGGAAACGCCATATCATTTTCCAAAATGGTTGTATCATTTTGCATTCCCACCAGCAGTGTATAAGAGTTCCCATCTCCCCGCAGCCCCTCCAACATTTGTTATTTCCAGTATTTTTGATTCGTGCCAGTAATGCCGGGGTGAGATGGTATCTCATTGTGGTTTTAATTTGCATTTCTCTAATGGCTAGTGATCGCGAGCATTTCCTCATGTGTCTGTTGGCCATTTGAATGTCTTCCTTGGTAAAGTGTCTGTTCATTTCCTTTGCCCATTTTTTGATAGGATTGGTTGTCTTTTTGTTGTAGAGGTGTTGGATTTTCTTGTAGATTATGGAGATTAGACATTTGTCTGACTTGTACTGTCCAAAATTTTTTTCCCAGTCTGTAGGTTCTCTTTTGACTCTTTTGGTGAAGTCTTTTGAAGAGCATAGATGTTTGATTTTTAGAAGATCCCAGTTATCTAGTTTATCTGTTGGGTTTTTTGTGTTGATGTTTATGGTTTGTATCCTGTTAATGCCATGTATTAAGGCCTGAAGTGTTGGTCCTATTTTTTCTTCTATGAATTTTCTAGTTTGAGGCTTTATATTCAGGTCTTTGATCCATTTTGAAGTAGTTTTTGTATATGGTGTGAGGTATGGGTCCTGTTTCATTTTTCTACAAATAGATATCCAGTTTTGCCAGCACCATTTGTTAAAAAGACTGTCTTTTCCCCATTTGATGGATTTTGGGCCCTTGTCAAAGATCAGGTGACCGTAGGTGGATGGATTTACATCTGGGTTCTCAATTCTGTTCCATTGGTCAATGTCTCTGTTGTACCAGTACCAGGCTGTTTTGAGTACTGTAGCTGTATAGTAGGTTCTCAAGTCAGGTAGTGTGAGTCCTCCAACTTTATTCTTCTTCTTCAGTAGTGCTTTACTTATTCGGGGTTTCTTCCCTTTCCATATAAAGTTAATAATTAGTTTTTCCATCTCTTTGAAGAATGTTGTTGGTATTTGGATCGGGATTGCATTGTATTTGTAGATTGCTTTAGGTAGAATTGCCATTTTCACAATGTTGAGTCTGCCTATCCATGAGCATGGTATGGTTTTCCATTTATGTAGATCCTTTGGGTTTCATGCAGCAGTGTTTTGTAGTTTTCTTTGTATAGGTCTTTTACATTCCTGGTCAGATTTATTCCTAAGTATTTTATCTTTTTAGGGGCTATTGAAAATGGTATTGATTTCCTAATCTCCTTTTCATCGTTCTCTTTACTGGTGTATAGGAATCCAACTGATTTTTGAATGTTTATCTTGTATCCTGCTACTCTGCTGAATCTTTCTATTAGTTCCAGTAGATTTCTCGTGAGTCTTTAGGGTTTTCTATGTATAGTATCATATCATCTGCAAACAGGGAGAGTTTAACTTCTTCATTACCAATTTGGATGCCCTTTATTTCTTTCTCTTGCCTTACTGCTCTAGCTAGAACTTCCAGCACAATGTTAAATAGGAGTGGTGATAAAGGGCATCCTTGTCTTGTTCCTGTTTTCAAGGGGAATGTTTTCAGCCTCTCTCCATTAAGAATGATGTTGGCTGTTGGTTTTGCATAGATGCCCTTTATTATGTTGAGAAATTTCCCTTGTATAACTATTTGATTGAGAGCTTTTATCAGGAATGGGTGTTGGACTTTGTCAAATGCCTTTTCTGCATCAATTGAGATGATCATGTGATTTTTTTCTTTCCTTTTATTTATGTGGTGGATTATGTTGATGGATTTTCTAATGTTAAACCATCCTTGCATACCTGGTATGAATCCTACTTGGTCGTGGTGTATTATATTTTTGATATGATACTGAATTCTATTGGCTAGAATTTTGTTCAGAATTTTTGCATCTATATTCATGAGAGATATTGTTCTGTAATTTTCTTTTTTTGTGACGTCTTTGCCTGGTTTTGGTATCAGCGTTATGCTGGCTTCATAGAATGATTTTGGAAGTGTTGCTTCCTCTTCTATGCTCTGAAATAGCTTGAGTAGTACTGGTAAAAGTTCTTCTGTAAATGTTTTGTAGAATTCTCCAGTGAAGCCATCTGGGCCAGGGCTTTTTTTGGTTGGGAGTATTTTTAATTAGCTTTTCAATCTCTTCTCTTTTTATGGGTCTGTTCAGATTTTCAACATCACTTTGTTGTAGTTTGGGTAGGCCGTGTGTTTCTAGAAATTTATACATTTCCTCTAGGATTTCAAATTTGTTGGAGTATAGTTTTTCATAATATTCTGTTATAATCCTTTTTATTTCAGTTTGGTCTGTTGTAATGTCCCCCATTTCATTTCTTATTTGGGTTATTTGTGTCCTGTCCTGTTTTTGTTTTGTCAGTCTGGCCAGTGGTTTGTCCATTTTGTTGATTCTTTCAAAGAACCAACTTTTGGTTTTGTTTGTTCTTTCTATTGTTTTTCTGTTCTCTATTTCATTTATTTCTGCTCTGATCTTTACTATTGTCTTTCTTCCGGTTGTTGTGGGCTTTTTTTGCTGTTCTCTTTCTATTTGTTTGAGTTCTGTAGATAATGTTTGATTTTGTCCGTTTCTTCTTTTTTGATATGTGCATCTATTGCTATATATTGTCCCCTGAGGCCTTCCTTTGCTGTGTCCCAAAGTTTTTGGTATGATGTGTTTTCATTCTCATTTGATTTTAGGAATTTTTTGATTCCATCTCTGATTTCTTCTATTACCCACTGATGTGTAAGCAGGGTATTATTCAGTTTCCATGTAGTTGATTTTTTTTTTCCTTGCTCTTTCTATTGTTAATTTCTACCTTGATGGTATTGTGGTCAGAGAAGATACTTTCAATTATCTCAACGTTTAGGATCTTGTTGAGGATTGCTCTGTGGCCTAAGATGTGGTCTATTCTGGAGAATGTTCCATGTGCTTTGGAAAAGAATGTGTACTTTGCAGCGTTTGGATGGAGTGTTCTATATATGTCTATGAGTTCAAGTTGGCTTATTATGCCCCTTAGGTCTTCTGTATCTGCTGAGTTTCTTCTTAGTTGTTCTGTCCTTTACTGAGAGTGGTGTGTTGAAGTCTCCTACTATTCTTGTGGAACTGTCAACTTCTCTTTTCAGTGTTGTTAGAATTTGTTTTATGTATTTTGGAGCCCTGTCATTGGGTGCATAGATCTTTGTCATGGATATGTCTTCATGATGGATCGTCCCCTTAATCATTATGTAGTGTCCTTTTGTCTTTTATGGTAGATTTCGTTTTAAAGTCTATTTTATCTGAGATTAGAATTGCCACTCCTACTCTTTTTTGGTAGTTGTTAGCTTGATATATTTTTTCCCAACCTTTGATTTTTAATAAATTCACATCTTTGTTTCTAAGGTGTGTCTCTTGTAGACAGCATATTGATGGATCCTGTTTTCTCAGCCATTCTGTCACTCTCCGTCTCTTTATGGGTGCATTGAGTCCATTTACATTCAGTGTAATTACTGATAGATGTGAGTTTGTTGCTGTCAGTTTGTAGTGCTTTTTTTTTTTGTGGTGCTGAAGTTTTCTTTGTTCTTCTTACTCTCTTGTGCTGAGTTACTTTTGTTTGTGGATTTTTTTTTTTTCAGTTTTGCTGTTTTTGTTTTTGCTGAGACTTTGTGTTTTTCCTCTTTTTTTTTAATGAGTATGTTTGTTAACTTTCTTTGTGGTTACCATAAATTTTACCCTTATCTTTCTAAGTTTGAAGCAGTCTATCATTAATTGGTATTGCCTTGCCTTCCTCTCCATTAAACTGTTCTATACCTATGCCATTTATTCCCTCTTTTATTGTTTTGATGTTGTTGTCATTTACTGAGTAACTGCTCTGATTCCCTGTTGTATTTCTTTTGGTTTTGGATAGTCCTCGAGAGTTCATTTCCTAGATTGCTATCTGTCTGATACGATCCTGCGTCCTAGGTTCTGTGAGCTGAAGCTGTTTGTCCTCAGATTGAAGAACTCACTTTAATAATTCTTGTAAGTTTTGTTTGACTTTTACATATTCCCGTAATTTCTGTTTATCTGGAAATGACCTAATTCCACCATGAAATTTGAATGAGAGTTTTGCAGGATATATTATTCTTGGCTGGCAATTTTTTTCTTTCAAGATTTTATATATGTCATCCCATTGCCTTCTTGCCTGCATGGTTTCTGCTGCATAATCTGAGCTTAGTCTTATTGTTTCTTCTCTGTATGTGACTTCTTGTTTTTCACGAGCTGCTCTCAGGATTCTTTGTCTTTGGTTTTGGCGAGTGTGAATATGATATGCCTGGTGATTTTCTTTTGGGTCTCTTCTATATGGGATTCGTTGAGCTTCTTGGATGGTCAGCTTTTCATCTTTCATGATATTGGGGAAGTTTTCTGTCAGCAGTTCCTCAGTGATCCTCTCAGTGTTTTCTGTTTTATCCCCGTGTTCTGGAATTCTAATCACTCTCAAATTTTTGCTTTTGATTGTGTCCCACATAACTCTCAGGGTCTCTTCATTTTTCTTTGTTCTTTTTTCTGAGTTTTCCTGAAACAGGGTTGTATCCAAGTGTTTGTCTTCAATTCCACTGATCCTGTCTTCCACCATTTCAAATCTGTTTCTCAGCTCTTCTATGACACTGTGCATTTCTGAAATCTTGTTTATCTTCTGGATTTCTAATTGCTGTCTTTGTATAATTTCTAGTTGTGAATTTATTTTGGCCTTTTGTTCCTGCATTATTTTCCTGAATTCTTCCAATTTTTTGCCTGTATTTTCCATGGATTTGTCTATTTTTTCCTCAAGTTTGTCAGCTTTTTGCCTCAGCTCTTGGAGAATTCCGAGTATTAGAGTTTTGAATTCCCTATCTGGTAGTTCTAGTGCATTTTCTTCCACAAGAGAGATATCTGGTGTTTTATTTTGGATGCCTACTGGAATGATCCTCTCCTGTTTTTGTAAATGTTTCAATATTTTCTGCTGTTTTCAAGGGATTCAGTAGTTATTTTTCTCATTTATTGATTGTAGATTTGTTTGTTTTGTCCCTTTTTTAAAAAAAGTTTGATTATGTCTGAGCAGGTGGACTGTGTTCTTTATTGTTTGCTCATCTGTGGGCACCATACTTTTCACCTCCTTCTCCAACTGGCAGGGTCAGTCACTCAGATATGGTACGGCATGGCAGGTCTATCTGAAGAGGAGTTACTGGGACGGGTTGTTTGTGGCACTTACTACAGCCACTAGAGAGGGTTGGTAATCAGTGCAGGGCAGGTTCCAGTAGGCCATGCCTGTGCTGCTTGGTGGTGTGATGTCAAGAACATTGTGCAGGTAGGCTGGATGCAGTGGGGAGATTGTTATGTGTGGAGCTAATATGGATATTGGAATGAGGAGAGAGGAACAGGAGCCAAAAACATACAAACAAACAAAAAAGAATGCTAGGGGAGCTTGCCCTTGGAGTGGAGAGATGAGAGACTATGAAATGGAGAAAAACAGAAAGGGAAAGAGGAATAAAAGAAAAGAATGAATAAATAAAAATCAGAAAGGTTAAAGAACCGCAATGTTCCCAGGGATCCCACCAGTGCAGCTATGAGGTCTGGGGAAGTCATTTTCAGGTGTTGCAGTACAGCCTGGCTAGAAGGCATAGAGGTATACAATGCCAGTTATTCAGGGAACAGGAAGAGAAGGAAGATATAAAGAGACGAGAAACTGAGCAATGAAGAAAGACAAAAAGGCAAAAAGAGGGAAAAGAAAACAAAACAAATTAAAAAAAAAAAAGAACAAGAAAGGACCCCAAAAAACAGTAAAAAAAAAAAAAAAAAAACCAATGAAAAAAGAAATGTCCTCAGGGATCCCTTTGCACATCTGTGGAAGCTGAAGGGAAGTCTCCTTGCCACGCTGCTCCACCTGGCCAGAAATGGGTCCCAACTCAAGAAAAGGAAAAGAAAACAAACAAACAATTGAAAACAAACAAACGAACAAAAGCCCTGGGATCCCACCAGAGCAGTAGCCCAGACCGGGAAGCAGCTGCACACTTGAATGGAGCTCCGCAGCCCCTCAAGAAGAAGCAAACATGGTGCACGGAGTCAGGTACTTGAACGAAAGGAGGGGAAGGTTGCAAGAGGCAAGGAAGAAATCAAAAGAAGTAGAAAAAAAAAGCAACACTAGCAGCCAACAAATGGCACTCAGAGAGCCAGCTAGGGCGGGCTGGTGTTTCTGGACAAGAGACTGTGTCAGTGTGAAGCAGAGGGGACCGAGTGTGGGTGAAGAAGGGTAGAGAGTGGGAAAGCGTATATCACAAATTACCAGTGCTCTGCAGCCCCTCAGGAAGAAGCAAAGATGGCGCACGGAGCAAGGTACTAGAGCGAAAGGAGGGGGAGGTGGCGAGAGGCAAGGAAGAAATCAAAAGAAGTGGAAAAAAGCAACACCAGCTACCAACAAATGACACTCAGAGCACCACCCGTTCAGGTGTGTGGAATCCAAGCAGCCGGTGTTTCCTGGTCAAGAGACTGTGGCCGTGGGAAGCAGAGGAGGCTGAGTCAGGGTGAAGAGGGGTAGGAGGTGGGAAAGCATATATTGCAAATTACTGGTTGTTTTGTCTCCCGTTGGATGCTCCATGAGGCTGCTTTCTCGTACCCCTTGTTTGCTGGTCTCTGATAGGAGTCCAAGATGGCAGATCACGCTGCGTTAGGTGGTAGGTGACCTCTGCATGAATCTCTCCTCGCTCTCCATTCTCTGTCAGTTTTCTCACTCCATTTGGTGCTTGGCTGAGTTCTTTATCTCTTCATTTGATGTTTTAGGGTTTCAGGATTGTTGTATTCTCTGTTCGGCTTAGTTTTTTGGATCTTTGCTGTGGAGGGTCGGCGTGGTGCTTCTGCCTAGAGCGCCATTTTGCCGGAATTACTCCTATAACTGTAGTTTTTATTTCCTGTCTTTGTTTTGTAGTTGTCATTTACAGCTTAACACATCTGGTTCATTGCAGTCAGTTTTGTAGCTTTATTTTACTTTTATGAAATTTTATCTGGGTTGGTATCTGAGTGATTTTGCCATGGGTCTTTATTTCAGGTTGTTGTCTGATGTCATTGGTTCTCCATCTGAAGGACTCCCTTTAATATTTCTTGTAAAATTCCCTTAATTTCTGCTTATGTGGCAATGTCTTGCTTTTGCCATAGTGTTTCAAAGACAATTTTTCTGGATATAAAATTCTCAGATGACAATTCTTTTCTTTCAGGATTATATGTATGTCATCCCATTGCCTTCTTGCCTGCATGTTTTCTGATGAGAAATCAGCTTGCTGCCCTTTTGTAAGGGCTATTTCATTCTTCTTGAGATACTTTCAGGATTCTTTCTTTTTCTTTGGTTTGGAAAGTTTGATTATGATATGTCTTTGTGAATTTTTTCTGGGGTCTATCCTGTATGGCTTTTGTTGAGTTTCTTGGATGGAAACTTTCTCATCTTTCATGATATTTGGTACGTTTTCTGCCACTGTATATGGAGGCTTGCATGTAGTTATGATGCTAAACAGATTTCAGCAGAGTTTCCAGACTGAGACGGATTAGAAAGAAAGGCCTGGTGATCTACTTCTGAAAATTATCCCTGAAAACCCTATGGATCACAACAGTCTGATTGGCAACCAATTGTGGGGATGTCACAGACCAGGCAGTGTTTTTTCCTGTTTTGCTTAGGGTTACCATGAGTCAGGGGCCAACTCGATGGCAGCCAACAACAACAAAGATTACTCAAATTTTTTATTGCTTCTAGTGTTGGGCTATGTCTAATCCATCTTTGATTTCTCCCTGTATTTCCAAGTTCCTGGCATGTTATAACTGCTCCAATAATATTTATTGAATGAGTAAATGAGAGAATGACTTGGAAGTAGATTGGGACATATTAATTCAGGGGAAAATATCTCCCATTAGCCCAGACTGTATATATACATGTTCTTGTATATGTGTGTATGGGTATATATGTAATTTTAATTTCTAATGAAGCATGGCTTCGATGAGCTCTTTTGCGGGGCATGATGAAATATCTGTAGCTGCTCAATGAGAAGAAGAGTAAGTAGACATAGGACAGGCCAGAACAAACAAACCCAAATGTAGTACTAAATCTAAGGGCATAAACAAACCTGAATGAGAGTATCCATAGGAAATATGAATTCTTTCTTGGTCTGGACAATCATTTATATACAAGGGAGTCTGATCTGATGAGTGATGATACAAAATAAAGAAAACGTAGATAATTCTAGAAGGCAATATACCTAGTCAAGCTAAAGTCAATGTCGTGGTTCTAGATGGTCCATTTGGTTTAGAACAAAATCAAAACCAACAAATGAAGTAGAAAAAACTATTTTTGCTTTGAGATCTAATTCCCAAAGCAAATACTGATGAGGGTTTAGGTGTATGTCAGAGTTCTATCTCTTTGGGCTGGGTTTCAGCTCCAATTTCCAGTGTCATCAGGAAACTGGAGTGTAAACAAACTGGAGGCAGAAGCCAAGAGTATAGTCTGGAAACACATGGTAGAGATTAATGCAAGACTACAGCTCAGTAGACAAGCAGGTGCCTCTAGGTCACTACAGACAGAACAGATACTGGTCTTAGTGAAGGAAGACTAATTCTTGATTCAGTTCAAGAATGGCAGCCAGTCTTCTTATAAATTCTTTTGTTCAATCTAAATTGGTTCAGAGCTGAACATTCCCATGATAAGCTTGAGAGGTATAGTCAAGCATGGCTAGGACAGGAAGGAGTTTATAATCACGATATAAAGTGTTTCAACCCTATGTATTCAAGCAGTTCTAAATCTAAGTATGTTACGTATGCAGCTTAAAGACAAAATTAGGAATTTTATTGCCTGATTCTCTTGGAAACAATTTCCTTTTCTCAGTGGAATGTGAAATTAAGACAGGTAAACCTCCAAGCTATGTGTAAGACATAGGATCAGAAATAGTGCATCCTCAGTGGGATTGCAATGGGTATACATGAGGAGGCAGTGCCAGAAAATTAATGGTCTCAAGGAGAAAGCTTACAATAAACATCTTTTGTGAAGAGTATTCTAGTCAAAACGAATGTAAATTTTAAGACTGAATTCAAACAAGGGAATTAGACAGCATACTTGCCCTCTAGTCTCTTTATCAGTTGTGAGATAATGCCTTTCATTTTCAAATTCCTGAGCTAATGAGGTTTGCACTGTCTTCTACAAAGGAGCCTCTTTAAAACACTTTGATTCATTTGTGCTCTAGGGTATGAAAGCAATTTGGGGGACTTGGGAATATATGAAGTGTTTATTCTTACTCTTTGATTAGTAAACTTTGCCTTCACTTTCCCTTGCTCTTAGTGGCATTTTCAGTACTCATAGATATCTTTAATAAAATATTGCCAGGAAGAGAATAAAGATAGGGGATCAGAGTTAATTATGCTGTTTTCAACATGGTAATAATAGCTAACATGTACAGAATGCTTTCAATGTGCTAGACTGTCTCTTGGTTGCTTTTCATATATCAACTCATTTAATCATTATAACAACCTTATGAGGTGGGGCACTATTATCACATTTTATATTTAAGAAAAGTGAGGCACAGGTAGGTTAAGAAACTTGACCAAGTTTACATGGGTAAGTAGCAAAACTAAGATTTAAACACAGGCTTTCTGGGCCAGGTCTATGTACTTAAACACCATACGATATTTCTTCTCAGTGATACATACAATAAGAAGACAAAATCCTAATTTATTCAATTATCAATGAATTAGATACTGCTATGTTCTAGGTGTGATAATATGAATAAGGCATGGTGTCAGTATGGTAGAGAAATATAGACCCCAAACTACAGACGTGGAAATAGGTACTCAAATTCAAATTGTTGTTGTTGTTAGGTGCCATCAGGTCGGTTCCAATTCATAGCTACCCTATGTACAACAGAATGAAACACTGCCTGGTCCTGCACCATCCTCACAATTGCTGCTATGTCTGCACCCATTGTTGCAGCTACTGTGTCAATCCGTCTCATTGAGGGTCTTCCTCTTTTTCACTGATCCTCTACCATGCATGATATCCTTCTCCAGGGGCTGATCCCTCCTGATAAGATATCCAAAGCATGTGAGGCGAAGTCTCACAATCTTCATTTCTAAGGAGCATTTTGTCTATACTTTTCCAAGACAAATTTGTTTGTTCTTTTGACAGTCCATGATATAGTCAACATTCTTCACCAACACCATAATTCAAAGTCATCTATTCTTCTTCAGTCTTCCATATTCATTGCCCAGATTTTGCATACATATGAGGTGACTGAAAACACTATAGCTTGAATCAGGTGCACCTTAGTCCTTAAAGTGACATCTTTGCTTTTTAATACTTTAAAGAGGTCTCTTGCAGAAGATTTGCCCAGTGCAATGCATCATTTGATTTCTTGACTGCTGCTTCCATGGATGTTGATTGTGGATTCAAGTAAAATGAAATCCTTGGCAACTTCAATCTTTTCTCTCTTTATCATGATGTTGCTTATTGATCTAGTTGAAAGGATTTTTATTTTCTTTATGTTGAGATGTAATCCATAATGAAGACTGTAATCTTTGATTTTTATCAGTAAGTGCTTCAAATCTTCTTCACTTTCAGGAAGCAAGATTGTGTCATCTGCATAACACAGGTTGTTAATGAGTCTTCCTCCAATCCCGATGCCACATTCTTCTTCATATAGTACAGTTTCTAGGATTATTTGCTCAGCATACAGATTAAATAAGTATGGTGAAAGAATACAACCCTGATGCATACCTTTTCTGACTCTAAACCACACAAAATCCCCTCTTTCTGTCCGAACAACTGACTCTTGATCTATGTTCAGGTTCCTCATCAGCACAATTAAGTGTTCTGGAATTCCCATTCTTCATAATTTTATCCACAGTTTGTTACGATCCACACAGTCGAATGCCTTTGCAGGTAAATATCTTTCTGGTATTCTTTGCTTTTGGCCAGGAGCCATCTGACATCAGCAATGATATCCCTTTTTCCACATCCTCTTTTGAATCTGGCTTGAATTTCTGGCAGTTCCATGTCGATGTACTGCTGCAAGTGCTTTTGAATTATCTTCAGGAAAATTTTACAAGTGTGTGATATTAATGATATTGTTCAATATCAAGTTCAAATTATATTCTAAGATTACTCAAATAATTGGTGCAAATCCCCAACAACAGTGCTCCAAAATACATAAAACAAACTCTAACAGCTCTGCAGAGAGAGACAGACAGCTCCACGATAGTAGTAAGAGACTTCAACACGCCACTTTCGGTGAAGGACAGAACATCCAGAAAGGAGCTCAACAAAGACATGGAAGAGCTAAATGCTACAATCAACCAACTTGATCTCATAGACATATACCAAACACTGCACCCAACAGCAGCCCAGTATACCTTCTTTTCCAAAGCACATGAAACATTCTCCAGAATAGACCACATATTAGGCCATAAAGCAAGCCTTAACAAAATCCAAAACATCGAAATATTACAAAGCATCTTTTCTGACCATAGAGCCATAAAAGTAGGAATCAACAACACAAAAAGCAAGGAGAAAAAAAAATCAAACACATGTAAACTGAACAACACTTTGCTCAAAAACTTGTGGGTTATAGAAGAAATTAAGGATGGAATAAAGAAATTCATAGAATCAAACAAGCATGAAAACACATCCTACCAGAACCTTTGAGACAGAGCAAAAGCAGTGCTCAGAGGTCAGTTTATAGCAATAAATGCACACATCCAAAAAGAAGAAAGGGTCATAATCAAAGCATTAACCCTATAACTGGAACAAGTAGAAAGAGAGCAGCAAAAGAAGCCCCCAGGTGCCAGAAGGAAGGAAATAATAAGAATTACAACAGAATTAAATGAAATAGGGAATAGAAAAACAACTGAAAGAGTTAACAAGTCCAAAAGCTGGTTCTTTGAAAAGTTCAACAAAACTGATAAACTGTTGGCCAAACTGACAAAAGAAAAAAAGGAGAAGAAGCAGATAACCCATATAAGAAATGAGATGGGTGATATCACAACAGACCCAACTGAAATTAAAAGAATCATAACAGAATACTATGAAAAATTGTACTCTAACAAATTTGAAAACCTAGAGGAAATGGACAAATTTCTAGAAACTCACTACCTACCTAAATTAACACAAACAGAGGTAGAACAATGAAATAAACCCATAACAAAAGAAGAGATTGAAAAGATTATTAAAAAACTGCCAACAAAAAAAAGCCCTGGACCGGATGGCTTCACTGGAGAATTGTACCAAACGTTCAGAGAAGAGATAACACCACTTCTACTAAAGGTATTTCAGAACATAGAAAAGGATGGCATACTCCAAACCCATTCTATGAAGCCAGCATAACCCTGATACCAAAACCAGGTAAAGACACCACAAAAAAAGAAAATTACAGACCAATATCCCTCATGAACTTTGACACAAAAATCCTCAACAAAATTTTAGCCAATAGAATTCAGCAACATATAAAAAAAAAAAAAAAAAAAAATTCTCCATGACCAAGTGAGATTTATACCATGTATGCAAGGATGGTTCAACATTAAAAAAACAATCAATGTAATCCATCACATAAATAAAACAGAAGACAAGAACCACGTGATCTTATCAATCAATGCAGAAAAGGCTTTCGACAAAGTCCAACACCCATTCATGATAAAAACTCTCAATAAAATAGGAATAGAAGGGAAATTCCTCAGTATAATTAAGGGCATTTATACAAAGCCAACAGCCAACATCATCCTGAATGGAGAAACTTTGAAAGCCTTCCTCTTGAGAACAGGAAACAGACAAGGATGCCCTTTATCACCACTGTTATTCAACATTGTGCTGGAGGTCTTAACCAGAGCAATTAGGCTAGAAAAAGAAATAAAGTGCATCCAAATAGGTAGGGAAGAAGTCAAAGTACCTCTATTTGCAGATGATATGATCTTATACACAGAAAACCCCAAAGAATCCACAACAAAACTACTGGAACTAGTAGAAGATTTCAGCAAAGTTTCAAGATACAAGCTAAACATACAAAAATCAATTGGATTCCTTTACACCAACAAAAAGAACCTTGAAGAGGAAATCACCAAATCAATACCATTTAAAATAGCCCCCAAGAAGATAAAATACTTAGGAATAAATCTAACTAGAGTTGTAAAAGATCTACATAGAGAAAACTACAAGATACTACTGCAACAAACTAAAAGAGACCTGCATACGTGAAAAATATACCTTGCTTATGGATAGGTAGACTCAACATAGTGAAAATGTCAATTCTACCCAAAGCAGTCTACAGATACAATGCAATCCTGATCCAAATTCCAGCAGCATTTTTTAATGAGATGGAGAAACAAATCACCAACTTCATATGGAAAGAGAAGAGGCCCCGAATAAATAAAGCATTACTCAAGAAGAAGAACAAAGTGGGAGGCCTTACACTACCTGATTTTAGGACCTATTAAACTGCCATGGTAGTCAAGACAGCCTGGTACTGGTACCACAACGGATACATAGACCAATGGAACAGAGTTGAGAATCCAGATATAGGTCATCCACCTATGAGCAGCTAATATTTGACAAAGGCCCAAAGTCCATTAATTGGGGAAAAGACAGTCTCTTTAACAAATGGTGCTGGCATAACTGGATATCCATCTGCAAAAAACTGAAATAAGACCCATACCTCACACCATGCACAAAAACTAACTCAAAATCGATCAAAGACTTCAATATAAAATTGAAAACGATAAAGATCATGGAAGAAAAAATAGGGACAATGCTAGGAGCCCTAATACATGGCATAAACACAATACAAACCATAAATAACAATGCACAAGCACCAGAAGAGAGACTAGATAAATGGGAGCTCCTAAAAATCAGACACTTAATGCTCATCAAAAGACTTCACTGAAAGAGTAAAAAGACAATCTACAGACTGGGAAAAAGTTTTTGGCTACGACAAACCCGATCAGCATCTAATCTCTAAAATCTACTAGATACTGCAAAACCTCAACAACAAAAAGACAAATAACCCAATTAAAAAATGGGCAAAGGATATGAACAGGCACTTCACCAAAGAAGATATTCAGGCAGCTAGCAGACACATAAAGAAATGCTCATGATCATTAGCCATTAGAGAAATGCAGATCAAAACTACAACAAGATATCGTCTCACCCCAACAAGGCTACCACTAATCCAAAAAAACACAAAATAATAAATGCTGGAGAGACTGGAACACTTTTACACTGTTGGTGGGAATGTAAAATGGTACAATCACTTTGGAAATTGATTTGGCTCTTCCTTAAAAAGATGGAAGTAGAAGTACCATATGATCCAGCTATCCCGCTCCTTGGAATATATCCTAGAGAAACAAGAGCCATCACAGGAATAGATATATACACACCCATGCTCATTGCAGCACTGTTCACAATAGCAAAAAGATAGAAGCAACCTAGGTGCCCATCAATGGATGAATGGATAAGCAAATTATGGTATATCCACAGAATGGAATATTATGCCATGATAAAGAACAATGATGAAGCTGTGAAACATCGTATAACATGGGGGAAGCTGGAACTTATAATGCTGAGTGAATTTAGTCAATCACAGAAGGGCAAATATTGTATAAGACCACTATCATAAGACACAAGAAAAGGTTTAAACACAGAAGAAAACATTCATTGATGGTTTACGGGGGTGGGGAGGGAGGGTGAGGGTTATTCACTAACTAGATAGTAGGTACGAATCATCTTAGGTGAAGGGAAGGACAGCACACGCTACAGGGGAAGCCAGCACAACTGGACTAAACCAAAGCTAAGAAGTTTCCTCAATACAATCAAATACTTTGAGAGACAGAGTAGCAGGGATTGGGGGGTTTGGGGACCATGCCTTCAGGGGGCATCTAGGTCAATTGGCATAACAAAGCTTATTAAGTAATTTTCTGCATCCTACCTTGGTGAGTGGCATCTGAGGTCTTAAAAGCTTGCAGGCGGCCATCTAAGATGCATCAATTGGTCCCAACCACTTGCAGTAAAGGAGAATGAAGAACACCAAAGACACAAGGAAGGTATTAGCCCAAGAGACAGAATGGGCCACATAAACCTGAGACTTCATGAGCCTGAGACCAGAAGAACTAGATGGTGCCGGGCTACCACGAATGAATGTCCTGACAGGGAACGCAACAGAGGGTCCCTGATGGAGCAGTAGAAGGACGGGGTACAGAACTTAAATTCTAGTAAGAAGACCAGACTTAATGGTCTGACTGAGACTGGAGGTGCCCCGGAAAGCATGGCCCCTGGATTCTCTATCAGCCCAGAACTAAAACAATTTCGGAGGCCAACTCTTCAGACAGGGATTGGACTGGACTTTTGGACATAGGGTGATACTCATGAAGAATGTGCCTCTTAGTTAAGTAGATACAAGAGACCAGAGGGGCAGCTTCTGTCCAGAGGTGAGATGGGAAGGCAGAGAGAGTTAGAAGCTGGTTGAATGGACATGGGGAATCAGGGACGGAGGGGAGGAGTGTGCTGTCACAGAATGGGGTGAGCGGTTGGGGTCTCATAACAATGTATGTAAAAAAAAAAATAATAATGTAAAGACTTGGCCAAAAAACATAAATAATAATAACAAAAATTGGTGCAAATCTAGAAGCAAGTTCAGGTTCTTCTGCACCTGGCTTAAACTTGTGGTATCCCGTTAAATTTTATGTTCCTGAGTTTTGCAAATGGTTAAGTGCTTGACTGCTAACCTAAATGTTGGTGATTCAAACCCACCCATTTGGCACCATGGAAAAAAGGCCTGGCAATCTGCTTCTGTAAAGATTACACCCAAGAAGATACTATGTAACTCATGTGGTCACTATGAGTCAGAATGCCTGGATGCCAATGGGTTTTTTGTTTTCAGTAGATTTTAGCTACAATGTTTTACATAAGAATAAGGTAACATTAAGTATGAAAGCCTAGTTAAAGTGTGCTAAGGAAATGTTAGGAAAGTTTGATTAAGTCTGATATATTTTCTATTGATGATTCTTGTTCTTAAAGTTGTTTCTGTAAAGTTTTCATACATGCTGGTAAAATTCTTTTATCATTCTTCCATTTTTTTTTTTTTTTTCTGCTCACAAGCTAAATAGGCTTCCACAGCTTATCTATTTCTGTAGCTAGAAGTGGGTAGATGAGATGACTAACTCCCACATTTTAGATCAACCCAGCAGCACCTAGATTTTGTTTAAATATATCATTCCCAAATATTCAGTTTTAAGAAATAATAAGCTGGATTTTTTTTTGAGAATTAGTGTTGCTAATAGAGGTTATTGCAGTATAAGGCAGACTAATTTGTATGCTGTGTTTATGTAAATTTATGCAGCAAGATCAATAAAGCCAAAGAAAATGAATGTAAAATTAATCTTTGTGTTGGCCACTGCATAGAAATGACATAACACAGTGACACTATCTCCTCTCCCTACTCCCAGTTTTTATTACATTGTGTATAATAGGTGACTTAAGTCTGATGGGTCATTAGGCTGTATGGAGTCATTGGCATTTCAGTGGTGGTAATGGGACTTCCACAAATTGACAACGTAAGTGTTGGTGACACCCAGATCTACTTTGGTAATATTTTTTATTTTTCTCTTTAAATGAGAGACCTGATATCTTAGAAAATATTCGTCATTGACTTTGGCAATGCTATGGCAATTTTGAACTTGAAATTGACAGGGTTATCAATCTAGGATATTGACAATATCCAGGAAACTTAAAATTGTAATCCTTCCCACCTTTGAAGCCATAGAATGGCAGGGCCATTGTTGCTCAATGTCTCAGACCCTCCCCTACACTCTGATTTTTTTTTTAAACCACTGTGACTTGGAAAAATTGCTTATAAAATTTTTCCTCACAGAGTGTTCTAAGGCACAAGAAATAAAAATGAATGCAAAGCATTTGGCAAATACAAAATATCTTATAAATTTAAATATGGTTCTGTTAATTCTAAGCAAAGAACTAAGCACAAATGATTATCTTGTATGAAAACAAATATTGATTTTACTTAATTTAGGGGCAAAGTTGGAAGCTTTTGATGAGCAATATGGTGCAGTGTAAAGAGCATGGGCTTGGGTTCAGAGAGACCAGAGTTTGTTTTCAGCTTTGCCACTTACTAGCTATGTGACCTGAGCAAATTACTTAAATCTCAGAGTCTCACAAGGAGCCCTGGTGGCACAGTGGTTAAGTGCTTGGCTGCTAACCCAAAGATTAGCTGTTCAAACCCACCAGCTGCTCTGCCAGAGAAAGATGTGGCAGTCTGCTTCCATAAAGGTTACCAAAACTAAAAGACCAAACCCATTGCTGTTGAGTCGATTCCGTCTCATAGTGACCCTATAGGACAGAGTAGAACTGCCTCATAGAGTTTCCAAGGAATGCCTGGTGGATTCAAACTGCCAAGCTTTTGGTTAGCAGCCATAGCACTTAACCACTATGCCACCAGGGTTTCCCCCATAAAGATTACAGCATTGGAAACCCTGTGGGGCAGTCCTACTCTGTCCTATAGGGTCACTGAGTCAGAATTGACTCAGTGGCAGCTGGTTACAGAGCCTCACACACAAATACATATGTGTACACACATTCTCACTCCTCAGATATTGTGAGAACTGAATGAGACAACATAGACAAAGTACCCAGCAGAACATCTTTCTTACAGTTTTCCTAAAGTTGTAAATCCTAAATCAGGAGACAGAGTGTTTATATATACTAGAGTGGGCAATATTCCATATAAGAGACAAGCTAACAAATGGTCCTTCACAGAAAATGTGCCACAAAGGAAGAAGAAACACTGCTGTCATTTCTCTCATTCTAGCAACTGTGCTTGGAAAAATGTTCACGTGGACTTGGAATGCTGTTGAATGACTAGGGGGATCTCTTCTTGGAACTTGCTCCAAAGTGGGTCATTGTGAGCTCCTTGTGTTGTTGTTAGGTGCCATCAAATAAGTTCGGATTCATAGCGACCCTATGCACAATGGAACAAAACACTGCGTGGTCTTGTGCCATCCTCACAATTGTTTCTGTGTTTGAGCCCATTGTTGCAGCCACTGTGTCAATCCATCTCATTGAGGGTCTTCCTCTTTTTCACTTATCCTCTACTTTACCAGGCATGATGTCCGTCTCCAGGGACTGGTCCCTCTTGATAACAATTTCCTAAGTACCTGAGAGGGAGTCTTGCCATCCACGTTTCTAAGAAGCATACTGGCTGTACTTCTTCCAAGACAGATTTGTTCATTCTTCTGACAGTTCAAAGGCATCAATTCTTCTTTGGTCTTCATTATTCATTGTCAAGCTTTCACATGCATGTGAGGCAATTGAAAATACAGTGGCTTGGGTCAGGCACACCTGAGTTCCTTAATAATGGGGAAATAAAATAGGAGAAGATATTACGGAAAAATGGCATAGTAGAAACTGTACTGGACAAGTACCCAGTGATTAGGAATTGAGTTCCTTCTTTGTTGCAAGCTAGCAAGTCATCTAGCCTCTCTGGGTGTCAGTTCCTCACCTGAAAAATTAGGAAAATATTCCAATGACCTTTGTAGCCTTGAACCACCCTTTAAATCTGTAAAATAAAATTCCTTCATGAAAGAGAGATTTCTGCAGCTCAGCAAATGGGCCAGCTGCTAAAGAAGAGCTATAAGCTTTCAGAGGTGGCCAGAAATTTTATCTCTGCCATTTCCTGAATGGGAATTTGGCTTAAGCAGTTTTTGGAGTACTGACTGTTGGCAAAACAGAGGACTCCATCATTGAGGAGTAAAGCCCAAATGACCTTATTCCAAATGGATATCTTGCCTGTAGATGCAGAGGTATTTTATTAATAGAGCCGTTTAAGACCTTGAGGGTTTTACAACAAAGCCATGTGTATTTAACAGGCATTTCATCTGAAATATTTTATGAAACATCCATGCATTCTGATAAGCGTATCGTGTATTAAGATGCCTCAATGCATTAACTCTTCTTTCCTAACACTCTGTGAATCCAAATGTATTAAGCATTTTAGCCTCTTCCATAGTAATGAAGTTTTTTAGGGCAGGAACTGTGTGTTGCTTTTCTCAGTATGCCCAGTTTATAGCATGGGTACTCAGTTGTTGTTTACTCAATCCTATGAGGTACTTAACTGGTGAGCTAATTAACGGACATTCAGTTCAATGACACTCTGCCAAACAATTTAAGTTTAGAAAGCAGCACTATTCAGGTAAGTAATTTTCACTCCTCTGGGATTGAACATATTACTTTTCAAATTAGAGGATGAAACATGGTAATTTTAAAGGTATCTTCCAGTTCTAAACTCTGTTTTTATTCTTCATATATACTGGGAGTACAGATAATCTCACAGTTGTATTTGGAAAGTACACAGATTTAAGGGATACTAAAATGACATTCCTGTTCAAAAATTCAAAATGACTTTTTGATATTTAGATAAATTTGAAGCTCCTTAAGTCTAGCATTTAGTCTTTCATAGTATACAGTTTATTTAAGTCCTCATGACACATTTTGCAGGGTTAATTTCAACGCACAATATTCACTATATAATATACAACTTTAGAGGGCCAATAGTGTTTCTTGTCACAATTTTCCATTCCCTAATTTTATTTGAAGCTCCTTGAATAAGGGATTGTAATTTTATTTTCTTTTAGTTCCTATTAATACTTTACATACAAATAAAAAAGAAAACTAATCAAACTCACTGCAGTCTAGTCAACTGTGACTCATAGTGACCCCATAGGACAGAGTAGAACTGCCCCATAGGGTTTCCAAGGCTGTAATCTTTATGGAAGCAGACTGCCACATCTTTCTCCTGCAGAATGGCTGGTGGATTTCAACTACTGACCTTTCAGTTAGCAGCTGAGAGTTTAACCACTGTGCAATCTGGCCTTTTTACATATAGAAGGTCCTAAATATATGAAAATATAAATGAATAAATGACATCAAAATTTATTTTCTTTCAAACATACAAAAAAGGGACTAAGAAAAATAAAAAATAATAATAATAAATAAAGAAACCCAGTGAAGAAGTCAGGAAAGGAATATAGAGTGGATCTCCTTTAGCTAGAGGCTTGATTTAGATCAGAGAGATATAAGATTGATTTCAAGTATACAGAGACTTTGCTGCACAACTGCAGGGACTTTGTAGCACAAAATTTTTGGAAGAAAACTCAAATCTATTGGTTTGAGCACGTATAAATTTAAGGAAACAATTTCTGCTCTGTCATTCCAGGTGAGTAGCACATGAAAGGGATTGATTGTTGAAGGCCTTGTGTCCTAATCTAAAACCATCTGCCCTGTGATCCTGAGCAAACTACTTAATACCCCTCTGCTTAGGAAAGCGGTTGTTAAATGGGGAAATGCCGTCAAAGAACATAGCACACACCTAGCCATTTTGAAGTGTTCAAAAGCATGTTATTTTTTCTTCTTCTAAAAATTTTGTATTTTCTACCCTACTTTATGCGATAAAAAGGAAAAGCCATATGCAAGCATTGTCGCTGATCAGATAGCAGAGAACACTTAGTATTTGACGTTAGATGCTATCTAGTTTGTTCCGACTCATAGCAATCCGAAACACTGCCTGATCCCACGTCACCTTCATAACAGTTGCTATGTTTAAGCCCATTGTTGCAGCCACTGTGTCAGTCCATCTCATTGAGGGTCTTCCTCTTTTTTGTGGTTCCTCTGCTTTACCAAGCATGATGTCCTTCTATAGGGACTGGTCTCTCCTGACAACATGTCCAAAGTACATGAGACGAAGTCTTGCCATCCTTGCTTCTAAGGAGCATTCTGGCTGTACTTCTTCCAAAACAGATTTGTTCATTCATGTTCTGGCAGTCCGTGGTATATTCAGTATTCTTCACCAAAACCATAATTCAAATGCATAAATTCTTCTTCGGTCTTCCTTATTCGTTGTCCAGCTTTCGCACACATATGAGGTGATTCAAAATAACATAGGTTGGGTCAAGTGTATCTTAGTCCTCAAAGTGACATTTTTGGTTTTTAACATTTTCAAGGGGTCTTTTGCAGCAGATTTGCCCAATGCAACCCATCGTTTGATTTTTTGACTGCTGCTTCCATGGTTATTGATTGTGGATCCAAGTAAGATGAAATCATTGACAACTTCAATCTTTTCTCCGTTTCTCATGATGCTGCTGATTGGTCCAGTTGTGAGGATTTTTGTTTTCTTTACGTTGAGGTGTAATCCATACTGAAGGCTGTAGTCTTTGTTCTTCATCAGTGTTTCAAGTCCTCTTCACTTTCAGCAAGCCAGATTGTGTCATCTGCATATTGAATGTTATTAGTTTTCCTCCAATCCTGATACCGTGTTCTTTTTCATATAGCCTAGTTTCTTGGATTATGTGTTCAGCATACAGATCGAATAAGTATGGTGAAAGTACACAACCCCCACACATACTTTTCCTGATTTTAAACCATGAAGTATCCCCTTGTTCTGTTCAAATGACTGCCTCTTGGTCTGTTTACAAGTTCCTTACAAACACAATTAAATGTTCTGGAATTCCTGTTCTTCGGAGTGTTATCCATAATTTGTTGTGATCTACACAGTCTGATAACTTTCCATAGATGGATAGATGGATCTGATTTCAACCAAGATGCATCTGACATCAGCCATGATATTCCTCTTTTCATGTCCTCTTCTGAATCAGGTTTGAATTTCTGCCAGTTCCCTACTGATGTACTGCTGCAGCCATTTTTAACTATCTTCAACAAAATTTTACTCACCTGTTATATTTATATATTGTTCAATAATTTTCACATTCTGTTGGATCACCTTTCTTTGGAATGGGCACAAATATGGATCTCTTCCAGTAGGTTGACCAGGTAGCTGTTTTCCAAATTTCTTGGCATAGACAAGTGAACAGCTGCAGTGCTGCCTTCATTTGTTGAAACATCTCAACTGGTGTTCCGTCTGTTCCTGGAGCTTTGTTTTTCTCCAATGCCTTCAGTGCAGCTTGGACTTCTTCCTTCAGTATCATCAGTTTTTGATTATATGCTATTTCCTGAAATGGTTTAATGTTGACAGATTCTTTCGGGTACAGTGACTCTGTGTATTCCTTCCATCTTCTTCTTCTTCTTCTTTTTTTTTTGTTTATTGTTGTAGTTTAAGTGAAGTTTACATTTCAAGTTAGTCTCCCATACGAAAATTTATACATATGTTGTTATGTGACCCTAATTGCTCTTCCCATACTGTGACAGCACACTCCTCCTTTCCACCCTTGATTCCCCATGTCCATTCAACCAGCTCATAACCCTCTCTGCCTTCCTATCTCACCTCCGGACAGAAGCTGCCCGTTTAGTCGCTTGTATCTACCTGAGCTAAGAGGCACACTCCTCATGAGTATCACTTTATGTTGCACAGTCCAGTCCAATCCCTGTCTGAAGAGTTGGCCTCGGAAATTGTTTTAGCTCTGAGCTGATAGAGAGTTTGGGGGCCATGCTTTCTGGGGTTCCTCCAGTCTCATTCAGACCATTAAGTCTTGTCTTCTTACTAGAATTTGAGTTCTGCACCCCACCTTTTCTCCTGCTCCATCAGGGACTCTGTTCTTTTCCCTGTCAAGGTGGTCATTGGTGGTAGCTGGGCACCATCTTGTTCTTCTGGTCTCAGGCTTATCAAGTCTCTGGTTTATGTGCCCTTTCTGTCTCTTGGGCTAATATTTTCTTTGTGTCTTTGGTGTTCTTCATTCTCCTTTACTCCAGGTGGTTGGGACCAATTGATGCATCTTAGATGGCCGCTTGGAAGCTTTTAAGACCCCAGATGCCACTAACCAAAGTATGATGTAGAACATTCTCTTAATAAGCTTTGTTATGCCTCCTGAAAGCATGGTCCCCAGACCCCTACCCCTGCTACTCTGTCTCTCAAAGTGTTTGATTGTATTCAGGAAACTTCTTAGCTTTGGTTCAGTCCAGTTGTGCTAACTTCCCCTGTAGTGTGTGCTGTCCTTCCCTTCACCTAAGATAATTCTTATCTACTATCTAGTTAGTAAATAACCCTCACCCTCCCTCCCCACCCTCATAACCATCAAATAATATTTTATTCTATGTTTAAACCTTTTCTTTAATTCTTATAATAGTGGTATTATACAATATTTATCCTTCTGTGACTGACTAAATTCACTCAGCATACTGCCCTCCAGATTCCTCCATGTTATGTTTCACAGCTTCATCGCTGTTCTTTATTGTTGCGTAGTATTCTGTTCTGTGAATATACCATGATTTGTTTATCCATTTGTATGTTGATGGGCACCTAGGTTGTTTCCATCTTTTTGCTATGGTGAACAGTGCTGCAATGAACATGGGTGTGCATATATCTATTCATGTGACAGCCCTTATTTCTCTAGGATATATTCCAAGGAGCAGGATAGCTGGATCGTATCGTACTTCAATTTCTAGCTTTTTAAGGAAGCACCAAATCGATTTCCATTTTACATTCCCACCAACAGTGTATAAGTGTTCCAGTCTCTCCACAACCTCTCCAGCATTTATATTTTGTGTTTTTTGGATTAATGCTAGCCTTGTTGGGGTGACATGATATCTCATTGTAGTTTTGATTTGCATTTGTTTAATGGCTAATGATCGTGAGCATTTCTTCATGTGTCTCTTAGCTGTCTGAATATCTTCTTTGATGAAGTGCCTGTTCATATTCTTTGCCAATTTTTTAATTGGGTTACTTGGCTTTTTGTTGTTGAGGTTTTGCAGTATCTTGTAGATTTCAGAGATTAAATGCTGATCGGATTTGTCATAGCCAAAATTTTTTTCCCAGTCTGTAGGTTGTCTTTTTACTCTTTTGGTGAAGTCTTTTGATGAGCATACGTGTTTGATTTTTAGGAGCTCCCAGTCATCTAGTCTCTCTTCTGGTGCTTGTGCATTATTATTTATGGTTCATATTCTGTTTATGCCATGTATTAGGGCTCCTAGCATTGTCCCTATTTTTTCTTCCATGATCTTTATCATTCTCGATTTTATATTGAAGTCTTTGATCCATTTTGAGTTAGTTTTGTTTATGGTGTGAGGTATGGGTCTTGTTTCAGTTTTTTGCATATAGATATTCAATTATGCCAGCACGATTTGTTAAAGAGACTGTCTTTTCCCCAGTTAATGAACTTTGGGCCTTTGTCAAATATTAGCTGCTCATAGGCGGATGAATTTATGTCTGGATTTTCCCTTCTGTTCCATTGGTCTATGTATCTGTTGCTGTACCAGTACCAGCCTGTTATGACTACTGTGGCAGTATATTAAGTTCTAAAATCAGGTAATGTGAGGCCTCCCACTTTGTTCTTCTTCTTGAGTAATGCTTTACTTATCTGGGGCCTCTTACCTTTCCATATGAAGTTGGTGATTTGTTTCTCCATCTCATTAAAAAATGCTGCTGGAATTTGGATCAGGATTGCACTGTATCTGTAGATTGCTTTGCTTAGAATTGACTTTTTCACGATGTTGAGTCTTCCTATCCAAGAGCAAGGTATGTCTTTCCACTTATGCAAGTCTTTTTTGTTTTTTTGCAGTAGCGTCCTGTAGTTTTCATTGTATACGTCTTTTACATCTCTGGTTAGATTTATTTCTGAGTATTTTATCTTCTTGGGGGCTATTTTCAATGGTATTGATTTGGTGATTTCCTCTTCAAAGTTCTCTTTGTTGGTGTAAAGGAATTCAAGTGATTTTTGTATGTTTATATTGCACCCTGAAACTTCTCTGAAATCTTCTGTTAGTTCCAGTAGTTTTGTTGTGGATTCTTCGGGGTTTTCTTTGTATAAGATCATATCATCTTCAAATAGAGATATTTTGACTTCTTCCCTACCAATTTGGATGCCTATATTTCTTTTTCTAGCCTAATGGCTCTGGCTAGGACCTCCAGCACAATGTTAAATAATAGTGGTGATAAAGGGCATCCTTGTCTGTTTCCCGTTCTCAAGGGGAATGTTTCAAAGTCTCTCCATTGAGGATGATGTTGGCTGTTGGCTTTGTATAAATGCCCTTAATTATGTTGAGGAATTTCCCTTCTATTCCTATTTTGTTGAGTGTTTTTATCATGAATGGTTGTTGGACTTTGTTGAATGTCTTTTCTGCATCGATTGATAAGATCATGTGGTTCTTGTCTTTTGTTTTATTTATGTGATGGATTATGTTGATTGTTTTTCTAATGTTGAACTATCCCTGCATACCTGGTATAAATCCCACTTGATCATGGTGAATTATTTTTTTGATACGTTGCTGAATTCTATTGAAGATTTTTGCATCAATATTCACAAGGGATATTGGTCTGTAATTTTCTTTTTTTGTGGTGTCTTTACTTGGTTTTGGTATCAGGGTTATGCTGGCTTCATAGAATGAGTTTGGGAGTATTCCATTCTTTTCTGTACTCTGAAATACCTTTAGTAGAAGTGGTATTAACTCTTCTCTGAAAGTTTGGTAGAATTCTTCAGTGAAGCCATCGGGCCAGATCTTTTTTTGTAGAGAGATTTTAAATTATCTTTTCAATCTCTTCTTTTGTTATAGGTTTATTTAGTTCTTCTACCTCTATTTGTATCAGTTTAGGTAGATAGTGAGTTTCTAGAAATTTGTCCATTTCCTCTAGGTTTTCAAATTTGTTAGAGTACAATTTTTCATAGTATTCTGTTATAATTCTATTAATTTCAGTTGGGTCTGTTGTGATATCATCCATGTCTTTTCTTATACTGGTTATCTGCTTCCTTTCCTGTTTTTCTTTTGTCAGTTTGGCCAGTGGTTTATCAATTTTGTTGATCTTTTCCAAGAACCAGCTTTTAGTCTTGTTAAGTCTTTCAATTGTTTTTCTATTCTCTATTTCATTTAATTCTTCTCTAATTCTTATTATTTCCTTTCTTCTGGCACCTGAGGGCTTCTTTTGCTACTCTTTCTACTTGTTCCGGTTGTAGGGTTAATGTTTTGATTATGGCCCTTTCTTCTTTTTGGATGTGTGCATTTATTGCTATAAACTGACCTCTAAGCACTGCTTTTGCTGTGTCCCAAAGGTTCTGGTAGGATGTGTTTTCATTCTCATTTGGTTCTATGAATTTCTTTATTCCATCCTTAATTTCTTCTATAACACAGCAGTTTTTGAGGAAGGTGTTGTTCAGTTTCCATGTGCTTGATTTTTTTGCTTGCTTTTTCTGTTATTGATTTCTACTTTTATGGCTTTATGGTCAGAAAAGATGCTTTGTAATATTTCAATGTTTTGGATTTTGTTAAGGCTTGCTTTATGGCCTAATATGTGGTCTATTCTGGAGAATGTTCCATGTGCATTGGAAAAGAAAGTATACTTGGCTGCTGTTGGGTGCAGTGTTTGGTATATGTCTATGAGATCAAGTTAGTTTATTGTAGTATTTAGCTCTTCCGTGTCTTTGCTGAGCTTCTTTCTGGATGTTCTGTCCTTCACCAAAAGTGGCGTGTTGAAGTCTCCTACTGCTATTGTGGAGTTGTCTATCTCTCTCCTCAGAGCTGTTAGAGTTTGTTTTATGTATTTTGGAGCCCTGTTGTTGGGTGCATAAATATTTATTATAGTTATGTCCTCCTGGTGTACTGACCCTTTAATCATTATATAGTGTCCTTCCTTCTCCTTTGTGGTGGATTTTACTTTAAATTCTATTTTGTTAGAGGTTAGTATTGCCACTCCTGCTCTTTTTTGAGTGTTGTTTGTTTGATATATTTTTTTCCATCCTTTAAGTTTTAGTTTTTTTGTCTTTAAGTCTAAGGTATGTCTCTTGCAGGCAGCATATAGACAGTGTTTTTTTTAATCCAATCTGCCACTGTCTGTCTCTTTTTTGGTGCATTTAGTCCATTTACATTCAGTGTAATTATTGATAGGTATGAGTTTAGTGCTGTCATTTTGATGTCTTTTTTTGTGTGCTGTTCACAGTTTCTTTTTTCCACTGAATTTTCTGTGCTGAGTCATTTTTATTTATGTGTTTTCTTTTCACCTTTTTCATTGTTGTTGGTTTTGTGTTTTCTGAGTCTTTATATTTTTTAGTTTTTTTTTTTTATTTTGACTTGTAGGATTGTTAGTTTCCTTTGTGGTTACCTTAATATTTATGCCTATTTTTCTAAGTTTATACCAGTCTTTTGTCTCTTTATATCGCCTTGACTTCCTCTCCATATGAAAAATCTATGTCTACATTTTTTTGTCCCTCTTTTATGTTTTAATGTTGTCATCTTTTGCATATTGACATCTGTTTCCCTATTTTCAGTGTTTTAGCTTTGGTTTATCTTTGTGACTTCTCTATCTGAGTTGATGTCTGGTTGCTCTGTCCTGTGTTGTAGTCTTGAGTTGTTATCTGATGTTATTAATTTCATAACCAGAGGACTCTCTTTAGTATTTCTTGTAATTTTGATTTGGTTTTTGCAGGTTCCCTAAAATTCTGTTTATCTGGAAATGCCCTAATTTTGCCACCATATTTGAGAGACAGTTTTGCTGGATATATAATTCTTGGCTGGCAATTTTTTTCCTTCAAGGCTTTGTATATGTCATCCCATTGCCTTCTTGCCTGCATGGTTTCTGCTGAGCAGGCCGAGCTTATTCTTATTGACTCTCCTTTGTAGATGACTTTTTGTTTATCCCTAGCCAATCTTAATATTCTCTCTTTATCTTTGGTTTTGGCAAGTTTGATTATAATATGTCTTGGTGACTTTCTTTTGGGATCTACCTTATGTGTGGTTTGATGAGAATCTTGGATAGATATCTTGTCATCTTTCATGGTATCTGGGAAGTTGTCTGCCAACAAATCTTCAACAATTCTCTCTGTATTTTCTGTTATCCCCCCCTGTTCTGGTACTCCAATCACTCGTAGGTTATTCCTCTTGATAGAATCCCACATAATTCTTAGAGTTCTTTGATTTTTTTAAAATCCTTTTATCTGACTTTTCCTCAAATAAGTTGGTGTCAAGTGTTTTATCTTCAGTCTTGTGAATTCTGACTTCCATTTCCTCTGTTTTGCTCCTATGACTTTCTATTGAGTTGTCTAATTCTGAAATTTTATTGTTAATCTTCTGGATTTCTGATTGCTGTCTCTCTATGGATTCTTGGAGCGTGTTATATTTGTCATTATGCTCTTCTCTAATCTTCTTAAATTCCTCTCTTGCATGTTTTGCATTTTGTTTAATTTCATTCCTAATATCTTGAAGAGTTCCATATATTAATCTTTTGTATTCTGCCTCTGGTAATTCCAAGAAATTTTCCTCCTCTGGAAAATTTCCAGATTCTTTATTTTGGGAGCTTGCTGAAGGCATCATGGACTGCCTCTTTATGTGATTTGATTGACTGTTGTCTCTGAGCCATCAATAAGTTATTATATTTATTTATTTAACGTTTGTTTACTGTGTCCTACCTTCTTGTTTTGTTTTGATCTGCCCAAATAACACTGCTTGTATGAGCTAGTTTGATTATTAACACCTTTGAAGCTCTAATGTCCTGTCACCAGGTGGTTAGGTCTGTTACTAGGTATGTGAGCTCAGGAGTCCACCCATTCCTCCTGTATGGATTCAGCTCAGGTGCCCAGGTAGCTAGCCACCAAGTGTGTAGTGTAGGCTCTCACCTACAGTTCTAAACAGGCATGGGTGATTGGTGTAGGCACAGGCATCTGGCTGCAGCCAGAGGACACACTCTGAACAAGGCAGGCAGCTGATGGCCACCCCCAAGTGTCCAGGAGGAAGGCACGTCCCTGTTCCCTAGAGAGTGTAGGTGTGTGGGTTTTGCAGCTAGACTGTGAGCACCCAGTGCTGTTGGCTGTAAAGACTGGGGGGCACCTCTTATTCCTCGGCCCGTATTGCAGGGGCTTGGTGTCATGGGTGGAGCCACCAGTCCTCAGGTCCATGATGTGGGTAGGTGAAGACCCTGCTTAATGGGCAGAGCACTGTCAAATGTCAAGAACCTGCCACTTCACAGCTGAAATAGTTGAAGTTAGACTTCAGGTATATACCCTGTTGTACTGCAGTAATGAGACCTATGCTGTTGAAATGGGCCCACACAAGTCTATGCAGGGGGAAAGGCACTCAAAGACCTTGGATCCCTTATACCTGTGCCTAGGCAAAGGAGCTGTGCTTACCCTGAGTTCCTGGCTTAGGGAAGCCTGCAGTTTATTTTTTCCCCTATTTGTTAATTTGTTCACTTTCCTAGGCTGAGAGAATGGCTCAGGGCGTGTGACAGATCCTACTTCTGGCCCGGGGGACACAGCAATTGCTGAAGCCGGTCCAGGACCCAGTGCAGAGTAGGGAGCGTGCAGGTAAATGGAGACAGGTTTTTCCCTAAGGGGGCTGTTTTTGATCCGCGTGGTAGGCCAGACGCAAGTACTTATCTTTCTCCGATCAAGGGCTGCTTCTCACTGATTCTCAGTGGCCGAGTAGACTCTCTGCCGCTCTGTCTGTCCTAGTGCAGAATACACCTCCTGAGCACTGCTGCTTGCCTGCCTCACCGTTCACCACCAAGCTGTTCAGGCCTGAAGGGCTCAGGCTCTCACCAGGTCAGGTCTGGCAACTCCTCGCTGCTTCAGAACTGTCTCTCCCTCCCCCTGCCACTTAGTCTGGTTCCTCAACTTTGCCTTTGATGTTCAGGGATCCTAGATTGTCATATATAATCGATTCACTTGTTTTTTCAGGTCTTTGTTGTAAGAGGGTCCACTGGAAGCATGTGACTACTCCACCTCTTGGCCCCACCCTACTTCCATTTCTTTAGATACTTCCTGTGTCATTCAATATTTTCCCTGTAGAATCCTTTAATGTTGCAACTTGAGGCTTGAATTTTTTCTTCACTTCTTTCAGCTTGAGAAATGCTGAGTGTGTTCTTCCTTTTTAGTTTTCTAACTCCAGTTCTTTGTACATTTCATTATCATACTTTACTTTGTCTTCTTGAGTTACCCTTTGAAATCTTCTGTTCAGTTCTTTTACTTCATCATTTCTTCCATTGCTTTATCTACTCTGCATTCAAGAGCAAGTTTCAGAGTCTGTTTTGACATCCATTTTGATCTTTTCTTTTTTTTGCATTTTTCAATGTCCTTTGCTTTTTTTCATGTATGATATCCTTGACGTTATCCCACAACTCCTCTGGTCTTTGGTTATTAGTGTTCAGTGTATCGTACTTATTCTTGAGATGGTCTCTAAATTCAGGTGAGATATACTCAAGGTCATCCATTGGTTCTTGTGGACTTGTTTTAATTTTCATTTGCTTTAACTTGAATTTACATATGAGCAATTGATAGTCTGTTCTGTAGTTAGCCCCTGGCCTTGTTCTGACTAATGATATTGAGCTTCTCCATCATCTCTTCCACAGATGTAGTCAATTTGATTCCTGTGTATTCCACCCACTGAGGTCCATGTGTATAGTCAGCATTTACATTGTTGAAAAAAGATAGTTCCAATTATTAAGTCGTTGGTCGTGGGAAATTCACTCATGTGATCTTCAGCATCCTTTCAATCGCCAAGGCCATATTTTCCAACCACTCCTCCTTCTTTTTTGTTTCCAACTTTTGTATTCCAATCACCAGTGATTATCAATGCATGTGGATTGCATGTTTGATCAGTTTCAGACTGCAGAAGCTTGTAAAAATCTTTAATTTCTTCATAATTGGCATTCGTGGTTTGTGCATAAATTTGAATAATAGTTACATTAACTGGTCTTCCTTGTAGACATGTGGATATTATTCTATCACTGACAGCACTGTAGTTCAGGATAGATCTTGATATGTTCTTTTTGATGATGAATGAGACCCCATTCCTCTTCAATTTGTCATTCCCAGCATAGTAGATTATATGATTGTCTGATTCAAAATGGCCAGTATCAGTCCCTTTCAGCTCACTAATGCCTAGGATATCTATCTTCCAACGTTCTATTTCATTTTTTACAACTTCCAATTTTCCTAGATTTATACTTCATACATTCCATGTTCTAATTACTAATGGATGTTTGCTGCTGTTTTTTTTCACTGTGAGTCTTGCCACATCAGCAAATGAAGGTCTGAAAAGCTTTACTCCATCCATGTCATTAAGGTTGACTCTACTTTGAGGAGGCAGCTTTTTCTCAATTGTGTTTTGAGTGCCTTCCAATATAAGGTACTCATGTTCCGGTACTATATCAGACAATATTCCCCTTCTATTCATAAGGTTTTCATTGGCCAATTTTTTCAGAATTAGATCAGTAGGTCCTTTTCCCAGTCTGTCTTAGTCTGGAAACTTCACTGAAACCTGCTGGTATTTGAAATACCGTTGGCATTGCTTCAAGCATCACAGCAACACACAAGCAACCACAATATGACAAACTGACACATGAGTAGTGGGAGAATACTTTATGACCTGTAATCTTACTGGAGCCCATCTCAAGTGAACTTTGATTGCAGCTGCTTCTGGTCAATTTCTTCCGTTTTCCCTTTTTGTACATTATTGCTTTTTTTAGGCTGAAAATCAAACAATGTGCCAAAACAGGTGTAGCATGGGCCTAAAGAATTATTATCTCATCATTTTTTAGAAATGGGAATTAGGGAAACTTTCCTGTGTGGCAACCACTTCTGGGGGAGTTCCTGGACACTTTGACAGATTTGTGGATTCCAAGTGCAGACTGAACTGTGTCCAAAGCCTATTTATCTGTCATCTCTTCTCTACTGACCAGAGCTTTATCAAAGTGTCATAATTCTTTGTAAGACTCCTTCAACTAAATATTTAAAGTTTTCTACCTTGTGCCATCTTGGAAGAATTGGCTCAGCTTCAAATAGTTTCCACATTTTCCTGAAAGTCTAATATGGTTGTTCTGAGGATAACATCAGAATCGAATCTGTATTTAATTCTGAGGAAAGCTCCAAGATATCAAATTAACTAAAATTGCTAAAACATAATTCCTTCCAGTGGTCTGTAGTTTGTCACTTAAAGTTTAGTTTATAACTGCAATATTTTGCTATTGCTTACTGTGTCTAATCTAAATACTTCTATCTGGTTTTCAAGCTTCTCCATATTGTAGCTTCATCTACCCATTTAAATTTATCTTTCAGTGCTCTCCAGCATGTGTTGCCCACAGTCTTTTAATGTGCTACTCATTAACTTTGCACAAGTCTTTTCATTCCCTGAAATAAACTCTAAATTCCTCAATATACACCCAATCATTTTTATCTCCCCATAAAACCTTTTTACTTTATGAAAACCGAAGGCACAAGGAAAAGATCAGTCCAAAGGACTAACGGACCACATGAACCACAGCCTCTATCAGCCTGAGATCAGAAGAAATAGATGGTGCTTGGCTACCACCAACAACCTCTCTGACAGGGATCACAACAGAAAGTTCCAGTCAAAGTAGGAGAAAAATCTAGAACAAAATTCAAATTCACACACACACACACACACACACACACACACACACACACACACACAAAATGACCATACTTACTGGTCTGACAGAGACTGGAGAGACCCCTGAGACTATGGTGTCCAGGGGGACAGCCTCCTAATTCAGAACCGAAACCACTCTCGAAGTCCACCTTTCAGCTAAAGATTAGACAGGGCTATAAAACAAACAAACACATGTGAGGAACATGCTTCTTAGTTCAATCAAGTATAGGAGACCTAATGGGCAACACTTGCCCAAATCAGCGACGAAATAGCAAGAAGAGACAGGAAACCTGGACGAATGGACAAGGCGAACTTGGGGTATAAGGGGAAAGGGGGAGAGTGCTTACACATTGTGGGGATTGCAACCAATGTCCCAAAACAATTTGTGTATAAATTTTTGAATGAGAAACTAATTTGTGCTATAAACTTTCACCTAAAACACAATTAAAAAACACTTTTTAGTTTAGTTCAAACTTTGTAATTATGCCCACATCCCCACTTCTATTATTGGAAATGAGAATGCTTTTCCTGGATAAGCTGATGTCCTACAAGCCAAGCTTTCCATCTTCCTGTCTCTATCAGCCATATGTCTCTTTGTATCCATCCATTAAAAAAAGAAAAAGATTGCTGTCAAATCTATTCCGACTCATAGTGACCCTATAAGACAGAGCAGAACTGCCCCATAGGGCTTCCAAGGAGCAGCTGATGGATTCAAACAGACAACATTTTGGTTAGCAGCTGAAGGCTTAACCACTGTGCCATGTAGCCATAAGCATGCAAAAAAAAAATTTTTTTTTTGTACCTGGGAGGGGTGTTGTGAGTAAGAGATTGATGGAGAGAATAATGTGACTCCTTTTATTCCTGTTTTCTAAGACTGTGGGGAACTGAGTCCCTTGAGATTTGGTGTGACTGTTTCACATAACCGAATATAGGCTGATCTGCTTTGGGGCCTGTGTGATTGTGTGTGGCACTAAATGGAGCAGAGAGATGAATACTCTCCCTACCTTTGCATGAAACTCTGCAGGGTTTTGGCATTGTAGCAGTTCAGGTGAGTCACAGATACCACACTCAGATGGGGATAATTGATAAGTGTTAATGATAAGAATAGCAGGAACAGGATTGCTATTTTGTAAAAAGATGTAATTAGATGATCAGGAAACGCAAAAACGATGATGAAGCAGCTCAAGGCTATCAATAGTAGCTAGCTTTTACCACTCTGACTCTGAAAGGATGAGAAAGAGGGGGAGAGAAAGAGTTGTCTTGTTGTAGGAGGGGTCTGTCCGACTTAAGCTTTGGATTTCAGTAGGGAAACACAGCAACTTCCCAAGTCACAGCCTTGTGTGGAAGGAGATGGGAACATAAAAATCCCAACTGCACTCCTCCACTCCAAAATCTTGCCTTGTCTCCTGTTGGATAAACCCAAAATGAAGCCCGAGGAAGAAAAGGCTCACTTATGCAGTCTAGAGATATCAGTATCTTTGGGTAGAAAAAAAGGATAAAAAATGGTTGAAGGTGAATTTAAAGGTGCACATGGACAGCACCCAGCAAAGGAGCTTTTTAATTGCAAGTGTTTGAATGATCTAGATACTGTTGATATGGATAATGCTTATAGAAGGAAGAGACAGTAGATATGGGCAAGCATAAGCCTGAGTGGACAAACAGCACAAACTGCAAATGCAGTCAATCCTGTGATTTGTTGAACCATGTGAGAAACTCTTTTGGGGACTTCCAGAAATAACCAAAGGACACTTAGAGGGAGAATAATAATCCGTGAGTCAAGCTAATGGGGATTCATGGAGAACCTAAGAAGTCAAGCAATTCCCAAGAACACACCACTAGTATGTATAGGAGCTGAGAAGTCTACTTCAGGTGGTTTCACTGTGGAGCCTGTAGTCTCTTAAAGACTTCACTCTTCCACCTCTATTTTGATGTCACATTATGGGGTTGTTACTGGCTGCCATCTAGTTGCTTCTGACTCATGGTGACCTTATGCAAAATGGAACAAAATGCTGCCCCATCTCCATGATCAGTTATGGTTCACACCATTGTGACCTATAGGGTTTTCATTGGCTGATTTTTGAAAGTAGATCACCAGGCCTTTCTTTCTAATTTATCTTAGTATTAAAGCTCTGTCAAAACTTGTTCAGTATCATAGTAACAACATAGTAACATCATAGTAAGCTGTCTTAGTTACCTAGTGCTGCTGTAACAGAAATACCACAAACGGTTGGCTTTAACAAACAGAAATTTATTTCCCTACAGTTTTGTAAGCTAGAAGTCTGAATTCAGGGTGCTGACAACCATAAGAAGGCTCTCTCTCTGCCTGCTCTAGGAGAAGGTCCTTGTCTCTTTTCACCTACTATTGCTAACTTCCTTGGGGATCATATGCTATGTATCTTCCCTTTCATTTTTGCTTCTTCCTTTCCATTTGTGCTTGCTTAGTCTGCTCATTTATACCCCCCACCCAAAAAGGCTTAAGACACACCCTACTCTAATACTGCCTTATTAACACTGCAAAGAAAACTCATTACCAAATGGGATTATAATCATAGGTATGCTATTGTTGTTGTTAAGTGTCTTCATGTCAGTACCAACTCATTAAAACAGAATGAAACACTGCCCTGTCCTGCACCATCCTCACAACATTGTTGTGTTTGAGGTCATTGTTGCCGCCACTGTGTCAATTCATCTCATCAAGAGTCTTCCTCTTTTTCACTGACCCTCTACTTTACCAAGCATGATGAATTTTCCAGGGATTGGTCCCCCCTGAAAACATGTCCAAAGTATGTGAGACGAAGTTTTGCCATCCTGGCTTCTAAGGAACATTCTAACTGTACTTCTTCCAACACAGATTTGTTTGTTCTTCTGGCAGTCCCTGGTATATTCAGTATTCTTCACCACACCATAATTCAATTGCATCAATTCTTCTTCAGTCTTCCTTATTCATTGTCCAGCTTTTGCATGCATATGAGGTGATTGAAAATACCATGGCTTGGGTCAGGTGTACGTTAGTCCTCAAAGTGACATCTTTGCTTTTCAACACTTTAAAGAGATCTTTTGCAGCAGATTTGCCCGATGCAATTCATCGTTTGAATTCATAGGGGTAGAGGTTAGTATTTACAATGTATTTTTGGACAAATTCAGTCCATAACACAAGCCTCCACTGACAGAAGGGTGGTGGCTGTCCATGAGTTGAATTGGCCGAAAACTGAACCTGGGTCTCCTGCATGGAAGATAAGAATTTTACCACTAAACCACCCATGTCCCCACAGTATGGGGAAAATTTGACTATTTGGGTTATGTAATACTTTATATTCTGTGCCCTATAATCCAGCTCTCAATAACATATTATTGTGTATTATTTATTGGTGAATTTGTTTTCACAATCTGAATAAAAGACCAAGGACTATTTATTTATTTTTTTTATAGTTGTCATGTATATTTAACAGTATCTTTAAGGACTGAGCACAGAAACAAAACAAAACAAAAAAAGACAAACAAACCCCACACCCATTGCCACTGAGTCCATTCTGATTCACAGAGACCCTATAGGACAGAGTAGAACTGCCCCCTGTGGTTTCCAAGAAGCAGTTGATGGATTCGAACTGCTGACCTTTTAGTTAGCAGCCACGCTCTTAACCACTGTGCCACCAGGGCTCCCCTCACATAGTAGGTGCCAATTAAATAGTTGCTGATAACTTAACAACCATTAAAAGCTAGATTTTTATAAAATCAGTTATATATATTTTTACACAACTGGCTGGCTCTGGCTATTTTATCCACATTCAACTACTAGTAAGTGATAGAAAAAGATGGAAATGAGTATCATTGCAGTAAGCTGCTTTCTGTGCATCTGAATTGGTAAGTATTCATACATATAACATGGGGAAAAAAACTGTTACATTTTCTATATGTGGTGTATATTCTCACTGGTAAGGATGTTAGGGTATCATGATCAGGAATTAGAATTATTTTTGTATGTTGTTATGTAAAATGAATTAAAGGAAAAGAATCCCCCCAATATTGAACCAATGCTTTGCTATATATAAATCTGATCTAGTACTGTGTTCCACAAATGAGTGTTTGCTATATTGTTCAGTACTGTAGCAGGGAAACTGGCTATTTTAAGTCAGAATTAAATGATGAAAAACCGAGACAATAAAACAAGCAAATAACTCCACCTTAATTGAATGCAGAAATCTTAGTTTGCCTATTGTCCTCCTAGATTTTTCTTTAAACTAAGATTTTCTCTCTCTTACTGAATAGTCCATACAGAGATCACATTTAAGTAAAAATCAGCCAGGTTTCTTCACCCAAATGCTTCCTTTACAGGAGCACACCAGGTGTTTGGGGGAACTCTGAGTAGTCCTTCTACTTAGGAGAGAGATGGGAAGTGAGGCTGAAAACGCACTTAGTCCTCCTCCTCTGTGAGCAGAAGATAGGATGCACTTGGCATGGAATAAGATAATTTGTTCTGCTTCTGACTCTGTTCTAGGACTTCCAACAAGCCATTTACTACACTCAGGAAAGGGATGGCACCATTCATTCACTTTTTGTAATCTTAAAAACAAATTGCTTACTTGTTTTTAAATTACAAAAAGTAATCCTTATTAATTTTAACTAATAAATTGTGCAGAAGTATAAAGAGACATTCATTACCACCTTGCCTCCATCATTTTCTCTGCTTTGAAATAACCAATGTTTACAGCCTGAAATACAGTCTTTCACAAGGTCCTTCATGTTCAAACACACATAAGCTCACATACAGAAATAGTGCATACTACTTTATATAGGATTTTTTTCTATACATATTAGTCGTTATTCCCAAGTGGATGAAAGTTCCTTTAGAACAAAATTGATTTAGAATGTCTTTCGTGCATCCTATCAAACGTATTCCCATCTCCCAAGTCTTCCCAAGCCACTCCATGTCTAAATGTATTTACTGACACTCTCTTGACTTTTCCAACCATGTACTGGTGACCCATTAGAAATACTGGATTTTTCTTGGCTATCACTGCCTTTACTGAAAAACAAAAAAACAAAAACTTTCTTATTTTTCTAGTATTTTACTAAAATGCAACTGCCCTAAGCAAGAAATTTGCACCTCTTGTAACTGGAGGAAAAATATCTACTTAACATATGCATAGTTAAAAAAAAGTTGGGGTGAGAAAAGGAGAAAGATTTTAACTGAATAAATGCAATTATTAATTAACATCATTAGTTTAGTGGACTTTTACGTTTTCCTCATAACTTATTCTTCTTTTATAAACCATCTCCAATTTCTAAGTGTTTACATCTTCTGCGTCCACTAATAAAAATTATTGTCCTAGTGATTAAAAGAAAATTGCATTGTCATCTTCTGAGTACTCTAAAGCAATGCAAGAAATTCTAAGCACTGCATCTAATTAAAACAATAAATCACTTCAAAAAAAAAACAAAACCCTGTGTTATTATTGAAGTCTGATTATAGCAGACCTATATAAGCAATTCTTTTCAAAGCAAAGAGGTATACCTGTTACTCAGAGGGGAAAAAAAATCCTCGGTGCTAGACTCCTTAATCAAAAGCAGGATGCAGATATTTTATCAAGTCAGTCAAATATCCTGTGCCTTCTGTCTCATCATTGCAGCAAACGAGTATTTAGTCGCGATCACTTGCAGACTGGTACTCGCATCTATTTCATTTGAGTGGCTCACAGAGGCCATTGACTAAATTTCATAATAAGAGAAAAGTTCACCCGTTGTGTGTTTGCATGTGTATGCATGTGTATTTTTTTTTTTAATTTTTGAGTTCTCCTATCATATGCTAGTCTGAAGTTCCTTTCTGTCTCATCCTTTTTAAATGGAAGAACTCATGCATGCAAATGTATATGGAGAATTCACAAAACCTAGTGATAGATATTGACTCTTATCTTAGGAATTATTCTAGACCACTTCCTATTTTAATTACTCTCACCATTTCTTCCAAAATTACCCTAGCTCTTCAATTCCAGTTGATTTCAATATATGGGCCTTTGATGGTTCATCTTTGACTGTATTGGTGCTTTACCTCTTTGCACATGACTCTAAGGCTCAGCCTCAACCTTGTCTCTCAGATGCATTTTTACATTTGCCTTTTGACACTACATACTGAAGATGAAGGGGCAGTCTGTTGACGCTAATTCTAATTAGAATCATACACCCATGAACCAACCCAAAGGACTAATCACACTGAGCCAATTCTGCATGAATTATCCACTAGGGGAAACAAAATAATGGTAAAAATGTATAGTGAAAGTCAGACAAATTGCATCTTTTGGTGTTTAAATCAAAAAAGAAAGATAATAAATTTTTGAGAACCTGCATGTTGAAATGTCCATTCTATTCTCCTGCTTGATTATTAGTTTTGCTGAGTGTAGACTGTTAGGTGTTGCCAAGTCTCAACTCATAGTGACCTCATATGAAAGAGTAGAACTACCCAGTAGGCTTTTCTAGATTGTAATCTTTACAGGAGCACCATGGAACCTCTGGGTGGATTCAAACCGCCAACCTTTCAGTTAGCAGCTGAGCACTTAATCATTGCACCACCAGGGTTCCAAGTATTGACTACTAGTTTGAAATCCATTTTCTCCTCAACATTTGAAGGCATTGCACCATTATTTTCTAGCCTCCTGTACTGCATTGAGAAATACGCCATTCCTGATTTTTAATTCTTTTCTTTATAACCTGTATTTTTTCTCTAGAAGATTTTGGGGGTCTTCTTTTTAAACCCGGTGTTTTGAGATTTTACTATGACTTTTAAGATGAGTACATGCTAACTGAAAAGTCACATCCTTTACTTTTGACATTTTTTTCTTATATTCTTTTGTTCTTTTTAGTTTTTCTCTCTCTTCTCTATTTCTGGATTTCCTAATAATCAAGTGTTAGATTCCTTGATCAATCCATTAATATTCTTATTTTTCTTTCTCTCTCTTTTATATTTTCTATCTCCTTTTCTCCCTTACATTCTGTAGTCTTTATTCAACTATGTTGCCCAACTATCCTATTTGATATATATTTTTTTTAAATTTCAGGTATCGTATTTTTAATTCCCAATGATTTTATTTTTCTATAGCTGTGCACAAAGTACCTGGCCTCCATGTGGTATATCACTAGTCTAAACTGCTTCAATTCTGTAACCTTTCTATATCAGTAAGTACTTCCAAGAGTCAGAAGAGGAGAGCGCTTGAAAATCTTCCTCTGAAAATTAAATGTTGGTCCAGAAAGGAGCCATGTTACTTTTTGTCATAGCCCAATGGCCTGAACTAGGCATATGACAATACCTAACTTTAAGAAAGTGGGAAAAAAACAGCCTTCTCTTACACCTGAAAGGAGAGAAAATCTTTTTTTTCTTCTTTCAATTTTTAAACTTTAATGTAATAAAATTATATTTTATTATGGGCACAAATCTGTTTTTTTTATTTTTTTATTTTAAGGAAGATGATGCTTTTTTCAACTCTGTTACTATAACTACAATTTTTATGTGAATATAAACTTCGTATATAGTTGTATTATATCTCTGTAATTTAAATAAATATATAAAATGAATCAGTAGTCAGTGTGGAAACAAAATTGGAATTAATGAGATACTACTATGTCTGAGTCACTACATTATTTCATTGAACTTCAAAACACAACTTCGGGATTATCGCTAGTCTAAAGAAAAGAAAATCTTGATATTAGTGAGTACTGCAACATACACATTCTTTAAGCATTTTATGATCAAAAATATTTTTTCTAATTATTTTTACTAATAAGTATTTTTCTCCAAAATGTCAATTTCCTTACTTGTGGCATTTTGTAACTTTACCCATTTTTTTTGTGCTGTTGTTAATTATATGAGCTTTCTCTCTTTACAATAAATAGAATATTGCTAAGGTATCAAACACCTAAATGCTGCTCGTCATCTGACTTAAGATGGCAGCTTGAGTTTCACTTCAAGGGCCCTTCCTGCTCCTTTAATATTTCCATTAAAATGACAACATAAACATGAAGGTATGGAGAAATCAATATCTGTAATAGAAAATGTGCAATGGTGTCATCCCAGTATTATGTAGACTTTTTGAAAGATTAGTTAAGATTAAATTGAGAGAGGACCCATCAACCAACAATTTATCACAAGTAGAGGAATACATTCTAGAAAGAAAGCGGAAAATATTCCTTCTAACATATTTTTCTTTGCTTTCCTCTGTTTTGAAGTGACAAAGGTGGGAGATAATATTGAGTAGTTACTGGGATGCAAATACTCATTTTTCTGTTGTATCTGGAAATACTGTATGGTGCTAGCATGGACATGACAAAGTAAGTTCCAATGTGGCACTCACTTGTAGGTTAAATTGCTATAGATAATGTGCTGGATAAAGTAGGGAGACTGTTGCAGCTAAATCTTCTGAGGGAAAAGTATGCCCTCATTACATACCATGATACAGAAGATTAGTAATTCTTTTGAGAAAATGCTCAAGGTATATTACCAAGTGAAAAGAGGTTCATAAAATACTTTTAAGTGATTATTTTATATAAAAAGCAGATGTGCAACCTTTACCAAATTTTAAATTCCTCCATTTTCCTTTAATATCTAGCTTCAACTCTCCAAACCAATGTTTTGATTTCTCTCTCTCAATCTCTCCAGACTTGGCATCATGGAGAACCAAAACATAACTGCCCAGATCTTCACTGGGACTCTAGGTTGTCTCATAGCTTACCTTTTCCTCTAGATCAGAAGAAGCACTGTGAGGAAAAGCTCTATGACTTCATATATAACTCAAAAAACTCCTTAGTGCAGCAGACCATGCATGGGCTAGGTTTCTCCCTGACAAGCTAGTGTCTGGGTCATGAAGGAAATCTGGCAAAATGCTCAAGTCATGTATGCCCTTATAAGAGAGATAAGCAAATGAGACAACATCAGCTAGAGCAGCTACATCTTAGCTTCAAGAAACTCAAATGAGGAGAGCTGTATAATCAAACGGTTTTCATCTACAGACGTCTTAGATTTTAATGTTACCTTTTAAAATAATATATATTTTTTTATTTTAGCTATCTTTTTTTTTTTTTTAAAGATGTTGTTGTTGTTAGGTGCCATTGAGTTGGTTCTAACTCATAGTGACCCAATACGCAGCAGAAGGAAAAACTGGCTAGTCTAGCACCATCCTCACAATCATTGTTATGCCTGAGCCCATTGTTGCAGCCACTGTGTCAGTCCATCTCATTGAAAGTCTTCCTCTTTTTCACTGACTCTCTACTTTACAAAGCATGATTTCCTTCTCCAAGGACTGATTCCTCCTGATAACATGTCCAAGGTACATAAGACAAAGTTTCACCATCCTTGCTTCTAAGGAGCATTCTGGCTGTACTTTTCCCAAAACAGATTTGTTCGTTCTTCTGGCAGTCCATGGTACATTCAATATTCTTCGCCAACACCATAATTCAAAGGCATCAATTCTTTGGTCTTCCTATTCATTGTCTAGCTTCTGCATACATATGAGGCGATTAAAAATACCATGGCTTGGGTCAGGGGCACCTAAGTCCTCAAAGTGACATCTTTGCTTTTCAACACTTCAAAGAAGCCTTTTGCAGCAGATTTGCCCAACGCAACAAGTCATTTGATTTCCTGACCACTGGGCCCAAAGGTGTGGATAGTGGGTCCAAAATGAAATCTTTGACAACGTAAATCTTTTCTCCATTTATCATGATGTTGCTTATTGGTACAGTTGTGAGAATTTTTATTTTCTTTATGTTGAAGTGTAATCTATACTGAAGTCTGTGGTCTTTGATCTTCACCAGTAAATGCTTCAAGTCCTCTTCACTTTCAGCAAGCAAGGTTGTGTCATCTGCATATTGCAGGTTGTTAATGAGTCTTCCCCAATTCTGATGCAGCATTCTTCTTCATATAGTCCAGTTTATTGGATTATTTGCTCAGCATACAGATTGAACAAGTATGGTAAAAGGATACAACCTTAATGCGCACCTTTCCAAACTTTAAACCATGAAGTATCCACTTGTTCTGTCGGAACAACTGCCTCTTTATCTATGTACAGGTTCCTCATGAGCACAATTAAGTCTTCTGCAATTCCTGTTCTTTGCAGTGTTATCCATAATTTGTCATGATCCACACAGTTGAATGCTTTTGCATAGTCAAAAAAACACAAGTAAACATCTTTCTGGTATTCTCTGCTTTCAGCCAAGATCCATCTGACATCGGCAGTGATATCCCTCATTCCATGTTCTCTTCTAAATCTGGCTTGAACTTCTGGCAGTTCCCTGTTGATGTACTTATGTAACTGCTTTTGAATGATCTTCAGCAAAATTTTACTTGTGTGCAATATTAGTGATGTTGTTTGATATTTTCTGTATTTGTTTGGATCACCATTCTTTTGAATGGTCACAAATACTTTCTTAGATACCTGACCCTAAAACAGTAGACCTTTGCCACCATCTCAATAAATGGTTCAACTGATGTGGCAGGAGAAATGCCAACAGAAGTCCTATTTCATAGACCCTGCTTCACTCCACTCAGGAGATCTATGATCCTTCTGTGTTGTTCAGCAACAAATGAATATCATTCATCTTGAACAAAAGAACTGATAATTATGAACTGTACTTGAATCCTGATTTTTTAAAAAGAAAAAAAAATTCAGGTTAAAATTTTGAGAGAACTTCAATGAATAGTTTTAAAGTAGTCTCACACAGTGAAAAACACGAGGCTGAAATATTTTTACATAAAAGTTCTAACAAATGTTATATTATTTTACTTTTTATAATGTTCTTTCACAAAACAGCAAAAGAGAGATTTTCTAAGTGTAGTATAGCTTTGAAACTATATAAAAGCCATATATGAATTTCTACATGCTAATATCACCATAAATGTGAAGCAAAAATTCTAAATAAATTATTAACAAACTGAATTCAACAAATAGTATTAATTCCAGGGATAAATGAATGGTTAAATATTAGAAAATATATTAATATGATACACTATATGAAGAGGTTAAGTAAACATAAATATTGTGTATCCTTTCTCTCTTCATGTTGTTGCTGCTATTGTTAGTTGCCCTCAAGTCAGTTCCAACTTAAAGCCACCCCATGTACAATAGAACGAAACACTGCCCTGTCCTGAGCCATCCTCACAACTGTTATGCTTGAGTCCATTGTAGCAGCCACTGGATCAATCTATCAGGTTGTTGGTCTTCCTCTTTTTCGATGATTCTCTAATTTACCAAGCATGATGTCCTTCTCCAGGGACTGGTCCCTCCTGATAACATGACCAAAGTATGTGAGATGAAGTTTTGCCATCCTTGCTTCTAATGAGCATTCTGGCTGTACTTCTTCCAAGATGGATTTGTTTGTTCTTCTGGCAGTCCATGGTATATTCAATATTCTGTGCCAACACCATAATTCAAAAGCATTAATGCATCTTTGGTCTTTTTTAGTCATTGTCCAGCTTTCACATGCATATAAGCAATTGAAAACATCATGGCTTTGGTCAGGCGCACCTTGGTCCTTAAAAGTAACATCTTTGCTTTTTAAAACTTTAAAGAGATCTTTTGCAGCAGATTTGCCCAATGCAGTGCATTGTTTGATTTCTTGACTGCTGTTAAAGAGCACTCAAAAGTGGTTGCAGCAATACATCGATGGGAAACTGCCAGAAATTCAACCTGGATTCAGAAGAGGACCTGGAACAAGGGATATCGTTGCTAATGTCAGAAGATATTAACTGAAAGTAGAGAATACCAGAAAGATGTTTGCCTGTGTTTTATTGACTATGCAAAGGCATTGGACTGTGTGGATCATAACATATTATGGATAGCATTGTGAAGAATATGAATTCTACGACACTTAATTGTGCTTATGAGGACCAAGAGGCAGTTGTTCAAACAGATCAAGGGGATACTATGTGGTTTAAAATCAGGAAACGTGTGCATCAGGGTTGTGTCCTTTCACCATAATTATCCAACATGTATGCTGAGCAAATAATTTCAGAAGGTGGACTATATGTAGATGAATCTGGCATCAGGATTGGAAGGAGACTCATTAACAATTTGCAATATGCAGATGGCACAACTATCCAAGAAGTTCAACTGAGCCCATATAAGACAGACTGTAAAAGAAAATCACCAAAGCATATCATAATCACACTCGCTAAAACCACAGACAAAGAATCCCGAGAGCAGCTCAAGAAAAACAAAAACTCACATACAGAGGAGAAACAATAAGACTAAGTTCGGATTATTCTGCAGAAACCATGCAGGCAAGAACACAATGGGATGGCATATATAAAACCTTGAAAGAAAAAAAAATGCCAGCTAAGAATAATGTATCTTGCAAAACTCTTGTTCAAATATGATGGTGAAATTAGGTCATTTCCAGATAAACAGAAATTAAGGGACTATGTAAAAACCAAACCAAATGCACAAGAACTATTAAAAGGAGTCCTTCGATCTGAGAACAAACAACATCAGACCACAGGCTGAATCTAGGATGCAAGATCATAGCAGCCAGATACCAAACTAGGAAATGAACACTCAAGGACTATCCAAAACCAAAAGAATTACAACAGGGAACCAGAGAGGTTAATCTGTAAATGACAACAACATCAGAACAATAAAAGAGGGAATAAACAGTGTAAGTATAGACCCTTCTAACAGAGAGGATGGCAAAGCAATACCAAGTAATAATAGACTGGTTCAAACCTGGGAAGATAACGGTAAATTTCAAGATAACCACAAAGAAAGTTAACAAACCTACTCATCAAAATAAAGAAGAAAAACAAAACTTACAAAAACAAAAGAAATGAAAAAATATCACAAACAAAAGCAATTCAGCACAGGGGAGTAAGAGGAACAAAGAAAACGTCAGCACCACAAAAAAAAGCACTACAAAATGACAGCAATAAACTCACACCTATCAATAATTACACTGAATGTAAATGGCTTGGATGCACCCATAAAGAGACAGAGAGTGACAGAATGGATTAACCAAAAAAAAAAAAAAAAAAAAAAAAGGATCCATCAATATGCTGTCTACAAGAGACACACCTTAGAAACAAAGAAATAAATTTATTAAAAATCAAAGTATGGCAAAAAATATATCAGGCAAACAGCTACCAAAAACAGCAGGAGTGGCGATACTAATCTCAGATAAAATAGACTTTAAAACAAAATCCACTGAAAAAGGAAAGAAGGACACTATATAATGATTAAGAGGACGATCCCTCATGCAGATATAACCATAATAAACATCTACACACCCAATGACAGGGCTCTCAAATACATAAAACAAACTCTAATAGCACTGAAAAGAGAAATTCTCATTTCCACAATAATACTAGCAGCCTTCAACATATTACTCTTGGAAAAGGACAGAACATCTAGAAAGAAGCTCAACAAACATACAGAAGATCTAAACGGCACAATCAGCCAACTTGACCTCATAGACATATATTGAACACTCCACCCAACAGCTGCAAAGTACACATTCTTTTCCAGTGCACATGATACCTTCCCCAGAAGAGGGATCTTAGGCCACAGAGCAACCCTTAACAAAATCCAAAACGTTGAGGTAATAGAAAGTATCTTCTCTGACCACAGTGCCATCAAGGTAGAAATTAACAACAGGAAGAGCAAGGAAAAAAATCAATTACATGGAAACTGAACAACATCCTGCTTACAAACCACTGGGTAATAGAAGAAATCAAAGATGGAATAAAAAAATTCCTATAATCAAATGAGAATGAAAACATATCATACGAAAACCTTTGGGACACAGCAAAGGCACTTCTCAGAGGACAATTTATACCAATAGAGGCACACATCAAAAAAGAAGGGACAAAATCAAAACTTTAACTACACAACTGGAACAAATAGAAAGAGAACAGCAAAAAAAGCCCACAGCCACCAGAAGAAAGGAAATAATAAAGATCAGAGCAGAAATCAATGAAATACAGAATAGAAAAACAATAGAAAGAATCAACAAAACCAGAAGTTGGTTCTTTGAAAAGATCAACAAGATCGACAAACCACTGGCCAAACTGACAAAAGAAAAACAGGAGAGGATGCAAATAACCCAAATAAGAAAAGAAATTGGGGGACATTATAATAGATCCAACTGAAATAAAAAGGATCATAAGAGAGTACTATGAAAAACTATACTCCAACAAATTTGAAAGCCTAGAGGAAATGGATAAATTTCTAGAAACACACTACCTACCCAAACTACCACAAAGTGATGTTGAAAATCTGAACAGATGCATAACAAGAGAAGAGACTGAAAAGCTAATAAAAAAAACTCCCAACATAGAAAAGCCTTGGCCCAGATGGCTTCACTGGAGAATTCTATCAGACATTCAGAGAAGAGCTTATACCAGTACTACTCAAACTATTTCAGAACTCAGAAAAGGAAGTGACACTTCCAAATTCATTCTATGAAGCCAGCATAACCCTGATAGCAAAACCAGGCAAAGATGCCACTAAAAAAGAAAATTATAGACCAAATATCTCTCATGAATATAGATGCAAAAATTCTCAATAAAATATGTATAGAAGGGAAATTTCTCAACGTAATAAATGGCATCTATGCAAAACCAATGGCCAACATCATTCTTAATGGAGAGAGGTTGAAAACTTTCTCCTTGAGAACAGGAACAAGACAATGATGCCCTTTATCACCAATCCTATTTAACACTGTGCTGGAAGTCCTAGCTAAAGCAATAAGGCAAGAAAAAGAAATAAAGGGCATCCAAATTGGTAAGAAGTTAAACAGTCCCTGTTTGCAGATGATACGATACGGTATATAGAAAACCCAAAAGACTCCATGAGAAAACTACTAGTACTAATAGAAAGATTCAGCAGAGTAGCAGGATACAAGATAAACATACAAAAGTCATTTGGATTCCTGTAAACCAAAAAGGAGAATGATGAAAAGGAAATCAGGAAAGCAATACAATTTATAATAGCCCCTAAAAAATAAAATACTTAGGAATAAATCTAACCAGGGATGTAAAAGACCTATACAAAGAAAATTACAAAACACTACTGCAAAAATCAAAAAAAGATCTACATAAATGGAAAACACACCATGCTCATAGATAGGTAGACTCAACATTGTAAAAATGACAATTCTACCCAAGGCAGTTTACAATTTACAATGCAATCACAACCCAAATACCAACAACATTCTTTAAAGAGATGGAACAACTAATCATTACCTTTAAATGGAAAGGGAAGAAGTGCCAGATAAGTAAAGCACTACTGAAGAAGAAAAATAAAGTAGGAGGACTCACAGTACCTCACCTCAGAAACTACTATACAGTCACAGTAGGCAAAACAGCCTGGTACTGGTACAACAACAGATACATTGACCAATGGAACAGAATAGGGAACCCAGATGTAAATCCATCCACCTACAATCACCTGATCTTCGACAAGGGCCCAAAGTCTATCAAATGGAGAACACACAATCTTTTTAACAAATGTTGCTGGCAAAACCGGATGTCCATCTACAAAAAAACAAAACAGGACCCATACCTCACACTATAGAGAAACTAATTCAAAATGGATCAAAGACATAAATATAAAGCCAAAAAGTATAAAGTTAATAGAGGAAAAAACAGCATCAACTCTAGAGGCCCTAATACATGGCATTAACAAGATACAAACCATAACCAACAACACACAAACTCCAGAAGATAAGCTAGATAATTGGGATCCTCTAAAAATTAAACACTTACACTCATCAACAGACTTCACCAAAAAAGTAAAAAGAGAACATATAAAGTGGGAAAAAATTCGGACATTACAAGTCAGACAAAGGTCTAATCTCTAAAATCTACAAGAAAATCCAACACTGTACAACAAAACGACAAATAATCCAATAAAAAATTGGCAAAGGAAATGAACAGACACTTCACCAAAGAAGACATTCAAGCAGCCAACAGACACATGAGGTAATGCTCCCGATCACTAGCCATTAGAGAAATGCAAATTAAAACCACAATGAGATACCATCTCACCCCAGCATTACTAGCACGAATCAATAATAGTGGAAATAACAAATGTTTCAGAGGCTGCAAGGAGATTGGAACTCTTGTGCACTGCTGGTGGGAATGCAAAATGATACAACCATTTTTGAAAATGATATGGCACTTCCTTAGAAAGCTAGAAATAGAAATACCATATGGTTCAGCAATCCCACTCCTAGGAATATATCCTAGAGAAATAAGAGCTGTCACATGAATAGACATATGCACACCCATGTTCGTTGCAGCATTGTTCACTATAGCAAAAAGACGGAAACAACCTCGGTGCTCATTAACAGAAGAATGGATAAACAAACTATGGTACGTACACACAATGGAGTATTATTCAACGATAAAGAACAGTGATGAATCTGTGAAGTATCTCATAACATGGATGAAACTGGAGGACATTATGCTGAGTGAAATAAATCAATCACAAAAGGACAAATATTGTATGAGACCAGTAACTGTAAAAACTCTTTTGAAAAGGTTTACACACAAAAAGAAACAACCATTGTTGGTTACAAGGGATGGGAGTGATTGAGGGGAAACTAAATAGACAATAGATAAGTGGTAACTTTGGTGAAGGGTAAGACAGTACACAATACTGGAGAAGCCACCACAACTTGCAAAAGAAAAGGTCATGGAAGATCCACAGACACATCCAAAGTCCCTGAGGGACCAAATTGCTGGGCAGAGGGCTGTGGGGACCATGGTCTCAGGGAACATCTAGCTTAATTGGCGTAACATAGTTTATAAAGGAAATGTTCTACATTCTGCCTTGGTGAGTAGCGTCTGGGGTCTTAAAAGCCTCTGAGCAGCCATTTAAGATACTCCACTGGTCTCACCCCTTCAGGAGCAAGGGATAATGAAGAAAACAAGATACAAAGGAAAGATTAGTCCAAACGACTAATGAACCACAACTACCATGGCCTCCACCAGACTCAGTCCAGTTCAACTAGATGGTGCCCAGCTACCACCACTGACTGCTCTGACAGGGATCACAACAGAGGGTCCCAGAAAGAGCTGGAGAAAAATGTAGAACAAAATTCTAACTCACAAAAAAAGACCAGATTTACCAGACTGACAGAGACTGGAGAAACTTCGAGAGTATGGCCCCCAGACACCCTTTTAGCTCAGTAATGACGTCACTCCCAAGGTTCACCCTTCAGCCAAAGATTAGACAGCCCCATAAAACAAAATGAGACTAAAGGGACAAGGACTAGAAGGCAAGAGGGAACAGGAGAGCTGGTAATAGGGAACCTAAGTTTGAGAATGGAGAGTGATGACATGTCGTGGGTTTGTTAATGATTATCATAAAACAATATGTGTACTAACTGTTTAATGAGAAACTGTTTGTTCTGTAAACCTTCATCTAAAACACAATAAAAAATTTTTTTAAAAAGGAAGTAAGTACAAAGTAAACTTACTGAGTATAAGCTGTATATTGTAGTGGAGACACACGAACAGAAATGTGGGGAGAGAGGAGCATATCCAGAATATATTTATTATGTTAAGGCTGTATATTAACTATTATTCATATGTTAGATGTTGTTGCAACTGTAAGTTATGTAATTTAACTTATGTGGTAACCACCAGGAAATCACCAAGAGGCAACATTCAGAAGACAAGAATGGAGTTAACAAAAAGGCTTATTACAAGAAAGCACCCCAAAACAAAGAAATACAGAAAAATCAGAATTAAAAATGAAAGAAGACACAAAACACCCAAAAGCAAATAGCAAAATGAGTGAGGTAGATTTCTTGTTTTAAGTAATAATCTTAAATGGAAATGGTTTAAATGCCACAGGCAAAAGGCAGGGAGTGGCAGAATGGATTAAAAAAATAAAAAAAATAAAAGATCCATCCTTTTTCTGTCTGCAAGAAACATACCTTAGACATAAGGGCAGAAGCAGACTGAAAATAAAAAGATAGAGAAAAATATTCCATGCAACCAGTAAACAAAAAAGAGTAGGGAGGGGTGGCCGTACTGATATCAGATAAAATAGACTTTAAGTCAAAATCTGTTTGTTACAAGAGATAAAGAAGGACATTACATAATAATGAAAGTGTCGATCTAGTAAGAAGACATATTGATTATAAATTATATACACCTAACAGCAAGGCACCAAAATACATGAAACAAATACTAATATGAAAGGAGAAACAGACAACTCCACAACAATAATAGGGGACTTCAACACACCACTTTCAATTATAGACAGAACATCTAAAAACAAAATGACTAAGGACATTGAGAAATAAAGCCATAAGCCAGTTGGACCTAATGGACATATATAGAACACTTCACCAACATCAGACCAATATACATTCTTCTCCAGTGCACATGGATCATTTTCCAAAACAGACCACATGCTAGGACACAAAACCAGTCTCAACAAATTTAAAAAGTTTGAAATCATACAATGCATCTTCTCTGACCATAACAGTATGAAGCTAGAAATAAACAACAGGATAAATAAAGAAAAAGGAAACATGGAAACTAAATATTATGATAGTTAAAAAAAAAAAAAAAACTATTAGATCATAGAAGAAATGAAAAGTGAAATTTATAAATTCCTAGAATCAAAAGAAAATAAAAAGACAACATATCAAAATCTTTGGGACACAGCAAAAGTCGTACTCAGAGGGAAAGTTATAGCAATAAATGACTGTATTAAAAAAAGAAAGGTGCAAAATCATTAACTTAAACTGACAATTTAAACAATTAGAAAAGAAAGACCCAAAAAAAAATTAAAAAGCCAAAAGCCACCAGAAAAAAGAAATAATAAAAATCAGAGCAGAAATAAATAAAATTGAAAACAGAAAAATGACGGAAAGAATTAACAAAACTAGAAGCTGGTTCTTTGAAAGAATCAATAAAATAGACCAGTTACTGGCTAGATTGACAAAAGGAAAAAATCAAAAAAGGCAAATAACCAAATTAAGAAATGAAATTGGTGACATTACAACCTATCCAACAGAGATTAAGAAGATCATAACTGATTACTATGAAAAATTGTACTCCAACAAATTTGAAAACCTAGATGAAATGGACAAATTCCTAGAAACATACTACCTACTCAAACTAACACAAACAGAGGTAAAAGTTTTAAACAGACCCATCACAAAAGAAGAGATTGAAGATGTCATCAAAAAACTGCCAAAAGAAACAAACAAAAAAAGCCCAGGAAATGACACCAGTCCTGCTCAATCTCTTCAAAAATATGGAAGAGGAAGACCACTACTGAACACTTTCTATGAAGCCAGCATAACCCTGATACCTAAACCAGGCAAGGACATCACACAAAAAAAGAAAATTACAGACCAATATCCCTTATGAACATAGCTGCAAAAATTTTCAACAAAATTCTAACTAACAGAATTCAGCAACATATCAAAAAAAATCATACACCATGATCAAATGAGATTCATACCAGGATTACAAGGGTGGTTCAACATTAGAAAATCAATCAATGTATTTTACCCCATAAATAAAACATAGGAAAAAACCACATGATCTACCAATCAGTGCAGAAAAGGCATTTGAAAAAATTCAACACCATTTCCTGATAAAAACATTCAGCAAAATAGGAATAGAAGGGAAATTCCTCAACATAATTAAGGCATATATACAAAACAAACAGCCAACATTATACTCAATGGAAAAAGGATGAAAGCCTTCCCTTTGAGATGGTAACTAGACAAGGATGCCTATTATTAGCACTCTTATTCAACATTGTACTGGAAGTCCTAGCCAGAGTAATAAGACAAGAAAGAGAAATAAAAGGTAACCAAATCAGAAATGAAGAAGTAAAACTATCTCTATTTGCAGATGATATGATCGTACACATAGAATACCCTAAAGACTCAGCAAGAAAACTGCTGGAACTAATAGAATAATATAGCAATGTTTCTGGGTAGAAGATCAACACAAAAAAATCAGTTGGATTCCTCTACATTAACAAAAACTACTCAAAAAAAGAAATCAAGACAAAGTACCATTTACAATAGCTCCCAAATCAATTAAATACTTAGGAATAAACCCAATAAGGGACATAAAAGACTTATACAGTGAAAATTATAAAATATTACTACAAGAGACTAAAAGAGACCTGCAAGGTTGGAAAGATATCCCATGCTCATGGATTGGAAGGCTTAATACAGTGAAAATGTCAATACTATCTAAAGTGATCTACAGATACACTGCAATCCTGTTACAAATCCCAGCAACATTCTTTACTGAAATGGAAAAACTAATGACCAATTTCATATGGAAAGGAAAGAAACTCCTAATAGCCAAAGCAATACTGAAGAAAAAGAACAAAGCAGGAGGCCTTACACTCTCTGATATTAAAAAAATACTAGATAGCCACTGTAGTCAAAACATCCTAGTGTTGGTTCAATGATAGAAACATAGACCAGCGGAACAGAATTGAGAACTTAGAATTAAACCCAGCCACCTATGGACAACTGATTTTCAACAAGGGGTCAAAGTCCATTCAGTGGGGCAGAAACAGTCTAATAAATGGTGCCAGCAAAACTGGATGTCCACCTGCATAAAAATGAAACAGGACCCATACCTCACACCATACAAAAAACTAACTCAAAAGGGATCAAAGACCTAAATGTTAAACCTAAAACCATAAAATTCTTGAGATACAATATAGGGAGAAAATTATGAGACTTAATCTTTTGTAAAAATAGGATAACAAACATCACAACAAATGCAGTAATAGAAGAAGACAAAATAGGTAAGTAGGACCTCATAAAAATTAAAAACTAATGCTCATCAGAGGCCTTTATTAAAAGATTAAAATCTTTCAGAAATGACTTATCTGATAAGGGTCTAATCTCTAAAATCTACAGAAAACTGCAACAACTCAACACCAAAAAGACAAACAACCCAATTCATAAAACGGGGAAAGGATATCAGCAGAACCTTCACCAAAGAGGACATCCAAACAGCCAACAAATGTATGAAAAGATGTTCACGATCATTAGCCATTAGAGAGATGCAAATTAAAACTGCAATGAGATACCATCTTACCCCAGCTAAAATGGCACCAATAAAAAAACAAACAAACAAAAAACCATAACAACAAATGTTGGAGAGGATATGGGGAGGTCAGAACCCTTAGCCATTGCTTGTGGGACTGTAAAATGGTACAACCACTATGGAAAATGGTATCGTGCTTTCTCAAAAAAACTAGAAATAGAACTACCCTATGATCCAATAATCCCACTTCTAGGTATATACCCTAAAAAATACCCATTGCTGTTGAGTTGATTTTGACTCATAGCGACCCTACAGGACAGAGAAGAACTGCCCCATAGGGTTTCCAAGGAGGGCCTGGTGGTTTCAAACAGCTGGCCTTTTGTTTAGCAAACTCTTAACCACTATGCCACTAGGGTTACCCAGAGACCTAAAAATAATGACTTGAACAGACATGTGCACACCTATATTTATTGCTACTTTATTCACAATAACAAATAAATGGAAACAACTGAAGTGCTCATCAATGGATGGATGGATAAGCAAATCATGGTACACACATACAATGGAATACTACGCAACCATAAAGAAGAATGACCAGTCCACAAAACGTATTATAACATGGATGGACCTGGATGGCATAATGCTAAGTGAAAAAAGTCAAGCATATAAGGACAAATATTGTATAATCCCTCTTTTATAAGAAGACAAGAATAGATAAATATAGAGAGACAGATGTTCATTGGTGGTTACCAGGGAGAGGAAGGGGTGTGGGTAAAGTATGCTTTATACCATTGTTAGGTTGTTGTTGTTGTTAGGTGCCCTCAAGTCAGTTCCGACTCATAACAACCCTACGTAGAAGAGAATGAAACACTGTCCATCTCTTTGAAGGTCTTCCTCTTTTGTGCCGACCCACCATAATGTCCTTTATACTGTAGAGACTAGTTAATTTTGATGATAGCAAAAGTGGCACCAAATGTGGATGTAGTGAGCACAGCTCAGCCAAAGTTAAAATGAGTGTTTGAGCACATATGGATGGGTATAGGCAAATTGGTATACGGGTAGGTATAGGTGTGTACAAAGATCAGAACAGATAGAAGTATCTATAAAACAAACCAAACCCACTGCTGTTGAGTTGATTCCGACATATTGACCCTACACCACAGAGTAAAACTGCCCCACAGAATTTCTAAGGAGTGGCTGGTGGATTCTTACTGCTGATCTTTTGATTAGCAGCTAAGTTCTAATTCACTGCACCACCAGGGCTCCATAGAAGTATTTATGAGTACATGCAAAACAATTATCTGGGTGCAGGCACATATATTCATTGATGACACAAATATGGATACTCCTCAGACATAACCAAACACCTAACATTGGTTTTCTGGGTTTGAGGACTTAGGACCATAGTCTCATGGGACAACTCAGCTGATAACTTAGTTTACAAAAATCATGATCTGCATCCTAGTGAAGTGAGTAGCATCTGGGGTCTTAAAAGCTTGTGAGCAGCTATGTAAGACACAGCTACGGGTCTCTACTCACCAGGAAAAAAAACAGTAAGAAGGTAACCAAAAGCACAGAGAGAAAACAAATCTAACAAGCCACGACCTCATTTAGCCTGAGACCAGACCTAGATGATGCCCAGCTACCACCACTGACTGTTCTGATCAGAGTCACAATAGTTGGTCCTAGGCATGGGAGAAAAATATGGAGCAGAACTCAAATTCTCATTAAAAAAAAAGTTGGACTAACTGGACTGGTTGAGAGCAGAGGATTCCTTGAGACACTCTTTAAACTTTGAACCAAAACTATCCCCTGAGATCACTTTTAACAAAATAGCACAGTGGCACACAAAATGAAGAATATTATCCTTAAGACGGTGCTCCCTTGAGGGACCGAACTGCTGGGCTGAGGGCTGTGGGGACCATGGTCTCTGGGAACATCTAGGTTAATTGGCATAACATAGTTTTATAAAGAAAATGTTCTACATTCCACCTTGGTGAGTAGTGTCTGGGGTCTTCAAAGCCTGTGAGTGGTCATCTAAGATACTCCCCTGGTCTCACCCCTTTGGAAACAAGGGAGAATGAAGAAAACAGGATACAAGGTTAAGATTAGTCCAAAGGACTAAGGCACCAAAACTACCACAGCCTCCACCAGACTGAGTCCAGTAGAGCTTGATGGTTCCCAGCTACCAACACTGACTGCTCTGACAAGGATCACAACAGAGGGTTCTGGACAGAGCTGGAGAAAAATGTAGAACAAAATTCTAACTCACAAAAAAAGACCAGACTTACTGGCTTGACAGAGACTGGAGAAACCCCAAGAGTATGGCTCCCGGACACCCTTTTAGCTCAGTAATGAAGTCACTTCCGAGGGTCACCCTTCCGCCAAAGATTAGACAGCCTCATAAAACAAAATGAGACTAAAGGGGCACAACAGCCCAGGGACAGGACTAGAAGGCAGGAGGTGACAGGAAAGCTGATAATAGGGAACCCAAGGTTGAGAAGGGAGAATGTTGACATATTGTGAGGTTGTTAACCAATGTCCTAAAACAATTTGTGTACTGTTTAATGACAAACTAGTTTGTTCTGTAAACCTTCATCTAAAGTACAATAAAATAAAGAAAGAAAGAAAGAATGGTGCTCTACTGAAAATCCATCTGTATGAGACCAAGAGGTCAACATTTACTCTGAAGTAAAGATGAGAAGATAAGGGGGCAGGGAAACTAGAGTACTGGAAGAAGAACAACCAGAACACAATTAAAGAGAATGTTGACACATTATGAAAAATATAACTAACGTCACTGAACAATTTGTGTGGAAATTGTCAAATGGGAGTCTAACTCTCTGTGTAAACTTTCAACAAAAACACAATAAATATGGTATATGGGTAGGTTTAGGTGGGAATGGACAGTTAAAAACTCATTGGGTAGAGAGTTACTGTTGGAGGTGATTAAAAACACTGGAAAAAGTGTGGTGACGATTGCACAATTTTGTGAATGTGATGAATGTCACTGAATGTGAATAGACTTGTTGCTTCTTCTCCCCAGATGATAATTTTCTGTTTTGCAAGTCTTTGTCCATTTGTTAAGACCTTGATAAAAATTTTCTTCTCTGAAGCCTTCTCCATTCTTCCAAACAGTGCGTGCCTCCTCTTCCTTCCTCTGGACTATCACCCCCACTGCTCTGTTCCTTTCTTCCACTTATCACAGTATTTTATGACTTTCCATTTAGAAACCTATTTTGCTTTCCCATGAGGCTTGAGTTTCTTAGGGCAGAACTTTATAAACCTATATGTCTTCAGGTACCTAGAACAATACCTCGAACACAGTAAGCAATGTTGAATGAAGATGTAAATTAATAAATAAACAAGCAGAACCTAAATATTTGTTACATATTTTGTTATTTTTATACTTTTCTTTTCATCTAAAATCTACAAGTATTCTTGGTTTCAGGCTCTTATTCTGGTTATTTTTAGAAGGCCACTGGGGGTCCTAGTGAGGAAGATTATAGCTCTGGCTGTTCTGATACAGGAAACAACATTGTATGGTTATACCATTTTATTACTCTTTCTAAGTCCAAGTGTTCTCTCACTTGAAGATCCAAGTAAACCAAAGGAAGAGTATAATATTAGATTGGGCATGTACCCGATAATTCATCTCTAAAGGTGAGATATTGAGTCTCATAATGTCCAGCTGGTGATATTTTCAGCATTGAAACATGTTAAACTGCCAAGGCAGCATTAACAAGATGGAATGAATTGATTTATTTCTCTTCTGAATTACTTGGCAGTGCCTCGGTTTTGAGGCATCAAATTTGCTCAATGTGCTACTTAAGAGATTGTTTCCTCTTTCTCTCAGCCAGCCCAAAGACTGCAGTAGGTAATGATATCCTGAACTTTAGAAATCCCTTTCTTCAGTGAGAACTCCAGAGCCATTTCAGAGAAGATTGAATTAATCTCCAGCTGCACTCACATGTCCCTGGGTCAAGTCAGGTTTCAAAGGACAGTGCAACACAACCTAGAAACCCTGAATGTTACTCTGGCCATTATTTCACAAAAGGCTGATGCTGATAATGTGAGACAATGACTTTAAATGCTGGAGGATTTGTCTATATATACATATACTATATGCATATATATGTGTGTGTGTGTATATATATATATATATATATACACACACACATACATGTATACATATATAAGGAGCCCTGGTGGTGCAGTGGTTAAAATGATCAATCGACTGCTAACCAAGAGGTCCATGGTTCGAAACTACCAGGGGCTCCGTGGGAGAAAGATGTGGCAGTCTGCTTGCATAGAGATGTACAGCCTTGGAAACCCTATATATATAGCCTGTTGCCGTCAAGTTGATTCCAACTCATAGCGACCCTATAGGACAGAGTAGAACTGCCCCATAGGGTTTCCAAGGAGCCCCTGATGGATTTGAACTGCCAGCATTTTGGTCAGCAGCTGAGCTCTTAACCACTGTGCCACCAGGGCTGTCTGTCTCTCTATATAATTTTTTTTCCTACTAGAATGACAACAGACCTTTAAAACTTTTCCTACTCTCTGGTCATTACTTTGAAGAACCTGGAGAAGATGTGAAAATTAAGTTGATACCTTGCTGCTTTGTCTGAAAAACCTTGGTAGGGACAGTGGAGGGCCCACTCCCTTTTCTCTGTTGGTCAGCTCCTTTCTGGATCAAAGCCCAGTTCCAGGAATGAACTTAGTTCATTCAGTTGCTACATGTGATAATGTCACATGGACGTATGATAGGCCAGCCTCAAAACTGGATAAACAACAGTTCAAGTCATGGCTTTGGACTGTGGGCTGTGTTCAGATTCTTGTTTTGCCACTTACCAGCTGTGTATTCAGGGATCTCTCAACCCCAGTTTCCTAGTATGTAAAGTAATCGCCACAGAGCTTTGCAGTGGGGATCAACGAGAAACATGAAAGTGTCTGGAGTCTGGAAGGCACTCTGCAGATGTTCTTCACGTCTGTGTTAAGTGATCTGGTGCATTCTTCAATCATGAGTGACTTTTCCCTTCATTAAAGCAAGGATGACAGTTTTATCAGAGTGTTCCACCTATTTATTGACCCCTGCCATCCTTCGGCTCACAGGATGCTGCCTCTTGGCAATAATTCTGCTGGCTTCCCTTCTCTGCCCAGAGATGGCTGAGGCAGAAACAAACAGCTTTTCTAAGCACACCAAGTGGAACTAAGACATCCTAAAAAATAGTGGGGTGGGAGTGGAGGTGGGAGATGGAGGGATAAAGGCCTTTTCTGTTGGAAAACTTCTTCTAGAATCTGAAGTAGTTGTAGAACAAAGAAAAGATTCCAGGATCACAAAATGTCTGCTAGGGAGTGACCTAGAAGAGCTGTGAAAGGTGTTAAAGTCTCAGATCTATCCCCAAATGAAGCTCTACCTTGAACAATAACATCTCAGCCATGGTTTGGCTAAATTGAGAAGTGAGTGCTGCCTGGCTTTGCTTTTCTTTGCTTGCTGTGTATTTCCATACATCATCTGTTGATGTAGCTTCACATCTCTCATAAGTTCTGAGGTTTGGTGGCTGGGGGATGAGAATGGGAGGGTATTAGTTTTCCTTACACCTTCTGAATTTTGGGAAACTCAGTCATTTTTTTCCCCATTAAAATTATATTTTCACTAGCAGCATAATAGTGGTTATAAGCATGCTTTTTGGTGTTAAAGTGCTTGGGTAATGTCCTGATGATACTGCTTAATTGGTATACCTCTTCTTGCAAATGTGTAACTTCTTTCGGACTCGATTTTCTCAAACTGTAAAAGGATGATACTAATAGTAGTTAGGGAAACCCTAATGGCGTAGTGGTTAAGAGCTACGGCTGCTAACCAAAAGATCGGCAGTTAGAATCCCCCAGGTGATCCTTGGAAAATCTATGGGGCAGTTTTGCTCTGTCCTATAGGGTCGCTGTGAGTCAGAATTGACGCGATGGCAGTAGGTTTGGTTTTTTTTTAGGTAATAGTAGTTAGAGTTGTTTTGAGGTTAATGAAATAATACGTAAGGAGTGCTAGAAGCACAGTGTCCACGCAATAAATAGTATGTTTGCGCTCACTGTTGTAGCAAATTGCTGGTATCCCTGAGCAAGAGGTATTGGCTTTTGAATTCACTTACCTAAGATTCTCTAAAACAGCAATGTTAACAATCTCTTCCCAATGAGCATTCCTGTGATCCCAAAGACCCACTTTTCTATAACTTTTGTCCCTGGAGACACCTGAAGTTTAAAGTAATATGTATCTTCTTTTCTTAGTAATCAGTATCCATTACAGATAGCTCACAGTTACAGCTTTTCTTGAAGAAAGATGTTAATGGATTCTGTCAAGCCCAGGAGACAGCCACTTCCCTACATAACAGCTCCTGGGCTTCATAAAAGCTCGATTTTCCGTTAGACAGTGACCAGGAAGCTTCCAATAACCTCAGGAATCTAACTGATGTCTCTTACTTCTTGGTGATGATTAGTAGAGGGACATAAATTGTCATCAACGGTCCACCACAAAGTCAAATCAGTCACACGGGCCCCTGGCTTCTCTTGACCTTTAGTATCCATTATATATCCCTGGAAAAAAGGGGAGCTCTTCAAGTTGCCATGGAAGCAGTGGACCGAGTTAGTTTGCAGGTCTTCAAAAGAATAAACAAACAAATAGGATAAAATTGAAACAAACAATAAAAACTAGTCACTTGCAGTAGTTTTCAGGAAAGTGGATTATTTAGATCTATTGGCACATAAGCTCCAGGAAGATTGGATTCCAGAACGTACAGTAAATATGATTTATCTTCCCAATTTAAAATCTCCTTTCAAAGCTTTCAGGCTGTCAGCCCAGCTCCCTTTTTGTTTAGGGGTATGTAGGGCCCCTGTTTGTTTGCCTCTACCAACGACCCTGGCAAGGAAGGAAGTGTTGTCCAGGAAAATTCACCTAGATTTCTGTCTTCAATAACAACAGACTGAGTATAACAATTTCTTAATAAGTTTAAAGTCATGACTTTGAAAGCCTAGTGTTGTCTAGAAAAGTGATAGAATCATTAAGCAGGTTTTTCAGCTGAGATTTAGTTTACTATGTGGCCACCTACTGGTCATTCTATGAACTTGTTTGATGGGTTAAGTCAGAGTTCATACAGGCCTACTACACATTTTCATGATAAAAAGAAAGTTATTACCTTTCTTTAAAACATGAATTTCTATTTTAGTACATCCAATGACAGCTCTTGAATTCCATAATCAACTGGCAGGACAGGTACCTTAAGAAAAAATCAGAGTGGCTCTAGGGAGATCATTGAGACTTGAATGCTGGATAGATCATCTGTGGATAAGGATTTTTGTTTTGTCTTGGGTTCCATCAGTGCATTCCTGGCAGTACTGATATAAATATGTATATACTGGAGATTGCTTGGAAAAATAGGGTTTAGATAATATATTATAATATAATAGGGTTTAGATAATAAATAGGGATCTGATTTATTTTCTGGAGTGTTTTTAACAGTTACTTGCCTGAACTTAAACTGCAGAATCTATCCCTCCCTACTCCCTGACCCTGCAGCCTCTGATGTCTCTTCTCAGGTTGTAATGCTGATTTTTGTACTTTATCCTATTTTTCTGTGGCTTTCCTCTGGGTCTGCATTGCTTAGTAGTCAACCAAAGGCTTTTGCATAAATCCCATGAGCCTGTAAGGCTTCAGCCCTCTGCCATTGATCTGTGCTAGATTTAGGTTGGTACTCAAAACTTAGCCAGTTTTTAATCCTGTCTTGGATTTTACTTTCTGTGGCAATTTCTCGGGTCTCTCCACAACCACGCATGCATTCTGTAGTTGGCCAGGGCTGTGTGGAGAGCTTATCAACATCTTCTGTGATTCTCTCATTTTCAGGTTTCCCCCATTGAATTTCAGCCTTGTCCATTCCTTGTCCCAGCTGTAACCACAACCTCAGGCTAACAAAGATGATTTTTTTTTCCTGTTTGTTTCCTATAGACTTTGCCACTGCTACCAATAAATCATTTGGGTTCACTCTCTCCAAAATCAATTCCATTGATTGTTAAGGAAAAATGTAAAAATAAAAATTAGAGGAAAGGTCTTGGGAAGGGCAGTGCATGTGATGGGCCCTGAAGCTTAAACTTCATCAGCTTCCTGATAAACCCATCTCTGTCCAGGGCAGAGGGGGAGCTGACCTCGCTGCAGAGGATAGCCCAGTACCCCAAGATACAGCATCCCAAGGATGTAACAAGCTCAGTCCTAGTTTAGGTAAGTACCAGCATCACAAAGGATTCTGAATCTGTGTATGGGGCAGGGCTGCAAGAAGTTAATAGGGGCTGAGGTGGAAAGCAGAAGTACTTACTCTGTAGTCCTAATAGGTCTGCCCATTCACAACAGGGTTCCTGTCAGTTAAAAAGAAAGAATGCAAGTCCTCCCCGACCCCCCTCCTCCAGAGGTAACAACAGCCAGAAGGTATCAGGGCTGTAGTTAAGTAGGCTGGCAATGAAGGCAGGGCTTCAGTCCTGGAGACCGAGGTACTAAATGATGGGGGTGAGATACTATATTTTGGGGCCAGAAATGCAGAGATAGGACTGAGGTAAAATTTAGCCTTAGAGACCATTGGGAATTGTGTGGAGGTTATGGAAACATCTAAGGCTCATCCCTAAAAAACTGATTATAGGGCCTGGAGACTTAATTTCAACTCCTCACATACCTCCATTCCCAAGAGGGACTGGGACTCCTGATGTATATTCCTGATTCAATAACCAGGGGCAGAACTGGGCCTACAAGGCGTTAACTGGTAAGGAAGAAGCTGTAACAATTGCTTGGTAACCTATAGACAATATTGGAAGGAGAGGGTCTGGAAGAGACAGATAGTGGCCACGTTTGAAAGGAGTATAGGTCAAGTTTCTAAGGCCTGGGATAAGTAGTATGGGTAAACATGGAGAACACCATTTTTTTTTCCCCTCCAGTTGCCATTGAGTTGATTCTGACTCATGGTGATCCTATATGTGTCAGAGTAGAACCGTGCTTCATAGGATTTTCAATGGCTGATTTTTTAGAAGCAGATCGACAGGCCTTTCTTCTGAGGTGTTTTTGGTTGAATTCAAACCGCCAATCAAAATAAATGGGGTTTAACTGTCAGAAGTCCCCTGGGATTATTTGAAGAAAAGAGAAGCATCCTAGAAGCCTAGAGATATTATTTATACAGGAAGCATCAAGGCAGGAAGATTTAATGGGTATCAAACATATTTATAATTACAGAGAGAAAAAAATAAAAAATAAATCACCAGAAATTAGTAGTTAATTGAATGTGGGGATCAAGGTGAAAGAAGGGGAGTGGATGAGTTTTCTGGAACAAGTATGGAAACCATAACAAAAGCAAGAAAGAGGGAGAGGATCCTTTTATAGGGGGAATTAGATATCACCAAAATGTGGATGGTTTATCAACAGATAATTTGTTCAGGAGAATAGGAAACTCTTTGGTCATGCGGCTGTCACTTCAGTTTGGTAATCTGAAGGATTATTGTTTGCTTAAGTGGGGCTGGTATATATCAAAGGAGCCCTGGTGGTGCAATAGTTAAAGTGCTCAGCTGCTAACTGAAAGATTGGCAGTTGGAACCCACCAGCAGATTTGTGAGAGAAAAAATCTGGTGATCTGACCTGGTGATCTGCTTCCGTAGAGATTATATAGCCTAGAAAGCCCCATGGGGCAGTTCTGCTCTGTCACATGGGGTTGCTATGAGTTGAAAGCTCTGTGATGGCACCTAACAACACTATGAAGCCCTGGTGGCACAGCAGTTATGTGGTTGGCTGCTAACCAAAATGTTGGCAGTTTGAATCCACCAGCCACTCCTTGAAACTCTATGGGGCAGTTCTACTCTGTCCTATAGGGTTGCTGTGAGTCGGAATCAATTTGATGGCGATGGTTTTTTTTTAACAACAGTATATATCAGACCTTGAGTTTTTCTTTTTTCCACAAATTTACATAAAATACTTAAGTTAGTATATGCTATAAATATTTGCTTTCAGTACACGTTTATTAATATTCTTAGAACAGCAAATGTTTACTGAAAGCTGCCTAGGGAAAAAGTGCTGAGTCACTTCTGTCCTTGGCTGCTCTTACTCTTCTCTAGGATATTTAAACAAGTTAGCATAGCAACAAATATTTCACCAAGGACAATCCTCTTGTTCCTTCATTTTCAGCCTTTATTTAATTGAATCAGAAAATTTTCGTTTAGCACTTGAAAACTTTATTTTAGTAAATGAAAAAATAGTTGCATGTAGCATTAACAGTTAACAAAGAGAAAATAGAGAACAGAGGAGAACACACTGAGAAGCATCTGTATAAGAAACAGGTGAAATCATTCCCCGGACAACTCCACACACCACAATAAACTGACAGGGATGAGGCAGAGAAGGCACAGAAAATTGCACATTAAATGCTCAAATCCATGCATCAGAAGGATCTCAAAAGCCCTCAATGGGAATTATGTGTATATCCTCTCGGCTGGAATTAATTTTCCAAAATTCTTCTAACCCTCTGACTTCTCTGTCAGCTTCTATAAGGAAGTCTAGAAAGACAAATCTAGGAATTTAGAATTACCAGGAGCATTGAATGTCTTCCTTTGTACCAGTACAATTTTAAGGACTACTCTGTAGTTATGGTGACTATCTTAGAATGCCTAAGAACCTTCTGCCTCCTTCACTGATAGGAAATATGAAAGGACTACTTTTTAATTAACTAAAGGAATCTGATGCCTTCCTGCACTCATTTCCTTGGCTTCTCTGTGGGAAAGAAATTTCATTTAGACCAGAATTAATGGTAACCATGTCATCCTTAAATCAGGATAAGTACCTTTATGTCTCCAAAGAAATAACCTCTTTTAAACCATGTTTTGCTTTTAGACTCTGTTGTAATTTATTATTCTCAATGTCTTGAGTCTTTTTAAAGTAACTAGATTAACATTTTGTAGGGAAATGCTGAAGCAAGGAGACTTTATTTTTATAGTTAGCTAGAGAACATTTGAAAAGCCATGAGAAATTTTTTGTAGCATATACCTATGGAGGATGTGAATTCTACAGGTAAAAATTACAGAAAGAGGTTGTTTCTCTTAAACATTTCCTGTCTTTGGAAATTTGTGTAGTATATATCTATGGAAGGTTGTGAAGTTCTTGCATCCAGAATTCTCAACCTAGCCCGACACAGCCATTTTGGATATCCAATTTCAAGCTCTAAACAGAAAGAGATGATTAAAAATAAGTTTTCTGTAAAAGCTATAAACATGTTGTATTTCAGTTGCTCATTTATATCTACTAATTAGAGTAACCTTTATAGATTCTATCATACTGCACTGATTCAGACTTTTCCTGATCCCCATAGCCTTGGATAATTAAGCAGTTATTATAAAATGAATAAGTATATCATGAAAGATAGAAAATCATTTTGATTTTCTACATACAACCATCTGCTTGCACAAAGGAGTGTTCTTATTCTCCACGTTCCAGTGATGGGAGGGTGTTTATCATCATGAATGGAAGGATGGACCATTAGAATACATCCTTCTTTGTCAGTCTCCAATACAGCAGTGTGTGCAGTATTCCTTATACAAATGCTTTGCTGGGGAAAGTTTCATATTAACCCAGTACCCGGCACATTGTAGACTCAACAAAATTGAATGGATGAATGAATGAATGAAAAAAAAACTGATAATGAAGCCAAGCTCCTTTTGTCTGTCTTTGACAAAAATCACAATTATTTTAATACATTTTCTAACATGGACATGGTAATATAAATGTGAAACCATATTTCAGATATAATTATTTAGTGATAGAGTAAATGAAAAGTTTGGTAAAGCAATCATGAAGAAAACAGTTCCGTTATGAATTACACCTTTTCTGTGAGTTCCAGCACTACTATATCCTTTAAAGCACTTAAAGAGGATCCAAAAGATTGAGAAAAAAGTTATGTTTTTGTTATAATTTCTCAAATATGTCAAGGCTCTGACACTCTTGAATTCTAGCTTGTTCCTTTGGTCAGGTTGAAATCTCTTGGGCTAAAACATGCTCTGCAGAATTATCTGTTAACAATTTTAAAGTATCAGTGAAAACAATTTCAGCCATCATATTAATTTGATAAGGAAAGAGATTGTCCTCAGTCAATCAATGAGTGGGTACAGAATACAAATGGAATGCTAGTATTCGGTGGTGGGGTGGTGGGGAGGTAGTATCTATCATAGGAACCTAAAAAGGTACTATCTCTCATAGGAACCTACCATTTTGGCACTTGGATTGGGATCTGCGGTTCCTCCTGGATCTTTACATGCAGGTTTCTATAATAAATAATGTTGTATCACACATTCATACACACACATACCCACCACCTCTTCTGCTCTGTGGAAAACATAAGATGGTTTAAAAAATGTTATGGGATAGAGTTGGGGGACAGTTTGGTTAAGTGAAGTTTCATAAGTAACCATTTTTCCCTGTACCAACCTTCTTGCCAATCTTTCCAATGATATAAGAGAGTTTCATATATTTTTTTACTCATCAGAGCTTTTATTCAAATAATATCTTCACTGAAATCCCAGCAGAACTGATTGTTCACAATGGACTGCATGGGTTGAATGAGGAATGGGAAGATACGCTCATTTAGTTCCACCCTCTACTGTGTAGCACTTTCTGAGATCTTTTGTGTGACTGGAGGATTCTGCGGAACCTCGGACTGAAACTACTGTGATCACACCCTTTTAGTCATGAATAAAGAAAGTTTAATGAGAATTTCTGACTTTAAAAACATAGGTTAAGAATCTTGGTGCTTTCAGGGCTCTGTTCTGAATAAGAAGTGTTCTACTCTGTGGCTGTGACACCGGCATGAAGATTGGCTGACCCCTAGTGATCCTATGACTTTTTTTTTTTCTACCCAGTCTTTAATATATTGTGTGTATACTAATTCGTTTCTCTCTCATAAATATTGATCCAGGGAAGAGACAACCACAGTTAACTGAGCGTTCTAGTGGAAAGCCCTCTCAGGTTGATCAAGGCCTCACTGGCAGCCATCATTGTGTTTTCACCCTTGAGAAGCAAGCCCGGATTAGAAGTGAGGGAGTGAGCACACACCTCAGAGGCAAATTTTAGGGGGAGAGGCACCAAAAAAACTCCATAATCAAGATAAAAAATGTCAATGCATTATTTTAAAAATAAAAATTAATATACAAGAGTTTATAATGAACAATACCAACATTTTAAGTAAAGACAGGCTCTGACCCTCACTCCCTTCACCCCAATCCTAGCCTGAGTGAGAAGGAAGTCTCTATGCCAGAAATCAAAATCTCTGCCTCAAGTCAGAGAGCTGTGTTATATTATTGACCTTCTTCATGGAACCAACAAATGGCTAAATGGCATTGGAGTTATTATTGAAATGGACACAGAATACTATACAGCTGACAGAAAGGGCACAGGGAACACACCAGTGTGATGTAGTGGGGACTTGAAAAGCCAGATGGAAGGCTCTCAAAAGACTCTGCAGTTCTTTGCTAGTGAAAAGAGATACTATTTGTTAGCCTGCAGTTTGTATTCAGGCAAGAATAAATATTTCCCAAACCCATAAGGTAAAATTTCCAGCTACCCCTGGAATATATTTTTAGAAAAGATACCAATACTTAAACACATGGCAACAACATTCTCCCCTAGGTTCTCTTCCAACAGATGCATCTATCTCAGAACCTATCTATAAAGTAAGCACGCATAGGAAGAGAGAGGGAGCCGCTTTATATGTTGTGATATGAGTAACACAAGGCAGGTTTGTCAGCCTCCAAACCTTAATACAGATGATTGTTTTAATGCCTGAAATTTCACAACCGGCTACATTCCTTTGGACCTTATAGGCTTTTGAAGACCTTCAAAACTTCCTATTAAAATGCAGATATCCCTGGCTGAGGTGACACTTCAAAGTGCTTTCTGTTAACCTCACACCATCACTAGTTCCTGTCAAGTCGACTCTGACTCATGGCGACCCCATGTGTGGCAGAATAGAACTGTGCTCCACAGCATTTTCAGTGACTGATTTTTCAGAAGGAGATCGCCAGGTCTTTCCTGTGAGGCACCTCTGGGTAGACTTGAACCTCCAGCCTTTTGGTTAGCAACTGAGTGAGTTAACTGTTTGCACCACCCAGGGACTCAGTTAACTCCACAGCAGACATTAATACAACTATAAAGCAAGAGGCAGTGGAAACAAGACCTGCCAGAGGCAAAAAAGCACCATTAATGAAACAGGGAGAGGACACCAGAGCAGACCTTCTCTAAACCACAGTTTTGCTGATGACCTGATAGCTTTTATGTATATCTAAACTGTTAAACAAGCAAATAAATCTTCATTAATTATATAATTTCATTAAAAATAATACAAATAGTTTGAATATGAGTTTCGAGGGCCCAAAACTCTCCTATGACAGTCTGTGTGTATAGTTTGTCAGAGTGTATGCACCATTAGTAGTGAGTTAAACTTATTTATATATTCAACAAATGGTTGACATACATCATTTGATGTATGCTAGACATACATCATTTAACCAAAAAGTCAAAAGCCCTTGTTGTTGTTAGTTGCCTTCGAGTTGATTTTGACTCATGTGTGCAAAGTTGAACTGCTCCATAGGATTGTCAAGGTTGTGAGCTTTTGGAAGCAGATCACTAGGCCTGTCATCTGAAGCACCTCTGGGTGCATTCAAACTACCAACCTTTGGACTAGTAGTCAAGACTTTGTGCCACCCAGGGTCTCCATCAAAAGCCCTTAAGGGAGCATGTATGTAACATATTTGCCCCAGGCTCTATGTGAACCTGTGGTTGGCTTCTGTGACTACTCATCATTGATCTCATGCTCAGGCACCCTCACCTGACTCCTTTCTCTGGGAGTGCACTTGCTTTGCACATTAATTTAAGTAAAACAGAATTAAGAAAGAAACTGAAATGGCATATAAGACATAGTAGATAATTAGCATATTAAGAAGGAAAAGAAAAGTCAATTCCAACTCATAGCAACACTATAGGACAGAGTAGAACTGCCCCCACAGTGTTTCCAAGGAGAAGCTAGTGGATTTGAATTGCCAACTTTTTGGTTAGCAGCTGAGCTCTTGACCACTATGCCACCAGGGCTCCTGATAATGAACACATATTAAGTGCTAAATATATATCAAACTCTGTGCTAAGTACATTTTCATTTAAACCTCAGAGCAAACATACAAGGTTGATAGTAGCATCATGTGGTTTCATACCAGGAAATCTCAGTATGAACTTAAATCTTTATCCATACCATATTTCCTATCCATTTGAGTGGACAATAGTTGTTTTTACCATCTGGGGATCACCACTGGCATAATAAAGAGTATAAATGGATAAAAATTATAATATACCACCATATAAGTAGGGAAAGATATATCAACTACTCATCACTAATTACCCCAGTGCAGTTCAGTGGAGGCATTGCTGCTATAAAGTCATATATGTGTACCTGGAGGGAGGTGGCAACATGCTCGCCAATATCATGCAGTAAAAAACACAGGACTTATGAAACATATACAACTGGGGCATAGCATTCAAAACCTATGAAACTGTATAACCAGAACACCACCACCCACCAAAAAATCCTAATTATATTGCTAGTTAGATGAGTTTTATCAAGAATAGGTATTAGATTTTTCTCAAACGTTTTTCCTGCAGCTATTGAGATGATCATATGATTGTACTCTTTTAGTCTGATAATATGGTGAATTGGTTTGGTCGATTTTTAAATGTTAAATTTACCTTACTTTCCTGGGATAAACCCCACTTGATCATTATGCATTATCCTTTTGTATGTTGTTGGATTCAACCAGCTAAAAATTAATAATTTATGCACTTGTGTTCTTCAGAGGCATTGGTCAGTGGAGTTCCTTTCTTGTAATGACTTTGTCTAGGTAGGTATCAGAGAAATACTGGCCTTATGAGATGAGTTGGGAACTCCCCCTTCTCTTCCGTTTTCTGGAAGAGTTTATGTAGAATTGATACTATTTCTTCAAATGTTGGTAGCATTTACCAGTGAGGTCATATTGACCTAGAGTTTTCTTTGTGGAAAGGACTTTTTGCTAGAAATTCAATATATTTAATAAATGTAGGGCTATTCAGACTGTCTGTATCTTCATGACTAAGCTTAGGTAATTTGTATCTTTCAAAAATAGTTCCATTTCATCTATACTGTCAATTTTATTGAAATGTGTTTTTCAAAAGATTCTCTAATTATCAATTTAATACTTGTAGAATCTCTAGTGATGGCACCTTTCTGCTCTGTGATATTGATAATCTGTGTCGATGCTTACTATTTCTGAACAGTTGTTATGGACTGAATTGTGTCCCTCGAAAATATGTGTCATGAATCCTAACCTCTGCCTGTGATTATAATCCCATTTGTGAATGGGTTGTGTTTGTTATGTTAATGAGGCAGGACTAGGTTGTGTCAATGAGGATTACGTTATGTTTATTATGTTAATTAGGCAGCATTAGGGTGTATCTTGAGTCAGTCTCTTCTGAGACATCGAAGAGATTAAACAAGCAAGCAAACAAAGTAGAGATGGAGGAAGAAAGACTCCAAGCCACATGAAGATTGCCCAACAGAAGCTCAAAAAGACAAGGACATACCCCAGAGCCGACACAGAGAGAAAACATTCCCTTAGAGCTGGCTGCCTAAATTCAGACTTGTAGCCACCTAAAATGTGAGAAAATAAATCTGTTTGTTAAAGCTATCCACTTGTGGTATTTCTATTATAACAGCACTAGATAAATAAGACAGCAGTCAATATAGAAGTTTGTTGTACTGCTCATCTCAAAAAACAATCAGCTTTTAATTGATTTTCTCTATTGTTTTTGTTTCCTATTTCATTGTTATAATCTGATATTTATTTTTCTTAACCTCTGTTTACATTGAGTTTTCTTTTCTTTTCTATTCCTAGTTTCTGAAAGCTGAGGTCAATGATTTCTTCTCTAACTTAAGCATTTAGTGCGACAAATTTTTCTCTAGTTACTGCTTTAGCTTCATCCCACAAATTTTGTTATGTTATTTTATTTTCATTCAGTTCAAAATACTTTCTAATTTCCCTTTCTTTTTTTCTCTAATCTATGGGTTCTTTTGTATTTTCTTTCTAATTCATAATTGGAGATTTTCCCAATATCTTCTTGTTACTGGTTTCTAATATATTTCATTATAGCTAGAAAAGATATTTCACATGACTTGCATTCTTTTACATTGATTTACTTGTTTTATGGCCCAGAATATGGTCTATGTTCATAAAATTTTCCAATAAAGTAAAAATTACTGTCATGAGTAAGGATAGTGTTGATATGTTGTGAGGTTGTTAACCATTGTCATAGGGCAACATGTGTACTAATTGTTAAATGAGAAACTATTTTGTTCTGTAAGCCTTCATCTAAAGTGAGAATAGCAGCACAATTGGAAGAGCATAGTTGATGTCACCGAACTGTGCATGTAGAAATTTTTGAAATGGTGTATCTTTGGCTATGTATATTTTCACCAAAAAAAATAAAAAGTTCGAGAAGGGAGAGGGTTGACATGTTGTGGGGTTGTTAACCAATGTCATAAAACAATATGTGCACTACTGTTTCATGAGAAACTATTTGTTCTGTAAGCCTTCACCTGAAGTACAATAAAAAATTTAAAAAAAGGAAAAAAATTACTATCATATTTAGTCAATGTCTCCTACTATGAGTGAAATCGTGTCTTGCTTCGTGTTTCATGCTACAGACCTGCCCTCCTCCCCTTCCCCACATTTGGATTGAAAAACTTGATTTACGTGGAACCATGCTCAATTATTCTTCTGCGTCTTCCACTTGGCTTAATGTTAGTTCCACATTAAATACATATGCAATTACTTTTTTACTGATTAATTTACTATTGCAGATGAAAGTTTCTTACTTGTAGTGGATGAATATCTGGTAAGACTGGCTCATTCCTTGTCTGCGGCTCATCACCAAAGTATCCTTTATTCTCTACTCCCAGTGTGTCTCCAGGTGGGCTGTCAAGAAAGAAGTTAAATGTTGACACCAGCTATGGGACAAACCAGGGGTTAATATTAAACAATCGAGACATACTTAAAAATACTGATGCCTAGGTTACAACTTATAGCAATTAAATCATGAAGTCTAGGTATGGGAACTGGCATCAGTATTTTTTAAAGGTCCCCAAATGATTCTAAGCTGGAGAAAGGTTTGGAAACCACTGGGATATGCATATGGATGAGACAAAATATATAAATAGTTGTTACCTGGTCATAACTAAAGCCTTATATTTTTCCCACATCAAGTATCCTTCAGGGCCACAAGCTTATAGATTCCCAGTAATGCTTCTCTTCAACACATAGAAAGTGCAGATTTACCTCTGATTTTGCATCAACTTAATACATCTTTGGTGACGAATTAATAATGGGACAACCCCAACACCGACAAAAATTAGCACGAGCACCACGACCAGGATGGCGATATCTGCAACATTTAAAAATAGGAGCTTCAGTCGGGGTGTCAACTTCAGGAGAGTGAAATATTAACATGATCCATTTTTAACTAAACTGTTATAATCCTGCTTCTCCTTTCCTCAAGGACTTTAATTTCCCCCCAAATTAAAGCCAAAACATTGTATAAATTACTACCTGCTTTAGCAATTGATACTCCACCCAGGGTTCTACTATATTTAAGGGAGCCACAATCAGTGGGAAAAGTTTTGGTTGTCTGTTATTCACTGAATGCAGAAAAGGCCTTGATTTGTTGTGGGTTCTTAGAAGAATTAAGCCAAATTTAGCCGGAAGAAGATACACTGATTCTAAAAGACAACTGTAGTAAATTCTAATTTGGACATCAAAATATGCAAAGTAACAAAAAGACCATACATATATATACAATAACAAAGATTTAACAGACTTGGAAAATAAGACAAAAGCTTTCCTGAAAGGCTTTTCATATACACATGCACACACTATTATTAACATCCCAGGATGCTCACTCGTAACGTTTAAGGTTTCTTCCCAGTCTAGAGATTCCTGTTCTTCACACAGGCATTCCACTTCCTGACCATCCACCTGGAAGAGTAATCAATCAAATAATTTTATCAAATGATTGACATGATCTAAATTTTGCATCTCACTTAGCTTAGTGCTAGTTCTACATCCAACACACACACATACACACTCCCATTCACACAAACTTTTTATCGAGTAATTAACCGAACTGAATGCAAAAATCAAAGCTGCACAATAATAAGCAACCAAAATGCAAGAAGTAACCACCTTTGAAGAAGTTCTTTAAGAAAGTGAAATGATTCTGATTAATTCAAAGACAGATTAAAAACCTAATATGATTTATCCAGAAAGCATCAATATCCTTAAATAAATGGCCCCTGCTAGAGTTGGACATATCGTAAGACTTAAACCAGGCTTAATGATAATGGAATTATATTGGAGGGGGAAAAGGATGGTGACACAGGTTTAGTTCATCAAAGAGCAGCATTGCATAACAGTTAAGTGTGCAGACCTTGGAGACGGACTTTCTGGATTTAAATGCCTGCTTCACTCACAAATTGCACAACACCTGTGTGCCTTTGTTTTTCCATCTGCTGAAGTGGGAATGGAAATACTGCTCACCTCTTAAGGTTGTTATGAAGATTTTAAAATTTAACATATATGTATAGCACTTGAAACAGTGCTGATACATACACAGTTGTGTATACGTATCACAGATTAATCAGGTTTGGCAAAGATAGTATCCATAAGCTCAAACTGCTAGTAACTGATAGTATTGAAGAGTGTTAATTGAGTAAGGAAAAAATCATAATTTTTGTTGTTAGTCTCGAAAGCTTTAGGCGAAGGTTGACATTGCTGTAATTTATCTATAAGTGATTTATGATAGAACCAACTTTTAGGTTTAAACATCGTACATAAGTTGGTAAGTTGCTGAGTTTCTATATTACCAGTGTAATTTTATAACAAAATATGTATTTTAAATACTGGCAATACCTATGTGTAATACCTGATTTGACAATTTGGATCAATTTTAATAATGGCATATAGAAAAACATGGATTTCTATATAGACTTGATTAAAAAATAATGTACATAAATACACACATATATTCATATATACATGTATACACACACAGGCTCAGGAATGAAGTCCTATGTAAATAAATCATTGGTAAGGCATTACTTTTAAAAAGCTGTTAAATCTTACAGCATTTTCATTGCACTGGAAAGAGCAATTGGTTGAACTGTAGACCCTTTTGATGTTGACACATTCACCATTGTTGCACACCTAGAAATGAAGTAACCAATATGAATTAGAATGCCTTGGTCTTACAATTTATGTGCTTTTTTCTATTATAAAATTCCACACGTACAGTCTTCCATGGAAGAAGAAATCTTATAAATGTGTGATGGATATTTTAAAAGAATGTACATAAAAAAGATTGTTACATACAAACTTACTAATTATTCAAATATGTACACCCTTATTATGGTCCCTGGATGGCACAAACGTTTTGTACTGGACTAAAGTTTGGTGTTTCAAACCCACCCAGTGGTTCTTCAGAAGAAAGGCCTGGCAATCTGATTCCAGGACCATCACAGCAAAGAAAATCTTATGGAGCAGTTCTACTCTGTAACATGTGGGGTTGCCATGAGTCAGAATTGACTGAAGGCAATGGATTTGTGCCCTTATTACTCCTTTGAATGTTAATTTCTCAGCGATTCTACAATTGTAATTCCAACAAATACTTCTACTATTTATATCAAGTTTTTGTTTTGATTTGATATAAGAATCTATGTTTGTTATACACAACTGATTTTTGGGTATATGAATTAATCTTTTTATTTATGTTTAATAACTTTTGTTTTCAGTTTTTGTTTTTTTGATAAATTTTATCACCAAAGTATTGTTGTTTTTGGGTTTTGCTTGGTTTATCTTTGACCACTTATTTGACTGTTATTTTTTATTTTTAGCTAGTTCTTTTACAAAGAGCACATATCTGCACATTCTTCTTTGGCATCAATTCAAAGACTTTCAGAAAACTTTAAATATGAAGATTTTAATCCATTCATATTTCTTGTAATAAGTGGTATGTTTAACCTACTCCTGTCATATGATTTCTAACATTGGACATTTTAGATTACCTTTTATGTCACTTTTATTCTACCATTATTTGTTTTAAAATTTGAAAGCTATATATTCAAATTTTTAAACCTTGATTTAGTTTACCTTATCTTCAGTTTAAAAATTTTGAATGTACCTAATTATATCATTTTGAAGAACAAATCAGCATTGACTCTTCCTCGTATAAAAAAGAATTCTATCAATTTTTACTTCTTTTCTTTCCCTCTTCTTTCAAGTTTTTGTTTGATCAAATTGAAGTTTTATATTTGTGATAACATAATTCTTTATTCAAGATATTTTTAACATTTGTATCATAAACCTATTAACAACAGATATCTAGAATTTACTGAAACATTTTACAAATCTTCTTGCTCACCACCATTTCTTTGCCAGCAACTTAAGTTCTTAATTTAAATATTTCTCAGATGACCGGATAACTTCCTTGACTATTTTTCTTTTCAGAAAATATATGCAGTCTATACATTACTGTAGGATCCCTGGTGGTGCAATGGTTAAGCACTCAGCAGCTAACCAAAGGTTGGCAGTAAGAACCCACTCAGCAGCTCCATGGGAGAAAGACCTTGCGATCTGCTTCCATAAAAACTACAGCCTAGAAAACCCTATGGGGCAATTTTACACTGTCACATGGAGTCAGTATGAGTCAAAATCGACTCAATGGCATGTAACAACAACAACATACATTACTGTATATTTTCTTAATCCTAAATTGTCTGAGTGTCATCCTACTGCTTTATTATCTGAGTAATAACTTATCTGCCTGTATGGTCCCAATATTTATGTTTTGCAAAACTCTATAGCTGTTGTTGCATTATCTTCTAGCATTTCTTGTTGCAGAGAAGTATGATGACAATCTAATAATTTTTTTCTATAGGAAATCTCTTTTACCTTCCTTTAAGCTTATAGAACTTTTTAAAAATTTGTTGACATTCATGGCATGAGGGCAAGGCCAAGAGCTCATCTCATTCTCTGAATTTTTCCTGGTACTAAGTAAGGTTTTTATTTCATGCATTTGTCACTTCGGGGACATTTTTTATTAATTATTTTTTTCTTTCCCTCTACTCTGTTCTCTTTATCTAGAATTCCTATCAAATCTATACTAGGTTTCTTAGAACTGTTTTTTATGCTTTTATTTATTTTCTTCTATTTTTTTATTCCTTGATCTTATTCTTAAGCATTATGAAGCTTAGCTTCTAATTACTAATTTTTTTTAGCATCTACTCTATGGTTTACTGCCCCCATTACTTATACATCAACAATCATGATTTATTTTGTAATTTAAAGGCAATGCTTCTTGATCTTAAAATATTCCATGTTTATAGATTTAATATCCTTTTAAATCTTATTCATAATATTCATCTGACTTTTTCTAAAGGGTTTTCCCCTTTTTTAATGTATATGTGTTTCATAGGGGGCTATCTATGATTTCTCAGATTGGTCTTTTTTAACACTATTGAATTCTTTTATATCTGTTGCTGTTGTTCCTCTTTGTTTTTCCTTATAGAATAGATTTTCTATATACATAACTGAGCATGGAGGTAGATTGCTTTAAAACTTACATGGATCTCTCTTCAAGTCTTTCAGGTTTATCTAAAAGAATATATTAAGATGTGTCTTATTTTCATATTGCCATTTTTTTATGTTTAATAAAGAGATACCTCCAGAGGCAGTTTTGCAGCAACTCTTCTGCGCCATGACCAAATGAACAAAAGAACTATCTAGTCAACTTCCTCCCTTCATTCCTCCCTCCCCTGCTCTTCTCTCCTCTCCTTTTATTCCCTCCCCTCTCTTCCCCTCTTCTGGCCTTTCCCACCCTCCCCTTCTCTTCCATTCTCTCTCTTTTCTTTTTCTTTTCTCTGCAACTAGTTTTTCAGCATAATCAAGAAAAATGGGACCTGGGGGCAATGGGATATGTTTGTCCTCTCTTTCTATGCCAAATTAAAATTTACCCAGAAAGAATAAATTCTTAGAGAAACTAGAATGCTTTTTAAGCATTTTAAGTTCAACATGTCTAAAAATAGTATTTCAATGCAGAAATGAACAGAAAAATTCTTTAAGTAGTATCTTTGAGGTGTCCAAATATACTGGCATTTGCTATGCACGAAAGCCTTCATTAGGAATTTGCCAAAGCACTGTCGTCACTGTGGTTGGTACATTTCTTTATTAAGCCTTTTCTTAAAGGAACAGGCACCCCACTCACTGGTACGTGGTGACAATGTACAGATAAGGTCAGGATTTGTTCCTGAGGAGTTGCTCTCCCATTAGTCCCTGCCACTCTTTGTGGGGCTCTGTAAAGGGAAACACATGCTTTTACTTTGTAGTTCACACTGCTTTTCCTTACCTGAAGTGAAGAGAAAATTGTTTGGTATTTTCTTCAAACCCATGCCTCATAAATTCTATCTTGTTGAAAGTCCTTGAACGTTACAGCTTGTGATTGTTAAACGTACTTGAATTTTCACAAATTTAGATTTCTTATTATTTTGATATTCTTTGTAATAATTTTAATGATAAAATATATAGTTTAATATACAGACTTGAAATGAATTTTTCCCTTAGATTACTAAATGCTAATTCTGCTTTTTTTTCCCCATTCTGAATTTTTGTTGTCCATTTCATTTCTCTATCACATTATATGAAAGCCACTGCATGTCTGTCACGCTTGTGAGTTGTGGCATAAGGAGAAAGGGGAAGACATAGCACAAAGAGAAACGATTTAATTTCAAATAACATTTGTTGTATACACACACACACACACACACACACACATCACAATATATATATGTTGTTGTTGTTAGGTGCCATTGAGGTGATTGCACAACAGAAGGAACACTGCTCTGTCCTGCACCATCCTCAAAATCGTTGCTATGTTTGAGCCCGTTGCAGCCACTGTGTCAGTCCACTTCTTTGAGGGTCTTCCTCTTTTTTGCTGATCCTCTTCTTTACCAAGCATGATATCCTTCTCCAGGAACTGATAACATAATAACATGTCCAAAGTATGTGAGACAAAGTCTCACTATCCTTGCTTCTAAGGAGCATTCTGGCTGTACTTCTTCCAGGACAGATTTGTTCATTCTTCTGGCAGTCCATGGTATGTTCAATATTCTTCGCCAAAATCATAATTCAAATGCATCAATTCTTCCTCTGTCTTCTCTATTCTCGTCCACTTTTGAATGAGTGTGAAGCAACTGACATACCATAGCTTGGGTCAGGCGCACCTTAGTCCTCAAAGTGACATCTTTGCTTTCTAAGACTTTAAAGAGGTCTTTTTAGCAGATTTGCCCAATGCAATGAATGGGTTGTTTGATTTCTTGACTGCTGCTTTCATGGGCGTTGTTTGTAGATCCAAATGAAATGAAATCCTTGACAACGTCAATCTTTTCCCTGTGTATCATGATGTTGCTTATTGGTCCAGTTGTAAGGATTTTTGTTTCCTTTATGTTGAGGTGTACTCCATACTGAAGGCTGTGGCCTTTGATCTTCATCAGTAAGGGCTTTAAATCCTCTTCACTTTCAACAAGCAAGGTTGTGTCATTTGCATATCTCAGGTTGTTAATGAGTCTTCCTCTAATCCTGTTGCCACATTCTTCATATAGTACAGTTTCTCGGATTATTTGCTCAGCATACAGATTGAATAAATACGGTGAAGGGAGACAACCCTTATGCACACCTTTCCTGATTTTAAACAACACAGTATCCCCTTGTTCTGTCCGAATGACTGCTTCTTGGTCTATGTACAAGTTCCTCATGAGTACAATTAAGTTTTCTAGAATTCCTATTCTTCGCAATCTTATCCATAATTTGTTATGACCTATACAGTCAAATGCCTTTGCATAGTTGATAAAACAGAGGTAATATTCTTTCTGGAATTCCCTACTTTTAGCCAAGATCCATCTGACATCAGCAATGACATTCCTCGTTCCATGTCCTCTTCTGAATCCAGCTTGAATTTCTGGCAGTTCCCTGTCGATGTATTGCTGCATTTTTTAATGTCTTCAGCAAAATCTTCCTTGCCTGTGATATTAATGATATTATTCAAAAATTTCCATATTCCATTGAATCACCTTTCTTAGGACTGGACACGAATATGGATGTCTTCCAGTTGGTTGGCCAGGTAGCTATCTTCCAAATTTCTTGACATAGATGTGTGATCACTTCCAGCATTGCATCAGTTTCTTGAAGCATCTCAATCGGTATTCCGTCAATTCCTCTCCAATGCTGCTTGGACTTCTTCCTTCAATACCATCGGTTCATGATCATATGCTAACTCCTGAGATGGTTGTACATTGACCAATTCTTTTTGGTACAGTGACTGTGTATTCCTTCCATCTTACTGTTCATATATTCTTCTGTTTATAAATTTTGATGTTGTTTACAGTATACATTCTAAAGTTGTCATCTTGGAATTATAAACCCTTTTCAATATGGCCTTATTCTACGTGTTCAACCTTATCCCTTACCATTTCAACCTGAAGCCTCAGTCAGAACAAAATTGTCACATTTATCTTAATATGTCATACACGTTTTACCTTTGTATATGGTGTGGGTGTTTCTTTACAAAAAGTCTTTCCCTGTTTTTTTTTTTGTGCAAAAATGTTGTTCATCAAGTAAAGCTGAAATGTTGCCTGATTTAAGATGCTATTCCAAGTTCTATAAGCAAAGTTAGTCACTTGTTCCTCTGGACTCCAAATATGCATTGATCAGACCACTATGAAAGCACTTCTGTTAAACTGTAATGATCTATTTAATTTAACCTACCAAATTCTTGCGTGAACTCTTCTCTACCTCCTCCGCCCACAGCACAGTTGCCAGCACCATAGACCATGCCCATTAAATATGGTCAAATTAGTAAAAAATGAGGGGTATATGACTATGCAGAGTTGCATTACCTGGAAAAAAATTATGTCTATAATTTCATTAGATGTCTTGTCTAAGCTACTAATGAAGTGCATTTACAGCAATTAAACATCATTTGGTATAACAAAGATTAGGCAGAATGAATATTTATTAAAGCACAATTGTTACTCTGTTCAATAAAAAAAAATGCCAATTTCTTTCTTGTTTTCTAATACATAGGCCCCTCTAGAGCCCATTACAGGGACAATGATTTTCTTCTAATGGGCTGAAGTAAGAAGTTTTAATAAAACAATAGACTTTTCATCTTACCATTCCATCTCCACACTTTGTTCCAGAAGCAACCAGGCCGACATCTTCAGAATTATGGTACAAAAAAACGGTTCTGCATTGCATGGTTGCATTCTTCTTTGGAGCCTGAAGGTGGTAGATCTTGTCTTCTCCCAAGTGAGGTAAGTGCTGTCCTCCGGCACAGTATATCTTTCCACATTTGACATCTCTGAAGGAAAGTGAGTGTATTCTCAGACTTGGGCCAGAAGGAGATCTTTAGAGGCTATGCTGACAGTGAAATGGGCTGTTTACTTCTTTAGACCTAGGCTTGTTAGCAGGTTGAACAGGGGTCAGGAGAGGCAGGTAAACAGTTGGACTGTCAAAGTCCTGACCTTGGGAACTGAGATGAGTAGGTAAAGTAAAAAACTAGTTATGTTTCTTTTTGATTTCTCAGTGATTCTTACAAATCAGTATTAGCTCAAGTTTACAGAAGAATACTTATTATTAATAATGTGAATTAGCATAACTTTAGTCATGCCACTAAGATTTCCTTATTATTCTTTTTGCATAGAGCACATCAGTTGATTCTCACAACAAACCTCTGAGGTTGCTATTATTATATCCACCATTTTACAGATTAGGCATCAATGGAAAGAAGGAGAAGTTAAGTGTCTGCCCATTTTTGCATAGTTTGCATGACTTAAACTTGAACATAGCACTTTTTGGCATTTTTGTCATTTTCACTCCAAATCCTGCTTTATGGCACATAAAAAGACTTGCAGAAAGTCAGTAACAGACATATAAGTATGGCTCCGCTCATGCTTTCCTAATTCAGCCTGTAACTTCTGATTCTCTCCCTCTATCTTCCAATTTCAATTTTTACCTTTCTTTTTCTCACTTCAACTCTTTCATTTCCTCTTCTTCTCCTGTTTTCCACTTATTTTTTGCTTCCTCTTTTCTGTTCCTTTTCCTTCTTATTGTAGCATTCCTTTTCTCCCTTTCTTTCCTAAGCATCTTAAATGTTCCTCGTCTTTCCTCCTTATATTTCAGGACTTGCAGCTAATAAATACAGTATACAAATTCTGGTTAGTCCTGTTAGGGATGCGTGCTCTCGCCCTCCCTGCTGTACTCTCTTCCTCATCTCAGTAAAAAGAGATTAGCAGCTGTCAGACGAGGAGCTAGTCTGATTTTGCAAACACTATTTGAGAGCACTTGCTTTCCTTCACCAATCACTTACCTCTCTTTGCAGGGAACAAAATTGTTTTCCACGTTTTTGCAATATCCAAATTTATTTCCTTTTTTATTCATGTTGTAGCAGCTATCATGACTCCCTTTTGCCTCTGGGCTCCAAAATGGTGTGATAAACATAAAAGAATGAAAGCATGAGTATCATGAATCATGAACAACCTTCGTTTTCTAATGTGATTAACCTTTCAGTGGCGCTAAACCAGAATGGAATAAATGGAATAAAGAGATACCCTCTTGCTTCAGGGGGACGTTTTATTAAGGAACACAAACATGAAAAAGTAACAAATACACCTTAGCCCACATTGTGAGCTAATCAATTAATATTAGAGGGAAGATCAAGGTTATGAAACCCACAACCAGAGAGATGCTACGTAATATTTTGGAAGAATGCCACAAATAGCATTATCTCCAAGCTTGTCCCAAATTCCTGTAGGACAATAGCAGAGAAATAAAGGCTATTTTCTTTATCCATCTTGCACTGTTATTGCCTCTCACCATCATCAAACAATTCAGAGCACTGATCATCCCGGGTAGGACATTTCCCCATGAAGCAGTAGCCTTCTGCATTCTTGCATGGGAATCCATTTACTTGGAACTTGTCCCTAGGACACCTAGGGGAGTGACCAGTACACACTTCAGGAAAATCACATTCATCTTTTGCTGGTCTGCACGTGGACCCTGCTACTTTCAGCTGTTGAGAAAAAACAATGACACTGAAGCCGGGACACATTTATGTAGGAAAGGTTCAGTAGGTGGGCAGAAGGTTGACCCATTTAATTTATCTAAAAAAGTCTCTAAGGATGGCTCATAAGCTCCTTGTCCATTCCACTTATTATTATTATTATTATTATTAAATACCTTGGCTTGAATGTAATTTTAGGTATGGTAAAGGAGGGTTTTTGAAATTTGGTATTAGACAAACCTTGGACAGAGCTGAAATAGACATAAAATGGAGAAATGGACAAGTGTTCTCATTCATCTTCTCTTTTCTTCATTCCTTGCGCCAGTACATCCTGCACCCCCATTTTCCCTGTACACATCCAGCTACATGCAACTAGGAACCTCTGTATATAATATGGAATTTCCATCCCTAAGAAATCAGATCTCTCCAAATGAACTGGAAAAATATTCTGGCTGTCACTGCTGCAGGGAACTGCATGTAGATAGTCTCTGATTCAGCCATTCAATACACATCTAATTGTGTCAGGTTCTGGAGAGATTTAAAATGAATAGGATATGCCTCTACTTCATTATGAATTCACAATCTAGTGGGGTGAAAGAAGAGTTGATAACTCTTTGGGCAGAGTCATTTAGACTTCTGGTCATCTTCCTTAGGAATATTTTCCCAACTACTAGCCTCTGTTGTATTCTAGTCTCATGTTATCTCTCTCCCTTCTGGCACCCTGCTGTTGGGATACCTATTTTCTTCCTGTCTGAAGTTATACAGATTGGGAATGATTTACAAAGGGGCAAGAATGGTACTTATCATGTAACTTCATTCCTAAAAGACCAAGCACAGCGAATCAGCTGCTCCACTCCCCAGAACCTAGCACAGCCCAATTCTCAGAAGTCAGAACATCTCAGAAGAGGCTCCGTCAGGTATTAGCAAGCCTAATACATTCTGGGATCAGTGGTAAAGTGTTCAGTGGTCAGAGAGCTCTTTCATCCTATGTACACTTAATAAACAGAAAAACCCTGTCCTAGAAAAAGGATCTTACCTGACAAGATTCACAGCATTCTCCTTCAGCACAAGTAAATCCTGGCTTCAGCACACATTTGTCTGCATCACAGCAAGGATTAGTGCATTCCTTGGCAATAATCAAAAATGAAAGATCAGGAATTGGTTTGTAGTTTGACTCCTGTTTCAACAGTTAATTAGGTCTGTGTCTGTGTAATTTAACATTACTTATCTCTAAGAGTTAAATGCGTGACACTTGGCTATGATAAGTATATAAAGACTACTTTTTGGAACTAGTGTTTGGGACTTTTACTCTGTCCTTCATGGCTATCCAGTGCTCCATGGCTAATGGATTCTCATGGGAAGAAATAGAGTCCAAAGTTTGTGACCCTCCACTCTCCTGATGACTTTCATTCCCTGGAAGGGTCCCATTACTTCCCTGTAATAAAGGTTTGTTGTGAGATAATACAACTTCTGAATATCTGATTTGAAGTTTTGTTCCGGACCCCCAAGTATTTTGGGATGGCCTTCCCTTTTTCAATGTATCACTGACTAATTACTGCAGATGTTCACTTAGGCCCTGTCATGGATTGAGTTGTGTCCCCCAAAAATATGGATCAAATTGGCTAGGCCATGATTTCCAGTATTGCATGATTGTCTGCCATTTTGTCATCTGAAGTGATTTTCCTATGTGCTGTGAATCCTACCTCTATGTTGTTAATGAAGAAGGATTAGAGGCAGTTATGCTGATGAGGCAGAACTCAATCTACAAGATTAGGTTTTATCTTAAGTCAATCTCTTTTGAGATATAAAAGAGAGAAGGGAGCACAGAGACAGAGGGACCTCAGAAAACCAAGAAATAAGAGCCAGAAGAATTCTGTGTCCTTTGGACCCGGGGTTCCTAGACTGAGAAGCAGCTTGACCAGGGGAATATTGATGACATGGACCTTCCCCCAGAGCCAACAGAGAGAGAGATTCTTCCCCTGGAGCTGGAAGCCTGAATTCAGACGTCTAACCTCCTAGACTGTGAGAGAATAAATTTCTCTTTGTTAAAGCCACCTACTTGTGGTATTTCTGTTATAGCAGCACTAGACAGGCCTTATCTGCTTTAATGAAATTAAAGCTATGAAGAGAATTATCTGAGTCTGGTCAGGTAAGATACTTTATGTGTTAGAATGAAATTGTAGGACTATTCTAAAGAATGGGCAGAAGTCTCCATTTTCAAAGCTAAAATATTTTTGTTGTTGTTGTAAAAAAGTAAAGAACATAACATTTGCCAATTCAACAATTCAAATATTTGAAGTCTATATCCTGTAACCTCCGAAAAGGTCACAGTCTTCATGTGAACTCTCTAATCACCACATGGACTCTGATCATGGAGTCTCACTTACCATCAGTGGTGCAATGAATTACTTAATATGGCTCTTCTAGCCATGGTCTTTGTGACTCACACACAATGATTGAGTGGGATGATGCAAATAAGTATTGTGTGGTTTTCCTCCCTTTGATGTGTTGTGGATCCTGACCTCTGCATGTTGATGAGGCAGGATTGGTATAAGGTGTGTCTTGGTTTGAAACCTTGCAGGAGGGCATGACTCAAGCCCCACACTTACTAAAGTTACATCCTTCCCTGAGGTGTGGCCTACATCTAAGATATATGTGTATGTCCTGGCAAGGTCCTCTCTCTTTGCATCTGGATCCTGCGTCTGGTTCGTGATCAATTGGCCTTCCCAGGGACTTGCTGTCTGACCTGCAAATTCTGGGATTCGCTAGCCTCCACAGCCCCTTGGGCCAGTGGCCTATCGTGTGACTTGATTTGCCAGCTTCCACCACCTTGTGAGCCAGCAGCCTGTGGTCTGAACTGCTGGTTTGGGCTCATCAGCTCTGGCAGCTACGTGGTTTGGGAGAAGCCTACAACTGACCCACGAATTTGGGACGTGTCAGCCTCCACAACTGTGTAAGCCATTTCCTTTATATGGTTTGTGAGTTCTGTGAGAAGTTGCAGTGAATTAGGAAATCCAAAGATGGGAGGGAGAGTGCTGAGGGGAGAGGGACTAGTTGATGTTAGAGATGATGGAGGGGTACAGCAGCTTGGAAAAGTTGGACATTTGGGACATCTTTAACCTCTGCCTCATAGGAACCAGGTTTGTGCTGATACTTATAAAAGACATTATTTGTGTACCATCGTATTAGACCACTTTTGGATTGTGCAATGTCTAGAGTGTAGATATTAAAAATGTGGTTCTCAGACTAGTAGCACCAGTATAAGCTTGGAGCTTGGTAGGAATACAGAATCTCAGCCTCACTCCAGGCTTACTGAATCAAAATCCACATCTTAAAACATCTCTAGGTGACTCATATGCACTTTAAAATTTAAGCAACAGTTGTCTAGGACATACACTATATGTCCTTGAAAAAAAATATATGTTCTTGAAAGAAATAGTTGTTTTTGTGTTGCAGATTAAGAATTACTTTAAAATTTGCCTCAAAAGCTTGGTTTCTGAGACCAAGACTGCAATAAATAGGTGACAGGTTAAAACGTTTCTGCTCTATTAGGAAACAGTTTTCTAATAACTTGAACTATCTTGCTGTGATATAAGCTAGCCGTATAAGGCCCTGAGTTAAATTCAAATGACTAAGAGGTTTTGTAGAACATATTCCTACTGGGCATGAAAGATTGGAGTTAATGACACCTATGGGCCCTTCTCACAAGAAGATCCAGTTAATGTATACAGAAGGCAAATGGGATGCTGCTGATCTCCACCAAGATCATTGTATATGATTCATGACTTGGCAAAAAGGCTTGCAATGAGGCTACCCCAACAGCTTGATTCCAAATGAAAACAAAATGTGCCATTTTTAAAGCCTTATAAGGAATACCAGGATTGACTAATGGCCACATCCCTGCCTGGGTTCTAGCTGAATATAAGTTGGCAGTTTAAAGACAACATAATTTTCAAATACCTGAACAGAGCCACAATCACACTCTTCTCCTTCATCCAACTTCTTGTTTCCACAATACGGAAAATCACTCAACTTATTGGAAAATGCAATATTCAACATACATGTTGGCTTATAATCTTTCAGATATTTCAGGTATTGGTTTCTGCTACATTTACTAAATTTTAGTGCAGGAATACTAGAGATAAGATGAGTTAAAAATAAACATTAGTAGTATTAATGTATAGTGGTAGTACAATTGTAAACATTTTATGAAGAAGTTAGAAACAACAATTATAAATTATAAACTCTAAAAGTCCATTAACATCTCTTACCCTTATCTTTAATCTAATAGCAGAGCAGTAACTGGGTTCTTTATTACAGAAAAGTTATTGACACACAGCCAACACATGCTGTTTTAGTGACAATGATCTGGCAAACCTTTCCTGAAGCCTGCAGTTTAAGACTAATTGTCTGTGTTTGCTGCTCCCTTATTGCCTTTTATTTGTCTCTCTTGTAATAACTTGTATAATTGTTTATCACCCCTATAAGATTATAAACTTCTCAAGGCAGGGGCTGTAGCCAGTTCAATTTTTTTTAAAGTCATCATTAGTTAACACAGTGTCTACCTCAGAGTAGTCTTATAAAAATATTTGGTGAACCAAATTATTTATTTAATAATATTTTACACATCCCGAGAATGTGATATACTTCTTTGAAACTGAAATTTTTACATTCTCCCATCTTTCTTCAGTTTTGATATTACGTCGACACAGTGATTAAAAAACATATTACATATAGTCCTGATTACATTAGATTGAGATAGTGGTACCAGTGAAAAAATATTACAGATTATGTAGATAATGATGTAAAACTAGATACCAGGGAGGCGGACTCAACATGGCAATTTAGACAGAAGCACCAAACCGCCCCTTTGCAGCAAAGACCTGAAAAACTAAGTAAAACAGATAAAAATGTCAATCCTGGAACCCAACCCTCCATCAAATGCAGGGATAAAGACTAGATCAAACACTGAGTGGATGAAGAAACTGAAGAAAAACAGAGAACGAGGAGAGCTGTGGAGTGGAGATCCCCTGTCAACTAACATGGCAGAGTGTCACCGTCTTGGGACACAGACAGCAATGATCCTGGACAGGGAGTATGGGAAGGCAACTTCATGGAGCTCCTAACAGGAGAAAGAACACCCAGTAACCAGAGAAATACATTTTCCCACCCCTCACCCCTCTGCCCCGTATACCACCTCCAACCCTTCCTGCCAGGCCTTGGTTAGAGTGCCACCGACCAGCCACCAGGTTGAATCTGCCCCGCCCCCACCCACTAGCTCCCAATGCACCATTTTTTAAATCCCTTTCTTCTTTTTCTTTCTCTCTCCCACACACCACCTCCCCACCTTCCTGTTAGGCCATGCTGCTCTGCTGCTGCTAGACAGCCACCAACCAACCATCAACCCAGGTACACCCGCCCCCACCTGCTGGCTCCTGGCACACCATTTTTTTCCTTCTCTTTTTCCCTTTCCTCCTTTTCTTCCTTCCTCTCACCTAGCCTCTTAAGCCACCTCCACCCCTTTCTACCAGGCCACACCAAGCCACCTTGGCTAGAGAGACACAGCCATGCCACCATACAAAGTCCTCACCATCTCCACCCACTGGCTTTCACCACACCATTTTTTTCCCTTTCTTTTTTTTTTCCCCTCCCATCTAGTCCCATATGCCGCCTCGGCCCTTCCTGCCAGACATCACTGCACTGCTGTGGCTAGAGCGCCACTGGTGCATTGGCCTGTCACTGCCCTGGGTCCATACCACCACCACCCTGGCCTACACCATGTGCCATTTTTTTCTTTATTTTCTTTCTCCCTCCCACCAGCCATCACCTACCCTCCCTTCCCACTGGCCTCTGGGTCTTCCCAAGCCCCACACACTGGCACTCACATCACCACCTTTTTTTTAAGTCTTTTTTCTTTCTTACTTTTCTTTATCCCTCCCACTTAGCCCTGCATACCATCTCCCCACACTTCCTGCTGGCCTCCACCACACCACCATGGATAGAGTGCTACTGGCACACCTACCCACCTCATTTATTTTATTACTTATTTTCTTTCTTGCTTTTATTTCTACTTCCCACCTGGCCCCATATGCCACCCCCCTTCCCAATGGCCCCTAAGTCCACCCCACCATCACCCACCAACTACCTTTTTTTTTCTATTTTCTCTCCCCTCTACCTAGTCCTGTATGCTACCCCTCTTCCCATTGGCCCTCACTGTGTCACCATGGCTAGAACACCCCCAACACTCAGGCTCACTGCCACACTGGGCCCACACTACACCTCCCCTCCCACCACTCAACTAGCAGCTGAATGATGGGAAGAGAGCTAGTACCACTCCACGTCTGACACCTGGGCCTATCTGATGAGGGGCTGTGAATGCTCTCACACCAATGGACCAACATCACAAGGCAGACAGAACCCACCCAGTCTGTCCTTGGCTACCTCACCAAACCACTGTACAGTGAAGCAGCTACCCCATTCGTTGCTGCCATGCCCAACCAGACAAAGTGGTGAGAGTTGTTGTGCCCATAGACAAGCAAGCAGCAAAGCACACCTGGCCCACCAGCCCTGACATAGCAAAACAAAACAAAGAAGCAGGATGAAACAAATGAACATACAATCAATAAAGAAAATAATACCTAAAGTCTTAGAGACAACAGATAATTACAAAAAAAAGCAGGACAAGCTGGCTCCAACAAGTAACCAAAAAAAAAAAAAAAGAATCAGATGATCTTCCAGGAGAAGAAAGGCAATGGAACCAACTGATATGGAATTTAAAACACTAACATTTAAGAACTTGGCTGCTAACCAAAAGGTCGGAAGTTCGAATCTACCAGCTGCTCCTTGGAAACCCTACAGGGCAGTTCTACCCTGTCCTATAGGGTTGCTATGAGCTGGAATCAATTCAACAGCAATGAGTGAGTTTGTTTGTGATTAGGAAAGAGATCAAGGAAAACACAGACAACACCAATGAAAACATAGCCCAAATCAAGGAAAACACAGACAAAGTAATAGCATAATTCAGGAAAATAATACAAGAACAAAATGTCAAAATAAATAAACAATTAGAAATCATACAAAAATAGCAACTAGAAATCCAAAAGATAACAAAATTTCAGAAATGGACAACTCAATAAAAGTTTTTAGGAGAAAATTTGAAACACCAGAAGACAGAATCAGTGAGATTGAAGACAAATACATGGACACCACTTTGAGGAAAAATTAGAGAAAAAAAAAAAGAACAACACTGAAGAAAACCTAAGAATGATGTGAGACACAATAAACAGCAAAAATTTGAGCATGATTGGATTTCCAGGACAATGGGAGAAAATGGAAAGCACAGAGAAGATTGTTAAAGATTTGTTGGCAGAAAACTTCCCAAATGTCATGAAAGATAAAAATCTGACCATCAAAGAAGATCATCAAACCCAGTATAGGATAGACCCTCCAAAAGTCACCAAGACATAGCATAATCACATTTGCCAAAGCCAAAGACAAGAAAGAATCCTGAGAGCAGACTGAGACAAAGAAAAAGTTACTTACAAAGGGGAAACAAAAAGACTAAGCTCTGATTACTTGGCAGAAACTATGCAAGCAAGGAGGTAAGGGGATGACATATTTAAAACTTTGAAAGAAAATAAAAGCTAACTAAGAATGATATATCTGGTGAAACTCTCTCTGAAATATGATGGCAAAATTAGGACATTTCCAGATAAACAGAAACTAAGGGAATTCATAAAAACTAAACCAAACTTACAAGAAATATTAAAGGTAGCCCTTCGGTTAGAGAACCAACAACATCAGACAACAAATGGAGTCTAGGACGCAGGACAACATCAGCCAGATACCAACCTAGGTAAAAGCTCTCAAGAATAAAATGAAGCTAAAAGACTTAAAACAGAAACAGAGATGTCAATCTGTAAATGTTGAGAACATCAAAACAATAAAAGGGGAAATAAACAGAGTAGGTACAGAACTTTCAAATGGAGAGGAGTTAAGGCAATATCAAGTAATAAAAGACTGTTCACACTTAGGAAGACAAAGGTAAATTTGAAGGTAACCACAAAGAAAGTTGACAAATCTATTCATCAAAATACAAAAGAATAAAAACATAAACTCTCAGTAAACACAAAATCTATAATAACAAAAGAAAAGAAAAGAAAATCCACAAACAAAAGTAACATAGCACAGGAAAGTAAGAGGAACAAAGAAAATGTCAGCACTGCACAACAATATGATAGCAATAAACTCATACCTATTGATAATCAAACTGAATGTAAATGGCTTAAATGTACCTGTAAAGAGACAAAGGGTGGCAGAATGGATAAAAAAGCACTACCTATCAATATGCTGTCTACAAGAGACATACTCAACACACAAAGTCATAAATAGATTAAAAAAAATCAAAGGATGGAAAAAAAAATATGTATGAAGCAAACAGTAACCAAAACAGTGCTGTAGTGGTAATAACTAATTTCAGATAAAATAGACTTTAAGGAAAAATCTACCATAAAAGACAAGGATAGACATTATATAATGATAAAAGGGACAATCCATCAAGAACACATAACCTTAGTAAGTATCTGTGCACCCAACCACAGGGCTCCAAAATACATAAAACAAACTCTAACACCACTGAAAAGGGAAATAGACAGTTCCACAATAATAGTAGACTTCAACACATCACTCTTGGTAAAGGACAGAACATCTAGAAAGAAACTCAACAAAGATATAAAAGATCTAAAGGCCACTATCAATAAATGCACACATCAAAAAAGAAGAACACAAAATCAAAACGTTAGCCCTACAACTCAAACAGAAAGAGAACAGCAAAAGAAGCTGAAAGCAACTGGAAGAAAGGAAATAATAAAGATTACAGCAGAAATAAATGAAATAGAGAACATAAAAACAATAGAAAGAATCAACAAAGCCAAAACTTGGTTCTTTGAAAAGATCAACAAAATCAGCAAACCATTGACCAAACTGACAAAAGAAAAACAGGAGATGAACCAAACAACAAAATAAGAAATGAGATGGGGGACATTACAACAGACTCAACTGAAATAAGAAGGATCATAACAGAATACTATGAAAAAATGTACTCTAACAAATTTGAGAACATAGAGGAAATGGAAACATTTGTAGAAACACATCACCTACCTAAACTGACACAAACTGAGATAGAAAATCTGAACAGACCCATAATAAGAGAAGAGATGGAGGAAGTAATTTAAAAAAAAAAAGGCAGAAAAGGCATTTGATAAAGTCCAACACACGTTCCTTATAAAAACTCTGAATAATATAGGACTAGAAGAGAAATTCCTCAGCATAATAAATGGCATCTATACAAAACTGACAGTCAACATCATTCTCAAAGGAGAGAGGCTGAAAACGTTTCCCCTGACAACAGAAACAATATAAGGATGCCCTTTATTACCACTCCTATTTAACACTGTGCTGGAAGCCCTCGCTAGAGCAATGTTGTTAGATTAGGTGCCATCCAGTCGGTTCCAACTCATAGTGACCCTGTGTGCAACAGAATGAAATACTGCCCAGTCATGTGCCATCCTCAATAACTATCCTTATGCTTGAGCCCATTGTTACAGCTGCTGTGTCAATCCATCTCATTGGGGGGTCTTCCTCTTTTTTGGTGGCGATTTACTTTACCAAGCATGATGTCCTTCTCCAGGGACTGATCCCTCCTGATAACATGTCCCAAGTATCTGGACATAGTCTTGCCTTCCTTGCTTTTAAGGAGCATTCTGGTTGTACTTCTTCCAAGACAGATTTGTTCATTCTTTTGGCAGTCCATGGTATATCAGTACTCTTCACCAACACCTTAATTCAAAGGCGTCAATTATTCTTCAGTCTTCCTTACTCATTGTCCGGCTTTCACATGCATATGAGGCAATTGAAAACACCATGGCTTGGGTCAGGTGCAGCTTAGTCTTCAAGTTGACATCTTTGCTTTCTAACACTTTAAAGAGGTCTTTTGCAGCCAGTTTTCCCAGTGCAATGTGTCAATTGATTTCTTGGCTGCTGCTTCCATGGGTGCCGATTGTGGATCCAAGTAAAACGAAATCCTTGACAACCTCAATCTTTTCCCCATGTATCATGGCGTTGCTTATTGGTCCAGTTGTGAGGATTTTTGTTTTCTTTATGTTGAGCTGTAATCCATACTGAAGGCTGTAGTCTCTGATCTTCATTGGTAAGTGCTTCAAGTCCTCTTCACTTTCAGCAAGCAAGGTTGTGTCATCTGCATAATGCAGGTTGTTAATGAGTCTTCCTCCAATCTTTATGCGCCTTTCTTCTTCACATAGCCCAGCTTCTTGATTATTTGCTCAGCATACAGATTGAACAGGTATGGTGAAAGGATTCAACTCTGACACACACCTTCCCTGACTTAAACCACACACTATCTCCTTGTTCTATTTGAACGACTGCCTCTTGATCTATATACAGGTTCCTCATGAACACAAGTAAGAGTTCTGGAATTCCCATTCTTCGTAATTTTATCCATAATCTGTTATGATCCACCCAGTAGAATGCCTTTTCATGGTCAATAAAACACAGGTAAACATCTTTCTAGTATTCTCTGCTTTCAGTCAGGATCCATCTGACATCAGCAATGATATCCATTGTTCCACATCTTCTTCTGAATCCAGCTTGAAGTTCCGGCAGTTCCCTATCAATGTACTACTGTAGTTGCCAAAACTTCACTTGTGTGTAATATTAGTGATATTGTTTGATAATTTCCACATTCACTTGGATCACTTTTCTTGGGAATAGGCATAAATATGGATCTCTTCCAGTCTGTTGGGCAGGTAGCTGTCTTCCAAATTTCTTGGCATAGAAGAGCAAGTCCCTCCTGCACTGGATCAGTTTGTTGACACATCTCAATTGGTATTCCGTCAATTCCTGGAGCGTTGTTTTATGCCAATGCCTTCAGTGCAGCTTGAACTTCTTCCTTCAGTACCATCGGTTCCTGTTCATATGCTACTTCCTGAAACGGATGAACGTTGACCAATTGTTTTCGGTATAGTGACTCTGTGTATTCCTTCCATCTCCTTTTGGTGCTTCCTGCATCATTTAATGTTTTCCCTATAGAATCCTTCAACATTGCAACACGAGGCTTGAATTTTTTCTTCAGTTCTTTCAGCTTGAGAAACGTAAAATGTATTCTTCTCTTTTGGTTTTCAAATTCCAGGTCTTTGCACATGTTATTATAATACTTCACTTTGTCTTCTAGAGCTGCTCTTTGAAATATGTTTAGCTCTTTTACTTCATAATTTCTTCCATTTGCTTTAGCTACTAGACGTTCAAGAGCAAATTTCAGAGTCTCTTCTAAAATTCACTTTGGCTTTTCTTTATTTTCTTAGTTTTTAATGACCTTTTGCTTTCTTCATGCATGATGTTCTTGAAGTCATTCCACAACTCATCTGGTCTTCAGTCATCAGTGTTCCATGTGTCAAATCTATTCTTGATGGTCTCTAAATTCAGGTGAGATATCCTCAAGGTCGTACTTTGGCCCTCGTGGACTTGTTATAATTTTCTTCAGCTTCAACTTGAACGTGCATATGAGCAATTGTTGGTCTGTTTCACAGTCGGCCACTGGCCTTGTTCTGACTGATGATATTGAACTTTTCCATCATCTCTTTCCACAGATGTTGTCAATTTGATTCCTGTGTATTCCATCTAGTAAGGTCCACAGGTATAGTCACTGTTAATGTTGTTGAAAAAGGTATTTGTAATAAAGTCATTGGTCTTGCAAAATTCTATCATGCGATCTCCAGCATCATTTCTATCACCAAGGCTGTATTTTCCAAGTTCCAACCCTTCTTCTTTGATTCAAACTTTTGCATTCCAATCACCAGTAATTATCAATGCATCTTGATGGCATGTTTGATCAATTTCAGACTGCAAAAGCTGGTAAAATCTTCAATTTCTTTATCTTCGACCTTAGTGGTTGGTGCGTACATTTGAATAATAGTTGTATTAACTAGTCTTCCTTGTAGGCATATGGATTGTCATGGTTTGAATTATGTCCCCCAAAAAATCTCTGTATCAATTTGGCTAGGCCATGATTCCTGGTACTGTTGATTTTCCTGTATGTTGTAAACCTGCTTCTATGATGTTAATGAGGGAGGATGGGTGGCAGTTGTGTTAGTAAGGACCTAATCTACAAGACTGGATTGTGTCCTGAGGCAATCTCTTGAGATATAAAAGACAGAAGTGAGCAGTGAGACAGGGGGACCTCATACCATCAAGAAAGCAGTGCCGGGAGCAGAGCACGTCCTTTGGACCGGGGTCCCTGTGCTGAGAACCTCCTAGTCCGGGGAAACATCGACGAGAAGGCCAAGAGACAGAGACAGCATTCCCCTGAAGCTGACACCCTAAATTTGGACTTTCAGCCTACCTTACTGTGAAGAAATAGATTTCTCTTTGTTAAAGCCATCCACTTGTGGTATTTCTGTTATAGCAGCACTAGACAACTAAGACATGGATATTATCTTTTCACTGATAGTGCTGTACTTCAAGATAGATCTTGAAATGTTCTTTTTGATGATGAATGCAACGCCATTCCTCTTCAAGTCGTCATTCCCGGCATAGTAGACTATATGACTGTCTGATTCAAAATTGCCAATGCCAGTCCATTTCAGCTCACTAATGTCTACAATATCAATGTTTATGTGTTCCATTTCATTTTTGACAATTTCCAATTTCCCTAGATTCATACTTAATACATTCCATATTCCAATTATTAATGGATGTTTGCAGTTGTTTCTACTCATAGTGAGTCATGCCACATAAGCAAATGAAGGTCCTGAAAGCTTGACTCCATCCACATCAATAAGGCCCACTCTACTTTGAGGAGGCAGCTGTTCCCCAGTCGTATTTTGAGTGCCTTCAACCTGAGGGGCTCATCTTCTGGCACTATAACAGACAATGTCCTTCTGCTATTCATAAGGCTTTCACTGGCTAATTCTTTTCAGAAGTAGACCACCAGGTCCTTCTTCCTAATCTATCTTAGTCTAGAAGCTCAGCTGAAACCTATCGCTAGAGGAATAAAGCAAGAAAAAGTAATAAAGTGCATCCAAATTGGTAAGGAAGAAGTAAAAGTTTCTGTATTCACTTATGATATGATACTATACATAGAGAAACCTAAAGACTCCACAAGAAAACTACTGGAAATGAAGAAATGTTCAGCGAGTAGCAAGATAGAAGGTAAACATACAAAAAATAGTTGGATTCTTATACAACAACGGTAACTTAGAAAAGGAAATCAGGAAAACAATGCCATTTAAAATAGACCTTAAAAACATAAAATAATTATGAATAAATTTAACCAGGAAAGTAAAAGACCTATACAAAGGAAACTACAAAACGCTATTGCAAGAAACCAAAAGAGACCTACATAAATGGAAAAACATATGCTGCTCATGGATAGGAAGACTCAACATTGTGAAAATGTCAAAGAGATATACAGATATGATGTTATCCTGATCCAAATACCAACAGCGTTCTTTAAGGAGATGAAAAAACTAATCATCAACTTTATATGGAAAGGAAAGAGGCCTCGAAGAAGCAAAGCATTACTGTAGAAAAAAAACAAAGTTGGAGGCTTCACACTACCTAATCTCAGAATCTATTATACAGCCTTGGTGGTCAAAAAAGCTTAACACTGGTACAATGACAGACACATAGATCAATGGAACAGATTCGAGAACCCATATGTAAATCTATCCACCTATAATCAGTTGATCTTTGACAAAGAACCAAAGTCCATTAAATGAGGAAAAGACAGTCTTTTTAACAAATGGTGCTGACAAAACTGGATGTCCATCCGTACTAAATGAAATAAGACCCATATCTCACAATATAAACAAAACTAACTCAAAATGGATCAAAAACCTAAATATAAAACCTAAAATGATAAAAATCATGGAAGAAAAAATAAGGACAACACTAGGGGCCCTAATACATGGCATAAGTACAATATATACCATAACTAACAATTCACAAACACCAGAAGAGAAACTAGATAACCAGGAGCTACTAAAAATTAAAAACTTATGCTCATCAAAAGACTTCACCAGAAGAGTAAAAAGAGAATCTACAGACTTGGATAAAGTTTTTGGCTACAACATATCTGACAAAAGTCTATTCTCTAAAATCTATAGAGCACTTCAAAACCTCAATAACAAAAATACAAATAATGCAATCAAAAATGGATAAAGGATATGAACAAATTCTTCACCAAATAAGACATTCAGAGAGCTAACAAACACATGAGTAAATGCTTGTGATCACCAGCCATTAAAGAAATGTAAATCAAAACTACAATGAGATACAATCTCACCCCAATATTACTGGCATTGATTTAAAAAAAAAGAAAATAACAAATGTTGGAGAGTTTGCATGGAGATTGGAACTCTTATGCACTGCTGGTGGGAATGTAAAATGGTACAGCCACTATGGAAAACCATATGATGCCTCCTTAAAAAGCCAGAAGTAGAAATACCATACCATTCAGCAATCTAATTCCTAGGAGTATATCCTAGAGAAACAAGAATCATCACATGAATAGACATATGTGTACCCATGTTCACTACAGCATTATTCACAATAGCAAAAAGATGGAAACAACCCAAGTGCCCATCAACAGATGAATAGATAAAGAAATCATGGTACACACACACAAGGCAAGGATAAAGAGCAATGATAAATCTGAGAAACAACTCTCAACATGGATGAATCTGGAGGGCATTATGCTGAGTGAAATAGGTCAATCACAAAAGGACAAATATTGTATGAGATCACTGTTAAAAAACACAAGAAAATATTTACACACAGAAGAAAACAATCTTTGATGGTTACACAGGAGGGGAGTGAAGAGGAGGGGAAATCACCAACTGAATAGTAGACAAGCAAACTGGTAAAGGGAAAGACAACACACAGTATAGGGGCAGTCAGCACAACTTGATCAGGCAAAGTCGTAGAAGCCTCTTACACACATCCAAACACCTTTAAGAGTTGAGTTACTGGAGCTGAGGGCTGAGATCATGGTTGGGGGGACATTTAGGTCAATTGGCATAACATAGTTCATAAAGAAAATGTTCTACAGCCTACTTTGGTGAGTAGCATCTGGGGTCTTAAAAGCTTGTGAGCACCATCTAAGATATAACTACTGGTCCTGTCCCTTCCAGAGCAAAGGAGAATGAAGAAAACCAAAGACACAAGGAAAATATTAGCTCAAAGGACTAATGGACCACAGCCTCCACCAGCCTGAACCCAGAACTAGATGGTGCCCACCTACCACAACCGGCCACTCTCACAGGGATCACAATAGAGGGTCCCAGGAAGAGAAAAAATGTAGAACAAAATTTAAATTCACAAAAAAAAGACCAGACTTACTGGTCTCACAGAGACTGGAGAAACTCCTGCAACTATGGCCCCGGACACCCTGCTAACTTAGAACTCAAGCCACTCCTGAAATCCACCTTTCAGCCAAAGATTAGACAGGTCTATAAAACAAACAATAACACATGTGAAGGATGTCCTTCTTAGTTCAATTAAGTATATGAAACCAAATGGGCAATACCTGCCTGAAAGGAAAGAAAAGAAGGCAGGAAGAGACAGGAAAACTGGATGACTGGACAGGGAGAATCCAGGGTGGAAAGGGAAGGGAGAGAATACTGACATATTACAGGGATTGCAATCAATGTCACAAAACAATTTGTGTATAAAATTTTGAATGAAAAACTAATGTGCTCTGTAAACTTTCACGTAAAACACAATAAAATCAAAAAAACAAACAAACAAAAACTAGATACCAGTTACTGAGTGATTACTCTATTCCAGCCACTGTGTGGGGTGCTTTAGCTACTTTACCTCATTAAATTGTTATATGGAAACACTGATCACCATCAACAGATGCTTTACTTATGATATACAATGCACTATGTTAGATACTGTGAAGATGTGAGAGACTTAGGACCTGATTACAAAATATTTACAGTATAATGTGGGAATTCTGGACATTCATTCATTCTGTAACTACGTATGGAGTACCTAACATCTGCCTAGGGAACAGTGATGATTCAGTGATAGAATTTTCTCCTTCCATGCAGGAGACCCAGGTTTGATTTTGTCCAATAGGTCTCACGCACGGTTACTAACCCTCCATTAGTGACAGCTGGTGTGTTGCTACAGCCCTAGTGGTGCAGTGGTTAAGCCCTCAGCTGTGAACCAAAAGGTCTTCAGTTTGAGCTCACCAATGGCTCTGTGGGAGAAAGATGTGGCAGTCTACTTCTTAAAGATTACAGCCTTGGAAACCCTATTGGGCAGTTCTACTCGGCGCTATAGGGTTGCTATGAGTCAGAATTGACTCAAGGGCAACAGATTTGTATGTTGCTATGACACTAGCAGGTTTCAGTGGAGGTTCCAGACTAAGATGGACTAGGAGGAAAGGTATGCCTATTTGCTTCTGAAAATCATCCGATGAAAACTCTATGGATCACAATGGTAATATCTGCAACTGATCATGAGGATGGGGCAAGACTGGGCAGAGTTTTGTTCCATTGTGCTTGAGGTTGACATGAGTCAGGGGCCCACTTAAAGGCAACTAACAACAACGACATGTTCCTGGGACTTTTCTAGACAGTGGTGATATGACAGTGAACAAAACATACACAAATCTCTGATCTCGTGAATCTTATATTCTAGTGAGAAAGTAAAATAATAAAACAAGATAAATAAGTAAAATGTATAAACTATGTTAGATAGTGATAAGTGCTAAGGGGAAACAAAAAAACCAAAGGGCCATGGAAAGTACCAGGAAACATGAGTGGTGGACAGGATTGAAAAGTTGGATCAAGTGGCTAAGAAAGGCCTCACTGAGACAGGCATTTGAGTAAAGATTTGAAGAAGAAAGAAGTTATAGATTATAGCAAAGATGGTCAAATAAGGCATGGGGAGTGTAATTCTTCCCTAAGTGCCCTGCTATGGATATTAGTAATTTGTCATAGTGTACTTTTGCAATATGTCCAGATGGAGTTTTAGAATTTGTCTCACCATATCATTTGAGAAATACACTGATAGGATTCAGTCTCAAAAAAAGAAACTCCTTGGTATGCCTAGTTTTGTAATCGACATTCTGGGGTATATTTGAGAAAATTCACAGAATAATAATATATTCCCACAATATGGAATTTTACTCAGTTACCACTCCCAAAATATTTAAATGTATTCTCTATATTGTTTGAGCCTTACCTCCCAACGCTATCCATCACGCATCTTCCAAAGTTACACGTGCACGGGAATTCATCATGCTGCATTCCAAGGCTATGCCCCAACTGATGGGCCATTCTGTTTGCAACTATATTTATATCAGGTAAGAGATCCTGATGCAAAAGAATAGTGCATTAGACGTTTCTAAAGGATAGTACACTGGAATACACAGTGCTTTGAACTAGTGGTTGAGTGATCTGGTTTCTAATAGCTAGCTAAGAGACACAGAACTTAGTTATCTCCCTTCCCTATGCCTCAGTTTCTTTAATTATATAATGAGGTTGGGCAAATGACCTTTTAAGTGACTTTAGTGCTTACATTTTGAAATTCTATTTTATGGCACAATAATAGCAATTGTTGGATTCATATAGACTATAAACAGCTTAAAACATTAACTAAAACTATCCTACAAAATAAAATAATATTATTGGTTACCTACTCTGTACCAGATATTCAAAGGGGATAGACATAAAAATATCCCTGGTTCTTTTTTTCAATTTATAGTCTCACATTGTGCAATAATGTTAGAAAATCATGAGGAAAGAGTTTTTATTATGAGGGAAATTGAAATTTAGAGAGTTAAAATCCATGGCAGAGTTGATTGTTACCTCAGATTGGACTCCTATTTCATGTTTTAATCTCTACATTAGTGACAAAATTTTAAATTCCAAAGAGGAGTTGGATATAAGGTTACTGTAAAGCCAAGATCCCTGATTTGATCATTTCATCTTACTAATATGAAGATTAAAATGTTTTCTGGACTACTTTTATTATCCAAATCAAAGTAGTGGTTACTGTATCACATGAGATTGACACTACTATGAAAAAATTATTTTGCTAAAATACCACAGACAAAGGCATAGACATAGGCATGAAAAGAGCTATATGTATGATAAAAAAGGTCCTGTGGTCATTTTAATAAGTACTAGCTTTTAAGTTCACAGTCTTAACAAGACTGGACTGGACATAGCAACAACTAGGCAGACACACTAAAGGAAACAAATCCAAATCTTGATTTTTCAAGAACCTCTTAGGTAGAGTTAGTTGGGCAGCATTTGCTGGTAGCTCAGTGATTTGAGAAAAGATCATACAAACAAGGGAAGTCATCAATTTGTAGGTCTAATGGTTTCTGAAAATGAACTGCAAGGCTGTCTTGATGTGATGGCTTAAGTTGTTTATGTGCTTTCTATCAATACAAGAATAATTATCCTTATTTGCTAAATCAGTCATCAAGTGTTGTGTACAATCACATGTCCTTATAAATAACTATATTTAATGTGCAAAAGAGCCTTCCTAATCTTTATATGTTAATCTGTATATGGTGTTCTTTTAAATTCTGAACAACAGTGGTTTACCTTCATTACTACATCTACGGTTTTTATGAAACATTTCTATTCCTATTTGATGAAAGAAACCTGACAGTCTCTTCATGCCATATCATGGTGGGAATATATGACACAGAGCATGCATGGCCCCTTTTAATCAGACACAGGAAATTACAGAAATTTAATTCAAACTCTAATATAAAATAAATAAAAGACAGCCCACCTTAACGACACTGGAGGAAAAATGTGGCAAGCACATACTCTTTGGATAAGAAGTTCCTTGTGCATGTGTGTAGAGCCACTTCCCACTATAAACAAGATACAAATACACTCTTCACTCTAAGTTACTGTCTTAATTAACATAAAGATTGAATTGCAGTGAACCACCACAATGCTAATGCCTTTTCATTGGATCATGGTGAAAGTCCTTCTTATTTCTGGAGTTCTGGAATTGAGAATGATCTTTGTTGATAGTGAGCTCATTTTAAACCTGTGGTATATTATAGGCATTGTAAGACACAATGCAATCTTAGGTTGAAATCATAAAAAGAAATTTTCTAAATAAATAAGATTAGAGTCCCATTTTACGTCACTCTATTCTACCTTGCACTCATTTCTAAGTGAAACTTTTAAAAGATATAAATAAATAAGTGTTCAGAGAGAAAAATGCAATATAGTGAATGGACTTAACACAAAGCTTTTAACTCACCCATTGCCCTCAAGTAGATTCCGACTCATGGAGACCCCATGTGTTACAGAGTAGACATAAAAATTTTCAAGATGTGTTTGCAGCCCTTAGGACATTTTTTTTTTTTTTGTTAGATGAAGTGGATAAAGTAGATAACATTTTAATATAGTAGCTTTAAGGGTATCAAAGGAGATGCTAAAAAGACTCCATTGCTCCATAGAATTTCTTCCACAATTAAACATTCCTTAAGATAACAGAAATATAGCTCAACATAAAACCATAGTCAGATCAGCTACACAATTATTTATCATTTCTCTGTGGGCTAAGTACTGTACTGGGTGTTTTGAATAACAAAAATGATTTAAATGTCTTTTTTCTTTAGTAATTCATAATTTACTAGTCCAGATAAATTGAAAACTGTTCCTTGGGAATATTAAAGCTGTGGTAAGGTTTAATATATCAGATTAGTTATCTGTCATCTTGGATAGTAGAGAAAGTACGCTTAAAGCACTGATCACTGGATAGATAGACGTTGATGAACAAAATATGTCCAGAGAGTGAGGTGCTTTTCAAGAAAGGTGGATCTTGGTGAAACATTGCAAGGAGGACAGTAGAACATCAGGGCCTGGAACGGCATGGGAGGGTGAGGGCGTTAACATTGGATGCAGATAAATGAAGTAAATGTATTCTATAATTACTTTGTTTACCTAATGATATTTTCAACTCCGTCCAGGAATATGGATACATCAGATTTTTCCTTTCTAGTGTTAATATTAGAAAGATTAATAAATAAAACAAAAAAAATTTTAATAACTAGACATAACATAGTGTCCCTGTCTCCTACTTAAAAACCAACTGCTTTAAAAAATTTATTTTTGTGCATATTTTTTTTTAAATAATTCATGTACGCTGTACAGGAAAATAGGGTAGACACATACCTGAGCAACACAGCATGATCGAAGGTTTTCCCTCTTTTAAGGATTGTTTCTTGCCAAGATGAAAAACTTAATAAAGTAGTTTCTATGTTTGAATCTACTTTTATTTGATCTCCATTTGTCCACACTTCAAGTCCAACCAATGTCACATGAATGTTCAAAGTTTTATAAATCTGTTTAAAGAAGAAATAATTTCTCACAAAGTCAAATTGCTAAAATGATCTTTTATCATAACTATATTCTTTTACATTACAAAATGTAATTTTAACTTATGAGGTAGAAAAGTAAAAAGCACAGGCCTCATTTTACAAAAGTTGTATTGACAAAGAACGCACGGTAAATCATCCAGAATACTGAGTGAATTGCTATGTTCAACAAAGAAGCTGGACTGAAAAGGTCTGATTCCACCTTGAGCCATGATAAGCCTTCTAGGTACTAGGTTCAGGATGGGTCTAAAGAAAGAATTTATTAAAGCTCTACATTATAACGGTCACATGAATTTACTAACACTGGCACACAATGGAATGAATGTTCTTTATTCATCTCTCTACTTTGAGTCATGAGTTGGTTTTGTGGCAAATTAGAAAGGTTTTCTAAAACTTAGCTTAGCTGCCATGGTTGTTCTCCATATATGATTTTTAGAACTACCTTGTTGTCTAAGAAACCTTACTGAGGATTGTTGAGTGCTGGCAGAAATGGTTGTAGCCCATAATCCTTCTCACTCCTATTCCCATCTGCTTCTGCAAACACCTAGTTGATAGATACTTTGATGCCAGGACAAAAGAATACAGAGTTTAAGCAATTATTAAGAGGATTTTGAGACAAAAGGCAATGTCTTATACTGATTTTATATTCCATAACAGCCAGTACAAAGTCGGTTGAAAGACAGAATGAATGATAAACTCTGAATATCTGAATTAAGAATAGACAATGTTAATAGAGATTGTAAGCTGTTATTAACAAGTTTAATGCTCACGTAATTCTCTTATACAATAACCCAGTGTTAATTTTCCCATTTTCTTGATCTGCAGGATATGAATATACTGAATTTCACATATCAACATGATAATTCAACAGGATCATCTTAGAACCATGAGAACTAAACTTCTAGTAAACTCTTGTGACGTTAGACCTGACCCTTAGTCAAATCATGATCTCAAATTCACATTGGGAATGTGATATCCATCCTCATTTCTCTTAGTCTTGATTTTTATCTTGGGATAAAACTGATGAATCATGTCCTGCTGAGCAATGTTTCTTTTAACCTGGCTTCATGGACCCCCCTATATTCATGGAAGGGCTTAAAGCCAATAAAACTGGATGCAAGTACAAACAGAGAAAATAGTTTTCATTCTATGATTCGTTCTCTTCCAGTGAGAATATATCCTATAAAATGAAAGCCATGTTGTATCTGCTGAATGATTGGATGGGTTTGGATATATGCATTTGGAAGAGTGTAGAAGGCTGATTTAACTCTTCATAGTAGGGAAAGAGTTTTGGAATTTCTGAGATAAAAGGAATGAAGAAGTAATGAAAGTAAAGATGAGAGAGGATCAAGTGAAATGATGTAAGTATGAATTGGGCTCTGTGGAAGATAAAAGGCAAGTAAGAAGCAATATGATGGCAAGGTCCAAAGAACTTTTAGATGATGTGACTTTAAATTGTTTATGATATCGAGTACTATTTAACCTCCGAATGAAAGGAAAATCTTGAGAAAAGTTCAGCAATATGTAGCAATTTTATATTCATTCTTACTATGGAGATGGGAAACCAAGGAGAAAGGATTGAGTCTCATATCTGGGTCAATGCCAGTGTAGTAATAAAGAAGCAATTACAAGAGATAAGAAATGGGGGGAAACAGAGGTGACTGTAAGATATAATCACTCTACTCCACGCTGTCCCATCAATTAGAAAAAGTAATGGGAAATATTTTGAATTTTCATTAACACAGATTTGGATAGTTTGAAGGAGTTCATTTCCTGCCTAAGACAAACAAAACTGGAAAGAGCATCCCCTCTACCCTGGCAGGAAAAAAAAAAAAAAGCCAGAGGATCTATAAAATCATATTTTTTTCTTGAAATCATTGGAAAGTTGAGGTCACAGGGCAACCAAGTAGCATGAAAGCTAAGGAAAGACAGCCTCCATCAGTGAGAGATGGTATTAGCACTGGTTCACCTGTGGAAAAGCGTGGGAAAAAGATGAGGAGACAGAGCCAAGATGGTGGACTAGTCAGACACACTAAGCCATCCTGCTGCAACAAAGATCTGAAAAACCAAATAAAAAAGATAGAGAGGTCAATCCTAGAACCCTGACCCTTAAATGAAGGGATACATTATTATATTGGAAGTCACTGAGGAAAAGAAGAAACTGACAGAAGATGGAGAAGGAATAGAGATACGGAGTGGAGGTTCCTCACCAAACAGAATGACTTAGCATTGCCATCTTGAAATATAGCCAACAACCTCAAAAGCAGAAAGGCACTTCACAGAATCCCTGACAGGAGATAGAGTTACGGTGCAGACACACCTAGGACTAAGTAAGACCATGTTTGCTGGCTGCAACTCAAGAAGCCCAGACTCTCTCATCCGATAATTGCAGAAGCACACTCTTACAATCCTCACCCCTCTGGTGAACAGCGGCTATAATTGCCCCATCATAGCAACCCTGACTGCCTGGAACCAGAGTACAAAACCACCCCACTGCTCTTCCTCCATTGAGCCCCCTCTACCCCTGCCTTCACCCACCCTCCTACCTGTATCCTCTGTCTTGTGGCAGGCAGCCCCGAGGGGATCTGGCCCCAACCCCAGACCCTATCTCGCCAGCTCCAGACCCCACCTGCTACCCACCACAGCAACCAGGGGACCTGGTCCTGACCCCAGACCCCCTCCACCAGCTATGGGTCCCTCCTGCCACCTGCCACAGCACCCAGGGGACTGGCCAGGACCCCAGGCCCCTTCCTACCAGCTGTAGACTCCTTCCACTGCCTGCTGCATCAGCCAGGGGACCTGGCCTTACCCCAGGCCCATTCCTGCCATCTCCAAACCCCTCCTGCCACTGCCTATGGTCCCAAGGATACCAGACTCGGACCCCAAATCCCTTCCCACTGGCTCTGGACCTGTCCTGCCACCTGCTGTGGCCTCCAGGGAACCAAGCCTGGAACCCAGGCCCCTTACCATAGACTCCAGACCCTTTCTGCCACCTGCTGTGTCCCAGGGAACCCTGCCTGAACATAAGACCCCTTCTCACCAGCTCCAAACCCCTCCTGCTGCCCACCATGGAAATGAAGGGATCTGACTCAGTCCCCAGGCCCCTTCCCACCAGCTCCAGACCCCTCCTGCTGCCCACAACAGCCCCCAGGGGACCTGTCCCAGACCTCATGCACCTTTCTGCCGACTCCAGGCCTCTCCCCACTGCCCACCACAACCTGAGAGGAACTGGCCCAGAACCCAGGCCCTTCCTCACTGGCTCAAGACTCTCCCCCACCCCGCAGACTGCAGCAACCCTGCTCCAGCCCCTGGCCCAGTTCACACTGCAGATAAACAACCCATCTCTGCCCCTTCTCTTCCTGTTGGACCTGCCCTGCTGCACCATAGCTGAGTAACTGGCCCTGCACACCAGGACAGGGTGGTGAGAACTATTGGGCCTGCAGACAAGCAAGCAGCAAAGCATGCCTGGCCCATTCACCCAGACATAAGCAAACAAACAAAAAAGCAGGACAAAACAAACAAACCTACAATCAATAAATAAAGAAAACAATACCTGAATGTCTCAGAGACAGCAGACAATATCAAAACATATAAAAAACAGGACAAGATAGCTCTAGTAAGCGACCAGAATAAAGCACCAGTCAACCTTCTGGAAGAAGAAAAGGCTCTGAACCACCTGATAAGGAAATCAAAAGTCTAATATTCAGGGTTCTCTAAGATATTGAGAAAGACAGTAAGGAAAACACAGACAAAATTATGGAAAACACAGCAAAACCAAGCAAAACATAGCCAAAATCAAGGAAAACACAGACAAAGCAGTAGGTGAATTCAAGAAAATAATACAAGAAAAAAAAAGTCAAAATAAACAATTAGAAATCATAAAAAAAGAAAAAAACAGCATTAGAAATCCAAAAGATAAAGAACAAAACTTCAGAAATAGACAATGCAATAGAAGGTTTTAGGAGAAAATTTGAAACAATGGAAGACAGAATCAGCACAACTCAGGTAAAGTCAATGAACACCACTTTGTTTGGGGAAAAATCAGAAAAGAATGAAGAAAACCGAACAACTATGTGGGATACAATCAAGAGAAAAGATGAAGAGCTGACCGTCCAAGAAGCTCAATGAATTCTGCATAGGCTAGATCCCAAAAGAAAGTCACCAAGGCATAGCATAATTACACTCATCAAAATCAAAGAAAAAGACAGAATCCTGAAAGTAGCTCCAGAGAAACGATAAAGTCACGTACAAAGGGAAAACAATAAGACTAAGCCTTGAACCTTGCAGAAGCCACGCAGGCAAAAGACAATGGGAGGATATATATAAAATCTTGAAAGAAAAAAAATTACCAATCAAGATTAATATACCTTGCAAAAATCTCTCTCAAATATGATGATGAAATTAGGACATTTCAGATAAACAGAAATTAGGGGAATTTGTAAAAACCAAACCAAACTTACAAGAATTATTAAAAGGAGTCCTTCAGTTAGAGAACCAACAACATCAGACAACAATTTGAATCTAGGACACAGGTCAGTATCAGCCAAATACCAACCTAGATAATTAACTCTAGAGGATAAAACAAAACTAAAAGACTCAAAACAGGGAACTAGAGACGTCAATCTGTAAATGAAGACAATATCAAAACAATAAAAGGGGGAATATGCTGTATAAATATAGAACTTTCAAATGGAGAGGAAGTCAAAGCACTATCAAGTAATAAAAAAATAGTTCAATCTTAGGAAATTAAGAGTAAATTTCAAGGTAATCACAAAGAAAGTTAACAAACCTACTCATCAAAATATAAAAGAATAAAAACATGAAGTCTCAGTAAACACAAAATTTACAATAATGAAAGAAATAAAATTTCACAAACAGAAGGAACTCATCACATAAGAGTAATAAGAACAAAGAAAATGTCAGCATCACACAAAAAAGCACTACAAAATGACAGCAATAAACTCATATCTATTGATAGTCACATTCAATGTAAATGGCCTAAATGTACCCATAAAGAGACAGAGAGTGACTGAATGGATAAAAAGATACGACCCATCAATATGCTATCTACAAGAGACACAATTGAGAAACAAAGACATAAATATATTTTAAAAAATCAAAGGATGGAAAAAAATATATATCAAGCAAACAGCAAGCAAAAAAGAGCAGGAGTGGCAATACTAATCTCAGATAAAATAGACTTTAAAGCAAAATCCATCATAAAACACAAGGAAGGACATTACATAATGATTAAAGGGATAGTCCACCATGAAGACATAACCATAATAAATATCTATGCACCTAACAACAGGGCTCCAAAACACATTAACTCTAAAATCATTGAAAAGAGAAATTGACCATTCCAGAATAATAGTAGACTTCAACACACCACTCTTGGTAAAGGACGGAACATCTAGAAAGAAACTCAGCAGAGATAAGAAGATCTTAAGGCCACAATCAACCATCCTGACCTCATAGACATATATAGAACACTCCACCCAACAACAACAAAATAGACATTCTTTTCCAACACACATGGAACATTCTCCAGAATAGACCACATCTTAGGCCACAAAGCAGCCCTCAACAAAATCCAAAACAACGAGATAATACAAAGCATCTTCTGTGACAACAATGTCATAAAAATAGAAATTAATAACAGAAAGAGCAAGGAAAAACATCAAAAACATGGAAACTGAATAACACCTTGCTTAAAAACCACTGGGTAATAGAAGAAATCAAAGATGAAATTAAAAAATTCCTAGAATCAAATGAGAAGGAAAACACATCATACCAAAACCTTTGGGACACAGCAAAAGCAGCACTCAGAGGTCAATTGATAGCAATAGGCACACACATCAAAAGAAGAAGAGAGGTACAAAATCAAAACATTAGCTCTACAACTCAAAAAAATAGAAGGATAACAGCAAAAGAAGCCCTCAGCCACCAGGAGAAAGGAAATAATAAAGATCAGAGCAGGAAGAAATGAAATAGAAAATAGAAAGAATCAGCAAAACCAAAAGTTTGTTCTTTGAAAGGATCAACAAAATCTACAAACCATTGTCCACATAGACAAAAGAAAAACAGGAGAGGATGCAAATAACCCAAAAAAGAAATGAAATGGGAGACATAACAACAGTCCCAACTGAAATAAAAAAGAATCATACAGAGTACTACGAAAAACTGTACTGCAACAAATTTGAAAACCTAGAGAGTATGGACAAATTTGTAGACAGTCACTATCTACCTAAACTAACATAAACTGAGGTAGGAAACCTGAACGAACGCTTAACAAGAGAAGAGATTGAAAAGGTAACAAAATACTCCCTCAAAAAAGTCCTGGCCAGATGGCTTCACTGGGGAATTCTACCAAAAATTCAGAGAAGAGCTTGCAGCAGTACTACTCAAATTATTTCTGAATATAGAAAAGGAAGGGATATTTCATAATTCATTCTATGAAGCCGGCATAACCTTGATACCAAAACCAGGCAAAGACACCACAAAAAAGAAAACAGACAAATATATCTTATGAATACAGAAGCAAAAATTCTCAACAAAATTTTAGCCAACAGAATTCAGCATATCAAAAAAATAATACATCATAACCAAGTGGAATTCATACCAAGTATGCAAGGATGATTCAAATTGGAAAATCAATCAATGTAATCCACCAGATAAATAAAAGAATCACATGACCATCTCAATCGAAGCAGAAAAGGCATTTGATAAAGTCCAACACTGATTCCTGATAAATACTCTCAATAAGATAGGAATATAAGAAAAATTCCTCAGCATAACAAAGGACATCTATACAAAACCAGCAGCCAACATCATTCTCAATGGAGAGATGCTGAAAGTGTTCCTTTTTAGAACTGGAACAAGACAAGGATGCCCTTTATCACCACTCCTATTTAACATTATGCTGAAAGTCCTAGCTAGAGCAATAAAGCAAGGAAAAGAAAAAAAGGGCATGCAAATTGGTAAGGAAGAAGTAAAACTATCCCTATTTGCAGATGGTGTAAGCCTGTATACCTAGAGAACCCTAAAGGTTCCACAAGAAAACTACTGGAACTAATAGAAAGATTCAGCAGAGTAGCAGGATACAAGATAAACATACAAAGATCAGTTGAATTCCTATACATCAACAAAGAGAACTTTGAAAAGGAAATCAGGAAAGCAGTACCATTTATAATAGCATTAGTAAGCTGAAATGGACTAGTATTGGCCATTTTGAATCGGACATTCATACGGTCTACTATGCCGGGAATGACAACTTGAAGAGGAATGGTGTTGCATTCATCATCAAAAAGAACTTTTCAAAATCTATCCTGAAGTACAACGCTGTCAGTGATGGGATAATATCCATACACTTACAAGGAAGACCAGTTAATACGACTATTATTCAAATTTGCACACCAACCTCTAAGGCCAAACATGAAGAAATTGAAGATTTTTACTAGCTTGGCAGTCTGAAGTTGATTGAACATGTAATCAGTATGCATTTATAATTACTGGCGATGGGAATGCAAAAGTTGGAAACAAAGAAGAAGGGTCGGTATTTGGAAAATACGGCCTTAGTGATAGAAATGAATGCAGAAATTATCGAACAATATCATTAATATCACACGCAAGTAAAATTTAGGTGAAGATCATTTAAAAGCACCTGCAGCAGTATATCGACAGGGAACTCCCAGAAATTCAGGCTGGATTCAGAAGAAGATGTGGAACCAGGGACATCATTGCTGATGTCAAATGGATCCTGGCTGAAAGCTGAGAATACCAGAAAGATATTTACCTGTGTTTTATTGGCTGTGCAAAGGCATTCGACTGTGTGGATCATAACAAATTATGGATAACATTGTGAAGAATGGGAATTCCAGAACACTTAATTGTGCTCATGAGGAACCTGTACACAGATCAAGAGGCAGTTGTTAGAACAGAACAAGGAAGGGGATACTGCTTGGTTTAAAGTCAGGAAAGGTGTATGTCAGGGTTGTATCCTTTCACCATACCTATTCAATCTGTATGCTGAGCAATCATCTGAGAAGCCTGAATATATGAAGAAGAACAAGGCATCAGGATTGGAGTAAGACTCATTAAAAACCTGCATTATGCAGATGACATAACCTTGCTTACTGAAAGTGAAGAGGAATTGAAGCACTTACTGATGAAGATCAAAGATCACAGCCTTCAGTATGGATTACACCTCAACATAAAGAAAACAAAAATTCTCACAACTGGACCAATAAGCAACATAATGAAAAATGAAGAAAAGATTGAAGATGTCAAGGATTTCATTTTACTTGGATCCAGAATCAACACTCATGGAAACAGCAGTCAAGAAATCAAAAGACCCATTGAATTGGGCAAATCTGCTGCAAAAGACCTCTTTAAATGTTGAAAAGCAAAGATGTCATCTCAAAGACTAAGGTGCACCTGACTAAAGCCATGATATTTTCAGTCGCATCAGATGCATGCAAAAGTTGGACAATGAATAAAGAACACCGAAGAAGAATTGATGCCTTTGAATTTATGGAGAATATTGAATATACCATGGACTGCCAAAAGAATGAACAAATCTGTCTTGGAAGAAGTATAACCAGAAAGCTTCTTAGAAGCAAGGATATCAAGACTAAGTCTTACATACTTTGGACGTGTTGTCAGGAGGGATCAGTCCCTGGAGAAGGACATCGTGCTTGGTAAAGCACAGGGTCAAATAAAAAGAGGAAAACCCAGATGAGATGGATTGACACAGTGGCTGCCACAATGGGCTCAAGCATAACAACTATTATGAGCAGGGCGCAGGACCAGGCAATGTTTTGTTCTGTGTTACGTACGGTTGCTATGAGTCAGAACTGACTCAACAACACCTAACAAGAACAACAACATAACAAAAACAGTACAATTTTTTGGGATTTATAGAAAACGTAAAAGTATAATGTATGGCAAATATCAATAGCAATGAGCTCACCTAGTACCTAGACCTTGGTTTCTAATATCATTCTTCAATAAGAGGAGCCAGGACTCCATGGAGAAACGACTGATTCTCGACTAAGGTAGCAAATATGCAAGATAATACTGGAGAACCTTGACTGCCAAAAAATAATGAAGTGCTCAAAAAAAAAAGAGGGAAAAAAATCCTTATTTATGGGGATATGTCAAAGGGACACATTAACTAAAAGAACACCCAACTGACAGAGCATAAACATTTCGACCAACAAACTAAATAAAATAATTTTCAATTGTAACTCAAAGTATAAAAAAACCATGAGTGCATACTGATATAAATAAATGGAAAAGAAACAAATCTATAATGTCTGTTTAAACATGAAAAAAAAAATCAGACAAATTCCAATACAGAGGCATCTTATAAAATCTTTGACCAGTACTTCTCAAAACCGTCAAGGTCATCAAAACAAGGAAAGACTATGAATATGTGACAGCTTAAGAAGTCATGACAATTGAAAGTAATGTGCTATCCTCGATGGGATACTGGATCCTAAACAGACATTAGGTAAAAACTAAGGATATCTGAATAAAGTATAAATTTTAGTTAATAATAATTCATCAATATTGGTTTATTAATTGTGATGAATATATTATACAAATGTAAGGTCTTAATAATAGGTCAAACTGGATTTGAGACATATGAGAACTCTATTTTCTCAATTTTTAAATATATACTTACAAATGTATACTTATAAATATGGAACTGTTCTAAACAATAAAGTTTATTTAAAATCGTGGATGCCGATACTAGCAGCAAGGTGGATGGGACATATTGGAGTATATATTGTTATTAAATTCTTCAACTATATGTGTAGGGATGTAAAATTATTTGAAGGTAGACTGTGTTTTATATTGTAAACACCTGGGTAACCACTAATGGTCTTTTTTAAAGGGGTATAAGTAAAAATCCAATAGTGGAGATAAAATGGATAATAAAAAATACACAATTAATCCCAAAACAGGCAGAACAAAGGATAAAAGAAACAAGTAATTTATAGAATAAGTAGAAAACAATTAGCAAAATGATAGATTTTAATCCAACAGTACGACAATTATATTAAATTTAAATAATCTAAACACACTAATTAAAGGACAGAGATTGTCAGATTGGACAAAGAAAAAAAATACTGTCTGTAAGAAACCCATTTTTAATATAAAGACACAGATAAGTTAAAAGTTAATGAGTACGCAAATACTAATCAAATGAAATCCAGAGTGGCTGTACTAATATCTGACAAGGTAGACTTTAGAACAAAGAATATTTCCACAGGTAAAGAAGATATTACACAGTAATATAAAGTGTCAATTCACCAAGAAGACATATCAAACATAAACAAATTTTCACCTAACAACAGAGCTTCAAAATACATAAAGCAGAAACTAATAGCACCGAAAGGAGAAACAGACAAATCCGCAGTTATAATTGGACACTTAAACATTCTTCTCTCAGTAATTGTAAGAACAAGTAGCCAGAACGTCAGTAAGCATATAGAAGACGTGAAAATCATTATGAACCAATTTGACACAACTGACAATTGTAGAGCACTCCACCCTATCACAGTGGAATACTCTTTTTTTTTTTCCCAGTATGAATGCACATTCACCATGATAGACCATATCCTCGCCCATAAAATAAACCTCAACAAATATAAAAGAATTTAAATTAAACAAACTATATTTTCTAACGTTAATACAACTAAAATTAAAGACCAATAACATAAGTGTATATGAAAAGTACCCAAATATTTATAAATTATATAACACACTTAGGTATTACAACTGAATCAAAGAGAAAGCCACAAGGGACATTAGAAATATTTTTTAATTGAATGAAAATTAACACAAAACTTATCAAAATTTATGAGAACCAGCTAACTTACCATATAACCCAGCAGTCCCACTTCTTAGGTGTTTCCACACGATAAGTGAAATTTGTTTGTGCATATACTTTGCACATTGCTTCAAATATTTAAAGAAGTTTTGTTTGCACGTACATTTTGCACATTGCTTCAGATGTTTAAAGTAATTTTATTAATAATAGCCAAAAACTAGAAACAGATCAAATGTCCTTCAACTGGTGAATGGATAACCACTGACCTAGAGGGGACATTCCTTACAGCATCTTCTTCTGGGTGCTTCTTTATCCTAGAAATGGAGCTGGCGTGTCTTAGGAGTCAGCATAAAAAAGATGTATACAATTCACAATATTGTTTTTAAAAAGTATTTCATTTTATTCTGCATTAGCCACATTAATCATTTTAGTGTACTTTTCTGAAATATATATCTTGAATTCTGTGCAAAAGCATGGACAATAAAGTATAGCTTGAAAACATTTTTGTTATGCAAGGATTTGGAGAAGTGATCTAAAGTAATGGCATTTGGTTTATATGACTGGTGTTCAAATTCTTTGTGCATTTTTAAAATAATTTTTGTGATTAGAGATCAATATTTTAAGCTTATTTAAATATTAATGGCATTTATTTGGAAAACCAGAAATCTCAGAGCTGTGGTTGATTTGTTGCTATGAATATTTCAAGAAATTTTTGCCACTTAGTCTCTGGTGAATTTTTGTTGTTTGGACTGCCTCAATAGCAAGGTTAACACAAAAATTCAGCAGAGATCTATCCTAAAAGTTTCTTTCCATCTGTATTTTTTGCTTGATTGAAACTGTATGAAAGCTTACCATATTGACAAAATTGATCATTCCCCAAATTCGGTTCCTTAGTTTATCATAAGGATGACTATTCCTGTGATACTAGAAATATAAAAATCAGATTAAAAAAATTCATTAACGATAGAAATGGAATAAAAGCCCAAGAAAATATTTCATCCATTATGAAAGATTTCAAAAGAAAAAATTCATTGGTGTAATGAAGAAAGAGGTGCTCTTCTTGTTAGCTTAAAGTCGGAGAAATTTATGCAGACACATTTTTGATAAAAAAATAACTTCATACAGCAGTTTCTAAAGACAAGGTTAACACTAGTTTTGGTTTTCTAACTTCATCTTTCCTTCTTTTACATTACATTACATTGATTTATTAAACCAATTGATAAGTGTTCTTTAGAGTCCATTTTTATCACTTTGATGAAGCAAAACTTATTAGTGCCCCTCAGCAATCATTATACTGAAAAGAACAGCAACTTCATCAGCTCTCCTGTTTCCATGGTGGTCAAAAACTAAGGAACCTATAATCATGAAAATGTCTGGAGCCAGAGATGTGATGGAGAGGGTCAGAAAACAGTGCCCCCCCGCTTCCCTCTTAGAAGGGTGCTCCAGTCTGTTTTGCCTTTTTCTCTTCTCACAACTAGATTCTCTTTTTGTGCTATCAGGATCTTGTTCTCAGCATTAAAAATTTAGACTTGATAAAATATAATTGTAATATTAAAATGTATCCTATAGAGATAAATGCAACTGGTCAATCTTCTTTCATTATTAAAAAAAAAAGATTAAGCATGCCTTTTCTGAATCTAGCAAGCATCCTCCAGTTACCCTTCCATCAACTTGAGGGTAATGGGTTTTAAAGCCAGTTTAAAGCACCTAAAATCATGCCAACCAAACATCTACCTGGGCTGGGATAAAATACTAAGTTTAATGACCTACGCTTAGTCTTTACTAATTATTATGAAAACTTTCTCTTATTATTTTTCTAAGTTAGTTAACCCATTCCCATAAATGTACTAATGTAAACCTCTCTATTTTTCTTATGTTCAGAATTTACTAATTTCCTTTCTCAAAATTGTTTTTGACAGGTTAATTGTAGTTTCTCTTATTTGTTAAATGCGGAACAGTGTTGTATCTTTTCAACTCACAAAGATCTAGCAATTCCAGTAAAAATGTTAAAAGAAAACATGTTGGCAATGAATGTGTGCATCTGATTTCCAGTTTTAGAATGAAAGCCTTGTGGAAGCTGGAGATCTCATTTTTTGTTCTTAAGGAAGTTTAATTTCCCAACTCCCAAGTACTATATCTGAAACCTAGATATTGTGGGCCACCAAGTTTTCGAATTTTACTTACTGTTCTGACAGAATTTTTCTCCTTCATTCTTAGCACTTTGAAATTTTTTGTCTTCATTTGACCTTATCTGTACATTGTTAACATGTTTTCAAGTTTTTGTACTTTGTTCACAGTTTTTATATGTTCATAATGGGGAGAGGGATTCTAGTTGAGCTTAGTCTGCCATAACACCAAAGGATTCACTAGTCACTTATATAAGTTGATTTTGGGAAGCTAAAAACAGAACTCTGAAATCTGGATGGGACTCTGATTAGAATACTGTTTCTCTTTGTTAGAATCACAACTGTATTTTCATAAGGATGACTGAAGAGCAAAATGTTCATCTGAAAACTTACCACGCTGTAATCAGCAACAATGAACAGTTCAATATGTTTTTCTTTATGGGTGCTCTGGAAATTTATGGAAAATTTAATGAACTGTGATTAACATTTATCATCTTAACATTTTAAGTAAAAAAAAGACATAACATTTTCAAAGTAAGAAATGTTAATGTGATTGATACAAGAAGGTGAGGTACAAAAGTATATCTAATAATTCTATGAATTTATCTAAGTAAGACTTGCTATATTATTAAAAGATGAGGTCCTTTACACCAAATTTTAATAAACCTGAGGTAACATCCCATATTTGACAGTTCTTTCTTTTTTTTTAATCTTTCAGGTAAGATAATGGTAATAAATAATCATGAATATACTTTTTAGCATTTAGTTTTTTCTTTTACTACGAAAAACAGAAACTAAAGTTAAAAGCAGCCCTCTATTCCTGAAAGCTAAAACAGAACTGACTAATGGGACTGACTGCATCACTTCTACTTCTTCCCCTTCCTCTCAACTTTTACTTTGCTGTAGTCTCAATTCTAAGAGAATGTGCAGAAATGTTGCAAATTATAGGCCTTTGATTAAAAAAAAAAAAAAATACACAAGGAAATTCCTTGAAGTTTTCAGCTTTCAGTGTACATGCATTGATTAATATTTTCTTAGCAAAAATCAAAAGCATGTTACTCAAAGATTTTAATTAAGTCATTGTATTGCGGAGTAAGTAATCATTCTGTCATGGATCTATCCATTCAACAAACATACATTAAGCATCTGGCATGTTTCAGACACCGTCATGAATATGGACTGGCCATTGTGAGGAACATGAACACTCATGGAGCTTACAGGATAGCATCTGGAGGGGATTTTAGGGGAAATGAACTAGTTGTATAGAAAACCTATCACAGAGGGCTCTCATGTGCAACCACCACACCAGAAATTCAGCTTGCTATTATCCTTGTCTTTAACAAATTAGAACATTTGGCTTGATAAGAAAAGGAGAACATGGTTTATCATCAACACCACTAACTTCCAGAAACATGGAAGGGAAGACAATATTTAGAATAGGTTTCAGAGCATTTCACATTTTGTGTGTCTAACCAGTTACACCCTTAAAGCTATAAATCTATATGTAGAATTTTAGAAACCCCCTTTTCTTGATATTGATGGACCAAACTTAGATCTACTGTAAGAATGAAGGTTTTCTACATAGATAACAAAAACAAAACATAAGTGGACATTTCAGATTTCAGACAATACAGAGTCAGACTCAGAGTTGCATGGATACTTCATTAGCTGGGCTTATAGTCTGTCTCTCCAGGTCGTAAAGGACATAATAGGTATTTTCCCTGGGGAAATATGAGTTAAACATAAAGCACTCACTTCCACTTCATGGTTTTCTGTTGATTTAGTATCTGTGCTTGGAATAGTTTTCCTGGTAAAATTGAGCTCTGCACAGGAGTAATTGGCAGCATAATGCACCTTTGGGTTATATTTGAACACCAAATGTTCTCCCTCATCTGTGTATTTCACTGGTTCAATGAGGTACCTTTGGTCATGTATTCTGAAGAATCCCCTGTGGAAATTGAGAACACAAAGTATATGCAACATCTATAACTACTCTATCCTTTCTTATTGATTCGCCTTTTCAAGAAAGGGAAACTACAGAACAACCAGAACACAATTAATGAGAACGTTGACACAAAGTGAAAAATGTAACTAATGTCACTGAACAACTTGTATAGAAATTGGCAAAAGGGGACCTAATTTACCGTGTAAACTTTCACCAACAACACAACAAGATACTATTAAAAAAAGGAAAGAAAAAGACAGCACCAGGCCAAAGCCCCCAAGAGCATGTAGCCAGTGCTCTCGCTGGTAAAGAATGCAGTGACATATGGCCTTTGACCACATTAGTAACTTTTTCTGAGTCAGCTCCTCTGGATTTTCAGAAGTTAGATAGCCGAATTTCTACTTTCAAGAATAGGTAGAATGGCAATTCCCAGCATGCAGATGTGGATCCCTGACAGCCACCGGAGTTACTGCAAGTAATTTGGGAATCCCCATGTCCATCATGCATTAATCGTAGACTAAAAATATGAAATTCAAATACTATTATGTGGTAGTTTTGTCATTAAAGGGATTCTCATTCTTGAAAAGACTTAGGACTACTCAAGTGAAGTCATCATAAAGGCAGACAGAAGTTTCTTTTTTTTCCTCCCCTTTGCCTCCCCAAATCGTTCTCCTTTCTCCCTGAGCCCAAGATCTATAGAGAACTACAGGTTTTGTCTCTTAGCTTTTAGTTTCAGAAACTAGACATGCTACCTGGTTTAGTAAAAACCTGTGAAGCACTGTTGCATACTGGAAACCCATAAGACCAGAAGTCAGGAGGCCTGGTGTTTGGATTCAGTTAAAACATAAGAAAATTGTATGTGCTGGAACAATTCTCTGATTTCAGTATCCTGAGCTATAAAGTGAAAGGGCTGGTTAGATGATTTCCAGAAGTCTTCTCACTCTGAATCCCATGATCATATACCGCAAAATCCCTCTTGCTTAGGGTGGTTCATTATACATCTTTCCCTCAAGTAAGAACATAAATCAATTGGCCAGAGCTGATACTTATTGCTGAGAATATACAGTACCTCTTCTCCCATTGATTTTTCTATTTACTAGGATTACTAAAGAGGAACCCTGGTGGTGCAGTGGTTTAGTGCTCAGTTGCTAACAGAAAGGCCAGCAGTTCGAACCCACTAGCTGTTCCATGGGAGAAAGATATGGCAGTCTTCTTCCATGAAGATTAAAGCCTTGGAAACTCTAAGGGGCATCTCTGTCCTATAAGGTCGCTATGAGTCTGAATTGACTCTGACAATGGGTTAAGGGTTAATAAAAGGTAAGAAATGAGGTGAATGTCTTTGAAAATCCACAGAAAAACTCATAAAGGAAACACAAAGATACTCCATTACCTCAGGCCATTACATGTGCTGATACTGGCAGCAGAATCTAATTCATGTATGATGGATCCTTGGTAAAAACAATGACCCTAAAATGGATAAAAAAGCTATTAATACAAGTATAAATATTGAGATGATCTAAGTATTAATACAAGTATTAGTTGGTAAATATTTCTGTTCAGAGTATATCAGCATTTCATTTGGATGAACTGATTTATATTAATTCCTTTCTGCATTCATTTATTTGGAAATAGTTGGGTCTGCTTTCCAGTACTTTCTGAAACATTGTATCTTAATTGCATGATTTATTTTTGTAGCTCAGTGTAAAGTCTTCACTCTAGAGTTTAACAACCATAAGCATCAGAAATGTGACTCTTTTCCTTAGAAATATCATTCCTTTAATCTATCCAAAATTCTGTATCAAACTCACCTTCCTGTGCTAATATTACAGTTTTTCCTAGCTGCCTGTGAAATTAAGCCCAGATCCTTGATGATCTTTATAATTAGGTCTCGCTCTTCAACCATGTCTCCTCATGCCTTTCTATCCTGTTTCTCTCTACTTCAGTCAAGTGGTATCTTTATAATTTCCAACTTGGTAATTTGACCATGGTGATCCCATTAGGTGATTACTCTTCCTATCATTTCCATCTTTTTAACTGCTGCCTATCTGTTACACCTTCCAGGTCCTCCACAGACCTCAAATTTTCACAGGCCAATCCTCACCCTCTGCATAAAGGAATGTTACCCTGTTTTCCTTCTGTCCTGTTTTACAAAAATTGCACAATGACTTAGAATTTATAGAAGTTGACAGATGCCTTAAAAAGATTAAATAGGTTTTAAAAACTATACTTTTAATAAGAAAGAGTAATGTCGGCTTTGTTTAGAAGAGTGCAGAGGGCGTGTCCTGGGAAGGAGAATGAAGGTATAAAAACAGACTCTGTATCCTATGAGTAGTAATCAACTGGATGGCAATGGGTTTGGTATCCACCAGAATGGGATAAATGAACAAAGATTTATTTGAAGAATCAAGAAGAGGCTTCAATATTGGCGCATCACAAGGACTGGGCAAGGAGATATGAATAAAATAAGGGTCAATTAGAGGGAGGTTTTTAAATTGTTTCATATCTTTAGGTTTTATCTATCTAGTTTGATTACAACCTCATCAATGAGCCTTATATTTCTATGATGTCCTGCTTCACACTTCCCCCAGAATTAACACCACACTGACTGCATATAAGTCATTACTAAAGAAAAATACGTTAGCAATCACTGAATTGCTTGTTAAGCAGTGATCAACTTCCTTTTAGGCTCAAAGGGTCATATCTTATTCGAGGATCATTCAGTTAGGATAGTCAATTCAGGACTCATTTCTTAATATAGCACTTTTTGAAGCTGCTTGTGAAGCTAGAGTGCAGTTACAAAATCACATCGGGAAATAATAGTTTCAGAGAAGAATAATAGGAAGGTTCCATAGGATACCATGACCTGAGGATGCCTGGTGATCTCCTCTCCTTTTGTAGAAGAGTAGGTTTCACTGTAATTTGAGGCTAGGAGCTCCCTGGAAAAGAAAGGAGAAAGGTAGTGAGTGACATTTACGCCTTCTACAAAGCTCACCAATCAAACCAATCACGTGAAGCAACCTCCAGGTGGCTTTCAAATCTCTGCAAGGTTCTTTTCTCCCAAAAATAGATAAGCAAAACCAAATCCACTCATATGAAAAGCCTTTCTATCTAGATTCATGGTTTGAAAAATAATATAAAAAGTTAGAAAAAAAACCTCAAGGAATTTAACACAACAGTATTTCAGGAAAAACTCAGATTAAATTGAATCTAAGTGAAAATCTCTTGCCTTAGTAATTTAAATAGTTTTAAAGTTCAAGCTTATAAAATGCCCATAAGTATGAGTATCTGACTTTAAAACTTCAATAGAATAATAAAAAGCAAAAACCTCATTAATAAAAAAGAAAATCTCTTGCTTTAAGTGCCAAAATTAAAGCAAAAATCTGTGAATTAGATACATATATATTTACATACATTTATATATAGTTATATTTATTAAATAAAAGCAATATGCATTAATCATAGCAAATTTAGAAAATACAGAAAAGTACGGAACAAATTATCCTGAATCCCACCATTAAGACATAATCTTTGCTAATATTTTCATATAATTCTCTATACTCTCACCAACTGATAAAACAAATAGAACTCCCTCCAAAAAACTCGGTAAAAACAGAAAATTTAAACAATCCTATCAGCTACCTTAACCTAACTGTTATTTATAGAACACTACACCCAAAAACTGCAAAATACACATTCTTCTCAAATGTGCTTGTTATAGTCACCAAGTTTGACCATATCTTTGACCACAAAATAAGTCAAAATACATTTTTAAAAAACTGACGTCATTCAAAGTATATTCTGTATCAAAAATGATATTAAATTAGAAATGAATAACAGAAAGATACCTACCCCCCAAATATTGGAAACTAAATAACACACTTTTAAATAATCCATTAGTCAAAGAATTAGTAATTAGAATTAGAAATTAGAATATATTTTGAACTGAATTATAATGAAAATACAACATTTCAAGATTTGTAAGATGCACTTAAAATAATGCTTACAGGAAATATTATAGCTTAAATACTTTAAATATAATAAAAAAGATGAAAAGATTTTGGAAGAAAAGGATAGTAAACACTAAGGAATCAATGAAATAAACAAACAATAGAAATAATTAACAAAGCCAAATTTTAGTTATTTGAAAAGATCAACAAATTGACAGAACCCCTTAGATTGATCAAGAAAAAAAGAGGCAGAATTTAAGTTGCCAATATTAAGAATGAAAGAGGGATTATCACTACAATACTCCAGATACTAAGAAAATAGTAAGAGAATTATATTAAACTCTGTCATGGATTGAATTGTGTTCCCCCAAAATATGTGTCTACTTGGCTAGGCCATGATTCCCAGTATTGTGTGATTGTCCTCCATTTTTTGATCTGATGTAATTATTCTCCATTTTGTGATGTGTTGTAAATCCTAACCCCTATATATTAATGAGGCAGGATCAGTGTGGAGTGTATATTAAGTAATAGCCTTAAAGACGGTGTCTTAATTATCTAGTGCTGCTGTAAGAGAAATGCCACAAGTGGATGGCTTTAACAAAGACAAATCTATTCTCTCGCAGTCTAGTAGGCTGCAAGTCCAAATTCAGGTCATCAGCTCCAGGGGAAGGCTTTCTCTCTCTGTAGGCTCTGGAGGAAGGTCCTTGTCATTGATCTTCCCCTGGTCGAGGAGCTTTTTAGGCACAGGAACCCCAGGTCTGAAGGACATAGTCTGCTTCTGGTGCTGCTTTCTTGGTAGTATGAAGTTCCCCTGTCTCTCTGCTCTCTTCTGTCTTTTATATCTCAAATGAGATTAGCTTAAGACACAACCTAATCTTATAAATCTTATCAACATAACTGCCACTAATCCATCTCATTAATATCATAGTGATAGGATTTACAACACATAGGAAAATCTCATCTGATGACAAAATGGTGGACTATCAACAGAATACTGGGAATCATGGCCTAGCCAAGTTGACAGATATTTTTGGGGGACACAATTCAACCCATGACAGAGCATGTGACTCAAGTCACACCTTTATTCAAGTCACACCCTTGCTGGAGTAACATCTTTTATCTTACAAGAAATAAAAGAAGAGAGAAGTGAGCAGAGAGGAGATGGACCTCAGTACCAACAAGAAAGAAGAGCTGGGAGCAGAGTACATCCTTTGGACCTGAGATCCTTGTGCTGAGAACTTCCTAGACCCAGGGGAAGATTGATGCCAAGACACATGGACATCTCCAAAAGTCACCAGGCCCACAGATGTTGAAAGGAGAGAAGAACCTTCAACCAGAGCCAACAAAGAGAGAAAGCCTTCCCCTAGAGCCAGTGCCCTGAATTCAGACTTCTAGTCTTCTAAACTGTAAGAGAATAAATTTCTGTTTGTTAAAGCCATCCACTGTTTGTTAAAGCCATTCTGTTACAGCAGTACTAGATAACTAAGACAAACACTTTATGTCAAAAATCTGACAACTTGGATGAAATGGGCATTTTCTTTGAAAACAATGCAATTTAAAACTGGCAGAAAATGGAATAGATAATCTGAATAACCCAATATCTATTAAAGAAATTGAATTGGTTATCAACCTCTGCACCCTCCACATACACACAAACACCTTCAAGGGACAGATAGTTTCATTTGTGGATTCTGTCAAACATTAGAAAAAGACATAGCATCAATTTTAGAAAAGCACTTTAAAAAATGTAGCAGAGGGAACACTTCTCAACTCATTTTATGATGTTAAATCTTAATATCAAAATCTGACAAAGACATTACAAAAAAAACACTAAAAATATACAGCAATATCTATCATTAACATAGTTGCAAAAATCCTTAACAAACTATTGATAAATTGAATATAGCAGTATATATATATAAAAAGATACGTATAATAAACAAATAGGGCTTATCCCAGGAATGCAAGGATGGTTTAACAATGGAAAACAGAACAGTGTAAATCACGAAATTGTCATTTCAGTGGATACAGTCAAAGCACTTAACAAACTTCTCAGGGAACTTTCTTAATCTGATAAACCTCATCAAGGACAAACCCACAGGTAATGTCACATTAATCATTCGGTAATGAACACTTTCCCTTTAAGATCAGGAATAATGTAAGGTTGCTAACTCTTACCACTTCTACTCAAATTATACTGGAGGTCCTAGCCATTGCAATAAAATAAAGAAATAAAAGACATGATCAGAAAGGAAGAAGTAAAACTGTCAATATTTACAGATGGTATTATTAGTTACATATAAAATCTCTAAGTAATCTACAAAACACTAATAAATTACTTTATTAAAGTCTCAAGATCCAAGGTTATTATTTTAAAAGTTGATTGTATTTTTTTTACTGCAAATAATAGAAATATGAAATTAAAAGCAATTCTGCTTACAGGAGCACCACAAATACTAAAATATAGAGAAATAAATTTCACAAAAAACATGCAAGAATGCTACGCTGCAAACTACAAAACATTGCTGATAGAAATTAAAGAAAACCTAAATATTTGTAGGAACATAACATGATGAATCAATACTATTGCAATAAAAGTTCTCTTCAAATTATCTATAGATTCAATGAAATTCAATCAAAATTCCAACTTTTTTTTGTAGACGTTGGCAGTTGACTTTAAAACGTATATGGAAATGCAAAGGATCTAGAAGAAATACATTGATTCTGAAAAAGAAGAACAAAGTTGTCACAGTCGTACAGCCTGGCTTTAATACTTGTTTTAAATCTACAGTAGTCAAGACAATGTGGCACTGAGTTAAGGACTGAAAAATAGATGAATAGGACAAATTAGATTTGTCAGAAATAAATCCATGCTTAAACTGTCATTTGAGTTTGGTCAAAGGTGCCAAAACAATCCAATAGCAAAAGAAAGTAATTTCAACAAAATATTCTGGAATAAAGGGCCTGTACATATGTAAAAACATGAACTTCAATCTCTCCTTCAAACCAGATACACACACACACACACACACACACACACATGCAAGTTCAAGATGATAATCAAAACTAAAACCATGAAAAGTTTAGAAGAAAGTATAGAAGAATATCTTTGTGACTTGCAGGCAGGCAAATGTTTCTGAGGTCACAGAGTACAATAACCATACAGGAAAATCTTGATAAATTGTAATTTCTTCTAGCTAGAAACTTCTACAATTAAGAAAATGTCTGAAAAAGTCACAGGCTTAAAGAACATATTAGCAAAAATTATATTTCACAAAGGGCTGGTTGTACAAAACTCTCCAACTCAATAAAAACAAGATAATCCAATAAAAAATGGGTAAAGATTTAAACACACTATTTACAAAAGAAGGTATACAAATGATCGATACACACATGAAAAAGTTCTCAACAGGGAAATGCAGACTAAATAACAATTAAAAATTACCACAAACCCATTACTACAGCTAAAATTAAAAAGACTGACAGCACCAAATGGTGGAGAGGATATGGAACAACTAAAATTCTCATATATTGCTGGTAGTTATATAAAATTATACAACCACTTTGGAAAAGGGTCTGACAGTTTCTTATAAAACTAAACATATACTTACCCTATAGTACAAGAATTCCACTCCTTGGCTTTCACCAAAGAGAAATGAAAACGTATGTTTATAAAAAGACTTGTACAAAAATTCTCATAGAAGCTTTATTCATGATAGCCAAACACTGGAAACAATCATAGTGTCCGTCAATAAGAAAATAGATAAATATACTTTATTTATATATATATATAATGTATATTTATACAATGAAATACTACTTGAAAAATAAAAGAACCAGACTTCTGATACATGCAACAGCATATGTGAATCTAAATAACATTATACTGAATTAAAGAAGTCTTACACAAGAGTATGACCAATGTGATTCTATTTATAAGAATTTCCAGAACAGGCAACTTTAATCTAAGATGACAAAAGAAAAAAGACACATGCTTGCCTCTGTCAACAAGATTTGAGGGGCGTTGACGAGGAGAAGCATAAGGAAAATTTCTGGAGTGATGGTTCTGTATTTTTGTAGAAGTTTGGGTAACCCAGGTACACACATTTATTGAAATTAAGTGAATGTACACTTAAAATTTCTGTATTTCATTGTATGGAAATTTTACATCAAAAGGAAAAGCTAAGAAAAATTAAAGTTTAATGATATAAAATGAGCTTATATTAGACAAATAATTCAGATTACATATAGGTGGCAATAACTTGAAAACATCACTACCTTGGTAGTCTTTACAAAAACTAGGATACTAGAGACTACTAAATCTATAAAATATTGAATCATGATAGAACTTACTTTGTTCTTAAAAGGTGAAGTATTAAGGTTTTTCTATTTAGCCTTAATTCATACAACAATTCCTCTTCATACGTTTCCTGCAAAACAATATCCATTTTGTGTGTGTTTGGGTGAATAGTGGAGTGAAGGGGAAAGTAGTCTTTCCAGGAAAAATGATAAATACTAATAAAGCTGAATTTTAACAGAACCAATACTATAAGGTAGATTTTACTTTCAAGTTATTTTTAAGTTATAAACCTTCAATGGCCTTTTTCCTAATTATAAAAGAAAATAAAATGGAAAAATGCTTATTTCCCCTTCATTCAAACTTTTACCATTTATTATATTTCTTTGCTGTCTCACTAACCCAAGGTAGTATATATGAGCTCTGGTGGCACAGTGGTTAAGAACTCAGTTGCTAAATGAAAGCTTGGTAGTTTGAACCCACCAGCTGCTCTGTGAGAGAAAAATGTGACACTCTGCTTCTGAAAAGATTACAGCTTTGGAAACCCCATTGGGTAGCGCTACTTCATCCAGTAGGGTTACTATGAGTCAGAATCGACTTGATGGCAATGGGCTTGGTTTTTAGTTTATATATGTATATGTGTGTATATATATATATATATATATATATATATATATATATACTGTGTACTCTTTGGAAGGAAGTAACTATATATGTTATATATATATACATTATATATATATAATATATGTTATATTATATACATATATAAGTTTACATATGTATATGTGTGTGTATATATATATATATATATATACTATGTACTCTTTTGGAAGGAAGTAACTATATACAGCCCAAACTGAAGGGCTGAGGAGTTACGGTCTATCTCCATGAAGGAGTATCTCTATATAACTTATTTGGAATTCTTCTGTATGTCAGATTTATCCATTCTTCTTCCCACTCTATTTATTTATTCAATCATTTATTTATATCAGTATGGTATCATGGATATTTATTTTATACTTTTGGTTATAATATACTACTATGTTATTACATTTTTTTTGCTCAGCTTGCCCAGTTCTGACCATTGGGAGCTCTTTCAGTTGACACCTGTGAATATTTGACACATGCCCGAAGTTTTGTTTTTTGAGTACTTCTTTAGTTTCTTGCACTAAAAGATGCTCCAGATTCATCTTATATATTCACAATGGGATGTTCTAATATCAACCTTAATTAAGTCTTAAGACAATAAATGGCAGAAGAAACCACCATGAAGGAAAAGCAAAATGGGTGGTGGAAAACTGATTTTGCTCCCTTAGCTAAGTACCAACTTTAACCAAAACAATGGTTTGAGTAGATGAGAAAAGAGTTGGAGATAATTTATTTGTAAAGAGAATTATTGAAGAAATATAGTAAAACATTATTTCCACATGGGAGGGGAATAGAAAGTTGCTTTTCTATCATTTCAAGCCACCAAAAAAAAAAAAAAAGAAAAAAAAAAGTCCTCAATGGGACCATTTGGAAAGTTGAAATTTTTCATACTTACCACCAAAAAATCTAGAAAGTGAGAAACAGGAAGGGTGGTTCTAATGGTAGAGGAAAAGAGAGTTGCTGCTTTGGGAATGGTTTGCACTCCCAGAGTTTGTTGGGATGAAGTACCCCTTACTGTTCTTCATGGGTCAAATTAAAAAGCTAATGCTTAAAATGCAAGTGCCTAATGATAAATGGATAAGTAGAGGGTCAGTGAAGAAGAGGAAGACCCCCTATGACATGGATTGATACAGTGGCTGCAGCAGTGGACTCCAACATAGCAACAATTGTGAGGTTAGTGAAGGACTGGGCAGTTTTTTGTTCTGTTGTACGCTATGAGCTGGAACCCACTCCACAGCACCTAACAACAACAACAATGATAAATATGTGGAGTCCCTGGGTAGTGCACAAAGAGTTAAGGGCTTGACTGCTAGCAGAGAGGTTGTTGCTTCGTACCCACTCTTAGTTGCCTTGTAGACAGGCCTGGTGATTTGCTTTCAAAAGATCAACCCTATGGAGGACTTTTACTCTGCCCACATGGTTCGCCATGAGTCAGGATCGACTGGATGGTAACTAACAACAACAATGATAAATATTAAGGACATTTATGTAGTGTATTTTATAATAGTGGGAAAATGAAAACAACCTAATTTTGAAACTTGTTACTATTTATGTATAACCTATTTTCTACAATAAATATTTATTACTTTTAAAATAACATTTCAAATAGTTTGATATTTTAATACCTGAATAAACACCTGTGAAAGCAACAAGGCAAGCAGACCTTTTTGTTCCTCTGAAACTTATCCAGCTTTGTTGCAGAATATGTAAAACAAATAAATCTACATATCCGATCACTAGGAAAGTAAAATGCTCAGAGATTACACTTCATGAACACCTGCTTAGAACACGTGAGATTGCCTTAATTCAGCCTGGAAATGGGGCACAAGCTGTTGGTAGGACTTCTCATGTAAACTGTAAAATTAAAAAAAACCAAACCCATTGCCGTCAATTCCAACTTATAGCTACCCTATAGGACAGAGTAGAACTGCCCCTTAGGGTTTCCAAGGAGATGCTGGTGAATTCGAACTGCCAACCTTTTAATTAGTAGCCAAACGCCTAACGACAATGCCACCAGGGCTCCAGAAAATAACACCCCCTAAAACCTGAAGTCAACTGTGAGGTGGGTTCTGCTTACTCCTTTTTGTTTCCTAATCTATGGTGGGATTGTTTTCCCCAAACACATCCGATAAACTGATGAGAAAAATAGACTCCTTTGTTTATGTTTGCTTCTCAGTTGGAGGCAAAGGCAGCTTTCTAAATGTCATATGAGAGCAATAAACCTTAATATTCAATCAAAACCTGTACCTGTATGTCAGGATCATGGGTGTGCCCAACATCTCGCTTGTGTATCATAGGGAGTTTTTTAGGATAAACCAGTTCTTGACCCTTTACTCCAAGGATTGTCTTTTCTAAAAGGAAAAATAAGAATGAAAATACAGTTGGCATTAACATTTATTTACAGTGAATGAAAAACAGACCTGTTCTCAGAATTCACTTGCTCCCAATTGGCAGCATCCCCAGCAACGAAATATTATCAGCCTTACAGTCAGGGAATTTGAGACTAATATTTACAAATTAGGAAAATAGAAGAAAAATCAGAAAGCATGCAAAAAAAAAAAAAAAGTCTCTCAGCTTCTTCTATATTTGCACCTTGTTCTTCAGTTGTCATGCCTGTCTCTGGATTCTGCCTCCCAGGAAAGCTTTTTCAAAGTAAACTATTGAATTTTATCTCCCAGAGATATTTACATCTAAAGTATTAGCTACCATAGATAAATAAAAGGCTTTCTCTCTTTAAAAGAATTTTAGGTCCTTTGAGTTAGTTTTAGTCCCTGGGTGCTACAGAAGATTACCGGGCATTTTGCTGCTAATCGAAAGGCTGGAAGATTGAGTCCCCCAGAGGCATGTTGGAAGAAAGTTCTGGTGATTAACTTCCAAAAAAATCAGTCATTGAAAACCCTATGGATCACAATTCTACTCTGACACACATAGGGTTACCATGAGACGGAGTAGATCTGACAGCAATGAGTAACTGGTAAGAGTTGGTGCTAAACATAATCTTCTGCTTAGTTCCTATCAAACTGGTAGTCATCTGTGAGGTGAGCTCTACTTACTTATGGTATGGTAGTTAAAGAATGAAGGAGTCTTGGTAGTGCAATGATTAAGCACTTGGCTGCTAACCAAAAGACCTGCAGTTTAAACTCACCAGCCATTCCGTGGGAGAAAAAGGCCCATAAAGATTTCAGCCTAGAAAACCCTGTGGGGTAGTTCTACTCTGTCCTATAAGGTTATAGGGTCACTATGAGTCAGAATCAACTCGAAGGCACACAGCAATAACAGTTAATTAGTGATACAAGAGAAAAGGTACAGACTTTTTGTAGTCTGCTTTGAGTTTGATTTAAGGTTTTACCAGTTTATTAGCAGTGAGACCATGAATAGCATATCTAATTTTTCTTATCTATATATATTAGTCTTAATTTTCCTATGTATAAACAGGAAATAATAGTAAAGACTCTTTAGAAGTGTAACGTACGAAGTGGCTAAAGGCTAGCACAGTGCCTGCTACATTGTAGGTTCTTAGTAAATGTCTACTCCTTCCTCCATCTCACTGTGGGTCAGAGTGTCCAAGAGTCACGTAGTAGTTCATAGACTCTTAGAACCTCAAGATCAGCAATAAATTCGTCCGTGCCCTGCAGTATTTTCTAATGTCCTCACCAACATCCTTGATATAAACCTCAGATGCACTCACAAGTAAGTATCCCATTTTCTTTCTGTATTTCTCTGATCATAGTCTGTCCCACAATTTTACTAGGTTCAACTAAAAGCTCTGTATGTAGTACCCCTCATTGGCTCTCAGGTTCTTACTCTACACTCCGGTGCTACAAAGAAGTCTATCTTCTTCTATATGGTAGCCTTTCAAATGTGTGGGGACAGCTATTTTGTCCACATCTCTCGCAAAGTATGGCCTTCCAAGCTTCTTAAAATGCTACTGTTTCAATTGTGTAAATCTCCTGTTTGGATATGCTTGAAGGTAAATGATGGGTGAAGAGGACTGATTTTTAGACTAGTAGACCTCGGGAGAAGATACTGAGATTCTCCCATATAATCTAGCCTCTTAATATTGATGAAGAACTGAACCTTCATATATATCAGGTGCTTTGGTGAGGTTTACATGATGATTTACTAAACGAGTCAATGCAGAGATGGACTCAGATCAGGAATGTTTTCTCGATTGGTCACTACAGTCCCTTCCAACTCTAAATTCTATGGCTCAGACCACTGTACTATTCAGAATACTACTTTAACTCGGAAAAAAAATGTATACGTTATAATTATTTCAGTTTCAATTATTTCTGAGCCTTAAATAAAAAAGAATAGGAAATCTCCCACTGGACACTTAGATTTTTCCAGAGTGTTTTAAGAGTGAGAAGCTATTTTTTATACACATTTCTTTTCTTTCAGAGTTGTTGTGTGCGGTCAAGTTGATTCTAACTCACAGTGACTCCATAGGACAGAGAAGACTGCCTCATAGGGTTTCCAAGGCTGTAATCTTTACAGAGGCAGGCTGCCATATCTTTCTCCCATGGAGTTGTTCATGGGTTCCAACTGACAACCTTTAGGTTAGCAGCTGAGCACTTAACCACTGTGCCACCAGGGCTCTTTTCTTTCAGATAGAGGATCTAAATCTTTAAAATAAATATTTAAAATATCTAATATCTATCTATCTAATATCTAAATATTTAAAATTTTAAAGTAAGTGAAGTACTATACTCAGATCTGCCCTTTGTACCATACCAGACGCACAGAGATATTACCCAGATGTCTATACCAAGCAGTCCTTAAACCACATACAGCTCGGTAACAAAAAAGTGAGAATTTTTGGCTTAGTAGATGCTGCAGGAAAAATAGAAACTATACAGTCTCTGTCTGTACTGGAGTTACTTTTAATTGAAATATAGTAAGACAGTAATTAAACAGAATCTTCACCTCAAACTTTCATACTCTTGTTTTCAGAGAGGGGAAGCCAATCATAAGAAAACAAGATGATCATATCCAATCCAAAGAAAACATCTTTTTCTTACTTTTAATCTAAGCAGATATATTTTTGGCATTTAGAGTTCTTACAATAATGAATAGCGCATGCTGCTCTCTACATATTAATTCCTTTTGTAATTATCTTCAATTGCAATTGAGTTGGAAACAAACAAATAAACCAGCGAAAAACCCGTCTACATCTCCCAAACCAAGCAAAACCCTTATCAGCCAGTCTTCTTGTAAATCAAAATTTTAATGACCTGGTCTCTGATGTCTCTAGTCTTTGCAAGTACATCACAGCATCAGTGACCATCCAACACAGCATTAATATGGAATTAATTATTAGTGAAATAATTAAATAATAATAATAATAATTAAATAGTAAATAATAATTAAATATTAGTGAAATAATTAATTATTGATGAAGATGAAAGCTTTTTCCCCCTGCTGTCCACGTTTTATTTTTTTATGTTTAGTCTTACACTTAATTTTATCCAATAATAAAGACCCTGCCACAACATTAAGAGAGAAGATTCGCAAGGTTACTCTTGCTGCGATGTTCACAGCAAAATCATTAGTGGATATTTAATATTTTTATCATTTCCAATTTAAACTTCGTGATTAAGGAGACATTACCTCATAGTATAATAACAAATCCCTCATAAAAACATTAAAACATACCTTTAATCTGAGAAAGGAATAAAATCATCAAAAGTATACATCTGGGAATCATTCTGAATGGCTCTGATAGAAGGGGGGCACATACGCTTGAGAAAAGATGTGCACAGTTCTTCCTTCTTGCTTCCAGGGCAAGGATAAAGAAACTGACCAGGTAGATAGGCAGTTTTGAACCAGCACAAGGAAATGAGCCTGGATCACAGCATGCAATTGGTTTTGTCCTTGAGGCTAAAAGCTAGAGGGTGAACATCATGTACTAATTAAGGGTAACAATGAGGTAGTGGTGGTGGAGGTGGGTTGGGAGTAGATTTCTATTTCATATCTAATATAAATATGACTTCCAGGTGTGTTACAATTCAAAAGTTAAAAAAAAACATGAGTGTCTTACAAGATATTTTTTTCCCACACATACTCACTTTCATTTATTTCCTGTTTTACAACTCACAATTCCAAAGGCTTTGCATGTCACATTTTGTTAACTTACTAGTTAATAGAAAAGAGTTTTATTAGGTCCAACAGAGAAAGAGATCACATGTTCTTTCCCATCAAGTCATATGTAATAATAAGTTTTTATTTATAGCTGAATCTCAATTTGTTTCCTATGAAACAAAACATATAAAACATGTCATTAAGTCAGTTTTATAACACACTTAAGAAATTAATAAGCTATACTGAGAATCATTATCAATGTATCTTCAGCATCTGTTTTTCAGTATAATCCTAAAGGCCTGTGTTGTCACTTTGCTTGAGTTAAGTTACTAGTCTTTCTTTTATGAATATGGTATTTTTCACATTTCCATGGCATCTGCTTCAAATCTGTGTTTGCTTGTTAGCTTGCAGCACGCTTTACTCTTTGGTCTGTCAGAGTTACCTCTGCATCGGCTAAGTATGTCCCAAACTTCCACAGCACCAGCCTCAAATTTCTGATTTATATGTTGGCCTATAATGCACTTCCCTATTTGATCTCCCAGAGTTACTTTCCGGAGACCTGTGAGAAGCTCTCTTTGACTCCTGCTTGACCATGCTATGTTTCTTCTGGCACCTGCCATAACTGGTTTCACAGCCCTGCTGCTCCTTCACCTTGTATACCAGAGGGATGCTCTCACATGCACCAAGCTTCAACTTCTCCTTATTTCTGGTGGGCCAGATGATGAACTGGGGAGAGTGGGAGCTCTTGGAAGGCTTCCAGATTATCTTCCTGCCAACATCTTGATCAAGCCTGCATTTGGAAGAATTCAGAGTACCCTGTGGACAAACTTCTTGAAAGAGACATTCTACCTCATACATTTCCTTATCATCGTCACTTTCCTCTTCTATCTCCCAGTCTTCTGAATCCTCAGAGAGTCAGCTGTCCTAGGCACCATTTTTCTTTAATGCATAAGTTGTCCTTCGATTTGAGGAGCTGGTAGAGGCTTCAAACTTCCTGCCTTTCTCCTTTTCATACTCTTGGTTTCTGCCTTTCTCCTTTTCAAAGTCTGGTTTCTTGCCATTCTTTAGCTTAAACTCTGTATGATACTGGAGACACTCCATAAGTTTGTCAAAGTCCTCGTAATAAGCTGCCTCAAGTTCCTCATCCAAGACTGTTTCTTGAGTGGACATTTCCTCAGATGAAGTTTGAGGACTATTCCATGAGAACCAGGTTATATCACAAGAAATAGCTTCATCAACATACTTGAACCACACAGCCAGGAAGGCGAAGGAAGAGGTGTTGTTTCAGGGGAGAAAAAAACTGATGCCCAGGACTCTTTCCCTATCATTGAGGGGTTCTGGGCATTGGACTGCAGGCTCATTAACAAGCTCCTTGCTGGAGCAGAGTGGACTCTTCTGCTGGAGCTCACTTACATCTTTACTAGACTTGCATACTTCTGACCTCAAGGTGTTCTGGCTTTCAATCAACTGGCCATCTTCTGTAGCTTCTGCTTTTGCTGGTGGTGACAGGATTTGGAAGCAACCACATACCTTTTTTTTTTTTTTTTGCTTTATACAAGCTCATCTCCACGCCAGATTCTGACCCCTTGTCTCATACTCCTTCAGGACACTGCTCCAACAGCACAGCAGCTCTTCGCTCATCTGTATACGTAATGTCGTCCTCACCCTCTGGAGGGTTATAGTGCACACGAGCCATGTTTTCAGCAGAACTCCCTGAAATCAGATTGTGCTGCACCTTGTCCTCTGGCATGACTTTGCCATAGGCCAAGTCATACAAAGGGATGGTTTCTTTAAAAGTCTGAGAATTATATTGCAAGGATCCATTGCCATATTCTGTTTTCACATACTCCTTCTCAAAGTCACAACTCGCTGGAGGTGTGTTTCTATGTGGAGTGGTATTAGAAGGGCTCTTACCATGTAGCTTCCTCTCCTGAGCAACAGAAGATAAAGCCTCATTTGTTTTCTCAGGGGCAATGTCAGTTTCTGTTTCAATCGTAGTAGTATGAACACTAATCATTCTATTGATGCCAATCAATGTCATGGCTGTCAGCTTCCAAGCGGATATCTTGTTTTTTTGAATCTGTTTTCAGGCTTTTGAGGATCAGTTTGAGTTTCTTTGGTTTCCATTTTTTCCCCAAGGCCACTAAGGTGCCAGAATCTTGCTGTATGATGATACTTAGGGAATGGAGGTCTTTGGTTAACTCTGGTAGGCAAAATAAAGCCAGGATACCAAGCAGTGATACTGGATAATATGGAAAGTATGGATTTCCATTTCTGAAACCAGCCCCAGGAACACAGAAAGGATTATAGACAGGATTTAGGTGCTACAGACCTGGATAAGGCTGCTCGGCCATGGCCTGCATATAAAACAAGGGTCTGGCATTGCTGTCCTCAAAATGTGCATTGTTTTTTGAAGAGTTTATTTGCTAGACTGCGGGTATCAAATCCCATGACTGGCTTTACAAAATATTTTTGAAGAATGTTTTCATAAACTTTGGTTGAAGAAGGTCTTTTTACATAGATACTTCATGCAGAAATCATAAAGGAAAATTTGATAAAAATAAACTAAATATAGTTAAAATTTACACATTATAAATCACAAATAGATTAAAATACAAGCAAAACATTTGAGAAATGTATGGAACATATATGATAAAGGAGGGAGTCGATATCCTTATAATGGGGAACTCTTTCAAATCAATAAAATGGAAAGGAAAACACCAATAAACAAATGTGCAAACGACTTGTACAAACCTATTTACATGCCCATGTTCTCCTAAAGGAGATATCCTTCTGCCAATACAACTCTTCTATCTTTGTTTGGGATTCTATCGGCTTACTCCATCTCACATTAATAATTATCTAATATTCCTACAAATTGAACCAATTATCTGTCAACTGGAAATTTCCCTTTTATATTTAAACAAGCTCACTGCTCTCCCTTTTTAAAATTCCTGCCCTCAATATCTATACCCTATACTCCATTATTATCTTCTTTTTCATTATCTTTTCAGTTAAACATCTTTCAAAATTTATCTGTATGTCTTGAAGTAACTTCGTGATCTCCAACTCATCCTAACACATTCTAGTCTAGCATCTGCCTTCATTATCCTGTGGAAATAGTCCTGATTAATGCCTGCAATGATTTTCCTATTTCTATATCCAGTGAATGTTTTGATTCTCCTTTGCCTTCTCAACAGCTTTTGGCACTGTTGATCACGCCCTCCCTGTTGAATTATTCTATTTGGCATCATTGACACTACAGTATTCTGAACTTCTGCCTAGCCCTCTGGCAACTCACAGGCACGTCCTTTTCTATCTTCAAGATGCTACCCCTTACCCTTTTTTCTTTTAACTGTATGCTTATTCCAAATCAATCGCATCCTCAGTATAACTTAATTATCATATTTATGCCATGCCTCACATCTTATAGTTCCAGATATCTTAGCAAACAACTTGTATAGCCAACTCTCTACTCAACGTCTTCACTGGGATGGCTGACAGCCCCTAAAAATCAATAGGTACAAAACTTAAACTGCTTTATTCCCCAAGTTGGTCTCTGTGTTAATGATGTTGTCATCCATTCAGTATTGCAACTCTGAAACCCAGTACTCATCACTGACATACCCCTACATCCCTCATAAAGAATTCATAACTAAGTGTTCTATTTTAACTCCTCCAAATATTCCATTTACTTCTCTCCAGTTTTTCAGCCTCCATCCTGGTCCTAGTTATCATAGACTCTTTTGACCATATTCCAACAAGTATGACAAGTATGACCTTTTCAAAATGCATAACTGATCATGTCATATGCCTGTTGAAAATGGTTCAATATTTTTTCATTTGTCTTAGGATACAGATTTATTTGACTTTCAAAGTCCCAATAGAATATTACTCAGCCTTAAACAGAAATGAAGTCCTGATACATGCTACAACATGGATGAACCTTGAAAACATCATGCTGAGTGAAATAACTAAGTCACAAAAAAACAAATATTGTATTATTCTATTTATATGAAATATCTTGAACAGGCAAATGTACACAGACCTATGGTTATCAATGGTTACCAGGGAGGTGTAGGAGAGAGGGGGAAAAAAGTGATTCACTGCTTAGGAGACACTGAACTTCTGCTAAGGGTGATGTAAAAAGTTGGAAACAGATAATGGTGATGGTTGCACAACATAACAAGTACAATCAATGTCACTAAATTATACATGTGAACAATGTTAAAATGGCAAATGTTTTGTTACATACGTATTTACCACAATAAAAAATGGTAAATTGCCTGCCACTTATTAGCTCTGAGGCTTTGGACAAAATATGGAACATTCTTGTGCTTCTGCTACCTCATGTATAAAATGGGTCTAATAATAGCATCTATCTCATAGATTGTGTGTTAAATCAATCTGTGCTGACTGGCAATTTTTTTACATTCCCTGGCTCATTCATTCTACATTGACTCTTCTACACTCTCCCTTCTCTCCTCAGATTTCTAAATACTTTATTCTTCTTACCAGATGACCAACTTGCTTGCTATTTCACTGAGAAAAAAAAACCCAAAATCTCACCTTCTCCCACTTGCATATCTGCCTAACTATCAACCATGTACTTCGGTTCTGGTTCCGTCCTATTTCTATGGACGTACTATCTATGCCTCTATCTAAGGTCTACCCACCACTAATACATAAGATTTTATTACTTCTTGCCCCCTCAATGTCATCATTTCAGCTATTGTTCCTGTCTATACTTTACTATCTCAATTAGTAAACAAATATGCTATCAGTTACTCTATCTTTAAAAAAATATTTCTCCTTTTATATCACTCTCCCCTCCACAAAGCTACCACCCATGTTTAGCTTCCTTTAACAGCAAAAGGTCTTAAAAGATGAGTCTGTACTGTTGTCCCCAGTTCATCTTCCCCCATTTCTTCTTATGAACTTATCCAATTGGACTTTTTATCCTCTACTCCCCAAAACAATTCCTGTCGAAGTTATCATTAATCTGTTGTTAGGTGCCACCAAGTCAATTTCAACTCATAGTGACACCATGGGACAGAGCAGGGTTTTCTACTCCTGATAGGGTTTTCTAGGCTGTAATCTTTATGGGAGCAGGTTGTCAGGTCTTTCTCCCTTGGAGTTGTTGGGTGTGTTCAAACCGCCAACCTTTAAGTTAGGAACCAAACACTTAACTGTTGAGCCACCAGAGCTCCTTACCAGTAACCTACACCTTACTAAATCCAAAGCCCAATTCTCAATCCTCACTAACTTGACTGGTCAGCAGCATTTGACACATTTGATCACTTCCACCTTTTGGAAAGAGCATTAGCTTATGGTCTGTTACGGATCTCAGGCTACATCATTCTCTACTTCTTAGTCTCCTTTGTTGGATCCACCTTCTCTTAGCAGTCTCTAAATTCTCAAGTTTTCCAAGGAACTATTCTTGGAAATTTTCTCTATATGCAGTCACTAATAAGGTGGTTCTCACCCAATCTTATGACTCTCAATATCATATGTAAATTTATGACTGCCAAATATTCATTTCTAACCTGAACATCTCCTCTGAATTTCAAACTCATAGATGCTACTCTTCTGTCAGCGTCTTCACTTGAATGTCTAATAGCTATCTCAGATTCAACAAGTACAAAGTCAAATTCCTGCTCTTTTCTTCCAAACCTGGTATTTCCATAGTCTTTTCTATCTCAGTATATTGCAAATACATCCTTTCAGTTACTGAGGAGTCATTCTTGATCCATCTTTTTCCCACAACCTCACATCCCATCAATCAGAAAATCCAGTTGGCTCCATGATCAAAATACATCAAGAATCTGACCACCTCTCAGCATATTTACGCCTAGCCTTCTGATCCAAAACATCATCTCTAGCCTAGGTTATTGAAATAGTCTCTTAATTATTTTTTTATTCTCTTGCTCCCTCAGAGTCTATTATACACACAGCACTCAGAATGATTCTGTTAATGTACACCACATCATGTGCTTCTGCTCAAGCCTTTTCAATGGCTTCCCATCTTACAGTAATAACCAAAGTCTTATGATAACATGATTTACGTGATCTAGCCTGATGCTATCTGACTTCATATATTATCACGCACTGTGATCCTGTCTTCCTGTGTCCTTGCTATTTATTGAACACTCCAAGCACATTGTGCATTGAAGGGTTTGCTTGCTGTTCCTTCTACTGGGATATTCTCCTCTCCTAAGGGCACATGGTTTGTTTCCTCATGCCCTTTGGGTTTTTACTCAAAAATGTATCAGTGAGGTCTTCTTTAAGCACCCTTTAGACTACTTCCACCCTGGCACTTCTAAAGTCTTTGTGGTCTTCCATTTGTCGCCATCTAACATACTATATATTACTTGTTTGTTTGTTTATTTTTTAATTGTTTGTCTCCCCTCCTTAAAATGAAGGGAGAGTTTTTCTCAGTTTTGTTCATCTGTGTATCCTCAGTTCCTAAAAGAGTAGGTTGTCAGTAGTGAATGAATGTATTAATACATTTAAGAACATGGAGAAGTGGCTGGGACCTAGTCCAACAAAACCAAACCAGTTGCCTTTGAGTCAATTCTAACTCATGGGAACCCCATAGTCAGCATTCAATGAAAGTAAATTATGATTAGTTTAGCTTTTAATTATAAGGAGGTGATATAGTACCGTAAGTAAGAGCACACACTTAGAGCCAGACTGCCAAGGTTTAATTCTCAGCTCCTACAATTACTACTTACAAACCTTGAACAATATCTGAGCTCTCTCTGCCACAGTTTTATCTCTAAAAATGAAGATAACCATAGTATCTACCTCATAGCCATTATTATGAGGATTAAATAAGGTAATTTATGTAAGGCACTTAAAAGTGTGAATGGTGCATATTAAAAGCTATATAAGTATTGATTTTGTTTTTAGTACTTGTACTGCTTTTGCTTCATTTGTCACTATCCTTTCTTCCTGCCTTCTTTCCTTTTTCTGAGTTCCAGGCTCTTTTGAATTTCTCTCTTTACTCCAACCCGTTAATCCATTGTCATCAAGTCAATTCTGACTCATAGCAACACTCTAGGACAGAGAAGAACTGCCCCATAGGGTTTCCAAGGCTGTAATCCTCATGGGAGCCCTGGTGGTGTGTGGTTAAGAGCTCGGCTGTTAACCAAAAGACTGGCAGTTTAAATCCACCAGCGGCTCCTTGGAAACCCTATGGGGCAGTTCTACTCTGTCATGTAAGGTTTCCATGAGTTGGAATTGACTCAATGGCAATGGGTTTGGTTTTTCTGGTTTTGTAATCCTTACAGAAGCAGACTGTCACATCTTTCTCCTGCAAAGCCACTGGTGGGTTTGAACCGCCTACCCTTCATTTAGCAGCTGAGCACTTAACCACTGAGCCACCAGATCTTCTTCATTTACTCCAACATATCATGCTTTCTCCCAACAAATGGGCTCTGAATATACTTGTTTCTCTACCTGGAGTCCTCTCCTCTCCTTCTTTTGGCCACGGTGATTTCTCATTCTTTCAGTTTAAGGTTCTTTCTCTCAGGAAAGCCTTCCTTAACCTCCAAATCTAGGTCAAGTTTCTGTGTAGAACTGGGTTCTGTTCCCTCTGAAAACTTATGTTGGTGGATCATATACTTATTAGTTGAATTATTTGACTATCTGCCTCCTCCAACAGACTGTAAACTACAGAAAACAAAGGCTCTGCTTGCTTTTGCTTTCTCTAGTACCACAAATCTAACAGTGTTTTGCATATAGACATGGCATTCAATGCAAATTTATTGAATGAATGATGGAACTAATTTGTAACAAGATTATTGCTGATTACATCCTCACATGTTTTCCCTCACAGAAAATTTGAAAGTATCATTGAAACAGCTTTAATCCAAATGACAATCTCTACCAGTAGAACTTCTGACATTCTTTCAGGTCAACGTAAGAGATTAACTGAAGGCTCGTGGGCCAATCAGTGTATATGATCCTTCTCCAAACAAACACTCATCCACATGGCAAATGAAACTCACCAGCTTTTTTAACAGTAGTAGTTAAAAACAGCATTTTAAGTTGAGTGATGGGAACTATATTGAGCTCACCTTTGATAAAGTCCAAGTTGTGGAAAAAAGGATAAACCAATTTTTAAAATACTAACCATGGAATGTCAGTTAATTATGGTGTTGTGTTAAATGATAAGGCTCGGAGGCACTTATCTGATGTCTTTAGAAAAATCATAGCTAGACTATCAGAAGTATTAGAGATCTGACAATATCTGTAGTTAACTTAGGTGAAACAACCAAGAAATTTTGAAAAGAAAATTCATAAAAAGTTTATATAACCTACTCAAAGCACATATTCAGTAAGTGGAAAGCTGTGATTAAAAGAAAATGTCTGCTAAGATCTGTATTCTTTTTTGTTATGCATTGTTTCCTTTTATGATGGAAAAAAGCTTTATTCTTTCTCAAATCATTCTATAATCAATCATTCAAACTTGGAGACCATTATTCCTCAATTTCAAACTCTACCAGATCACTAGTGTTAGATACTGAAAAATTAAGATATTATGACTAGCTTATGATTTAATTTCACTGTTAGGTCACGTCTTTATGTGTTTAAATTAAAGTGATCACCAAAGTATACAAAGCTTTGTAAAAAATAATGAACCCTGAAAAAGATTTCAATATCAAAGGGGCTCTGTGGAGTTCAAATGTCAAACAAAACCAGATTTTAGAGAATGATTAGACAAATATGAGACTGTTCTGTTCCTTTCTTATCTCTTTATTGCAAATCAGTGAAGCAAACTCTCAGAACTTTCTCTGATCAACCCCCATCTTGGTTTCCTTGAGGGGTGTTGAGATGGAAGATTTTTGTGTTCATTCCTTATCACTACTGGATTCAGCTCTTTACAAAATAGTCAGCCAAGAGTATTTGGAGGCCTTCACAGCCTCGTGTAAGGCTTGTCTTTTGTCTCCTTTTTGGCCTCCCTAACAAGCCAGATCCCTTTTCAGGCTTCCCCTCTATATTGGTTTATTAGGGCTACTGTACTAAGTACCACAAACTGGGTGACTTAAAACAACAGAAATGTATTGTCTCACAGTTCTGGGGGCTATAAGTTCAAAATCAAGGTGTAGGCAGGTCTATGCTCTCTCTGAAGGCTCTAGGGGAAGAGCCTTCTTTGCTTCTTCCTAGCATCTAGTGGTTCCTGGAAATCCTTGGCTTAGAGCTACACCACTCTAATCTCTGCCTCTGTCTTCACAGGTTATCCTCCCTCCATGTGCCTCCTCTTTAAATAAGGACACCATTCATTCTGAATTAGGACCAACTCTATTCCAGTATGACCTATGGTAACTGATGACACCTTCAAAGACCCTATTTCCAACCAAGGTCACATTCACAGGTAATGGAGGGATAGGACTTCAACATATCCTTTTGCGGTCACACTTCATCCACAACACCCTTTTAAGGCTCCTTTTCTCTCTCACTCTTTTTTTCACTCCCTCTCCCTCTCCTTCTATCTGGTAACTTGAAGAGCAATTCCTTAGAACTTCTTCAGGACTTAAAGGAGTGAATTCACAATAATGAAGGCCCTGGAAGGAGGGCAGACAATAAAGAATATATTCTGAGTAAGAAGCACAAAGTAGCCCACTCTACAGACCCAAAACACTTACACTTTTCCACCTTTGTAAAGAGAATCATGTAGAAAAGCTGCAAATAAATTCAGATGAATGAAGTGAATGGAGAAAAATAATCTTAATTCAAATTGTAATAGTAATGGTGAAAGCTCCACATAGAAAATCTGGAATAAAAAGTTAGCATCTTCTGGCTGACTTCAAAAGAAATATCATTATAAAGTACTCCGAAAACACATTAATCAAGGGGAACTTGTAGTTCTGTTTGTAGATTTAGAAACTAATTTCAATCCATTTATTGTCCTTTAAGTACACCGAAAAGAACACCAGCTTCAAAATCAGGAGCTTTGTGTTCTCCTGTACTAAATCAGCTACCTCTGGCAAGTCACTTGTGTCTCTGGGCCGCAGTGACTTATTTATAAATTAATATTATTAGACTGTTTGATCTCTAAGATCCCTCTAACATCAGGATGTTTCTATGGTTTTGCTGAATTTTTTTTCTTTTCCTTAGAACTTCTTCACTGTATATAGAAATTTTAACTTTCCAGAATGATGAAAAATTTGGGACTTAAATCACTATCATATTTACCAAACAAAAATTTCTACATCAGTACAATAATACGGTTAATACAGTAAATATTCATCTGAAAGGACCAGGTTATTTCTGGAGAATGGCAGACCCAGACTGAACAGATTGTATAATAATTTTGCCTTTTAATTCTGGTAATCATATTACTTTGGCAGTGACATTGAGCAAATTATTTAATATTCCTAGAGTTTGGGTTTCCTTATGGTAAACTTGGGATAATAATGCTTTCTATACCACATGCTAATATAGATTAAATAAAATAATTAATGAATAGTAACACATACATGACTCTTAATTTTGTTGAAGGGTTAAGTTTACTTCTTACCTTCAATTTAACTCTGTTTCATAACAACTTTAAGAAAAGTACTAAATATAGTAAGATCAAAATGGGTTAAGTGACATAGACTTAAAGCCAAATGGTGACAGGGTATGAAATGCAGTATAATTAGATTTTCCCTGTTTGGATAAGCAGGCCCAAAGTGATAGCATTCATGATTCTATTCGTAAGTTTCTTATTTCTATAAGACTATTTTACACTGACTTATAGCAATCCTATAGGACAAAGTAGAACTGCCCCATAGAGTTTCCAAGGAGCTGCTGGTGGATTCAAACTACTGGCCTTTTGGTTAGCAGCCAAGCTCTTAACCATTGTGCCACCAGTCAGAATCGACTCAACAGCTACAGGTTTGGTTTATTTTATTTTATTTTACACCATTTTCTCAATCCTCCAACACCGCCTCCCCCAACCCTAATTTCAGCTGATGAACATGCTTCCCACTTCACTGAAAAAATGAAGTCAATTAGAAAAAAGCTTCTCCAAACTCCCACCACCACATCTACCCACTTACCTATATCTGTCCCCATATCTTCTCCCTCTTGTTTGTTACTATGGACAAGCAGAACATTCTCTGATCAAATGCCAGTATCTCCACTTTTGCAGTAGACCCCAGCTCTTCTCCCCTATTAAAGGACATCACTGCAACAATTAACTCCTGTCTTCCTCTTCCCTTCCCTTTTCCTTCCAGAGCACTTCCATGAGCATACAAACAACCTGTGATTTCCTTTATCTTTAAACAAGTAATAATAACTTTATTGATCTCACATCCCCTATCATCAACCTCAACCTTTTTCTGATAAATGTAAAGCAAAATTTCCTCAAAGTGTTCTCTGTAATCACTGTCACCAGTTCTTCACTTCATTCTCCCAATAAGTCACTCTATCAGACTTTTGTATCCATGGTGCAAAGGGCTAATGCACTCAACTGCTAACCAAGAGGTTCGCGGTTTGAGTGCATTCAGATGCACTTCAGAAGAAAGATCTGGCAATCTACTTCCAAAAAATCAGCCATTGAAAACACTGTGGAGCATAGTTCTGCTCTGACACACATGGGATTGCCATGAGTCAGTCAATCTGATGGCAACTGCTTACTAGTTTATTTTACTAAAACTGCTCATTAAGGTTATCGATGATTTCCAGATGCTAAATTCAATGGTCAATGCTCAGTGCTGATTTTATTTGACCTATGGGGCATGTTTGAGTTGGTATTTGACCTCCTCTTATTTTGACACACTGTCTTTACTTGGCTTCCTGCCCTGGTTTTTGTCCTCGCTCTTTAGCTGCTCCTTCTCTTTTTCCTTCAATCATTTCTCTTTATACTCTAGACCTTTAAATACTGGGCCCCAGGGTTCACTCCTTGGGCTTATTCTCTTTTCTATCTACATTTTTGTCCTTGGGGATCTCAACAAATCTCTTGTCTTTAAATACCATTGTTAGGTTGTCAAGTGGCAAATTTATATAGCTGAGAAATATTTTCTTCACTTCAGTTGACTGTTTGTCATCTCCACCTTGATGTCTAGTGGCCATCTCAAATTTAATGTGTACAAGAATTGCTCTCTTTAAACCTGTCCCTCCAAACATCTTCATCCACCCAGGAAATGGCAATGCTGTCAATATAACTATTCAAGCCAAGACCTCAGATTCATCCTTGACACCTCTTTTTCTATCAAACTTTGCCCACAGACTATCAGGAAATCTATTGACTCAACTTTCAGAGTATGCTCAGAATCTAACCTCTTCTTGTCTCCTCCACTGCTACCACCCTGAGCAAATCCATAATCATCTCTCACATGGGTTACTGCAATAACCTCCTAATCAGCCTTACTATTTCTATCCTTGCCTCTCCCTCTTAGACTATGCTCCAAAAGTAGCTAAAGTCATCCTTTCAAAATGGAAGCAGTGCCATGTCATTCCTCTGTTTAAAATCCTCCAGTGGCTCCCCATTTAAATATGAGTAGAAGCTAAAATCCTTGTAATAATCCACAAATTACTCCATTACCTGGCATCTGTTACTTTTGGACCTCTTTATTTACTATTCTCCATGACTCAGTTCTCTGAGTTGCTCTGCCCTTGTTGCTGTACCCAGAACAAACATTACAGTATGTTATCACTTCAGGGATCCATCCCTATGGCTCCATTCCTCATCTGTTTTAATTCTTTACTCAAATGTCAACTTTTCAGCAAAGCCTTCCTTGCACCCCCCTTTATACATATTGGGAGTTACTGGGTAGTGAAAACAGTTAAACACTCAACTACTAACTCAAAGGTTAGTGGTTAAGACCCACCTAAAAGTGCTTCATAAGAAAGGCCTGACAATCTGCTTCTGAAAATATTACAGTCATGAAAATCCTATGGAGTACAGTTCTACTCTGACACACATGGTGTTGCCATGTGTCAGAACTGACTTTCTGGCAACTGGTTCTTTTTTTTGGGGGGGGGGGGTTCTCCCACATAATCTCAACACTCCTTATTCCTCTTCCCACTTTGTTTTCTGTATCATAACATTTCTTAGCATCTGATCAATGAAAACTTTTATTAATATATATTTGTTTTTCATCTATGTCCTTGTACTAGAAAGTAACGTGCAGTTTTGTCTGTGGTTCAGTGCTCTATCCCCAATATCTAGAACATTTTCTATAGTCAACTCTAAATCAGTATTGTTTAGTGCTAATTAACTGTTTCTTCAACTGTATCTTGTCCTTATAGTTCATATTTTATTTAAAAGAAACTAATTCTTATAGATGAATTACAAAGACTCGGACCTCTCCTGCCTTTCTGAAGGTGATGGCCTAGCAGTATGGATGACCAAGCACAATGAAGTGTAAGTTATCATGTCCAGCCACTCTTTGCCTAATATTTTAAGTTCATCAACTAAAAAAAGCAGAGACTTTACACTCAGCCATCTGATCATTTGGCTAGTTGATCTGGTCAGTTCTTGATGCTCCTGCTCCTTTCATCAGCACATCAGTGTGAGTTCTCCTACATAGTTATCTCTCTTTCATCTTCCTACAATCTCAGCTGAAACATCTTTTTCAAGGCTGACTGAGCAGAACTTAGAGCGTACTTGTAAGTCTTTTGTGGCTTAATCAGATTCTTCATTCTGTGCAACCCTTCTCCTCCAATTTGACGGACATGTTCACTCTCTGGGAAGAGGAGCTCTCCCCTGTTCAACTTTCTCTGACTCACACATCTAGTACCACATTCTTTGTGAAGCCTCTTTCACTCACCATGATCATCTCTACTCCTTTTCTCTGACTCCTAAAATTCTGCCTACCTCTGACTCATAGTCTGCATGTTGGTGAGTGCGTACCTTTGAGTGAGTTGTCTCCCTTCTTATTATGGGCTAAAGGTGATGAAGTCTGAGGTACCTAATAAGTTTGTTTGTTTGTTTCGATCTTAAAAAATTGATGTGTCTGAACTATGCATCTGCCTATCACTGCTCCCTAACATTTGCAATGCCAAGCATTATTAGTTAAATTTTCATTTTATCTTCCCAACTATGTCAAGGTCTTTGAGGACAGAGACCATGGCTAACATTCATATCTTCTCTTCAGGTTCTAATAGTGCCAGACCTTGCACATCATTGCAACTCAATAAATAGTAGTTTAAAAAGATGATTAATTGTCATAACTTTACTGCCACCCTGTTTACAGGATGGATGATACACATTATAGACTTCCTGTGACTAAAAAACATTTCCAGTACAGCCCTTATTTTCTTGGTGATAACCAAGACTCCTTTAGGTCTCTGTACAGCAAGCCCAAGGCTGCTTAAAAGCACCAGAGTCACCTGTCACCAAGGCCTATTCATGGACCATCAAATATTGGGAGCTGAGGTTATATCATTTGGAATTACTTGGATATCTATCATGACTTTCTTCTGAAAATAAAAATGCATTTGACAACATCTCTAGAGCCTGCCCATTAAAACACTGTGGACTGCTTTTACCCACAATTGTACCTTTCAGCACAGCTTGATCTCTGTGTGTCTGTACCTGCAGCACTTCCCTAATTATGGTCAGAGCTCGTTATGGCCCTCAAACCTAGGCTAGAAACTCCCCATGGCCAAAGTTGTCTCCTCACAAAGAGGAAGTTGAAGGAGGGGGATTTTGGCATCCAGAAGTTTCTTAACTCTGAGTCCATGTGCTTGGGTTGGGTTTGAAATTAGCCCCACTACCTCATGATGAAATGAACGTGATACACTGAGCACTCATTCTGCCAGGCAATTGCTCCATTAGTTTTAACAACATGGTAAAACAGAATGGGCAGCTATTACTGTAGTCATTATTATAGCCATTTTACAAATGAATAAACTGAGGCTCAAGAAAGTTGCCTACTCTCAGTTTTCTCACAGCATATGTGCTCACAACACATGGTGGAATTTTATGCAAGCCTCAGTCTCGTAGACAATTGATTTATGAGTTTTCCACTATCCCATTTCACCTCTCACTTCTAAGCATCACAGAGAATCTTGTATCAGTGATAAATCAAAAACCAGTTGCCACTGAATCAACTCCAACTCGTTGTGACCCTATGTGTGCAGTGTAGAACTGCCCCATAGCATTTGAGGTTGTGACCTTTCAGAAGCAGATCGCCAAGTCTTTCTTCTGAGACACTTATGGGTGTGTTTGAACCACCAGCCTTTCAGTTAGTAGTAGAGTGCTTAACTGTTTGTGTCACCCAGGGATGCCATATCAGTGATAGACAGCCTCTAGTTTTGTGTTGTTGTTGCTTTAATCTTTCAAGGTAACCGGCATCTTCTGTGTTTGGAAATCGTGTTTGCTGCAGCAGAAAGTCAGTGGAAATAAGGGAAAACCTCAGTGAGATGGATGGACACAATAGCCTCAATAATGGACTCAAACATCATGAAGATGCCACAGGACTGAAAAACATTTTGTTCTGTTACATATAATGTTGCCATGAGTCAGAGTTGACTCAAAGGCAACTAACAACAACAACCAGCACCTGCCCAAGGTTTGAAATAAGGAATCCACTCTTTTCCAAGTTCAAACTCTTCCACAGGCCATGCAACCATGAAGTGAGTGTGTGTGTGTATATATATGTACATATATATATATATATATATATATATATATACGTATATATATATATATGTACATATATATATACAACCCACTGCTGTTGAGTTGATTCCAACTCACTGAAACTCTATAGGAAAGAGTAGAACTGCCCATAGGGTTTCCAAGACTGTAATCTTTACAGAAACAGACAGCCACATCTTTCCCTCACAGAGCAGCTGGTAGTTTCAAACCACTGACCTTTTGGTTAGCAGCCAAATGCTTAACCACTGTGCCATCAGGTCTCCAAATCTCTCTCTCTATATATATTTTAACCTCAATAAAAAATAAATAAATATAGACAAGGCCAAGATGGCAGAGTAGAGATGCTTCCTGTCACCCCTCTTACAACAAAGACCTGAAAAAACAAGTGAATCGATTATATATGACAATCTAGGAACCCTAATCATCAAAGACAAAGCTGAAGAATCAGACTGAGAGCAGGTGGAAGGAGAGACAATTCAAAAGCTGTTGAGAAGTACAGATCACGAGATTGCTAATGCCCTGCAAAATGAGTTTTTGCAGTGTACACGGGCTGAGTGAGGCAAGCACAACATCCAAAGATAAGCCTCCTCACATTGGACGCAGCCAAGCAGCAATGAATCTGCACGGACCTCTGGAACCAAGTAGGAGCAACACCAGACCTGCAAATTTAAGTGCAAACTTCTAATCAACCTTTATGGGGGTAAAATAACCCCTCCTCCTCCCAGAATTTCACAGCGGAGAAGTGCTTCCTTCCCCTCAACCACCCCGTACCTGCTCTGCTCCAAAACCAGTCTGGCAGTATTCAACAACTGCCATAGCTCCTAAGCCAGGAACTCAGGGCTGTCCATGTCCACACCAGTCTTGCAGCATTCAAAAAAGCCACATCCCCTAAGCTGTGAACTTAGGGAAGGTTGGGAGGCCCTGCCCCTTCACCCAGCCACTAGCATAAGGGGTCCACGGACTTGCAGCGCCCTTCACCCCTCCCCAGATCTGTGTGGGCTGATTCAACACCACATGCCCTGATTAGCATAAAATAGCGAGTCGTACACCTGAAGCTTATTTTCAACTGAAGCAGCCAAGGGGGAGCTGCAGATTCGTGACATTTGACACCACTTTTCCCCTTAAGCAGGGGCCTCACCCATCCACACCAGGGGCCTGAGGGCTGATGGCAGCACCCACTCCATCTAGCCACCGAAGACAGGGGTCTGAGAATAAGGGGTGCCTCCTAGTCCCTCCAGGCAACACCACCAGATGCCCAAGGACCAGCTGCAATACCCACCCACTACATGCTCTAAGTGATGGGGACACACCCTCCACCCAGGTACCCAGGAGCAGCTGTCACCCCCTACCTTGCTCTGTGCATAGCCTCCTACTGCATCCAGATACCTTGCCTGCTCTGAACTCCCTTACACATCCCTGCCCATCTAGGATTGTAGGATTGCACACCTATGCTGCACCGGTGCAAGAAAAGTGAACAGACTCTTTGTTCATACACCTAGTTGCTGCTCTAACTGGAGACAGGACGTGGGAGCTTCAAAGACACCAGTAACCAAAGTAGCTCACATGCCCGGCCTACTTGGGCATGTCAAAACAAAACAAAAAGTTAGGATGCAGTAAACAAACGTACAATAAATAAATATAATAACTTACTGATGTCTAGAGACAACAGTCAATATCAAATAACATAAAGAAGCAGGTCAAGATGACTCCAGCAAGTGACCAAAATAAAGAACCAGGAAACCATCCAGAGGAAGATAAGATAATAGAATTTCCTGAGAAAATACAGAAGACTAATATACAGAGCTCTCCAAGATATCAGGAAAGAGATCATGCAAAACTCAGACCAAACGAAGGAGCACACAAAGAAATACAGGAATTCAGGACAACACAACAAGAGCAAAATGACAAAATTAACAGACTGATAGAATCCACACAGAGACAGCAACTAGAAATTCAAAAGATTAACAATAAAATTTCAGAATTAGATAACTCAATAGAAGGTCATAGGAATAGAATTGGGGCAATGGAGGTCAGAATTAGTGAGATTGAAGATAAATCATTCGACACCAATTTATCTGAGGAAAAATCAGAATAAAGAATTTTCAAAGATAAAAAAAAAAAACCCTAAGGATTATGTGGGACACTACCAAGAGGAAAAGCCTGCAAGTTATGGGAGTACTAGAAAAGGGGGGATAATAGAAAACACAGAGAATTGTTGAAGATTTGCTGGCAGAAAACATCCCTGATATCATGAAAGATGAGATGATATCTATCCAAGAAGCTCAAAGAACACTATACAGGGTAGTCTCCAAAAGAAAGTCACCAAGACATATCATAGTCAAACTTGCCAAAACCAAAGACAAAGATAGACTCTTGAGAGCAGCTAGGGCTAAATGTAAAGTCACCTACAAAGGAGAACCAATAAGACTAAGCTCTGACTACTCAGCAGAAACCATGCAGACAAGAAGTCAATGGGATGACATATATACAACCTTGAAGGAAAGAATTTCCAGCCAAGAATTATGTATCTGGGTTCCGGCAAAATGGTGCTCTAGGCAGAAGCACCATGCCATCCCTCCACAGCAAAGATCCGAAAAACTAAGCCGAACAGAGAATACAACAATCCTGAAACCCTAAAACATCAAATGAAGAGAAACACCAAATGGAATGAGAAAACTGACAGAGAACGGAGAGTGAGGAGAGATTCATGCAGAGGTCCCCTACCAGCTAACACAGCATGGATCCAACATCTGGGACTCCTATCAGAGACCAGCAAACGGGGGTACGAGAAAGCACCCTCACGGAGTGAGCGGGAGACAAAACAACTGGTAATTTGCAATATATGCTTTCCCACCCCCCAACCTTCTTCACCCCGACTCGACCTCCTCTGCTTCCTGCGGCCACAATCTTTTGACTGGGAATCACCGGCTGCTTGGATTCCACACACCCGAACAGGCCAGCTCTCTCAGTGCCATCTGTGAGCAGCTGGTGTTGTTTTTTTCTGCTTCTTTTGATTTCTTCCTTACCTCTCACCACCTCCCCCTCCTTTTGCTCAAATACCTGGCTCCATGAGCCATCTTTGCTTCTTCCTGAAGGGCTGCAGAGCTCCAGTAATTTGTGATATATGTTTTCCCACTCCCTACCAATCGTCACCCACACTCCACCCCCTCTGTTTCCCGCGGACACAGTCTTTTGTCCGAGAAACACCAGCCCACACTAGCTGGCTCTCTGAGTGCCATTTGTTGGCTGCTAGTGTTGCTTTTTTTCCTGCTGCTTTTGATTTCCTCCTTACTTCTCACCACCTTCCCCTCCTTTTGCTCAAATACCTGGCTCCGTGCACCATCTTTCCTTCTTCCTGAGGGGCTGTGGAGCTCCGTTTGAATGTGGAGCTGCTTCCCAGTCTGAGCTGCTACACTGGTGGGATCCCAAGGCTTTTGTTCATTTGTTTGTTTTGAATTGTTTGTTTGTTTTCTTTTCCTTTTCTTGAGTTGGCAGCCCTTGCTGGCCAGGCCGTCCTGCGTGGCAAGGAGACTTCCCTATCAGCTTGCACAGACGTGCAGAGGGATCCCTGAGCGCATTTCTTTTCTTGTTGTTTTTTTTTTTCCTGTTTTTTGGGGAAGTTTCTTGTTTGTTTGTTTTTTTTTAATTTGTTTTGTTTTCTTTTCCCTCTTTTTCCCTTTTTGTCTTTCTTCATTGCTCTATTTCCTGTCTCTCTATATTTTCCTTCTCCTTCTGTTCCCTGAATACCTGGCGTAGTATACCTCTACGCCTTCTAGCTAGGGTGTACTGCAACACCTAACAGCGACTTACCCAGACGTCATAGCTGCACCAGTGGGATCCCTGGGAACGTTGTGGTTCTTTAACCTTTCTGATTTTTATTTATTCATTCTTTTCTTTTCTTTATTTCCTCTTCCCCTTTCTGTTTTTCTCTATTTCATACTCTCTTATGTCTCCACTCTAACGGCAAGCTCCCCTAGCATTCTTTTTTGTCTGTTTGTATGTTTTTGGCTCCTGTTCCTCTTTCTTCTCTCACACACACATCTTAGCTCCACACATAACAATCTCCCCACTGCATCATACCTACCTGCACCTTGAGCTTGACATCACACCACCAAGCAGCACAGGCACGGCCTATTGGAACTTGCTCTGCACTGATTACTGACCCTCTCTGGTGGCTGTAGTAAGTGCCACAAACAACCTCTCCCAGTAACCCCTCTTCAGCTAGACCTGCCCTGCCGTACCATATCTGAGTGACTGACCTTGCCAATTGAAGAAGGAGGCGAAAAGTATTGTGCCTACAGACGAGCAAATAACAAAGAACACACAGTCCGCCTGCTCAGACATAGTCATTTTTTTTTTTAAAGGAAGAAACCAACAAATCTACAATCAGTAAATGAGAAAAATAAGTACTGAATGTCCCAAAAACAGGAGACAATATCAAAACATTTACAAAAACAGGACAGGATGGTTCCAGTAGGCGTACAAAATAAGACACCAGATGACTCTCCAGTGGAAGAAATACCTGATAGGGAATTCAAATCTCTAATACTCAGAATTCTCCAAGAGCTGAGGCAAAAAGGTGAAAAACATGAGGAAAAAGTAGACAAATTCAGGGAATATACAGACAAAAAATTGGAAGAATTCAGGAAAATAAAGCAGGAACAAAATGCCAAAATAAATTCACAACTAGAAATTATACGAAGACAACAATTAGAAATTCAAAAGATAAACAACAAGATTTCAGAAATGCACGGTGTCATTGAAAGGCTGAGAAGCAGATTTGAAAAGGTGGAAGACAGGATCAGTGGAATTGAAGACAAACACTGGGATACAACTCTGTTTCAGGAAAACTCAGAAAAAAGAACAATGAAAAAATGAAGAGACCCTGAGAGTTATGTGGAACACAATCATAAGCAAAAATTTGGGAGTGACTGGAATTCCAGAACAGGAGGAGAAAACAGAAAACACAAAGAGGATCATTGAAGAACTACTGACAGAAAACTTCCCCATTATCAAGAAAGATGAAAAGATGGCCATCCAAGAAGCTGAATGAACCCCATATAGAAGAGACCCCAAAAGAAAATCACCAAGGCATATCATAATCACACTCGCAAAAACCAAAGACAAACAAAGAATCATGAGACCAGCTCATGAAAAACAAGAAGTCACATACAGAGGAGAAACAATAAGACTAAGCTCAGATTATTCGGCAGAAACCATGCAGGCAAGAAGGCAATGGGATGACATATATAAAATCTTGAAAGAAAAAATTGCCAGCCAAGAATAATATATCCTACAAAACTTTTGTTCAAATTTGATGGTGAAATTAGGTCATTTCCAGATAAACAGAAATTAAGGGAATATGTAAAAGTCAAACCAAACTTACAAGAATTATTAAAGGGAGTTCTTCGATCTGAGGGCAAACAGCTTCAGCACACAGGCAGAACCTAGGACACAGGATTGTACCAGCCAGATACCAATCTAGGAAATGAACTCTCGAGGACTATCCAAAACCAAAAGAAATACAACAGGGAATAAGAGCAGTTAATCAGTAAATGACAACAATATCAAAACAATAAAAGAGGGAATGAACAGCATAGGTATACAACCTTCTAATGGCGAGGAAGGCAAGGCGATACCAAGTAATGGTAGACCGCTTCAAATTTAGAAAGATAAGGGTAAAATTTATGGTACCCACCAAGAAAGTTAACAAACATACTCATAAAAAAAGAGGAAAAACATAAAGTCTCAGCAAAAACAAAACCTACAAAAACAAAAGAAATGAAAAAAAAATTCACGAACAAAAGTAACTCAGCACAAGAACAAAGAAAACTTCAGCAGCACAAAAATAAAGCACTACAAAATGACAGCAACAAACTCACATCTATCAATAATTATACTGAATGTAAATGGGCTCTATAAAGAGATGGAGAGTGACAGAATGGATAAGAAAACAGGATCCATCGGTACGTTGTCTACAAGAGAAACACCTTAGAAACAAAGTTGTGAATTTATTAAAAGTCAAAGGTTGGAAAAAAATATATCAAGCTAACAACTACCAAAAAAGAGCAGGAGTGGTGATTCTAATCTCAGATAAAATAAACTTTAAAACAAAATCTACCGTAAAAGACAAAGAAGGGTTAAGGGGAAGATCCATCATGAAAACATAACCATAAGAAACATCTACGCACCGAATGACAGGGCTCCAAAACACATAAAACAACACTAACAACACTGAAAAAAGAAATTGACAGTTCCACAATAATAGTAGCAGACTTCAACACACCACTCTCAGTAAAGGAAAGAACAACTAAGAAGAAACTCAGCAAAGATACAGAAGACATAAAGGGCACAATCAGCCAACTTGACCTCATAGACATATATAGAACACTCCATCCAAACGCTGCAAAGTACACATTCTTTTCCAATGCACATAGAACATTCTCCAGAATAGACCACATCTTAGGCCTCAGAGCAATCCTCAACAAGATCCAAAATGTTGAGCTAATTCAAAGTATCTTCTCTGACCACAATGCCATCACGGTAGAAATTAACAACAGAAAGATCAAGGAAAAAAAATCAATTACATGGAAACTGAATAATACCCTGCTTACACATCAGTGGGTAATAGAAGAAATCAAAGATGGAATAAAAAAATTCCTAAAATCAAATGAGAATGAAAACACATCATACCAAAACCTTTAGGACACAGCAAAGGCAGTCCTCAGAGGACAATTTCTAGCAATAGATGCACATATCAAAAAAGAAGAAAGGAACAAAATCAAAACATTAACTGTAGAACTCAAACAAATAGAAAGAGAACAGCAAAAAAAGCCCACAACCACTGGAAGAAAGGAAATAGTAAAGATCAGAGCAGAAATAAATGAAATAGAGACCAGAAAAACAATAGAAAGAATCAGCAAAACCAAAAGTTGGTTCTTTGAAAGAATCAACAAAATCGACAAACCACTGGCCAGACTGACAAAAGAAAAACAGGAGAGGACACAAATAACCCAAATAAGAAATGAAATGGGGGACATTACAACAGACCCAACTGAAATAAAAAGGATTATAACAGAATATTATGAAAAACTATACACCAACAAATTTGAAAACCTACAGGAAATGGATAAATTTCTAGAAACACACAGCCTGCTCAAACTACAACAAAGTGATGCTGAAAATCTGAACAGACCCATAACAAAAGAAGAGATTGGAAAGGTAATAAAAAAACTCCCAACAAAAAAAGCCCTGGCCCAGATGGCTTCCTTGGAGAATTCTACAAAACATTTACAGAAGAGCTTGTACCAGTACTACTCAAGCTATTTCAGAGCATAGAAGAGGAAGCAACACTTCCAAATTCATTCTATGAAGCCAGCATGACGCTGATACCAAAAGCAGGCAAAGACATCACAAAAAAAGAAAATTACAGACCAATATCTCTCATGAATATAGATGCAAAAATTCTCAACAAAATTCTAGCCAACAGAATTCATCAGCATATCAAAAAAATAATACACCACGACCAAGTAGGATTCATACCAGCTATGCAAGGATGGTTCAAGATTAGAAAATCAATCAACGTAATCCACCACATAAATAGAAGGAAAGAAAAGAATCACATGATCTTCTCAATTGATGCAGAAAAGGCATTTGACAAAGTCCAACACCCATTCCTGATAAAAACTCTCAATCAAATAGGTATAGAAGGGAAATGTGTCAACATAATAAAGGGCATCTATGCAAAACCAATGGCCAACATCATTCTTAATGGAGAGAGGCTGAAAACATTCCCCTTGAAAACAGGAACAAGAAAAGGATGCCCTTTATCACCACTCCTATTTACCCTGAGCTGGACGTTCTAGCTAGAGCAATAAGGCAAGAAAAAGAAATAAAGGGCATCCAAATTGGTCATGAAGAAGTTAAACTGTCCCTGTTTGCAGATGATATGATACTACACGTAGAAAACCTTAAAGACTCCACGAGAAATCTACTGGAACTAAAGAAAGATTCAGCAGAGTAGCAGGATACAAGGTAAAGATTAAAAAATCAGTTGTATTCCTATACACCAATAAGGAGTACGATGAAAAGGAAACCAGGAAAACAATGCCATTTTCAATAGCCCCTAAAAAGGTAAAATACTTAGGAATAAATCTAACCAGGGATGTAAAAGACCTATACAAGGAAAACTACAAAACACTTCTGCATGAAACCCAAAGGGATCTACATAAATGGAAAAACATACCATGCTCATGGATAGGTAGACTCAACATTGTGAAAATGACAATTCTACCCAAAGCAATTTACAAATACAATGCAATCCCAATCCAAATACCAACAACATTCTTCAAAGAGGTGGAACAACTAATCATTAATTTTATATAAAGGGAAGAAGCCCCGAATAAGTAAAGCACTACTGAAGAAGAAGAATAAAGTTGGAGGACTCACACTACCTGACTTGAGAACCTACTATACAGCTACAGTAGTCAAAACAGCCTGGTTTTGTATCTGTACAATGACAGATACAGTGACCAATGGAACAGAATTGAGAACCCAGATGTAAATCCATCCACCTACGGTCACCTGATCTTCGACAAGGGCCCAAAGTCTATCAAATGAGGAAAAGACAGCCTTTTCAAAAAATGGTGCTGGCAAAACTGGATACCCCTCTCCAAAAAAATGAAACAGGACCCATACCTCATGTCGTATACAAAAACTACTTCAAAATGTATCAAAGACCAGAATATAATGCCTAAAACTATAAAGTTCATAGAAGAAAATATAGGACCAACACTTCAGGCCTTAATACATGGCATTGACAGGATACAAACCATAACCATCACCTCACAAACCCCAACAGATAAGCTAGATAACTGGGATCTTCTAAAAATCAACTACCTATGCTCTTCAAAAGATTTCACCAAAAGAGTAAAAAGAGAACCTACAGACTGGGAAAAAATTTTTGGACAGTATAAGTCAGACAAAGGTCTAATCTCCATAATCTACAAGAAAATCCAACACCTTACAACAAAAAGACAAATAATCCTATTAAAAAATGGGCAAAGGAAATGAACAGACACTTCACCAAAGAAGACATTCAAATGGCCAACAGACACATGAGGAAATGCTCCTGATCACTAGCCATTAGAGAAATGCAAATTAAAACCACAATGAGATACCATCTCACCCCGGCATTACTGGCACGAATCAAAAACACTGGAAATAACAAATGTTGGAGGGGCTACAGGGAGATCGGAACCTTATGCACTGCTGGTGGGAATGCAAAATGATACAACCATTTTGGAAAATGATATGGCACTTCCTCAGAAAGCTAGAAATAGACATATCATTCGATCCAGCAATCCCACTCCTAGGCATATATCTTAGCGAAATAAGAGTCGTCACTCAAATAGACATATGCACACCTATGTTCATGGCAGTGTTGTTCACAATAGCAAAGCAATGGAAACAACCTAGGATGCCCATCAACAGATGAATGGATAAACAAACTATGGTACATACACACAATAGAGTACACTGCAATGAGAAAGAACAACAATGAATCTGTGAAGCATCTCATAACATGGATGAAACTGGAGGACATTATGCTGAGTGAAATAAGTCAATCACAAAAGGACAAATATTGTATGAGACCTCTATTGTAAAAACCCATGAAAAAGTTCACACACAAAATGTAACAATCTTTGTTGGTTACCAGGGATGGGAGGGGTGGGGGTGGGGAATACTAAATAGGCAATAGATAAGTGGTATCTTGGGTGAAGGGTGAGACAGTACACAATACAGGGGAAACTAGCACAGCTTGTACAAGGAAAGGTCATGGAAGCCCCATAGACACATCCAAACTCCCTCAGGGACTGAATTGCTGAGCGGAGGGCTGTGGGGACCATGGTCTCTGGGAACATCTAGCTCAATTGGTATGACACAGCTTATAAAGACAATGCTCTACTTTCCACCTTCATGAGTAGGGTCTGGGGTCTTTAAAGCCTGTGAGCGGCAATCTAAGATACTCCACTGGTCTCATGCCTTTGGGAGCAAGGGAGAATGAAGAGAACAGAATATAATGAAAAGATTAGTCTGAAGGACTAATTGTCCACAGCTACCAAGGCCTCCACCGGACTGAGTCCAGTACAGCTAGATGGTGGCGGCTACCACCACTGACTGCTCTGACGAGGATCACAACAGAGGGTTCTGAACAGAGCTGGAGAAGGATGTAGGACATAATTCTAACTCACAAAAAAAAAGACCAGATTTACTGGCCTAAAGGAGACTGGAGAAACCCCGGGAGTATGGCCCCCAGACACCCTTTTAGCTCAGTGGTGTAGTTATCTCCGAGGTTCACCATTCAGCCTGGGAGTGGACAGCCCCATAAAACCAAATGAAACTAATGAGATACAGTAGTCCAGTGACAAGGGCCAGAAGGCAGAAGGGGACAAGGAAGCTGGTGATAGGGAACCCAAGATTGGGTAAGGATATTGTTGATGTGTTGTGAGATTGTTAACCATTGTCATAGGGCAACATGTGCAGTAACTGTTAAATGAGAAACTATTTTGTTCTGTAGGCCTTCATCTTAAGTGAGAATAACAGCACAATTGGAAGAATGTAGTCAATGTCACTGAAGTGTGCACGTAGAAATTTTTGAAATGGTGTGTCTTTGGCTATGTGTATTTTCACCAAAGAAAAAGGTTGAGAAGTTAGAGGGTTGACATGTTGTGGGGTTGTTAACCAATGTCATAAAACAATATGTGTACTACTATTTCATGAGAAACTATTTGTTCTGTAAGCCTTCACCTGAAGTACAATTAAAACAAAATGATATATCCTTCAAAACTGTCTCTCAAGTACAATGGCAAAATTAAGTCATTTCCAGACAAACAGAAGTTAAGGAAATTTGCAAAAACCCAACCAAAATTGCAAGAAATTTTAAAGGGATTCCTTCAGGTAGAGAACCAACAATTTTAGACAATAATCCAAGACTAGAACACAGGAGAGATCAATAAGTTATCAACCTAGATAGGGAATTCACAAAAACAAATCAAAGCTAAAGATTGAAAACAGGAAACCAGAGATGTCAATATGTAAATGATGATGTCAAAATTAAAAAGAGGGGATAAACAGTGTACTCATAGAACTTCCATATGGAGAGGAAGTTAAGGCAATATCAAGAAATAAAAGATTGGTTTAAATTCAGAAAAATAAAGGTAAACTTCAAGGTGACTACAAAGGACGTTAACAAAGCTACCCATTAAAATAAAAAAAAAAAGAAAAACATGAAGACTCAGCAAACACAAAATCAACAATAATGAAAAAGATGAAAAGAAAATACATAAAGAAAAAGGCCTCAGCACAGAAAATTAAGTGGAATGAAGAAAGTGTCAACACTTTGACAGCAGTAGACTCATACCTATCAATAATTACACTGAAAGTAAATAGCCTAAATGCACCAGTAAAGACACAGAGTGGCAGAACAGATAAAAAAGCATGATCCATCTATATGCTGTCTACAAAAGACATACCTTAGACATAAAGACACAAACAAACTAAAACTCAAAGGATGGAAAAAAATATATCAAGCAAACAACCACCAAAAAAGATCAGGAGTGGAAACATTAATCTCTGACAAAATAGACTTTAAAGCAAAATTCACCACAAAGTATAAGTAAGGACATTATATAATGATTAAAGGGTCAATACACCAGGAGGACATAACCATAATAAATATAAAAGCACCAATGACAGGGCTCCAAAATGCATAAAATGAACTCTAACAGCATTGAAAGAGAAATAGAGAGCTCCATGTAATAATAGGAAACTTCAACACACCACATTTGGTGAAGGACAGAACATTTAGAAAGAAACTCGATAAAGATATGGAAGATGTAAATGCCACAATCAGTCAACTTGACCTCATAGACATGTATAGAACACTCCACCCAACAGCAGCAAAGTACACATTCTATCCCAATGCACATGGGGCATTCTCCAGAATAGACCACATTTTAGGCCACACAGCAAGCCATAATAGAATCCAAAACATCAAAATATTACAAAGCATCTTTTCTGACCATGATGCCATAAAAGTAGAAATCAATAACAGAAACAGCAAGGGGAAAAAATTGAATGCATGGAAACTGAACAACATCTTGCTTAAAAACTACTGAGTTATAGAAGAAATCAAGGAAGGAATAAAGAAATTCATAGAATCAAATGAGAATTAAAACAAAATTTACCAGAACCTTTGAGACACAGCAAAAGCAGTGCTTAGAGGTCAATTTACAGCAATAAATGCACACATCGAAAAGAAGAAAGGGCCAAAATAAAAACATTAATTCTACAAGTCAAACAAATAGAGAGCAGCAAAAGAAGCCCTCTGTCACCAGAAGAAAGGAAATAATAAAGATTAGAGAAGAAATAAATGAAATAGAGACTAGAAAAACAGTTGAAAGAGTCACCAAGACCAAAAGTTGGTTGGCTTCACTGGAGAATTCTACCAAATGTTCAGAGAAGATTTAACACCATTACCAGTAAAGGTATTTCAGAGCATAGAAGAAAAGGAATACTCCTGAACTTATACTATGAAGCCAGTGTAACCCTGATATCAAAGCCGGGCAAAGATGCCACAAAAAAGGAAAATTACAGTCCAGTATTCCTCATGAACATAGACGCAAAAGTCCTCAACAAAATTCTAGCTGATAGAATTCAACAGCACATCAAAAAAATAATTCATCATGTCCAAGTGGGATTCTTACCAGGTAAGCAGGGATGGTTCAACATTAGAAAATCAGTTAATGTAATCCATTGCATAAATAAAACAAAAGATAAGAACCACATGATCTTATCAATCAGTGCAGAAAGAGCATTTGTCAAAGTCCAACATCCATTCCTGATTAAAAAAACTCTCAACAAAATAGGAATGGGAGGGAAATTCCTCAAGATAATAAAGGACATTTATACAAAGGTAAAGGCCAACATCGTTCTAAATGGAGAGAGACTAAAAGCATTCCCCATGAGAATGGGGACCAGACAAGAATGCCCTTTATCACTACTCTTATTCCACATTGTGCTGGAGGTCCTAGCCAGAGCAGTAAGGCAAGAAAAAGAAACAAAATGCATCCAAATTGGTAAGGAAGTAAAAGTATCCCTATTGGCAGATGATATTATCTTATACACAGAAAACCCCAAAGAATCCACAAGAAAACTACTGGAACTAATAGAAGATTTCAGCAAAGTATCAGGATACAAGGTAAACATACAAAAATCAGTTGGATTCCTCTACACCAACAAAGAGAATTTCATAAAGAAAATCACCAAATCGATATCATTTACAACAGCCCCCAAGAAGATAAAGTACTTAGGAACAGATCTAACCAGAAACGTAAAAGACCTATACAAAGAAAACTATAAGACAGTACTGTAAGAAACCAAAAGAGACCTGCATAAGTGGAAAAACATACTATGCTGTTGGATAGGAAGACTCAACATTGTGGAAATGTCGATTCTACCCAAAGCAATCTACAGATACAATGCAATCCCGATCTAAATTCCAAAGACATTTTTTTAATGAGATGGAGACAACAATTACCAAATTTATATGGAGAAGGAAGAGATCCCAAATAAGTAAAGCATTACTGAAGAAGAACAACAAAGTGGGAGTTCTCATACTACCTGATTTTAGAACCTATTATACTGCAATGGTAATCAAAACACCCTGGTACTGGTGCAACAACAGACACACAGACCAATGGAACAGAATTGAGAACCCAGACTTAAATCCATCTATCCATGAGCAGCTGATATTTGACAAAGACCCAAAGTCCATTAAATGGAGAAAAGACAGTTTCTTTAACAAATGGTGTTGGCATAACTCGATATCCATCCATAAAAAAATGAAACAAGACCCGTAACTCACACCATACACAAAAGCTAACTAAAAAATGGATCAAAGTCCTAAATATAAAATCCAGAATGATAGAGATCATGGAAATAAAAATAGGGACAACATGAAGGACTCTAATACATGGCATAAATAGTATATAAACCGTAACTAACAATACACAAACACCAAAAGAGAAACTAGACAAGTGGGAGCTCCTAAAAATCAAACACATCGAAAGACTTCACCAAAAGAATGAAAAAGAGAACCTACAGACTGGAAAAAAAAATTGGCTACGACATATCTGACCAGGGTCTAAACTCTAAAATCTGCAAGATACTGCGATACTTCATCAACAAAAAGACAAATAATCCAATTTAAAAATGGACAAAGGATATGAACAGACACCTCATCAAAGAAAACATTCAGGTGGCTAACAGGCACATGAGGGAATGCTCACAATCATTAACTGTTGGAGAAATGCAAATCAAAATTACAATGAGATACCATCTCACCCCAACAAGGCTGGTGCTAATCCAAAAAACAAAATAATAAATGTTGGAGAGGTTGTGGGGATACTGGAACACTTATGCCCTGCTGGTGGGAATGTAAAACGGTACCACTTTGGGAAACGATATGGTATTTTCTTAAAAAGCCAGAAATAGAAATACCATATAATTATAAATCTCACTCCTAGGAATATGTCCAAGAGAAATAAGAACCATCACACGAATAGACATATACACACCCATGTCTACTGCAGCACTATTCACAATAGCAAAAAAGTGGAAACAACCTAAACGCCCATCAACAGATGAATTAATAAGCAAATATTGTACATACACACAATAGAATACTATGCAACGATAGAGAACAATGATGAATCCGTGAAACATCTCACAACGTGGATGAATCTGGAGGGCATTATGCTGAGTGAAACAAGTCAGTCACAAAATGATAAACATTGTATGAGACCATTATTATGAGAACTCAAGAAAAGGTTTAAACTCAGAAAAAAGCATTCTTTGATGGTTACTAGGGTGGGGAGGGAAGGGGAGGGAAAATCACTGACTAGGTAGTAGACAAGAGTCAACTTTCGTGAAGGGAAGGGCAACACACAAAACAGGGGAAGTCAGCACAGCTGGACAAAAGCCAAGAAGTTTCCTAGACATAGCTAAAAACTTTGAGGGATAGAGTAGCTGGGACTGGGGCCTGGGGACCATACTTTTTGGGGACATCTAGGTCAGTTGGCATAACACAGTTTATAAAGAAAGTGTTCTATATCCCACTTCGGTGAGTAGCCTCTGGGGTCTTAAGAGCGTGTTAGTGAATGGCCACCTAAGATACATCTATTGGTCCCATTCCACTTACAGCAAATGTGAATGAAGAAAACCAGAGACACAAGGAAAATATTAGCCCAAAGGACTAAAGAATCAAATGAACCAGAGACTTTACCAGCATGAGACTTGAAGAACTAGATGGTGCCCAGCTACTACCAATGACCACCCTGAAAGGGAACACAGCAAAGAGTACCAGACAGAGCAGGAGAAAAGAACAGAATTCAAATTCACTTAAAAAGACTGGACTATGGCCCCTCAATGCTTCGTAAACCCAGAAATGAAATAATTCCTGAAGCCCACTCTTCAGACAAAGATTAGATAGGACTGTAAAACAAAATATACGTGAGGAACGTGTTTCTTAGGTCAATCAGATATACGAGACCAAACGGGAAGCTCCAGTCCAAAAGCAGGATGAGAAGGCAGGAAGGGACTAGAATGGGACAAATGGACACAGGATACCTGAGGGGGAAAGGTGGAGGGTGCTATCACATTGTGGGGATTGCAACCAATGTCACAAAACAATATGTGTATAAATTTTTGAATAAGAAATTAACTTGAGTTGTAAACTTTCACCTAAAGCAAAATAAAAATTAAAAAATTTGAATAAAGTCAAATAGCATGTAAAGCTCTGATAGACTGCAGAAATTGGGAGTTCAATGGAGATGTTTAACAATGGAACAGGCTAAATGTTACCGGGGCGAGGGGTGGGGTGCCATGAGATGATGTAATCCAGGTAAATTGCGGATGGATTGTGAGTAGAACAATTTGCCAGAGTAAGAAATTGAGAATTCATTCTGAAGGCAAAAGCTGCTGGATATTTTTAACACAGAAATAATGTTGTCAGACCTATTTTCAGGCTGATAAGTGTATCTGGGATGATGTATTGGAGTGTACTGGGGAAAGAAGGAAATTATTTTGATTGTGCCAGATCTGCTGACCAAGATGAGTAGTTTTATCTTAATTTACTTTTTACCCACAATGATAAGTTTTATTCTCATACCTTAGGCTTTGGGATTTCATTCCTGGGGATTTCGTTTGCTGGAGGAAAAAAACAAAAAAAAAAACCTGTTGCCGTCTAGTCAATTCCGGCTTATAGCTACCCTATTGACAACCCTGGTGGCATAGTGGTTAAGAGCTGTGGCTGCTAACCAAAAGGTCGGCAGTTCGAATCCACCAGGTGCTCCTTGGAAACTGGGTGGGGGGGGAGTGGCAGTTCTACTCTGTCCTATAGCTTCACTATGAGTCGGAATGGACTTAATGGCAACAAGCTTAGCGACCCTTTAAGACAGAGTAAAACTTCCCCATAGGATTTACAACGAGTGGCTGGTGGATTCAAACTGCTGACCTTTACAATATCTCAGTTGCATTTAGTATGGAAAATTAATGATCTCTCACCCATTATTTGTAAGATTATTCTGTAATTTTTACATAATTAAATAAAATTACACCCACTGTTTTTTGTAACCCAGGGGTCAATATACTACAGCCTGTGGATTATAGCCAGTTTTTGCAAGTAAAGTTTTATTGGAAAGTAGCCATGCCCATTTGCTTATGTGCTATTTATGGCTGTTATCATTCTACAATGGCAGAGTAGTTGCAACAAAGACCATATGACCTGCAAAGTCTATAATATTTATTTACTGTCTGGCCTTTAACAGAAAATTTTACCAACTCCTCTCTTAAGCAATAGTATTTTTATACTTCAGCATGATTTTCCTTTCCTTTTTCTTTTTTAAGTTTGGAAGGGTTTTGAACCACTTAAGAGGCAAGTATTCAATAGTATTTAGATTGCCAAGATTCTGGGTCAGCTTTTGCTAATGCATGTTAGGCCCGGGAAATGTTGACATAATACATGTGTGTCATCTGACACTGGATCTCCAATGGAAATAATTGGATTTTCTGCTTAATACCTACTAACTTCTTGTGTGAAACTGAAACAATAATAGTACACAATATCATAGGATTTTGTGAGGATTAAATGAAACTATGGATGTAAAATTCTTAGTACAGTGTTTGGAAAATAATAAAAGCTCAACAATCAGGAAAATAATAAAAGCTCAAAAATCACTTTTTTTATAATTTCTGTTGACTTTTAAATTATAGTCAATTACTTGCTTTAAAAAATGTGAACTCCCTCATTTCATCAGAAGACAGAGGACGTAACTTCTCAATCAGGGCATTTCTCAAGGTTAGGCTGTTTGCCGTCACTGAACAATAAAGCAAAAAATAAACACTGTCTTCAAGTGGATTCTAACTCATAACGACCCTATAGGACAGAGCAGAACTGCCCTATAGGGTTTCCAAGGCTGTAATCTTTACTGAGGCAGACTGCCACATCTTTCTCCCACTGAGCCGCTGGTGGGTTTGAACAGCTGAACTTTTTTGGTTAACAGCTGAGGGTTTTAATCACTGTGCCACCAGGACTCCTATCATTGAATAATAGTAACAGTCAACTTATTAAATGTTGTTCTCTTTCTCAGAGACTATATTTCCTCTCTTGCTAACCTCTTATAAACCAAAACATATACGACTGCCGACTGCCATGATCACACGAGTCATTCTCTTCTCTAAGCTGTCAGGATACGACAAAGAACAAACTACAATGATGTTTTAAATGGGTGTGGGCTATAGTCAGCAGAGAGCTGGCTACACTAGAGGGTCACAACGTCTGAACTTCGGAGACCAGTCAAGCTTCCGGCAACTCACCTGAGAGGCCCATTCTCAGATTCTGATTTAATTTAGCCCATTCCTTTCGAAGCCCTTTAGATTAGGTCACTTACAGATAGGCTCCCTGTCCTTCCTGCAATGAAATCCAAGATATATAGATGGGTATGTTAGCATATCTCTACAGTAAGACTTCAAAGCACCACAAACATAAGGAAGTAATTGAGATTTTTGTTTTTAAATCTGGAAGATAAAGTTAACGCTGAAATTGGTGACATTCAGTAGCTAACTAATGGCATAAATTATTCATCATCATAAAATGGATACAATAAAATCCTATAGTTAAAACGTGAGCCTCGGATACTGAAGAATAGCAGCAAACATTGTAGGGGATGTCACTGGTTTTACGTTCTTGATATTAAACATTAAAGAGTAAACATATGGATTTCCTACAAGGGTTTGGGCAAAAGGGTGTAGTCAAGAAGTCTAAAACCCAAGCTCTGCTGAAGAAATATGACAACAGGTAAGTACTAATTAGATAGCCAGGCAACCTATAGACGCACGTGAGTTCACTCAGACTAGGGAAGAGAAAGTCTGTAGCCCAAATTCAAATAAAGAAATGAGCTCAAGATGTTAAGAAAATAACCAAGCTGGGAAGACCTGCAGTCTCAGTGGTGAGGTGATAAAAAATCCATACAACCGAAAGAGAAAAGAGTAGGTAGCTTTTATGGATAATGAATTATTTAAGCCTTACTGAAGTTTTCTATGTGCCAGGAATGGCTCCAAGTGCTATATGTATATATAGCTATATAGCTATATATATGTATATATATATATATATATATATATATATATATATATATATACACACACACACATATATATATACATATATATATATGACACAAGTCATCCTCTTCTCTAAACTTTGCTGAGATATATATATATCTCAGCATTTAATCCTCATGTCAATTGTTTGAGAAAGTTACAATTGTTATTCTGATTTTACAGATAAGGAAATTGAGATGTTTATGTAACTCTCTCAAGGTCACATAACTAGTGAATGATGAGCCAGTGTTTGTACCTAGAGTCAGTTTGAAGAGCCCATGCTTGACAATATCTGCTATACTGGACCCAGGTATGTGAGCAGTGTTTACATTTATGGAAAGTCTAGAAAAGCATTAAAGGTCCCTGAATAACACAAACAGTTTGCACTCGACTACTGGCCTAGAGGTTTGTAGTTCAAATCCACCTAGTGACACTGTGAAAGAAAGCCCTGGTGATCAGATTCCATAAGGATTATGGCCAAGAAAACTCTATGAAGCTGTTCTGCTCTGTAACACATGTGATTGTCATGAGTTGGAATCAACTCTATGGCAATGGGCTTGGTTTTTTTGGTTTAGAAAGGCATTAAGTCTTCCTCCTTCTTCTAACTCTTTCCAACAAGTCATTATACATTCAACAACCAGAGTGATCTTAAAATATGAACCACATCAATTTATTTGCTTGCTTAAGACCTTCTAACTGTTTTTTAACAAACATAAAACAAAATTTAAATATCTTATCCTGATTCACAAAGCCCTTCTAATCTGTCCACTAACCTCATATCCTATAAATAATCTTGTTTGCCTGTTTACTGCTCTATGTCTCATGTGTGGCAAATTGTCTGACATATAATAGTAACTCAATATTTGTTGAATGAATAAAAATCAGATAACCAAGCAGAGCAATGAGATTGAAATTAGGGAATTGGTGTGTATATTCTGGTTTCAGGAGAGATGATGTATGCTGTTTGAACCTTGCTCTGAAGAGGCAAGAGCAATGCAAATGTGTTTTGACTGTTAGGTAGGGGCATAATCTTACAGGTACGCACAAACCCTAATTCCAGTAAGAGCAGCTATGTAGATTTATCAGGACTTTTTATACTAAGTGTTGATTTGAGAAGATTTATCAAAACATTTGTCCTCACTTGTTTCAAAGGACAATGGTTGCCCATAGAAAAATATAAGGCTGAGCAGATTAAACTTCAAGGAAATAAACAACCAGCATAAACATCCAGCAGTGAAACTCTTTGCTTCAGTTTATTCCTATGGATTATTCTACTAACTATGAAGTTGCAGTCATAATTCACTATTTTATTACTTGGGAAAAATAATGGAGAGAAGGAAGAATCCTTCCCCTAAGGATATGTTTTTGTCTCACAGATATTCATTGTCTCTAGAAGGTCCCTGTCTTAAATTTCACTGACAAGATCTCCTAAGAACAGCTAAAACGGAAATCTGGAGGAGAAAATTAAATAGAAGGCATCTAACATGACCAAAATAATGAAGTACTTCATACACACACACAGACACACATACAAACATACCAAGAGAGAGAAAGAAGGAAGTAGGAAGAAGAAGAGAGTAAAGAAAGCAAGAAGAAGCAAAGATGGAATATTTTGTTTGTTTCATTGTGTACCTAATGCTATTACATTTCTATTTAAAGCAAACAAATAAACCAAGCTTGCCTCTTTTAAAACAGTTCATATGGTAATGAAGTTTTTAGACATTCTTTACCTGGACACTGGGGTAGTACTCTTGATTTGTTGAAGGCGTGTAAATGATTGTGTCCCTCAGCATATGTGAATGCTTTAAAGTGCACTTAAAGAAACTTGACAAGTGTGTCTTTAGTTACTCTGCTCTAGGTTAGGGAGATAGAGCACTATGCAAAAACAGCAAAGTTTAAATAGTCCATCTGAGATGGACAAAAAGAAAACTGTTTCTACTATTGATATTTCCTTATATTTTCTCCCCTTTTTTGAGTGCTTAGTGTGTCTCATGAATTCTGCTAGGCAATTTATACATCTCTATTTTGCCTCTCAAAGTCTGCAATATCTGCTATACTTTCTTCATCTGGTGACTTGTCCACCCTCCGTCTTCATCTCTAAAATGGAGGTAATTTCATAGATGAGTAAACCAATTTTACTCTTCAATTTTAATACAGATATTAAGTGATAGAGTCAGGATTGAACTCGTGTCTCTCTCCTACAAAATGTTTCCCAGGATCCCACATTAACTGTATTAACAGTGAAGAATTTTCCTTTTAATCTCAAGCATCTATCTCCTTAAGATTTATGATTCAAACCAGTTAGAAACCTCTTTAGGGTAATGGGAAATAGAAAGGTAATTGAAAATACATAGTTCTGAAGAAACACAAACTTCAACCGTACTAGGAATCAATGTGTGTTCTAGACGTACCCTTTTCTAAAACTAGCTGTGAAACCATTAGAGTTGCTATATATTGAATTTCTTTTCTAACTCTAAAATGTTTTGTTCCTAATAAATAAATCTGACTTCAGCCACATGCTCTGGGCAGGTGCATTTTATCTGAAAGTATGAAATTACTAAAAGAAGATTTTAAATCAACCTAGTAAGTTTTTTCCCCTTCTTTACAACAAAATATTTTAGTTCTTTAATTCTGTGAAGCTTATTTCTATTTCCCAATTGAAAGCAAAAAAATAAAAATAGAAAAGACAAAAAAAGCCCAGACATAACATAGTTACATTTTTTTGGAGTTAAAAAAATAATAAATTTATCTTGCTTGTTTGTTTTCTGTGTGTGTACATACATAGGCAAATGTGTGTGTGTGTGTGTATTGTACCCTAAAGAGAGTGTCAAATATTAATAAAAAAGAAAACTGAGGCCCATACTGATGGATTCCTCTGACTGTATAAGAAATTTCACAACAGTTATGTACCTTTGTGAAATGTACCCCAAAAACAGATAAAAAGAAAGAATGTGGGACATGTAACCATGAAGTTCTGCAGATTCCCCTTTGTGACAAAGACATCTTTAACCATAAACTAATGCAGTCTATCTCACGGAAAGAATTTAACGTTAGGTAATTTCCTTTGCTTCCTGAGAGGGAATTCTAAACCTTTAGAATGTCTTGAGTATGTGAGGTGCCTTTATTATTTTAAAACCATCAGGCTACTCCTGAGGTTTTATGCAAATGAATGGGACGCTTGCTAGGCCATGGAGACCACCTAGTAACCTGATGTCAGCTGATCTCAGTGGAGGAGGCATGATTCAATTAATCACTTTAAGATTAGCCAATGGGTAATTTTCTTTTCCATTTCCTCCTTAAAATCTCATTGTAACTAGCCTAAAGCGGGTCCTTCTGTTTTTCTTTCTGAATGGAAAGGTCCCCCATTATGCATATAGATTAACTACTTGAATTCTTGAATAAACTCTATATGTTTTTTCTTTTTAATGCTTTGATTATTTTTGACACAATTAACAAGGTAACAATTTGACTTCTGGGATTTCCTTAAAAAGAGCAAATTCAAGGAATGTATCTACAGTTACTTTAGCCTAATTTTCTTGTTAATATAGATTCTATGATCTTACCATTATGTTTCTATGGCATGCAGAGAAAATATTTTTGTACTTCTACAGAGTTGGGGCTTCCTAAATTTTGTAGAAATTGCCTTGGGAAGTTAATTTACAACTGTATACATGGTGAAAGAAGTCCGGAAAGATTAACCTAACTCCTAGTTATGTGTTTACATTTTAAGGGAAAATGAGGCCCAAGACACTGGAGATACCTCTAGGTCATCAAACCTGGAGTCTTCAGAGCATATCTCACCCTTGGAGGGAGGTACTTAACATTCCAAAAGGTTAGGGTAAAAGCCTAGACTCTTTTTCATTCTGTTTGCAAGAAGCAAAGCCTTTTTTGCCCTTCTTTTTGGAGGGAAGAGGCAAACAGTTGCCTTTTCTTCCTGTATAAAAGCAAAGAAAATCCACTTTTCTTCATCCCTTCCCTAGAGATTGCCCAGTCACTCACATAGAAGACTTTTCCATCTGGGTTATATTGCGTCATTTCAGTGTAAGGACTGGCACAAGGGGAGTCAACACAGTTATCGTTAGGTAAATACTAATAATTAATCTCTCTCTGATCCAGGACACCTGTCACAGAGAATAAAGTTAATAAACATGAATATTAAAGACCCAACTGTTTGCTTTTTCTTCTTTATCTACTTCAAATTTAGGTTTCCCTTTGTATTTTATGCATCATTGTGAGCTATCTTAAAAAAGATCTTTTTTTTTTTTTTTTAACTATGTAGGGTAGAAGTAAGTAGGTTGGCATAGATAGTAAGATAAATTAGATGAGACAGACCAGCCAAGCAGCAAGCCTTGGTATTTATATTTACCAATTCTTTACAAAAGTTTCTCATTTAAGAGAGATATATGATAAATAATGCTCATTTAAATATGAGGGTGATGAATTAAGTCTCTCGATGTACTAACTGGATATCTCATTAATTTTCTTAAGGAGATGTATGCAAATGTTCTGATTCTCCACAGAGCTAAAATCAAATACTTCTTGGGAAGAGGAATTCAGAGCATAAATTATCAAAAGAATTTATTAGTAAAACAAAGTATTTTCACATACATTTTAATGGCACATGTCAAGGTCATTGAAATTTAAAAAGTGTATCATATGTGTACGTTGTTGGTTGCTGTCAAGTCGATTGCAACTCATGACAACCCACGTGTGTTAGTAGAACAGCTCCATGGATTTTCAAGGCTGTAAACTTTGGAAAGCAGATCCTCAGGCCTGTCTTCCTAGATGTCTCTGGGTGGGTTTGAATAGCTAATCTTTCAGCTAGTAGTCGAGTGCTTATGGTTTGCACCATCCAAGGACTCCTATGTCATGTATATACCACTGTACATTCTATAATTTTAAAATTTATTCCCAATAGATTATAATTTAACTGCATGTGTATCTGGTGACATCCTGTTAATTAGTAAATAGAAATTATGCATATATTACAAGCTCTGGAAATTATGTTCAGAAAGTATAAGTGACCAGGCTAATGCATACAACTAAAATGTTAAATTTCCATAAAACCAAAAATATTAGGTATATTGAATGAGAAAACAATAAAAATAAAGAAACATACAGTTCTGGTCTGAAGAAGGACCCCAAGAAATTGGAAACAACTGCATATTAATCATGAGGTCTGTGCACAGTGCTCTGAAGTAAGTTCCTTCTTGCTCTCTTGTCTAGTGATGAAGGAGTGGGGTCAATGGAGTAGTTTCTGCAAGTGGGGGGTATGCACCTATATGTAAGCAATCTAAGCTTCTACTTTAAGACATTAAAAAAAATGACTTGAAGCCTACCTTTTTTCAACAACATGGATGGCAATCAAGGGCAAAAATTTTCATGTGATCAGAGTTCCGGAACAAGGAGAAAAATGGAAAGCACAGAGAAGATTGTTGAAGATTTGCTGGCAGAAAGTTTCCCAAATATCATGAAAGATGAAAAGTGCACCATCCAATAAACTTGATGAACCCCATATAAGATAGACCTCACAGAAAGTCACCAAGACATATCATAATCATATTTGCCAAAACCAAAGACAAGAAAGAATCCTGAGAGCAGACCTAGACAAACGAAAAGTCACATACTGAGAGGATACAGTAAGACTAAGCTCTGATTACTCAGCTGAAACCATGCAGACAAGAAGGCAATGAGGTGACATATATAAAACTCTGAAAGAAGAAAATTGCCAACCAAAAGTAATATATGCTGCAAAACTCTCTCTCAAATATGATGGCGAAATTAGGACATTTCCAGATAAACAGAAGTTAAGGGAATTTGTAAAAATCAAACCAAAATTATAAGACATATTAAAGGGAGTCCTTAGGTTAGATAACTATCATCAGACAACAACCTGTGTCTAGGACACAGGACAGGATTAGCAAGATACCAACCTAGGTAAAGAAATCTCGATGATAAAACAAAGCTAAAAGACTTAACACGGGGAAATAGAGATGTCAGTCTGCAAATGATGACAACTTCAAAACAATGAAAGGGGAAATAAAAGAGTAGGTACAGAACTTTCAAATGGAGAGGAAGTCAAGGCAATAGCAAGTATTAAAAGAATGGTTCACACTTAGGAAGATAGGAGTAAATTTTAATGTAACCACAAAGAAAGTTAACAATCCTACTCATCAAAATAAAAAGAAGAAAAACATAAAAACTCAGTAAACACAAAATCTATAACAAAAGAAAATCTGCAAGCAAAAGTAACTGCACAGAAAAGTAAGAGGAACAAAGAAAATATCGTCAGCACCACAAAAAAAAGCACAACAATATGATGACAATAAACTCATACTTATCGATAATCACACTGAATATGAATGACTTAAATGCACCCGTAAAGAGACAGATAGTGGTAGAATGGATAAAAAAATATGACCCATCACTATGCTGTCTACAAGAGACACACCTTAGACACAAAGCTATAAATACATTAAAAATCAAAGGATGGGGGAAAAAAATCAAACAGTAACCAAAAAGAGCAAGAGTGGCATGCTAATCTCAGAAAAAAATAGACTTTAAGGAAAAATCAACCATAAAGGACAAGGATGGACATTATATAACGATTAAGGGGACAATTCACTAAGAAGACATAACCCTAAAAAATATCTATGCACCCAATGAAAGGGCTCCAAAATACATAAAACAAACTCTAACACCACTGAAAAGAGAAATAGACAGTTCCATAATAAAAGTAAGAGACTTCAATACATTAATCTTGGTAAAGGACAGACCATCAAGAAAGAAACTAAACAAAGGCACAGAAGATCTAAAAGCCACAATCAACCAACTTGACCTCATAGACACATATAGAATACTCCATCCAACAGCAGCAAACTATACATTCTTTTCCAAGGCACATGGAACATTCTCCAGAATAAACCACATTTTAGGCAACAAAGCAACCATCATTAAAAACCAAAACATCAAAATAATACAAATAATTCTCTTCAATCACAACATCATAAAAGTAGAAATCAACAACAGGAAGAGCAAATAAAAAAATTAAATATATGGAAACTGAATAACACCCTGCTTAAAATCAACTGGGTAATAGAAGACATCAATGAGGAAATCAAATTTCCTAAAATTAAATGAGAATGAAAACATATTATACCAAAACTTTGGGATGGCAAAGCCAGCACTTAGAGGTCAATTTATAGCAATAGACACACACATTAAAAAAATAAAAATAAAAAAATAAAAAATAACAAGCCAAAATGAAAACATTAGCTTTCCAATCTGAACAAAGAAGAAGAGAATAACAAAAGAAACCCACGGGCACCAGAAGAAAGGAAATAATAGATTAGTGCAGTAATAAATGAATGAGAGAACAGAAAAACAATAGAAAGAATCAAAAAGACCAAAAGTTGTTTCTTTGAAAAGGTCAACAAAATTAACAAGCCATTGGCTAAACTGACAAAAGGTAAACAGAGGAGGAAGCAAATATGCCAAATAAGAAATGAAATGGGGGACTTTACAACAGACCCAACTGAAATAAAAAGGATCATAACAGAATACCATGAAAAATTGTACTGCAACGAATTTGAGAACCTAGAGGAATTGGAAACAAACTACCTACCTAAACTAACACAAACTGAGATAGAAAATCTGAACAGATCCATAACAAGAGAATAGATTAAAGAGGTAATTAAAAACAAAACTTCCAACACACAAAAAAAGGCCCTGGCCTGGATGACTTCACTGGAGAATTCTACCAGACATTCAGGGAAGAGCTCACACCATTACTACTCAAACTATTTCAGAGCATAGAAAAGGAAGGAATACTCTCGTATTAATTGTATAAAGCCAGCATAACCCTGATACCAAAGCCAGGCAAAGACATGACACAAAAAAGAAAATTACAGACCCATATCTCTCATGAATATCCAACCAACAAATCCACTGCTATCGAGTCAATCTGGACTTAAAGCAACCCTATAGGACAGAGTAGAACTGTCTCATAGGGTTTTCAAAGCTGAAGTCTTTACAGAAGCAGAATGCCACATCTGTCTCCCATGGAGCTGCTAGTGGGTTCGAACCTCCAACCTTTTGGTAAACAGCCGAGTGCTTAACCACTGTGCAACCATATCATGAACTAGAAGCAAATATTCTGAAAGAAACTCTAGCCAATAGAATTCAGCATCATATCAAAAAAAGAATACACCATGGCCGAGTGGGATTCATTCCAGGCATGCAAGGATGGTTCAATATTAGAAAATCAATCAACGTAATTGACCTGATAAATAGAACAAAAGAAAAGAAACACATGATCATCTCAATGCAGAAAAGGCGTTTAATAAAGTCCAACATCCATTCCTGATAAAAACTCAATAAGATAGGAATAAAAGAGAATCCAACATAATAAAGGATATCTATACAAAATCAACAGGCAACATCATTCTTAACAGAGAGGCTGAAAGCATTCTCCCGGTAAATGGGAACAAGAAAAGGATACCCTTTATCACCACTCCTATTTAACATTGTGCTGGAAGTTCTAGCTAGAGCAATAAGGCAAAAAAAAAAAAAAAGGAGAATAAATAAAGGGCATACAAATTGAAAAGGAAGAAGTAAAACTATCTGTATTCGCAGATATGATACGGTAGATAGGGAACTGCAAAGACTCCACAAGAAAACTATTGGAACTAATAGAATGATTCAGCAGAGTAGCAGGATATAATATCAACCTACAAAAATCAGCTGGATTCCTATACACCAACAAAGAGAACTTCAAAAAGAAAATCAGGAAAACAATACAATTTATAATAGCCCCTAAAAAGATAAAATACTTAGGAATAAATCTTATCAGGGACATAAAAGACCTACACAAAAAAAAACTACAAAGCACTATTGCAAGAGACCAAAAGAAACCTACATGAATTGGAAAACATACCATGCTCATGGATAGGAAGACTCAACATTGTGAAAATGTCAATTCTATCCAAAGCTATCTACAGATATAATGCAATCTCAATCCAAATACCAACAGCATTCTTTAATGAGATGGAAAAACTAATCACCAACTTTATATAGAAAGGAAAGAGTCTCCAGATAAGCAAAGCATTATTGAAGTAAAGGAACAAAGTAGGAGGCCTCACACTACCTGATCTCAGAACCTACTCTGCATCCAGGGTGGTCAGAAAAGCCTGGTACTGGTACAATGACACACACATACACCAATGGAACAGAATCCAGAACTGAGATGTAAATCCATCCACGTATGTTCAGTGGAGCCCTGGTGGTGCAGTTGTTAAGCATTCAGCTGATAACCAAAAGTTTGGCAGTCTGAATCCACCAGCTGCTCCTTGGAAATCCTGTGGGGCAGTTCTACTCTGTCCCATAGGGTCCCTATGAGTCTGAATTGACTTGACAGCAACGGGTTTCAGCAGCTGATCTTTGACAAAGGACTAAAGTCTATCAAATGGAGAAAAGACAGTCTGTTTAAGAAATGTTGCTGGCAAACTGCATGTCTATCTGTAAAAAAAAATGAAGTAGGACCCATACTTCACACCATACACAAAAATTAACTCAGAATGGATCAAAGACCTAAATATAAAACCTAGATAATAGAAGAAAAAATAAGACAACACTAGGGGCACTAATACATGGCATAGATACAATACAAACCATAACTAAAAATTCACAAATGCCAGAAGAGAAACTAGAAAACTAGGAGCTCCTAAACATTAAACATTTATGCTTATCAAAAGACTTCTCCAAAAGAGTAAAAAGAGAACCTAAAGACTGGGGAAAAGAAAAAAAACAATTGGCTGTAACATACCTGACAAGAGTCTAATCTATAAAATCTATATAATACTTCAACACCTCAACAATAAAAAGACAAATAATCCAATTAAAAAACGGGCAAAGGATATGAACGGAAGCTTCACCAAAGAAGATATTCAGGTGGCTAACAGACACATGAGGAAATGCTCACGATCATTAGCCATTAGAGAAATGCAAATCAAAACTACAATGACATACCATCTCACCCTTACAGTACTGACACGAATTAAAAAACAAAACAAAACAGAAAATAACAAATATTGAAGAGGTTGCAGGAAGGTGGGAATATCAAATGGTACAACCACTATGGAAAATGATATGGCGCCCCCTTAAAAAGCTAGAAATACAAATACCATACTATCCAGCAATCCCTCTGCTAGGAATACTTGTTGCCGTCGAGTTGATTCCAACTTATAGTGACTCTATAGAATAGAGAAGAATTGCCCCATAGGATTTCCAAGAATTTGAACTGTCAATGTTTTGGTTAGCTGCTGAGATCTTAACCACTATACCACCAGGGCTTTCTACTAGGAATATATCCTAAAGAAATAAGAGCTGTCACATGAATAGACATATGCACACCCATGTTCATTGCAACATTATTCACAATAGCAAAAATATGGAAAAAAAGCATTAAAAATGTGCAAATAATTTGAACACATATTTCACACAACAAACTTGACAGATGACCAATAAGCAGATGAAAATATGCTCAACATTAGTCATTATGAAAATGCAGATTAAAATCACAATGAGATACCATTGTATACCCAATAAACCAAAAAAAATCCATTACCTTTGAGTCAATTCCGACCCCTAGAAACCCTATAGTATGGAGTAGAACTGCCCCATAGGGTTTCCAAGGCTGTAAATTTTAAGGAAGCAGACTGCCACATTGAGGAATGGCTGGTGGGTTCAAACCATTGACCATTTTTGGTTAGCAGCCCAGTACTTTAACCACTGCAACCACCAAAAAAAAACCAAACCCTTTGTTGTCAAGTCAGTTCCAACTCATAGTGAACCTATAGGACAGAGTAGAACTGCCCCATAGAGTTTCCAAGGAGCGCCTGGTGGATTCAAACTGCTGACCTTTTGGTTAGCAATGGTAGTTCTTAACCACTATGGCACTAGGGTTTCTATATACCCAGTAGGATGGCTAAAATTTGAAAAGACTGACAAAACTAACTCTTGGTGAAAATGTAGAGTAACTGTAATTCTCATATACAGCTGATGGGAATGTAAAGTAATATTCTAGAAAACATTTTGTAAGTTTTTAATAAAATTAAGATATGCTGCCATATGCCTAGCAATTTTACTTACTATTTACCCTGGGAAAAGAAAATATATGCCCACAAGAAGACCTATATACAAATGTTCATAGCAGTTATATTCATAATAGCCACAAATAACTTAAATATCTATGAAAAATTGAAAGGATTAAACAAAATATAGTCTTAAAATGATACACTACTCAGTAATTAATAAAAAAACCAAACTGCTGCTGTACACAATTAAGTAGATGTGGCACTTTTAAAATATGTTCACAAATTCTTTGTCATATTCTTTGTTGAAGCATCCCCTTGAATTTAGACGGACCATAGTGACACAGTTAAAAGCAATATAATGCAACTGAAGCAGTGCTTCATGGCTAGGTCAGAAAACGACCAGCTTCTGCCTGCTTTCCTGTGACAGCTGCCTTTGGATCGCTGGTAATAATTGCCAGGTAATAATTCTACCACTGTGAGGCCGCCATGCTGTGAGGAAGACCAGGCTCTATGTAGAAGCCGCATATTAAGTGTTCCAACTTGTAGATGCAATTGAGAGCTCTGCCAATAGCTAGTGTCACCACCAAACAAGAGAATGAAATTGTCTCTTGTTGTTCTGGCCCCCAGTCTTCAGTCCCTCCAGCTGGGGCCCTTGACATCATGGAGAAGAAACAAACTGTCCCCACTGTGCTCTGTTGAAATTCCTGACCCACAGAATCAATGGGCATAGGAAAATGTTTGTTTTGTGCCACTAATTTTTGAGGTGATTAGTCAGGCAACAGTAATAATAATTGGAACAATGGATGGATCTCTCAATTATTAATCTCAGTGAAAGACACAAAAGATACATACTGAAAGCGCACAAAGAATACATACTGTATGATTCCATTTACTTGAAACTAGAAAAGACAAATTTAATTTACTGTGGCAGAAAGCAGAGAAGTGATCACTTGGGGCCTGGGGTAGGGTCAGCTTTGACTAGCAAGTGGCATAAACGAAGGGGTAGTGGAAATGTTCTATATGTTGATTGTGGTAGTGGTTATATTTGTCAAAATTTATTGAAAGTAAGTGCATTTTATTGATTGTAAACAAACCAAAAAAACCAAACCCATTGCCGTCCAGTCAATTCAAACCTCAATAAAGTTGTATTAAAAAAAAGTTAGGGACAGAGTGAAGGGTGCTATCTACATGGCAGAAGGATCGGGTAGACGTCTGCAAATACTTGTCTGTCTCGTAGTCACTGAATCACACATCACCAAATCCCCAGGAAAAAAGCAGGGAGGGATAGAGAGGCTTTTTGGTACAGGTTTCTCCTAGCAACAAACAATGCTAGCTATTCAATACAGCAATTTCAATTTTCAGAAAACATTAGCTATTATTTGCTCACTTTTCCCTAGAAGTTTTCATGTACTAGTGATATTTCTTTTCTATAGGAAAAGTCTGTTATTGACTGGAGGGGAAGTTCTTTATTTCTGACAGCAGGTGTCAGAATTGCCTAATAAAAGAGAAGCCTGTGCTATGATTTCTTTGTGCAAAAAAAAAAAAAAAAAAGCAAAAAGGCAATAATAACCTGAAAACATGGCTTTATACTACATTCAACTAGTAACTTTAACACTGTTAGAAGAGACATGGTAACGTGTGCTTCCTCCATTCAGAGATAACATGCTAGTTAGCTAAAAAATTGATTTAATAATAACTCTTGAGGGAAAAAAAGGGATACTACCATATAAAACTTGTGTACGTGTATGTGTGTATGCATGTAAATGTGTGTGTGTGTACATGTGTGTGTGTGCAATGGTTAAGCCATTGGCTGTTAACTGAAAGGTTTCTGGTTCAAACCCACCAGTAGCTCCACAGGAGAAAGATGTGGGTGTCCACTTCCATAAAGATTTACATCCTTGGAAACCTTATGGGGTAGTTCTACTGTCTTGTAGGATCACTATGAATCAGAATCAACTCGACAGCAACAGGTTTTATTTTTTAATCTCAATTTTAGAAATGTTAAAAAGTAAAGAACATTATTAGCTAATGTGGTAACTAAACACGTACTATTTGCAAGATACCAGGTGAGACACACACCTCTGCCACTGCTTCCCAGTTTGCCAGACATCTGCCTAGTTCAGCTTCCCTTGTACAGTGGCTCACTCTGGAGGGTACTGGACAAAGTGCCAACCCCTCTGTTAGTTGAAGCTTCATGGAAACAGGAGGATCTGTGTGGGGATATATGCCATTTAAACTTGGCTGCACTATTGACAACTGCAGCCCCCACAGGCTTCTATGCTGCACAGCATGTTGAGACTTGTCCCCAACATGTTGAGACTTGTCACGACTTGTTTTCCCAAACCTATTGTTCCTTTACTGATTGGCTTGTTTACTTGAATTCCTTCTCCCTTGCCCACACCCAAAGTCCATTGTTCTGTTATTTGCTTCACTGCTTGCTGTATTGACTATAAATAAACTCCTGGGGCTGAAGCCAGGGTCGACTCCTCAGAGTGACCCTCCTGGCCCCACTTCTCTGTAAGAGTTGTGTTTGGTTACTGTCTCCGCTGTCCCTACATTCGCCGCTGCTGCAACAGATGGTGCCCCGTGTGAGGGTGCTGTAGGCATCCTCGCACTCAATCCCTGAAGGTGGTAAGTACAGGATGCGTCCATTTCGGGCTGCTCTTACAGCCCCGGGAGCGGCGGGGTTTTTCCGCAGGTGGAACTTTCCCAGACGTTCTCATCTCAGGCTGCTATAGCCCCAGGAGCGGCGGGGCTTTCTCGTACGCTCCCTCAAGGGATTTCAGGCTTTGGGCCAGGAGCTTTCCTATCACTCTTTTCTTCATTTTCCTATTCCTCCTTGCTATGGGGAATTCTCTTTCTCCTGAACAACATCAACACAAAACCCAGTTGTTGGGATTGTTAAAGGCCTCTAAGCTTAAGGTGTCAGAAGAAGCCCTTACCCAGCTTCTGCTTTTAATTGAGTCTGCCTGTCCTTGGTATCCCTTGCAGGGAAACCTTGATGTAGAAGCATGGGAATGTATCGGTAACATCATGCGTGACATGAACATCCCAGCTTCAGTTCTTATTGCTTGGCATCACTGCCGCCTTGCTTTACAGCCCCTACAGGCAGCTCCTTCTGCTCCCTCCCCTAGTAAAGAAGATGTTTATGACCCTTCTCTTTCCATGCCTCCCAAGGCTGATTTCTCTCAACATGAGTCTCTTATGGAAAGATGTTTGCGGGAGGGCTGTGAGAAAGGGGTTTTCTGCTTATCCTGTCGTTCGGGGATCAGGACCGCCCTGTCACGATGGCCTTGACTTTCAAGTTTTTGAAGAACTCTGTAAAAGCATGATAGAGAATGGTTTACAGTGTTCCTTTACAAAAGGAATTGTAGAAGCTATAGGACAAAACTATGAGATGACCCCCTGGGATTGGAACGTTTTAATGTGAACAGTCTTAACCCTTGCTCAATTTAGCATATGGAGTCAAGAATACAAGGAACATTGTAACCTTTATGCCATGGACAATCTTAACCATAATATCCCTGTTAGTCTTGACATGCTCCTGGGTGTTGGGAATCATTCCACTCCCCAGGCCCAGAGTCAGGTGAATAGGCAAGCATTCAGTCAAGCCTCCGATGCTGCCACTAAAGCCTGGAGTAAAATCCCTGACTCCAGAACACCCACCAGCTCATTCACCACTATTCACCAAGCAGCAAACAAGCCTTACACTGATTTTATCAACCGCCTCCAAACGGCCATTTCCCGACAGGTAGATAATCAACAAGCGGCTGAAGTTCTTTGTCTCCAGCTTGCTTATGAAAATGCTAATGCTGACTGTCGAGCTGTTTTAGCCCCCTTAAAGGCACAGAATCTTAATTTAGCTGAAATGATTAGAGCATGTCAAAATGTTGGCACAGAAACTCATAAGGCACAAGTATTAGCGGCAGCTCTCCGTCCATCCACTGCCACCTGTTTTGGGCGTGGTAAAACTGGACATTTTAAGAAGGACTGTCACAGTTTAAAAAACAAAAATGCCAATGCTAAATTTCCAACCCGAAAGTGTCCCCGCTGTGGTAAAGGCGGTCATTGGGCTAAGCAGTGCAGATCTCAATTTAACAATCAAGGCAACCCTATGTCAGGAAACAGGAAGAGGGATGAGAGCTCTCATGCCCCGAAAAATCCAGGGAGCCCCTGAGTGTGGAGTGTGGAGACCACAGCATAGACTCCAAACAGCAACGTTTGTGAGTCAATGATTTAAAGGCAGCCACGGAAGGGAGTGCAGGTCTAGATTTACCCTTAGCAGAAGGGGCTATAATAGATGAGGCAGGAAAGGTTTTTCTTATAGCAACACAGGTTTGGGGACCCCTGCCTCGAGGATATTTAGGACTCCTAATGGGTCACTCTAGTGTTACATCCCAAGGTCTAACTGTTCATCCTGGTGTAATAGATTCCGATTATGAAGGTCAAATTAAAGTCATGGTTTCCAGTCTCTCTTATTGGAACATTACTCCCTCTGATAAGATAGCACAGCTAATTTTACTTCCCCTTGTAGTCCCCCTCCACTCACACTACCCCAAGATGGGCTGGGGGTTTCGGCAGTACTGACGCTTTTTGGGTTACTAAGTCACAATCTTCCCGACCATATCTTACTGTTCATGTCAATGATCGCATGTTTAAAGGGCTCGTGGATTCTGAGGCAGATGTAACTATCTTCTCCTCTGATTCCTGGCCCTCCTCTTGGCCCAAGAAGCAAACCACTGAAACCCTCACAGGAGTTGGAGGAGCACAGTGTCCTTTTCAAAGTACACTTCCCATCGTTTGCTATAGCCCTGATGGACAGCCTGCTTCTATCTGTCCCTTTATCCTTCCTTTACCTACTATATTATGGGGACGAGATTTACTCTCCCAGTGGAATGTTCAAATTGGCACCCCTCAGGATTTTTCATAGGGGCCACTGCTCAAACAAACCCTCTGCTAAAATTAACCTGGATACCTGGCCCTCCTGTTTGGGTTGAGCAGTGACCCATTAAAGAAGAAAAATTAAAACACCTTAAAAAACTTGTCCAGGAACAGTTAGAGGCCGGACACATCCGGCCTTCCTGCAGCCCTTGGAATACACCTATTTTCTGTGCCCCCCCAAAAAATCCAAAAAATGGAGGCTCCTTCTTGACTTACGGGCTGTTAATCAACATCTTGTCCCTGTGGGACCTCTCCAACCAGGAATTCCCAATCCGGCCTGTATTCCTCAAACATATGATATTATTATTATTGATCTTAAAGATTGCTTTTTTACCATCCCACTCCATCCCAATGATTGTGCTAAATTTGTCTTCTCAGTTCCTTCTATGAATAATTGTTGTCCTATGCAGCATTATGAGTGGACTGTTCTCCCACAGGGCATGGTCAATAGTCCAACTATCTGTCAGTATTATGTTGATAAGGCTCTTAAGACAGTCTTAAGGGCCTTTCGCTCATGTCTTATGTATCATTATATGGACAACATTCTCCTAGCCCATCCCAAACCAGAACAACTTGATTCGCTTCTTGCCTTTATTCAACATGCGTTACAAGGTTTTGGCTTACAGGTATCCCCTGAAAAGGTTCAGTCTTTCACCCCGTGGCAGTATCTGGGATACTATCTTGACACCCATATCGTTCACCCTAAAACACTGGAAATTATAATTCCTAAGGCTTTAACTCTAAATGACCTCCAAAAATCCTTGGTCATATTAATTGGCTGTGACCTTCACTCGGCATAACAACCTCTCAACTAGCCCACTTATTTGAGACCCTTAAGGGTGACCCTGCTCTAACCTCTGTGAGGACACTCTCTCCCCAGGCACGCCATAAATTAACACTTGTTAACCAAGCCATTAAAGAAAAATTTTTGACTCGTTTACAGATAAATCATCCTGTTTACCTTCTCCTATTAAAAACTCCTCATAGTCTTACAGGCGTGCTCTGTCAATTTACTCCTGACTTGGGAGCACTTGAGTGGCTTTTTCTTCCTTATCGCCCTCTGCAACAGTTGTTTACATGTTTCTCTCAGCGCATTAGCTTATTAATGCAAGGATGCACCCGTACTCTACAGCTTTTGGGTTCTGACCCTCATTTTATATACTTTGGGGCAACGAAAACAGCTTTTGTTCATGCTCTTCTTAATTCTGAAGAGCTCCAGATCGCTTTGGCTGATTTTACGGGGCAAGTAATTTATTCTTATCCCACTTCAAAGCCACTCTCTACCCTACAGCTTTTTCCTTTACAATTTTCTACTATGCTCTCTCCTTCACCTCTTGCTAACACTCCTACTGCCTTTCTAGACGGATCAGGAAAAACTGGAAAAGGAGCGGTCACTTGGCAAACAGATGGTGCCTGGCAACATTTCATTACACAAAAGGCTTCCACTACACAGCGTGCTGAGCTGTTGGCAGCTGTTGCTTCCTTTGAAATTTTTAAATCAATGCCGCTCAATTTAATTGCTGATTCTGCTTACGTTGTTCACACTATTCAACATATTAGTGATGTAACTCTTCGACTTAGTCCTGATTAGGAGTTATTTACTTTATTCAAAAGGCTTCAAACCTTGCTTAATAGCCATAACTCTCCCTTTTTTGTGGTACATGTGGGCTCCCATACACCCTTGCCAGGGCCTCTTTCTGATGGCAATTCTCGTGCCAATTTACATGCTGGCTCTGCCTTTTCTAATGCATGAACTTTTCACAATTTCTTTCATCAAAATGCACATGGACTTCAAAAACAATTTTCTATCTCCCTTACTGAAGCACAACATATTGTTTGCACCTGTCCTGACTGCCAACACTTTTCTCCCACATCCTTTGTTGCTGGCATCAACCCACGTGGTCTAATAGCCAATCAGTTGTGGCAAATGGATGTAACACACTATCCTCCCTTTGGGAAACTTAAATATCTCCATGTATCCATAGATACATGTTCTGGGTTTCTTTATGCCACAGCCCTTTCTGGGGAATGTTCTACTCATACCTGTCGTCATTTCACCCAAGCCATTGCAACTTAGGGATGTCCCCAAGCTCTTTAAACTGATAATGGGCCTGCATATACTAAATTTCAGCAATTTTGTGCCACTTGGAATATTCTTCATTCCACTGGCTTTCCTTATAACCCTCAAGGGCAAGCCATAATTGAACATGCCCATCATACTTTCAAACAGCTTTTAAATAAACAAAAGGGGGGCGATGACGGGTCTCGAGTATGTGACCAGAATGAAAGACTTGCCAAAGCTCTCTTTTAACTTTTTATCGTTTTCTAAAGATGGTCATGCCGCTGCAGAATGACATTTTACCCCCCCTGACACCCGACCTCACCCACAGGTCCTCTATAACGATCCTCAAAATCCCTCTGTCTGGCAAGGACCTGTAGAATTATTAACCTAGGGGCAAGGGTATGCGGCTGTTTTGTCTCCCACAGGTCCACTTTGGATTTCCACTTGATTAGTAAGGCCATATCATCACCCAGCGACAGCCACCACCCTTCCGCTGGGAACCACTGCCACCCCCCCTGCTGTGGCTGCCAGAGCCGCCATCCGACCCGACTCCAGAGCCACAACTGACATCATCATGCCCTCTCCCGGGGAAGGAGAATGAACAACAGAGCTCTGAAATACCGGTAACATGGGGAAGTTTGAAAGTCGTCTCCTCAAAAGCTGAACATATCCTCTCAACTACAGGTGCCCCACCTACACCTAAAAATCTATTCCTAACTTTGGTATGTGTTCTCCTCCTCCTCCTTTCTCAGATACCAGCAACCTCTGCCCAACCACCTATTGAGCTCATGTTCTTAGTTCCACTGTCTTCCACCCGGTTACTTGGGAAGAACCAGAGCCCCCTCTTTCCTCTAATGATACTGTCGTTACTGCGGGACAATATTTGGCCTATTCCAAACCACTTACTAACTCCCCTGAAGAGGGATGGTTTGTACTGTCTACGTATTGGACACTCTAGGCTGACATCCTTCCTTTGTGTTTCACTACCCAGCCATGCACTGCTTCTGCATGTGTGCCTATACTAGAACAATGGTATATGAATTACATTTACTACAATGTCACCTATAAGCAACCAGCCTATTCTAAGCAATTTTTTGTTAAAGCCATAGGCATTAACGGCACGTTCAGTGCCTATATTACTCACTCACCCCCTTCCATCCCTGTATGTCAACACCCACAGGTATCTCTTACAGACCCTATCGATAATACTTGGGTTACTTGTTAAACTACTAACTTTTCTTCATACTCTCTCCCTTTCAACATTTCACTAGAAAATTGGGGCCCTCAAGGTTTAATTTTATTACCAAATTGCTCTACTTGGCAGTGGGCAACCCCATACCATTACCTAGGACATTCTAAGTCCTGGAACCCTGGCCTAGCTGGACCCATTCTTGGCTTATTTATTAAACTACTCATTTTTCCCCATTAAAAATCCTTTCTTGGTGATTAGGTCTCCCTTTTTATGAAAGAACTCTCTATTCAGGAACCTTTCTGAGGGGGACAAAGGATGCCAAGAAACCACTCCCCAAATTACAATGGACCCTCCATGACCGTAATGATTCTGTGCTTATATGCACATCTCAACCATATATTTTTGCTGTAACTTCTAGTCCTCTGGATATCATTAAAATAAATACCTCTTTTCAATTAACATTACCCAATGGCTCTACTTGGATTACTCCATGTCTGTCTAGACAAAATGTCTCAATTCTGTATTTGTTCTTCGACAAAAAAGCCACCTTTGGCTGCCCATTAACCTTGCACGCCTTGGCAAGATAGTTCCCCCCTCGCTCAGGTTGTTAATGCATTATAGAAAATACAAACTAAAAGGTTTCTTGGAATTCTCATAGCCTCTATTATCACAGCCACTGCTATTGCCACTACGGCAGCTACCACCGCAATAGCTCTCTCCCAATCTAGTCAGACCACCCAGCAGTTTAACACTTATATGCAAAATGTTACTTCTGAAATGCAAACTATGGCACATATTGATCAAGAGATCCTCAAGCATCTGGGTGCTTTAGAAGCCTCAGTCCTTTCGCTTGGAGAACGACAAGAAGCCCTATGGGAACATTCTCAATTAACCTGTGATGCTGAATACACTCGCTTCTGTGTTATAGCCCTTCCATATAATGAGTCCTGGAAGGATGTTAAAAATAATCTTCTGGCTAGCTTCGCTTCTCCATTGAAAAGTGATATTCAAAAATTACAATTTCAATTACAAGAACAGTTCTTGAGATTACAATCAGAGTCTAATAAGGCAACACTTAATACACTTAATGATTTTGCCTACTGGCTCAATCCCACACATTGGTTCTCTGGACTCAATCTCCGTGTCTGGATCCTTTTTGCTATAGGATGTTTAATAGTCTTGTGCCGCCTTACAGTCATCTGATGTCTCTACTCCCTGAAGATCTCCCATCACCAACAGAAGTCGGCCTTCTACACCTGGACCATTTGCTACCAGTTACCTAAACAGGAGACAGGAAAAATAAAGACCTTCTCTTAAGAAGGCCCTTCCTATGTTATTATTTTGATAATCAGTAATTACCTGTATTTGGTTAATCAGTAAGTTCCCAATGAAAATTTGTTATGTGTAAATTCCTCTATATTTTCTGCTTCTTCTAATTAGATGCTTCTGTATAGATAGATTTCTAAGTTAGATGATTTTTTTCCAATTGATAGTAAATTTGTGTAAATCAGTGTTTGTTTGATTGTTAAATCTGTTATGATGTGTAAATTTCCCTTCCTAGTGATTCCCTTCCAAGTAATAGTCAAGCTGTGTAAATCATTGCTTGTTTGATTGTTAATGAATCTTTGAGCCTTTATAAATCTTTAAGCCTTTAAGGATAATAATTTCAGTGGATGTTAAAAGTTAGTGTTTACCTGACAAAATGAGAGTCAGAGGAAACACATGGGTCCAACAATCAGGATATTACCAGTGCAGAGGATTATATTATCCTCATAAGATCATCCTCTATTCTCTTACACACCTAGAGGGCACATTGAGTCTGCTCACTCTGGCTATGCAATTGATAAGAGCATCGTTCTCACTTAGTAACCTGGTGAAGAACCAGATGGTATCTGGTGGAAAACCAGCACCGTGAGTTTAAAGAGTCTGCTATGGCCGCCATCTAGGTGACTAAGTCCAGGTGTTACTCATAGCTATGTTACTTCTCCTCCTTAAACATATGGAATGTGCCCCAGCTGTAGCTGGGCTCACAAGGACTCACTAAGATGCCAGACCCTGAGGTGTGGAGACAGTAGCTGGGAATGTTAGATTTTATCTCGTAGAGAAAATTTTACTTTATCCTACTGGACACTTGTTGGACCAGTGGAAACCCTCTTGATTCTTATTTGATTAACTAAACAAAAGGGGGGAAATGTGGGGATATATGCCATTTAAACATGGCTGCACTATTAACAACTGCAGCCCCCACAGGCCTCTATGCTGCACAGCATGTTAAGACTTGTCCCCAACATGTTGAGACTTGTCACGACTTGTTTTCCCAAACCTATTGTCCCTTTACTGATTGGCTTGTTTACCTGAATTCCTTCTCCCTTGCCCACACCCAAAGTCCATTGTTCTGTTATTTGCTTCACTGCTTGCTGTATTGACTGTAAATAAACTCTTGGGACTGAAGCCAGGGTCGAATCCTCAGAGTGACCCTCCTGGCCCCACTTCTCTGTAAGAGTTGTGTTTGGTTAATGTCTCCACTGTCCCGACATTCGCCTCCGTTGCGACAGATCTGAGGCTGGCTGGGCCTGGAGTAGTGAATGGTGTTGGTGGTCACCGTGGTATTTGCTGATGGACATAGTAGATGGTACCCTTCCTTTCCACTTGCATTTTTTGGATGGTTAGGAGGGAAATAATTCTCTTTGCCATTCATAATAGGAGCCTACAGTGAGTGCCTATTGTCCCAGTACTTGGTCCACAGTAGGAACTCAATAAAGAAAAGGAAAATGGGTTATCAACTAACAGTCTCTGGATGATGACCACCCCAGCCCTGGCAGCAAGCCAGGAGAAACTTCACTTCCCAATGTTCAGAAAAGCTTTTTATCTTCCTGCACTCACCCTCTCAAACAGGCCTTTAATATTGAACATTGTTTGTGTGTGTTTTTTCTGTTAAAAAATAAATTGGTACTCGACTTTTCATGTAGTATCTCTGCACTTAATCCAAGCCCTTCCAATTTAGCTAAGACCATCATATATATGTGTATATATATATTTTTTTCTTTTTTTGGTGCCTTTTTTTTTTTTTTAATAAGACAAGTCTACACTTAATGTAAGGAGCCCTGATGGCACAAATGGTTAATTACTCAACTGTTAACAGAAAGATTGTAGATTTGAACCCACCCAGCAACTCTGGGGGAGAAAGAACTGGCGATCTGCCTTTGTCAAGAGTACAGCCAAGAAAACCCTATGGGACACTTCTACTCTGTCACATGAGGCCACTATTAGTCGGAATTGACTTGACACCACCTAACAACAACAATAGCATTCCTAATGTGCTGAAAAAAAGTCCTCACGGTAGCTGAGTTGGGCAAGATGTCCTGGCATATTCCAGACTTGATGTATATCTTCCTCAAGTTTACTATTTCTTTTAGTTGTTCCATGAAGGGAAGAAATATTACCCTAAAAACTTAAACAAATAAACAACAATAAAATAAAACAAAAAAAGTATAAATCCTTTTAATTACCAGTTACAAGTAATATGAGATCCCCCTGACTATGGAGATAGCCCTCTGCAGGGTGAAAGCTGGAAGATGCATTTTCTAAACTGAATTAATGGGCCAAAGCTGCTGCCTAAGCAAAACATAGATGATTCCACTGACTTGGAGGATGGAAGAAAGAGAGCGAAGCTTGTATCAGCCTGGTTCTGGATGGGAGGGTATCAGTTATGAGACAGGAGGGTCATCACTTAGCAGAATTAGGGATGAGCAAGGCATCAGGATATGGAACAGGGCACACATGCCAGGCCCAGAGTGATGAGGTCAGTGGTAACCCAACTGGTTGCACACGCTAATGTAGGAATAGCTCTTGGTATCTAACTAGCGAGATGAATCAATGAAGAGCAATGAGATTTACAGTCCTGAAGATAAGATATAACAAAGAAAGGCAACATTCAAATTTGGAATCTTTCATAAAAGCTACTAGAACTAGTAAGTTAGTTTAGCAAGATCACAGGGTAGATACATAACCCAATGAAGCAGAATAGAGAGGTCAGAAATTGACTCATTTGCTCTTTTTTTTTTTTTTTTTTTTTTTTTACAATTGTATCAAAGGAAATAAAGGGGGAAAAGACTGTTGTTTTCTCACTAACTGGTGTTGGAACAATTGGCTATATATGGACATAAGGGAATATTGAACGTTATCTAACACCATTCGTGACCTAAATGTTAAGAGCTAAAACAACAAAACTTCTGGAAGAAAACATAGCAGAAATTTTTAGCTACCAAGGGATAGCAAAGATTTTTTAGGTAATACAAAACAAATAAGAAGCATTTTTTAAAAAAAATTATTTTAAAAATGAAAAAAATAATAAATTAGACTTCATCAGAATTAAAAATTTCGAATCTCATGAAGACAACATTAAGATAATGGAAAGGCAAGCCTCAGCCTGGGAGAAAATAGCTGTATACCTACTTCTAGTATTTCTGAAATATTTGTATCACAGACAGGGACGGATTACTCATAAGCTTACTTACTAATCTGTAGTGCACACTTTCACCACTTTAGTAATTAAACACAAGTAAGCCCGTTCTGATCAAAAAGGACTTGTGTCCAAAAGGCTACCACCCAAAAATGGTAGTAAGTAGGTAGCTGTGATACAAGAGATTTGTCTGTAGGTGAGAAATAAGGCTAGGCTCCGGTGCCAACGAGAACTAGCAAGGAAAGGCAGAGTAAAAAGACCATTCTGCTGAGGTTAAGGAGAAAGGACGAAGATTGTGTAGAACGTAATTAGCAGGTAGATTTCCCTTTGAGTAGAAGAGGAAAGAAAAAATTTGATAAGCCCTAGCTTATGAGAGGATCCCTGATGGGGCAATGGTTAAGCACTCACTGAAAGGATGGTAGTTCAAATCCACCAGCGGCTCTGAAGGAAGAAATATCTGGAGACCTGTTCCTGTAAATATTACAGCCTAGGAAACCCTATGAGGCAGTTTTACTCTGTCCTATAGGATTGCTATGAGTCAGAATCAACTCAGAGGCACACAGCCACCACAAGAGTGGGAGATACCATGGTGAGACTAATTTTGATCCTCAGGCAGAGCAGATGATGGTGCCATCCTGACTATTATTTCCTTCCTACAAGTTCAAGTTCAGTGATTACTCTTGGCACTAAACTCCCTGAAAGCCCATGGAAACAGATCATATTCCTGAAAGGACTTAGCAGAGTCCATCTGGCTGGCTGAACTAAAGTTATCTCTGGGGCCTGCTTTCTGAGGCCTAAGGGGTGGTTACATTCAAAAGCTCTGTGGTATGTTACTTTAGAGCAAGTGACCTGCCAAAACTGGATTTAACCCAGAATTCTGAATCCTCTAATCCATTTTTTTTTTTTTTGCTTGTTTGTTTGTTTTTCCTATTCATTTCTGTCTTAGTTGTCTAGTGCTGCTATAATAGAAACACCACAAGTGGATGGCTTTAACAAACAGATTTATTTTCTCACAGTCCAAGAGGCTAGAAGTCAGAATTCAGGGCACCAGCTCCAGGTGAAGGCTTTCTGTCTCTGTTGGCTTTGGGGAAAGGTCCTTGCATCAATCTTCCCCTGGTGTAGGAACTTCTCAGTGCAGGGACCACAAGTCCAAAGGACACACTCTGCTCCTGGCACTTCTTTCTTGGTGGCATGAGGTCCCACTCTTCTCTGCTGGATTCTGTCTTTTATATCTCAAAAGAGATTGACTCAAGATACAACCGAATCCTGTAGATTGAGTCCTGTCTCTAATCTTACCTCATTAACATCATAGAAGTTAGGATTTACAACGCATAGGATAATCACATCAAATCACAAAATGGTGGACAACCACACAATACTGGGAATCATGGCCTAGCTAAGTTGACACACATTTTTGGGGGACACAATTCAATCCATAGCAATATTACTGGGTAATTAAGCAGAATCTTATTAATTTTTGGCTTTTCCCTTTTGTGTTCCTGACTAGGGACAATAAACCGTGGTTAACGACCCCACTGCTCAGACTACAGCAGCTCCACGGTATTCTATAGAAGCTATCCGAAACTATTCTGGAGGGTTCAGGGACCCTCAGTTTGGTGTGTGAATGTGTGCATGTGTGTGGGTATTAGTGCCCAGGGGCTTTTTCAGAGCATGCAAGCTTCTGCCCTCCTCCTTCCTCCATTCAGGACTCTTTTCAGGTGGAAAACTGGCCAAATATGAAATGAATTAAAAAGAAGGTCCTTGGAAACTCTAAGTCCTGGATTCAGTTTCAAATCAAAAGTGTAACTAAGACATTTGCGTGGAAGATAGAAATCAATTATTTATTCACTCAAAAGTTATTAAGAGAGGAGTTAGTTCTATTGAACTGAATAAGGCTTATCCAGGGATAGAGCTTTCAGCCTGAGGAATGAGAAGGGGTCAACTATTTTCATGGTGACTCGAAAGAGGTGCAGATTCGGCTGGTAGTAGAGGCTAGGGATAGAACTTGTTTCAGTACTTGTGGTATTTTGGATGGCTCTAAATATGTTCTCTGTGAACTTGGGTTTCTTCTCCTGTTTGCCATGGTTGCATGCTTGTATACAGCGTGACAAACACACCCTAAGACCTGCAGTATAGTCATTCTCTGAGAGTTGTACCATCACTGAGGGTTTATCAAGTGAACAGAGGATTTAGGAGTGGCTCTGTTGCTATAAGCATTTTAGCCACATGAGGGCGCTCAAAGCCGTAGATTTTTGTCCTCAAAGGCCTGAGTCTGCTTTGAATCCACACACTGCAATGTGCCTAAAGCACACTCTCAGAAGTGACTTCAGAACTAAAGCTTCCATCCAAGAGTCCTCTACTCTGTCCAACAACAACTCACTGATCGTAACAGCGTCTCCAGCATGGGAAAAAAGTATAATAAACTGAGATGCAAAGATGGAGAAAAGCAAGAAGCCCTTGGTCCAGAAGACTTTCTAGCTCACTAGGACCAACCTCCCACCCTGGTTTGTATCTTCCCTGCTCTATGGGCACAAAGGCCTTATGGGCTGAGGAAATATGCTTAAGTTACCTTTCAGAGGCTAACTCTACATCCTTGTGAAAAGCTGTGTGGGAGAGAGTTGGCTGTAGGGAAGTTAAATGGCTTTCTGTAAACTTATGGAGAGAAGCCTTACAGATGGTCCTTATACTGGAATTTTAGATATGAATGGGATTCAGAAACTGAGGAAGCAAGATTAGGTAATTGGTAATAAAATGGAATCCACTACATGGGAGCAAACATCAGGGCGGTCTCTTCAGAATATTTGAAGAGTTATGCCTTTTTCCTATACTATGGAAAGTTCTTCTAACTGCCCAGTTTCTAATTTAATCCAGCAGAACTGAACTTTCTAGTCTTGATTCTACCTCTCAGCTTCTTCCCATCTGTCAATGGAAACATTATTACCTACCCTTTACCCCAACTTCTCACTGCTTTCTTATATCCTGTGAACTTCATTATACCTGAGACAACATTTCTTTTTTAACCTCCAGGGTAGGTGTGAGGGCACTTTCTTGCTCTTACCAGTTTATCTTTTCTTACTTATTATCCTTGGTCTAGGAAGTTACCAAAATACAAGGTAATGTGATTTCAGAAATGAATGGTTCTATCATTTTAGTGCTGTCTGTAGGTGGTGGTGGTGGTGATGGTGGTGAGGTAGGTTTGAGGGTGGGTGAAGTACAAGTGAACCAAAAATGGCACCTGTGTATCGGTCCCTAGGTTGTTATTTCTTCACAGCAGGCTAAGATCGTTAGCTCAAAACCTGCCAATGCCAAATTCAAATTTTTACATACTTAATTGCTTTAAAAATAGCCCAAGTAAATGTATTTTTAGCCATTTAGAGCCTGCCTGTTTTGTGTATCCTGTGAAACTGCACCCAACATTACCTAGCTATATATGAGACGAACTCTATGGCTGTAAAGAACCTAAACAACTGTTGCCCTTCAGATCTCTCTGACCCAGAGACTCCCTACTTTGTTGCCGACTGACATCACCTAGACAAGTAAGTCTCTCTTGGAGTCTTCTCTGCCCTGAGAGTTCCCTTGCCCTCTTCCCCTTTTGGGTGGCATCCTCCCATGCCACTGTCTCTGGAAGGTCTCCTGCTGGGAGGGTCTTCCTCTCTCATGCAAACTTGTCCAACTACTGTTCAATAAATAGCTTGTTTTGCAACACTACCGTCTCGTGATCCTTTTTCTTGATCAGTCCTGAAACCCCAAACTCACCACAATAGGTGAAGTTGAAAAGCTGCGATTAATTCACAAATATCTTGGTGTTTTGATATCTGATGGTTAAAATGAAAGAGTGATTTTATAGTCACCTGAAACAAGTAGTATCCACCTGGGAAGGGCCTTCTCTGTTCCATCTATTGAGGAGAGCAGGGTGGTTTTTAATCCTCCTCAACTTCTTTCTAGATACTTACATTTACCCCCTCTCTTCTGATGAGCCTTTTTGGCACTCTGTTTCTGATGCCTGTAATTGCCTCTTGGAATTTGTTGACTGACTAAGTGTGTGATCACAAGTAAGAGATGGGGAAGGCAATGTGAGGAATGATCCCAATGTTTCAAGACTTCTGAAAAACATGTTTGCAGAGGAGGTTGTTTGGGGTAAAAAATAATAAAATACAGTCTCATGTTGCATTTGAGATGAAAACAAGGCACAGTTAGGTGGAGATGTCTTATAGGGTCTAAGAATCCTGGTTGCCTGCACCTAAGAAAGAAGGTTCACTACAAACCTATGCAAAGTTCACCTGGGTCAAGTGACAGCTGAAGCCTTGTAACTCAGAAGTGCCTTAGGAAGAATAAAAGGCTGAGAATGTACTTTTCAGAGTGAAAGTAGGAAAAAGAGAAAGGGTATCACTGCAGCATCATTGAATAGAAAGAAGAGATTCAAAGTGAGAGCATTAACAGTGTGCACAGTTGCAAAAAGTAAGACAATGATCAGAAAAAGCCAGTAGCTTCTGGCAGTGAGGAGGCTATTGGTGGTTTTGGAAGGAAGCAATTCAATAGTATGGTGGGGTCAGATATCTGATTTCAAATGGCTAAGGAAGGATGAGGTGGTAAGGATATGAGGCAGTGACCGTAAATTATTCTTTGCATAATTACATGAAATGGAGAACATGTTCAAGGGAGATTCAGGATTAAGGCAAATTTCTTTCAGATCAAGAAGACTGACACAGCTGTAGATAAAGGATGATTACAAGAAGGGAATAAAATGACAATACTAGCGTTACTGTATTTTTTCCCATGTAAACACACTAGAATTAATATCAGTACTTTATTTTAAAATTGTTAAGAGTCCATAAACTAAACATTTCATATGTTTCAAACATACTCATAAGTGTTCAAATTACAAAGTGTTCCTGTGGTCACTATTGGCTCTCTGCTTTCTTCTAACTTCAGGGAAACCTCAGAGTTTCCACTTCTGATACAACTGGTCAAGGAAGGCTTCAGGTCCTTCCTACAACATTTAGCTTCGCTCAGTTTTCAAGATCACTGTATCTTTGGGAAGTTCCAACTCTCTGGCCAGAGGTTTAGAGTTAACGTTAGTTTAAATTTTCCCTACCATCAGTCAAACTCGAAAAAAGGGCTCTGCTCTCTGCCTAATTCCTCCCCTTCTCCATCAAAAAAATTACCTGATGAGAGCATTCTCTCCCCATACATCTGCAACATATGCTGTTCTCATGCTATAATTGAACCCTGCTTTGATCACTGTCATGGATTGAATTGTGTCCCCTCAAAACATATGTCAACTTGGCTGGGCCATGATTCCCAGTATTGTGTGACTGTCTTCCATTTTGTAATCTGATGTAATTATCTTAAATGTTGTAAATCCTAACTTCTATGATGTTAATGAGGCAGGATTAGAAGCAGTTATGCTAATGAGGCAGGATTCAATGTACAGGAGTAGGCTGTATTTTGAGTCAATTTCTTTTGAGATATAAAAGCGAGAAGTAAGCAGAGAAGAGAGGGACATTTTGCCACCAAGAAAGAAGCACCAGAAGCGGAGTTTATCCTTTGGACCCAGGGTTCCTGTACTGCGAACCTCCTAGACCAGGGGAAGATTGATGGCATTGACCTTTCCCCAAAGCTGACAGAGACAGAAAGGCTTCCACTGGAGCTGGTGCCCTAAATTTGAACTTCTAGCCTCCTAAACTGTGAAAGAATAAACTTGTTTGTTAAGGCCATCCACTTGTGTTATTCCCATTATAGTAGCACTAGATAACTAAGACAACATATTCAGCATTTTGTCAGAGATGATTCTCTAACATTCTAGGTAAGCTTGTTCCCTAAGCTTTTCTTTGGCTACTTCATGATCTCCCTATGTTTGAGCAAAATCCTCTGAGAAAACACACACACACACACCTGACATATCCCTTAGCTTCTGTGATGCCTAAGACTTGATTAGATCTTTTCATCTAGTCTAGCTATTAAAGGTACAGTTTTTTTTTCCCCCATTTGTTTCTAGACCAAGAAAGCAACCACATGTTTAAAATTATGATATGATTTTAAAAACTATTCAGATCTACTTTTATCCTGGTCAGTTGTTATAATATGAAAGCTTCCAGAAAATTCTAGGAGTCAGCTTAATTCAAGAACAACAATTACCTAGATGCCTTTCAATACTGAGGAGACTTCTGGAGGTTGTCTTAGTAGCACTGCTTCTACTGCTCATTTTAAGCACCTTTCTCACTTCAGGGGCCCTGGTGGAGCAGTAGTTAAGCAGTTAGCTGCTCCTTGGAAATCCTGTGTGGCAGTGCTACTCTGTCCTACAGGATCGACTCAAAGGCAATGGGTTTCATTTTGTTGGTTTCCTACTTCAGGGAAAAGACAATTGGAAGGAACATTAACAGTAACCTACTTTTCCTTCCTACTTTCTAGAAAAATTATTTTAAAGTCTTTCAAGCTTTCTGGAATATCTAGCAACCTTTAATATTTATTTTTTATTTGCCTCCTCATAGATGGAAAAGGATAATTAGTTCCTATCCTCTGGACAAAAATACTTTGCATGCTGTTATTTTATGTTTTTAATTTATACAAAACATGAAAAGATAATTTGGAGCTACAACTATTGAAATATGTGGACAATTTTCTTATTACTATAATCTTAACTATTGTATTTTATCATTTGTTTCTAAAATATGCAATGAGTAAATATATTTTTACAAGTTCTAAAATTGTCTACTGCAGTGGAAAAGGAATGTCATACCTGGGGTGAACCCCAGTCATCCATTTTTTTGCTGTATGATATAGGTTACATCTTTCTAAGTATTAATATTCTCATCTGTAAAATTTAAAAAGTTACTAAACTGGAACAAATATGATGAAAATTAAATTAGATGATATATGCCAAGGATCTAGCACTATGTCTGACAGCACATAGAACAACTGTTCTTCCCCTTTAACAGACTACATAACCTCACACTTGGCCCTACAGCAATCTCACCCAAGACTGTGATGAAAGCTAATGGCCAGGAAAGGGCAGATTGCTCACACTTGTCTCATGTTTTATTATTCTCACCCCTGTCTCTAAGCTTTGACTCCTTCCTGGAAACTGTCCCCAACTCTGTCGGTTTGACTTTTCAAACCGTATCATCCCTCAAAAGGATCAAGTCAAGCTTTCCTTCCTTCACGAGCTCTTCCTCAACCATTCCATTCCACGTGGAATCTCCATTGCTCTAAATTTTGATGGCACTTACAACCTGTACCACATAATCTGTCACCTAGAGAATTGCTTCTTTTTTGTGGGGGGGTATTTTTTGTTTGTTTGTTTATTGTTACAGTTTAAGTGAAAGTTTACATTTCAAGTTCCTCCTTTCCACCCCAGATTTCCTGTGTCTATTCAACCAGCTCCTGACCCTCTCTGCCTTCTCATCTAACCTTTAGACAGGAGCTGCCCATTTAGTCTCATGTATCTACTTGAGCTAAGAAGTACACTCTTCACGACTATCATTTTATGTCCCACAGTCCGGTCCAATGTTTGTCTGAAGAGTTGGCCTCAAGAATTGTTTTAGTTATGGGTTAGCAGAAAGTCCGGGGTCATGCTTTCCAGGGTTCCTCTAGTCTTAGACCATTAAGTCTGCTCTTTTTACTAGAATTTGAGTTCTGCACCCCACTTTTCTCCTGCTCCATCAGGGACTCTCTGTTGTGTTCCCTGTCAGGACAGTCATTAGTGGTAGCCGGGCACCATCTAGTTCTTCTGGTCTCAGGCTGATGAAGTCTCTGGTTTATGTGGCCCATTCTGTCTCTTGGGCTAGTACTTTCCTTGTGTCTTTGGTGTTCTTCATTCTCCTTTATCGAGGTGGTTGGGACCAATTGATGCATCTTAGATGGCTACTTGCTAGTTTTTAAGACACCAGATGCTGCTCACCAAAGTAGGATGCAGAACAGTTTCTTAATAAACTTTGTTATGCCAGTTAACCTAGATGTCCCCTGAAACCATGGTCCCCAGACCCCTGCCCCTGCTACTCTGTCCCTAGAAGTGTTTGGTTGTATTCAGGAAACTTGTTAGCTTTGGTTTAGTCCAATTGTGCTGACTTCCCCTGTAGTGTGTGTTGTCCTTCCCTTCACCTAAGATAATTCTTGTCTACTATCTAGTTAGTGAATACTCCTCTCCCTCCCTCCCCAACCTCATAACCGTCAAAGAATATTTTGTTCTGTGCTTAAATCTTTTCTGAGTTCTTATAATAGGGGTCTTATACAATATTTGTCTTTCTGTGACTGACTAAATTCACTCAACATAAAGCCCTACAGATTCCTCCCTGTTTTAAGTTGTTTCATGGCTTCATTGTTGTTCTTTACCATTGCATAGTATTCCATTGTGTGGATGTACCATAATTTATTAATCCATTCGTCCATTGATGGGCACCTAGGTTGTTTCCATCTTTTTGCTATCATGAACAGTGCTGCAATGAACATGGGTGTGCATATATCTATTCATCTGATGGCTCTTATTTCTCTAGGATATATTCCAAGGAGCAGGATTTCTGGATCGTATGGTGCTTCTATTTCTAGCTTTTTAAGGAAGTGCCAAATCAATTTCCAAAGTGGTTGTACCATTTTACATTCCCACCAACAGTGTATAAGTGTTCCAGTCTCTCCACAATCACTCCGGCATTTATTATTTTGTGTTTTTTGTTGGGGTGAGATGGTATCTCATTGTAGTTTTGATTTGCATTTCTCTAATGGTTAATGATTGTGAGCATTTCTTCATGTGTCTGTTAGGGACTTGCTTCTTATATTATTCTGACAGTATATTATGTACATATCACTGCTATCTTCAAATAAACTTAAAACTCTCTGAAAGCAAAAACTATGCCTTACATATCTTTTATATTCATTACTTAGTAATGTATTGGGTATACAGTAGGTACTCTATAAGTCTCAACTGTGTAATACACCATGAGTTCTATTAATTTGTAGAGTTAAAACTCTACTTGAATATGTGTGGTTTTCAATCATTTGTTGTGGTTAGTTGCTGATCAGTCGATTCTGACTTATGGCGAACCCGATGTATGCAGAGTAGAACTGTTCCATGGGATTTTCAAGGCTTTATGAACTTTCAGAAGCAGATGGATCACTAGACCTATCTTCTGAGATGCTTCTGGGTGGGTTCTAACAGCCAACCTTTCAGTTAGTAGTCTAGTGCTTAACCATTTGCACAACACAAGGACTCCTTTTTAATCACTTAAAAAAAGGTTAAATTTCTACATCCTTTAATAAATTCTATTTTCTTTTCTTATATCCTTACATTTTAAATTTCATATGTAAACTTCAAGGTTAAATATTTTTTTCTTTAATAATAAACTACTAGTTCCAGGCAATTTGAAAAAGAGTAGGAGAGAGGGATGATTAATGTTTTTAGAAAACAAATCACCAACTACATCTATAGATATTTGTGCTTTGAGCTCAAGTGCACTTTACAACACCATCCTAAGTTCTCTTAGGCTTTCTACTACATTGTAAGGATCAGTGAATACAGTGTCATCTGAATGCTTTACAATAAGAGGCTCAACCATCTCAAGACATATTCTCATCAAATGGAGGATAAAATGGTGAAGTTTAAATTAGTTGTAAGCAATTTATGACTTAGGGACCAGAATTTGCGACCTATATCTGCTGTAAGTTTTCCATAGAACCTTAGATACATCACATAACAACTTCTTTGGCCACAAATTATTCTTCTATAAAATAAAGATAATAATATTTGTCATATTACCTCTTATTGATTTCATTAAGAATCAAACTAGATAAAAGATATGAAAATGCTTGAAAAATTTATAGCACTGAACAGATGTATGGTAGCATTTTGTGTTTCCTTTGGTTGGAAACATAATTACGCCTTTGAAAAATAATACCTGGATGTTTTGAAAAATAATACCTGGATGTTAAGAGCACATCACATTTAACTTTTAAACTGTATTAACATTGCCAAACATAAAACTATTCAATGTTGTGTATCAATATTTTTACAAAAAATTAAAAGAATAAATGACAAAAAATGAAGACAAAAATCAAACTATCCAGATGTTTGGTCTACCAATATGGCAACCATCTGGACGTTTCCAAAAATAGTATCTAATCATTTACCATAGCATTGACTTTTTTTTCCTGAATAATTCCATAACCTCTGATAAATTTAAATTTCATACAAATTGGTGTTTGGTGTTATGTTAATTATACACAGCCTATATAAAGTAGCCCAAATCTCTGTTAAGTCAGTTTACTGAAAACAGATGTTTCCATGACAATGAGGAATCATTTCAAAATTGAAAGTTATAGAATAGGGCATTTTAGCTAGGTAAGAGTTGGGGCCTAGGCATTGTAGCTACTTGGGATTAGGTATCAATATATTCTAGCTTTCAGAGCTTGGATGCTATTAGGTAGAACTGGAAAGGGACCTGTCCTTTATATAAAAGTATATAAAATATGGAGATTCACACCATCTCCATATTTTATATACTGCCTTAAGTAATAGAGGCCGAGTATTCTCTTAAGGTGCTAAAGAATCAGGGTCCTGACTCGTCTCTGATGTTTACTGATATTAATAACTGTCTGATAGGCTGAAATAGCCTTGATCAAGTTCAAATTTCAGAGAAACCAACGGGAATCCTTTAGAGAAAACTTTAAAGAAAGAGGGAAGGACCAGACTATGCATCTGGATTTAGCTCACTAGGTGAGATGAGATTGGGAAAGGGTGATGATTATATTTCTAGGTTGGTAAATGTTTAACTACTGGCTTTCTGAAAAAAATCCATGTACACATGTAACTATATATATTTATTGTAAATTTCACTGATATAAAGAATGTGTATAACACAGCTTATAATAATAAAATATACAGCACTTTTTATTGTATATTCCATGCAGCCACTTGATTCTCACAAAATGCTTTCATTGATTTCTGCTGAACTATTGTACCCATAGACCAACTATGGTTTCAAGGTAATGAATGAGTGTGTCATGGATCGAGTTGTGTCCCCTAAAAATATGTGTGTCAATTTGGCTAAGCTATGATTTCCAATACTGTGCGATTGTCCACCATTTTGTTATCTGGTGTGATTTTCTTATGTGTTGTAAATCCTATCTGTATGGTGTTGATGAGATGGGATTAGCAGCAGTTATATTAATGAAGCAGGACTCAATCTACAAGATTGGATTATATCTTGAGCCAATCTCTTTTGAGATATAAAAGAGAGAAGTGAGCGGAGAGACAGGGGGACCCTATACCACCAAAAAAGTAGTGCCAGGAGAAGAGCGTGTCCTTTGGACCTGAGGTCCCCACACTGAGCAGCTCCTAGTCCAGGGGAAGATTGATGACAAGGACCTTCCTCCAGAGCAACAGAGAGAGAAAGCCTTCCCCTGGAGCTGGCACCCTGAATTCAGACTTCCAGCCTACTAGAATGTGAAACAAAAAACTTCGGTTTGTTGAAACCATCCACTTGTAGTATTTCTGTTATAGCAACACTAGATGACTAAGAGTGTAAATTCTGATATGAATATACTGGTTGATATTTTTGTTTATGCTAATGAGTAAAAATGAAACAACAAAGATAATATATTGGAATTTTGCTCATTTGTCAAAGACATAACTGATCTCTTTGCTGAATTGGATATAGTTTTTGAATTCTAGAAGAATATCTTCTCAAATTTTTGCACTATTCATATCATAATGGCAATAAATAAGACACACTTTTTTAAAAAAAATATTACTTTTTGTTTTAGGTAAAAGTTTACACAGAAAGTTAGGTTCCCATTTAACACTTCCTACATAAATTGTTCAGTGACTTTGGTTACATTTTTCACAATGTGTCAACATTCTCATTAATTCCTTTCCAATTGTTCTGTTTCCAGTAATTTAGTTTTCTTGTCCTCTTACTTTCTCATCTTTGCTTTAGAGTAATTGTTGACCACTTAGTCTCATACAGATGATTTTTTAAAGCAGCACAGTACTCATGAGTGATAGTCTTTATTTTATGAGCCAATCTGTTATGCAGCTAAATGGTAACCTCAGGGGATAATTTTAGTTCAAGATTTAAAGAGTATCTTGGGGAAATAGGGTCAGAGAGTCCTGTAGTCTCAACTAGTCCACTGAGTTTAGACATTTTAAGAATTTGAGTTCTGGACCTAAAAAAATGGCGCTCTAGGCAGAAGCACCACACTGTCCCTCCATGGCAAAGATCTGAAAAACTAAGCCAAACAGAGAATACAACAATCCTGAAACCCTAAAACATCAAATGAAGAGATAAAAAACTCAGCCAAGCACCAAATGGAGTGAGAAAATTGACAGAGAACGGAGAGCGAGGAGAGATTCATGCAGAGGTCCCCTACCAACTAATGCAGTGTGGATCTGCCATCTTGGACCCCTATCAGAGACCAGCAAACAGGGGGTAAGAGAAAGCAGCCTCACAGAGCTTCCAGCGGGAGACAAAACAACTGGTAATTTGCGAAATACGCTTTCCCACCCCCCACCCTTCTTCACCCCAGCTCAGCCTCCTCTGCTTCCCACAGCCACAGTCTCTTGACCAGGAAACAGCGGCTGCTTGGATTCCACACATCTGAACGGGCCGGCTCTCTGAGTGCCATTTGTTGGCTGCTGGTGTTGCTTTTTTCCACTTCTTTTGATTTCTTCCTTACCTCTCACCACCTCTCCTTCCTTTCGCTCAAATACCTGGCTCCATGCGCTATCTTTTCTTCTTCCTGAGGGACTGCAGAGCTCTGGTAATTTGTAATATATGCTTTCCCACTCCCTACCCTTCGTCACCCACACTCGGCCCCCTCTGCTTCCCGTGGACACAGTCTTTTGTCCGAGAAACACCAGCCCACACTAGCTGGCTCTCTGAGTGCCATTTATTGGCTGCTAGTGTTGCTTTTTTCTCTGCTGCTTTTGATTTCTTCCTTACCTCTCACCAACTCCTCCTCCTTTCGCTCAAATACCTGGCTCCATGGGCCATCTTTGCTTCTTCCTGAGGGACTGTAGAGCTCCATTAGAGTGTGGAGCTGCTTCCCGGTCTGGGCTGCCACGCTGGTGGGATCCCAGGGCTTTTGTTCATTTGTTTGTTTTGAATTGTTTGTTTTCTTTTCCTTTTCTTGAGTTGGGAGCCCTTTCTGGCCAAGTGGTGCTGCATGGAAAGGTAACTTCCCCATCAGCTTGCACAGATGTGCAGAGGGATCCCTGAGAGCATTTTTTTGTTGTTGTTGTTTTTTTTTGGGGGGGCCTTTCTTGTTCTTTTTTATTTTTAATTTGTTTTGTTTTCTTTTCCCTTTTTGTCTTTCTTCATTGCTCAGTTTCTCATCTCTCTATATCTTCCTTCTCTTTCTGTTCCTTGAATACCTGGCATTGTACACCTCTACACCTTCTAGACAGGCTGTACTGCAACACCTGAAAGCAACTTCCCCTAACATCATAGCTGCAGTGGTGGGATCCCTGGGAACTATGTGGTTCTTTAACCTTTCTGATTTTTATTTATTCATTCTTTTCTTTTCTTCCTCTTCCCCTTTCTGTTTCTCTCTATTTCCTAGTCTCTCATCTCTCCACTCCAACGGCAAGCTCCCCTAGCATTCTTCTTTGTTTGTTTGTATGTTTTTGGCTCCTGTTCCTCTCTCCTCTCTCCCATACCCATCTTAGCTCCACACATAACAATCTCCCCACTGCATCCTGCCTATCTGCACTGTGTGCTTGACATCACACCACCAAGCAGCACAGGCATGACCTACTAGAACCTGCTCTGCACTGATTACCGACCTGCTCTGGTGGCTGTAGTAAGTGACACAAACAACCCATACCAGTAACTCCTATTCAGCTAGACCTGCCCTGCCGTACCATATTTGAGTGACTGACCCTGCCAATTGGAGAAGGAGGCAAAAAGTATTGTGCCCACAGACGAGCAAACAACAAAGAACACACAGTCTGCCTGCTCAGACATAGTCAAATTTAAAAAAAAAAAAGGGATGAAACAAAGAAATCTACAATAAGTACATAAGAAAAATAACTACAGAATGCCCAGAAGACAGCAGACAATATCAAAACATTTACAAAAACAGGACAGGATGGTTCCAGTAGGTGTCCAAAATAAAACACCAGATGACTCTCCAGTGGAAGAAAATGCACTAGAACTAACTGACAGGGAATTCAAATCTCTAATACGAAGAATTCTCCAAGAGCTGAGGCAAAAATCTGACAAACATGAGGAAAAAATAGACAAATTCATGGAAAATACAGAAAAAAAATTGGAAGAATTCAGGAAAACAATGCAGGAACATAATGCCAAAATAAATTCACAACTAGAAATTATACAAAAACAACAATTAGGAATCCAAAAGATAAACAACAAGATTTCAGAAATGGACAGTGTCATAGAAGGGCAGACAAGCATATCTGAAACGGTGGAAGACAGGAACAGTGGAATTGAAGACAAACACTTGGATACAACTCTGTTTCAGGAAAACTCAGGAAAAAGTACAAAGAAAAATGAAGAAACCCTGAGAGTTACGTGGGATACAATCGAAAGCAAAAATTTTCGAGTGACTGGAATTCCAGAACAGGGGGAAAAAACAGAAAACACAGAAAAGATCACTGAAGAACTCCTGACAGAAAACTTCCCCAATATCATGGAAGATGAAAAGCTGGCCATCCAAAAAGCTCAGTGAACCCCGTATAGGACAGACCTCAAAAGAAAATCACCAAGTCATATCATACCTACACTCGCCAAAACCAAAGACAAAGAATCCTGAGAGCAGCTCGTGAAAAGCAAGAAGTCACATACAGAGGAGAAACAATAAGACTAAGTTCAGATTATTCGGCAGAAACCATGCAGGCAAGAAGGCAATGCGATGACATATATAAAATCTTGAAAGAAAAAAATTGCCAGCCAAGAATAATATATCCTGCAAAACTCTCGTTCAAATTTGATGGTGAAATTAAGTCATTTCCAGATAAACAGAAAATAAGGGAATATGTAAAAGTGAAACCAAACTTACAAGAATTATTAAATGGAGTTCTTCAATCTGAGGACAAAAGCTTCAGCTCACAGGCAGAATCTAGGATGCAGAATCATACCAGCCAGATACTAATCTAGGAAATAAACCCTCGAGGACTATCCAAAACCAAAAGAAATACAACAGGGAAAAAGAGCAGTTAATCAGTAAATGACAACAACATCAAAACAATAAAAGAGGGAATTAATGGTATAGGTATAGAACCTTCGAATGGAGAGGAAGGCAACACGAAACCAAGTAATGGCAGACTGCTTCAAACTTAGAAAGATAAGGGTAAAATTCATGGTAACCACAAAGAAAGTTAACAAACATACCCGTAAAAAAAAAGGAAAAACATAAGGTCTCAGCAAAAGCAAAACCTACAAAAACAAAAGAAATGGAAAAAAAAAATCCACAAACAAAAGTAACTCAACACAAGAGAGTAAAAAGAACAAAGAAAACTTCAGCACCACAAAAAAAACACTACAGAATGACAGCAACAAACTCACATCTATCAATAATTACACTGAATGTAAATGGACTCAATGCACCCATAAAGAGACGGAGAGTGGCAGAACGGATAAGAAAATAGGATCCATCAATATGCTGTCTACAACAGACACACCTTAGAAACAAAGATGTGAATTTATTAAAAGTCAAAGGTTGGAAAAAGATATAGCAAGCTAACAACTACCAAAAAAGAGAAGGAGTGGCAATTCTCATCTCAGATAAAATAGACTTTAAAAGAAAATCTACCATAAAAGACAAAGAAGGACACTATATAATGATTAAGGGAATGATCCGTCATGAAGAGATAGCCATAATAAACATCTACATACCCAATGACATGGCTCCAAAATACATAAAACAAACTCTAACAACACTGAAAAGAGAAACTGACAGTTCCACAATAATAGTAGGAGACTTCAACATACCACTCTCTGTAAAGGACAGAACGACTAAGAAGAAACTCAGGAAAGATACAGAAGACCTAAAGGGCACAAACAGCCAACTTAACCTCATAGACACATATAGAACACTCCATGCAACCACTGCAAAGTACACATTCTTTTCCAATGTACATGGAACATTCTCCAGAATAGACCACATCTTAGGCTACAGAGCAATCCTCAACAAGATCCAAAACGTTGAGATAATTCAAAGTATCTTCTCTGACCACAATGCCATCAAGGTAGAAATTAACAATAGAAAGAGCAAGGGAAAAAAAATCAATTACATGGAAACTTAATAATACCCTGCTTACACATCACTGGGTAATAGAAGAAATAAGAAATGGAATCAAAAAATTCCTAGAATCAAATGAGAATGAAACCACATCATACCAAAACATTTGGGATACAGCAAAGCAGTCCTCAGAGGACAATTTATACCAATAGATGCACATACCAAAAAAGAAGAAAGGGACAAAATCAAAACATTAACTACAGAACTGAAACAAATAGAAAGAGAACAGCAAAATAATCCCACAACCACCGGAAGAAAGGAAATAGTAAAGACCGTAGCACAAATAAATGGAATAGAGAACAGAAAAACAATAGAAAGAATCAACAAAACCAGAAGTTGGTTCTTTGAAAAAATCAACAAAATCGACAAACCATTGGCCAGACTGACAAAAGAAAAACAGGGGAGGATGCAATAACCCAAATAATAAATGAGATGGGGGACATTACAAGAGACCCAACTGAAATAAAAAGGATTATAACTGAATATTATGAAAAACTATACTCCAACAAATTTGAAAACCTAGAGGAAATGCATAAATTTCTAGAAACACACGGCCTACCCAAACTACAACAAAGTGATGTTGAAAATCAGGACAGACCCATAACAAGAGAAGAGATTGAAAAGGTAATCAAAAAAACTCCCAACCAAAATAAGCCCTGGCCCAGATGGCTTCACTGGAGAATTCTACAAAACATTTACAGAAGAGCTTGTACCAGTACTACTCCAGCTATTTCAGAGCATAGAAGAGGAAGCAACACTTCCAAATTCATTCTATGAAGCCAGCATAATGCTGGTATGGAAACCAGGCAAAGACACCACAAAAGAAGAAAATTACAGACCAATATCTCTCATGAATATAGATGCAAAAATTCTGAACAAAATTCTAGCCAATAGAATTCACATCATATCAAAACAATAATACACCACTACCAAGTGGGATTCATACCAGGTATGCAAGGATGGTTCAACATTAGAAAAATCAATCCACATAATCTACCACATAAATAAAAGGGAAGAAGAGAATCACGTGATCATCTCAATTCACACAGAAAAGGCATTTGACAAAGTCCAACAGCCATTCCTGATAAAAACTCTCAATAAAATTGGTATAGAAGGGAAATTTCTCAACATAATAAATGGCATCTATGCAAAATCAATGGCCAACATCATTCTTAATGGAGAGAGGCTGAAAACACTCCCCTTGAAAACAGGAACAAGACAAGGATGCCCTTTATCACCACTCCTATTGATCATTGTCCTGGAAGTTCTAGCTAGAACAATAAGACAAGAAAAAGATAAAGGGCATCCAAATTGGTAATGAAGAGATTCAACTGTCCCTGTTTGCAGATGATATGATACTATACGTAGAAAACCCTAAAGACTCCACGAGAAATCTACTGAAACTAATAGAAAGATTTAGCAGAGTACCAGGATACAAGATAAACATTCAAAAATCAGTTGGATTCCTATACACCAGTAAGGAGAACGATGAAAAGGAAATCAGGAAATCAATACCATTTTCAATAGCCCCTAAAAAGATAAAATACTTAGGAATAAATCTAACCAGGGATGTAAAAGACCTATACAAAGAAAACTACAAAACACAACTGCATGAAACCCAAACGGATCTACGTAAATGGAAAAACATACCATGCTCATGGATAGGCAGACTCAACATTGTGAAAATGACAATTCTACCCAAAGCAATTTACAAATACAATGCAATCCTGATCCAAATACCAACAACTTTCTTCAAAGAGATGGAAAAACTAATCATTAACTTTATATGGAAAGGGAAGAAGCTCCGAATAAGTAAAGCACTACTGAAGAAGAAGAATAAAGTTGGAGGACTCGCACTACCTGATTTCAGAACCTACTATAGAACTACAGTAGTCAAAACAGCCTGGTACTGGTACAATGACAGATACATTGACGAATGGAACAGAATTGAGAACCCAGATGTAAATGCACCCACTTACGGTCACCTGATCTTCGACAAGGGCCCAAAGTCCATCAAATGGGGAAAAGACAATCTTTTTAACAAATGGTGCTGGCAAAACTGGATATCCATCTGCAAAAAAATGAAACAGGACCCATACCTCATGCCGTATAAAAAAACTACTTCAAAATGGATCAAAGACCTGAATATAATGCCTAAAACTATAAAGTTCATAGAAGAAAAATTAGGACCAACACTTCAGGCCTTAATACACGGCATTAACAGGATACAAACCACAACCATCAATGCACAAACCCCAATAGATTAGTTACATAACTGGGATTTTCTAAAAGTCAAACACCTATGCTCTTCAAAAGACTTCACCAAAAGAGTAAAAAGAGAACCTACAGACTGGGAAAAAATTTTTGGACAGTACAAGTCAGACAAAGGTCTAATCTCCATAATCTACAAGAAAATCCAACACATTACAACAAAAAGACAAATAATCCTATTAAAAAATGGGCAAAGGAAATGAACAGACACTTCACCAAAGAAGACATTCAAATGGCCAACAGACACATGAAGAAATGCTCCTGATCACTATACATTAGAGAAACGCAAATTAAAACCACAATGAGATACCATCTCACCCCGGCATTACTGGCACGAATCAAAAACACTGGAAATAACATCTCTTGGAGTGGCTGTGGGGAGATGGGAACTTTTATGCAATGCTGGTGGGAATGCAAAATGATACAACCATTTTGGAAAATGATATGGTGCTTCCTCAGAAAGCTAGAAATAGACATACCATTCGATCCAGCAATTCCACTCCTAGGAATATATCCTAGAGAAATAAGAGTCGTCACTCAAATAGACATATGCACACCTATGTTCATGGTAGCATTGTTCATAATAGCAAAACGATGGAAACAACCTAGATCCCCATCAACAGATGAATGGATAAACAATCTATGGTACATACACACAGTGGAGTACTATGCAATGAGAAAGAACAACGATGAATCTGTGAACCATCTCATAACATGGATGAAACTGGAGGACATTATGCTGAGTGAAATAAGTCAATCACAAAAGGACAAATATTGTATGAGACCTCTGTTGTAAAAACCCATGAAAAAGTTCACACACAAAATGTAACAATGTTGTTGGTTACCAGGGATGGGAGTGGTGGGGGGGAAATACTAAATAGGCATTAGATAAGTGGTATCTTGGGTGAAGGGTGATACAGTACACAATACAGGGGAAACCAGCACAACTTGTACAAGGAAAGGTCATGGAAGCTCCACAGACACATCCAAACTCCCTGAGGGACTGAATTGCTGGGCGGAGGGCTGTGGGGACCATGGTCTGGGGGAACATCTAGCTCAATTGGCATGACACAGTTTATAAAGACAATGTTCTACATTCTACGTTGGTGAGTAGTGTCTGGGGTCTTAAAAGCCTGTGAGTGGCCATCTAATATACTCCACTGGTCTCATCCCTTTGGGAGCAAGGGAGAATGAAGAGAACACGATACAAGGAAAAGATTAGTCCGAAGGACTAACTGTCCACAGCTACCAAAGCCTCCACCAGACGGAGTCCAGTACAGCTAGATGGTGCCCGGCTACCACCACTGACTGCTCTGACCGGGATCACAACAGAGGGTTCTGGGCAGAGCTGTAGAAGAATGTAGAACATAATTCTAACTCACAAAAAAAAAAGACCAGATTTACTGGCCTAAAGGAGACTGGAGAAACCCTGAGTGTATGGCCCCCAGACACCCTTTTAGCTCAGTGTGAAGTTATCTCCGAGTTTCACCATTCAGCCTGGGAGTGGACGGCCCCTTAAAACCAAATGAGACTAATTAGGTACAGTAGTCCAGTGACAAGTGCCAGAGGGCAGAAGGGGACAAGGAAGCTGGTGATAGGGAACCCAAGGTTGAGTAAATATATTGTTGATGTGTTGTGAGATTGTTAATCATTGTCATAGGGCAACACTTGTAGTAATTGTTAAATGAGAAACTATTTTGTTCTGTAAGCCTTCATCTTAAGTGAGAATAACTGCACAATTGGAAGAGCATAGTCAATGTCACTGAACTGTGAATGTAGAAATTTTTGTAATGATGTATCTTTGGCTATGTGTATTGTCACCAAAAAAGAAAAGGTTGAGAGTTTAGAGGGTTGACATGTTGTGGGGTTGTTAACCAATGTCATAAAACAGTATGTGTACTACTGTTTCATGAGAAACTGTTCTGTAAGCCTTCACCTGAAGTATAATAAAAAAAAAAAAAGGAAAGAAAAGAATTTGAGTTCTGTTCCACATTTTTCTCCCATTGTGTCAGGAGCCATCTATTGTGGCCCAGATCAGAATGGTTGGTAGCTGAGTATCATCGAGTTCTCCTGGTCTGACGCCATGGATGAGGCTGTGGATGGTGTAGACTATTAGTCCTGTACACTTATTTCTTCCCTTAGTCTTTGGTTTCCTTCTTTCTCTTCTTCTCCAGATGAGTAAAGACCTGTAGTTGTATCTTAGATGGCCCACTCATAAGCTTTTAAGAACCCAGATACTACTCACCAAACTAGGATGTAGAACATGAACTTTATGAACTATATTATACCAATTGACCGAGTTGTCCCAAGAAATTATTGTCCTGAGCCTTCACACTCAGAAAAGCAATCTTGCCATGTGTTTGGTTATGTCTAAAAAGTATCTGTAACTGTGTGCCCTATGCAGTTTAATTTATACATATGAATATACATGCATACACACACATACATGTATATATATTTACGTATAGATGCATTTATATGCACACACATATGTATACACATATACATACCCATACAAATATATGTGTATATCCATACATATGTAACCATATATACATTTTTGGTTGTTATTGCAAATTTATATTTGTCATATCCTTTACCAAAAACATTTTTTTTCTTGTGTACTTCTTAGTGACATAATTTACCTTGGTCAAGCTGTGTACACTTTGGTGCTACCTTTCCCATCATCAAAAATAACAAGTGTCTACTATCTAGAGACTGATTCCCTGTCTTCCTCCCACCTATTCCTGGTAACCACCAGTGAGCTCTGGTCTCTGTATATATACCTATTCTTGTCTTCTAACAAAAGTGACATCACGCAATATTTTTGCTTTTGTGATAGACTTATTTCACTCAGAAAATGTCCTCCTGATTCATCCATGTTATAATATGTTTGGAGAACTCCTCATTATTCTTTATAGCTTTATAATATTCTATTGTATGTACATACTGCATTTTGTTTATCCATTCATCCATTGATGGGCACTTAGGTTGTTTCTACCTTTTTGCTATTGTGAATAGTCCTACAAGGAGCATAGGTGTACATATGTACCTAGGTGTATGTAAGTGCACATAGGTGTACATAAGGTAGTTCTATTCCTAGTTTGTTTGTTTTCCATAGTGATTATACCATTTTAAAATTCCACCAACAGTGTTTAAGAGTTCCAATCTCCCCACTTCCTCACCAGCATTTGTTGTTGTTCTTTAAATCTATATCATTTTAGCAGGCGTGAGATGATATTGCACTGTAGTTTTGATTTGTATCTCTCTAATGGCTAATGATTGCAAACATCTTTTCATGTGTTTGTTGGCTGCTTGAATATCCTCTTTGGTGAAATGTCTGTTCATATATCTTTTGCCCATTTTATAATTGGGTTGTTTGTCTTTTTGTTGTTGAGTTGTTCAAGTTTTCTGTATATTTTAGAGACTAGACCTTTATTGCGTACATCATTCCCAAATATTTTTTCCCAGTGTGTTGGCTATAGTCTTACACTTTTGATGAAGTCTTTTGATGAGCATAAATGTTTAATTTTTATGAGGTTCCAGTTATCTAATTTGTCTTCTGCTGTTAGTGCATTTGTAGTTGTGTTTGATAATCTATTTTTTTTTAAAATTAGGTCTCATAGTTTTGTTCCTATGTTTTCTTCCAATAACTTTATAGTTTTCGCTGTAACATTTAAGCCATTGATCCATTTTTAGTTAGTTTTTGTTTATGGTGTGAAGTATGGGTCCTGTTTCATTTTTCTACAAGCAGATATCCAATTTTGCCAGAACCATTTGTTAAAGAGACTGTTTCTTCCCCATTGAATGGACTTTGACCCCTTGTTGAAAATCAGTTGTCCACAGATGGATGGGTTTCTTTCTGGGTTCTTGATTCTGTTCCACTGGTCTATATGTCTATCATTGAACCAGTACCAGGCTGTTTTGATTACTGTAGCTGTGTAGTATGTTTTGAGATCGGGGATTGTGGGGCCTCCTATTTTGTTCTTCTTCCTCAATATTGCTTTGGTTATTCCGAGCCTCTTTCCTTTTGATATAAAGTTGGTGATTAGTTCTTCCAGTTCATTAAAAAAATTTGGAATTTGGATCAAGATTGCATTGTATTTGTAGGAGCATGGAAACTTCCTTCCATTTATGTAGGTCTCTTTTAGTCTCTTGAATTAAGTTTTCATTGTATAAATTTTTTATATTCCTTGTTAGGTTTATTCCTAGGCATTTTATCATTTGGGGTGCTATTGTAAATGGTATTGTTTTCTTGATTTCCTTTTTGGAGTTCTCCCTCTTTGTGTAAAAACACTCAGCTGATTTTTGTGTGATCTTGTGCTCTGCAATATTGCTGAAAACAAGACACACTTTTAAGTTTATTCTGCATTATCAAGATTTTTCCATTCATTGTCTTTTAAGAATAGACAAATAAATGAATAAATAAATCAAGCCCCGATTTGTAGCTTTTGCCTATTTCTGTGATAAATTCTGATTTCAAGGTACCAAAGTGATGTCACTGAACGTGGAATTAGAAGAAGGTGTGACTAGCACCCCATTACATAGTGTTCCCGCTGTACAGATACAATAAACATAAATAAACCTAAAAGCATAGATTAGTAAAATGTAGCATAATAATTAGGAAGCAATACATTTTGAGTATTTCCTTTGCTTTAAATACAGTTTATTTAATTTAGTTATATATAGTTTGATTTTTAATAATAGCTGAGTTTAATAACCAGCTCACAATATTCCTGAAATTTTAACAATTGGCATTAATGAGTCAGTATGAGTCATTTTCAGCACACCATTAGCTGTAGTCTTTGTATTTTAAACAAGTTTGCTGTAAGAAACCTCTACCTGAACATGAACTGGAGGGTGATTTGTCTTAAGGAGCCTTCTTTTCTTGGAGGAATTGGCCGGAAGTTTTTATCTGACAGGGGGTCAGGATAGATCTTGGCCAGTCAGGCCCTGGGGCCGCAGCATCTGAAATGCAGATTCCCCTATAGCACCAGCAACATCAACCCACCAATAACAGTGAGGAATGAAGGGTAGGTAGATAGACAGCGACAGCAGGAGAGCTTCCTGGGAGGCCAGTGGTTTCAAAGCCAGATCTTGAGAAGTGTGTACAAAGTCCTATTCTCTAAGCACAGGCATTTATGAACATATGAGTAACTTTTACAAAGTATTTAAAGAAGGAAACCTGAAGAAGTTGTTCTTCTTGTGTAACTGACCTCAAGTCATTGCATTTTGGACATTAAAAGGTAAGTGATCTAATTTTCTTATCCCGGTACAGTAATGCTTGGCTCTCTGGGGCAATACTGCCCAACGACCAAGGTGAAATGTTCTAATTATGCGAGGCTGGTTGCTTCAACACCTAACACAAATAAAGATCTTAAAAATGTTCGTTTTCTAAAAAGACCACTCAGAAAATCCTCAGAAAGTTGTATTTTTTTTTTATTATTATTTTGTACTATGTTTCATTAGGAGTCTTTAGATGGTGCAAACGATTAACATACTTAGCTACTAAGTGAAAGGTTGGAGGTTCGAGTATACCCAGAGGTGCCTCAGAGGAAATGCCTGGTGAACTGCTTCCAAAAAATCAGCCATTGAAAACTCTATGGAGCACAGTTGTACTCTGACACACATGGGGTCACTATGAGTTGGAATTAATACCACAGCAACTGGTTTTAACTAGCATATTTCATTAAATCCATAGATGAATAAAGCATTCCTTGATGGATATTTTAAAATGTAAACCACGTAGACTTTCAAAAATAAACTCCATATGTGATAGTCAACACAATATGTAAAGGACTATACATAATAAAATGAGAAATGCTTATCTTTAATCTTGATATGGTATAAAAAATTACTACATATATAAGAGCAAGGCAAGCTGAACATTGAGGGGTAACAAATGAGACATGAACTCTGCTCTGCATTCAAATTATCAGCTGGACTTATTTTTTCACAGGCTGTACTAGTAAAATGAAAGTGTGTTAAAATACAAGTCACTTGTGTTTTACAATTCTGGATAGACTCTGAGTAATTCAGCAGTGAATTTTGAGATGTTTTGGTCAAAGGCTAATTTCTTTTGTTTTCCAAAGAGCAGAGCTAAACAGTGGCTTCATGGTCTTTAAAAATCCACTAACAATCAGGACTTAAAGAATAGGCAGCTGGCTAAGTGCGTCGGTTTACCTGTCGGCAGAGTGGTAAATGAAAAACAAAATATGTCTAACTACAAAGATGAAAACACATACGATTCCTGGTTTGTTTTGAGTTTTCTGATTCTTGTCCTGACAAGATAGATTCTTAATGAATGTAGATTTTTTGACTCATTTTCTGTTTAAAAGGAAAAAAAAAAAAAAAGGTAGGCTATTATAAATTGTAAAATACTAATAATGGTCATAAAAATTTATTGAGTTTAAATAGCACTAATAACCCTACTGAGAGACAAAATCATTAACTCCATTTTACAGGTGAGAAAACTGATTCAACAACTTGGCTTACAATTCCACAGCTAGTTAGTGGCAGAACTAAGACTAGAATTGAAGTTTCTGAAGTCCAGTTTTCTTTCAACAATACCAAATTGCCTATCATGCTCGGTAATTGGGCAGGGGACATATCCATGTCCACTTATCATTCTAAGCCACTAAAGAGTTGAACAGTTATTTTCTGAGATGCTATGCTCTGGCCTCTGTGACACAATAAGAGGATGGAACAACTTCCAGAAAATCTGGCAGAGTGGATGCATGCTGTGGTTCACACAGGCTGTGCTAAACGGTGCTTTGTAAATAAACGAGCGATGGGGTCCCTAACTCATGACCTTGCTGGTTCTTTCCTGAGGAAGTGATAGTTGGCTGGTGGTTGAGTCAATTTTTCTCTTTAAAATCTCTTTGTAGATTGAATTCCAGACATATTCAGGAAAGGGGAGTGAGAGTAGGGCCTTCTATTTAATTTATCCTGAGCCTTCCTTCTAGATACCATTTCTTTTCCACATTCTTAGATTTAGAGACCATTTCTCACTGAAACAAATGCCACATTCAGAGAAATTGGTTGTACTAGCCCAACTCATATAGGATTGTATAAAACACGAAAATAATAAGTGAATTGTGGCTTATTCAGACACTTTAAAAGGGATGCAATTTTAAAAAATTACAATGTGTTCTTAAATGTCATTGATTTTCTGACTGCCTTGCAAATTACAGTTATCAGCTCTTAACCAAGAATAAAATTTGCTCATTAATTGAGGTTTTTAAAAATAATCTTTTACTAATTTTTTTTTGGTAAACTTAATTTTTACTAACCTCATCACTGCCTAGCTGGAATTTATATACTTTTTAGCACAGAGTTCAGCTGTCCTAATTTCTCAGATGCCAAGGTAGCAACTTTCTCTCATTAGTGTACGTACATGGAATCCTGAGTTACTTAGATTCATAATGGTGGCTTTTTTCCCCCTCTCTAAAATTCAGCCATTTTTGAAATATAACAAATTTTTTCAGTGCATTATAGAAATAACTGGCACATCTTTCTTAAATATGAAATAAAAGTGACAAAATACTTGAAAAATAAAATAAATATCTTACGTGATATGATTCACAGTGTCTCCCCTACAATCAGTTCCAGGTTTCAGTTTGCAGGTCCTGGCCTCACAGCAAGAATTGGTGCAGTCCTTAAAAACACATACACAATGATAAATGTGGGATGAACATTGTTCTTCCCACAGACCTGGTGCATCTGGTACAAGATGGCAATGAAACCCCACATTTTCAATTATTCTGCTATGCAAATTCCAGTGGAAATGATCAAGGAAATTCAATAATGGGAAAAATTTGTTATGAGTAAGGAAAATTACCTCTTAAGAAGCCAGAAAAAGAATTGTCAATGAATTACTCCAAATAAATTTGATCTAGATGATATTATTGGTAAATTAATTCAAAACTTTAAGAAAAAGTACTTACATACTAATCAAACTATTTAAAAATAGAGAAATAAACTTCAAATTTATTTTACCAAGCCCATACAACCCTGGTAGTCAAATATGGTAAGGAACACACACACACACACACACATGCACACACTTCTCATTTATGAGTATATATGCAAAAACTTAAATAAAATATTAACAAAACACAGTTTAATACAATAACTTTCCATTACAACTATGTGAGTTTTTTTTTTAATCAAAAATGCAAGAGTGGCTCAACTTTTTCAAATAAGTAATATAGTACATTATATTGAGACTGAGGGAGAAAGAAACTAATATTATCTGGATACATGGAAAAATTCAGTTGGTAAAAATTCAGTAGCAATTATTATTAAAGTGTATATAAGAATGATACATCATCATAGTAAAGAAAATTTAACTAATAGCAAAAATATAATAAAATAAAGAATAGGACAAGTATTATTTATTTTCTACATTTTTATGGAAATTTCAACAAATACTATGAAACAAGGAAAACATATGAAAGCATAATAATTGAAAAGAATAAACACATTTTCACTGATTGTATGTAATACAAATCTCTATTTGGAAAAAACAGAGGGTCAACTCTAAAAATATTAGGTGAGTCATTAAGATAGTTTAAAATAATAACAAAAACATCAAAACAGTAATAATTTTTTAGAATCTAAAATAAAAGGGAAATATTATACATACTAATAGTGAAATGAAAAATAGAAAAAATACTTCAGGGCAAACTTTATGTGGTACAATAACCACAGAAAGAACTTTATAACTTTCCTGAGGAACTTTAAGGACAATTTTATTGTTACCTTTATACCCATTTATTATTGTGAAAATGTCAGTGGTTTTCAAATTAAAATATGAATTTAACGTATTTTAATCAGAATCTCAATTGCATTTGTGAGTAAACTGATAAAAAAAAAGTAAACAAATACAATCACCAAGGTATACAGAAGAATAAGCACTGAAGAGTTGTCATATTGATATGCAAATTCTGTAATAAAAGACCCATGGAGAGATTTGCCACACAAGATATTAAAATACATTATAAAGTTACAATAATTAAAGTAGAGTGATGTTTCTGTGATAATAACTAAGCCAGTAAATGTAGTAATTTTTAAAATCTAAAAAAAGACCTAAATACATATACAAGAATAATAAAATGGTATACGAGACTTATGGGAAACTGTATTATTTAATAAAGGGTACTATAAAAAGAGCATATGTTACTCTTTGGATAAGAAAGCAAAGTTATTTAAATTTCAGTTGTTCATAAGCCTGAGCCTTCTAGGTTTATTTAACTACAAGAGAAGTAAATTAATAAAATGCATAAACAATACAGGAGTTGACTAATACACTTCAATAATGTTAGATCTTAGACATCATATAGACAGTAGTTCTCATTTAATTTTAGTCAAAACACATTGATTACAAGCCATTCACCTGCTTAAGTTAGAAGTGCCTAGGGTTATACATAACTTCAATTATCTTCCACTCAAAACACCATACGGGAATATAAGTAAATAAAAATGAGATAAAATTAACTGTAACTATAAAATTATAAAATACTACACCACTTATAAAATTACATCTCTCATTGCAATTAACAAAATATTTTCAACATTTTTCTGAAATGATTAAGACACACCCTATAATCTTCTAATATAATACAACTACTTTCCGAATAAATAAATTGTGACATAGTGAGGTTATATGATTTCCCCATTGACATAAAACCATCTAAAATAATAGATATATCTTAGGTTACAACCGGCTTCACTGGTTACTAGCTTTGCATCTTTGGAACAAGTTACTTAACTTCTCTGAACCTCATTTCTTTAAACTGGGTTAACAGTACGTATTTCATAGGTTCGTTTTGAATAATAAAGAAGATGGTGTATGTAAAAGCATTTTTAAGATTGCATGACGTGAAAAATCTCTTTAAATGTTAACTCTTACTGTTTTTAACTTTAAAAGTAAAAAAAAGAAAAAAGAGATTGCTAAGACAATAGAATCTCTCTTGCAGAAACCTAATATGCAATTGTCAGGCGAAATTCTATCAGAGACCTTCTTTAGAGTGCACTGATGCCGTGAAGATGTCGAATTTTTCCAAGATTGGCAGAATTATAATAATTCCATTAGCTGGGTATGTTAATAACTCATTCTTTACACGTCTACGTGATTGTTTTGTTTTCTCCTTCTCTGCTTTATTTACTGTTTGGTTTACACACTGACTTGATGAGAAAAGAGCACCTCTTCGTGGAACTTATTTAGAGATCTGTAATTGTTAGTGCTCAGCAAGTGATCGTTCTGATGTATGTAATTTAGGATTCCTGACTAATAGATCTAGGAATGATCAGAAATGACATGTTACAGCTAATGATTTTCTTCTTTATATTCAGCTGCTTACGATCATGTCATACTCATATCCTGGCCTATGAAATGCCTTTTAAAAGAAGATTAAAAAATCAGTAGCAAAATCACAAATGCAAGTTTACTTTTCACTATGATACCAAGCTTATCTTTTGAAGGAATTTCCAAAAAAAAAAAAAAGCCATTAAAAAAGGGGGGATGGTAGAATAAAACTGCTTAATTCTTATGTTCCAGTAACTCTCTAATAAATATTTTAAACTTCAGATATTTTCATACCTTGGGAGAGCCACAGTCACAGTCTTCTCCTACTTCCAGAAGATGATTCCCACACACTGGTGTTGTTATTATATTCTTAGGAATTGGTGCTTGCAGGAGGCACTTAGGTTTTCGAGATAAAAGGTATCTTTCAAAGTGTGAGCGGCTGGATGTGCTGAAACCCTTTGGGAACTTTGAACTGTGCTCAGAAGAAAAATCAGAAATAACATGATATAGAGTGCTGTGGCTTTTGCATTAGAAATGGACATGAGACTCTCTCTCTTCTAACTGTACTACTCGGTTCAGTGGAAATACCAACTTTGATATCTGTTTAGGATTGTACTTTATTACATGTGGAGGGCAATCAAGCATGGATACTATAGTAGTTGAAAAAAAAAATTTCCTAGACATCCTGTTGTAGAGTTGGAAGAATTTAAATTCCCCTGTGGATTCAGTTCTGTTCTAAATAGCAACAGACATGAACTTCACCATTTGTTACCATCCACATATCTTGTGGTTCAGGGAAGAGAAATGAGATATTTCTCAAGCAGCATGAGGAAATAATTGCAGGCCTATCGGTTTTGTGGACATATTTCTCATCTAAGTTGTGAGCACTTGAAGAACAAGGTAGTGTTATTCGTTTTTCTATCCCAAGTCCTTGCAAAGTGTCTGGCATTAGCAGGCAATTAATAAATATGCAAAAATAGATTGATAGATTGATGGGGATATATGAAGATGTTGCCCTAATCTTAATTATATTCATATTTTTAGAAAATATGATACTGTTTTAGATTAAAATAATATGGTCACCATAGTTATAAACTCTATCTTGTCATAGTTGGAAATCTTAAAGAATGAGCCCTTAAAGCAGGAGAGTAAATTAAAGGGATACAAAGCCTTCAGTGAAAAATATCCAGTTAACATCTGTAGACTACATCCGAATTCCTTAAGGTTCTGGAATATTGGTTTTTCTAGAGTGACAAAGTCTCACCTCAGATATTGATTCATCACACAACTCCCAGAGGGACACTTCGTATTATATGGAACATCAGGCATACCAAGGACGTGGCCTAACTCATGTGCCATCACTCCGACAAGAGCCACATTATTCATTCTTTTAGCCTGGAAAAAATTAGAAGTCTCCATTACTTCTTATTTTATTCAGTTATTTCTTAGTTATTGGCAATGTGCAGAATTAAAAGAAAAAAAAATTGTGTGAGGGATGAAAGATAATAGGTCACTAAGCTCCATTCCCTATCATTGTTGATTGCAGAATGTTGAATGAATGTTTGAAATCATTGGGTCCGGAAATCAACATGTATTTGTTGAACTAACGGACAGTAATTTCTCAGTAAACTATTGTTAAGTTAATTGCATTTCCCATGGGAAATATTAAAAACTAACATACTACAGACTCAGAGGTCTCCAAAAAGTATTGCTATGGTGCCTAGGGCATTTGTAGTACCTGGCCACATGACAAGTACATGCACCTTAGTTAACTGTCTGAACTCTGACCATCAATACCAAAATGAAACCCACTGCCGTCAAGTCAATTCCAACTCATAGCATCTCTGTAAGATGGAGTAGAACTGCCCCATAGGGTTTTCAAGGCTGTAGATCTTTACAGAAGCAGACTGCCACGTCTTTCTCCCATGGAGCAGTAAGTGGGTTCAAACTACCAACCTTCTGGTTAGTAGCCAAGTACTTTAATCACTGCACCACCAGGGCCAATTTAGTGTTATCTCAGGCCACAAAACGCACCTGGATCCTCTCTCTGTCCCAGTCTTTATGCTTTTATTTCCTAACATCAGCTAGAGTGGTGCCTTCCGAGGGGGCCAATGTAAAGGGATATTATGTTTCAAAATCCAAGGAATATTCGTGGAATGATCCACCAGTAGGTTTATTTCTACTTTTATTTATTTATTCAACAAGTGTTCGTTATGCTGACTCTGCATAAGGCATTATCTTGGTCTTCATAGAAGACATAGAACCACAGGGAGCCTTACTATAAGTATACAAACCTCAATAACAGCAACGGAAGATGGAGAACACAAGGAATTTGAGGCTGCCATTCCTACATGTCGATTGTTGAAGCTAATCCCACTGTATGAAAGTTACAGATACACGGTTACAATTGGAGTCTTTAGAACCATTGGCTCCCATTAATTATGTTATAGATTAACTTTGTTTCCTGACCCTTTTTCTATTCACTAGCCCCTAGAAAAGCTTCTCCTATTCTACAGCATTATAATGACCACAGATGATTATCCACATCTAACTTCATTTTTTCTTTTAATCTGACACATGCCTCCAATAATCTCACAAGTGAATTGCTGATAGTAGAATTTTAGGCACTCTGAAAACTGACTGGGGAAATATAACTGAACAGAAATCCCTGCTAAAGAACCTTGGGGATAATGATCCACCTGCCTACATACACCTGGTCCTGGAAAGCATGTGCTCACCTGAGGAGCTGAGCATGGTCATGGATCTTCTTTTTCTCCAGGTTAGAACGATGCCAAATCATGAAATTGTTAAAGGTGACTCCTGTATTGGGTACCACCTTTATCTTGTCACCATCAGACCAGATTTCCATACCTACCAAAGCCACTTGAATATCTATGGTGTTATAAATCTGTGAAAAGAACATTTTTCTTTATAAAATGTTCATGATTCCTTTAGTGTTTTAGACTTTTTGTTGACAGCAAGTGATGGATAAACCCAAGCCATTCTGAAAATAGAAATTCTAGAAGTTGCCTTTACTGCAATATATGTAATTTTACCTTGACGTTGATCTTTGCCCTGTTAAATTTCCTACAGCTGCTGACGTCGAGTCACTGTGACCCTATCAACCCCTTATTTAGTAAAATTATAGGGAAGTCCCAGGCTTCTATGTGGAAACAAGTGTTTACATGACAGATATCTTACCACATTGAGCAGGTTCATCACATCAAACACAAAGCTTCTAATTACAGGTAGATTTCCCTTATACTTGTTATACTGTAAAAAAAATATGCAAAGCATTGTTAGAATATCCAGTTAAAAGGAGAAAGCTGATAGGGTACAGGATTTCACATTTTAAAAAAAATTACACATTTTAAAATAATTAAACATCTAGTCATTCCAACGCCTTCCTTATTATGTAAGACTCTGTGTTTCAATAAATTTTATTTCAAATGTAAGATTTTTTTTGTAAAAGAAAAATTAGGCATTCATATAAAATTTTAGTGTTTTTCATCTTTAAGTTAAATCAATCAAATTATAATTTTTAGAATTTTTAAACCAATTCAATATTATTAAAATTTGATTATAAAAGTAACATTTTCCAGGTAGAAAAAAAGACCTCAGTATTTTTTTCTTTGTATATATATAAGTTGGAAGGTATATAGTTTTGTGTTTGTATTTACATCATATAGTGAGAATTTTAAAACATATTTTAATAATCCATTCTTTTTGTTTATCATTATTGTGGTTGATTATATGTATCTCCAATATCTGAATATTTTGGTAGCAGATGGATATTAAAGAGGGTGAGTGAGTGAAAACTATTGCTGGCAAGGCAGGTAGAAATAGACAAAACAGTCAGGTGGCTAAACTCTGTATTGTCAGCTAAAATTGTTGCTAGCCTTATTCTGATAAGTGAACTTAAGAGTTGACTTAATGCTCCAGGAGCGCACATATTTCATACTTACAAAGGCATTATCCAGCACCAAAAAGAGACTAAGGTATTTCTTAGCGTGAAGAAAATCTTCCTGCTTTACAAAGAGTAAAAGAATATTGTTAATAATTACTTTCACCCTGACAGATTCAAAAGCTTACAAAGAGAGGAAGATTGAATTGAAGAAAAGTAAAGCAATTACAGGCTTCACCTATACCAGTCATTGTTGAGCACACCCATATCCCCTTATCATTGCTCAGACGATTGAAATGAATGAGAACTTCAAAGAGCTATACTCACTTCTGAGCTACGGAGTGACCTAGAGGTTCGGATCAGGACTTGTTTCCTGCCAGCATTTCTCACACCACAGGTGTAGTTAGCGGGGTCAGGTTCCTCCTGGCTTTCTGTGAGGACAGCATGTTCTTCCTGGTCTGTGCTTTTCAGAGGCTTTATCATGTATCTCTGACCATGATGTGTGAAGTATCCCCTATAAAACACAGAGATTTGCATTTCAGGGCTTCCTACCATTCAGTCATTTAAACTGACCGGAGTAGACTGATCCCTCTGCTCCCCTACCACCCTGCCCCGTCCCAGTCTCACAGGTACAGTTTTCATTCATAGGCCTTTCAGCTAACTTTTGCTAATTTAAGTACTAATCAGTATAGTAAACTGAAGTCTATCTTATTTACCCAGAAAATTGTGAACAAGAATTACTAACATAAAGTTATATCCAAGAATTTTGACTTGACATCATGAACTCAACAAATATTTTTCCACAGTGTATTCATTCATTCAGCAAACATTTCTTGCTAGATCCAGGGAATATAATAAAACCCACTGCTGTTGAGTCAATTTCAACTCATAGAGACCCTACAGGACACAGTAGAACTGCCCCATAGGGTTTCCAAGGCTGTAAATCTTTATGGAAGCAGACTACTACGTCTTTCTACCACAGAGCAACTGGTGGGCTTGAACCACTGACCTCTGATTATCAGCCGAGTGGTTTAACTACTGGGCAACCAGGGCTCCAGGGAACATTATAGATGCTGAGAACACCAGAGGTGAGAAAAAATGCTTAGTAGGTCAACCAGTATAACAAGTAGTGGCTTAAAGAATCCCTCTTCCAGCGAAGATAATTAGTTCAGAAATACAAAGTGGATCCATATGATGGAATATTATAAGGCCAAATAGTCATTGAACATTACATCTGTGAAGGTATTTTATGATATGGGGAAAAGCTTAAGACATCATTGCATATGTACCTTGTTGAAAGAACAATTACGTATATTTTCTTTCATATTTCAATCATGTAAAATGCATATTTCTTGATATGCATAAAAAGCTGTAATTATGACAAAATGTTAACAATAGTGATCTTTCAGAGGCAAAAATTTGGAGTGGTTGTTATTTTCTTATTTGTGCTATGTCTTGTTTTTCCCTAATTGTCAAGGATTAGCTTTTGTAAACAGAACTATACATACACTCACACATACACATTTATACATAAAATAAGTTAATTTGGGACAATTGCAGGGTAACCTGTTGCTGTTGAGTCAGTTCAGACTCATACTGACCCTATAGGACAGAGTAGAACTGCCCCAAAGGTTTCCAAGGAGCAGTTGGTGAATTCGAAGCGCCAACCTTTTGGTTAATAGCTGTGCTCTTAACTACTGCACCACCAGGGCTCCAATTGCAGCGTAGACTCTTTAAAAAAATATAAAACGCATGGCTTCAGGAAGTGTGGCAGGTAAACATGGAAATGGATGCAGGTGTCATCAGGTCTGGGGTGTAGCACTCTTGTTTAAAAATGGCTGGAGCTGTCTTCTGCTATAGCAGCAGATTACGAAATGAGTGTAAGGATGATACTTTACTCTTTAACCATATATACTTGGCATTTTAACAACTGTCAAATTATACCAAAATGGTAAGAAAACAAAATATCCAGAAGGACTTAATTCTGTGTAACAAAACTATGCCTGATGTTTAAAATTTTGAGGGAGGCTCTCACCTCAGCCCATCACAAGTACTAATGCTGGCAACAGAATCCTTTTCATTTAGGGTGTATCCTTCATAGTAACATTGTTCCTGGAGGTAGATAAAAGAAATTATGTTTTAATTCTTTTTAAAAAAAATTATTACAATAATTTGTGTATCACATTTTGTGGTAAAAGCTGTCATCTGCAATATTTAGCAAAGTTCATCAAACAGTGACTGTGCCCACACTAGTTTCCTGTAACAAAAAGCAGTGAGAACCTCGAAGTTTTCTGAATTGCTCCACAGGTGACCCTAGAAAATCTCCATATTTGGTGGCTGAGCTATCTTTCTGATGCTAATCTGTACTAAGGAAAAAATGCAGGAAGGTTGAATCTAAGCATGTTCCTGGACAAAATGGAAGCTGCAGCTGAGAAGCAGCCAGACCCCTTGAGACTGACTGTACTCCTGGAGAGCTCTCAGGTTTGAGGACCAACTTTCAAGAATTTAGCTGCCCTGTGGTGAATCTCAAGGAGTCCTTGTGGTGCATTGGTTAAGCACTGGCTGCTAACTGAAAGGTTAGCAGTTTAAATTCACCAGTCACTCTGCGGGTAAAGATTACAGCCTAGGAAACCCTAAGGGGCAGTTCTGCTCTGTCCTATAGGATCACTATGAATCTGAGTCAACTCAAAGGCAACAGGTTTCTACGGTGCCGAGTTCCAATGATACTGTGCATCACATATTAGTAAAATGAGGCATTCATTTTTTTCTAGACTCTGGAGTCCTCAAAAGGCTGCACTACCACTCCTGCGCTCCTTATCATAATTGGTCCACGTCACCATTTTAGTTGGAATAGTTGAGGAATCTCTTTACCAGTGTCAAAAACCCAGAGCATTTGTCTGTAACTGTTGTTAGATGCTGTCAAGTTGGTTCTAACTCATAGCAACCCTATGCATAACAGAAGGAAACACTGCCTGATCCAGTGCCATCCTCACAATCGTTGTTATGCTTGAGCCCATGGTTGCAACCACTGTGTAAATCCATTTCCTTGAGGGCCTTCCTCTTTCTCACTGACCCTCTGCATTACCAAGCATGACGTTTGTCTTAGTTGTCCAGTGCTGCTATAACAGAAACACCACAAGTGGCTGGCTTTAACAAACAGAAATTCATTCTCTCATAGTCTAGCAGGCTAGAAGTCCAAATTCTGGGTGTCAGCTCCCGGGGAAGGCTTTCTCTCTGTGTCAGCTCTGGAGGAAGGTCCTGGTCATCAATCCTCCCCTGGACTAGGTGCTTCTTAGCGCAGGGACCCTGGGTCCAAAGGACACATTCTTCTCCTGGCACTACTTTCTTGGTGGTATGAGGTCCCCAAGTCTCTCTGCTCACTTCTCTCTTTTATATTTCAAAAGAGATTGATTTAAGACACAACCTAATCTTGTAGATTGAGTCCTGCCTCATTAACATAACTGCCCATAATCCCATCTCATGAACATCATGGCGGTAGGATTTACAACCCATAGGAAAATCACAGCAGATGACAAAATGGACAACCCCACAATACTGGGAATCATGGACTAGTTAAGTTTACACACTTTTTTGGTGGGGCGCAATTCAATCCATAACAATGCCCTTCTCCAGGGACTGATCCCTCCTGATAACACATCAAAAATTTGTGAGACAAAATCTCACCACCCTCACTTTTAAGGAACATTCTGGCTGTACTTCTTACAAGACAGATTTGTTCATTTTTCTGGCCGTCAATATTCTTGGCCAACATCATAATTCAAAGGCATCAATTCTTCTTCGGTTTTCCTTATTCATTGTCCAGCTTCCGCATGCATATATGGTTATTGAAAATACCATGGCCTGTGTCAGGCATACCCTCATCCCCAAAGTGTCATCTTTGCTTTTTTTTGCCTACAACAAGAGACTCAGAAATGATCGATTATCCATATAAGCAAAGTAGGGAGGCACATATGTGGTATAATCTAAGAAAGCTAATGAACAATCCCTTGTTCCAAATAAATTGAATTTCTTGAGAGCCTAAAATTCCATCTGTGTTCATCTTTTCTTTGGAAGAAAACTTGTCAGTCATAGACATTTTTTCATAGAAGACTTGGGAAATATACCACATTAGGGGATCATCAGCCATTAACACCTGAGTACAAATTAATCTATCAGATACTTTCCCTTGAGGAAATTTTGCTGCAGCAAAATTTTAGATATTCATGAAATGAGAATTTTGATGTAAGAAAGGAAGAAAAGGCTATTTTGTCAAAGAAGTCTTAGTCTGTTTTCATAGAGGCATACATGTTTGGGGTGCCACCGTATGATTGTGACATTTTGTTTTTTTCTTCCCATTCTTTCCTTACCCATAATTCTCTGTTGGGTCTGACATCTAGGTCCTGGCATAATCTATAGAATGTGGTTTAACCAGATATAAAATATATTAAATAATTGATATTCTAATAGCAGAATCCGCCATAAAGGCATATATATTTACCTTCAGAAAATAATAGTGACATAATGTTATTTACTGGGGAGAGTATTTCCAACCTATAAGTAAAATGATCTAGGGTAAAGTGGGCTTTTGGTTACTTCTAAAAACACACTACTTGAAAGCCTCCTCTTACTCCTAATTTTAAAAGCAGACCATGATTTCATCTGCTGTCTCACTGGTCACAGATGACCTCTTTGCTTCCAAATCTATTGATTTTTTTTTTTTTTTAGTTGTTCATTAATCTATGAATCTTATAAAGTAAAAGGCAGACCCCAGAAATAGTCTCAGAAAGCTTTTGACCCTACCATGTTCTGAGGGCTCGTGGTGATCTCTCCTCTGGATGAGTAATACGTTTCAGTGTAATCTGGTCCTAGGAGATACCTGTAGAGAGGAGAAAGCTTCATGATACACTCAGAATGGTAATAAATAAAGGATGGTTTTCCTGACATAATCTTTTGCACTAAAGGAACAATGATGTCTACAATGAGAAACAGTTGACTTTCTGACCCACTTATCTTTTTCCAATAGTGGAACTCTACTGCTGAAGCAAATCAAAGCATTAGTTATGCCTATTAGATCTAAGGGAATAAATACCCTCAGCTATTTTGCAGCTGCAGATTCTTCCTTTTCAAATGGGTTCTTTTGGGATGCTTTTGCACAAAGGACACATCCTCCACAGAATCTCTGAATAGTATTGGATCACAAATCTGCATGAAGAACCATTATATTCAGGGAGAAGTTTACTGACTAAGAGTTGGTGGAGCCTGACCCTGTAGTATGCATTCCAAGGCCTTTGCACCCTGCATCTACCTTGAACATATGATTCTTATATAAACAATGGAAAGCCACATCAAAGATTTAAGTTTTTCTGTGTAGGGAAGGTTTTCAGAAAATTCCAAGCGGCTTGAAGGAAGAAAGTCATTTATCTGTGAAGTTCTCTGTTTTACACTTCGCGTATAATTCCTTAGGAGAGCGGCAACCTTCTTAGATAGTGTTAGTGCAAACTAATAACATTTAAAATTCAATGTGTTCTGAGTCTCTATCTCCAACCACAAAGAATAGAGTCTCAAGATTTATTTTCCAAATCTTCTTAGTAGAATCTAGTGAGTGATTAGACTATTAGGAAATATAACTTACTTGGTTTTTTCTAGGTGAAGAATGATTTCTTCTCCATTTAATATAATCTGATACTGAACTTCAGGCACGTATTTTTCCTAAAAATATTTAATGGTATAATTCAATAAAAAATTATATTTCTGAGTCTATCTAAATAATTATGATATAATAAAAGTAATATATAGTATGAGAACAATAATACAAATGCATGTAAGACAACAGCATTAGATTTCTCATGCCTTTAAAACATGTAAAATAAAACATAAATTGTAAATCAAGATGGACTTCCAAAAAGTGTCATTACATGGAATTAAACACTTAAGGATTAAACAAATTCTACATATGTGAGATGGGGACTTATCATTTAGCCTATTGAATAGTGTATTGTCTTGTGTGTGTCACAATGGATTCCTAATGGGATAACAATTAGGCATATATTTTCTTTACTTTAAAACCAAACACAACATACTAAAGAAAACAAACCGAAAATCTTCTAAGAATTAAACTAGGTAAAAGTGAAAAATGGGGAAACATTTGTAATGATATAATATTCAGAGTTAATATCCTTAATAATTTTAAAATCTTACAATTAATAGGATAATGTTGAATTCTCTGTTATAGACAAAATGAAAAAAAAAAAGGCAATTCATGGTGGGGGATTTAGAAGGGAAATATGGGAGGTTTGGAGAGCCTTTCTTTATAGAAATGGCTGCCCTTCCTGTGCTCCTTTTTTTTTCCCACATACTTGGGGAAATGGCTAAGTAGCTTTGTGCTTTATGATCCCTTCCTGTTACTTAACTGTAATAGCATTCTGAGACGTGTTGTGCTCTTCCCTGAACAAAGGGGAGTTGGCTATATGGACTCCAAGACTGAATCGTCAGATGTTGATAGTGACATCACGTCTATTAGTGAAAAAACCTCTTTCTTTTCTTCAGATGATTGTAAAATCTACCACAGTCATTCACATTGCTTACCTCTTTGCCATGATTCTCTGTCTGGTTGTCCTTTATCTCTCTTTTGTGCAAAATGTGTAGTTTCTTAGGATGGACCACTTCATAGAGCTTTAATTCCATTGTTTGCTTTATGGCTATTGCTAGAGAAAAAGAGCCATTATTGATGTAAAGGCTTAAAAACTGTTTTTATGTTGGGTTGCTTGCTTTTGTTGAAAGGACAGGAAAGACTAAATTCCAATGTAGGGAGCAAAAATTGAGGACAAGTTTATCATCAATTTAAGCTTTGGTGAAAAAGAATTGTTCTTTTATTCCCTCCCCCAATTCTAGAAAGACTTGAAGATGATAAAACAAGTCTTGAAATGGTCTCTCAGTATATGTAAACCCTGGGTCACCATGCCTGGAAAGGCTGGTGTTCGATTACAGCAAAGTTTTCAGGGTCCAGGCATTCTACCTGTAGTGACCCAGTTCCTTCTTCCTCTACAGTTTCTTCACAATTGTGAATTCCTCCCTTGTTGTCTTCAGAGACCTCTCTTTTCCCTTTCAGTGTATTTTTTCCCTCTGTAGTGCAATCCCTTACTTCCTCCCAATATTCTTAGGAAAAGTTCTATTGTTGTTGTTAGGTGCCCTTGAGTCGATTCCAACTCATAACAACCCTATGTGCAACAGAATGAAACACTGCCCAGTCCTATGCCAGCCTCATAATCATTGCTATGTTTGAGCTCATTGTTGCAGCCACTGCATCAATCCATCTCATTGAAGGTTTTCCTCTTTTTTGCTGACAGTGTATTTTACCAAGCACAATGTCCTTTTCCAGGGACTGGTCTCCACTAGCTCTGCTAGCACTTATTTAATTTTCTCTATGTGCTCTTTGATGCTATTAAGAATTCCTCCAAAGAGGACAACAAAACTTTATTTTCTTTGAAATATGAAGTCTTGAGGGCAAATGTTAATGAATGAAAGAGCGTAATGATTTATTGTGATACTGAGGAATAAATAACTGCTGGCTAACAGCTCAACTGCAAACCAAAACGTCGGCAGTTCAAATCCACCAGCTGCTCCTTGGAAACCCTATGGGGCAGTTCTAGGGTCGCTATGAGTGGGAATTGACTCAATGGCAATAGATTTTTAGTAGGAGGATATTTTGATAATCCAAGGGAAAGATGGTGGTGGCTTAGATAACAGTGATATCAGTAGAAACAGTGAAAAGTGGTCAAATTCTGGACATACGTCGAAGGTAGACTCAATAGTACCTGTGGGTATTTAATATGGAATGTGAGAGAAAGAGGAGTCAAGGATAACTCAGTGTTTTTGTCATGAGAAAAGAGAATTGTCATTAACAAACTTGGGGAAAGATGCAGATAGAGTAGAGATGCAGGGAAATGTTATGGACATGCTAATTTTGAGATGGCTGTTAGACATCCAAGTGGATTTACTGCAAATAAAGTGTGCATTTCAGTAAGAATGCAGACAGTTGGGAATTGTTCTCTTATGGATGGTGTTTAAAGCCATAAGATTAGATAGATCACCAAATGACTGAATGCATCTAAGAAAGAGTATCAAGGACTGAACTTTGGGATACTCCAATATTAAAATAATGAGGAAAAGCGGAGGAACCGGTAAAGGAGGACAGTGAGGTAGGGTGTACACCAAAAGAAACAGTATGTTTTACACTGAGGGAGAGAGACAGAAAATACAGAAAATGATGCCTGAAAAATAGCCACTGGATTTAATATCAATGGGGTCATAAGATCTGTCTTGGTGAAGTGGTGAGGATGAAAACTCTGTAGAATCAGGTGTAGGAGAGAATAGAGAAGTGGTACTGGAGACACTGTATAAGCTGCTTCTTTGAGGACTTTTGCTGCAAAGAGGAGAGAAAAATAAAATAGGATGTTAGCTGGCAGTGGAGGAATGATAAGGGTCATTTTTATTTTAATTTAAGAGATGAAATAGCATTTTCTGTATGCTCATGGGAATGATTTGGTGAAGAGTGTGAAATAAAGGAGGAAAGAAGGGGGAGTTGTTACAGCAATATCCTTGAGTAGATGAGATCTAAGGGACAAATGGGTGTATTAAGGTGCACCTGACCCAAGCGATGGTATTTTCAGTTGCCTCATATGCATGCAAAAGCTGGACAATGAATAAGGAAGACCGAAGAAGAACTGATGTCTTTGCATTATGGTGTTGATGAAGAATATTGAATATACCATGAATTGCTAGAAGAATGAACACAGATCTGTCTTGGAAGTACAGCCAGAATGTTCCTTACAAGCAAGGGTGGTGAGACTTCTCACAAACTCTGGAAATGTTATCAGGAAAGACCAGTCCCCAGAGAAAGACATCATGCTTTGTAAAGTAGAGGGTCAATGAAAAAGAGGAAGACCCTCAGTGAGATGGATTGACACAGTGGCTGAAACAATGGACTCAAACATAGCAATGACTGTGAGGATGGTACAGGACTGGGCAGTGTTTCATTCTGTTGCACATAGGGTTGCTATCAGTTGGAACCAACTTTAGGGTACCTAACAACAACAACAACAGCAACATTAAGATAGTAGCACAGATAACTCATTTTTAAGAATAGGACAGAAGTCTGAACTTGTGAGGACAGATAGTGGTAAATTGGTGAATAGGGTCAAACATCAGTTGAAATCACCTCCCACGCCTCCGAAGAAACTTCTGGAATGGTTTCATACAAAAAAGGCAAAAACAAATGTAATGCTAAAGTTCTTTTTACTTAGCAGTTCCACAAGTACATGTTAGTTTGATCTTGAGGGTTTTATACACTTTTGATAATGAAAGACCATCTTTAACAGATTTTATAGAATTTCCATAAAGCAGTGAGCTTGAAAGAAGAATGATTAACTAGGTAAAATTATGTATGGAAAAACAAAGAAACATGGCAGTATAGAATTATCTGTTTAATGACAGTCCATGAAAATGTGTTAAAATAATGGCTTTATTGTTAACTGTTGGGTTACCTAAAGTAATAGGAACAAAACAAAACAAAAACAAATCTATTCCCATTGAGTTTATTCTGACTCACAGCAAATAATAGGAACAGATGTTTAAAAACTCAGGGTAACTTGAGTACTATGGACTTCACTATTACCATCAGAGAAAGAACAATTTCAGTGATTTTTGAGCAAAGTACTGAGGGGCAATAGTCAACAAGTTCCATTTTTCAGGGAATGTATCAGTGAGCCTTTTAGAGGTATCTGTGAGAACTGGGGGAAAAAAAGACATTTAACACTTTTTTTAAAAAAAATCTAATGAAACCATTCTATTTCTCTATTTGGTTTGCAACTCTTGTTGAGTGCAATTAATTCTAATGAATGGTATATTGTATTCTGTTCTGAGACAACACGTGAATTGCTGTTCAGTTCGCCAGTTAACTTTTTCTTTCACTTAATAATTCCTAATTTAACCCTATTTCACTTCAGAAGTCTTCCACATGGGACAGGCAGTCATCACATTACTTTGACTGCCATCCACCCTAGTACAGCCTCTGACCAAATCATGTTTTTGGAAAAATAGTTGTCTCCTTGTAGGGTAGGGAACAGCAAAGGATTCAAACTTTATTCAAGATGACACTGACAATATTTAAAGAGTTCTCATAAATAAAAGGACTTAATTTTTGGTCTGGAAGTTAGTTCTAGGGTGTCATTTGGGGCTGTGTGTTTTAGAAAATAAAATAATGCCACTAGTAGGATCATTGAGCGAGAAAGATAATTTCAGAGGCGTTGTTACTAAAGTATTATGCCAATCACAACACCGTGATTTTAAAAGCCTTTATTGAGCTGTGTATATATGGCATAATTATTTGTTTAATAATTATTATATTTTATTCTTTCTTTGGATAGAGTATTGTGGTTGGACAATGTGAGGAATATATGAGAAATACAAGTGCTAGAGCTAGCCCTATGTATGCAACTTTTGTGCAGCATCGTTAAGCAAGTGAATTTTGTGGTGAGATCAGATGACTTCTTAGCCATGGTCTTTACTTGCTTTGCTATAGGCTTTGCCACAGATGTTTTTATCCATGGAGATGTGCAGGTTCACAACATTTGAATTTTAGCATTCTCAATAATCAATGATAGAATCAATGGACTTAATTTTATTGATAATAGGGAGTATATAGTGGTATCAGATTGATTCATCCATCAGTAAACATCAGCCTGAAATTTTTTTTAATGTTATTTTTCTCTTAGATGTTGTAATTCCACTTAGACCCTGTAATTCTATTTCTGAGAACCTTTCTTAGATAAATATCCTAAAATACAGATATTTCAAAAGCCTTAATATATGAAGATATTATTTGTTAGTGAAAAAAATAGAATCAATAAAGAAATAGTAAATTTTGGCTCATCCATTTGGGAAAATATTGTGCAAACATGAAATTTATTATTTATTAAAATATATTATAATTTGAGAAATTATGAAGATTTTAGAATACATGTTTTATATAGTGTTTTAAAATGTTTTAATTCATACATCAGTATTTATACATTCAGTTTGCTCTTTTAGAGAGAAAGGCAGAAAATATACCAAAATGTAAGTAGGGGTGATCTTTGGTTCATGAAAGCTATTATTTTCTCTCTCTCTTTCAGTCTGTTTCTATGTCCTGTAAATAATACGTTAAGGGACTTTATAAAATTCATTATTTGAATTATATAAAACGTCAGTATATTAGCACTTACCTTGAGTTTGAGCAATGAGCCACAGTACAGAAAGTAGGACCAATGACATGTTGGCTACTGCAGGTAGCTGAGAAGTCATGCAGTATGAAGATGTGGTTCCCACAGCTGTCCGGTTTTATTTTCCCCTACTTCTCTCTTGAAATTGAAAAAAATAGTTATAACCTAAAACCTTTGTTGTGTGATTGGGTAAATGTTCCCTAATGGTGTTGTGAAATTTCCAAGAAATTGCAGTGTAAAAATCACAAGAATGTTCCTCATTTACAAGAGATATTTATATGTGGGGTTACAATTCGTTAAGGAATCACAGCTGGCAGTTTGTATTAATGGTAGAGATGTGGAAATATCTGGACTGAGGCTGAGATGCTGCTGTTCGTATGTGGATGACCAAACTAAGCCATCACTATTGCTACTTATTTTCCTTATAGATATTTACCCTCAAATTTATAAAATGTATCAGGATATTCTGTACATATTTTGAGAAACTAGCACAGAGAATACAGAATCTTTTAATAGAGGTATAACTAGGGTATGGTAGGTATGGCAGGTATTGCACCAGCCCTGGGCACCTGGCATCACAAAGCAGTTTCTATTAACCCTGTAAGGCTAGAGGCGCATCTACGGAAAGTGGTGCCTATGGCAAGCACTGAAATTGCACACCTGTCCAAACATCTGATACCCCTCTTTTAGATAACTTACCATAATATTGGCTCAACAGTACCAGTCATGCTCGTTAATCTTTTAATTAACACATTACTGTGCTTGAGGAAGGATGTTGGACCATACCAGCTTAATAGAAAATGTTCAGTGGCACCGCATGCCCAGGGCGGGTGCAATACCCAAGATATGCCAGTGATTACCTCTCTGACCCTCAGTCTCCTTATCTATGATAAGTAGATGATTATAATTACTATCTCAAATTTGCTTATACTTGGAAAACTGTAAAGAAATGTGCAAGTATAACTTCTCCTTACTGTATAACCTCCACCAATTTATACTGGATATTAAGTATGTTTAAGGTATACTATGAGTCAGCACAACTGGATCAAAGCAAAATCTAAGAAGTGTTCTGGACACAACCAAACATTTTGAGGGACAGAGTAGCTGACTCTGAGGCATGGGGGTCACAGTTTCAGGGGACGTGTAGGTCAATTGGCATAACAAAATTTATTAAGAAAATGTTCTGCATCCCACTTTGGTGTGTGTCGGTTGGGGTCTTAAAAGCTTGTGAGTGGCCATCTAAGATGCATCAATTGGTCCCAACCCACTTGGAGCAAAGGAGAATGAAGAACATCAAAGACTGTTAGCCCAAGAGACAAAAGCTCCACATAAACCAGAGGCTCTATCACCCTGACACCAGAAGATCTAGATGGTGCCTGGCTACCACCAATGACTGCCCTGACAGGGAACGCAACAGAGAGTCCATGATGGAGCAGGAGAAAAGTGTGGAGCAGAACTCAAATTCATGTAAAAAGACCAGACTTAATGGTCTGACAGAGACTGGAGGAACCCCCGAAACTATGGTCCTCGGACCCTCTGTTAACCCAGAACTAAAACCATTCCCGAAGCCCACTCTTCAGACAAAGATTAGACTGGACTGTGAAACAAAAAATAATACTTGTGAGGAGTGTGCTTCTTAGTTCAATCAGATACACGAGACCAAATGGGCGACTCCTGCCTGGAGGCAGGAAGAGAAGGCAGGAAGGGACAGGAACTGGTTGAAAGGAAACAAGAAACCCTGGGTGGAAAGGAGGAGTGTGCTGTCACATTGTAGGGATAGCAACTAATGTCACATAACAATATGTGTATAAATTCTTGTATGAGAAATTAACTTGAACTGTAAATGTTCACCTAAAGCATGCACACAAAACCTTATTGAAATAAATAAATAAATAAAATAAAGGGTAGGATTTAAATGGCACACCAGCCCAGGGGCAAGGAGGAGAAGGCAGGAGGAGACAGGAAAGCTAGAAATGAGGAACCCAAGGTTAAGAAAGGAAGCATGTTGACATTTTGTAGGGTTGGCAACCAGTGTCACAAAACAGTATGTGTATTAATTGTTTAATGAGAAACTAATTTGCTCTGTAAACCTTCATCTAAAGCACAACTAAAAAAAAAGAAAAAATAAATTATTAAAATAAAATAAATAAAAAAAAACACACAAAAAACTAGTTGCTGTTGAGTTGATTATGTCTCATGGCGATCCTACGTGTGTCAGAGTAGAAACGTGCTCTACTGGGTTTCCAGGAAAAAAGAAAAAAGATTACAGCCAAGAAAACCCTATGGAACACAGTTCTACTCTGAACCACATAGGGTCACCATGCGTTGGCATCAACTCGATGGCAATGAATTTGGGTTTTTTTGTTAGTTCAGTTAAACGTTTATTGATTTCATATTAAATTTGAATTTGTACTGAATTCATACTAAATTTCTGAAAATTCTAAGATGCCGCTGTTACTTTCTTGCCATTGGAGATATTCTTGTAATAAAGTCTAACAATGGAGACAGATCCACAGATAAATTCTATACAAATGGGAATCATTAAGAATGAGGTTTATGCATTGTGTTCAGGCAGATTTTAGAACTGGCAATTCAGTTGGTGGATGGAGAGAGTCCGCTACTATTAACTGCAACAAGATGGGGGAATTGAGTATTTTGGTTTTCAGAGTTTCAGAGAAAAATGTATTAGTAAAGGCATGGATATGTAGAAAATCATGACATTTGTTGAACTGCAACATGTTCCCCTTGAATTGAACAAAACGTATATTACATAAAGCTTGTGTTATGTGCAGGGACCAGGCTATGGAGGGACATATGCTAATGGCCTTAAAAGAAGAAGGTAGATATTTGAGAAATGTTTAGCTCATAAAATCTTCAGGTTTGCTGAATGATTGGGTGTAGCAGCTGAAGGAAATAGGGGAACTGAGATTCCTAGATTTCAGCTTGAGCAACTAAATAAATTTTACAGATGGCATCTTCCCAATAATGTAGGTTGATGAAGACTGAAGTTCAGTTAACCCTTCAAAAGCAGGAGATATATCACCTGGTGTACCCTTCAGGAGCACAGCACATTGACTATAATAGATGCTCAAAATGTTCAATAAAAGAAGTTTGAAAACTGCCCTCTCTGTGTGGGTTAATGGTGCTGTTTATAAGACAGTTTAATATCAGCCTATAAATTCAAGTGTGGAAATAGCAATGAGGGGATTGTTTACTTGAGGCATCTGGAGAGAATGAGAACTGGCATATATATGAACCCTTAGGAATACAATATTCAAAGACTGACTAAACATATGGCTTAATTTGTGATCATAAAACTAAGAAATTGTGATCAACATCCTGACCACAGAAAATTTTGTTTCCATGAAACTTGAAACTTGACATTCTAGAATGCTCCATAATAAAGTATATTTGAGGATAGGGTGGATGCTTAAATACTGTCTAACTGGAAACGAAAACAGAATGTTGTTGTTGTTAGGTGCCATTGAGTTGATTTTGACTCATAGTGACCCCATGTGACAGAGTAGATCTGCCCCATAGGGTTTTCTAGGCTTTATAGGAACAGATGGCCAGCTCCTTCTTCTGCGGAGCCACCACTTGATAAAAGTTATAATAATCCCTTACTCATGCAAAATCCTTTCCATTTCCTGAAGGACTTTCACATACATTATCTTATTTGATCATTATAACAATAGAACTTAGTAGCCAGTTCAATGAGAAGCATTCCCATTTTACAGATGACTTAAAGAGGTTAACTGGTTTACTTCAAATCACCCAGAGGGTCTCCTAAAAGTAGAAGAAGAGGTAATACGTATAAAAACTACAGTATTTATAATATTTTGTTTCGGCAAATCTTCCAAGATGCCTTCAGTTCCCTCAAGTAAGAAGCCTATTCCAAGAATATATAAACATAGGGATCAGCAGGTTGGGTGAGAAGTTTGAGATGAGAAGAGAGGGTTTGGAATAATCCTTGAGAATAATGGGAGAAGGAGCTGTAAAAGGAGAGGTAAAAAGATAATATAATCAGTGTTGATGAACCAATTAAGGCTAGAAATCACAGAAAAAATTATATGTATAAGATTTTGAAATTAGAAAATGGATTAGGTTCCCAAAATGAAATGAAACCAGACCAAACTCGTTGCCATCAAGTCGATTCTGACTCACTGTGACCCTACAGGACAGAGTAGAACTGCCCCATAGAGTTTCCTAGGAGCAGCTGGTGAATTCGAACTGCTGACCTTTCAGTTAGCAGCCAAGTTCTTAACCACTACACTACCAGGACGCAGTTTTCTGAAATAACGATAAAATTTGTGGCAATTGGACATAAAGTTGCCTTGGGGTAAGATTCAAGGACTATAATGCTAGTATTGTTTTTAATCTTTAAATCCTAAAATTTCTAGCATTATAGTAAAATGTATCAGTATAGCAAAATTTATCAGTATGGTGCATTATTAAAGTTAACTTCAGGAGCAGTAACAAATAAACCCCAAATCTCAGTGGCTATGGCTATACACGTAGTATAGTTTATTTCTTGCTCATTTAAAGTCCAATCAACGGTCCATGGGCCTCTGCTCCACACAGTCATTCAGAGGCTCAACTGTCTTCAACATATAACTTGCAAGGTTTCCCTGGAGGTCAACATCTGGCTGGCAGGTGAAGAAAGAGAAAGAGTGGAGGACGATATACAGGGCTAGGCTTGGAAGTGATGACATCACATCCCTGGAACTTCATTGGTCAGAACTCACTCACATGATCATAGTTACTAAAGGAAGCTGGGAAAATAGTCTAGCTATACGACAGAGTAAAGGGAAATGAGTTTGGTGAACAGCTATGCCACACAGATTTAATGCATGTTTGGAAAGGATCATGAAGTTGTTAGATATCGAAGATGAGTAGGACTAGAAAGTGACAGCCGGGCAGAGTGAATCTCAAAGGAAATAGAAGTAAAAAAGCAATAGTTTGGTGAACTAGCAAACAGCTTCCCATTTATGACCTTATAACATGTGGAGTATATGAGAAACATGTAAGGGTGCTATGAGCTGGAATCCACTTGACGGCAATGGGTATATGAGAAACATAGCTAAAGATAGGTACAATAAAACAAAGTCATCACCTGAAGAGTGAAATTTCAGTTATGATTGATGATAAAGAGGTTGAAGAATAAGAGCAGGTTTGTTTGCAGTGAATAAAGGTCCCTATATATTTCAGTAGTAGGGATGAAAGAGAATTCAGTAGAATCCAGTCATTCATTCAGCAAATAGAATTGTCTATGTTCCAGGTTTTTGAGCTGCAGGATTAAATACGGCCATGCATCACTTAACACCCGCAATACCTTCTGTGAAACAGGATGTTATGTGACTTAAATATTATGCAAACATCATATTATATAAGCCAGTCCCCAGATTACAAACATCTAATTTAAATCAACCCTGTAGTTATGAATCAACCCCAGTAAAGCATATTATATTAAAAATTTGAGGTATATACAATGGTTTGTAATAACAAATGGGTGCCTGGCAGCACAATCACCCCATATAACAAATGGGCACCCGGCAGTGCAATTGCTTTTTATACAAGAGACATGGGTGACACGTGTTCCATGCAGGAAGCTGTTATGATCCCTACATTCGGTTCTGTTCACTGCATTATTTATTAGATATTAGATATTATTAGATTATTTGCTTTTATGTATTTCCAAAATTTCAAGAGGAGTACTTATATTTTCAAAAATGAAACTATTTAGGGTTTTTATTTTGTCAAATAATTCTCTGCCATTAATGTCTGAACTTTTTTTGTCTTAAAGAATTAATTCCAAATTTGTAGAGTACTTATTTAGTTCATTTGTGTCTGGTACTTTTAAATTAAATAAAAATCCCCATGTTTTTAGAAACTTAAACATTTGATCAAATCCTTCTTTAATCTATGATAGCATTACATCCAGAATTTTATTAAAGCTTTGATTTCATAGTTGCTTCCTGGGTTGGAGTTGAGGACTAATATGTACCTTGGAGAACGATGACCCTTGTCAATTAATGCTTCCTGACAGCTTCCTCTGCCTGATTGGCGCAGTGGTCTGGTGACGCACTGCTTGTGCCTAAATTGCTTTCAGGGGCCCTCACAGGTTCCCACTCATAGGGCACACCTGGTAAATTATCTGAAGTCATCCTAGCATAGTGGTGAACTTTTCCTGAGAAACTAAAACAGTAATTAGTTTCTTAAATATGAGAGTATTTTCTAAAGCAGGGTTTGGTATACCATACACAGGCCACAGCGCGTAGTTTGGGAACACCTATATACACTTACGTTAACTGCGTGCATTTGTTATGATAATATTTTAGTCGAATTAATTTTTGACACTTATTGAATTTGTCACCCCATTAAGCCCAGTGCCCCTGGCAATCTTTTGTACAAACCAAAAAACCAAACCCATTGCCGTTGACTTGATTTTGACTCACGGCGACCCCATGTGTTGCAGAATAGAACTGCATCCTGTAGAATTTTCAAGGCTGTGACTATTTGGAAGAAGGTCACCAGGACTTTCTTCTGAAGCACCTCTGAGTGGGTTCAAACTATCAAATTTTCGGTTAGTAATCCAAATGTTAAACACTCGACCTTCCATATAGCCCTCCCTTTAATGTGGCACTGAGTACCAGATTGGATTAAGATGATCTACCTTGAGACTCCACCACCCATCTGTCAGTTTGCAGTACTGTGGTGGCTTGCATGTTTCTGTGATGCTAAAAGCTATGCCACCAGTATTTCAAATATCAGTAGGGTCACCCATGGTGACTAGGTTTCAATGGCGCTTCCAGACTAAGACAGACTGGGAAGAAAGGTATGGCTATCTACTTCTGAAAATTAGCCAATGAAAACTTTGTGGATCACAACAGAATATTGTACAATATAGTGCTGGAAGATGAGCCCCCTGGGTTGAAATGCATTCAAAATACACGGTAGTCTCAACAATGGACTTGAACATACCAACAATCATAAAGATGACACAGGACGATGCAATGTCTTGTTCTGCTGTACACGGGGTCTCCTCAGATTGGCCGGACAGCAGCTAAACAATAATCTTGAAACTACCTGTTAGATGCAAAGGTACATTTTGGTATATCCATACAGTGAAATACTATACTATAGCAATGAAAGTTTACAGTATGCTGCTACATGCAGAATTATGGATAAATCTCACACACATATTCTGAAAGAAGTTATTTTGAAAGAAGTTATACTCTGTGATTCCACTGAAATACATTCCCAAACTGACAAAACTCATCTCTGGTATTAGATAACAGGTAGTGGTTTCCTTTGGGAAGGCGGAAATACAATAACTGCAAGAGGGCATGAGTGAGTCTTCTGGGATACTGTTATAGTTCTTGCTCTGGATGGTGGTTACATGGGATATATATCTTGTGAAAGTTAAATGAACTGTACCATTATAAAATGTGTACTTTTCCAAATATATATTATTTATCTATAAAAATTTTAAAGCTAATATATATATACATATTTTTTCGAGAATGAAGAGTACATATGTATATACATGTATAAATATATTCATATATATAGCTGTCAACATTTACATCTTAAATTATATATTTATCAGTGTTAAATATATATATGGACAGGAACGTCAACATTTTAAAATATTTGCTTTGTTAGAAGCTTGTTTCTTTCTTTTTTTTTTTTTTAATTGTACTTCAGGTGAAGGCTTACAGAACAAATAGTTTTATGACATTGGTTAACAACCCCACAACATGTCAACTCTCTCCCTTCTCAACCTTTTTTTTTTTTTGGTGAAAATATACATAGCCAAAGAGAAACCATTTCAAAAATTTCTACAGGCACAGTTCGGTGACGTCGACTACGCTCTTCCAATTGTGCTGCTATTCTCACTTTAGATGAAGGCTTACAGAACAGAAAAGTTTCTCATTTAACAGTTAGTACACATGTTGCCCTATGACAATGGTTAACAACCTCACAGCACATCAACACTATCCTTACTCAACCTTGGGTTCCCTATCACCAGCTTCCCTTTCCCCTTCTGCCTTCTGACCCTTGTCCCTGGACTGCTATACCTCATTAGACCCATTTGGTTTTATGGGGCTGTCCACTCCCAGGCTGAACGGTGAACCCCCGAGATGAATTCACCACTGAGCTAAAAGGGTGTCTGGGGGCCACACTCTCGGGGTTTTTACAGTCTCCTTTAAGCCAGTAAATCTGCTCTTTTTTTTGTGAGTTAGGATTTTGTTCTACCTCCTTCCCCAGCTCTGTCCAGAACCCTCTGTTGTGATCCTGGTCAGAGCAGTGAGTGGTGGTAGCCGGGCACCATCTAGCTATACTGGACTCAGTCTGGTGGGAGGCCTTGGTAGCTGTGGTCCATTAGTCCTTCAGACTAATCTTTTCCTTGTATCCTGTTCTCTTAATTCTCCCTTACTCCCAAAGGGATAAAACCAGTGGAGTATCTTAGATGGCCGCTCACAGGATTTTAAGACCCCAGACGCTACTCACCAAGGTAGAATGTAGAACAGTGTCTTTATAAACTGTGTTATGCCAATTGAGCTAGATATTCCCCGAGACCATGGTCCCAACAGCCCTCCACCCAGCAATTCAGTCCCTCAGGGAGTTTGGATGTGTCTATGGAGCTTCCATGACCTTTCCTTGTAAAAGTTGTGCTGGTTTCCCCTGTATTGTGTACTGTCTCACCCTTCACCAAAGATACCACTTAACTATTGCCTATTTAGTATTTCCCCCCCACCCCTACCAACCCTGGTAAACAAAAAACATTGTTACATGTTGTGTGTGAACTTATTCATGGGTTTTTATAATAGAGGTCTCATACAATATTTGTCCTTTTGTGATTGACTTATTTCACTCAGCATAATGTCCTCCAGTTTAATCCATGTTATGAAATGCTTCACAGGTTCATCATTATTCTTTCTTGTTGCATAGTACTCCATTGTGTGTATGTACCATAGTTTGTTCATCCATTCCTCTGTTGATAGGCATCTAGGTTGTTTCCATCATTTTGCTATTGTGAACAATGCTGCCATGAACATAGGTGTGCATATGTCTATTTGAGTGATGACTCTTATTTCTCTAGGATATATTCCTAGGAGTGGGATGGCTGGATCAAATGGTATGTTTATTTCTAGCTTTCTGAGGAAGCGCCATATCATTTTCCAAAATGGTTGTATCATTTTGCATTCCCACCAGCAGTGCATAAGAGGTCCGAACTCCCCGAAGCTCCTCCAACATTTGTTATTTCCAGTGCTTTTGATTTGTAACAGTAATGCTGGGGTGGGATGGTATCTCACTGTGGTTTTAATTTGCATTTCTCTAATGGTTAGTGATCGCGAGCATTTCCTCATGTGTCTGTTGGCCATTTGAATGTCTCCTCTGGTGAAGTGTCTGTTCATTTCCTTTGCCCATTTTTTAATAGGATTATTTCTCTTTTTATTGTACAGGTGTTGGATTTTCTTATAGATTATGGAGACTAGACCTTTGTCTGACTTCTACCGTCCAAAAATTTTTTCCCAGTTTGTACGTTCTCTTTTTACTCTTGGTGAAGTCTTTTAAAGAGCATAGGTGTTTGATTTTTAGAAAATCCCACTTATCTAGCTTATCTTTTGGGGTTTGTGCATTGATGGTTATGGTTTGTATCCTGTTAATGCCGTGTATTAAGGCCTGTAGTGTTGGTCCTATTTTTTCTTCTATGAACTTTATAGTTTTAGGCTTTATATTCAGGTCTTTGATCCATTTTGAAGTAGTTTTTGTATATGGTGTGAGGTATGGGTCCTGTTTCATTTTTTTGCAGATGGATATCCAGTTTTGCCAGCACCATTTGTTAAAAAGACTGTCTTTTCCCCCTTTGATGGACTTGGGGCACTTGTCAAAGATTAGGTGACAATAGGTGGATGGATTTACATCTGGGTTCTCAATTCTGTTCCACTGGTCAATGCATCTGTCGTTGTACCAGTACCAGGCTGTTTTGACTACTGTAGCTGTATAGTAGGTTCTCAAGTCAGGTAGTGTGAGTCCTCCAACTTTGTTCTTCTTCTTCAGTAGTGCTTTATTATTCGGGGCTTCTTCCCTTTGCATATAAAGTTAATGATTAATTTTTCCGTCTCTTTGAAGAATGTCATTGGTATTTGGATTGGGATTGCATTGTATTTGTAAATTGCTTTGGGTAGAACTGTCATTTTCACAATGTTGAGTCTACCTATCCATGAGCATGGTATGTTTTTCCATTTATGTAGATCCTTTTGGGTTTCTTGCAGTAGTGTTTTGTAGTTTTCTTTGTATAGGTCTTTTACATCCCTGGTTAGATTTATTCCAAAGTACTTTCTTTTTTAGGGGCTATTATAAATGGTATTGTTTTCCTGATTTCCTTTTCATTGTTCTCTTTGTAAGTGTATAGGAATCCAACTGATTTTTGTATGTTTATCTTGTATCCTGCAACTCTGCTGAATCTTTCTATTAGTTCCAGGAGATTTCTCATGGAGTCTTTAGGGTTTTCTATGTACGGTATCATATCATCTGCAAACAGGTACAGTTTAACTTCTTCATTACCAGTTTGGATGCCCTTTATTTCTTTTTCTTGCCTTATTGCTCTAGCTAGAACTTCTAGCACAATGTTCAATAGGAGTGGTGATAAAGGGCATCCTTGTCTTGTTCCTGTTTTCAAGGGGAATGTTTTCAGCCTCTCTCCATTAAGAATGATGTTGGCCATTGGTTTTGCATAGATGCCCTTCATTATGTTGAGAAATCTCCCTTCTATACCAATTTTATTGAGAGTTTTTATCAGGAATGGGTGTTGAACTTTGTCAAATGTCTTTCCTGCATCAATTGATGTGATTATGTGATTCTTTTCTTTCCTTTTATTTATGTGGTGGATTACGTTGATTGATTTTCTAATCTTGAACCATCCTTGCATACCTGGTATGAATCCCACTTGGTCGTGGTGTATTATTGTTTTGATATGATGTGAATTTTATTGGCTAGAATTTTGTTCAGAATTTTTGCATCTATATTCATGAGAGATATTGGTCTGTAATTTTCTTTTTTTGTGACACCTTTGCCTGGTTTTGGTATCAGTGTTATGCTGGCTTCATAGAATGAATCTGGAATTGTTGCTTCCTTTTCTATGCTCTGAAATAGCTTGAGTAGTACTGGTACACATTGTACTGTAAATGTTTTGTAGGATTCTCCAGTGAAGCCATCTGGGTCAGGGCTTTTTTTGGTTGGGAGTTTTTTTATTACCTTTTCAACGTCTTCCCTTGTTATGGGCCTGTTCAGGTTTTCAACATCACTTTGTTGTAGTTTGGGTAGGCCGTGTGTTTCTAGAAATTTATCCATTTCCTCTAGGTTTTCAAATTTTTTGGACTATAGTTTTTCATAATATTCTGTTATAATCCTTTTTATTTCTGTTGAGTCTATTGTAATGTCCCCCATTTCATTTCTTATTTGGGTTATTTGTGTCCTCTCCTGTCTTTTTTTTGTCAGTCTGGCCAGTGGTTTGTCGATTTTGTTGATCCTTTCAAAGAAGCAACTTCTGGTTTTGTTGATTCTTTCTATTATTTTTCTATTCTCTATTTCATTGATTTCTGCTCTGATCTTTATTATTTCCTTTCTTCTAGTGGCTATGGGCTTTTTTTGCTGTTCTTTTCCTATTTATTTGATTTCTGTAGTTAATGTTTTGATTTTATACCTTTCTTCTTTTTTGATGTGTGCATTTATTGCCATAAATTGTCCTCTGAGGACTGCCTTTGCTGTGTCCCAAAGGTTTTGGTATGATGTCTTTTCATTCTCATTTGATTCTAGGAATTTTTTGATTCCGTCTCTGATTCCTTCTATTACCCAGTGATATGTAAACATGGTATTATTCAGTTTCCTTGTAGTTGATTTTTTTTCCTTGCACTTTCCATTGTTAATTTCTACCTTGATGGCATTGTGGTCAGAAGATACTTTGAATTATCTCAACGTTTTGGATCTTGTTGAGGATTGCTCTGTGGCCTAAGATGTGGTCTATTCTGGAGAATGTTCCATGTGCATTGGAAAAGAATGTGTACTTTGCAGCGGTTTGATGGAGTGTTCTATATATGTCTATGAGGTCAATTTGGCTGATAGTGCCCTTTAGGGCTTCTGTATCTTTGCTGAGTTTCTTCTTAGTTGTTCTATCCTTTTGGTAAGTTTGTTGAAGTCTCCTACTATTATTGTGGAACTGTCAATTTCTCCTTTCAGTGCTGTTAGAGTTTGTTTTATGTATTTTGGAGCCCTGTCATTGGATGCGTAGGTGTTTATTATGGTTATGTCTTCATGATGAGTAGTCCCCTTAATCATTATATAGTGTCCTTCTTTGTCTTTTATGGCAGATTTTGTTTTAAAGTCTATTTTATCTGAGATTAGTATTGCCACTCCTGCTGTTTTTTGGTAGTTGTTAGCTTGATATTTTTTTTTCCAACCTTTGACTTTTAATAAATTCACATCTTTGTTTCTAAGGTGTGTCTCTTGTAGACAGCATATTGATGGATCCTGTTTTCTTATCCATTCTGTCACTCTCCGTCTCTTTATGGGTGCATTGAGTCCATTTCCATTCAGTGTAATTATTGATAGATATGAGTTTGTTGCTGTCATTTTGTAGTGCTTTTTTTTTGTGGTGTTGAAGTTTTCTTTATTCTTTTTACTCTCCTGTGCTGAGTTACTTTTGTTTGTGGATTTTTTTTTCATTTCTTTTGTTTTTGTAGGTTTTGTTTTTGCTGAGACTTTAAGTTTTTCCTCTTTATTTTTATGACTATGTTTGTTAACTTTCTTGGTGGTTACCATGAATTTCACCCTTATCTTTCTAAGTTTGAAGCAGTCTATCATTACCTTGCATCGCCTTGCCTTCCTCTCCATTAGAAGGTTGTATACCTATGCTGTTTATTCCCTCTTTTATTGTTTTGATGTTGTTGTCGTTTACTGATTAACTGCTCTGATTCCCTGTTGTATTTCTTTTGGTTTTGGATAGTCGTTGAGAGTTCATTTCCTAGATTGGTATCCAGCTGGTACGATCCTGTGTCCTAGATTCTGCCTGTCAGCTGAAGTTGTGTTGTTCTCAGATTGAAGAACTCCCTTTAATAATTCTTGTAAGTTTGGTTTGACTTTTACATATTCCTTTAATTTCTGTTTATCTGGAAATGGCCTAATTTCACCATTAGGATAGATTATTCTTGCCTGGCAATCTTTTTTCTTTCAAGATTTTATATATGTCATCCCATTGCCTTCTTGCCTGCATGGTTTCTGCCGAATAATCTGAGCTTAGTCTTTATTTCTCCTCTGTATGTGACTTCTTGTTTTTCACGAGTTGCTCTCAGGATTCTTTGTTTGTTTTGGTTTTGGCAAGTGTGATTATGATATGCCTTGGTGATTTTCTTTTGGGGTCTGTCCTATATGGAGTTCATTGAGCTTCCTGGATGGCCAGCTTTTCATCTTTCATGATATTGGGGAAGTTTTCTGTCAGCAGTTCTTCAATGATCCTCTCTGTGTTTTCTGTTTTCTCCCCGTTGTGGAACTCCAATCATTTGAAAATTTTTGCTTTCGATTGTATCCTACATAATTCTCAGGGTCTCTTTAGTTTTCTTTGTTCTTTTTTCTGAGTTTTCCCCAGAGTTGTATCGAAGTGTTTGTCTTCAATTCCACTGATCCTGTCTTCCACCATTTCAAATCTGCTTCTCAGCCCTTCTATGACACCATCCATTTCTGAAATCTTGTTGTTTATCTTTTGGATTTCTAACTGTTGTTTTTGTATAATTTCTAGTTGTGAATTTATTTTGGAATTTTGTTCCTGCATTATTTTCCTGAATTCTTCCAAATTTTTTCTGTATTTTCCATGCATTTGTCTTTTTTTTCCTCATTTTTGTCTGCTTTTTGCTTCAGCTCTTAGAGAATTCTGAGTATTAGAGATTTGAATTCCCTATCAGGTAGTTCTAGTGCCTTTTCTTCCACTGGAGAGTCATCTGGTGTTTTATTTGGGATGCCTACTGGTACCATCCTGTCCTGTTTTTGTAAATGTTTTGATATTGTCAGCTGTCTTCGGGGCATTCAGTAGTTATTTTTCTCATTTATTGATGGTAGATTTGTTTGTTTCATCCCTTTTTTTTTTTTTTTAAATTTGGCTATGTCTGAGCCAGTGGGCTGTGTGTTCTTTGTTGTTTGCTCATCTGTGCTCACAATACTTTTTGCCTCCTTCTCCAGTTGGCAGGGTCAGTCACTCAGATATGGTACGGCAGGGCAGGTCTAGCTGAAGAGGAGTTACTTAGACGGGTTGTTTGTGGCACTTACTACAGCCACCAGGGCGGGTCAGTAATCAGTGCAGAGCAGGTTCCAGTAGGCCATACCTGTGCTGCTTGGTGGTGTGATGTTTAGCGCATGGTGCAGGTAGGCAGGATGTAGCAGGGAGATTGTTATGTGTGGATCTAAGATGGATATGGGAGAGAGGAGAGACGAACAGGAGCCAAAAACATATAAACAAGCAAAAAAGAATGCTAGGGGTGCTTGCCGTTGGAGTGGAGAATGAGAGGCTATGAAATGGAGAAAAACAAAAAGGGGAAGAGAAAGAAAAAAAGAAAAGAAATGAATGAATAAATAAAAATCAGAAAGGGAAAAGAACAGCAAAGTTCCCACGGATCCCACTGGTGTGGCTATGAGGTCTGGGGAAGTTGTTCTTAGGTGTTGCAGTACAGCCTGGCTAGAAGGCGTAGAGGTATACAGTGCCAGGTATTCAGGGAACAGAAAGAGATGGACGATATAGAGAGATGAGAAACAGTTGTTCTGTCTCCCGCTGGAAGCTCCGTGAAGCTGCTTTCTTGTACCCCGTTTGTTGGTCTCCGATAGGAGTCCTAGATGGTAGATCCGTGCTGTGTTAGCTAATAGGGTACCTCTGCATGAATCTCTCTTAGCTCTCCCTTCTCTGTCAATTTTCTCACTCCATTTGGTGGTTGGCTGAGTTCGTTATCTCTTCATTTGATGTTTTAGGGTTTCAGGATTGTTGTTTTCTCTGTTTGGCTTAGTTTTTTGGATCTTTGCTGTGGAGGGACAGCATGGTGTTTCTGCCTAGAGTGCTATTTTGCCAGAATTAATATAGAAGCTTGTTTCTTAATTTTAAACTGTTATTGCTACCGAATTATTTATGTAATAAATAAAGGCTGTGTTTTAAAAATAAACTCTTATGATATCTTCCTTCTTGAAAAAGAAAGTGTCTAGGAGTCACTGCAAAGCCCATGTGGTTTTGGCTGTTATAAAGTCTTTCACTACAGCAAATTGTTGCAAGTGTATATCACTTTGAATTTGTATATTTTATCTAGATTTGTTCCTGGAATATTTTAACTGGTCCCTAATATCTCTGATAAAATAAATATTAATTTCAAGGAAAAGGTAAATTCTGCCAACGTGTCCCATTAGTTGAATATTCCTATAAACCATTCTTGAACTTCAATATAAGGAGGTTGAATGTGTCATTCATTTTTCTTGAAAAAATATTTGTAACTAATAAAAATACTCTAAGGCAACAGGGCAAAAGATGAGAAAAGTAATTTTTTTAAAAAAAGGAGAAGAAAGAAAGACTGTTGTTGTTAGGGGCCATAGAGTTGGCTACAATTCTTAGTGACATAATATATAATAGAATGAAACTTAACTTTGCCTAGTCCTGTGCCATCTTCATGATCTTTGGTATGTTTGAGTCCATTTTGAACACCGTATCAATTTTTTTCATTGATGGTGTCCCTCATTTTTTGCTGACCAACTATGATGTTCTTTTCTAGTAACTGATGTTTCCTGTTTGTCTTAGTTATCTAGTGCTGCTTTAACAGAAATAGCATAAGTCGATGGCTTTAACAAAGAGAAATTTATTCTCTCACAGAGGCACATGGAGTGCCTTTGGGCACTCCATGTATGGGTCTGTGGGTCTAACCTGATAAATCCACTCTAGCATGCCAATTTCCCTAAGTCTTTGGATACCTTCTTCTACAGTATATCAAGGCAGGTCTGGTACTTCAACTTGATTTAGTGTAGGCCACCATGTAACCCATGCTTCAGCAACCCACCAAATAAACTATTAGATCCTTTCCTAACCTCTCCAGCTGAAACACTGAATGAAGAATCAGTGCTTAGTGGGCCCATATCAATAAACTCAGACTGATGCATCTTTGTTCTTTGCACCATTATCCTACACCCTTATTAGCCATTCCCAAACATATTCCCCAGCTTTCTGTTTGAATCTACTAGAAAAGTCAAGCAGTTCTTCTGGAGTGTAGTATACCTTCTCCTGAGTCACACTTTGTACTTCACCTTTTAGGGCTCACTAGGACTTAAGTCTAGTTATAGGTCTAGAAGCCAAAGTAAGTGGTTGGGATGTGTTTTGAGAACATTCAGCACTGTCTTGTAAGGCATCTGCCTCAGGTGATGCCTAGGAAATGACTCATACAAAGGTTCTTTAGACACAGCTTGGATAATCTCATTAGATGGGGGTGGAGGGGCTAATGGTTTTACTGGGGAGGGTGGTTTAGCAGACAAAGACGGAATAATCTCTTCAGATGGGAGTGAGAGGGCTGGTTCTGTTGGCAAGAATGATTCAATGGAATTTAGGGGCTTGGTGTCTCTAGCTTCCTGATTATCTGCCCATATGGCCCCATCCCAAGTTTCAGGATCCCCTTTCTTTCTAATCAATGCCCTCACTTTAACTTCAGACATACTCAAGGTTGGAAATTGAGTTGCCACTTAATTCAGCCACTTGTACAATAAGACTCTTGGTTTGTTTTTCGGCAATATCAGCTCTGTTGCTACAAGAAATAAGGTTTTCTTTCAACATACAAGTGGAAACTTTGAGGTCGTTTATGCGATGCTTGAGCTTTGACTCTGAAGCCCTGAGCTCACCTTTTTCTTCCACCACTTTGTTTAGTGAAAGCAGGATCAACCAACCAGCTTCCTTATACTTCTCATGATGACAAAATTGTAGACAGGTATCAAATATACAATCACCCAGAGCCTCACCTTTCACCAATACCTGATCTATTGGTGGTGATATTTTGTGCATTTGTATTGCCACCTAATGCCATGTATTGGAAATGCCCTCTTTACTACTGGAAACAGAGTCATCAACATCTTCAAGACTAACCAGACTTGAGAACCAATTTAGAAAACTCTTCCTTGAATTTTGTTTCCTTAGAACCACTTCTGGTACCAAATGTCTTAGGCTGGATTTGCTAGAGAAGTAAAGCCAGTAAAGGGTATAAATACCTATATAGAGACATTTTATAAAGGCAATGTTTCACACAGTTGTAGAGGCTGGAATGTCTCAAACATGTAGGTCAGGCGAGAGGCTTCTCCTGATTCACGTAGCCACAGAGGCTGGCAAAACCAAGATCAGCAGGTCCGACAGCAGAGCTTTTGCTCACAGGCTGTAAAAACCTACAAATCCCAACATCAGCAGGCAAGACCACAAGTAAGCTGCTAGCTCAGGTTCCAAGAACTAGAGGTCAGATCAACAGGAGCCAGCTGCAGGATCCAGAGAGAGCAAAAGCCCACGAGCCTTGCCAGAATGTCCACTTACATTCAATGCAGGCCACACGCCCAAGGAAACTCCTTTTCAACTGATTGGCTATTCACAGCAGATCCCCTCATGGAGGTGATCACATTATATCACATCTCATCATGGAAGTGATCACATCATCATATGACTGCCAAACTACATCATAACTGCCAAACCACTGAGAATCATAGCCCAGCAAAGTGGACACACAATCCTAATGATCACATTGTTCAAAGTAAGTGAGCCAAAGTCTTGCCATCTTCACTTCTAAGGAGTATCCTGATTGTATTTTTTTTCTAAGACTGATTTGTTCATTCTTCTGGAAGTCAACAGTACATTCAGTATTCTTCAAAAACACCACAGTTTGAATGTATCACCTCTTATACTTTTCTTTTTCACTGTCCAGCTATTGCATACATATGAGGCAATTAAAAGGACCATGGCTTGGATCAGTTGCACCTTGGTCGTAAAAATATTGTTGCTGAATCCGGGAAGGTGGGTCCTTTTCCAGTGCGCTCAGACTTTCTAATGATCTGGGCAGCACTCTTTAAGAAAGAGAAAGTAACTTTATTGCAATGTGCAGAGCAAGGAGCCAGGAAGAAGTTCCTCAGATCCAACTCCCTGAGCTGTGGGGAAGCAGGGCTTATATGTGATTTGAACAGCAAGATGGCAGCCAGGCAGGGATAGTGGAGAGGGAAAATTCTAGAAGGTAGGAATTATGGCAGCCAGGAAACAGGAGGTGATGTGGTTCTTGTCAGACCTCTTGCTTCAAAATGGGGTATGGGTGATGATTTTCCTTCTGATTCGTTCTATCTGTTGCTTCGTCCTCTGTTGAGGTCAATTAATGGTTACAGCTGGCCCTTTTGTGCATTCGGGGTGGGCCAAATCTGACTTGGGCTAGTTTAAGGCAGTCTTTTCTGATTAACGTAAATTTACTGGCATTCGTAGGGTCAGGTTACAATATCTTTGCTTTTTAAAACTTTAAAGAAGTCTTTTGCAGTAGATTTTCCCAGTGCAATATGTCATTTGATTTCTTGACTGCTGCTTCCATGGATATTTTTGTTGTTGTTGTCAATTTTTTTTTTTTTTTATTGTACTTTGGAAGAAGGTTTACAGAACAAATAGTTTCTCATTAAACAGTCAGTACACATATTGTTTTATGACATTGATTAACAACCCCACGACATGTCAACACTCTCCCTTCTTGACCTTGGGGGAATTTTTTTTTGGTGAAAATATACATAGCCAAAGTTACACAATTTCAAAAGTTTCTACGTGTACAATTCAATGACATTGATTACATTCTTCCAGTTGTGCTGCTATTTTCACTATCCTTTTCCAAAGCATTCCATCACCATTATCTTCAACTCCCTGTCCCCTAGGCTTCCCATCAAACCTTCTGAGTTACTGTTGTGAATTTGATCTCACATAGATAATTCTTTCTTTTTTTTGTACCTTAGATGAAGGTTTGCAGAACAAATAGTTTCTCATTAAACAGTTAATACACATATTACTGTATGACAATGGTTAACAATCCCGCGATATGTCAACACTGTCCCTTCTCAACCTTGGGTTCCCTACTGACAGCTTTCCTGCCCCCTCCTACCATCTAGTCCTTGTCCCTGGACTGCTGTGCCTCCTTAGGCCCGTTTTGCTTTATGGGGCTGTCCAATCCCCAGCTGAACGGTGAATTTTGGGAGTGACTTCACCACTGAGCTAAAAGTGTGTCCAGGGGCCATACTCTCAGGGTTTCTCCAGTCTGTCAGGCCAGTAAAGCCGGTCCTTTTTTGTGAGTTAGAATTTTGTTCTACATCCTTTTCTAGCTCTGTTCAGGACCCTTTATTGTGATCTCGGTCAGAGCAGTCAGTGGTGGTAGCTGGGCACCATTTGGTTGTACTAGACTCAGTCTGGTGGAGGCCATGGTAGCTGTTGTCCGTTAGTCCTTTGGACTAATCTTTTCCTTGTATCTTGTTCTCTTCATTTTCCCTTGCTCCCGAAGGAGTGAGCCCAGTGGAGTATCTTAGATGGCTGCTCACAGGCTTTTAAGACCCCAGACGCTACTCACCAAGGTAGAATGCAGAACGTTGTCTTTATAAACTGTTATGCCAATTGAGTTAGATGTTCCCCGAGACCATGTTCACCACAGCCCTCCACCCAGCAATTCAGTCCCTCAGGGAGTTTGGAAGTGTCTCTGGAGCTTCCATGACCTTTCCTTGTACAAGTTGTGCTGGCTTCCCCAGTATCGTGTACTGTCTTACCCATCACCAAAGTTACCACTTATCTATTTTCTATTTAGTTCCCCCCACACACCCTACCATCCCTTGTAACCAACAAAGATTCTTTTTGTGTGTAAACTTTTATATGAGTTTTTACAGTAGAGGTCTCATACAATATTTGTTCTTTTGTGATTTACTTATTTCACTCAGCATAATGTCCTCCAGTTTCATCCAGTTATGAGAGGCTTCACAGATTCATCAGTTTTTTATCTTAGCTTAATACTCCATTGTATGTACCATAGTTTGTTTATCCATTCATCTGTCGATGGGCATCTATGTTGTTTCCATTATTTTGCTATTGTGAACAGTGCTGCAGTGAATATGGGTGTGCATGTCTATTCATGTGATGGCTCTTATTTCTCTAGGATATATTCCTAGGAATGGGATTGCATTTTGTAGTGCTTTTTCTTGTGGTGCTGACATTTTCTTTGCTCCTCTTATTCTCCTGTGGTGAGTTCCTTTTGTTTGTGGATTTTTTTTTCATTTCTTTTGTTTTCACTGAGACTTTATGTTTTTCTTCTTTATTTTGATGAGTAGGTTTGTTAAGTTTCTTTGTGGTTATCTTGAAATTTACCCTTATCTTCCTAGATTTGAACCAGTCTATTTTTACTTGGTATCTCCTTGCCTTCCTCTCCATTAGAAGGTTCTATACCTCCACTGTTTATTCCCTCTTTTATTGTCCTGATGCTGTTGTCATTTACAGATTAACCTCTCTGGTTCCCTGTTCTAATTCTTTTGGTTTTGCATAGTCCTTAAGAGTTCATTTCCTAGGTTGGTATCTGGTTAGTACAATCCCGTGTCCTAGATTCAGCCTGTGGTCTGATGTTGTTTGTTCTCAGATCGAAGTCCCTTTAATAAGTCTTGTCAGTTTAGTTTGGTTTTTACATAGTCCCTTAATTTCTATTTATCTGGAAATGACCTAATTTCACCATCATATCTGAACAAGAATTTAGCAGGATATATTATTCTTGGCTGGCAATTTTTTTCTTTCAAGGTTTTATATATGTCATCCCATTGCCTTCTTGCCTGCATGGTTTCTGCTGAATAATCTGAGCTTAGTCTTATTGTTTTTCCTCTGTATGTGACTTCTTGTTTTACTTGAGCTGCTCTCAGGATTCTTTGTCTGTGGTTTTAGCGAGTGTGAATTTGATATGCCTTGGTGATTTTCTTTTGGGGTCTATCGTATATGGGGTTAGTTGAGCTTCTTCGATGGTCAGCTTTTCATCTTTCATGATACTGGGGAAGTTTTCTGTCAGCAATTCTTCAGTGATCCTCTCTGTGTCTTCTGTTTTCTCCCCATTCTGGAACTCCGATCACTTGCAAATTTTTGCTTTTGATTGTATCCCACATAATTCTCAGGGTTTCTTAATTTTTCTTCATTCTTTTTTCTGATTTTTCCTCAAACAGAGTTGTATCCAAGTGTTTGTCTTCAATTTTGCTGATCCTATTTTCCATTGTTTCAAACCTGCTCCTCAGCCCTTCTATGACACTGTCCATTTCTGAAATCTTGTTTATCTTTTGGATTTCTAATGTATGATTTCTAGTTGTGAATTTATTTTAGCATTTTGTTCCTGTATTATTTTCTTGAATTTCGCTGTTTTTTTTGTTTTTATTTTCCATGAATGTCTGCCTTTTCCATAAATTTGTCTATTTTTCCTCATTTTTGTCTGCTTTTTGCTTCAACTATTGGATAATTCTGAATATTAGAGATTTGAATTCCCTATCAGTTAGGTCTGGTGCCTTTTCTCCTACTGGAAGATCATTTGGTGTTTTATTTTGGATGCTTACTGGAACCATCCTGTCTGTTTTTGTAAATGTTTTGATATTGTCTGCTGTCTTTGGGGCATTCAGGGGTTATTTTCCTCATTTATTGATTGTAGGCTTGTTTCATCCTGCTTTTTTGTTTTATTTGGTTATGTCCGAGCAGGCAGGCTGTGTGTTCTTTGTTGTTTACTTGTCTGTGGGCACTTTACTTTTCACCTCCTTCTCCAATGGGCAGGGTCAGTCACTCAGGTATGGTATGGCAGTGCAGGTGCAGCTGAAGGGGAGTTTCTGGGATGGGTTGTTTATGGCACATACAAGGGCTGACAGTGTGGACCGAGCATCAGTGCAGGGCAGGTTCCAGTAGGCCGTGCCTGTGCTGCTTGGGAGTGTAATGTTCAGCACATGGTGCAGGTAGGCAGTAAGGATGAGGTAGATTATTATGTGTGGAGCTAAAATGGGTATGGGAAAGAGGAAAGAAAAGAGAAAAGAACAGGAGTCAAAAACCTACACACACACAAAAAAGAGTGCTACAGTGGAGAGATAAGAGACTGAGAAATGCAGAAAAACAAAAATAAAAAAGAAAATGTGTGAAAGAAAAAAATGAATAAATCAAGAAACTGGAAATGAAGAAAGACAAAAAGGGAATAAGAGAGAGAAGAAAACAAAACAAGGAAACAAACAAAAAAACAAAAGAGCAGGGAAAAAAAAAAAAAAAAAACAAGAAAAAAGAAATGCCCCCAGGGATGTCCTGTGTATCTGCGCAGAGTAAGGGAGTAGCTTCCAAACTGCGTGGTACTGCCTGGCTAGAAAGGGCTCCCAAGCCTAGAAAAGACAAAGAAAACAAACAAATCAAAACAGAACAAATCAGAGCAAACAAACAAACAAAAAAGCCCCAGGGGTCCCAGCAGGCTGATGGCACAGGCCAGGAAGCAGTTTCACAGTCAAGCAGTGTTTTACAGCCTTTCAGGAAGAAGCAAAGATGGCACATGGAGCCAGGTATTTGAGAGAAAGGAGGGGGTGGTGGTGAGAGGTAAGGAAGAAATCTAAAGCAGCGGAAAAAAGCAACACAAGCAGCCAACAAAATGAACTCAGGGAGCCGGCCAGAGTGGGCGGGTGGAATCCAAGCAACAACAAGGTGAAGCTAGTGCTTCCTGGCCAGGAGACTGTGACTGCAGGAAGCAGAGGAGGCTAAGTGGGGGTGAAGGAGGATGGGGGATGGGAAAGCCTATATCACTGGTTACCAGTTTTTCTGTCTCCTGCTGGAAGCTCCTTGAGGCTGCTTTCTCGTACCCCCTGTTCGCTGATCTCTGATAGTAGTCCAAGATGACAGATCCGTGCTGCGGTAGCTGATAGGGGACCTCTGCATGTATCTCTCCTCCTCTTTGTTCTCAGTTTATTCCTTTTGGTGCTCAGCTGAATTCTTTATCTCTTCGTTTGATGCTTAGGGTTTCAGGATTGATGTGTGACTGTTTGACTTAGTTTTTCTGATCTTTGCTGCAGAGGGACAGCGTGGTGCTTCCTACTATAGTGTCATGTTGCCTGGAAGACTCTGTACCTATATATTCTTGATGATTTTTTGTCTATCTGACCATAATCAATAGAGAAATGTTGAAATCTCTCCCAGTGAAGGCAGATTTATCAGCTTCTCCTCATGGGCCTATCAATTTATTAGGTAGATACAGTGAAACTTGTGAGAACCGGAGCTCAGTGGGACTGCCTTGTTTTTCCAGATCTCGCAAGTTTTCCACCTTGACAAGGTGCAGTCTTACCACTTTTCTATTGCTGTTTTTATTTATTTACTTACTTTTTTATTAGTGAGGTAATTGTGCATTCACATGCAATTGTAAGAATAACACTGAGAAATACCCTGTACCTTTTACCCAGTTTGCCTCAAAGGTAACATCTTATGAAACTGTAGTACAATACAGCAACCTGGATATTGGCATGGATACAGAAAAGATGCAGAACATTTCCATCACCACAAAGATTACTAGTGTTCCCCTTTTACAGCCACACTCACTTCCCTCCTGTCCACTCCTCCCTAATTGGTTCTCCATTTTTATAATTTTGTCATTCAAGAATGTTATATAAATGTAATCCTCCAGTATATAGCTTTTTGGGACTGGCTTTTTTGGATCCTTTATATATTCTAGACACTAGTCATATACTATGCCTCATTTTAGTGGAAAATAAGTTTTCCTTCTCTGATACGTTTCTGCCTTACACAGGTTCCAGCTTTCACAGGTTTTACTGTACATGTTCAAAATGCTATTTTTCCTTGCAGAGTGTACTTTTTAAAATTATGCAGTAATTCTCTCTGCCCTTTAGCCTCTCCATCCCTAATAATGCTTTTTGTCATAAAGTGTGTGTTATCTGGTGATCAGATAACTATACTAGCTTATTTTTATTTATATTCACTTGATATTTCTTTTTATTTCCTTCACTTTCAGTCTTTGCATGTAAATATGTTTTTGATTGTCACTTGTAAACAACATATCTACTTTTTTTATTCAATCTGTCAGTATTTGTCTCATAACTTGTAAGTTTAGTCTATTTCTATTAGGTCTGTAGGTGATGCAAATGGTTTGTTCTTGACTACTAACCTAAAGTTTAGCAGTTCAAACCCACCCAGTGGTACTTCAAAAGAAAAAAACAGTGACCTGCTTCCGTTAAGACTACAGCCAAGAAAACTCCATGGAGAAATTCTACTCTGTAGCACTTGGATCACCATGAACTGGAATTGATTCAATGGCAACAGTATTTTATATTTATTATTGATATATTTTTATTTAAAAAAATCTTTCTTTTATTTTCAGTGGTTGATATCTATTTCTCCTCCAAAGAAGACAAGAATTGACTATGTTCTCATATCTCTTGTTCTCTCCTAAGTCCTACATCATATTGATGTTATCTAGACCCATACTGTCTACTATAGTAGCCACTAGCTAAACATGGCTACTAAAATTAAAATTAAATTAAATGTAAAATTCATCAGCCGTATTTCAAGGCTCAATAGTCATGTGGCTAGCTGCTACCATATTGCACAGTGAGACAGAATATTTCCATCATCAGAGAAAAGTTCTATTGGATAGAATTTATCTAGACTTCCAATCAGGATAACTATAAATACACTTTCTATTTTTATTTGGTCATAACTATTTTGTTTTAGGATACGTAAAATTTTACCAAAGTATTTGACCATCTTGCTTTGTACCATATTGTACCATATTTGTACCATATTTCTTGTAATGTATTCTGAATTTTATTTATTAATTTATCCAAAAGACCTCTCAAGTCTTTTTGTAGCTGAATTTATGCAGCCCTGGATACCTGAGAATATTTTTTAATAAAGTCTTTATATATGAAGAAAAGTTTGGTTGGATATAAAATTATAGATCCTAAGTTCTTTTCCGCCAAAACTCTAAACATTCTATTGTATTTTCTTCTGGTATCCACTATTGCTTTTTAAATTTGAAGTCATTCAGATTCGTGCTTTTATTTATTTTTTAATGTAATGTGCCATTTCTCTTAGATTCTTACAGAATTTTCTCTGTTTTCAATATTCCTAAATTTGCCATAATGTTCTTTTAAAATTTCATTTTATCTCTCCCTTTCTTCATTGGCCTTCCATAGTTTTTCTCATTTTTGTTGTTGTTAGGTGCCCTCGAGTCAGTTCTGATTCATAGCAACAATAGGTGCAACAGAATCAAACACTGCCCAGTCTTGCGCCGTTCTCACAATCGTTGATATGTTTGAGCCCATTGTTGCGGCCACAGTGTCAGTCCAGCTTGTTGAGGGTCTTACTCTTTTTCATTGACTATCTACTTTGCCAAGCATGATGTCCTTCTCCAGGGACTGGTCCCTCCTGATAACACGTCCAAAGTGCGTGAGATGAAGTCTTGTCACCCTCGCTTCTAAGGAGCATTCTGGCTGAACTTCTTCCAACACAGACTTGTTCATTCTTCTGGTAGTCCATGGTATATTCAATATTCTTCAACACCATAATCAAAAGGCATCAATTTTTCTCGTCTTTCTTATTAATTGTCCTGCTTTCGAAGGAGCCCGTTTTCTTAATTCTGGAAAATTTATCTTCATTATTTAAGTGCATGCTTATGTTTTTTTTGAGATTTCTCTTTTATAGGATTCCTATTATTAGAATTGTAGCATTTCTAACACCTTCTATAGTTTGTGGCCTTTCTTTTACACATTTTTATTTGAATTTTTTTTATATTTCTTCTAAAATTTTTCCTCTATTTGGTCTTTCCAATTTACTAATCTATTCCTCAATTATTTCCATTGTACTGTTTATTTCATCTATTTTATTTTTTATTTCATTATTGTTTTTTGCACCTAATTTTTTTTCCTTGATTTCTGTTTATGTTCTCTTGTTCTTCATTTTCTGAATATATTCTCTTATGTCTGTTAATGTTTCTTATTTTTTTTCCCTTTTATTTCGTTATGTCTGCTTATGTTGGAATCTGTAAACCAATATATTGTTTTTCTTTTGACAGGTTTAAGTGCCTTAAGTGTCTTGTTATTTTAGCCAGCTACCTCATTTTTACATGAAACTATTGCTTATTCTATTAAGCAATGCATGCAGAGAAGGTCAGACCTCAGATCTCCTCACCTGGAAAAGCTTAAGGAGTGGGGAGTGGGTGAATTCTAGGTTGGATAACTTCAGGCACTGGGAAAACAGTCAGTCACTTTCCACTCACAGACAGTTCTCAGGCCAGGTCATCACCATTTGCTTCCAGCGAAGCCGCATTAGAAGATAAACTTCTTAGATGTTACCCCTCTTGTGGGTTTAGAGGGGGTGGGGATGAGTCAGTGTTAACAGTTAGAGCTGCTTTGGATCAGTTAGTCTCGTTTCCCCAGCTTCAAACAGCTTATGGCTTCTCTGATTTGATTCCTATGTCCTCCAAGACTTCTCCCAGTTGCTGCAGGTATACGGACTGCACTGTATATTGCAAAGAAAAGTTAACAATCAGCCAGAGCAGCACAATGATACGTTATCTGCCACCTTTTCTGGCTCACAAACTCACAGACTTGCCCAGCTGCCTCCTGTTGCTAGTCAAAGCAACACACAGAAGTTCAAACATGAAGCCAGCCTCACTCCCACATTCCTCAGAGACTTTGTCCAGTTTTCTCAGTTCTTCTGGGACTGGAGAAAAAGGAGCTGTGCCATGTCAATGATTTATTTACATCAAGCCATTTATATATACATACACACATATATATACATTATATATATATACCCATATTACAGAAAGAGAGAAAGATGAACATGTTTTCTTTTCTCATTAAAATCACTGAGGACTAGATCATTTAGTCCCCTCAAAACTGTTTCAGTGTGAAACCAAATTGAATCAGCATAGCTTCTTTTCTTCCTCTTTGCTTCTCCATTTTGTGTTTTAAGGAGAAAACAGACGTCTAAACCAAACAGCTCATGTGGCTTTAGTGCTGGTTAAATCCCACAAATTGCTGATGGAGGGATTATTTGAGGTCCTCTGTGTCAGTGTGTGGGACATTCCTGATCTGAAGAGAAATCGGAGAACTTAAATATAAATTGTACTTGTGGCATTATCTCCAATTGCAGCAAAATAAAAGGTGCCTGGCAACTTGATCAGCTCAAAAGGCTCTGTCTTTTCTTCATGGTCATGGGAATGAACCACAAAGGAATGAATGAGCCAAAATGGTGCGCTACAGCTGATCAGATTATTCCCAAATGCTTTAGATTCTGCTGCTGTTGCATCTATGTTCTTCTTTACACTTGATATTTTTTATATAAATTGTTTTTAGCAACCATCAAGAGAGAAAATAATAGTCTCAAGTCTAAACATTGTCTGTTCTTAATCATTTACAAGGTGATTTTTCAGGATTTTTGTAGCCTTTGTTTCTAATTCTTCATTTTGGTTTCCTCTTACTCCAGTTAAAGTGCAGTGGTTTTAGCAGTGCCACCAATGAAGTATTCTGTGCTGAGGATTTCATTACAATGTTTTGGATAAGAAGTGGAAATCACTGACAAGCACAATATTTTTAAAATTTCGTGTGATTAGATTACTTTTGCTATTCTTAATGTTAATTTGCATGAATAATGAACAACTGGTAATACGTAGGTGCTCTGGTGGCACAGCAGTTAAGTGCTGGGCTGCTAACCCAAAGGTCAGCAGTTCAAACCCACCAGTCGCTCCTTGGGAGAAAGATGTGGCAGTCTGCCTCTGTAAAGATTACAGCCTTGGAACCCTATGGAGCAGTTCTACACTGTCCTATAGGGTCGCTGTGAGTTGAAATTGACTGTATGCCAGTGGGTTTGCTGTTTTTGGTTTGATTTTGACGCTATGTAACTAATCTCTTCAGTAAAGGTTAAGAGATTGAATGTTGAGAGCAAATGATGGCTGAGATATCTCCATTAAATTTTTGATTTTTAACCAAGAGTACACATTAGAATCACCTCTAGAACTTATAAAAATACGGCTGTCTGGTTCTCTTCCCCCATGTTCAGATTCTGTTGGTATAAATTGAGGCCTGTATTTTTTCAGTGTTGCATAGATGATTTCAATGCTCATCTTTGGTCAAGAACCATTATTACATGAAGAACACTTTCAATGTTGACTTTTAGCAAATGAAGAAAATTATAGCTAGTTTGCTTTTATTTCTTTTACTTTACTCCAAGCAGAATTGATCCAAATAAAGTTATTACGAGGGTAAGAGAGTAAATGTAATATTGTACATATGTTTTAATTATCAAATAATATACTTAGGAACTATCCTATAAGGAGAAAAAATATAGATTCAAGTTCTCAAATAATCAATTGAGATAAAAAGCAGGATTTATAACTAACGGTTGTGCAGTGATACAAAATGGAACCAGTGTCACTTGGTATAAAGCCATTGTTTTCAAACATTATATCCATTTAATGGCATAGTTAAATACGCTCTGATGTACATATTTTTAAAATGCTTAAGCACTCTAAAAAAGTGAAGTTACCTGTTTTGTTTAGTGATGATATGAGATCCTAGTTTAAGAAGGTGCTATTATTTTCTTAATTCATGATATACAATTCATTTAGAAACAATTACTCTATTGTACTGAGTGATGCTAATAGACACTTGTGAAAAGGTGACAGGTGCCCTAATTTGAGCCTATGCCTTGCTCCCTTCATTTCTGGCTGGGTGTGACCAGAGTTCTGGCCAGTGCAACAGCCAAGGGTGTTTTATGAAGTACCGAAGAGTTACCAGGGCGACAACTCAGCAAAAGGTAGAATCAGGTTCTGAAGTCTGATTTAACAGCAATACCATCATGAAAACGTCTTTCAAGTCCCAGTAGCGGGAAGAACTGTGCTCCTTATGATCCATCAAGTTTTTATTTATATGCTCATTTTTGATTTGTTTATGTAGGCTTTTTTTTTTTCCTTAATCCTTGTTGGTGGTTGTTTATTTTTGCTTTATGGACATTGTGAATCTCATATCAATCTTAATTTTTTTTTTTTTGCTTTTATAAAGTTTGGATTAAAACTTGGAGCTCATACTTATCAAACATGTAAAGCCGTGTCATAGATTGAACTGTGTCCCCCCAAAAATATGTGTATCAATTTGGCTAGGCCTTGATTCCCAGTATTGTGTGACTGTCCACCAGTTTGTCATCTGATGTGATTTTCCTGTGTGTTGTAAATCCTATCTCTATGATGTTGATAAAATGGGATTAGTGACAGTTATGTTAATGAAGCAGGACTCAATCTACAAGATTTGACTGTATCTTGAGCTAATCTCTTTTGAGATATAGAAGAGAGAAGTGAGCAGAAGAGACGGGGGAACCTCATACCACCAAGAAAGCAGCACTGGGAGCACAGCACATCCTTTAGACCTGGGGTCCTGGTGCCTAAGAAGGTCCTAGACCAAGGGAAGATTGGTGACAAGGACCTTCTTCCAGAACTAAAGAGAGAGAAAGCCTTCCCTTGAAGCTGGAACCCTAAATTCTGACTTCTAGCCTCTTAGATTGTGAGAGAATAAATTTCTCTTTGTTAAATCCATCCACTTGTGGTACTTCTGTTACAGCAGCACTAGATAACTAAGACAGGCTGTATGTTTGATATTTCAACGGGCTTATCAGCTCCATGTCCTTATTGTTCCCGTAACTTTCTTGCTTTCTAATTCTCTTAACTATTTCTTTTTCTTTAGTGTTGTTTTCTAAACTCCCTCAATTTGTGTATGCATAAATGTGTGTGTATGCTTAATGAAAGTAGTATACATAAATATATAAACAGACTTAATAAAAATAATAAAAAGCTTTGGCTCAGTCTATCTTTTATGAGCTGCCTGCGGTTTCCTGAACACACCGCACCCTTTCTGGAATCATGACTTCATACATGCTATTGTTTAACCCCATTATCTCCTTAGAATGTATTTGTCCTTTTTCTCTGCCTGAATAACTGTCTATCATTTAAGTTATAAATGACATCTTCCCTGAGAAATTTCTCATCCTCTATCTTAATAAACATTTTCTCCTTGCTCCCTTGGACTTGTGTTATCTCTGTTTTTGCCATTATTTTATTTCTATATTTATTTATGTCAGTCTTTGGAACCGGGGATAAAAGACCCCAAGGGAGTAAAGGCCTGCCAATGAAATATGTACAAATAATAACTAAACCTTCCCACAAATCCTACTTCCTGCCGGAAATGTGTGACATAGTACACTACACAGACAGGGTCTCACCACTGACTAACTCAACGGACCAAGTCATCCTATGGATATGTCACCAATGGATGCACAGTATCTACCTTTCTAGACCATGGACATCTCCTTCTTCTCTTTTGCTCTTCATATTTTCATACTACCTTTACATGTTTCTTAGTAAATCATCTTGGAAAGTGGGAAGGCATGTATTATTAATTCCATTTTACAATGAGGAGATTAAAATATGCTCACAAACTTTAAATTATTTGCATATGAATACAAAGATAGTTATTGGTAGAGCCAGGGGGACTCTTTCATTCTTGTGTGCTCTTTACCCTCCCACACTGTAACTTTATTTTTCTATTTCTTCTTATTTGCTCCTCTCCATATTTCCACTAAATTTTCTCTTGACTTTTCCTTTGTTTCCATCTAAGATATCAGCTCTCCTGTGGATCTGCTTTGCCCTGTCATTGGCAACCAGGGAACTTCTCTAGAAGAAAATGTAACAATTTTTGCAGTTCAGTGGCTGAGCTCGTCCTCAAAAATTATTCAGACACCACCTTGCTTCCCATGTACATAAATTTCTGAACTTCCTTAATTAGTTATTCCCACCAGAGGAAATTTCAACTTTGAATTTACTCAGATGTTTTGCAAGGCAAAAAAAAAAAAAAAAAGCATTGCACATGGCTCTTGCTGAGAACGGCAACAACTATGGTTTAAAACAGGAATCTAAAATATTCATGGGGATGGTAAGGCCATGTTCTCTCTGAACACCCTAGACAAAGATCCTTTCTTGTCTCTTATAGCTTCTGGCAGTCCCAACCATACCCTGGCTTATAGCAGCATAACTTCATCCTCACGTGCCCCTTTTACCTCTGTATGTCTATGTCTCTTCTCTTTTACAAGGACATCACTCAGATTGGATTAGGACCCACCCTACTCCAGTATGACTTCACGTTAACTGATAGCATCTTCAAAGACCCTATTCTCATCTATCTCCTGAAGGATCCTATAATGACTTTACATCAGGGACTGTAATACGTGAACTTTCTTGGATACCAACTGAAAGGCTAACTAGTAGGTTAAGAATCTGGACAAAGCTGGTGCCTATGAGGCTGAGGTCAAGTATACAGTTCTCCAACTTCTCCCCCATTTCTAACACCAGCAGTTCTCCCCACAGCATTCTTTATTGGGTTCCATACTTCATTGAAACAATCCGAGAGAACTCACAGAAAAATCGTATCTGCAATAATACCTTTAAAATAACAGAGAACGATATAAACAGAAAGATATTCATAGGCCGAGGTTCAGGAGGGGTCCCAGTATAGGGCCTCCATATCTCAAGGGGATGCGCTTACTTTTCCAGAAAAGGGATGTTCATTCTCACCCATCGGGAAACTTTCAACAGGAATTGTTGTGTGACATTACTTGGCAGGCGGCCACTCCTCACAGCTCTCTGCCGGGGTTCAGTTTTTATATTGTGCTGCCATCGTCTGTTTCCTCACTGTCTCTGCCTCTTCTGGTACAGTCGCAGCTACTGCCTCTGTCGCCATCACAGCTTCACTCAGTCTGGGAGTTTCATAGAGCAGGGCACCCACGTCCAAAACACAGCTTCTCTTGTGACACTTGTCAATCAGAAGGCCCCAGATAAGCTTCAGTGTTCTAGCGGTTTTGATCAGTGCTCATGTGCACTTCTGCAGCCAATCCACGTAAAAGTCAGTTCCTGGATGGGGCTTTCCAGCCAACAAGGTAAAGATCAGACTGAGCAGAACTCCTCAGCCAGTCTGGGTAAAAACCGGTCACTCAGCAGGGCCTCTAGCCAATCTGGGTAAAGGTCAACCTGTGCAAGGCTCAGAAACTAGGACCAAAAGGTTGAATTGCTTTTTGGTAAACTGAGTCCACATCGTGCAGTGACCTAGTGCCCTAATTGTGGAACCCACAGGGATGTAGCCAATGTCAGTCTCTGAGAAATATGGTTTATTTCTACCCTGTGACATGGTAGGTGGTTAGCTGAGGACTCATAGGTTCACAATTTCTATCTCATCAATATTGAAAAGACTGAGGTGAATCTATTGCCAGGGATAGGAAGTAAACAAGAAAAAACAAATACAGCAAAGACTCATAAATTGGTCATAGTAGATTATGGTGTTAAAGGAAATGGTCATTTATTTCTCAGTGAGAGCAGGGTCTTCTGGAACCTCACATTGCAGATGAAGCAACAATTTTTGAGGTGCTTTTGAGCAAACTCTCACATGGAAAGAAAAGCTACCACAATGAGGGTGATTTTATAATTGGACTCTGGGCTTACTGAAAGTTGAGCTTCATTTTTGAGGCCAGAGTGAATTTATCTAGAATTTCACACTACAAGGGAAAATAAACTTCTTGTGGGCAAATCCCCGCTGTGAGAAAAGGCCTGTAGGGGCCAGGTAAGTGATATAAATGAGTGAAGCAGGCTGAGTAAAGAGAAAAAATATGGCTGTGACAATGAAGTGGAAAGCATTTGACCTGACAATGGGGGCGGCTACTTCATCAGCTACAAGTAAGAGAAAACCCAGCTCAAAATGGCTTAAACAATAAGGAAACTTCATTGATCACAAAACAGGAAGTGTCAACAAAGTGTGAGGTGACTCCACCATTCATTAATCTAGCAGTTCAATGACATCATTAAAGGACCTGATTTTATTCTTTTCATCTTTCTGCTCCAACTTATTCATTATATCAACTTTGCCTTCATACCCATAATCACAATATAGCTGCAACATTACCAGATGCTAACATCCAGAAGAAAGGACAAGGGAATCTTTTCCAGAAATTCTCCAACATACCTCCTCTCTCATTTCACTGACAAAAAAAGAGGTATTACGCTTACTTCCAAATCAACAACTGGTAAGGGAAATGAGATTATTATGATTATCTTAGAGTAAAAAGGATTTATACCTGAGCATAATAAGAGTTCTGAAAAGCAAGGAAGAAGGCGGTTATCTGGCAGGCAACCAACAGAGCTTGCTCCACCACCACTCAGCTAAGCTGATTGTTGCTATTAGACAATGTGGTTGCAGTGTTGACAGACTATCTAATTACTTTTAAAAAGCTGGGAATCTGAAAGTTTATGCAAGAACTCCCAATTTTTAAATATTGGCAATAAATTCAAAACATCTAAAAATACTATGTGGCCAACATCATTTAGGCCAAATGAAATACATCTGCAGTCCAGACATGACCTGCAGGTCAGCAGTTTGCAACCTCTCTTTTGTAATATTAATTTATTTAAATGAAATTTTCTTTATATAGAAAAGAAGTTCACTCTAACCTTGCCAGTAATTGAGTTGTATAAATATCTATGATAGAACATTTTTTTAATTAATAAGGACATTATTACAAGATAATGTCAGAAGGAGACATCTTATATAAAACAGATAATGCTTACATCATTTTCTTCCAAACTGAAGGTTCTAATTTGATAAGTTAGTGTTAAAACAATCAAGATGCTGCTATTCATTCAATGATGGATGTACAATATTTCTCCTACTTCATCTACTCCCTGTGCTTTTTTTTGGTTTGTTTTTCATTACAGAGTTGATTAATTTCTACCAAAATGAGAAAATCAAAGTGTTCAAAATATTTGAGAAAATATTTGTCAGCATCACAGTAAAATAAAAAAAAGATTGGAGTGGAAAATTAGTGAATTAGAGGTTTCAGCTTCATAGCTGCTTCTTCAAAGTCATGTTCTTGCCCAAGAGTATGGAGAATAGATATCTATATTCATAGAAAGTTCCTCAAGAGTATGTCTCTCCTGAAAATTTTTTTCCAGTCTCTTCAAAATATAACATGAATCAAGAAATGTTAACTCCTTGGGCATCAAAAGCAAGTAGTAGTAAGAAAGTAAGTATATTTCTCTTCAAACCAGATTGTTCAGATTTCTAATTTGATCATTTATTCATCAATTCTTGCTTAGCTGTTGCTTCAGATGTTTGGATTTGAGCCCTAAACAAACAAATAAACAAACTCTTAAATTATCAACTTCCTTAAATAATTTACATATTTTATATTAAATAATTATAAAGTATTAGAAATTAAAATTAATTCCTTGTAGTCATACATCCTATTAAAGTTTACTTCATATATCAACTGTGAAGGCGTGGAAGCATGAAAAGGTAGGGAAAAAGGTGAGAAATACATCACACTGGGATTAAAATATCACCTAACTAATTAGAACAAAATAGAGAAGAGTGGGGAACAGCAGTTGAGTTAAGAGATACTAGCTGATTATGCTGTGGGAGATCTCCTTCATTCCCACCATCCCATTGGGAAAATTTCTGAGAAAATGAAGAATACTTGGCTCATCAGAGCTGTCTCGCTAAGACCCTTCCATCTTACTCCTTTTGGTTATCGGTCAAACTCAGAATAAAGACATTCATGTCAGCACCCACCACAGAATAATATACTGTTCTTGGTGAATTTCTTTTAGAAGGCATGGTTGGAACTTCTCTCCTTGATACTAAGAGTGCTACAAAGTTTGAACGGTTTAGCTATGGATCTCTTATCTTAGATGTAGATATTGGCTTATCCTAGAAAACAGAAGAGGGAAGTGCTTTTGTATCTTTACACTATATTAAGGATAAAAATAAGGCTAGGTCATTAGAAATGTTAAGCTTTTACCATACTAGTTTATACTTATTTCCTTATCTGAAATCATTCCTCACCCCCTCCTCACCCATTTAAATTCTACTCAACCTTCAAAGTCCCGTTCAGATTCCAACTACTCAATTAGTGGAATTTCCCACTTTAACCATTCTGACTCCAATAATTTAACCCTCAACATTTTCTTATTGTTAGGGCGGTCCTTTTGGCACAAATAATAACTGAGGAATTAAGTGCTCTGTGTGTATATGGGTGGCTATCCCACAGAAAATGTAAAAATTTCTTGAAAAAAATAAAGGAACTTAAATCTTAGCTCTTTCTCATTTACTCAGAACAGAGTACCAACCAAACACAAGCAAACATACTCAGTAATTACTTGGTAAGAGAAGGAATTCTAGTTTTTACTTCATAAGTGCCTGCCTTTTATTCCAGGTTTGCCTATATATGGTCTAATTTTTATTCCCTACCTCCTACAGGAAACGGTAACTAACAATAGGATTTATTCTATGATAAAGAAAAGTATCATTTATATAGCAAAACTTAAAATCTCCCAAAATAATCATTTAGACATGATCCTTTGAAGGATCATACAGCAGAACTATTTATCATTTCTTAGCAATTATTTAACAGTAGTATCATTCTTCATAATAAAGGATTAATACCCACAATAATGTATAGACAGTAAACAGGCCTAATTTTCTCAGATATCCCTAAGACAAATGTGCTATAATATCTCAGGTTAGCCCAGGGAGCACATATCCTGATAAAGAACCCATGGATTTAGAGACACCATTCTCACTGGGTACACATATGTGGAAAAGAGACATTAAAAAAAAAAAAAAAATCACTCAGTGACCATCTGATACTTACAAGGAAAGAGGAAGATGATACAGATGTAGGAACTGGCGGTGGTGGAAAATTCGGCTTTGTAAGTAGCTAATAAGAAGGTAAAGATTCTTAATTAAGGATAGGGCCTTGAAAACAGGTGTGTAATGAAAGAGACTAAATCATTTTCAGAAATAGAGAACTTATGAACCTACCTATGAATGTATTCTAAACCTGGAAATTTGATGGCTTTAATTTAGCTGCACACATACAATTCAGAAATAATTCCAATCACAATGAACACATGATGGTAGCAATTCAGAAATAATTCCAATCACAATGGACACATGATGGTAGCAATTCAGAAATAATTCCAATCACAATGGACACATGATGGTAGCAATTCAGAAATAATTCCAATCACAATGGACACATGATGGTAGCTATGGAGCAGATAAGTAGTTCTCTACTTATAATGAGTTCTTGGCTTCCTGGCTGGGCATTGAGATTTTGGGGAACTTAGGAGTATAAAAGAGAGGCATACATTCTCACTTTTTATATTTTCAAAAATTTTTGTTGAAGAACCTGTATGTTATATTAATATTCACACAGATTTCAACATTTTTCTGAACAAATAACTCGGCATGGAGGACTTTGTTTATCACTAAAATTTCCTAGAGGTTAGACTAGGGTAATGTTTTCAGAGAAATTGCTACACTCACAAAAGAAGCTGGAGGCTCATTGCCTTCTCCTGGCAGGTCAGACATGTGGAGCTTCATCTGGCTCATCTAAAAAGGAAACAACGTTTTTAAATGAAAACATAACTTTCTAAGTATAGCTTCCAAATAAGCAGTACTTTTAAGGCAAGGATGCTCAGACCTAAGGTGAACCCAAGAGACCAGACTGGAAATCCCCATGACCCAACTGCTGCATTTTGGGGTGTATTTACCAAGAATTATCAAGGAATGGTAAGTTTCCACAAAAACATCATTACCCACTGTGTTATCATTAACCAACGTTAGCTAAAGTCTCTAAACTTACAGGACACAACCAGAGAATTAAAGGTTAATATATACATTGTTGTTTCTCTATGGAAATGGCAAAACAAGTAAGGACTCAACCTAGAGTCAGAGAGGGACTTCCGGCATCTGCTTCTTCTTGTGCTCTCTATTTGCTTTGCGTTTCACGAACTCCAGCAAAGTAGCCTCAGGTTTAAGATGTGCTCTGTTTTGCATTTAACAAAGGGGAAAGGAGGACAGCCTGTAACTTTGTAGTTACAGAGCCTACAGTCCTTGCTATACAGTAAACGCTGGTATGGATTTGTAAAACTCTGCAGAATAGAAATGATAGATAGGTAGTCAGGGTAAAAGAATGACAGAATCACAAACTTGGGCCCATGACAAACAGTAGAAATTAGAGTCCACCTCCTGGGGTTGAACAGCTTTCGGCATCTGGGGTTTCCTCTTCTGTTTGTGTGGTCTGGCTCCAGTGTTGGACAGTGGCCTGTGAGTGAAAACATTTCATGTGAATTGACTTAAAAGTTCTTCAGCGTGATGGGGAAACAATCGAAATGTATCATCTTCCTTTGCCCATTGTGTCATCCTTGGTTAACAGCTGGGTTTTTATCTTCTCCCTATGGCATTATTCCACTTACAGTTCTCTATTAGCTGCCTTCTTGTCTTATACTTTATAATTACTACCAATGATTTTCTTTTTGATTCTGTTCAGAGCCCTGATTCTTAATAATGATGGCATCCATTTTTTACTAAATATCCTATTTTTACTAAATGATATCATATAATTAATTATTTTTATTCATTCAATATTTATTTAAAAACCAATTGTGTCTAAATAAATCAGTTTTAAAAAATGCTAGAGAGATACTGTAGTGTCAAGACCACACTCCTAAGATGAACTTGTCTAGGTGCAAATCAAGTTTCCATCATGTACATTGTAAGGCTTTAAACTAGTCAACTACATTAAGCTTTTATTTCCACATCAGGAAAAATGTAAAGTACCTTACTTTGCAAGATTGTTGTAAGGATTAAATGTATATTTATACTTATATATAAGCATGACACCTTTTCATCTGTAAAATATAACACATTTTTATCTGTAAAAAATAGAACTAATAACTACCTCATGAAGTTGTTGTGAAGACTAAATGAGATAATTGATGTAAAAGGACTTAGCATAGTGCTTGTCAAATACTTAGTGATCAAGAAATGTTAAATATTATATTCTTATAATATGTAAATATTTTTAATTAATGGCAATTATTAATTATAAATATAGTGACTAACAGAAGGAAAATGACACGTATCTTGCTGCAAAGGATTTCCTAGTAAAATGGAGTCCCAGCCTCTGGTTCAAGAAAAAAAGCATCTGCACATGTTTCTGAACATTTGAAGTGAACCAAAATGAAATTTGAGAAGTTGGGTCATACTGTTCAAGTTAAAGTTAAATAGGGGCCAAAAAAGTCCCTGAAGCAAGATAAAGGCTTACATCTGAACTTTCTTCTGCTTTCTTCTGGTGCTTTGGTGCCGGATTACTATAGCAACCACCACAAATATGACTGCCAATGGGAACAGCACCCCAACCACAATGGAGAAGTCTGCAGCAAAGAGGAAAGAGGCCTAGTCAGGGCTATGAGAAACTTACAGCTATCCATCACAGTAATCATTGTTTCTTTATTTAGCACACGTTCCATTTACCATTCCCTCAATGAGCATGCATTCTGTGGAAGAGCTCTCATTACAAATGGATGAAAATTTATTTTGATCATGATTATTGCATGAGAAAATAAATATGCAGCATTTAATATGAGATGCATAAAGCATTATACTGCTGAGAATCCTTAGAAGAGATGATGTTTGCAATAATCGGAAAATCCACTGTTTGGCCATGGGAAGAACATATAGAGAGAGAAGAATGGTAGAGCAGGATTGAAACATTTTTAAAATGCACCGTTGGAAGAAACAGAGAGAAAAAACCTGAAGGCTTGACATTATATTCCTGATCGCAGAAAAAAAGTAGCTGAGGTGCAAGTAAGAGAATTGATAGAGACACAATTTGGTGCTCTTCTAATGTTTGTTTTATATTATGGTGAGGAAGAAAAGTCATGTGACCCACTGGTGCATACTAAATAACTCCTTTGGCATAAAGTTCAAAAACAGGAAAAAAGCAACATATATTGTTTAGGGAAATAAACCTATGAAAAAAAGCAACAACACCCTCCCCCCTCCCCACATGCTATTGTATTGTTAGGTGCCATCAAGTCAATTTTGACTCATAGTGACCCCGTGTGACAAAGTAGAACTGCTCCATAGGGCTTTCTAAGTTATAATCTCAGGAGCAGAACTCTAGATCTTTCTCCTGTGGAGCTGCTGGATGGGTTCAAACCTCCAACTTTCAGTTAGCAGCCAGGCATTTAACTGTTGCGCCACCAGGGTTTTTAACATTAATCTGTCTTAATGTTGAATAGTAGTGGTGAAAACAGAATCCTTGTCTTATTCCTGATCTTTCTGTAATTGATTTCTAATCTTATGCCACTGTGGTAGAGAATATATTTTGTATTATTCAATCCATTTAGTGCATCAAGGTTTGTTTTATGGTCTAGTTTGAATGTTTCTAAATCCATTAATAAAATGGATGGGATTAAAAAGGAAGCTAACTGTATTGGAAGAAGCCTTGGTGACGCAGTGGTTAAGCACTGGGCTGCCACCCGAAAGGCTGGTGGTTGGAACCCACCAGCTGCTCTTCAGGAGAAAGATGTGGCAGTCAGCTTCAGGAAAGATTTACAGCCTTGGAACCCTATGGGCGGTTCTACTCTGTCCTGTAGGGTTGCTATAAGTCAGAATCAATTAGATAGCAATGGGTTTGTTTTTGGTTTGGTTTTAGTAACTATATCGGAACACAACTATCAAAATATTAAGCATTTTGTGATACAGTAAAATACATGCTTTTTTATTAAGCCTTTAAATAATCAGATCCAGCAGTGGATTAATAACTGCATAGTTTCAAACTAGTGATAAGCATATATGATATTTGAAGATATATATAACAACTGTTATGTGATATAAAAATATTTGTAATTTCTATTGGTGATGAAGTCACAGGCATTGCTAATACTACTGAAGTTTGTTGCCTTATGTTCCCATAGTTGAAAAAAATAAATTTCAGTTCGAATTTAATGAAAATAGGCATCAATTTTTCCCATTCAAATTTAGATTTATAACTCCTGATTTTGTGAAAGCTATTATGTCACTTAAAAAAAAAAAGCAAAGATGTCACTTTAAGGACTAGGACTAATGTGCACCTGACCCAAGCCATGGTGTTTTCATTCGCTTCATATGCAGGTGAAAGCTGGCCAGTGAATAGGGAAGCCCAAAAAAGAATTGATGTCTTTGTATTACGGTGTTGGTGAAGAACATTGAATATACCATGGACTGCCAGAAGAATGAACAAATATGTTTTGAAAGAAATACAGCCAGAATGCTCATTAGAAGCAAGGGTGGTGCTACTTCATCTCATGTACTTTGGACATGTTATCAGGAGGGATCAGTCCCTGGAGAAGGACATCATGCTTGGTAAAGTAGAGGGTCAGTGAAAAAATGGAAGACCCTCAACAAGATGGATTGACACAGTGTCTTCAACAACGGGCTCAAAAATAGCAATGATTGTGAGAATGGTGCAGGACTGAGCAGTGTTTTGTTTTGTTGTACACAGGGTCGCTATGAGTTGGGACTGACTGGACGGCACCTAACAACAACAGTCATCCCCTGGGGTCCTCTTGACAGGACACTTCCTTTTTAACAGAGGCTTTCCTCAATGGTTGGATCAAAAGTAGCCCAGAAACTGGAACCAAACTCACCGACACAATGTTTCATAAAAGAAGAAAACTTGATGGGTAAAATTTAATCATTGTATGATGGTTTCAACAAATGAATAAGTTATTCAGAGAAAACTTTCCCTATTTTTATTATGAACGACTCTAGCTGCCTCCTTGATCCCCTTAAGATATAAATCTGATGTAATATAATGTAAATTTTCATCACCTGTCCTCCAAGTAAAGATTTTCAAGACAGTGCATATCAGAATAGATCCTGCCATCTTGAATGACAAGTAATTAAGGGAAAAAAAACCATGGATACTATAAAAAGATTATATATAAACTAACATATGGAAATATAATACTAGAAAAAATATTCTTTCAGAAAAAAAAAAGATAAAGAATCAAAGTAAATTAAAATTGGTTACTAGTTGCTGTGCCCCTATGTGTGTCAGAATAGAACTGTGCTCCACTGGGTTTTCAGTTACTGATTTTTTAGAAGTAGATTGCCGGGCCTTTCTTCTGAGGTGCCTTTGGGTAGACTGAACTTCCAACCTTTCAGTTAGCAGCCAAGCACATTAACCATTTGCACCACCCAGGGACTCCATACAGGCATCCCAAGAATTGCTCTCTCAAGGAGAGGGGCTTGCAGAGGCCTCAGAAGCAGAACAGAAGCAAACTCCAGACACACTAGACCACATAGAGAGGGAGAGTCGAGGAGAGAGTCCTGAGGAAAAGCAGCTTTCTCAGAAGGAAAATGCAATAAAGAGCTCTCTGTTCAAGGTAAAGTACTCCCCACCTTGGAGATTGGAGGTGAGGGTCCCCACTCTGGCTGCTTCCCACCCTAATGGCCTTCCCACCTTGCCTACTTATTATTACAGAGCTCACAGCCAGATTTCCCATCAGGAGAGGTATCTGCAGGTATAACAAGCATACAAAGATGTGAAGAACACTCACGTGAGCTAATTTAAGTAAGTTAATCCCTCATTCAACTAAGGATCAGTGTATCCTGATGTTGGAAAAAAAATAAATAAAGCAAAACAATGATAACAACAAAACCAGCACAATGAAATAAAAGAGGCAGGGTGAGCAAACAGAACAATCGGACTCAGAAGAAACAGAGATAATTCGGAGAAAAGAATTGAACCTAAAAAAAAAATTATCTAATTCATATTCTCAGAGAGTTGAGGATATTATATCTGTAAATTTAGTAGAGGCTACTGTGAAAGGAAACCCTGGTGGTGTAGTGGTTAAGAGCTACGGCTGCTAACCAAAACGTTGGCAGTTCAAATCCACCAGGCGCTCCTTTGAAACACTACGGGGCTGTTCTACTCTGTCCTATAGGGTCACTATGAGTCGGAATCGACTTGATGGCAATGGATGGGCTATGAAAAAAGAAAAGAATCGTGAAACAAGAAAATTTGGGAAATTAACATAAGGTAAATATAAAATTTTAGGAAATCTTTAGTATAAAAAGTAAAAACGTAAGTATGTGGAAAATATGATTAAAAAGTTGTTGAAGATACTTTGAAGAATACTATCATGTTTTCAATATCTACATGATAAGGATTTCAGGAAGAGAGGAAAGAGGCAATGAACTCTTATAAAAACATGGCAGAGGAGAGCAGTTTTCTCAGACTAGATGTGTAATGTTACCTACGGAAGACCACTGTGGAGTCATTGCAGTTGGGTGGGGCCCACCCTTCTTTACATTGACACTGGAGCTCATGGTCACACACCTAGAGGAGCAAGGATTCTGTTAGTTTCCCTGCCAGACCTACCACAACCCCAAGGGCTTATTCATCCATAAGAATGGAAAAGGAAAAATGCCTGCCATGTCTCATTTCATCTATTTACATAATGTACGAATCAGTAACAGGAATTTCACTAATGGGTTCTTAGAAGAACTTTCTCATTGAACCACACCACTGAAGGGGTAACAAACTTAATTCTAATCATTTAATATTGTAAAGATTACTTTAGTTTCATCACAGCTGACCTAAAATTACATAAGACTCAGAAAACTTAGGGAATCATATTCTAAAAACGTACAGCATGTCCTTTGCATTTAGATGAGCAATTGGTCGATGTGTAGGCTTTCTCAATATCCATACATTCTGCATTAATGCAAACCTGATAGTGAGATGAAAAACAAAGTTGACATTAGATCCAGTGGTTTCACTCTGCAAATTGTTGATTTTTTGGAATTTATCCTTATATATTATTATTTAAGATTGTTGTTATCAACTTATCTTTTTATTAGGGAAATCAGAGAATTCTTTTGAATAAAGGAAGATGAGATCTAATTTTTTTTATAATAAAATACCTAGAAAGTCCTCTTTAAGGAAGACTTTCTTCCTTCACTTCATTCCTCATTGATCATTCTCTTTATCCACTTCAGTCCAACTCTTAAGATTGATACTTTAGAACAGAACTAAGCATTGCACATAACATCAGATGATCATTCAAACAAAAATATTACAAAATCTGTATATTAATATCACGTCATGTGAAATTTAAATTAATTATAATTTATGTAAGTATAAATCATATTGTTATTGTTCTATTTATTAGTACCAGAGTGACTATCATTTGTTGAGTAGCTGTCAACTTTTGCACACTAAAATTTAATAAGTATAACAACCTAGTGCTAAGCACATAATAGATAAAAACCAAACCCATTGCCATTAAGTCAATTCTGACTTATAGTGACCCTACAGGACAGAGTAGAACAACCTCATAGGGTTTCCAAGGCTGCAAAGTTTTATGGAAGCTGACTGTCACATCTTTCTCCTGTGGAGCAGCTGGTATGTTCGAATCGCTGACCTTTTGGTTAGCAGCCCAGCACTTTAATCACTGCACCACCAGAGCTCTGCATAATAGATACTTAGTAAATATTATTGAAGAAATGAATGAATACATGCATAAATGAATAGCATAAGCACAGTTTTGAAAACTATGCTTTATGCAACACAAAGAGAGAGCCACAGCCTTGGGCGTTCGGTGCCCATCTCACACCCCACTTTACACAGAGCAACTCTGCTTTTTTCTTTTCTTTAATATATTTGGGCATCCTTATATGATTTCATTTGAATAAAATACTTTACTGCCAAAAATAAGTTTGAAAAATTTTGACATTGAAAATACAAATATATAATTCAAATTGCTTCACATTCATGACACACAGTGTTGTATGTCACACATACCTGGCTTTATTCATATACTGGTCACTCATGTGTCCCAGGAGTGTCCCAGGCCTTCCCTGGCTTAAGGGTGAATTTAAGTGAACCTCAGGCAACCATAGTAATTTCCTTTCCCTTGACAGGTGTAAGTTCAGGAATGGGCAGGTGATAAAAGGTAATGCCAAGTTTGCTGGAGGGTGATTTCTGGGGAAAAGTTCTTCACTCTTCAGAAAAGGCGTTCAAGGACAGCTTTCCTTCTGCCCCTGCCGTTACTCTCTCTGTAGGTAAAACTTGGAAATGGGGCAGCAATCCTGGACCATGAGGGGAGCCAGCCTGAGGGGACATGTGAGCAGTCTGAGAAGGCAGAAGGCAACAATAAAAGGAAGCTGGGTCCTTGGTGATGATGTCATTGTCACACTGCATTAGTCATACAGGGACCACAGTTTTTCTACCTTTGAACTTTTGGTTCTGTGAAATAATGAATGTCCTAATTGTTTAAGTCAATTTTACTGGTTTTCTGTCTTCTGTAGCCTAAAGCATCCTAACTGATACAGCATGTACACTGGTATTACAGGGTGATGGGATCTTAAGAAAAGAAGTATTATAAAATAAAAAAATGAATGATATGTCTGTGATAATAATAAAGAGATAAATAAAGAGAATTAGCAATTGTGAAGCAAAAAGGGAAATCAAGTGACTGGTAGAAGTAATGTTTTGCAACAAAGACTTGAATAAAGATGGGCAGGCCTTGAGATTGAATCATCTCTGCTGTAGGTGAGAAAGTTGACATATATATGTTAAGAGTCTAACAGATGCTGGGTAAAGAGTGATCAGGCATGTACTTATCATGGGAGAGTGGATCTAAAGACCTACAATCTTCTTTATTGTGTACTTGTGTGGTGGGGACAGGGAAAGAGAATTGGATGTGGACTCTAGAGCTCATGGTGTTGCCTTTAGTTAAGCCAACTCAAGAAGATTGATAAAGGCTAACTAAATATCTTCCTATAAAAAAAATCTCCATTCTATATTTCAGAAGTAATAACTACACAAATTAAGAGAAAAGCAACAAATATAAGAATGGTGTTAATGCCAGGCGACTCCTTAGTCCAAGCATCTCTTCTCTCCTTAAAGTCCCAGGGAGACAGATGCCCAAGTAGTGCAACCCTCATGCCAAGTCATAGGGACCATGCTCCAGAAGAGATAGAAAAGGGGGGCCATATGCCTTGTCTTTGAAAGCTTCACCACTGGAAAACATGAAAGAATTAGTAACTGGAAACTGGCAAATCCAATTAAGGGCTTCTCCTACTTAATGTGAAACTTCTTACCGTTGATTCTGATTTATCCATCTGGAATCATAAGGGGAAAGAAGAGAAGTGCTGCGAGTCCCTGCTCAAAGCAATAATTAACATTTTAATTTCAAATCCAGAAGCATGTATAAACTTTACTAAATTTGTGTTTGTAGGTGTCATGGGCTCAGAGGCCATGTCAACCTCGTTTACTTCTTTATCTGTAGAACCTACCAGACTGTTTTTTACCATTAGACAGTTAACAAATATTTACTGAATTAAATTATACTCTCCATAATTACTTCCTAAATGATTCATGAGCAATGCCTACATTGAACCACAAAGCTCAGTTCATCAGTTAATAAATGTACATTTAAATAGCTAAAACAGGTTAAGTAAATAAAGTAACATCTTCAAGATTGGCTTTACCACAATGGAAAGTCAGGGCAGCTCTTGGGTGGTGTAGACATCTCAATGCAATAAATAGGGTACCTATAATGTCCTAGGGGCCCTGGTGACACAGTTGTTAGGAGCTTGGCTGCTAACCAAAAGGTCAGCAGTTCAAATCCACCAGCCGCTCCTTGGAAACCCTATGGGGCAGTTCTATTCTGTCTTATAGGATCACTATGAGTCGGAATTGACTCAATGGCAAAGAGTTTATAATGTCCTATGAGAGATGGTCCTCCTTATTATCAAATCTAACGTGTTGATGCTGGCTAAGTAGCTATTTTGCCTGAGATTATGCAATTGTTCTATTGTCAGTGGATGTACAAACCTGTCAACTGAAGTGCAGATATCCCACATCCTGGGATATTCAGTGAGTTTCCAGCTAAGAAAGCAAAACATACGCAGCTATGTGCTATCAGCATGACAATCAAACTCATCTTCAAATTGTGTCTACATGAGTCAGTTATTTCCAAACTCTGCCATCCTGTTTGATCCAGAATATTAATGATGGTGCTTATTATTATTTATCAGGCCTCCACCCCTTAATTCTCTCATAGTGCTACAAATTCAAATCCCTACTGGCTGTATCAAGACGTGGCAAACCCAATAACTGGAAAGCACAGCAACTAGTGAATAACTGAGAAGCATTAAAAAATAGTTTGAGTAAAAACCACAATTTAAACTTACCTTCTTGCTTCCACATTTAGTTCCATTGGCCACCATGCCTATTTCTTGAGAGGTGTCTTCAGGATCAAATGTTTTACACGTCAGAAAAGTTACTATGCGTCCTTTCCAGGGCACATAATTTGACCCACCTTGACAGAACAACTTCCCGCATGTGGCATCACTGAGGAAAAGTCAAAGTTTGCTATATTAAAATTCTAGGATCTAAGATACAGTTTTACATAAACACAAATCAGTTCTATGACTATCAATGTTTAATTAATGGTATTTCTCTCTGCAACACAGATTGCTACTTGTCTAAAACACATTTCCCAAATTCCAGTACACCTTATTCTGGCCAGTTGCCTAATTTCTGGCCAATGAGAAGGGAAGCAGAATCTTAAGCGCAAATTCTTTAGCAAATTTAACAGGATATGTCCCATTCTCAGCTCTGTATTTTTTGCTGTCTGGAATGTAATGGCTAGAGCTAGAGAAGCTATCATAGACCAAGAGAAACACTTGGGAGTGGAGGTCATACATATGATGGAGCTGGAAGATATAAGGAAGGTGGATTCCTAACATCATGAAGGCACTTCAAAAATAAGCTTTTATCTTGTTTCAGATAAAGTGACTTATTTGTTTTTGTGACTTGCAGTGGAATAATTCGAAAAGATATAATCCTCAGTTTTCAACTATAATCAATATAAAGCTGGACCTTGACTTTTCAAGACTTCATGTTGAGTTACTGAAAAGGCTGTTTCCTTGTAGATACAGATGAACCTGCTCAGCACTCAAAGGCCATCCAATAACTGCAAAAGTGAATAAAGTCAAAACCAATGTAACTGGAGTAAATTTATATATGCAAATTCAAAGCAGGGCTGTGAAAAAATTTTCTGAAAATGATGGAATTGTATTCTCACAACTGATGGTGGGTAGAAAATATGATTGAGGAGTGGAGAAAGGCACACATTGATGCTATTAAGAAATGACTAGAAGGGCAACAGATGGGAGAATGAAGCATGTTCTGCTTCTAGTACTAGAAATTATTCAGTGCTCATATAAGCAGCTATATAGGAGAATACTGCATGAGCGTGTGTGTGTGTGTGTGTGTGTGTGTGTGTGTGTGTGTGTGTGTGTGTGAAGGATAGAACTACCTTACTTCCTTTTTCCACTCATCTTCTCTCAAGCTACATGTTGCCTTTTACATAAACTTTTCTTTCCCCCTTTGAATCTTCCCTGATTTTCTGTAAAGACCACAGGGTATGATTATCCTTGAGGCCCAGATTTTCCCAGAGATGATCCTACGTCCAAAATATAATTTTTGAGAAATGTCTAACACTCATCAAATTAGTGTTCAATAGAAAAACTTCAGTAAATGCTGATATGTTCAACCTCTTGTTATAAATTACTTTGTACGTATAAAATTTGGGTACAAAGTGTTTAATCCATTCTAATTTTAATTTTAAAAGTCACCTTAAAATTGTAAAAAAAAAAAAAAAAAACCTTATAAAATATTCTCAAGTTCATCAGGAGTGATATTCTATCATTTTGTCCCAGGATATGAATATTAAAAATCAACTCTTCAGATGAATTATCAATCCTTCTCTTACTGTTTCCTTTTTTTACATGATTCCATGGCAAGTTTAAATAAATCTGTACAAGCATTGCATTGCTTATTCCTCTGAGTAGATAAAATATTTCTACCCCTAGAATCAAGGAGCCCTGCAATGGTTAAAGCACTGGGCTTCTAATTGAAAGGTGGGCTGTGGGACACTACCCAGCAGCTCTCTGGGAGAAGACACCTGGCCATCTGTTCCCGTAAAGATTACAGCCTAGGAAACTCTATGGGGCAATTTTACTGTCACAAAGGGTAACTATGTGTTGGAATCAACTTGACGGCACACAACAATAAGAACCCCTAGAATCATAACGAAAAACACTAGATTGAAAATACCTAAAGTGTACTAGAAAATCCATGGATACATTTCTAACCAGGCCCACTCACTGAGGCATATTCCATCTCACACATTCCTGCAACTTAACAAAGACTATACCTAGTGCCGTCTGAAGCCCTCACCATAAAGAACTTGAAGGAAGAGATAATTTATTTTCTTTTTATTCCCAGTGCCTAGCCCAAAATATGGCACATAATAGTCACTCAGTAAATAGTTCTCAAAAGAAGGATGTCCAAATTCACTTTCCCTTTATATGGAAGAAATCAGAATTTGTGGCTGGCATTGTGCCTCTGCCCTGGTTTGTGGAGCATGAAGATTCAAACAAGGGCACTTACTTTGCTTTACAGGGAATGAGTGTGTCATCCACTTTGCGACAGTACCCGTACTTTGAACCACCTTCATTCCTGCTGTAACATGACTTATCTGCAACCTCAGTTCCTGAGCCAGTCAGTAGGGGCATTAGGGAAAAAAAAAAAGATAAGAAATTCAACGCTGCAAAGGACTAATAAAATATAAAAATTAGTGTGAAAAGCACCACTTTAGTATAAATCATTGACCATTAGCAGAAATACAGGCTGCAAATAATTTGATCAAAGAGATACTTGGGGTTAAAAATAATCTTTTGAATATTCTGCTATTGGATGCTGGCTATACAAATATTTGGATGATTTACTGAAGGCTAAAAATTCATCTAAAAATTAAGACTTAGCCAAGAGAGCTTTGGTCATGTTAACAGCCCGCATGCAAATATTCAAATGTTATCTTGCTGCTGTGTGCTATTGTGACAACTACCAGCTATGATTAATCAAGCTCCTACTATGTGCCAGGTATCCATAAGCATCACATATGTGTTTTATTTAATTTTACAAGTACTGGTAATCCTTCTCAGAGCCCCATCAGATGGGCAATACATTATAGCGATGAGCTCAGGCTTTAAGTAAGACTGAGAAGCTGTGTGACCTTGGACAAGTGATTCAACCTCTTTGTGGCTGGGTTTGTCGTCTGTAAAATGAAGATATATAATGGCACCTACCTCATACAGTTGATGTGAGGATTAAATGCCTTTATATATGTGAACCACAGAGAACAGTACCTGGTCAGTAGTAAGTGGTCAATAAACCCTAGCCATTCATATCATTCCCATTTTGTCAAGGAAACTGAAGATCATATTGATTAAGACACAGAGAAATGAAAAATCATACTTCATAGTTCTGAGTCTAAGACCTATGCCCCTTCGTCTGTGCTAGGCTGCCCCCTAAAGATGAGTAGAAAACGCCTTCTAAAAATTGAAATTCAGTCTTAAAAAACAAACAAAAAAAAAAAACCAGCCTAGGTAAAAAAAATAAGCAAAACCCTATGAAGATACTGCATTAGTAAAAAAAAATTAAACTATTATCATTCACTTAAACTATTATAATTAATATTATCAATAGTTATATAATTAATTACTATATAATTAATTCAATTAAACTATTATAGTTAATTCATTTAAACCATTTTAAATGAATTTCATATTTGAATGCTCAAGATGGTATGAGTTTTATTAACATCTTTTTGATTACTTTGTGTATTAATAACGTTTACTGATTTCTTACTACAGTAATAAAATATCAACACTGAATAAAAGCATATTTCTAAGCCCAAAATTCACTGACTACTTCTAATATTGAAGAAAGTATCATTAATGCATCTGATATTGCGGTGCTAACTTTTTCCCAGTTTACAATGTCTTTTCCATTCCCCAAGCATTAAATATTCTACGTCATGCTGCAAGAATTCCACTGGATGGATACACTATAATTTCTTTGACTAATCCTTACTCTTGGACTTTGAGATGGTCTTCAATATTCTATAATCATGTATGTTCTGCTGTGTATATTTTTACTAACAACAAAAAAATAAAGTAAATTATTAAAAAAAATTATCCAATTGAGCAAAAAAGTTACTCTTGTCATTGATGAACCAGTGAAGCTCTGACATGTATCTTTGTTTTTTTCCTTTCATTTTACTTGTTAGCATAAATGAAAACATCAACTATCATTCATGTTGGAACAACACTCATTATTAGTTGCAACCGTTAGTTGTTTACACATACAAGATTTCAGCAATAACCAACGAAGGCATTCTTTTTTTTTTCCCCCATACAAAAATTTATACATACATTGTTATGTGACTCTAATTGCTCTCCCCATACTGTGACAGCGCACTCCACCTTTCCGCCTCTGATTCCCCATGTCCATTCAACCAGCTCCTAACCCTCTCTGCCTTCCCATCTCACCTCCAGACAGAAGCTACCCATTTAGTCTCTTGTATCTACCTGAGCTAAGAGGCACACTCTTCACAAGTATCACTTTATGTCCCAAAGTACAGTCCAAACCCTGTCTAAAGAGCTGGCCTTGGAAATTGTTTCAGTACTGGGCTGATAGAGAATCCAGGGGCCATGCTTTCTGGGGTACCTCCAGTCTCAGTGAGACCATTAAGTCTGGTCTTCTTACCAGAATTTGAGTTCTGCATCCCACCTTTCTCCTGCTCCATCTGGGACTCTCTGTTGTGTTCCCTGTCAGGGCGATCTTCAATGGTATCCAGGCACCATCTAGTTCTTCTGCTCTCAGGCTGATGAAATCCCTGGTTTATGTGGCCCTTTCTGTCGCTTAGGCTATTACTTTCTTTGTGTCTTTGGTGTTCTTCACTCTCCTTTACTCCAGGTGGTTGGGACCAATTGATCCATCTTAGATGGCTGCTTGCAAGCTTTTAAGACCCCAGATGCCACTCACCAAAGTAGGATGCAGAACATTCTCTTAATAAGCTTTGTTATGTCAATTTACCTAGATGTCCCCTGAAAGCATGGTCCCCAGGCCCCTAATCCTGCTACTCTGTCCGTTAAAGTGTTTGCTTGTATTCAGGAAACTTCTTAGCTTTGGTTTAGTCCAGTTGTGGTGACTTCTCCTGTAGTAAGTGCTGTCCTTCCCTTCACCTAAGACAGTTCTTATCTACTATCTACTATCTCTCCCCACCCTCATAACCATCAAAGAATGTATTCTTCTGTGTTTAAACCCTTTCTTGAGTTCTTATAATAGTGGTCTTATACAATATTTGTCCTTCTGTGACTGACTAAATTCACTCAACATAATGACCTCCAGATTCCTCCATGTTATAAGATGTTTCATGGCTTCATCCTTGTTCTTTATCATTGCATAGTATTCCATTGTGTGGATATACCGTAATTTGTTTATCCATTCATCCGTCGATGGGCACCTAGGTTGTTTCCATCTTTTTGCTATTGTGAGCAGTGTTGCAATGAACATGGGTGTGCGTATATCTATTTGTGTGATGGCTCTTATTTCTCTAGGATATATTCCAAGGAGTGGGATAGGTGCATCGTATGGTACTTCTATTTCTAGCTTTTTAAGGAAGCATCAAATCAATTTCCAAAGTGGTTGTCCCATTTTACATTCCCACCAACAGTGTATAAGTGTTCCAGTCTCTCCACAACCTCTCAAGAATTTATTGTTTTATGTTTTTTGAATTAATGCTAGCCTTGTTGGGGTGAGATGATATCTCATTGTAGTTTTGATCTGCATTTTCCTAATGGCTAATGATCATGAGCATCTCTTCATGTGTCTGTTAGCCACCTGAATATCTTCTTTGGTGAAGTGCCTGTTTATATTCTTTGCCCATTTTTTAATTGGGTTATTTGTCTTTTTGTTGTTGAGGTTTTGCAGTATCTTGCAGATTTTAGAGATTAGACTCTGATCAGATTTGTCATAGCCAGAAATTTTTTCCCAGTTTGTAGGTTGTCTTTTGACTCTTTGATGAAGTCTTTTGATGGGCATAAGTGTTTGATTTTTAGGAGCTCCCATTTATCTAGTCTCTCTTCTGGTGCTTGTGCATTGTTACTTATGGTTCGTACTTGGTTTATGGCATGTATTAGGGCTCCTAGCATTGTCCCTATTTTTTCTTCCATGATCTTGATTGTTTTTGATTTTATATTTAAGTCTTTGATCCATTTTGAGTTAGTTGTTGTGCATAGTGTGAGGTATGGTCTTGTTTCAGTTTTTTGCAGATGGATATCCAGTTGTGCCAGCACCATTTGTTAAGGAAACTATCTTTTCCCCATTTAACAAACTTTGGGCTTTTGTCAAATATCAGCTGCTCATAGGTGGATGAATTTATGTCTGCATTCTCATTTCTGTTCCATTGGTCTATGTATCTGTCGTTGTACCAGTACCAGGCTGTTTTGACTACCATGGTGGTATAATAGGTTCTAAAATCAGGTAGTGTGAGGTTTCCCACTTTGTTCTTTTTGAGTAATGCTTTACTTATTTGGATCCTCTTCCCTTTCCATACGAAGTTGGTGACTTATTTCTCCATCTCATTAAAAAATGCCGGTGGAATTTGGATCAGGATTTCATTGTATCTGTAGATAGCTTCGGTTAGAATTGTCATTTCCACTATGTTGAGTCTACCTATCCATGAGCAAGGTATGTTTTTCCACTTATGCAGGTCTCTTTTGGTTTCTTGCAGTGGTGTCTTGTAGTTTTCATTGTATAGATCTTTTATGTCTCTGGTTAGATTTATTCCTAAGTATTTTATCCTACTGGGGGCTATTGATTCAGTGATTTCCTCTTCGAGGTTCTCTTTGTTGGTGGTGAGGAATCCAACTGATTTTTGTATGTTTATCTTGTATCCTGAAACTTTGCTGAAATCTTCTATTAGTGGCAGTAGTTTTCTTGTGGATTCTTGGGGTTTTCTGTGTCTAAGAACATATCATCTGCAAACAAAGATACTTTGACTTCTTTGCTACCAACTTGGATGCCGTTTATTTCTTTTTCTAGCCTAATTGCTCTGGTTAGAACCTCCAGCACAATGCTGAGTAAGAGTGGTGATAAAGGGCATCCTTGTCTGGTTGCCATTCTCAAGGTGAGTGCTTTCAAAGTCTCTCCATTTAGGATGATGTTGGCTGTTGGCTATGTATAAATGCCCTTAATTATGCTGAGGAATTTCCCTTCTATTCCTATTTTGTTGAGAGTTTTTATCATGAATGTGTGTTGGACTTTGTCAAATGCCCTTCTGCATCGTTTGATAAGATCATGTGGTTCTTGTCTTTTTTTTTTATTTATGAGATGGATTACATTGATTGTTTTTCTAATGTTGAACCATCCCTGCATACCTGGTATAAATCCCACTTGATCTTGGTGAATTATTTTTTTGATATGTTGCTGAATTCTATTGGCTAGAATTTTGCTGAGGATTTTTGTGTCAATGTTCATGAGGGATATTGGTCTGTAATTTTCTTTTTTTGTGGTGTCTTTACCTGGTTTTGGTATCAGGGGTATGCTGGCTTCATAGAATGAGTTTGGGAGTATTCCATCCTTTTCTGTGCTCTTAAATACCTTTAGTAGTGTTAACGCTTCTCTGAAAGTTTGGTAGAATTCTCCAGTGAAGCCATCTGGGCCAGAGCTTTTTATTTGTTGGAAGTTTTTGAATTATCTTTTCAATCTTTTCTTTTGTTATGGGTTTATTTAGCTGTTCTATCTCTTTGTGTTAGTTAAGGTAGGTAGTGAGTTTCTATTAATTTGTCCATTACCTCTAGGTTTTCAAATTTGTTAGAGTACAATTTTTCATAGTATTCTGTTATGATTCTTTTAATTACAGTTGGGTCTGTTTTGATATCACCCATCTCATTTCCTATATGGGTTATCTGCTTCCTCTCCTGTTTTTTTTTTTTTTTGTCAGTTTGCCAATGGTTTATCAATTTTGTTGCTCTTTTCAAAGAACCAGCTTTTGGCCTTGTTAACTCTTTCAACTGTTTTTCTATTCCCTGTTTCATTTAATTCTGCTCTAATTCTTATTATTTCCTTTCTTCTGGCACCTGACAGCTTCTTTTGCTTCTCTCTTTCTATTTGTTCCAATTGTAGGGTTAATGTTTCAATTATGGCCCTTTCTTCTCTTTGGATGTGTGCATTTATTGCTATACACTGACTTCTGAGCACTGCTTTTGGTGTGTCCCTAAGGTTCTGGTAGGATGTGTTTTCATTCTCATTTGATTCCATGAATTTCTTTATTCCATCCTTAATTTCTTCTATAACCCAGTAGTTTTTGAGCAAGGTGTTGTTCAGTTTCCAGGTGTTTTATTTTTTTTCCTGCTTTTTCTGTTGTCAGTTTCTGCTTTAATGGCTTCATGGTCAGAAAAGATTTTTTGTAATATTTCGATGCTTTGGATTTTGTTAAGGCTTGCTTCATGGCCTAATATGTGGTCTCTTCTGGAGAATGCTCCATGCGCATTGGGAAAGAAAATATATTTGGCTGCTGTTGGGTGGAATGTTCTGTATATGTCTATGAGATCAAGTTGGTTGATTGTAGCATTTAGCTCTTCCATATCTTTGTTGAGCTTCTTTCTGGATGTTCTATCCTTCACTGAAAGTGGTATGTTGAAGCCTCCTACTACTATTTTTGAGCTGTCTATCTCTCTTTTCAGTGCTGTTAGAGTTTGTTTTATGTATTTCGGAGCCCTGTTGTTGGGTACGTAAATATTTATGATAGTTATGTTGTCTGGTGTATGGACCCTTTAATCATTATATAATGTCCTTCCTTATCCTTTGTGAGGGACTTTGCTTTAAAGTCTATTTTGTCAGAGACTAATACTGCCGCTCCTGCTCTTTTTTGAGTGTTGTTTGCTTGATATGATTTTTTCCATCCTTTGAGTTTTAGTTTGTTTGTGTCTTTAAGTCTAAGGTGTGTCTCTTTTAGGCAGCATATAGAGGGATTGTGTTTTTTAATCCAATCTGCCACTCTCTGTCTCTTTATTGGTGCATTTAGTCCATTTACATTCAGCGTAATTGTTGATAGGTATGAGTTTAGTACTGTCATTTTGATGTCTTTTTTTTGTGTGCTGTTCACTGTTTCTTTGTTCCACTTATTTTCTGTGCTGAGTTTTTATGTATTTTCTTTTCATCTGTTTCATTGCTGTTGATTTTGTATTTGCTGAGTCTTTATATTTTTCTAGTTTTTTATTTTGACTTGTAGGAATGTTAGTTTCCTTCATGGTTACCTTAATATTTACCCCTATTTTTCTAAGCTTACACAAGTCTTTTATTTCTTTATATCACCTTGTCTTCCTCTCCATATGAAAAATCTATGTCTACATTTTTTTAAGTCCCTCTTTTTTTGTTTTAATGTTGTCATCTTTTACATATTGACATCTGTTTCTCTATTTCCAGTGTTTTAGCTTGGATTTACATTTGTGACTTCCTTAACTAGGTTGATATCTTGTTGCTCTGTCCCGTGTTCTAGTCTTGGGTTGTTATCTGATGTTAATGATTTTCTAACCAGAGGACTCCCTTTAGTATTTCTTGTAATTTTGGTTTGTTTTTTGCAAATTCTCTACACTTCTGTTTATCTGGAAATGCCCTAATTTCACCCTCATATTTGAGAGACAGTTTTGCTGGATATATAATTCTTGGCTGGCATTTTTTTTTTCGTTCAATGCTTTATATATGTCATCCCGTTGCCTTTGAGTAGCCCAAGCTTATTCTTACTGACTCTCCTTTTTAGACGACTTTTCGTTTATCCCTAGCCACTCTTAAAATTCTAGCTTTATCTTTGGTTTTGGCAAGTTTGATTATAATATGTCTTGGTGACTTTCTTTTGGGATCTACCTTGTGTGGGGTTCAATGAGCATCTTGGATAGATAATTGGTCATCTTTCATGATATAAGGGAAGTTTTCTGCCAACAAATCTTCAACAATTCTCTCTGTATTTTTTGTTATCCCCCTGCTCTGCTACTCCAATCACTCATAGGTTATTCCTCTTGATAGAGTCCCACATAATTCTTAGGGTTTCTTCATTTGTTTTAATCCTTTTATCTGATTTTTCCTCAAATAAGTTGGTGTCAAGTTCTTTATCTTCAGTCTCACTAATTCTGACTTCCATTGCCTCAGTTATGCTCCTATGACTTTCTATTGAGTTGTCTAATTCTGAAAGTTTATTAATCTCCTGGATTTCTGATTGCTGTCTCTCTATGGATTCTTGCAGCCTGTTAAATTTGTCATTATGCTCTTCTCTAATCTTTTTAATTTCCTCTATTGCATGTTCTGCTTTTTGTCGAATTTCCTTCCTAATTTCTCAAAGAGTTCTGTAGATTAATCTTTTGTATTCTGTCTGGAATAATTCCAAGAAATTTTCCTCCTCTGGAAAATTTCTAGATTCTTTATTATGGGAGTTTTCTTACTGTGTCCTAGCTTCTTGTTTTGTTTTGATATGCCAAATAGGCTGCTCGTATGAGCTAATTTGATTATTGGCAACTTTGAAGCTCTAATGTCCTTTCACCAGGTGGTTAGATCTGTTACTAGGTATGTGAGCCCAGGAGTCCGTCCACCTCTCCTGTATGGATTCAGATCAGGTGCCCAGGTCTATAGCCACCAAGTGTGTTGTCTAGGCTCTCACAGTCCTAGACAGGCATGGGTGATTGGTGTAGTTACAGGCATCTGGCTGCAGCAGGGGGACACACTCTGAGCAAGGCAGGGGGCTGATGGCCATCCCTGAGTGTCTAGGAGGAAGGTGTGTCCCTGTTCCCTAGAGCGCATAGGTGGGTGGGTTTTGCAGCTAGACTATGAGCGCCTAATGCTGTTGGCTGCAAGGACTTGGGGGCACCTCTTATTCATGGACCCCTCTCGCAGTTGGCTAGGTGGCGTGGGTAGAGCCACCAGTCCTCAGGCCCCTGGTGTGGGTAGGTGAAGACCCTGCTTAATGGGCCGAGCAGTGTCAAATGTCAAGAACCTACCACTTCACAGCTGAAACAGCTGAAGTCAGACTTCTGGTATGTACCCTGTTGTACTGTGGTAATGAGTACAGCATAGGCCCACACAAGTGTATGCAGGGGTAAATGTACTCAAAGTCCATGGATCCCTTATGCCTGTGCCTAGGCAAAGGAGCTGTGCTTACCCTGGGTTCCTGGCTTAGGGGAGAAGGTAGTTTATTTTTTCCCTTTTGTTAATTTGTTCACTTTCCAAAGCAGGGAGAATGGCTTCGGGCGTGTGACAGATCCTACTTCAGGGGACTCAGCAATTGCTGAAGCAGGTAGGGTACCCAGTGCAGAGCAGGGAGTGGGGAGGTAAATGGGAGAGAGGTTTTTCCCTAAGGGGATGTTTTTGATCCCCGCAGTAAGCTGTATGCAAGTACTTATCTTTCGTGGAGGGCTACTTCTCACTTGTTCTGGGTGGCCATGTAGAGTCTCTGGTGCTGGGTCTCTCCTGGTGCAGAAAACGTGCCTCCTGAGCACAGCTGCTTGCCTGCCTCACCGCTCATCCCTGAGCTGATTGGGCCCAAAGGGATCAGGCTCTCGCTGGGTCAGGTCTGGCAACTCTTCTCTGCTTCCAAACCGTCTCTCCCTTCCCCTGCCACTAAGTCTGGTTCCTCAGCTCTGCCTTTGATGTTCAGGGCTCCCAGATTGCCATATATAATCGATTCACTTGTTTTTTGGATCTTTGTTGCAAGAGGGTCCACTGGAAGTGTCTGACTACTCCGCCATCTTGGCCCCGCCTCCTAAAGTCATTCTTTGAGAAGCAACTGGCTATCTGAAATTTACAGTTATGAGAATTGTACATTTTGTTACTATTATTGTAAATTATGTGTTGCAAATTTCTTATGTCAGCATTATTTAAAATAAACTTATGTAAATATAAAAAATGCTGGCAGAAAACTTGATAAGTAAAATATTCCTGCATATCAAAGATAATTCTTTTTTGTTAACTTTTTTTTTTAGGTTGTGCATGCATTTTTCCAAATTCCCTTTGAAAAGATTGTGCTAATGTAAAACTAGGTGACTTGTCACACCTTCACTGACATTCAACATTATCGTTTGCAAGAAATCTTCACAAATTTAACAAGTATAAATGAGTAACTTGTTTGAATTTGTATTTCTTACGTTGCTAGTGAGTTAAAATGACTTTAATGTTCATTGGGCCTTTGTAATTATTTCTTAATGATGAATAGCCTGTTCATGCTCTGGGCTACATTTTGAATACTGGGGATCCCAAATTTTTATTGATTTGTAGGAATGATTTGATGTTAAAGAGAGTGACTTTTTTGTTGTTGTTGTTCCTAGTATGTGTTACTAGACTCTTCAAACTTTAAAAGTTAATTTAAAATAAATTTTTGATCTTTTCTTTTTTGAAAAAAATTTGAATTTTATTTAGGCAAATCTATTTCTCAAGTTTTTATAAGAAATGCCTTAAAACATATAATATAAAAAGTATTTCCCATTCCAATGAATATATTGAATATTAATTCAATAGATATTTTGAACATTTACTAAATGCCAACCCCTGTTCGGGAAGGCACTGGCGATACTCCTGTAAGCAAGACAGAAAATGTCCCTGCATGGATCTTTACAGACTTGTAGGGGAGATAGATATTAAACAGAGCCAGACAAAATAAGGTAATTGTTAAAATTTATTGCAGTGATTTATTAACAGATGATAAAGGAGATGCTTACAGTTATAGCATAGAGCTTCATCTCTGTGCTAAAGATTTTCTTTCCCCAGGTTTTGCCACAGACTGGAGTTCTGAAAGGAAGAATGGGATCTCTAACCAACAAAACCATCTTTGGTTCCACCTTTAATTTAGCATGAAGGGTACATGAATCTACGTGAAGTGTTAACATGAAGTGTAAACATATTGCTGAGGCCAGATTCCAGCATGTCAGTGCATTCCCTGATGCACTAATGGTATCAAGCTTTGCTCCACAAATGATGTCTCAGCCCACTCTTGACTGATCCAGATGTCTATACTGAGGAATTTTTCTAGGGTCTTGTCCATTTATTTCCCAGGTGACTTATTATTTTTCTGTGTGTATTCTGTGTGTATTCAGTGATTGGTTGTTGCTTTCCTAAAATTTTTCTTAAGTAAATTTACAGAAATTATGCTAAGTTTCTGGCATGTGAAAACCTTCTTCAAACATTTTTGAGATAATTCAGATTTTCCCCTGTTTAAAAAAAACAAAATTCCCTCAACCATTTCAGTAGAAATCTGAAAGTGTGGCAGGAAAGAGTATGATAATTAAATACAAATACACATCATATCCAGAAGTCCAAATAATTGATTTTTAAAATTACCTTTTTAATCAAGTTATTTGGCACAATTTACATTTCTGTTTAAACTATTTGAAGATTTTTTTAAATTATGTTTTATTAATTTTATTTTAGGTTGTTAACAGAGAATATGGCCTCAAAATTTTGATATTGAGGATAAAATGATTCATTCCTCCTTCTGTATTCCCAGAGTCTTTCTTTTTCTTTTCTCCCCCTTTCCCCTTTCTTTGCTCCCTGCCCACCCCCCAGTACTCCTGCTTCTTCCCAGTTTCCACCCACCTCCCTCACCAGAAACTTCTAAGGGTTTATTTCTCAGAGAGGGACCTTGACTAGGGCTGCCTGAGAAAATACTGGGCACCATGTTAAATTTGAATTTCAGATAAACAAAGTTTTTTTTTTTTTCTTTAAGTGCAAGTATACCCCAAATCGAAGCCTTGGTGGTGCAATGGTTAAAGCAATCTGCAGAGAAAAGATCTAGGGATCAGCTCTGTAAAGACTACAGCCTAGGAAACCCTAAGGAGAAATTCTACTCTGTTCTATAAGGTTGCTATGAATCAAGATTGACTTGACAGCATACAACAACGACATGCACCAAATAATGCATGGGACATACTTAAACTAAAAAATTGTCGTCAGTAATCTGAAATTAAAATTTAACTTGCATTTTTATTTGTCAAATCTAGCAACCTAAAACTAACCTTAAATCATAGCAGGCACTTATTTATGAGTTTGAGCAGGGGCACAGTTTCTAAGATGAATGGGACAGAATGGTCCTTTGGCCATGATTAAACAGTATCACCTGGAATTATATGATTTTTTTTTTTTTTGGAGGCTCATAGGAGGAGGCAGGAATGCCAGCAATGCTGGAGTTTGTGTTCCTACCTGGTCCCCACATCTCGGTACACTGCTCCTGCAGCGTGGGGCACATTCCCATCAAGCAGTAGCCCTTTCCATTCTGGCAAGGGAATCCATTGACTCGAAATCTATCATTAGGGCAATTACCAGATTTACCATCACACATTTCGGGCAGGTCGCACTCATCTTTTGCTGGTCTGCAGACAGTACCAGCTGCTTTAACCTGCAAGAAAACAAGAGTGGAGAAAAGGCAGTTTTCCACCTGATTTACTCTAATACCTCAATTTAACACAAATAATAATTTCCATTTGGCCTTTTTTTGGTAAGCTACTTAGAGGTATCATTCTATTCCAGTTTACATTTTCATCGTATAAGTTAAAGCCATCTCCCTATTAACCTCCCTGCGTGGCACAAACAATTTGTTCTCAGCTATTAATGGAAGGGTCGGAGGTTTGAACTCATCCAGTAGCACCATGGAAGAAAGGCCTGGTGATCTGCTTCTGTAAAGATTACAGCCAATAACTCTCTATGTACTCTGTAACACATGGGCTCACCATGAGTCAGAAATGACTCCAGGACAACTTCTTTTGTTGTTAATTGACTTTGGCAAATGCCCTAAGCCTTTAAGCAATCAATATTTCTGAGTTTGTAGTACAAACACTATAGAAATACAAACTAGAAAAATACAGATAAAATCAAGCAACATCTTAGATCCAAAGAAGGAAGTTATTTCTCCCACAGTTAAATGCTTCTTTGTCAGGATTTACAAGGAGACTTAAATCTGCAACTTCAGAGGTTTATTGTCAAAGTGAACCTTCTGTATTAAGATAAGCTTACAAACCCCAGATCAGCATGCTCTGAGACTTTCCCAGGCATCAAGTTTCCTGATCCTTAATTCCTTTTATAGTATTTTCAGGTATTTCTTTTCAACCCACATCTTCCTATTGAATGATTTATCAGGAGGGAGAAATAACCAGATATTCATTTGATATATTAACTCTATTTACTGCAGATCTTGCTCTTATTTCCTCAGATAAACCTTAGTAAAACAAATTCTGCCATTTACACCAATTTGAGAAGGACTAAGTGGACATGGGAAGCACATTTTTACCTCGCTGAAGTGAGCAGCCGTGCTCTCATTGCATCAAAAACCTTTCAATATCTTCACATCAAAATTTCAGCTGGAGCATATGAGAACCTCCAATTGCAATCCTCACTGCTTCAGTCAGACTAGCTTCCTTACTAGCTGTCACACAAACCTTGCTGATGGCTGTTTACTGTTTTTTTTTTTTTTCCTTTCCTCTGTCTACTCATTTGGAAATCCTTTCCCATTCTGTCTACTTATATGTCTATTCATATATCCCAGGCCAGTTTAAAGCCTCGTTTTCCATGAAAATTCTTCAATGCAAATTGCTGTTCCTATTTTCTACATGTGGTGCAGTAAAGAGCTCCGCATTTGGATTTAGACAATACGGGTTTGAATCTTGGCTCTGCCACCAACTAGGTGTGGAACCTTAGAAAATTGATTCAATCACCCTGAAAATCCACTTCCTCATCTAATACCTACTTTACAAAGCTACTGTGAAAATGAATTGAGAATGTATGGGGAAATTACTATACAATTGGAGGGCATCATTATAGTATTTATCTGAGCATCTAATCACACATTATATTTTCATCATTTTTATGTGTGTATATCATCGTCTTAGGGAAATAGATGTTCTTTGAGTTCGGAGACTGATTTTTTTTTTTATATCTCCCATAATCTCTAGCAAATAGCACTTAATAAACAAGCACAGAGTGCTGCTGAAGTTCTCAAATTGGCTTCCTTTCGGCTTCCTGTGTTTCTTCCCTCTTCCTCTTAAATTAAAAAATATATATTCTGTCCCAAACATTTCCCATAACCTGGTATTTCATGTACACTTCCATTCTTCAGTTATTGAGAATTTAAAATGTACCAGATTCCGTGCTGGGTAAAGATGAATCAGACAGTCTTCTGCCCTCAGCAATCAAGCACATAAACAAATGATCACAATATAGGAGAATTACAGGCAATCATAGAAAGTGAAATACTAAACTCTATCTTGAGGGGAAAGTAAAAAATCTCCACAGAGAAAGTGACAATGGCAGCCTTGTTTTTATGTCTTATTTCTAAGAATTTCACCCTGAAGTGAATTCAGAGGTTGAAAACGTTGGCGCCCCTACAGTATTTGAAATAAAAGCTCTTTCACTCAATGCACTGTTAAAGGCAACTAAAATTGGCTTTCGAGTCGGTCAGATTTGGGGCTTGCTATTTAGTGGGCACATTATTTGGCACATTTTCTGCTCTGAGCCTCCATTTCCTCAAAATCAAAATGTGATAATACCTACCTCAAAAGCCATTAGAGGATTCACTAAGTCATGTATTAAAGCACTCAGTAAGGGCTTGATAAATAGTAGGTGGAATTATTTTATAGAAAGAAAAATATTGCTTTGCCTATTCATTTGACATAGTCTCTGACATAATAATATAGTAAAAATACAAACTAAGCGCAATTATTGGAATACTATAAAGGAATAATCTTACTTGGCATCTTTCGCAGCATTCTCCCAGTGCACATTGAAAACCTGCTTTGATTTTACATGTTTTAGCATCACAGCAAATGTTGGTGCATTCCTAAGAAATATCAAAAACAAATATAAATGTTGAATTGCTTTTTGGTCAGCACAATTCATAATATAATTTTTTCTTCACATAGATTATGATTTTCAGCATTGGAACAGTGGGTGGTTTATTGTTGATCTGAACACTACTTACATCTTTTTTTTTTTTTTTTTAACATGTATGTCTTTTCTAGTTCCCCTTGTCTTCCACCGTAATACTGAAATGCCCTATTGTTTTTGGTAAAATTTGAGAAAAAAAAAATTGTAGGAAATTGATCTAAATAGTTACAGAACACGATTAATTCAATTCATCAGTTATGTACCTATTCAGTAGCAGATTCAATCTCTACAGCATGCGCTCAAAATCTGGAGATACAGTTCTTTATCTGCCTTTGACGTTCAATTCAACTCTACTTAAAGGAGAGTTAGGTCTTCTAGCTTCATTTTTTCAGAAATCAGCTACCTGCACAAGGTATTGGGGAAACTCCTACCTCAGAAACTTTCCCCTGTAGCTGTCCAAATTTCCACAGAGGAGTGCTACGCTGAGAATTACAACTTTTTAGAGTTAAAACTCTTGCCCTTACTTCAAATATAAATGGTGTGTGGGAAAGATTACTCTTTGTCATAGAGTGAATACATTTGTAAGTTGTATTTTTCCAATGATTGAAGAGCCGGACCTTTGAAGGCTTGGCACATTATTCATGTTAAGTGTTAATAAGATGGAGTCAAAGGCAGTCCCATTAGGACCTTGGCTACTGTGTGAATAGGGGCTGGTCGGCCAGGCACTTCTGGTAATAACTCCTGAGCTCAGAAGCATTAAGAGATATAGGAGGTCCCTGTGCAAACTGATATGGGATTCTGGAAACAGACATATCTGAAATTAGATCTTGACTCCTCTATTTACCAACTATGTGACTTTGGTCAAGTTATTTACACTCTCTGAGAACTATCACAGTGCCGTGCCTAAATTAACTCCTCAATAAGTTCTAGTCACACCAGAAACTTGAAGTATATTCAGCAAGAAAGGGAGGGATACGGATACAAAGCACAAGTTGGTAAATGGTATTTAAAAAATGATGGGGGAAGGAAACTTGAGAAGGAAATTAAGGTCTATTAAGCAATGTGAAAACACTACAGGGCAGAGTTCTACTCTGACACGTGTGGGGTCGCCACAAGTCAGAATCAATTTGACAATAACTGGCTGGTTGATCTGTTGGTTTGTTGGTTGGCTGGTTAGTTATTAAGTAATGCATGATTTGTTATCAGAAGGGTTGACTGCACAAAAATTTACAAATGAACATGTCCAAAATTATAAGAAGCATAGAATTTTATACTGTGACAGACACTTTTCTGTAGTTTATCTTCTTAGCAATTTGTTTTTTTATCTTCTTGAAACAAACTAGGTCATTTTATAAAGTTCTTGGTAGTACCTCGGGAGTTCCACAATCACAATCCTCTCTCATTTCTATCAAGTGGTTCCCACAGATTGGGGGTGAAATGATATCTGTAGGCAATGGAACATTAGAGAGGCAATTTGATAATCTATCTTCAAAGAATCTGTCATAGCTGACCCGGCTGCAGGAACTGAAGTCTGTGGGTATATGGAAGCTGCAAAGATAAGAAAAGAAAATAGGAAGATAGTCATGCTCAGAAAGTATGGAGCAATATCATAGGCATTGCATATGATTACACCCACAACCTTCCAAAAGGACCAAACCCAATCCATTGACCAACTGTTAAATCATTAGCTCATTTGTGTACCTGATTTAACCCAAGTGGGTAGATACAAACATCTCCAACTTAATGAACAAATATGGTCCTATCTCAAATTGTAGCATCTAGGCTGCTGTTGAGTTTAAAAAAAAAAAAAAGTTTCTGCTTTATCCATATTATCTCATTCAATTTCACATCATTTTGGTTGTGAAGTCCTAAAGGTAGTAAAATTATATTTATTTACAGGTCTAAGAATTCACTTTTCTTAGAGTAATTCTTTTTGACAGAATCTCTTCATTCCACAGATAAAGATGAGGTTTTAAAATGCAGTGCTATCTTGAAGAAATAAGATATATAACTGGTATGCAGCCATGTTCTGTTTTCTGGAAGGGAATAAGAGAATAACCCTAGCTTGAAGGGGACTGGGGGAACTGGATAGAAAATAGGAAATTAATATATTAATGGGATTGTGAGATTTTTAAAGATAAAATTCCTTGGCAATTTTACCTAAGACGAGGCAGGAATATGTAAATTCTTTTCATTAGACTCTCTTCTCCTCTTGGAAGAGTTTTCTCCTTTAATTAGATTTTTTTCCTAGAAATCTCTGCTTTCTATCACCCACTTTGAATTCATTGAAAACTCGATAAATTATTTTCTGAAACTAGGTCTTGTGTATTCAATAATTTACAAACATAAACATGTTGCTAAAGACAACATAAAGAGTAATACAGCCCAGACTGGGGCAAAACCAAAGATAAACAGTATGTTTCCAGAAAGCCTCACCTTAGTGCTCTGTCCATTACACATATTGTAGAAGGGCACTTGCAAACATAGGAGTCATGAAACATTCCAAAGTTATGGCCCATTTCATGGGCCATGGTCCCTGCAACTCTAAGCAGGTTATCACTGTGATCCTAAGGATGAGAATGGGGAAAGAGATTACCTGTTCTGCAGACTGAATTATCACTCAGGGCATAAATGTTTTTCATAATTAAATATTTTTTCTATTGTTAAATGAAGTAGAGAGACCGATTTTAGCTTTAGACTTCTCACCCTACACACTTAACCATTCTTCTCTCTCTCTCACACACACACCCATACACACATACACATCTTTGGTGCTGAATACTCATGACAGCATATATAGCCTGCCCTTGCTCTGATAAGTGCTTTCTATAATAAGGGAAGTTGTTCTGAATTCTTCCCTTGAAAGATAATTGTAGACTTGCTTCAACAGTGATAAGAAATACAATTTATTTTTAACTTATCTATCTCCCTTGGCTTGGCTTTCAGTACCTTCTAAATTAATTGCAGGTCTTTGATGTGTTTCACTAATAGGGATCTAAAAATATTTGTTAACCTAGCACTTTAACACCATTGCTATTTTTCTTAATTCTCTTACTGTTAAGACTAGACATCAGTCAGTCCAGACTTGTCCCACTAAATGAAGCTCAGCCAATAGGCAATGTCATCACCAGACTTTTCTGATTAGAGGTGCTTAGATTAAGAACTGAATGACTGTCAACTCCAAGTTATTCAGGAGCAACAAAACAATACCAGAGAATTGCTGCTGGATGTAATATCCTGGTAGGGAGACAAGAGTCTGCCAGTAATCCCTACCCACAGGCACCAGACTCCCTTGTTGCATTTCAAAGAACCAAATATGAGGAACAGTATAAAAGAGACAAAGAAAAACAACCTGTGTAAGGTGGGAAATCCACCACGTGTCTGTCAGCTTGTCATACTATGGGTGGCTTGCATGTTGCTGTGATACTGGAAGCTTTCCCACTGGTATTTCAAATACCAGCAGTTCACCCTTGGTGGACAGGCTTCAGCTGAGCTTCCAGACTAAGACAGACTAGGAAGAAGGGCCTGGAAGTCTACTTCTGAAAAAATTGGCTAGTGAAAACCTTATGAATAGCAGCAGAACATTGTCTGATACAGTGCTAGAAGAAGAGCATCTCAGGTTGGAAGTCACTCAAAATACGACTGCGGAAGAGCTGTCTCCTCAAAGTAGAGTTGACCTTAATGACATGGGTAGAGTCAAGCTTTTGGAATCTTCATTTGCTGATGTGGCATGACACAAAATGAGAAGAAACAGCTGCAGACATTCATTAATAATTGGAACATGGAATGTATGAAGCATTAATCTAGGCAAATTGGAAGTCATCAAAAATGAGATAGAATGCATAAAGATAGAAACCTAGGCATTAATGAGCTGAAATGGACTGGTATTGTCCATTTTGAATTAGACAATTATATGGTCTACTATGCCGGGAATGACAAATTGAAGAGGAATGGTGTTGCATTCATCGTCAAAAAGAACATTTCAAGATCTATCCTGAAGTACAATGCTGTCGGTGATAGATGGTAATATCCGTACACCTACAAGGAAGACCAGTTAATGTAACTATTATTCAAATTCACACCAAGCACTAATGTCAAAAATGAAGAAATTGAAGATTTTTACCAACTTCCGTATTCTGAAATTGATCAAACATGCAATCAAGATGCATCGATAATTACTGGTGATTGGAACGCAAAAGTTGGAAGGAAAGAAGAAAGATCAGTGGTTGTAAAATACGGCCTTGGTGATAGAAATTATGCCTGAAATTGCATGATAGAATTTTGCAAGACCAACAACTTCTTCATTGCAAACACCTTTTTTCAACAACATAAATGAAGACTATACACATAGACCTCACCAGATGAAATATACAGGAATCAAATCGACTACATCTGTGGAAAGAGATGATGCAAAAGCTCAATATCATCAGTCAGAACAAGGCCAGGGGCCATCTGTGGAACGGAGCATCAATTGCTCATATGTAAGTTCAAGCTGAAGTTAAAGAAAATTTAAAAAAGTCCATGAAAGCCAAAGCACAACCTTGAGTATATCCCACCTGATTTTGGAGACCATCTGAAGAATAGATCTGATTCACTGAACACTAATGACCTAACACCAGACCAGTTGTGGAATGACAACAAGGAAATCATACATGAAGAAAGAAAAAGGTCATTAAAAAGACAGGAAAGAAAGAAAAGGACAAAATGGATGTCAGAAGACACTTTGAAAGTTGCTCTTGAATGTCGAGTAGCTAAAGCAAAGGGAAGAAAAAGAGATGAACAGAAGATTTCAAAGGATGCCTTGAGAAGACAAAGTAAAGTATTACAATGAAAGGTGCAAAGATCTGGAGATAGAAAGCCAAAAGGGAAGAATGCAATCGGCATTTCTCAAGCTGAAAGAACTGTAGAAAAACTTCAAGGCTCGAGCTCCAATATTAAGGATTTTATGGGGAAAATATTAAATGATGTAGGAAGTATCAAAATAAGATGGAAGGAATACACAGAGTCACTGTACCAAAAAGAACTGATCAACATTCAACCATTTCAGGAGGTAGCATATGATCAAGAATTGATGGTACTGAAGGAAGAGGTCCAAGCTGCACTGAAGGCACTGGTGAAAAACAAGGCTCCAGGAATTGACAGAACACAAATTGAGATGTATGAACAAAGGATGCAGTGCTGGAAGCACTCACTCATCTATGCCAAGAAATTTGGAAGACAGCTAACTGGCCAACCTACTGGAAGAGATCCATATTTGTACCCTTCCAGAGAAAGGAGATTTAACAGAATGTGGAAATTATTGAACAATTTCATTAATATCACACACAAGTAAACTTTTGCTGAAGATCATTCAAAGATAGATACAGCAGTACATTGACAGGGAACAGCCATAAATTCAAGCCGGATTCAGGAGAGGAAGTGGAATGAGTGATATCATTGCTGATGTCAGATGGACCATGGCTGAAAGCATGCTTATGAGGAACCTGTACTTAGACCAAGAGGCAGTCATTTGAATAGAACAAGGGGATACTGAGTTGTTTAAAATCAGGAAAGGTGTGCGTCAGGGTTGTATCCTTTCACCACACTTATTCAATCTGTATCCTGAGCAAATAATCTGAGAAGCTGGATTGTATGAAGAAGAACTGGGCATCAGGATTGGAGGAAGACTCATTAACAACCTGCGATATGCAGATGACACAACCTTGCTTGCTGAAAGTGACGAGAACTCGAAGCACTTATAAAGATCAAAGACCACAGCCTTCAGTATAGATTACACCTCAACATAAAGAAAACAAAAATCTTCACAACTGGACCAATAAGCAACATCATGATAAACAGTAAAAAGATTGAAGTTGTCAAGGATTTCATTTTACTTGGATCTACAGTCAACACCCATGGAAGCAGCAGTCAAGAAATCAAAAGACACATTGCACTGGGCAAATCTGCTGCAAAAGATCTCTTTAAAGTGTTCAAAAGCAAAGATGTCACTTTAAGGACTAAGGTGCACCTGGTGTTTTTAGTTGCCTCATATGTACGTGAAAGCTGGACTATGAATGAGGAAGACCAAAGATGAATTGATGCTTTTGAATTATGGTTTGGGTGAAGAATATTGAATATACCATGGACTGCCAGAAGAACAGACGAATCTGACTTGTAAGAAGTACAGCCAGAATGCTCATTAGAAGCAAGGATGGCAAGACTTTGTCTTATATACTTTGGACATGTTATCAGGAGGAACCAATCCCTGGAGAAGGACATCATACTTGGTAAAATAAAGTGTCAGCGAAAAAGAAGAAGACCCTCAATGAGATGGATTGACACAGTGGTTGCAGCAATGGGCTCAGACATAGCACCGATTGTGAGGATGGTGCAGGACCAGACAGTGTTTCTTTCTGTTGTACATAGGGTCATTATGAGTCAGAACTGACTCGATGGCACCTAACAACAACAAGGTGGGAAATTACGACATTTTTTATCCTGTTGAGATGAACCTCATAAACTATGCTATATAGCAATATGGAGTTCCCAAAAGGGGGGAAAAAATCAAGCCACAAAGTTTATGGTGAATGGAAATGTGTTTAAATAGAGAGTTTCCAGATCGTGGTTCCTTCAAGTTTAGAGTATCTTTCTTTAAAAAATGATTTTAATAACTTAAATGGTTTCTTTCTCTGAAATGACTCCATTCTTTCCTCTCCCTCTCTAAATCCCACCCACCCTTTGAGGTCCATCTTAATAAAACTTTTACTGCCCACATTAATCTTCATTAACAAGCCTGTCTTCTAGACTACTACTGCAGTTTTCAATTCTAGAATATAGCACTAAGATATATGCCATCATATGTTAGTAACTCTTGCTTTATGCATGCTAATTTCTCTTCCAATTTTATGGTAAACTCTCTCAACATGGAAAGTATACTTTTTTACTTCTGTCATACCATGAAGTCTATCACAAATCCAGATTCACAAAATAGCCAATAAAAATATATTGGTTCCATTTCTACCTTGAATATGGAAAGCTGAAAAGATAATTATTCTTACCCTAACAACAAAGAAAAATGAAATAAAATAAACAACAAGAAAACAAACAACATAACTTTCCTTGAATCCATCAGCAAGCTGAGGTTGTAGAACATACAAACAGCCTGAAATCCAAGGAAAGACAAGTTCTTACAAGAAGAGGTAAGACATGATAATTGGCTTATCTATGGCAGAGCATGGAAGGAAAGACGCCAGAAACTCTACGGCTAAAATCTTAAATGAGATGCTTAAGGCTGAATGTAGGCTAGCGGGAGCCTCAGAAATAAGACAGAGGAGCACACTCTCAGGCTCTTCTCCAAGAAATTCCTCTAGGTGCTCCTGACAGAGACCAGAAAGAAGACCAGAAAGAGCTTCCCTTGATGATGGAGATCTGGAGAAGCAAAGCAGCAGCTGCTGAAGAAAAGCATGAAACCATATCCAGACTCTTATCCCCTAAGGAACAAATATCTTAAGCCACTGATGGAGGAATAGCAATTCCAGACAACCCAAGGCACTGTCGAAGACCCACTGAACCTAGGGAAAGGGTGAAAACAACTAGCAAACTTCTACTCCTGTGGGAAGAGGGGGTCAGACAACACCTTGAGCTCAGCATCCCATACCAATTTCAATTAAGGTCTCCTTCCATTGGGAGACAGGCAGAAAACTGTCTCCCACAAAAGAACCTCCAAAAATAGAAGAGTTTGCTACCATGGAAAGGATGGACAGGATCACTAAGAAAGTCTCATTCCTGAGGACCAGGCACACAAGACCTGTATAAGACTGAAAGTGAACCAGAGGAAAAAAAGAGAGAGAGAGAGAGAATCCTCCTTCTGCCCACAACCAGGATGTAGAAAACTGAAAAGAATATCACTCCCAAACTTACAGTAAATAAAAACACTAGAAAATGGGCAATTCACAATTTTCTTAAAGCCATCCTAGAGTTGAGCTCATCATAGGACCAAAAACAAAGCTGAAATCAGAGGAAAGGCAAGCCACCATCTACAAGGAGAGGTGTGACATGGATAGTTGCTTACCTGGGGCAGACATGACCAGAAGCCAGTAAGAAGAATTTATCAAATGAATAAATAAATAAAATGGGTAAAGGTGGAGTATGGTTTATCAAGAGAACTCAAAACACGTGAGGGCCATAGACATAAGGGAAATTCCATCCACTTACAGGTTTTTCTCCACAGACCTCGCCAAGCAAGGATCTTGAGAAAGCCTCCCTCATAGTGTAGGTCTGAGGTGAGGAACAGCAGCAGAAAAGGCATGAAATGACTCTAAGATCCTTCTCCCCTCTCTCTCCTACAGAACAAAGGCAGGGTCAGGACTAGACTGTGGTGAGTGCCTCACTTGCCTCACACTAGCTCTAGTCCTAAACTAAAGCTTTAAGTCACTGGGGAGAGGGCAACAAACCCTTTCACCCTTAGGGCACTGTTGAAAACCCAATATATCTATGAGAAAAGAACAGGAAAAAACAAAAAACCTCAACACTACCCCTGGGAAGTAAAGGCAGCAATGTACGCTAGGCCAAATCATTAAAGCTTTCCTTTAGCTGTATTGGAGCAGGATTACTTAAAGGCCTCGCCCCAGACATTAAGTGACACAGAACATACTGAGGCTTAGTGAGAAAAAAAGAGAATACCTGCCTCCCTCCCACAAAAGGCTAAAAAGCACCCAGGAACAAGTAACAACAGCCTACTACTGGGAGAGGGGCAAGAACATAAAAATAGAAAAACAACAACAAAAACCAAAACACTTCTCTGTCAGGTGCAGTACAAAAGGAAGGTCTACAGCTGAGAGTGGAGCAGGCATTGAGAAAAACTTTCTAGCAGAATCTTCACCCTAAACACAAAGTAATGCCAGAGGAATTTAAGCTGGTGGTGTACTGAAAGTAACCATAGCAATAAAAAATCTCAAATCTACCTCCTCTCCTACTAGATTGAATAAAATCTGCACAATGAAGTCCTAACAGGAGGAAATAAGTGATTTTTCTATAGACATAAAATTCAGTCTATTGTCTTTCACAAGATGCCTAGTTTTCAACAGAAAAGAATAAGAATTGCAAAAATACAAGAAACAAAACAAACAAGCAAAAAAAAAAAAAAAAAAAGCTACCAGTAACCTGCTAAGACAAAAAATAACAGAACCACATTCATATATGACACGTTAACACTATCAGACGGTATTTAAAATAACTATTATTAATATGTTAAAAATTCACGTGGAAATGATGGACAACATGCAAGAATAGATGGGAAATTTCAGCAGAGAGCTGGGTACTATAAGAAATAATCAAATGGAAATTCTAGAAATGAAAAACAGAGTTACAGAGATGAATAATGTCTTCTACAGGCTTAACAGTAGATTCAGCATAGCTGAGGGAAGAATGAGTGGACTTGATACATCAACAAAAAGTACCTAAACTGAAAGACAAAAAGAAAAGAAAGTAAAAATTAAAAAAAAAATAATAAAAATAGCATAACAGAGCATACAAATGTTGTGGAGGAAATATAGTCACACATATGTGTAATAGGAATCACAAAAAGATAAAACGTAGAGAATGGAACCAAAAAAATATTTCAAAAAATAACGGTGAATAATTTTAGAAAATTAATCACAGATAACAAGCTCCAGGTTCAAGAAGCACAAGGAACACCAAGTAGGGTAAATGCCCATACACATACCCCAAACACTCACCTAGATATACCTTAACTATAATAAAATGGAAGAAAACTAAAGATAAAGAGAAAATCTTAAAACAGTCAGAAAAAAAGACACATTTCAGAGGAATAACTATAAAGATGATAACAGACTTTGAATTAAAAACTCTGCAAGCCAGAAAAAAAAAATGGAGTGAAATCATTAAAGTGCTAAAATAAAAACATTGTCAACTTAGAAATATAAACTTGGTGAAAGTATATTAAAAAATGAAGTAATAATAATTTTTTCCTGATACAAATACTGAAAGAATTCATTGCAGCAAATCTGAATTAAAGAAATGTTAAAAGATAAAAGAATTCTTCTGGAAGAATAAAAATATGATGCTAAATAGAAACTTGGATCTACAAAAAGAAATGGAGAGTGCTGGGAATGCAATAAAGTTTTGCAAACATAAGCCTATTTTTTTCTTATTTTAAAATTTCACTAAAGGATAACTGTCTATCTAAAGCAAAAATAGTGGCAATGTATTGTACATTTATAATTTGTATAAAAGTTAAATATGTGATAACAATAGCACAGAAGATGGGAGACAATAATTGGAGGTATGTTCTTGAAAAGTCCTTACAGTACATATCGAGCAATATATTATTACTTCAAGATAAACGAACAATTAAAGATGTACACGCTAAACCCTAGGGTAATCCCTAAAAATAAATAGACAGACTGAAAAACAGCAAATAGTGGAGATAAAATTGTATTATTAAATAATACTCAGTTGAACCAAAAGAAGATAGAAAAAGAAAATGAAGAATAGATGGAACTAATATAAAACAACTAGCAAGATGGAAGATTTTGCTCCAATAATAGCAATAATGATATTAGATATTAAAAAAATAAATAAAACATTGCTGTCGAGTCGATTCTGACTCATAGCAACCCTACAGATATAAATGGTCTAAACACAAGGTATAATATACAGAAGTCAATGGATTAGACAAAGAAAAAAAAATCCAAGTATGAACTGTCTTCCAGAAACCTTTAAATGTAAAGACATACATATGTTACAAATGAAAGTAATGTAAAGTTTGTTATCATGTAAACATTAACCACAAAATGTTCAAGATTAATATCAGAAAAAGTAAACTTCAGAATAAAGAATATTTAAGGGATAAAGAAGGACATGACGTCATGATAAAGAGGTCAATTTACCAAGAAGAAATAGCAGCCTTATCTGTGTATACCTAACAACAGAGTTTCAAAATATGTGAAGGAATAACTTATAGAATTGAAATAAACATATCTGTAATTACATTTAAATACTTATACACTCTACCTCCATAGGATTTTAAAGACCTTAACAAGACTATCAATCAACATAACTCTATTAACAATTGTAGAACACTCTGATCAGTAACAGCAGAATACACATTTTTCAAGTTCATATTGAATATTAACCAAGATCAAACTTCAAAAAGTTTAAAAATGTTGAAATTCTACAAAGTATGTTTTCATTCTGTAGCAGAATTAAACTAAGAATCAATAACAGAAATTATTATAACACACTTAAAAGTAACACATGAATCAAAGAAGAAATCAAAAGGACAATTAGAAAATATTTGGAACTGAATGAGAATGAAAACACATATATCCAAATATCTTGCAAGCAGCTAAAGCAGTGCATAGTGGAAAATTTATAGCATTACTGCTTATATTCAAAAAGAAGTCCTTCAAATCAATGATTTAAAATTTCACCTTAAGAAACTAGAAGAATAAATTAAATGCAAATCAGAAGGAAGGAAATATTAAAGTCAAGAATGTAAATAAATGGAATTGAGAATAAGAAAATCATAGAGACTATCAATAAAACCAAAATCTTTTTCTTAAAGAAGATCAATAGATACATAAATCCCTAGCCAGACTGAGCATAAACACATGCGCGCGCGCACACACACACACACACACACACAAATTACTAATATCATGAATGAGAGAGGGAGTACCACTACAAAGTATACAGATATTAAAAGGATAATAAAGGAATATTAACAAATTTATGCCAACTTAAATGAAGTGGAAAAATTTCCTAAAAGACACAAACTACCAAGGCTCACTCAAGTAGAGATTGAGAACCTGAATAGCCCTATATCTATTGTAAAAATTGAATTTGTAATTAAATTCCTTCTCACAAAGAAAACTCCAGGCTCTGATGAATTGTATAAAATATTTCAGGTATATTCTAGAAAATGGAAGAGTTGGGAACACATCCCAATTCATTTTTTGTGGCCAGCTGTACCCTAATAACAAACCCTAAAAAATATGCTATAGGAAAAGAAAACTACCAATTAATATCATTCATGAATATTGAAAAACTTCTCAAGATAAATTAGCAAATTGAATCAAGCAATACATAGAAAAGATAATACATTATGGCCTTATTGGGTTTATTCTGGGAATGCAAGATTGGTTTAACATTTGAAATTCAGTGAATGCCATTCACTATGTCAACAGACTCAAATACAAATACTATATGATCTTCTTATAAGACTTAAAAGAAAAATGATAAACTTTAATATTCATTCATGATTAAAAAAATCTCAGCAGGCTAGGAATAGAACTTTCCACTTCAATCTGATAAAAAGTAACATGACATCATGATACCAATATATGCAACAATATGAGTAAGTCTTAAATAATTATGCTATGTGAAAAAGCCAGATTCATAAAACTACCTGCTATATGATTCCATTTATATGACATTCTTTATAACACAAAACTATAGGGATAGAAAACAGACCTATGGTTCCCAGCGTGTAGGGGTGGAGGAAGGAATTGACTATACAACGGCACAGGAAAATTTTTCAGGGTGATAAAGATATTCTGTGTCTTGATAGAGATGGTGGTTGTATGACTGTAAGTACTTCTAAAGACTCATAGAACTACACACAAGAAAGATAAATTTTACTGTACATAAATTACATCTCAATAATCCTGACTTTTAAAAATACACATGTATAGAGTAAAGGCCTTGAATAATTCAAGCAGGTTTCTCATTGTCCATATATCTTAATCTGTTATGTGTTTAGTTCATGATAGAATTATTGTGTCTTCTTCCCTAATCTCAATCCTCTGTACACTAAAAACATGAAATATTACTGTCTACTTTGATGAAAGTTCTCTTCCATTCTCACTAAATACTACTTACAACATGTTGCTTTAAATTTACTAAACTCTTTTGCAAACTTGTCTCACCTCTCTCCCCCTTTTCCAGATAAGCATGGTTCCTCCATCTGTAGAAAATCGGAGACCTCTCCTCTCTTTTTTGAATATTCCTACACATTTCACCCTTTCCCTTTCATGTCTCAAACAAACTTCTTCCAGCTACTTTTATCAAGGAACTGTACCCTAAGATTTTAAACTTTTCTATAGATACCATATGGCCAATTCTCCAAGTGTATTGGAGATGAGGTAATGGAGCCATTTTATTTTCTGTTTTTATACCCTTGACACACCAGCAACAGCACTCAAAAATATTCTTTGATACGCCTACTTGAACCCAGTTATAAGAGGCACCTTACTCATCATTTCAGATGATTGGAGAGAGGTTTTCACCTCCACTCCAGGTCAAGCCAGGATCCCCACATGTCAGCACTCATCTGTATTCACACTTTTGCCCAGACATTCTTCCCACCTAATATATCTTGCAGAAGCCCTGGTGGTACAGTGGTTAAGAGCTACGGCTGTTAACCAAAAGGTCAGCAGTTCGAATCCACCAGTCGCTCCTTGGGAAACCTATGAGGCAGTTCTACTCTGTCCCATAGGGTCACTATGAGTCAGAACGAACTGGATGACACCTAACAACAACAACAATATGTCCTATGGCCTGCATAAGCCACATCCTTCCTTCAAAGACCAGATAAGATCCCACTGTCCCTGTCATCTCTTCACCAACTCCTCAGACTTGCATTATATTTTTCCTTTTCCAAACTCTTTGTACAGTCATAGCAAATTAGTTTCTAAGTACGTATTAGCTTAATTTGGTCTCTAAATCTTGGGTGTTTATAAAAGTGTATATTACATTCATGATCATACAAAAGCCATTTCCATCGAGTTGATTACAACTAATAGTGACCCCATAGAGTTTCCAAAGCTGTAAATCTTTACGGAAGCAGACTGCCACATCTTTCTTCAGCAGAGCAACTGGCGGTTCAAACTGCTAGCAATTGATCGTTTTAACCCTGCTCCACCAGGGCTCCTTTTCATGATCATAGAGGATTCTTATTTTAAAGAAAGTAGACAGCAAGAACTGTAGAACCAACAGTTCATCTTCAAACAAACCTGAACAATGCCAACAGAATGATAAGGAGAGCACATTGTAGACATGAAAGCAAGGCCTACGGTTGTTCCAGAAAGTTCTGTTGCCCTGCAATAAAGGAATAAATTGATATAATAACTTATGATTCTAAGCTATATTTTCTATAGACAATTCTTCCAGGCCTTTAAATAGTGAGCAGAAAAACTCACATTGTGAACCGTCACTCTTAAATTTTTCCTTCAATTTTTGAATTTCCATGAGGCATTTTTTTCTATAAAATGGTTCTCATATCACCTGAAATCCAAGTACCTGGGTATAATTACTTTTAATATTTTCTATCTCTCACTAATAATTATTATATTTTAAATGTGAAACTAATTCCTTAACAAGAAAAAAAAGTTGTTTGTCTTAATAATTTTTTCTTCTATCTTATTTTTGTTAGTATTGCCACACATGCTTTTTTCTCATTTATATATTTATCTTATATATTTTTATATCCATTTATTTTTGTTTAACGCTGTTTTAGCTTCAGTGAGATTTTGAGTTTGGACCATTCTGAAAGTATCTGTCTTATTAAAAATTTATAATATTGAAATATTTGTCCTACTGAAGAGGGGTTTGAACCATGTGCCTTTAGTTACATAGATGACGTGTCTAGTCTTTAGAATTTTTTTCTTTTTTTTGGTTTGCTTTGTTTCATTTGTTTTTTCTATAATTTGTAAGAGTTCTATGATTTTCACTTTCTTTTTGTTCTTTTGCTAACTTTACAAGATCCTGGTTCTCATTTGTCTCTAGAAATTTGCAATGCATGCGTTGATTTTTTTAATTCCTCTATTAAATTCATTTGTGTAAAAAATTGAACCTATATTTTCCCACCTACCAATATCAAGAATAGAGAGTACTGACTCTGCCATGCAAAACAGAAAGTTAGAGAACTTCCTCCCACTTTCCACTCTCTGCAGAGTTTTATCCCTTTATTTAATCTGATATTTCAGATTATTTGTTATTTTGAAATTATATTTTACATTATACATATTTTAAAGATTTACAGTATTTGTACTCTCCTTTGAAACTATATTGTAAACTTATTTATACTTAATTCTACATTTGTGTGGTTTCAATTCTCACTACTAGATTTATTTTAAGCCAGTACATTTTGTGCTGAGATGTTATACAACAATAGATTACCAGTACAGAAGTATAGCTCATTGGTAAAAAATAAAATCTCCTCCCATTCAGAAATTTTCTACTTTGGTTCCTCTTAGTAGGTGGAGTATATTAAACTCTAACATTCTTACCTGGTTACGTCTAGGTATAGGTTATCTTTTGTTAATTTATCTAGTAAATGATAAGACTTTCAATTTACAAATGGAAAGACAAATATTTCCTCTATTATATCTTTAAATAGTGTTTTTATACTGTTTTATTTTGCCCTCTTCAAGAAATCTGTTACTGATATTGGACTGCTATTATTTACCTATACTTCTATCATCCTTTTGATAATTTTTCTTTCTACCCTGTTCCTCTACAGTATGGGAGTACAACAAGATTTCAGCGTAGCCCCTGCAGCCAGTCTAGGAAGAGTTCAAGTCTCTTACTACTTACTGGCTATGAGATATTGGAAAATCACTAAACCTCCACACTAAAAACGAGCTCTTACACATGGTAGGCTCTTGAGTCTAGAACTCAACTTCCCAAATTAAGCAAAGTGGCAGCTATTCTCCAGAAGACCTCCAAAGAGCCTGCACTGCAGTATTCACATTCTGTGTAATGCCTTCCCACTGAATCTCAGTTGGACCTCTAACTTAATCTTGACCAACAGAATATACCAGAAGTAATACTGTGTACTTCAGAGCTTAGGTCATAAGAAGCCTTGAAGCTTTCTTCTGATCCTCTTGGAATGTTTATTCTGGGAGAAGCTAGCCACCATGTATGAAGTCCAACTTCCTTGAGACTGCCATGTTGGAGGAAGTCCAAGTTAGCCACATGAAAGGCTGTATAGCAAGAGAAAGATGATCAACCAGCCTAAACTATTCCAGCATGCCAGCCCACACATGAGACATATAAGTAAAGTAGACTTATTTTAAGTCAGTAAGTCTTGTGCTGAGAAGTTATGCATCAATAGATAACCAGTACATAAATATTAATTAATTATGACAGGACATAGTCCACTTATTTTCCATGACACCCACTACTGTCTCAGGGAGAGGAACTCTCTAGTAATCTCAAATCACTCTTTCTGCTTCCTTCTACCTGATTCTCACTGAAAAGCATCCAATACAATTTAGACGCTCAGCAGTCTTGTGTAATTTATAGTCATTAATTTCCCTTAATTTTTTTTTAAGTTAGTCCCATTTCAGCATGATGGTAGATGTCTTAGTTTCCTACTTCTGCTGTAATGGAAATATGGCATGGCTGTAGTTAAAGAACAGAATGTATTATTCCACAGTTCAGGAGTCTAGAAGTCTGAATTCAGGTTTGGCTCTAAGGGGAAGGTCCTTCTTTGTTTATTTCAGCTTCTAGTAGCCAGCAGTCCTTGGAGTTCCTGGACTTGTAGATTTATCTGCCTCTGTCACTAGGCAGCATCTATCTTCCCCCATGTCTGTGTGTCTCTGAGTCTAATCTGCTCTTTTTATAACTCAGAAGTGATTAGGTCTAGGAAATACTCTATACTAATAAACAAAACAAAACCCACTGCCTTCAAGTCAATTCCCACTCACAGCAACCCTATAAGATGAAGTAAAACTGCCCCATAGAGTTTCCAAGGTGCACCTGGTGGATTCAAACTGCTGACCTTTTGGTTGGCAGCCATAGCACTTTACCAGTACACCACCAGGGTTTCCTCTACACTAATACAGCCTCATTAGTATAACAAAGAAAACCCTATTTTTAAACAGGATCATATCCATAGGGGTTAGGATTCCAACACATATTAGGGGTAACGTACTTCAGTCCATAACAGTGGAGGTGTGGGATTAGAAGATAATATTCACTTTTTTTTTTTTTCTAACCTAAAAGTTTCTCCTGAATAGAGCCCAAAGCTTAAGAGTTCTTTTTAAAAGCTGAATGTAAATCCCTTTTGCTATTGTCTAAACTTGTCTTTCCTTTCTGTATATCCAGTAAAAACTGACAAGCTTTTTGTAAACCACTGGACAATTACTGGCTTCTGTTAAAAATATATTTGTATCAAAAGTAAGGGCATATTCAACATAAGATTCAAATGAGTGTGTTTTAAACTTTAAATCCTTTTTGTGTAAACCCCTTCCTCTTACCCTATATTTTCAGATACCTTCTTTACCAAGTCTTTGAAAAGCTTCAATGATGAATACTATATAGTGTGCAAAGGGGAAAATCTATACATACGTGATTAACTGAGCAATATCATGGCGCTTTCTTCTTGGGAGGACACTCCCCCTCCATTTAGAAAAATTTTCCAGGGTGAAGCTTGCATTTGGAGTTATCTCTATCTTATCTTCATCTGTCCAGATTTCCATACCAACTAAGGCCACACGAGTATCAAGTTTTTTATAAAGCTGTCCAGAGAGATAAATGGCAAAGAAACACTTTATAACGGTGATATTGCCTTTTAATATTTCCAATGTGCTTTATATTTTCAAACTTATTTATAACAGCACTGTAAATACCTTCTTTCTAAACATAGTTGTGAAACAGAAGTTATCTCTTTTTGCAGATACTACCATCCCCATTCTAAGGCAGAGCAGACACCCTTAGAGGTTTCATGTTTTAAACTTCTTTTTTGGAGAAAAGGCCCTACTGAAATAAACTTCTTGCAACCTCAAGAAATTATAATTTTGTGCTAATGGCTCATTACTATGGCTTCTTTTAAGTATATTTACTCATATGCTTTTGAATGTTATCAAAGTCCTAATATTTCAGAATTAGCAAAGCTGGCTCAGTGCTGATTTTGGCATTGAAGAAGTTCCACACTACATGAAAAAGTCCTACATCTGTGAATCACAATAAGTAAGACTATAAAGGGTAAGACAGTACACAATACTGAGGAAGCCAGCACAGCTTGTCCAAGGCAAGGTCATGGAAGCTCCATAGCCACATCCCAACTCCCTGAGGGTCCGAATTACTAGGCTGAGGGCTGTGGGGACCATGGTATCAGGGAACACCTAGCTTAACAGGCATAACACAGTTTATAAAGAAAATGTTCTACATTCTACTTCACTGAGTAGCGTCTGGGGCCTTAAAAACTTGTGAGCATCCATCTAAGATACTCCACTGGTCTCACCCCTTCGGGAGCAAGGGAGAACGAAGAAAACCAAAAACACAAGGGAAAGATTAGTCTAGAGGACTAATGGACCACAACCACCGCAGCCGCCACCAGACTGAGTCCAGCACAACTAGATGTTGCCTGGCTACCACCACTGACGGCTCTGACAGGGATCACAACAGAGGGTCCCAGACAGAGCTGTAGAAAAGTGTAGAACAAAATTCTAACTCACAAAAAAAGATCAGACTTACTGGCCTGACAGAGACTTGAGAAACTCCGAGAGTATGTCCCCTGGACAATCTTTTAGCTTAGTAATGAAGTCACTCCTGAGGTTCACCCTTCAGCCAGCGATTAGACAGGCCCATAAAACAAAATGAGACTAAAAGGGCACACCAGCCCAGGAGCAAGGACTAGAAGGCAGGAGGGAACAGGAAAGCTGGTAATAGGGAACCCAAGTTTGAGAAGGAAGAGCGTTGATATGTTGTGGGGTTGGTAACCAATGTCATAAAACAATATGTGTACTAACTGTTTAATGAGAAGCTAGTTTATTCCGTAAACCTTCATCTAAAGTACAATTAAAAAAACGTATTAAGCAAAAAAAAAAAAAAAAGATAAGTAAGTTCTAATTCTTAAACCAGGGCTGAGACAAATAAACTGCGAAGCATAGGGGACAAACCTCAGAGATAAAGGGTTAAAGTTATGAGACAATATGCCTGTAATTAAGATAAATGCTTAATTAGATAGCATGATTTATAAAACTGCACAGTGACAGGCCTTCTCATGAATCAATTTTCTGCTGAGAAACCTGAAGAAATTTTTTAAAAAAGAGTAGTTTGGAAAACAATAAAAGCCTTAAAGGATGCAATTATTATCAAAAGAGAAGTAGAAATCCAACCAGATTATAATCCTTTCCATGATTATTACCTCAACTTCTTTGTTTCTTTCTTGTTTTATTTCACTCATCTGACAAACACCCAACCTTAGTTAAAACCAATTCTCCCCTAGTTCTCTCCTCTACCATGCCTCTGAAGACAGATGGAGAAAACACAGCTGTGCCAACCGCTCCACTTTAAAGTCATGGCTACTGACATCAAGTGGTCCTTACAACTCCCCAGCAAACCTGTTGCATTTTCAAAACCCATTCAATCTCAAAGGCTTCTGCACAATTTTTCATACCTGCTCCTCTCTCTTAGAAATTCTAACACTTTTTTTTTATATCCTCAATTTCAGCAGATAGCCTTGCCTCCAAATTCACTGAGAGTTTACAAGCAATCAGAAGAGGAGTTCCAGAAGTTCCCATCACCACCTCTTCCCCCTTACCTATGCTTGTCCAGACACCCTGTGCTTCCCCTTCCATACTATATGGATGAATGGCCAGTCAGCCTAAGGCCAACTTAGGTGGCACATCTATCTCTCTTCTAATCAAGGGTATTACTCCAGAAACTTTTCTCTCTTTCCTGAACTATCCATGAGTAATCTTCCATCAAATCATTCTTATCAGCATAAGAAGGAACTATAATTTGTCCCATTTTAGGAAGAAAAATACCCACTGCTTTTAATGCCACTTCCCCCTCTAACTTGTGTCTCATTTCTCTGCTCCCCTTAATAGCAAAACATCTTGAAAGTGTTTTCTGTCTCTAATTGTTCTTCTCTCATACTCTCTTGAATTCACTCTAATTATGCTTGTAATCTTACACTCCATAAAACTGGGTTTGTCAAAGTGGTCAATAATTTCTACTTTGTTAAATCCAGTGATCTATTCTCAGTCCTCAGCAGCATTTAATATCATTTGCCATTTCCTCCACTTGTTAGATTTTTGTTTCAAATAGCTTCCAGAACAGTACTGTCTCCAGGTTTCCACCTACCTCGCTATCTACCCCTTCTTGGCTTCTTTGGCAGTTTCTCCTCCACTCTGACCTGTAATCAAAGAAGTACTCCAGGGCTCAGTGCTTAGGTCTCTATTCCATTTATCTAGCTCCATGCCCTTGGGGATCATAAACCAGGGATTGGCAAACCTTATCTGTACGGGGCCAGATAGTAAATATTTTAGACTTTGTGGGACATATATTCTTCGTCACAACTACTCACCTCAGCCACTGTAGGAGGAAAGCAGTCATAGATAGTATGTAAACAAATGGCATGGCTGTTGAAATAAATTTATTTTACAAAGGCAGCAGGCTGGATTTTGTTCACAGCCTATAGTTTGCTGACCCCTGGCCTATATCATTTAAATAAGCTGAAGACTTATACACTTATATCTCCTTCCAGTACTCGTTCCTGAACTCCAATTTTGTATATCCAGAAAACTAATCAGCATTTCCACTAGGATGTTTAAATTATATCTCAAACTTAATGTATCCAAAACAGAAACCCCAATCTTTCTCCTGAGTCATGCTCCTATGCTATTCTTCCTATTCTTGAAATTCCTCAGGCCAGAGTCCTTGATATAAATTTTGACTCTTTTTTTTTTTCCTTAGTCTCCCACCCCGCCCCCCAAACCCTGTTAACTCTATCCAAACTCAGCTATTCTCACCAAACTCATTATCACCGCTTTTGCCCAAGCCGTCGTCATTTCTTGCCCGGAATTACGGAATGATTCTTCTACTAGTCCTCTTGCTTTCCTTCAGTTTCTTTTCAGCTTAATGGTCAAAGTAATCTTTTAAGAACATACAACTGATTATATCAAACCCAGCCCAGGCTTTCCAATGTCTTCCCATCATGTGCAGAGTAACAGTCAAAGTTCTTGCACAGGACCTCAAAGTTCTTCATGGTCTGGCCACCACTGTTTCTCAGAAGTCATCGCCCCCTACCCTCATCCTGGCTCACTTCATTTCAGCCACATTGGCCCCTTTGTTGTATTTCAAACTTGACGAACAAGACCCTACCCTCAGTGCCTTTGCTCTGACACGCCCTTCTGCTTCACACACTCTTCCCTCCAGATATGACGATTCCTTTCTTCAGGTTTCTACTCAAATGCCACTTTATTAGAGAGGTCTTCCCTATATAACTTAGTACCCATGATGAATCTCTCTCTTTTTTTACCCTGCTTTACTTTTTTCTTTATAGTATATATTACTATATGACATACTGTTTATTTTATTATCTATTTGTTTATGTTTTTATCCTTGAACACGAATGTAAACTCCTTGAAGGATTATATATTTGTTGGTTTTGTTCCCACTTTATCCCCATAACCTAGAAAAGTACCTGGCACAAAGTATGTATTCAATAAATATGACCAATTCTTAGAGTTTCTTAAAAAAGAATGGATGTAATCTTTGTGATGAGAGGAAGAGATATGACTTTGGTCATTTAATCTACGTTTATTTTCTTTATGTTCTTAGAGAGTTTGCAGGATACCACAAAATAACTCCATTATTTCAAACAATGCATGTCAACTACTCAACTGATAAGAAATTAACAATTAAGGTTTAATTAGAAGGGATCTAATAATCCTTTTATAAAGATTTTGAAAATTAGATGACAAAATTATGTTTAAGGAATACACCAACAGTTTTACAATCCAAATGGGCTTTGAAATCTGACAATTATTATCAAGTTACTTTGCTTCCCAGGATGTAGTTCTTTAGCTGAAAATTATGCTTAGCAGTATCCTTCTCAGGTTTGTCTTAAGTATTAAATGAGATAATGCATATCAAAAGTGCTAGGAACTGAAGTATTTTGTTTTTTTCTTTTTTCTCCTTTCTATAAACTTTCTACTGGGCTTTGTTTTTCAGAATTTTCTTATCAAGCTTTAGGAAAATAAAACAAAGCAAAACAAAAAATCACACTAAAAAAACAGCTTTTATATCTTCATGGACCTGAAAATAGTATGTAAAGTGGCAAGTAGGTGAGAAAATTCCCTATTATGCAATATTAATATTCAATGAAGCAGTGATCACCACTCATAAGCCAGTCTTAGGGGTCTGAGCTTTCCTCCCCTGCTTCATGAGCATTCATAGAGAAGCTCAATGACACCTCACGGAAAATTGTTTAAAATTATATTTAATAAAAGAGTAGCTACTAAGGCTGCTAGGTACAACCAGATACGTCACGGGATTTGGTTCTTTGGTTTGGAGATTTAGGGCTATGGTTTCATGGGACATCCCAATTAATTGGCCTAATAACATGTTTAGTGCTTCTGTTTTATCTCCTAGTTTGCTGCATATTGGCTGGGGTCTTAACAGCTTTCAAGTGGTCATAAGGCACAACAATTGGTCTCTATTAGCCTGGAGCAACAAAGGAAGAAGGAGAGTCATGAACAGGAGGATAAAATGGAATGTGTAGCTAATTGCCTCCATGAAAAACTGCCTCCTTTGCCATGAGACCAGAACTGGATGGTGTCCAGCTACCATTTCTGAACATTTTGATCAAACATTCTACAGAAGAATTCTTATCAAAAGGAAGAAAATGCAGAACAAAATTTCAAATTCTCATGGAATCCAGACTTTCTGGACCCATAGAGGCTGGATGAACCCCTAAAACTATTACCTTAAGATAATCTTTAAACCAAAAATAGTCCCTAAAGTCTTCTTAAAACCAAACAAAAGTTTAGCTTAACTAGTCAAGAATGTCTGCCTTGAGCATTATGCTCTTTTAAGGTTGATCTATATGGGATCAAATTGACAACATCAACTCAAACGATTAAATAGGAACCTTAGGGGGCAGTGAGTTTATGTTAATGGGGGAGGAATAACTCAGAAAAGGAGGGAAAGAATGGATGAACAACTCAAAACATGTAATCAATTCACTGAATTATACATATAGACTCTTGAATTTGTGTATCTTTTTGCTGTGTATATTCTCAACAATGGCAAAAAATTATTTTTAAAAATTATATTTAGTAAAATATATCATACCATGTTGATGTAATTGGCCATCTCAAAAACTCTCTTTCTTATTTCCTCTGGATTTTTATTGTACTTTTTAAACTAAAAAAAAACCAAGACAAAATATGAGAATTAATAGAAATTAATTGGAAGTTTTAAAAGGCAACCTTAGTATATATTACTTATCGGTAGTTAGAGTCAAGGATCAGATATAAAAGTTAACAGTAATAAGTTAGAAATCAATTGCTTCCTTATTTCTATAACTATATTAAAGCACTTTGGGCATAGAGATGTTTTTTTTTATTATTTTTTTGAGCTGTTTTATTTTTTGAAGTACTAGCTCAATGTAAGGCTCTGCAGAATTATTTCAAACATATTTCCAGTTGTGTACCATGGTTACTTAAGCTGTGCAGAATCAATGCAAGGAACAGCTTTTTTTTTTTTTTTTAAATGAGCATTAAGCAAATGTAGTACAATAAAGAGGCCAATGTTTTAGGACTTGAAGTAATAAATTTATTCATATTTTTATAGCATAAGTTTTTTCTTTTTGAGATCACACATGTGGACCTTGCTTTTAGAAAATCCAATATATGAACATGTATTCTTATAAAAGAAGAAAAACAGTGAATATTATCAAAGGTTTGCATTTTTCAGAAGCTTTAATTCAGTCTTTTATATTTACCACTGTCTGATGAGCATAAATTCTAATTTACAAATGATTTAACTATTTGATAGAAGATAAAGTGACAAAGGGATTTAACTGGAAACTGAGTTTGGAGTCTTAACACAATAAGAAAAGAGCATCCTAGTGTAAAAAAATTTCAATTTATGCATCTTATACCAGGTGTAAATATCTGAAAAGGAGAAATAATATCAGTTTTATAATAAATGTTAATTTTCATAGGTTCAGAACAATTTGTAACCATAGCTCAAATTCATGATTTTTCAAGACTGATTCAGAACATTTACTATCTCACATAATAAATAAATTTACATAGAAGGGGGTTTTAAAAAACATATTTATCTAATATATATTTACCTCACCATTATCCAGGACCAAATAATATTCTATGTATTTCTTATTTTTCTGAACCTTCTGGTCATTGGATTTCTGAAATATAAGAAGGAAAATTACTAAGACAACATCTTTTTCTGCAAGAATCATCTGTTTATTTGAAATGTGTATTTTTCTGAGAGGTTGATTGATATCTTGGACTAAAGGATGACAGTATTACCATTTTCACTCCAACTCAATAGCTAGGATTATGTGCAGACAAAACTCAGGTTGTTACAGCTAGGAGGGACATCAGTAATACTCTAGTCTGACTCCTTTATTTGACCGGATATTAGATGGTTTCACAACTAATTCATAGGAGAGTTGGAGCTAACACCAAAGTCTTCAAATTTTTTGAACAGTATACTTTCCTTGTCATTCTGCCAATAAATAGAGAGACTATGACTTCAGAATTCTTCCATTGTCCTTTTAGTAGCTTTTTATTCCCATCCTGGTGAATATAACCTTCTTTACGATAGTGCAAGGCCAGAACTGCCAAAACACTTATCTCTTCAGGCAGCCCTGGATTTGTTTCCTACATTCTAAGATACTGTATTTTTTACTTTCTCAAAAAAAAAAAAAAAAAAAATTTATAGTGCATTATCCCATGAAAAAGTAGCAGATGGCTACTTATTAATTTTAGGATTCATATTAAATAATAAAACATCAAAGTTTGTTATGTTGCATTTCTGGAAGTGTTTATCTTTTAACAGGTGAAACTTTTCCATTAACAAAACAAATTACTGAAGATAGAATTTCAAGTATTACCTTGAGAGATACATACTTATCCCCTCCCCCTAACATGCACGCTCTCCCTAGAAACAAAACATTGATTATACTTAGTATGCACCTACACTTCTCTGGGCAATAGAGATACAGCAATGAAATAGACATGGTCCATGTGCTTAAGAAGCTCACATAGACAAACAAATATAGAAATATCAGATGGTAATAAGCGCTTTGCAGAGGATCAAATGGAGTGATGTGATATTGAGTAACTATGGTCATTCCAGAATAGATGGTTAAGAACAACGTCTCTAAAGAGTCAGCCCTTAAGCAGATATATTAATGACAATGAGAAGCCAGAAGTGGGAAGATAAATTGGGAGATAATTTCAGTAAAAAAAAAAAATTTATACATATATATGTATACATAGCAAAAAGACTCTAAGGTGAACTGATACTGGCATATTTCAAGCATAGCAGAAAAAAGTTAGTGTTTGTTGGGACACAGTGGGGAAGGTGAGCTGTGGGTGAGGTGAATAAGGTAGAGGAGATTACAGAGGTAGGCAGGACCCTAACCATAGAGAGATGTGTAACCCGTGGTCAGGTATTTGAACTTTGTACTAAATGCAATGGGAAGCCATTTTCTTTCAGCAGAAAAATGACATGATATTATTTACAGTAAAAAAATAACTTCACCTATTGTGTGGAGAGTGGATTCTATTATGTGGAGAGGCAGGAATGAAACTAGGAAGGTCAGATAGAAGCTGTTGCCATCATTATTGTGAGATGGATGGTGCCTTGTGGTAGTCCAGAGGAATTAGCAAAGAAAAAGATCTAGAATGTCTGTGAAATATACGATGGATACCATATAAGGCCACCACTAGTCTGTAGTTTGTTGTACTGTGGTGGCTTGGATGTTGCTGTGATTCTGAGAGCTATGCTACCAGTATTTCAAATACCAGCAGGGTAACCTATGTTGGACAGGTTTCAGCAGAGCTTCCAGACTAAGACAGACTAGGAAGAAGGACCTGGTGATCTATTTCTAAAAAAAAACTGGCCAGTAAAAACGTTATGAGTAGCCATAGAACACTGTCTACTCTAGTGCTGAAAGATGAGCCCCACAGGTTGGAAAACACTCAAAATACAAGTGGGGACAAGCTGCCTCCTCAAAATACAGTTGACCTTAATGATGTTAATGAAGTCAAGCTTTCAAGATCCTCATTTGCTGATGTAGCATGACTTGAAATGAGAAGAAATAGCTGCAAATATCCACTAATAATTGGAATGTGGAATGTATGAAGTATGAATCTAGGAAAATTGGAAGTTGTCAAAATGAAATGGAATGCATAAACATCGATATCTTAGCCATTAGTGAGCTGAAATGGACTGGTATTGGCCATTTTGAATCAGACAATCACATGGTCTGCTATGCTAGGAATGACAAATTGAAGGGAAATTGCATTGCATTCATTGTCAAAAAGAACATTTCAAGATCTATCCTGAAGTACAATACTGTCAGTGACAGAGGTTACGCCTACAACAATGACCAGTTAATACGACTATTATTCAAATTTACCCACCAAGCAGTAATGCTGAAGATGAAGAAATTGAAGATTTTCACCACTTTCTACAGTCTGAAATTGATCAAACACATGACCAAGATACATTGATAATTACTGGTGATTGGAATGTGAAAGTTGGAAACAAAGAAGAAGGATCAGTAGTTGGAAAATACAGCCTTGGTGATAGAAATTACACTGGAGATTGCATGACAGAATTCTGAAAGACCAATGACCTATACGTTGGAAATGCCTTTTCTCAACAACATATATGGCAGCTATACATATGGAGCTCACCAGATGGAATACACGGAAATCAAATCAACTACATCTGTTGCCAAAGACAATGGAGAAGCTCAGTATCATTAGTACAAGCCCAGCGGCCAACTATGGAGCAGACCATCAATTGCTCATATGCAAGTTCAAGCTGAAGGTGAAGAAAATTAAAATAAGTCCATGAGAGCCAAAGTACAACCCTGAGTATATCTCACCTGAATTTAGAGACCATCTCAAGAATAGATTTGACACACTGAATACTCTCCTAGGCTGGGTTCTCTAGAGAAGCAAAACTAGTCACGCATATAAATATATATATAGAGAGAGATTTATACAAGGAAACAGCTCACGCGATTGTAGAGACTAGAATGTCCCAAGTCCATGGATCAGGGTAGAGGCCCCTCCCAAGTCACACAGCTGCAGAAGCTGGTGAGCCCAAGATCAGCAGGTCAGAGAGCAGGGCTCCCGCTCACAGGCTGCAAAGATTGGTTCGGCAGATAAGCTGACAACTCAGGTCCCAAGAACCAGAGATGAGATGATGGGGGCAGCCACAGGATCCAGAGACAGCAAAAGGCCAGAACATCTGCTTATATTCAGATGTGGGCCACACCCCCAAGGAGACTCCCTTTCATCTGATTGGCTACTCACAGTATATTCAATCATGGGAGTGATCACATTAAAACACTGAGAATCATGGCCCAGCCAGGCTGAAACACAATCTTAACCATCACAAACACTAATGACTGCAGACCAGACTAGTTGTGGAATGACATCAAAGACATCATACATGAAGAAAGCAAGAAGTCATTAAAAAGACAGGAAAGAAAGAAAAGACCAAACTGGATGTCAGAAGAGACTCTGAAACTTACTCTTGAATGTAGAGTAACTAAAGTGAATGGAGGAAATGATGAAGTAAAAGAGCTGAACAGAAGATTTCAAAGGGCAGCTCGAGAAGACATAGTAAAGTATTATAATGAAATATGCAAAGACCTGGATTTAAAAAACCAACCAGGAAGAACATGTGTGACATTTCTCACTCTGAAAGAACTGAAAAAAAAAAAAAAAAAAAAAACGATCAAGCTTTGAGTTGCAATTTCGAAGGATTCTATGGGCAAAATACTAAACGACACAGGAGGCATCAAATGAAGATGGAAGGAATACGCAGAGTCACTGTACCAAAAAGAATTGATCAACATTCAACTATTTCAGGAGGTAACAAATGAACAAGAACTGATGGTACTGAAGGAAGAAGTCCAAGCTGCACTGAAGGCATTGGTGAAAAACAGGACTCCAGGAATTGGAGATGTTTCAACAAACAGATGCAATCCTAAACGTGCTCACTTGTCTATGCCAAGAAATTTGGAAGACAGCTATCTGGCCAACTGACTGGAAGAAATCTATATTTGTGCCCATTCCATAGAAAGGTGATCCAATAGAATGCAGAAATTATCGAACAATATCATTAATATCATACACAAGTAAAATTTTGCTAAAGATAATTCAAAAATGATTAAGCAGTACATCGACAGAGAACTGCCAGAAATTCAAGCTGGATTCAGAAGAGGACATGGAATGAAGGATAGCATTGTTGATGTCAGATGGATCTTGGCTGAAAGCAGAGAATACCAGAAAGATGTTTACCTGTGTTTTATTGACCATACAAAGGCATTCGACTGTGTGGATCATAACAAATTATGGATAACATTGCAAATAATGGGAATTTCAGAACACTTAATTGTGCTCTGGAGGAACCTGTACATTGACGAAGAGGCAGTCGTTCAAAAACAACAAGGGGATACTGAGTGGTTTAAAATTAGAAAAGTTGTGTGTCAGGGTTGTATCCTTTCACCATACTTATTCAATGTGTATGCTGAGCAAATAGTCTGAGAAGCTGGACTATATGAAGTAGAAAATGGCATCAGGACTGGAGGAAGACTCATTAACAACATGTGATATGCAGATAACACAACCTTGCTTGCTGAAAGTGAAGAGGACTTGAAGCACTTACTGATGAAGACCAAAGACTACAGCCTTCATTATGGATTACACCTTAACATAAAGAAAAAAAAATCTTCACAACTGGACCAATAAGCAACATCATGACAAACACAGAAAATATTGAAGTTGTTAAAGAATTATTCTACTTGGATCAAGAATCAACACCCATGGAAGCAGCAGTCAAGAAATCAAACAACATAGTGTATTGGTTAAATCTGCTGCAAAAGACCTCTTTATTTTATTTTTTAATTTAATTTTATTTTTTTAATTGTACTTCAGGTGAAGGCTTACAGAACAAATAGTTTCTCATTAAACAGAAGTACACATGTTGTTTTATGACATTGGTTAAAAACCCCACAACATATCAACCCTCTAACTTCTCAACCTCTTTTTTTTTTTTTTTTTGGTGAAAATACACATAGCCAAAGATACACCATTTCAAAAATTTCTACATACACAGTTCAGTGACATTGACTACGCTCTTCCAATTGTGCTGTTATTCTCACTTAAGATGAAGGCTTACAGAACAAAATAGTTTCACATTTAACAGTTACTATAAATGTTGCCCTATGACAATGGTTAACAATCTCACAACACATCAACACTATCCTTACTCAACCTTGTGTTCCCTATCACCAGCTTCCTTGTCCTCTTCTGCTTTCTGGCCCTTGTCAATGGACTCCTGTACCTCGTTAGTCTCATTTGGTTTTACGGGGCTGTCTACTCCCAGGCTGAACAGTGAACCTCGGAGGTAACTTCACCACTGAGCTAAAAGGGGGTCTGGGGGCCATACTCTCGGGGTTTCTCCAGTCTCCTTTAGGCCAGTAAATCTGGTCTTTTTTTTGTGAGTTAGAATTATGCTCTACATCCTTTTCCAGCTCTGTCCAGAACCCTCTGTTGTAATCCTGGTCAAAAGACCTCTTTAAAGTGTTAAAAAGCAAAGACGTCACTTTGAGGACAGAAGTGCTCCTGACCCAAGCCATGATATTTTCAATCACCACATACGTATGGGAAAGCTAGACAATGAATAAGAAGACCAAGGAAGAACTGATGTTTTTGAATTACAGTGTTGGCGAAGAATATTGGCTATACTATGAACTGGGAGAGGAATGAACAAATCTGTCTTTGAAGAAGGACAGTTAGAATGCTCCTTAGAAGCAAGGATAGCGAGACTTCATCTCACTTACTTTGGACTTGTTATCAGGAGGGACCAGTCCCTGGAGAAGGACATCATGCTTGGTAAAGTAGAGGGTCAGCCAAAAAGAGGAAGACCCTCAACCAGATGGATTGATACAGTGGCTGCACAATGGGCTAAAAAATAACAGTGATTGTGCAGATTGCACAGGATTGGGCAGTGTTGCTTCTGTGGTACATAGGGTCACTATGAGTGGGAACTCACTCAATGCCTCTTAACAGCAACAACACCACCACATATGAAGAGATTAAGGAAAGAGGAATCAAGTATAATTCTGTATCTGGGAATGAGCCAATGATGAATGATGGTATTCTTAACAGAGATAGGGGAGAATGAGGGAGAAGTGATTTTGTTTGGTGTTTAGAATTCAGTATTTCTATTTTGACTACTGTAATTTGTGATAAGAAGCCTTGGTGGTACAATGATTAAATGCTTGCCTGCTAACCGAAAGTTCAGCAGTTTGAACCCACCAGGCTCTTCATGGGAGAAAAGATCTGATAGTCTGCTCCAGTAAAGATTACAACCTAGGGAAGAAAGCCCTGGCACTCTACTTCTGAAAAATCAGCCAATGAAAACCTTATGGATCACAGGCTGTAGTGCATGGAGCTACCACGTGTCAGTTATCTATTAAACAGAAGTTCACAACAACAACCACTACCAAGGGCAACCAGGAATAACTGCTAGAACCACCAAACAGCAAATAAATACAAACAAGCAGAGTTCTACATATTTACAATCTATTTAAAAGTCAAAATCTACTTCACCTCAAGGCTACAAGCTGTCTTTGAAGTGCCTTCAGAAGGAGGGTTGCAACATAATCTGTCAAGGTCAGTTGAGGCAGGGAGGGAAGAAGGAGGGGTTCTTATATCTTATGACTGAAAAGTTTTGATACATTTAGTTGGACACTTGAAACAGATCAATATGTCATATAAATAATGTCTTTTAAGTGGTAGGCTACAAACTTAAGCAGGCGCTGTCAGGAGCCTGTCCACTGATAAGTAAAAGGACAAAGTACCATTTTTCTGTTGCGTGAAATCCCATCCATATTCATGAGAGATTGAGGACAAGGCCTCTGGCCATCAAGATCTAGTCACTGCATAAACCTTAGCCAGTTTATTATTATTATTATTATTATTATTTTTATATATTTTATTGTACTTCAGGTGAAGTCTTACAGAACAAATAGTTTCTCATGAAACAGTAGTACACATGTTGTTTTATGACATTGGTTAACAACCCCACGACATATTAACCCTCTAAATTCTCCACGCTTTTTTTTTTTTTTTTTTTGGTGAAAACACACATAGCCAAAGATACACCATTTCAAAAATTTCTACATACACAGTTCAGTGACATTGACTACGCTCTTCCAATTGTGCTGTTATTCTCACTTAAGATGAAGGCTTACAGAACAAAATAGTTTCTCATTTAACAGTTACTACAAATATTGCCCTATGACAATGGTTAACAATCTCACAACACATCAACAATATCCTTACTCAACCTTGGGTTCCCTATCACCAGCTTCCTTGTCCCCTTCTGTCTTCTGGCCCTTGTCACTGTACTCCTGTACCTCGTTAGTCTCATTTGGTTTTACGGGACTGTCCACTCCCAGGCTGAACAGTGAATCTCGGAGGTAACTTCTCCACTGAGCTAAAAGGGTGTCTGGGGGCCATACTCTCGAGGTTTCTCCAGTCTCCTTTAGTCCAGTAAATCTGGTCTTTTTTTTTTTTTTTTTCTGAGTTAGAATTATGCTCTACATCCTTCTCCAACACTGTCCAGAACCCTCTGTTGTGATCCTGGTCAGAGCAGTCAGTGGTGGTAGCTGGGCACCATCTAGCTGTACTGGACTTACTCCGGTGGAGGCCTTGGTAGCTGTGGACAATAAGTCCTTTGGACTAATCTTTTCCTTGTATCCTGTTCTCTTCGTTCTCCCTTGCTCCCGAAGGGATGAGACCAGTGGAGTATCTTAGATGGCTGCTCACAGGCTTTTAAGACCCCAGACACTACTCACCAAGATAGAATGTGGAGCATTGACTTTATAAGATGTGTCATGCCAATTGAGCTAGATGTTCCCTAAGACCATGGTCCCCAGAGCCCTCCGCCCAGCAATTCAGTCCCTCAGGGAGTTTGGATGTATCTATGGGGCTTCCATGACCTTTTCTTGTACAGGTTGTGCTAGTTTCCCCTGTATTGTGTACTGTCTCAGCCTTCACCCAAGTTACCACATATCTATTGACTATTTAGTATTTCCCCCTACCCCTCCCAACCCTGGTAACCAACAAAGATTGTTACATTTTGTGTGTGAACTTCTTCATGTGTTTTTACAATAGAGGTCTCATACAATATTTGTCCTTTTGTGATTGACTTATTTCACTCAGCATAATGTCCTCTGGTTTCATCCATGATATGAGATGGTTCACAGATTCATTGTTGTTCTTTCTCGTTGCATAGTACTCCGTTGTGTGTATGTACCATAGTTTGTTCATCCATTTATCTGTTGATGGGCATCTAGGTTGTTTCCATTGTTTTGCTATTGTGAATAATGCTGCCATGAACATAGGTGTGCATATGTCTATTCGAGTGACGACTCATTTCTCTAGGATATATTCCTAGGAGTGGGATTGCTGGATCGAATGGCATGTCTACTTCTAGCTCTCTGAGGAAGCACCGTATCATTTTCCAAAATGGTTGTATCATTTTGCATTCCCACCAGCAGTGCATAAGAGTTCCGAACTCCCCGAAGCTCCTCCAACATTTGTTATTTCCAGTGCTTTTGATTTGTAACAGTAATGCTGGGGTGAGATGGTATTTCATTGTGGTTTTAATTTGCATTTCTCTAATGGCTAGTGATCGCGAGTATTTCCTCATGTGTCTGTTGGCCATTTGAATGTCTCCTCTGGTGAAGTGTCTGTTCATTTCCTTTGCCCATTTTTTAATAGGATTATTTCTCTTTTTATTGTACAGGTGTTGGATTTTCTTATAGATTATGGAGACTAGACCTTTGTCTGACTTCTACCGTCCCAAAATTTTTTCCCAGTTTGTACGTTCTCTTTTTACTCTTGGTGAAGTCTTTTAAAGAGCATAGGTGTTTCATTTTCAGAAAATCCCACTTATCTAGCTTATCTTTTGGGGTTTGTGCATTGATGGTTATGGTTTGTATCCTGTTAATGTCGTGTATTAAGGCCTGTAGTGTTGGTCCTATTTTTTCTTCTATGAACTTTATAGTTTTAGGCTTTATATTCAGGTCTTTGATCCATTTTGAAGTAGTTTTTGTATACGGTGTGAAGTATGGGTCCTGTTTCATTTTTTTGCAAATGGATATCAAGTTTTCCCAGCACCATTTGTTAAAAAGACTGTCTTTTCCCCATTTGATGGACTTTGTGCCCTTGTTGAAGATCAGGTGACTTTGGTGGATGGATCATATCTGGGTTCTCAATTCTGTTCCATTGGCCACTGTATCTCTCGTTGTACCAGTACCACGCTGTTTTGACTACTGTAGCTGTATAGTAGGTTCTGAAGTCAGGTAGTCTGAGTCCTCCAATTTTCTTCTTCTTCTTCAGTAGTGCTTTACTTATTCAGGGCTTCTTCCCTTTCCATATAAAGTTAATGATTAGTTTTTCCATCTCTTTGAAGAATGTTGCTGATATTTGGATCGGGATTGCATTGTATTTGTAAATTGCTTTGGGTAGAATTGTCATTTTCACAATGTTGAGTCTGCCTATCCATGAGCATGGTATGTTTTTCCATTTATGTAGATCCCTTTGGGTTTCATGCAGTAGTGTTTTATAGTTGTCTTTGTATAGGTCTTTTACATCCCTGGTCAGATTTATTCCTAAGTATTTTATCTTTTTAGGGGCTATTGAAAATGGTATTGTTTTCCTGATTTCCTTTTCATCATTCTTCTTACTGGTGTATAGGAATCCAACTGATTTTTGAATGTTTATCTTGTATCCTGCTACTCTGCTGAATCTTTCTATTAGTTCCAGCAGATTTCTCGTGGAGTCTTTAGGGTTTTCTATGTATAGTATCATATCATCTGCAAACAGGGACAGCTTAAATTCTTCATTACCAATTTGGATGCCCTTTATTTCTTTTTCTTGCCTTGTTGCTCTAGCTAGAACTTCCAGCACAATGTTGAACAGGAGTGGTGATAAAGGGCATCCTTGTCTTGTTCCTGTTTTCAATGGGAATGTTTTCAGCCTCTCTCCATTAAGAATGATGTTGGCCATTGGTTTTGCATAGATGCCCTTTATTATGTTGAGAAATTTCCCTTGTATACCTATTTGATTGAGAGTTTTTATCAGGAATGGGTGTTGGACTTTGTCAAATGCCTTTTCTGTGTCAACTGAGATGATCATGTGATTCTTTTCTTTCCTTTTATTTACGTGGTGCATTACGTTGATTGATTTTTTAATGTTGAAACTTCCTTGCATATCTGGTATGAATCCTACTTGTTCGTGGTGTATTATTTTTTTGATATGATGCTGAATTCTATTGGCTAGAATTTTGTTCAGAATTTTTGCATCTGTATTCATGAGAGATATTGGTCTGTAATTTTCTTTTTTTGTGATGTCTTTGCCTGGTTTTGGTATCAGCATTATGCTGGCTTCATAGAATGAATTTGGAAGTGTTGCTTCCTCTTCTATGCTCTGAAATAGCTTGTGTAGTACTGGTACAACTCTTCTGTAAATGTTTTGTAGAATTCTCCAGTGAAGCCATCTGGGCCAGGGCTTTTTTTTGGTTGGGAGTTTTTTGATTACCTTTTCAATCTCTTCTCTTGTTATGGGTCTGTTCAGATTTTCAATATCACTTTGTTGTAGGTTGGAATGGCCGTGTGTTTCTAGAAATTTTCCATTTCCTCTAGGTTTTCAAATTTGTTAGAGTATAGTTTTTCATAACATTCTGTTATAATCCTTTTTATTTCAGTTGGGTCTGTTGTAATGTCCCCCATTGCATTTCATATTTGGGTTATTTGTGTCCTCTCCTGTTTTTCTTTTGTCAGTCTGGCCAGGGGTTTGTCGATTTTGTAGATTCTTTCAAAGAACCAACTTTTGGTTTTGTTGATTCTTTCTATTGGTTTTCTGTTCTCTATTTCATTTATTTCTCCTCTGATCTTTACTATTTCGTTTCTGCTGGTGGTTGTGAGCTTTTTTTGCTGTTCTCTATTTGTCTGAGTTCTGTAGTTAATGTTTTGATTTTGTCCCTTTCTTCTTTTTTGATATGTGCATCTATTGCTATAAATTGTCCTCTGAGGACTGCCTTTCCTGTGTCCCAAAGGTTTTGGTGTGATGTGTTTTCATTCTTATTTGATTCTAGGAATTTTTTTATTCCATCTCTGATTTCTTCTATTACCCACTGATGTGTAAGCAGGGTATTATTCAGTTTCCACGTAGTTGATTTTTTTTCCTTGATCTTTCTAGTGTTAATTTCTACCTTGATGGCATTGTGTTCAGAGAAGATACTTTCAGTTATCTCAACGTTTTGGATCTTGTTGAGGATTGCTCTGTGGCCTAAGATGTGGTCTATTCTGGAGAACATTCCATGTGCATTGGAAAAGAATGTGTACTTTGCAGCAGTTGGATGGATATGTCTATGAGGTCAATTTGGCTGATTGTGCCCTTTAGGGCTTCTGTATCTTTGCTGGGTTTCATCTTAATTGTTCTGTCCTTTACTGAGAGTGGTGTGTTGAAGTCTCCTACTATTACTGTGGAACTGTCAATTTGTCTTTTCAGTGTTGTTAGAGTTTGTTTTATGTATTTTCGAGCCCTGTCATTGGGTGTGTAGATGTTTATTATGGTTATGTCTTCATGATGGATCGTCCCCTTAATCATTATATAGTGTCCTTCTTTGTGTTTTACAGTAGATTTTGTTTTAAAGTCTATTTTATCTGAGATTAGAATTGCCACTCCTGCTCTTTTTTGGTAGTTATTAGCTTGATAAATTTTTTCCAACCTTTGACTTTTAACAAATTCACATCTTTGTTTCTAAGGTGTGTCTCTTGTAGACAGCATATTGATGGATCCTGTTTTCTTATCCATTCTGTCATTCTCCGTCTCTTTATGGGTGCATTGAGTCCATTTACATTCAGTGTAATTATTGATAGATGGAAGTTTGTTGCTGTCATTTTGTAGTGCGTTTTTTTTGTGGTGCTGAAGTTTTCTTTGTTCTTTTTACTGTCCTGTGCTGAGTTACTTTTGTTTGCAGATTTTTTTTCCATTTCTTTTGTTTTTGTAGGTTTTGTTTTTGCTGAGACTTTATGTTTTTCTTCTTTATTTTTATGGGTATGTTTGTTAACTTTCTTTGTGGTTACCATGAATTTTACCCATATCTTTCTAAGTTTGAAGCAGTCTACCATTACTTGGTATCGCCTTGCCTTCCTCTCCATTAGAAGGTTCTATACCTATGCCGTTTATTCCCTCTTTTATTGTTTTGATGTTGTTGTCATCCATCAATTGACTGCTCTGATTCCCTGTTGTATTTCTTTTGGTTTTGGATAGTCCTCGAGAGTTCATTTCTTAGATTGGTATCTGGCTCGTACAATCCTGCATCCTAGATTCTGCCTGTGGGCTGAAGCTGTTTGTCCTCAGATCGAAGAACTCGCTTTAATAATTCTTGTAAGTTTGGTTTGACTTTTACATATTCCCTTAGTTTCTGTTTACCTGTAAATGACCTAATTTCACCTTCAAATTTGAACGAGAGTTTTACAGGATATATTATTCTTGGCTGACAAGTTTTTACTTTCAACATTTTATATATGTCATCCTATTGCCTTCTTGCCTGCATGGTTTCTGCCGAATAATCTGAGCTTAGTCTTATTGTTTCTCCTCTGTATGTGACTTCTTGTTTTTCACGAGCTGCTCTCAGGATTCTTTGCTTCTCTTTTGTTTTGGCAAGTGTGAATTTGATATGCCTTGGTGATTTTCTTTTGGGGTCTCCTCTATATGGGGTTCGTTGAGCTTCTAGGATGGCCAGCTTTTCATCTTTCATGATATTGGGGAAGTTTTCTGTCGCAGTTCCTCGATGATCCTCTCTGTGTTTTCTGTTTTCTCCCCCTGTTCTGGAATGCCAATCACTCGCAGATTTTTGCTTTTGATTGTGTCTCACATAACTCTCAGGGTCTCTTCATTTTTCTTTGTTCTTTTTTCTGAGTTTTCCTGAAACAGAGTTGTATCCAAGTGTTTGTCTTCAGTTCCATTGATCCTGTCTTCCACGGTTTCAAATCTGCTTCTCAGCCCTTCTGTGACATCATCCATTTCTGAAATCTTGTTGTTTATGTTTTGGATTTCTAATTGTTGTTTTTGTATAATTTCTAGTTGTGAATTTATTTTGTAATTTTGTTCCTGCATCATCTTCCTGAATTCTTCCAATTTTTTGTCTATATTTTCCATGAATTTGTCTATTTTTTCCTCATGTTTGTCAGCTTTTTGCCTCAGTTCTTGGAAAATTCCGAGTATTAGAGATTTGAATTCTCTATCAGGTACTTCTAGTGCATTGTCTTCCACAGGAGAGTCATCTGGTGTTTTAATTTGGACGCCTACAGGAACCATCTTGTCCTGTTTTTGTAAATGTTTTGATATTGTCTGCTGTTTTCGGGGCATTCATTTGTTATTTCTCTTGTTTATTGATTGTAGATTTGTTTGTTTCATCCCTTTTTTTAAAAAAAAAATTGACTATGTCTGAGCAGGCAGACTGCGTGCTCTTTTTTGTTTGCTCGTCTGTGTGCTCAATACTTTTCGTCTCCTTCTCCAACTGACAGGTTTAGTCACTCAGCTATGGTACAGCAGGGCAGGTCTAGCTCAAGAAGAGCCACTGGGACGGGTTGTTTGTGGCACTCACTACAGCCACCAGGGAGGGTTGGTAATCAGTGCTGGGCAGGTTCCAGTAGGCTGTGCCTGTACTGCTTGGTGGTGTGATGCCAAGCGCACGGTGCAGGCAGGCAGGATGCAGTAGGGAAATGGTTATGTGTGGAGCTAAGATGGATATGGGAGAGAGGAGAGAGGAACAGGAGCCAAAACATACAAACAAACAAAAAAGAATGCTAGGGGAGCTTGCCATTGGAATGGAGAGATGAGAGACTACGAAATGGAGGAAAACGGAAAGGGGAAGAGGAAGAAAAGAATGATCAAATAAAAATCAGAAAGGTTAAAGAACCGCAAAGTTCCCAGGGATCCCACCGATGCAGCTCTGAGGTCTGGGGATGTCGCTCTCAGGTGTCGCAGCACAGCCTGGCCAGAAGGCGCAGAGGCATACACCGCCTGGTATTCAGGGAACAGAAAGAGAAGGAAGATATAGAGGGACGAGAAACTGAGCAATGAAGAAAGACGAAAAGGGAAGAAGAGGGAAAACAAACAAAACAAATAAAAAAAAAATGAAAAAAAAGTACAAGAAAGACCCCCAAAAAAAAGAGGAAAAAAAAAAAAAACGAGAAAAGAAATGTCCTCAGGGATCCCTCCACACATCTGTGGAAGCCGAAGGGGAGTTCCTTGCCACGTAGCTCCGCCTGGCCAGAAAAGGCTCCCAACTCCAGAAAAGGAAAAGAAAAGAAACAAACAATTCAAAGTGAACAAATGAACAAAAGCCCCAGGATCCCCCCAGCATGGTAGCCCAGACCGGGAAGCAGCTCCACACTCAAATGGAGCTCCGCAGCCCCTCAGGAAAAAGCAAAGATGGTGCATGGAGCCAGGCACTAAAGTGAAAGGAAGGGGAGGCGGCGAGAGGCAAGCAAGAAATCCAAAGAAACAGAAAAAAAAAAAAAAAAAGGCAACACCAGCAGCCAACAAATGGCACTCAGAGAGCCAGCCATTGCTGGCTGGACAAGAGACTTGTGTCTGGACAAGAGACTGTGTCCGCGGGAAGCAGAGGAGGCCGAGTGTGGGTTAAGAAGGGTGGAGAGTGGGAAAGCGTATATCACAAATTGCCGGCGCTTGGAACCCCTCAGGAAGAAGCAAAGATGGCGCACGGAGCCAGGCACTTGAGTGAAAGGAGGGGGAGGTGGCGAGAGGCAAGTGAGAAATCAAAAGAAGCAGAAAAAAAAAGCAACGCTAGCAGCTAACAAACGGCACCCAGAGAGCCGCCTGCTTGGGTGTGTGGAATCCAAGCAGCCGGCGCCTCCCGGTCAAGAGACCATGGCCACGGGAACCAGAGGAACAAACGAACAAAAGCCCCGGGATCCCACCAGCGCAGCAGCCCAGAACGGGAAGCAGCTGCACACTCGAATGGAGCCCCACAGCCCCTCAGGAAGAGGCAAAGATGGCGCTTGGAGCCAGGCACTCGAGCAAAAGGAGGGGGAGGCAGCGAGAGGCAAGTGAGAAATCAAAAGAAGCAGAAAAAAAAAAAAAATGCAACACTAGCAGCCAACAAATGGCATCCAGAGAGTCACCCACATGGGTGTGTGGAATCCAAGCAGCCGGCGCTTCCTGGTCAAGAGACTGTGGCTGCGGGAAACAGAGGAGGCCAAGCCGGGGCGAAGAGGGGTGGGGGTGGGAAAGCGCACACCGCAAATTACTGGCTGTTTTGTCTCACGCTGGACGCTCCGTGAGGCTGCTGTCTCGTACCCCCTGTTTGCTGGTCTCCGATAGGAGTCCAAGATGGCGGATCCGCGCTGCGTTAGCTGGTGGGGGACCCCTGCATGAATCTCTCCTTGCTCTCCGTTCTCTGTCAGTTCTCTCACTCCATTTGGTGCTTGGCTGAGTTCTTTATCTCTTCATTTAGGGTTTCAGGATTGTTGTTTTCTCTGTTCGGCTTAGTTTTTCGGATCTTTGCTGTGGAGGGATGGCGTGGTGCTTCTGCCTAGAGCACCATTTTGCCGGGTTCCTCATTATTTTTTTAATTCCCGATTTAAGGCTTTACTGTTACCTGAAAATTCTAGGTGATATGGAAAATGAAAATGGTATTGAATTTTAAGGCCTTGTAGACTCTGTTTATAATTTACCATATAACGACTACACCTCAGACACCATCTGAACAAGGATGTCCCAAACTGGATATAAAATATTTTCAGTTTTCTGCTGACATGTATTTCATCTACTTTTGTTTGTGTATGTATCTATAATCCCGAAACTATTCATATGATTAAACACAAATAACATCTCTGCTTATTTGAATAAAAATGCCCCAAATATAATACTTGTTATTTGGAAAAAAAAAAAAAAGATTACAACCTTGGAAATCCTATGGGGCAGTTCTACTCTGTCCTATAGGGTTGCTATGAATCAGAATCGACTCCGAAGGCAATGGGTTTGGTTTTTTGGTTTATTATACAAAGTGGGTAGTGGTGGTCCAGTAGTAAAATTCTCACCTTTCTTACTAGAGATCTGGGTTCAATTCCTGACCAATGCACTTCAAGCACAGTCACCATTTGTCTGTCACTGGAGGCGTGTGTTGCTATGATGTCGAATAGGTTTCAGTAGAATCTCCAGACTGGACAAACTAGGAAGAAAGTCCTGGCTTTCTATTTCCAAAAAATCAGCCAGTGAAAACCCATGAGTCAGGCTGACGTGATGTACTAACAACGTTAGTACATAGTACCTCCAGTCTGTCAGTTTGTCATACTGTGGTGGTTTGCATGTTGCTATGAAGCTGGAAGAAGCTATAACACCAGTATATCAAATACCAGGAGGGTCACCCATGGTGCACAGGTTTCAGCAGAGCTTCCAAACTAGGAAGAAAGGCCTGGCAATCAACTTCTGAAAACCCTATTGATCACAGCAGATTATTATCTGATATAGAACCAATAACACAGGACCAGACAACATTTTGTTCTGTTGTACATGGGGTTGCCAATGGTCAGAGCCAACTTGACAGCAACTAACAACAACACCTGTTTCAAAAAGGTACAGGGCAAGATGAGACTACTTAGGAAGAATGTGTAGATAAAGCAAAGAAAGTGGCCCAGGATTGAGCTTTGTTGTCACCCAGAGGAGGAATACCAACAAAAAGGAAAGAAACTGTGAAGGAGAAGCACTAGTGAAATAGGAGGAAAACCAAACTACTAGGATGCCATGAAAACAAGGCTATTTCCACATAGTTACAGAAGAATTGTGACAGAGGGCCCAGAAGTTAACATAAAAGTAACCAGGAGGTGGACATTCATGGGAACATATAAAGGCTATAGCTAAGAGTGGCTCTTCCGGGTTCTCAGATATCACCAGTAGAATTTAAACCCACAGCAAACTGAACCTACCAGAATTTTCATTTAAATCAGCTCAGCCCAATGCTTATGGATTCTAAAAACATTTATAAGAGATGGTTGGATCTGAAGTGGATCATGAAGAAAGTGAAAGTAATAATGACAAAAATATTTTTATATATACTTCACAGTTTAGAAAACAGAATCATACTCATTTTTCTTCTGTAGCTGGAAGGAGCATTCCATACATGAAAGAATACTCTAAGTTCTTGTGGGCAGATACTATGTCCATTTTGTTCACTGCTATACTCCAGCCCCTATGGCAGTATTTAAGAGAAATGTGTTAAATGGTTCAAGATAGCAGGATATTTTATCTCAAAACGATGATGGTACTTTACATCTCTGTGGTTTGTTGTAGGTTACAGAAAGTATTATGATAGTCACCTGTGTCTTGAGGTCAGGTGTTATACCTCTTTTTAATCCTGTACATTGTTGATCATTGTATTTGAGCCTTAAGTACTTACTAAATAAATCATCATTTTACCAAAAGTTTTTATGATTGGTGTCTCTATGTCCTATTAATTTCAACAATCACTGTAAAGTTTCAGTCATTTGCAGCCGCTAAGGGTAACCAGGACAGAATACATAACAGCACTGCAAAGAAAAAATAGTCAAACATACAACCAGACTGGTGGCAGGTGGGACTGCATTCTTCTGAGATCCATGTGCCCATATTGCATCATCCATCCCACAGGTGCTGTTAGCCTTCTTTTCATCAGGGTCATGCTTGAAGAGTGCATGCCCTTGTCCATCCTGATTTGTGGGGCTTAAAGGGTCAATGAAGTACCTTTGATCTCCCTGACTGAAGTAGCCTCTGAAAAACATAAGAATTCAGCCTTTCTGATTTAGGGTTTTGTAGACTTATAGATTCCAAAAAGAGACCTTATGAAATTCCTACTCAACCTCAAAAACACTTCAAGCTCATAAACTAGAGGCAATAAACTAGAGTGAAACATTACAGCGGAAGTTACCCTTAGAGAGTACCTACAATTATTTTCTCTATGAAGAAATGGGACCTTTTGGGAAGAAGTGGCTACTGCAGTGCCATAGAGCAACCTATGTTAGTGCTGACACTAGAATGGAAGTTTCCTCACTCTCAGTCCAATGTTTTTCCAATTTCCATGCCATGTCTGCTCTAAAAGTGCACTGGAAATGACAGAGGCTTTGGAGCCTTATAGGTAGGGATTTAAATCCTGGTTCTATCACGTATTAGCTGGGATACCATGGGAAAATTTCTTAGACTCACATAGCCTCAGCTTCTCCGTCTATAAAATTGGAATGGTAATACCTACCTAATAAGATGGTTGTAAGGATTGAAAGAAATTACATGTAAAGCATGTGATCAATGAATATTATCAGTTTATTCTCAATTGTCTTTGCTGAGGCCCTAAGCAAAGATTCATTCAAACAATATTTATGGAGCACCCATTACTCATTAAGCATTGCATTGGACTAACAGCAAATGGTTAAAGAGTGTCATGGTATTTCCCCTCTGGGAGCTTATGTTTAGACTTGGATATGTATTAAATAATCACAGAAATATACAATTACTAATACATAGTTGATACAAAAGAACTACAAAGACTGCCAGGAGCATATATTAGGTAGACTGGATTAACTGTACATAAAATTAGAAGACAGCAATAGTAAATGTAGGGAGATGAATTAGGTGGTTTATTGCAATGATCCACATAAGATCATGGTGGTTTGAAATATAATGTGGCAGTAGAGACAGAACGTAGTGAAAAATCTCAGAAAATATTTAAGAAGATATTACCAATAAAAAACAAAAACCAAACCATTTGCCATCAAGTTGATTCCAACTCATGGCAACCCATGTGTGCAGAGTAGAACTGCTCCATAGGGTTTTCAAGGCTGTGATCTTTCAGAAGCTTATTGCCAGGCCTCTCTTCCAAGACACCTCTGAGTGGGTTCAAACCACCAACCTTTCAAATAGTAGCTCAGAGCTTAACCATTTGCACCACCCAGGGACTCCAATATTATCAGCTGAGATTGATAATTACTGAAAATGGGGAGTTGAGAGGCAAGAAGTCATCAAGGAACCTAGATTTCTGGTCAGTTACAGAACATTGGGAAAAAAGATCTGGGAGAAAATAGTTTGATTTGGGGCATATTAAGACAGATTTATTTAAGATATCCAACTGGACATAAGGAAAAGAAAATTAGATAATCAAGTTTGGGTGTCAGAAGAGACATCTTACACATAGATGCATGGAGAGTCATTAACATACAGAAAGAAATGGATGTCATAAGCATGGATAAGACTAGCTAACGAGAAAGTTTAGGGTAAGAAGAGATGGAGGAGCAGAGCTCCAAATCTCTAAATATTCTGGCTCCAGTACTGGGACTAAAACCTATACGTAAAAACAAGCAAACAAACAAAAACCACTATCAAGAGAAATGTTTTATCTTTCAAATTTCAAAAATTTCAAGCCCTTAGGATTCATACTCAACTATAGCAAAATGAATTATATTTTTGATTCTTTGGGTTTAGAGAAAAGCACATCATAATCACAGGTAAATACAAAACATCCATGAAGTCTTACCTTAGACCCCTACATGTGCTGATGCTAGCATCAGAAACTTTTTCGTTAATGATGTGCCCTTGGTAATAACAATCATCCTAATTAAAAGGGAAAAGAGATTAGTAAAGGCAAGTGTGTGTATTTTTTTAGACTCACTGCTAAGTTTGAAGTTTGAAATCTTGAAACAGGCTCTATACAGCTTTTAAACCATTTTCTGTTGAACAACATCAACTGAGAAATTTTCTTAAAAAGCTCTTTTTATGGTAAAAACTTTAATTTTTAGTCAATGATCCCAAAATGCTAGAGAATACTAATGAAATGTGGGTGTTGCTGAAGTAGGATAATAGAGGAAAATATTATTTGGAAGAAACAAACTTACATGTGTGAATTTAAACCTCGAGCCTCCGAACATCAGACATTCATTCTTACTATTGTCTAATTGCTCATTGAAATTTATCTAAAAATAATAAAAATAAAAAACCTACAAGCTCTCTCTAATATTTGGATAATTCAGGTTGTGTTTTTATGTCTTGTTTTAGTCAAAGAGTTCTACCAAAGTCACTAGGTCAGCACAACGTTTCCTACCTCCATTTGGAGCTGAATGCCCATCCTAACAATTTTTCATATGAGTATTCATTCAAGGACACCTTTCTACTTTGGGACAGAAGGGAAGTTGGCTCATATAAGCCTTTGTATCATTGTCATAGAAGACAATGTTTGAAGAGCTTCTAATAGAGAATGGAGTTCAGGAAAAAAACCCTCTCATGGCTGCACACTGGTATCTGCTCAGTCTGAGCAAACAGCAGCTTCAAAAACAAACAAACAAAAAAAGAGTCAAAAGCAGAAACTGTTTAAAAAAAGAATGGAATTCTACAATTCTACCATTGAGGAACTACTCTTGAGTTTGAGGAACCACATAATTCAGACAGGTAATTGGCATTGACTAATAACACCAGATGTGTTTAACTCTTCACTCCTCTAACTAAAACAACAAGCTCCTTCTACCCATTCTCCAATAGGGAGACCTTGAAGGCTGGAGAGGATTACCACAGCTGTTAAGGAATGCCTTTGTTCTTGTCAAAACTGGGTAGAAAAACTTGGAGGGCTGATTAGCAATTACTACTGCTGAAAAGAGCACCAGGGCTATAAAGTCAATGGCTGGCGATGATGCTGCCTTTGAGTCTATGCGTCACACCCCAATCAGCAATAAATCTAGGAGACTCTTATACCATTATCTGTGGGCTGGTGGTAACCTCCTTTCCAGCGGAATTATAACGTGTTTCTGTGTAGCCTGGTGCAAGGAGATCCCTGGAGGGAAAAAAAAAAAAAATGTCACAGTTACTCCTGCTAATTACAAAGTCCAGTAATCAAAGCATATACTTTCACTGGATGTTCATGAAAGTTTTAACTCTTGAGCTCTTCCTCCTTACCTTTCAAGACAAATAAAAGCATGAAAAGGGTGCTTAAAATGGAAAGACTGAGAGAGGCATGGCCATTCCTGAGTAGTATGAAACAATATCTCCTTCCTCATAGAACTATGCATAGTTGCTGAGGAGAGACTTGAGACAGATATGGTGCAGAGAAGAACTAAGTAAATAAAAGTGAGTGAAATTGGTAATGCTCCTCACTAGTTTAGGATACCTGCAGTTTGCACCCAGTCATTTTTAATACCAGTGACCATTAACAACTGTGGCAGAAGAAAGTTTACTGGAAATTCACTTGAATTTGGTAGGTAGTGTCCTTACAGCGTTTTCACTGAACTTCTGAAAACTATTTCAATTACCCACCAGAAATTAGGAGTTTGAAAATATTTTTAAAAGAGGAGGAAATGAAGGAGATAAGGAAGTAACTAATTTATATTTAATGCCATTTCTATACCAGGCACTGTTAGATATGTTACATGCATCATTTAATTTAATTTTTTCAACAATCATAGGAGAAATATTACTTTCCGTGTTTCTCAAATTAGATTATGTAATTCAGGTGGCAGAGAACCATATTCAGGTCTGCCTGAATCTAAAGCCTATACTATTTCCATTATACTTCCACACTTTTTCCAAACTCTAGTCAGTAGTGATTTTTTACAAAAAGTGGTTGTATATTTGGGGAAAAAATCTTGCTGTCCTTTATGGAACAAACTAGGGATTAAAAGGGATTGAAAGCACAGAATTAGGAAAAACTGATTTTGAAATACCGATGATCAAGGTCTAGGTGAGAAGGGTGGCACTAAAAATTGAAAAGCAATGTTGGATTCAGAAGGAACTGTGCTATAGATTGCACTGTGTCCCCCAAAAATATGTGTTGTAATTCTGTACTCCTATACTTGTGGTTTGGGAGTGTGGGCCTGCTGTTCACGAATGCCGGGGGAATGGGGCTACTGCCAAAGCTGAGGGGGCAGGGCTTCCATGCTCAAGGGACAAAAAACCTGGGCCTGCCAGGACTGAGGGAGTGAATTACCACTCAGACGGACTAGGGGAATGGGACCGCCCAAAACCAAGGGAAAAGAATTTTCACCCTAGCGGGCCTGGAAGATGGAGCTGAAGCCCAAGGCCAAGGGGCATCCACCCAGAATCCAGAGGGTATGGCCAATACCCAGAGTCTGGAGGGCAGGGCCACTGCCCACATGATCCCAAAGAACAGAGTATTATTTTCAAGCCTTTAGAGCTAATGTAAATTGTTCTGCTGGGTTTTGGACTTGGTTGGTGCCCTTTAACCCTTCTTTCCTCCAATTTCTCTCATTTGTAATGGAATTGTTTACCTTGTGCCTTTTCCACCATTGCAGATAAATTGTAGTCTAGATTTCACAGGTTCACAGATGAAGAGGAATTTTCCCCAGGATGGACTGCACCTAAAGTCTCACCCATATTTGATTTAGATGATTCAGAAGATGGGATTTTGGATGTGGAGTTGATTTAAGACTTTTGGGATGATGTGATGGGGTGAATGTATTTTGTATAAAGGAAGGACATGTATTTTGGGGGGCCAAAGTGTGGAATGTTATGGGTTGAATTGTGTCCTCCAAAAATACGTGTTGTAATTCCTTATCCCTATACTTGTAGATGTAACCCTACTTGGGAATAGGGTTTTCTTTATTATGTTAATGGGGCCATATCAGTGTAGGGTGTGTTTTAAGCCAATTACTTCTGAGATATAAACCAAGGTGGTTAGGCAGAGAGCAGCAAGCAAAGATGAGGAAAGAGAGATGCTAAGCCACATGAAGATAACTTAGGAACAGAAGCTCTAAAGAGATAAGGATCTTCCTCCAGAGCTTATGGAGAGAGAAAGTCTCCCCCTAGAACTAGTACCCTGAATTCAGACTTTTAGCCTCCTAAACTGTGAGAAATAAAATTCTGTTTCTTAAAGTCATCCACTTGTGGTACTTCTGTTATATCATCACTAGATAACTAAGACAAACTACATGCAATACACTAAATGAGGACAATGAATAAATAAGACAATGTCATATATGAGAAAAACAGGGAGGAGGGCTAGTGAATAGCTGAGTAGAAAAAGTACTGGTATTGGATTCAGGAGAATCCAATTCTGATTTTACCACTAACTTGTCCTTTGGTCCTAGTGTTTTATTTAACTTATATATTTCTTATTCTTTCCTAGTTGCAAATGATTTTAGTATCTAATCTTTCAGTGTTGGAAGAATAAAATGCAATATTATAGGGAAAGAATTAAAAATTATAATGAATTTCATTGAAAACTTTTTATCTGATGTTTTATAGAATTGAATAAATTGTGTGTCTGTTTGCAACTAATTTATTGTGTTTTATTACTAGGAGTATGAGAACACTACCAGTGTGTTTCTACTATTTCAGTAGAAACAAAATATTCATTGAACCCCTTGGGCTAGTTGAAAGCAAAAGCTGATTAAGCAAGGTCTGTGAGAGCCATAAGCAATTAGCACATTTTCCACTTGTTAACTTGCTGTTGATGAGGATAATATCAAAAATAAAGACACTTACTTGTTTTTTTTCAAATAAAGCACCACAGTTTTTCCATTAACTGTCATTTGATACTTCAATTCAGTTTCAAATTTTTCCTGCAAAAATGCACAAACATTTACTGGTAACTGAAAACACACATACAAGTAATCATTAGCAAGCAATGTCTGCTTTTCCTTAGCAGTAGCCTATATAAAACCAAATGTCTGCCTCTGCCTCTTTTCACAGATCAGACAATTCTGCCAACCAAACAGACAAATTATCTGAGATCCATCCACCCATCCATCTATCCATCTATTCATGCATTCTACAAATATTCTTTGGGTCCTGGTTATGTGTAAAACACTGTGTTTAGGGTTAGAAATTCAACTCTAATCAAGAAAAAATGGGACCTGCTGTCAGGGAGCTAGTTGTTGTTGTTATTATTTGGTGCCGTTGAGTTGGTTCTGACTCATAGTTACCCTATGTAAAACAGAACCAAACAATGCCCAGTGCTGCACCATCTTCACTATCGTTATGCTTGAGCCCATTGTTGCAGCCACTGTGTGAATCCATCTCCTTAAGGGTCTTCCTGTTTTTCTGCTGACCCTCTATCAAGCAGGATATCCTTCTCCAGGGACTGATCCCTCTTGATAACATGTCCAAAGTATGTGAGATGTAGTCTCGCCATCCTTATTTCTAAGGAGCATTCTGGCTGTATCTCTTCCAAGACAGATTTGTTCATTCTTTTGGCAGTCCATAGTATACTCAGTATTCTTCACCAACACCGTAGTTCAAAGGTGTCAATAAGCTTGTGGAAAGACTTACAATATAATCAGTTTTATATTGTATGATAGGAGATATATGTATGGAAGCAATGTAGGATGCCAAAGCACTTAAAGTCAGGGAAGCCTTCCTTAAGGAAGTGAAATTTAAGCAGAGACATGAGTTAGCCAGGTGAAACAGAGAGGGGAAGCTACCTGTGAAGAAGGAATAGTATACATGGAGGTCCAGAGACATCTGTTGCCATCACCAATGCTTTCGATCTTGAGGTCTTCTCAAGACAAAGTGGAGCTCATGATATGGGCAAAAGAACAGGAATATACAAATATTGTGAGGAAGAAAACATACTTTCAGTTGTTCAGGAAGAGAAAATATTCCCTCAAGTGAACCATGTGGAAAAGAAGAACTGTAGTTTTACATCTAGATTGTTATGTACAAGAGAAGATAGAAGGGGCTATACAGAATTGTTTTAAAGAAGATGTTATTGTATACTGCACTCTGACTTTGATCTAAAAGATAGGGTTATTAGCAGTAATTAACATCTAATAGCCAAAAATTCACTGGGAAGTAACAGAAAATTGTCATTAAAGAAAATTAAATACAGCAGACCAAACGTAGTCAAGAGCCACTTGCTATGGACTGAATTCTTTTTCCTCCTCTGTGTTGCATTTAAGGCCAATCCTTTTTTTTCTCTCCTCCCTTTTTTGGCCAGCATAGTACCTGAGCTCACCAATGGACAAGGATGGATCAGAGCCATCAGATCAGGGGTATTGTACAGGGATTTGGCGATTTCCAAGGTCAATTATCATGGCCCATACTTCCTTTAATCATTAGTTATTGGGGGTGTGCTCTGGTGTCAAAAATCCCAGACTATCGGGGGCGTGGCCAAGATGGCGGAGTAGTTAGACACTTCCTATATCCCTCTTACAACAAAGACCTGGAAAAACAAGTGATTTGATTCTATATGAATATCTAGGAGCCCTGAACAAGGCAAAGTTGAGGAATCAGACCTAGTGACAGGGAGGGGGAGAAGGAGACGGTTTGGAAGAAGCGAAGAGCACCAGAGACACGGCAGCAAAACTGCAGCGCTGCAGCCACTCTGGTCCATAGTGAAGCAGGCAAACAGCTGTGCTGTGTGCGTGCTCAGGAAGTAGTTTCCACATCAAGAGAGACCCAACAGAAGAGATTCTGCTTGGACACTCCGAACCAGTGAAAAGCAGCTCCCAAGTGGCTAAGATAAGTACACGCACATGGCCTTTCGCGCATATTAAAAAAAAGCCCATTTGGGTAAAACCTCTCTCCCTTTTACTTCCCCACTCCGCACTCTGCACTGGGAGTCCGTTGGGCCTGAAGTAGATCCCAAAAGGCAGCTGACCCATTGTCCTGGCCTTGGAGAGGGAACAAATAAGCTACTGGCTCCCCTAAGCCAGGAACACAGAGTCGGCACAGCTCCTTTGCTAGGCACAGGTATAAGGGGTCCAAGACTCTGAGTGCCTTACACCCTTGTGTAGACTTGTGGGGACCCATCTCAACAGCGTTAGCCTTCACTACCACAGTACAACAGGGTAAACATCTGAAGTTTAACTTCAACTGCTTCAGCTGTGAACTGGCAGATTTGTGACCCTCGAAACAGCCCTACCCCTTAAGTAGGCACTTTTATCAATCTGCAACAGGGGCTTGAGGACTGACTGGTGGTATCACCTAAAGGTCCTAGTCACCTGCTACAGGAGTCAAAGAAAATGTGGTGCCCTCGAGTCTTTGCAGCAAACAGAGTGGGGTGCTCATTGTCTGGCTGCAAAACTCACCTACCTACTCAACCTACAGAATAGGGACAGACTTTCCTTTCAGACTCTGAGGGGCATCTGTCAGCCCCCTGCCTGGCTCAGCCCGTGATCCCCTACCACAGCCAGAGTCCAGTGCCTGCACCAATCACCCATGCCTCTCTAGGACTAGGGGTGAGAGCCTGCATCATACACTTGGTGAGCGACTGCCTGGACACCTAAGCTGAACCCATATAGGAAAATTTAACAGACTCCTGTATGCACGTACTTAGTTACAGAACTAACTACCTGGTGACAGGATGTTAGAGATTCAAAGGTGTCAAAAATCAAACTAGTGCACATGAGCAGTGTATTTGGTCATATGAAAACAAAACAAGAAGTTAGGTCTCACTAAACAAATATAAAATTATAATAAATTATTGATGGCTCGGAGACAACAGTCAATATCAAATCACATAAAGAGGCAGTCATGATGGCTTCAGCAAGTTCCCAAAATAATCAGTAAATTCTCTGGAGGAAGAGAACTTCTTGGAATTACCAGATGCAGAATACAAAAGATTAATATACAGAAATCTTCTAGAAATTAGAAAGGAAATTCGACAGGATGCAGAAATCACCAGGGAACATACAAAGTAGTAGCATAACTTAAAAAAGTTATTCGAGAACGTAATGACAAATTTAATAGGCTGCAAAAATCCATAGAGAGACAGCAATCAGAAATCCAGAAGATTAACAATAAAGTTCAGAATTAGACAACTCAATAGAAAGTCATAGGAGCAGAATTGAGGCAGTAGAAGTCAGAATTAGTGACATTGAAGATAAAGCTCTTGATGCCAAATTATCTGAGGAAAAATGAGATAAAAGAATTAAAAATCATGAAGAAACTCTGAGAGTCATGTGGGACTCTATCAGAAGGAATAACCTACAAGTGATTGGAGTACCAGAACAGGGTGGGATAACAGAAAATACAGAGAAAATTGTTGAAGATTTGTTCACAGAAAACTTCCCTCATATCATGAAAGATGAGAAGATATCTATCCAAGATGCTCATCGAACCCCACATAAGGTAGATCCCAAAAGAAAGTCACCAAGACATATTATAATCAAACTACCAAAACCAAAGATAAAGAGAGAATTTTAAGAGCAGCCAGGGATAAAAGACAAGTCATCTACAAAGGAGAGTCAATTAGAATAAGCTCGGACTAGCCAGCAGAAACCATGCAGGCTAGAAGGCAATGGGATGACATAGATAAAGCCTTGAAGGAAAATAACTGCCAGCCAAGAATTATATATCCAGCAAAACTGTCTCTTAAATATGATGGTGAAATTAGGGCACTTCCAGATAAACAGAAGTTCAGGGAATTTGCAAAAACCAAACCCAAATTACAAGAAATACGAAAGGGAGTCCTACAGTTAGATAATCAATAACACCAGCTAACAATGTAAGACTAGAACACAGGACAGAGCAACCAGATGTTGACTCAGATATGGATATCGAAAATACATCAAAGCTAAAACATTGAAAATAGTGAATCAGATATCAATATGTAAAAAGGGACAACATTAAAACAAAAAGAGGGACTTCAAAAATGGAGACATTGCTTTTTTCATATGGAGGGGAAGTTAAGGTGATATAAAGTAATAAAAGACTGGTATAAACTTAGAAAAATAGGGGTAAATACTAAGGTAACCACGAAGGAATCTAACAATCCTACAAATCAAAATAAAAAAGTAGAAAAACATAAAGACCCAGCAAACACAAAATCTACAGCAAAGAAACAGATGAAAAAAAAAATACATAAAGGAAAACAACTCAGCACAGAAAATTGAGGAGAACAAAGAAACTGTGAACAACACACAAAGAGATACCAGGATGATAGCACTAAACTAATACCTATCAATAATTACACTGAATGTAAATGGACTTAATGAACAAATAAAGAGACGGAGAGTGGCAGATTGGTTAAAAAAGCATGATCCATCTATAGGCTACCTACAAGAGATGTACCTTAGACTAAAAAACACAAACACGCTAAAACTCAAAGGATGGAAAAAAATATAACAAGCAAACAACACTCAAAAAAGAGCAAGAGTGGCAATATTAATCTCTGACAAAATAGACTTTCAAGTAAAATCCACCACAAAGGATAAGGAAGGACACTATATAATGATTAAAGGGTCAATACACCAGGAGGACATAACTATAGTAAATATTTATGCACCCAATAACAGGGCCCCAAAATACATAAAACAAACTCTAATAGCTCTGAAGAGAGAGATAGACTGCTCCACAACAGTAGTAGGAGACTTCAACAAGCGACTTTTGGTGAAGGACAGAACATCCAGAAAGAAGCTCAGCAGAGGCACAGAAGAGCTAAATACTACAATAAACCAACTTGCTCTTAAAGACACATACTGAACATTGCACCCAACAGCAGCCAAGTATACTTTCTTTTCCAACGCACATGGAACATTCTCCAGAATAGACCACATATTAGGCCATAAAGCAAGCCTTAACAAAATCCAAAACATCGAAATATTACAAAGCATCTTTTCTGACCATAAAGCCATAAAAGTAGAAATCAACAACACAAAAAGTAAGGGAAAAAAAATCAAACACATGGAAACTGAACAACACCTTGCTAAAAACTACTGGGTTATAGAAGAAATTGAGGATGGAATAAAGAAATTCATAGAATCAAATGAGAATGAAAAGACATCCTACCAGAACCTTTGGGACACAGCAAAAGCAGTGCTCAGAGATCAGTTTATAGCAATAAATTCGCACATCCAAAAATAATAAAGGGTCATAATCAAAGCATTAACCCTACAACTCGAACAAGTAGAAAGAGAGCAGGAAAAGAAGCCCACAGGCACTAGAAGGAAGGAAATAATAAGAATTAGAGCAGAGTTAAATGAAACAGAGAATAGAAAAACAACTGAAAGAGTTAACAAGTCCAAAAGCTGGTTCTTTGAAAAGATCAACAAAATTGATAAACTGTTGGCCAAACTGACAAAAGAAAAACAGGAGAGGAAGCAGATAACCTGTATAAGAAATGAGATGGGTGATATCACAACAGACCCAACTGAAATTAAAACAATCATAACAAATTACTGTGAACAATTGTACTCTGACAAATTTGAAAACCTAGAGGAAATGGACAAATATCTAGAAACTCACTACCTACCTAAATTAGCACAAACAGAGGTAGAACAACTAAATGAACCCATAACAAAAGAAGAGATTGAAAAGGTTATTAAAAAACTGCAAACAAAAAGAAGCCCTGGCCCGGATGGCTTCACTGGAGAATTCTAGCAAACTTTCAGAGAAGAGATACCACTTCTACTGAAGGTATTTCAGAGCATAGAAAAGGAAGGAATACTCCCAAACTCATTTTATGAAGCCAGCATAACCCTGATACCAAAACCAGGTAAAGACACCACAAAAAAAGAAAATTACAGACCAACATCCCTCGACAAAATTTTAGCCAATACAATTCAGCAACATATCAAAAAAAAAATTCACCATGACCAAGTGGTATTTATACCAGGTATGCAGGGATGGTTCAACATTAGAAAAACAATCAACGTAAACCCTCACATAAATAAAACAAAAGACAAGAACCACATTATCTTATCAATAGATGCAGAAAAGGCATTCGACAAAGTCCAGCACCCATTCATGATAAAAACTCTCAATAAAATAGGAGTAGAAGGGAAATTCCTCAATATAATTAAGTCCATTTATACAAAACCAACAGCCAACATCATCCTAAATGGAGAGACTTTGAAAGCATTCCCCCTGAGAACAGGAACCAGACAAGGATGCCCTCTATCACCACTATTATTCAACATTGTGCTGGAGGTCCTAGCAAGAGCAGTTAGGCTAGAAAAAGAAATAAAGGGCATCCAAATAGGTAGGGTAGAAGTCAAAGTATCTCTATTTGCAGATGTTATAATCTTATACACAGAAAACCCCAAAGAATCCACAAGAAAACTACTGGAACTAATAGAAGATTTCAGCAAAGTTTCAGGATACAAGATAAACATACAAAAATCAATTGGATTCCTTTACACCAACAAAAAGAACCTTGAAGAGGAAATCACCAAATCATTACCATTTACAATAGCCCTCAAGAAGATAAAATACTTAGGAATAAATCTAACCAGAGATGTAAAAGATCTTTACAGAGAAAACTACAAGACACTACTGCAAGAAACTAAAAGAGACTCGCATAAGTGGAAAAATATACCTTGCTCATGGATAGGAAGACTCAACATTGTGAAAATGTCAGTTCTACCCAAAGCAGTCTACAGATACAATGCAATCCCGATCCAAATTCCACCAGCATTTTTTAATGAGATGAAGAAATAAATCACCAACTTCATATGGAAAGGGAAGAGGCCCCGAATAAGTAAAGCATTACTCAAGAAGAAGAACAAAGTGGGAGGCCTCACACTACCTGATTTTAGGACCTATTATACTGCCACAGTAGTCAAGACAGCCTGGTACTGGTACAGCAACAGATACATAGCCAGTGGAACAGAGTTGAGAATCCAGATATAAGCTCATACACCTATGATCAGCTAATATTTGACAAAGGCCCAAGGTCCATTAACTGGGGAAAAGAGAAGTCTTTTTGACAAATGGTGCTGGCATAACTGGATATCTATATGCAAAAAACTGAAACAAGACCCATATCTCACACCATGTACAAAAACTAACTCAAAATGGATCAAAGACTTAAACATAAAATCGAAAATGATAAAGATCATGAAAGAAAAGATAGGGACAACGCTAGGAGCCCTAATACATGGCGTAAATACAATATGAACCGTAAGTAACAATGCAGAAGCACCAGAAGACAGACTAGATAAATGGGAGCTTCTAAAAATCGAATTCTTATGCTCATCCAAAGACTTCACCAAAAGAGTAAAAAGACAACCTACAGACTGGGAAAAAATTTTTGGCTACAACAAATCTGATCAGTGTTTAATCTCTAAAATCTACAAGATAACCGCAAAACCTCAACAACAAAAAGACAAATAACTCGATTAAAAAATGGGCAAAGGATATGAACAGGCACTTCACCAAAGAAGATATTCAAGCGGCTAAGGGACACATGAAGAAATGCTCACGATCATTAGCCATTAGAGAAATGCAGATCAAAACTACAATGAGATGTCATCTCACCCCAACAAGGCTAGCATTCATCCAAAAAACAGAAAATAACAAATGCTGGAGAGGTTGTGGAGAGACTGGAACACTTATACATTGTTGGTGGGAATGTAAAATGGTACAACCACTTTGGAAATCGATTTGGTGCTTTCTTAAAAAGCTAGAAATAGAAGTACCATACGATCCAGCTATCCTGCTCCTTAGAATATATCCTAGAGAAAAAGAGCCTTCACACTAATAGATACATGCACACCCATGTTCATTGCAGCACTGTTCACAATAGTAAAAAGATGGAAGCAACCTAGGTGCCCATCAATGGACAGATGGATAAACAAACTATGGTATATCCACACAACAGAATATTACACAACGATAAAGAACAATGATGAAGCTGTGAAACATCGTATAACATGGTGGAAGCTGGAACTTACTATGCTGAGTGAATTTAGTCAGGCACAGAAGGACAAATACCGTATAAGACCACTATTATAAGAACTCAGGAAAAGGTTTAAACACAGAAGAAAACATTCTTTGATGGTTACGGGGGTGGGGAGGGAGGGTGAGGGTTAGTCACTAACTAGATAGTAGATAAGAATCATCTTAGGTGAAGGGAAGGACTGCACACACTACAGGGGAAGCCAGCACAACTGGACTAAACCAAAGCTAAGAAGTTTCCTCAATACAATCAAATACTTTGAGAGACAGAGTAGCAGGGATGGGGGGTCTGGGGACCATGCTTTCAGGGGACATCTAGGTCAATTGGCATAACAAAGCTTATTAAGAAAATGTTCTGCATCCTACTTTGGTAAGTGGCGTCTGGGGTCATAAAAGCTTGCAAGCAGCCATCTAAGATGCATCAATTGGTCCCAACCACTTGGAATAAAAAAGAACAAAGAACACCAAAGACACAAGGAAAGTATTAGCCCAAGAGACAGAAAGGGCCACATAAACCAGAGACTTCATCAGCCTGAGACCAGAACTAGATGGTGCCTGGCTACCACCAATGAAAGTTCTGACAAGGAACACAACAGAGGGTCCCTGATGGAGCAGTAGAACGATGGGATTCAGAACTCAAATTCTAGTAAGAAGACCATACTTAATGGTTTGACTGAGACTGGAGGCGCCCCGGAAAGCATGGCCCCTGGACTCTCTATTAGCCCAGAACTAAAACAATTTCGGAGCCCAACTCTTCAGACAGGGATTGGACTGGACTGTGGGACATAAACTGATACTCGTGAAGAATGTACCTCTTAGTCAAGTAGATACAAGAGACCAAAGGGGCAGCTTCTGTCCAGAGGTGAGATGGGAAGGCAGAGAGAGTTAGGAGCTGGTTGAATGTTCATGGGGAATCAGGGGCAGAGGGAGGGAGTGTGCTGTCGCAGAATGGGGTGAGCGGTTGGGGTCTCATAACAATGTATGTAAAAAAAAAAAAAATTTGTATGGGAGACTAACTTGAAATGTAAACTTCATTTAATCACACCAATAAAAAAAAAAAAATCCCAGACTATAAATATCCCATAATGTGGGCCCAGATGAGGAAAGTCTGCTGGTATTAAGATCATTTACATAGATAACAAGAGCTGAAAAAAAACCAGGGAGCTAAAAATAAAAGTCACAGGGAATGATCACCATCACTTATTGCTCAAATTTTTTTAAAAAGGCCAGATTGAAATGAAGATATTAAGCAGATATTAGATATGGTCTTCTACCCAGAAGAGCTTTCCATATATCTGTTTCCCATCAGCAACGGTTTTGTAGTGAATCTCACCTAAAGCATTATTCGGAGTTTGTTTTAGACCGGATAAATGTTTTTGAATTTGGAGTTTTAGAAGATACTGGTGCAGAGATTACAGATGAAAGGAAACAAGAAGGAAGGAAAACAGAGCCTCTATGAATGAGGGTGTGCTGGGTGATGGGATGTAGATGTCCTTGATGGAAAGCAGCTCCTGCTGATAAGAAGTATCGGTTTCTCCTCCTATCTGAAAGTTTCCTCTGAAAACGTTCCTAAGCTAAAATGGCATAAAGAAGCAATTACCACTGATTAATATGGGAAAAATTTTTGAGTCTTCCCAGACCCAAACAATAACCTACCAAATCATACCAAATAGCACATAAAACCTAAAATAAAACTAACACAGTAAAAGCAGGAATGATATGATAAATAAATCAAAATAAAGCACAGATGCTCACATGGAGGCTTGATAATGAGACTTTGAGTGTAGTTCTTGGGAAAGGAGCTGGCCAGGACAGAGACATCTTCTAACTGGGACACAGTCCCTGAGGGGGCCACCTTTCCAGGTTAGGGTGCCAACACCCAACTCCCCTCCTGCCCCTACCACGCCGTTCCCAGATCCTGCAACCAAGAGTGTCTAGCATCTCAGCCTTCCCAGAGGGACTGGGAGCTGCTGTCCACAGCCCAGGCATGGGGGGGGATAGGCAGAGAAGGGGAGAGGTGAGGACAGAGGCCATGAGGCCCCTGGGAAGAAGCCAGGAAGGAGGGGCTGAATCAGCTACTTCTCTCCACCCTTACTGGCACCTGGGATTGAGGCCCTCAGAGAGAGGCTGACAGGTGGCAGATGGCACACGCTGGGGTGGGGGGGAGCAATTGACCTCGCCTCCAGGGTGCCCCCACCTCAGGCTCCCTCTCCTAGGGTGAGGGGGTGGAGACCAGCCCTGGCTTGCCTGTTTTGGCTGTCTGGGAGGCTGGGGACTGTGGATCATGCCCACCGGGAGCCTGGAGAGAGGGGGCAGACAAAAGAAGCAAGGCGGGGAAGGGGTCACTGGATGGGGAGGGCTGGCTGGAGACCCTTGGTGCTACCCTTTTCTCATCCTCAGGGAGCTGCAGAAGGCCTTGAGGCCCGAGATGGGGGCGAGGTAACTCTTGTTGCTCAGGGTGCACGCTGCCTCTTTAACAGTTCACTGCAAAACAAACAATTAAGTGCTATTCCTGCTTCTCACGTTTTTTCATAAAAATGAATGTCCCATTCGGATTTCTCTTGGTTAGCAAAAACAGGTACAAATGTAGGTATCTCCTAAAACCAAAGTGACATAAAGCGAACTTTCAAAGAGCAGCGGATACCTGAATGTCCTATTTGTATGCTCTCTGGGTCCTGAACTCTCTGAGTTAGGAAAGAGGAAAGGTGCACCTTGATTTGGAGAACACCCACTATGGCTATCACTAGAAGGAAATGAATTTGAGACCACTGAGTAAGATTAATTAAAACCCGTTGCCGTCGAGTCGATTCTGACCCATAGCGATGCTATAGGACAGAGCTGAGCTGCCCCATAGGGTTTCCAAGGAGCTGCTGGTGGATTCTAACTTTTGGTTAACAGCAGTAGCGCTTAACCACTGCGCCACCAGGGCTCCAAACTACGGAAAGTTTGGCGAATTTGTGTGTCATCAAAAACAAACAAACAAAAAAACTAAAACAAAATTTGTTGCCTTTGAGTGGATTCTGACTCTTGGTGACCCCGTGTGTTACAGAGTAGAACTCGGCTCCATAAGGTTTTCATGGTTGTAATCTTCATGGAAGCAGATCACCAGGCCCTACTTCCATGGCACTGCCGAGTGGGTTTGAACTGCTGACCTTTCCATTAGTAGTCAAGAGCCAACGGTTTGTGCCACCCCCAGTCAGGGGCATATAAATTAAAATGTCCCCCCAGGAAAAATGCCATGGACCAGGTTTAATGGGTGGATTGGGAAGGCCACAGCCGTGGATGGTTCTGGTATGGGAGGAAATGTGTGACTTCAAGATGATGTCCATGGGCTGGTAGTAACAAAAAAGGGAAGCCCTAGAATTCCCAGGGAGTTTCTTAATTCTAGCAGTACACGAGATGCCATAACATGTAGTAATCCTGAGGCCTCTAGCTAATGGTAGACCTAGCTAATACCCTGAAATTGTTGCCAACATAGGGGAGGTATTGTGCTGCCAGATATTCTATATCATGACACAAGCCAACAGCCAGATGATTTTGGCCTCTAAGGAAGTATACAATCTAGAGGACAAATCCTGTGAAGAATATGACTACCTTTGATTAAATATTTGTTGAATATATATCCTTACAGGTAAAGCCTTGGAAATGTACTAGAGTCATATTAATTTATTCATTCATTTGTCCATTTGTTCACTTATTTATTTACTAATATATTCCACAAATGCTTATTCAATTCCCATTATAAGTCACGCACATAAATTACATAATGAATAAAGCATCTGAGGTTCTACCCTGGCATTTAGTCCCCCTCCAAAAAAAAAGAAAAAAAAAGTTAGGGTTATTTCATTCCAATTCTAAAATCTTAACCTAGGTGACCGTGTGTGATGAAGTGAGAAAAGACAAGGCCATATCCTCAGCACAGCTGACAGGCAATATCAGTGGCACGTTTCTCTGGTCTACTAGAGGGCACAGTTGAACAATAATAGCTACAGGGCACAGCTGTATAATAACTGCTTTGAGAAGTGACTAATCTAAGTGAGACCCAGGTAGCATCTGTGGCATACAGAAGTCTTTGTCACACAGGTGGTCAGCTGCATTATGAATTCTGAATTTGTCAAGTAATTGCTAATTAAATCTTTGCGCAAGGCAGACCAATAGACTTGACACAAAAACCACAAAGATAACACCTAAGAACTTGGCTTAGACTGGTAGAATAGTGTTTTTATTAGTCATAAGCTCTGCCTAGCAAAAAGAAAGATTCTACATCAGTGGAAGGAATGTGCCTAATGCAGGACAGACAGGATGTCACAGCTTTTACAGTCTATGCTTGTAAGACAAGAGTGATATGGTAGAGCCCAGTAACTCTGATAGGGCAGGATTGAAATATCAGCCCTGCAGTTGCTTGAGAGTCTTATATTTGTAGGTAACACAAGAGCTGGATTCATGAAGAAACTACCAGAGTTTATTTCTGGGTGTTTACCGACACATAATAAAAGCCACATGGATAAGGTTGCTATATAAAATACAGGACACCCAGTTATATTTGAATTTCAGATAAAAAGTGAATGCTTTTTACTAGTATAAGTATGTCCCATGCAATATTTGAAACATAATGAAAAACTATTTGTCATTTATCTGAAAAATTGAACTTGGCATCTTGCATTTTTACTTTTTAAATTTGGCCACCCTACACATGGGACAGTCCATGAGATGTGAGAAGGAATGGAAATTAGAGCTCAGTGACTAGTGAAAGGAGATGAGATTCTGAGACATCAGGGCATGAAAACAACTAGCTGGGAAAATCTGATTAATTCTTTTGGAATGTTTCTTTAGTCAGAAGTTATTGTTAATGGATCAACCACATACTTGCTGTGGAGTACTTCAAAGGTATCATCCAACACCTGAGAACATCATCCCCTGGATACTAAAAAGTAAACATAGGCTGCTGGGAGATTGGAACTCTCATGCACTGCTGGTGGGAATGTAAAATGATACAACCATTCTGGAAAATGATATGGTGCTTCCTCAGAAAGCTAGAAATAGAAATACCATACAATCCAGCAATCCCACTCCTAGGAATATATCCTAGAGAAATAAGAGTCATCACTTGAATAGATATATGCACACCCATGTTCATGGCAGCATTGTTCACAGTAGAAAAAAGATGGAAACAACCTAGATGCCCATCAACAGATGAATGGATAAACAAACTATGGTACACAATGGAGTATTATCCAATGATAAAGAACAATGATGAATCTGTGAAGCATCTCATAACATGGATGACACTGGAGGACATTATGCTAAGTGAAATAAGTTGATCAAAAAAGAACAAATATTGTATGAGACCTCTATTGTAAAAACCCATGAAAAAGTTTACACACAAAAAGTAACAATCTTTGTTGGTTATGAGGGATGGGAGGGGTGGGGGGGAAATACTAAATAGGCAATAGATAAGTGGTATCTTCGGTGAAGGGTGAGATAGTACACAATACTGGGGAAACAGCACAGCTTGTACAAGGAAAGGTCATGGAAGCTCCCTAGACACATCCAAACTCCCTGAGGGACTGAATTGCTGGGCAAAGGGCTGAGGGGACCATGCTCTAGGGAAACATCTAGCTCAATCAGCATAACACAGTTTATAAAGACAATATTCTACATTCTACCTTGGTGAGTAGCATCTGGGATCTTAAAAGTATGTGAGCACACATCTAAGATACTCCACTGGTCTCACCCCTTCGGGAGCAAAGAAGAATGAAGAGAACAGGATACAATGGAAAGATTAGTCCAAAAGACTAATGGACCACAGCTACCAAGGCCTCCACCAAACTGAGTCCAGTACAGTTAGATTATGCCCAGCTACCACCCCTGACTGCTCTGACTGGGATCACAACAGAGGGTTCTGGACAGAGCTGAAGAAGGATGTAGAACAAAATTCTAACACACACAAAAAAGACCAGACTTACTGGCCTGAAAGAGACTGGAGAAACCCCAAGAGTATGGCCCCCAGACACCCTTTTAGCTCAGTGGTGAAGTCACTTACAAAGTTTACCGTTCAGCCGGGGATTGGACAGCCCAATAAAATAAAACGAACTAATGAGGCACAGCAGTCCAGGGACAAGGACTAGGAGGCAGAAGGGAACAGGGAAGCTGGAGCTAGGGAAGGAACCCAAGGTTGAGTAAGGACAGTGTTGACATGTAGTGGGGTTGTTAACCACTGTCATAGGGCAACATGTGTACTGTTTAATGAGAAATTATTCTGTTCTGTAAACCTTCGTCTAAAGTTAGAATACCAGCACAACTGGAAGAACATAATCGATGTCACTGAACTGTGCATGTAGAAATGTTTGAAATGGTGTATCTTTGGCTATGTATATTTTCACCAAAAAAAAAGGTCAAGAAGGAAGAGGGTTGACATGTCATTGGGTTGTTAACCAATGTTATAAAAGAACATGTGTACTGACTGTTTAATGAGAAACTATTTGTTCTGTAAACCTTCACCTGAAGTACAATAAAAAAAAAAAAAAAAGAAGAAGTAAACATAGTAGAATTAGGTGTGTTTGTGAGACAGCGTGGAAGCATTCTGTACTCATCCCATTATATTCACTATGCCTAATAATAGCTAAAGAGAGCAGGAGAGAACTTGGAAATGTACTAGTTAAAATTACAAAAATGAAAACAAATACATTGCCAGATGAAATTCTCACTAAAGCATTCAAATCATTTAGGCAAAATTTCCTTCGAATATCTAGGCAATTTTATGTAATATTTTTATTTTCTTTAAAAGATAAAATTGATGTTCTTTGCAAGGACTCCTTTGGATTAACAACTATGTATTGAATATTTTCTATGTTCTAGGGCAGAAGTTTAGAGATAAGGGTGAAGGAAGAGGCAGGGACATGTCAAAGATATACAAAACACTTTTTTTTTTATTGACCTGCACTGTTTCACACCAGATACACTCATACACACACATACACAAACGCACACACACACACATTAGCACTACAGATATGAATTTAATATTTAAAAAATCAAGAGCTAAATGATGTAACACTGGCCACCACTGAAGCACAACTTCAGGGAGGGAATCTATTAGTATATACGCAAGTATTCAGTGCTGGCTTCACAGAGAATATAAGATGCACTGGACTTAAATATAGAGAGAACATTTTGAGTAGCATGAAATCCATAAGCAAGGGCATGGAGGTAGAAACAAATATATTATTAGAAAGGAGTAGAAAATACTAAGGCTGACTCAAAAAGAGATTTTGTTGAGAAGCAGAAAAAACAAACAAAACAGACTTAATAAACTGAAGCATGAAACCACAAAGAGCCTTGAAAGTTGGTTGTAAGAAGTGGAATATGATGGGTTATTTAGGACTGTATCTTAACATAATATTGAACAGGGAGTTAACATTTGCATCTTCTTTCACTCTTTACGTATACTATCTCAAAATAGCCATATACCATAAGAGTTACTATTATTACCTCCAGCTGAAGACAAAAAATGTCAAGTTCATGTGTGCTTACATTTACACAGGGGGAATTGACAAAGCTAAGACATGAACACAAGTCTTCTGAATTCAGATCCTATGTGCTTTCCCTATGTATCAGGAAAACATAAGTTTTGAATAGCCATTTAACCTAGAAATCAACTAGATAATTAAAGTATTTACAATAAATATCAAGTACATTATGTCAGTCACATCCATCTATTCAATCATTCCAAAACTTAATATTGAGCACCTAGCATGTGCCAGTAACTAGTCTATAGTCCTTCATCCAAACAAATTGTTCAAAAGCATACATTTATTTTTACAGTTGTGAAAAAAATCTCTTTATACCTGTGATTTTTTTCACAACTGAATTTTTTCACACTTCACTTCCATTTGAATTTTCCTCAAAATTTTAAGTGAAAAAAAGGTATCTGGAATTTTTAAGAGATTGCCAGAAAGCATTTGAAGAAATTCTACTGAAGGGGAATTCAGTGCATAGGGGTCCCATTTGAATTCAGCAGAAATATTTTTGTTGAAAGATAATTATTTTGGGCAACAGGGTGTGCTACAGGTTTTGCTGTCATAAATTTTTCTGCTTCAGAAGAATAATGTGTAATAAGCCTTGTCCAGTGGGGGAATATGTGCTCCTGACAAGTTGCAATTTACAATATTTCTGTAAGTCATTGTTTATGTCTCATTTAAGTGTATTTTCCTGCAAAAGACTTCAGAGTGCAGGTAATTAGAAAATTGCTGTTGAATGAATTGTCTTGTTTTATCTTGTTACAACTAATATATGTTTGCTGAGTGAATGTTGACTGAGGAGGATGTGCTGCTTCATTAACTAGTCAGAATTATACTAACTTTAATAGCTGCCTATTTAGAAAAAATAAAGATAAATTTCCTCTTCATTTACAGTTGTTCACCCTAACTTGATATGCATATATGCATACATTCATCCACAATATGGTGCTCCCACAATATGTTACTTCTGTTTTAATAGTCGTAGTTTTGTGTGCCTGTGTGTGTGTGGGGATAGAGAGAGAGAGAGAGAGAGAGAGATAAAGAAGATTGTCGCTATGAGTCAGGATCAACTCAACAACACGTCTGATTTTAGTTTTATCCAGTTTTTTGGAAGTACCCAGAATAAGTTACAAATTTCCATAACATATTAAATTTTCCTATCTGTGTGACCTTGGACAGTTTATTTCACCTCTGGGACTCTTAATTTGCAAAATGAGGATAATAATAGAATTTTGAGTTAGAGTGAAGATTGCAAAAGATAGGTCAAAAATAAACACAAATGTAGTCACTATTATTTAACTCTAACCTTAATACCTTAATAGCTTAAAATTTCACAAAGTCCCTTTGATGCATTGAAAGTAAATATATATTTCAAATCATGACTCTTTGATAAAACTTATACCTGTTGATCTGGCTCCTTAGTATTTTCTGCCTCTCTTTTATGTAGTGGATGAAGTCTTCTGGGATAAACCACTTCATACATCTTTACCCCTGGGAGTTCTTTTATAGCACTTACTGAAGGAAAAAAAAAAAAAAAAAAGGTAAGAAAACTTAGGTAGGCAGTAGTGAAATAGGCCAGTCAGTAATGGTCATCCTTATGACATTCGCTGTGAATGATGACATACACCCAGACCATAAGTGAGTTATGTGAGAGGGTGATTAAAATGCAGATACCAGAAGAGATCAACAAAACCAGAAAACCCACTCTTTCTCCCAAATGTTCACTTTAAACTGTATCTTCAAATATTTACCCGCTAAAGGTTTACAAGTGTTTCTCTATTTAGGGAAAATTTTTTTTTTCAAATTTTTCTCATTTTTCTCTGTTATATTGGATCCCCTGGAGTGGGTTCCTAAAAAGGGAGGTAGCAAGCAGTACAAGGCAAAAGAGAAGGAAATCAAAAGCCAAACTACTCATCTGAAAAGCTAGTCAGTCTCAGAATAATTGAGATGAAACACAACAGTGTTATAAAAATGAAGTAACTAATGTGTGCCATCTCTGATTCTAATGCAGTGTTCTTGGATTTAGCAATAGTAATGTTTTACACTGGTGAAAGAAACTAGGGCAAGGGAAGAAAATCTCCAATAACAGGCCCATAGAATGAGCTGGCATTATCAATACTGATAAATTTTTATGTTTGCATACAGAATACATTCAAAAATGAACATTAGGGTAGTAGAAAATTAGAACAGCATCACCGGCCTGGAAGGAACTTTTCTGAGCCTTCAGTCATATTGAAAGGGAAATAGAAGGTTATTTATCTGAATCAAGATTTCTCATCTTAGCATGGTTTCTAGTAGTTATTTTAAAGAGATTCAAAGTTTTCTCAAAGCTAACACTGGTTGACTTCTGGGCAACACACCGTCCCTCCACAGCAAAGATCCAAAAAACTAAGTCAAACAGAGTCACGTGTCAATCCTGAAACCCTAAGCATCAAATGAAGAGATAAAGAACTCAGCCAAGCACCTAATGGAATAAGAAACTGACTGAGAACAGAGAGCTAGGAGAGATACATGCAGAGGTTCCCTATCTGCTACCACAGCACGGATCAGCCATCTTGGACTCCTATCAGAGATCAGTGAACAGGGGGTATGAGAAAGCAGCTTCACGGAGCTTCTAGCAGGAGACAGAACAACCGGTAACAAGCAATATACAATTTCCCACCCCAAACCCTTCTTCACCCTTACTCGGCCCCCTCTGCTTCCTGTGGCCACAGTCTCTTGGCTGGGAATCACTGGCTTCACTCCAGTGCCACTTGGATTCCACCTGCCTGCACTGCCTGGCTCCCTGAGTGCCATTTGTTGCTTGCTGGTGTTGCTTTTTTCTGCCTCATTAGATTTCTCCCTTACCTCTCACCACTTCCCCCTCCTTTCTCTCAAATACCTGGCTCCGTGTGCCATCTTTGCTTCTTCCTGAAAGCTGTGAAACACCACTCAACTGTGAAACTGCTTCCCAGCCCATGCTGCACTCTGGTGGGACCCCTGGGGCTTTTTGTTTGTTTGTTCTCTTTTGATTTGTTTGTATGTTTGTTTTCTTTTTCTTTTCTCGACTTGGGAGCCCTTTCTAGCTGGGCAGTACCGTGTAGCTTAGGAGCTACTCCCTTACTCTGCGCAGACGCACAGTGACATCTCTGGGGGCATTTCTTTTTTCTTGGGTTTTTTGTCTCTTTGTTTTGTTTTCTTCTCTCTCTTTTTCCCTTTTTGTCTTTCTTCTTTTCCAGTTTCTCGTCTCTCTATAATTACCTTCTCTTCCTGGCTCTTGAATACATGGCGCTGGGTAACTCCTCTACCCCTTCTAGCCAGGCTGTATTTCACGGCCTGAGAGCAACTTCCCCAGTCCTAGCAGCTGCACCAGTAGGATCCCTGGGGCTTTTCTTTCTTTCTTTTTTTTTTTTTCTTTTCTTCCTCTAATTTTTATTTATTCATTTTTTCTTTTACCCTTTTTCTTTTTTCATTTTGTTTTTCTCCATTTGTCAGTCTCTCATCTCTTCACTCCAATAGCAAGTTCCCTTAGCACCTTTTTTGTTTGTGTGTATGTTTTTGGCTCCTGTTCCTCTCTCCTATCTCTACTTTTTCCTGTACCCATCATAGCTACTCACATCACAATCTACCCCCTCCTTCCTGCCTACCAGCACCGTGTGCTGAACATCACATTCCCAAGCAGCATAAGCACAGCCTACCAGAACTTACCTTGCACTGATTCCCGGCCCACACTGTCAGCCCTGGTATATGCCAAAAACAACCCATCCCAGCAAGTCCCCTTCAGCTGGTCCTGCCCTACTGTACCATACCTGAGTGACTGACCCTGCCCATTGGAGAAGGAGGTGAAAAGTATCATGCCCAAAGATGAGCAAACAACAAAGAACTCACAGCATGCCCACTCAAACATAACTAAATAAAACAAAAAAGCGGGATGAAACAAACAAATCTACAATCAGTAAACAAGGAAAACAACTACTGAATGCCCCGAAGACAGCAGACAATATCAAAACATATACAACCATATACATATGGTTCTAGTAGGCATCCAAAGTAAAACACCAGATGACTTTCCAGTAGAAGAAAAGGCACTAGAACTATCTGATAGGGAATTCAAATCTCTAATATTCAAAATTATCCAAGAGTTGAAGCAAAAAGTAGGCAAAGATGAGGAAAAAATAGACAAATTCATGGAAAAGGCAGACAAATTCATGGAAAATACAGACAGAAAAAGGAAAGAATTCAAGAAAATAATACAGAAACAAAATGTTAAAATAAATTAACAAATAGAAATCATACAAAAACAACAATTAGAAATTCAAAAGATAAAAAACAAGATTTCAGAAATGGACAGTGTCATAGAAGGGCTGAGGAGCAGGTTTGAAATGATGGAATACAGGATCAGCAAAATTGAAGACAAACACTTGTATACATCTCTGTTTGAGGAAAAATCAGAAAAAAGAATGAAGAAAAATGAAGAAACCCTGAGAATTATGTGGGATAAAATCAAAAGCAAAAATCTGCGATTGATCAGAGTTCCAGAACAGGGGGAGAAAACAGAAAACACAGAGAGGATCATAGAAGAATTGCTGACAACAAACTTCCTCAATATCATAAAAGAAGAAAAGCTGACCATCCAAGAAGCTCAATGAGACCCATATAGGATAGACCCTAAAAGAAAATCACCAAGGCATATCATAATCAGACTCCCTAAAACCAAAATCAAACAAAGAATCCTGAGAGCAGCTTGAGGAAAAGAAAAAGTCACATACAAGGAGAAACAATAGGACTGAGCTCAGATTATTCAGCAGAAACCATACAGGCAAGAAGGCAATGGGATGACATATAGAAAATCTTGAAAAAAAAATTGCCAGCCAAGAATAATATATCCTGCAAAACTCTTGTTCAAAGACGATGGTGAAATTAACTCATTTCCATATAAAAAGAAATTAAGGGACTATGTAAAAACCAAACTAAACTGACAAGACTTATTAAAGGGAGCCCTTTGATCTGAGAACAAACAACATCAAATCACAGGCTGAATATAGGACACAGGATTGTACTAGCCAGATGCCAACCTAGGAAATGAACTCTTAAGGACTATCCAAAACCAAAAGAATTACAACAGGGAAAAAGAGAGGTTAATCTGCAAATGACAACAGCAACAGAACAATAAAAAAGGGACTAAACAGTGTAGATACAGAACCATCTAATAGAGAGGAAGGCAAGGCGATACCAAGTAATAATAGACTGGTTCAAACTTAGGAAGATAAGGGTAAATTTCGTGGTAACCAAAAAGAAAGTTAACAAACCTACTCATCAAAATAAAGAAGAAAAACGTAAAGGCTCAGTAAAAACAAAACCTGTAAAAACAAAAGAAATGAAAAAAAATTAACAAAAAAAAAAAGGGAATTCAGCACGGGAGAGTATGAGGAGCAAGGAAATGTCAGCACCACAAAGAAAAGCACTACAAAATGACAGAAATAAACTCACATCTATCAATAATTATACTGAATGTAAATGGACTCAAAGCACCCATAAAGAGATGGAGAGTGACAGAATGGATAAGAAAACAGGATCCATCAATATGCTGTCTACAAGAGACACATCTTAGAAATAAAGATGTAAACTGCTTAAAAACCAAAGTATGGAAAAAATATATCAAGCAAACAGCTACCAAAAAGGAGCAGGAGTGGCAGTACTAATCTCAGATAAAATAGACTTTAAAACAAAATCCACCATAAAAGACAAAGAAGGACACTATACAATGATTAAGGGGACAATCCAACATGAAGACATATCCGTAATAAACATCTACACACCCAATGACAGGGCTCCAAAATACATAAAACAAACTAACAGCACTGAAAAGAGAAATAGATGGTTCCACAATAATAGCAGGAGACTTCAACACAACACTCTTGGTAAAGGACAGAACATCTAGAAAGAAACTCAACAAAGATACAGAAAACTGAAGGACACAATCAGCCAACTTGACCTCACAGGCATATATAGAACACTCCGTCCGACAGCTGCAAGATACACATTCTTTTCCAATGCACATGGAACATTCTCCAGAATAGACCACATCTTAGGCCACAGAGCAATCCTCAACAAGACCCAAAACACTGAGATAATATAAAGTGTCTTCTCTGACCACAACGCCATCAAGGTAGAAATTAACAACAGGAAGACCAAGGAAAAAAAATCAATTACATAGAAACTGAATAACACCCTACTTACACATCACTTGGTAATAGAAGAAATCAGAAATGGAATCAAAACATACCTGGAATCAAAACATACCTAAAATCAAACGATAATGAAACACATTATACCAAAACCTTTGGGATACAGCAAAGGCAGTTCTCAGAGGACAATTTATAGCGATAGATGCACACATCGAAAAAGAAAGGGACAAAATCAAAACATTAACTACAGAATTCAAACAAATAGAAAGAGAACAGCAAAAAAAAAAGCCCACAACTACCGGAAGAAAGGAAATAGTAAAGATCAGAGCAGAAATAAATAAAATAGAGAACAGAAAAACAATAGAAAGAATCAACAAAACCAAAAGTTGTTCTTTGAAGGGATCAACAAAATCAACAAACCACTGGCCAGACTGACAAAAGAAAAACAGGAGAGGACACAAATAACCCAAATAAGAAATGAAATGGGGGACATTACAACAGACCCAACTGAAATAAAAAGGATTATAACAGAATACTATGAAAAACTATACTCCAACAAATTTGAAAACCTAGAGGAAATGGATAAATTTCTAGAAACACATGGTCTACCCAAACTACCACAAAGTGATGTTGAAAATCTGAACAGACTCATAACAAGAGAAGAGACTGAAAAAGTAATAAAAAAAACTCTGAACCAAAAAAAGCCCTGGCCCAGATGGCTTCACTGGAGAATTCTACCAAACATTCAGAGAAGAGCTTACACCAGTACTACTCAAACTATCTCAGAACATAGAACAGGAAGGGTTACTTCCAAATTCATTTTATGAAGCCAGCATAACCCTGATACCAAAACTTGGCAAAGATGCCACAAAAAAAAGAAAATTACAGACCAATATCTCTCATGAATATAGATGCAAAAATTCTGAACAAAATTCTAGATAATAGAATTCAGAAACATATAAAAAAAAATACACCACAACCAAGTAGGATTCATACCAGGTATGCAAGGATGGTTCAACATTAGAAAATCAATCAACTAATCCACCACGTAAATAAAAGGAAAGAAAAGAATCACATGACCATCTCAACTGATGTAGAAAAGGGATTTGACGAAGTCCAACATCCATTCCTGATAAAAACTATAAATAAAATAGGTATAGAAGGGAAATTTCTCAACATAATAAAGGGCATCTATGCAAAACCAATGGCCAACATCATTCTTAATGGAGAGAGGCTGAAAACATTCCCTCTGAGAACAGGAACAAGACAAGGATGCCCTTTATCTCCACTCCTATTTAACATTGTGCTGGAATTCCTAGCTAGAGCAATAAGGCAAGAAAAAGAAATAAAGGGCATCCAAATTGGTAATGAAGAAGTTAAATTGTCCCTGTTTGTAGATGATATGATACTATACATAGAAAACCCTAAAGACTCCACCAGAAAACTACTGGAACTAATAGAAAGATTCAGCAGAGTAGCAGGACTCAAGAAAAACATAAACATAAAAAATCAGTTGGGTTCCTATACACCAATAAAGAGAACAATGAAAAGGAAATTGGGAAAACAATACCATTTATAATAGCTCCTAAAAAAATAAAATACTTAGGAACAAATCTAACCAGGGATGTAAAAGACCTATACAAAGAAAACTACAAAACACTACTGCAAGACACCCAAAAGGATCTACATAAATGGAAAAACATAGCATGCTCATGGATAGGTAGACTCAACATAGTGAAAATGGCAGTTCTACCCAAAGCAATTTACAAATACAATGTAATCTCGATCCAAATACCAACAACATTCTTTAAAGAGATGGAAAAACTAATCATTAACTTTATATGGAAAGGGAAGAAGGCCCGAATAAGTAAAGCTCTATTGAAGAAGAAGAATAAAGTAGGAGGACTCACACTACCTGACCTCAGAACCTACTACACAGCTACGGTAGTCAAAACAGCCTGGTACTGGTACAACGACAGATACATTGACTAGTGGAACAGAATTGAGAACCCAGATGTAAATCCTTCCACCTATAGTCACCTGATCGTCGACAAGGGCCCAAAGTCCATCAACTGGGGAAAAGACAGTCTTTTCAACAAATGGTGCTGGCAAAACTGGATGTCCATATGCAAAAAAATGAAACAGGACCCATACCTCACACCATACACAAAAACTAATTCAAAATGGATCAAAGACCTAAATATAAAGCTCAAAACTATAAAGTTCATAGAAGAAAAATTAGGATCAACACTAGAGGCCCAAATACATGGCATTAACTGGATATAAACCACAAGCTACAACACACAAACCCCAGAAGATAAGCTAGATTACTGGGATCTTCTGAAAATTAAACACTTATGCCCATCAAGACACTTCACCAAAAGAGTAAAAAGAGAACCTACAGACTGTGAAAAAAATTTTGGGACATTCCAAGTCAGACAAAGGTCTAATCTCTACAATCTACAAGAAAATCCAACACCTCTGCAACAAAAAGACAAATAATCCAATTAAAAAATGGGCAAAGGAAATGAATAGACACTTCACCATAGGAGACATTCAAGCAGCCAATAGACACATGAGGAAATGCTAGAGATAATTAGCCAATAGAGAAATGCAAATTAAAACCACAATGAGATACCATTTCACCCCCGCATTATTGGCACAAATCAAAATCCCTGAAAATAACAAATGTTGGAGGGGCTGCTGGGAAATGGGAACTCTTATGCACTGCTAGTGGGAATGCAAAATGATACAACCATTTTTGAAAATGATATGCTGCTTCCTTAGAATGCTAGAAATAGAAATAACATATGATCCAGCAATCCCACTCTTAAGAATATATGCTACAGAAATAAGAGACGTCGCACGAATAGACATATATACACCCATATTCATTGCAGCACTGTTCACAATAGCAAAAAGATGGAAACAACCTAGATGTGCATCAATAGATGAATGGATAAACAAACTGTGGTACATACACACAATGGAGTATTATGCAATGATAAAGAACAATGATGAACCTGGGAAGCATCTCATAACATGGATCAAACTGGAGGACATTATGCTGAGTGAAATAAGTCAATCACAAAAGGAAAAATATTGTATGAGACCTCTACTGAAAAAACTCATGCAAAAGTTTACACACAAAAAGAAACAATCTTTGTTGGTTACCAGGGATGGGGGATGGTGGGGAACTAAATAGATGTTAGATAAGTGGTAGCTTTGGTGAAGGGTAAGACAGTACACAATACTGGGGAAGCCAGCACAACTTGTACAAGGAAAGGTCATGGAAGCTCCATAGACATATCCAGACTCCCTAAGGGACTGAATTGCTGGGCAGAGGGCTGGGGGATCATGGTCTCGGGGAACATCTAGCGCAATTGAAATAACACAGTTTATAAAGACAATGTTCTACATTCTACTTTGGTGAGTAGCGTCCGGTGTCTTAAAAGCCTGTGAGCAGCCATCTAGGATACTCCACTGGTCTCACCCCTTAGGGAGCAAGGGAGAATGAAGAGAACAGGATACAAGGAAAAGATTAGTTCAAAGGACTAATGGACCACAGCTACCACGACCTCTATCAGACTAAGTCCAGTACAGCTAGATGGTGCCTGGCTACCACCACTGACTGCTCTGACTGGGATCACAACAGAGGTCCTGGACAGAGCTGGAGAAGGATGTAGAACAAAATTCTAACTCAGAAAAAAAGACCTGATTTACTGGCCTGACAGACTGGAGAAACCTCAATAGTATGGCCCCCAGACACCTTTTTAGCTCAGTGGTGAAGTCACTCCCGAGGTTCACTTTTCAGCCGTGGATCGGACAGCCCCATAAAACAAAATGGGACTAATGAGGCACAGCAGTCCAGGGACAAGGGCTAGAAGGCAGGAAGGGAGAGGAAAGCTGGTGATAGGGAACCCAAGAGTGAGAAGGGACAGTGTTGACATGTCATGGGGTCGTTAACCATTGTCATAGGGCAATATGTATACTAACTGTTTAATGAGAAACTATTTGCTCTGTAAACCTTCATCTAAGATACGAAAAAGAATTATCTATGTGAGATCAAATTGACAACTGTAACTCAAAAGTTTTGATGGGAAGCTTAGGGGCAGTGAGTTGAAGATAATGGTGATGGAATATTTGGAAAAAGATAGTGACAATAGCAGCACAACTGGAAGAATGTAATCGATGTCATTGAATTGTACATGTAGAAACTTTCAAAACACTGTAACTTTGGCTATGTATATTTTCACAAAAAAAAAAAAAAAAAAGAAGGTCCTCCAAGGTCGAGAAGGGAAGTGTGTTGACATGTCATGGGGTTGTTAAAAATGTCATAAAACAATATGTGTACTAACTGTTTAATGAGAAACTATTTGTTCTGTAAACCTTCATCTAAAGTACTATTTAAAAAAAAAAGAGGGGGGAAGCTAACACTGTTTTTTTTAATTTTTTTACTTATTTCGCCTCGTGACATAGTCCTGCTCTGCAGAGTGTAGTGCCAGGGGAAAGTCAACTGATCTGCTTTTGGCTGCTGAAGGTGGTAGACTGGAGTAGAAACCAGACAGCCAAGTGCGGCCCCAGCCCAACAAGTTACTAATGTGGTGACTTTGGAAAAGCTTTAGTTCTCTTCTCTGAGCAATAAGTAGGAGGGTTTCTAAAGGCAGTGCTAGCTCATGAAAACCCTCAAACCTAAATTATATGGTAATATAAATTTATGTTACTGTGGTTGATCTTTTAACAAACATAACTGTGACACTCAAATGAGTATTATTAGTCAGTAATCTTGGAAGACAGAACACTTATCTCAATGATGTCTCAGAGAACAAAATTTATTTTTTTAATTTTCTTCAGGAAATAAAGCAGAAACTTGCAAAATTTCCTAGTCATGTCAACTTCTTATTATTTTAGAATGGCTTTAATTCATTTCACCAGTCAAAATCCATTTACATATAACTGAAAAATAGAAAAAAGTGATTAAACTGGCTAATAACTCTCTGGGTCAAAAATGAGGTGGTAAAGTCATGAAGCAGCTTTTCCTTCCGTGACTTGAGATTTACTCTACAGAAACATTTCGAAAACACTTAAAGCCATAGTACCAATACTGGAGTGCTGTAATTTTTGGTTTGATTTGGGCTAATTGTTGAAAAAGAGGGGGAAGATGAAATAGTCTGTGGAGCCAGTTCAGGAGTGCCTGGGTGGCACAACAGATTAACACACTTGACTGCTAACCTAAAGGTTAGAGGTTCAAGCCCACCCCTGGAAGGACCTTAGAGGAAAGACCTGTCAATCTACTTCTAAAAAATCAGCCATTGAAAACCCTGTTGAGCAGTTTTATCATGACACACATGGGGTGGCCATGAGTTGGAATCAACTCGGTAGCAACTGGTTTTGGTAAAGCCAATTCAAGTAGTCTACAATTATGAAAATAAATACAAAAGCCCCTGTAAGCTATTTGAAGGGGTGACAATCATTTGAATAGCCAGATCTAGCCAGCTGTGTTAAGTAAGCCTCATTATTGTATGGGCTGGAGCAACATTTCATTCTGCTATACATAACTGTCACCAAGAGTCAGAGCCAACTGGACAGCAACTAACAACAACTGTATAGTCACATCTCAAGAACTGAACCCAGAAATCCCTCAGCTGCTCACTTCTTGCTGCCATTGAGGTAATCACTGGGCATCTTTTACTTCTATTTAATTAATTTTGATAAAATGAATAACTTTAGTTATAAAAAAACAACAGAAGTTCAAAAGCCTAATGATACATTAAATTGATCATTTTTTTCATTGAGTTAAAACTATCATAGTCATCATCATTTCAAAACAATAAGAAAGAGGTAAGAAAATTACTCTTGCCAAAAAGTAACTGATGCAGTGACACAGTTCCCTGCTGCCTCCCATAGCCCTATGACACAAAACCAACATACCGTAAGGGCACCAACATGCTGCCTGGTGTATTGTGTTCAGTCAGTGCAATTAGTCCTGTTAAGTATGGAGTTCTTGAACTCATATATCTAAGAGTGTTGCAGCCAGTGTAACTTTATTAAAAATGATTTTTTAAAACCCCTCTTTTATTAGTGGCTTTCATCCATAACGCACATGCTGCTGACAGAAAATATTAGCCAAAGTTGCCTTCAAGTCATAAAACAATAACTGCCTAACGGATTCTTTTTGAAGTGATGGGCAGGGAACAGACCTATCCATCCAATACAAGTTTTCTCTGATAACACACACTGATCTCCACGTTTCTAGCTCGTATTTGAATCCCTGTGTTTCATGAAATCAGAGATCATCAACCAGCTCTTAAATATGGAGTCAAAATATATAAACTAGTTGAAAAATTTATTTCCAATTAATGAATTGTTTAATAGCCGAGAACTTCCTAATGGTAACAACAACAGAACAAAATATTTATTTTGAAAGCTTTTGTCAAACTCTCACTCTCTTCAGCTGGAAGTAAACAGATTTCTAGCTCTTCCCAAACTCTTGCAACACATGGCATTTTCTAAAGAAAACAGATAGAATTTCCCAGGCCCTTATTTTTTTCTGAAATCAAGAAGGCCCCTGAAACGAGATCTGAGATATGACAAATCACAGAGCTAAATATTGTTTAGCTCATTCATCCTTAAGTCTGATGGCAGTTTAGCCTCCTCCCAGCTGAATAACATTAGGTTAATTATTTCAAAGCCTGTGGAACAAACACAGCTAACTGCCATCCAGGGATTACATGAATCCAAGGTGTAACACAATATGTTTCCTCTAATTCATTTTAGTACTTGCTTTCTCTTCCTCATAAGATCTCCCACAGAACTCACATGTTGGATTAGTTTTGACCAGCAAAACAGGTTCAAGAAAAAGAACACTATTATTTTGGTTTGGGTTAGATCATTATTTTTACTGTTCATTAGTTTTAGAGAAGCCAAAGCTCATTAACGAGACATTAGTCTGGATTGTTAATTTGTTTTTTTAAAATGGTTTGGGTCCATTTTGGAGTTTAGAGTATTTACACATACTATGGACATTTTCATTTTTTGTTTATATCTGTTCAAAATTGTTTAAAGCAATTTCTTTCCTAACTTGAAGACATGACCTTAAGTCCTGAATCAGAGTTTATGCAATGACATTGACTTAAGTGCTTGGCTTCTCTACAACCTCCCTCAAATTATCTTGTAATTTTAGACTTCTTGAATTAAAAAAACATTGAAGAAGAAAACGCATCCTAATCAAGCCTATTCTTAAGGCTGTTAATGTTAAATTGCATTTATTCTTTGGAGTCTTCTAGTCACTTTATGAAGGCAAGAAAGAGCTGTTAATTTGAAAGGAAATAATGTGTAAAAGCACTGTACTCTCTGAATATTCTTCTGGAATATAATAAAGACCTTTCTCTTTTTGTCTGTGCACTTACTTCCTCACCCCCCAACACCTCTTACATGCTTTACAAAAATATGTTGGGTTTTTTTTTTTTTTTTCTTCTCCTATAATGAAATCCCATGGGTCACTTTTCTCAGGGGATTGTGAAGCTCATTACAAACAGCTGGCCTTATTTTAGCAGTTTTTCATTTCAAGTATATGGGAGCTGGGTAAAAGTCATGACCAGAGGGGTACATATTTATTATTTTAATGATGGCAGCAGAAAATCCAAAAAGGGAGAAAAGGAAGATTGCTTTATATTTTACATTCTGGCAGGGAAATAATCCAAATGGAAATAGTAACAGGGGTGTTTCAGTGCCCAGGTATCCACCCTTGAAAATATAAGATGCATGGTAAGGGGGAGGGCAGCTTTCTATCTGTCCCACCCGCTCACAAAAGCAACTTCAGGACCTCCATCCCCACACTGAGTACTTACGGAGATGTTATTCTTTCAAGGGTTCTTAGTACCATATTGGAGCCCTGGTAGCACAGTCGTTAAGAGTTCAGCTGCTAATCAAAAGGTTTGCAGATCAGATCCACTGGTCACTCCTTGGAAACCCTATGGGGCAGTTCTACTCTGTCCTACAGGGTCACTATGAGTCAGAATTGACTGGACGGCAACTTTTTTTTTTTTTTTTTTTAGTACCATATTATGACTGCGCAGTCATAAGGAGCAGAATTGTTGGTGTGTGTGTTTAATTTTACTGAAAAAGGTGTAACATGAGTGGACACCAGTGTTAGCCGTGTGATTCTGCTAATGGATCCAGTTTAATATTTCAGCTTTCGGACAAAGGTAATGCCCAACAATTCTTATGTTTCAGCTACAAGAGGGGTCCCTCAGAGTATTTGCTGATAGCATTTCTGGAGGATACAGAAAAATGTTTCTATTAAATTTGATTCAAAAAAATATTGAATAAAACGTTTACAAGTTTGGAAAACAAATCAGAAACCAGGGGCAGGGAAAAATCATGTTTTTGTGAGGAAATAGTGGGTGTATGGGGGAGGAGAATCTTTCCCACCCTTATCCATATATTTCTTGTTGATAAACTGTTTACATTCCCCTGTAAGAATTCTAAAACCCAAGAAAAGGTTGGCCAGGGAAGGATTTCCAATCAGTGCACAAATGTGCTGACGTAAATAAACTGTAGAAACAGAAATAAGCAAAGGAAATTCATTACCCAATCTAATTTAATCTGAAGCTAATTTGAGAGTTTCCCAGAAATGAAGAGACTTGCTAGGTATGGTTTATCATTAGGAAGTAGTATTCCCGTGCTCTTGAAATCTTAAATATTTGGTATAACCAGCAAAGTGGAAGTACATTAGCAACTTAATAGCAAAATTATTTTTGGTTAAGCAGTATCAAAACAATTGGTCAACTGTGTACTTGCAATTAGTCATGTTACTTATCACTAGTAATGAAAGCATTAAATGTAAAAATGTTCACTGAAAAGGCAAGAGAACCAGCCAACCTGGACCGAATAATGATGGCAAATATTTCCTAAGACCCTTTTACATAGCTAGAACCAGTCAAATCAGCTGCATCGTTACTGCTCTATAAACGACAAGGTGGATTTTGACTAATTCCACTTTTTAACTCAAAGACGACCTTAGCTGTTTGAATTAATGCTATATGAAAGATTCCCTTTTATTTCTATACATTCTCTGAATACACATGTAAATATTGGTTAAAGACCTTCCTTTGTTTCTCCTTTACCTTGAGCCCTTATATCAGTCACAACCCCCAAAGTAACAGATTTAAATCAGCCCCACCTGGCTGGTAAAATTGGTTTAAAAAGCCCAACCGGTGCAGCCCTGCACATTAAAATCATCTACAAAATAAAACTACTGGCAGAAGATGAAAAGCAGGCAGCTCGACCAAACTTGTGTCTAAGGGAATCTGAAAAGGAGTTGAGCACCCACCTGGAACTGGAGAAAGGAGGAAAGCGGTGGTAAAAAGAAGCTTTTGCAGCATGCTGAGTGGTCCCAGGAGGACAGTGCCTGTCCTACTCGCTCAAACAAACCTGTGCTGCTGGGTCTGTCCCTGCCTCTTCTCAAGTGAGGCAGCGTGAAACTCCTGGGTTCATGCTTGTCTCTGCTTTAAGGAAGTGTTTACTAAAGGTGTTGCACAACTTTGAAGCTGTGGTCCTGCTGCAATGGCACAGCAGGCGGAAGTTCTGGCTGCCTTGTGGCTCTAAGATCGCTTCACCATAAAATATTGTTTCCCTCTCCTTTCCTTCCATATTCCCCACACAAAAATAGTACATTTCCAATATTTTACTGTAGTCTGATAAGCTTCAATGAGGTAACTACTTTGATGTCTTGATAAATGTTCCAGTCACACAGTGTAGATTAACCAAGTAATATATGTACATTTAAGTACTTACAAGTATATATATATATATATATATATATATATATACACACATATATATACATATACACATATATTTATATATGTGTGTGTTTTGTTGTTGTTATATTGGCAGAAAATGATTGAAAATATTATTCTTCCCTTGCATATACATGTGGTTCAGTGGAGCAGTTTCTAATCTAATCCAACTATTGTGTAAAATTCTCTTTTATAATTATCTTGTGTTTTATTCTCACCCAGTTATACCGTCAGGAAGCTTGAACTATCCTGAAATTAGACTGCATCACAATACAAGTACAAGGTTGTTAACATCCCCAGAGGTATTTGTATCATAAATGGCAACCAGGAGGGGGAAAAAGCCTTTAAGAACTAAAAGAGGAAATTTCCAGTGGAAGTTCAGGAGCTGTCACTGGTGGTACTGAGACAAAGTTGGCCATGTCCAACAAATCACATTGTATAAATAATAAAACAGTTAATGTTAATTGAACTGTCTACTATGTTCCAGGTATTCTATTAAGTCTTTTATGCTTATTATCTTATTAATCCTTAATACATTTCTATGTGATAAATGCTATTTTATTCCATTCTGAAGACAGAAAAATTGGGATTTAAAAAGATAAAAGGATTTAAAAAATTAAGACTCAGTTGTCCTCATTTTCTAGATTAAGAAGATTAAGCAGCTTGCCTAATGTTACTTTAATTGTAAGTGGCAGAGTTGGAATTTGAACTAGGTGTTATCTTCTGGTTAACTGCTTGACTGCTAACTGAGAGATCTGTGGTTTGAACCCACCAGCGGCTCTGGGAGTGAAAGATGTGGCAATCTGCTTCCATAAAGATATACAGCCTTGGAAACCCTATATCTCTGTAGCTGTCAAGTTGATTCTGACTCATAGCAACCCTATAGGACAGAACAGAACTGCCCCCATAGGAGCGGCTGGTGGATTCGAACTGCCGACCTTTTGGTCAGCAGCTGTATCTCTCCTTAGCTTTTAACCACTGTGCTACCAGGACTCCTATGGGGCAGTTTTACTCTGTCCTATAGGGCCACTATGAGTAGGAATTCAACTTGACAGCAATAGGTGGTTTTGGATTGTCTTCTGAGCTCTTATATAATCTAGTGCTTCCCACTTACATAGCTAACTTACCTGCCCAGTCTTACTTCTGAGATATATATATACATATATATATATATATATATATATGGTATTTATATATATATGCATATATATATATACACACAAAAACACATATATATGTGTATATATAAAATTCCTATGGAATAGAAATAACCCAGAGTAAGCACGGACAAGTTATTATCACAAAACCATTCCTGGTGCTCTAAAATTATGCATCAATTATGCATCTGGAGCGTATTCTTATGATAGAGTGATTACAGTGAAAAAGGATTTCTCTAACTGATCATAAAGGCATAAACTAACAACCACAAGGAATTTTTAAATCTAGGTATTGAGCATTTTTGACTATCAGGATTTGGAATCTAACAATCCTCTTGGTCCTTAAACCCACAGTCCGATACTTTGTCTTTTCCAGGGAAAGGGAACAAGAAAAATAATCCACTTATTCATTACGTTTGTTCTTTATTAGATCATTATGCATTCAATATGAATTTCTCAGAACTGCCAGAAGTTCAAGCAAGATTCAGAAGAGGACCTGGAATGGGGGATAGCATTTATAACGTCAGATGGACCTTCACTGAAAGCAGAGAATACCAGAAAGATGTTTACCTGTGTTTCATTGACTATACAAAGGCATTCGACTGTGTGGATAATAACAAATTATGGATAACATTGCTAAGAATGAGAATTCCAGAACACTTAATTATGCTCATGCAGAACTTGTACATTGACCATAAGTCAGTCGTTCAAAAAGAACAAAGGGATACTGCATGAATTAAAATCAGGAAAGATGTACATCAGGGTTGTATCCTTTCATCATACTTATTCAGTCTGTGTGCTGAACAAATAATCTGAGAAACTGGACAATATGAAGAAGAAAATGGCATTAGGATTGGCAATCTGTGATATGCAGATGACACAACCTTGCTTGCTCAAAGCGAAGAGGGCTTGAAGCACTTACTGATGAAGATCAAAGACTGCAGCCTTCAGTATGGATTACACCTCAACACAAAGAAAACAAAAATCCTTATAACTGGACCAATAAGAAACATCTGGTAAATGGAGAAAAGACTGAAGTTGTCAAGGATTTCATTTTACTTGGATCCACAATCAACACTCATGGAAGAAGCAGTTGAGAAATGAAATGATGTCTCACATTGGGCAAATGTGCCGCAAAATGCCTCTTTAAAGTGTTAAAAAGCGAAGATGTCACTTTTAGGTCTAAGGCGTGCCTGACCCAAGCCATGATATTTTAAATCACCTCATATGCATGGGAAAGCTGGGCAATGAATAAGGAAAACCAAGGAAGAATTGATGCCTTTGAATTATGGTGTTGGCAAAGAATATTGAATGTACCATGGACTGCCAGAAGAATGAACAAATCTGTCTTGGAAGAAGTACAGCCAGAATGCTCCTTAGAAGTGAAGGTGGCAAGACTTCATTTACATACTTTGAACATGTTATCATAAGGGACCAGTCCGGGGAGAAGGACATGATGCTTGGTAAAGTAGAGGGTCAGCCAAAAAGAGGAAGACCCTCAAGGAGATGGATTGACACAGTGGCTGCAACAATGGGCTCAAACATAGCAACGATTGTGAGGATGGCTCAGGACCAGGCAGTATTTTGTTCTGTTGTACATAGGGTCACTATGCGTCAGAACTGACTGAATGGCACCTAACAACAACAACACATGTTAGGTACTGGGATCATCATTAAAAAAACACGATTACTTCCTTTGAAATGCTTACATTCTGGTGACGGAAAGAAACAACAGTTACCACGGTATTGTGCAAAGTGGGTACTGCCTTTAATCATCACAATACATTGTATTCAGTGCTATGATAGGTTTATGCAGAGAGGTCAGAGGCTTAGCCCTAATAGGACAGGGAAGATTATGAGAGGCAGGAACAACGAGGTCAATGAGGAATTAACTATGATAATTTAAGACAGGATATATTATAACACATTAACTTAAGGCTGGTAATATTATGGTATTGCTGGAGCAAAAAAGTACTTGTGGGAAAGGGAATGGATGCTACCAAATATCACAAAGTTGTACATTTGGCATTGACCCTGGATGGAATGGGTACCACTGATGGGTTCTAAGGAGTATAGTAACTTAGGATAGCAACTTACACACTTACCTGTTTAGGTGGGGAGTGCACTGGAAATGGGGAATGACAGTCTGCGTGGAGATGCATGTGGATTTTCAATTGGCAATTGTTCTTTTGTTCTCTTCAATCTCCTGTAGTCATTGCATGCCCTTGACCACAGTTTTTTCCAGCTGTCATTATCATAATATTTGGTCAGACTTCATAGCCTGTGGTTATATTTATAATACCTTTTAGAATATCAAAGGATTTATATCAATCTCTAAATGAGTTTTATCTTTTGCTTCCTTAGTTATTTTCTTGAAGATGCATGAATCAAGATAAAAGTTGAATTTTGACATCAGCTCATTTCCCCCCTTTGTTTCTTTGTGATAGAGACAGTATTGTCATTTCCATCTTTTATCGTTCATTATTAGACAAAACTTAGCCAAAACACAAAATAAATGGATAGAAGATACACCAGTGAATAACATACATTTCATAATATAGTCAAATCAGAATACTGCAGTGGAATGTGAATAAGCATAAACTAGCACTAAGAACATGTGATAAAACATGTTAATATATTTATTAATAGTATCCTATAGGTATATATTTGAGGAGCCCTGTTGGCACAGTGGTTAAATTGATTGACTGCTAACTGAAACTTCATTGGTGCTAAACCTCCAGCAGCTCCGTGGGAGAAAGATGTGGCAGTCTGCTTCCACAGAGATTTACAGCCTTGGGAACCCTGTGGAGTCACTTTGAGTCAGCTTTGACTCAACGGCAGTGGGTTTGGTTTTTTGGTTTTATAGGTATATATTTAGGATATGTAGACACACACACACACACACACATACATATTACATACAAACTTAGGAATATATACATACATACATACATATATGTATATATATATTATATATATATATGGGGCCCTGGTGGCACAGTGGTTAAGCTTTTGGCTGCTAACCAAAAGATTGACCGTTTGAGTCCACCAGCCACTCCCTAGAAACCCTATGGGACAGTTCTACTGTGTCCTATGGGGTCACTATGAGTTGGAATTGACTCGATGACAAAGAATTTTTATATACTCCCTGGGTGGCAAAAATGGTTTTGCTCCACTACTAGTCTAAAGGTTGACAGTTCAAACACATCTAGCAATGGCATGGAAGAAATACCTGGCAATCTGCTTTCATAAAGATTACAGCCAAGAAAACCCTATGGAGCAGTTCTGCTCTGTAACACACGAGGTTGCCATGAGTTGAAATGGACTTTCTGGCAGTGGATTTGTTTATGTACATATACATACATATGTAGGTATATTTATATCATATGTATCTACCTATATATGTACATATACATATGTATCTGTATATATATACATATATAGTAATATTTCAGATTAACAAATAGTATTACAGAGTTCCAGTACTGTAAGAGGAAATATGGAACAGAGTAAAATCAGATTTGAATTTTAGAGCAATTAGGTTGGCAGCAGACTGAAAAAAAAATCTTTCCTCTAATGATACTAATAATCATCATTCTAGTTAATTTTTTAACAATTTATAAGTGCCAGAATCTTGGTTAATGCTTTAAATACATGATCTTCTTTACTCCTCAGAAAGTTTTGATGATTTTACTAGTACAGTTGTATGTGGAATCTTGAAAAAGATTATGGAATCTTGAGTTAGAAAATGCACGTTAAAGTCCCCACTATGCCACTTAATTACTGTATTACACTGGGATAATAACTTTCTCTTAAGTCTTAGTTACAGATAAAATTAAGTTCCAAAGCCACATAACACCTAACTTTGAGCACACCTCTCAACTAGAGTTTGTAAGGGTTAAATGACGTTGTTATTGTTAGGTGCCCTTGAGTCTGTTCTGGCTCATAGTGACCCCATGTACAACAGAAGGAAACACTGCCCAGTCCTGCGCCATCTATGAAATCATTACTATGTTTGAGTCCATTGTTGCAGCCACAGTGTTAATCCATCCCGTTGAGAGTCTTCCTTTTTTTTTGCTGACCCTCTACTTTACAAAGCATGATATCCTCCTCCATGGACTGGTTTTTCCTAATAACATGTCCAAAGTACATGAGATGATGTCTCACCATTCTCGCTTCTAAGGAGCATTCGGGCTGTACTTCTTCCAAGACAAATTTGTTCATTCTTCTGGTAATCCATGGTATATTCAATATTCTTCGCCAACATCATAATTCAAATGCATCAATTCTTCCTCTGTCTTCCTTATTCATTGTCCAGCTTTTGCAAACACATGAGGCAATTGAAAATACCATGACTTGGGCCAGGCATACCTTTAGTCCTCAAGGTGGCATCTTTGATTTTTAAGACTTCAAAGAGGTCTTTTGAAGCAGATTTGCCCAATAAAATATGTTGCTTGATTTCTTGACTGCTGCTTCCATGGGCATTGATTATGGATCCAAGTAGAACAAAATCTTTGACAACTTCAAACTTTTCTCCGTTTATCATGATGTTGCTTATTGGTCCAGTTGTGAGGGTTTTTGTTTTCTTTATGTTAAGAAGTAAGCCATAATAAAATCTGTAATCTTTGGTCTTCATCAGTATGTGCTTCAAATCTTCTTCACTTTCAGCAAGCCAGGTTGTGTCATCTGCATATTGCAGCATGTTAATGAGCCTTCCTCCAATCCTGATGCTACATTCTTCTTCATATAGTTCAGCTTCTTGGATTATTTGCTCAACATACAGATTGAATAAGTATGGTGAAAGGATACAACCCTGACACACATCTTTCCTGATTAAACCAGGCAGTATCCCTTGTTCTGTTTGAACAACTGCCTCTTGGTCTATGTACAGCTTCCCCAAGAGCACAATAAAGTGTTCTGAAATTCCTATTCTTAGAAATGTTATACATAATTTCTTATGACTCATATAGTTGAATGCCTTTGCACAGTCAATAAAACACAGGTAAATATCTTTCTGGTGTTCTCTGCTTTCAGCTAAGATTCTTCTGACGTCAGCAATGATGTCCCTCGTTCCATGTCTTCTTTTGAATCTGGCTTGAATTTCTGGCAGTTCCCTGTTGATGTACTGCTGCAAGGTATTTGTAAAAGTTTTATTTTATTCTGTATTCTACACAAAACCTTCTTAGTTAAAGGTTACCCGAAGAGCAGATCCTAAGAACATGATCCATTTTCAAGCTTTATATTAAAAATAGATCAAGACTCACAAATTCCACTCCTAGGTGTATAGGTATCCCCAGCTTTTCGAAAATTTGCTCTAACACTTCATTTTTAGGAAAGACCTACTTTAACTTATTTTATTTTATTTTTTATATTTTATTGTACTTCAGGTGAAGGCTTACAGAACAAATAGTTTCTCATGAAACAGTAGTACACTCGTTGTTTTATGACATTGGTTAACAACCCCACGACATATTAACCCTCTAAATTCTCAACCTTTTTTTTTTTTTTTTGGTTAAAATACACAAAGCCAAAGATATACTGTTTCAAAAATTTCTACATACACAGTTCAGTGACCTTGACTACGCTCTTCCAATTGTGCCATTATTCTCACTTAACATTAAGGCTTACAGAACAAAATAGTTTCTCATTCAACAGTTACTACAAATGTTGCCCTATAACAGTGGTTAACAATCTCACAACACATCAACAATATCCTTACTCAACCTTGGGTTCCCTATCACCAGCTTCCATGTCCCCTTCTGCCTTCTGGCCCTTGTCACTGGACTCCTGTACCTCGTTAGTCTCATTTGGTTTTACGGGGCTGTCCACTCCCAGGCTGAACAGTGAACCTCGGAGATAACTTCACCACTGAGCTAAAAGGGTATCTGGGGGCCCTACTCTTGAGGTTTCTCCAGTCTCCTTTAGGCCAGTAAATCTGGTCTTTTTTTTTTTTGTGAGTTAGAATTATGCTCTACATCCTTCTCCAGCTCTGTCCAGAACCCTCCCTTGTGATCCTGGTCAGAGCAGTCAGTGGTGGTAGCTGGGCACTGGTATACTGGACTCAGTCTGGTGGAGGCCTTGGTAGCTGTGAGCAATTAGTCCATCAGAATAATCTTTTCCTTGTATCCTGTTCTCTTCATTCTCTCTTGCTCCCGAAGGGATGAGACCAGTGGAGTATCTTAGATGGCCGCTCACAGGCTTTTAAGACCCCAGACAGTACTCACCAAGGTAGAATGTAGAGCATTGTCTTTATAAGACGTGTCATGCCAATTGAGCTAGATGTTCCCCAAGACCATGGTCCCCAGAGCCCTCCGCCCAGCAATTCAGTCCCTCAGGGAGTTTGGATGTGTCTATGGGGCTTCCATGACCTTTCCTTGTACAAGCTGTGCTAGTTTCCCCTGTATTGTGTACTGTCTCACCCTTCACCCAAGATACCACTTATCTATTGCCTATTTGGTATTCCCCCCCCCCACCCCTCCCATCCCTGGTAACAAACAAAGATTGTCACATTTTGTGTGTGAACTTTTTCATGGCTTTTTACGATAGAGGTCTCATATAATATTTGTCCTTTTGTGATTGACTTATTTCACTCAGCATAATGTCCTCCAGTTTCATCCATGTTATGAGATGGTTCACAGATTCATTGTTGTTCTTTCTCGTTGCATAGTACTCCATTGTGTGTATGTACCATAGTTTATTTATCCATTCATCTGTTGATAGGCATCTAGGTTGTTTCCATCGTTTTGCTATTGTGAACAATGCTGCCATGAACATAGGTGTGCTTATGTCTATTCAAGTGACGACTCTTGTTTTTCTAGGACATATTCCTAGGAGTGGGATTGCTGGATTGAATGGTATGTATATTTCTAGCTTTCTGAGGAAGCGCCATAGGATTTTCCAAAATGGTTGTATCATTTTGCATTCCCACCAGCAGTGCATAAGAGTTCCCATCTCCCGGCAGCCCCTCCAACATTTGTTATTTCCAGTATTTTTGATTCGTGCCAGTAATGCTTGGGTGAGATGGTATCTCATTGTGGTTGTAATTTGCATTTCTCTAATGGCTAGTGATTGCCAGCATTTCCTCATGTGTCTGTTGGCCATTTGAATGTCTTCTTTGGTGAAGTGTCTGTTCATTTCCTTTGCCCATTTTTTAATAGGATTATTTGTCTTTTTGTTGTAGAGGTGTTGGATTTTCTTGTAGATTATGGAGATTAGACCTTTGTCTGACTTGTACTGTCCAAAAATTTTTTCCCAGTCTGTAGGTTCTCTTTTTACTCTTTTGGTGAAGTCTTTTGAAGAGCATAGGTGTTTGATTTTTAGAAGATCCCAGTTATCTAGCTTATCTGTTGGGTTTTGTGCATTGATGGTTATGGTTTGTATCCTGTTAATGCCATATATTAAGGCCTGAAGTGTTGGTCCTAGTTTTTCTTCTATGAACTTTATAGTTTTAGGCTTTATTTAGGTCTTTTATAAATTTTGAAGTAGTTTTAGTATATGGGGTGAGGTACGGGTCCTGTTTCATTTTTTTGCAAATGGATATCCAGTTTTGCCAGCACCATTTGTTAAAAAGACTGTCTTTTCCCCATTTGATGGACTTTGGGCCCTTGTTGAAGATCAGGTGAACGTAGGTGGATGGATTTACATCGGGGTTCTCAATTCTGTCCCATTGGTCAATGTATCTGTCGTTGTACCAGTACCAGGCTGTTTTGACTACTGTAGCTGTATAGTAGGTTCTGAAGTCACATAGTGTGAGTCCTCCAACTTTCTTCTTCTTCAATAGTGCTTTACTTATTAGGGGCTTCTTCCCTTTCCATATAAAGTTAATGATTAGTTTTTCCATCTCTTTGACGAATGTTGCTGGTATTTGGATTGGGATTGCACTGTATTTGTAAATTGCTTTGGGTAGAATTGACATTTTCACAATGTAGAGTCTGCCTATCCATGAGCATGGTATGTTTTTCCATTTATGTAGATCCCTTTGGGTTTCATGCAGTAGTGTTTTGTAGTTTTCTTTGTATAGGTCTTTTACATCCCTGGTCAGATTTATTCCTAAGTATTTTATCTTTTTAGGGGCTATAGAAAATGGTATTGATTTCCTGATATCCTTTTCATCGTTCTCCTTACTGGTGTATAGGAATCCAACTGATATTTGAATGTTTATCTTGTATCCTGCTACTCTGCTTAATATTTCTATTAGTTCCAGTAGATTTCTCTTGGAGTCATTAGGGTTTTCTATGTATAGTATCATATCATCTGCAAACAGGGAGAGTTTAACTTCTTCATTACCAATTTGGATGCCCTTTATTTCTTTTTCTTGCCTTATTGCTCTAGCTAGAACTTCAAGCACAATGTTAAATAGGAGTGGTGATAAAGGGCATCCTTGTCTTGTTCCTGTTTTCAAGGGGAATGTTTTCAGCCTCTCTCCATTAAGAATGATGTTGGCCTTTGGTTTTGCATAGATGCCCTTTATTATGTTGAGAAATTTCCCCTCTATACCTATTTTATTGAGAGGTTTTATCAGGAATGGGTGTTGGACTTTTAAAATGCCTTTTCTGTGTGAATTGAGATGATCATGTGATTCTTTTCTTTCCTTTTATTTATGTGGTGCATTACGTTGATTGATTTTGTAATGTTGAACCATCCCTGCATACCTGGTAGGAATCCTACTTGTTTGTGGTGTATTATTTTTTTGATATGATGCTGAAGTATATTGGCTAGAATTTTGTTCAGAATTTTTGCATCTATATTCATGAGAGATATTGGTCTGTAATTTTCTTTTTTTGTGATGTCTTTGCCTGGTTTTGGTATCAGCGTTATGCTGGCTTCATAGAATGAATTTGGAAGTGTTGCTTCCTCTTCTATGCTCTGAAATAGCTTGAGTAGTACTGGTACAAGCTCTTCTGTAAATGTTTTGTAAAATTCTCCAGTGAAGCTATCTGGGACTTGGCTTTTTTTGGTTGGGAGTTTTTTGGTTACCTTTTCAATCTCTTCTCTTGTTATGGGTCTGTTCAGATTTTCAACATCGCTTTGTTGTAGTTTGAGTAGGCTGTGTGTTTCTAGAAATTTATCCATTTCCTCTAGGTTTTCAAATTTGTTGGAGTATAGTTTTTCATAATATTCGGTTATAATCCTTTTTATTTCAATTGGGTCTGTTGTAACGTCCCCCATTTCATTTCTTATTTGGGTTATTTGTGTCCTCTCCTGTTTTTCTTTCGTCAGTCTGGCCAGTGGGTTGTCGATCTTGTTGATTCTTTCAAAGAACCAACTTTTGGTTTTGTTGATTCTTTCTATTGTTTTTCTGTTCTCTATTTCATTTATTTCTGCTCTGATCTTTACTATTTCCTTTCTTCCAGTGGTTGTAGGGTTTTTTTTTTTTTTTTTTTTTTGCTGTTCTCTATTTGTTTGAGTTCTGTAGTTAATGTTTTGATTTTGTCCCTTTCTTCTTTTTTGATATATGCATCTATTGCTATAAATTGTCCTCTGAGGACTGCCTTTGCTGTGTCCCAAAGGTTTTGGTATGATGTGTTTTCATTTTCATTTGATTCTAGGAATTTTTTAATTCCATCTCTGATTTCTTCTATTACCCATTGATGTGTAAGCAGAGTATTATTCAGTTTCCATGTAGTTGATTTTTTTTCCTTGATCTTTCTAGTGTTAATTTCTGCCTTGATGGCATTGTTGTCAGAGAAGATACTGTGAATTATCTCAACGTTTTGGATCTTGTTGAGGATTGTCTGTGGCCTAAGATGTGGTCTATTCTGGAGAACGTTCCATGTGCATTGGAAAAGAATGTGTACTTTGCAGCGGTTGGATGGATTGTTCTATATATGTCTATGAGGTCCAGTTGGCTGATTGTGTCCTTTAGGTCTTCTGTATCTTTGCTGAGTTTCTTCTTAGTTGTTCTGTCCTTTATTGAGAGTGGTGTGTTGAAGTCTCCTACTATTATTGTGGAACTGTCAATTTCTCTTTTCAGTGTTGTTAGAGTTTCTTTTATGTATTTTGGAGCCCTGTCATTGGGTGTGTAGATGTTTATTATTGTTATGTCTTCGTGATGGATCCTCCCCTTAATCATTAGATAGTGTCCTTCTTTGTCTCTCATGGTGGATTTAGTTTTAAAATCTATTTATCTGAGATTAGAATTGCCCCTCCTGCTCTTTTTTTCGTAGTTGTTAGCTTGATATATTTTTTCCAACCTTTGACTTTTAATAAATTCACATCTTTGTTTCTAAGGTGTGTCTCTTGTAGACATCATATTGATGGCTCCTGTTTTCTTATCCATCTGTCACTCTCTGTCTCTTTATGGGTGCATTGAGTCCATTTACTTTCAGTGTAATTATTGATAGATGTGAGTTTGTTGCTGTCATTTTGTAGTGCTTTATTTTGTGGTGCTGAAGTTTTCTTTGTTTCCTCTTACTGTTTTGTGCTGAGTTACTTTTGTTTTGGGTTTTTTGTTTTCATTCTTTTGTTGTTATATGTTTTGTTTTTGCTGAGAATTTATGTTTTTTGTCTTTATTTTTATGAGTTGGTTTGTTAACTTTCTTTGTGGTTACCATGAATTTTACCCTTATCTTTCTAAGTTTGAAGCAGTCTACCATTACTTGGTATTGCCTTGCCTTCCTCTCCATTAGAAGGTTCTATACCTATGCCGTTTACTCCCTCTTTCATTGTTTTGATGTTGTTGCCATCCGTCGATTAACTGCTCTGATTCCCTGTTGTATTTCTTTTGGTTTTGGATAGTCCTCGAGAGTTCATTTCCTAGGTTGGCATCTGGCTCGTACAATCCTGCGTCCTAGGTTCTGCCTGTGAGCTTAAGCTGCTTGTCCTCAGATCAAAAAACTCATTTTAATAATTCTTGTAAGTTTGGTTTGACTTTTACGTATTCCCTTAATTTCTGTTTATCTGGAAATGACCTAATTTCACTATCAAATTTGAATGAGAGTTTTGCAGGATATATTATTCTTGGCTGACAATTTTTTTCTTTCAAGATTTTATATATGTCATCCCATTGCCTTCTTGCCTGCATGGTTTCTGCCGAATAATCTGAGCTTAGTCTTATTGTTTCTCCTCTGTATGTGACTTCTTGTTTTTCACGAGCTGCTCTCAGGATTCTTTGTTTGTCTTTGGTTTTGGCAAGTGTGAATATGATATGCCTTGGTGAATTTCTTTTGGGGTCTCTTCTATATGGGATTCGTTGAGCTTCTTGGACGGCCAGCTTTTCATTTATCATGATATTGGGGAAGTTTTCTGTCAGCAGTTCCTCAATGATCCTCTCTGTGTTTTCTGTTTTCTCCCCCTGTTCTGGAATGCCAATCACTCGAAGATTTTTGCTTTTGATCGTGTCTCACATAACTCTCAGGGTCTCTTCATTTTTCTTTGTTCTTTTTTCTGAGTTTTCCTGAAACAGGGTTGTATCCAAGTGTTTGTCTTCAGTTCCACTGATCCTGTCTTCCATGGTTTCAAATCTGCTTCTCAGCCCTTCTATGACATCATCCATTTCTGAAATCTTGTTGTTTATCTTTTGGATTTCTAATTGTTGTTTTTGTATAATTTCTAGTTGTGAATTTATTTTGGCATTTTGTTCCTGCATCATCTTCCTGAATTCTTCCAATTTTTTGTCTGTATTTTCCAGGAATTTGTCTATTTTTTCCTCATTTTTGTCAGCTTTTTGCCTCAGTTCTTGGAAAATTCTGAGTATTAGAGACTTGAATTCCCTATCAGGTATTTCTAGTGCATTTTCTTCCACAGGAGAGTCATCTGGTGTTTTAATTTGATGCCTACTGGAACCATCCTGTCCTTTTTTTGTAAATGTTTTGATATTGTCTGCTGTTTTGGGGGCATTCAGTAGTTATTTCTCTTGTTTATTGATTGTAGATTTGTTTGTTTCATCCCTTTTTTTAAAAAAAAAATTTTTGACTATGTCTGAGCAGGCAGACTGTGTGTTCTTTGTTGTTTGCTTGTCTGTGTACTCAATACTTTTCGCCTCCTTCTCCAACTGGCAGGGTCAGTCACTCAGATATGGTACTGCAGGGCAGGTCTAGCTGAACAGGAGTTACTGGGACGGGTTGTTTGTGGCACTTACTACAGCCACCAGAGCAGGTCGGTAATCAGTGCTGGCCAGGTCCCAGTAGGCCGTGCCTGTGCTGCTTGGTGGTGTGATGTCAAGCACACAGTGCAGGTAGGCAGGATGCAGCGGGGAGATTGTTATGTGTGGAGCTAAGGTGGATATGGGAGAGAGGAGAGAGGAACAGGAGCCAAAAACATACAAACAAAAAAAAAAGAATGTTAGGGGAGCTTGCTGTTGGAATGTAGAGATGAGAGACTATGAAATGGAGAGATACAGAAAGAGGAAGAGGAAGAGAATAAAAGAATGACTAAATAAAAAGCAGAAAGGTTAAAGAACCACATAGTTCCCAGCGATCCCACTGGTACAGCTATGAGGTCTGGGAAAGTTGCTCTCAGGTGTTGCAATACAGCCTGGCTAGAAGGCATAGAAGTATACAACGCTTGGTATTCAGGGATCAGAAAGAGAAGGAAGATATAGAGGGACGAAAATCTGAGCAATGAAGAAAGACAAAAAGGAAAAAAGAGGGAAAAGAAAACAAAACAAGTTAAAAAAAAAAAAGAACAAGAAAGGCCCCCCCAAAAAAACAGGAAAAAAAAAAAAACAACAACAAAAGAAATGTTCTCAGGGATCCCTCTGCACGTCTGTGGAAACTGAAGGGGAGTTCCTTGCCACGCAGCTCCGCCTGGCCAGAAAGGGCTCCCAACTCAAGAAAAGGAAAAGAAAACAAACAAACAATTCAAAACAAACAAACAAAAGCCCCAGGATCCCACCAGCATGGTAGCCCAGACCAGGAAGCAGCTCCACTCTCAAATGGAGCTCCGCAGCCCCTCAGGAAGAAGCAAAGATGGCGCACAGAGCCAGGCACTCTAGTGAAAGAAGCGGGAGGTGGTGAGACGCAAGCAAGAAATCAAAATAAGCAGAAAAAAAAGCAACACCAGCAGCCAACAAATGGCACTTAGAGAGGCAGCCATTGCTGGCTGGACAAGAGACTTGTGTCTGGACAAGAGACTGTGTCCGCGGGAAGCAGAGGAGGCCGAGTGTGGGTGAAGAAGGGTGGAGAGTGGGAAAGCGAATATCACAAATTGCCAGCGCTCTGGAACCCCTCAGGAAGAAGCAAAGATGTCTTGTTTCTGGACAAGAGACTGTGTCCGCGGGAAGCAGAGGAGGCCGAGTGTGGGTGAAGAAGGGTGGAGAGTGGGAAAGCATATATCACAAATTGCCGGTGCTCTGCAGCCCCTCAGGAAGTAGCAAAGATGGTGCCCGGAGTGAGGCACTCGAGCAAAAGGAGGGGGAGATGGCCAGTGGCAAGGAAGAAATTAAAAGAAGTGGAAAAAAGCAACACCAGCAGCCAAAAAATGGCACCCAGAGAGCCACCCACTTGGGTGTGTGGACTCCAAGCAGCCAGCGCTTCCCGGTCAAGAGACCGTGGCCTCGGGAAGCAGAGGAGGCCAAGCCGGGGTGAAGACGGGTTGGGGGTGGGAAAGCACACACCGCAAATTACCGGTTGTTTTGTCTCCCGCTGGACGCTCTGTGAGGCTGCTTTCTCGTACCCCCGTTGGCTGGTCTCCAATAGGAGTCCAAGATGGTAGATGTGCGCTGCATTAGCTGGTAGGGGACCTCTGCATGAATCTCTCCTCACTCTCCATTCTCTGTCAGTTTTCTCACTCCATTTGGTGCTTGGCTGAGTTCTTTATCTCTTCATTTGATGTTTTAGCATTTCAGGATTGTTGTATTCTCTGTTTGGCTTAGTTTTTCGGATCTTTGCTGTGGAGGGACGGGATGGTGCTTCTGCCTAGAGGGCCATTTTTTCACCTATCCGACAGAAAGACCTACTTTAGTACCTGTTTTCGATAATTTAAAGAAATCTGAAGAGGATTTTCACTTTTATGAAAAAAACGCAAAAAGCAGAAATAGCGTTCAGAGACTTTGAAGAGGCAGTGTGTACCCAGAGCATCGAGATTGGTGTCACTAAGTTCCTTCTCCAGGAACTACACTAAGCATCTCAGCATCAAGCTGCTGTATTTTTGAACTGTATCTGTGAGAATTTTTGCTTCATCTTGATTTACTTTGGGTCTGGGAATGCTAAAAAATTTTCCCATATAAATTAATGGTAATTGCCTCTTTTCTTTATGCCATTGTAGCTTATGAAAGTTTCAGATGAACTCTCTAGTTTCAGATAGTGGAGGAAATCTGTATACCAAAAAGAATCAAATGCAGAGACTCAAACCAATATTTGTACACCAATGTTGATTGTAGCACTACTCACAATTGCCAAAGGTGGGAAAAACCTAAATGACCATCAACAGATGAGTGGATAAACAAAATGTGGTACATACATACAATGGAATACTACTTAGCCAGTAAGAGAAATGAAGTCTTGATACATGCTACAATATGGATGGAGCTTGAAGACATTATGCTGAGTGAAATTAATCAATCACAAAATGACAAATATTTTATGGCCTTGTTCTTAGGTGCTATCGAGTCAGTTCCAACTCATAGCGACCCTATGTACCACAGAACGAAACACTACCTGGTCCTGTGCCATCCTCACAATCATTGTTATACTTAAACTCATTGTTGCAGACACTGTGTCAATCCATCTCTTTGAGGGTCTTCCTCTTTTCTGCTGACCCTCTACCTTACCAAGCATGATATACTTCTCCGGGGACTGGTCCTTCCTGACAACATGTCCAAACTATGTGAGACTATGTATCACCATCCTTGTTTCTAAGAGCATTCTGGTTGCACTTCTTCCAAGACAGATTTGTTCATTCTTTTGACATTCCATGGTGTATATTCAACACTCTTCTCCAACACCACAGTTCAAAGGCGTCAGTTCTTCTTTGGTCTTCTTTATTCATTATCTGGTTTTCCTGTGCATAGGAGGCAATTGAAAACACAGCTTGGGTCAGGTGCACCTTAGACTTCAAGATGACATCTTTGCTTTTCAACACTTTAAAGAGGTCTTTTGCAGCAGAGTTGCCCAATGCAACGTGTCGTTTGATTTCTCGACTGCTGCTTCCATGGGTGTGGATTGTGGATCCAAGTAAAATGAAATCCTTGACAGCTTAAGTCTTTTCCCTGTTTATCATGATGTTGCTTATTGGTCTAGTTGTGAGGATTTTTGTTTTCTTTATATCGAAGTGTAATCCATTCTGAAGGCTGTAGTTTTTGATCTTTATCAGTAAGTGCTTCAAGGCCTCTTCACTTTCAGCAGGCAAGGTTGTGTCATCGGCATAATGTAGGTTGTTAATGAGTCTTCCTCCAATCCTGATGCGCCATCCTTCTTCATATAGTCCATCTTCTCAGATTATTTGCTCAGCATACATTTATGACCTTACTTTTATGAAAAGACAAAAACAGGCAAATGTATAGATATCAAAATTTATTAGTGATTACCAAGGACAGGATGGAGAGGGAAGGGGTAAGTTATTGCTTATAGAACATTGAGTTCCAGTTTATAGTGATGGAAAAATTGCATTGATTAAGGGTAAGTGTTGCACAGCTGATTAATTGTAATTAATGTCAATAAGTTGTACCAAACCCTTATAGGACAGAAAATAACCATCCCATAGGGATTCCAAGGCTGTAATCTTTATGGAAGCAGACTGCCACATCTTTCTCCAGAGGAGCATCTGATGGGTTCAAACTGCTGACCTTTAGGTTAGTAGCCAATCACTTAACCACCAAGGCTCCTTATAATAAGTTGTACACCTGTTAAAGTTGAATTGGCAAATGTTGTGTTAGAGATATATTTACAGCAACAACAACAACAGCAGCTGCTGAGACTGCATACACAACCAAACACCTCATGGGATTTGGTTCCTTGGTTTGGAGATTTAAGGTCATAGTTTCAGTTTCATGGGACATCCCAATTAATTGGCCTAATAACATGTTTAGTGCTTCTGTTCTACCTCCTACTTTGTCGCGTAGAGTTTGAGGTCTTAAAATCTTGCAAGCAGCCATCCAAGGCACAATAATTGGTCTCTATTCTGTGGTTAAGGGCTCAGCTGCTAACCAAAAGTTCGGCAGTTCGAATCCATCAACTGATCCTTGGAAACTCTATAGTGTAGTTCTACTCTGTCCTATAGGGTCAGTGTGAGTCAGAAACAACTTGACAGCTCCTAACAACAACAACAACAATTCTCCTGGAACAACAGAGGAAGAAGGAGAGTCAGGAATAGGAGGAGAAAATGGAATGTGTGCCTAATTGCCTTTATGAACAACTTCCTCCTTTGCCATGAGAACAGAAGAACTGGACAGTACCCATGTACCATTACTGAACATTCTGATCAAAGATTCTATGGAAGAGTACTCATCAAGAGGGGGAAAAAGTAGAATAGAATTTCAAATTATTGTGGCCTCTAGACTTTCTGGAGCCATGGAGGCTGGGTGAACCCCTGAAATTATCGCCCTAAGATAATCTTTAAATCTTAAACCAGAGATAACCCCTGAAGTATTCTTAAAACAAACAGTAGTTTATCTTAATTAGTAAAGAATGTTTGACTTGAGCATTATGTTCTTGTAGTATCTGTCTATATGGGATCAACTTGACAACAGCAACTTGGAACCTTAGGGGACAGAGAGTTTATGTTAATGGGTGAGGAACAAAGCAGAAGAGGGTGAGAATGATTGCATAACTTGAAGAATGTAATCAATGTTACTGAATTGTACATGCAGAAACTTAAATTGGTGTATGCTTTTGCTGTGTGTACTGTCAACAATAAAATAAAATAATTTATTTAAAAAAAACAGAGAGGGATAAAATCTAATCTGGATGCTGACATGACAGCTACCTGGCCAACCTACTGGAGAAGATCCATATTTGTACCCATTCCAAAGAAAAGTGATCCAACAGAATACAGACATTACTGAACAATATCATTAATATCACATAAAAGTAAAATTTTGCTGAGGATCATTCAAAAGCGGCTGCAGTAGTGCATCCACAGGGAATTGCCAGAAATTCAAACTGGGTTCAGAAGAGGACATGGAATGAGAGATATCATTGCTAATGTCAGATGGACCTTGGATGAAACCAGAGAATACCAGACAGATGTTTACTTGTGTTTTATTGACTATGCAAAGGCATTCGACTGTGTGGATCATAACAAATGATGGGTAACATTACAAAGAATGGGAGTTCAAGAACACTTAATAGTGCTCATGCAGAACTTTAATAGACCATGAGGCAGTCTTTTGAACAGAACAAGGGGATAGTGTCTGGTTTAAAATCAGGGAAGGTGTGTGTCAGGCTTGTATCTTTTCACCATACTTATTCAATCTGTATGCTGAGCAAATAATCTGAGAAGCTGGACTATATAAAGAAGAATGCAGCATCGGGATTGGGGGAAGACTCATTAACTGCCTGTGATATGCAGATGACACAACCTTGCTTGCTGAAAGTGAAGAGGACTTGAAGCACTTACTGATGAAGATCAAAGACCACAGTCTTCAGTATGGATTATACCTCAACATTAAAAAAAAAAAAAAAAAAAATCCTCACAACTGGTCCAGTAAGCAACATCATGATAAATGGAGAAAAGAATGAAGTTGTCAATGATTTCATTTTACTTGAATCCACAATCAATGCCCATGGAAACAGCAGTCAAGAAGTCAAGCAACTTATTTCATTGGGCAAATCTGCTGCAAAAGACCTTTTTAAAGTGTTAAAAAGCAAAATGTTATTTTAAGGGCTAAGGTGTGCCTCACCCAAGCCATGGTATTTTCAACTGCCTTATATCCACATGAAAGCTGGACAATGAATAAAGAAGACCAAAGAAAACTTGATGCCTTTGAATTATGGTGTTGGTGAAGAATACTGAATATATCATGGACTACCAGAAGAATGAACAAATCTGTCTTGGAAGAAGTACAGCCTGAATGCCCCTTAGAAGCAACGATGGCAAGACTTGGTCTCACATCCTTAGGACATATTATCACAAGGGGCCTGTCCCTGGAGCAGGACATCATGCTCGGTAAAGCAGAGGGTCAATGCAAAAAGGGAATACCCTCAAGGAGATGGATTGACATAGTGGCTGCAACAATGGGCTTGAACTTAACAATTGTGAGGATGATGCAGAACCGGGCAGTGTTTAATTTTGTTGTACATAGGATCACTATGAGTAGGAACTGACTTGACGGTACCTAACAACAACAATAAGAGCACTACCGCTTTGAATCAGTGTTTCCAAATATTGTAATTTATGAGCTATTAGGAAAGCCCCCTTCTTTTTAATATACACCTGGTATCATTTTGAGCACATTCATACAGTGTCACTAATTCTTTTTTTTTCTTTTTTTTATATTTTGTTGTATTTCAGGTGAAGGCTTACAGAACAAATAGTTTCTCATGAAACAGTAGTACACATGTTGTTTTATGACATTGGTTAACAACCCCACAACATATTAAGCCTCTAAATTCTCAACATTTTTTTTTTTTGATGAAAATACAGATAGCCAGAGATACACCGTTTCAAAAATTTCTACATACACAGTTCAGTGACATTGACTACGCTCTTCCAACTGTGCTGTTATTCTCACTTAAGATGAAGGCTTACAGAACAAAATAGTTTTTCATTTAACAGTTACTACACATGTTGCCCTATGACAATGGTTAACAATCTCACAGCACATCAAGAATATCCTTACTCCACCTTGTGTTCCCTATCACCAGGGGACTTCCTTGTCCCCTTCTGTCTTCTGGCCCTTGTCACTGGACTACTGTACCTCATTAGTCTCATTTTTTTTTTTTTAACACCATTTCAAAACTTTTTATTTACACATTTAAGTGATATTGACTATGCTCTTCCAATTGTGCTGCCATTCTCGCCCAAGATGAAGGCTTACAGGACAAAACAGCCTCCCATTTAATAGTTACTACAAATGTTGCCCTGTAACAGTGGTCAACAATCTCACAACACATCGACAGTGTCCTTACTCAATTTGTGTTCCTTATCATCAGTTTCCTACTCCCCCTCTGCCTTCTGGCCTTTGTCACCGGACTCCTGTACCTCGTTAGTCCCATTTAGTTTTACTGGGCTGTCCACTCCCAGGATTAGCATCGAACCTCGAAGGTAACTTCACCTCTGAGCTGAAAGGGTGTCTGGGGACCACACTCTTGAGGTTTCTCCAGTATTCTTTAGGCCAGTAAAGCTGGTCTTTTTTTTTTTTTTTTTGGGGGGGAGTTAAAATTATGCTCTCCATCCTTCTCCAGCTCTGTCCAGAACCCTCTGTTGTGATCCTGGTCAGAGCAGTCAGTGGTGGTAGCCGGGCACCATCTAGCTGTACTGGACTCAGTCCGGTGGAGGCCTTGGTAGCTGTGGACAATTAGTCCTTTGGACTAATCTTTTCGTTGTATCCTGTTCTCTTCATTCTCCCTTGCTCCCGAAGGGATGAGACCAGTGGAGTATCTTAGATGGCTGCTCATAGGCTTTTAAGACCCCAGACACTACTCACCAAGGTAGAATGTAGAGCATTATCTTTATAAGTAGTGTCATGCCAATTGAGCTAGATGTTCCCTAAGACCATGGTCCCCAGAGCCGTCAGTCCAACAACTCAGTCCCTCGGGGGGTTTGGATGTGTCTATAGGGCCTCCATGACCTTTCCTTGTGCAGGTTGTGTTAGTTTCCCCTGTACTGTGTACTATCTCACCTCTCACCCAAGGTACCACTTATCTATAGTCAGTTTAGTATTTCCCCCCCCTCTCCTCCCATCCCTGGTAACCAACAAGGATTGTTACAGTTTGCATGTGAATTTTTTCATGGGTTTTTACAATAGTGGTCTCATACAATATTTGTCCTTTTGTGATTGACTTATTTCACTCAGCATAATGTCCTCCAGTTTCATCCATCTTATGAGATGGTTCACAGATTCATTGTTGTTCTTTCTCATTGCATAGTACTCCACTGTGTGTATGTACCATAGTTTGTGTATCCATTCATCTGTTGATGGACATCGAGGTTGTTTCCATCGTTTTGCTATTGTGAATAATGCTGCCATGAACATAGGTGTGCTTATGTCTATTCGAGTGATGACTCTTATTTCTCTAGGATATATTCCTAGGAGTGGGATTGCTGGATCGAATGGTATGTCTATTTCTAGCTTTCTGAGGAAACGCCATATCATTTTCCAAAAGGGTTGTATCATTTTGCATTCCCACCAGCAGTGTATAAGAGTTCCCATCTCCCCGCAGCCCCTCCAACATTTGTTATTTCCAGTATTTTTGATTCGTGCCAGTAATGCCGGGGTGAGATGGTATCTCATTGTGGTTTTAATTTGCATTTCTCTAATGGCTAGTGATCGCGAGCATTTCTTCATGTGTGTGTTGGCCATTTGAATGTCTTCCTTGGTGAAGTGTCTGTTCATTTCCTTTGCCCATTTTTTGGTAGGACTGTTTGTCTTTTTGTTGTAGAGGTGTTGGATTTTCTTGTAGATTATGGAGATTAGACCTTTGTCTGACTTGTACTGTCCAAAAATTTTTTCCCAGTCTGTAGGTTTTGACTCTTTTGGTGAAGTCTTTTGAAGAGCATAGATGTTTGAGTTTTAGAAGATCCCAGTTATCTAGTATATCTGTTGGGGTTTTTGTGTTGATGTTTATGGTTTGTATCCTGTTAATGCCATGTATTAAGGCCTGAAGTGTTGGTCCTATTTTTTCTTCTATGAATTTTACAGTTTGAGGCTTTATATTCAGGTCTTTGATCCATTTTGAAGTAGTTTTTGTATATGGTGTGAGGTATGGGTCCTGTTTCATTTTTTTACAAATGTATATCCAGTTTTGCCAGCACCATTTGTTAAAACGACTGTCTTTTCCAGAAGGGGACAAGGAAGTCCCCTGGTGATAGGGAACGCAAGGTGGAGTAAGGATATTCTTGATGTGTGGTGAGATTGTTAACCATTGTCATAAGGCAACATGTGTAGTAACTGTTAAATGAGAAACTATTTTGTTCTGTAAGCCTTCATCTTAAGGGAGAATAACAGCACAGTTGGAAGAGCATAGTCAATGTCACTGAACTGTGTATGTAGAAATTTTTGAAACAGTGTATCTTTGGCTAACTGTATTTTCATCAAAAAAAGAAAAAAAAATGTTGAGAATTTAGAGGCTTAATATGTTGTGGGGTTGTTAACCAATGTCATAAAGCAACATGTGTACTACTGTTTCATGAGAAACTATTTGTTCTGTAAGCCTTCACCTGAAGTACAATAAAATATTAAAAAAAAAAAAAAAAAGACTGTCTTTTCCCCATTTGATGAATTTAGGGCCCTTGTCGAAGATCAGGTGACCGTAGGTGGATGGATTTACATCTGGGTTCTCAATTCTGTTCCATTGGTCAATGTATCTGTCGTTGTAGCAGTACCAGGCTGTTTTGAGTACTGTAGCTGTATAGTAGGTTCTCAAGTCAGGTAGTGTGAGTCCTCCAACTTTCTTCTTCTTCAGTAGTGCTTTACTTATTCGGGGTTTCTTCCCTTTCCATATAGAGTTAATAATTAGTTATTCCATCTCTTTGAAGAATGTTGTTGGTATTTGTATCGGGATTGCATTGTATTTGTAAATTGCTTTAGGCAGAATTGCCATTTTCACAATGTTGAGTCTGCCTATCCATGAGCATGGTATGTTTTTCCATTTATGTAGATCCCTTTGGGTTTCATGGAGCAGTGTTTTGTAGTTTTCTTTGTATAGGTCTTTTACATTCCTGGTCAGATTTATTCCTAAGTATTTTATCTTTTTAGGGGCTATAGAAAATGGTATTGATTTCCTGATCTCCTTTTCATCATTCTCTTTACTGGTGTATAGGAATCCAACTGATTTTTGAATGTTTATCTTATATCCTGCTACTCTGCTGAATCTTTCTATTAGTTCCAGTGGATTTCTCGTGGAGTCTTTAGGGTTTTCTATGTATAGTATCATGTCATCTGCAAACAGGGGAGTTTAATTTCTTCATTACCAGTTTGGATGCCCTTTATTTCTTTCTCTTGCCTTATTGCTCTAGCTAGAACTTCCAGCACAATGTTCAATAGGAGTGGTGATAAAGGGCATCCTTGTCTTGTTCCTGTTTTCAAGGGGAATGTTTTCAGCCTCTCTCCATTAAGAATGATGCTGGCCGTTGGTTTTGCATAGATGCCCTTTATTATGTTGAGAAATTTCCCCTCTATACCTATTTTATTGAGAGCTTTTATCAGGAATGGGTGTTGGACTTTGTCAAATGCCTTTTCTGCGTCAGTTGAGATGATCATGTGATTTTTTTTTTTCCTTTTATTTATGTGGTGGATTACGTTGATGGATTTTCTAATGTTAAACCATCCTTGCATACCTGGTATGAATCCTACTTGGTCGTGGTGTATTATTTTTTTGATATGGTACTGAATTCTATTGGCTAGAATTTTGTTCAGAATTTTTGCATCTATATTCATGAGAGATATTGGTTTGTAATTTTCTTTTTTTGTGACGTCTTTGCCTGGTTTTGGAGTCAGCGTTATGCTGGCTTCATAGAATGAATTTGGAAGTGTTTCTTCCCCTTCTATGCTCTGAAATAGCTTGAGTAGAACTGGTACAAGCTCTTCTGTAAATGTTTTGTAGAATTCCCCATCTGGGCCAGGGCTTTTTTGGTTTGGAGTTCTTTTATTACCTTTTCAATCTCTTCTCCTGTTATGGGTCTGTTCAGATTTTCAATATCACTTTTTTGTAGTTTGGGTAGGCCGTATGTTTCTAGAAATTTATCCATTTACTCTAGGTTTTCAAATTTATTGGAATATAGTTTTTCATAATATTCTGTTATAATCCTTTTTATTTAGGTTGGGTCTGTTGTAATGTCCCCCATTTCATTTCTTATTTGGGTTATTTGTGTCCTCTGCTGTTTTTCTTTTGTCACTCTGGCCAGTGGTTTGTCGATTTTGTTGATTCTTTCAAAGAAACAACTTTTGGTTTTGTTGATTCTTTCTATTGTTTTTCTGTTCTCTATTTCATTTATTTCTGCTCTGATCTTTACTATTTCTTTTCTTCCAGTGGTTGTGGGCTTTTTTCGTTGTTCTCCTTCTATTTGTTTGAGTTCTGTAGTTAATGTTTTAATTTTGTCCCTTTCTTCTTTTTTGATATGTGCATCTATTGCTATAAATTGTCCTCTGAGGACTGCCTTTGCTGTGTCCCAAAGGTTTTGGTATGATGTGTTTTCATTTTCATTTGATTCTAGGAATTTTTTAATTCCATCTCTGATTTCTTCTATTACCCATTGATGTGTAAGCAGATTATTATTCAGTTTTCATGTGTTTGATTTTTTTTCCTTGCTCTTTCTAGTGTTAATTTCTACCTGGATGGCATTGTGGTCAGAGAAGATACTGTGAATTATCTCAGCATTTTGAATCTTGTTGAGGATTGTCTGTGGCCTAAGATGTGGTCTATTCTGGAGAACGTTCTATGTGCATTGGAAAAGAATGTGTACTTTGCAGAGGTTGGATGGATTGTTCTACATATGTCTATGAGGTCCAGTTGGCTGATTGTGTCCTTTAGGTCTTCTGTATCTTTGCTGAGTTTCTTTTTAGTTATTCTGTCCTTTACTGAGAGTGGTGTGTTGAAGTCTCCTACTATTATTGTGGAACTGTCAATTTTTCTTTTCAGTGCTGTTAGAGTTTTTTTTTATGTATTTTGGAGCCCTGTCATTGGGTGCATAGATATTTATTATGGTTACGTCTTCATGATGGATCATCCCCTTAATCATTAGATAGTGTCCTTCTTTGTCTTTTATGGTAGATTTTGTTTTAAAGTCTATTTTATCTGAGATTAGAATCGCCACTCCTGCTCTTTTTTGATAGTTGTTAGGTTGATATATTTTTTCCAACCTTTGATTTTTAATAAATTCACATCTTTGTTTCTAAGGTGTGTCTCTTGTAGACAGCAAATTGATGGATCCTGTTTTCTTATCCATTCTGCCACTCTCCGTCTCTTTATGGGTGCATTGAGTCCATTTACGTTCAGTGTAATTATTGATAGATGGAAGTTTGTTGCTGTCATTTTGTAGTGCTTTTTTTTGTGGTGCTGAAGTTTTCTTTGTTCTTCTTACTCTCTTGTGCTGAGTTACTTTTGTTTGTGAATTTTGTGTTCATTTCTTTTGTTTTTGTAGGTTTTGTTTTTGTTGAGACTTTATGTTTTTCATCTTTATTTTTATGAGTTGGTTTGTTAACTTTCTTTGTGGTTACCATGAATTTTACTCTTATCTTTATAATTTGAAGCAGTCTACCCTTAGTTGGTATCGCCTTTCCTTCCTCTCCTTTAGAAGGTTCTATACGTATGCCGTTTGTTCCCTCTTTCATTGTTTTGATGTTGTTGTCATCCTTTGATTGATTTCTCTGATTCCCTGTTGTATTTCTTTTGTTTTTGGAAAGTCCTCTGTAGTTCAGTTCCTAGAATGTTATCTGGTTCATATAAACCTGCATCCTAGGTCGTAGGTCCTGCCTGAGGGCTGAAGCTGTTTGTCCTCAGTTCGAAGAACTCGCTTTAATAATTCTTGTAAGTTTGGTTTGACTTTTGCATATTCCTTTAGTTTCTGTTTATCTGGAAATGACCTAATTTCACCATCAAATTTGAATGAGAGTTTTGCAGGATATATTATTCTTGGCTGGCAATTTTTTTCTTTCACGATTTTATATATGTCATCCCATTGCCTTCTTGCCTGCATGGTTTCTGCCGAATAATCTGAGCTTAGTCTTATTGTTTCTCCTCTGTATGTGACTTCTTGTTTTTCACGAGCTGCTCTCAGGATTCTTTGTTTGTCTTTAGTTTTAGCGAGTGTGAATATGATATGTCTTGGTGATTTTCTTTTGGGGTGTCTTCTATATGGGGTTCGTTGAGCTTCTTGGATGGCCAGCTTTTCATTTATCATGATATTGGGGAAGTTTTCTGTCAGCAGTTCGTCAATGATCTTCTCTGTGTTTTCTGTTTTCTCCCCCGTTCTGGTATGCCAAACACTCGTAAGATTTTGCTTTTGATTGTGTCCCACATAACTCTCAGGGTCTCTTCATTTTTATTTGTTCTTTTTTCTGAGATTTCCTTAAACAGAGTTGTATCCAAGTGTTTGTCTTCAGTTCCACTGATCCTGTCTTCCATGGTTTCAAATCTACTTCTCAGCCCTTCTATGACACCGTCCATTTCTGAAATCTTGATGTTTATCTTTTGGATTTCTAATTGTTGTTTTTGTATAATTTTGAGTTGTGAATTTATTTTGGCATTTTGTTCCTGCATGATCTCCCTGAATTCTTCCAATTTTTTGTCTGTATTTTCCACAAATTTGTCTATTTTTTCCTCATGTTTGTCCACTTTTTGCCTCATTTCTTGGAAAATTCCGAGTATTAGTGATTTGAGTTCCCTATCAGGTATTTCTAGTGCATTTTCTTCCACAGGAGAGTTATCTGTTGTTTTAATTTGGACGCCTATTGGAGCCATCTTGTCTTGTTTTTGTAAATGTTTTGATATTGTTTGCTGTTTTCGGGGCATTCAGTAGATATTTCTCTCATTTATTGATTGTAGATTTTTTTTGTTTGTTTCGTCCTTGTGGTACAGCTGGGCAGATCTAGCTGAAGAGGAGCCACTGGGACGGGTTGTTTGTGGCACTCACCGCAGCCACCAGGACGGTCGGTAGTCAGTGCTGGGCAGGTTCCAATAGGGCGTGCCTGCACAGCTTGGTGGTGTGATGTCAATTGCACGGTGCAGGTAGGTACAGTGTAGCGGGAAGATGGTTATGTGTGAAGCTAAGCTGGATATGGGAGAGAGGAGAGAGGAGCAGGAGCAAAAAGCATACAAACATAAAAGAATGCTAGGGGAGCTTGTCATTGGAATGTACAGATGAGAGACTATGGGATGGAGGAAACCAGAAGGGGGAAGAGAAAGAAAAGGAAAGAATGAACAAATAAAAATCAGAAAAGTTAAAGAACTGCAGAGTTCCCAGGGATCCCACCGATGCAGCTATGAGGTCTGGGGGAGTCAGTCTCAGTTTTCACAGCACAGCCTGGCCAGAAGGTACAGAGGCATACATCGCCTGGTATTCAGGGATCAGAAAGAGAAGGAAGAGATAGAGAGACGAGAAATTAAGCAATGAAGAAAGACAAAAGGGGAAAAGATGACAAAACTAATCAAAAAAGAAGATAAATAAAATTAAAAAAAAAAAAAAAGGCAACACCAGCAGTCAGTGCCAACAAATGGGACCCTGAGAGCCCCCACTCAGGAGCACGAATTCCAAGCAGCCGGCAGTCTCGGGGTTAAGAGACCTTGGCCACGGGAAGCAGAGGGGCGAACGAACAAGGGCCCTGGATCTCGCCAGCGAGGCAGCCCAGACCTGGAATCCACCACACACCCAAACGCAGCCCCACAGCCCGGCCGGAGAGAGCAAAGACAGCACTTGGAACCAGGGACCCGAGCAAAAGGAGGGGGAGGCAGCGAGAGGCAAGCGAGAAACCAGAAGAAGCAGAAAATGCCACACCAACAGCCAACAAACGGGACCCAGAGAGCCCCCACTCAGGGGCGCGAATTCCAAGCAGCCGGCAGTCTCGGGGTTAAGAGACCGTGGCCACGGGAAGCAGAGGGGCGAACGAACAAAGGCCCCAGGATCTCACCAGCGCAGCAGCCCAGACCTGGAAGCAGCCCCACAGCCCCGCAGGAGAGAGCAAAGACGGCGCTCGGAACCAGGCACCCAGGCAAAAGGAGGGGGAGGCCGCAGAAAAAGCTTTGCCAGCAGCCAGCAAACGGCTCTCAGAAAGCCGCCAGCCCAGGTGCGTGGAATCCAAGCACCGGTGCCCCCCAGCCCAGGGACCCTGGCCACGGAAAGCAGGGGAGCCCCAGCCGAGGCGGAGAGGGGTGGGGGGTGGGAAAGCGCGCACCGCAGTTTACCGGTCATTCTGTCTCCCACTGGACGCTCCGTGAGGCTGCTCTCCCATTCGCTGGTCTCCGATAGGAATCCAAGATGGTGGATCCGCACTGCGTTAGCTGGTAAGGAATCTCTGCATGAGTCTCTCCTCGCTGTCCGTTCTCATTTAGTATTCTCACTCCGTTTGGTGTTTGGCTGAGTTCTTTATCTCTTCATTTGGTGTTCTAGTGTTTCAGGATTGTTGATTCTCTGTTAGGCTTAGTTTTTCAGATCTTTGCTGTGGAGGGACAGTGTGGTGCTTCTGCCTAGAGCACCATCTTGCCCTGCCTTTCGTCACTAATTCTTATAAAAACATTTTAATTTAGATATCATTAACTCTAAGCTGGAGTTCCTGGTGGTACAAATGGTTAATGTGCTCAACAGTTAAACTAAAGTTTGGTGGTTTAAGTCCATCCAGAGTCACCATGGAAGAAAGTCCTGGTAATCCACTTCTGAAAAATCAGCGATTGAAAACGCTACGGAGCACAGTTCTACTGTAACACATATGAGGTCACCATAGTCAGTCAACGTGATGGTAACTAGTTAACTGTAAGTTACAAATGAGGAAAACTGAGGCCCAAAGTTGTTATGGGAGTTGTTTCTTGGACTCCAGCCATGTATTCCTTGTGAAAGAATTCTTTGCAGTAACATTCACCAGCAGAGGTTGCCTGGAGCTTGGCTCCATTCCAGAAGGGGGACAATTCATAGGGAGATGATTGCCAGAAAGAGCAAATCCTTTAGGGATGCTGGCAGGGAGAGATAGATAGTGAAATCACTCTACAGTGCCAAGCTGGAGACAGAGAATGAAAATGTGGACTAGTTGTTTCAGGGAGGATATTGTCTGAATGTTGCCTTTGTATTGGTATTTTGGAAGGAGTTTCTTGGAGCAGAGTTTCTGCAGCACTGTGTGATAGCCTATCTCTTTTATTTTCCTTCTCAGTGCACACCTCAAAAAGGAAACTTTTGGAAAAACAGACACAGACCAAGGTGGGGTGATGGTGTTCAGGGCCTCAGACACCATATATTTATGGTAATTGATCTCTCCCTCTTGGGAATGAATGGGTCAAAAGGCTGGGAGTGGGAGAGAGAAAGAAAAGAAGGACTCAGCTGTAGCATAGGATGTGGATAGTTTTCTATAACTCAGATTGGTTCTCATTAAATAAATATAAGCTTCCTGCTTCATGTTCTGGATATTGATTTCATTCAAAGACTTCAAAATAATTTCAAAAATAATTACTTAGAACCATCAGGTTATATGAATGAGCAACCATGTCTTGAATTGTGCCCAAGGTGGAATATCACTGAAGTACCAAAACCCGAAAAACCCGTAGCCTTAGAGTCGATTCTGACAGAGTAGAACTGCCCAATAGGGTTTACAAGGAGCTCCTGGTGGATTCAAACTGCCGGCCTTTTTTGGTTAGCAGTTGTACCTCTTAACCACTACCCCACCAGGGTTCCCTAAAGGACCTCATGATTCTGTTACACTCCCAAGTACTCAATTCACTAAGAGAAAAGAGAAACTGTACTTGTGAAGGGTTGTACTTTCCTCAAAAGAACTTCACAAAAATCTCTTGTCACTCCAGAATTCTCACTATTCTTTCTGCTTTCCAGTTTGGTTATTTCAAATAATGCCATACAGAAAGCAGAGCAAATGTTGTTAGCACTAAAGACTGGAACTGTGAGAAAATGATGATTTGGTCACCACCTATCAGGCCCTAGACTGAGGCCAAGGGGATGCAAGGACTTTGCAAGGGGAAAAGAGAAAGGAAGTAAATGTTTACTGAGTGATTGGAATGTACCAGATGTTTCATGTTGGCCCGTATCAATCTTCACCACAACCCTGGGAAGGAAATACCATTGAAATATCAGATAGTAAGTCTTTTCTGAGTATGTGTGACAAATTCTGAGATCATTTAGTGTGTGAACCTCAATACACATTTTTATTTAATTAAAACATATTATTTTCTAGGCAGCTATGCTCTTCAACTTGGTTCTGGAATGGACAGAAAAGGTACCACTTTTTTAACCCAAAGACAGACCTTAAGATCATTGAGGACGGAGGCAGTGTCTTCTTTGTTTGTCCAGTACCTAGAAATGACCTACAGATAGATGTTCGGCACTAACTAAATGCTTCTTGGTGATGCTACTAAGGGATGTGTTGTGGGATTTAAGGAACTCAGGCTTTTTCACAAGTGTGACCACACTCCTTCTCTTTGCTCCACTCACATACTGTATACTTGTTGTATATAGTGTACTTGTTGAAAAATGTATCTGATCAAGCCCTAGCTCTATTTAGGGTAACACAATCAACAATAGTACAAACTTAAAGTTTGAAACTAACCTTCCAGAGAAGACAGATTAGTCACTGTCAATTTCAAGATTTCAATATGCATCAATATTTTCTCATATTTTAAACAAATAAGCCTAAGGAAATTGTCTGAAACATAGAATGAGATTTATGCATCAAGATGTTAATTACAATATTTATAAAACCATAAAACTAAAACTAAACATCCAAAAATAGATAGATTGGTATATAAAATACTGCATATCTACTCAATGAAATATTAAGCCATAATTTTGTATTACCCTATATTGAGTTTTACTATTATGGGAAATATTTACATTTTAGTACTAAGGTAAAAATGAGACAATACAGTTTTATACAAAATGATAAAATCTAAATAAAGCTTTCAAAACCTATTCAAAGAAAAAATAACAATAATCACCCATATATATATATACATATATGGAGAGAGAGGTTTCAGTGTGTTGGTATTCATTATTTTTTAAGTAATGGATAGTATTACTTTTACAAATACTGTATAATTGTTTTGATTTAATAATTTTACTTTTATATAAAAATAAACACAAAAGATCAAGATATTTCCAAAGTTATTAGGATAGACTTTTCTTTCCCTAGACTGAGATCCCCTTCAGGGTATCCATTGTTGTTTTTTGCCGCCAAGCCAATTCTGACTCATAGCAACCTTACAGAGCGGAGTAGAACTGTCCCATAGGGTGTCCAAGGAGCAGCTGGTGGATTTGAACTGCTGACCTTTTGGTTAGCAGTGTAGCTCTTAACCACTGTGCCACCAGGGCTCCTGTAGGGTATATATTAAAACTAAAAAAAAAAAAAAAAACCTGTTGCTGTCAAGTCAATTCTGATGCATAGTAACTTTATAGGACAAAAGAGCGGAACTGCCTGGCATGGTTTCCAAAGAGCGCCTGGTGGATTCAAACTGCTGACCTTTCGGTTAGTGGTCAAACTCTTAACCACTATGCCACTAGGGTTTCCAGGATATGTATTAATCACCATTAAATCTGTAAGACCCCAGTTTATCTTTGATGTTTAAGAGGGTGGGGAGGGAAGGGGAGGGGAATTCACTAACTAGATAGTAGACAAGGATCATCTTCAGTGAAAGGAAGGACAACACACAACACAGGAGATAAAAACAAAAACAAAAAACAAAACCTCAGTTTGTTGCTTAGAAAATAGTAGTTACTGAATAAATGTTCGTGCATTTAGTGAATAATGGGGGGGGGGGGTGATCACTCTTACAAAACAAACAGAGCCTCTGATTGCTGCCAATAATTATGGATAAGGCACTGAGAAAATGAACCACAGGTCATGAGCCCCGAGACATAGAAGAAAAGAATGAAAAAAAAGCTGTTAATCTTCTAAACACTAAAACCAAAGTATGGTCTTAGGATTTCCTACTCTAATTTATTAAGCTCCCACCTGTGGTAAGTAGGTAGTGTGACACAAAAGAAAGAAAGCTATTTGCTTTTAAGCTTAGTAAATACATTTTTACGAAAGAAAATTAAGAGACTTCATTACCACCTTTCAGGTACTATATTTACATAAGGTTCTGCTTTCTTGCTTAGGTTTTGAGTTTACAATCTGCCAATAATCCCTCTGGCCCTTAATTACTAGCTATGTTGTGTTTTAAGACATGCTACATTCCATTAGGTCCTTTAGATTAGTAACAGGAAGTGGCCTTTCATCTCATCATACAATATCTAAATTTCAAAGCAGTAGGTAATCAGCAGAGATATATTGTGTTGGATCAGGCTAATGCTCCACTGGCATAATCTCATGCACGTAACAAGCAGACGTACCTTGGCAGGGGTAGCCCATCTTTTTAACTCCGTGATTATTCTGCTTTCTCTGTTCTCCATTCCTGACCTACACCCTTCCCTGCTTTCCATACACACACCTCCAGTAGCAGTCATATGTTCTTGGCCTTTGGAGGCATTCTGCTTATAAATTTACTTTTCACACAAAAGGACAAATATTGTATGAGACCTCTATTGTAAAAACCCATGAAAAAATTCACATGCAAAATGTAACAATCCTTGTTGGTTACCAGGGATGGGAGGAGAGGGGGGGGAAATACTAAACTGACTATAGATAAGTGGTACCTTGGGTGAGAGGTGAGATAGTACACAGTACAGGGGAAACTAACACAACCTGCACAAGGAAAGGTCATGGAGGCCCTATAGACACATCCAAACCCCCCGAGGGACTGAGTTGTTGGAAGGAAGGCTCTGGGGACCATGGTCTCGGAGAACATCTAGCTCAATTGGCATGACACTACTTAAAAAGATAATGCTCTACATTCTACCTTGGTGAGTAGTGTCTGGGGTCTTAAAAGCCTATGAGCGGCCATCTAAGATACTCCACTGGTCTCATCCCTTCGGGAGCAAGGCAGAATGAAGAGAACAGGATTCAACGAAAAGAGTAGTCCAAAGGACTAATTGTCCACAGCTACCAAGGCCTCCACCGGACTGAGTCCAGTACAGCTAGATGGTGCCCGGCTACCACCACTGACTGCTCTGACCAGGATCACAACAGAGGGTTCTGGACAGAGCTGGAGAAGGATGGAGAGCATAATTTTAACTCCCCCCCACCAAAAAAAAAAAAAAATGACCAGATTTACTGGCCTAAAGAATACTGGAGAAAACTCAAGAGTGTGGCCCCCAGACACCCTTTCAGCTCAGAGGTGAAGTTACCTTCGAGGTTCGATGTTAATCCTGGGAGTGGACAGCCCAGTAAAACTAACTGGGACTAACGAGGTACAGGAGTCCGGTGACAAGGGCCAGAAGGTAGAGGGGGAGTAGGAAACTGATGATAAGGAACACAAATTGAATAAGGACACTGTCGATGTATTGTGAGATTGTTGACCACTGCTATAGGGCAACATTTGTAGTAACTATTAAATGGGAGGCTGTTTTGTCCTGTAAGCCTTCATCTTGGGCGAGAATGGCAGCACAGTTGGAAGAGCATAGTCAATATCACTTAAATGTGTAAGTAAAAAGTTTTGAAATGGTGTTAAAATAAAAAAAAAATAAAAAAATAAAAAAAAACCCAAATGAGACTAAAGAGGTACAGTAGTCCAGTGACAAGGTCCAGAAGACAGAAGGGGACAAGGAAGTCCCTTGGTGATAGGGAACACAAGGTGGAGTAAGGATATTCTTGATGTGCTGTGAGATTGTTAACCATTGTCATAGGGCAACATGTGTAGTAACTGTTAAATGAAAAACTATTTTGTTCTGTAAGCCTTCATCTTAAGTGAGAATAACAGCACAGTTGGAAGAGCGTAGTCAATGTCACTGAACTGTGTATGTAGAAATTTTTGAAACGGTGTATCTCTGGCTATCTGTATTTTCATCAAAAAAAAAAAAAAAGGTTGAGAATTTAGAGGCTTAATATGTTGTGGGGTTGTTAACCAATGTCATAAAACAACATGTGTACTACTGTTTCATGAGAAACTATTTGCTCTGTAAGCTTTCACCTGAAATACAATAAAATATAAAAAAAAAAATTTACTTTTCATATATCTGCTTGGATTCATTATGCTTTAATTTCACAATTGAACTCCCCCAGGGAAATCTCAGTTATAAATCAGGAGTGAAGAAAGGCTTCTTATGTTTATACCCATATTCTCATACCCAAGGTCTGCCTAAAAACCAAACCTGTTGCTGGGGTGGAGTCATTCTGACTCATAACAACCCTGTAGGATAGAGTGGAACTGCCCAATAGGGTTTTCAAGGAGCGACTGGTGGATTTGAACTGCTAACCTTTTGGTTAGCAGCTAAGCTCTTAACCAGTGTACCACCAGGATTCTGCTTATACATGAAAATTCAGACTGACCAAAAAATCTTCCCCATCTTCCATATCAGGTTGATTTCCCCTCTAAGCTAAAACAGACTGTCCATAGGCTGAAAGGAAAGAGTGCAGAAAAAGGATGAAAATTCCAGAGTCGGGGTTAGAGCTAATTTTCACCAGGCACTAGAGGAGATGGGATTATGGAAGGAGGTAAAAGGGTTAGACTAGATGATGAGTTATGAAAGGTTACAGAAACAGGAACATTTAAAAGCATATTTAGAGTGAAGTATGTCCATCATGGCAGGTATTTTCTCAGTGAATTAAGAGCAAAGTAATATGCTAATAATGAGGGGTAGGGGTTAGATGGGAGATTCCAGGGATATGTTGGATGTGTGAAATCCATAAATCTGTAGTGGCAGTTCTGCCAACCTGTCTATCAGGAAACACCAGAACTAGAAAGATATCTGTCCATTCAAGTTGAATATATATATACAGTAAGCAACGTGGAGTCTATGCAAATGTATGCAGAATTAAGGCAACGGACTATTTCTCTGAAGTCTCAAAAAATAAACAGCATACTTCTTAAAATAATTTTCTGAGAGGCATATAAAGCAATTTAGAAAGCATGCATTCTCCTCAAAAGTTTAAAAAATCTGTATATAACAGGAGGAGACAGCTTTACGGAGAGAACATGCTTAAATGGCTGTAGATAAAAGGGAGCCGCCTGTAAACAGAAAACACTTGTATAAGATGGTAATTTGAGCATAGGGAGTTTGTCTTTCTGCTTCCAGGCACTCCAAATCCTTTGGAGATACACAAAACACAGTACAACTTGGATCTTCTATAGTATAGTTGCTGCACTGCTGCTAGCCTCAGCATTGATAATTAATTACTCAAGAGCTACAGGCAGTTAAAGACATCTTTCATTTAGACTATGAGAGGTAATATGGCTAAAACTGGGTTTTCATTGCCCAGATCAGCTTGGACCCCAGCATTACAACTTTTAAAACTCATCCAGGTAGCCATTTATCCAGAGCACAAATTTATTCCTAGCAGGTTGGTTCAGAAGAGGCTCCAGTTGCCACTTCAGTCAGACACAAAAAAATATATATACATGTGTATACACATGTATTTGTATATGTGTGTTAGTGAGTGGGTGTGGTTATAGAGAGAAAGAATTATAGACAGATAGACAGGGAGACAGACACGTTACCAATATCATGATTTTACTGGTAGTTCATATATCCTTCTTAAAAATTTCTCAAATGAACATTATTAGTTTTATAAAATAAATTAAAAAATCATAAGCTCTATCCCTTTTCTATGTTTCAAAACTGGAGAATTACAGAGTAACAAACAGGTCAAGAACGAATCCATTTCTGAGAGTGGTTTATGAGGAGAGAAGATAAATGCAACTGAATACCAAGGAAATGAGAGATGAGTTTTCTGTAGAATGACACAGACATTTTAATCACTTGTGATAATGGCAGAAACTTGGGTTTGGAAGAAAAAATTGTGAAATGTGTGCAAAATCCCGGGTGAATATGATGAAGTAGCTTGGGGTTAAGCAAATGTACAGGGTTGCCTGACTTCATAAGAGTATATAGGTGTTTGCACACATGTAGAGGAGTAAAGTATATAAACAGCAGTGGAAAATTAGAACAACCCAACACTGCATTCCAGGCCCATCATTCTTAGAAGGTGGCATAATGAGGATTGTTCAATAAAAGTTGCAAGTACTTGTCATCCTAGGTATGGTCAGTCAAACAAGGTGAAGCCATGTCAAAGGTGATGAAGATTTTGTAAACAATAAAATAGCCAATGCAGAAGAAAAAATGGAAAGACTGGGAAAGAGGGTAGTGGTGGGGTGACAGATTGGTATGGGAAGCACAGAGACATTTTGAACTAAGAGTTTAGGAAAAAACTGATCAAAGTAGCTTCCATTTAGAAAGATCACCAAGGATGGCAGGACTCTTGACAGAAAAGGGTATAGTTTTAGGAGAAAATACTTGGAAAAAAAGAACACAGAAATGGCAGGTGGGAGTGTTCACAGACAAATACTGTCTTGTACAATCTTCTTATGAAGACCATAGAAACTTGCATAAGCACTCTCAAATGTGTGAAATAGGCGTTTCCTAATGAATCACTGCCCAGAATTGCTTGGCATACCATACCTATTGTGTGTACACCTTGGAATGTGATTACTGTAGGAAAGGTCTTTATCAGAAACAGTGACGCCCAGTGATATCATGTAAACAGGGCCAGGACAGCAGAATAAATACAATGAAACATGACCCACAGAAGCCAGGGAGTTCCGTGAGGGTTCTACATTGTTTATACTTGTTCCTAGGAAATAAAGCTGGATGGCAGGGAGTAAGGAAATTCATATCAGAAAACATGATTAGAAGTACTAGTCGGCAGACGAAGCTTGGTCTGTGGACGAAACCTGGTCTATGGATGTAAACAAGTCTTCATGAATTACTGATCTAGAGACCCAGAGAAATATATAATCAGCTTATCTGTCAAAACTTTGTAAAGGGTCCCAGAGCACTGTTACTCATGTTCTCAACCTCCTCGCCTAACAGCTCTGTTTTTTTTGTTTCTTTCAGTAAATGGCCCTTCAATAAAGTGAGTATAAGTGAGTGTAAATTTTTACCAGATGTTAAAATCAATCGTAAAATTACAATATTTAAAAGCCTTGCACAGGCATAGTAACAGATAATTGGAACAGTATATACAGTCTGGAAATGGACCAGAGTATATCAAAGAATTTAATGTATAATAAGGTTATAATTTCATATCAGATATTAGTTCTACTAATTGACTACACGGAAAAGAAAAACATAAACTTAGAATTTGTGTCTAATATATTAATTTCAAATTGTTGAGATATTCAAATGCAAAATATGAATATAAATAAACACATATTTTTCACCTATCAAATTGATAAAGATTTAAAAGATGGTAATGACTTGATCACAATTTTTTTTTTGGTTTTTGGAATGCCTAATATTGCCAAGCACACCACTACTGAAGGAAGGGTAAATTATTTCAATGTTTTGCATATGGTGTATACATTGTTTATCATTTCTTGAATTATATTCCAAAGTGCAAAAATTTTCTTATTCAGAAGGCATCACTATCCATATCACATATGGCCAAATATTCCTTCTGAAAGTTTTTACTATTATTGTTATCAAGTTAATTCATGTTGAGTACAGAAAAACAGAAAACTAATAAACAAACAAAAAAAATGTTTTCAAAAGCTCCCAATTTCCCTAAACCAAAGATAAGTTATCACTCCAGGATATATTCTCTTAGAAAAGTTTTCTGCACATCTATGTGTATTTTTCCAAAATGAGGTCAAAGTATGAAAAAGTTTTGCAACATCCTTTTTCATTTCAAATTTTATTATGAAAATCATTTTACATTAATAGATACAGTTCTGCAGCATTTGTAATTCTGCCTAATACTCCTTTTTATAAATATACAACAATTTAGGTAATGTCCTTTTGTTGGAATTGGTTCCAACTTTTTGTTATAACAAGCAATGTTGCAGAGAATACTCTTGTACAAGAATGTGCACACTCTTATCATTTGGAAACAGACATACAATTTTAAAAATTATCTGGTAGTACCTAGAACATCCTTTGGTAGTTCAGGATTTTCTATTGATACTAGCATATTGGATCACAGCCTTAGTTAGCTTGCTGTTTACTGGGACATACATGTAAAACAACATTAGTGTAAATTTGTTGTTGTTAGTTGCCATTGAGTCAATTCTGACTCATGGCAAGCCCATGTGTTACAAAATAAGACTGCTTCACAGGGTTTTCTTGGCTGTAATCTTTACAGATGCAGATTGCCAGGCCTTTTGTTCCATGGTGTCACTGGATAGATTTGAACCCTCAACCTTTAGGTTATTAGTTGAGTACAAACTGTATGCACCACCTAGGGAGCCCTAGTGTAAATTACAGAAGTATAAATTAGTCCAGTTTTCACTAAAGTGGGAAACACCTTTGACTGGAAACAAAAATGTACTTCTTGTTGGTAAACCTAACTCTGTTGAGTACAGCATGCTCATGCAATCCTTGTCTACTGAGAATTGGCAGTCATAGTCAGCTGAAATTTGAAATCAAGTTAATACTTAGTGTATTAGTTTCCTAGGACTGCTGTAACAAAATACCACTAAGTGGGTGGCTTTAAAGAACAGAAATTTATTGTCTTACAGCGCTGGAATCTGGGAGCCAGAGATGAGGGTGTCAGCCATGTTGATTCCTTCTGAGGCTCTGAGAGAGAAACTGTTCCATGCCTCTCTCCCAGCTTCTGGTAGCTCCAGACATTGCTTGGCTTGCAGCTGCAGTGTCGTACAGCATCCTTCCCTGTCTGTCTCTGTGTTTCTTCTTCTGTTTTATAAAGGCACCAGTCATATAAGATTAGAACCCACTCTACTTCAGTATGACCTTAAGTTAACCTAACTGGTAACATCTTCAAAGACCCTATTTCCAAACAGAGTCACATTCAGAGGTACCAGGGTTAGGACTTCAGCATAGTTTTTGGGAAGACATAATTCATTTCATAGTACTTAGCATGGTGATATTTGCCACAAACCATGATTTATTTTACTTACATTTAAAAACTTTAAATATGTCCTCTAAGAAAAAGAGATTTGGGAAATTTCTTAGATAAATCTGAAGAGCAGGAGGTACAGGAAAATCTTGATGAATTTTTTCTAAACATTGGTTTTTCTTAAGTGAACAAATGTTCTATTTATTACTATAAATCTTTCAATTTATTAATAGAAAATGACACTGTCCATACCCATTGACTTTTACATCTCTTACCCAGTTTCATTCATTCATTCCATAAATGATTATTCATTATTTTCTATATATAAGTACAACTTTTAACTACTCTAGGGTAGGATGGCAATAAAAAACAAAATACAAAACACATCAGACGTTAATTTTTTTTTTTTTTTACCTTAAAGAAATTCACATGAGCTCTTAATGTGTGAAGTGTTGCAAAGAATAGAGCAAAGTAGGACAGCGGCTAATTTATTACGTAATGACACATGGATAAGCAGAGATTATACCGCAGTCCTTACTGAAGATTACACAGCAAGTAACAGAATAAGCATGAAAATTCAGTTGTCTGTATTCATTGCTCAAGTGTAAAACATTCTTCTCCGAGAATTTTCCAATCAAGAACAGGCAGCCTGAATATCATAAAACAACAGATTAAATGACACTCTTTATGTCTTCATTGACAAGATTTCATTTAATCTTTCTGTCTAGGCGCTTCCTGTAAGAAAGTGGTTAAGAGCTACGGTTGCTAACCAAAAGGTCGGCAGTTTGAATCCACCAGCCACTCCCTGGAAACCCCAAAAGGCAATTCTAGTCTGTCCTATAGGGGCGCTGTGAGCCGGAATCCATTCTACAGCAATGGGTTTGGTTTCGTTTTTAGAGAGGAATAACACACTAAAGACATAAAAGGCGCAGTTCTACTCATGGCTAATGATGTGGATACAAGGCTGGAGGCTGAGAGGGAGTAGCTAATGGAGAAATGAGGAGACAGATTTAGAATTTAGAACTAGTGAAAGGCAGAAGGGACGTTACTGGAGGCAGTAACTGATAGTGTGTGGGGTGAGAAAATTTGAAATAGTTGTGGGAGAGGGAGAAGATAGAACCAGGGGAGGGAAAGATTGATGCCATTAAAATAAAACATGTTCCCACAGCACACTATCAGAAATGCTGCTAAATATAGCAGAAATTTGAGCTGCAGAATAGTTAATTAAGTAGAAAGAATACTTGCCAGTCCTTCTAGCTAAACCCACTTATTTTCCTAAAAAGAAAGCTGAAGTCAGGGAGGTCAAGTTACTTCGTAAAAATATCCTACTACCACTTAATGTCAAAGCAGGAATAAACTTGTTTCTCTTGACTTTCATTGCGTTTTTTTTTTTTTTTCCACTTGCAAACCTCTGCTCCAGTTATAACATTTCTCACTTTTTAATCTAGACAGAAATGGACCAGTGCCTGGTGAAGAGATGTGTCAGCATGGACTGAGAGAAGGCAGCATCTCCCAATCATATGATGAATAGAGGACTCGAGGGCTGAGTGTTTGGAGCTATGGCTCAGGTAAAAAAAATCACACTACCACACTCAGAAGTTCCTCTTAACAAAACAAATTTCTCCAAAGCCATGTTTTCCCCTCCATTTCTGGATGGGAAAGAGGGACAGAGCTTACTATGTTTGCATACAAGAGGAAATGGCTTGTACCACATTACAAGGTGAGTCAGTTACACTTGTCTATATCACTTCTCATCAAAGCTTGATTTCAGAGTTAACTATGTAGTGCTCACTGTCTTCTCCAGAGCCCCTGTGTGCACATCACCTACAGTTCTGTGCTCCTTACTGATGCTCTAGTTCTGTTTCAGCCTGTTGGTATTTACCTTAGGTGAACTTCATATGGCATTTTGAGCAAACAGAGTCTTCTAGCTCAGAATTAGATACTCAGGAAGCATCAAGGTAAAACTGATTTTTATCCTATTCTAGCCTAATATTCTGGGCTGCCACCCCTGGATTCTGCAAGTGTTTCTTAATATGCTCTGTGAAACATTGTGATTTTTGAGATATTAAGCATCGTTTCTACAAAAGAGGGGGTGGAGTTTCATTGAAAGTAATAGTTAACAATGGCTTCCTTTACTGTAAGACTTGTCAGAAGCTTTAATATGTTTATTATGCCTGGTGACATGCCAAGAGCTGGATAGTATGCACAATTTCCAGAAGCTATTTGACCATGGAATTGTTTTGAGGGAATGACTGCCAGCTGTACCAGTTATCTATTGTTGCCTAAGAAAACACCCCACACATATATGGTATTATGCCCCCCAAAATATGTGTTGAAATCCTAATTGCTAAACCTCTGTACCTGTGGGTGTAATCCCAGTTGGGAATAGATTTCTGTTTATTATGTTAATGAGGCCATATCACACAAATGATTAAAATAATTACATCTATACCCTGGTGGTGCAGTGGTTAAGAGCTCAGACTGCTAACCATAAAGTCAGCAGTTCAAATCCATCAGCCACTCCTTGGAATCCTTATGGGACAGTTCTACTCTGTTCTGTAGGGTTGCTATGAGTAGGAATCAACCTGACCAGCAATGGGATTTTTTTTTTTTTTTTTGGTATACCTTTTTTTAATTCTTGCTTAATTACCTAATACACTATCAATTTTTGTTAAGGTGTAGTCTGTGCTTGAAAATAATTTGAAACCATTTTTTTCTGCTGGTGAGTGAATCTTTTTTTGTACATATTAATTTTTTCTCTGCTTTATCTATAAATTACTAAGCAAAACCAAAAAACCCATTGCCGTTGAGTCATATGAGTTGGGTTCAGCTTGACGGAAGCAGGTTTTTTGGTTTTGCTTAGTAATTTATAGATAAAGTAGAGAAAAAAATAATATGTACAAAAAAGATTTGAACTGAAAATGAGGGAAGATATCTAAAGTACATATGTACTTTACATACACTTGCAAAACAAATGGTTTCGAATTATTTTCAAGCACAGACTGCACCTTAACAAAAATTGATATGTATTAGGTAATTAAGCAAGAATTAACAAATTTCAAAATTACAGTATCATAGAGATTTTGTTTTTGGACCACAGTATAACTAATTTTGAAACTGATAGGGAAATTTTTTAAAATTTTCATATGTTCAGAAATTTAAAAACAGACTTCTAAATGCCTAAAGGTCAAGTAAACAAACTAAAAATTCATAAAAATTAAGGAATCCTTAGAAACTAGTAAGAATGCAAATAATCTACCAAACTCATGGGATGCAAAAGAAAAAATTATATATATAGTGTTTATAATAAAAATGATCTCATGTTTGTTAGAAGACTGAATATGGTTAAAACTGCAATACTCTCTAAATTGAGACAGATTAAATGCAATTTCTATCAAAATCTCAACTGGCGTCTTTGTAGTAATTGACAGGCTGACCCTAAAATTCATGTGAAAATTCAAGGGACCCAAAATAGCCAAAATAATCTTGAAAAAGAAGAACAAAGTTGGAGGACTCACACTTCCTGATTTCAAACTTGCTACAAAGCTACAGTAATCAAGACAGTATGATTCTGGCATAAAAAATAGACGTTTAGATCAATGAAATAAAATTGACAGTCCATAAATAAACCCTCATATTTATGGACAAATGGCCCCAGGGTCATACACTACTTTTTATTATTTTCCTTAAACCCTGCCCAAACTTTTGTAAATAGATCCCTTAATGAAAACCAAAACCAAATCTGTTGATTCCAACTCATGACAACCCATGTGTGTCAGAGTAGAATTGTGCTCCATAGGGTTTTTAATGTCTGATTATTTTGGAAATAGATCACCAAGCCTTTCTTCTGAGGTGCATCTGGGTAGAATTAACTTCCAGCCTTTCAGTTAACAGCTAAATGCATTAACCATTTGCACAGCCAGGGACCCCCTCCTTTATTAAAGTCTTCTTAAGTATGCCATCTCTTTCTTGTTGGAAACCTAAAAGATATATTCCTATTTCCCTGGTTGTCTTCTAGCCTGTAAAACAAAGACCTGGTTTCTCTACAGTCCCATTCAAGGCTATTTCTACAGTAAACATCTGAGCACCAATGCTATCCACCACTCTACCTCACTTCAGGCTAACCCCTCAACTTCCGGCATGGTCTGGTGAGGACACTTGCTCTACCCAGTAACTTCCACAGAAAAAGCCTGATGTTTTCTAGAAAGTTACTATGATAAACAGGAAGAGAACTATAGTCCAAGTGTAATCATTAAATCTGGCATAAAAGAGAGGATGGCAAGGAGCCAAGGAATGTTGAGGACATCCTCTCATTACTGAAGCAGGAAGGGTTGCACCCCCACACGCCCCCAGCTCAGTCAGGCAGAAGAGAGTAGGCAGATGATGGCCTTATTGATCATATACATCACAGTGGGAGAATGAAGAGTTTTGAGGGTTTTTTGTTGTGGTGGTTGTTTTGTTCCCTGAAAGTAAGCTTTGAAGAGGGGAAAAAAAAAGACCACGAGACCTCTGAGTTTCTGAAATGGTGGGGTATAAGTATTGTTAATAAAGGAAAAATATCACAGAAAGGAGAGGCTGGAAATGCCAAAGATAAAAGTATCAACTTTATAGTTTTATAGGAGCATTTGCTTCCTTTTAAAAGTCTGGATCGGAGCTTTTTAACTCTTCCTTGGCTCCAAAGCTCTTAGAAAATCTGAGGAAAACTATGAACTGAATTCCCAAAAAAATGCAAATAAACAAAATTCTGCGTGGATTTTTAGGTGCAGGGTATTGACCCCAGAAGCCCATTGATGGGCCCAGTTTCAAGATCAGTGTTCTAGAATATACACTGATTCTTGGTATCAAAGGTAAGATACAATAATGTTGGCAGGGAGGTTGTCCCTGCCTGTTGTGATTGCCATCATCACCCCATCAGCTAACTCTCCAGGAACAGAGTGAGGTTTTATATCCAGCAAACCTCTTAAATCTATTTTCTTTGTCAGGAAGACCCACTAGGCTAGGGTCCTAGAACATTTCACCCATTTCCTAGAACACTATCTTTCTAAATTGCATTAATTTTGTAATTTTCAAAACCTGAGAAGTTCACTGGGGTCAGTGAAGACTCCAGGAAAGAGGATGAGACTTTATTTGGAAGGTTTGGATTTTGACCTCAGAACAACAATCCAATTCATTTAACTTCCCTACATCTCAGTTTTCTCATCTATAAAATGGTACAGCCAGATGAGGTGATTTTTAGTTTTCCTTTCTGCCCATGGAGGCCTGAAGAAGACGAGACTTGAACTGGACCTGGAGGTCCCAGTAGGACTGATAAACAGAGGAGAGAGTCCATTTTACAATTTTGGTGGACCTTTATTAAAACTCCACAGTGTATTAGAGGCTACCTTTAAGTTTCTGTAAAAAAAAAAAAAAAAAGACATATGAAGTTAAATTGTTCAAAGAGTTTGAGTTTGGGTGTGATATTTTGGAATAGGAAAGCCTTCCATTTAGAATACAATACATCTATTGAAAACAGATGAGTCCATGAACAGACACTTCACCAAAGAGGATGTTTAAATGGCCAACAGACACATGAAAAGATGCTCAACACCATTTGCCATCAGAGAAATGCAAATCAAAACCACAATGAGATATCATTTCACTCCCGCTAGGATAGCTAAGATTTAAAAAAAAATGAAAATAAATGTTGAAGGGAATGCGGAGAATTTGGAACCTCATCTGTTGCTGATGGGAATGCGAAAATGGTAGAGCTGTTGCGGAAAACAATTTGGCAGTTCATTAAAAACCTAGAGGTAGGGCTGTAATATGACCCAGCAATTCCACTCCTAGATATATACATCTAATAGAAGGGACACAAACAGAAATATGCACACCTATGTTTGCTGCAGCCCTATTCACAATAGCAAAAAAACAAAAAAAAAAGGAAAAACCTAAGTGCCGATGAACAGATGAATGGATAAGTAAATGGATAAGTAAAAATGGGTGTGTACCTACATACAGTGGAATACTACTCAGTGATAAAGAAGAATGAGCTCCCAAAACATCTTACAATGTAGATGAACCTGGAGTGCATTATGTTAAGTGAAATAAATCAATCACAAAAAAATAAATATTGTATGCTTTCACTTTTATGAAATGATATGAATGGGTAAATATATTAGAAATTAATGTTCATTACTGGTTACCAGGGGTGGGAGTTGGGGGAGGGAGAAGTACTTCCTAGGTAGTAGGCACTTTTTGTTTATAGAAGTAGGAAAGGTTGCATCAAATATGGGTTCAGTTTGTACAACATGACTGATGTAACTGATGTCAATAAGTTGTATACAGGGAAAAGGGATAAACAAGCAAATGCTAGGTTGTGTATGGTTTTGCAACAGTAACTACACCACCCCCCAAAAAATGGGGGAAGGGTTACAGATGCTGATACTAATTAGACATAATCAATCACCTCATGGGATTAGTTCTTTTGGTTTGGGGGCTTCTGGCCGTGGTCTCCTGGGACAACCGAATCAATTGGCATAATGTAGTTATTAATGTTTATGTTCTACCTCCCAGTATAATGAACAGTATCTGGGGTCTTAAAGCATTCTAGTGGACATCTAAGATACATCTATTGATCTTTATTTATCTGGAATAGAAAAGAAAGAAGGAAGCCCAAGAAACATAGAAGGAACTGGACTACAGGACTACATCAGTCACTGCCTCCTTTACCTTGAGGCCAAAAAAACTAGATGATGCCTGGCTAACACTACTGAATGTTCTGATCAGGAACACAATAGATATATCCTGATAAAAAAGGAGAAAAATGTGGAACAGAACTTCAAATTGTTAAAGAAACCAGACTTACTGGACCTATTGAAACTGGAAGAGTCCCTGAGACTATGGCCCTGAGTTGCTCTTGAAATGTTGAATCAAAATTATCCCCTGAAGTCAGCTTTAAACTAAGTAACAGTTTAGCCCAAAGAGTAAAGATTGTTACCCTTTGAATTGAGTTTCTTAAAAAAAAAAAAAAAAAGTCATCTATATAAGACCAGAGGATCAACAGCTATTTTAAAGCATAGACGAGAAGGTTGAAAGGCAGGGAGATTAAGAAAACTTGTACCAAAAATAAAATTAAATAAAGAAAATAGATGAATCACCAAGCTATCTTCATCCTACTGTCTTTGTAGTGCCATATTCTCAGGTTAGACAGGTCAATCCAATGAAATTTTTGTTTTGTAGGAATAATCTCTAGTATGTCACACTAGAGAATTCTGAGTCTGTGCTTTCTCTTATTTTTCTGAATTTAACTCTTTATGTTTCTTCATAGACCTATAGAAACATTCAGTTTTCACTACTAAAGAAATGACATAATAAATTTGTTAAGGTGGTACTACATCTTTATGAATTCAATATGGGTGTGTGTGCTTATGTCTGGTGGTGCAGTGGTTAAGAGCTCAGCTGCCAACCAAAAGGTTGGCAGTTTGAATCCACCAGCTGCTCCTTGTAAACCCTATAGGGCAGTTCTACTCTATCCTATAGGGTTGCTATGAGTAGGAATCAACTTGATGTTAATGAGTAACAGGTGATAATAACAACTGATCTACATAGATCGTTAAAAAGCCCTGGTAGTGCAACAGTTAAACCCTCAACTGCTAAGCAAAAGGTTGGCGGTTTGAACCTGGGATTTGCTCCTGTAAAGATTGTAGCCAAGAAAAAACTATGGGGCAATTCTACTCTGTCACATGGAGTGGCTGTGAATCTAAATCAACTGGATGGCACTTAACAACAACATACAGCTACTTACAGTTTTACAAAGTATTGTTATATTTCTTCATTTAAGTTGACTTAAGCTCATGGGGTACATGTTTGATAGTGAGTTTTCAACTTTGTTTTGCCTGTGTAGTCTAGTAAAAATCAAAGAAAAAAAAATTTTTTTGCTTATTTTTTCCCTGATAAATCTTCTGCATATCGTATGTGAGTATAAGAAATCAAATATCAAACTATCAGTTAATAACTCATCAAGATTTAAATCATGTCTTCATGTTCTGGGGATTTTTATAATGTGTTTCTAATATCACTCACTGCTCTGTGAAAAATCCAGTGAAGTTTCTAGTCTCAGAATACATGAAAATTATCCTTTTACCCACTAAGCGTTCTATGAAAGTTTATTAATACAAGTTGACTTCACAATCTTCGACTCTCAAATTTGGTATTGTTATGAAAGCATAATATGTTGGCAATAAAAACAAGAGGCTGGATTTTCTTGACAGCCCCATATTTTCAGGTGTGGCTTTAATGCCAAACCAGTCAGACTAATGGAAAGGCCATATGTATAACTGTGCAAGTCACACAAGAACAGTGGCTTGATTCTATGACCATCCAGTTCCAAAATAATATGGAAAGTGATGGAATTTTATTTTAAAAAATAATTCTGAAACTTTATAAGGAAATGTAAAAAGCTGGAAGTTATTTTCCCTAAGGCCTATGTTTCCATAATTCTTGGCTCAGACTGCCTTAAAAATGTCAAAGCTCTGCTCACTGGCTCTTCTAGTACAGCCTCCAATCACCTTTCAAACAACAACTGATCCCATAGAGCTCTGTCGGTCCTGAATCAATGTTTCTCTTTGTTAACTAATTTTTGTTATTACTAGTACTAATCATGTAATAAAATTTCTCAAGTTTCATAAGTGAGCTAATGTTATGATATTTCTGGAAGAGCTCCCAGAATGAACAGTTAAGCTAAATATACAAGACTTGTCAATCACACACACACACAAAGATAAGAAACATATGGCAGTAATATAGGGTAGAACTGTGTGTATTTCTTGTATTAATTTATTATTCCTTGTCGAAGATGCCACAGCCATGTCTGAGCCTTGGCAAAATGTACAAATAAGGAAGGATTGTTTTTTGCAATCTCTCTACTCTGTAATCAGCAATAGTTCCTCCAGACATCCTATTTTCAGAGTGGCATTTTCCATTCTGCTTCAAGTGCTGAATTTTCTCTGTTAATTTAGTGACTGTTTATTTATTACCTACTCTGTATGGATCACAACAAAAGGATATCATGTTTGGTAAAGTAGAGGATCAGCAAAAACAAGGGAGACTTTCAATGAGATGGACTGACACAATAGTTACAACAATGGACTCAAACAGACCAATGATCTTGAAGATGGTGCAGGACCAGGCAATGTTTTGTTCTGTTATGCATAAGGTGCCATGAGTGGGAGCTGACTGGAAAGCAACTAACAACAACATTATGTATGAGCAATGTGCTAGGGACTTTGGATGAAACAGAAATAAATGTTACATACTCCCTGCCATCAAGTAACGTTACAATCTAGCATATAAAATAAGACATATTTAAAAATTACGTTAAAGGCAGGATGTAATAGTTATTGTAAGAGACATTCATGTCACACTAAATAGTTGATTTGTTTAGTTCTTGGACAATAGTTGCATGTCAGAATACTATAAATCAATCCTTGTTTGTTCCTTTAAGTACAGGGTGTCAATTTGCACCATTCCTAGTAACCAATTTCATACTAATAATATTTACAAAATGTTCATGTTATTCAAAAAATAAATGACAATAAAGAAAGCATATATGTTTGTACGTTTAGGGATTTTTTTATGTATGGCTGAACTTATCATATATTTTAAAAATATAAATATAATTAAATTTGAACTTTATGTGGCTGAGTAGGTGGTTGAGTGAGATTGAAGTATCCAATATTAAGTAGTTAATGATGTCATTAATAGAAATAAGTATTGGAAAAATGGGTCTGAAGGAAACATAATGAGATCAGTTTTAAATATGAGTTTGTTAGGGGTAACCAATCAAAACAGTGGAAAAGTACAAGAATAGTGGCTCAAGACACTGGTATTGAACATACAAATTTGAGACCTATGTTCACATTTAATGTTCTGGGAATAGATAATAAGCTTAACGGATGATAAGCTTAAGCTAAAGCAACAAGATGACCATGGAATGTTTTTGGATGCCAAGAGGGAAAACAGAGTCAGTGCAAGAGTGGTCTGAGATGTAAGATGAGCATGAGGACAACCATGTCACAGAGGCCAAAGAAGGTGCTAGTGCCATAAAGATGGAACTGGTGGATTGTAGCAAAGGAAGCTAAGAAGTCACAGAAAATGAAGCTTCTGAAAAAAAGTGAAGTGAGATAACACAAGTTTAAAGATTGAAAGGATGATGAGGAAATAGAGGTAACTACTAAAGAGTTTCGGGGATGTGGGAATTAGAGAGATACATGGTAACTTATGGCAGAAGCAGTGTGATGGAGAATTTATATTAGAGTAGTGGACCTGAATATATCTGAAGGCAACGAGTCAATAAATAGGGAGGAAGTAAAGAGTCTAGGCAGAGAGGAGATAATGATGTAGCAAGTTTCGTTGTTTGGTAAGGACGAGATTCAGTCAAGTTAATCTTTAAGAGAGATTATGGCAGGAGCAAAAAGAGACAGGGACAATGAAAATCCAGGGAAATGTCAAACTGAAGTGTAGAAAAGTTAAAAGGACCTCTTATTGGGTAGACCCAAAAGTTCTTGTTAATAAAGGACAGAGGCCATCTACTCATGGATGCTGAAATAGGAATGAATTAGAAACTTGAGGAACATGGAAAAGGTTTGAAACAGCTGCTTTAGGTAATGCAACAGGGAATCTACAATAGTTAAATAAAAGAATTATGGGATAGCAATGAGGTATGGGCTGGAATTCAATATTCTGGTATGTTGTTGTTGTTGTTAGGTGTGGTTGAGTTGGTTCTGACTTATAGTAACCATATGTACAACAGTACGAAACACTGCCCGGTCCTGCCCCATCCTCACAATTGTTGCTGTTTGAGCCCATTGTTGCAGCCACTGTGTCAATCCATCTTGTTAAGGGTCTTCCTCTTTTTCACTGACCCTCTACTTTACCAAGCATGATGTCCTTCTCCAGGGACTGGTCCCTACTTATAACATGTCCAAAATATGTGAGACAAAGTCTCACTATCCTTGCTTCTAAGGAGCACTCTGGCTGTATTTCTTCCAAGACAGATTTGCTCATTCTTCTGGAATTCCATAGGATATTCAATATTCTTCACCAACACCATAATTCAAAGACATAAATTCTTCTTCAGTCTTATTTATTCACAGTCCAGTTTTCACATGCATATGAGATACAGAATCAACATATTTTCAGTGATTTCTAAAGTGATATTCTGCAGTAGAAACAAAGAAAGTCGGCAATGTGAATTTTCCTAGGAGGAGCATTGGCAAGATTGAGCAGCAAAAATATACTAAAAGTACAGTATCCTTTCTCATAAATGAATCTAATTTTGGCACTAATAAAAACCATAGTACATTTAATATTATTCCCATTTTACAGGTAAAAAAACTGAGATTGACAAAGATCACATAAGTATTGATCAGAAGAGCCATCCTTCTTATGAGGTTTTTGATAGGCACCCTGACAATGGCTGAGAGGGATTCAGATAGCTTGGAAAGAGAGAAGGAGGCAGGAATGGCAATTTCCAGAGGCAATAACAGATTTGGAGAGTAGAAGACCGTGAAGTCCACTCATGTTAGTAATTGGGGAGGGAGAAAGCTATGTATGAGGAATTATTGTTCCAAGCTGACTTCCAGCTAATCCCTAAAAGAGTGTTAAATGAATAGTATCACTATGTCACTTAAGAAAAGTAAATAAAAGTAGGTAATAAAGAGGGAATTAAAAAATTGTATTTTTTAGGGAGGAGAGACACCCTGCCTCCTTCCCCATCTTGCTAAACAGGCAGCCCTCTATTCCTACCACCTCACCTCTTTACCATCAAATTGTACTTCAATTGTAAAACTTATGGACACATTCCCCTGAAATTTTCAAACGTATTTGGCCCAAACACTCTATAGCAGCTTTCTCAAAGAGGAGGAAAATTTTGATGGGAGTTGTATCTCCCTCCCTTCCACATTCCTACTTTCACTCTCCAAGTGTCATTACTTTCACCTCCGAGAGAGTGAATAAAAGAACACTAGACAGCTCCTTCCACAGAGTTGCCAATTCACGGCCATATTACTATAGCTAAGAGCTTTGGCCAATGTTTAATCTTAGAAGAGCAAACTGAAATGTGAAATGCTATTTTTTTATCAAGACCAGTGATTATTTCTGCAACAGTTATTGCCACTTGGAGACTTTGAGCAATAGCATTTAAAGACCATGTGAAAGACCAAACCTTTTCTGTTGCTCTAAAGTTCTGATTCATCCTGGTGTTTTATTGGGCCTGCGTGTTGAACTTTAAACTATATTTACTAAAAATTCAATAATTTAAAGATAAATAACCCATACTTTTAGTAGACATATCAATAAAACACACATCTGATTCCATTATCTGTGTATTTCATAAGGGCAGTTGAAACAATGGTCTAGACCGGTGGTTCTTGACCTTGGCCACACATTAGAATCAGCTGGAGAGCTATTAAAAAATACCAATACCCAGAAGTCACCCCAAGTCAATTAAATTGTATTCTCCAGAGGTGAGGCCCAGGCTTTGGTGTTTGCTAAAATCTCCCCAGGTGATTCTAATACTCATTCAGTCTTAAGAACCACTGATCTCAGCCTTTCAGTCAACAAAGTTCCTCTTGGTTAAAATATCTAGGTAAAGAAAAGGTTTCCTTTTGCATGGCTGTCTTTTCTACTTCTCCACTTCACTTTGTAAATACTGCCTTCTCCTTGAATAAATTATTCCCATTTCCCTGTTTCACCATTATAGCTCTTTTTATGAGAATTGCTGAAGAGTTTTATAATGAGGAGTGATTCATTTTTGATAAATGTTGAAATAAAGCAAAAGCCTATTCTTTGAGCTTGTCTGAGAAAGCAACCCACTAGGAATTTAAAAACAACCTGTAAGAACATCTGTTTAAAACTGGATAAAGAACAAGCTGTCTTACAGGAAAAATTTACCAATATTCTGAGAAGGATTTGGAAGGCCTTCTCTGAAACTGTCCAAGTCAACAGCTTGTGTCTACAAAATCAAGTTCTAGTATTACAATTCAGTCAGTTCAACAGCAAGTATTTATTTAGTATCTACTATGTACATTCCTGCCCTGGTGGCAAAGTGGTTAAGAGCTCAGGCTGCTAACCAAAAGGTCAGCAGTTCTAATCCACGAGCTGCCTCTTGGAAACCCTATGGGAGAGTGCTACCCTGTCCTACCTATATGGTTGCTATGAGTTGGAATCGATTCCATGGCACAGAACAACAACATGTGCATTCCAAAGTGAACTTAATAGCTTTAAGAAAAAACCACAGATGATCATAAAAAGACACAAGTGAAGCTATTTCAAATTTATTTATCATCTTCACAGAGAATGAAGAGAAATAAAACTCAATTGATTCTTATAAAACAGTTTCTCTCCAATCCTAATCTATTTCACCTTGTCTCCTGTTTAAAAAGGGTTTTTTATTGTCTTTGAAGTCATCAAAACCACAGAACAGAAAATTCTCTCCAAAAGGGAAGAATAAAGTTAGGAAGTACAGGCAGTGACCCAATGCTTTTGCTGGGCCCCAGCTATCTTTGAACTCAAACCACAAATGCATGGTTAGTTTAAAGTATGGAGCTTTATGTTGATTTGTTCAACTATGCTTCAGTAAGCACACATTATGCTTAAAAGACATTGCTCTGTCAAGATCCTGTACTTACCAGGGCACATCCCCTGACCATATAAATCCCACACTCATTTTTTCCATTTATGAATACTTATGGTACTTACTGCCTCCAACAGTCATTGGCATTTAGTGCAAATTATTTTGTAATGCCAGTGATCTTTCCATGTCGCCAGTTCCACCACATACTAGCTGTTTGGCCTTGGGCAAGTTATAGAACTTCTCTTTACTTCATTTCCTTCCTGGAGGTAATAACAGTACCTCTCTTGTTGGTTATTATGAAGATCCAATGAATTAACATTGGTCAAAGTCTTAAAACAGTGCCCGATGCACTGTAAACTATATTACTATTGTTGTTATCATCATCACCAATTAGACTGAAGGCTCTTTAAGAGCTCTTAATCCATAGTGCTTAGCACAGCGTGGATAATTGGTACACTTTTGCTGAGATGCAGCGCACATGAATGACTGGACCTATCTTCTTAGCTTTAAGTCCTTTTAAAACACGATTTTGGCTGCAAAAGAAACACTTCTGTGAAAGCCTAACCTCAAGATAAATGATAGTATCTTATCAAAGTAAAGCAAAAAGTCTAGTTATAATCAATACATTTGAGAATATTGAAAATTATGTACTTTGGCCTCTGGCTAGAATACCTGGAACAGTGTAAAAGAGTAATAGGCAGATAACAGAGCAAATTACTGTTAACACAGAAAACTGAGAATAAAGTTCACTTGTTGATCTATGATGCTAGGGCTATTGCTTCTGTGAGCTGGTACCCAGATTAAGATTGAACAAAAACTAAACTTCTACCAGTAACTAAATACATATTTAGCAAATGCATTCACACAAAATAAAACTACCTTTTATTACCACTTACCCATAACATGCAATCCAAATATAAATTCTCCTCTTCTGCCTGTCTCTGGACCCTTCCCCCCAGTAGCTTTTCAGGATATAATTAATGATATCAGAAAGAAAAAAATTGAATGTAGGAAAAAATTAGAAAAAGTAGTCTTAAAATATAAAAACGTACTAATATATAATGCTATGTACAGTATTTATGTGTTAACTAAGCAACAATAAAAAGATTGTTAAATTAAACTGTGAGAAATAAATGGTATGCCTGAAGCCTACACAATCATCAGAACTGAGCGTAAGAGAAGGGCCTGAGCTGTGAGTGCGTGTGTGTGTTGGGGCAGGGGCATAGGAAGGGAGCAAACACAAGATAAGAAGTCAAGTTACCAATCTTTTTTTTTAATCCAGAAATTACCACTGGCTTGCTAGATTCTTTGGACAAGTCACTCTCATTGTCTAGTTTCATTTCTTCTTTGTAAAATGAGGAGTAGCGGAAAAGACAGATTTTAAAGCACTGCAGAAAGTTAAAGACTGCCTAGAAACTAAGTAAATGTAAGGTGTTAGTAAAACAAAGCCAAAATACCTCATGTAAGATTTGGGATGATTATCATCTTTGTGTCTTTAAGACCAGTTTAATAATTAGAATTGATGTTTTGGTTCAGAGCACAAAATATGTATTCTTTAATAGTAAGGAAGCCTTCTTCAAGCTCTGTGGTGAGTCTTTTCTAAACTCCAAATTTGTAATATGTTGTCAGTACTCTAATTCAACAAAATGTTTAGTTGATCCTTTTAATGTTTTAAAACTTAATGTACCATGGGCTTTAGTTTCATAATAACTCAATCCTGTTAGCTCAACTCAGTGTCTTCTCATTATTACAAAGTATACTGAATAACTCATCACTGAGAAATGAATACATGACTCAGAAGTGGACAATACAATAACTTTTGGTATGTGGTTGTTCTCTCAGTTGCTGAGAAAAGATATGCACCCTATTTTTCCAATAATTAAAAAAAAGTCTGTTGTACATCTCATTCTGGTAATAATATGTAAGATAGAGATGTTAAAAAAGTTTTTCTCGAATGAGTTTTAACAAAACTGGATAATACATTTTGTGTTATTCTTGATAGGACATAAACCATCACTAACAACCCAGTGCTTTGGCAAAGGAGACCTCTTCAGCCACATTCATCAAGCCTGACTTCTCCCAAAAGGTTATAATTTAGCACTTTTTCATTGCTCCATTGTTTTAACAATTACTAAGCAAGTCATTTCTTGTGGTCTTCATTCATTTTATTTTAAATGCAGCTATCCTGATGATGCCAATATAAAAGTATGTGTCTTACTAGTCTTTTCAACTGGAGCGTCCCTTAACACTTTCAATATGTTACTCTGTCTCTCCTTCTCTCTCTCTTCCATTCACACACACACACACACGCACACACACACACACACACACCTGACTCCTTCCCCTTCAAAAACAGGATAAAAAAAATCCAGAAATTTGTAGTTAATGAGAAATAATAATTGATAATTTTTTTAAAACCCATACCTAATTTTAAAAAAAAAAGCAGCTGGACATCTTGGGTTTAAAACAGGACCAACATGAAACTGGCAGAGTTCCCTTAACAAGATGCAATCGATTTCTTGAGCTTTCCTCTGTAAGAAGCTTCCGCCACCTAAAAACCATTTATGATATTAGTTTTATAAAGTATGCTAATGAAAGGCTTCACTAAATTTGCTAAGGTGATGAGGAACATTTACTAATAATTATTATTCCTCTTACTATCCTTAGTGCTCTCATCTGTAAATGAGTCTCAACATCATACCTTACTGAAGAAAAACATTACTATTACCATACCATTCAATGGACAATCTCCATCCTAGAAAACAAGATGTTCCAGAAATTCTAGAATTTAGGGAACACCTTTTAGTATGCTGTTTGTCACCAACAAATAGCATAGAACTATTTGTCAGGCATCATGTCTCAGTTTTATGGCTTATTACATGGAATAATCATGCAAAGTCTTACACCTGCAACTTGTGAAAGCATAAATGTAGTTTCAAGCCCATTCCAGAAATTCAAATTCACTGCTTATGCAATGAGACCTAGTAATCTACATATTAACAAAATCCAGGTAATGCAGATGAGGGCTTAAACTTCTACCTTGATCACTAATACTTTGGTATAAAGATATTATTTAGGGGAGGGCTCAGTGAGAGAACTGCAAATGAATGGGTTACACTTAAAATTCTGCATCTGGGAGAGGCACCAGGCTCTCGTCTTAGTTAACATTACTTCCATTCCACTAGGAACGCTATATTTAAAGTTTAAATTGAACTAACTACAATTTAAGCAGTAAAACATCTTTTACTTTCCCTTTTAATTTTCCCCTTTTTTTTCAAATCACCAGTAAATTTAATAAAGGAAAATAATTATATAAATAAACTGGAATCAGACTTGGAATATAAGGAAGGGGAATAATGATATACAAGAAATCACGAAGAATTTCTGAAAGATAGCTAGCCACCTCTGCCACATCCTACCAGCCAGTAAGCACCTCCAGGGCAAAATCATTTTCATTTTCACTTGCTATTATATCACCATTTCTAGCCCATAATAGGTTCACAATAAATGTCTGTAGAAAGAACAAATGAACGAATGAGTGCATTAGCTATCTAATGCTGCACAGCAAATTACCCGAAAACTTAGTGACTTAAAAAACAACATTTATTATCTCACATTCTCTTTGGGTCAGGAATCTAGGCACACCTTAGTTTGGTCCTCCGGTTCAGGGTTCCTTACAAGGTGGCAACTATGGTGTCTACATGGCTGCAGTCACCTTAAGAGTCTACCTGGGAAGGATCTGCCTCCGAGCTCACTTACATGGTTGCTGATAGGATTTAGCTCATTGCAAGCTGTAGGACTGAAGGACTCATTTCCTCAGTGTCTGTTGATTGGAGGCCACCTTCAGTTTTTTTGCAACAGGGCGACTTACAGCATAGCAACCTGCTTCATCAAAACAAGCAAGTGGCTACAGTCAGAGAGAGTTAGCAAGATGGAAGCCACAGTCTATTGTAACCTAATCTTGGAAGTGACATACCATCTCTTCTGAAACTTTCCTTGTATTAGAGCAAGTCTCTATGTCTGACCCACACATAAGAGATGGTGATTATGCAAGGGCATGAATATCAGGAGTGGGAATCCTTAGGAGCCATTTAGAAGCTGCCTACCACAATGAGTACCTGATAGTGAATAAAAGTGAATCCTGTGAAATCTTACTAAAACTTTCTAAATTAGCAGATGCTACAGCCCATTATGGACTGTAGGGCCATTAATGGGAGTAAATCTTAAGTTCCCCAAAAGTGGTTGAGTTGCTGAATATGATGCAAAGTGGGAAACATTGTAGATCTTATTTCTTATTTACACTTAATATGAAAAATTAAGTGTAAATAAGAAGAAAGTGAGTGCTCTTAAAAGGGAAAGTTGTGTCATTAGAGAAGGGCTGAGGTGGGTGATGGGGGCATCTGGTTCCAACTAATTTAGGGCTGTAACAAGAAACATGGAAGAGAACACATTAGACATAGATACAAAGCTCACTGCTATGATTGACTCCTAACCCAAATTTACTCTCTAGTGATCTCTAATCTAATAAAATAAAATTGAAAAAGTCTGTTTCTGGTATTTCTTTTTTCATCTAGAAGGATTTGAAAAGTCTCCATGCAGTTTTGACAAAATGCTTAACACTGCTACTGGACAAAAAAAAAGAGAGAGAGAGCAGGATTAGCTGCATGTGGAAGATTGAGGTAAGGCATCAACAATACAGCTCTCAATGAAACAGATAGACTGTGCATAGAAGATTTTAGCAAATGCTTAATTTTTTGTTCAAAAGTTAACTGGCAAAAAATAAAAACTTTATCCTAAAATTAGAGGAAACCTTTATGAGATGGGAGAAAAGCTCACATAAGGAAAATTCTTGATGAAAAATATAATCTCTCCTAAAGTGCATAAGAGGCAGGATACATTAGATTGAATACTACAGGGAATTAAAAAAGAATCTTGAGAAATTCTCCTGTTCAGAATAAAAGCATACGCACAAAAAATAAAGGGGAACAAAGGACTAATTTATTTAATGCAATATGAATATAATAGGAAATTACCATTAGTGTAGCAAAAATAGACACAAAGCTATTCATTGGAGAAGTGTTTATAAAAGTTGTAAATAGAAATGTAAGTATTCATTATTAAAATATTACTTAAAATGTGGAATAATGAGAGAATAGAATAATACATTAAATTTAAACGGCATTATAGAAGATCATGCAATACACCACACAGTATGTTGTTGTTGCTGTTGTTAAGTGCTGTTGAGTCTATTCTAACTCATAGAGACCGCAGGTGACAGAGTAAAGAGCCACTGGATAGGTTCAAACTGCTAACTTTTCAGTTAGCAGCCAAGCACTTAACCGTTGCACCACCAGGGTTCCTTCTTGACATGGTATACTATCCACAGTATGTTGTTAAACTAGAAAATATATTCTTCACAGTATATTGTTAAGTTAAAAAGAAAGTTATACAATTTTATATAATTGCATAAACATATAATTAGTATGTAAGTTACATAGTCAAAGAAAAAACTGGAAATACAACAAAATATTAATAGTAGTTCACCAAAGATAAATGAAAATATGAGAGGTTTTTTCTCTTTCTTTCCTTCTTTACATTTTTTTTTTTTTGCTTTCGAATTATGTGTAATACATTTGTATGCCATTTTTAATTAAAACCACATGATTTTTTCTATTTTTAAGATTGAATTCTGTGAGTGAAGTGTTTTAAATAAATACTCAATTACACTCTGACAACTCTGAATGAGAAAAATAAGTCCCAGTCTTTCTGTCTGGTTCTCTCAGAATATTTAGGTAAGTTGCAAACAGTTGGAAAATACCATCTTAGTAAGTGTCAGGGTATTACATTAGAGATATACTACAATAGCTTCTTGGTTGTAATTGACTCTGAAACTAGAACGGGCTACGATGATTGGTGCTAATACTGTATGCCATGGAACAATTTTGGAAATGTGTAGCTTTTTACTTTCCAGCTAGGTAATAGAACATTACAGAACAGATGTCTATTTGCTATGGGGGAAAAACCCCACAATTATGGTAAGTGTAATGAAATGTACAATAAATGACCACAATTATAGACTCTTCTCATTCCTTCAGTCCCCTGATTCCAGTAACATTCATCTAAGACCTTCCAAATACTGAAATTCTCAACAACAGATTTATCCTGTGATCATTTAAATCCATTATCTGACATCCCACTAACGTGCCAAACATATACTCATTTGCTTTTTTGGCTCTTGGGCAAACAAACGTGACCGCGCTACAACTTCATCATGATTCTAGAAGTGTTTATTGTACTTTAAAAAAAAAAATGCCTTAGGAAAAATATTGATTTTACCTTCTAAATTTCTGGCCAAAGACAAAACAAATCAATAAGGCCTATTATTTATTTTTTTTAATTGTGGTTTTGATGAAGTTTACATTTCGAGTTAGTCTCCCATACAAAAATTTATACATACACTGTTATGTGACCCTAATTGCTCTCCCCATACTGTGACAGCACGCTCCTCCTTTCCACCCCTGATTCCTCATGTCCATTCAACCAGCTCCTAACTCTCTCTGCCTTCCCATCTCACCTCTGGACAGAAGCTGCCCATTTAGCCTCTTGTATCTACTTGACCTAGAGGCACACTTCTCATAATCACTTTATGCCCCAAAGTCCAGTCTAATCCCTGTCTAAAGAGTTAGCCTCTGAAATTTTTTCAGTTCTGGGCCAATAGAGAATCCAGGGGCCAAACTTTCCAGGGTTCCTCCAGTTTCAGTCAGACTGTTAAGTCTGATCTTCTTACTAGAATTTGAGTTCTGCACCCCGCCTTTCTCCTGCCCCTTCAGGGACTCTCTGTTGTGTTCCCTGTCAGGGTGGTCATTGGTGGCAGCTGGGCACCATCTAGTTCTTCTGGTCTCAGGCTGATGAAGTCTCTGGTTCATGTGGCCCTTTCTGTCTCTTGGGCTAATACTTTCCTTGTGTCTTTGGTGTTCTTCATTCTCCTTTACTCCAGGTGATTGAGACCAATCTGCATCTTAGATAGCCGCTTACAAGCTTTAAGACCCTAGACGCCACTCACCAAAGTAGCATGCAGAACATTTTCTTAATAAGCTTTGTTATGCCAATTGACCTAGATGTCCCCTGAAAGCATGGTCCCCAGAACACTACCCCTGCTACTCTGTCCCTCAAAGTGTTTGATTGTATTTAGGAAACTTCTTAGCTTTGGTTTAGTCCAGTTGCTCTGACTTCCCCTGTAGTGTGTGTTGTCATTCCCTTCACCTAAGATAATACTTGTCTACTATCTAAATAGTGAATAACACTTCCCCTCCCTCCCCACCCTTGTAACCATCAAAGAATGTTGTCTTCTGTGTTTAAACCTTTGCTTGAGTTCTTATAATAGTGGTCTTCTACAATACTTGCCCTTCTGTGACTGACTAAATTCACTCAGCATAATGCCCTCCAGATTCCTCCATGTTATAAGATGTTTCACGACTTCATCGCTGTTCTTTATCATTGCATAGTATTCCATTGTGTGGATATACCATAATTTGTTTATCCATTCATCCATTGATGGGCACCTAGGTTGTTTCCATCTTTTTGCTATTGTGAACAGTGCTGCAATGAACATGGGTGTGCATATATTCATGTGACGGCTGTTGTTTCTCTAGGATATATTCCAAGGAGCAGGATAGCTGGATAGTATGGTACTTCTATTTCTAGCTTTTTAAGGAAGCACCAAATCGATTTCCAAAGTGGTTGTACCATTTTACATTCCCACCAACAGTGCCTAAGTGTTCCAGTCTCTCCACAACCTCTCCAGCATTTATTATTTTCTGTTTTTTGAATTAAGGTTAACCTTGTTGGGGTGAGATGATATCTCATTGTAGTTTTGATCTGCATTTCTCTAATGGCTAATGATTGTGAGCATTTCTTATGTGTCTCTTAGCCACCTGAATATCTTCTTTGGTGAAGTGCCTGTTCATATCCTTTGCCCATTTTTTAATTGGGTTATTTGTCTTTTTGTTGTTGAGGTTCTGCAGTATCTTGTAGATTTTAGAGATTAGACTCTGATCAGATTTGTGGTAGCCAAAAATTTTTTCCCAGTCTGTACATTGTCTTTTTACTCTTTTGGTGAAGTCTTTTGATGAGCATAAGTGTTTGATTTTTAGGAGCTCCCGTTTATCTAGTCTCTCTTCTGGTGCTTGTGCATTGTTACTTATGGTTTGTATTGTGTTTATGCCATGTATTAGGGCTCTTAGCATTGTCCCTATTTTTTCTTCCGTGATCTCTATCGTTTTCAATTTTATATTTAAGTCTTTGATCCATTTTGAGTTAGTTTTTGTGCATGGTGTGAGGTGTGGGTCTTGTTTCAGGTTTTTGCAGATGGACATCCAGTTATGCCAGCACCATTTGTTAAGGAGACTGTCTTTTCCCCATTTAACAAACTTTGGGCCTTTGTCAAATATCAGCTGCTCATAGGTGGATGAATTTATGTCTGGATTCTCAATTCTGTTCCATTGATCTATGTATCTGTTGTTGTACCAGTACCAGGCTGTTTTGACTACCGTGGTGGTATAATAGGTTCTAAAATCAGGTAGTGTGAGGCCTCCCACTTTGTTCTTCTCCTTGCATAATGCTTTACTTATTCAGGGCCTCTTCCCTTTCCATGTGACATTAGTGATTTGTTTCTCCAATTCATTAAAAAATGCCAGTGGAGTTTGGATTGGGATTTCATTGTACCTGTAGACTGCTTTGGGTAGAATTGAGATTTTCACAATGTTGAGTCTTTCCATCCATAAGCAAGGTATGTTTTCCCACTTATGCAGGTCTCTTTTGGTTTCTTGCAGTAGTGTCTTGTAATTTTCATTGTATAGGTCTCTTATGTCTCTGGTTAGATTTATTCCTAAGTATTTTATCTTCTTGAGGGCTATTGTAACTGGTATTGATTTGGTGATTTTCTCTTGGAGGTTCTCTTAGTTGGTGGCGAGGAATCCAACTGATTTTTGTATGTTTATCTTGTATCCTGAAACTTTGCTGAAATCTTCTATTAGTTCCAGTAGTTTTCTTGTGGATTCTTTGGGGTTTTCTGTGTATAATATCATATCATCTGCAAACAGAGGTACTTTGACTTCTTCCCTACCAATTTGGATTCCAATTATTTCTTTTTTCTAGCCTAATTTCTCTGGCTAGGACCTCCAGCACAATGTTGAATAAGAGTGGTGATAAAGGGCATCCTTGTCTGGTTCCCATTCTCAAGGGGAATGCTTTCAAAGTCTCTCCATTTTGGATGATGTTGGCTGTTGGCTTTGTATAAATGTCTTTAATTATGTTGAGGAATTTCCCTTCTATTCCTATTTTGTTGAGTGTTTTTATCATGAATCTTTGTTGGAGTTTGTCAAATGCCTTTTCTGCATCGATTGATAAGATCATGTGGTTCTTGTCTTTTGTTTTATTTATGTGATGGATTATATTGATTGTTTTTCTAACGTTGAACCATCCCTGCATACCTGGTTTAAATCCCACTTGATCATGGTGAATTGTTTTTTTTGATATGTTGCTGAATTCTATTGGCTTGAATTTCGTTGAGGTTTTTTGTGTCAATGTTCATGAGGGATATTGGTCTATAATTTTCATTTTTGTGGTGTCCTTACCTGGTTTTGATATCAGGGTTATGCTGGCTTCATAGAATGAGTTTGGGAGTATTCTATCCTTTTCTATGCTCTGAAATACCTTTAGTAGTAGTGGTGTTAACTCTTCTCTGAAAGTTTGGTAGATCCTCCAGTGAAGCAATGAGGCCTATTGTTAGCTAGAATTATCATTTTACATATTTAAAAAACTGTGCTTCCACATTTAAAATTAGGGATTGTTGAAATCAACTGGAAAAAGACACTCAGATGGTATTCAAACATACTATGAAAATAACAAAGGATTAACAGCAATAAATTCTAATATGTTTTTCTTTATATTTAAAAAATAGTTATAAATATGTAGTAAGAAATCCAGTTGTATTTATACTATATCTTCTTCTTTTGTGTTCACTAATCAATTAAATACATATTTGAGTTTGGTGTAAGACTCACTGTTTGTGTGCTGTGGGAGAATACAAAGAGGCAAACATCCAAATTCCTATACTTAGACACTTTCAACATACCTTAGATAACAAAATATAAGCACAGAAATAAAGGTGTCTAACAATGCAGACAGTGTATGTTAAGAGTCACAATGAAGTGGGCCTACAATGCTATGGAAATTCTGCGAAAGACTTTTTGGTTCAGGTCTAACATAGCTGGATAGCTGTGAGATTAATTTTCTCCAAAGAATTTGATTATTGTCCTCAGTTCCTGAGAGATAAACTCTAAAACCTTAGAATTTCCTCAGTGATAAGTTTCTTTGATGAGGCCTCCAGACTACATCTACCTATCAGGCTATGCTAATGAGTTGACTCAGGTGCCGGCTGGCCAGGCCAAAAAGACCACTATGTGCTATCAGCTGACCCCAGGGAAGGGGAGCATGATTCAATCAATCATGCCTAAGTAACGAGGCTGTAATAAAGTCTATGGACATGGAAACTCCATGAGCTTCTCGGTTGGTGACAGATATTGATGCACATGGCAGGATAGCATATCCCTTTTGGGGAACTAGAAGCTCCATATTAGGGAACCTTCCCATACCTCACCCTACATGTCTCTTCAGTTGTAGCCTTTTTCCTATATTAAACCTGTAATCATAAGTATAGTAATTTCCATGAGTCTTGTGAGTCATTCTAGCCAATTGTTGAGCCCAAGGGAGTAGTGGGAGGCAGCTGGCCAGAAGTGAAGTGTATTGGGGACCCCTGAGATTATGGTTGGAGTCCTGTGGGTTTAGAGAGAACCCCAAATTTGTAGCTAGCAGGTCAGAAGTGAGGGTGTCCTGGGGACTCCTAAGCTTGAGGCTAGTGTCTAAGTCTTGTGCAGGCATGACAGTCTGGAGGACTGTATTCTTTAACTTGTGAGATATGACCTAGCTTTGGGTGGTTAGGGTCAAAGAAGGAAGTGTTGCATGTGTAGCTGTTGTAACACAGTAGAACAGAGGGGAACAGCAGTTAGGAACTGAATTGCTTTGATTGAGCCCTATAGTAGTAGATTATAAGCAGGATTCAAATATACAGAAAATAGTTTGGTTGCAGTTTTTAAAGAGAGTAGAACATCATTATGAGTTGAAATCAACTTGACAGCACCTAACAACAACAACATAAAATCCTGAGCAATATTCCCCTTGGGAATGAGCAAGGTGTGTCAGTCTGGGTGAAGCAGAGGGCTCACAGAGCGGAATGGTGGAAAATAAAGTTTGGAAGAGTAATTGCAGCCAGATCACCAAAGTTATTGAGAATACCAAACTAAATAATGTTACTTTCTATTACATGGGTAATGACCACTTAAGGATGGTATTTGAGCAAGGTCATGATATAACAAATTCAGCAGGTACTAGATATTGAATGTTTTCTATATATGAAGAAGTTTAATCTGGCCATGCTATGCAGGAAGATTTACCTACAATAAAGAAGAAGCTTTTTAAATGCTAGTATGTAAAGTTGCTAGAAACAAATGAATAGGTAAAAGTAAAACTGAATTTCAGCTGTGGCTGAGGAAATAAGAAAAAAATAAGAGAAGTGAGGACAGAGTTAACGTGAACATTAGCAGAGGAAAGGGAGAGTCTTAAGTATAGAGTCTTTGAAATAAAGTTGTTACTAGTATGTCAATGCGAGATTGTAATCTCTAAGTGCTATCTGGGAAAAACTGCTGTGGCATAATGGTTAAGAGCTATGGCTGCTAACCAAAAGGTTGGCAGTTCAAATCTACCAGGCACTCCTTGGAAATGTTATGGGACAGTTCTGCTCTGTCCTACAGGGTCGCTGTGAACCAGAATTGACCGCTACAGATTTGGGTTTTTTTGTTTTATCTGGAAAGACAGAAAGATGTGGCAGTCTGCTTCTATAGAGATTTACAGCCTTGGAAACCCTACAGGGTCGCTATGAGCTGGAATCAATTCGATGGCAGCGGGGGGGACGGATCTGGAAAAACTAGAGGTCTTGTTTTGGTTAAGGCCTGTTACAAATTGAATTATGTCCCCAAAATATATGTGTTGTAAATCCTAACCCCTATACCTGTGATTATAATCCCATTTGGGAATGGGTTTTCTTTGTTATGTTAATGAGGCAGTATTAGCTTAGGGCGTATTTTAGCCAATCTCCTTTGAGATATAAAAGCAGTCTAAGCAAGCAAGGAAGCAAGCAAAAATGGGGGGAAATTGATGCCATGCCACACGACAATAACCAAGGAGCTAAGGAACAGAAGCTGAAAGGAAAAAGGACTTTCCCCCAGAGCCGACAGAGAAAGAAAGCCTTCCCCCAGAGATGGTACCCTGAATTCAGATTTCTAGCCTCCTAAACTGTGAGAAAATGAATTTCTATTTGTAAAGCCAACAAAATATGTGTTGTAAATTTCTGTTACAGCACTAGATAACTAAGAATTTGATATCAGAGAGTGGAATGCTGCTCTAACAAATGCCTAAAATGTAGAAGGGGTTTTGGAATTGGGTAATGGGTGGAGGCTAGAAGAGTTTTAAGGTGCCTAATAGTATAAGCCTAGATTGCCCTGAAGAGACTGCTAGTAGAATTATGGGCGTCAAAGGCAGTTCTGGTGAGGGCTCAGATGAAACTGAGGAAAGTCATAGAGAATGTTTCTATTGTCTTAGAGAATACATATGGCACCATCAACAGAATTTTGCCGGACATATGGATGTTAAATGATGAGACATTAAAAGGAAATAATGAACATATGACTGGACAATGGGGAAAGGGCAATTCTTTTTATGCAGTGGCAAAGAACTTGTCTAAATTATGTTTAAATGTCTAGTGGAAGATAAACTTGTAAGTGATGAACTTGGGTATTTGGCAAAGGAAATTTGTAAGCAAGATCTTAAAGGGGTCACATGGTTTCTCCTTGCCTCTTACAGTAGAATGCAAGAGGAAAGAGATGGACTTAAAAATGAGCTGTGAAAAATAAAACCAGAACTTAAAGGTTTGGAAAATTCTGTTGTACAAACCCTCACCAAGGACTTGGTGATTCAATCTTTTGTTAAAGCCTGTGCCTGATGGGTCTAACAAACTACCACACCAGAAAACCCATCAGCTTAGTCTGAAGGGGACAGAGACAGGATGAAAAGAAGGAAAACTGTCAGCCTCTTGCTATTCTACAGGCAGGAAATAGCCCAAAGAAGCTACATCTGTTGTTCTTCAAGAAAAGAAAAGGACCAGCCCTGGAGCAGCTAGGAGATCAGCAGAACTGTTGGAAGGAGCATAGGAAGCAGAGTTTCCATGGTTTCAAAGGGTGGAGCCATGGCCTCCTAGGTTTCAAAGAGTTATATCTCCACCAGCTCAGTTCCAGAGTGTGGAATGGGCCATTCAGCTGAGCTAAGCAGACGGAGCCACTGACCAAAGCTGAGAAGGTAGGGCTCCCATACCTAAGGGACAGAAGAATGGAGCCTGCCAGGGCTGAGGGAGTGGGGTCCCAACTCAGATGGACTAAGATAATGGGACCTCCCAAAGCCTAGGGAGCAGTGTTGCTATCCCTGTGGATTATTTTCAAGGCTTGAGAACTAATGTAATTTGTTCTGCTGAATTTTGGACTTTCTTGGTTCCTGTTATCACTTCTTTCCCTTTAATTTCTCTCATTTGTCATGAAATGTCTACCTTGTGCCTGTTCCACCATTGCACCTTGGAAATGGGTAACTTGTATCCTAGATTTCACAGGTTCACAGAGCAGGAGGACTTATGCCCCAGGATGGAATATGTCTAAAGTCTCACCTATGTTTGATTTAGATGATTCAGCAAATGAGATTTTGGACTTGCAGTTGTCATAAGACTTTTGGGATACCATGATGGGATAAATGGGTTTAGCATGACATAAAATTTTGGGGGTCAAAGGGCAGAATGCTATGGATTAAATTATGTCTCCCCAAAATATGTGCTGTAAATCCTTACCCCTATTCCTGTGTTTATAATCCCATTTGAGAATCTTTTCTTTGTTATGTTAATGAATCAGTATTTGTGTAAGGTGTGTCTTAAAACAAATTCTTTTGAGATATAAAAGCAGACTAAGCAAGCAAGTAGGAGAGATGGGGGAAAACTGATGCCATTGCACATGAAGATCAACAAGAAGCCAAGGAACAGAACCTGAAAAGAAACAAGGGCCTTCTCCCAGAGTTATCAGAGAAAGAATGCTTTCCCCTAGAGTTGGTGCCCTGAATTCAGACTTCTAGCCTGCTAAACTGTGAGAAAATAAATTTCTGTCTGTTAAAGCCACCACTTGTGGTATTTCTGTTATAGTTGCACTGGATAATTAAAACAGACAGCCTGAATAGATTAGACGTGGAGCTTTTCTGAAGGAAGAAGCAAGATGGAAATCTGGGGAAAAACAAACAAACATAAAATAGACTTCTAAGGGAGGTAGTTATCAGAAAGATCCAGGCTCCCTGAAATTTCTAACAAGAATGTCCTGAGTAGGACCACAGTCTTGTGAGACAACTAGGTCAATTGACATAACTTAGTTCATAAAGATAATGTTCTACATCCTAGTTTGGTGAGTAGCTGCTGTGGTCTTAGAAGCTTACAATTGGCCGTCTAAGATACAACTATTGGTTTCTTCCCTTCCATAGCAAAGGAAAGTGAAGGAAATCAAAGACTCAAGGAAGAAAATAGTCCACAGAAATAATGGCCCATGGTTACCACAGACTCTTCTAGCCTGAGACCAGAAGAACTAGATGGTGCCCAGCTACCATCACCAACCTTTCTGATAAGGGACACAATAGAAGGTCCTGGTTAGGATGGAAGAAAAATTTGAACAAAACACAAATTCAGACTTACTTGATTGATAGAGACTCGAGGAACCTCTGAGACTATCACCCTAAGATATCCTTTTAACCTGGAACTGAAGCCACTCCTGGAGGTCACCTTTCAGCCAAATTATAGATTGGCCTATAAAATAGACAGTAATACCTGTGAAGAATGTGCTCCTTTAAACAATCAACTATAGGAGACCAAAAGGTCAAAATTTACCCCAGAACAAAGATGAGATGACAAGGAAGGGCAGGGAAACTGGATGGATGGAAACGCGGCAGGCGGGGTGGAAATGGTGAAAATACTGACACATTACAGGGATTGTTACCAATGTCACGGAACAATTTGTGTATGAATTGTTGAACAGAAATCTAATTTTCTATGTAAACTTTCACCTACAACACAACAAAATATTTTTAAAAATAAAATAAAAAGAATGTCCTGAGTAAGCCAACACTGGATCCAGTGGATGTTATGTATACCTGTAAATTGTCAGTAAATTGTCTCTCTCTCTCTCTCTTTCCTTCCTTCCTACTTCCATTCCAGGCTTCCTGATTCATATGGCTGAAAGATGACTGAGGGGAGGGAGATAAAATGTCAGAAAAAAGAACAGGAAACTGATTATAAGCCCTCTGGTACCAAAACAATCCTACTACCCCCTTTTTTAAAATCTTAGCTCTGTTTTTAGTAATTAAAATAAAACAATAATAAAGCAAATAGTATTCTATTGGAATCCTTGTAATTTCATCATAACCTCATGTAGATTTACATTTTCTATTCTAAACTCCAAAGATATCCTAAGATGCTGTGAGTAAGCTAAACTTGAACACGGACTCATATAATCAGTATATGAATTTCATCTCAGAATCCACTTAATGAAACACACTCCAAGCTTGCTTTTCACCAGGTGTGAGATTAGATTTTACTTTTAGCTTTCTAAATTATGAGCCTCTGTGTCTATATATCTAAATATGTGCACACTACACTTATAATACAGCAGGGCCTCAAATTTAAAAATCCTGAATATATCTAAATAAGAAGTGACTGTGGGAAGACTGTACTTTTAAATCATACATTTCTGTAATAATTGATTTTTTTAATAACAGTAAAAATGTAGTAAACAACAACAACAAAATACAGATGCTTTAAATTTTAAAAAAGAATCCATGAAGGGAAGATTAGGAGACATACAACATATGAATTGGGGGCAACATTATTTTATAATAGTGAGGCCTATATGGTGTATAATTATGCCAATTTGCTGAAAATCATAGTGCAAATTTCTTGTAGCTCAAATACATCCAGCAGCAAATGGTGAGATGAGCCTGAGCCAACCACTCAGGAGAAGCAGTTCAGTATTAAAGACAAACATGCCAAATTTAGAGGCTTCTCAGGTTTGGAAACCACTTTTCCCTGTGGCATAGATTTTATGAGGAAAAAAATATATATAGGGGATTGTGGTAAATTTAAAAGATTAATATCTTCTCTTTTTAAGTCACTAGAATTAGCCAAGTGAAATAAAATAAGGCCCAATCCAAATTGATGAACAGGTCAGGGAGTCCCTAGGTGACCTAAATGGTTAAGCACTGGACTACTAACCAAAAGACTGGTGATTTGAACCCACCCAGAGATGCCTCAGAAGAAAGGCCTGGTGATCTGCTTCTGACAGCCCACAGACTTGAAAACTCTTTGGAGCACAGTTCTACTCTCCATCACATGGGATCTCCATGACCCAGAATCGACTTATTGGCAATTGGTTTGATTTTTGTTTATATATTAGGTCAGCATACTATCAAAATCCAGGAACACAGGCAATGAGGACCTACATTAGGGTGGGCATGCAGCAGGGCATACGGAAGGCGGAGCCCAGCAGAATTTGGCAGCCAAAACTGTGTCTTGAATCTCACAGGCGTTTTAAGCCTATCCTAGGGGCAGATTATCCAGTAGGCAAGATAAGCACAGTGCTTACCTTGCTTACCAGATCGTCTATAGTGAAATTGTTCACTACAGATTGGTAAGTACAAGTAAGCCTGTGTGTACCTTGCTTACTGGGTCATCTGCCCCTTTCAGGGGCTATAATTTTGAGAAGAGGCTCTGATTCTGTAGGAAGGTACTGTGGAGTTGGAGAGAGACAGATGCCAGCCACACATAGAAGCAGAATCTTTGATGTGGTGAAAAAAGTAAAATTGTTCACTACAGATGATCTGGTAAGCAAGGTAAGCACCATGCTTACCTTGCCTATTGGATAATCTGGCCCTAACTATCCCCAGATATGACAGGAGCTGTAAGGGTAGCCATGCCTGCAAGCAGTTATTCGCCAGAAACCCCCAGAGCCTCAGCTTCTAAAACCTAATTCATCATCAGAATCACAATGGACACTGTATTCAAACACACAGAACCTTGGGTCCTAATCTGGATGATTGCCGGCTGAGCAGGTATGTGGTGAGGGCATGGAATTTATATATTTATAAACTTCTACTGGTGATCTAATGACCAGCCAAGTTTGAGAACACTTTCTTTAGCTATTCCACTACAGATTTGTCTTGTGGCTTTAGTATTTTTTTATTTCTTCTCTCCTAATGCCGAGGACTTCCATAAGCACACCATTTTCCTGGCAGACTGCATCCCCAACTCACTTTTCAGATCTTAGACCACTCCAGAACTGTAATGATTACTTTCTCTCTTATATTAACCACACAAAGCCAGGCAGAAGTTTGCTTTCATATTTTCCTATGTCCCAGACAGGGACAGATTAACCAGTAAGCAAGGTACACACAGGCTTACTTGTGTTTGCTTCCTAATCTGTAGTGAACAATTTCACATGGGTTTCACCCTATCTTTGACATGGTGAAAAGCAGGTGAAATTGTGTACCACAGATAAGTAAGTAAGCCCATGTGTACCTTGCTTATTGGTTTATCTGTCCCTGGTCCCAAGGAGGAATATGAACTTTAACTAGGTGAACAATCTAGAAAGTCAAGCCATAGTTCCATATTTGTGCTTGTCTATGAAATTGACTGTTTCTTGTAAATTCCATTAAGTGACTCTCCATCTACATTTTGGGAATTGCCATCTCACCGACAATACATTTCTTTCCATCCCTCAAGAAGTACACTTTTCCAACTCTGAATTATATTTGGAAATTCCTGAAAGTCAAAGCAGAGGGAAAGCGGTGTTCTGAATCTCCAGCTCCTCCTATAAAAGGTTTAGGGAAGGCAGTGACATTCCTTTCAAAATCCTCTTACCCCAGAGATTTACAGGTATAACTCTTTATTATCCTGATTATTCACCAGATAACTATTCACTCAAACACACACACGAGTTCCTAAGGGACGAACATGAAATCTCACATATTATAGAATCTAAACCTATAAGAAGGAAAAAATAATAACTTCTTATCTGTACCATAATCTGCAATGATGCTTTAGAGCAGCGCTGGATAATTTTTTTGTTGAAGGTGGTTGTCCTGTGCATTGTAGAATATTTACAGCATCTCTCTGGTTCCTGCATACTAGATGCCAGGACCAACATCCTTCTCCAGTTATGGCAACAATAATGTCTTGAGACATTGCCAAATGTCTCCTGGAGGGTAAAACTGTCCCGAATTAGGAACTACTGCTCTAGATTATGTCTTTACATTATTATAAATAGCAGCTTTAGTTATTTTACTTCATTCTCTAATTATCCCTCATGCTTGAAGATAACAGACATAAACTTAATACAGTAATAAGTCTCCTAATGGACACTCTGTTAGCTACACAAAGGCACATTGGAATACTGAAATTATCACTGCAAGAATTCAAGTAAATTGTTGGCCAAGGGCCATCCTCCTTCCTGGTCTGCCTGGAATAGAGATGGTAGGTGGTGGTTTCACTCTTTCAGTTGCCTGATAGTCCTGTGGAGGAGGACATTACCCTAGTATGACCATATCAGGTTTAGAAAATTATTGGGTATTGGGAACATCTAGCTAAGGTGAATCGACTGCTTTCTAGAAAACAAATTTTAGCACTCAGGTAGATGAGGGGCTAGTGTCTAGCTGGGCTACACCTACCTGAGCTGCCTCTTCAGGTAGTTCATGAGAAAAAAGAGAACTAATTCTTTGCTAGGTGCTTTAACTGGTATTTCAGTTCCTGAAAAATTAAATAGTTTAAGGTCCAGTTTTTTATTAAGAACCCGAGCATTTATTACTTGCCTAAGTCACTTGGTTAGTAAATGTTGTGTTCTGGAGCCAATATGTGATTAATGATAAAAGGCCATGATACTACAGAAGAAGTCAATTATTATGTTTCACCCAAAAAGCTTGCAAGTGGCCATCTAAGATGCATCAATTAGTCCCAACCACCTGGAGTAAAGGAGAATGAAGAACACCAAAGACACAAGGAAAGTATTCGCCCAAGAGACAGAAAGGGCCACATAAACCAGAGACTTCATCAGCCTGAAACCAGAACTAGATGGTGCCCGGCTACCATCAATGACTGCCCTGACAGGGAACACAACAGAGAGTCCCGGATACAGCAGGAGAAAGGTGGGGTGCAGAACTCAAATTCTAGTAAGAAAACCAGACTTAATGGTCTGAATGAGCCTGGAGGGACCCCAGAAAGTATCACCCCCAGATTCTCTATCAGCCCAGAATGAAAACAGTTTCAGAGGCCAACTCTTCAGACAGGAATTGGACTGGACTATGGGACATAAAGTGACACTCATGAGGAGTATGCCTCTTAGCTCAAGTAGATACAAAAGACTAAACGGGCAGCTTCTGTCCAGAGGTGAGATGGGAAGGCAGAGAGGGTTAAGAGCTGGTTGAATGCACATGGAAAGGAGGAATGTGCTGTCACAGTATGAGGAGACCAATTAGGGAAAAAAAAAAAATTAATTCAGTGCCCTGCCAGTTCCCTTCCACTGCTGTGCTCTCTTTTTCTTGTGTCCTGTCTGCCTGGCATCTATATGTCTTTGCTTTGAACACCTGGTGGTCCTGTTTTCTCGATACCGTAAGCACGGGCTTACCTTGCTTATTTGTTTCCAATTCAGCCAAAGAGAAAGGACGTATCCCAGGTATTTCTGGGAACCTACCCGAAAAGAATCTCTCTCCTCCCTTCTATGGTATAGTGTGAAGTTTTGGCATCTAGAACTATTGCAGCCATTTTGCTACCATGAAATAAGAGAATAACACTATCTAAGAGTGAGGTAGGACAGAGCAAGATCACATGGAGCCTGAGGAGATCAACACTGCAGAAGGCAGGGTGAAGAGAAAGAGAAAACCCATCCTTAGTAACATGGTTTGAATACCCAGATTAAGTCTCTTCTGAAGTCAGACCTGCATTTGCACTTTTCATTTAGAAACCAATACATTTCCTTTAATGTATAAGCCACAGTGTGCTGGATTTTCTGTCACTTGTAACCAAAAGAGCCCTGTTGCAAGGGTGTTATGCATTGAATTGTGCCCCCTCAAATAGTTATGTTGAAGTCCTAACCTCTGTGCCTGTAAATATGACCCTGTTTGGAAATAGGGATTTTCTTTTGTTATGTTAATAAGGTCATACTGGAGTAGGGTTGGTCTAAACCTAACCCCCTGTGAGTGCTGTCTTATAAAAAAAAGCATACTAGACAAAGGCACTCACAGGAGGAAGGCATGTACTATGGGACAATAGAGATAGATGCCTCTGTAAGCTTAGGAACACCAAGGTTTGATAGGAGAAGCTGAAGTAAACACAGAAAGATCTTCCCCTAAAGCCAACATCAAGAGCTGGTACTTATAGATTCCTGAACTGTGATAAAGACACCCACTTGTGGTATTTTTTTTTTACAGCAGCACTAAGTAACTAAGACAAAGAGTTATGCTATAAGTGTCCGATTAAAAGAAATTTTTTATATCGCTAGGTCATGCAAGGCTATTTATAAGGGATAGTCCCTGCAAGGACAATTTTAGCCCTTTTACCTCAAAATTATAAAGGAGGAAATATTTTATTTAAGGTCGTAGCCTTCATATTAAATGCTGCTCACAGCCTTAGTGCCTAATTTCTTCTTCTTGTTGTAGTTAGCTGCCATCGAGTCAGTTAAAATTCTTACCTCTTATTAAAACTTATTTTCAGGACAGGATCCATTCTATTTCTAAAGAGAGAAAAGGAGCAAGGTAGAAAAGAAAGAACAGTGAACTTGGAGTCATAATGTCTGGAGTTGAGTTCTTACCCAAATTTAGTTCTCATGTAGTTACTACATTTCATCTTAACTGTCTGTAAAAGCTGTAAATTTGATAGATTAATGCCTGTGCTATCCACTCATAAAGGCTTCAGCAAATAGAAAACATGTAAAATTCCTTTGAAAATTGGAAATAAAATAAATAGACAGGTATAAAATGAGTTTTGAAATGGTAATAAGAAACATCTTGGTGCAAAACATTAGGCAAAAGAAAAAACTCAAACATTGCATTTCTGTGGACAGTGTCTAGATAAAGTTTCATCTGGACAACACTATGTCCTTAAAACCATTATACACAACCCATTAACAGGTAAGGCCATTGCTGAAGTCATTATTATTCAATCATTCACTCACTCAACAGACACTAACTGTGTGAGGAATGGTGGTAGCCACAAGGGCTACAGAGAAAAAACATTTTCAGCAGGAGCTCATATTGTTACAGAAACAAGTGAACAGAGAGCAATTTGATTTTCTGAAATAGAAGTTGTCCAAAGTGCAATGGGATCACTTATGAAGTGCATTGTTCGTTCAGTAATATTTTACACTAATGTTTGGAATTCCCAAACGACATGCTAAGAATCCTGTTGAGGTGATTCTGGAGGGAAGCTACAGCTTTGCTTCATTAGCACCAGCTGTCAAATGCATTCTTGGTGACAATTAGAAAGTAATTCGAACTTCAAATACCATCAACTGGGAAGCCTACAAGCTGGTTGTGCTTGTGTAACGTAGAACAGCCAACTTTTATCAGAGAAAGGCAGATCTTCAGTTGCCTTCTCGATCTATTGCTGCCACCTAGTGATCAAATCTTTCTATGAAACACCATGCCACGGCAGATATAAACACTTTCATATTGTTTTTTAGTTTTATATTGTTGTTGTTGGGTGCCATCAAGTTGGTTCTGACTCTTAGCAAACCAATGTACAAAAGAAGGAAACACTGCCTGGTTCTGCGTCATCCTCACAATTGTTGCTATGTTTGAGTCCATTGTTGCAGCCACTGTATCAATCCATCTCACTGAGGGTGTCTCTTTTTTGCTGACCCTCTACCAAGCATAATTTCCTTCTCCAGGGACTGGTCCCTTCTTATAACGTATCCATGAGACAAAGTACATGACACAAATTCTCTCCATCCTTGCTTCTAAGGCGCATTCTGGCTGTACTTCTTCCAAGACGTATTTGTTTGTTCTTCTGGTGGTCTATGGTATATTTAGTATTCTTCACCAACACAATAATTCAAACAAGTCAATTCTTCAATCTTCCAGATACATAAAACAATGTTATTTCATAAAATCAACATAATTTATGTCAGCTACATATGGCAAGATAATTTTTGGAGAATATGTTGTTTTGTCTAAAATTAATCTCACACACAATTTTATTAATTGCATTTGCAAAATTGGAAAGGTATATTGTAAGTCACTATAAGCTAAACTGAAAGTTCTAACTAATATTATAGCAAAACTGACAAGATAACATCCCAATGTTGTCAAAAATTTTAGAAGTTACTAATAAGTGTGTGTTGGTGAAGAATACTGAACATACTGTGGACTGCTAGAAGAGTGAATAAATCAGTCTTAAAAGAATGCAATCAAAACTTTCCTTAGAAGTGAGGATGGTTAGATTTCAGCTGACTTTGGACATGTTATCAAGAAAAAACAATTGCTATAAAAAGACACCATGGCTGGTAAAGTAGAGGATCAGCAGAAACAAGGGAAATCCTCAGTGAGATGGACTGACATACTAGCCAAAACAATGGATTCAAAAATACCAATGATCATGAAGATGGCACAGGATTGGCCAATGTTTCATTCTGTTATACCTAAGGTTGCCAAGCGTCAGAGCCAGCTTGATGGCAACTAAGAAGAAGAACAATAAAAGTGTGGTTTTATAACTATTGAAGTCCTGGCATCCAAAACAATTCTGCCAAATTTTATGCTATGCTAAAAAGAGAAAAAAGAGAATTTTTAACTTTATTAATGTAAACTTAAACTGCCAGCATTTTAAAATATTTTATTCATAGGCTGGAACTTACCAAACACATTTTATGTATTATACCAATGTTGGCTGATCAAAAGTAAATACATTGACTAGATAGTAATTTATGACAAGAACAAATAATCGTGAAAAGGAAATTCAGCCAAATTGCAATCAATGCTTTGATAATTAAACAGAAACAAATTAAGAAAAATAAATCAAGTATTTTTCTCAAGACGATTGAAAATAAACAAAAGAATCTAAGGAGAAGTGAAAATAAATATAAAAACAAACAGTTGTATTGGTGAGTTATGGGGAAAAAGAATAAAAATTTTTAAAAACAAAAAACACAAATACATAAAGCGAAGATAAAACATGGAAGATAATCAGTTAGAATGTTTCTCACATGTATATACATATAACTTATTATATATAAATTTAAATATAAGTCTTTTATGTAAATATCAAGAAATAAATATATACTGATTGCTTATCATTCATAGCATGTACTCTACATAACTTTTTCTATTATTGAAGCACACTGTTAGGAAAAAATGCATATTTAAATATGTGCTTGGAAATGTTTAGATAAACTACTAGAGAATTAGAATGAGATTCTTGGCTTTTATTCAAGGATGAGAAAGAAATTATTTGTATACTTGATAGGAAATGGAAGCAAAAGATAACATAGTAAAAAATATATGGAAAGACTAAACATATATCACAAAAAAAAAATCAGTTGTGAAAGCAAATGTAAATAAGTAAAACTCTGAATAACACAGAGAAAGAAATTAAGAAAGTGAACCCAAATTTGCTTTATAAAACCTGAAATCAAACCTGAAAGAAAGCACAAAACAATATTGGTAATAATAAGTTGCTATCCAAAATCACTATGACAAAGACTTAAAAATATCTTTGAAATGACCATATATAATATAACATTAAAAATATACCAGAATCAAGTAAGATATTCCTCACCCACAGCTAACATCATATTTAATGGTGAAAAACTGGATGCTTTCCTTTTAATTTTAGATACAAGACTAGCATATCTGTTCTTATCAGTTGTGCTAAATATTGTACTAAAGTTTCTAGCCAGATAAGTTAGTCAAGAAAAATAATTAAAGGTACCCAAATTGCATAGGAAGAATAGAAATATGGAAAACTATCTCTACTCACCGATGGTATGTGCTTGTATATAGAAAATCATAAAGAATCTACACACAAAAAAATACTATTAAAACTAATAAATGAGTTCAACAAAGATGCAGGATACAAGATAAATATTTAAAAAATCAAATGCATTTCTTTACATTAGCAGTAAAAAATCAGCAAATGAAGTTAAGAAAACAATTAAGTTTCCAACAGAATCAAAAAGAATAAAACACTTCAGAATAAATTTAACAAAAAAGCGAAAGACTTGTACACTGAAAACTACACATAATAGTTGAAATAAATTAAAGAAGACCTAGACTGAAAGGGATCCCTTGTGCATGGATTAGAGGTCTTAATATTGATAACATGGCGATATTCCCCACGTTGATCTACAGATTCAGTGTAATCTCTGAATATTTCAGCCTCCTTTTTTTACATAAATTTATGAGCTAAAATTTAGATGGAAATGCAAGGGACTCAGATTAGCCAAAACAAACTTGGAAAAGAAGAAAAAAGTTGGAGGACTCATAGATCCTGATTTCAAAACTTTCTACCCAAAAACCAAACCCACTGCTGTGGAGTCGACCCCAACTCATAGTGATCCTACAGGACGGAATAGAACTGCTTCATAGGGTTTCCAAGGCTGTAATCTTTACAGAAGCCAACTGCCACAATTTTCTCTCATGGAGCAGCTAGTGAGTTCCAACTTTCGACCTGATGGTTGGCAGTTGCTTAACCACTGGGCCAAAGCAATAGTAATCAAGACTTTGTAGTGCTGGCATAGGATAGAAATATTGATCAATAGAACAAAATGAGAGTCCAGATATAAACACATATTTATGGTCAATTAATTTTTGGCAAGTGTGCCGATATAATTCAATGGGAAAATAATAGTATCTTCAACAAATGATACCAGAGCAACTAGATACCCACATACAAAAGAATGAAACAGACATCCATTTCCCAGGTGGATCACAAACATAAATTTAAATGCTAAAACTCTCAAACTCTTAGATAAAAACATACAATTAAATTTTTGTGACCTTGGTTAGGCTATAGTATCCTAGTATAAAACCAAAAGCAAAAGTGACAAAAGAAAAAAATTAATTGAACTTGATAAAAATTAAAAGCTTTTGTGCATTAAAGGATACTATCAGAAAATGAAAAGATAACCCAGAGAATGTGAGAAAATATTTACAAACCTTATATCTGATAAGGGACTTGTATCTAGAATCAATAAGAAACTCTTACAACTCAACTATAAAAAGACAAATAACCCAATTAAAAATAGGCAAAAACTATGAATAGAGATTTCTCCAAAAAAGATATACAAACTCCCAATCAGTACAATAAAAGGGCTCAACACTTAACTACAAAAAGACAAATAACCCAGTCAAAGAATGGGCAAAGGAGTTGAATAGACATTTCACCAAAGATGATATTCAAATGGCCAACAAGCACATGAAAAGATGCTCAACGTCATTAACCATCAACCAAAAAACCCATTGTTGTCGAGTCAATTCCGACTCATAGCAACCCTATAGGACAGAGTAGAACTGCTCCATACGTTTTCCAAGGAGAGCCTGGTGGATTCTAACTGCCCACCTTTTGGTTGGCAGCCATAGCTCTTAACCACTATGCCACCAGGGTTTCAGAGACATGCAAATCAAAACCACAGTGAGATACCATTTCATTCCCACTTGGATGCTAAGATAAAAACAAACAAACAGAAAACAACAAATGATGGTGAGGAAATTGGAACCCTTATCCATTCCTGCTGTGAATGCAAAATGGTACAGCTGTTGTGGGAAACAATCTGGCAATTCCTCAAAAAACTAGAAATAGAACTATCATTTGACCTAATAAATTCCACTGCTAGGAATATATGCAAGGGAATGGAAAGCAGCTGCATGAACAGACATATGTAACCTATGTTCATTACAGCATTATCCACATAGCCAAAAGGTGAAAACAACCTAAATGCCCATCAACAGATGAATGAATAAACAAAACGTGGTGCATACATAAAATGAAATACTACTCAATCAGAAAGACAAATGAAGTCTTGATCCATGCTATAACAAGGATGGAGCTTGAAGACATTATGCTGAGTGGAATAAGTCAATCACAAAAGGACAAATATTGTATGATTTCACTTATGTAAAGAGATAAGAACAGGCAAATATATAGAGATCAAAGTTTATTAGTGGTTACCAGGGGCAAGGGGCGGGGAGGAAGGGCAAGTTATTGCTTATGGAGCACTGAGTTTCAGTTTACAGTGATGGAAAAATCACATTGATTAAGGGTGAGGGTTGCACAGACAATTAATGTAATGACAGTTAATAAGTTGTATATCTGTTGTTAACAGTTGAACTGGCAAGTGTTTTTTTGATAGATATATTAACAACACAACAACAATGAAAAGAATAGCTGCTGAGGCTGCTTGTGTACAATCAAACACCTCATGAGATTTGGTTTCTTAGTTTGGAGGTTTAAGGTCATGGTTTCATGGGACACTCCATATTTGGCCTACTATTATGTTTAATGCTTCTGTTCTACCTCTTAATTCATTGCCTAGTTCCTGGGGTCTTTAAAGCTTCCAAGTGGCCATCCAAGGTATGACAATTTGTCTTTATTCACCTGGAGCAACAGAGGAAGAAGGAGAGTCAAGAATAGGGGGAAGAAATGGAAATGTGTGACTAACTGCCTTCATGAACAACTTCCCCCTTTGCCATGAGACCAGAAGAACTGGACAGTGCCTGGCTACCATTACTGAACATTTTGATCAAAGAGGCTATAGAAGAATCCTGATCAAAAGGGGGAAAATGTAGAACAGAATTTAAAATTCTCATGAAATCCACACTTTCTTGAGTCATTGAGGCTGGATGTACCCCTGAAACTATTGCCCTGAGATAATCTTTAAACCTTAAACCAAAAATAGTCCCTGAAGTTTTCTTTAAACCAAACAATAGTTTAATTTAACAAGTAAAGAATGTCTGCCTTGAGCATTATGCTCTTTTAAGATCTGTCTATATGGGATCAAAGTAACAACAGCAACTTGAAAGATTACATAGGATACTTAGGGGGCAGTGAATTTATGTTAATGGGGAGGAACAATTTGGAAAAGGAGGGTAATAATGGTTACACAACTTGTAGAATGTAATCAGTGTCACTGAATTGTACATGCAGAAATTATTAAGATGGTGTATGTTCCGCTTATATTATCAACAATAACAAAAAATAAAATAAATTTTTTAAAAAGTGCTCCACATCATTAGTAACTAAGGGAATGCAAATTAAAACCACAAGGAGACACGACTCACAGCTACTAAGATAACTAATATCAAAATGACAGATAATAACAAGTGTTAGCAAGGAGGTGGATAAATTAGAACCCTCATACATTGCTGGTAGGAATAGAAAATGGTACAGACATTTTGGAAAAATGTTTGGTAGTTTGTCAAAAAGTTAAACAAAGAGTTACCATATAACCCAGGAATTCAGCTCCTAGATATACACCTGAGAGAAATGAGAACAGATGTTCACAGAAAAATCTGTGTGCAAATGTTCATCGCACACTATTCACAATATCTAAAAAGCGGAAACATAAAACTGTTTATCAAATGATGAATGGACAAATGGTTATGATATATTCATTCAGTCATAAAAAGAAATGAAATTCTAACACATGCTACAACATAAATAAACCCAGAAAACATTATTCTAAGTGAAAAAGACCTGAAAAAAAAGTCCATGTGTGATGCCGTTTATATTAAATACCCAGATTAGACAAATCTATAGAGACAGAATTCCAAGGGCTGGGGAAAGAGTGGAATGGAGATGACAGCATGGATATGGGGTGTCCTTTTGGAGTGATGAAAATGTTCTGGAATTAGATAGTAGTGATCAATGCCCAACTTTGTGAACACACTAAATAACATCTAATTGTACACTTTAAAATAGTGAGCTTTAATGACATGTAAATTTATCTTAATAAAGCTATTATTGAAAACAAAACAAAAAACCCTATACCAGGACTACAGCTTCAGGCCACAATGGAATAATAGAGTCTAAATTTACCCTCATGGCACACACAAATATACAACTGAAAGAAATTTATGAAACCATGCATTTCAAGAATTTAGACATTTGTGAATGAAGGAAAGTGATCCCAGAGAGATGAGGAAAATGGTGGCGAGCCCTATAACTGCCCCAGCCTGGTGATATTTTCCATAACACAGCACAAGGAAAGAAAACTCAGGCAGAGCCAACTAGTCTCCCTGAGTTGTGAAGATGAAGTTGAGACTCTGAGACCAAGACAGCTAGAATTCACAGGGCAGAGTAATTTTTCTTAGAGAAATGAAAAGAATATGTCCGTGCAAAGACTTGTAATGTTCATGGCAGCTCTGTTCGCAATAGCCAAAAGCTGTAAACAACCCAAATGTCCATCAACAGATGAATGGATAAATATATTGTGGTAGATACATACAATGGACTATGAGTCAGGTATAAAAAATGAATCATTGATACAAGCAACAACGTGCGAGAATCTCCAGATAATTATGCTAAGATCCTGCCTTTGGTGCCATGTTTTGTTTCTTCATATAGGTGCTGAGTTTAAGTGTGTGTTCAGTGTGTGAAAATTCATTGTGCAGTTCCCACATGATATATAAACTTCTCTACACGTGTATTATATTTCAATAAAACCACTGTAAAAACCAATAGCTTTTCACACATTGGCAATAGCCAGTTTAAAAATAATATAAACAAAGACCCCATTCTAAATAGAAAAAAAAAATTGTCTTGGGATACATTTAGTAAATTTATCTTTATGTGAAAATATATACAAACTTTGCTATAAAATATAAATGAATATGTGAATCAAAGGAGTCATTCCATATTCTTGAATGGAAATACTATCATAAATGTAACTTTTGTTTCAAATCATCTCATTAAGTCTACGCTAATCAAAATCTGAACTTTACTTAATATTTAAAAATTTATGTTGTGATCCTAAGATTCTTTTGGAAACAAAAAATACGAATTGTTGAGATAGTTCTCAGAAAGAAAATACCTAAGAGAGGACTTCCCCTTCTCATTGATATTTGCCATTGTTTTTACAGCCCAGCAGAGAACACCTTCCTATGCTATGGGATTCCCTCACCTGAAAAGGCAGAAGCTGCCTCCCTAAAAACTTGTAAAAGTTTGATATTTGGTTTCCTAGCCTCCATATTTCAAGTTGAGATCACATGGTTTATGTTACACCAATTAAGGCACACCCTTCCTAGGCTTTTAATTGGAAATTAATGATGTATTGACAGGTAGTAGTAGAGGCAGCAGCTACTTCTAGTTTCCAGTAGCTACAGTGGCAGCAATTCCAGGGGCATTAGTGTCCAGCATTAGTCATGTGTGCCACCTAGGTCCCAGCAATAGCAGAAGAGTGCTGGGCATGATTTGAGACATTCTTCCTATCTGTGTAACCTCCAAGCTTATTGCTCTGGCACATACATGGATTCTGTAAGTTGCTCACTATTACTTTAGTAATCTTTTTCTACTTACATAAACCCATCATTCTTTTCTTTACATTAATGTTTTGTTGGGCTTTTAACGTTATACGTTGGAATTTCATGCTTATGCCTAAATGAATTCAAAAGTTATCACTGAAAATGGCTACAATCAACAACCTTTCCATCAGGGAAGTTGGTGAAATTTAGGATTTATTACCTGGCCTTGTTGATGCTGGCTGCAGTGAAAAATCCTGATACAGTCAAGGGCTAGGACTCTGAATTGTATGTAACTCTGGTAGCCTATGACATGCATTGGCTGTCTATGAGCACGTGTAATAAAATGTCCATGAAAGGAAAGGCTTGGGACGCTGAGTGATGCCTGTATGGAAAAAGAGTATATAGAATATGAGAATTTCAAGGTATTTGAAGGGAACTGGTTGTGGTGTAGTGGTTAAGAGCTCGACTGCTGGCCAAAATGTCAGCAGTTCGAATCTACCAGCCGCTCCTTGGAAACCCTACCGGGCAGTTCTACTCTGCCCTATAGGGTCGCAATGACTCGGAATCGACTCAAGGGAAATGGATTTGGTTTCTCTGGGTTGCTTCTAACAGTGGTGGTCAGCATAAAGACAAAGAATGACAACTTAAAAGTCTGAAATTTTCAGCTCAAGGCTTGGACTGAAAAGCAGAGAGTTTTAATAACTGTGTTAAAAATAATCTCTTACAGCCCCAGCGTTGGGGAAAAAACAAAAACAAACTATGATTGAAGTTTCAGAAGATGAAAGACCACATTCCCATTAAGTCATTTTCTGTTATAGCTCTCATTAAAGTTTTTTTTTCCAATATATTTCTCATCTTTATTCATGGTGTTTACATTTTTTATGCTATTGTGAATGGACTATTTTCCCATTCACATTGTAACTTGTTATTGCTATTAAAAAGAACATATGTTGATTTTCATATGTAGATATTATAGTCATTCACTTAAATTGAATTTCTTGCTTCTAAATGGTTGTCAAAATGATATATTGAATTTTCCTGCTAGGTACATCTTCTGCATATGATAATAATTCTTTATCCTCCTTTCCAATATTTATATATCTTTTTTCCCTAGAAAACCCAATTTCTATTTATTTGGATACTTTTTAAAAAAAAAAATTCCAAGTGTACTAAAATGTTTTTCAATTGTGAATAGAAGTTGACTTTTTATTTTCAAATGTATTTCCAGCATTTTATGAGATTACCATGCTTTTCTTTCCTTTGGCCTATTAATATAACAAAATATGTTAATAGATTTTCTATCAGTATTCTTTCTTAGTCTGGGCCACAATAATTTATTAACTGCTAGTCTCCTTCTCAGGCGATGAACCAAACTAATTTACAAAGATTTCAGGAACTGACTTGAATCCACACCTCCAGGTCCTTAGCACTTCCTAGTGCTGACCTGGCAGGAAACAGAGTAGGCGAAATGATTTCCTGCTCTCAGTTCATCCTGTTCCAGAGTCAGAAAGCACATGAGCCAGGGTGTGAAATGAAAAAGTAACAATGGCAATTTCAGAGGAGAGAAGCCAGTTAAATGCATTGTGGAGGGGTGAATTTTTATTGTTCCTTGATCAGATAGGATCTATGATGATTTTAGACACATCAGCTAACCTCCATGTTACCTCTCACCTTACCTATTTGAACTTCGTTCCTTGAAAAATGACACAGAAAAATAAAAAATAAAAACCCTTTATTTTACTCATATTTTATCTCTTATATTTGAAAGGCTAGATTTCCACTATCATCACGTATCCCTTTTTTGGAGTAGCTGACACCTGATGGCTTGTGCTACGTGTTTAGGACAGCATTCACCTAGCAGGTAGGGTTCCTTAGGCATGTTTACCTGACAGTGAGGAACTTTTCATATAACTATATATATGCACACATGTTTGAAAATATTATACTGATTCTTAACATCCATGATTTACATATAAAAAATTATCTGCTTGCAGTAAGGGTTAAAAGCTAAATGCATTCCTAAGTACAAATTTGTGTTCCAAAACAATTTGCCATCAACTCGATTCTGACTCACGGCAACCCTCTGTGTGTCAGTGTAGAACTGTACTCCATAGGAATTTCAACAACTGATTTTTTCAGAAGTAGACCACCAGGACTTTCTTCCAAGGTACCTGAGTAGACTTGAACCTCCAACCTTTCGGTTAGCAGCCAAACATGTTGACTGTTTGTACCACTCAGGGACTCCCATAAGTTATGTACTTATACCAAAAAAAATTATAATCTTCTAATATATTTACATGGTAAAAATAATATATAGATGCAAAGTGGATTAATTTTTCTTTCATATCACCCTTTCTATCTTTAAGGGAGGAGAAGAAATGAATGGTTTTCAGTGCCAGATATTGTTTGTGTTTTTACAGATATTTTCCCATTGATTAAGGAGCAAAGTTAGGATCAGGCCACAGAGCTCTTGTTTCCAAAGTCCATGGTCCTCCTCCCTACAACACAGCCTCACAATTAGTCTCAGTGCTTTCAGTCCTGCCCCAAAACTTTTACAAAGAACTCACCAACATCTGACCCTTCTGTCTGCCCAAAGTTATTCATCCTTCTTGGCTCAGCTCATTTCTCTTTGTCCTTTCTTTAACTGCTGCAAAACTTAACTCTCCCTTTCCCCTGAACAGTTATAAAACTCAGACTACTTTATCACATAAATTTCAGCACTCATTTTTTTTTTTAATTATCTGGTTATATGATGATATGGTACTTTATAGCTTTTAGAAATCTTGTTAACTTAATTATGCCTCAGTCACCTTCTTTATCCTCACAAAATGCAGCATTGAGCTAAGGCTCTGATACTCAACAGTATGTGTGATTAATAGAATTAGTTGTAGTCATAAAGTCACAAAAGCATACAGATAGACAGGGAACTGGAAAGTTCATCTTTTCTACCTCACTGCCTCTTTGCAGACATTGATGATTGAAGTGAAGAGAAGTTTTACTAGAGATTAATAGAAAAGTTAAAATTTTGAAGTGTTAATGGGGCTTAGCTACTGTGAACTGTCAAGGAAACAAATAAATCAGTCTTCAAGAAATACAGTTAGAAGTTTTCTTAGAAGTGAGCATGGTGAGATTTTGACTCACTTACTTTGGATACATCATCAGAAAATATCAATCACTAGAAAAGGACATCATGTTTGGTAAGGTGGAGGCCAGTGAAGGCAACGGAAACCCTCAATGAGATGAACTGACACAATAGCCTCAACAATGGACTCAAACATACCAACGATCTTGAAGATGACAAGGACCAAGCAGCATTTCACTCTGTTATCCATAAGATCACCATGAGTCAGAGCCGACCCCCCACGGCAGGTAGCAACAACAATATAAGCAAATTAACAAAAAATATTTTAAAGCAGGAGCTTAAAAAAAGCAATAGAGAATACTACAGTGAATCCTGTGAGTGTGGGAACTCGACGAGACTGCCTTGTTTTTCCAGGTCTCACAAGTTTTCTGCCTTTGACAGGGTGCAGTCTTACCACTTTTCTGTCACTCGTTTTAGTGGAAACTATTTGAGTTTTCCTTCTCTGAAGGTTTCCACCTTAACACAGGGTTGCAGGTTTTACTGTAGTACAGTCATTTTTAAACTGTGTTCCATGGAGCTTTGGGGTTCTCTAAAGGTGAATCAGGGGCTTTTTCCCGGATGAAAGGAAGACAAAGTAGGCAAAGCTCTGCCTCCTCAGCACAGCTTAACCAGAGTGGTTTCGTGACCATTTGTTCTATATTTATGGGTTCTATGGAATATTCTTCCATAAAAAGTTCAGCTGATTAAACCAATTAATAACTTTGAAAACCACTAATTTGGTTCAATGTTTTACTTTTAGGAATGAAGACACTGAGGATCCGACACGACAAGTAATTTGTCTGACTTCATCCAGCTAGATAGTGGCAGACTTGAGACAAGGTAGCAATTTAACAAACCTTTATAAAGTGCAAGCTCTCTGCCAAGTACCTCCACATACCCTCATCTACCACCATGCAGCTTCCTATTTAGAGATAGGAAGATCTGTCTTGACATGAACTTATTAAGTGAGCAGAGTATCAAGAAAAATATTTATTGTGCGTGTCCTTTCTCATTTAGAATACACGGTAATGTTATTTTTAAATATAGTGAAAGACTGCTATGAAATTTTCATACAAATAATATTTTTGCTTTACAAGTATTCATTTACAAGGATTTATATGCTTTAGGTGTATATCTTTCCCCCTCTAAACTGGCATGTTCAAGGGAATAATTTCTATGCCATGAGTTAAGGCTCCATGCCTTAACTCTAGTGATTTCCATATAGTAGAAACCACTTGAGGGCACCAAAGGAATGATTTCTATACAGAGGAAACCACTTGAGGGCACCAAAGGCATTGCTCTCAGTGTCTGCATCCATTTAGAGGAGATTAAGTTTTCCTATTCATTGTACACTTAGAGGAAGTGGGTGGGGAAGCCCAAGGTCTGGGAAAATGACCATAATAATAGTACCTTGTGTTTACATGGCACCTTTGTTCAATTAGCTCAGCATGTTTGGATATGATTATTCAGCTGGGAGCTTCCAGTTGTGGGAAATGAGGCACAAGGCAAACACGTGGCCTAGGTGGGACAGAGGGTAAGGCTAATTCTTATTCATTTCAAATCCCCCATTCATTATTTTTCCTCTAAGAAGCTGATGTGTGACCTTTCCTGACCACTTCCTTAGAAACAATAAGCTGAGGAGTCAGGGCCCTAAACTCAAACATATTAAATAGAAACACTCATAAGTTCTACTAGGCAAAGAAATCACACACCTCAGAGCCAAGGAGAGAACTATAATAGAATTTAAAAAAAAGACCTTGGTCTGGTTATAAGACGTCAAGTTGAATACAATGTTTTCCAAAGCACGTCATGAAAATACCATAGCTTAATAATCCTCAGTTACAAATCTACTCAAATTTGTATTGTAAAACATCCATCTTTTATTCATCCTTGGACAAAAAAATAACAGAAAGGATAAAGAACAAACTGAACTTGAATTAATAAAAGCTAATCTGTTGTCCCACATTAGAAAATACTGTTTCAGAGTTTAATGTGTTTATCAAATGTTCCACTGTGATTTAGTAGAAAAACATCATGACAGAGCATTTGATTAACAATTAGTTCTGTGGCTTAGTCATCATCTGAGAAGATTGCTTTAATGAAAACTTCCAGTGGGAGCATTTGCAACAATTGATGTGCAATGCTTGAATAAGATGTTTTCATGATTTAGGTTCTCATCTGCTAATGGAAGGTCTCAAGGTTTCTTGAAAGACTAAACATGTGCCTTTAACCTCTAAATTAGGATGTGGGCGTTTACTCACATTACGTTTGAGGCTGACTGTCCCTTTACAGGTTTAATCCCATCGGACTTACCCTTGGGTCATCTGTTTTCAGCAAATATTCTTTTTTCTTTAAATTTCAGATGGCGCTTGAATATGGCTTCCCTAATGGTTCAAATAATCCTAACACATGGCTGTTGTATAAGGGTTTCTCCAAAGTGTTAGGGAACTAATATGTTTCCACTTAAATGATCTTCATTTTATAAATACACACAATTCAGAAACTCTGAATGTCCTGGGGGAAAAAAAATTGAAGTATGATTCTTTTCTCTTACTTATCCCTTTCCCTCCCCACATTATTCTGAATTTGAGAAATTCCAGTAATGCATTGGATTTAATTGGAAAAAAAGTTGTTATTATCTTACCTATTTGGATACTTAAAAAGAGCTTTACCTTTCTAGGGCTGGTGAAAATTAACCTCTATAAACTGCCTATAACAATTCAACATCATGTCCACTCTCAATCTAAATATAGGAATTGGCTTTGGAGATTAAGCGTTTTAAGGTGGCTAGACCCTCTGGACAACTCACATGCACATAAATGTAAAAATAATAGTAATAATAAAATAAAGTAGTGCTACTTTAGACTCATCTTTACCAACATCCAATTCCTATTTGAAGTCACTGATTCTTCAAATTGTAATCTAGAAAATGATGCCACAGAGAAAGTGGTAGATCCAAGCTTCCGACCTAAAGAAGCTTATTATTTATGGATTTCATTAATCTTTCCATATTGCACATGGATTTTTTAACTTCCAGATAATAACTAGGATGAGAAAGCCAATTTTGCTTAAGATACTGGGTGAGTCGACTTTTACTCCATAAATTATTTTTGTTTTATTTATTTTCTTACTGTAGTAAAAATATACCTAATAAAACATTTTCCAATTTAATAATTTCACATGTGCAATTGCAGTGCCATGGATTGCTCTCACCACTGTCTTGTGATTGGGTGGGACCATGCTAAAAAGGTCTACAGAACCCTAATGAAGGGACTGGTCAGTTTTGCCATCCTGAGAGGCTTGAAATGAGCCATCTCAGAGGTGGGAAAGAGAGGATCTCACCACCACCAAAGAAGAAGGGCCAAAAGCATATAGCATCCTTTGGACCAGGGATCCCCGTGCTGACAAGCTCCTAGAACCAGGAGACTGAGGGAGGGACAACTGTAACACTGAAGATGGTAAGCAGTGGTAGCAGAGAAACAGTGGCAGGAGAGACCAGCAGGAGACGCCAGCAAGAGACAGTGCAGTGGGCTTTCCAGCTCATGGAGCAAGAAAGCTGAGTGCCTTTGGGCAGGAGGCTTGCTGGTGGAGTAGGGATCCTCCATGCACTTGGTGGAGCTAGGTTTGCAGACCCACGGAACTACAGCTGAGCACCTTCCGGCACAGGCTTACTGTCAGAGTGAGGTGCCTCTGGGCACTTATCAGCAGAGCTAAAAGAGCTTTGGAATACTTGTCCGAGCAGGGGCAGAGGCCAAGGGGCCAGAGAGATGTTGTCCCAATAAAGAACTGTATCCTGAGTTTTCTTCAACCTGAATTGTAACCTGTTACTTCTATAATAAACCCCATGTGTGTGAGTATTGTCTGTGAGTTCTGTGTGGCCATTACAATGAACTATCAAACCCAGCAGAGAAGTAGAGAATGCCATGGGAGAGACAGTTGGTAACAGAATCAATAAAGATGGCAGAGAAAGGAGGCATGTCTGACCTCTGCCTCATAGGAATCAGCCTTAGGCTGTTCATCTTGATTTTACTTTCCCCTTGTGAAGTTAGAGGTCAGATGCTGCCCCCACGCCATTTTTACAATAACTCAATGACATTAATTACAGTCTTCATGTTGTGCTACCACTGTCACTACCCATAAATATTTCTGAGGCACCCCTGCATGTGGTCGTGATATTTTCAATCACTTTACATGCATGTGAAAGGTGGACTATGAATAAACAAGACTGAAGAAGAATTGATGCCTTTTAATTATGGTGTTGGCGAAGAATACTGAATGTACTGTGGACTGCTAGAAGAAAAAATAAGTCTGTCTTGAAAGAAGTACAACAAAAGTGCTCTTTGGAAGCAAGGATGGTGAGACCTCCTCTTACCAACTTTGGACATGTTATCAGGAAGGACTAGACCCTGGAGAAGGACATCATTCCTGGTAAGGTAGAGAGTCAGTGAAAAAGAGGAAGACCCTCCACAAAATGGATTAACACAGTGGCTGCAATGATGCACTCAAACATGGCAATGATGGTGAGGATGACGCAGGAGCAGACCGTGTTTCATTCTGTTGTACATAGGGTCACTATGAGTGGGAATCGACTAGGTGACATCTAACAACAACAACTGCGTGTAGTGTTCTGCTTGATAAAGAGATGAAGAAAGATAGATCCTAGCCTCCAGGAGCTCAGAACTGGTTCTTATATTTTCTAATAAAATTAGAGAAAATAATGGAAAAGCTAAACCTTAGCCTCTGCAGTTTAAAATTTCCTGATTAGAAATATTTTCATGACAAAGGAAAGCCCACAAACAGTATTAAATTTAAAAATGGCCACCTCTTTTAGAACTTTGTTTTTATGATCATTTTCATCCAGAGTTCTTTCATGTGAACATTCAAGAGCAAATTCTACCTGAAAGTGATAAAGTAAAAGATTTTGTTAAAGATTTTAAGAGCTTCAATCATTTTGCTTTATATTTTTAAACATACTTTCATAAGAATAACTTTGATTATTGTCAGATTTCAAATTCGTTAGTTATCCTTCCCACTAGAATTACAATTTCTTACATTTGCTACACGTCTATTAAAACATGCAACATGTTTTACTGAAACCGACTTTTTTTTCCAATCCTGAAGGCAGAAATTTTATCTTATTCCATCCCTATGCTCCTAGCACATGTAAGACTTACCTTATTCCATCCCTATGCTCCTAGCACATATAAGACTTACAATAAATGCCTGGTAAATGATGATTAAAGATTGGGTAGCTATATGGATGTTTGAATGTGACTGTGAGATCAGAGCTTAAGAGAGTTACAAAATCCAGAAAAAATTGAGTCATTCACTTAGAAAAAAAGAGGTGATTCTAAGGAGTGAATAAGTCACTCAAAGACAGAGAAAAGAGATAAAATGGAAAATAAACAAGGAGATAAACTTAAGGATCAACTACACTTAGGTCATTGAAAAAAGAAAAGAAGTTGGAGAAAAATAGATAAACAATCAGAACGCTAGGGAGAGAAACCATTGGTATTTTGTGTCATGGAAAACAAGAGGAAGTGTTTAGAAGTTTGAGTTGGCATTTGTGTTAAAGGTTAAAAAAGATAGAAAATGTGGTAGTTATTAGAACTGTCCATAAATATTCTGGCTCTCTCTCCTTTGTGGTACATTGAAGATTGTGTTTCCCTGACTTGCTTATGCTAATGAAAGGTGACTGGGAGTGATGTGTGTTATTTTCCATTGAAAGTTTGGAGAGCCAGTGAAAACTTCCCCATGCTCCCCTCTGTTTCCTCTGCCATAGTCCCTGAAGGTTTAGATAATGGCTGCTTCATCAATCTGAGTCTAAACATGAAGAAACTGTGTGAACCAGTCACCAGCCAACTCACAAAGGGCATCTAGCATGAGAAACACTTCTTAGTTGTTTAAAGCCACTGAGATTGTGGGTGTGTTGTTTATTACTTCAATCTAATCTAGCATATCCTGACTGATAGACAGTAACAAGAAATAACATCTATGGTTAGTAGACATGAACTGATTAAAATAACCAGAATTTTTAGTTTTATATTTCTAGTCAAGGAATATATTTAAAGACTTAAATAATGAGTTACTGACAAGGAATTAGGGACAAAGTGTGTTGACTATCCATTCAAATTATTTTAATGCAAAAGGAAGAGAACCATCTCTTACTCATTCCTATCAAAATTTCTCTGAAAAAAATCATAAGAAAAAAATGTGTATTGACACTAGAAATAGGGAATAGTTCCATCAATATGCCAACACTTTAAAAAATATCTGAAATACATCTACAAGTGAGACAGGATTGAGGGAAATACTGAGTTACCTGCCATTCACTCTATAGTAGAAAAAATCTGTCTTTGGAGAAAGTAGAACTCACTACCTAGCAGAAATTTGCTGTGGTGCTAGAAGCTATGCCATTGGTATTTCAAATACTGGCAGGGTCACCCATGGGGGACAGGTTTCAGCGGAGCTTCTAGAATAAGACAGACTAGAAAGATGCACCTGGCAATCTACTTCTAAAAAATTGGTTAGTTTAAACCTTATCAATAGCAGCAGAACATTGTCTGATATAGTGCTGAAAGATGAGCCCCTCTGGGTGGAAACACTCAAAATACAACTGGGAAAGAGCTGCTTCCTCAAAGTGCAGTCGACTCCTAATAACATGGACGGAGTCAAGTTTTCAGGGCTTTTATTTTCTGATATGGCAAGACTCAAAATACGAAGAAACAGTGGCAAACATCCATTAATAATCAGAAGATGGAATGTGTGAAGTATGAATCTAGGAAAATTGGAAATTGTCAAAAATGAAATGGAACGCTTGAAGATAGATATCCCAGGCATTAGTGAGCTGAAATAGGCTGGTATTGGCTATGATAAATTGGACGATCATATGGTCTACTGTGCTGGGAATGACAAATTGAAGAGGAACAGCACTGCACTCACCATCAAAAAGAACATTTCAAGATCCATCTTGAAGTACAATGCTGTCAGTGGTAGGATAATATCCATATGCCTATAAGGAAGATCAGTTAATTTTACTATTGTCAAATTTACACAAAAACCACTAATGCCCAAAGATGAAGAAATTTTTACAAATTTCTGCAGACAGAAATTGATCAAACATGCAATCAAGATGCATTGATAATTATTGGTGATTAGAATGGGAAACTTGGAAACAAAGAAGAAGGATCAGTAGTTGTAAAATATGGCCTTGGTGATTGAAAAGACACCAGAGATCTCATGACAGAATTTTTCAAGACCAACGACCTATTCATTGCAAATACCTTTTTTCAACAACATATACAAGTCAACCTAGCCAGACGGAATACACAGGAATCGAACAGACATCTGTGGAAAGAGACAATGGAGAAGCTCAATATCATCAGTCAGAACAAGGCCAGGGGCTGACTGTGGAACAGACCATCAATTGCTCATACACAAGTTCAAGTTGAAGCTGAAGAAAATTAAAACAAGTCCACAGGAGCCAAAGTGCGACCTTAAGTATTTCCCACCTGATTTTAGAGACCTTCTCAAGAATAGAGTCGACACATTGAATACTAATGACCAAAGACTGACGAGTTGTGTGATGACAAGGAATTATACACAAAGAAAGCAAAAGGTCACGAAAAAGACGGGAAAGAAAGAAAAGACCAAACTGGATGTCAAAAGAGACTGAAACTTGCTCCTGAATAATGTAGAGTAGCTAAAGCAAAAAGAAGAAATGATGAAGTAAAGGTGCTGAACAGAAGATTTTAAAGAGCGGCTTGAGGAGACAAAGTAAAGTATTATAATGAAATGTGCAAAGAACTGGAGCTAGAAAACCAAAACTGAAGAACATGCTTGGCTGAAAGAACTGAAAAAAAAATTCAAGCCTCAAGTTGCAATTTTGAAGAATTTTATGGGCGAAATATCGAAAGACTTGGTAAACATCAAAAGAAAATGGAAGGAATACACAGTCACTGTACCAAAAAGAACTGATTGATGTTCAACCATTTCAGGACGTAACATATGAACACGAATTGATGGCACTGAAGGAAGAAGTCCAAGCTGCACTGATGGCATTGGTGAAAAACAAGGCTCCAGGAGTTGGCAGAATACCAATTGAGATATTTCAACAAACGGATGCAATGCTGAAAGTGCTCACTTGTCTATGCCAAGAAATTTGGAAGACAGCTTCCTGGCTAGCTGACTGGAAGAGATTCACATTTGTGTCCATTCCAAAGAAAGGTGATCCAACAGAATGTGGAAATTACCAAACAATGTCATGAATATCACACACAAGTAAAATTTTGCTGAAGATAATTCAAGATTTCTTGCAGCAGTACATCCACAGGGAAATGCCAGAAATTCAGGCTGGATTCAGAAGAGGACATGGTATGAGGGATAACACTGTTGATGTCAGATGGATCTTGGCTGAAAGCTGAGAATACAAGAAAGATATTTACCTGTGTTTTATTGACTATGCAAAAGCATTCGACTGTGGATCATAACAAATTATGGATAACATTCTGAAGAATGGAAATCTTAGAACACTTAATTGTGCTCATGCAGAATCTGTATATTCACCAAGAGGCAGTGCTTTGAAAATAACAAGGGGATAATGAGTGGTTTAAAATCAGGAAAATTGTGTGTCAGGGTGGTATCCTTTCACCATACTTATTCAGTTCATATGCTGAGGAAATAATCCAAGAAGCTGGACTATATGAAGAAGAATGTGGCATCAGTATTGGAGGAAGACTCATTAATAACCTACCATATGCAGATGATACAATCTTGCTTGCTGAAAGTGAAGAGGACTTGAGGCATTTACTAATGAACACCAAAGACTGCAGCTTTCAGAATGGACTACACATCAACATAAAGAAAAAAAAATCCTTCACAACTGGACCAATAAGCAACATCATGACAAACAGAAAATATTGAAGTTGTCAAAGATTTTATGGAAGCAGTAGTCAAGAAATCAAATGACATATTGCATTGGTTAAATCTGCTGCAAAAGAACTCTTTAAAGTGTTAAAAAGCAAAGATGTCACTTTAAGGACCAAGGTGCACCTGATCCAATCCATGGTGTTTTCAATTGCCTCATATGCACGTGAAAGCTGGACCATGAATAACCAAGACTGAAGAAGAATTGATGCCTTTGAATTATACTGTTGGATGAAGAATATTGAATATACCATGGACTGCCAGAAGAATAAACAAATTTGTCTAGGAAGAAGTATAGCCAGAATGCCCCTTAGATGCAAGGTTGGCAAGACTTCATCTCATATACTTTGGACATAATGTCAGGAGCGACCAGTCCCTGGAAGAGTACATCATGCTCGGTAAAGTAGTTGCTCAGTGAAAAAGAGGAAGACCCTCAAAGAGATGGATTGATACAGTGGCTGCAACAATGGGCTCAAGCATAACGATTGTGAGGATGATGCAGGACTGGGCAGTGTTTCATTCTGTTGTACATAGGGTCACTATGAGTCGGAGCCAACTCAATGACATCTAACAACAACATCTACCAATACTGCATTTCCTCAAAATACAATCAATAGCTATGCCTAGTATATACAAGTCCTACTAAATCCAAGCCATGACAGAGACAAGCTACATAACTAGTACTGAAAAGGCATTTGTTGTATTTAGTTTAAAAACAGGAGAACAGAAAAAAATGTTAAATAACCAAATTGTGGTATAAAAAAAGGTATATTCTATAGCTATATAGTAATATTTTAAAAGTACGTATAGTAACATAAAAAGAAGACCCAGTGTGATTTTTTTAAATTAATACTTTCTTACATGTGAAATATCTGAAAGATTTGTTTATAATGACAATATGGGTGATTTTTAAAAATGATTTTTAGGATTTTATCATTTTTCTAAAATACACATGTATTATTTAAGTAATAATTATTGTATAAAAAATAACAACAGACTAAAGGAAACTTTGTCCTTTGAAAACAGATGGAGTAGGAGACCTGGAGGAAATAATAGAGTGAAAATTGTTGAGGCTTATTCTTTCAGAGCACTTTTGCATGTGAACTGAGCATATAATTTGTTTCATTAGTCCCAGCTTTTGTTTCTATCTGTCTGTCTGTCTGTCTGTCCGTCCGTCTGTCTGTCTGTCTGTCTGTCTATCTGTCGGTCTGTCTATCTATCTGTCTATCTATCTATCTATCGGTCTGTCTATCTATCTGTCTTTTTTCCTGTTAGGTAATTAGTGAGATTAGCCTCTGAATCACCATAATTCATCAATATAGCTTCATTTCCTGTTTGGGAATCAGGCCAGCAGATTTGAGCACAGTCTGATTCAGCTACTGGTTTATGTAAATATTTCCCAAGTGTCTTCCCACTCCCTAAGACAATTTCCCATTTCCCATTCTGAAAGTTTGTGCTTTATCTTTCTACTGATGTCTCTAGATTGCCTTATTAAAAACATTCTGCACCTGGTCAAAAAGACTATGAGCTCTTTGAAGGCTGCAAGCGTTCAAACAGGGCTGATTCAGTCACAACTCTAAGGGTTACTTGGTTTTATTATGGAGCTCTGTTGGAAAGTAGGTGGTGAAGCTGAAGAGTCCTCCTCAGGCTGATGACTGGACTTCCCCCAGGAGAGACATTTGACCTGCTCACCCAAGTATTCTCATTGTAACCTCACTATTAGTTCTTTTAAAACTGTATCATGAGCTTGTGAATATTCCTAAAACAAAAAGCAAAAGCCAATGATGGTTACACCTGCAGAAGAGCAGAATATTTTCACCACTCATCCAGTTTTTCTTTCTTGTTTTTAAATTATTGTACTTTAGATGAAGGTTTACAGAACAAACTAGCTTCTCATTAAACAATTAGTACCTATACTGTTCTGTGACATTGGTTACCAATGCCACGACATGTCAACACTCTCCCTTCTCGACCTTAGTTTCCTATTACCAGCTTTCCTGTCCCCTCTGCCCTCTAGTCCTTGCCCCTGGGCTGTTACGCCCCTTTAGTCTTGTTCTGTTTTATGGGCCTGTCTAATCTTTGGCCGAAGGGTGAACCTTAGTAGTGACTTCATTACTGAGCCAAAAGGGTGTCCGGAGGCCATGCTCTTGGGGTTTCTCCAGTCTCTATCAGTCCAGTAAGTCTGGTCTTTTTTTGTGAGTTACAATTTTGTTCTACATTTTTCTCCAGCTCTGTCCAGGACCCTCTATTGTGATCTCTGTCAGAGCAGTCAGTAATGGTAGCCGGCACTGTCTAGTTGTGCTGGACTCAGTCTGGTGGAGGCTGTTGTAGTCCTTTGGACTAATCTTTCCCTTGTGTCTTTGGTTTTCTTCATTCTCCCTTGCTAGAGACAGGATGAGACCAGTGGAGTATCTTAGATAGCCGCTCAGAAGACGGCCCCAAACGCTACTCACCAAAGCAGAATGTAGAATATTTTCTTTATAAACTTTGTTATGCCAATTGAGCTAGATGTTTCCCAAGACCATTGCCCCCATAGCCCTCAGTCCAGTAATTCGGTCCCCCAGGGAGTTTGGATGTGGTTATGGAGCTTCCACAACCTTGCCTTGGACAAGTTGTGCTGGCTTCCCCAGTATTGTGTACTGTCTTACCCTTCACCAAAGTTACCACTTATCTATTGTCTATTTAGTGTTTTTCCATCCCCAGCCCCAACATGTAACCATCACACATTGTTTCTTTTTGTGTGTAAACCTTTTCATATGTATTTATAGTAGTTGTCTCATACAATATTTGTCCTTTTGTGATTGACTTATTTCAGTCACCATAATGCCCTCCAGATTCATCCATGTTGTGAGATGCTTCGAAGACTCATCATTGTTTTTTGGCATTGTGTAGTACTCCATTATGTGTATGTACCATAGTTTGTTTATCCATTCATCTGTTGATGGCCATCTAGGTTGTTTCTATCTTTTTGCTATTGTGAACAATGCTGCAATGAACACTGGTGTGATGGCTCTAATTTCTGTAGGATAACCCTGGTGACATAGTGGTTAACAGCTACGGCTGCTAACCAAAAGGTCACTAGTTTGAATCCATCAGGCACTCCTTGGAAACTCTATGGGGCAGTTCTACTCTGTCCTATAGGGTCTTGATGAGTTGGAATCAACTCGACAGTAAGTTTTTTTTTTTTTTTTTAAATATGTTCCTAGGAGTGGGATTGCTGGATCACATGGTATTTCTATTTCTAGCTTTCTGAGGAAGTGCCATATAACTTTCCAAAATGGTTGGACCATTTTGCCTTCCCACCAGCAGTGCATAAGAGTTCCAATTTCCCCACAGCCTCTCAAACATTTGTTATTTTCTGTTTTTTTTTTTTAATTCTTGCCAGTAATGCTGGAGTGAAACAGTATCTCACTGTGGTTTTGATTTGCATTTCTCTAATGGCTAGTGATCCCAAGCATTTCCTCATGTGTCTGTTAGCCCCTTGAATGTCCTCTTTGGTGAAGTGTCTATTCATTTCCTTTCCCATTTTTTAATTGGATTATTTGTGGTTTTGTTTTAGAAGTGTTGAATTTTCCTGTAGATTTTAGAGATTAGAACTTTGTAGAATTTGACATAGTCAAATTTATTTTCCCAGTCTGTAGGTTCTGTTTTTACTCTTTTGGTGAAGTCTTTTGTCGAGCATAAGAGTTTAATTTTTAGAAGACCCTAGTTATCTACCTTATCCTCTGGAATTTGTGTGTTGTTAGTTATGGTTTGTATTCTGTTAATGCTGTGTATTAGGGCCCTTAGTGTTGATTCTATTTTTTACTTTAAGATCTTTATAGTTTTTGGTTTTATATTTAGGTCTTTGATTCATTTTGAATGAGTTTTTGTGTATGGTGTGAGGTATGGGTCCTTTTTCATTTTTTTGCAGATGGACACCCAGTTTTGCCAGCACCATTTGTTAAAAAGGCTGTCTTTTCCCCATTGACTTTTGGCCCTTATCGAAGATCAGGTGACTGTAGGTGGATGGATTTACATCTGGGTTCTCGATTCTGTTCCATTGGTCAATGTGTCTGTCATTGTACCAGTACCAGACTGTTTTGACTACCAGAGCTGCATAGTGGGTTCTGAGGTCAGATAGTGCAAGTCCTCCTACTTTATTCTTCTTATTCATTAGTACTTTACTTATCTGGAGCCTCTTCCCTTTACATATAAAGTTAATGATTAGTTTTTCCATCTCCTTAAAGAATGCTGTTGGTATTTGGATCAGGATTGCATTGTATTTGTAGATTGCGTTGGGTAGAATTGTCATTTTCACAATGTTGAGCCAACCTATCCATGAGCATGATACGTTTTTCCATTTATGTAGGTCTTTTTTCATTTCTTTAAGTAGTGTTTTGTAGTTTTCTTTGTATAGCTCTTTTATATAGCTGGTTAGATACATTCTTAAGTGTATTTTTTTTAGGGGCTATTATAAATGGTATTGTTTTCCTGATTTCCTTTTCATCATTCTCTTTATTGGTGTATAGGAATCCAACTGATTTTTGTATGTTTATCTTGTATCTTGCGACTCTGCTGAATCTTTCTATTCCAGCAGTTTTCTCATGGAGTCTTCTGGGTTTTCTATGTATGGTATCATATAATCTGCAAACAAGGGACAGTTTTACTTCTTCATTACCAATTTGGATGCCCTTTATTTCTTTTTATTGCCTTACTGCTCTAGCTAGGACTTCCAGCACAATGTTAAATAGGAGTGGTGATAAAGAGGATCCTTGTCTTCTTCCTGTTCTCAAGGGGAATGTTTTCAGCCTCTCTCCACTAAGAATGATGTTGGCTGTTGGTTTTGTATAGATGCCATTTATTATGTTGAGGAATTTTACCTGTTTTATTGAGGGTTTTTATCGTGAATGGGTGCTGGACTTCGTCAAATGCCTTTTCTGCTTTGATTGATATGATCATGTGATTCTTTTATTTTATTTATGTGGTGGATTACATTGATTGATTTTCTAATGTTGAATCATCCTAGCATAACTAGTATGAATCTCACTTGGTCATGGTGTATTATTTTTTTGATATGATGTGAATTCTATTGACTAGAATTTTGTTGGGAGTTTTTGCATCTATATTAATGAGAAGTATTGGTCTGTAATTTTCTTTTTTTGTGGTTTATTTGCCTGGTTTTGGTATCAGGGTTATGCTGGCTTCATAGAATGAATTCAGAAGTATACTTTCCTTTTCTATCTTCTGAAATAGTTTGAGTAGTACTGGTGTAAGCTCTTCTCTGAATGTCTGGTAGAATTCTCCAGTGAAGCCATCTGGGCCAGGGTTTTTTTTTTCTGTTGGGAATATTTTTATTACTTTTTTAATCTTTTCCCCTGTTATGGGTTTGTTCAGATTTTCAACATCATTTTGTGTTAGTTTGGGTAGGTAGTGTGTTTCTAGAAATTTGTCCATTTCCTCTAGGTTTTCAAATTTGTTGGAGTATAGTTTTTCATAGTACTCTTTTTTATTTCAGTTGGGTCTGTTTTCATGTCCCCCATTTCATTTCTTATTTTCATTATTTGCATCCTCTCCTATTTTTCTTTTGTCAGTTTGGCCAGTGGTTTGTCAATTTTGTTGATCCTTTCAAAGAACCAACTTTTGGTTTTGTTGATTCTTTCTATTGTTTTTCTATTCTCTATTTCATTTATTTCTGCTCTGATCTTTATTATTTCGTTTCTTCTAGTGGTTGTGGTTTCTTTTGCTGTTCTTTTTATATTTGTTTGAGCTGTATAGCTAATGTTTTGATTTCGTCCCATTCTTTTTTGATGTGTGCATTTATTGCTATAAATTGACCTCTGTGGACTGTCTTTGCTGTGTCCCAAAGGTTTTGGTATGATTTGTTTTCATTCTTGTTTGACTCTGTGAATTTTTTCATTCCATCTCTGATTTCTTCTATTAGCCAGTGGTTTTTAAGCAGGGTGTCATTGATTTTTTTCCTTTCTCTTCCTGTTGTTAATTTCTACTTTGATGGCGTTGTGATTAGAGAAGATATTTTGTATTATCTCAGTGCTTTGATTTTGTTGAGGGCTGCTTTGTGCCTTAAGATGTGGAAAATTCTAAAGAATTTTCCATGTGCATTGGAAAACAATGTGGACTTTGCAGCTGTTGGGTGGAGTGTTCTATATATGTCTATGAGGTCAAGTTGGCTAATTGTGTCCTTTAGATATTCTGTATCTTTGCTGAGTTTCCTTCCAGATGTTCTGTCCTTTACCAAGAATGGTGTGTTGAAGTCTCCCATTATTACTATGGAATTGTCAATTTCTCTTTTCAGTACTGTTAGTTTGTTTTATGTATTTTGGAGCCCTGTCATTTGGTATGTAGATATTTATTATGGTTATGTCTTCATGATGGATAGTCCCTTTAATCATTATATAATGCCCTTCTTTGTGTTTTGTGGTGGATTTTGTTTTAAAGTCTATTTTATCTGAGATTAGTATTATCACTTCTGCTCTTTTTTGGTAGCTGTTTGCTTGATATATTTTTTTCCATCCTTTGATTTTTAAAAATGTATGCCTTTGTTTCTAAGATGTGTCTCTTGCAGACAGCATATTGATGGATCCTGGTTTTTTTTTTTTTTTCCTCCTTATCCATTCTGTCATTCTCTGTCTCTTTATGGGCACATTTAGGCCGTTCAGTGTAATTATTGATAGGTGTGAGTTTATTGCCGTCATTTTGTAGTGCTTGTTTTGTGACATTTTCTTTGTTCCTTTTAGTCTCCTGTGCTCCATTTGTGGATTTTTTTTTTCATTTCTTTTGTTTTTGTGGATTTTTGTGTTTACTGAGACTTTATGTTTTTCTTCTTTATTTTGATGAGTAGGTTTGTTAACTTTCTTTGTGGTTACCTTAAAATTTACACTTATCTTCCTAAGCTTGAAGCAGTCTTTTATTACTTGGTATCACCTTGCCTTCCTCTCCATTTGGAAGTTCTATACCTACACCATTTATTCCCTCTTTTATTGTTCTGATGTTGTTGTCATTTACAGATTAACCTCTCTGGTTCCCTGTTGTAAATCTTTTAGTTCTGATTAATCCTTGTCAGTTCATTACCTAGGTTGGTGTCTGATTGATGTGGTCTTGCGTCCTAGAGTCAGGCTATTGTCTCATGTTGTCATTAAAGGACTCCCTTTAATGCTTGTAAGTTTGCTTTGGTTTTTACATATTCCCTTAATTCCTGTTTATTGGGAAATGTCCTAATTTCAACATCATATTTGAGCAAGAGTTTTGCAGGATATATTTTTCTTGGTTGGCAATATTTTTCTTTCAAGGTTTTATATGTGTCATCCATATTCTTCAAAGATCCTGTCTGTGTTTTCTGTTTTCTCCCCATTCTGGAACTTCGATCACTCACAAATTTTTGCTTTCTATTGTACCCCACATCAGGGTTTCTTCATTTTTCTTCATTCTTTTCTCTGATTTTTCCTCAGAATGGTATCAAGTATTCATCTTCAATGACCGATCCTGTTTTCCATTGTTTCAAACTTGCTCCTCAGAACTTCTATGACATTATTTCTGAAATCTTGTTGTTTATCTGTTGGATTTCTAATTGCTATTTTTATATGATTTCTATTGTGAATTTAGTTTGACATTTTGTTCCTGTATTATTTTCCTTAATTCTTCCTTGTTCTGTCTGTCTTTTCCATGATTTTGTCTAGCTTTTCCATGATTTTGTCTGTTTTTTATTTATTCTTGTCTGCTTTTTCCTTCAACTCTTGGATATCTCTGAATATAAGCGATTTGAATTCCCTAGCAGATAGTTCCAGTTCTTCTTCACCTAATGGAAGGTCATCTGGTGTTTTATTTTGGATGCCTACTGGAACCATCCTGTCCTTTTTTTAATGTTTTGATATTATCTGCTGTCTTTGGAACACTCAGTAGTTATTTTCTTCATTTATTGATTGTAGATTTGTTTGTTTCATCCTGCTTTTTTGTTTTATTTGATTATGTCTGAGCAGGCAGGCTGGGCTTTCTTGGGTATTTGTTCATCTGTGGGCATGATACTTCTCACCACTTTGTCCAATGGGCAGGGCCAGTGGCTCAGCTATGGTATTTCAGGGCAGGTCCAGTGGAAGGGGTGGGTCTGGGATTGGTGGGTTGTCATATATACTGGGGCCAACAGGGCAGGGCAGGGCCAGGGGTTAGTGGAGGGTAGGTTCCAGTAGACCCATACTTTTGCTGCTTGGGGGTGTGATGTTCAGCACATGGTGCAGATAGGCATAAGAAGGGGGGAGGTTGTGATGTGTGGAGCTAAGTGGGTGTGGGAAAGAAGAGAAAGAGGAGAGAGAACCAGGAGCCAAAAAAAAAAAAAAGTGTAAGTGAGCCTGACAATGGAGAGGCTTAGACCTAGGGAAGCCGTGTGCTGATGGCTTTCTAGCCAGACAGTGAGGCACAGCCCATCAAGAAGGAACAGATACAGCACACACAGCTAGATGGGTGAGAGAAAGGAAAGGAGACAGAGATAAGAAACTAGATTTTAAAATAACAAAGGAAAGAAAAAGGCACACATGGCTAGGTGATTGGGAGAAAGGAATGGAAGGGATATACAGAGAGACAAGAAACCAAGGGAAAAAAAAAAGATGCCAAGTGGTCGGGAGGAAGGAGAGGAAGAGAAGTAGAAAGGGACAAGAAATCAAGAAAAAAAGTAGAAAGAAGAAAGGGGAAAAAAATGTCCTAAGAGAACCCACCAGGAGCAGGTCACCAGCCAAGCGGCACTGCACAGGCAGTCAAGAAGGAGCAGAGATGGCACACGGTGCCAGGTGCTCAGGAGAACGGTAAGGAAGGAAGGTAGAGGGAAATGAGAAATCAAGAAAAGGAGAAAGGAAAAAAAAAAAAAAAAAGATGCCCCAAGATAGCCCACTGGTGGTGTGGCATGGACCAGAGAAGTGGCTCCCCAGCTGTGCAGCAGTGCACAGCCTGTCTAGAAGTGGTGCAGATGGCACACAATGCCAGGTATTCAGGGGACAGGAAAAGAAGGAAAGGAGAGAGAGATGAGAAACTGAGAAATTAAGAAAAACAAAAAGGAAAAAAGAAAAAGAATAAAATGTCCCCAGGAATCCCATTGGCGTGGTGGTGCAGACCAGGAAAGCAGTCCCCCAGCTGAGCAGAACTTCACAGCCTGTCAAGAAGAAGTGGAGATGGCACATGGAGCCAGGTGTTCCAGAGAAAGGAAGGGAAGGAGGTGAGAGAGAGAGAAGAAACCAAAACAAGCTGAAAAAAACAACAGGAACCAAAAAATGGCGCTGAAGGAGCCAGGCTGTGTGGGTGGGGCAAATCCAAGTGGCACAGAGCAGGAAGTGGCAGAGGCTGAACTGGGGTAGAAGTGTAGGGGGTGGGAAACTGTGTATCGCCGGTTACCGAGGTCTCTGTCTCCTGCTGGGAGCTCCTTGAAACTGTCGTCTCGTACTCCCGGTCTGCTGATCTTGGCGGCTAAGGAGTCCAAGATGGTGAATCCATGCTGATAGGGGACCTCTACTCCGTAACTCTCCTCACTCTCTGTTCTCTGTCAGTTTCTTATTCCATTCGGTGTTTGGTTCTTTATCTCTTCATTTGACACTTAGGGTTTCAGGATTGATGACTGTCTCTATTTTATTCAGTTTTTTGGGTCTTTGCTGTGGAGGGATGGCGTGGTGCTTCTGTCTATAGCGCCAGGTTGGCTCTGCCTCCCTCATCCAGTTTTTCTTGATGCTCTTTTCTCAGGTTTCTTCATGGGCCTCTGTTCCTTTTAAATGTCAGTGATCCTCAAGGATCATTCCTCTCTAACATCTCTGCCTTCAGGAACTCATTCACTTCCTGTCCTAATTACCACCAACAAGCCAATGAAGTCTAAATTTAGTTTCTCTCCAGATGCTTCCTGCTCTAACTAGATCCTCTTTGATTCCCTTCACTTGTTCTGTGTGTCTACCCCCAGGCTTTGCTTCTAAAGGCTTGCACTTGCAACCTTCTCTGAAGTGAATCCTTGGGCTACTAGAGCCTCTTTGCCTGGACACACCAAGAGCATGGGAGTTTGTCCCTTGGAGCAGACCATAGCTAATGAATGATCCAGCAGTATAAAAGATCTGCTCCCTTGCCTTGAGTGGAGACAAGCTCTGTGATGTAATTTTTACTCTAGAGCTCTTCCTGGTATGGAGTTGAGACCAAGTATTCACTTGAAATTGCTCCCTCCCTTGACTTCTTCCCCTTCCCTGTACAGCTTCTGCTTATCCTTAAAAGACTTCTTTAATAAATCACTTGTGCACGAATCTTTGTCTCAGAATCTGCTTCTGGAGAACCTGACCTAATATACTTTTGAAATTAAAATTCATTTGTACATAGTTATGTGGATGACCCACATGCACCTTAAATTCATTTTATCTATAGCTGAACATATCCTTTCCCTCCTAATTCTGCTCCTGCTTCCCTAACTTATAAATGCACCAAGGTGTCCAAGACAGAAACGTAGGCATCATCTTAGACATTTCTCTCCTTCTTAATACCCACATTCACTTAATCACAACTTCCACTCATTCTGCCTCCTTAACATTTCTTAAATCTGTCTTCTTGTCTCTGTTATCACTGCCGTTGCATTCTTCAAACCTCCTTTTTTTTTCCTAACCCATCAATCCTCACTTTACCCTTAATCCTTATCTACCCAGGCTAGGACTCATAGGCACTCATTTAACTATCCTTACTAAGTCTTTTTTTCTTTCCTTGAGCAATCAATTACTTAATGAGGTACACTAAAATCTGTCACCTCCACGATGATGTATTTGTGTTCTTCTTTTGTAATTCTGTCACTTTGTGCCTTATACAATTTGAAGCTCTACTATTAGTTGCATACAACTTTATTTATTATTGTTACTTGTTCCGTTTATGATTATGTAGTGACCATTTTATTTCTTTGTTTCTGCCTTAGAATATTTTTCTGATAATGCTATAGCGTCACTAGATTTCTTTTGGTGATCTGGTTGGTGTAACTGTTCAATCTTTTTACTTTCAACCTCTCAATGCAGTTTTGATTTGGATTTCTATAACTGGATTTCTTTCTATTAAATTTACAGTATTTTTCTCTAAGTTTAGTCTTATTACTGATTAATTTCTGTTTACCATCTTATTTCATGTTTTTATTTGCCATGATGTTTCTACAGATTTTTGTTTGTTTTATTGTCTTTTTTATTCACTGTTAGTCTTTTATACATTATATATCTGTTCTTAGCTGGTTACCTCCAAATTTGTAGCATGTATATTTCCTAAACAATATCAAAGTTAAACAGTATCTCCACCCTTCTCCCCAAAACATTTAAGAGCCTTAGAATGCTTTAATTTTAATTATTGATTATCTGCTGTTTAAGGTGTTTTCAATCTTTTTTTTTTTTTTACAATGAATGCACTGCAATGATATCCTCCACAAAATCATTTTTAGTCATATATGAGTATATTATAGGCTGATTACTAGAATTGGAATGATTATTGAAAGTATATGTGCAGCTCTTATTTTGTTATATATTGCTAAACTTTTCTCTACAGTATTTTACCAATTTAAAATTTATTAGAAGTGCAAGAAAGTGCCTATTTCCCCATACTCTCACAAACACAGTGTGTTAACAAACTTTCATCCATACCAAGGGGTAAAAATGATATCTCATTGTGATTTTAATTTTCATCTATCTTATTATGGATGGCATTGAGCTTAAATTAATAAGTTTAAGAGCCATTTGTATTTCCTTTTCTGTAAAATTTGTGTTTATGTATTTTGGCCATTTTACTAATGATTGTTGGACTTCTGCTGAATTGGAAGAGCTGTTTATACAGAAAAAAATAGCTCTTTATCTTTGATAGGAGTCCAGAATATTTTCCCAATTTGTTGCTTATCTTTTGACTATGTTCATGGTGTATTTTAATATTGTGGTGTAATGGATCACTTTTATATGGCCTTTCTAGCCATGGTTTTGTAACTCTCACAAAATGATTTGCTGGGACTATGTAAATTGAGTGACTAATGGTCTACCAAAGTGATGGTCAGTGTGTGGTCTTGTCGGGAAGACCACACTTTGAAATTGCTTATATAAGGGTTAATCCCACAGAGTTTCAGGGGAGATCTCACAAGCATCAAAAAGAAGAGTCCGGGGCACATGCGTCCTTTGGGTCAAGGACGCAGGGTCCCTGCTCTGAGAACCTCCTAGACCCAGAAGAGAGAGCAAAAAACTAAAGATGGCGCTTGCCAACCAACAGAGTGAGGCAACTACAGTGGGCTTAATGGCCTACGGAGCGAGAGCTGAGCACCTTTGAGCAGGAGGCTTGCTGTCAGAGTGAGAAGAGCTATAACACTTGCCCACGCAGGGCAGAAGCCTGAGTGTGTCCGGTGCGGGGGTTGCCTTGGAAGAGCCTATGCAGAGGTCTTCCTACAGTAGAATGGAACTGGTTGCCTCTGAACAGGAGGCTTGCCACTGGAGCTAAAAGAATTGTAACTCTTGTGCAGGACAAGAGAGGCCTGAGTGTGCCCTGTGCAGGAGTTTCATCCCTCGCTCAAATCTCACAGCATGGGCCTGGGTAGCATGATGGCAAGAGAGCCCTGTGGGCCTGGATGGTGCAGTGAGAGCCAGCAGTGGAGGCTTAGAAGTGCCCAGTGGAAGAGGCTGTGGAGATCCTGTGCAAGGGTCTTTCTCCTAGCATGGCAAGGCAAGGCCCAGAGAGGCCCAGCGGCAGAACAGAAGCATTGAGCGGTGTGATGGTAGCCAGAGACAGCCGTGACATGAACACAGCATCTGAATGAACCATGAAGTGCCTGCCTGGCGACTAAGTATGGACATGGGTAATTTGGGGAAGGGTAAGCATTTCCCTTTGGGTATCTGTTATTGTTTACTGTTTGCTTTCTGTAAATAATAATAATGGCTTTCAATGTGCCAACACTGTGCAAGTGTCTTGTGTGTCTGGCTGTATCACAGAGAACATAGCACTTATGGAATGGTTGATGCCAGTGAGTGTACCTGTCTCCGTCCTAGCAGTCTTATGGCTGCCTGGAAGTTTGAGGCACAGCTTGTGTGCACGTACAATGCAGATAGATGGACATATGCATACAAAGGTATTTTTTGTAGTTAAATTTATTCATATTATATTTACTTGTTTCTAAGTTGTGTGTCTTACTTAGAAAATCCTTCTCATTCCAGTAATATATTTTATGGTATTATTTTTCATATACAAATCTTTGAACCATGTATACAATAATTTGGTATATGGTGTGAGGCAGGAAAATTTTATTTTTTTCAAAATGGCAACAGTTATCCCAACAATATATATTAAATAATCCATATAATTACAACTGACATATAATGCCGTCTTTATCACATACTAAATTTCAATATATATGCAAATCAATTTGTTTTTGTTTTTTTCAGTCTTCAATTGATTTATGTGCCAGCATTACAGTGTTTTGTGTAGTCCCTGGGTGGTGCAGTTACCGTGCTCAGCTGCTAACTGAATGGTTGGAGGTTTGGGTCCAACGAAAAGAGCCTCAGAAAAAAGAGCTGGCAAGCTACTTTTGAAAAATCAGCCACTGAAAATCTTAAGGAGCACAGTTCTACTATGATGTGACTAGGAGTCAGAGTCAACTTGATGGTGACTGGTTTATTGCAGTGTTTTAAATATTAAAATTTTATATGTTTTAAAATATGGGATGATAAAAACTGGAGAAGCCAGTTGCTGCCAAGTCAATCCCAGCCCATGGTGACCCCATGTGTGTCAGAGAAGAACTGTGCTCCATAGGGTTTTCAATGGCCTTTCATCCCAGGCTCCTCTGGATAGACAAACCTCCAACCTTTTGGTTAGCAGCTGAACGCATTAACTTTTTGTACCACTCAGGAGACTACTTTCCGTTGGTAATCTTCTCTGCCCATAAATTTCCTGACTTTCTACTTATTTGATTAAAATTTAGAGTCAATCTGTCAATTTTTAAAAAAAAAATATATCGTTGATATTTTTATCATGGTCGTGTAGAATTTATTCATTAACTAGGGTGAATTGACATCTTTATGAAGTGAAACTTACTACCCAAAAATACCTGTGCCTTCCATTTCCCATTTGTTTGTCTTCTAAGTGTTCTTTAGTAGATTTTTTTCATAGAAATCTTGCACATTAAAGAGTTCTCAAGTGTCTCAGGGATACAAATTGTAATTAAAGAACAATTTATGTACTTTATGTGCAGTAAGTTACATAAAATACCTTTACATTTTCTGCGTTAATACTGTTTCCTCAGTGGTTGGTTGGTTTTTGAATTTGGTGTTTTTCTTCATGCTGTTGGTTTTTATGAAATGTCTGGTGACTTTTTTTTTTAATATTTCTATAAGAGAATCCAAATTGCTCAGTATTGATAATCTGGGGTTTAGTGTCCCAGCAAAGTGAAAATCCCTGTTGCCCTAGCAATTAATTCAGTTTTGACCACAGGACCTGACTCCTATGGTTCTGCTGGGGATGGGAAGGTAGTGGAGAATGGTAAGGCCAGTGCTCAGCTGGACAGATTTCTTTTAAAACGTGCAGTGAAATTGCCTTGTTGGTGCAGTGTCTCGCTTCTCTCACAGCAGCCAGAATTTTTCTGAGGCATTGCTCTGTTTTGTCTATCCTATTAAGGATTCAGTGCCAACACAGAAGCCAGAAGTTTAATAAATTGAGGACTTAAGCAGATATCTAGCCCAGTTAGTTATCTCACCATGTCTACATGATAGATTCAGCCATTGGATTCTTCCAGTGGAAAAGTCTTGTTTGGAGGGTTCCTCAGCTTGATTTGACTTTATCATCGAGTTGACCCTACCAACATGATGATTTTGAGAAATTCTTCACCATTACTATCTGTGATGATCCTCTTTCCCCATTTCCAGCATGCTATTAATTTGTTCTCATCAGTAGACATTTTGGTTATTTCTCTGAAAACATGTGAACTAAGAGAGGTCAGTGCATGTGCTCAGCATTGAATCAAAAACCCTGAATCAAACACCAATTTTATATTCTAAATATTTCTAAAATAAAGCTATCTTTTCCAAACCTCCGTTATACTGTACCTTCCCCAGTCACATTTTTGTTTTTTCACTTGAATAACTTCAAAACTTCCAACTGATTTCCTGGTCCCATTTTTTTCACCTTTTCAACTTCAGTATTCTTAGTAGCTGCCCTCCTTTCCTCTCATCTGCACGCATATACAGGAAAGGCCTCAGGCACCCTACAATTCCCTCCTATTACCACGCTCACATCAGGAGCCCTGATGGCACAGTGGTTAAGTGCTCGGCTATGATAGTTTGGCAGTTCAAACCCACCAGCTACTCTGCAGGAGAAAGATGGGATGTTCTGCTTCCGTAAAGATTACAGTCTTGTAAATCCTATGGGACAGTTTTAGACTGACCTATAGGGTCACTATGAGTAATTGGCTCGATACAGATTATAGCCTTGGAAACCCTGTGAGGCAGTTATACTCTGCCCTATAGGGTCGCTATGAGTTGGAATCAACTCGATAGTAACTGATTTACCATGCTTAGAGAATATTTTCTGTTTCACTTCCTGCTCAATGTTTGAAACACTTGCCATATTTTGGCTTCTGCTGCTCCTGGCCTCACAACTGGTCCCTGTAGCCCTGTGGATTAAGGCCTTTGTCAAACACTGCATTGCACTCTGTGGCTGAGTCTACATCTGTACGCCCCTGTCTTTCAGGTCTCCTGCAGTGTTGCACCCAGCAGGAACTATCCTGTCCATGACTCTAAGCCCCTCTTGCGTGCAAGTAGAGTTCTGACATTGTCCTACTCAGATCTATTCTCAACCCTGATGTAACTGATTTAAATGGCGATTTGTTTATGCTGCTGATCTATTCAAAACTCCTTAAACCCGTTGCCGTCAAATCGATTCCAACCCATAGCGACCGTTAGTGGCTCCCTATTAACAAAGAACATACCCAAACACCATAAAATGGCATCTAAAGCTCTCCATCATCTGGCCCTGTCTATTTCTTAGTCCTTAGCTTTAGTCATCACCTACTTCACACTTACCAATCCTGCAACACCAAACTGCTTGAACATCGCTTCACCCCATGTTGCTTTCCCTGTTGTATCCTATTCCTGAAATACACTTCCCTTGGTCCTACTCTCAGTCACCAGCACCCCCAACCCTCCATCCCTCCATACAGCATTTCCAGAGTTAACTTCTGATCTTTTTTGCAGCAGTTAAGCTACCAGGAAGCTAGCTGTAAGAAGTATTCTCTGACCTATTAAGGCAGTTAGATGCCCTCTCCTCTGTGCACTCAAAGCACTACTGTAACTATTAAAATTATCTGATTAAAAGGCAGCCTTTCCACTGGGCTGAGAATGAATTTCCAAGGACTCTATTCTATTAAGCCTTGAGTTCCAAGAGTGAAGTATGATATCTGGCACACAGCAGGTGCTCAATCTTATTTATTAAATAAATAAATGTACTCATCAAAGAAACTAGGATATCCCAACCCAGGATGGAGAATTGGTAAAAGTGGTGGGGAGGAAAAAATGAATACAAACGTGTACTCTTCTTCCTAATCACTAACAACCTTTTGCCAATCACACTGTTATGTAGTGGTATATGGTTTGAGCATGGTTATCTCAAGAAGCAGTAAGGGCTACAGCTGTAAAGGGAAGTGGACACACATCAGTGTGTGCATATGTATGTGTGTGTATTTTCAAGAGGTCCTTGAGCTGATAGAGCACACACATAAGAAAACTATTTGTAATTAAAAATTACATAAAATTGACTTTGTGTGTTTCAGAGTGTAACAAAATATGATCAGAGCCTGGAAGGATCCACGCCTCTTCAGAAATGAGAAATATTCTCATCTGTCCTGAGCTGGTCTAATGAGTGTTGATTAGCAATCACCATCATCATCATAGTGTAGTTGCTATTTTGAGCATCATGTTTTGTTCCATTGTTGAAATGACTCAGCTGGTTCAGAAAAAAAGTAGAAATGAGTGCCGTGAAGGCCCTTCTCAGACGATTAAAGCTCAGACTATTTCACTTACTGCCAGTGTTATACATGCTTCTTGCATAAATAATATGTGTTATGAACAGTCAGCGAGCACGGTATCAGAGGTCTGTCTGGACTCTACTTGGGGTGAGGATCCCAGAAAACTAGAAAATATTTGTGAATCAGTATTTGATTCAAAATGCTGCACCTGACTCCTCTCTCTTTAGGTTATCCACTCTCACTGAACCCTTGTTGAAAGCAGATCAGAAGAATGAGGAAGGAGAGTGTCCCAGACTCATATTCATGACTGGCTTTCCTACACTGTGAACAAAGTAGGTTTCTAAAGTCTAATCTGAGAAACCAATGATTTTAGGTAGAACACCTGATATAAGGCACAGAAACACAGTTAAGATAAACTCGGGGAAAAAATGTGGAAAAGAGAGAGAGGTGTTTTGTTTTTTCCATACTTAAAGGGTTAAACAACCAACCTCAGGGAACAGGAACCAATGCAGTTCTGAGGACTTCAAGGAGTAAAAACCTGGGATTAAATTATGTCAGGACTCTCTCTCTCTCTCTCTTTGTGTCTCATCTTTACTTCTCTCTATTAGTTTTATTCTTTCCTATTATAAACCAGCTTCTTCAAACAATGGGTGATATTGACTCTGACAGCAATGGGTTCACAACCTCACAGCTTCAGATGAGAAAAATAGGGATCTTTGCCCATTGTTTCAGTTGAAAATAATCCTGGAAAGAAATCCAACTAGGCAGGCTCATCTTGAGCTACATATGCACCACTTGGATAAATTAATATGGCTGTGGGTGATTACTATGATTGTCCAAATGGAACTGTGTCCACTCCACTCCTTTGACTGATCACTGAAACTGGAGTCAAGGGGGTATGGAGGTGTTCTATGATTGGGAGTTCCCATGAGAACCACATGGATGAAGGCAAAGGAGGGGGTATTATTAACAACAGACCAAAGGAAGGGGTGTTAGGCAGAAGAAAAGTCATCAACCTCAGTAACTACATAACATTGATTTTATGGAACATTATGTTCTGAGTTCCAACAGTTCTCTTGACAAGTGAACTTTGTGAACTTACAAGTTGGGGACCGCCTATATCTGAATAATTACACAGGGGAAAATAAAGATAATGGATATGGGAGAAAGTCCATCATGTCATTTATCATCTGTTTCCCCCTTGAAGAACAGGCGTGGCTTTCCTTTGAGTTTCTGGTTTTTCCAATTGAGGTTGCTTCCTTAGTGGATGGGCCAGAGCCACTGCCCTTTAGGTCAAAGTCCAAAATCAATCTGATTGTCAGCATTAGCAAGAGCTTTTGTAACACAACCTCTCCTGTCCTGGAGTGAATGAGGAAATTCTTCAGTTTTAATAATGTATACAACATATAGGTTATTACCTTATTCACAGTGCAATGTTTGTTACATATAATATCAAAGTTTAAGTTAACAATACAAAAATAGTATGTTGTATATTCTATATATTTTACTTTACTCTAAAATATCTGCCCCATGGTTCATATTATTATATTCCCTGTGATGAGATTCTCATAATAACTTTTCTTACACTAGAAGCAATTTTGTGTGTATTTTACTCTTTAGAATGTCAAAATAATATGACTAAATCTCAAAACCTATAGTGTGCTTACCTGGTCATATAGCCCTGCCCTAGGGCACCTCAGTAACTCATTAGCTCTCAAGAAAGACCTTTAAGAGTACAACAGAGGGAAACGTTACTCAGAGGTTTTTGACAAACAATTTTGGAGAGATTAAGCAAAAGTTAATTCATGCAATTATTTTACAAATGTTAAGAAAATAAGGAATCAGAATACTGAAATACAAAAATCAAAATGCCATGATCACAGCTGAAATATAGTTCATAATAGCTACCAGATTCCCAGCAATTTCCTATGGAAAAGCTCATGGAGAAAATTTAGTTGTTTTTTCCATAAAATAAAAATGTCCTTCCCTTATGCTTTATTTTCCTTTTTTCTCCTCACTCTAGAAGAATGTAATATTCCATAACAGACATTTAGCTTGCTTTTGATGGAGTCACTTCATGCAAATATTTCACTGCACTGGAAAAAATATTGAGAAAGAAAATTACTCCTTCTGTCATTGGCATTCTACGTACACTTTTTGGAACATCTGAGGTGGCCAGAAGTTGTCACGTTCTGTGATTGAGCCATCACTATCCACTTCCAGAGCCATTAAATTAAATAGTTTTGCATTGGGAACACTTTGTCCAGTGTAAAGCAGGTCAGCCTTTTTTAAGTAGACTTCAACTTTTCTGGAACTGATCTCAGACTTATAGCTTAGAAGAAACAGGTTACAAGGTTTGTCGCCCTTTCTTCAACTTCTTAAAATGCTTCTGTGGGACATGAGTGTTTTGTTATCTTCTTAGTTAACAATGAGAAAACTCACTGAGATTTACATCTGCTTTGTTGCAAAGCTATATTTAGTCTCATTTCGACAATTTACTTTGGCCCTGAATCATTTCCTTTTGTCAAAAACTTTTAACTGTCCAACTCACCCCATTGGCATGGAAGGGTATTAAATGGAATGAAAGATTCACAAGCCCTGGTGAGGATCATTTTAGTCCAAAGAGACACTTGACCTCAAGGAACTGAAAATGGTCTTATTTCATTAACAGAGTCAATCGTAACTTTTTTGGTTTGACTTTAAATAATTGTCTCATGTCCCCATGTATCTCCCCTAATTTTTAATGATGCCCCTTGACATGCACAATTTTAGAAGACATGTTGGGAGAATACCCAAAGGAATTCGTGTCTTGAAATTTAGTAATTGTGTTTTTTGAATGCAGAGTCAGTAATTGAGTGGAATTACTATAAACAGTTTAGTGTTAGTTTCTCATGTTTTTGTTTTTTTCTTTTTTTAAATAATTAACTGAGATTGGATAATGAAAAAAGTATAGAAAAGAGAAAAGGACTTTAAACTAGTGGTCAGGACTCTGGGTTCTAGCTCCAGCCCTGGCAGAAAGTCACATGTCACCTAGAACAAATTACTTCAACTCTGCGATTCAATTCTTCATCTGTGTATTATTTAATGATAGCTGCTACAACAAACAACTACAAAACCTCGAATTAACACAATAAAACATAGTTCCTGATCACATAAATCCAATAAGGATTTTCCTTTTTCAGATGGCTCTCAGATAGCTCTTGGGGTAGTGCTCTGCCAAGAAGTATTTCAGGGGCCCAGTACCCTTCTATATTGTGAATCTGTCATCTTGGAGTTTTTTGTTTTTTATTCCACAGACAAGGAAAGAGAATGAGAAAGACTATGTAGGATGATTTAGAAGCAGATCTAGAAATGGGTTATATTATTTCTGTCCACATTTCACAGGCTAGAACTTATTTACTTCCACAGAGTAGATAACCTGCATCCACACTGCAAATTAGAAAATAAAGAATTACATTCCCAAGATGTTAAGTAAGATGAGAATACTATAGCTTCAGGAAGAAATTGAAATAATGTAATGAACATATAGCATTATCTTTGTCAGAATATGTAAAATAAAAGGGGTCGAATGAGCTCTACATTTCTCTCCAAGGATGTGTAGTTGAGTGAACAAATTAAAGAGAAAACATAGGACAACACCCAAGGAAGGTAGAACTAAGTCAAAGTTGCAAAGCCCAGCATAAAGTACTAGACTGTAAAACGTTTGGGGGTAAGAATCATGGGTGATACATCTCAGAATTTCCCACACTTTTACACACAACTTGGGCACACTAACGTTTGCTCTTGACGGTGATTGGAAACAGGTAGATTTTAAGGTGGAATAGAACTGGTGAGGGCAGCACAAATGAGCATAGGGTACTACTGAAGACAAATTTTATTTCAATATATGATCTTAGGTCAGCCTTGGCATGGACAAATAAAGCCAATATGGAACCAAACAACCAGTCCAGAATAGAGTACCTGTACCCATTTCATGAATGTCTCCATTTCTGTCTGAGAGACCTTGGTCACATTCCCAGTCATAGCAAACAGTTACGTTTATCATAACTGCAAGATATTTTCTAGGGAGAAAGGCAAGCCCTCATGCTCCTGCAAAACTTCTATTTTAGAGTTTCATAGTGGATATATTTGTTGTTGGTGGTGAGGTTTTTTGTTTTTTTGTTTGTTGGTTTGTTTGTTTTAAGATGAAAACAAACATTTGTGGATCAAAGAGTCTTGTTTTTGTAGGGAGTTTTCCAGTATCCATAAACCATCCAAGAAGATAATTCTTCAAACACGTGAAAATTTCAGCAAAATAAAACAAAGTTGTTGGACCTTTGCCCTAAGTTGTCAGGGACAAAAGCATGTCTCTTAATTAGAAAACCATTTGCCTGGCCTCATGCCTTGGAACTGCCTGCTGATTTACATCAGTTCTGAACCTGTTCCCTAAACTCTAAAAGGACAGTGAGATATCTTAAAAACCCAACCATACTATCACACCAAAGGGAAAGAGATAAACCTCTGTGAAATTTAAGAATAGCACTTGTTCTATTATGCACTTATTTTGTACCAACCACTGTTCTAAGCTGTTTGTATGCATTAACACAATTAATCCTCCCTTTGAAAGGAAATTACTATTATTAACCTTAATTTTATACACGAAGCAGCTAAGGAATAGCAAGGTGAAATGTCGTTCTCAAAGAAACATACCTGGAAAACAAATGGAGCCAGAATTCAAATTCTCATACTTAGACTTCAGAGTCAAGTGCTTAACTTTAGCCTATGCTGCCTGTGGTTACTTGAACTACCATTACCAGCCACCTCCAAATAAAACAAAAAAAAAAAAAATCATCTAGACTGACAGGGAATATTTTTAAACGGGGTGATGCATCTGTCCTGGAAATTAAGAAATAAAGACATTCTATAGCCCAGACTGTAAGATGTATCTTTAAGCAGCTCCAACATGTAAAGAGCTTAGAAGTCATTGCTTTTAACAATCACAAGAGATTGAACAAAGTAAAACTCAACAACCTTTACCGGACTAATCAGAGAACAAAGGTTGTAGGGCAAACTGCCACCTCAAAATCTTGAGACTCCATACAGTCACAACCAAGATTTGCTTACTTGCAAAGCAGAAGCCACTGGTGTCAGAAACTGGTAGGAAGACTTAAATGGTAATTTTTATGCATTTCTGGAGGCTCAGTTGGAACAATGGGAGAGAGAGCACTCCTGGGGGGATGTAGTCTTACAGGGAGTATACCAGGTTCTCATTGTGAAAAGTCAAGAAAGATCTTCTGGCTCAGGCAGAAAAAGGTAAAGAGTAACCATTGTGAAATATTCCCAATACATTCTTCATAACAAAGATCCACTGTTTAGATGAAAAACATTACCAGAGCATTATCCCAGCTAAGGGAAGGGTACTTCTCCAGCTCAGTCACCTCTAAACTTTATATCTCACTTAATGGGGGGTAGGAGGAGTAAAAAGCTAAGAAATACTTGTGAAGGTCACAGCTCAGAGACACAGGTACACTAAAAAACTAAGATTTAATCATAAGCTTATAGAATGCTCCCGTTTCCCACACTTTACCATCACACCAACAGGACTACAGTATAATAACTTGGGATTATAGCAGAAATTTCTATAAGGCACAGTTATTATACTGAAGTCCTGTTGGTGTGGTGGTATGGTATGGGAGAGGGAAAGCGTTCTACAATTGTATGATTAAATCTTAGTCCTTTACACTGAAGAAGTCTTTTTCACAGGAGAAGATCTTAGGGAATTCCCAAGACAAAAAGGGAGACTACAACAAGAATACTAGAAGAATTTGAAGCCTCTGGCACCTACAGCCCCATTTCTACCCAGATTAATAAAAACATTACACTAAAGGCCTATTTAGCACAGTTGCCAATACGCTGTGCCAGTTTTTAACAAAACAATACAAAGCATGATAAAAGGCATGAAAAAAAAGTCTGAAAAACAAGGCACTCATCAGATGCTGAAATTATCAGAGAATTTAAAATAACGATTACTAATACGTTGAAGGAGCCCTGGTGGCAAAGTGGTTAAGTACTCGGCTGCTAACTGAAAGGTTAGCAGTTTAAACCCACCCACTAGCCGCTCCGCTGGCGAAAGATGTGGCAATCTGCTTCCATAAAAATTACAGCCTTGGGAACCCTATGGGGCAGTTCTACCACGCCTTATAGGATTGCCATGAGTAGGAATTGACTTGGCAGCAACGTTTTTTGGTTTGATTAATACGTTAAGGTATTTAATTGAAAAAGTAGACAACATGTCAGAAAAAAAAATGTAATCAGAGAGAAGGACACTCTAAAAAAGAATCACAAGTAAAACCTTATAAATCAAAACCACTGTGACAGAAATAAAGAATGCCTTTGATAAGCTTATCAGTAGGTTGGACACGACCAAGGAAAATATCAGTAAGCTTGAAGACATGTCAAAAAATTTCCCAAACTGAAAAGAGAAAGAAAAGGTGGATAAACAGTGCAGAACATTCAAGAACAATAGGAGAATTTCAAAAATCGTAACATGGACTTCAGGGAAGATAGCATGAAGATCTTTGTGGACCCCCTGTACAGCAAAAAAAGCAAAACTGGAGAAAACAATCATTTCAAGTATCTGCAAATTGCCTAAGAACATATGGCAAATGAAGAAAACTATTCATAGAAATCTACTAAAACTCAGTAAGAACAGCAAGAGTCTGAGTCATTTGAGCCATGACTCACTAACTCTCTCCTCTCTCCCCCAACTCATCTTGACAGAATCTCCACTCTAGACAGCTGTGGTCAAGAAAACAGGGCTTCTATTCCTTTAAGTTCCCAATGTACTGATCTGTCTTCAAGTTTGCTCATTCATTCTTTAGCTAATTCAACTCTACTCTTGACTCCCTCTAATAATTTTTTTTTAGTTTCAGTTGTTATACTTTTCATCTCCAGAATTTTGTTTTTCAAATATTGTCCATATCTTTGTTTATATTTTAGATTTAATGAGACATTGTCCTCATACCTTCTTTTACTTTATTAAGTATGGTTTCCTTTACTTATTTGAACATATTTATAGCGGTTGCTCTGAAGAATTTTTCTGTTAAATCTAATACCTGTTTCCTCTCACAAGCAGTTTACGTTGCCTGCTTTTTTTCCTGTGTATGAGTCGTACACTTTTGTTTCTTTGTATGTCTCATAACTTTTTGTTGAAAACTGGACATTTTGGGTGATAATACAATCTGAATAACATAAAAAAAGAATTAAGAAATATAAACAAAGCATCAGAGAAATGTGAAGACCTTTAAGTGCATTAATGTATATGTAATGAGAGTGTCCCAAGTAAAAAAGAAAAGATAAAGAAGACAAAATTGTTGAAGAAATAATGGCTGAAAACTTTCATAATTGGCCGAAAAACATCAGTTTACATATCCAAGGAGCTCAGACAAACTCCAAGTAAGATAAATGCAAACAGACCAACCCTCAAAAATATCATAGTAAAAATGTTGAAAGTCAAAGATAAAGAAAATTAGGAAGCAGAAAAGAGAAAATGACTCATTGCGTATGAGGGAACCCCAATAAGATTAACAAATGATTTTCCATCAGAAACAATGAAGGCCCGAAGGTAGTGTGGGATGAGATGTTCAAAGTACTGAAAGAGAAAGCTGTCAACCAAGAACTGTATATCCAGTGGCACTATCTTTCAATAATGAAGGCCAAATAAAGACATTCCTAGTTAAACAAGAACTGAGAAAATCTTTTTCTTGCAGACCTGCATTACAAAAATACTAAAGGAAGTTCTTCAAGCTGAAAACAAGCAAACCCAGATGGAAATTTGAATCTGCACACAGGAAAAAACAAAGAGCACCAGTAAAGGTAATTATAAAAGGCAGTATAAACGTATATTTTCTTTTCTTTTTTTAAGTGATTTAAAAAACAATTATATAAAACAATATGTAAATAATTGTACTGTTGGGCCTATGACATATAGAAATGTAAGACATTTGACAATAACACCATAAAGGAGGTAGATGGGAATAGAGTTGTGTTGGAGTAAGGTGCCCTGGTGGTGCAATGGTTAAGCACTTGGCTGCTAATTGAAAGATCAGTGGTTTGAACCCACCAGCTGTATCAAGGGAGAAAAGACCTGGAAATCTTCTCCCATAAAAATTACAGCCTAGGAAACCCTATGGGGCAGCTCTACTCTATCCTATAGGGTAGCTATGAGTCAGAATAGACTTGACAGCACACAACATGACAACAACACAACAATGAAAGGATATTACACCACATGTTAACTTGAATCCATAGGAACAAATGAAGAGAACAATAAATAGTAAACATCTAAGTTAATATAACAATCTCTATAAACCTGTACTTGCTTTCCTTTTCTTTTTAAAAGACATAAAAGTGCATAAAGTTATACTGACTGACACCAATGTATTACTGGGTTTTTAATATCCAGGGTGCCATATATATAGCAGTAATAGCACCAAAAGCGGGGAGATGGAATAGAGTTATATAAAAGTAACATTTCTATATCTCACGGGAAAAAATATAGTATAAATTTGAAATATATTCTGATAAATTATGATGTATATGGCAAGCCCTAGAACAACCACTAAGAAAACAACACAATAAACGCAGTGAAAATTTTATTAAAACAATTGAAAGTTCTAATATAACATATTCACTTAATATAAAAAAAACTAGTAAAGGAGGAATAGGGAAACAAAAAGACACAAGACGTATAGAAAACACAAAGTAAAATGAGAAACATAAATCAAACTATGTCAATAACAGTATTAAATATGAGAAGATTAAACAATTCAATCAAAAAGCAGATTTGTCAGACTGAATTAAAAACAAAATCTGCCTAAATTCTGTCTGCAGTAGATATTCTACAGATTCAAACATACAAATAAGTTGAAGGTAAAAGAATGGAAAAAATATATTGAGAAAACAGCAACTATAAAAAAGCTAGAGTAGCTATATTAATATCAGACAAAATAGACTTTAAAACAAAAAAATGGAGAGACAGTTTATAGTGATGAAAAGGTCAATCCAACAGAAAGTTATAACAATTATATATATGTATGCCCTTAACAACGGAGCTCCAAAATATGTGAATCAATGGCTGACAGAATTGTGTGGAGAAATAGAAAATTCAACAATAATAGTTGGAGCTTTAACATCCACTTTCAATAATGGATAGAACAACGTGACAGGAAAAAATTATGAGATAGAAGACTGGAACAACATATACAAAAACTTGACCTAACAGACATCTCCACCACTCGTCTGTCAGTTTGTTGTAGTGTGGAGGCTTGCATGTTGCTGTGATGCAATAAGCTATGCCATTGGAATTTCAAATACCAGCAGGGTCACTCATGGCAGACAGGTTTCAGCTGAGCTGCCAGACTCAAACTAAGAAAAAAGACCTGGCTGTCTACTTCTGAAAATACTGGCCAGTGAAAACCTTATGAATAGCAGTAGAACATTGTCTGATATAGTTCCAGAACATGAGCCCCTCAGGTTGGAAGGCACTCAAAACACAACTGGGAAGAACTGCCTCCTCAAAGTAGACTCGATCTTAATGATGTGGATGGAGTAAACCTTTTGGGACCCTCACTTACTGATATGGCATGACTCAAAATGACAAGAAACAGCTGCAAACATCCATTGATAATTAGAATGTGGAATGTAGGAAGTATGAATCTAAGAAAATTGGAAGTCATCAGAAATGAAAGGGAATGCATAAAGACTGATATCCTATCCATTAGTGAGCTGAAGTGGACTGGTATTGGCCATTTTGAAGTGGATAATTGTCTTAGGCTGGGTTCTCTAGAGAAGCAAAACCAGTAAAGCACGTAAATATATATATAGAGAGATTTATATCAAAGAAACATCTCACACCATTATAGAGACTGGGCTAGGGCTCTTTAGAGGCAGCTGGGCTAGGGATAATCTCATTAGATGGGGGTGGAGGGGCTAATGGTTTTTCTGGGCCAGGTGGTGTAGCAGACAATCATGAAGTAATCTCTTCAGATGGGAGTGGTTCTGCTGGCAGGAGTGATTCAATGGAATTTAGGGGCTCAGTGTCCTCACCTTCCTGATTATCTGTCCATATGTCCCCATCCCACGTTTCAGGATCCCATTTCTTCCCAATCAATGCCTTTACTTTAACTTCAGACACCTCTAAGGTTGGCAATTGAGCTGGCGTTGTAATTCAGCCACTCTTACAACAAGACTCTGGGTTTGGTTTTCGGCAATTTCAGCTCTGTTACTACAAGAAATAAGGCTTTCTTTCAAAGCACAAGTGGAAGCCTTGAGGTCATTTATGTGGCATTTGAGCTTTGACTCTGAAGCCCTGAGCACATCTCTTTCTTTTGCCAGTTTGTCTAGTGAAAGTAGGACCAACCAACCAGCTTGTTTATACTTCTTATTCTGACAAAACTGTAGAAAGATATTACACATGTGTTCACTCCAAGCCTCACCTTTCACTGATACCTGATCTACTGGAGGTGATATTTTGCATATTTGTATCACCACTTCACACCATGGATTATCAGTGCCCTCTTTAATGCTGGAAGCAGAGTCATCGACATCTTTAAGAAAGCAGGACTCTGTTCAGAGGCTGTGAAGATCAACCAATCCCAGGACCAGCAGATAAGCTGCTAGCTCAAGTCTAAGAACCGAAGGTCAGACAAACAGGAGGCAACTGCAGGATCCAGAATGAGCAAAAAGCCAGAACGTCTGCTTATATTCAGATGCAGACCACACCCCCAAGGAAACTCCCTTTCAACTGATTGGCTACTCACAGCATATTTAATCATGGGAGTGATCACATATAAACACTGAGAATCATGGCCCAACCAAGTCGACACACAGTCTTAACCATCACAACAATCATATCATCTACTATGCCAGGAATGACAAATTGAAGAGGAATGATGTCACATTCTTTGTCAAAAACAACATTTCAAGATCTATCCTGAAGTACGACGCTGTCAGTGGTAGGATAATATCCATTTTCCTACAAGGAAGACCAGCTAATATGACTATTATTCAAATTTACGCACCAACCACAAGGCCAAAGATGAAGAAACTGAGGATTTTTACCAACTTCTGCAGTCTGAAATTAAACATGCAATCAAGATACATTGATAATTACTGGTGATGGGAATGCGAAAGTTGGAAACAAAGAAGAAGGATCAGTTGCTGGAAAATATGGCCTTGATGATAGAAACAATGCCAGAGATAGCATGACAGAATTTTGAAAGACCAACGACTTATTCATTGCAAATAACTTTTTTCAACAACATATGAGGCAACTATACACGTGGACCTTAACACATGGAATACAGTAATCAAACTGACAACATCTATGGAAAGAGATGATGGAGAAGTTCAATGTCATTGGTCAGAACAAGGCCAGGGGCAGACTGTGGAACAGATCATCAATTTCTCATATGCAAGTTCAAGTTGAAGATGAAGAAAATTAGAACAAGTCCACAGCAGCCAAAATAAGACCTTGAATATATCCCACTTGAATTTAGAGACCGTCTCAAAAATAGATTTGACACATTGAACACTAATGACCAAACACCAGACGAGTTGTGGAATGATGTCAAAGACATCATACATGAAGAAGGCAAAAGGTCATTAAAAAGACGAGAAAGAAATGACCAAACTAGATGTCAGAAGAGACTTTAAAGCTTCCTTTTGAATGTACACTAGTTAATGAGAATGGAAGAAATGATGAAGTAAAAAGAACTGAAGATTTCAAAGGGTGGCTCCAGAAGACAAAGTAAAGTATTATAATGAAATATGCAAAGACATGGAGTTAGAAAACCAAAAGAGAAGAACACACTCGACATTTCTCAAGCTGAAAGAACTAAATAAAAAATTCAAGCCTCAAATTGCAATCTTGAAGTATTCTACAGGGAAAATACTAAATGACACAGGAAGCATTAAAAGAAGGATACACAAGACACCTTACCAAAAAGAATTGGTTGAATGTTCAACCATTTTATGAGGTAGCATATGCTCAAGAACCAATGGTACTGAAGGAAGAAATCCAAACTGCACCGAAGGCATTGGTGAAAAACAAGGCTCCAGGAATTGACAGAATACCAACTGAGATGTTTCAACAAACGGATGCAGTCCTGGAGGTGCTCACATATCTGTGCCAAGAAATTTGGAAGACAGCTACCTGGTGAATAGACGGGAAGAGATCCATATTTGTGCCCATTCCAAAGAATGGTGATCCAACAGAATGCAGAAATTATTAAACAATATCATTAATATCAAATTCAAGTAAAATTTTTCTGAAGATTATTCAAAAGTGGTTGCAGCAGTACATTGACAGGGAACTGCCAGAAATTCAAGCCTGATTCAGAGGAGGATGTAGAACCAGGGATATCATTGCAGATGTCAGATGGATCATGGCTAAAAGCAGAGAATACCAGAAGGATGTTTACCTGTGTTTTATTGACTATGCAAAGGCATTCTACTGTGTGGATCATAACAAATTATGGATAACATTGCCAAGGATGGGAATTCCAGAACACTTAATTGTGCTCATGCAGAACGTGTACATAGACCAAGAGGCAGTCGTTCGAACAGAAAAAGGGGATGCTGCGTAGTTTAAAATCAGGGTGTCAGGGTTTTATCCTTTCACCATACTTATTCAATAGGTATTCTGAGCAAATAATCTGAGAAGCTGGGCTATATGAAGAAGAACATAACATCAGGATTGGAGGAAGACTCATTAATAACCTGTGATATGCAGATGACACAACTTTCCTTGCTGAAAGTGAAGAGGACTTGAAGCACTTACTGAAGATCAAAGATGACAGCATTAAGTATGGATTGCACCTCAACAAAAAAGAAAACAAAAATCCTCCCAACTGGACCAAAAAGCAATATTATGATAAATGGAGAAAATATTGAGGTTGTCAGTGATTTCATTTTACTTTTATCCATAATCAACACTCATGGAAGCAGCAGTCAAGAAATCAAAAGACACATTGCATTGGGCAAATCTGCTGCAAAATACCTCTTTAAATTATTAGAAAGCAAAGATATCTTTGAGGACTAATGTGGGCATGACCCAAGCCATGGTATTTTCAATTGCCTCATATGCATGTGAAAGCTGGATAATGAATGATAGATGTGATGGTTAAGACTGGTGTCAGCTTGGCTGGGCCATGTTTATGTGTGATCTCAGTGTTTATGTGTGATCACTCCCATGATTGAGTCTGCTGTGAGTAGCCAATCAGTTGCAAGGGAATTTCCTTCGGGGTGTGGCCTGCATCCAAATATAAGCAGACATTCTGGTTTTTTGCTTGCTCTGGATCCTGATGCTGCCTCCTGCTCATCTGGCCTCTGGTTCTTGGGACTTGAGCTAGCAGCTTGTTTGCCAATCCTGGGATTCATCAGTCTTCACAGCCTGTGAGCGAAGTCCTGCTTTCTGACCTGCCAATCTTGGGTTTGCCAGTCCCTGCTGCTACATGAATCAGGAATAGCCTCTAACCTAATCCACGGACTTGGGGCATTCCAGCCTCTACAATCGTGTGAGCTGTTTCTTTAATATAAATCTCTCTATATAAATATTTATGCACTTTACTGGTTTTGCTTCTCTAGAGCACTCAGCCTAAGACAATAGGTAAGACTGAAGAATCTATGTCTTTGAATTATGGTATTGGTGAAGAACATTAAATATACCATGGATTGCCAAAAGAGTGAACTCATCTGTCTTGGAAGAAGTACAGCCAAAATGGTCCTTAGAAGCGAGGATGGTGAGTCTTCTCACGTACTTTGGACATGTTATCAGGAGGGACCAGTCCCTGGAGAAAGATATCAGCTTGGTAAAGTACAGTGTCAGTGAAAAAAAGGAAGACACTCAAAGGGATGGATTGACACAGTGGCTGCAATGATGGGCTCAAGCATAACAAAGATTGTGAGGATGGTGCAGGACCAGGCAGTGTCTCATTCTGTTGTACACAGGTTTGCTATGAGTTGGAACTGACTCGACAGCACCTAACAACAATGACAACAACAGACATCTACAGAATACCCCACAATAACATCAGAAGACATTCTTCTCAAGTCACATGGAGCATTTTCCAGGATATACCCTATGCTAGGCCATAAAACAGTCTGAATAAATTTTTAGAATATATACTGATATTTTTAAACACTATATAAAACTTCTAAATGAACAAAGGTAAATTATTTACAAAATGTCCATAGTATTTGCTATACAGTTTTTAGCTCATCTAATATGTCATATTTTTTGTTTTTTGTTGATTGGTATATTTCCAACAGTTAAAGTGGTACATGGTGATGCTCAATAAATATTTGCTGAATTTATTACTTAAAAAGATATAATGTACATTTAATTGGAATACCAGAAAGAAAAGAAGTTGAGAACAGAGAAAAATAAATATTTGAAGTAATAATGGCAGTAAACGTTCCAAAATTAATGACAGCCACAGATCTAGGAAGCTCAGATAACATCAAATAGCATAATTACTAAAAAATCCACACTTAGGCATGTCAGAATCAAAATGTAAAAAACCAAAGGCAAAGAGAAAATCTTGAAAGAAGCTATGGGGAGGGGGTAACACTTTACATATAGCCCTTTAAGATAAGAGTTACAGTAGACTTCTCATCAAAAACCATACAAGCAAGAAGAGTAAAGTGAACTAAAGTACTGAAAAAAATACCAATCTGAAGTTCTATAGCCAGTGAAGTTGTCCTTCAAAAGTGAAGGAGAAATAAAGACTTTCTCAGACAAATAAAAACTGAAGGAATTCATCACTTGTAGACCTGCCTTGCAAGAAATGTTAAAAGAAGTCCTTCAGGGAGGAAGAAAGTTATATAGATCAGAAACTCAGATCTACATAAAGAAAAGAAGAGTGTCAGAAAAGAAGATAAAATAAAATATTGTTATTATTCTTATTCTTAACTGTTATAGAAGATACATGTTTAAAGCAATACTAGTAACAATATGTTGAAGGATGATAGCATATGTAGAAGTGAAATGAAAAATAGCAAAATCATAAGGATGAGAGGGAGGAATTGAGAATACTCTGCTGTAAAGAATCTGCACTACACGTGAAGCAGTATAGTTTTATTTGAAGGTAAACTTAAGTTAGTTAAAAATGTATATTGCAAACACAGGACAATCACTAAAAATTTTTTAAATATAACTGATATGCTAAGACAGAGGTAAAAGGAAATCATATAAAATGTTGAATTAAAACCAGAGAAAGCAGAAAAAGGGGTGGGGAGCAAAACAAAAAATGAGCACAACAAAAGGAAAACAGAGTCCAGCAAGATGGCGCTCTAGGCAGAAGCACCAAGCCATCCCTCCACAGCAAAGATCCGAAAAACTAAGCCAAACAGAGAATCAACAATCCTGAAACCCTAGAACATCAAATGAAGAGATAAAGAACTCAGCCAAACACCAAACGGAGTGAGAATACTGAAAGAGAAAAGAGAGCGAGGAGAGATTCATGCAGAGGTCGCCTACCAGCTAACGCAGCGTGGATCCACCATCTTGGACTCCTATCGGAGACCAGCAAATGGGAGAACGGGAGAGCAGCCTCACGGTACATCCAGTGGGAGACAAAACAGCCAGTAATTTGCAGTGTGCGCTTTCCCACCCCCTACCCCTCTTCGCCCAGGCTGGGGCTCCCCTGCTTCCGGTGGCCAAGGTCCCTGGGCCGGGGGGCGCCAGTTGCTTGGATTCCGTGTGCCCGGGCAAGCGGCTCTCTGGGTGCCGTTTGTTGGCTGCTGGTGTTGCTCTTTCTGCCTCCTCCCCCTGCTTTTACTCGGGTGCCTGGTTCTGAGCACCGTCTTTGCTCTTTCCTGCAGGGCTGTGGGGCTGCGTTCGGGCGTGTGGCTGCTTCCAGGTCTGGGCTGCCGTGCTGGTGAGATCCCAGGGCCTCTGTTCGTTTGCTCTTCTGCTTCCTGCAGACGCAGTTTCTTGAATGGGGGCCGCCGGCTGCTTGGATACTGCACGCCTGGGCGGGAGGCTCTCGGGGTGCCGTTTGTTGGCTGCTGGTGTTGCTTTTTCTTTTTTTTTCCTTTTTCTTTTTCTGCTTCTTTTGGTTTCTTGCTTGCCTCTCGCTGCCTCCCCCTCCTTTTGCTCGGGTGCCTGGTTCGGAGCGCCGTCTTTGCTCTTTCCTGCGGGGCTATAGGGCTGCGTTCGGGAGTGTGGCTGCTTCCAGGTCTGGGCTGCCGTGCTGGTGAGATCCCAGGGCCTCTGTTCGTTTGCTCTTCTGCTTCCTGCGGCTGCAGTTTCTTGAACGGGGGCCGCCAGCTGCTTGGATTCCACACGCCCGGGCAGGCGGCTCTCTGGGTGCCGTTTGTTGGCTGCTGGTGCTGCTTTTTTGTTTTTTTTTTCTTTTTCTCCTGCTTCTTTTGGTTTCTCGCTTGCCTCTCTCTGCCTCCCCCTCCTTTCACTCGGGTGCCTGGATCCGTGTACCCTCTTTGCTCCTTTCTGAGGGTCCCCAGAGCGCAGACAATTTGTGATATACGCTTTTCCACTCTCCACCCTTCTTCACTCACACTCGGACTCCTCTGTTTCCCACGGACACAGTCTCTTGTCCAAAAACACCAGCCTGCACTGGCTGGCTCTCTGAGTGCCATTCGTTGACCGCTGGTGTTGCTTTTTTTTATTTTTTTATTTTTTGATTAGTTTTGTTTTCTTTTCCCTCTTTTTCCCTTTTGTCTTTCATCATTGCTCAATTTCTCATCTCTCTATCTCTTCCTTCTCTTTCTGATCCCTGAATACCAGGCGTTGTATGCCTCTGCGCCTTCTGGCCAGGCTGTGCTGTGAAACCTGAGACCGACTTCCCCAGACCTCATAGTTGCATCAGTGGGATCCCTGGGAACTTTGCAGTTCTTTAACTTTTCTGATTTTTATTTGTTCATTCTTTCCTTTTCTTTCTCTTCCCCCTTCTGGTTTTCTCCATCCCATAGTCTCTCATCTGTCCATTCCAACGGCAAGCTCCCCTAGCATTCTTTTATGTTTGTATGTTTTTTCGCTCCTGCTACTCTCTCCTCTCTCCCATATCCAGATTAGCTTCACACATAACCATCTCCCCGCTGCGTCCTGCCTACCTGCACCATGCACTTGACATCACACCACCAAGCTGTGCAGGCACGCCCTATTGAAACCTGCCCAGCACTGACTATCGACCATCCTGGTGGGTGCAGTGAGTGTCACAAACAACCCGTCCTCGTGGGTCCTCTTCAGCTAGACCTGCCCAGCTATACCACAAGGACGAAACAAAAAAATCTACAATCAATAAACGAGAGAAATATCTACTGAATGCCCCCAAAACAGCAAACAATATCAAAACATTTACAAAAACAAGACAAGATGGCTTCAATAGGCGTCCAAATTAAAACACCAGATAACTCTCCTGTGGAAGAAAATGCACTAGAAGTACTTGATAGGGATCTCAAACCACTAATACTCGGAATTTTCCAAGAACTGAGGCAAAAAGCTGACAAACATGAGGAAAAAATAGAGAAATTTATGGAAAATACAGACAAAAAATTGAAAGAATTCAGGAAGATGATGCAGGAATAAATGCCAAAATAAATTCACAACTCGAAATTATACAAAAACAACAATTAGAAATCCAAAAGATAAACAACAAGAATTCAGATGGATGATGTCATAGAAGGGCTGAGAAGTAGATTTGAAACCATGGAAGACATGATCAGTGGAACTGAAGACAAACACTTGGATACAACTCTGTTTCAGGAAAACTCAGAAAAAAGAACAAAGAAAAATGAAGAGACCCTGAGAGTTATGTGGGACACAATTAAAAGCAAAAACTTACAAGTGATTGGCATACCAGAACAGGGGGAGAAAACAGAAAACACAGAGAGGATCATTGAGGAACTGCTGACAGAAAACTTCCCCAATATCATAAAAGATGAAAAGCTGGCCATCCCAGAAGCTCAACGAACCCCATATAGAAGACACCCCAAAAGAAAATCACCAAGGCATATCATATTCATGCTTGCCAAAACAAAAGACAAACAAAGAATCCTGAGAGCAGCTCATGAAAAACAAGAAGTCCCATACAGAGGAGAAACAATAAGACTAAGCTCAGATTATTCGGCAGAAACCATGCAGGCAAGAAGGCAATAGGATGACATATATAAAATGTTGAAAGAAAAAAACTGTCAGCCAAGAATAATATATCCTGCAAAACTCTCATTCAAATTTGATGGTGAAATTAGGTCATTTCCAGATAAACAGAAACTAAGGGAATATGTAAAAGTCAAACAAAACTTACAAGAATTATTAAAGCAAGTTCTTCGATCTGAGGACAAACAGCTTCAGCCCACAGGCAGAACCTAGGACGCAGGATTGTATGAGCCAGATACCAATCTAAGTAATGAACTCTAGAGGACTATCCAAAACGAAAAGAAAGACAACAGGGAATTAGAGCAATCAATTAAACAATGACAACAACATCAAAACAATGAAAGAGGGAATAAACGGCATAAGTATAGACCCTTCTAATGGAGAGGAAGGCAAGGCAATAACAAGTAAGGGTAGATTGCTTCAAACTTATAAAGATAAGGGTAAAATTCATGGTAACCACAAAGAAAGTTAACAAACCAACTCATAAAAATAAAGACGAAAAACATAAAGTCTCAACAAAAATAAAACCTACAAAAACAAAAGAAATGAACACAAAATCCACAAACAAAAGTAACTCAGCACAAGAGAGTAAGAAGAACAAAGAAAACATCAGCACCACAAAAAAAAGCACTACAAAATGACAGCAACAAACTTCCATCTATCAATAATTACACTGAATGTAATGGACTCAATGCACCCCTAAAGAGACGGAGAGTGGCAGAATGGATAAGAAAACAGGATCCATCAATATGCTGTCTACAAGAGACACACCTTAGAAACAAAGATGTGAATTTATTAAAAATCAAAGGTTGGAAAAAAATATATATCAAGCTAACAACTACCAAAAAAGAGCAGGAGTGGCAATTCTAATCTCAGATAAAATAGACTTTAAAACAAAATCTACCATAAAAGACAAAGAAGGACACTATATAATGATTAAGGGGATGATCCATCATGAAGACATAACCATAATAAATATCTATGCACCCAATGACAGGGCTCCAAAATACATAAAAAAAACTCTAACAGCACTGAAAAGAAAAATTGACAGTTCCACAATAATAGTAGGAGACTTCAACACACCACTCTCAGTAAAGGACAGAACAACTAAGAAGAAACTCAGCAAAGATACAGAAGACCTAAAGGACACAATCAGCCAACTGGACCTCATAGACGTATATAGAACAATCCATCCAACGGCTGCAAAGTACACATTCTTTTCCAATGCACATGGAACGTTCTCCAGAATAGACCACATCTTAGGCCACAGAGCAATCCTCAACAAGATCCAAAACGTTGAGATAATTCACAGTATCTTCTCTGACAACAATGCCATCAAGGCAAAAATTAACATTAGAAAGATCAAGGAAAAAAAATCAACTACATGGAAACTGAATAATACTCTGCTTACACATCAATGGGTAACTGAAGAAATCAGAGATGGAATTAAAAAATTCCTAGAATCAAATGAAAATGAAAACACATCATACCAAAACCTTTGGGACACAGCAAAGGCAGTCCTCAGAGGACAATTTATAGCAATAGATGCATATATCAAAAAAGAAGAAAGGGACAAAATCAAACATTAACTACAGAACTCAAACAAATAGAAAGAGAACAGCAAAAAAAAAAAAAAAAAAGCCCATAACCACTGGAAGAAAGGAAACCGTAAAGATCAGAGCAGAAATAAATGAAATAGAGAACAGAAAAACAATAGAAAGAATCAACAAAACCAAAAGTTGGTTCTTTGAAAGAATCAACAAAATTGACAAACCACTGGCCAGACTGACAAAAGAAAAACAGGAGAGGACACAAATAACCCAAATAAGAAGTGAAATGGGGGACATCACAACAGACCCAACCTAAATAAAAAGGATTATAACAGAATATTATGAAAAACTATATTCCAACGAATTTGAAAACCTAGAGGAAATAAATAAATGTCTAGAAACACACGGCCTACCCAAACTACAACAAAGAGATATTGAAAATCTGAACAGACCCATAACAGGAGAAGAGATTGAAAAGGTAATAAAAGAACTCCCAACCAAAAAAGCCCTGGCCCAGATGGCTTCACTGGGGAATTCTACAAAACATTTACAGAAGAGCTTGTACCAGTACCACACAAGCTATTTCAGAGCATAGAAGAGGAAGCAACACTTCCAAATTCATTCTATGAAGCCAGCATAACACTGATACCAAAACCAGGCAAAGACATCACAAAAAAAGAAAATTACAGACCAATATCTCTCATGAATATAGATGCAAAAATTCTGAACAAAATTCTAGCCAATAGAATTCAGTATTATATCAAAAAAATAATACACCACAACCAAGTAGGATTCATACCAGGTATGCAAGGATGGTTTAACATTAGAAAATCCATCAACGTAATTCACCACATAAATAAAAGGAAAGAAAAAAATCACATGATCATCTCAATTGATGCAGAAAAGGCATTTGACAAAGTACAACACCCATTCCTGATAAAAACTCTCAATAAAATAGGTATAGAAGGGAAATTTCTCAACATAATAAAGGGCATCTATGCAAAACCAACGGCCAACATCATTCTTAATGGAGAGAGGCTGAAAACATTCCCCTTGAAAACAGGAACAAGACAAAGATGCCCTTTATCACCACTCCTATTTATCATTGTGCTGGAAGTTCTAGCTAGAGCAATAAGGCAAGAGAAAGAAATAAAGGGCATCCAAATTGGTAATGAAGAAGTTAAACTCTCCCTGTTTGCAGATGATATGATACTATACATAGAAAACCCTAAAGACTCCACATGAAATCTACTGGAACTAATAGAAAGATTCAGCAGAGTGGCAGGATACAAGATAAACATTCAAAAATCAGTTGGATTCTTATACACCAGTAAAGAGAAGGAGGAAAAGGAAATCAGGAAATCAATACCATTTTCAATAGCCCTTAAAAATAGAAAATACTTAGGAATAAATCTGACCAGGAATGTAAAAGACCTATACAAAGAAAACTACAAAACACTATTGCATGAAACCCAAAGGGATCTACATAAATGGAAAAACATACCATGCTCATGGATAGGCAGACTCAACATTGTGAAAATGGCAATTCTACCCAAAGCAATTTACAAATACAATGCAATCCCAATCCAAATACTGGCAACATTCTTCAAGGAGATGGAAAAACTAATTATTAACTTTATATGGAAAGGGAAGAAGTCCCAAATAAGTAAAGCACTACTGAAGAAGAAGAAAAAAGTTGGAGGACTCACACTACCTGACTTGAGAACCTACTATACAGCTACAGTAGTCAAAACAGCCTGGTACTGGTACAATGACAGATACATTGACCAGTGGAACAGAATTGAGAACCCAGATGTAAATCCATCCACCTACGGTAACCTGATTTTTGACAAGGGCCCAAAGTCCATCAAATGGGGAAAGACAGTCTTTTTAACAAATGGTGCTGGCAAAACTGGATATCCATTTGCAGAAAAATGAAACAGGACCCATACCTCACACTGTATACAAAAACTACTTCAAAATGGATCAAAGACCTGAATATAAAGCCTAAAACTATAAAATTCATAGAAGAAAAAATAGGACCAACACTTCAGGCCTTAATACATGGCATTAACAGGATACAAACCATAACCATCAACACAGAAAACCCAACAGATATACTAGATAACTGGGATCTTCTAAAAATCAAACACCTATGCTCTTCAAAAGACTTCACCAAAAGAGTCAAAAGAGAACCTACAGACTGGGAAAAAATTTTTGGACAGTACAAGTCAGACAAAGGTCTAATCTCCATAATCTACAAGAAAATCCAACACCTCTACAACAAAAAGACAACCAATCCTATCAAAAAATGGGCAAAGGAAATGAACAGACACTTCACCAAAGAAGACATTCAAATGGCCAACAGACACATGAGGAAATGCTCGCGATCACTAGCCATTAGAGAAATGCAAATTAAAACCACAATGAGATACCATCTCACCCCGGCATTACTGGCACGAATCAAAAATACTGGAAATAACAAATGTTGGAGGGGCTGCGGGGAGATGGGAACTCTTATACACTGCTGGTGGGAATGCAAAATGATACAACCATTTTGGAAAATGATATGGTGCTTCCTCAGAGAGCTAGAAGTAGACATGCCATTCGATCCAGCAATCCCACTCCTAGGAATATATCCTAGAGAAATAAGAGTCGTCACTTGAATAGACATAAGCACACCTATGTTCATGGCAGAATTGTTCACAATAGCAAAACGATGTAAACAACGTAGGTGCCCATCAACAGATGAATGGATAAACAAACTATGGTACATACACACAACGGAGTACTATGCAACGAGAAAGAACAATGAATCTGTGAACCATCTCATAACATGGATGAAACTGGAGGACATTATGCTGAGTGAAATAAGTCAATCACAAAAGGACAAATATTGTATGAGACCTCTATTGTAAAAACCCATGAAAAAGTTCACATGCAAAATGTAACAATCCTTGTTGGTTACCAGGGATGGGGGTGGGGAATACTAAATAGGCTATAGATAAGTGGTACCTTGGGTGAGAGGTGAGATAGTACACAGTACAGGGGAAACTAACACAACCTGCACAAGGAAAGTTCATGGAGGCCCCATGGACACATCCAAACTCCCCGAGGGACTGAGTTGCTGGACGGAGGGCTCTGGGGACCATGGTCTCGGGGAACATCTAGCTCAATTGGCATGACACAGCTTATAAAGACAATGCGCTACATTCTACCTTGGTGAGTAGTGTCTGGGGTCTTAAAAGCCTGTGAGTGGCCATCTAAGATACTACACTGGTCTCATCCCTTCAGGAGCAAGGGAGAGTGAAAAGAACAGGATACAACGAAAAGATTAGTCCAAAGGACTAATTGTCCACAGCTACCAAGACCTCCACCGGACTGAGTCCAGTACAGGTAGATGGTACCCGGCTACCATCGCTGACTGCTCTGACCAGGATCACAACTGAGGGTTCTGGACAGAGCTGGAGAAGGATGTAGAGCATAATTCTAACTCACAAAAAAAAAAAAAAGACCTGATTTACTGGCCTAAAGGAGACTGGAGAAACCTCAAGAGTATGGCCCCCAGACACCCTTTTAGCTCAGTGGTGAAGTTACCTCCGACGTTCACTGTTCAGCCTGGGAGTGGACAGCCGAGTAAAACCAAATGAGACTAACGAGCTACAGGATTCCAGTGACAAGGGCCAGAAGGCAGAGGGGGAGTAGGAAGTTGATGATAGGGAACACAAGGTTGAGTAAGGATACTGTTGATGTGTTGTGAGATTGTTAACCATTGTTATAGGGCAACATTTGTAGTAACTGTTAAATGGGAGGCTATTTTGTCCTGTAAGCCTTCATCTTAACTGAGAATAACAGCACAATTAGAAGAGCGTAGTCAATGTCACTTAAATGTGTACGTAAAAAGTTTTGAAATGGTGTATCTTTGGCTATGTGTATTGTCACCAAAAAAAAAAAAAAAAAAAGCTGAGAATTTAAAGGGTTAAAATGTTGTGGGGTTGTTAACCAAAGTCATAAAACAGCATGTGTACTACTGTTACATGAGAAACTGTTTGTTCTGTAAGCCTTCACCTGAAGTACAATAAAATATTAAAAAAAAAAAAAGGAAAACAGTTACAAACATGGTAGATATTAATCCAAATGCATAGACAATCACTTTAAATATGCATAGTCTAAATACACGAATTAAAAAACAAAGATTATCCCAGTGGATAAGAAAATACAACCTAACTATCTATTGTCTACAAGAAACCTTCTTTAAATAAAAAAGCTCAGATACGTTAAAAGCAAAGGGATGGAGAAAGATAAACCATGCTAACACAAATCAAAACATAGCTGGAGTAACTATATTAATTTCAGAAGATGCCAACTTCAGCATGAAGAATATTATCGGAAATAAAGGCCAGCATTACATAATGATAACGGAGTCAGTTATCCAAGAGGGCATAAAAATCTGTAATCTGTATTCACTTAACAACGGAGTGTCATAATACATGAAGCAAAAACTGAGAACTGAAAGGAGAAAGAGACAAGAGTTGTCTTCCAGACATAGTGGAGATGTAATCAAAATTAATGGAAGATAACTTCCATTTCCATAGTAATGATCAGAGATAGTAAGGGAGAATCTCTGGCAGAACTTAATAACACTCTTGGGGGTCAAATCCTTAATGCAAGAGAGAAGAGATGTAGGATAGTGCACTTAGAACTTCCTCTAAAAAACACTGAACAGTAGCTCTCAGAATCAGGGTGCCAAGGGCACTGAGAGTAAAAGCAAACAGAAAACTAATGGGTACTTGTACTGCCTTCTGAAGTAGATTTTCCCAAGGGTGTGATGCCCCCTCTTTTGTATGGCAGGGCTATTTCCCGATTTATTGGGCAAAAGCAAATGCACCAAAAAGGAAAGCAAACATAGACATCACTAGGACATGAGGAGGCAAGTGGACTAGATGCAATGGTTTTCTCATTTTCAGAAAATAAACCCATACAGAGGCAAAGTGCTCTTCTGAGTAAGGTCATAGCTAAAGCTCCATCAACATCTCACTCTCCAAGATGCCACATTACTGAGCAGATGATGTAGACTTTTGTCAAGTAGCATCCTTATTAGATGGTGAAGAGAATTTTCATTTTCATCCTCATTCAGAATGTTTAGGGACTAACATTGGCTGTTTCTTTGGGATACGGTGTGTGTGTCTGTGTGTGTGTGTGTGTGTGTGTGTGCGCGCATGTGCATGGGTGCACTGGAAGATAAGAGAAATCCTGGGTTCAAGTAACTAAGTTAATCAGTCTTCAGTTTATGGCACATTATCATCATTGGTCTGCACAAAGCAGTTCTCTAGGTTTGTTTTTGCTGACTCATCCATTCATTTATTTATTTCTTTTGTATGTTTACTCAGTTTTCCTCATCTCCCAGTATCTCTCCCCACCTTCCCACAGAAAACCATTATAATGTGATATAGTGTTTTTTTCTGTATGTGTTCTTGTAAAATGTGTATTGTTGTTTTGTAGACATGTATTTTTTTAAATTTACATAAATTGGTGTCTTAGTCATCTAGTGCTGCTATAACAGAAATACCACAAGTGGATGGCTTTAACAAGGAGAAATTTACTTTCTCACAGTCTAGTAGGCTAGAAGTCCAAATTCAGGGTATCATCTCCAGGGGAAAGCTTTCACTCTCTGTCAGCTCTTGTGGAAGGTCCTTCTCATCAATCTTTCGCTGGACTAGGAGATTCTCCACACAGGAATCCTGGGTCCAAAGGACATGCTCTGCTCCTGGCACTGCTTTCTTGGTAGTACAAGCTCCCTGCTCTCTGCTTGTTTCCCTTTCCTTTTATCTCTCGTACGATAAAAGGTGGTGCAGGCCACACTCCAGGGAAACTCCCTTTACATTGGATCAGGGATGTGACCTTAGTAAGGGTGTTACAATCCCACCCTAATCCTCTTTAACATAAAATTACAATCACAAAATGGAGGACAACCACACAATACTGGGAATCATGGCCTAACCAAGTTGACACATATTTTGGGGGGACCAAATTCAATCCATGACAATTGGTACCCTGGTATAGATCATGTTAGGCTTCTTACTTTTATAACTCATTGGTGTTTTTAGAATATATTCATGTTCTATGGATACATCTAGTGTGCTCATTTTCAGAAAATAAGACCCATACAGAGGCAAACTTTGCCTCATACCCTATGGTGTCTACCTACTACATTTTACCAAGCTGTTCCCTCAGCTATAGACAACCCATAATGTCTCTATACTACCCACTATAACAATGCTGCAATAAATATGATTGGATATGTTTGAGAGCTTCCCTGCAATTGTATGTCCAGGAGTAGGAATCCTGAGTCATAGAAAATATATGGATTTAATTAGGCTAAGTATTGCCTAAGTGAAGAAGTACAGCCAGAATGCTCCTTAGAAGTGAGGATGGCAAGAGTTTGTCTCAGTACTTTAGACATGTTGTCGAGAGGGATCAGTCAGTCCCTGGAGAATGACATCATTCTTGGTAGAGGGTCAGCAAAAGAGAGGAAGACCCTCAATGAAACGGACTGGCACAGTGGTTGCAATGTTGGGCTCAAGCACAGCAACGATTGTGAGGATGGCACAGGACTGGGCAGTGTTTTGTGCTGTTGTACGTAGGGTTGATGGCACCTAACAACAACAAAGTATTGCCAGATGGTTCTATAGAATAGGCTATACCAGTTCACCATCAACAGTAGGGCATAAGTGTTCCTATATACCCACAATCACACTTCCCAGTATCAGTTTTCTAATTTATCACCATCTGATGGGCACAAAGTTATAGCTCATTGGTGTATTAATTTGTATTTCAGCTTATCACTTGTCTCATTTAATAGTATTCTGAAATCCTTTCTATAAAGGTCCTGTATTTTCTTTTTTAATTTAATTTTCATAAATTTTACTACAGGTTTTGTTGCTATTGTGAATGGTAGATACCTATATCTACCTAAGTACCTATAAACACTCATGCATACATGCACATATTTTTGTTGTTTGTCTGCCATTGCTTGTGTAGAAAAATGATATTGACTTTTGAAAATTGATCTCCTGTCTAGAAACCTTGCTAAACTCTCTATTGTTGATGCCATTGATTTTTCAAAGTAGATGATCCTAACTTCCGAGGATAATGCAGCTTTGCTTTTTCTTTTCCAATTATACACCTTTTTTTTCTCTATATAGTATTGGCAAGTATACTTAGTATCATACTAAGACACTTTTACTTTGAATGACTGCCTCTTGGTCTATGTACAGGCTCCACACATGAGCACAATTAAGTATTCTGGAATTCCCATAATTTGGTATGATCCACATAGTCGAATGCCTTTGCATAGTCAATAAAACACAGGTAAACAGTCATTCAAACAGACCGTTTTAAACTGTGGTTTAAAATCAGAAAAAGTGTATGTCAGGGTTGTATTCTTTCACCATACTTATTCAGTGTGTATGCTGAGCAAATAATCTGAGACACTGGACTATATGAAGAAGAATGTGGCATGAGGACTGGAGGAAGACTCATTAACAACCTGTGATATGCAGATGATGTAACCTTGCTTGCTAAAAGTGAAGAGGACTTGAAACACTGATGAAGATCAAAAACTACAGCCTTCAGTATGGATTGCCCCTCAACATAAACAAAACAAAAATCCTCACAACTGAACCAATAAGCAGCATCATGATAAATGGAGAAAAGATTGAAACTGTCCAGAATTTTATTTTACTTGGATCCACAATCAATGCCCATGGAAGCAGCAATCGAGAAATCAAACAATGTATTGCATTATGCAAATCTGCTGCAAAAGACCTCTTTAAAGTGTTAAATAGCAAAGATGTTTAACGTAAGTAGCATCAGTTAGTGCTTTTCATGTACCTCTGCAGCAACTACATTCAGCATCATGGTTTTGTGTGTTATTTCAGACTATCAGGCTAGTATTGTTGTTAGCATTTATGTTGTGTAGTGCCTGGGGTCTTAAAACTTTATTACTAGCCATCTGAGGTGCAACAATTGGTCTCTATTCATCTGGAGCAGAGGAGAAGAAAGGAGAGCCAGGAATCATGCCAGGAACTAAGCTCCATCTCTGATTATTTCCATTAATAGCTGTCTCCTTTGCCACAAGGCTAGAAGAAATCAGATGGTGCCTAGTTACCATTATTAAACATTTTTGATCGAAGAGTCTATAACATAATCATGATCAAAAGGAGGTAATGACAAAAAAAATGTTTTAATTTTCCTGGAATCCAGATCTCTGGCTTTCATGGAAGTTGGGGTAGCCCATGTAGGCCATTGCCCTTAGGAGTCTTTTTGAACCATGTGCCCTGAAAAAGCTGGTTCCTAAAAGCCACTTTTGAGTCAAACAATGGTCCAGATAAACTAGTATGACCATTTTGTTTTGGGCATTGTGCTCTTTGAAAAATTCAGTCAATTTTGGGAACCAGATTCCAAAAGTTAGACTGGGAGCTAGGTTTAGGGTAGATCAGTAATTATTTCAGTTGTTCCCCAACACAATGTTGTATGAAAATCCTCCCTGACCACAGATTTGTTTATCGGTTCTGTTCCCATCCTTTTTTTCCATGGCAATGCCAATAAGAATTGGTATAAGAATTTTGGATGCTCTGCTCATCTTCGGAATATTTCTCACACTCTAATTGAAATGTTACTCTGATTTGCAAATCATGTATTCAATAAACTTCAATTTCTTAAATAAAAAAAAAAAAAAGCAAAGATGTCACTTTGAGGAATAAGGTGTGCCTGACCCAAGCCATGGTATTTTCAATCACCTCGTATGCATGTGGAAGTTGGATCAGGAATAAGGAAGACTGAAGAAGAACTGATGCATTTGAATTATGGTGTTGGCAAAGAATACTGAATATACCATGGATTGCCAGATGAATGAACAAATATGTCTTAGAAAAAATACAGCCGGAATGCTCCTTAGAAGCAAGGATGGCAAGACTTCATCTTACATATTTTGGACATGTTATCAGGAGGTGCCAGTCCCTCGAGAAAGACATCATGCTTCGTAAAGTAGAGGGTAAGTGAAAAACAGGAATATCCTCAATGAGATGGACTGACACAGTGGCTGAAACAATGGGCTCAAACATAAGAATGATTGTGAGGATGGTACAGGACCAAGCAGTGTTTTGTTCTGTTGTACATAGGGTTGCCATGAGTTGGAACTGACTCAGTGGTACCTAACAACAAAAATGCTTTGCAGCATAATGGTTAAGAGCATAGATTCTGGAGCCAGCTCTGCTTGGATTTGAATCCTGGTCCCAGTTCTTAGCAATTGTGTGGCCTTGGGTGAGTTATTTAACCATTTAGTGCCTCCATTTTTTCATCTCTTCATAGGGATAATAGTAGTACCTATCTAGTAGGGTGGCTTTGAATATTAAATGAGTTAATAGGTGTAATAACATTAGAATAGAATCAGACACATAGTGATGTTATATTGTATGCTGAACAGTAGCAATAATAGTGATAGTGAGTTTGCTCATCTCACTTCTTATCTGAAAGAGAATGAGTCTAAATTTCAACCACTAAGTATACTCTTTATAAAATTATGGCACTACCTTCTAGCCCCAACTGGCTAAAGAGGTTATTTTTGTTTGTTTTTGTTATTATTGTTTTTATAATAAAATTACTTTCCACAGTTATTAAGATAATCATAAATTTTCTCTTTTGGTGAAGTCTTTTGAAGAGCATAGGTGTTTGATTTTTAGAAAATCCCAGTTATCTAGTTTATCTATTCAGGTTTGTGCGTTGATGATTATGGTTTGCATCCTGTTAATGCCATGTATTAAGGCCTGAAGTGTTGGTCCTATTTTTTCTTCTATGAACTTTATAGTTTTAGGCTTTATATTCAGGTCTTTGATCCATTTTGAAGTAGTTTTTGTATACAGTGTGAGGTATGGGTCCTGTTTCATTTTTTTGCAGATGGATATCCAGTTTTGCCAGCACCATTTGTTAAAAAGACTGTCTTTTCCCCATTTGATGGACTTTGGACCCTTGTCGAAGATCAGGTGACTGTAGGTGGATGGAATTTACATCTGGGTTCTCAATTCTGTTCCATTGGTCAATGTATCTGTTGTTGTACCAGTACCAGGCTGTTTTGACTACTGTAGCTGTATAGTAGGTTCTGAAGTCAGGTAGTGTGATTCCTCCAACTTTACTCTTCTTCTTCAGTAGTGCTTTACTTATCTGGGGCTTCTTCCCTTTCAAAATAAAGTTAATGATTAGTTTTTCCATCTCTTTGAAGAATGTTGTTGGTATTCGGATCGGGATTCCATTGTATTTGTAAATTGCTTTGGGTAGAATTGTCATTTTCACCATGTTGAGTCTGCCTATCCATGAGCATGGTATGTTTTTCCATTTATGTAGATCCCTTTGGGTTTCATGCAATAGTGTTTTGTAGTTTTCTTTGTATAGGTCTTTTACTTCCCTGGTCAGATTTATTCCTAAGTATTTTATCTTTTTAGGGGCTATTGAAAATGGTATTGTTTTCCTGATTTCCTTTTCATCGTTCTCCTTACTGGTGTATAGGAATCCAACTGGTTTTTGAATGTTTATCTTGTATCCTGGTACTCTGCTGAATCTTTCTATTAGTTCCAGCAGATTTCTCATGGAGTCTTTAGGGTTTCTATGTATAGTATCATATCATCTGCAAACAGGGACAGTTTAACTTCTTCATTACCAATTTGGATGCCCTTGATTTCTTTCTCTTGCCTTATTGCTCTAGCTAGAACTTCCAGCATAATGTTAAATACGAGTGGCGATAAAGGGCATCTTTGTCTTGTTCCTGTTTTCAAGGGGAATGTTTTCAGCCTCTCTCCATTAAGAATGATGTTGGCCATTGGTTTTGCATAGATGCCCTTTATTATGTTGAGAAATTTCCCTTCAATACCTATTTTATTGAGAGTTTTTATCAGGAATGGGTGTTGGACTTTGTCAAATGCCTTTTCTGCGTCAATTGAGAGGATCATGTGATTCTCTTCTTTCCTTTTATTTATGTGGTGGATTATGTTGATTGATTTTCTAATGTTGAACCATCCTTGCATACCTGGTATGAATCCTACTTGGTCGTGGTGTATTATTTTTTTGATATGATGCTGAAGTATATTGGCTAGAATTTTGTTCAGAATTTTTGCATCTATGTTCATGAGAGATATTGGTCTGTAATTTTCTTTTTTTGTGATGTCTTTGCCTGGTTTTGGTATCAGTGTTATGCTGGCTTCATAGAATGAATTTGGAAGTGTTGCTTCCTCTTCTATGCTCTGAAATAGCTTGCGTGGTACTGGTACAAGCTCTTCTGTAAATGTTTTGTAGAATTCTCCAGTGAAGCCAACTGGGCCAGGGCTTTTTTTGGTTGAGAGTTTTTTTATTATCTTTTCAATCTCTTCTTTTGTTAAGGGTCTGTTCAGATTTTCAACATCACTTTGTTGTAGTTTGGGTAGGCTGTGTATTTCTAGAAATTTATCCATTTCCTCTAGGATTTCAAATTTGTTGGAGTATAATTTTTCATAATATTCTGTTATAATCCTTTTTATTTCAGTTGGGTCTGTTGTATTGTCCCCCATTTCATTTCTTATTTGGGTTATTTGTGTCCTCTCCTGTTTTTCTTTTGTCAGTCTGGCCAGTGGTTTGTCGATTTTGTTGATTCTTTCAAAGAACCAACTTTTGGTTTTCTTGATTCTTTCTATTGGTTTTCGGTTCTCTATTTCATTTATTTCTGCTCTGATCTTTACTGTTTCCTTTCTTCCAGTGGTTGTGGGCTTTTTTTTTTTTTTTTTTTTTTTTTTTTTTTTTTTTTGCTGTTCTCTTTCTATTTGTTTGAGTTCTGTAGTTAATGTTTGATTTTGTCCCTTTCTTCTTTTTTGATATGTGCATCTATTGCTATAAATTGTCCTCTGAGGACTGCCTTTGCTGTGTCCCAAAGGTTTTGGTATGATGTGTTTTCATTTTCATTTGATTCTAGGAATTTTTTGATTCCATCTCTGATTTCTTCTATCACCCAGTGATGTGTAAGCTGGGTATTACTAAGTTTCCATGAAATTGATTTTTTTTCCTTGCTGTTTCTATTGTTAATTTCTACCTTGATGGCATTGTTGTCAGAGAAGATACTGTGAATTATCTCAACGTTTTGGATCTTGCTGAAGATTGCTCTGTAGCATAAGATGTGGTCTATTCTGGAGAACGTTCCATGTGCATTGGAAAAGAATGTGTACTTTGCAGTGGTTGGATGGATTGTTCTATATATGTCTATGAGGTCAAGGTGGCTGATTGTGCCTTTTAGGTTTTCTGTATCTTTGCTGAGTTTCTTCTTAGTTGTTCTGTCCTTTACTGAGAGTAGTGTGTTGAAGTCTCCTACTATAATTGTGGAACTGTCAATTTCTCTTTTCAGTGTTGTTAGAGTTTGTTTTATGTATTTTGGAGCCCTGTCATTGTGTGTGTAGATGTTTATTATGGTTATGTTTTCATGATGGATTGTCCCTTTAATCATTATATAGTGTCCTTCTTTGTCTTTTATGGTAGATTTGGTTTTAAAGTCTATTTTATCTGAGATTAGAATTGCCACTCCTGCTCTTTTTTGGTAGTTGTTAGCTTGATATATTTTTTTCCAACCTTTGACTTTTAATAAATTCACATCTTTGTTTCTAAGGTGTGTCTCCTGTAGACAGCATATTGATGGATCCTGTTTTCTTGTCCGTTCTGCCTCTCTCCGTCTCTTTATGGGTGCATTGAGTCCATTTACATTCAGTGTAACTATTGATAGATGTGAGTTTATTGCTGTCATTTTGTAGTGCTTTTTTTTGTGGTGCTGAAGTTTTCTTTGTTCTTATGCTGAGTTACTTTTGTTTGTGGATTTTTTTTTAGTTTCTTTTGTTTTTATAGGTTTTGTTTTTGCTCAGACTTTATGTTTTTCCTCTTTTTTTAATGAGTATGTTTGTTAACTTTCTTTGGGTTACCATGAATTTTACCCTTATCTTTCTAAGTTTGAAGCAGTCTACCATTACTTGGTATCGCCTTGCCTTCCTCTCCATTAGAAGGTTCTATACCTATGCCATTTATTCTCTCTTTTATTGTTTTGATGTTGTTGTCATTTACTGATTAACTGATCTTTTTCCCTGTTGTATTTCTTTTGGTTTTGGATAGTCCTCGAGACTGTATTTCCTAGATTGGTATCTGGCTGGTACAATCCTGCATCCTAGATTCTGCCTCTGAGCTGAAGTTGTTTGTCCTCAGATGGATGAACTCCCTTTAATAATTCTTGTAAGTTTGGTTTGACTTTTACATATTCCCTTAATTTCTGCTTATCTGGAAATGTCCTAATTTCATCATCAAATTTGAACAAGAGTTTTGCAGGATATATTATTCTTGGCTGGCTTTTTTTTTTCTTTCAAGATTTCATATATGTCATCCCATTTCCTTCTTGCCTGCATGGTTTCTGTCGAATAATCTGAGCTTAGTCTTATTGTTTCTCCTCTGTATGTGACTTCTTGTTTTTCATGAGCTGCTCTCAGGATTCTTTGTTTGTCTTTGGTTTTGGCGAGTGTGAATATGATATGTCTTGGTGATTTTCTTTTGGGGTCTCTTCTATATGGGGTTTGTTGAGCTTCTTGGATGGCCAGCTTTTCATGTTTCATGATATTGGGGAAGTTTTCTGTCAGCAGTTCTTCAATGATCCTCTCTGTGTTTTCTGTTTTCTCCCCCTGTGGTGGAATTCCAATCACTCGAAAATTTTTGCTTTTGATTGTATCCCACATAACTCTCAGGGTCTCTTCATTTTTCTTTGTTCTTTTTCTGAGTTTTCCTGAAACAGAGTTGTATCCAAGGGTTTGTCTTCAGATCCGCTGATCCTGTCTTCCACTGTTTCAAATCTGCTTCTCAGCCCTTCTCTGACACCGTCCATTTCTGAAATCTTGTTATTTATCTTTTGGATTTCTAATTGTTGTCTTTGTATAATTTCTGGTTGTGAATTTATTTTGGCATTTTCTTCCTGCATTATTTTCCTGAATTATTCCAATTTTTTGTCTGTATTTTCCATGAATTTGTCTATTTTTTTCTTATGTTTGTCAGCTTTTTGCCTCAGCTCTTGGAGAAATCTGAGTATTAGAGATTTGAATTCCCTATCAGGTAGTTCTAGTGCATTTTCTTCCACTGGAAAGTCATCTTGTGTTTTATTTTGGACACCTACTGGAACCATCCTGTCCTGTTTTTGTAAATGTTTTGATATTGTCTGCTGCCTTTGGGGCATTCAGTAGTTATTTTTCTGATTTATTGATTGTAGATTTGTTTCGTCCCTTTTTTTTTTAAATTGTCTGTGTCTGAGCAGGCAGACTGTGTGTTCTTTGTTGTTTGCTCATCTGCGGGCACAATACTTCTCGCCTCCTTCTCCAATTGGCAGGGTCAGTCACTCAGATATGGTATGGCAGGGCAGGTCTAGCTGAAAAGGAGTTACTGGGATGGGTTTTTGTGGAACTTACTGCAGCCACCAGGGCGGGTCAGTAGTCAGTGCAGGGCAGGTTCCAGTAGGCCGTGCCTGTGCTGCTTGGTGGTGTGATGTTATGCGCATTGTGCAGGTAGGCAGGATATAGTGGGAAAATTGTTATGTGTGGAGCTGAATGGATATGGGAGAGAGGAACAGGAGCCAAAAACATTCAAACAAAAAAGAATGCTAGGGGAGCTTGCTGTTGGAGTGGAGAGATGAGAGACTATGAAATGGAGAAACACAGAAAGGGGAAGAGAAGAAAAGAATTAATAAATAAAAATCAGAAAGGTTAAAAATACCACAAAGTTCCCAGGGATCCCACCGGTGCAGCTATGCGGTCTGGGGAAGTCACTCTCAGGTGTCGCAGTACAGCCTGGCTAGAAGGCGTAGAGGTATACAATGCCAGGTATTTAGGGAAGGAAGATATAGAGAGACAAGAAACTGAGTAATGAAGAAAGTCAAAAAGGGGAAAAGAGGGAAAAGAAAAGAAAACAAATAAAAAAAGAAAGAACAAGAAAAGCCCCCCAAAAAACAGAAAAAGAAAGAAAGACGAAAACCAACGAAAAAAGAAATGTCCTCAGGGATCCCTCTGCACGTCTGTGCAAGCCGAAGGGTAGTCTCCTTGCCACGCAGCACCGCCGTGCCAGAAAGGGCTCTCAACTCAAGAAAAGGAAAAGAAAACAAACAAACAATTCAAAACAAACAAACGAACAAAAGCCCCGGGATCCCACCAGCACGGCAGCCCAGACCAGGAAGCAGCTCCACACTCGAATGGAGCTCCACAGCCCCTCAGGAAGTAGCAAGAATGGTGCACAGAGCCAGGTATTTGAGTAAAAGGAGGTGGAGGTGGTGAGAGGTAAGGAAGAAACCAAAAGAAGCAGAAAAAAAGCAACACCAGCAGTCAACAAATGGCACTCATAGAGCCGGTCCATTCGGGTGTGTGGAATCCAAGCAGCTGGTGATTCCCAGTCAAGAGATTGTGGCCGCGGGAAGCAGAGGAGACCGAGTTGGGGTGAAGAAGGGTGGGGGGTGGGAAAGCGTATATCGCAAATTACCGGTTGTTTTGTCTCCTGCTGTACCCTCCGTGAGGCTGCTTTCTCTTACCCCATTTGCTAGTCTCTGATAGGGGTCCAAGACAGTGGATCCGCGCTGCATTAGTTGGTAGGGGACCTCTGCATGAATCTCTCCTCGCTCTCCGTTCTCTGTCAGTTTTCTCACTCCATTTGGTGCTTGGCTGAGTTCTTTATCTCTTCATTTGATGTTTTCGGGTTTCAGGATTGTTGTTTTCTCTGTTCAGCTTAGTTTTTCGGATCTTTGCTGTGGAGGGACGGTGTGGTGCTTCTGCCTAGAGTGCCATTTTGCTGGAACTCTTGACTAATTTTTCTAATTTTGCACCTTGTTTGCATTCTGTGAATAAATTATACTTAGTAATACTGCTATAATATTATAAAAAACTCTTTTCATTATTTCTTTCTAATTTGTTGAATTACATTTAAAGGATATAGTTTGTATGCTATTCTTTGTAACATAACCAAAACCGCAAACCAAACCAGTTGCTGTCAAGTTGATTTTGACTCATGGTGAACTTATAGACTATCTTTAAGGAGCAATCCATGATCATGATATGTAAATGTTACATACGTCCTCATAAACATATATTCCTTGTTGAGTGTAGACTTCTCTCTTTCTCACTTATCTGAGATGGGAATTTAATAAAATCTCCAACTAATTTTTAAAAATCTCCAGCTAATATTGTTGAATTGTTGAGCTATTTATTTTGTCACCATAGTTTGTCAGTTGTTGTTATACATACACACGTGCACACACACACACATACATATATGAATACATATACATACTTAAAGGTCAGCAGTTTGAACCCACCAACTGCCCCGTGAAAGATGTGGCAGTCTACTTCTGTAGACTTCCTTAGAGGTTGATTTTTTTTCTTTTTGTTTTTGTTTTGTCCCTTATGTATACCAGTCCAGTGCCCTGCTTTGCGGACTACTAAGGTTGATCTTAGCCTGAACCATCTGGTCTCCTACACTACTGGCTCTGGATAAATACTACTAGCTATCTAAAATTAAGCATCTCCAAATCATATTTGTTTTACTAGAACTGCCTTAGTTCAATCCCACTTTTTCCAATGAAATGTCATGTGTAGGATTCCCTAGTTTGAATATTTGAAAGGACTCACTAGTTTCTACAGAGTGTACACATATGGGGCTTGTATTTGTTGGCAAAGGATACAGTGCAGTAAGAGAAAGAGAATGTGGGCAAGCATTGGCGGTCCAAGAGACACCCACAGCCCAAACTACCAGGGTTCTAGCTTGCACACCAAGACTGATTTGAACCGCTACGATCTGTGCAAGGAATGTTGGATGCAGAAGAGTTCTCAAAAAAAAAAAAAAAAAGGCAGTGACTCTTTCAGTCAAACCAGGCTTATTAAACCAGTTAGGCCAGTTGCAGAACATCAAAGAAGCTAACCTTGGGGTTCTCCAAAGGAGATTCATACCCTAAACAGGACTTCATAAATGCCCCTTATCTTGGCCAAGAGTCAAAAAACATCCAGACATCCCGACACCACAGTGATAAGGCTTGAACATTGCAAGTAGAGCTGCAAATCAGCTTTCTCTCCACAGCCTACCCTCTGACTCTTGGTCAAGGTTTTTAAATTACAAATTGTCTCTTTTCCGGTACCACTTACAGAACATAGAAAACGAAAGTACAGCTGATACGATACTAATTATTTGTATCATCAAATGAGATTTGGGTATTAAAGAAACATTCCAAACTACCAAAGATTTCAATACAAGCTTGTTCATAATTATCCACAAGCTTGACAATTTTTTTTACCTCCTTTTACCACCAAAATTTGAACTTTATTAAAGGTATCAATAGAGTAATTCAATGTAACAACTAACTGAGTGTTAACTAAAAATCTACTTCCTCCTCTACCCAATAAGCTTCCATTGGAAGAACATCTTGTGGAGGTTTTAATACAATCTCCTAATACAATTGATCATCAACATCAGCATTATCATAGGTTTTGCCAAAATCTGTCAAATTAACCTAACCAATTAAACCAGCATTACACCAAACAGCAATTATATTATGAGTTAGAATAAGATGATTACAAAATAAGTCAATTAAAATTACAATAGATTTTCTCATCCTTCCCCCTCAAAATGATCCTTGCCCATATACCTAATGCTGTTATGGGTTGGAGTATAAATAAAGGGGAAAGTCTCAGTTAATTCTGGATTCCAAGTCCTTTATGGGCATAGCAATATGCCCTGTTTCAAATTAAAATGTTTTACTGACATGGGTTCCCCAGTGAGCCTTATAGAGTAACGCCCATCTTTCCCCCACTGGTAAAATCCTGGTTAAGTTTAAAAGGCTTTCAATTTTAATTAGCTGCAGTATTGGGTACATCTGTTTTTTTGATTATTCATGGGACCTTGGCAGTTTAGGAGCACCTACACAGATCACATTTTCTATTTAGGAATTCCCATAGCCTAGGAAAAACTGGGAGAGAGAGAGTGACCCAATCCCTAGCCTCCTTATCAGAGAATGCTCTGGGCCCAAGGCATTTACTTAGGCAGCCTGGATAGGAGGCATAGAGGCAGACCTTTTCCCCAACACATATAGATAATAATCTCACCCAAATATACTTTAGTTTGAGTATGCCAAACTTTCACATAAGTGCCTCTGGAAGACATTGAGGCTATCACTAGTAGTTATATAAACCCACAAAGTCATTCCTAAACTAAACATTGGTCTTTGTTTGTCTTGTATTCTTTGTTTTGATGATTGCCTCTATCCATAAAAACATGGTTTATACACATTAGGGCATGTAATGCTATGACAATTCGACATGCAGCAATTAGTTTATGTCCATCATATCCAGACACTCATTATCACTTAGGTTAAAAGTTGCACAGTGGTTTGTGGCTCTTTCAGGGTAGTACAAGCTCCTGCATGTCCTCTGGAATAGACATAATCTGTAAAATGTAAATTAAAGGACAAAGCAATATTAGAATTACTCCAAATGTTCATCCACAGGGTGCTGTTAATGTCATTGAGATGCATCATAAAGATGACTCCAGGCTGAATGCTTCTTTAATCCCCTGAAGCCCACGCTGGACCTTCAGATTCAAGGAAAGAAGGAGGTTTTTGCAAGCCAGTATCTTCATACTCATAAACCCCATTCCCGTCCAGAGTAGAGCTGCCCCACAGGGTTTCTAAGGAGCAGCTGCTGGATTTGAACTGCTGACCTTTTCATTAGTAGCCAAGCTCTTAACCACTGTGCCACCAGGGCTCAGTGGCATGGGCATCTCATGGGCATCTGTAAATATAGGTAAGAGATAATATTCTCTTGTTCTCAGCCTTTCGTGACGCACCAAGTTAATATTAGCTTTTCCTTTCTTTGGCATTATCCTTTTATTAGCTTCCTTTCAATCAGGAGTAACTTCCCTTTATTTTCGTGTATCATTGATTTTCACCCAGATTTTCCCTCTCCTACCCTTGCCTCGGGTAGGATCATCAAGATTCAGCAGAGGACTGGCCTATAGAGGTAGCAATGATATGAGTCATACCAGTGTGTCCCCCTTTGTCACTTTTAGTCAAATGGAGTAGGGTTGGACAAGCACAAACTTATAGGGCTGCCCTTGCCACAGGTAGGAAAGAAGCAGAAACAGACCCAACTTAGGTAAGGACAAGGAACAACCTATCATTGTTAGGAATTTGCACACTGATATTTAGAGATACTGTCATAGTGTCATGCTTAGCAATTGATTTTTTTTCTGTAATTCTTAAAATGCAATCCAAGTCCTGGAAAACTCTAAAATTTTTCAAAAGGAAAAATGTACGTAAGTTCCTATGACATCTCTCTCTTCCTTATCTTCTCCACAATATCTCAATAATCTATCCAATGAAAAATCTGTTTACTCCCACACATAGAAAATCTTAACACACACGTACATATTCAATAACACAAGCCAACCCTTCAGTCTGTTACATCCTCCAATTTAGTAAGCAGATGCTTCAATTGTCCATTCCAATTTTCAATCAGTCCTCTACTTTGTGAGTGGTCGACTTCATTGTATATGATGTATTTTAGCCCATATTGCACTGCCCCTGTGGTAAAATTGGTTCTTTGATCAGATGATATATAACCAGAAAGTCCAAACTGAAATATTTTGTGCTCTAGGCCTCTAATGGTGTTAGAGGAATTTGCTTCAGATACGGCACCACTCGTCTGTCAATTTGACATACTGTTGTGGCTTATGTGTTGCTATGAGGCTGGACGCTATGCCACCAGGATTTAATACCAGCAGGGTCACCCAAGGTAGACAGTTTCAGCAGAGCTTTCAGACTAAGACAGACTAGGAAGAAAAGCCTGGCAATCTACATCTGAAAATTAGCCAATATTGTCTGATTACCAATGATTATGAAGATGGCACAGGACTGGGCAATGTTTCATTCTGTTATACATAGGGTCTCTATGAGTAAGAGCTAACTCGACAGAAACTAACAACAACAACAACTGGATATGCAAACCCAAATCCAGAATCAGTATCTATGCCAATGAAAACTCATTGGTATCCACCCCAGAACCATGAGTAATCTACCTGCCAGCTATGGGCTGCCCCAGATTCTGTTGGTATGCAGCTCATAGCTGTTTTAGTCTTTGATGTTCCTGTTCACAAACAGAAATTTTTAGTCACATTTCAAGCTTCTGAGGCAGAAATGTGGATACATGTTTTTCCTGCTCATTATTGCTTGAATGCCTCTATGGTTGCTCATCTAATGTACCCAAAAGATCACCTCAACTGGCATTCACTTACTCATTCCAGTTCTCAGAAATCGGAAGCGTTTGTTTTTGTTTTTGATTATGGGCATGAACATGTCCCAGTTTGATTCCCACCTCCAAGTTTATAGTGTTTTCCACAACAGCAATATACACTGGCGTTCCTTTTATCTTTCAGTCATCTAAGACCCGTCTTCCAAATCACATTGCCAGTCCATTAGCTCCTAGTCCAAAATCCCAGAAGTTGCCGCTGGGTGGCAGTAACAGACTTTTGCCAGAGGCTCCAGCCAGCACAACTATAAGTTGCAGAAACTTCCAAAATCATCATCACATTATTCAGTTTTCTTATCATCTCTTATCAGTTAGCTTCCAAGATCCATCACCTTACAGACCATAGTGGACTATGAAATAAGGAAGTGATGGTCACTAATCCCCTGTGGCGTAGTAGTTAAATGCTACAGCTGCTAACCAAAAGGTTGGCAGTTTGAATTCACCAGGTGCTCCTTGGAAACTCTATGGAGCAATTCTACCCTGTCCTATAGGGTTGCTATGAGTCAGAATCGACTCGATGGCAATGGGTTTGTTCTATTTTGTAATTCCCTGCATATAGCAGATCCATAATTAAGGCTGCAATTTATTTTTGCCCTCCAGGGTATCCTATATTGTACTTTAAATTAGTCACTTGAGTGGGCTCAGGTAATTCTAAATTTTCCATCTAGTATTCCTTATTAAAATAGGGGAAGGACACGACCTATAGGACATCTATTTCCCAATGATTTGGATATCACATTCATTTCAATGATACACTATGGTAAGGGTGAGGCAACAACAATAATTTCCAGCCATAAATTCCCACTTTTAGCCATACTTTCACTTGCAAACCTTCTATAGATACATCGCCATATCCCCCTAATTTAATTACACTGCACTTTAGCACTTCATTAGCAGGTTCAGGTGCAAGTGTCCAGCAATCCTAATTCTTCACCACGACCAGGTCATTTTGACTCATACCAATGCAAATGGTCTTGGGTCCCAGCTGGGAGATTTTCCAAGAGGCTCTACTCTCCCATCACTCAAGGAGAGATTTTTAGACTCCATTTTCTTGTAATACTCAGATTTTTAAATTAATTGAAGGCCAAAATAAACTGTGTGAATCTCTCGGTCCTTTCACAATCTGAGGAGTTGGTATTACAGCTTGTTCACCCAGTCTTTAATAGTGATTCATTAATATTTTAGTGACTACTTCATCTGTCTTTCCCTTTTTCATGCCATTTTTGAATTTTTTATATTTAATTTATATTTGGTGAATATGTACACATCAGATCATGCACCCCTTCAACAATTTCTACCTGTACAGTTCAATGACATTGGTTGCATTCTTCACGTTGTGTCATCCTTCTTGCTATCTCTCCCCATATTATTTCACCACCATTGACTTACAGTCACTGCCCCATAAACTACTCATCTATGCTTTAGAAATACTGTTATGTGAACTTGATCTAAAATATATGAATCTTTAAAAGAGTAATGTTCAAGGTGAGCATTTTTTTATTGATTAGGCTAAACTGTTGTTTAGTTTGAAGATGACTTCAGGGGATAGTTTCTGTTCACGGTTCAAAAATTTTCTCAGGGCAACAGATGTGGGGTTCTTCCAGCCTCAGTGGGTCCAGTAAGTCTGGATTCTATATGAAATTTTAAATTATGTTTCACATTTGCCCCCTTTTGATCACAACTCATCTATTGAGTCCTTCATTAAAATGTTTAGTGATGGTAGCTGCACACTATCCAGTTGTTCTGGTCTCATGGAAAAGGAGGCAGTAGTTCATGGAGGCAACTAGGCTTGCAGTCCAGTTCCATCTCTGATTCCTGGGTCTCCTTCTTCCTCTGCTGCTCCAGGTGAGTAGAGACCAAATGTATCTTGGATGGCCACTCACAAGCTTTTAAGATTCCAGGCACTACTCATCAAACTGGGGTTAAAACAGAAACTCTAAAAACAATGTTAGGCCAATTGGCTGGACCATTCCATGAAGCTGTGACCCTAAGCCCAAGAGAAGTAATCCCATGAGGTGTTTTGTTATACCTAAGTAGTTTCAGCAACTGCTTTCTCTCTTTTTCTTTCTTTCTTTCTTTTTTTTTTTTTTTTGGTTGCTGTTGTAAAATTATATGTAACACATTTGGCATTTTGCCCTTTTTCTGGTATACAACTTAGTGATATCAGTTACATTAGTCAAATTGTGTAACCATTACCCTTAATGGATGCCAATTTTCCCATCACCATCAACATAAACTCACTACTCCTCAGAGAATGATTCCCTCTCTCCCTCCTTCAACCCCACTTTTCATGCCATTTGTAATCAACCATACAACATTTCCATCTGGTTCAATTGTCCCAAGGTTTCTTTCCCATTTGGAGGAGATGACCAAGGAGATTCACATAGTGTCGTTTGTATAAATATAGGCACACAAGGAGTACAAGGGGCTGGAGCACCCTTTATCATAGCATCAATCCTCACCTGAGTCAGTCATAGCACACTAGGAGAAGCTCTAACATGATCAAACAACCTATCTAAAGTTACTAGCATTTCAATAACCTTGGAGAATTCCATTTAATATCTAAGAAAGGAGTTGTGCAATTCGTCTTTTCAGGGTATTCTTGCTTTTATGCAACTTAATAAATAGGGATTTTACCCCTCTAGCCACATTTCTGTGAAAGCTGTAGTCAATTTAGAGTCCTAAATAAGAATGCATTTGGTTACTTTCAACAATGAGGAAAATAAGGAAATCACTTCTTGATCACCCAAACTCAATTTCCATTTCAAAAGCAATTGTGAAACAGGTGCAAAATGGATTTTAAAAGTAGTTTACCTCTTTAACTGACCAAATTCAATCAAAGCAAATATCCACCCAATTTCTTTTAGGCTTTCCATCCTTCCTCCTTACAGTCAATGGCCCTAACACCATGGCTGTAGCATCATCAATTGGTTTCTCTGTGATCCTGACTTTAGCTAGAACAGAAAGGAGCAGTTAAGGCACCTATTCTTGGCTGACTTCCCCTCAGTTTTAACTTTTGTTATCCATTTAGCTAACTCCCCTGGACTTGGATCTACAAAGGCTTTTCTGCCCCCAACAGTGGACTGAATATTTTTTATGACCTCAGCCTAGGAATGGCCAGGCAGAAGCCATCCTGGAAACAATGTTTACCCCAGCCCCGACTTTATATTTCAAAAACAGTATCTTAGCCATTATTATCTAAATTACAGAGTGTGTGTGTGCGGCGGGGGCGGGGTTGGGGGGATCATTTCAAATGTCAGATCTGGGCTGCCAACTGTGTGGTCTTCCCCAGTTTAGGTATTTGAAAAGACTCACCAGACTCCACCGAGTGTACTCCCATGAGGTTGCAAAGGATACAGGGCAGCAAAAGAAAGAGAATACAGGCACACATTAGAGGTTCGAGAGACATCCTGCAGTCCAAACTTTCTAGAGCCCTCTCTCTGGGCACCAGGAACAGGTTGAACCACTGGCTTGAACCAGAAGATCTGTGTAAGGAATCTTGGGGAGAGATCCCAAAAAAAGCTCTCAGTGACTATTTAAGTAGTCAAGCCAGGCTTATCAAACCAGTCAGGTCAGTTGCAAACCATCAGTAAAGGGGAGTTTTGGATTTTAAACAGCACATCATAAATACTACTGCCATTATCTTGGCCAAAAGTCAAAAACCAGACTTCCAGGGGTTCCCAGAGATAAAGACTGAGCATTTCCAGTCCATCTGTAAATCACTTCTCTTTACACATCACCTCAGAGAAAATTCAAAGCATTTATTGCCTGTATTGTTATTTAATTGCTACTCCATTTGTAAATATTAAGTAAAAATGGTAGTTATATATGTATATGTCTTATCTCCCCAGCTATATCATAAGCTTCTTGATTAGTAGGTCCATTTATTAATTGCCAAATAAACATTTATTGAATAAAGAATGAAAAATAAATAATTACTAAATGAAAAGTTCTAGTATTAAGGTAAATTAGAAACAGACACTACTAATCCAGGACAAGAGAGTCCATAATCACCAAAGAGTTACCACTAGCCAGTTATTGTCTCATAAATTTCAAAATTTCTCAAAATCTAATATCTCAAAATTTCTACATGGGTTTCACTTCATTTATATATGTCCCTGAGAAATTCAAATTGTTATCCTTAGTTCTAGTCAGTATAATGCTCTAGGTTCTATTCAGCATTTAAAAAAAAAAAAACAAAATAATTGGAAAGGAAGAAACATATATATATATATATCTATATATATATATATATATATATATATATATCTATATATATATATATATATATATATATATATATATACATTTTAATAAACAGACCACTTGATAGTCTACATAGAAAATCCAGGAGAATCACACAAGGAGAGCTCCTAGGATGCTGGAAATGTTGGGTTTTTCCTTTCTTTCTTTTTTTTTAAACTTATATGGTAGTTATACAGGTTTTTATTTTGGTTATTCTTTGTACTAGACATAGATCCTTAATTCACATTTTGGAACGTGTATTATATTTCACAAATTTGAATTTTTTTTTAAATCCACGAGAGTTGGCGAACTATCGAAATAAGATATTGCAAAAGAATCAATAAAATAGTAATAATATAAGGAGCCCTGGTAGTGCAGTGGTTAAGAGCTACCGCTGCTAACCAAAAAGTTGGCAGTTAGAATCCTCCTTGAAAACCTTATGGAGCAGTTCTACTCTGTCCTATAGGGTCGCTATGAGTTGGAATCAACTCCATGGCTATGGGTTTGGGTTTTTTTGTTTTGTTTTGGTGGCACAACAGTTAAGTGCTCTGCTGCTAACCAAAAGGTCTGCAGTTCGCATCCAGCAGCTGCTCCTTGGAAACTCGATGGGGCAGTTCTACTCTGTCCTATAGGGTCACTGTAAGTCAGACTCGACGACAGCAATGGGTTTGTTGTTGTTGTTGTTTTTGGTACTAACCTAAAGGTTGGTGGTTTGAACCCACCCAGAAGTACCTTGGAAGAAAGTCTTGATTACCTGCTTCTCAAAGGTCACAGCCATTGAAAACCTTAGGGAGTACAGTTCTGCCCTGCAACACATGCGGTTGCCACGAGTCAGAATGAACTCAACAGCAACGGGTTTGGTCTGGATTTATTCCAGGGATGTTGGAGAGGTCTGGAAGGAATGACTCTGCGTGTGCCAAGACAGTAAACTTGGGACTGACATTCCCCATGGGGTTAGTAAAGGCAAAATCATTTCTGCCCATGTTTTAACTATGAACATGATAAATTATTTGAGCCATGTTTCCACTAAAACTTATTTCCCACTACCAGCGTTAAACTTCCTCTCCTTCAAAATACCAATGGCTGTTCTAGGTAAATCCCCTTTCCTTACATCAGCCAGTTTGATTATTTAAATGGCCCACATTTTATTAGGAATTAACTTTCTTCTGTAATCAATAAGATTAAGAAATAGATTTGTTTAGGTATAGCATCTCTTCCTAGCCTTCATAACAGCCTCACTAAGGGACACATACAGTGGAGCTATATTTTCTCTTATTCTCTATTTTTATTCTTTTTTTTTAATCAAGATATCAAGTCTTGTACTACTGATTAATTTGGAGTTCAATTAAACATGCTAGTTCAATTTGAGTAAATGTGGTAGTAAAAGTATAAAGTATAAAAATGTCACTTGTGAGACTTTCATTTTCTATTGTGAATTATATTTATTTTTATATGAGCTCTATCTTGCTATTGCGTGCCTTGCTCTTTGGAAATGGAGATTCCATTGAATTTATCTTTGTGACTCTTCTCACACCATTTTAATTATTGAATAAATGTATGTTAACTTTTTTTCTTTTTTGGTGCTAGGATTCAATTATTCATGTATTCAAAATAAACACCTACAATATGGAATAAGTATAATGGAGATATTTGGGTTCTGTTTTTCTCCTCAATATGTTTTCCAAAATGTTTAAATAATCAGTATATACAATATATGTTACTATTATTTTTATGGGTAGGGGCAAGACTTAATTTCCTTTGGACTTCACACTTTCCAAGTTACCCTCATGATGTAAAAAATAAGTTGCTGTTGTTGTTAGGTGCCATCAAGTCAGTTCTGACTGACGGCGACCCTACGTACAACAGTACGAAACACAGCCTGCACCATCCTAACAAACATTGCTATGGTTGAGTCCATCGTTGCAACCACTGTGTCAATCCATCCTGTTGAGGGTTGTGTTAGGCTGGGTTTTCTAGAGAAGCAAAACCAGTAAAGCGTATAAATATATATACAGAGAGATTTATATCAAGAAAACAGCTCACACTATTGTAAAGGCTAGAACGTCCCAAGTCCGTGGGATCAGGGTAGAGGACTCTCTCAATCCACGAAGCCATGGAAGCTGGTGAAATCAAGGTCGGCAGGCCTGAGAGCAGGATACCGCTCATAAGCTGTGAAGGTCAACGAATTCCATAATCAGCAGACAAGGCTGAATCTCTTGATTCACATAGCTGCAGGGGCTGGCAAACCCAAGATTAGCACATCAGGGAGCAGGACTCTTGCTTGCAGGCTATGAAAATCGAAGAATAGCAAGATCAACAGGTAAGCTGCTAGCTCAAGTCCCAAGAACCAGAGGTGAGACAACAAGAGGCAGCTGCTGGGTCCGGAACGAGCCAAAAACCTTGGCAGGGCAAACAGGAAGGAAGTAGCTGGTGGAGGGAGGAGAGATGAAGGCTGAGGGGGGTGGTGAGCTGCCACAGGCACCGCCCCTGCCGGTACCACTCTGCAGATTCCATCATGGGGGTGATCACATATCAAATTTCAACAGGGAAGTGATCACAACATTATATAACTGCCAAAACACTGATAACCATGGCCTAGCCAAGTTGACATACAATCTTAACCATCACAAGAGTCTTCCTCTTTTTCACTGACCCTATACTTAACCAAGCATGATGTCCTTCTCCAGGGACTGGTCCATCCTGATAACATGTCCAAAACATGTGAAACAAAGTCTCACCATCCTTACTTCTAAGGAGCATTCTGGCTGTACTTCTTCCAAGACAGATTTGTTCATTCTTCTGGCATTTCACAGTATATCCAATATTCTGCACCAACACCATAATTCAAATGTGTCGATCCTTCTTTGGTCTTCCTTATTCATTGCCCAGCTTTTACATGTATATAGGGTAACTGAATATACCATGGCTTGGGTCAGGCGCACCTCAGTCCTCAAAGTGACATCTTTGCTTTTTAACACTTTAAAGAGGTCTTTTGCAGCAGATTTGCCAAATGCAATGCGTTGTTTGACTTCTTGACTGCTGCTTTCCATGGGTGTAGATTGTGGATTCAAGTAAAATGAAATCCTTGACAACTTCAATATTTTCTCTGTTTATCACGATGTTGCTTATTGGTCCAGTTGTGAGGATTTTGTTTTCTTTATGTTGAGCAGTAATCCATACTGAAGGTTGTAGTATTTGATCTTCATCTGTAAATGCTTCAAGTCCTCTTCACTTTCAGCAAGCAAGGCTGTGTGATCTGTATATTGCAGGTTGTTAATGAGTCTTCCTCTAATCCTGATGCTGCATTCTTCACGTAGCCCAGTTTATGGGATTATTTACTCAGCATACAGACTGAATAAGTCTGGTGAAAGAACCCTCATGCACACCTTTCCTGATTTTAAACCATGCAGTATCCTCTTGTTCTGTTCAAATGAGTGCCTGTTGGTCTACGTACAGGTTCCACATGAGCACAGTTAAAATGTTCTGGAATTCCCATTCTTCACAATTTTATCCATAATTTGTTACGATCCACACAGTTGAATGCCTTTGGACAGTCAATAAAGCACAGGCAAACATCTTTCTGGTATTCTATGCTTTCAGCCAAGATCCATCTGACATCAGCTTGAACTTCTGGCAGTTTCTTGTCAATGTACTGCTGCAACTGCTTTTGAATGATCTTCAGCAAAATTTTACTTGTGTGTGATATTAATGATATTGTTTGATAATTTCCACATTCTGTTGGATCACTTGTCTTTGGAATGGGCAGAAATATGAATCTCTTCCAATCAGTTGTCCAGGTAGATGTCTTCCAAATTTCTTGGCATAAAGATATAAACTGAACAGAAGCACAAAAGCAGTTCAAATTGAACTTGAACAAAAACACATCCATTAATGATGACATCTTCACACGTGTGTAGCACCATGAAGTTACCTAAGTTCTTTTACATTTAACCCTCATGGAAACTCTTCAGCATAGGTAGTTAGAGGAGATGCTATCCTCATTTCACAGATAAGAAGGCAGTCCTCAGTAATGCTATAGTATTCGTGGAAGTCACAATGCCAGAAGTGAAGCTGGAATCCAGGACTTTGGAGTTCTCTGCTTGTGCATTTTGTTTCAAAATGAAAAGTGGCCAATTTGTTTTAAAAAGTGAACTACAAAGCAAATATCAAATTGTAGCTTAAAAAATAAGAAAATAAAATGGAAGCGTATGTAATATACTTTTTGTCTAATAAAATTTCTATTTTGATTTTTTTCCTTCTCTTACCTGGCTTATTCACAGCTGAATTAAACAAAGATTTTAATATATATTATTTTAGCATTCTCCGTCACTTCAAAATGTAGTGAGGCTAAAAATCTATTCTTATTTTTTAAAGCTACCATTTATTAAAAGAGCCCTGGTGGTACAACAGTTAAGCACTCAGCTGCTAACTGAAAAGGCGGCTGTTCAATCCCACCCAGTGGCTCTGCAGGGAAAGACCTAGCTATTTGCTTCTGTAAAGATTACAGCCTAGAAAATCCTACAGGGAAGTTCTACTCTGTAACACATGGGATCACAATGAGTCAGAATCCACTCAACAGCAGCCAATAACACAATACCATTTGCTGAGTGCCAGGAACTATGCTAAGTGATTTATAAACATACTTTCCTTTATTTGCTTTTATTATTTTTATTTTTTTATTGTTGTAGTTTAAATGAAGTTTACATTTCAAGTTAGTCTCCCATACAAAAATTTGTACATACATTGTTATGTGACCCTAATTGCGATCCTCTTACTGTGACAGCACACTATTCCTTTCCACCCCTGATTCCCCATGTCCATTCAACCAGCTCTTAACCCTCTCTGCCTTCCCATCTCACCTCCGGACAGAAGCTGCCCATTTAGTCTCTTGTATCTACTTGAGCTAAGAGTCACATTCCTCACGAGTATCCCTTTATGTCCCAGTGTCCAGTCCAATCCCTGTCTGAAGAGTTGACCTCAGAAACTGTTTTAGTTCTGGGCTGATAGAGAATCCAGGGACCATGCCTTCTGGGGTTCTTCCAGTCTCAGTCAGACCATGAAGTCTGGTCTTCTTACTAGAATTTTAGTTCTGCACCCTACCTTTTTCCTGATCCATCAGGGACTCTCTGCTGTGTTCCCTGTCAAGGCAGTCATTGGTGCTAGCTGGGCACCATCTAGTTCTTCTGGTCTCGGGCTGATGAAGTCTCTGGTTTATGTGGCCCTTTCTGTCTTTTGGGCTACTACTTTCCTTGCATCTTTGATTTTCTTCATTCTCCTTTACTCCAGGTGGTTGGGACCAATTGATGCATCTTAGATGGCCACTTGCAAGCTTTTAAGACCCTGGATGCCACTCACCAAAGTAGGATGCAGAACATTTTCTTAATAAGCTTTGTTATGCCAATTGACCTAGATGTCCCCTGAAAGCATGGTCCCCAGATCCCTAACCCTGCTACTCTGTCCTTCAAAGTGTTTGATTGTATTCAGGAAACTGCTTAGCTTTGGTTTAGTCCAGTTGTGCTGACTTCCCCTGTATTGTGTTTTGTCCTTCCCTTCACCTAAGATAATACTTGTCTACTATGTTGTTAGTGAATAACCTGCCCCCTCCCCCCCAACATTGTAACCATCAAAGAATGTTGTCTTCTGTGTTTAAACCTTTTCTTGAGTTCTTATAATAGTGGTCTTATGCAATATTTGTCCTTCTGTGACTGACAAAATTCACTCAGCATAATGCCCTCCAGATTCCTCCATGTTATAAGATGTTTCACAGCTTCATTGTTGTTTTTAGCGTTGTGTAGTATTCCATTGTGTGGATATACCATAATTTGTTTATCCATTCATTAGTTAATAGGCACCTGGGTTGTTTCCATCTTTTTGCTATTGTGAACAGTGCTGCAGTGAACATAGGTGTGCACATATCTATTCATGTAACGGCTCTTATTTCTCTAGGACATATTCCAAGGAGCGGGATAGCTGGATCATATGGTACTTCTATTTCCAGCTTGTAAGTAAGTGCCAAATCGACTTCCAAAGTGGTTGCACCATTTTACATTCCTACCAACAGCGTATCAGTGTTCCAGTCTCTCCACAACCTCTCCAACATTTATTATTTTGTGTTTTTTGGATTAATGCTAGCCTTGTTGGGGTGAGATGATATCTCATTGTAGTTTTGATTTGCATTTCTCTAATGGTTGATCATGAGCATTTCCTCATGTGTCTGTTAGCCACCTGAGTATCTTCTTTGGTGAAGTGCCTGTTCATATCCTTTGCCCATTTTTTAATTGGGTGATGTGTCTTTTTGTTAGTGAGGTTTTGCAGTATCTTGTAGATTTTAGAGATTAGATGCTGATCGGATTTGTTGTGGCCAAAATTTTTTTCCCACTCTGTAGGTTGTCTTTTGATTCTATTGGTGAAGTCTTTTGATGAGCATAAGTGTTTGATTTTTAGAAGCTCCCAATTGTCCAGTCTCTCTTCTTGTGCTTGTGCATTGTTACCTATGGTTCATATTGTGTTTATGCCATGTATTAGGGCTCCTAGCATTGTCCCTATTTTTTCTTATATGATCTTTATTGTTTTGCATTTTATATTTAAGTCCTTGATCCATTTTGCATTAGTTTTTGTGCATGGTGTGAGGTATGGGTCTTGTTTCAGTTTTTTACAGATGGATATCCAGTTATGGCGGCATGATTTGTTAAAGAGACTCTCTTTTCTCCAATTAACGGACTTTAGGGCTTTGTCAAATATCAGCTGCTCATAGATGGATGAATTTATGTCTGGATTCCCAATTCTGTTCCACTGGTCTATGTACCTGTTGTTGTACCAGTACCAGGCTGTTTTGACTACCGTGGCAGTATAATAGTTTCTAAAATCAGGTAGTGTGAGGCCTCCCACTTTTTTCTTCTTCTTGAGGAATGCTTTACTTATTTGGTGCCTCTTCCCATTCCATATGAAGTTGGTGATTGGTTTCTCCATCTCATTAAAAAGTGCCATTAGAATTTGGATCGGGATTGCATTGTATCTGTAGATCGCTTTGGGTAGAATTGACATTTTTACAATGTCGAGTCTTCCTATCCACGAACAAGGTATGTTTTTCCACTTATGCAAGTCTCTTTTGGTTTCTTGCAGTAGTGTCTTGTAGTTTTTTTTTTTTATATATATTTTATTGTACTTCAGGTGAAGGCTTACAGAACAAATAGTTTCTCATGAAACAGTAGTACACATGTTGTTTTATGACATTGGTTAACAACCCCACAACATATTAAGCCTCTAAATTCTCAACCTTTTTTTGTTTTTGATGAAAATACAGATAGCCAAAGATACACCGTTTCAAAAATTTCTACATACACAGTTCAGTGACATTGACTACGCTCTTCCAACTGTGCTGTTATTCTCACTTAAGATGAAGGCTTACAGAACAAAATAGTTTCTCATTTAACAGTTACTACACATGTTGCCCTATGACAATGGTTAACAATCTCACCACACATCAAGAATATCCTTACTCCACCTTGTGTTCCCTATCACCAGGGGACTTCCTTGTCCCCTTCTGTCTTCTGGCCCTTGTCACTGGACTACGGTACCTCTTTAGTCTCATTTGGGTTTTTTTTCTTTTTCTGTTTTTTTTTATTTTAACACCATTTCAAAACTTTTTACTTACACATTTAAGTGATATTGACTATGCTCTTCCAATTGTGCTTCCATTCTCGCCCAAGATGAAGGCTTACAGGACAAAACAGCCTCCCATTTAATAGTTACTACAAATGTAGCACTATTACAGTGGTCAACAATCTCACAACACATCGACAGTGTCCTTACTCAATTTGTGTTCCTTATCATCAGTTTCCTACTCCCCCTCTGCCTTCTGGCCTTTGTCACCGGACTCCTGTACCTTGTTAGTCCCATTTAGTTTTACTGGGCTGTCCACTCCCAGGCTTAACATCGAACCTCGAAGGTAACTTCACCTCTGAGCTGAAAGGGTGTCTGGGGGCCACACTCTTGAGTTTTCTCCAGTATTCTTTAGGCCAGTAAATCTGGTCATTTTTTTGGGGGTGGGGGGGGAGTTAAAATTATGCTCTACATACTTCTCCAGCTCTGTCAAGAACCCTCTGTTGTGATCCTGGTCAGAGCAGTCAGTGGTGGTAGCCAGGCACCATCTAGCTGTACTGGACTCAGTCCGGTGGAGGCCTTGGTAGCTGTGGACAATTAGTCCTTTGGACTAATCTTTTCGTTGTATCCTGTTCTCTTCATTCTCCCTTGCTCCCGAAGGGATGAGACCAGTGGAGTATCTTAGATGGCCGCTCATAGGCTTTTAAGACCCCAGACACTACTCACCAAGGTAGAATGTAGAGCATTATCTTTATAAGTAGTGTCATGCCAATTGAGCTAGATGTTCCCTGAGACCATGGTCCCCAGAGCCCTCCGTCCAACAACTCAGTCCCTCGGGGGGTTTGGACGTGTCCATAGGGCCTCCATGACCTTTCCTTGTGCAGGTTGTGTTAGTTTCCCCTGTACTGTGTACTATCTCACCTCTCATCCAAGGTACCACTTATCTATTGCCTATTTAGTATTCCCCACCCCCATCCCTGGTAACCAACAAGGATTGTTACATTTTGCATGTGAATTTTTTCATGGGTTTTTACAATAGAGGTCTCATACAATATTTGTCCTTTTGTGATTGACTTATTTCACTCAGCATAATGTCCTCCAGTTTCATCCATGTTATGAGATCGTTCACAGATTCATTATTGTTCTTTCTCGTTGCATAGTACTCCGTTGTGTGTATGTACCATAGTTTGTGTATACATTAATCTGTTGATGGACATTGAGGTTGTTTCCATCGTTTTGCTATTGTGAACAATGCTGCCATGAACATAGGTTTGCATATGTCTATTCGAGTGATGACTCTTATTTCTCTAGGATATATTCCTAGGAGTGGGATTGCTGGATCGAATGGTATGCCTATTTCTAGCTTTCTGAGGAAGAGCCATCTCATTTTCCAAAATGGTTGTATCATTTTGCATTCTTACCAGCTGTGTATAAGAGTTCCGATCTCCTCGCAGCCCCTCCAACATTTGTTATTTCCGGTGTTTTTGATTCGTGCCAGTAATGCCGGGGTGAGATGGTATCTCATTGTGGTTTTAATTTGCATTTCTCTAATGGCTAGTGATCGCGAGCATTTCCTCATGTGTCTGTTGGCCATTTGAATGTCTTCCTTGGTGAAGTGTCTGTTCATTTCCTTTGCCCATTTTTTGATAGGATTGGTTGTCTTTTTGTTGTAGAGGTGTTGGATTTTCATGTAGATTATGGAGATTAGACTTTTGTCTGACTTGTACTGTCCAAAAATTTTTCCCAGTCTGTAGGTTCTCTTTTGACTCTTTTGGTGAAGTCTTTTGAAGAGCATAGATGTTTGATTTTTAGAAGATCCCAGTTATCTAGTTTATCTGTTGGGTTTTTTGTGTTGATGTTTATGGTTTGTATCCTGTTAATGCCATGTATTAAGGCCTGAAGTGTTGGTCCTATTTTTTCTTCTATGATTTTTATTGTTTGAGGCTTTATATTCAGGTCTTTGATCCATTTTGAAGTAGTTTTTGTATATAGTGTGAGGTATGGGTCCTGTTTCATTTTTCTACAAATGGATATCCAGTTTTGCCAGCACCATTTGTTAAGAAACTGTCTTTTCCCCATTTGATGGATTTTGGGCCGTTGTCGAAGATCAGGTGACCGTAGGTGGATGGATTTACATCTGGGTTCTCAATTCTGTTCCATTGGTCAATGTCTCTGTTGTTGTACCAGTACCTGGCTGTTTTGACTACTGTAGCTGTATAGTAGCTTCTCAAGTCAGGTAGTGTGAGTCCTCCAACTTTATTCTTCTTCTTCAGTAGTGCTTTACTTATCCGGGGTTTCTTCCCTTTCCATATAAAGTTAATTATTAGTTTTTCCATCTCTTTGAAGAATGTTGTTGGTATTTGGATCGGGATTGCATTGTATTTGTAAATTGCTTTAGGTAGAATTGCCATTTGCACAATGTTGAGTCTGCCTATCCATGAGCATGGTATATTTTTCCATTTATGTAGATCCCTTTGGGTTTCGTGCAGCAGTGTTTTGTAGTTTTCTTTGTATAGGTCTTTTACATTCCTGGTCAGATTTATTACTAAGTATTTTATCTTTTTAGGGGCTATTGAAAATGGTATTGATTTCCTGATCTCCTTTTCATCATTCTCTTTACTGGTGTATAGGAATCCAACTGATTTTTGAATGTTTATCTTGTATCCTGCTACTCTGCTGAATCTTTCTATTAGTTCCAGTAGATTTCTCGTGGAGTCTTTAGGGTTTTCTATGTTTAGTATCATATCATCTGCAAACAGGGAGAGTTTAACTTCTTCATTACCAATTTGGATGCCCTTGATTTCTTTCTCTTGCCTTATTGCTCTAGCTAGAACTTCCAGCATGATGTTAAATAGGAGTGGTGATAAAGGGCATCCTTGTCTTGTTCCTGATTTCAAGGGGAATGTTTTCAGCCTCTCTCCATTAAGAATGATGTTGGCTGTTGGTTTTGCATAGATGCCCTTTCTTAAGTTGAGAAATTTCCCTTCTATACCTATTTGATTGAGAGCTTTTATCAGGAATGGGTGTTGGACTTTGTCAAATGCCTTTTGTGCGTCAATTGAGATGATCATGTGATTTTTTTCTTTCCTTTTATTTATGTGGTGGATTACGTTGATGGATTTTCTAGTGTTAAACCATCCTTGCATACCTGGTATGAATCCTACTTGGTCGTGGTGTATTATTTTTTTGATATGATACTGAATTCTATTGGCTAGTATTTTGTTCAGAATTTTTGCATCTATATTCATGAGAGATATTGATCTGTAATTTTCTTTTTTTGTGATGTCTTTGCCTGGTTTTGGTATCAGCATTATGCTGGCTTCATAGAATGAATTTGGAAGTGTTGCTTCCTCTTCTATGCTCTGAAATAGCTTGAGTAGAACTGGTACAAGCTCTTCTGTAAATGTTTTGTAGAATTCTCCAGTGAAGCCATCTGGGCCAGGGCTTTTTTTGGTTCAGAGTTTTTTTATTACCTTTTCAATCTCTTCTCCTGTTATGGGTCTGTTCAGATTTTCAATATCACTTTGTTGTAGTTTGGGTAGGCCATGTGTTTCTAGAAATTTATCCATTTCTTCTAGGTTTTCAAATTTGCTGGAATATAGTTTTTCATAATATTCTGTTATAATCCTTTTTATTTTGGTTGGATCTGTTGTAATGTCCCCCATTTCATTTCTTATTGGGGTTATTTGTGCCCTCTGCTGTTTTTCTTTTGTCAGTCTGGCCAGTGGTTTGTCGATTTTGTTGATTCTTTCAAAGAACCAACTTTTGGTTTTGTTGATTCTTTCTATTGTTTTTCTGTTCTCTATTTCATTGATTTCTGCTCTGATCTTTACTATCTCCTTTCTTCCAGTGGTTGTAGGCTTTTTTGGTTGTTCTCTTTCTATTTGTTTGAATTCTGTAGTTAATGTTTTGATTTTTTGCCTTTCTTCTTTTTTGATATGTGCATCTATTGCTATAAATTGTCCTCTGAGGACTGCCTTTGCTGTGTCCCAAAGGTTTTGGTATGATGTGTTTTCATTTTCATTTGATTCTAGGACTTTTTAAATTCCATCTCTGTTTTCTTCTATTACCCATTGATGTGTAAGCAGATTATTATTCAGTTTCCATGTGTTTGATTTTTTTTTCCTTGCTCTTCCTAGTGTTAATTTCTACCTGGATTGCATTGTGGTCAGAGAAGATACTGTGAATTATCTCAGCATTTTGGATCTTGTTGAGGATTGCTCTGTGGCCTAAGATGTGGTCTATTCTGGAGAACGTTCCATGTGCATTGGAAAAGAATGTGTACTTTGCAGCGGTTGGATTGAGTGTTCTATATATGTCTATGAGGTCCAGTTGGCTGATTGTGTCCTTTAGGTCTTCTGTATCTTTGCTGAGTTTCTTTTTAGTTGTTCTGTCCTTTACTGAGAGTGGTGTGTTGAAATCTCCTACTATTATTGTGGAACTGTCAATTTCTCTTTTCAGTGCTGTTAGAGTTTTTTTTATGTATTTTGGAGCCCTGTCATTGGGTGCATAGATATTTATTATGGTTATGTCTTCATGATGGATCATCCCCTTAATCATTATATAGTGTCCTTCTTTGTCTTTTATGGTAGATTTTGTTTTAAAGTCTATTTTATCTGAGATTAGAATTGCCACTCCTGCTCTTTTTTGATAGTTGTTAGCTTGATATATTTTTTTCCAACTTTTGATTTTTAATAAATTCACCTTTGTTTCTAAGGTGTGTCTCTTGTAGACAGCAAATTGATGGATCCTGTTTTCTTATCCATTCTGCCACTCTCCGTCTCTTACGGGTGCATTGAGTCCATTTACATTTAGTGTAATTATTGATAGATGGAAGTTTGTTGCTGTCATTTTGTAGTGCTTTTTTTGTGGTGCTGAAGTTTTCTTTGTTCTTCTTACTCTCTTGTGCTGAGTTACTTTTGTTTGTGGATTTTGTGCTCATTTCTTTTGTTTTTGTAGGTTTTGTTTTTGTTGAGACTTTATGTTTTTCGTCTTTATTTTTATGAGTTGGTTTGTTAACTTTCTTTGTGGTTACCATGAATTTTACCCTTATCTTTATAATTTTGAAGCAGTCTACCCTTGCTTGGTATCACCTTGCCTTCCTCTCCTTTAGAAGGTTCTATACCTATGCCGCTTTTTCCCTCTTTCATTGTTTTGATGTTGTTGTCATCCTTTGATTGATTTCTCTGATTCCCTGTTGTATTTCTTTTGTTTTTGGAAAGTCCTCAAGTTCAGTTCCTAGAATGGTATCTGGTTCATATAAACCTGCGTCCTAGGTCCTAGGTCCTGCCTGAGGGCTGAAGCTGTTTGTCCTCAGATCGAAGAACTCCCTTTAATTATTCTTGTAAGTTTGGTTTGACTTTTCCATATTCCTTTAGTTTCTGTTTATCTGGAAATGACCTAATTTCACCATCAAATTTGAATGAGAGTTTTGAAGGATATATTATTCTTGGCTGACAATTTTTTTCTTTCAAGATTTTATATATGTCATCCCATTGCCTTCTTGCCTGCATGGTTTCTGCTGAATAATCTGAGCTTAGTCTTATTGTTTCTCCTCTGTATGTGACTTCTTGTTTTTCATGAGCTGCTCTCAGGATTCTTTGTTTGTCTTTAGTTTTAGCGAGTGTGAATATGAAATGTCTTGGTGATTTTCTTTTGGGGTATCTTCTGTATGGGGTTCGTTGAGCTTCTTGGATGGCCAGCTTTTCATTTTTCATGATATTGGGAAAGTTTTCTGTCAGCAGTTCCTCAATGATCCTCTCTGTGTTTTCTGTTTTCTCCCCCTGTTCTGGTATGCCAATCACTCGTAAGTTTTTGCTTTTAATTGTGTCCCACATAACTCTCAGGGTCTCTTCATTTTTCTTTGTCTTTTTTTCTGAGTTTTCCTGAAACAGAGTTGTATCCAAGTGTTTGTCTTCAGTTCCACTGATCCTGTCTTCCATGGTTTCAAATCTACTTCTCAGCCCTTCTATGACACCGTCCATTTCTGAAATCTTGTTGTTTATCTTTTGGATTTCTAATTGTTGTTTTTGTATAATTTCGAGTTGTGAATTTATTTTGGCATTTTGTTCCTTCATCATCTTCCTGAATTCTTCCAATTTTTTGTCTGTATTTTCCATAAATTTGTCTATTTTTTCCTTATGTTTGTCAGCTTTTTGCCTCAGTTCTTGGAAAATTCCGAGTATTAGTGATTTGAGTTCCCTATCAGGTATTTCTAGTGCATTTTCTTCCACAGGAGAGTTATCTGTTGTTTTAATTTGGACGCCTATTGGAGCCATCTTGTCTTGTTTTTGTAAATGTTTTGATATTGTTTGCTGTTTTCGGGGCATTCAGTAGATATTTCTCTCGTTTATTGATTGTAGATTTTTTTTTTTGTTGTTTCGTCCTTGTGGTACAGCTGGGCAGATCTAGCTGATGAGGAGCCACTGGGACGGGTTGTTTGTGGCACTCACCTCAGCCACCAGGACGGTCGGTAGTCAGTGATGGGCACGTTCCAATAGGGCGTGCCTGCACAGCTTGGTGGTGTGATGTCAATTGCACAGTGCAGGTAGGTACGGTGCAGCGGGAAGATGGTTATGTGTGAAGCTAAGCTGGATATGGGAGAGAGGAGAGAGGAGGAGGAGCAAAAAGCATACAAACATAAAAGAATGCTAGGGGAGCTTGTCATTGGAATGTACAGATGAGAGACTATGGGATGGAGGAAACCAGAAGGGGGAAGAGAAAGAAAAGAATGAACAAATAAAAATCAGAAAAGTTAAAGAACTGCAAAGTTCCCAGGGATCCCACCAATGCAGCTATGAGGTCTGGGGGAGTCGGTCTCAGTTTTCACAGCACAGCCTGGCCAGAAGGTACAGAGGCATACATTGCCTGGTATTCAGGGATCAGAAAGAGAAGGAAGAGATAGAGAGATGAGAAATTAAGAAATGAAGAAAGACAAAAGAGAAAAAGAGGGAAAAGATTACAAAACTAATCAAAAAAGAAGAAAAATAAAATTAAAAAAAAAAAAGCAACACCAGCAGTCAGTGCCAACAAATGGGACCCAGAGAGCCCCCACTCAGGGGCGCGAATTCCAAGCAGCTGGCAGTCTCAGGGTTAAGAGACTGTGGCCACAGGAAGCAGAGGGGTCAATGAACAAAGGCCCCGGGATCTCACCAGCGTGGTAGCCCAGACCTGGAATCCGCCACCCGCCCGAACGCAGCCCCACAGCCCCGCCGGAGAGAGCAAAGACGGCGCTCAGAACCAGGCTCCCGAGCAAAAGGAGGGGGAGGCAGTGAGAGGCAAGCGAGAAACCAGAAGGAGCAGAAAATGCCACACCAACAGCCAACAAATGGGACCCAGAGAGCCCCCACTCAGGGGCGCGAATTCCAAGCAGCCGGCAGTCTCAGGGTTAAGAGACCGTGGCCACAGGAAGCAGAGGGGTCAATGAACAAAGGCCCCGGGATCTCACCAGCGTGGTAGCCCAGACCTGGAATCCGCCACCCGCCCGAACGCAGCCCCACAGCCCCGCCGGAGAGAGCAAAGACGGCGCTTGGAACCAGGCACCCAGGCAAAAGGAGGGGGAGGCGGCAGAAAAAGCTTTGCCAGCAGCCAGCAAACGGCTCTCAGAAAGCCGCCAGCCCAGGCACGTGGAATCCAAGCACCGGCGCCCCCCAGCCCAGGGACCCTGGCCACAGAAAGCAGGGGAGCCCCAGCCGAGGCGGAGAGGGTTGGGGGTGGGAACGCGCGCACCGCAGTTTACCAGTCGTTCTGTCTCCCACTGGATGCTCTGCGAGGCTACTCTCCCATTCGCTGGTCTCCGACAGGAATCCAAGATGGTGGATCCGCGCTGCGTTAGCTGGTAAGGAATCTCTGCATGAGTCTCTCCTCGCTCTCCGTTCTCTTTTAGTATTCTCACTCTGTTTGGTGTTTGGCTGAGTTCTTTATCTCTTCATTTGGTGTTCTAGGGTTTCAGGATTGTTGATTCTCTGTTAGGCTTGGGTTTTCGGATCTTTGCTGTGGAGGGACGGCGTGGTGCTTCTGCCTAGAGCGCCATCTTGCCCCGCCTCCGTGTCTTGTAGTTTTCATTGTATAGGTCTTTTATGTCTCTGGTTAGATTTATTCCTAAGTACATTAACTTCTTGAGGGCTATTGTAAATGGTATTGATTTGGTGATACCCTCTTCAAGGTTCTCTTTGTTGGTATAATGGAATTCACCTGATTTTTGTACGTTTATCTTGTATCCTGAAACTTTGCTGAAATCTTCTATTAGTTCCAGTAGTTTTCTTGTAGATTCTTTGGGATTTTCTGTGTATAACATCATATCATCTGCAAATAGAGATTCTTTGACTTCTTCTCTACCAATTTGGATGCCCTTTATTTCTTTTTGTAGCCTAATTGCCCTGGCTAGGACCTCCAGTACAATGTTGAATAAGAGTGCTGTTAAAGGACATGCTTGTCTGGTTCCCGTTCTCAAGGGGAATGCTTTCAAAGTCTCTCCATTTAGTATGATGCTGGCTGTTGGCTTTGTATAAATGCCCTTAAGTATATTGAGGAATTTCCCTTTCATTACTATTTTGCTGAGAGTTTTTATTATGAATGGGTGTTGGACTTTGTCAAATGCCTTTTCTGCATCGATAGAAAACATAATGTGGTTCTTGTCTTTTGTTTTATTTATGTGATGGATTACATTGATTGTTTTTCTAAACTTGAACCATCCCTGCATACCTGGTATAAATCCCACTTGATCATAGTGAATTATTTTTTTGATATGTTGCTGAATTCTATTGGCTAGAGTTTTGTTAAGGATTTTTGTGTCAATGTTCATGAGGGATATTGGTCTGTAACTTTCTTTTTTTGTGGTGTCTTTACCTGGTTTTGGTATCAGGGTTATGACGGCTTCACAGAATGAGTTTGGGAGTATTCCATCCTTTTCTATGCTCTGAAATACCTTCAGTAGCAATGGTGTTAACTCTTCTCTGAAAGCTTGGTAGAATTTTCCAGTGAAGCCAGGGCTTTTATTTTTTTGTTGGGAATTTTTTAATTACCTTTTCAATCCCTTCTTTTGTTATGGGTTTATTTAGTTGTTCTTCCTCTGTTTGTGTTAGTTTAGGTAGGTAGTGAGTTTCTAGAAATTTGTCCGTTTCCTCTAGGTTTTCAAATTTTTAGAGTAAAATTTTTCATAGTATTCTCTTATGATTCTTTTAATTTCAGTCAGGTCTGTTGTGATATCACCATCTCATTTCTTATACGGGTTATCTGCTTCCTCTCCTGTTTTTATTTTGTCAGTTTGGCCAAGGGTTTATCAATTTTGTTGTTCTTTTCAAAGAACCAGCTTTTGGTCTTGGTAACTCTTTCAACTGTTTTTCTATTGTCTATTTCATTTAATTCTGCTCTAATTCTTATTATTTCCTTTCTTCTGGCACCTGAGGGCTTCTTTTGCTGCTCTCTTTGTAATTGTTGCAGTTGTAGGGTTAATTTTTTGATTATGACCCTTTCTTCTTTTTGGATGTGTGTATTTATTGCTAGAAACTGACCTCTGAGCACTGCTTTTGCTGTGTCCCAAAGGTTCTGGTAGAATGTGTTTTCATTCTCATTTGATTCTATGAATTTCTTTATTCCATCCTTAATTTCTTCTATAACCCAGTAGTATTTGAACAAGATGTTGTTCAGTTTCCATGTGTTTAATTTTTTTTCCTTGCTTTTTGTGTTGTTTTATGGCTTCGTGGTCAGAAAAGATGCTTTATAATATTTCAATGCTTTGGATTTTGTTAAGGCTTGCTCTATGGCCTAATATGTGTTCTATACTGGAGAATGTTCCATGTGCATTGGAAAAGAAAGTATACTTGGCTGCTGTTGGGTGCAGTGTTGGGTATATGTGTATGAGATCAAATTGGTTGATTGTAGCATTTAGATCTTCCGTGTCTTTGCTGAGCTTCTTTCTGGATGTTCTGTCCTTCACCAAAAGTGGTGTGTTGAAGTCTACTACTACTATTGTGGCGATGTCTATCTCTCTTTTCAGTGCTGTTAGAATTTGTTTTATGTATTTTGGACCCAGTCATTGGGTGTGTAAATATTTATTATAGTTATGTCCTCCTGGTGTATTGACTTTTTAATCATTATATAGTATCCTTCCTTAACCTTTGTGGTGGATTTTACTTGAAAGTCTAGTTTGTCAGAGATTAATATTGCCACTCTTGCTCTTTTTTGAGTGTTTTTTGCTTGATATATTTTTTTCTGTCCTTTGAGTTTTAGTTTGTTTGTGTCTTTAAGTCTAAGGTGTGTCTCTTTTAGGCAGCATATAGACAGTTGGTGTTTTTTTATCCAATCTGCCACTCTATGTCTCTTTATTGATGCATTTAGTCCATTTACCTTCAGTGTAATTATTGATAGGTATGAGTTTAGTGCTGTCATTTTGATGTCTTTTTTTGTGTGTTGTTCACAGTTTCTTTGTTCCACTTACTTTTCTGTGCTGAGTAGTTTTTCCTTATGTATTTTCTTTTCATCTTTTTTATTTTTGTTGATTTTGTGTTTGCTGAGTCTTTATATTTTTCTAGTTTTTTATTTTGACTTGTAAGAATGTTAGTTTCCTTTGTGGTTACCTTAATATTTAACCCTATTTTTCTAAGTTTATACCAGTCTTTTATTATTTTTTTTTTATTGCCTTGACTTCCTTTCCATACACAAAATCTATGTCTACATTTTTTAATTCCCTCTTTTATGTCTTCTTGTTTCTCTTTTACATATTGACATCTGTTTCCCTATTTTCAGTGTTTTAGCTTTGATTTTTTTTGGTGTGTTTGACTTCTCTATCTGGGTTGATATCTGGTTGCTCTGTGCTGTGTCTAGTCTTGGGTTGTTATCTGATGTTACTGATTTTCTAACCAGAGGACTCCTTTTAGTATTTCTTTTAATTTTGGTTTGGTTTTTGCAAATTCCTAAACTTCTGTTTATCTGGAAATGCCCTAATTTCACCATCATATTTGAGAGACAGTTTTGCTGGATATATAATTCTTGGCTGGCAGGTTTTTTTCCTTGAAGGCTTTATATAAGTCATACCATTGCCTTCTTTCCTGCATGGTTTCTGCTGAGTAGTCTGAGCTTATCCTTACTGACTCTCCTTTGTAGATGACTTTCCGTTTATCCCTAGCCGCTCTCAAAGTTGTCTGTCTTTGGTTTTGGCAAGTTTGATTATAATATGTCTTGGTGACACTCCTTTGGGATCTACCTTATGTGGGGTTCGATGAGCATCTTGGATAGATATCTTGTCATCTTTCACGATATCAGGGAAGTTTTCTGCAAACAAATCTTCAACAATTCTCTCTGTATTTTCTGTTATCCCCCCTGTTCCGGTACGCCAATCACTCATAGGTTATTCCTCTTGATAGAGTCCCACATAATTCTTAGGGTTTCTTCATTTTTTTTTTAATCCTTTTATTTGATTTTTCCTCAGATAAGTTCATTGTCAAGTGCTTTATCTTCAGTCTCACTAATTCTGACTTCCGTTGCCTCAGTTCTTCTTCTATGACTTTCTATTGAGTTGTCTAATTCTGAAATTTTATTGTTAATCTTCTGGATTTCTGATTACTGTCTATGAATTCTTGAAGCCTGTTAAATGTGCCATTCTGCTGTTCACTAATCATTTTAATTTCCTCTATTATGTGTTCTTCATTTTGCTTAGTTTCCTTCCTAATTTCTTGAAGAGTTCTGTACATTAATCTTTTGTATTCTGCCTCTGATACTTCCAAGAAATTTTCCTCCTCTGGAAAATTTCTAGATTCTTTATTTTGGGAGCTTGCTGAAGCCATCATGGATTTCCTGTTTATGTGATTTGATGTTGACTGTTGTCTCCGAGCCATCAATATGTTATTATATTATTTATTTTATGTTTGCTTACTGTGTCCTAGCTTCTTGTTTTGTTTTGATATGCCCAAATAGGCTGTCTGTATGAGCTAGTTTGATTATTGGCAACTTTGAAGCTCTAATGTCCTGTCACCAGGTGGTTAGATCTGTTACTAGGTATGTGAGATCAGGAGTCTGCCCACTCCTCCTATATAGATCACCCCAGGTGCCCAGGTAGATAGCCACCAAGTGTGTGGTGTAAGCTCTCACCTATAGTCCTAAACAGGCATGGGTGACTGGTGTAGGCACAGGCAGCTGGCTGCAGCAGGGGGACACACTCTGAGCAGGGCAGGGGGCTGACAGATGCAGATGCCCCTGAGTGTCCAGGAGGAAGGTGTATCCCTGTTCCCTAGAGCGCACAGGTGGGTGGGTTTTGTAGCCAGACTATGAGCACCTAATGCTGTTGGCTATAAGGACTTGGGGACACCTCTTATTCCTGGGCCACTATCACAGGTGACCAAGTGGCGTGGGTGGTGCCACCAGTCCTCAGGCCCCTGATGTGGGTAGGTGAAGACCCTGCTTAATAGGCAGAACAGTGTCAAATGTCACAAACCTGCCACTTCACAGCTGAAACAGTTCAAGTTAGACTTCAGGTATACACCCTGCTGTACTGCAGTAATGAGGGTCTACTCTGTTGAAATGGGCCCACCCAAGTCTTTGTAAGGGAAAAGGCACTCAAAGTCTGTGGACCCCTTATGCCTGTGCCTAGGCAAAGGAGCTGTGCCTACCCTGGGTTCCTGGCTTAAGGGAACTGGCAGTTTATTTTTTCCCCTGATTGTTAATGTTCACTCTCCAAGCCCAGGAGAGTGGCTCGGGGCGTGTGATGGATCCTACTTCCAGCCCAGGGGACTCGGCAATTCCTGAAGCCAATCCAGGACTCAGTGCAGAGCAGGGAGTGGGGAGGTAAATGGGAGAGAGGTTTTTCCCTAAGGGGGGTGTTTTTGATCCGCGCAGTAGCCCGTACGCAAGTACTTACCTTTTGCTGATCGGGGCTGCTTCTCACTGGTTCTAGGTGGCCAGGTAAACTCTCTGCAGCTGGGTCTCTCCCAGTGCAGAATACACCTCCCTAGCCCGGCTGCTTGCCTGCTTCACCACTCACCCATGAGCTGATCAGGCCTGAAGGGCTCAGGCTTTCGCCGGGTCCGGTCTGGCAACTCCTCGCTGCTTCCAAACCATCTCTACCTCCTCCTGCCACTCAGTCCGGTTCCTCAACTTTGCCTTAGATACTCAGGGCTCTTAGATTGTCATATATAATTGATTTTCTCATTTTTTTGGGTCTTTGTTGTAAGAGGATCCACCAGAAGTGTCTGACTACTCTGCCATCTTGGCTCCACCAGGCAACATACTTTCCTTTAATCCTCATTATTACCTCATAATAGATGTAGACATCACTACTCCTCTTTTGCAGATGAGAAATCTGAGGCTCAAAGAGGTTAAGAATAATATCCTGAAACCATTAATTAATTCAAATAACATTTTTGAGTGTCTACTGTGTGCACGGCAGTACAGGGATGTAGCTTCACACCAAATAAAGGTGCAGCCCTGGAGGAGTAGAAACAAACAAAAATCTTATCTAAAGACATATGAGAAACAAATGTCAGAGCTAAGATTTGAACTTGGGTTAGCTGAGACTTCAAAGATGTGCTCTCCACCACTCTGCTATCTGATCCTTCCATAGGGCAAGAGTGAGGAACTGGAAGGACCCTTAGGAATTATCTGACATGTGATTTTAATTCCTTTATCAGTCAGGGTTCAATCACAGAGGTAGAACCACCAGATTACATATGGATTTGTTAAAGGGACTTGACCATATTCAATTGTGGGTCTGGTTTAGCATTGTTTGTAATACTGTTGTCTTCAGGTCTGATACTGAAGTTTGAAGTTCAGGATAAGTAGTTAGGAAGGGAAGATAAATGTTAGTTGAGGAAGAGTAAGAACAAGCTGAAACCCACAAGCACAAGTTGGAGCCTCACAAGGATGATTCTAAAAACCACATCAGCTCTTGTTGCCTTTGACCTTGGTGATGAGGCTATCCTGCAGAAGCCAGGCCCCTTTGTCAGGGAAGTAAACACACCCACCTAGCCCAGGACTTGAAGAAAGGATGGAGGATCCAGGGCAAAGTGGAGCAATCATAGGCCCATCTGCTGCCTCATGCCAGCAAGATGAGTCTCCAGATAAGTGAAGATGTATGTGATCTACAACATGGCTGCTGCTTTGCTTCTGCCCTCCATATCTCCCACAAGAATATTTCTGTGGCCCACCCTAGCCACAAACATACAGGGAAGGAAAGTCTGGGAAATGTAGTTCAGCATAGCTAAATTGAAATATTACAAAGCCACCACCATTTCCTTGTTGTACAGATATGTAAAGTAGGTATTGAACAGGTTATGTGATATATCTAAGATCTCTAAAAGTATTGAAAGTAAAGTCATCCTGTTAACTTACTATGCATTCTTCCTTTCTCTATAAACAGGATGACATATAGATTTCATTTCAATTGGTAAATGTATAGATTGGTAGCATCTGTCTGAAACACTGGCTTGTGAAGGATTCTGAAGCTGAGTTCTTTTATTGATTTGTGATGTCTGTCATGGGCACAGGAGAGGGGACTTGTGATACATATGTCACAAACGTGCTACTTTATACTGTGCTATTCTGCCTCTCTTCAGAAAGGAAGATTGTAAGTGATGTGGATAAATAAATCAATGACAGAACTATATATATTAATTAAAATAATTTAAAAATGGCAGCAAAGAATTCCCTAAATTTGCAAAATAGATACCACAAAGATAATTGAGTGTTCTCACAAGACATCTATTTTGGAAAAAGAATACAGGTTTCCTCCACTATACAAAAGTAGAATGTGCCTACGAAACCTTTGGTAAGTCGAAAGGGTGTAAAGCAAAGAAGCAGTTAACATTAGTTTAGTTTACATGGGAAAAATTTTTTACCATTCCCAGACCCAAAAAATAACCTACCAAATAACATGTAAAAACTAAAATAACACTAACATACAGTACAAGCAGGAATGATATGGTAAACACACAGCCTATATAAAGTAGAAGTAATGTATGTATAGTGTAGTTTCACTCACCAGAATCAGGAAGACAGTGAGCACACTGGAAGGCTGAGGGGTAGTGGTGGTGATGATGGGAACCCCAGTAGCCTAGCTGGCAGTGGCACATGGGGCTGGGTTGAAGGACCAGTGTTCAAATCCCATGGAAGTGCAAGAATTATATTAACTATTTGTGCCAAGGGATGAGTCCTACAGTTAGAGAAATGCACAGAGGACAAGTCAAGGATGGGGTCTTGCGAAGCATACTATGTTTATACACCATCAGGCATTTCATTCGATGTGGCTTGGTGGAGAAGTTTGAAAGGAGGAGCTTGGTCAAGCCGCTATGCAAAATGGGCAGTGAGCACATTCCCGTAGATACTTTACAGGAGATTCTTCCTTGTTGGAAAGCAGTGAGAATGGGTGTGGCTCTCCTGCTGAACGATATTTTCACTTTTCGCCTTTTTTAGTGAAAACAAAAATCCTCTTAGGATTTCTTTCAGTTAGTGAAAACAGGTACTAAAGTAGGTCTTAAAAGTGAAGTGGCATAAAGTGAACTTTCAAAAAGTGGGGGAAACTCGTACAGGGCTAAATAAACAATTCTAATATTCACTTTCTTATTAAGACCCTGCTTAGAAATGCATATAAATATACACTTATAAGCTTTCTTCTTGATATAAAACTTATGAACATCAAGCACTCGTTCTACAATCAACTCTTCACATTAAATGAAGTAATCATATTTTCATTGGTGATGATCTGAAAGATGGATTTTCCAGTGTAGCCGACTAGAACAAGGAGGAATTGAGGAAATGTTCTCCTACATATGTGGTAGTATATTCTGACAAGCTCTCATAGTGCTTTCTGATTTATAGTCACAAACAAACATTTGTTTTCACTGGAGTCCCTGAGTGGCACAACTGTTTAAGTTCTTGACTACTAGCCAAAATGTTGGTGGTTTGAACCCACTAGGAGGTGCCTCAAAAGACAGGCCTGGCAATCTGCTTCTGAAAGTTCACAGCCTTGAAAACTGTATGGAGCACAGTTCTACCCTGCACACATGGGTCACCATGAGTCTGAATCAACTCAAAGGCAACTAACAACAAAAACGTGCATGTGCATTTTCTCACTTGCTCCCCTCAAAAACGCTGGGAAGCAGTTATAATTAGTTTTTCACAGATGTGAAATTGCTCTAAGCTACATAGCTAGTAAGTGACAACGTAATAATTCCAACCCTAGTGTACTGATTGCAAAGCTTGCCAATTCTTCCCTGATGGCTTTTTCAAATATACATGCTGACCCCAGCCAGGGGAATATACTCGCATTCCAGAGCAGGCTAAGGAAACATGTGCATGAATTCTGTTTCCTATACTATCACCTCCATTCACGCTCATGCATCCATGTCTGAAGCTTTTAATTCAGTTCCTGCCCTTTGTCATGAGTTAGAATCAACTGGATGACAACTAACACAAGAACAACCTTGAGAGAGGAAGGTTTTGTTTGTCTTTCACTTTGGTTCCTATCACTCGCACATAGTAGGGAATGATGAACCTTTTTTAAGTTTTTAGCAAAATTCCATCCTCATGTATGTGCATGTATATTTATATTTGCCTTAGCTTCACAAGAATAGATTCCCCCATTAAAGGGGAAAGTGGAAATAGGAACTTTGTGTGTTGAGTATGCAGTGCCTTGACAACTATGGATGTTAAAGTCATATGGGAAACTAAGATTTTCCTTTCAGATAAACCAAAGGGAAGAGAGAGAATCACAGGGAGCTGCAAAGGGAAATAACATTTCCAGTTAGTGCTTGGCACTTTGAATCTCATTTAATCTTTCAAACGTTCTCTGAGATAAGTCTCATCATTTCTGTTTTATAAATGAAGACACTCTGGTTCAGAAAGCTTGAGGGACCTGCTCAAGGCTCCAGAGATAGTGAGAATTAGTCTCAGAAATTCTTCTTGATTGTGAAGAAAAATCCTCTTTCTTGTTCTATCTTTTGGGGTCACAAAAGAAGTCTAAATAGTGTTATCATGCTAGAATGATAGGAACATACTCTGGACATTTACAGCATTTTTTTCTTTTAAGCCAAAGACAAACTAGATGGCATATAAGGGATTTGGACACTGCCTTATGATGTGTTTGTACAAGATATTTTATTGCAGTTAAAAAGACTGCTTGAATAAAAGAAAAGCTTAATAATCTAATTTATGGCTAAATATACCAACCTAGAAGAACTTACACATTCAATTGTTCCTTTCAGAAAACAATGAATTTGAGGGAAACTACTGAAGAAATAACCAAACAAAAGTGTCTCCAAAGTTCATACATTTCTTATATCTTGTCTGCTGCAAAGATCCTCCTATAATTCTACTCAGGTAAAATGCTAAAATTAATATTCATTAAATGAAAGCTGATATATAGATAATAAATCAAAGAAAATTTTGTTATCTTTAAAAGCAATTGCATTGCTTTCATTTCTGCATTTTTGAATCCAAGGTTTAAGGGCAATTTTTCCCCCAGTGGTTGTGTAAAACAGCAAGTAAATGAAAAAATATTAGAAATAAAATAGACACGTGAGGACAATAATCTTAAGCCTACTTCTGAAAATATTCAGAAAAGATTGTTCTTCAAGTACTTTAAGCTTTAAAGCTTTACTTTATGAGCTAGCTTCAAAGAAGCTGTATCACATAATACAAACAATTTCAGGAGTTAAGTCCAGGATATGTCTTTACTTTAGAGAATAGAAACTTAATAATTTTGTGGCAGTATCACCATCAACTGGACACTCTAAAAGCAGAATAAGTAAAAAATGGTCTTGCTCATGCACCAGTAGCAGTTGAAAGTAAGCATTTATTTAGTACGGCAAATTTGCAGTAGAGTGACAGGTGCAATTTTGTAGCTTAAGGCACTCCAATGCCAAACTTCAAAAATTTGGTATTAAATTTTAATAACAAAATTGTAATAATAATTAATTGTTGACATTTTACCAACAATTAATTATTATTAAAATTTTGTTATTAAATAACAAAAAATAAAATATCAAACAAATTTTTATATCATTAAGTTACTTCTATGAAAGTAATATTTGCCTTCAGCTAAAGTAATGGTTGATAGCACTAGACCTTTCAGCCAAAAGATATGTTCAGAGATCCTGTCATATATCAGGCCTTCTAGACGCAGTGAAGGAAACCAAGACAGCATTTCTGACCTTAGAATGCTTACATTTCAGTGAAAGATAGGAAATAAATATACATGTGCTATATTTCAAAATTCTGTGAAGAAAAATAAAGCAGGATAAGGAGTAAGGAAGGGGGAAAGATTGTTTTAAATAGGTTGCTTAGGAAAGGCCACACAAGTAACTAAGAAAGAGGATTCTTGGTAGAGGGAACATCCAGGGCAAAGGCATTAAGGCAAGAACACGATTGATATGTTTGAGGAAAGCAAGTAGCATGCTATTACATGCAGGAATGTAATATCAGAAGAGTAAACAAAGGGAAGAGTGATAGGACACAAAGTAGGAGAGAAAATGTTCAAGACTTTGAAACTTTTACAAAGTGTGATGAAAAACTTTTCCAGGGATTTAGCAGTAAAGTTAAATTGGCTTACATTTTTACAAACATCACCCTGATTGTTATGTAGAGAATAGACATTATGGGGTTAGGCTGGGGTACTGGAGATGCAGGGAGAACACTAAAAAGACTATTGCATTGTCCAACTAAAGGATAATGATGTTTTAGTCTAGAATGGAAGCAGAGGAAGTGGTAAAAAGTGATTCAAATTCAGAATATATTTTAAATGTAATCAAGACTTTGAATTTAAACAAGCCCAATTCATGAGATGCAACAAAAAACAACTTCATTTTATGTCCCATCATCCACTTAAATAGGTGAACACTTAGGTATTCCCATGATTTTCCCATAATTTATCTCACAATTCTCTTCGGTGATTTCTGTCACTTTAGTGTCTTAGTATAGCCTTTGATTTTTAATATAATGTTATAATATTAAACAGAACAAAGGAATCAAGTTGATTAATTTAATATGGTAGGAAGATAAACAATGCAAAATTAGACATGACACCTAGATATTTTTAGCTTAAAAAATGATTGAAAACAATGCTACAAATTAGGATGCTTGGGGGAAAAGTCAGTTGGTAGGCAGGTGGGGAAAGATTGGTTGGTAGGTGAGTGGGTAGGTGGGAGTCAAGAATTTAGGACTTCCACTTAGGCTGTAGAAGGCTTCAAAGAATGTTGCTGCCAACCTAACAATTAGAAAAAGCTCGATACCATAATTTTCTTGAGCACATCAGAGATCTGAGATTCCAAGGCAACTAAGTAACCTGCATTCTAAAGAGAAGTTTTTTCAAGATAAGACGCACAAATTATTTCACATTTGGCAGAGCACAGGAGAAAGAGGTGGCCACCACACAAGTAGGTAAGAAGAAATCAGTTAAAGCTATTTTTTTTTTTTAAACTTAGTTGTTAAAGTTTAAGTATGGGCTAACAGGTGATTTTGCAATATCTGGAGGCCCCAGACACGATCTCCATACTCATTCAGAAGCTCTTCTCTACTGGGTGCCCATGAAAAAGAAAGTTGACAAGGGATAAGTCCAAAGAGACTTTCCCTTAGTGATGTAGGCATGCAGATGATTGGTACCTGCTGTAGGAGAGTTATAAAGCCATGTCTGCTTCCCCAAATCTTTCTTTCCTCTGAAGCAAACCTGTAAACTGGGGAGGAACAGCAATCTCTTTTGACTCGACACAGCTAAGGAACCATTGCTTCTAAAAGATGGATAGAAGTAAAATCTGTCTACTGCTTGGGGGAGGAATAGGAAACATTCCCAACCACAGGAAACAAGCTAAGAGTCATTGCTGATCAGAAAAAGATGTAAGAAAAATCAGGGGGAAGGGCAGGACTATCTTGGGCTGAGGATCCTACACCAATACTAAGCAGAGTTCTACTATCACTGAGGGAGGGGCAGTAAACTCTCCCTTCCAAAATAGACCACAGATACGGTTTTTCTGATATGGAAGGAATGGCCAGGAACACTAAGAAATCTCCAGACCTGAGGTCCAAACACACTAAGACTAAGAGGCTAAGACTGAGACTAGACCAGGACAACAGAGGGCCCCTTTTACCCCAACATGAACCTAGTACTTAGTAACAAGCAAGAGCAGTCTGCTACTAGGCGAGGGGGAGGAGTTTGGAGAAAGCTCTGTCTGTGAGGAATAAGGAAAAAAAACATTGTCAAGAGGTAAAGCAATGACTAGTATCAGACTAGGCAATGAATTGGGTAATGAGATTATCAGTTAGGGAACTTAAAACAACTTTGGTTAATGTGCCAATGGCTGTAATGTAAAAGATAGAAAATGTGGGAAATTTCAACAGAGAATGGAAACCATGAGAAGAGTCAAATAAAAATTCTATAAACACACACATACACATGATATAAGACATGAGGAATTCTTTACACAGGCTCATCAGTAGATTTATCACAGGCAATAAAAAAAAAATCAGTAACCTAAAAAATAAGTCAATAGAAATTATTTTAAAAACAATTCAAATTGAAATACAGAGGAATAAAGTCAAAACAAAACAAAATAGACAATCCAAGAACTTTTGGAAGATATTGAATTGTCTATTGTACATGTAATCAAAATCCTAGAAAGAGAAGAAAGAAAGAAAGATGTAAAAGAAATAAATGGAAAAACAATGGCCGAGAATTTTCCAAAAATAATGAGACCTTAAGGTACAGATCCAAGAATCTCAAGCAGTGCCAGTAGGATAAACACCAAATAAACAAATAGTTAAACTGATGAAACCCATGATAAATATGAAGTCTGCAAGGCAGTCAGAGGAAAAAAAGGAACAGAGGAAACACACAAAGGAACAAAGATAAGAATGACAGCACATGTATTATTAAAAATTATGCAGCTCAGAAGAAAACAGTGGAGTGACTTTTTTTATAGTACTGAAAAAAATGGCAACCCAGAATTCTATACCCAACAAAAATATCCTTCAAAAGTCAAAAAAAAATATGAAGCCTTTTAGAAAAGCAAAAACTCAAATAATTATTTGCCAGAATATCTGAGCTACATAAAAGGTCAAAGAAAGTTCTTTAGGCAGACGAGTATGATATCAGACAGAATGTGAAAGAGTGTGGGCAATGGTAAAAATGAAGTAAATATAAGGCACATTTTTTTCAGATTTTTAATCACTAAAATGGAAATTTATTTAAGAGTTTCATTTGATAATACCAGTTTTGAATTTCCACTAGATATCCTAGTGGAGGAGTCAAAAAGTTAGTTGCATAAACAAGTCTGAACCTCAGCAGATAAATTTAGACTGAAAACATTTGAATATCATTAGCACATAAATGACATTTAAAGCCACAAGACAAGATCATCCAAAGAGAAAAAGTTGAGAAATAAAGGGGCTAAGCACTGATCTTAAAGAGGAAAATGACTCAGTACAGACAACTGAAGGGGACAGTGTGTGAAGGAGAAAGAATACTTGGCAGTGTTTTGTTTCAAAAACCAAATGAAAAAAATTAACGATAGTAGAATTGGTTTGCTGCCTGAAAGACTGCTGAAGGTTATTGACTGAGGACTGAGACTTGACCATTAAGTTTGGCAAACAGCATGCGGGTAGCTGATTGTATTGACAAGTGCATTTTAATCGGAATGAGGGGGTAGAAATAGCAGATTGGAGTGTCGACTAGAAAGAATGAAATGTAGGGAAATGGAGATCATAAGTATAAATATTCTTTAACACTTGTTTCCCAAATCAAACAAAACAAATACAGGCCAAGTACATACATATACATACATACATACATACGTGTATATATATATATACACAACTACATAGATAGCAATTGATATGGCCATTTGCAGCAATTCAAAGAAAAAATTTTAATGGAAAATAAGTTATTATAGTTCATTACAACAATAAATCAAAGAAGACGAATAATATAATTAGTTTTATAAATGCCCCAAAAGGAAAAATTATAGAATAATATTTAAGAGCAGGAGTCTAAAACTCAATAACCACTTTCAAACACAGTACTTGAACAGGTTTTATTATCTTTTAAAACTCTTTAAAATTTGGATATCTTATCTATATAACTAGAATTGTGATAGTACCTGATTTATAGAGTTATGAAATACTTGTGAAGTGCTTAATACTGGGTTCAGAGTAAGTACTGAATAATCACTTTTTAATTATAATCAGATAATATTAAACTCCATTCCTCATTTATTAAAAGACCAATAGTTCTTTAAAATAATAAAGAAATCTTCCTTAAACCTAGAGAAAACAGCAATATTTATGCATGTGACACAAGAGGGAGTCTCATTAACTTTAAGGTGAAATAATTTTCACTACAATTCTTTAACACTATTTCATGAGTGCAAGCTAAGTAAGTGAAACCCAAAAAAAAGTAATCTCTATTGCAAAAGGAAAGAATAGTACTATAGATCTGCAGAAGATATGAGTATCTGTCTAGAAATCTAAAGAGAATGATGCTCTACTTAAGGCAGGATAATTTACTAAGATGTCCAGATGAAAAATAAATTTCTGAAAACCAGTAGTCTTGATATATATACCAGAAACTATCTGATAGAATAGATGAGGAAAACTTTGTTTCATTTAAATTCAAAACAATTTATATTAAAATAATAAATATCCAAGAATGCATATTTATTTTACACCTACACATTATCTAAACAACAAGAAGTCTCCACACACAAACTACCTTATAACTATATTTTAAGAATGAAAATAAAATCTTAATTAAATATATGTATATATTTTTATGTTTTTATATAATTTTATATAAAATGTTCTCAGATGGAAAAATGCTATAAAAAGAACAATCTTCATCAAATTCACACATAAGTTTTTAAAAATTAGAATAAAAATCAGTCTGGAATAAAGATTTCATTATCTTTTTTCTCTTAAGACATTCTACACTTCTTTGAGAAAGAAAAACAAAAGAGGCGATACCAGTCAATAAAATGTTTTAGAGTAAGAGTCAGAAAAAGGGAATTTTATATTCTCCCAAATAGTATGTAATGATTAATTGTATGCGTCAACTTGACTAGCCTATGGTGCCCAGTTGTTTGGTCAAATGCTAGCCTAGGTGTTGCTATGAAATATATACATGATTAGCATTTAAATCAGTTGGCCTTAAGTAAAGCAGATTATCTTCCATAATGTAAGTAAGACTTATTCTATCAGTTGAAGGCCTTAATAGGGAAACCAGAGGTTTCCTGAGGGATGATTGTGCCTCCAGATTATAAACTGACATCTTGCCAGAATTCTCTTTCTCCCCCACTGCCTAACCTACTGATTTAGGACACAAGACTGCTGGAATTTCCAGCCTATCATCTGACCTATGGATTTTGGACTTACTGGCCCTCACAGTTGAACAAGTCAATTCCTTTAATAAATCTATTTATATCTACCTATCTACCATTTCTACCTATCTTTCTATCTGTCCATCTGTCAGTCCCTCTGCCTGCCTGTCGGTCCGTCTGCCTGCCTATCCATCCATCTATGGATAGCTGTGATTATTTATCTAGAAATATAAAGAGAATGATGATGAAGATTATATGTATATATGTATCTTACTGGTTCTATTTCTCCAGAGAATAAAACGTACTACAAAGCCACAGCAATGAAAACAGCATTTGTATTGGCATAACTGAAAAAAAAAAAAAAAAATGCCCTCAAGTCAATTCTGACTCATAGTGACCCTGTAGGACAGAGTAGAACTGCTCCATAGGGTTTCCAAAGAGTGGCTGGTAGATTTGAATTGTCGACCTTTTAGTTAGCAGCCGAGCTATTGACCACTGTGCCACCAGGGCTCTTGTATTGGCATAGTGGTATGCAAATAAATTTAGGTATGAATTTAATATATAATAAATATCATATACTGAGCTTGCTAAAATGATGGATTTTAATTCAGTGTAACAGGAAAAGTTAGCCAATTATTTGAAAATAAAGTGAAAATCTTATTTTGCCATGAACTAAAATACACTCCAGATGAATTTACGACACATATAAATAATGAAACTATGAATTTATAAGATAAATATCATTATAAATCTTTCTATAATTTTGACTTGAGGAATTACTTTTGCTTCAGTTCAATAAAGACTAATTTTCGAGTTCCAAACATGGCTCTAGGAGGTATTTTTTTCCTCCAAGTGAGTGGAATTTTACACTGGAAATATAGACAGAAGATATGGAACAATCAAAAGTAGCTTTTGTTTCCCCTCCTAAATGCTTCCTGTAGGTAACAATATGGGAAGATGGTAGCTAAAGATAGTAAAGAAGAAAAGAGATTTTTAGTACTCCATGAAAACTGGCACACACTAATGGGGAATAAGGAGTTAGCTGCCAGTGTGTCTCCAAGGAAACTGGGTTTTGTCTTCCCAGGGAAAGTACTGGACTCTACTTGTCAATCTTAATAGATGAAAAAACCGTGGCTTTGATGCAGTGCCCAAGAGTTCACCATCTGGAGGTGTCTATTCATGGAGCCAACAGGGTATGGTCTTGAATCTTATCAATAATGACCAAAGGGCTCAACTTTCTCACTTTCTCTCTCACTTTCTCTCTCTCTCACACACTCCAACTTAAAATATATTGCTAAATGTTCTTTTATTTCAAAATTAACATTTAAGTCTAAATTCAAGTTTTTGCTTTATTATTAACTTGCATTTGCCAAATTTATATTTAATTCTTACATGACCTACAAGTTTCAAGCAATTTAGAGAGAACGGGCTAGTGACAAAAGAAAAAAAATCTCATTATAAAAGAGCATTGCACCACAATTTATATCCCAAAAATATATTTAAATATTTTTATATTTGACTATATAAAAATTAAAAGACAAACAGCTGACTGAAGATGATATTTGCAGTATATAATCTATGAAGGTTAATGTAAGAGTTGCTATCAATACATTTTAAAAATTATATTAATAAATAGGAGGCAAATATCTCAATAGAAATTTTGGAAAATAAGCAAGCAATTCAGAAATGAAGAACTATATTTTAGCAATTAACATGAAAAATAAAATTCATCTTGGCTAAAAACTAAATAGATGCAAAGTAAAATAGTAATACAACATTTAAAGTAATCACGAGATTTATTTAAATAAAATAACAGCCCTGTATAAATGATCATTTTCATATAATGTTTTTTAAATTTTATATAATGTTGTTAAAATGGAAATAGGCTCAATTTTTAGGAGGACAATTTGGCAGTACATAATAAAAAAAATCTATTGATTACTTACTATATTCAAATACTCTTAAGGTATTATGTATATTAATTGTCATAACAAGTCTGAGATAGATAGTCTTACAGATGTTTTACAATTGAAAATAATGACACATAGAGAGGATAATTGACGTACCTACTTGACACAGATAGTAAGGGGTAGAACCAACATTCTGAGGCCCACCACCTCACTGGGTCAGCCCCACCCTGACTCACTGGCTCCTGCTGTGCCATTTTTTTCCCTTTCTTCCTTTTCTTACTCCCTCCCACCTAACCCCATATGCCACCTCCTTCCCTTCCCACCAGGCCATGCCATACTGCCATGGCTGGAGAGCAACCGGCCCACCACTGACCCAGGTCTGCCCTGCCCGCCACTCACTGGCTCCTGCCATGTCGTCTTTTTTTTTTCTTTTCTTCTTCTTTCCTTCCTTCTCTTCTTGCTTCCTCCCATATAGCCCCATATGTCACCTCTCCTGCCTTCCAACCTGCCCTCGAGTCTGCCCTGGCCCCACTTGCTGGCCCCACTTGTTAGCCCCACCATGCCACCAGTTTATTTATTTATTTATTATTTTATTTTATTATTTATTATCTTTTCTCTTTCTTCCTTTTCCGTTTCCTTCCAACCTAGCCAAATATACCACTTCCCCCCACTGCAGCCAGACCCCACAGCACTGCTGCTGCTAGAGTTCACCAGCCTACTGCTGCCCCAGTTCTTCCCCGCCCCCACCTGCCAACTCCCACTGAGCCACTGTTTTTTTCTCTTTATTTCTTTTGTTTTTGCCTTTCAACTAGCCCTGAAAGCCACCTCAACTCCCTGCCCACTGGAGCCCAGGTCTGGGCTGCCCCCACTCACTAGCCCCCACTTCACTGTCATGTTTTTCTCTTTTTCCCTCTCTTCTTTATCCCTCCCACCTAGCCCCATAAGCTACCTCCCACTTTCCATCTTGCTCCTACTGCACAACTGCTGATAGAGTGCCACTGGCTCACCACCTGCCACAGCCTCAGGTCTGCCTCGCACCACACACCGGTCCCCACTGTGCCACTATGTATTTTAGTCTTTTCTCTTTTTCTTTCTTTCTAACTCCCACCTAGCCTTATACACCCTTCCTGTCAGCCCCCAGGTCCATTCTACCCCCAACCCCCAGCTACATATTTTTCTTCTTTCTCTCTATTTTCTTTTCTTTCTCTCTCCACCATATAGCCCTTAACACCACCACCCCTTGCCACTGGCCCACACCATGGTGCCATGGGTAGAGCATCCCTGGAGCTCAAGCCTGCTGCCACACTGGGACCACATCACCTCTCCCATCCCAGCACTCGAATAGCTGCTGAATGGTGGGAAGCAAGCCCATACCACTCCACATCTGACACCCCCACCTATCTGGTGAGGGGCTGTGAACGTTCCCACACTGCTGGACAACATCAGGAAGCAGACAAATCCCACTCAGTCCACCCTCAATCACCTCGCCAAACCAGGGTACAGCAAAGTGAGCTTGCCCTGCCTGCTGATGACCTGCCCACCTGGACAAGGTGGTGAGAGCTATTGTGGCCACAGATGACGAATCAGCAAAGCATGTCTGGCCCACCTACCTTGACATATCAAAACAAAACAAAAAAGTGGGATGAAACAAATGAACATACACTCAATAAATAAAGAAAACAATAATGTCTCAGAGACAGCAGACAACATCAAAACATATAAAAAAAAGCAGGACAAGATGGCTCCAGTAAGTGACCAAAATAGACTCTTTAGACTCAGATGACTTTCCGGTAAAAGAAAATGGAGTGGAACTATCTGATATGAAATTCAAGAGACTAATATTTAGGGCACTCCAAGAGATTGTGAAAGAGTTCAAGGAAAACATAGACAAAAACAAGGAAATAATAGATAAAATCATGGAAAACACAGACAAAAATAATGAAAGCATAGCCAAAATCAAGGAAAACACAGACAAAGCAATAGAAGAATTCAGGAAAATAATACATGAACAAAACATCAAAATAAATAAACAATTAGAAATCATGCAAAGACATGATTTAGAAATCCAAAAGATAAACAACAAAATTTCAGATATGGACAAATCAATAGAAGGTTTTAGGAGGAAATTTGAAACAATGGAAGACAGAATCAGAAAGACTGAAGACAAATCACTTTTCTTAAGGAAAAAATCAGAGAAAATAATGAAGAAAACAAGAATTATGTGGGACACAATCGAGGGCAAAAATTTGCATGTAATCAGAGTTCCAGAACAGGGGGAGAAAATGGAAAACACAAAGAAGATTGTTGAAGATTTGCTGGCAGAAAACTTCCAAAATATCAAGAAAGACAAAAAGCTGATTATCCAAAAAGCTCAAAGAACCCCATGTAGGATAGACCTCAAAAGGAAAACACCATGACATATCATACTTTTACCAAAACCAAAGACAAAGATAGAATTCTGAGAGCAGCTTAAGAAAAATGAAAAGTCACTTATAAGGGGGAAACAATAACACTAAGCTCTGATTAATCAGCAGAAACTATACAGGCAAGGGGACAATGAGCCAACACATATAAAACCTTGAAAGAAAAAAACTGCCAACCACGAATAACATACCTTGCAAAACTCTCTCTCAAATATGATGGCAAAATTAGGAAATTTCCAGATAAAGAGAAATGAAGAGAATTTATAAAAACCAAACAAAACTTACAAGAAATATTAAGGCAGTCCTTTGTTTAGAGAACCAACAACTTTAGACAACAACCACAAAACCAACACTGGGCAGCATCAGCCAGGTACCAACCTAGGTAAAGAATTCTTAATAATGAAATAAAGCTAAAAGACTTAAAACAGGGAAACAGAGACATAAATCTGTAAATGATGACAAATACAAAACAATAAAAAGGGGAATAAACGGTGTAGGTATAAAACTTTAGAATCTAGAGTAATTCAAAGCGATATCCAGTAATAAAAAAACTATTCCAAACTTAGGAAGATAAGGGTAAATTTCAAGGTTAGCACAAAGAAAGTTAACAAACCTACTTATCAGAATAAAAAAAAAAAACACACAAAAGACTCAGTGAACACAAAATCTGTAATAATAAAAAAAAAAGAAAAGGAAGAAAATCCACAAACAAAAGGAAATCAGCACAGGAAAGTAAGAGGAACAAAGAAAACTTCAGCACCACAAAAAAAAGCACAACAATATGACAGCAATAAACTCTTACCTACCAATAATTGCACTGAATGTAAATGGCTTCAATGCACCTGTAAAGAGACATAGAGTGGCAGAATTGATAAAAAATTACAACCCGTCAATATGCCGTATACAAAAGACAACCTTAGACAGAAAGACATAAATATATTAAAAATCAAAGGATGGAAAAAATATATCAAGCAAACAGCAACCAAAAAGGAGTAGGAGTGGCTATGCTAATCTCAGGTAAAATAAACTTTAAGGCAAAATCAATCATAAAAGACAAGAATGGACATTATCTAATGATTAAAGTGACAATCTACCAAGAAGGCATAACCTTATTAGATAGTTACACACCCAATTACAGGGATCCAAAATATATAAACAAACTCTAACAGTACTGTAAAGAGAAATAGACAGTTCCACAATAGTAGTAGGAAACTTCAACACACCACTTTCAGTAATGAACAGAATATCTAGAAAGAAACTCAACAAAGATACAGAAGATCTAAAGTCCAAAATCAACCAACTTGACCTCATAAGCATATATAGAACACTCCACCCAACGGCACCAAAGTATACATTCTTTTAAGTGCACATGGAACATTTGCCAGAATAGACCATATTTTAGGTCACAAAGCAACTCTAAAATCCTAAACATCAAAATAATAGAAAGCATCCTCTCTGATCACAACATCATAAAAGTACATATCAATAATGGAAGAGCAAGGAAAAAAAATCAATTACATGGAAACTGAATTATGTCTTGCTTAAAAACAACTGGGTAATAGAAGAAATCAAAAAGTGAATAAAAAAATTCCTAGAAGCAAATAAGAATGAAAACACATCACATCAAAACCTTTGGGACACAGCAAAGGCAGTGCTCAGAGGCCACTTTATAGCAATAAACACACACATAAAAAAAAAAGAACAACAACTTAACCGGGGCAAAGTCATAGAAGCTTCACAGACATACCCAAATGCCCTGAGTGACCAAGATCCTGGGCTGAAGGCTGGGAACTAATGGACCACAACTACCACAACCTCCACCAGACTGAGCCCAGAACAACTACATGATGCTGGATACAACCACCAACTGTTCTGTCAGGGATCATAATAGAGGGCCCCTCACAGAGCAGGAGAAAAATGTAGAACAAAATTCAAATTCCAAAAAAAAAGAGACCAGGCTTGCTTATCTAACAGAGATTGAAGAAACTTTAAGAGCATGGCCCCTGAACACCCTTTTAACTCAGTACTGAAGTCACTCCTAAGGTTCACCCTTCAGCAAAAGATTAGCCAGGTCTATAGGGCCAACAATAACACACATGAGGGGCTTGCTTTATAGTTCAATCATGTATTCAAGTCTAAACTGCACCCCAGCCAAAAAACAAAGACAAGAATCCAGGAAGGGGCAAGAAAACTGGACAAATGGAAACAGGGAACATGGAGTAGAAAAGGGAAGACTGTTGACACATCACGAGGTTGGCAACCAGTCACAAAACAATTTGAGTATTGACTGTTTAATAAGAAACTAATTTGCTCTGTAAACTCTCACCTACATCACAATAGAAAAAGGACAGGGCAAAATCAAAATGTTACCCCTACAGTTCAAACAAATAGAAAGAGAACAGCAAAAGAAGCCCACAGGCACCAGAAGAAAGAAACTAATAAAGATTAGAGCAGAAATAAATGAAATAGAGAACAGAAAAACAATAGAATCAATAAGACCAAGAGTTGGTTCTTTGAAAAGATCAACAAAATTAACAAACCATTGGCCAAACTGACAAAAGAAAAACATAAAGGAAGTAAATAACCCAAATAAGAAATGAGACAGTGGACAACAACAAACCAAAGTGAAATAAAAAGGATCAGAACAGAGTACTATGAACAACTATACTCCAACAAATTTGAAAACCTAGAGGAAATGGACAAATTTCTAGAAACACACTACCTACCTAAAATAACACAAACTGAGATAGAAAATCTGAGTAGACCCATAACAAGAGAAAAAAATGAAGAGGTAATTAAAAAACTCCTAACAACAACAACAACAACAAAAAATCCCAGGCCTGGATGGCTTCACTGGAGAATTCTACAAAACATTCAGAGAAGAGCTCTTACCAGTACTAGTCAAACTATTTCAGAGCACAGAAAAGGAAGGAATATTCCTGAATTCATTCTATGATGACAGCATAACCCTGATTGCCAGGCAAACACATGACAAAAAAAAGAAAATTACGGACCAATATCTCTCATGAATATACATGCAAAAATTCTCAACAAAATTCTAGTCAATAGAACTCAGTATTATATCAAAAAAATAATACACCATGACCAAGTGGGATTCATAGCACCTATGCAAGGATGGTTCAACATTAGAAAATCAGTCAATGTAATCCATGGCATAAATAGATCAAAATAAAAGAATTACATGACCATCTCATTTGATGCAGAAAAGGCATTTAATTAAATCCAATACCCATTCCTGTTAAAACTCTCAATAAAATAGGAATAGAAGGGAAATTCCTCCACATAATAAAGGGCATCTATACAAAACCAACAGCCAACATCATTCTCAATGGAGAGAGGCTAAAAACATTTCCCTTGAGAATGGGAACAAGACAAAGATGATCTTTATCATCACTCCTATTTAACATTGTGCTGGAAGTCCTAGCTAGACCAATAAGGCAAGAAAAAGAAACGAAGGGCATCCAAATTGGAAAGGAAGACATAAAACTATCCCTATTCACAGATGATCTCAGAACCTACTATTCAGCCATGGTAGTCAAAACAGCCTGGTACTGGTACAATGACATACACATAGATTAATGGAGTAGAATTGAGAACCCAGAGATAAATCCATCCACCTATGATCAGCTGATTTTGACAAAGGACCAATGTCCATTAAACGGGGAAAAATAGTCTTTTTAATAAATTATACTGGCATAACTAGATGTCCATCTGTAAAAAAAAAAAAAAAATGAAATAGGACCCATACATTATACCATACACAAAACTAACTCAAAATGGATCCAAGACGAACATAAAGCCTAAAAAGATAAAGGTCATGGAAGAAAAAACAGGGACAATGCTAGGGGTTCTAGTACTTGGCATAAATAGAATACAAATGATAACTAACAATGCAAAAACACCAGAAGATAAACTAGATAAGCAAGAGCTCCTAAAAATTAAATACTTATGCTCATCCAAAGACTTGACCAAAAAAGTGAAGAGAGAGCCTACAGACTGGGAAAAAAACTTTGGCTACAACATATTTGACAAGGGGTCTACTCTTTAAAATTTATAGAATACTTCAACACTTCAATAACAAAAAGACAAATAATCCAATTAAAAAATGGGCAAAGAATATGAACAGACACTTCACCAAAGAAGACATTCAGGCAGCTAACAGACACATGATGAAATGCTCGCAATCACTGGCCATTAGAGAAAAGCAAATCAAAACTACAATGAGATACCATATCACCCCAACATTACTGGCACTGACCAAAAAAAAAAAAAAATTGAAAATAACAAATATTAGAGAGGTTGCAGGGAGATTGGAATTCTTATGCACTGCTGGTGGGAATGCAAAATGGTACAATCACTATGGAAAATGATATGATGCCTATTAAAAAGCTGGAAATAAAATAACATACTATCCAACAATCCCAATCCTAGGAATATATATCCTCCAGAAATAAGATCTGTCACACCAATGGATATATGCACACCCATGTTCACTGAAGCATTATTTGCAATAGCAAAAAAGGGAAACAACCTAAGTGCCCAACAACAGATGAATGGATAAACAAGTTTATGGCACACACACACACAGTGGAATACTATGCAACGATAAAGAAGAATGATGAATTTGCGAAACATCTCACAACATGGATGAATCTGGAGGGCATTATGCTCAGTGAAATAAGTCAATCACAAAAGGACAATATTGTATGAGACCACTATTACAAAAACCCAAGGAAAGGTTTACATGAAGAAAAAAACAATCTTTGATGGTTACTAGGAACGGGAGGGGTGGGGAGGTAAAATCACTAACTAGATAGTAGACAAGTGTTAACTTTGGTGAAGAGAAAGACAACACACAATATAGGGGAAGTCTTTATAAAGACCCAGAAGCTTCCTAGACACATCCAGACACCTTTAGAGACTGAGTTACTGGGGCTGAGGTCTGGGACCATGGTCTTGGGGGACTTCTTGCTCTATTGACAAAACAGCGTTCATAAAGAAAATGTTCTACATCCTACTTTGGTGAGTAGTGTCTGGGGTCTTACAAGCTTGCAAGCAGCCATCTAAAATACACCTGTTGGTCCCACTAAGTTCGGAGCACAGGAGAATGAAGAAAACCAGACAAAAGGAAAATATTAGTCCAAAGGACTAAATGAACCACACAAACCAAAGCTCCACCAGCATGAGCCCAGAAGAACTAGGTGATGCCTGGTTACCACCAACAACTCTGATGGGGATCACAATAGAGGGTTCCAGAGAGAGGCGGAGAAAAATGTAAAACAAAATGCAAATGCACAAAAAATGACCAGACTTACTGGTCTGACAGAGATTGGAGGAGCCATTGAGACTATGCCTCCCAGACACCCTGGTAACTCAGAACCAAAGCCACTCCCCAAGTCTACCTTTCAGCCAAAGATTAGACAGGCTTATAAAATAAACAATAACACACATGAGGACCGTGCTTCTTAGTTCAATCAAGTATATGTAACCAAAAAGGCAACACCTGCCCAAAAGCAAGGACAAGAAGGTAGAAAGGGACAGAAATACCAGACAAATGGACATGGAGAACCTGGGGTGGAAAGGGAAAGGAGGAGAGTGCTGACACATTGTGGAGATTACAACCAATGTCACAAAATAATTTTTTAATAAGTTTTTAAATAAGATACTAATTTGCACTGTGACCTTTCACCTAAAACACAACAAAATTTTTTTAAAAAGAGTTACGGCAAAATCTACAGGCACTTAAAATAGATTGGCCATTGTCTTCGGTTGGAGTCCTCAGAAGCAGACGTTTATCAGGAAGTGTTCTCAGAAAACACCAGAAGGGCAGCTGGGAAATGGAACTAGGAAGGGGAGGAGGCAAGGCTTGAGTGTGATATCAAGCAAAGTATCAAAAAGAAAAAGAAAAATTAATTAAAGAACAAAGCAAAAAAAAAACACAAAAAACAAAAAACCAACCCGTTACTGTCAGTCAATTCTGACTCATAGCAAACCTATAGGACAGAGTAGAATTGCCCCCAAAGGGTTTCTAGGGAGTGGCCGGTGGATTCGAACTGCTGACCTTTTGGTTAGCAGCCTGAGCTCTTAACCACTTGTTTCTAAAAGCATCATAACAGATAGGTCTATATAGTATGGAGTATGCCTGTGTGTGTTTATGTGTTGGCAGGAACAGGGTAGGGTAGAAATAGGTCCTGCCAGCCCTTTCTCCAACATATATCCTAAAAATATACCCTAAATATCTATACTTCTCTGCATTTCCAATGTTACTGCTCTAGTCCAAGTCACCATTATCCCTTATCTAGACTACTAAAAAGCACTGGTGGCAGCACTGGTTTAAGCTCCCGGCTGCTAACTGAAAGGTGAGCAGCTCAAACCCACCAGCCGCTCTGCAGGAGAAAAGACCTGGTGATCTCCTCTTGTAAAGATTAAAAAAAAAAAAAAAAAAAGCCAAATCCATTGCCATCAAGTCTATTTTTATTTATAGTGACTCTATAGAACAGAGTAGAACTGCCCCCATAGTGTTTCCAAGGCTATAAATCTTTATAGAAGCAGATTGCCACATTTCTCCCATGGAGCAGCTGGTGGGTTCAAACCACCAACCTTTAGGTTAACAGTAGAGTACTTTAACTCATGCACCACCAGGGATCTTTCCTGTAAAGAACAGATTCTCTATGAGAGAATCAGTATGGCAATGGGTTGTGGGTTACGAGTAGGAACGGACTCAAGGGCATACAGCAACAACGTTTCTGGCGTTACTCATTGGTCTCCAAATTCTCTTCACTCAAAAGCCAGCATGACAACGTAACGCTATAGACAGAAGCACCATGTCAGCCCTCCACAGAAAAGACCCAAAAAACTAAGTAAAACAGAGACAAATGTCAGTCCTGGAACCCTAAGCATCAAATGAAGAGATAAAGAACTCAATCAAGCACTAGACGGAATAAGAAAGTGACAGAGAACAGAGAGTGAGAAGAGATATGGAGTGGAGGTCCCCTATCAGTCAACACAGCAAGGATTTGCCGTCATGGACTCCACAGCCACCAAGATTAGTGGACAAAGAGTGTGGGAAGGCAGCTTCACGGAGCTCCCAGCAGGAGACAGAGCATCCGGTAATGAGCAGTACATGCTTTTTCACCCCCCACCCTTCTTCCCCATGTTTGGCCCCCACTGCTTCCAGGTGGGCTGCAGCTATGCAGCAGGGGAGACGCTGGCTCCTTGCTGATTGGATTCACCCTGCCCACACTGGCTGACTCCGTTAGTGCCATTTTTTGTCACTTTTTTCAGCTTCCTTTGGTTTCTTCTCTCTCTTTTACCTCCTTACCTTCCTTTCTCTTGAACACCTGGCTCCATGTGCTGTCTCCTCTTCTCGACAGGCCATGAAGCATTGCTTGGCTGGGGAACTGCTTCCCCAATCCATGCTGCCATGTTGGTAGGATCCCTGGGAGCTTTGTTTTCTTTTTCTTTTTTCCTTTTCTTCATTTCTCCATTTCTCATCTCTCTCTGCTTTCCTTTTTTTTCCTGTCTCCCGAATACCTGGAGCTGTGTACCATCCCCGCCCCTTCTAGATGGGCTGTTCAGTGCCTAGTGGCTTGAGAGCCACTTCCCCAGTCCATGCCAACAAGCCAGTGGGCTCCATTGGCAATTTTTTTTTTTCTTTTCTCAATTTATTGCCTCTCTCAACCATCCTTCCCTTCTTTTCTCCTGAACACCTGGTGCCATGTGCCATCTCTGCTCTTTCTAGATGGGCTGTACAGTACCACACCACTGGGGAGCCACTTCTCTGGTCCACAACACCACACCAGTGGACTCCCTTGGAGCAACTCTTTTTTTCTCTCTGTTCTTTTTTCAATTTCATGTCTCCCTCTACCCTCCTTCCTTACCCTTCTCCTGAACACCTGGAGCCATGTGCCATCTCTGCTCCTTTTTTACAGGCAGTGCAGTGCCACTGGGCTCAGGACCCACTTCCAGTGGGCTCCCTTGGAGCATTTTTCTTCTTTACTTTCTTAATTCTTTTTTTCATCATTTCCTGGCTCTCCCTACCTCCCTTCTTTTCCTTCCTTCCAACCACCTAGCATCTTTTTTTCATGATTCTTGTCTCTGTCTACATTCTTTTCTTCCAACCATCTAGCCACGTGTGCCCTTCTCTCTCCTTTTTTTTTTTAAATCTAGTTTCTTATCTCTCTCCCTTCCTTCTTTTCCTTCTCCCACCCATCTAGCTGCATGTGCCATATCTGTCCCTTCTCGATGGGCTGTGTGCCTCACTGCCTGGCTAGAAAGCCACTGGCACACAGCTTCCCTGGGTCTGAGCCACTACAATGGTAGGCTCCCTCAACACTCTTTTTTTTGGGGGGGGGGGAGGGATCCTGGTTCTCTCTTCTCTTTCTCTTCCTTCCCACACCCACTTAGCTCCACACATCAAAACCTCCCCTCCTCCTATCTGCACCATACACTGAATATTGCACCCAAGCAGCACAGGCATGGTCTCCTGGAACCTGCCCTGCACTGACCCCCACATTTGCCCTGTCAGCCCCAGTACATGCTACAAACAACCCATTCCAGCCCATCCCCTTCGACTGGACCTGCCCTCCTGCACCATAGCTAAGTGACTGTCTCTGCTCATTGGACAAGGTGGTGAGAAGTATTATACTCACAGACAAGCAAACAACAAATAATGTCCAGCCAGCCTGCTCAGACATAACCAAACAAAACAAAAAAGCAGGATGAAACAAACACATCTACAATCAACAAATGAAGAAAATAACTACTGAATTTCCAGAAGACAATAGACAATATCAAAACATATAAAAAACAGGACAGGCTGGTTCCAGTAGGCATCCAAGATAAAACACCAGATGACCTTCCAGTAGAAGAAAAGGCACTGGAACTACCTGATAGGGAATTCAAATCTCTAATATGCAGCGCTACCCAAGAGTTGAAGGAAAAAGCAGACAAAAATGAGGGAAAAAATAGAAAAATCATGGAAAAGACAGACAAAAAAATGGAAGAATTCAGGAAAATAATACAGGAACAGGGGCCAAGACAGCAAAATAGTCAGAAGCTTCTGGGAGTCCCTCTTACAACAAAGACCCAACAAAACCAAGTGAATAGATTATATGTGACAATCTAGGAGCCCTGAATATCAAAAGCAAAGCTGAGGAATTGGACTCAGTGGCAGGGGGAGGGAGAGATGATTCAGAAGCAGCAAGGAGTTGCCAGACTTGACCTGGTGGTAGCTGGCACCCTGCCGGCTGGATTGGCTGGCCTGCACAGTGAGGCAAATAGTGGCATTCAGGATGTGTTTTCCATGTCAGCAGAGAATGAACAGCAGACAGTCTGCTCAACCATCCAGAACCAGTCAAAAGCACACTTCATCAGCAAAAGATAAGTACATGCATTTACCCTACTGCACGGATCAAAAAACACCACATTTGGAAAGAACTCTCTCCCATTACTCTCTCCCAGCTCTGCACTGGGTCCCCTGCTGGCTTCAATGATTGCCACATCCCCTGGCCTGGAAGTAGAACCCGTCATGCACCTTCAGCCATGCTCTTGGCCTTGGAGAGGGAACAAATTAACAACCAGGAAAAAATAATCTGTAAGATCGCCTATGCCAGGAACTCAGAGGAGGCACAGCTCCTTTGCCTAAGCACATGCATAAGGGGTTCATGAACTTTGAATATTTTTCACTCCTGCATAGACCTGTGTGGACCCATTTCAAAAGCGTAGGCCCTTATTAGCACAGTATAGCAGGGTATATACCTGAAGCCTAACTTCAACTTTATCAGCTATATGGTGGAGTGGCAGGTTTGTGACATTTGACACCACTCTGTCCATTAAGCAGGGTCCTCACCTACCCACATCAGAGGCCTGAGGACTGGTGGCTCCATCCATGCCACCTAGCCACCTGCAACAGGGGTCCAAGAATAAGTGGTACCTTCCAGTCCTTAGAGCCAACAGCATCAGGTGCCCATAGTCCAGTTGCAAAACCCATCCACCTACACCCTCTAGGTAACAGGGACACACTTTCCTCCCAGACACTCAGGGGCAACTGTCAGCCCCATGCCTTGCTCAGCTCATGACTCCCTACTGCAGCCAGATACCTGTGCCTACTCCAATCACCCATGCCCATCTAGGACCGTAGGTGAGAGTCTGCACCACACACTTGGTGATTGACTGCCTGAAAACCTGAGTTGAATCCATACAAGAAAAGTAAATGGACTCCTGGGCTCATGTACCTAGTAATAGATCTAACCACCTGGTGACAGGACGTTAGAGCTTCAAAGGTGCCAGTAATCAAACTAGCTCACACGAACAGTCTTTTTGGGTATATCCAAACAATACAAAACAAGAAGCTAGGACACAGTAAGCAAACATAAAACAAATAAATATAATAACTTATTGATGGCTTGGAGGCAGCAGTCAATATTAAATCACATAAACAAGCAGACCATGATGGCTTCAGCAAGCTCCCAAGACAAAGAATCAAGAAATCTTCCAGAGGAAGAGAATTTCTTGGAATTACTGGAGGTAGAATACAAAAGATTAATATACAGAACTCCTCAAGATATCAGGAAGGAGATCAGGCAAAACACAGAACTAACCCAAGGAACACAGAGACAAGGCAACAGAGGAATTTAAGCAGTTTATAGAAGAGTAAAATGACAAATTTAACAGGCTACAAGAATCTATAGACAGCAAACAGAAATCCAACAGATTAGCAAAATTTCAGAATTAGACAACTCAATAAAAAGTCATAAGAGCAGAATTGAGGCAATGGAAGGAAGAGTTAATGAGATTGAAGATAAAGCACTTGACACCAACTTACTTGAGGAAATGTCAGATAAAAGAACTTAAAAAAATGAAAAAAAACACTAAGAATTATGTGAGATTCTATCAAGAGGAATAACATACGAGTGATTGGAGTACCAGAATAGGGGGAGATAACAGAAAATACAGAGAGAATTATTGAAGATTTGTTCACAGAAAACTTCCCTGATATAGTGAAAGGTGAGAAGATATCTATCCAGGATGCTCATTGAACACCATAAAAGGTAGATCCCAAAAGAAAGTCACCAAGACATAATTATAACAAAACTTGCCAAAATCAAAGATAAAGAGAATTTTAGGAGCAGCTAGGGATAAGGAAAACGTCATCTAGAAAAAAGAGTCAATAAAATTAAGCTTGGACTACTCAACAGAAACCAGGCAGGCAAGAAGGCTATGGGATGCCATATATAAAGGTTTGAAGGAAAAAAACTGCCAGCCAAGAATTATATATCCAGCAAAACAGTCTCTCAAATATGATGGTGAAATTAGGGCATTTCCAGATAAACAGAAGTTTAGGGAATTTGCAAAAACCAAACCAAAATTACAAGAAATACTAAAGGCAGTCCTCTGGTTAGAAAATCAGTAACATCAAATAACAACCCAAGACTAGAAGAACACAGGTCAGAGCAACCAGATATCAACTCAGATAGGGAAGTCACAAAAATAAAAGCTAAAATGTTGAAAATAGAGAAATAGACATGTCAATACGTAAAAGATGAGAACATTAAAACAAACTAGAGGGACTAAAAATGTAGTCATAAATCTTTAATATGGAGAGGGAGTCAAGGTGACATACGGAAATAAAAGATTAATTTAAACTTAGAAAAACATGTAAATATTAAGGTAAGCACAAAGGAAACTAATAATCCTACACATCAAAATAATAATTAAAAAAAATAAAGACTCAGCAAACACAAAATCAACAACAATGAAAAAGATGAAAAGAGCATACAGAAAAACCACTCAGCACAGAAAAGTGGAACAAAGAAACTGTGAACAACACACAAAAAAAGGCATCAAAATGACAGCACTAAACTCATACCTATCAATAATTACGCTAAATGTAAATGGACTAAATGCACCAATAAAGAGAGAGTGGCAGATTGGATAAAAAAACATGATCTGTCTAAATGCTGCCTAAAAGAGACACATCTTAGACTTAAAGACACAAACAAACTAAAACTCAAAGGATGGAAAAAATTATATCAAGCAAACAACACTCAGAAAAGAGCAGGAGTGGCAATATTAATCTCTAACAAAATAGACTTTCAAATAAAACCTACCACAAAGGATAAGGAAGGATGCTATATAATGATTAAAGGGTCAATACACTAGGAGGACATAACCATAATATTTATGCACCCAACAACAGGGCTCTAAAATACATAAAACAAACTCTAACAGCATTGAAAAGAGAAATACACAGTTCCACAATAATAGTAGGAGACTTCAACACACCACTAGCGGTGAAGGACAGAGCATCTAGAAAGAAACTTAACAAAGATACAGAAGATCTAAACGTCACAATCAGCCAACTTGACCTCATAGACATATATAGAACACTCCACCCAACAGCTGCTGTCTTAGTCATCTAGTGCTGCTATAACAGAAATACCACAAGTGGATGGCTTTAATAAAGAGAAGTTTATTTCCTCACAGTAAAGTAGGCTAAAAGTCCAGATTCAGGATGTCAGCTCGAGGGAAGGCTTCCTCTCTCTGTCGGCTTTCTCATCAATCTTCCCCTGGACTAGGAGCTTCTCCATGCAGGCATCCTAAGTCCAAAGGATACACTCTGTTCCCGCCACTGCTTTTTTGGTGGTATGAGGTCCCTTTGTATCTCTGCTTGCTTCTCTGTTTTATACCTCATAAGAGATTGCCTCAAGACACAATCCAATCATGTAGATTGAGTCTCACCTCACTAACACAACTGCCATCCCTCCCCCATTATTAACACCATAGAGGGAGGATTTACAACATGTAGGAAAATCACACAATAGTGGGACTCATGTCCCAGTTAAGCTGATACACACATTTTTGGGGGGACACAATTCAATCCATGACAGCTGCAAAGTACACATTCTTTTCCAATGCACATGGAATGTTCTCCAGAATAGACCACATCTTAGGCCACAGAGTAACCATCAACAAAATCCAAAACATTGAGATAATACAAAGTATCTTCTCTGATCACACAGCATCTGTGAAAGTAGACATTAACAACAGGAAGAGCAAGGGAAAAATCAATTACATGAAAATGAATGACACTCTGCTTAAAAACCACTGGGTAATAGAAGAAATCAAAGATGGAATGAAAACTCATAGAGCCAAACAAGAATGAAAGCACATCATACCAAAATCTTAGGGACACAGCGAAGGCAGTGCTCAGAGGTCAATTTATAGCAATAAATGCACACATCAAAAAAGAAGAATAGGACAAAATCAAAACATTAGCTATACAGCTCAAACAAATAGAAAGAAAACAGCAAAAGAAACCAAAGCCACTAGAAGAAAGGAAATAATAAAGACCAGAGCAGAAATAAATGAAACAGAGAATAGAAAAACAATAGAAAGAATCAACAAAACCAAAAGTTGGTTCTTTGAAAGAATCAACAAAATTGACGAATCACTGGCCAAACTGACAAAAGAAAAATAGGAGAGGATGCAAATAATGCAAAAAGAAATGAAATGGGGGACATTAAAACAGACCCAACTGAAATAAAAAGGATCTAAAACAGAGTACTATGAAAAAGTATACTCCAACAAATTTGAAAACCTAGAGGAAATGGACAAATTTCTAGAAACATACTACCTACCAAAACTAACACAAAATGATGTTGAAAATCTGAACAAACCCGTAACATGGGAAGAGATTGAAAATGCAATAAAAGAATTCCCAACAAAAAAAAAAACCCAGGCCCAGATGGCTTCACTGGAGAATTCTACCAGACATTCAGAGAAGAGCTTACACCAGTACTACTCAAACTATTTCAGAAGATAGAAAAGGAAGGGATACTTCAAAATTCATTCTATGAAGCCAGTATAACCCTGATACCAAAACCAGGCAAAGGCACCAGAAAAGAAGAAAATTACAAACCAATACCTCTCATGAATATAGATGCAAAAATTCTCAACAAAATTCTAGCCAATAGAATTCAGCATCATATCAAAAAAATAATACACCACAACCAAGCGGGATTCATACTGGCTATGCAAGGATGGTTCAACTTTAGAAAATCAATCAATGTAATCCACCACATAAATCAAATAAAAGAATCACACGATCATCTCAATCAATGCAGAAAAGGCATTTGACAAAGCCCAACACCCATTCCTAATGAACACTCTCAATAAAATAGATATAGAAGGGAAATTTCTCAACATAATAAAGCACATCTATACAAAACCAACAGCCAACATCATTCTTAATGGAGAAAGGCTGAAAACATTCTCCTCGAAAACAGGAACAAGACAAGGATGCCCTTTATCACCACTCTTATTTAACATTGTGCTGGAAGTCCTGGGCTGAGCAATAAGGCAAGAAAAAGAAATAAAGGGCATCCAAATTGGTAATGACGAAGTTAAACTGTCCTTATTTGCAACCTACTGTACAGCTACGGTAGTCAAAACAGCCTGGTACTGGTACAATGACAGATTTACATTGACCAATGGAACAGAATTGAGAACCTAGATGTAAATCCATCTACCTACAGTCACCTGATCTTCAACAAGGACCCAAAGTCCATCAAATGGGGAAAAGACAGTCTTTTTAACAAATGGTGCTGGCAAAACTGAATGTCCATCTGCAAAAAAATGAAACAGGACCCATACCTCACACCATATACAAAAACTACTTCAAAATGGATCAAAGACCTAAATATAAACCAAAAACTATAAAGATCATAGAAGAAAAAATAAGATCAACACTAGGCCATAATACACAGCATTAACAGGATACCAACCGTAACTAACGACACACAAACTCCAGAAGATAAGCTAGATAACTGGGATCTTCTAAAAATTAAACACTTAATGCTCATCAAAAGACCTCCAAAAGAGTAAAAAGAGAACCTACAGACTTGGGAAAAAAAAAATTGGCTATGACAAATCCAACAAAGGTCTAATCTCTAAAATCTACAGGAAAATCCAACACCTCTACAACAGAAAGACAAATAATCAATTTTAAAAATGGTCAAAGGAAATGAACAGACACTTCACCAAAGAAGACATTCAAGTGGCTATCAGACACATGAGGAAATGCCCACCATCATTAGCCATTAGAGAAATGCAAATCAAAACCACAATGAGATACCTTCTCATCCCGGCATTACTGGAATATATCAAAAAAACAGAAAATAACAAACGTTGGAGAGGCTTTGGGAAGATTGGAATTCTTATGCACAGCTGGTGGGAATGCAAAATGGTACAACCATTTTGGAAAACAGAAAGCTAGAAATAGAATACCATATGATCCATCAATCTCACTCCTGGGAATGTATCCTAGAGAAATAAGAGCCATCACACGAATAGACATACGCACATCTATGTTCATTGCAGCATTGTTCACAATAGCAAAAATATGGAAACAACCTAGACACTCATCAACAGATGAATGGATAAACAAAGTTTGGTACATACACACAATGGAATACTATGCAATGACAAAGAACAATGATGAATCTGGGAAGCATCTCACAACATGGATGAATCTCGGGGGCATTATACTGAGTGAAATAAGTCAATTACAAAAGGGCAAATATTGTATGAGACCACTACTATAAAAATTCTTGGAAAGGTTTACACACAAAAAGAAACAATCTTTGATGGTTACGAGGGAGGGAAGGGGTGAGCAGGGAAAAACACTAAACAGACAATAGATAAGTAGTAACTTTGGTGATGGATAATACAGTACACAATACTGGGGAAGCCAGCACAACTTGCCCAAGGCAAGGTCATGGAAACTCCAAAGACAAATCCAAACTCCCTGAGGGATCGAATTACTGGGCTGAGGGCCGTGGGGACTATAGTCTAGGGGAACATCTGGCTCAATAAGTATAACATAGTTTATAGAGAAAATATTCTACATTCTACTTTGGTGAGCGGCATCTGGGGTCTTTAAAGCTTGTGAGGGGCCATCTAAGGTACTCCACTGGTCTCACCCCTTCAGGAGCAAGGGAGAATGAAGAAAACCAAAGACAGAAGGGAAAGATCAGTCCAAAGAACTAATGGACCACAACTACCACAGCCTCCACCAGACTGAGTCCAGCACAACGAGATGGTGCCTGGCTACCTCCACTGACCGCCCTGACAGGAATTACAATAGAAGGTCCCAGACAGAGCTGGAGAAAAATGTAGAAAAAAATTCTAACTCACAATGAAAGACCAGACTTACTGGTCTGACAGAGACTGAAGAAACCCCAAGAGTATTGCCCCCGGACACCCTTTTACCTCAGTAATGTAGTCACTCCTGAGGTTCACCTTTCAGCCAAAGATTACACAGGCCCATAAAACAAAACAAGACTAAAAGGGCACACCAGGCCAGGGGCAAGAACTGGAAGGCAGGAGGGGCCAGGAAAGCTGGTAATAGGGAGCCTAAGGTCGAGAAGGGAGAGTGTTGACATGTCGTGGGGTTGGTAACCAATGTCACAAAATAATATGTGCACTAATTGTTTAATGAGAAGCCAGTTTGTTCTGTAAACTTTTATCTGAAGTACAATAAATAAAAAAAAGAAGACAAGTTAAAATGGCAAATTTTATGTTATTAAAAAAAAAACAGCCAGCATGATTTAAATCTAAATCCAAGCATGCCGCTCTCCCACTCAAAACTATCCAGGAATTTCATACTGCACTTCAAATATAACCCAAGCCATCATATAAAAACAAAACAAAACAAAAATAAACCATTGCCATCAAGTTGATTCCGACTCATAGCAATCCTATAGGACAGAGTAGAACTGCCCCATAGGGTTTCCAAGGAGCACCTGGTGGATTCCAATTGCCGATGTTTTGGTTAGCAGCAGTAGCTCTTAACCGATAAGCCTCCATCATATAATCCTGCTTTATTTCCTTAGTACCACCTACACATAACCGAAAAATTATTTTAGGGTGGAGAGTTGTTTCTTTGTTTATTGGCTGTATTCAACATAAGCAATTATGTAGGCTAGGATCTAGCCTGTGTGTTGCCCAGCCCCCAGAAAAGCCTGAAACACAGGAGGAAATGCATAAATATTCATAGAATGTGTGACAGAATTAGTGAATGCATAATGAATGAAAAAAATGTTGTTAGGTTTTTAAGGCGTAATTTAAAAGAAGGGGAAATTTGAAAATATCCCTATTTTACTCAACTGGAAGTTTATGTCTGATTTATAAAAGGGAATTCCAATGCACCATGATTCTCAAAGTAGAATCAAGGATAGATTTTGATGTGGTTTTAACCATCGGAGGTCAAAATTGATCTCATTTAATTTAATCTATAACTTGTTTTTGTTAAATGCTACGGAAAGGTCAGTATCACTATGATTTACTTTCTGTGGGTCACACAGAAATTCTAGTGTAACATTGCTCATTCAGGGAATAGCTGGTCTATGAATTACAGTGACAATGTAAATAAATAAGCACAGATTGTACATTGACTATCTCAGAAACTGTTTCTTCTTCAACTTGTAGACAATAAAACTTCTAATTAAAAAAAAATGAGACAGGTTGTACTGTCAACGCAAGGAAATAAAATTCTTCCTGAATAGGTGATGTTTTTGTTGTTGTGTGTAAACAAATTGCCGAGACTCAGCAGCTCACTCTTTAGAGAGATACTTGAACAATTCTTAAAGTATGAATTTTGTGGAAATGTTTTATAACTTGAACTACAGTGAGGGATCGCTACTGGGATACAATCAGAAAGCAGCCTGGAATCTTCAGAACTGAGAGGTTAATGTCAATTCACAAAGTCTGGAAATATAAACCTTCCAGGAGCACCTGGTATCTGAACTTTCACAGTCACTCACCAATTTAAATTTTGAGTGTGCCAAAGACGGCCCTGATGGTGTGTTCTTATAACCTAACTCAGATCCTCCACGTGAACTGATAATATTTGAGCTTTTCTTTGAATCAATAAGACATTTGTAAAATAATAAAACTTACAAAATATGTCAAGAGGTATTTTGTTTGTATTTGTATATACTTGTCACCTTCTTATTTTGACTATTTTGACCAATTTTTGCTATTTTGGTTTTGGATTTTCATTATGTGACAGCCTTTGTCAAACTGGGGAGGGGTAGAGCAAATTAAAACTTTTTATATTTTACATTCAGTTGAACTGTGGATGGAACCAGTTTTAAAGTATCAACAATTTAGTATTAGAAAGCAATATAACATAGAAATTAGTGGTCAGAATTCAAATATATCTCCATAAAAGATTTATATCTAGAGATTTGTTTTTTACTCTACTAACTCAAGTTTACCAAAAAATGGTGTTATTCAACATGTGCTCGTTCTCAAAATATTTTAAAAATATTTTGTAGTTTCAATATTGTAATCAAATGTGTATATGATGAGTTGGGATCTCAATGAAGTCTGAAATATTTTTACAATTATGGCCAAATTTGAGAAAGAAAACCCAAATCACAGGTTCACCTCCTGACTGCACCCTTTTCAAGTTGCTCACCAGTGTGTCTTTTTACTCAGTGAGATATCTGGATATATTTTAACCCAAGGCTTCATTTTAATACAGAAGTTCTTTGTCCTCTCTTTTTATAAAGACTTTTACATTCCTTTTAGCAAATACTGAGGTTACACTAAATATAATCCTGTCCACCAGTTTTAGATTAGAGCATCACAGGCAATGTTGTGGAGAATTACTGTAAATATGTATGTAATGATTGCTCCAAGTTTTACCAGTAAATTACCATGCACAGAATTTGAAGTATTATAGTTAAATGAAAAAATAAGCTGCTTTTGGATGCAAAAGCAATAGTATCTACTTCCAAAAAAAAAAAGAAAAGAAAATGGAAAATGAGAAAATCATCTGGGCAATTTAAGATTAAATTTCCAAATAATCAAGGCTTGAGTGATCAGATTATTCTGTCTCTCTTTCCCCAGTTCCCAATGCATGTGTGGATTCAGCCGGCATAGTTAAAAGTTCATGTGCTTCCTGAGTCGTGGTATTTCAAAAGTGAGAATACACAATGAGAATGCTTCCGCCCCCAGTAGCATAGGATGTTTAACAGTGCTTACTCACATCCATAAAAATCTCCCTTAAAACAAAACGTATTGCTTATGAATGACGTCTGTTGCTGTCTGATGTTTCTTTCAGGTGGTGAATTCATAGATGAAAAATGACTAATACGCAATACCCAAAATAAATTATATCTCCTCCATCCCCATTTCCCACAAGCTCCTTCCCACACACACTTGTTTTAAGTGAATGGAAATAAAGCCAAAGCAAATTAGATTGCCAAATTCCATTGTGTATACAGTAGTCATTTTCAGCCCACAGATGACATCTCAATCTCCTTCCCCCCGGCCTTTGCTAACTAGTGTCCTTGTCGTTTTTTTTTTGCAGTGCTTCAGCAGAAATTTTTGTTTTGTTTTGTATTTTCTTATAAATTTTATTTATTTTCTTGTTATTGAGAATATACACAGCAAAAGATACACCAACAGTTTCTACATGTACAATTCAGGGACACTGATTACATACTTTGAGTTGTACAACCATTCTCACCCTTCTTTTCTGAGTTGTTCATCCCTCATTAACATAAATTCACTGCCCCCTATGATTCCTATCTAATCTTTTGAGTTGCTGTTGTCAATTATATCCCATATAGATAGTTCTTAAAAGAGCATAATGCTCAAGGCAGACCTTTTTCACTAGTTAAGCTAAACTACTGTTCAGTTTTGAGATAGTTTCAAGGGATTTATTTTGATTTAAGGTTTAAAGATTATCTCAGGGCAATAATTTCAGGGGTTCATCCACCCTCCATAGCCCCAAATAATCTAGAGTCCATAAGAATTTGAAATTCTGCTCTGAATTTTTTCCCTTTTGATCAGGATTCTGCTATGGAATCTTTGATCAAAATATTCATTAATGGTAGCCAGGAACCATCCAGTTCTTTGGTTATATGGCAAAGGAGGCAGTTGTTCATGGAGGCAATTAACCACACATTCCGTATCCTCCTCCTGTTCCAGACTTTTCTTCATCCTCTGTTGCTCCACTTGAATAGAGAGCAATTGTTGTACCTTGGATGGCCACTTGCAAGCTTTTAAGACCCAGGCAAAGAACTAGGAAGTAGAACAGAAGCACTAGACACTTTACTAAGCCATTTAACTAGGATGTCCCATGAAACCATGGCCTTAAACCTCCAAACCAAGGAATCAGGTTCCATGAGGTGTTTGGTTGTACTTAAGTAGCTTCAGCGGCTCCCCGTTTTTTTTTTGTTTTGTTTTGTTTTTTGTTTTTTGTTTTGTTTTGTTTTTTGTTCATTGTTGTAAATACATCTATCACACAACTTTTGCCATTTCAACTTTTTACAGGTGCACAACTTATTGACAACAATTACAATAATCGACTGCAACCCTTATCCTAAATCAATGTGATTCTTCCATTACCATTAACTCCCTTTTCTCTCTCTCCTTCCTGTCCCTGGTAATCACTAATAAACTTTGGCCTCTATACATTTTCCTTTTCTTGTCTTTTTATATAAGTGAGGTCATACAATATTTTACCTTTTGCGATTGGCTTATTTTGCTTAGCATAATGTCTTCAAGCTCCATCTACACTGTAGCACGTATCAAAACTTCATTTCTCCTACTAAGTAGCATTCTGTTGTATATATATACCACATTTTGTTTATCTATTCATCTGTTGATGGATATTTACGTTGTTTCCACTTTTTGGTTATTGTAAATAGTGGTGAAATGATCATTGGTGTATGAGCCTCTTTTTGAGTCTCTGCTTTCAAGTCTTTTAGGTATATACCTAGGAGTAGAATTGCTGGATCATATGGTGGTTCTATTTTTAGTTTTTTGAGGAATTGTCACACTATTTTCCACAATGTCTGTATCATTTTACATTCCCACCAGCAATGGGTAAGTGTTCCAATTTCCCCACATCCTTGCCAATATTTGTTATTTTCTATTTTTTGTTTTTATTTTAGCCATTCTGCTGGGAGTGAAATGGTATCTCATTGTGGTTTTGATTTGCACCTCTCCGATGGCTAATGATGTTGAGCATATTTTCATGTGTTTGGTGGCAATTTGAATATCTTCTTTGGTGAAATGTCTGTTCAAGTCCTTTGCCCATTTTATGATTGGTTATTTGTCTTTTTTTTTTTGTTAAGTTGTCGAAGTTTTATATATATTTTGGTTATTAGATTCTTGTCAGATATGTGGTTTCCAGAGATATTCTCCCAGTTGGTAGCTTGTCTTTTCATTTTTTTTTGGTAAAATATTTTGATATCAAAGTTTTTAGTTTTTATGAGGTCCCATTTATTTATTTTGTCTTTTGCTGTTTGTGCTTTTGTTATTATGTTAGATAATCCGTTGTTGAAGCCTAGGCCTGACAGTGTTGTCCCTGCTTGCTCTTCTAAGAGTTTTATGGTTTTAGTTCGCACCGTTAGGTCCTTAATCCATTTTGAACTTGTTTTTGTGTATAGTGTCAGACATGGATCCTGTTTCATTTTTCTACATATGGAAATCCAATTTTCCCAGCACTATTTATTGAAGAGATTCTTCTTTCCCCATTAAATAGACTTAGAGAAAAATCAGTTGACCATGGATATGTTTATTTCTGGACTCTCAATCCATTCTTTTGGTCTGTGTGTCTGTTGTTACATCTGTCTTTTTAATTAAAGAAAGCATTCTTCTTGGACTCTTCCCTGAAAAAAACTCAGAGGCACTTTTAAGTAGTCCTTTCATCACCAACATGTTTCACCTAAAGTATAGATCATTGACAACAAATACTATACCAAAAGATATTTTCCTGTACTTGAGTTTTCTCTGAGCAGACAGATTAAATGACTTGTTTAATGTAGAGCTGAGAAGGACCTAAGAAACCATCTAATCCACCCTCTCTGTGCCAAACCAAAACAAAACTCTTTGCCATAAAGTGGATTCTTACTCATGGTGACCTCCATGTTACAGAGTAGAACTGCTCCATAGGGTTTTCTTCCATGGCTCCACTAGGTGGGTTTGAAATTCCAATCTTCAGATTAGTAGTCAAGCACAAACCCTTTGTGCCACCCCGGGACTTCTGTCTGTGGCAGATTCTAGAAAAGAGGCACAGAGAAACCACTAACTTGTCACACTGTCACAGAGGGTAGAAATAAAACAGCCCCAAGTGTTAGTCCCAGCTAATCTAATGTCACTTCTTGATTGTAGTCATTATGCAAGCAGTTCACCAGGCCACTGGGTTGGTTCAACCTGCCATCCTTTAAGTCAGCAATCTATCTCAAACTGCTTATGCCACCCAGGCTCCTATCTTAATCCTATCACCAACTTTTTTTTCTCTTTTCATTTTCCCTTATTTGTAAATTACTTCAAATCCTTTTTGGAATGATTTATAGTATAATTATATAATCCATAAGCCATACATTTTAACTTGAGAAAATATAAAATGTTTATGTGCATAAACTAAAAAGAAGCATCAAGGGAAAAATGTATTAAATGTAGTGGTGAGAATGTCATTCATGATGCTTAGCCAAGAGACAATGTTCTCCTTTATTCCCTGGATGTCAGTAACTTCTTTAGTACATGGAACAAGCTTCATATCATAAGCAGAAATAAAAGGACCACCATCGAGGGAGAAGAACCTAGAAAATACAAAAGTACTCCCTCCCTCAAACACAAAATTAATTTCTAGATGGCATCTCACTAAAATGAACTTTCAGCATAGCCTTTGGTGCCAGAGAATGTGTTGGGAAATGCCACCGAACTTTTAGTCTGAAGGCAGCATTGAAGGAGGTTAGGGCAGGAGATGTGTGTGGGTGTGTATGAGTGTGTGTGTATATACATTTACTCATACGTATAACCAAATCCTTTTAATCCAGAAATTGAACCCTGTAGAGTCATAGGACAAAATCCCTGGGATCACAGAATTCATATATTCTTGGGACAACTCTGGTCAACAGTGTTCAAATAAGGGTCCATTAGTCTTTGAAGCAGGATTTCTATAACACTGCTCTGTATTTCTGTCATTATATTTAATAGGACAAAGGGCAAGATATTTGGGACTTAGGAGAGAATAGGTCTTGTTTTCATTTTGTTTGTTTGTTTGTTTTTTTGTAAAGTTCATGGTAATTTACTGGTAGAACTTGGAGCAATCATTATACACACATTTACAGTAATTCACAACATTGCCTGTGATGGTCTAATCTAAAACTGGTGGACAGGATTATTTTTAGTGTAACCTTGGTATTTTACTAAAAGGAATGTAAAAGTCTTTATAAAAGTGACTCTGAGTTCTTTCATGAAAGAGTCTAAGAAGAATGCTTTCTTTAATTAAAAGAACAGGAACATTAGCAAAGGGAAGGGGGAAGGACATTAGGATGTCATCTGTGGGCTGAAAATGACTACTATATACACAATGGAATTTGGCAATCTAGTTTGTTTTGGCTTTACTTCCATTCACTTAAAACAACTGCATGTGGGAAGGAGCTTTAGAAGGGAGGATGGCAGGACTTCGTCTTACGTATTTTGGACATGTAATTAGGAGGGACTAATCCCTGGAGAAGGACATCATGCTTGGTAGACAGTCAGTGAAAAAGAGGAAGATCTTTAATGAGATGAACTGTCACAATGGGTGCAACAAGGGCTCAAACGTATCAAAGTTTGTGAGGATCGTTCAGGACAGGGCAGTGTTTCCTACCATTGTACATAGGGTCACTATGAGTCTGAACCAACTTGACAGTACCTAACAACAAAAACAGCTTCTCAAGACACTAACACTAAAAACTATGCAATGATATAAACCGCCAGGCTGGCTGGTTGTGATCAGTCTTGACTGCTGAATTCCTTCTGGAACAATAGGTGGCTGCAAATAAGATTGTAAATGGCCTTGTCTATTTAAAGACAAGACAGAAGTTCCAATTCATCCTTTTCTTTCTTTTTTCCCCTAAGCATTTTGCATTTTATGAAACATAAAACACATTTAGTCCTGAGCAACAACTCCCATTTTTTAAAACACGTGTGTCTCCAGAAAATGAATCCATATGTTTCTGATTCATTTACAATTAATTCATCAAAATGTTGTTTTGATGTCCAAGAAGCTTTATTGAGGCTCTCTCATGAGTCTTTTTTCTTAGAAACAGGAAATCATGTCTTGCCAAGAGACAAACTCAAAACACACCAAATGGTTTTTAACGGAGTTTGAAACATTGGGACCTCAACATCTAAGAGACTACAAAACTTGGACACGGACATCTCTTCATTCTATGTGTAAACCAACCCAGATTTAATATTGGATTAATCTCTAGCTTTTGAGATACCCAGCATGACATGAGCGTTTTTGTACAAGCAAAAGATTCCAGGTGAGTTGCAAAGCAGTATGAGGATGAGAATGAAGACCAACATATTTTTTAAACATTTACACAGAGAAGACACTGTGAGCTTATATAAATGTCTGCAGACACTACATCTACAGATAAACCCATGAACACTCTCCATCCATCCATTTCTGCCAGGTTTCCCATTTATAAGCTATCTCAAACAGTATGGCTTAGTACTAGTTAATATTAAACACCATAGTCCATGCTATTCTTCACTCACTTGCTCTCCTCACATAATAGACATTCCATTTATAGAGATCAATGCCATTCAGTCTTCAGTGTTCTAAGTGTCAATACTTCAACCATCTCTAGGATTCTGTTTCTCTTCCACCTGAACTCCTACAGATATATATCTTGCATCAATCCTCTCCAAATGCTCCACTGGAGCTAAACAGATCTGCTTTCTCCATATCTCTCCAAATCTCACCTTATGCTTTCAGATTTTCAGGTCTTTGCTCACACTACCCAATGCTGTTCTGTCTCTCTGAATCTTACCTTTCTTCTGTCTGCTTGAATGCAACTTCTTACCTAAGACTATATATGGCAACCTCATCCTGATATCATCTCTCCTCCTTCTGAATGCCTACAGCACTTATTTTCAATATATGTGGTAAATAGCCATGTACTGCTTTGTAACATCTCTTTTATTATTATCTGATATACATTAAAAATGAATCAACATGAACTAAAGTATTTTTCAAATTTTGTCTTGTATTCCATAACAACAACAACTGTGATAAGAGATGTACACAGATTTTTTTTATGTATTACTACAGATTTATAATTATGGAAGCTGTAGATGACGATGTCATAGGAACTTTTAGAGAAGCAAAATTTAATAATGATATAATTACTATGGAGGGAAGGGATCAACTCAAGGTCTAATTCTGCTAAAATCAGATGTATCAGGTATATTCCCGAGTTGCCTTAAAGTCAGTTTTAATCTCAGAAGGAAAACAAAATAAAAAATAAAATATTTCTTTCACGTTAATTCAGACCAAAGGAGAATAATTTTATCTAGCGTGAACAGAATCTTGGGGGAAAGAGATCATGTCAACCAAGACTTTGTGATGGAAGAAAAAAACTCTAAAAAGAAAAAAAAAAAAAAAAAAAAACGAAATATAAAAGAAAATAACACTGCTGCAGGGGGAGCTTTATAGTAAGCTGAGATTTTCAAAAGGATATGGGAGAGAGCTGTAAAGTATGCTGGAAATATTTTTCTGCCTACCTCAATAGAGAAGGAGTTGAGTTACACCTGCTACTGGAGGGGAAGAAGGAGAATGAGACTCTTCTTTCAGAGTTCTTAAGTGCCAGAATGAGCCAGTAAGATGATCAGCAGTGCCCTTGAAAACCACCTAAACCATCCCACTGACATTAGATGGAAGAGCTTAAGTTCAAGAATATCTCTCCACCATCAATATGCTGCCAGTTACAAGGGCAAAATCTTCCCTATCTGTTGTACCTGCTGCCAGCCAACAAAGTTGAGAAGACTGAGAATCTATAATTAGAAGAGTTTGCTTTTCAAAGTACAAAGTATGAAATATAGTTAAGAGAAAATTCAATCTCAAGATAACTGAAACAAATTGCTAATCAATAGGAAGCAGCATATTTCACTAAAGCTAAATTAAGCTGTTCCATAAAGTAATAGGGTTTCAAATTGGGTGGGGGAAGAACAAGATATCTAAGAAAATCTCTGATAACTTCTTGAAAGAGTTGTACATATGTGATTTCCATTTCTTTATTGTCAGTAGACTTATGAATTTGTGGTCCCAAAAAATATTTATTTATTTTGTATTTTTGAGGGTTTGGGGGGCTGATCAAGGAAGAAACAGGACCACAAGAGGCAGCAACACATAATAAGAGTTGCATGAGCAAAGAAGGGACTCCCATAGAGAATTTTTTTTTTTTTTTTTTTTTTTTGTCACTTTTATTTTTTTTTTTTATTTTTTTATTTTTTTATATATATTTTATTGTACTTCAGGTGAAAGCTTACAGAGCAAATAGTTTCTCATGAAATAGTAGTACACATGTTGTTTTTTTTTGACATTGGTTAACAACCCCACAACGTATTAAGCCTCTAAATTCTCAACCTTTTTTTTTGATGAAAATTACAGATGGCCAAAGATACAACGTTCCAAAATTTTCTACATTCACAGTTCAGTGACATTGACTACGCTCTTCCAACTGTGCTGTTATTCTCACTTAAGATGAAGGCTTACAGAACAAAATAGTTTTTCATTTAACAGTTACTACACATGTTGCCCTATGACAATGGTTAACAATCTCACAGCACATCAAGAATATCCTTACTCCACCTTGTGTTCCCTATCACCAGGGGGCTTCCTTGTCCCCTTCTGTCTTCTGGACCTTGTCAGTGGACTACTGTACCTCTTTAGTCTCATTTGTTTATTTATTTATTTATTTATTTTTATTTTATTTAAACACCATTCCAAAACTTTTTACTTACACATTTAAGTGATATTGACTATGCTCTTCTAATTGTGCTGCCATTCTCGCCCAAGATGAAGGCTTACAGGACAAAACAGCCTCCCATTTAATAGTTACTACAAATGTTGCCCTATAGCAGTGGTCAACAATCTCACAATACATCGACAGTGTCCTTATTCAATTTGTGTTCCTTATCATCAGTTTCCTACTCTCCCTCTGCCTTCTGGCCCTTGTCACTGGACTCCTGTACATCGTTAGTCCCATTTAGTTTTACTGGGGTGTCCATTCCCAGGCTTAACATCGAACCTTGAAGGTAACTTCCCCTCTGAGCTGAAAGGGTGTCTGGGGGCCACACTCTCGAGGTTTCTCTAGTATTCTTTAGGCCATTATATCTGGTCTTCTTATTTTTTTTTTTTTTTGGGAGTTAAAATTATGCTCTACATCCTACTCCAGCTCTGCCCAGAACCCTCTGTTGTGATCCTGGTCAGAGGAGTCATTGGTGGTAGCCGGGCACCATCCAGCTGTACTGGGCTCAGTCCCGTGGAGGCCTTGGTAGCTGTGGACCATTAGTCCTTCGGACTGATCTTTTCCTTGTATCCTGTTCTCTTCGTTCTCCCTTGTTCCCGAAGGGATGAGATCAGTGGAGTATCTTAGATGGCCGCTCATAGGCTTTTAAGACCCCAGACACTACTCACCAAGGTAGAATGTAGAGCATTATCTTTATAAGTAGTGTCATGCCAATTGAGCTAGATGTTCCCCGAGATCATGGTCCCCAGAGCCCTCCGTCCAACAACTCAGTCCCTCGGGGGGTTTGGATGTGTCTATAGGGCCTCCATGACCTTTCCTTGTGCAGGTTGTGTTAGATTCCCCTGTACTATGTACTATCTCATCTCTCACCCAAGTTACCACTTACCTATTACCTATTTAGTATCCCCCCCCCCCCCCATCCCTGGTAACCAACAAGGATAGTTACATTTTGCATGTGAATTTTTTCATGGGTTTTTACAATAGAGGTCTCATACAATATTTGTCCTTTTGTGATTGACTTATTTCACTCAGCATGATATCCTCCAGTTTCATCCATGTTATGAGATGGTTCACCGATTCATTGTTCTTTCTCGTTGCATAGTACTCCATTGTGTGTATGTACCATAGTTTGTGTATCCATTCGTCTGTTGATGGACATCGAGGTTGTTTCCATTGTTTTGCTATTGTGAATAATGCTGCCATGAACATAGGTGTGCATATGTCTATTCGAGTGATGACTCTTATTTCTCTAGGATATATTCCTAGGAGTGGGATTGCTGGATCGAATGGTACGTCTATTTCTAGCTTTCTGAGGAAACGCCATATCATTTTCCAAAATGGCTGTATCATTTTGCATTCCCACCAGCAGTGTATAAGAGTTCCCGTCTCCCCGCAGCCCCTCCAACATTTGTTATTTCCAGTGTTTTTGATTCGTGCCAGTAATGCCGGGGTGAGATGGTATCTCATTGTGGTTTTAATTTGCATTTCTCTAATGGCTAGTGATCGCGAGCATTTCCTCATGTGTCTGTTGGCCATTTGAATGTCTTCCTTGGTGAAGTGTCTGTTCATTTCCTTTGCCCATTTTTTGATAGGATTGGTTGTCTTTTTGTTGTAGAGCTGTTGGATTTTCTTGTAGATTATGGAGATTAGACCTTTGTCTGAATTGTACTGTCCAAAAATTTTTTCCCAGTCTGTAGGTTCTCTTTTAACTCTTTTGGTGAAATCTTTTGAAGAGCATAGATGTTTGATTTTTAGAAGATCCCAATTATCTAGTTTATCTGTTGGGTTTTTTGTGTTGATGTTTATGGTTTTTATCCTGTTAATGCCATGTATTAAGGTCTGAAGTGTTGGTCCTATTTTTTCTTCTATGAATTTTATACTTTGAGGCTTTATATTCAGGTCTTTGATCCATTTTGAAGTAGTTTTTGTATATGGTGTGAGGTATGGGTCCTGTTTCATTTTTCTACAAATGGATATCCAGTTTTGCCAGCACCATTTGTTAAAAAGACTGTCTTTTCCCCATTTGATGTATTTTGGGCCCTTGTCAAAAATCAGGTGACCGTAGGTGGATGGATTTACATCTGAGTTCTCAATTCTGTTCCATTGGTCAATGTCTCTGTTGTTGTACCAGTACCAGGCTGTTTTGAGTACTGTAGCTGTATAGTAGGTTCTCAAGTCAGGTAGTGTGAGTCCTCCAACTTTCTTCTTCTTCTTCAGTAGTGCTTTAATTATTCGAGGTTTCTTCCCTTTCCATATAAAGTTAATAAATAGTTTTTCCATCTCTTTGAAGAATGTTGTTGGTATTTGTATCGGAATTGCATTGTATTTGTAGATTGCTTTAGGTAGAATTGCCATTTTCACAATGTTGAGACTGCCTATCCATGAGCATGGTATGTTTTTCCATTTATGTAGATCCCTTTGGGTTTCATGCAGCAGTGTTTTGTAGTTTTCTTTGTATAGGTCTTTTATATTCCTGGTCAGATTTATTCCTAAGTATTTTATCTTTTTAGGGGCTATTGAAAATGGTATTGATTTCCTGATCTCCTTTTCATCGTCCTCTTTACTGGTGTATAGGAATCCAACTGATTTTTGAATGTTTATCTTGTATCCTGCTACTCTGCTGAATCTTTCTATTACTTCCAGTAAATTTCTCGTGGAGTCTTTAGGGTTTTCTATGTATAGTATCATATCATCTGCAAACAGGGAGAGTTTAACTTCTTCATTACCAATTTGGATGCCCTTTATTTCTTTTTCTTGCCTTACTGCTCTAGCTAGAACTTCCAGCACAATGTTAAATAGGAGTGGTGATAAAGGGCATCCTTGTCTTGTTCCTGTTTTCAGGGGGAATGTTTTCAGCCTTTCTCCATTAAGAATGATGTTGGCTGTTGGTTTTGCATAGATGCCCTTTATTATGTTGAGAAATTTCCCTTCTATACCTATTTTATTGAGAGCTTTTATCAGGAATGGGTGTTGGACTTTGTCAAATGCCTTTTCTGCATCAATTGAGATAATCATGTGATTTTTTTCTTTCCTTTTATTTATGTGGTGGATTACGTTGATGGATTTTCTAATGTTAAACCATCCTTGCATACCTGGTATGAATCCTACTTGGTCATGGTGTATTATTGTTTTTAATATGATACTGAATTCTATTGGCTAGAATTTTGTTCAGAATTTTTGCATCTATATTCATGAGAGATATTGGTCTGTAATTTTCTTTTTTTGTGATGTCTTTGCCTGGTTTTGGTATCAGCGTTATGCTGGCTTCATAGAATGAATTTGGAAGTGTTGCTTCCTCTTCTATGCTCTGAAATAACTTGAGTAGAACTGGTACGAGCTCTTCTGTAAATGTTTTGTAGAATTCTCCAGTGAAGCCATCTGGGCCAGGGCTTTTTTTGCTTGGGAGTTTTTTTATTACCTTTTCAATCTCTTCTCTTGTTATGGGTCTGTTCAGATTTTCAAAATCACTTTGTTGTAGTTTGGGTAGGCCGTATGTTTCTAGAAATTTATCCATTTCCTCTAGGTTTTCAAATTTGTTGGAGTATAGTTTTTCATAATATTCTGTTATAATCCTTTTTATTTCATTTGGGTCTGTTGTAATGTCCCCCATTTCATTTCTTATTTGAGTTATTTGTGCCCTCTGCTGTTTTTCTTTTGTCAGTCTGGCCAGTGGTTTGTCGATTTTGTTGATTCTTTCAAAGAACCAACTTTTGGTTTTGTTGATTCTTTCTATTGTTTTTCTGTTCTCTATTTCATTGATTTCTGCTCTGATCTTTACTATTTCCTTTCTTCCGGTGGTTGTAGGCTTTTTTTGTTGTTCTCTTTCTATTTGTTTGAGTTCTGTAGTTAATGTTTTGATTTTGTCCCTTTCTTCTTTTTTGATATGTGCCTCTATTGCTATAAATTGTCCTCTGAGGACTGCCTTTGCTGTGTCCCAAAGGTTTTGGTATGATGTGTTTTCATTTTCATTTGATTCTAGGAATTTTTTAATTCCATCTCTGATTTCTTCTATTACCCATTGATGTGTAAGCAGATTATTATTCAGTTTCCATGTGTTTGATTTTTTTTCCTTGCTCTTTCTAGTGTTAATTTCTACCTTGATGGCATTGTGGTCAGAGAAGATACTGTGAATTATCTCAGCATTTTGGATCTTGTTGAGGATTGCTCTGTGGCCTAAGATGTGGTCTATTCTGGAGAACGTTCCATGTGCATTGGAAAAGAATGTGTACTTTGCAGCGGTTGGATGGAGTGTTCTATATATGTCTATGAGGTCCAGTTGGCTGATTGTGTCCTTTAGGTCTTCTGTATCTTTGCTGAGTTTCTTTTTAGTTGTTCTGTCCTTTACTGAGAGGGGTGTGTTGAAGTCTCCTACTATTATTGTGGAACTGTCAATTTCTCTTTTCAGTGCTGTTAGAGTTTTTTTTATGTATTTTGGAGCCCTGTCATTGGGTGCATAGATATTTATTATGGTTATGTCTTCATGATGGATCATCCCCTTAATCATTATATAGTGTCCTTCTTTGTCTTTTATGGTAGATTTTGTTTTAAAGTCTATTTTATCTGAGATTAGAATTGCCACTCCTGCTCTTTTTTGATAGTTGTTAGCTTGATATATTTTTTTCCAACCTTTGGTTTTTAATAAATTCACATCTTTGTTTCTAAGATGTGTCTCTTGTAGACAGCAAATAGATGGATCCTGTTTTCTTATCCATTCTGCCACTCTCCGTCGCTTTATGGGTGCATTGAGTCAATTTACGTTCAGTGTAATTATTGATAGATGTGAATTTGTTGCTGTCATTTTGTAGTGCTTTTTTTTGTGATGCTGAAGTTTTCTTTGTTCTTCTTACTCTCTTGTGCTGAGTTCCTTTTGTTTGTGGATTTTGTGTTCATTTCTTTTGTTTTTGTATGTTTTGTTTTTGTTGAGACTTTATGTTTTTCGTCTTTAATTTTATGAGTTGGTTTGTTAACTTTTTTTGTGGTTACCATGAATTTTACCCTTATCTTTATAATTTTGAAGCAGTCTACCGTTACTTGGTATCGCCTTGCCTTCTTCTCCTTTAGAAGGTTCTATACCTATGCCGTTTGTTCCCTCTTTCATTGTTTTGATGTTGTTGTCATCCTTTGATTGATTTCTCTGATTCCCTGTTGTATATCTTTTGTTTTTGGAAAGTCCTCTGTAGTTCAGTTCCTAGAATGGTATCTGGTTCGTGTGAACCTGCGTCCTAGGTCCTAGGTCCTGCCTGAGGGCTGAAGCTGTTTGTCCTCAGATCGAAGAACTCCCTTTAATAATTCTTGTAAGTTTGGTTTGACTTTTGCATATTCCTTTAGTTTCTGTTTATCTGGAAATGACCTAATTTCACCATCAAATCTGAATGAGAGTTTTGCAGGATATATTATTCTTGGCTGACAATTTTTTTCTTTCAAGATTTTATATATGTCATCCCATTGCCTTCTTGCCTGCATGGTTTCTGCTGAATAATCTGAGCTTAGTCTTATTGTTTCTCCTCTGTATGTGAGTTCTTGTTTTTCACGAGCTGCTCTCAGGATTCTTTGTTTGTCTTTAGTTTTGGCGAGTGTGAATATGATATATCTTGGTGATTTTCTTTTGGGGTCTCTTCTATATGGGGTTCGTTGAGCTTCTTGGATGACCAGCTTTTCGTCTTTCATGATATTGGGAAAGTTTTCTGTCAGCAGTTCCTCAATGATCCTCTCTGTGTTTTCTGTTTTCTCCCCCTGTTCTGGTATGCCAATCACTCGTAAGTTTTTGCTTTTAATTGTGTCCCACATAACTCTCAGGGTCTCTTCATTTTTCTTTGTTCTTTTTTCTGAGTTTTCCTGAAACAGAGTTGTATCCAAGTGTTTGTCTTCAGTTCCACTGATCCTGTCTTCCATGGTTTCAAATCTACTTCTCAGCCCTTCTATGACACCGTCCATTTCTGAAATCTTGTTGTTTATCTTTTGGATTTCTAATTGTTGTTTTTGTATAATTTCGAGTTGTGAATTTATTTTGGCATTTTGTTCCTGCATCATCTTCCTGAATTCTTCCAATTTTTTGTCTGTATTTTCCATAAATTTGTCTATTTTTTCCTCATGTTTGTCAGCTTTTTGCCTCAGTTCTTGGAAAATTCCGAGTATTAGTGATTTGAGTTCCGTATCAGGTACTTCTAGTGCATTTTCTTCCACAGGAGAGTTATCTGGTGTTTTAATTTGGACGCCTATTGGAGCCATCTTGTCTTGTTTTTGTAAATGTTTTGATATTGTTTGCTGTTTTCAGGGCATTCAGTAGATATTTCTCTCGTTTATTGATTGTAGATTTTTTTTTTTTTTTCGTTCTTGTGGTACAGCTGGGCAGATCTAGTTGAGGAGGAGCCACTGGGATGGGTTGCTTGTGGCACTGACCGCAGCCACCAGGATGGTCGGTAGTCAGTGCTGGGCAGGTTCCAATAGGGCGTGCCTGCACCGCTTGGTGATGTGATGTCTAGTGCACGGTGCAGGTAGGTAGGGTGCAGCGGGAAGATGGTTATGTGTGAAGCTAAGCTGGATATGGGAGAGAGGAGAGAGGAGGAGGAGCAAAAAGCATACAAACATAAAAGAATGCTAGGGGAGCTTGTCATTGGAATGTACAGATGAGAGACTATGGGATGGAGGAAACCAGAAGGGGGAAGAGAAAGAAAAGGAAAGAATGACCAAATAAAAATCAGAAAGGTTAAAGAACTGCAAAGTTCCCAGGGATACCACCGATGTAGCTATGAGGTCTGGGGGAGTCGGTCTCAATTTTCACAGCTCAGCCTGGCCAGAAGGTACAGAGGCATACATCGCCTGGAATTCAGGGATCAGAAAGAGAAGGAAGAGATAGAGAGACAAGAAATTAAGCAATGAAGAAAGACAAAAGAGAAAAAGAGGTAAAAGATGACAAAACTAATCAAAAAAGGAAGAAAAATAAAATTGAGAGAAAAAAAAAAAAAAGGGCAACACCAGCAGTCAGTGCCTACAAATGGGACCCAGAGAGCCCCCACTCAGGGGCACGAATTCCAAGAAGCCGGTAGTCTCGGGGTTAAGTGACCGTGGCCACGGGAAGCAGAGGGGCCAACGAACAAAGGCCCCAGGATCCCACCCGCGCGGGAGCCCAGACCTGGAAACAGCCACACGCCCGAACGCAGCCCTACAGCCCCGCAGGAGAGAGCAGAGACGGCACTCGGAACCAGGCACCCAGGCAAAAGGAGGGGGAGGCGGGAGAAAAAGGTTCGCTAGGTGCCAGCAAACGGCTCCCAGAAAGCCTCCAGCCCGGGCGCGCGGAATCCAAGCACCGGCGCCCCCCTGCTCAGGGACTCCGGCCACGGAAAGCAGAGGGGCGAACGAACAAAGGCCCCGGGATCCCACCCACGCGGGAGCCCAGACCTAGAAACAGCCACACGCCCGCACGCAGCCCTACAGCCCCGCAGGAGAGAGCAGAGACGGCACTCGGAACCAGGCACCCAGGCAAAAGGAGGGGGAGGCGGCAGAGAAAGATTCGCTAGCTGCCAGCAAACGGCTCCCAGAAAGCCGCCAGCCCAGGCGCGCGGAATCCAAGCACCGGCACCCCCCAGCCCAGGGACCCTGGCCACGGAAAGCAGGGGATCCCCAGCTGAGGCGGAGAGGGGTGGGTGGTGGGAGAGTGCGCACCGCAGTTTACCGGTCGTTCTGTCTCTGACCAGATGCTCTGCAAGGCTGCTCTCCCGTTTGCTGGTCTCCGATAGGAATCCAAGATGGTGGATCCGCGCTGCGTTAGCTGGTAAGGAATCTCTGCCTGAGTCTCTCCTCGCTCTCCGTTCTCTTTTAGTATTCTCACTCCGTTTGGTGTTTGGCTGAGTTCTTTATCTCTTCATTTGGTGTTCTAGGGTTTCAGGATTGTTGATTCTCTGTTAGGCTTAGTTTTTCGGATCTTTGCTGTGGAGGGACGGCGTGGTGTTTCTGCCTAGAGCGCCATCTTGCCAGGTGTCTCCCATAGAGAATTTTCAGCGGCAATGGTGGGAGACCACCACCCAGAAAGGGGAATAGAGTAAGGGATTTCTCCAGGGAAAGGGGGAAATCAGAGAGGGGGCTTACGTGTCTAGTTGATGTCATTCAGCAGTAAGATTAGAAGTCTTTGGATCACAGAGATCCTCTGAAGGGCAGCAGCAGTTTGGGGTCTTTTATAGCTACAGAGTTTGCTTTAACTCTGGTTAACAGATGTTAGGTCTGGTTTCATGGGGTATGGAAAGTAGGTAGGCTATAAATGGCTAAAAGTATGTATTTGGACCATATTTAAACCAAACGGAAGCGTGAGAATTTGAGTTTGGCACTGTGGGCTTTGGGCTAATGATCATAGCTAATTGTGGAAGTAAACAGATGGAGGCCACTTTAGGCCAATTCACAGGCGCCATCTCTAGGCCATTTATATAACAAGAGAATGTTAAGAGAATTAATAGTCAATAATAACAAGCAATATTAAGATAATTTGGTTGATTAGTCTTATGATTTCAAATTTAAAATATGTAATTGAATAATTGATAAATTGAATAACTGATATTTTAAGTTTTGATATCTTACTAGGGTAATATACAAATTAAAAGTTTTAAGAGACCTTTAAACAAACAGCAAACCCCCATAAGTTTCTAAGGAGTGACTGGTGGATTCAAACTGCAGACCTTTTGATTAGCAGCCAAAAAGACCCTTTAGAGAAGGTTAATTTATTAGACTACAAAAACTACTTAAGAACTTGGGACGTTTTGTCTGATAACTAAAGTACTTAAAAAAGAAACAATATATTAAAATTATGAATATATTTTAAAATATTTACAAAGCTTTAATTAAGTAAGCTTTTAAGTGGTATCAAATATGAATCAAATGCTTCCTGAAAAGTGATTGTGAGAATTACCTAAACTTATGAATAAATAGAAAAATTGATGAGTACGCTAAATTTAAAAGCTTAAGAAAAGATCAGTTGTGAGAATTTGTAACTTTAATAGTTAAAATATTAGTTTAAAAAGAAGTGTGCCTCTGAATGTTTTTCTTGGTGCCCAAAAGCCACTCCAGGGCATTAAAAAATAAACAAAAAAAAAAACTACACATTTTGCATTTGTATCCTATTCATTCTGCTCTGCTTAAGATATTTCAAGGACATCTCAGACTCAACATAATAGTTATCACTTATTGAAAACTTACTGTGTGCCAACACCATAAATTCCATGAAAGACAAACTAGAGAGTTCTACAGAAGGACGTTGCAGAAGTTCTAGAGTTCTATCCTAGTCTGAGAGATCAGGAAAGCCCTTCTAGAAAGAATGACCCTTAAGCTGAGACCTAGAGTATGAGCAGAGTTAACCAAGTAAAGCTGTGGGAGAGGGAGAATGTCTCATCAACTAGAGCAGCATGTCCAGAGGTTCACAGTTAAGTAGGGTCAATGCACTCAATCTTAAATACAAACAAACAAACTTACCTTCCCCAGTTCTTCCTCTCTGTCCACGTGGAAACCTAACACCTTCCATCACTTTACCATCGACCTTCTTAAAACACAAACTACATTTTCTATCTTTTTAATTCCTAAGCCATTACAATTTTATTTCCCAAATTTTTAAAATGTCCTCTGTAAGGTCCTCAGATCTAATATCCTTATTAGATCTAACTGACCTCTATTCCCTTGACCATGCTGACCATCCAGACCTTTTTAGAATGTCTACTCCACGATCTTGCCGTCCATGATACTGTTGTATCTTTAGTTCTCATCTTGCTTCCCTGCAGTGTTCCTCTCAGTATTTTTGCACTGTCTCCTCTTCCTTCACCTACTCTTAAATGTTGGTTTTCATTAGAGTTCTCTCCTAGAACATCATTTCTTACTTTACACATGCCCTTGGGTAATCTTATCCTTGTCCATGGGAAATCTCACACTTTTCAAGGGTTTTATTTTATATATGCAATTGGCTTTCAAATATATAGCTCCAAATTCACTGTTCTGAATCCCAGAACTTTCAGCTCCAAAAGTCTACTGTTTTCTTTTTTACTGATATTAGACAGAAAATTTTAAATTCAAAAGTACCCCAAACTCAACTCATTGTACCCCCAGAAACATGATCCTCTTTCCTATCTAAATAATAATATCACCATCTCCACACATGCTCAGAGAAACTTGAAGGTCAACCACAACTACTTCTTTTGCTCACTCATAAAACACAATTTATTGCCAAATCTGTGGTTGCTTTCAAAGTATTTCTTGAATTTCTCTATTTTCTCCAGCCCCAACCTCCTTTACTGCAGAGTAAACATTCATTATTTTGGCCTTGGATGTTTTAGACACCTCCTGAAATTTTACCCAAAATATTATCTTTAAATGTGTATGCTTTGTCTCTTTTTAGTTTATTATGGTGTATCTCAAACATACAAATGAGTAAAACGTGAAATATTCCAGCAAGAGATCTAAAGATCTTAAGATTCTGAAAGGGGTCAATGACTTCAGACAAGGTAAGAATCACCACCTATCTAGACAAATTCTTCCTCCAAACTTTTTCTCCACATGGTTATCCATAAAAAGAAATTTGAGAATGCACACCAGTATATGTCTATTTATTCTTAAGCTATGCAATATACTGTATCTAATCTGTATACTATTTCAAAAGCTTAATTTCCTAATTGTAAAATAAAACGTTAATAAAAATATCAATTCTAATATTTTCTTTTCTCACCCCAATGGGCCAGGGTTGAGTATCCTATTTTGAAGGCTCTAAGCTAGATATGAACGAGAATCAATTCAACAGCAACGTTTTTTTCTTTTTTTAACCTAGATAAAATAGTCTAAGCTTCCCACATTTTACCAATAAACTAACCTTCAAATCTAACCTCCTCACTTCTTTCAGAGTTATTTTATTGCAATCACTTTTTACTTAAATTCCTCATAGCTTCCCATTGTCTACTTGTAGTTGTTGTTAGGTGCTGTCAAGTTAGTTCCGACTCATAATAACAGAAGGAGACACTGCCTGGTCCTGCGCCACCCTCACAATTGTTATGCTTGAGCCCATTGTTGCAGCCACTGTGTCAGTCCATCTCACTGAGGGTCCTCCTCTCTTTCGTTGACCCTCTGCTTTACCAAACATGACGTCTTTCTCCAGGGACTGATCCCTCCTGATAACATGTCCAAAGTAGGTGAGATGAAGTCTTGCCATCCTTGCCTCTAAGGAGCATTCTGGCTGACATCTTCCAAGACAGATTCGTTCATTCTTCGGCAGTTCATGGTATATTCAACATTATTTGCCAACACCATAATACAAAGGTATCAATTCTTCCATCTTCCTTATTCCTTGTTCAGCTTTTGCATGCATATGAGATGATTGAAACACCATGGCTTGGGTCAGGCGCACCTTAGTCCTCAAAGTGACACTTTTGCTTTTTAACTCTTTAAAGAAGTCCTTTGCAACAGATTTTCCCAATGCAATATGTTGTTAGATTTCTTGACTGCTTCTTCCATGCCATTGATTATGGATCCAAGCAAAATGAAATCCTTGACAATTTCAATCTTTTCTCTATTTATCATGGTGTTGCCCATTGGACCAGTTGTGAAGATTTTTTTGTTTGTTTTATTTTGATTGTCTACCAAATAAATTAAAACTATTTATCATGTCATGTAAGGCTGCCATAACTGTTTCCAAACAAGTTTCCAAGCTTTATCTGCCTCCCATTTTCCCCATGTACTTTTTCTGTTTCCTAAATACACTGAGCGTTCTCACCCAGCTGTGATTTTTTGTGTCTACTGATCACTCTGCTTAGAAATGCTCTTCCTTCCTTCTCAAAGCAGCTAGAATATTAACGTGTTCAAGCACACAGGTTCCGGAGCCAGACTATAGAAATTCCCACACATTTTTACCAATTGCTACCTGTGATGGTTAATGTTATACATCAACTTGGCTAGGCCATGATTTCCAATGTTATGTTATCCTTCTCCATTTTGTGATCTGATGTAATTATCCACTATTTGTGATATTTTATAATTATCCTCCATTTTGTATGTTGTAAATCTGAACTTCTATACATTAATAAGGAAGAATTAGTGTGGGGTATATCTTAAGCCACACCCTTACTAGAGGGTGTGACTCAAGTCACACCCTTACTCAAGTCACACCCTTACTCAACTATCTGATGTAAAGGGAGTTTTCTTGAGGGTGTGGCCTGCATCTAATATATACAGATGCTCTGGCAAATCTCTCTCTTGCTCTATATCCTGCATCTGGCTTGTCAACATCTGACCTCCGGTTCCTGGAACTTGAGCCAGCAACCTATCGTCTGACCTGCCAATTCTGGGATTCTCCAGCTTCCACAGCCCCATGGGCCAGCAACCTGCCATCTGACCTGCTGATTTTGGGTCTGTTAGCTCCTGTAACCACGTGAGTCAGGAGAAGCCTCCAGTCTGATGCCTGACCCACAGATTTGGGACTTTCCAGCCTCCACAACTGTGTGAGCCATTTCCTTGAGATAAACATCTCTATATTTATTTATATATATTTGCTTCACTGGTTTTGCTTCTCTAAAGAATGAAGCTCAAGACATTTGATACAGAGAGTGGTTATAGAGAAGCAAAATTGTAAGGATGTACAATTTTATCGTTTTCTAAATTGGTTCTCAAATCTGGCTAGTCTTAAAGGCAATGATGACTCTGCCTCCAGTAGTAAAGAGGACACTGCTAATCTACAGCATTAGGTGGCAATAGAAATGTACAAAATATTGCCACCAATAGATCAAATATTTGTGAGAAATAAGGCTCCAGATGATTGCATATTGGATACTTTTCTAAATTTTGTCAGAATGAGAAGTGTAAGGAAGCTGGTTGGTTGGTCCTACTTTCACTAGACAAAGTGGTGAAAGAAAGAAATAATTTCAGGGCTTCAGAGTCACATCTGAAATGTCACATAAAAGACTTCAAAGTTGCCACTTGTGACCTGAAAGTCTTATTTCTTGTAGTAACAGAGTTGATATTGATATCCCAGAGTCTTATGGTAAAAGTGATATCTGAAGTTAAAGTTAGGGCATTGATTGGGAAGAAATGGAATCCTGAAACTTTGGATGGGGATTTATGGGCAGATAACCAGGAAACTGGGGACACTGGACATCTAAATTCTGCTGAATCAGTCCCGCCAAAAGAACCACCTCTCCCATCGGAAGAGATATCTCCATCTTTGTCTGCTAAGCCACCTTACAAAGGAAAACTATTATCCTTTCCATGATTTAAGTCCCAGTGAGCCTCAAAAGATGAATTATAAACTATGACCCAGGAGGAAGCACGATACACTCCAAAAGAACTGCTTGACTTTTCTAATATATACAAACAGAAACCTAGGGAACATAGTTGGGAATTGCTATTAAGGGTGTGGGACAATGGTGCAAAGAATGTAAAGGTGGATCAGTCTGAGTTTATTGATACGGGTCCACTAAGCACAGAACCTTCATTCAATGTTTCAGTTCAAGCGGTTAGAAAAAGATCTAACATTCTATTTTGTTAGTTCACTAAGGCATGGTTTAAGCAGTGGCCTACACTAAATCAAGTTGAAGTGCCAGACCTGTCTTGGAATACTATAGAAAAAGGTATCCAAAGGCTTAGGGAAATTGGCATTTTAGAATAGATTTACCAGGTTGGACCAGAGAACACACCTTTTACCACAACGGTGAGGAATGAATTTTTGAAGGGAGACCCAGCATCCTTGAAGACTGCTATGATTGCTATTTTATGTAAGTCAGATCTGACAGTGGAAACTGCCCTATCTGAATTAAGACACCTAACTACAATGGGGCTTATTGACTGTGTGGTCAAAGACAAGGTGGGCATGGTTACCATAGTGGACAGCATAGTGAAAGCAGTAATCAGAATAGTCTGACTCAAATGGAATTATGGTGTTGGCTACTTAGTCGGTGTTCCTAGGAGTGAAATAGATGTGACATATACTAAGTATTTACTTTGTTCATATAAGCAGAAGAATTCTAGGTCAAGTGAATGACACTCTAACTTGAATAGCCAGAATATGGTGTCATAGCCCCTCAATCAATTCCCAGACTTCAGCCAGTTTACAAACCCACAACCCCATGAATGAAGGGGAAGCTGTATCCCTTTGAGGAAGGAACTCACTGCACTGCCAAAAATTTATACTTTAATATTTATGCCAGCCTTCCCCAAAGCTATCTACATCCTTTTATGAGACTCTTTTTTGGGAAAAGGAAATAATCAGTCTTTTGGCTCTGAATTGATACTAATTCCAGGAGACCCAAAACATCACTATCACCATGGCATACCAGTCAGAGTGGGGGAGTAAGGAGGTCAGGTTATTAATGGAGTCTTAGACTGTCTCAGAGTGGGTCCAGTGGGTCCCCAAACCCATCTGGTAGTGATTTCCCTAGTTCCAGAATGCATAATTGGAATAGACATACTTAGCAACTGGCAGAACTCCCACACTGGATCTTTGACAGGTGGACTAAGGGATATTATGGTAAGAAAAGCCAGGTGGAAGCCATTAGAACTGTCCCTACCTAGTAAAATAGTAAATCAAAAGCAATATCTCATTCCTAGAAGGATTGCAGACATTACTGCCACCATCAAGCACTTGAGGGATGCATAAATGGTGATTCCCACCACATCCCTTTTCAACTTGCCTATTTCACCTGTGCAAAAAACAGATGGATCTTGGAGAATGACAGTGGATTATCGTAAACATAACCATGTGGTGACTCAAATTGCAGCTGTTGTTCTATATGTTGTTTCACTTCTTAAGCAAATTAATACATAGCCTGCTACCTGGTATGCAGCAACTGATCTGGCCAATGCCTTTTTCTCGATTCCACTTTTAAACAAACACCAGAAGCAGTTTGCCTTCAGCTGTCAAGTCCAGCAATACACCTTCACTGTCCTACCTCAGAGGTATACCAACTCTCCAGCTCTATGTCATAATTTAGTATGTAGGGACATTGAACACCTTTCCCTTCCAGAAGACATCACACGGGTACATTACATTGATGACATTATGCTGACTGGACGTAGTAAGGAAGACATATAAATGACTCTGGACTTATTGGTAAAATATTTATGTGCTTGTTGTTGTTATGTGCCATCGAGTCAGTTCTGACTCATAGTAACCCTATAGAACAGAGCAGAACTGCCCCACAGGGTTTCCAAGGAGTGGCTGGTGGATTCAGACTGCCAACCGTTTGGTTAGCAGCCAAGTTCTTAACCACTAGAGGATGGGACATTAATCCCACAAAATTCAGGCACCCTGTACTTCAATGAAGTTTCTAGGGGGCCAGTCAAGATATTCCTTTTAAAGTGAAAGATGTTATTACATCTGGCTCCTCTGACAATTAAAAAGGAGACACAGTGCCTGGTTGGCCTCTTAGGATGTTGGAGGCAACATAGTCCTTATTTAAGTATGCTACTCTGGCCTATTTATCAAATGACTTGAAAATTTGCTAGCTTTGACTGGGGTCTAGAACAAGAAAAGTCTCCACAATAGGTTCAAGCTGTCATGCAAGCCACTTTTCCACTTGGGTAATATAATCTTGTTGATCCAATGGTAACTGAAGTATCAGCGGCAGATAGAGATGCTGTTTGGAGTCCTTGGAAGTACCCTATTGGTGAATCATAGTGCAAACCCTTAAAATTTTGGAGGAAATCCCTGTCATACTTTGCAGATAACTACTCTCCAATTGAGAAACTGCTCTTGGCTTGGTTACTGGGCTTTAGGAGAGACTGAACACTTAACCATAGGCCACCAAGTCACCAAGCAGCCTGAGCTGCCCATCAGGAACTGAGTGTTGTCTGACCCACAGAGCCGTAAAGTCGCAAGTGCACAGCAACACTCCATCATTAAATGGAAGTGGTATTACGAGATTGGGCCTGAGCAGGAGCTGAAGGCACAAGTAAGTTGTATTAGGAAGTGGACCAAATGCCCCTGGTCTCTATCTCTGTCACATTATCTGCCCTCTCCCAGTCTGCACCTATGACCTCATAAGGAATTCCTTATGATCAGTTGACTGAGGAAGACAAAGCTTGTTCCTGGTTTACAGATGGCTCTGCGAGATATGTAGGCACCACTCAAGTGTAGACAGCAGCAGCACTGGGGCCCCTTGGAACCTCCCTAAAGGACAGTAGTGAAGGGAAATCCTCCCAATGGTCAGAACTTCAAGCAGTGCACCTGGTGGTTAACTTTGTCTGGGAGGAGAAATGGCCAGATGTGTGTTGGGACCAATGGTTTGGCTGGAAGGTCAGTGACTTGGAAGGAATGTTATTGTAGAATTGGTGACAATAAGGGATGGGGAAGAGGTATGTGGATAGACCTCTTTGAATGGGCCAAAGAAGTAAAGATATTTGTCTGATATGAATGCTCAGCAAACGGTGACCTCTGCAGAGGAAGACTTTAACAATCAAGTGATTAAGATGATGTGTTCTGTTGAAACCAGTCATTATCTTTCCCCAGCCCCTCCAGTCTTTGCCCAGTGGGGTCAGTAATGAAGTGGCCATGTCGGCAGGGATGGAGGTTATGCATGGGTCCATAAACATTAACTTCCACTCACCAAGGCTGATTTGGCTACAGCCACTACTGAGTGCCCAGTCTGCCAGCAGCAGAGACCAACACTGAGTTCCCAATATGGCACCTTTCCTTGAGGTCATCAGCCAATAACCTGGTGGCAAGTTGACTACATTGGAAACAACATCATGGAAAGAACAGTGTTCCATCCTTACTAGAATAGACACTCTGGATACAGATTTGCCTTCCCTGCAAACAATGATTCTTCCAAAACTATCATCCGTGGACTCATAGATGCTGTATCCACTGTCATGGTATCGCACACAGCATTGCCTAGAATCAAGGGACACACTTCAGCAAATGTAGTGCAGCAATGGGCCCATGCTCATGGAATTCACTTGTCTTACAATGATCCTCATCATTCTGAAGTAGATGGCTTGATAGAACCCTGGATGGCCTCCTAAAGACACAATTACAGTGCCAGCTGTGTGGCACTACGTTGCAAGTGGGGCAATGTTCTCCAAAACCCGTTGCCATTGGGTCAATTCTGACCACAGCTACCCTATAGGACAGAGTAGAACTGCCCCATGGGGTTTTCAAGGAGTGGCTGGGGATTCAAACTGCCGAACTTTCGATTAGCAGCAGAGCTCTTAACCACTGTGCCACCAGGGGGTTGTGTATGCTCTAACAAGCATCCAATATATGGGGCTATTTCTCTCATATCCCGGATTCATAGGTGAAGGAATCAAGGGGTGGAGATGGGAGTAGCATCTCTCACTATTACCCCTAGTGACTTACTCATAACATTTTTGTTTCCTGTCTCTGCAACCCTATGCTTTGTGGGCCCAGAGATCTTTGTTCCAGAGGGAGGAATGCTTCCACTTGGAGACACAACATGGATGCCCTTGAATTGGAAATTAAGAACGTCACCTGGCCACTTTGGTTTCCTCATGCCTCTGGATCAACAGGCAAAAGGAGTTATTACATTGGCTGGTGTGATAGACCCTGATTATAAAGGGGAAATTGGATTGATATTGCATAATGGAGGTAAACAAGAGTATGTCTGGAATACAGGAGGTCCTTTAGGGCATCCCTTAGTACTCCCATTGGTAGTCTTTTAGTACTACTAATGGAAAACTACAGCAACTCAGCTATGATATGACTACCTATGGCCCAGGCCCTTCAAGAATGAAGGTTTGGATCACTCCACCAGGCAAAAAACCATGACTAACTGAGGTGCTTGCTGAGGGCAAAGGGAATACGAAATGGGTAGGGGTAGAAGGTAGTTCTAAATACCAGTTACAACCATGTGACCAGCTGCAGAAATGAAGGGTGTAATTGTTATGAGTATTTCTTCCTTGTTTTATTATACATGTACGTATACATGTATATATATATGTATATATATACACACATATATATAGCAAACATTTTTGTTTTCTTTCCTTCTTTATCCCACCACTTATAAAATATAACACATAAATGGGGCTAGTGTGTTTTTGGTTGTATGCATGTTAATTGTATCATGTTAGGTGCAAGCGTGACCTTATAATTATCTTTATTTAGAGATTATGCATGGTTTAAGGAGATTTGTACAGGTGCCAAGTTGACAAGGTATGGACTGTGATGATTAATGTTATATGTCAACTTAACTAGACCATGATTCCCAGTGTTATGTAATCCTCACCCATTTTGTGATCTGATGTATCCTCCATTTGTGACATTATGTAATTATCCTCAGTTTTAGGTGTTGTAAATCTGAATCTCTATAAATTAATGAAGGAGAATTAGTGTGGAGTGTATCTTGAGCCACGTGCTTACTAGAAGGTGTGACTCAAGTCACGCCCTTATTCAAGTATCTAATGTAAGTGGAGTTTCCTTTAAGGAGTGGCCTGCATCCTATATATATGGATGCTCTGGCAAAGCTCTCTGTTGCTCTGGATCCTGCAATCTGGCTTGTCATCTGACCTCCAGTTCTTGGAACTTGAGCCAGCAGCCTGCCATCTGACCTGTTGATTTTGGGTTTGTCAGCCTCTGCAACTGTGTAAGTCAGGAGAAGCCTCCAGCCTGATGCCTCAGCCACGGATTTGTGACTTTCCAGCCTCCACAACTGCATGAGCCATTTCCTTGAGATAAATCTTTCTATACAGGCATACCTTGGAGATATTGAGGGTTTGGTTCCAGATCACTGAAATAAAGTATATATTACAATAAAGCAAGCCACATGAAGGTTTTTTTTTTCCCACTGATATAAAAGTTAGGTTTACACTATATCATAGTCTATTAAGTGTGCAATAGCATTATGTCTAAAAAAAATGTACATACCTTAATTAAAAAATACTTTGTTGCTAAAAAATGTTAACCATCATCTGAGCCTTCAGCAAGTAGTAATCTTTTTGCTGATGGATGGTCTTGCCTTGATGTTGATGGCTGCTGACTGAACTGGGTGGTGATTGCTGAAGGTTGGGATGGCTGTGGCAATTTCTTAAAATAAGACAATAATGAAGTTTTCTGCATTGATTAACTCTTCCTTTCATGAAAGATTTCTCTGTAGCATGTGATACTGTTTGATCGTATTTTACCCACAGGAGAACTTCTTTCAAAATTGGAGGCAATCCTCTCAAACCCTGCTGCTGCTTTATCAACCAAGCTTATGTAATATTCTAACTCCTTTGTTGTCATTTCAACAATGTTCACAGCATCTTCACCAGAAGTAGATTCCCATCTCAAACAACTACTTTTTTTTCTTATCCGTAGGAAGCAAATCCTCTTCCATTCAAATTTTGTCATAAGATTGCAGCAATTCAGTCACATCTTTAGGCTCCACTTCTAATTCTAGTTCTCTTGCTATTTCCACTACATCTGCAGTTACTTTCTCCACTGAAGTCTTGAAACCCTTGAAGTCATCCATGATGCCTGAAATCAACTTCTTCCAAATTCCTGTTAATGTTGATATTTTGACCTCCTCCCATGAATTGCTAATGTTCTTAATGGCATCTAGAATGCTGAATCCTTTACAGAAAGTTTTCAGTTTATTTTGCCCAGACCCATCAGGAATCACTACGGCAGCTATAGCCTTACAAAATATGTTTCTTCGATAGTAAGACTTAAAATTTGAAATTACTCCTTGATCCATGGGCTACAGAATGGATGCTGTGTTAACAGGCATGAAAACAGTATTAATCTTCTTGTACATCTCCATCAGAGCTCTTGAGTGACCAGGTGCATTTCAATGAGCAGTAATATTTTGAAAGGAATCTTTTTTTCTGAGCAGTAGGTCTCAACAGTGGTCTTAAAATATTCAGTAAACCATATTGTAAACAGATGTGTTGTCATCTAGGCTTTGTTATTCCATTTATAAAGCACAGGCAGAGTAGACTTAGCATAATTCTTAAGGGCCCTGGGATTTTTGGAATGGCAAATGAGTATTGGATTCAATTTAGTGTCACCAGCTGCATTAGCCCCTAACAAAAGAGTAAGCCTGTCCTTTGAAGTTTTGAAGTCAGGCATTGACTTCTCTCTAGCTATGAAAGTCTTAGATGGCATCTTCTTCCAATATAAGGCTGATTCATCTACATTGAAAATCTGTTGTTTAGTGTAACCACCTTCATCCATTATCTTAGATAGATCTTCTGCATAACTTGCGGCAGGTTCTACATCAGCACTTGCTGTTTCACCTTGTACTTTTATGTTATGGAGATGACTTTTTCCATAAACGTCATAAACTAGCCTCTGCTAGCTTCGAACTTTTCTTCTGCAGCTTCCTCACCTCTCTCAGCCTTCACAGAATTGAAGAGAGTTAGGGCTCTTCCCTGGATTAGGCTTTGGCTGAAGGGAATGTTGTGGCTGGTTTGATCTTCCATCCAGACGATGAAAATTTTCTCCATGCCAGCAATAATGCTGTTGTGCTTTCTTATCATTCATGTGTTCACTGGAGTAGCACTTTTAAATTCCTTCAAGAACTTTTTCTTTGCATTCACTACTTGGCTCACTGTTTGGCCCAAGAGGCTTAGCTTTTGGCCTATCTAGGCTTTTGACATGCCTTCCTCACTAAGCTTAATCATTTCTAGTTTTTGATTTAAAGTGAGAGACGAGTGATTCTTCCTTTCACTTGAACACTTAGAGACCATTATACGGTTATTAATTGGCCTAATTTGTCATATCTCAAGGAATAGGAAGGCCCAAGGAGAAGGAGAGAGACAGGGGAATGGCCAGTCAGTGGATCAGTTAGAGCACACACAACATTTATCAATTATGTTCGCCGTCTTATATTGGCGTGATTCATGGTGCTCCAAAACAATTTCAATAGTAACATCAAAGATTATTTATCACAGATCATTGTAACAGATATAATAATCGTGAAAAAGTTTGAAATATTGCAAGAATTACCAAAATGTGACACAAGAGACACGAAGTGAGCACACGCTGTTGGAAAAATGGAGTGAATAGAGTTGCTCAACACAGGGTTGCCACAAACCTTTAATTTGTAAAAAATGCAGTATCTGTGAAGCACAATAAAACAAAGTATGCTTGTATCTATTTATACATATACACTTCACTTGTTTTGCTTCTCTAGAGAATGCAGCTTAAACCACTATCTATGTGACTTTGGACAAGTTTCTAACCTGTTGCCTCAGTTGCCTCATCTATAAAATAGCGATAACAACAGCAACTTAATTAGTTGTTCAGCACAGTGCCTGGAATATAGACAATGTATATTAGTTATCGGTTGTTATGTTTTAAGGTCTAGTTTAAATGCTTTCTTCTTTAAAGTCTTTCTTGACTACTTCAGCTCAATTAGCATCCCTCAGGCCCTCTAAGATCCTCCATAGGACTTGTTTTTATTTATGCCTCTCATCAGGCTACAATTTAATTAGTTATTTCATCTGTTTCCCTCACTAATCTATAAACTTCTTGAATACAGGAACCACATCTTGCTTATTATTATTATTCTGGCTCTAAGCACAGCGTCCAGCAGAGAATGTTATCTCCAGCTAGGACTGCCATTTTGGTGGGCATGAGGGACACATCCCCTCTACTCCTCCAAAGCTGTGCCCATGATTTTGTACATTTCCTGAAATGTGGTTATGACCCAACTCAAGAAGACATGTCAGAATTCCCATAAATTAAAGTGATGCTATTATAGAGACAACCTTGAAGTCATTTCAAGCCATTACAAGATGTAAATTCTTCATAAACTGTAAAGTCTCTTGCAACACATTCCTGTTAATCTCAACATAATTGAGAAATGCAAAGCTAGATGAGCAAGGTTAGGTTAGTGGACTGGACAGCCAGTAGGGTAGTAGTAATTCTCACAGGTGATCCCCAGGCCTGCAGCATTAGCACCACTGGGAACTTTTAGAAATGCTATTCCAAGCCTCATCCCAGACCTACTACAACAGAATCTCTCTGGCTGGGCCCAGCAATCTGTGTTTTCACAAGTCCTTTGGGTGATGCTGATATTCCCTAAAGGCAGAACCATTGCCATAGGGAAATGGCTCAGGATTTCAGCTGTTTCACAGACTATTCCCCTTAACAAGTTTTCCTTGTGCTATCTGGTACTGCTCTGCCGTAATCTCCAGCTGGGGTTGTAGTTGCCGCCATCACAGTTAGTTTTCCAGGAAGTTGTACTCTTCAGGGAAATTTGACTTCTTCACATATAGATCAAATGTTCTATGTGGCCAAGTCCTCCCTTAACTGGTACTGGTACCATCCTTCTCTTCCAGAGTCTAGTAGGTTTCAATATTTATCATGTGCAACTCTGGTAAAGAACAAAAGGAAGGAAGGTAGGAAAGAAGGGAGAGAGAGGGAGGGAGAAAGTAAAGGGTGTAGGTAAGTGGAAGGTGGAGAGGAAAATGGAGAGAGAGAAAGATAAAAGGAAAAGAGAGGGGAAAATTCCTGTTTGCACTGCAGGAAAGGGAGATTCAGAGGTGTGATTTGCCAAGTACACGAGTCAGGATTCAAACGTAGATCTGCCTCCTAAGCAGATCTTTTTACCACACCACTCTGCCTCAAAGAAATGAATGAAATCTGTGGATGAGTTTCAGAGCCTATTGCCTTTCAATAAGTTCTTGCTTAAAAAAGAAAAGAAAATATTTTTTGTGTCTTTCATATTTTATTATACGTATGTCAACTTCTCAAAAAAAGTTATAGATATTTTTATCCCCATTTTATAAATGAGGAGGCCATTGGCTCACAGAAATCAAGTTACTGCTCCAAAGTTACACAACTGGAAAGTGGTAGGACCAGGTCTCCTGAGTAGAGTTCTCATTCCTCTGTACTCCACTTGCCCCTAACAATTCTGATTTAGTTAAATTGGTCTGTTCAGCATAGTTGCATGTCTTTTCCATATCAACTTGTCAGCTCTTGGTCAACTATTGTAACTACCTCTGAGTTCCCAGTTTTTCCTAAAAGATGTATTTTCCTAAGATAAGGAAGGTGGTGCTGATCACCAGTGCTGAATTCTCCATAAATACTTTTTTTAGTGACCACTCATCTTCTACCCATTTGACCATACCAAGTGTAATGATTATTTTACACATCTCTTTTAATTTTATGTGTTTATATATTTTATTAATACATATCCAATAGATTCTTAGACTCCTAGATTGTTAAAGTTGGAGGTGAGCTTAAAAGGCTGGTAGATCAACACCTTCTTTTCTACAGTGAGTATACAGGCTCAGAGAAATTAAAAAACTTCCTTCTTTTACAGCATACTACACAGCACTTATTACTAAATGAAATTATGTCATTTCTGCAAGTATTTATTACTTACTAAGCCCATAAAATAACTAAAATATTATTCAAATTTACACACTAACTACTAAGGCCAAAAATGAATAAATTTAAGGATTTCACCAACTTTCAGTCTGAAATTGATCAAACATGCAATCAGGATGCATTGATAATTACTGGTGATTGGAATTCGAAAGCTGAGAACAAAGAAGGATTGGTACTTGGAAAATACAGCCTTGGTGATAAAAACAACACCAGAGATTGAATGAAAGCATTTTGCAAGACCAACAAACTCTTAATTGCAAATACCTTTTTTCTACAACATAAACAGTGCCTATACACATGGACCACCTGGGATGGAATACACAGGAATCAACTCGGCTACATCTGTGGAAAGACACGATGGAAAAGCTCAGTATCATCAGTCAGAACAAGGCCAGGGGCCGAATGTGGAACAGATCATCAATTGCTTATACACAAGTTCAAGCTGAAAGTGAAAAAAATTAGAACAAGTCCATGAGAGCCAAAACACAACCTTGAGTATATCCTACTTGAATTTAGAGACCATCTCAAGAATAGATTTGACTCAATCAACACTAATGATCAAAGAAGACCAGATGAGTTGTGTGATACATCATGGACACTACACATGAAGAATTACACATGTCTTTTTAATGACAGGAAGAAAGAAAAGACCAAAATGGATGTCAGAAGAGACTTTGAAACTTGGTACGAATGTAGAATAGCTAAAGAAAAAGGAAGAAATGATCATGTAAAAGAGCTGAACACGAGATTTCAAAGAGCGACTGGAAAAGACAGAGTAAAGTATTATAATGAAATGTGCAAAGATCTGGAGACAGAAAATCAAAAAGGAAGAACATGTTTGGCGTTTCTCAAGGTGAAAGAACTGGAGAAAAAATTCAAGCCTCGAGTTGCAATATTGAAGAATTCTATGGGGAAAACATTAAACACCCAAGGAAGCATCAAAATAAGACAGAAGGAATACACAGACTCACTGTACCAAAAAGAATTGGTCGACATTCAACCATTTCAGGTGGTAGCATATGCTCAAGGGCCTACGGTATTGAAGGAAAAGGTCCAACCTTCACTGAAGGCACTGGTGAAAAACAAGGCTCCAGGAATTGACGCAATACCAGTTGAGATGTTTCAACAAATGGATGCAGCTCTGGAAAGCTCTCACTTGTCTATGCCAAGAAATTTAGAAGACAGCTACCTGGCCAACTCACTGGAAGAAATCCATATTTGTGCCCATTCCAAATAAAGGTGATCCAACAGAATGCAGAAATTATTAAACAATATCATTTATATCACAAGAAAATAAAATTTTGCTGAAGATCATTCAAAAGCTGTTGCAGCAGTACGTGGAGAAGAACTGCCAGAAATTCAAGCCAGGTTCACAAGAAGACGTGGAACAAAAGGTATTATTACTGATGTCAGATGGATCATGGCTGAAAGCAGAGAATACCAGAAAGATGTCTACTTGTGTTTTATTGACTATGTGAAAGCATTTGACTGTGTGGATCATAAAAAATTATAGATAACATTGTGAAGAATGGGAATTCCAGAACACTTAATCGTGCTCATGAGGAACTTGTATTTAGACCAAGATGCAGTCATTCGAACAGAACAAAGGGATACCGAATGGTTTAAAGTCAGGAAAAGTGCGTGTCAGGGTTGTATCCTTTCACCATATTTATTCCGTCTGTATGCTGAGCAAATAATCCAAGAAGCTGGACTACATAGAAGAATGCAGCATCAGAATTGGAGGAAGACTCATTAACAACCTGCGGTATGCAGATAACACAACCTTGCTTGCTGAAAGTGAAGAGGACTCGAAGCACTTACTGATGAAGACTACAGCCTTCAATATGAATTATGCCTTAACATAAAGAAAATAAAAATCCTCACAACTGGACCAATACACAACATCATGATAAACAGAGAAAAGATTGAAATTGTCAAGGATTTCATTTTACTTGGATCCTCAGTCAATGTCCATGGAAGCAGCAGTCAAGAATTCAAACAGCTTATTGCCCTGGGCAAATCTGCTGCAAAAGATATCTTTAAAGTGTTAAAAAGCAAAGATAACATTTTAAGGACTAAGGTGCTCCTGACCCAAGCCATGGTATTTTCAATCACCTCATACGCATATGAAAGCTGGACAATGAATAAAGACGACCAAAGAAGAATTGATTCCTTCAAATTATGATGTTGGCAAAGAATATTGAACAGACCATGGACTGCCAGAAGAACAAACAAATCGGTCTTGGAAGAAGTATACCCAAAATGCTCCTTAGAAGCGAGGATGGTGAGACTTCATCTCACATACTTTGGACATGTTATCCAGAGGGACTAGTCCCTGGAGAAGGACATCATGCTTGGTAAAGTAGAGGGTCACTGAAAAAGAGGAAGACCTTCAACAGGATAAATTGACACAGAGGCTGCAACAATGGGCTCAAGCATAACAACAATTGTGAGGATGGCACAGGATAGGGCAGTGTTTCACTGTGTTGTGCACAGGGTCGCCAAGAGTGGGAACTGACTGGATGGCCCTAACAACAACAAAAAGCCCATAAAATATATGCTAAATGAAGGCAAAACTTTTTGTCTAGTATCCTTGATGAGAAAATAAACTCCATGAGAGCAAGGACCCTTGTCACTGTTGTACCCTCAAAGCATCAAACATTTGTTTTGAGTTTTTTTTACTGCACTATCAATTTAATACCAAAAAAACCCAAAAAAAACTAAAAAACAAAACCAAACCCGTTGCTGTCGAGTCTATTCCAACTCATAGGGACCCTACAGAACAGTGTAGAACTGCCTCATAGAGTTTCCAAGGGGTGGCTGGTGGATTCGAACTGTTAACCTTTTGGTTAGCAGCATATAGCTCTTAACCACTGCACCACCAGGGCTCTATCAATTTAATAATAAATTTTAAAGAAGAAATGCTATATAAATAAAGACATATTTCTAAGACTAGGCATAGCAAACATTCATTCATTCATACAATTAAATATAACTGCTTTTTTTCCATGTCTGAAAGTTTGTGTGTAAATCTTCTTCACATTCACAGACTAAAGAGTCTTTTGAATCTTTTGGCTTTCAGCAGGCATTAGGATCATCAGAACTGATAATCATTATCTTGATCTTTAAATTACTCTAGATCAACAATATAACTTCAAGATATAGAAAGAATCCTGGAATTTTTTTTCTCTATTTCATATTTGATTAAATTCATTTTTTTTTTCTATCTTTTGAAACTCATTCAGAAACACCTGACAGGAGATTATTGGTATTTTGAATCTTATATCATTTTCTCCTACTTTTGTTTGCTTTTTGTGTGTGTGTGTTCCACGGATCTAATCTAAGAGATTTGACAGCTTCTACATGACTCTTTTGTTTACATAATAACTCGCTGTAAGATACTGCCACATAAGTCAATGCTTTCAATAAATATTTCTTGACTGAATAAAAACAAGAAGAATTGGGCTGTAATCCCTAACTCAGGTCAATCTCCACTGGTTCATCTCAAAGTGCATCTAAGAGCATATGCTCATATGGTACTGACAGGTATTATTAAATTGCTTTATATTTTGTACTTTACATAATATAATATCTCAGATAAGATTATAATGAAAAAAATATTAATATAAGTAAAGAAACCTAAGGAGTAAGCTTGTTGCTAAGGCCCTAATGAATCTTAATGCCAATCAATGACAAGATGGAAAAAAAAACTGCACAGTCTTAATAACTATACTTACCTTAATTTTTTCACTCTTAATGTCCATACCAAAATAATGAAATATCTCGTATTTCTTGTGAGAATCAGTAGGCAAAAAATGGGGTGGGGTTGGCAGAACTGATCAATATGTAAGGAAGGAGAGAAAGAGTAAATGGAGGAAGGAGAGAAAGCAGTAAATTTCAGAAGGGAAAAGGCTCCATGTTTATTTTTATTGAATTTTATCAGTGCCCAAGTATGGTTGACTACTGGTAAGATTTTGATGTTTGAACCATTTCTAAATCACAAGGCTGACTGAAAGGCCACACATTTCAGTATGGCCTGAATAAAGAATATAAGAACCACAGGGAAGTAGAGTGAGACACAGGGCTAAGACAGCAGAGAGGGCAAAAAACAGGAAAATGTGATGTTGGACTCATGTGACACACCAGTACTCAAGTCATCTTTCAAAATATTTGGCTTAAACCAAGTTGTTTTGAGAAAGCATTCCTTAGAGATACGTGTTGTCAGTTATTAGTTGCCCCACATGGCCATTGTCAGGCCATCAGTAATATCCAAGTTTAATTTCAGATGAGCAGGCCAGGGCAAAGTGTTTCCATGTCAACCAATCTCTAAATGGACAGTGGTTTCCTGGGCCTGAAATACCAGCACAAGTGTGCATTTTCTGAACTGATATCAGACCTAGCATATCCAAAAATTCAAGATGCTGCAAAACAAAGATTATATGAGCAGACATTCTGACCTCTTTTAAATGAATTATACTGAGACCCACAATTTCACTTTCTGAGAGTCCTAGGATTTAAAATACAATGATATACTTCCCTCTTTTATATAATTTTTGGGGCAAAGATAATCCCTGCCCAAGTAACCACCTAGTCTGCCAAATGACAAAAGCAAAGAATGCCTACCATACAAAAATAAAGAATAGAGTGAATATTGTAAGTGGAGTAAAGCTATTAGAAAGGAACTCAGAGTTTACGGCCAGGCTGTGATGGTGAGAAGGCAAATACACCAGCCTCTGTCATTTTGACATCAATTGACTAATTTGCTCCAGGTTTTCTTGAGGTTTCTTTTAGTCTATTTATAACGACAAAAGCATTTATTTTGGTCCCAAGATAAAAAGCCTTTTATGCAATGGTGCATATTTTTAAGGTAATAATGTTTCCATTGTCAAAACTGCCATCAAAAGTTGTGGTGTGTGGAAATGCTACCTACCCCATTTACTTTGTTGGGCATTAGCTTTATTGAAGTACTTCTTTGGAACTTAATCTAATTTCTATTGCACAGTTGCTACTTGAAAGAGGAAAAAATATATACTTTTGAAATGATTTCATCTCTTCCGATATCATGAAAAAGGAAATTATCTTAGACACCAGTGTCCTAGGACATTCTATTCTCTAACCTGGTACCCAGCACTCGTGCATACTGGATTAGACACAAGGAAAGAGGCAGATGTCCAAGGATAAGTGAATCCAGATGTTTTTCTGCTTTTTATTAATGCTGTGCTCCAGCTGTTACATCTTTATACTGGTAAAGTCTCAATCAGCACAAAGTGGGGAATTAGCAGAAGGTAGAGGTGCTCTGGAGCATTAAAGAGCCAAATGATATTTTCTACAAAATTGAAGACAGCACCCAAAAACAGGGGCCAGAAATTTCCTGATATTGACAGTTTCCAGAAAGTAGCAGTTGCTGAACCTTACCCTACTACTGGAAAAGAAGACAATACTCTCATGACTGTACTGGCCAGTGGGCAAATCCCCAATTGTCCTCAACTGGGACAGTCCTCAAGAATAAACCAAAAGAGAGATAGAGTGCAAATGTATTTTTTTAAGCGTCTCTCTCACACACAAATGAAGTAGACCACAAGAATGAAAGAGTTTAACAATAGCAAAACAAATTAAAAGTAGTAACAGCCTTCACTTTGCTGGAAGCGACATGCAGTTCAATGATGACAAGCAAGATGTTCATTCTTAGTCTAAAAAATGTTTTCCTAGGACAGCTGGAAGGCATGGCTCAGTGGTCTGAACATCTGGTTTGTTGTACCTAGACTTCTTGGAGCCATGGGCTGGAGTCCTGGTGCAATTTTCCTAACTCTTTATCTTTAGCAGAACTAAACAGAATTCCCAGCTCTTTACTATGTGGTTCTTGGGAAGTTTTGGGAAAGATGTACACGCTCTGGTTCTGCTTAGAGATAAAAGAATTTAAGGATTAAATGGGTCTCTTTGGCCCCAAGTTACTTTCTTTCAATTGTTTACTGAAATACCATATTTGTTGTCTATGTAGGGTCTTTCATTTAAGGATTTCAAAGTACTTACTGACATGGTCTGATGGGAGAAATGAGGAATGTTCATGTTTTAAAGATGAGAAAAATGAGACACCAGAAACCCACAGTAATTCAAAGAAAAAGGCAATGATGAAATTTGGTTCTTAACATTGGAGTGCACAGTCATTTTACGTGACAGAACTTTCTGGAGGAGTTGGAAGGGCAGATCAATGTGCATCCTGGACCGTAACTGAGGAATTCAGCACAAGTGATAATGCCTGAAAGGATACTGACCAATCTGAAATGAAGGAAATTTAAGTAAATAGCCTCTTTGACCCTTAGTTGTTTAATCTACAAATTGATGGAAATAATGCCCACTTCTCCTGTGTCTTTGTGAGGATCAAATGAGATAGCATCTGAGAATGTGCTTAACATATTATAGGTAATCCAAAAATGTTACTCTCTCTCTTTCATTCTGACCCACGAGGATGGCATTATATAGTAAGTCTTCAAGAAATTTCTATTCCCACTGGAAGAGACTACTCTTAAAATTCTTTATGTCTGAACCAAGTAATTTGGAAATCGCTAGCCAGTGGACTTCCTTCATTAACACAATACACCCTCCATTTACTTAACCATTCTTTTATACATTCAATACACATTGAAGTGCTTGTTATGTGGTCAGTACAAGGGATACCAAAGCAATAAGACAGACCCTCACAAGTGGTTTAAGAGTCTAGTGGAAAGAGACAGATTTGTATACAAATAATTACAATGCAGAGGAATGAATGACACAACAAACTAATTAAAGAGAGTGAGTGTGTGACGTATCTTTTATTCTCAGAGTGCCCTGCCCATATCAACTGTTTAGAAATATTTTTATACTGTCATGTATTAATAACGATGACTGCTAGCATATAATCTCACCTACTGCTACACAATTGTTATTTGCATCTATCGCAAAGGATTACTGAGAAGATTAAGATCATTATTTCATATAATGCACTTAGCACAGGTCCTGGTACATGGTAAGCACTCAGTAATGTTGTTACTATTACAATTATCATGATAATAATCAAAATTATATCATCATATCATCACTATTATGTCACCATTAAATATAGAACCATGATATGTTCCAACAACAATGAAATAGGGCAAGATCACTGGGAAATAAGGATTCAGTCTCATATGTATGGTTAAAAAAGTGTACTCAGATAACCCATAGATGGATGACTTACTGAACACCCACTCCAAGATCAAGGGCATAAGTCTTTGAATTATAGCTGTTCTAAAAGATAAATGAAATAAAACCCAAAACCCATTGCCACTGAGTCAATTCTGACTCATAACGACCCTATAGGACAGAGTAGAAGTGCCCCACAGGGTTTCCAAGACTGTAAATCTTACAGAAACAGACTGCCACATGTTTCTCTCCCGAAGCAGCTGATGCATTCGAACCATTGACCTTTCAGTTAGTGGTTGGGTGCTTAACCATTGCATCACCAAGACTACTTAAAAGAAAGAAACAGTCACCTGAAATGCATTTCAGAGGACTTCCTAACAGACAAATACCTCCCTATTATACCTACTGATCACTAAAATTTATTTACCAGGAAACTTAGCTTGTTAATGAAAAAAACTCTTGGAGAAATTGTATGTTTTTCTAAAGCAGGGGTCCTCATCTGGGAGGGTGTTTTACTCCTTCTCCCCCAGGGGATATCTGGTATTGTTGGGAGACATTTTGGATTGTCACAAAGGGATGAGTGGGAGTGGAGAGGACAGGGGTACTACTGGCATCTAGTGGGTAGATGCTACTAAAAATGCTACTATGCAAAGGACAGCGAATATGTAGCCAACAGAATTATCGAGTTCAAAATATCAGTGGTGCTGAAGTTGAGAAATCTTGCCCTAAAAGAATGCATACTTATTTAGAACTATTTAGTTAGATATTTCCATTTATTATTTTTTTTACCTAATTTCACACTCTGGTGCAAATGATTGAGTCACACCCTCTTGAAACAAGGAGGATGGGGTTTGGAGAAAGAGAAAGGAGAAACAGTATACTTACTCTGTAATGAAGTCAAAGAAAGGAATCTAAAGAAGTAAACATTTTCCTTTTTCACTTTTTACCCAAGGACAATCTCAGTGCCTTTTCTTGCAACAAATATTTTGTAAAAATGGTCTGGAATACACTTAGAAGGTGCTCCATAAATTTCCAGTGTAAGATTCATTTCAATTGTAAATCCAAGTTGCATTTTTTCATACCCCTGAGGAATATCAGACTAGATTTTTGAAGACTCAAGAGTTTAGAAAATCCATTTAATGAAAAAAGAAGAAAAAATGGAGCATCTATTATATGTCAGACACTGTTCTAGGTGCTAGGGTATACTAGTGAACAAAACAAAGATACCTGTCCTTGTGGAACTCATATTCAATCACGTTTTGAGTAAAGTTCAAGAAATACTTGTCTTGAATGCCTCTACATTATGTTTTTTAAAAAATCTATTTATCTCTATTGATTCAAAAAGATAAATAAGCTTTAAAAGAGTTTTTACCTACATTAGAAATTAGTTTTCAAGGCAACAAAGCAAAATAGATTACAGCAGCAAACCAGTCTCTTGCAGATTGCTGGTAAACAGATCATAGGTGGTGCAATGATTAAAGCGCTTGGCTGCTAATCAAAAGGTTAGCGGTTCAAACCCACCAGCTGATCCATGGGAGAAAAGACCTGCTTTCTTCTCCCATAGAGATTACAGTTTAGGAAACCCTATGGAGAAGTTCCATTCTGTCACATTTGGTCACTATGAGTTAGAATTGACTCAAGGGCACACAACAACAACAACAGTGTGTAAGAAGGTTCCAGGATGGCACAAATGGTTTGCACTCGACTACTAACCTAAAGGATGGAAGTTCAAATCCATGCAGAGGTGCTGGGGAACAAAGACCTGGCAGTCTGTTTCCCAAAGGTCACAGCCAAGAAAACCTTATGGAGCACAGTTCTACTCTCTAACACGGGGAGTCTCCATGAGTTGGAATCAACTCGATGGCAGTGAGTTTGGTTTTGGTTTTAGTGTGTAAGAAACAAATAACAGGAAGACATACATATAAACCTGAGTTACTTCATCTAGTTCAGGTTAAAAAAAATGGAGACAGAGGATTGAAAGATTTCTTCTACGACTTGCCACATCGTAGGAGTAAGACTACCACCACAGCAGGGCAACTGGTAGCTTTTGAAATAGTCTGTCATGATTGTGTTCATAGTGAAAGCGACCTAGACATTTAGTTTTGGTTTGCATTTTGAAATCACGGGGCTATTTACCCCGAATTCTTCCTGATTAGCTTCAGTGATAGCATTTAATTTCTCCTCCTACAGTCCCAGTCTTAGCAGACTAATGAAATCCTGAGATTTTCCTATCCCTGCCCTCTGAAAGCCTGGGAAATATGCAGGTATATGAATGTTATTTGCTTCTCAGCTCTGCTGAAGATCTGCCCCCAAAGATGTAACAATATTTCTGGGGAGTTTTGCCAGCTTTCCTTTTCTTCATATTTTTCTTGTAGGTGTTTCTCTCATTTAAACTCTGCTTTGAATGATAGCATTCTTTACGTGACACCTAGACTACATCACACGTAGGAAGGGACCGTGGTCAAGTCATCTTTCTTACCACCACTTAGCACTGCCATCTAAAAATATTAGGTAAGTAAAATTAATGAATGAATTCATACCTACTTGGATAGAGTTGAGGGGATCACAGCTGAGAAAATCTGGAAAGCCCCAAGCAAGTTCGAAACAGAGTATTAATGAGCTTTTTTGGACATTTACTTTAGGCAGAAATCTAGGAAAAGCTCCTACCTCCACTCACCTCACATCTCACCTTCCTTATCCTGTTAATCAGTTAATCACTAATTAGAAGTAAGATCCTTCTCTTTCCTCTGCTTCTAAAATCTAAGTATTTTCTATATTTATGAATACACACTTATTTGTTGAACTCATAAAATGGACTGAATTCTATAAGGAGAAACAAAAAGGATTCATACCGGAGTCTGATGATAAGACCCTAACTACCGAGACATACCCGTTGAAAAACCCGTTGCTGTTGAGTCGATTCCAACTCGTAGAGACCCTATAGGAGAGAGTAGAACTGCCACATAGGGTTTCCAAGGAGCGGCTGGTAGATTCGAACTGCTAGCCTTTTGGTTAGTAGCTGAGCTCTTAGTAACCACTGCACCACCAGGGCTCCACCAAGGCATACAGTACGTCTGACTCTGATACCTGGTTTCCCACATAGCTGCTACACCAGCAGCCCCAGAGATTCCTTGAGCTACCAGCAAAGAACCTTTGAATTCCTCCTGTTCCTAGAGTCTAGTCAGGGAAGTAAACTGAGTAAAAGAAAGCCACACACTTATCCTAATATTTACACATGACTGCCTTGTAATTTTTCTCTATATTTATTATACTCACTATGCAAACTAAAGAAACAGAATGGCAAGGCCAGGGTCAAAGACTGCTCATAAATAGTAAAAAATAAAGGAGATAGGGAGAGATTTCTCGTTTTCTACCTCACAATAATCCTCAGTGTACAATTCCTGAATTGCAAGGCTTGTTCCCAGGGGCTCTGGGTACCCCTGTGGCTGTCCTGGAATAGTTCTGTGAGGCAATCACTCAGGTCACCCAAGTAACTGATTTTTATTTCACTTTCAGGCCTGGCCACCAATGCAGAACATGCATCAATCAGGTACCATTAACTTTAAATCCCTTGATGTTCTCAGGCAAGGGATCAGAGTATGCTATGTGATTTAAGATCCTGACATGAAAAACATTCAAATCTAAAATAAACCAATTGCTTGTGGTTTTTATTGAGATTTAATATATTGCTCGCAGGGATCAAGTCCAAATCTTATCCTTCTTTAGGAAAGTCAACAATTAACCTTCTACCAAATACACCCATGAGGTCAAGGGCCTTCAATGAGCATGGTAGCTGACGGAAAACATGAATAGAGCAGTTAGGTCTTGAAATAACGACTATAGTGGAAGGTCAAAGAAAGCTGGGGAAATCATTTAAAAGACTCGGCAAGGGCAAGCGTTGAACATTTTCCCTGTTCATTTTCATGATTTAGGGTGGTAATTTTTGGTCAACAGGTCATCATGTAAGTGACAATGACATCAATTTATTGGCACACCAACAGCATTTTTCAAATGAGATGGAAAACTTTGTGAAACTTTATGCATGTGTGTGGAAAGTATACAAGGTCACAATATAAAATGGGTTTCCATAAAAAGTTTTAAGCCCATTGACCTACTGAACGCATTACAAGGTAGGAAAGCCTTGTTAAACTTCTCTTGAATCTTTACTGTAACAAGTGATCATTACCTGGCCTGAGTTAGTTCAGCAGCACTTCTTCCCTCCAATGAAACAAAACATATGATCAACGTTACTATAGTACGTGACTGGGCAGTTGCTCTAGGTAAGAGACCTTTGGTGTGTGGCCTTGGCAGGTATTTTAACTTTCCTGAGCCTCAGTTTCTTCTTCTATAAAATAGTGAATACTATCACCTAATTCATAGAGTGTCAAGGTGATAGCCAGTAACGAACGAAAGCATTTAACACGGTCCCTGATACAGAGTAAGAGTTAAACGATTTCTTTCCTCCCAGCTTTTATTCAAGACAAAAGACACCTTCACCCATTCGCTGTTCCCCTGGAAAGAGGCAGGGTCATCTCTCACATGCTGCCTGGAGTTGGGACGCTTTGACATTGTCAAGTGCTTTTCTCCTGTCAAGTTAATGAAGGATTATGCCTGCCCCTTCTCCCTGGTCGGCACAGCTTGCTTATGGAAAAATCGGAAAATGTCTAAGAGCACTAACTGAGAATCTGTTCCATACAAAAGCAATTTTCTCCAGCTTTATGAGTGAGGGCAGCTATAAATCACTCAACCTATTTGCATTTATACTGCTTTAAATAGGGGGTGGTGATGGAAAGATGAAAAGCTATCTACACAGTGAGAAACGTTACCCCAGGAGAGAAGGCAAAGTGTTTCCAAAATCACCCTTGTGTTTGGCCTGTGACAGTCTTATTGTGGCAGGAGAAAGGGTAGGAAGAAGTTGTATCAAACTCTGTCTCATGGAGTGGACCTTAAAATCTGAATACCTGTCTCTCAGAATTAATATCCAGTCATTAGTTTTACTTGATTTTTCTTTGCAAAAAGAGAAAAAAAAAAGTTTATTTAAGATAATTGTTTTCTAATGCCTGGTGCCTAAAACCAGATAGAATACTCGTAGTGTTATTCATAGACCTCTTGGCTTTTACCATCTCAATGACATTTACTTTATCCCTGAATAATTTTAGATAAGCTAAGCCAGCAGCTGGGGAGACCCCAGCTGTACCTAAGCCTGATGTCCTTGCTTCATTTAAGAGAAAGCCCATGGGGCTGAATCCAAACATCAAAATAGAAAATATTTTCCACTACCAAGGACAGATAATCTGAGCTATGTTGCACATAGTGTTTCTGTGGAATTCTTACTTGACTATTTCTCACTTGGAGGTAAATTGAGGTCACTCTAAGAATGTCATAGGAAATTTATTGAGAAGTCTTACATTTTCATTGATTATTTTACTCTACTAATAAATGCCTGTGGTCGGGGGGGATAGGCAAAAGAGGCCTGCCATAAGAGGCTTGACCTTAGCCGTTGGTCAGTGTGTCCACAAGACCGCAAACCAGTGCCCCAGGCATGGATATTTCCCACATAGTAGGATTTATACTTCTTCAGAGACATAGGAAACCATTAAAAAATAAATAAAATTATATTTTAAGTTTAGGCCAAGAGAGGGAACAATAGTTTGGAAAAGATCAAGCCTAATGTCAGACATCCTTATTGTTACAGATTCATCTTCTACACATTGTAGCAAACAAGACAATCAAAGATCTTTCAGCACTTCTGTATGAAGGATATTTTCCAACTATCAGTCTAGACCTCTCTTTCTTTAAATGAAGCTTCTTAAATGAGCATTCTATGGCCTCTATGTTCACTGTATTGCTTAAGTGATCAATCATTTCTTCCTAGCCAAAATCAATTCTGTCTCTCAATTTCTCTCTCTCTCTCCTCTATCATCTCTCTATGTATCTGCCTTTATAAATCTGTATCTTTATCACTTTCTTTTTGATTTCTCAAACTCTTCTTTGTGTTTCTTTTTGGTGTTGACTTATTTATGCAACTTTGACTTCTTGCAATATGATCTTACCACATCTATCAATTTTCTCAGCAGTAAAATGATACGAAATATCACATTTGTGGTTCTTCTTCTGCTTCTCAAGCCAGTCCATGTTTTTCCTCCTTAGCTACATTTTGATTTTAAATATATCTCGTTTTTTCAACCTTCATATCCAAAGATAAATCTGATGGCAATTATTTTTCTGAAATATTTCCAAATGCTATATTCCTCTGTCTGGAGTGTCCCCTTCTCTTTCCATTCATTTGGAGACTTGAATTCAAACTCATCCTTCAAACTCAGTTCAAGGATTCTGACATTTAAAAGCTATAACCAGGAAAGTTTGGTTCTTTTGCCGTATGAGAGAAAAATTAAGATATTTTTAGATATGTAAAAACTCAAAAGAATAGTATCAACATACATTTCTGGGGAAATTTCTTACTTAAGTGTGTCCAGTAAGTAAAATTGGATCTGAGCAATATGTCAAGAAGGCAGAAGACGTGGTATACCATAAAGAGTTATGAGTTACAAACAGGTAAAACTTACAGTGAATCTAAACAATTGATGATAATGTCTGTGAAATTAACTGCTATTGTCAGGAAAAATTATTCAAATAGAAGTGACAAATACAAAACAAAGTTATCATAATAATAATAGCAATCTGAAGTTAAAATTTCTGATTATTTCAGCAAAACATGAGTGGTACACTGAGAAAGAGTGACAAGCAATGGAAGGAAGTTAAAACAGGATATGATCTTATCTTGCTAAATAAAGGAAGGTTATAAATATTATGGAGCCCTTGTGGGGCAGTGATTAAGACCTCAGCTGCTAACCAAAAGGTTGGCAGTTTGAATCCATCAGCTGCTCCTTAGAAACCCTATGGGGCAGTTCTCCTCTGACCTATAGGTTCGCTATGAGTCAAGTCTTTGGCAACAGGTTTGGTTTTTGTTTTTATGAATACTGCAATTCTTCATTTTGATAGATACTTTAACATATCTGTTAAGAATTTAAGTATAGCTATTACTAGAATATGGAGTACCTAGGTGGCACAAATAGTTAAGCACTCGGCTGCTAACTGAAGGACTGGTGGTTCAAATCCACCCACAGGCAACTAGAAAGAAAGGCCTGGCAATGCACTTCCAAAAGATCACAGGCATGAAAACCTTATGGAGCATGGTTTTACTCTGACACACATGGGGACACCATGAGTCAGAATCAAGTCTATGGCAACTGGTTACTTGTTATTACTAGAATATACATAACATATATAGTTTCCAAACCACTTAAGGAACAAAAAAGAAACAAAGCTTATTTAACACTCCAAGTAAAGAAAGGGGAGGTGGGAGAAGAAAATAAAAGGAATTATACATATACAGAAATAAAGCAAACAATAAAATAATATGCCCCAAAAAGGACCAAACAGATAAGATGTTATAATGAATATGAATACATTCAATTTATCTAATAAAATAAACCATACTGTATCAGGTTAAAAAATAGCTCTTAGACTTCCTGGTAACTTGGCATGATAGTCAGAAGCACCACACCATCCCTCCACAGCAAAGATCACAAAAACTAAGTCAAACAGAGTCACAAGTCAATCCTGAAACCCTAAGCATCAAATGAAGCGATAAAGAACTCAGCCAAGCACCAAATGGAATAAGAAACTGACCAAGAACAGAGAGCAAGAAGAGATACATGCAGAAGTCCCCTATCAGCTACCGCAGCACGAATCCGCCATCTTGCACTCCTATCGGAGATCAGCAAATAGGGGGTATGAGAAAGCAGCTTCATGGAGCTTCCAGCAGGAGACAGAATAACCGGTAACCAGTGATATAGGCTTTCCCACCCCCCACCCTTCTTCACCCCCACTTAGCCTCCTCTGCTTCCTGCAGCCACAGTCTCTTGACTGGGAAGCACCAGCTTCACCCTGGTGTCACTGAGTATTCCACCCGCTCACACTGGCCGGCTCCCTAAGTGACTTTTGTTGGCTGCTGGTGTTGCTTTTTCCACTCTTTAGATTTCTTCCTTACCTCTCACCACCTCTCCCTCTTTTCTCTCAAATACCCGGCTCCATGTGCCATCGTTGCTTCTTCCTGAAAGGCTGCAAAACACCACTTGACTGTGAAACTGCTTCCCGGCCCATGCTGGCACACTGGTAGGATCCCCGGGGCTTTTTTGTTTGTTTGATTGCTTGCTCTGATTTGTTCTGTTTTGATTTGGTTGTGTGTTTTCTTTTCCTTTTCTCGGCTTGGGAGCCCCTTCTAGCTGGGCAGTACCACATGGCTTGGAAGCTACTCCCTTACTCTGCACAGATGCACAGGGACATCCCTGGGGGTGTTTCTTTTTTCTTATTTTTTTTTTCTTTTGGTTCTTTTTTCTTTGTTTGTTTTATTCTCTATCTTATTCCCTTTTTGGCTTTCTTCATTTCCAGTTTCTCAATTTATTCATTTTTTTCTTTTACCCTTTTTCTTTTTTTTTTTAATTTTTATTTTTTCCCATTTCTCAGTCTCTCATCTCTCCACTCCAATAGCAAGCTCCCTTAGCACTCGTTTTTGTTTGTTTGTTTGTTTTTGTCTCCTATTTCTCTCTCCTCTCTCTCCTCTTTCCCATATCCATCTTAGTTCCACACATCACAATCTATCCCCTCCTTCTTGCCTACCTGCACCATACGCTGAACATCACACTCTGACGCTGCACAGGCATGGCCTACTGGAAACTGCCCTGCACTGATTCCCAGTTGGCACTGTTAGACCTGGTACATGCAGCAAACAATCCATCCCAGCAACTCCCTTTCAGCTAGACCTGCCCTGCTGTACTTTATCTGAGTGAATGGCCCTGCCCATTGGAGAAGGAGGTGAAAAGTATCGTGCCCCCAAAAGAGCAAACAACAAAGAATGCACAGCCTGTATGCTCAGACATAACCAAATAAAACAAAAAAAAACAGGATGAAACAAACAAATCTACAATGAATAAATGAGGAAAATAACTACTGAGTGCCCCAAAGACAGCAGACCATAACAAAACATTTACAAAAACAGGACAGGATGGTTCCAGTAGGCATCCAAAATAAAACACTAGATGACTTACCAGTAGAAGAAAAGGCACTACACCTAACTGATAGGGAATTCAAATCTCTAATATTCAGAATTATCTAGCAGTTGAAGCAAAAATGTGGAAAAAATAGACAAATTCAGGAAAAGGCAGACAAATCCATGGAAAATACAGACAAAAACATGGAAGAGTTCAAGAAAATAATACAGGAACAAAATGCTAAAATAAATTCACAACTAGAAATCATACAGAAACAACAATTAGAAATCCAAAAGATAAACAACAAGATTTCAGAAACTGACAGTGTCATAGAAGCACTAAGGAGCAGCTTTGAAACGATGGAAGATAGATCAGCGAAATTAAAAACAAACACTTGGATACAACTCTGTTTGAGGAAAAATCAGAAAAAAGAATAAAGAAAAATGAAGAGACTCTGAGAATTATGTGGGATACACTCAAAAGCAATAATCTGCAAGTGATCAGAGTTCCAGAACAGGGGGAGAAAACAGAAGACACAGAGAGGATCATTGAAGAATTGCTTACCGAAAACTTTCCCAATATCATGAAAGATAAAAAGCTGACCATCCAAGAAGCTCAATGAACCTCATATAGAATAGACCCCAAAAGAAAATCACCAATGCATATCATAATCACACCTGCTAAAACCAAAGACAAACAAAGAACCTGAGAGCAGCTCGAGAAAAACAAAAAGTCACATACAGAAGAGAAACAATAAGACTAAGCTTAGATTATTCAGCAGAAACCATGCAGGCAAGAAGGCAATGGGATGACATATAAAAAACTTTGAAAGAAAAAAATTGGCAGCCAAGAATAATATATCCTGCAAAACTCTTGTTCAAATATGATGGTGAAATTAGGTCATTTCCAGATAAACAGAAACTAAGGGAATATGTAAAAACCAAACCAAACTTACAAGACATATTAAAGGGAGTCCTTTGATTTGAGAACAAACAACATTAGACCACAAGCTGAATATAGGACACAGGATTGTACTAGCCAGATACCAACCTAGGAAATGAACTCTCAAGGACTATGCAAAACCAAAAGAATTACAACAGGGAACCAGAGAGGTTAATCTGTAAATGACAACAGCATGAGAACAATAAATGAGGGAATAAATGGTGTAGGTATAGAACCTTCTAATGGAGAGGAAGGCAAGGTGAAACCAAATAATAATAGACTGGTTCAAATCTGGGAAGATAAGGGTAAATTTCAAGGTAACCACAAAGAAAGTTAGCAAACCCACTCATCAAAATAAAGAAGAAAAACATAAAGTCTCAGTAAAAACAAAACCTACAAAAACAAAAGAAATAAAAAAAAACAATCCGCAAACAAAAGGAACTCAGCACAGGAGAGCAAGAGGAACAAAGAAAATGTCAGCACCACAAAAAAAAAAGCACTGCAAAATGCAATCCCACTCCCAGGAATATATCCTAGAGAAATAAGAGCCATCACAGGACTAGATATATGCACACCCATATTCATTGCAGAACTGTTCACAATAACAAAAAGATGGAAACAATCTAGATGCCCATCAGCAGATGAATGGATAAACAAACTATGGTACATACACACAATGGAGTATTATGCAATAATAAAGAACAATGATGAATCTGTGAAGCATCTCATAACATGGATGGAACTGGAGCACATTATGCTGGGTGAAATAAGTCAATCACAAAAGGACAAATATTGTATGAGACCTCTACTGTAAAAACTCATGTAAAAATTTACACACAAAAAAAACCCAATATTTGTTGGTTATGAGGGATGGGAGGGGTGAGGGGGAACTAAATAGACAATAGATAAGTGGTAACTTTGGTGAAGGGTAAGACAGTACACAATACTGGGGAAATGAGCACAACTTGTACAAGGAAAGGTCATGGAAGCTCCACAGACACTTGCAAACTCTGTGAGGGACTGAACTGCTGGGCAGAGAGCTGTAGGATCCATGGTCTTGGGGAACATCTAGCTCAATTGGCATAACACAGTTTATAAAGACAATATTCTACATTCTACATTGTTGAGTAGCGTCTGGGGTCTCAAAAACCTGTGAGCAGCCATCTAAGATACTCCACTGGTCTCACCCCTTCAGGAGCAAGGGAGAATGAAGAGAACAGGATACAAGGAAAAGATTAGTCCAAAGGACTAATGGACCACAGCTACCATGGCCTCCACCAGACTGAGTCCAGTACAGCTAGATGGTTCCCGGCTACCACCACTGACTGCTCTGACTGGGATCACAATGGAGGGTCCTGGACAGATCTGGAAAAGGATGTAGAACAAAATTCTAACTCACAAAAAAATAGACTATATTTACTGGCTTGACAGACTGGAGAAACCCCGAGAGTATGGCCCCCGGACACCCTTTTAGCTCAGTGGTGAAGTCGCTCCCGAAGTTCACCGTTCGGCTGGGGATTGGACAGCCTCATAAAACAAAATGGGACTAATGAGGCACAGCAGTCCAGGGACAAAGACTAGAAGGCAGGAGGAGACAGGAAAGCTGGTGATAGGGAACCCAAGGTTGAGAAGGGACAGTGCAGACATGTTGTGGGGTAGTTAACCATTGTCATAGAGCAATATGTGTACTGTTTAATTAGAAACTATTTGTTCTGCAAACCTTCATATAAGGTACAAAAAAAAAAAAAAAGAATTATCTATGTGAGATCAAACTGACAGCAGCAACTCAAAAGGTTTGATGGGAAGCCTAGGGGGCAATGAGTTGAAGATAACGGTGATGGAATAATTTGGAAAAAGATAGTGAGAATTGCAGCACAACTGGAAGAATGTAATCGATGTCACTGAATTATACATGTAGAAACTTTTGAAATGGTGTAACTTTGGTTATGTATATTTTCACCAAAAAAAAATGTCCTCCAAGGTTGAGAAGGGAGAGTGTTGACATGTCGTGGGGTTGTTAACCAACGTCATAAAACAGTAAGTGTACTGACTGTTTAATGATAAACTATTTGTTCTGTAAACCTGCAACTAAAGTACAATAAAAAATTTTTTTTTAAATAGCTCTTTATTATTTCCAAAGGAAAGATAAAACAAAGTGACACAGAGGGTTAACAATAAAATATGGACAAAAATATATCAGTAAAGTTAAGCAGAAGAAATCAGAAACGGCGATATGAATATCAGCTCAAAAAAAATATGAATAAAGAACATGCATTACAGGTAACCCATGTGTACAGAAATACAAAAGGCTAATAAATTTGAAAATATTTTCAGCCTCTCATACTTTAGAAAATACAAAATGAAGTGTAAAGAGATACAATTTTTTACATATCAGATTGGAGAAGATTTTAGTGTTTGAGAATAGTCAACATTTGCCAATAGGGAATCAGGCCCACTCAAACATTGTTTTGGCGACTATAAACTGAAGCAAAAATTTTGGAGGTCAATTTGGCAGTAGTTTTAAAATTTTTTATACACACACTTTGATCCAGCAGTTTTACTTCTAGAAGTTTATCCCACAGATAAAGATACACAATGGTGTGAAGATGTATTTGCAAAGATATTTTTTGCTCCATTTTTGTAAGAACAACAACATAGAAAGAACCCACATGTTCATCAATAGGGGATAAAATAGATACATTTTTGGATATCCTTACAATAAGATCTTAGAAAACACTTTTTAAAATGGATTATGTCTATATGCACAGATGTACAAAAATATCTAGGATAGACACTGAATGAAAACAGCTAAGGTTTATAACAATAAGTTTACTGTAATTCCATTTGGAACTTTGAAAGGACAATGTAGATTTCATCTATCACAACATTGTGACTATTGGTATCAATTGAGGACACATGTATGTCATATCTGATTTATTTTTCCAAATATCAAACCTCAAATGTCCAAGAAGAAATTCCAGTATCTTCTTGAGACTTCTCACTTTCCTAATTGTATATTGTAACAAAATCCAGGCATCTTCCTTAAGCCCACAGGTCAAGCTCATTTCCAAATACTAGACAGAGTAAGCGAACTGGAACATCTGATCAGTTTTCCAGCATCGTCACTTTTCTCTCTGCCACAGGGTGATTACTCCATATGCAGTCTGATGGTCGCTTGTTCACTGCTGTATTTCTGCCCTTGGGGATTCAGATTCCCCCAGTGCTACATTGGTACTCCACCTTGTGCTCCAGAGTTGTAGATCTGTTAGTGCACACTAGTATTTCAGTTCTCACAACAATTTGCCAAAGTGGCAGGGCTTGAAGGATGTTCCAGACTCAGCCACAATCAAAGCGAGAAAAAGCTCCTCCCTCAGTGACAATTCAGGCTCTCGTGTGTAGCAGAGTCACCAAGCCAGCAGCCCCAAGCCACCTCCTTCCCGGTGAGCATTCTCTGAATTTCTTGGTGTCTTCCAATGACCGCCCTGACAGGGAACACAACAGAGAGTTCCGAATGGAGCAGGAGAAAGGTGGGGTGCAGAACTCAAATTACAGTAAGAAGACCAGACTTAATGGTCTGAATGAGACTGGAGGAACCCTGGAAAGCATGGCCCCTGGATTCTCTATCATCCCAGAACTAAAACAATTTCCGAGGCCAACTCTTAAGACGGGGATTGGACTGGACCGTGTGACATAAAGTGATACTCGTGAAGAGTGTGTCTCTTAGCTCAAGTAAATACAAGAGACAAAAGGGGCAGCTTCTGTCCAGAGGTGAGATGGGAAGGCAGAGAAAGTTATGAGCTGGTTGAATGGACATGGGGAGTGAGGGGTGGAAAGGAGTGTGCTGTCACAGTATGAGGAGAGCAATTAGAATCACATAACAATGTATGTGTAAATTTTTGTATGGAAAAAATAAATTTCTTGGTGTCTTTTGATTCCAGTAAACATGAGTGGAACAGTTCCAAGTCATTAGAAAAGTTATAACAACACTGAACTACAAGAAGAAGAAATTCTGAGATCGGGCCTTTCTTCCCATATATTAATAGAACAATATCCTCACTAGTGCCATTGCATACCCTTTCATCAGGGCAGTGGATTGCTTATATTTACATAACTAGTGTAGCTCACCTAAAGGAAATGTTCCTTAATTAAATGAGTTTTTTCCAGAGGGCCATTCTGTCCTTAACTCTTGGCATACACAAATGTGTGTACACACACACACGCACACGCGCGCGCGCGCACACACGCACCCCTTTATCATAAACACGGATCTGTTTCTTGACTCTTCAGTTCTATTGAGCTGCTGATTTATTATTGTGACAACAACACACTGCTTTAATTATTATAGCTTTATAATATGACAGAATATGGTTGGGGTATATTGTTCTTATGTGGATGTTGTTCTCAAATATCCTGGCCTATTTTGTCCATTTTATCTTTTCACGGGACTTTAAAAACTGCTTGTCAAGTTTAATAAAATAACCTGTTGGGAACTTTAACTTGGTGTTCCAGTGGATTTTTTAAAATTATTTTACAATAATTAGCATCTTTATATTATTCAGCCATTCTGTCCTAGAACATGGTATGTCTCTTTGTCTTGATTCTGACCTTCAACACAGTTTTGCTGTTGTCTTCATATAGATTTTACACATCTCCTGTTAAGTATCTTACAGCTTTGTTACTATGGTGAATGGGACCATTTACTTCCATTATATTCTCTGGTTGTAAATATTGATTAGGAAAGATGTTGATCTTTATATGTTGTTATTGTAGCCAGCCATTTTACTATCTTTCATATTCTGACAGTTTTTATATTGACTCCTTGGATTTTCTAGGTAAATAGATTGCTATTGATAGTGAAAATTGGTCCCATTGCTATAGCATTTATTTAATGTTTCTCATCCTACTACATTTACTGCAACCTCCAGTTCACCACTAAATAATATTGGTTATAATGCACATTTTTGTTTTATTTCTGGCCGTTTCAATTTGAAATGTGTTTAGCTATGAATAATTCAACCAAACGTTTTTCCCCTTCTTCCCCACATAATTAGGAGTCCACAGGCTGCTGGTTATAGAAAACTGCTCAAGAAGAGAGCCAAGGGTCAGGATTTTTATAGCTTTCTCTGCATCATCCTTGTTGTGTGCTATTAATTCAATTCCAACTCATAGCTACCCAATAGGCCAGAGTAGAACTGCCCCACAGGGTTTCCAAGGAGAGGCTGGTTAGCACACCTTTTGGTTAGCAGCCTGAGCTCTTAACTACTTTGCCACCAGGGCATCATCCTTAGAATGTTGTTTTTTCCCCAGGCTCATTACCTCTTGGTTCCAAAATGGCTCTTTTCCACAATCAAAGCAAAAAGATGAAGGGCAGGTAGGGACAGTCTGGTGCAAGCCTTCTATCAAGAAACCAAAAGCTTCCTCAGAATTGGCAGGAGACTTCCTTCCATGTACAACTGAGTGGACAGAACTTTGTGACCCTATGACCACTCCCAATAGAAACAGAGGCTTGGAAAATGAGAATTTAACTATGTACGTTGGCTCCCAGGAAGGACATTGATTTTTTTTTAGCAAGGAAGTAATGGGGAATGGATAATAGGTAGACAACTAACAGTATTTGCCCCACTGACTTTCTAGGGGATGTGTCTAATGTTTCAGTAATTATCAGGATGTGTGCTGTAATTTTCTGATACAGAGTCTTATCAGCCTAAGAAAGCTGTTTTCTATTCTTAGCTTGATGAGGCTTTTAAAATCAGAAACGAATGCTAAATGTTATCAAAACTCTTGTGGCATCTATTGGGAAGATAATATAATGTGTTTGTTTTTCCAATTAAAATGTTAATTTAGAGTAATAGATTCCAATTATTGAATCATTCTTGCAATCCTGGCATAAATCATTCTTGGAATGTGGTTATTCTTTCAATCCATTAGTGTATTTAATTTGAAAATATCATACTCAGAATTTTTGCATTGATGTTCACAAGTGAAATTAATCTATAACTTTCTTTATACTATCCTCGTCCAGTGTCCAGTTATTTTCATTAAGGTTCTTTAGCCACATAGAATGAGTTAGGGAACCTCCCAATTTTTTTTTCTATTTGAACAGCTCAAACAATATAGGAATTACCCGTCTGTTGAAAATTTGATAGGATTCTTCTTTTCAATACTTTAGGCATGTTACCTTATTAAGGTTTGGGATGGTTAAGGTTATGTGTCAGCTTGACTGGGCCATGATTCTCAGTGGTTTGGCAGTTATGTAATGAGGTAGTTATCCTCCATTTTGTGATATAATGTAATCCCTCCACAATATCATCTGATGTGATCATCCAATCACTGGTAAGGGGAGTTTCCTCAGAGGTGTGGCCTGCATCCAATATATATGGATGTTCTGGCAAAGCTTGTTGGCTTCTGCTCGTTCTGGATCCTGCATCCAGTTTGTCATCATCTGACCTCCAGTTCTTGGGACCTGAGCCAGTGGCTTGCTATATTGCCTGCGGATCTTGGGTCTGTAAGCCCCTGCAGCTATTTCAGTCTGGAGAAGCCTCCAGTCTGACACCCGACCCACAGACTTGAGACTTGCCAGCCTCTAAAACTGCATGAGCCATTTCCTTGAGAAAAATCCTCTCTCTCTTTCTACTGGTTTTGCTTCTCTAGAGAACCAAGCTTAAGACAAGGTGATAGATACTTGACCACGTTGTCTGTTTTTTCTTATTATTAGTATTTCAAGATTTCTACTTCTTCTCCAAACAGTAGTTATTTTTTAGCTTGTTGAGTGTCATGCTTTATCTTCAAATTTATTTCTCTAATACATGGATTTGTTAATAACTTGAGTCTAAGTATTACCTGGACAGTTTTGATGTTTTGCTCACATTTGCATTCCTTTCCAAAGACATTAACATTTCAACATTGATTTCTTCTTTGACTTGTAAGAAATTTGTAAAAAAAAAATTCATGTGAATGTTAGGAGGCATTTACTTTTATTTTCCTTTGTTGTTGTTGTTCCCAGTAGTAGACGTCTGTTGTTTTGTGCTAGCTAGCTTTTTGCTGAAGATCATTCAAAAGCAGCTGCAGCAGTATGTCAACAGGGAACTGCCAGAAATTCAGGCTGGATTCAGAAGAGGACGTGGAACCAGGGATATCATTGCTGATGTCAGATGGATCCTGGCTGAAAGCAGAGAATACCAGAAAGATGTTTACCTATGTTTTATTGACTATGCAAAGACATTCAATTGTGTGGATCATAACAAATTATGGATAACATTGCGAAGAATGGGAATTCCAGAACACTTAATTATGCTCATGAGGAACCTGTACACAGATCAAGAAGCAGTTGTTCAGACAGAACAAGTGGATACTAGATGGTTTAAAGTCAGGAAAGATGTGTGTCAGGGTTGCATCATTTCACCATACCTATTCAATCTGTATGCTGAGCAAATAATCTGAGAAGCTGGACTATATGAAGAAGAAAGGGGCATCATGATTGGACAAAGTCTCATTAACAACCTGTGGTATGCAGATGACACAACCCTGCTTGCTGAAAGTGAAGAAGACTTACTGGTGTAAGTGAAGTAAGTGAAGCACTTACTGATGAAGATCAAAGACTACAGCCTTCAGTATGGATTACACCTCAACATAAAGAAAACAAAAATCCTCACAACCGGACCAATAAGCAACATCAAGATAAACGGAGAAAAGACTGAAGTTGTCAAAGATTTCATTTTACTTAGATCCACAATCAACACCCATGAAAGCAGCAGTCAGGAAATCAAAAGATGCATTGCACTGGGCAAATCTGCTGCAAAAGACCTCTTTAAAGTGTTGAAAAGCAAAGACATCACCTTGAAGATTAAGGTGTGCCTGACCCAAGCCATGGTATTTTCAATTGCATCATATGCATGCGAAAGCTGGACAATGAATAAGGAAGACCAAAGAATAATTGACGCCTTTGAATTATGGTGTTGGTGAAGAATATTGAGTATACCTTGGACTGCCAAAAGAATGAACAAATCTGTCTTGGAAGAAGTACAACCAGAACGCTCCTTAAAAGCAAGGATGACGAGACTACTTCTCACATGCTTTGGACATGTTGTCAGGAGGGACCAGTCCCCGGAGAAGGACATCATGCTTGGTAAAGTACAGGGTCAGTGAAAAGGAGGAAGACCCTCAATGAGATGGATTGGCACAGTGGCTGCAACAATGGGTTGAAGCATAACAATGATTGTGAGCACCGCACAGGTCTGGGCAGTGTTTCATTCTGTGGTGCATAGGGTCTCTATGAGTTAGAACTGACTTGACGGTGCCTAACAACAACAGCATTTAGCTACCCACCTAATTTTGAGAGAAGCCCCTGGACGATGCAAATGGTTAACACACTTGGCTGCTAGCCAAAAGGCTGGAGATTTGAGTCCACCCACAGGTGCCTTGAAAGAAAGTCCTGGCCACCTACTTCCAAAAAAAATCAGATTTCGAAGGCCCTGTGGAGCTCGATTCTACTCTGACATGTATGCGGTCACCATGAGTTGGACTCGAGTCACAGCAACCATTTTTTACTGGTTTTCTAATTTTAAGAGTATCTGTTACGTGGGTCTCAGTGAATGGTCTTGTCACTCTCTCTCCTCACCTCATGCCAGCTAGAGAATTGGCATCTGATCTATACTTGACCAATCTACTGCTCTTATCCCAGATTTTTAATTTTGAGGGAGGAGGTCATGCCAAAATGTAGGGACAGTTTAAAAAGTATTTACAGTAGTGAGGGCATCGATGTGGAGAGCCCAGAGGAGAGCATAGTAGCAAGATTCCAATGGCAGCAAGATTCTGATAGCAATGCAAAAGCTGTCAGCCCAACTAGTCCTCAGCCATGTTTCCTGAGGCCTTGCCTGATGTTCCTTGTACCTTGCCTAGTTTCCCAGCCTTCAGTCAATCTTGTAAGCTCCCTGCTATACTTCCAATACTTTTTTTTTTTACTGCTTAAAAGAGCCATAGAAATCTCTATTGTTAAGAACTAAGAAATGCAGAGAAACTTACTTTTATTGGTAATTTATAATTTCCTGCCGTAAAGTTAGAAAATGTTGTGTATAAAATTGTACTTTTTTGGAAATTTTTGGAGATTTTTTTTTTGGGGTCCTAATACATAGTCAAATTTTGTTAATAGTTTTTTCTTATTCTCAGTTCATTGAATTTTATGCATCAAACTTGTTTCTTATATAATTCAAGCCTTCTATTTCTTTTTCTATTTGATTTGTTAATTTTTGAGATAAGTAGTTTAATTTTCCCACTACCATCGAAAATCAAGCCAGGTCCTGCCCATTATACTGATGGACTCCCCAGTGTCAGCATTTGTAAGCCTTTCTCTTGGTCCAGTTTCTCCAGAGAAGAATCTTCCAGTCCTTTGCCAAGAGAGATACAAGGCTGGCTGCTAACATACTGAATGAAAAGGATCAAAAGAAGGCCAAGAATCTTCCCCTGCATGTATATTTTCTCTTAATCTCCCTGCTTTTTATACAATGCTTATCCTATGGCCTAAAGTAGTGTGTTTCCATCTCTTCATAGGAATAACCTCCTGTCTTCTGTAGCACTGGGGAAGATGGACTTGTGTTTGATGTATGGAAACGGAGACTGGGGGTTTGACTGATTATTATACAGACTTTCAACCCTCTGATTTTAGTCATGGCTCTTGCTCCTTCCTGCTAAGGTGGTAGGTATCTTCAATTCTGCAGATTTTCTAGGGTTTTGTGATTCATATAATCTTGTTTCTCGTTCACATTTCCTCTGCAGGCCCTTAGGTTTCGGCTTTCTCCAGCGTGCTAAACAGTTCCATTTATCCAGCTGCTTTTCTTTGTCCAAAATCTGAGAACGTTTCTTGTCCACATTCTTCTCCTCAGCTCTTTTTTTCTTTGTGAATATGTATATACACACTTTTCCATTGTAAATCAATTTTTCTTTGTAGATTTATATATAACATATATTCATAATGTATTTATATTCATATATGTATGTATATATAATGATTTTAAGTAGTTTTTATTGTGGTAAGTATATATATAAAACAAAACAATTTGCCATTTCAAAATTTTTTACATGTACAATTCAGTGACATTAATTACATTCATCATGTGCAACCATAACCCCATCCATTACAAAATGATCCTCTCTTTCCCCCTCTCTTATGCTCACCCCTGGTAACCACCAATGAACTTTGGCTCTATACATTTGCCTATTCTATATATTTCATGTAAGTGGGATCATACAATATTTGTCGTATTATGACTGAGTTATTTCACTCAGCATGTTTTCAAGGTTCATCTATGCTGTAGCATATATCAGAATTTCATTTCTTTTTATTTTATTTATTTATTTATTTTGTGTGTGTGTGTGTGCTTATTTTTTATTCTATTTTTTCAAGATCAACACTATGCTTAATCCATATTGTATGGAATTTGCATTAAACAGTATCTATTGTTTTGTATGAGGAAGACTTGCTGGGACAGGGTTGAAAACAGGCAGGAAAAATATGGAGGAAATGGCTTGTCACAGTTCAACTCCTTAGAATTGGATTGACCCCTTGTGACTAGAAATCAGGGCCAGAAACTAACGAAATGGATGTTACCAGATATTAAGAAAAATTTCATTTCTTTTTATACCTGAGTAGTATTCTATTGTATATATATATATACCATATTTTGTTTATTCATTCATCTGTTGATGGGCATTTAGATTGTTTCCACCTTTTGACTATTGTGAATAGTTATGCAATGAACATTGTTGTGCTAGTATCTGTTCACATTCCTGCTTTCAATTCTTTAGATTAATTTTCCTAGAAGTAGAATTGCTGAATTATATGGTAATTCTATGTTTAACTTTTGGAGGAACTGCCAAACTGTTTTCCACAGCAGCTGTACCATTTTGTATTCCCACTAGCAATGAATAAGTGTTCCAATTTTTCCACATCCTCGCTAACACTCGTTGTTGTTTTAATCATAGAAATCTTACTGAGGGTGAAGTGATGTCGCCTAGTGATGATACCTCCTTGTGGTGTCTTTATCTGTCTTTGGTATCAAAGTAATGGAGATGCTGCTTTGATTTCTTTCTCTCTCCTTCCTTGACTTCTTTTGTAGTGATAGATGTAATTTTATTTTCTCTATTTTCTTTCTAATCCACTTTATATGTTTCCCCTGAAGGCCAGGGCTGGGAATAGCTTGAGGAAGAGAGGCACGTATGGTGCAAATTTAAGAAGGAGCTCGCTCTCAAGTGCCAACGCTGTACCTGCATGCTTCTGAGAGTGAATTCTTCCTCAAGTTTTGTGCCCTAGTCACCTCTCTTGCCTTACCCTCTACCCAGCTCTGTTGAAGGCATTTCACAGTCTGCATTCAAACAGAACGTCAGAGCATTACTGGCCTGAGGCAGCACAGGATGGGATTTGGGGCTACCAGAATGGCTGGAAATTGAGAGAGGTCTCTACAACATTATAATCCACAATGTTCAGTATAAAATAAAGTATTTTTAGATTTGTGAAGTAGCATAAAAACATGACCTATAATAAAGAGAAAACATAAGGAACAGGAACAGAACTACAAATACACAGATATCCAAGATGGACAAAGATTTTTAAAATAACTATGAAAAATATGTTAAAGAATCTATAGAAAAGGACTAAGACTAATTTCATGGGTAAAGAGATGGAGAATTTCAGGGGAGATTTACAAAGAATTTCAGGTGATATATTAAAATCATAAAAAAAAAAGCCAAATTGAAATCCTAAAACTAAAAATTACGAGACTGAAATCAAATATTTGTTAGATAATATTAACAGCAGAGCGGAGCGGACATAACAGGAGAAAAGATTAGTGAATGTAAAGACAATAGAAAATTTACAAATTTAAGCACAGTAAAAAAAATTGAAAAAGAATGAAGAGCACCTCAATGACAAGTGGAGTAACATTAAGTTGTCTAATACATGTGTGATTGAAATCGTAGAAGGAGAGGGGAAAATTAATGGGGAATAAAAATACTTGGAGAAATGTGGGCTGGAATTTTTCCAAAATTGTTCAAAAATAGCACCCCACAGTTCCAGGAAACTCAGTGAACTCTAAGCAGGATAAACTCAAAGCCATACTTAGGCACATCACACTCAAACTGCTAAAAACAAAAAAAGAATGGGAAAATTTTAAAAGAAGGAGGGGAAAGGGAATACATAACATATAGGGAAACAACAGTAACAATGAAAACTGACTTCACCTCAGAAACTATGAAGGCCATGAGACAATGTAAGAATATCTTTAAACTGCCTTAAGAAGAGAACTGTCAACCTAGGGGAAAAAATATTTCAAAAACGAAGGCAAAATGAAGTTGTTTTCTTAGAAACAAAAGCTGAGAGAATTTCTCTCTTGCAACTCCGTACTACAAAAAATTATAAAGTTATTCAGATTGCTGTGAAATGGTATCAGATGGAGATTTAAATCCATAGGAAGAAATAAAAAGCAATGTAAATAGCAAATATGTAAGAAAATGTAAAAAACTGTCTTTCTTTTCTTAGATTCTTTTGAAGTCAATTGACCTGTTAAAGCAAAAAAAAATAGTAACAACATATTATAGGGTTTATACCATAACAGTAAAATATATGACAACAATAACACAAAGGATAAGAGAGATGTAAATAGAAACATATTGTTGAAAGACTCTTACATAAGTGAAATTATGTGATATTAATTCAAGATAGTGATGACTTAAGGATGTATATTAGAATCTCTAAATATTATAGCCCTAGTGGCACAGTGGTTAAGAGCTCGGCTGCAAACCAAAAGGTTGTCAGTTTGAATCCATCAGCCACTCTTTGGAAACCCTGTGGGGCAGTTCTACTTGTCCTATAGAGTCAGAATCAGCTCAGTGGCAATAGGTTTGGGTTGGGTTTGGTTTTATATATATATATATATATATATATATATATATATATATATATATATATATACACACACACACACACATATAGTTGTTGTTAGTTGTCATCAAGTCAATTCCGACTCATGGCGACCCATGTATGCAAAGTAGAACTGCACTCCATTGCGTTTTCAAGGCTGTGATCTTTCAGAAGCAGATCACTAGGCCTGCCTAGTTAGGTGCCTCTGGTTGGGTTCAAACCACCAGTCTTTTGGCTAGTAGTCGAGCACTTAACTGTTTGCACCACCCAGGGCATATACACACACACAGGCGACACTTCCCTAGTATTTGGTGGACAAATCTGTAAAACTGTAGAGGTCTTGAGGAAATTAGGAAACCACTGTGTAACTCAGCAAGGGTATCTTCCCAGGCCACTAGCCCTGGCACCTGCTACCAAAGCAGCAGGTCATGATGTAAGCTTTTCTCCCTACACTACAGATTACAGAAAAAGGTGTCTACTTACAAAGAGATGGCTGGTCACCATAGCCTAACCAAGTTGACACATAAAATTAACCATCATACACCTATTGCCTGTGAACCAGGTATTTTCTGCCACATGCATGAGAGAAATATCTAGTCACATTCTGCACACATGCCCTGTGTACAAGTGCGTAGAAGTAAAGTGTTACTGGGAGGGGCCTTCTAACATGCCTTACCCAGCTGTCTCACACATAGAAAGGACCACAGAGATAAGTAAAAATAGTTTTTAATTTAAGGTCTCTTATGCACGTGGGTCGCCATGAGTTAGAATTGACTTGACGGCAATGGATTACATATGTACCCAAAGACAGGTTACTAAGGAAGCTATATCCTAGGAAAACAATTTTCTTTGTTGTAAAATGGAGTGAAATTAGAAGGAGTTACAGGTACCTTAAGCTAACCTCAAGAAGCACAGATGCATGATATCAGAGATCAATGAATTAAGAGATACTATTAAGAGCTATAATAATTGCAGCATGTTCAAGATTTGTTCTATATAGATCTGTAATTGTGATTATATGTGTGAATTACAATGTGTATGGATTAAAAACATGAAAATATGGGTCAAGGAGGGAAATAAAATAAACACTTTATCAATTTTGAAATTGTATCTGGAGATTAAAACCAGACTAGGAAAGTAAAACTATCTTTCTCTTCCTTTTTCCCTCCCTCTTCAAAGCATTGTCTGGCTCCTGCTCTCAGGACAAAGGGTTCCTGATTCCCCATTACAATTAAAGTAAATAAAAGATGCTGGCCATTTACAGTTATCATCCCTAAAAAACAAACCAGTTCCAAATGCATTCCCTAATTAGGAGTTCTGATTTAAACTTTATCAGGAACAACAATAGTTCCTATGTTAACCATAACCCTAACTTGAATTCATGTATCATCTTCACTGAAAATTTTTTAAAAAATCATATGTGTTTCAGGGGAAACTAGCACAACCTGTACAAGGAAAGGTCATGGAAGCCCCATAGACACATCCAAACTCCCTGAGGGACTGAATTGCTGGGCGGAGGGCTGTGGGGACCAAGGTCTCGGGTAACATCTAGCTCAATTGGCATGACACAGCTTATAAAGACAATGCTCTACATTCTACCTTGGTGAGTAGTGTCTGGGGTCTTAAAAGCTTGTGAGCGGCCATCTAAGATACTCCACTCGTCTCATCCCTTCGGGAGCAAGGGAGAATGAAGAGAACAGGATACAAGGAAAAGATTAGTCCAAATGACTAACTGTCCACAGCTACCAAGGCCTCCACCGGACTGGTCCAGTACAGCTAGATGGTGCCCGGCTACCACCACTGACTGCTCTGACCAGGACCACAACAGAGGGTTCTGGACAGAGCTGGAGAAGGATGTAGAGCATAATTCTAACTCACAAAAAAAGACCAGATTTACTGGCCTAAAGGAGACTGGAGAAACCCCGAGAGTATGGCCCCCAGACACCCATTTAGCTCAGGGGTGAAGTTACCTCCAAGGTTCACGGTTCAGCCTGGGAGCGGACAGCCCTGTAAAACCAAATGAGACTAACGAGGTACAGAAGTCCAGTGACAAGGGCCAGAAGGCAGAAGGGGACAAGGAAGCTGGTGATAGGGAACCCAAGGTTGAGTAAGGATATTGTTGATGTGTTGTGATGGTTAACCATTGTCATAGGGCAACATTTATAGTAACTGTTAAATGAGAAACTATTTTGTTCTGTAAGCCTTCATCTTAAGTGAGAATAACAGCACAATTGGAAGAGCGTAGTTGATGTCACTGAACTGTGCATGTAGAAATTTTTGAAACGGTGTATCTTTGGCTATGTGTATTTTCACCAAAAAAAAAAAGGTTGAGAAGTTAGAGGCTTAATATATTGTGGGGTTGTTAACCAATGTCATAAAACAACATGTGTACTACTGTTTCATGAGAAACTATTTGTTCTGTAAGCCTTCACCTGAAGTACAATAAAATATTAAAAAAAAAAAAAAAACATACGTGTTAGAGTCAGTAGTCTACCTTAGAAACAGCACTGAAATGAGGAGCGAAGTCTGAGAATGTAGATTATAACTCTGGCTCTATTCCTCTATATTTACCTGTGTTGCTGTTGTTGTGTGTGCCATCAAGTCGATTCTGACTCATAGTGACCCTATAGGACAGAGCAGAACTGCCCCATAGGGTTTCTGAGGAGCGGCTGGTGGATTCAAACTGCCAACATTTTGGTTAGCAGCCTAAGCTCTTAACCACTTTGCTACTAAGGCTCCATCCTGTGTAAGTTTGTGTAATTCCTTCTATTTTTCTAAGCATTAGTTTCTTAACGGTAAAATGAGAAATTTCTATTCATGCAGTGGCTCTTAAACCCTTTTAGATTGTATATCCCTTTGAGAATTTCATAGAAGTGACAGACCTTTTCAACAGAATAATGTACAAAGCTGGACAAATATTTCTCCTTCCATGTTTCTATTTCTGAGAGTCTGTCCCCTTCCAAAACCAAATTAACAACAACAAAAAAGAAGTATTTTTATAACTTAATCCCCTAGCTGATAAAGAAACTCTATATCTGTTTGGTTTTAAATATTTCACCCAGAAGTCAGGTTTCTTGATGACTTCCCTTCCACCCTCCTCTACTCACAGGAACTGAAGAAACAGATGAGCAAAGAATAACTATAAACTAGATGAAATACCGGAGCACGTGAAGAGGCAAGAAATTTGGGGGAAGAGAAGATATTAAAGGACCAAGAGATGTGGGAAAGGGTAAAGGTATACAAGCAGGGGATCACTGTTAGCAGAAATATGCCCACATGGGGTCCCCAAATATCTGAGATGGAGGCCATTCCTCTCTGAATAGGAAACAGACTGATCAACTACCTTTCCTGATTTCTCTCCACTCTTTGAAGTCTGTATGGGTTGATTGTACTACTTGAACCCAAAGGAAAGATTTGTTCTTCAAGGGTGTGTGTGTGTGAGAGAGAGACAGAGAGAGAGAGACCTGATTCTACCCTTCTGCTCATTAACAGACACCTGGACTCCTGTGTGGAAGACGGGAATTCAAAGAGAGCTACCTCCAGTTGCTTTTTCTAGCTTTTCCACCTTCTTCCACAGGGTACACTTACACAATATTTACATCTAATTTCAGGAATTCACAGACCCCAAATATCCATATATGGCTTCTAGAATAAGAAACTTTAAATTAGGTCATAATTAAGCTCCTTCCCTTTTTAATGTCTGGAGTTTATGCCTATCTTTGCACACACCTTTTTGAAGTAGAGAAGTTATGTTTATGTAAAGAGAAAATAAACATAGAGAGAGAAAATCACTCCTCGATCACACAGACAACCCGTGGAGAGCCCTTCCTAGTGGCAGGCTCATTAGAGAATTTTGTTTACCTTCACTATTTAAAATAACTTTGCAACTTCTAGGAAGATAAGGAGTTAAAAAATGGGGATTCTTATTGGATCAGATTTACCCAAACTAGAATTCAATCAGGAAGAGTAACAACCTGATTACTCATACAAGTTCCAGACAACAATCAAGGTTTTATCCAAGTTGATCAACAGCTCTAGTCATCAGAGCCCTCACAAGAGTGCCCAGCCTTTCTCCCTCCTTGAAGATTTAATCAGTGCCCATGTGTTCCAAGGTCAATACTTTCCTCATGAATTGCCTAAATTTCATTTTTAAGGATTTCAAATGCAACAGAAGTTGATCCGTTGCGAAGATGAAAGAGCTGCTTACCAGCTGTAATAAAGGAAATTAAAACAACTGGACACTATTTCTAGTGGGAATTAAATTAATTTCACTGAGACCCACACATACCAGTGCACTGGAAGAACTGTCAACAAATAAATTGAAATGAATGATAACAAAGCAAATTCACTCTTATATTTGGAACTTATCAAAAAAAAAGCAAAATATTTTCAGAAAGAAGCTAATTTTCACTTTCAAAAGTCTTTTCTCTTGAAGGAAATCCATTGCTCTAAAAATGGCTGTAAATCTCCTCAGTGAACTTTTTGGCCTACAAGCACAAATCATTTTTAATATCAATAATATCATTTCTTACAAGTTTATTGGAAAAATTGCCATACAATATAGTCAAAAGTCAAAATAAAAGTTGTGGAATAACTGATTAGTTACCATAGCTCTTTAATAGACTGTATGTATCAAGCAGGGTCCTGGCTCAACCAAATGGAGTAATTGAGAAGAGTTTAATAAAGAGGGCTATTTGTAAGGAATAAACTAAGTTTAAGAAGGCCAAGTGCCCTGTGGCTAGGAACAGTATCCCTATTCCTGGGCTAATAATAGACAAGAGCAATCAAGATCCCTAGGGATGGATGGGCAAGAGGAGGGAGTTTTTAGCACATACCAGAGAGGGCAGGGGCTGCCCAGAGGTTACAGCTTTTGGCAGAGAAGGAGCAAGGGAATAAATAACCTACAGAACAGCCTCTCCAATCACAAAATAGGATGTACAAGATGGAAAAGAGTGGATATTGAACATGGATGAGCAAAAGAAAAATATCCAGTATAATATTACCTTTAAAATCAGGAGGAACAATGAAAACCATAAAGTCATGACCTAAAGCTGTAGTCATGCATGCTTGCTAGAAACCACTTAGTAGCTTTTGTGGCATGTGAATTATAACTTAATAAAGCTGATATACATATACACACATACAGGTACTGAGTCCCCACCCCACACTTATCAAAAAAGAATTTTTGAGGCCTGACGCTAGGCATGAATATATTTTCAAGTTTCCATGGGTGATTCTTTCCCACACTCCTGACTTAAGAAACCTACCGTTAAGGATTCTTGTTTTCATCTTTTAACTAATGATTTGGGGAACATATTCCTGTTTTCAATATAAGCTGTAAAAATTATTTTTTTCAAGGATGTTGCTAAAAACTCATCTATTCCTCCCCCCACTGGGGTTACTATATTGATTATTGATTTGTTACCCTATAGCAAATCCTATACACATAGACCTAGTTATATCAGTCTAAAAAACTTTATAGTGGAAATAGCTCATCTACATACTTTATCCATTTTAACAATGCTCCCAGAAGAAAAGAACAATATCCTCTGATCAGAAAACTGGGGTCAGAAATTTTTCTATTCCTGGAAAATTTTTCAATGTCATCATTTTACTTAAGCCTTCTTTTAGACTGAATTACACTCACAGTTGGTTAATTTTTTTCCTTGGTCCAATTTTCTTTATAAAATCCTTTTGAAGGCTGAAATTTCCTCTTAGATCTTCTAAAAGATGGAGCCATGTTCTGTACACACCTGGGACAGTGGGAGTCACAATGGCAGGATGAACAGGCGAGTTCATTTAACATGCAGACTTGGAGATGAGTGCTTTCTATGTCTTACGCCACTAAGTCCTTGGATAGAATCTATGTCATAGGCATCGTTATTTTTTTTTAATAATTTATTTTTGTTTTTGTTATTGCTGAAAGCATACACAGCAGAACTTTTTTAAGATGATGAATTTAGCCATCAGAGAGATTCAGTAATTTGCCTGAGTTCACCATTATTGAGTAGCCAGAAACATGGTTTTAATTACTCCAAAAACTACAGTCATTTGGTTATTCTATATCACTGCCTATTAAATCAAAAGGCTGAAGAGAAGACTAAATCAGCCACTGAGATAGCCTTTGGGACTTCATTTTACTTAGATCCAAAATTAACACCCACGGAAGCAGCAAGAAATCAAATGACGCATTGCCTTGGGCAAATCTGCTGCAAAAGACCTCTTTAAAGTGTTAAACAGGTGCACTTGACCCAAGCCATGGTGTTTTCAATCACCTCATATTCATGGGAAAGCTGGGCAATGAATAAGGAAGACCAAAGAACAATCGACGCCTTTGAATTATGGTGTTGGCAAAGATTACTGAACATACCATGGACTGCCAAAAGAAAGAACAAATCTGTCTTGGAAGAAGTACAGCCAGAACGCTCCTTAGAAGGGAAGATGGTAAGATTTGTCTCACATACTTTGCACATGTTATCAGGAAGGATCAGTCCCTAGAGAAGGATATCATGCTTGGTAAAGTAGAAGGTCAGCAAAAAAGAGGAAAACCTTCAAGGAGATGGATTGACATAGTGGCTGCAACAATGGGCTCAAGCATAACAATGATTGTGGGGATGGCACAGGACTGGGAGGTGTTTGGTTCTATTGTATGTAGGGTCTCTAGGAGTCGGAAAGGACTCAACGGCACCTAATAACAACATACTAGTGAGACTCGCTTCACAATATATGTAACAGGTGACAGATAGGAAGGCTCTGTGTTGGGGGAACAGTTGATTTCAAAGTATGTTTTGTGAATTACACTGAGGAGCACAGAGTATTGGCACAGTAAACTCCCTTTGCAACTACCGTTACTGCTCAATGCAACGCTTCAGCTGATAACAGTCAAAGAGATTCCAACTGCCAACACAAATAGAAGATCATGTGGGGATCCATGCAACATAGCAGGGTCAACAGCTAGCAGGCCACACAGTTAAGGGAAAATGAGCAAAAAGTCCATCATCTCAGAGCAAGTATGTAAATGTATGCATAATATAAACAATTCTTTTAAATATATGGTCATTTATTATTTTTATCGTTTTTGAGAAACACTTGACTACTTTGGAGAACACAACAATCACTGTGAAATCCTACAATACATGCAGCTAAAATACAAAATATAGGTATTTATTATCTTGAGAAATGGTAAATTGTACCAGAAAAGTAAAGAATCTAAAATATAGAGACAGGCAAACTTGGTCAACTACTTAGTGCTCCAAATTATTCGCTGTGAGACCTTCAACAAATTACTTGATCTCTCTGAGCTTAAGTTTATCTGAAAAATGGTTATAATTACAAAAAAAAAAAAAAAACATGAAAATGTTGCCGTCAAGTGGATTCCAACTCATGGAGACCTCATGTGTTACAGAGTAGAACACATGAGCGTTTTTATGGCTGTGACCTTTCAGAAGCAGATTTCCAAGTCTTTCTTCCAAGGTTATTCTGGGTGGGCTTGAACCGCCAACCTTTTGGTTAATAGTCAAGTGCTTAATCATTGTCAACACCCAAGGACTCTCATGACACATCAGATGACCAAAAATAAAATCAAAATAATCAGCAGATTATTTTGCCTCCAGCTCAAAATTATATCTCTGTAGTAAGCTCAGATAAAAACTTCTCCTAATTCCTTGCACTAATAGCCAGAAGGATACCAATAGATGGAAATGAGCAACAACAGCAAAACAGAAGCCTGAAAATCCTAATGAGAGGCAGTAAAAATTAATGCTGTAGAAAAATTCAATCAGTGGTGTGGAGTGGAGTTTGCAAAACTCTCACAGAAAGCTGAGAGATCAAAAGATAAAAGCAATGAGAGAAAACAGTAGAAACACAAAAAGTTCAGTGGTACAAAATATCAATGCCCATGAGTATATATGGGAATGTATGGAACCTAAGTAACAATCAAAGATGTATTATAATGAAACTTATTCAAGAAAAACACTAATGAATGAGAAAGGTCATCACATCCCAGACGAAATTTAAAAAGAAACTTACTGTGCAACATATTCTGATAAAATATTTGAGCTACAAGCATACAAGGAGCATCCAGAAAGAAAAATAGATTAGCTAAAAATAAACAAAATTCTGGAAAAAAAGAAGAAGAAAAATGCCCTCAGTAGAATAATGGGCAAAGGATACAGAGTATTCACAAGAAAAATAAGTAGCTCATAAGCATAAAATGATTCAAACTCACTGATAATCAGAGAATGCAAATGTGTTGCCCACTAAATTATCAATTATATGTTAATATCAAATGTTAGCAAGGCTGTGGGGAAATAATCATTCCAATAATCTTCTGATCGGGTATCAATATGAACAACATTTTTGGTGGACGATTTAAGGATATAAATCAAAAAACAAAACTATTTTGACCTAACAACACTTCTTGCAGGAATAGAACCTTGAATGAGCACAAATATTCATCTGTGCAGATGTTCATCATATCATTGTTTATAATAATGAAAAATTAGGAATTCTATAAATGCTCAAGATTGAATTAGAGTACATCATACAATAGAATAGTGCTTAACCATGAAAATATTTTACAGGATTCATAAAAAATATATCCTAAGTGCAAATTTACTGTAATGACACACAGCAAAAACATGAGTATATGTATATACACTGTAAATACATATCAGTATAACCAAATATATATATGCATATAAACATTACTTCAAATAATACACATACACCACAAGTACACTTTTCAAAATTCTAACAGTGATTATTTCTGAAAGTTTCTAAAACACTTGATTTTGATTTTCTTCTTAATATTTTTCTGTAGTTTCCAAGTGTTCTAATGTGAATGTGTATTACTTTTGAAATCAAAGGGAGAAGAATTTAAAAAGAAGGTCAATGAAAAACAACATCACTGGATTTTTGTAAAGGAAAAAATGGACTGGTGTGACACTGCTCAAACTTCAGCCTCCTGCGTTAAGAATGTCAGTTCTGTTTTTAATCCTTCCTTCAACTTTCCTGTGAGCTATGAAGAATAACACCAAGTCCAACTGTCCTGGGAAGGAGTACAAATATTGAACCATTCTCCAATCATTCAGGTTTGTCAATACTCCTACTAGAGATACTAATGTGTCCACAACTGTTCAGATCTCCTGCCATATTAATTGATCTTTAAGACTCCAAATAAATTGTTCATTGTTAAGTTGAAATTGACATGAAATAAGCCACAGCCTGCAACATCTATAACATTGTCAAACCCAAATGTTGTAACTTATGTTTAAATCTGTTTGGGTTTAGGGGTAGGGATGGTGTATCCATGGGATTGAGTGTGGAAAAGTCCCATTTGAGAAAGCAGAAGGGTGTACTAGGACACCCATGGTAGGTAGATTAGCTTCATACTTATCATATTTACATATACACACACAAGTGAATTGTCATTGGATACTTTGAGTGATTGGTAATTATCTCTTCCAAGAGAGTTACTCAAAAATCAATGAAAAAAATCAAACTAGAATCTCCTATCTGCAATCATAAGCAACAAGGATTTAGGGGTGTGTGTGTGTGTGTGTGTGTGTGTGTGTGTGTGTGTGTATGTATTAAATCTTAATTTTTCTAAAGCAGAGAAGTACCGTCTAGGGAGTGTGGCTGGGCACTTGTCCCTAGGAAGTCACAAAGAGGTGAAAAGCAGCTCTGTTTCTGCTGGAAGAGCAAAGAAGGAAGGGGCTAATAGCCAGGGAAGTAGGCCAGATGGTGGATATTATGCCCAAAAAAAGCATAAACACGTGTCACCCTGAAAATAGCACTGGCTGGACAAATGATGGACTGGAAGAGCCTACTGAGAAAGAAATCACTGAGAACATTTTAATTCTCTTTAACCATCGGATTTCTGCCATAATTGTAAGAACCACAAAAAGGGGGAAGGGCTTACTCGCTGTGGGAGAGAACCTGTGCAAAGAAGGTCACCCCCTGGATGAAAGTTGTATGATTGCTACTGAACTTACAGCCGGCCTTAAGCCATTATCCTTCTACAGACCTAATGAAGTACCTCTGCTACTAATCCTACAGTTAAAGATTGTCATAAGAGAAAGACACCTTGGATCTCTTCAGGTGTAAAAATAAGGACATGCCCTTGTGTACTCTCTTACGGGATATACAGCTGTGTTCACTAATCCGATGACATAGAACCCTATGCCATCCCTAGATTCTGGTTCAGAAGGTCTTGGAGTATGGTCTAAGGAGCCAGTTGCTGCTGATGACTGGCCCCACTTTTAACAGCCGGATGCTGGCATTCTTCTCTCTCTCTACTCTCCTGCAGGCTGATTACCTGTGACAAAGAAACCTTGAAAAGGCATGGGCTTGGTTAGAAAAGGGACAGACAAGGTGGGTCCCAAGCCTCATAAAGGGAAGTCCTCAACCAGATGTTTCCTGACAAGTGTTTCTCACAATCTCTAATGTGAGGAGAAAGGAGGTGCACATTTTAAAGCAGATTTACAGTAGGGTGTAAAGTGCTTACCAAGAAGACATGAAGCTTTTAAGTCAAAGTGGACAAAAACTCACCTCTCAAACAAAAATGAGAGATTATAAAAAGCAAATTTTCTTCAACATTTTAAATTTTTAGCCTAATATTTTTATTTTGACAATCTTAGAGCAACTTTTCCACGAAATCAAATTTTCACATAGGAAGAGGGTAGAGTATATGTTATTGTTGTTAGCTGCCACGGAGTCAACCCCCAGCTCATAGCAACCCCGGACTCATGGTGACCCCAATGCACAACGGAATGAAATGCTGCCCAGTCTTGCACCATCCCCCCTGATCGATTATAGATCAGACCTTTGTGATCCATAGTATTTTCATTGGCTAATTTTCAGAAGTAGATCACCAGACCTTTCTTCCTAGTTCATCTTAGTCTGGAAGCTCTGAAGAAACCTGCACAGCATCATAACAACATGAAAGCCTCCGCTGACAGACAGGTGATGGTTGTGCATGAGGTGTATTGGACAGGAATTGAACCTGACCTTTGAACTACCAATGTCCCCATAGAGTATATAGGAAAATAATTCTAGTTAGAGGAAAAAAATGTTTTTTTCATTTGCAAGTAATCAAATAGCATTACAAAGATAAGTAATGCATTCATCAGCAAGAAATAAGTAAATTAAGGGGAATAAAGTAGAACTAGCCATTTCCTTGGGACTATTCAGAGCATAGGTTACACCCACATGAATCAGAGCGTGGGCTGTCATTTGAATGTATGTCATATTTATCATACAAACAGGCAGGGAAATTTAGCTCTGCATAGGTTTTTTACCAAAATATTAGAATATATTCTTGATCTGAAATTTCTTCTTCTATTCACTGCTTTAGTGGTTATGCTAGAAAATTGCAAGTAGGCTTCCATTATTTTTTATTATGTTTATAGGCATTATGCTCTCAAAAGGTATATTCAGTTAGACAGTTGGCATTTAAATCCCAAATCACCTTTGCATTTTTTCAAATACACATGAAAGGAGTTAGTATTCTCAGCAATGCTTTTCATTGTTAGGTTAATTGTTTTTCAATGGCATGCCTTCTACATTAAGCCAAATTTTTAGAAATGATATATTAAACAGTTTTCAGAATATTGATCTTTCCAACCAATTTGGGGGAAAATGTACAATGTCTTCAAATTCTTGCTTTACCTTTTTGCATATATGCCTTTGTCTGGACAGTTATCAACTTTATGATTCATTCCTAGCAACAGGCTGCTCTCTGGTTTCAGTCTTTTTCTCAGCCAACCTTGACATGGCTGCCCTACAGAGTAGTCCCATGACAAAAGCATGCATGCTTATGCCAGTGTGTGTTTTAGAGAGGAGGGTTATTAGTAAGTCTCTCCATGAGTGCACGTTTGATTCATGGATTATCATGCTTCACTGGCTAACATATCCCCAAATTATCTTTTTTAGACATTATGTTGAGAAATAGTGATTAGAGAAGTGTCGTAAAATGGCAAAAGACTATATCCCTATCCCCTCTTACATTACAATTGTGCTCACTTGATGATTTTCTTTAAAAGAATTTTATTCATGTTGATGTCTAAACAATGACAACCTATAGAATTTGTAATGTTAAATTAAAACTGAAAATTTAGTCTATATTGCTATTACAGGAAGAAAACAGTTTTTAGCTATCACTCACAATCTGATCTTCCCAACTAAATTATTTTATTTTACATATTTTCTTTTAGATTTGTATCCATTTTTGACACATACACACATACATATATACACTGTTTATAACTATATAATTTATATCAAATATTGTATTATATTGTGGACATATACAAAGTTATTGATTATTAGAAACATGAACATCATTCAAGTGTTCATTTATTATTTGATACATTGCTATTAATCTATCAATTATTTCTCTCATTACTGTATCCACACTTGTCACTTATTTTGGCTCAATCATCCAAACTTTCTAAACTTCAATTTCTTCCCCGGGGTTAAAAAAAAAAAAAAAATCTTCAGTGGAATATTGGAAACTCTTGAGAGAATAGATGTGAAAAATGCATTGTGAAGAGAGATACTCTTTAAACTGTAAGTTGCCATGGCCAATGCCATTAAGTCTGCCTTTTACCCTTCCTCTCCAAGTAAGATGTTTCCATCATGCCCTCACTTTCCATCAAGCCATATCTATCACTTACCTCAAGACTCAAGTGAAAACTCAAACTCCACCAGAGAGGCTTTTAAAATGTATTCTGCTCAACATTGTCTATAACTTGAGTATGTTTTCAGTGCCTTTGTGTTTGAGAAAGGGACTCTATGAAAAAAAGCTAAATTATCATCTTTTATGGTGAAAAGTCAAAATGCAATGTCTAAACCTAAAATAATAATAATAATAAAAGTCAAGAATTAATATTATAAACGTTATTCAAGGTATACATATAAATACCAAGAGAAAGAGCTAGAAGAATTGAAACTGGTTGCCCATGAGGACTGGGAGATGGGAAGATACAATAGGGCAGAGGAAACAGTTGCTTCTGTAATAATCTTTGTAGAATTATTTGACTCCTTAACCCATGTTCACATATAACTTTTATAAAAATAAAACTTTTTTTTAAAGTTTAACTTGGGAAAATGTTTATAAAGTGCCTTGCACATGCTTAATTAACTTTATCTTCTGTTTTATATGAGAAACAAAGCCATTTCTTTCTTTTTTTTTTTTGAACAGGAGCCTGTGCTCAGACTTCTGATTGCTCTCACTGCTTAATGATCAATCTGACCTTTTTGATCAAGGCCTGGGTCCCCATAATCTGATCCCATCAACTAATCGTAACTCAGGCTTCAGACCAGTTCTTCCCAGTTCAATCATGGCCGAGGAGGAACCACCAGAACAGACCCGAATTTTTAAAATTTGGGTGAACCAGTACCATAAACAGAACAGGAAAAATTACAGGTCAAAGCCATGCTAGAAACTTAACATCCCTTTTAGAAAACAAGGGCAGCAAATGTATTGCACAGCAATCAGATCGCTTGTCTGCTGGATTTTGCGCAGAAGAGGAAACAACCCTGCCCTGCTCAAAGATGGCGGCCAAACATGCTGCTTTGAATATATGTCGCTCTCCTCAGTCCTGGCAATTATACGGTCTCACCCATCAGACTTCTGAAAAGGCTCACTAGGCCTCTTCCAGATCTTCCATTCCAGGGCTTTGACCCATAATTTTTCCCATTCTGGTTATGATTTCGGATCAACCAAATTTTTAAAATTCAGATCTGTTCTGGTTTCGTTTCGTCGGCATGACTGAACAGGTTTGAACCAGTTCAAAGCCCTGAGCTCAGAAGAAAGCTCCTGCCTAAACTTCTTTGTGGCAATGTTCTGCAATTTGTTTCATTCCATAGCTTTCAAAACCACATTCCAAAGAATTTCCTAAGTTATATTTCTAACCCTTAACTCTCCTAAAAGCTCTCTATATATGTACCATGTACCCTGTGACTCCTCTTGGAAGTCTTGCAGGCCCCTCACACACAATATGACTAAAGTTGAGTTACAGCTCTTCCTTTAAATCTGCTTCCTTCAGAGCAGCTCAGTCAAGCTTCACAATACACCTAGTTAGTGTTCAAATCAGAAACCTGGGACTCAACCTTGACTACTCCCTCACCTTCACTTTTAACATCCAATCCAGAACCAAGTCAAGCAGATTCTGACTTTAAAATAAGTCTCACAATTGTGCATTGCTCTCCATCACTTCTGCCACCAAATTAGTCCACCTCAATATTATCACTTGCTTGGAATATTACACTAGCTTTCTAACTAGTTTCATTGCCTGCATGGTTTGCTTTTCTTCAATGCATTTTCCACACAGCAAGCAAAGTAATCTTTGTAAACATAATCTGATCAGGTTATTCCATGATTAAAACCTTCAATAACCTCCCACTGCAGTAAAGTTCATGAGGCCATCATTATGTGGGTACCAACTATTCTCTTCATCTTGTACCATTCTCCTTCATCCTCACTATGTCCTGTCATTTCGACCTCATTTCTGCTTCTCTATTTTACCAAGCTATTTTCCCACATCAGGATCCTTGCAAATGAGACTACCACTGACCAGAACACTCACTCAGCAGCTGGATTACTCCTGCTTACACTTTATGTCTCAATTCAAATGCCGTTTCTTAAAGAGTCCTTCTCTGATGACTGCATTGGTTAATTTTATGTCTCAACTAGTCTAGGCTATGGTGGCCAGTTGTTTGGTAAAACACTAGTCTATTTGCTGTTATAATTACATGTGATTAAATCAGTTGTCCTCAAGTACAGCAAATTACCTTCCATAATGTGGGCAAACCTCAATCAATGGAAGGCTATAAGAACAAAAAGAGAGTTTCCCTAGGGTGTGTTCTGCCTCCAGAGTATATAACACGGACATTTTGATAGAACAGTCTTACTCTTCACTTTTCTTCTCACCTGACCTGTGGATTCTGAGATACAAGTCTGCAGGAGTATCCTCCTTGTTGCCTGATCTATAGATCTTGGATTTGTCAGCACTCAACAATCATGTAAGTCAAGTTCTTGAAGTAAATAGCTATCTATCTATCTATCTGTGTCTGCATATATATAAAACCCATTGCCATTGAGTCAATTCCAATTCATAGTGGTCCTATAGGACAGAGTAGAACTGCCCCATAGGGTTTCCAAGGAGCAACTGGTGGATTAGAACTGCTGACCTTTTGGTTAACAGCAGTAGCACTTAACCACTGTGCCATCAGGGCTCCATATATGTGTGTGTGTGTGTGTGTGTGTGTGTGTGTGTATCTTTCTCTCTCTCTAGTTCTTTTTCTCTAGAGAACCCTAAGACTTGCACTAATATAAATGAAAATTTACCATAATTTTTACCTTTATATTTATTTGTGTGAGCATTTTTTGGTTGTCTGGTTGACTCTTTCCCCTTACTAAACTATGTTCTGGGAGGTCAGGGACCATGTCTATACATATCTATATTGCCATCCACTACACTGCAGGGCTGGCACATAGTAGGTGCTCAAGCACTATTTTAAACTATTTCCCACAAATAGTTAATTCATTCAAGTATAAAATTAAATAGACTGCACAGAACTAGCCCATGAACCATCTATAGGGCACTTGCTGCCAAAACGCCCTTGAAAAATACTTCTTCTCACCCAGCTTTCCAAACTCTACAGGTCGAAGGCACAGCAGGATTCTGGATGACTTATGCAGCTCAGCTCAGGAGCTCCAGACCTTCTTCTTCCCTTGGCTCAATGCTCAAATAATACTAGCATTTTCTTATTAAAAAGGAAAAGAGCATCTAAGGTATTTTATTCTGAGTATTTGTTCAGTGAAGAGAAGTTTACACAGCTTGTGGAGAATTATTCAGCAGGAAATTAAACCTTCGTAATTCTGAATTTTCACTTTGCTTACAATTGGCAAAGCTTCCTGGCAAATCACTTTGTCCTCTAGAACATTAGTAATACCACATTCACCACCAAAATGTGCTTTTTGAGCCAAATCACAAGACAGGTTAGACAGCACAACTCTCCGGAGATCTAAGATACTAAGTCTTAGATAGGCTATGAACATACTACCAGGGTATTTAGATGTTGGTGTTGTTATGTGCTGTCGAGTCGGTTCTGACTCATAGCAACCCTATTAACAACAGAACAAAACACTGCCAGGTCCTGCACCACCCTCACAATTGTTATTATACTTAAGCCTGCTGTTGGAGCCACTATGTCAAGCCATCTCATCAAAGGTCTTCCTCTTTTTTGCTGACCCTCTACTTTACCAAGCATAATGCCCCTCCTATAACATGTCCAAAGTTCTAGAAAGGATAACTGTTCATCCTCACTTCTGAGGAACATTCTGGCTGTGCTTCTTCCCAGACAGATTTGTTAGTTCTTCTGCAGTCCAGTATTCTTCTAAAAAATATTCAATATTCTTTGCCAACACCATAATTCAAAGGTATCAATTCTTCTTTGGTCTTCCTTACTCATTGTCCAGCTTTCGCATGCATATGAGGCAATTGAAAATACGATGGCTTAAGTCAGGTGCACCTTTGTCCTTAAAGTGACATCTTTGCTTTTTAACACTTCAAACAGATCTTTTCCAGCAGATTTGCTCAGTGCAATACATCGTTTGATTTCTTGACTGCTGCTTCCATGGGCATTGATTGTGGATCCAAGTAAAATGAAATCCTTGACAATTTCAAACTTTTCTCTGTTTATCATGATATTGGTTAATGATCCAGTTGTGAGGATTTTTATTTTCTTTATGTTGAGGTGTGATCTATACCGAAGGCTGTGATTTTTGATCTTCATCACTAAGTGCATCAAATCCTCTCCACTTTCAGCAAGCAAGTTTGTGTTATCTGCATATCGTAAGTTGTTAATGAGTCTTCCTCCAATCCTGATGATGTGTTCTTCTTCATATAGTCTGGCTTCTTAGATTATTTGCTCAGCATACAGATTGAATAAGTATAGTGAAAAGATGCAACCCTGAGCACACTTTTTCTGATTTTAAGCCGTACAGTATCCCCTTGTTCTGCTTGAACGACTGCCTGTTGGTCTATATATAGGTTCCACATGAGCACAATTAAGTGCTCTGAAATTCCCATATTATCCTTAATTCATTATGATCCACACAGTCGAATGCCTTTGCATAGTCAATAAAACACAGATAAATATATATCTAGTATTCTCTGCTTTCAGCCAAGATCTGTCTGACGTCAGCAATAATATCCCTCATTCCATGTCTTCTTCTGAACCCAGCTTGAAGTACTGGCAGTTCCCTGCCAATGTACTGTTGTGACCATTTTTGAATTATCTTCAGCAAAATTTTATTTGCAAGCAATATTAATGATAACCTCCAAAAAAAACACTTTGCCATCTAGTCAATTCAGACTCACAGCAGCCCTATGGGACAGAGCAGAACTGCCCTATAGGGGTTTCCAAGGAGTGGCTGGTGGATTCGAACTGCTGACCTTTTGGTTAGCAGCTGAACTCAACTACTATGTCACCAGGGCTCCGATATTAATGATATTGTTCAATAATTTCCACATTCTGTTGAATCACCTTTCTCTGAAATGGGCACAAATATGGATCTCTTCCAGTCAGTTTGCCAGATAGCTGTCTTCCAAATTTCTTGGCATAGATGAGTGGGCACTTCCAAAGTTGCATCTACTTGTTGAAATATCTCAGTCGGTATCCCATCAAATTCTGGAGCCTGTTTTTCATCAAGGCATTCAGTGAAGCTTGGACTTCTTCCTTCAGTTCTTCATCATATGCTACCTCCTGAAATGGATGAACATCAACCAATTATCTTTGGTACAGTGACTCCGTGTATTCCTTCTGTCTTCTTTTGATGTTTCCTGGGTTGTTCAATTTTTTGTCCATAGAATCCTTCTATATTGCAACTTGAGGTTTGAATTGTTTCTTCTGTTTTTTCAGCTTGAGAAATGCAAAGTATGTTCTTCTTTTTGATTTTCTAACTTCAAGTCTTTCCACATTTCATTATAATAATTTATTTTGTCTTCTTGAGCTGCCCTCTGAAATCTTCTGTTCAGTTCTTTTATGTGATCGTTCCTTCCTTTGCTTTAGATACTCAACATTCAAAAGAAAGTTTCAGAGTATCTTCTGACATCCATTTTGGTCTTTCTTTCCTGTCTTTTTAATGACCTTTTGCTTTCTTCCTGTATGATGTCCTCCCATAACTCACCTGGTCTTTGGTCATTAGTGTTCAATGCATCAAATCTATTCTTGAGATAGTCTCTAAATTTAGGTGGAATATACTTAAAATTTTATGTTGACTTTCATGAACTTGTTCTGATTTTTTCACCTTCACCTTGAACTTGCATATGGGCAATTGATGGTCTGTTCCCCATTCGGCCCCTGGCCTTGTTCTGACTCATGATATTGAGTTTCTCCATTTTCTCTTTCCACAGGTGTTGTCGATTTGATTCCTGTGTATTCTATCCCAGGAGGTCCATGTGTATAGTTGCTGTTTACATTGTTGAAAAAAAGGTATTTACAATGAATAAGTCACTGGTCTTACAAATTCAGATAATGACCAGTGTCATGGATTGAATTGTGTCCCCCAAAAATATCTGTCAACTTGGCTGGGTCATGATTCACAGTATTGTATGATTGTGTAATCTGATGTGATTTCCTTATGCATTGTAAACTCTATCACTATGATGAGGTGTACAGGATCAGATAATGTCTTAATCCAATCTCTTTTGAGATATAAAAGAGAGAAGCGAGCAGAGACACCTGGGAACCTCATACCACCAAGAAAGCAGTGACAGGGCAGAATGCGTCCTTTGGACCTGAGGCTCCTGGGCTGAGATGCTCCCAGATGAAAGGAAGACTGAAGCAACACAAGGACCTTCCTCCAGAGCTGACAGAGAGAGAAAGCCTTTTCTTGGATCTGATGCCCCTGAATTTGGACCTGTAGCCTACTGGACTGTGAGAGAATAAATTTCTCTTTGTTAAAACCATCCATTTGTGGTATTTCTGTTAGAGCAGCACTAGATAACTAAGACAGCCAGCAATTAATGCCTACATTTTGCATAGTAATGCAAAGCTTACAAAGTACTCAGATGAGATATTCAATTAACAAAGAAAATTCTCTTGCATTATTTCTGTGAATATATTATCTTATTTGAGCCTCCCAACAATTTTATGAGACTGATCTTGTATCTGTTTTACTGGTGAGGGAATTGAATAGCTTAAAAGAGGTTAGAAAAGCTTAGAGCTTAAATGACTTGCTATGGTCACACAACTATTGCCCTGTCTTATATATCTAGTGCTGCTATAACAGAAATACCACAAGTGGATGGCTTTAACAAACAGAGGTTTATTTTCTCACAGCCTAGTATCCTAGAAGTCTAAATTCAGGGCACTACCTACAGGGGAAGGCTTTTTCTCTCTGTTGGCTCTGAAGGAAGGTCCTTGTAATCAATCTTCCCATGGTCTCGGAGCTTCTCCGTGCAGAAACCCAGGGTCCAAAGGAAGTCATATGCCTGGTGCTGCTTTCTTGGTGGTACGAGGTCCTCATGTCTCTCTGCTGGCTTCTCTCTTTTATATCTCAAAAGAGATTGGTTCAAAACACAATCCAAACTTGTAGATTGAATCCTACCTCATTAACATAAATCCTGCTAATCCCATCTGATCAACATCATAGAGATAGGATTTACAACACATAGGAAAATCACATCAGATGACAAAATGGTGGACAATCACACAATACTGAAAATCATGGCCTAGCCAAATTAATACACATAATTTTGGGAGACACAGTTCAATCCATGACATGCCCCAAATGCAGGACTCAAAATCAGTGTTTTTGACTAATATCTTCTATTACCTCATACTCTCCTGTTCAGGAAGAATCTGATTATTTGGGTTTTTCATTTAGGGAAGAGAACTGACTTCACCTAAAAACAAATAGCTGTAACAGAGAGTGGGTTTGTCATACAAACAAACAACTTGATCTTTTGTGTGGTCAGGGGAGCCATATTGATTTTTATCTTTTTTCTTTGCTCTATTTAACATAAAAAGGGCAACTATTTTTATCTCAACTGGACTACATGACTTTAGAGAGCTTTTGTACAGATAATATGAGAAAATTGGATCATTATTTACCTTATTTCATTTAATCTAGGCACCATAGATTGTCATACTCATCATTATTTTTATGCATTTAGAAAGAAAAAAAATCTCTTCCAGTTAAACCATGACACACCAATGGTAAGATATATTCCAATATTAAATGTGTTAAAAACTTTAATGCACATTTTAGAATCTATGAAATATCGATGATAATTCAGATTAGTATGATAGGGGAGGTATTGTCCTTCAGAAATTTCTTATAAACTCATTCTCCCTTTCTGTTCCTTCTGTTGAAACCTTAATTCAAGCCCTCATCATCTCTTGCCTGGACTATTAATACACACAACCAATTGTTTTTCTCACCTCAGTTCTCCTCGATCAGATATTTCTTTAGTATTGCTATTAGAGTAATCTTTCTAAAATACAGTTCTAGCAATGACTTCCACAGATTAAGACCTTCATTGGTATTCCACCTGTAGGATTGAATCCAAACTCCTTAAATTGGCATCCAGGGCTAGTTTACAATCAGTCCCCAAGCTGCCTCTGTAGCTTCATCTCTCTACAAGTCTCACAGTGTACTTTACTCACCCGCCACACTTAACTTCTCATTGTTCTCCAAGCAAATGTGTGCCATTCCACTTTAACATATAGCCGTGAACTTTCTATTTTATTTCTCAGTAAAACCATTATTCCCCTTTCTTTGATGGTGAACTCTTGCATATCCTTATCCTTCAAGAATCAGATAAAGTGAAATATCCTTTAGGAAGTATTCCTTATCCTCTTCTAGGCAGCACTTTCTTTCACCCCTCCCTTTCTTTATATTTATTATACTGTATTTTCTTTCCCTCCTCTAATCTTGTATTTATCTTCCTCTTCCCTAGTACCTACCACTGTGCCCATAATCTGATCACTCAAATATTAGTCTAATTAAGTAAAAAAGAGTCAACCTTGTCTATGTATCTTATCAATTCAGTAGATAAGAATTTTATTTTCAAAAAGCAACAAAAACTCACCATATCCCACACCATTTTGGTAAGATGAGCTCCACTGTTGTCACAGCTAAAGTACTTTTTCACAGACTCAGAGAGCTGGCAGGGAGAATCATGAATCATTTAGTCCATATTACTCCTTCTGAAGATGAAGTAAAAGAAGCCCAAAGAAGTGAAGTATTTTGCCAAATGTTATACAGCAAGTTATTTGCAACATTGGGGTAAGAATCCATGGTTTAACATTTTCCTGTGCTTACGTGGAAATAAATGAAAAAAATAATACATAGAGTGAAGGCAAAACCTAAGACAGCCCCTGGCCAGCAGGCCTCCACAGTTCACTTCCAATAGGCCTAACTAGAGCCACATAGACTACCAGAAGGCAAAACGATGTACTGAGAAGTCACTCACAAGTGGATTCAAATCCCTGTAACCTTGGGTTGCTTCACACCCTCAGACTAGTACCTCTTAAGACATTATGAAGATTAGTGAATTTACGTTGTGTATTTCAATTGACTATCACAGTGCTTAGCACAATTAAGGCTCAATAAATGTTACTTCTTTTACCTATTCCTGCTAGGTGAGGCTTCAATATGACTTCTTTTATGTTAAATACATTGTTAACCCACCAGTGTAGTTAAGGAGCATTTTATTTAAAACATCTGAAAGAAACACATGAATTTAGTATAAATTCCCCAGAGAGGGTAATACCACCCTGTTTAAATAATACACATATGTGTTCACTTTAAGAATGGCGTGTGTGGCACTGCCACCAAACATCATAGCTCTTGGGTATTGACCTCCTAGCTAGCAAATAGATTAATTGGGTTAATAGAAGGAAACAAACATATCTACAACTATAAATTACAACACAAACACCCAGCAATAGGAAGAGAGATCAAAGACTAAATATAGCTCCCAGGAGAGACACCAAGAAGATTCTTGTTGGGGCATCAAGATCAAGGCACCCAGAAGACCTTTTTAGGACTTCCAACCATATCTGGAGAGAAATCAAAGGCTGAATCCTTGGCTATTGCATTTCAAAATAAATAAAGACTTCTCTATTTCCTTCACAAAAGATCAGCCAAGCTAAATTTATGCTCTAGATTATTACCCAGGGAGCTGTCCCTGGAAGAAATCATTTTAACCCTAATACTGCTCTTTGTTTTGAATCCAAGTCTTCTGTCTCTGCCCACACAGCCATTAGCAGACACATTAGAAAAGTATCCAATCAAAAAATATTTATTGAACAAAATGATGCAAGGTGCTGTACTAGGGGTAGTGCCAGTCCCCGGAAGGCATCGAAACATCTTAGAGTTTTATAAATTTATTCTATTATTAGTTAATCACTGCTTTCTTTTGAAAATCATCCTTTACGTGTCAGAATCCTTGATGTGGGGATAACACAAAGTTCATAACACCTTTCCAGAGGGGAAGAACCGCTGACATCTGAAAAGCATAAGGCTGGGAAGAGCTCATGAAACCCATATTAAGAGAAAAGGGAAATGAGAAAATAAAAAGAGAACCAAGAAACAAGACTTCCTACTTCAGTATAGTTGGAGATTATGTGATATAGAGCTTAACTGAAAATAGATTTTATCCGCTTGCCAACTTCATTCAGTTGGTAGTGGTTTTCTATAGATCCATGTTATGGATTGGGAGCCCATTTCTGGAAGTGGAAGGAGAAATGGAGTAGTGGCACAGGTAATAGGTATTTCCTGACCTTGCTTTAGGGGAAGAGCACAGCATTTGAGGCAAGAGTATCTAGGTTTGAATCTGGGCTCTGCCACTTAAAAGCTCTATGATCCTGTGCACATCACAATACATCTACGATCTTTAGTTACTTCATCATTTAAACAACAACAAAAGATTATTAGAATCCATTAGGGTATAGTTGCAAATTACAAAAAGCCTTTGGATACATTAAATAAAAATACATCTTTGGTTTTGTTGTCAGTTGCCCTTGAGTCAGCTCCAACTCACAGGCTTATGCATTACAACAGAACTTAAAATGGTCTAGTCCTGCAAATACTCCATGATCTTTGATATATGCGAGTCCATTGTGGAAGCTGTGTCAATCTATCTCACTGAAAGTTTCCCTCATTTTTGCTGACACTTTACCAAACAGTATATCCTTTAGGAATTGGTCTTTCCTATGAAGTATCCAAAGTCCAAAGTTAGCAAGATGAAGTCTCACCATTCTCACTTCTTAGAAGCATTCTGGTTGTATTTCTTCTAAGACTAACCTGTTTGTTCTTCTGGCAGTCCACCGTATACTGAATATTATTCCCCAACACCACAGTTAGAATGCATCAATTCTTGTGTCTTCCTTTTTCATTGCCCAGCATTTGCATGCATATAAGGCTTTTGAAAATGCCATGGCTTGGGTCAGGTACACCTTAGTCCTCAAAGTAACGTCTTTGATTTTTAAAACTCTAAGAGATCTTTTTGCTCAATGCAGTATGCTGTTTGATTTCTTGACCTCTGCTTCCAAAATGGAGTTTATTTTTGATCCAAGTAGAATAAAATCATTGATAACCACATTTTTTTCTCTGTTTATCATAATGTTCTTCATTGGTGCAGTTGTGAGGATTTTTGTTCACTTCTGAACACAAAGAAAACGTTCAGGTGTAATCCATACTGAAAGCTGTAGTCTTTTACCTTCATCAGTAAGTACTTCCAGTCGTCTACCTTTTCAGCAAGCAAGGTGTATCATCTGCATATCATAGGTTGTTGATGAGTCTTCCTCCAATCCTGATGCTACATTCTTCTTAATATACTCCAGCTGGTCTGATTATTTGTTCAGCAGACAGATTGAATAAGTAAGGTGAAAGGATACAAGCTTGCCACACACAGTTTCCAACCCTGAACCATGCAGTATCCCCTTGTTCTGTTTGAACACGTCTTGATTCACATGCAGGTTTTGCATGAGCACAATTTAGTGTTCTGAAATTCCCATTCTTTATAATGTTATCCATAATTTGTTATGATCCACATGGTCAACTGCCTTCAAATTGTCCATAAAACCCAAGTAAACATCATTCTGATATTCTCTGCTTTCAGACAAGATCCATCTGACATCAGTAGTCATATCCCTCATTCTCTGTTTTCTTCTGAATCTAGCCTGAACTACTGACAGTTCCCTGTCCATGTACGGTTACAGTTGTTTTTGAATTATCTTTGGCAGAATTTTGCTAGCATGTGATATTAATGATATTGTTAGATAATTCCTGGGCATAAAGGATTATTAGAATTGGTTAAGGTAAAGTCAATGACATGGATTGCCAAAACAGCCACAACAATGGACTCAACTATATTAACAATCATGAAGATGGCATAGGACTGAACAATGACCCATTCTGTTATACATAAGGTCATTATCAGTCGAAGCCAACTTGACAGCAACTAACAACAACAAGAGCAAGGTATGATTGCAAACAATAAAAATCCTCTGGCCACATTTACAGGAATATGTTATTATCAGGTATTAAGTAGCTTACCCCCATGCTTCTGTCAGTTTTTCATACTGTGGAGACTTGTGTGTTGCTTTGATGCTGGAAGCTATGCCACTGGTATTCAAATACCAGCCGGGTCACCCATGATGGACAGGTTTCAGCTGAGCTTCCAGACTAAGACAAACCAAGAAGAAGGACCCAGTGGTCTACTACTGAAAAGAATTAGCCAGTGAAAACCTTATGAATACCAATGGAACATTGTCTGATAGAGTGCCAGAAGATGAGCCCCTCAGGTTTGAAGGCCCTCAAAATACGACTGGGGAAGAGCTGCTTCCTCAAAGTAGACTCAGCCATAATTATGTGAATAGAGTCAAGCTTTCAGAATCTTCATTTGCTGATGTGGCATGACTCAAAATGAGAAGAAATAGCTGTAAACATCCGTTAATAATCAGAATGTAGAATGGACAAAGTATGAGTCTAGGAAAATTGGAAATCATCAAAAATGAAATGGAATGCATAAACATTGATATCCTAGTCATTAGTAAGCTGAAATGGACTGGTATTGGCCATACTGAATCAGACAATCATATGGTCTACTATGCCAGGAATGACAACTTGAAGAGGAATGGCATGCATTCATAGTCAAAAAGAACATTTCAAGATCTATCCTGAAGTACAATGCAGTCAGTGATAGAATAATTTCCATATGCCTACAAGGAAGACCAGTTAAAATGACTATTATTCAGATTTATGCACCAAACATTAAGGCCAAAGATGAAGAAATTGAAGATTTTTTACCAACTTCTGCAGTCTCAAATTGATCGAACATGCAGTCAGGATGCATTTATAATTACTGGTGACTGAAATGTGAAAGTTGGAATGGAAACTTGGAAGAAAAATTACTAGTTAGAAAATATGGCCTCAGTGATAGAAATGATGCTGGAGATTGCATAATAGAATTTTGCAAGACCAATGACTTCTTCATTGCAAATATCTTTTTTAACCAACATAAACGGCAACTATATACATGGACCTCGCCAGATGGAATACACAGGAATCAAATCGACTACATCTGTGGAAAGAGATGATGGAAAAACTCAATATCATCAGTCAGAAAAAGGCCAGGGGCCTACTGTGGAACAGACCATCAGTTGCTCATATGCAAGTTCAAGTTGAAGCTGAAGGAAATTAGAACAAGTCCAGGAGAGCCGAAGAACAACCTTGAGTATATCTCACCTGAATTTAGAGACCATCTCAAGAAGAGATTTGATGCATTGAACACTAATGATCAAAGACCAGACGAGTTGTGGAATGACATCAAGGACATCATACGAAGAAAGCAAGAGGTCATTAAAAGGACAGGATAGAAAGAAAAGACCAAAATGGATGTCAGAAGAGACTCTAAAACTTGCCGTTGAATGTCAAGTAGCTAAAGTGAAAGGAAGAAGTGATGAAGCAAACGAGCTGAACAGGAGATTTCAAAGGGCAACTTGAGAAGACAAAGTATTATAATGAGATGTGCAAATACCTGTAGTAAGAAAACTAAAAGGGAAGAACACGCTCGGCATTTCTCAAGCTGAAAGAATTGAAGAAAAAATTCAAGCCTCAAGTTGCAATATTGAAGGACTCTACAGGGAAAATATTAAACAACCCAAGTAGCATCAAAAGAAGATGAAAGGGATACATAGAGTCACTATACCAAAAAGAATTGGTGGATGTTCAACCATTTCAAGAGGTAGCATATGATTAGGAACTGATGGTACTGAAGGAAGAAGTCCAAGCTGCACTGAAGGCATTGGTGAAAAACAAGGCTCCAGGAATTGATGGAATACCAATTGAGGTGTTTCAACAAACAGTTGCTGTGCTGGAAATGCTCACTCGTCTATGCCAAGAAATTTGGACAACAGCTATCTGGCCAACTGACAGGAAGAGATCCATATTTATGCCTATTCCCAAGAAAGGTGATTAAACTAACTGAATGTGGAAATTGTCAAACAATATCATTAATATCACATGCAAGTAAAATTTTGCTGAAGATCATCAAAAGTGGCTGCAGCAGTATATTAACAGGGAGCTGTCAGAAATTCAAGCCAGATTCAGAAGAGGACGTGGAACAAGGGATATCACTGCTGACGTCAGACGGATCATGGCTGAAAGCAGAGACTACTAGGAAGATGTTTACCTGTGTTTTATTGACTATGCAAAGGTAGTCCACTGTATGGATCATAACAAATTATGGACTACAATGTGAAGAATGGGAATTTCAGAACACTTAATTGTGCTCATGAGGAACCTGTACATAGTCCAAGGGGCAGGCATTTGAACAGAACAAGGGGATACTATGTGGTTTGAAGTCAGGAAAGGTGTGCATCAGGGTTGTATCCTTTCACCATACTTATTCAATCTGTGTGCTGAGTAAATAATCCGAGAAGCTGGACTATATGAAGAAGAAAGTGCCATCAGGTTTTGAGGAAGACTCATTAACAACAATGGAGATGACACAAACTTGCTTGCTGAAAGTGAAGAGGACTTGAAGTACTTACTGATGAAGTCAAACATTACAGCCTTCAGTATGGATTACACCTCAACATAAAGAAAACAAAAATCATCACAACTGGACCAATAAGCAACATCATGATAAACGGAGAAAAGATTGAAGTTGTCAAGGATTTCATTTTACTTGGATCCACAATCAACACCCATGGAAGCAGCAGTCAAAAAAATCAAATGACACATTGCATTGGGCAAATCTTTTGCAAAAGACCTCTTTAAAGTGTTAAAAAGCAAAGATGTCACCTTGAAGACTAAGGTGTGCCTGGCCCAAGCCATGGTGTTTTCAATCGCCTCATATGCATGGGAAACCTGGACAATAAATTTGGAAGACCGAAGAAGAATTAACACCTCTGAATTGTGGTGTTGGTGAAGAATGTTGAATATACCATGGAGTGCCAAAAGAATGAACAAATCTGTCTTGGAAGAAGTACAGCCAGAATTCTCCTGAGAAGCAAGCATAGAGAGACTTTTTCTCACATACTTTGGACATGTTATCAGAAGGGATCAGTCCCTGGAGAAGGACATCATGCTTGGTAAAGTACAGGTTCATTGAAAAAGAGGAAGACCCTCAACCAGATGGATTGACACAGTGGCTGCAACAATGGGCTCACGCATAACAACAATTGTCAGGATTGTGTAGGACTGGGCAGTGTTTCATTCTGTTGTACACAGGTCACTATGAGTTGGAACTGACTCAATGGCACCTAACAACAACAAGTAACTTACAAAATCATAGGAAGGGTTGGAAGAGCCAGCTCTAGGCTGACTTCCAAGAACACTTCCAGTCCTCAGCATCACACTGCTTCTGCCATGATCACAGGAGAGCTGTCACACCAGTGCAAGAAAATGCTGGATTAGGAAGCTACTGAATGAAAAGCCATACCACCTGTGCCATAGCTCTCTACAGCAAAACAAGTGTCTCCTGTTTGCTCCTTTCCCTACTTAACTCAATTCTGAATCAAAATCTCCCAAGAGTACCTCTAATTGCTTGGACAACCTAAATTGCATGCAGCTGTCTAGGTGCAAGGGAGCCTGAGACACTGATATTTTGCATTTCCAGCATGTCTAGTTCAGGAGGGCAGTGTGGGGGATGTAGTGGGCTACCCAGAACCTATGAGCATGTTTCACACGTTTACATATGTTCACCACCACCCATCTGTCAATTGGTCGTACTGTGGTGGCTTGAATGTTGCTGTGATTTCCAGAAGCTATGCCCCTGGTATTTCAAATACTAGCAGGATCACCCTTTGTGGACAAGTTTCAACAGAGCTTCCAGACTAAGACACTGAGCCACTCATCACTACAACTGCCGGGATTGTTAAAGGCTGACATCTCCTAGGTGAATTATTTTCTGAGAATTGCCATCAGTTGATGACAGTTACCTTGCCCAAGGTGAGGCCTACTCCCTAGAGACACGCTTTATCCAGTGACTGGTCCATAAGATGGTATAAAAGATCAGACCCTTTGCCTCAAGGCAGTATATCTCTGAAGAGTCATCCCAGCTCCAGAGCTCTTCATGGGATTGACTAAGCCTTCATTGTGACTGCCTCACAGTTGAACTCCTTCTTCTGCTTACTCCTATGTTCTTTATCCTCTCACAGCTATTGAGGTCATGCTCCAGTAAACTTCCTGCATGTTAATTGCCATCCCACAATCTATTTCCTGAGAAACCTGACTTAAGAGGAACACATTAGAGGTAGATTGGAATAGAGATTGAGAAAGCCAGCCCTCCATATTCACAACTACATATGAGTACTAAATATTATCATTCATATGACTATATCCCAGGATCTAGTACAGTGCCTGACCCATGGTGAACCAATAAATATTTGCTTAATAATAATAATGATATAACTAACATTTATTGAGCATTTATGTTTCCAGATGCTGTTCTAAATGTTTTGTATAAACTAACTCATTTAATCCTCATAACAAGCCTATAAAGTATACGCTATCATTTTCCATTTTACAAATGAGGAAAATAAGGAACAAAATGGTTAATTTCCAAAGTTAAACAGCCTGTAAGTGGCAGAGCCAGGATTTTAACTCACATAATCTAATTCCAGGGTTTATAATCTTAACCACTTTTCTGCATCAATATTAAATTTACAACTACTAAAAGCCTCATACACACACACAAAAGTTTCTGCTTTGACATTTCAAAAATGGGATTAGGAAAAGGGGATTATGGGGTTTTTAATGGGACATGTGGTAGGCTAATTAATGGCTCCTAAAATATCCACGACAGGATCCCTGGGTGGTATGAATGGTTAAGCGCTCGACTACTAGCCAAACACTTGGCAGTTTGAATCCACCCAGGCATGCCTCAGAAGACAAGCCTGGCAATCTGCTTCCGAAAGACAACAGCCTTGAAAACCCTATGGAGCAGTTCTACTCTGCACACACGGGGTCACCATGAACTGGAATCTACTCAATAGCAACTAACAAAAACAACAACAACATATCCACATCCTGATCCCCAGAATCTGTGAATATGTTTCACACATTCACTTATGTTCACCACCACTTGTCTTTCAGTTTGTTGTACCATGGTGGTTTGCATGTTGCTGTGGTGCTAGAAGTCATGCAACCACTATTAATATCAAGAGGGTCACCCATGGTGAACAAGTTTTAATGAAGCTTCCAAACCAAGATAGACTAGAAAGAAAGGCCTGGCAATCTACTTCAAAAATGAGCCAATGAAAACCTTATGATCACAATAGAATACTATCTGACTTGCTTTCATTGGGCAAGTCATCAGGATGGACTCATCACTAGAGGAGGACATTATGTTTGGTGAAGTAGAGGGCCAACAAAGATAAGAGAGAGCCTCATTGAGATGGATTGGCACAATAGTCACAACAATAGACTTGAACATGCTGGCAATTGTATGATGTAGGTAATATTTTGTTCTGTTGTACATAGAGTCTCTGCGAGTCAGAGCTGACTTGACAACAGCTAACAACAACAATCCCCAGAACTTGTGAATATATTACCTCACATGACAAAGGAGACTTTGCAGATATGACTAAGTTAAGGATTTTGAGATTATCCTGGCTTTTCCAGATGGGCTCTATATGTAACCACAGGTGTCCTTGTAAAAAAGGAGATGGTACTGCAAAAGAGACGGCAATGTGATGATGATGGAAGCAGAGATTGAAGTGATGCAGCCACAAGCTAAGGAATGCTAGCCGCCATCAAAACCTGGAAGAAGCAAAGAAACGATTCTTCCCTGGAGTATCCAGAAGGAACTAGCCTTGCTGACACCTTAATTTTATCTTTCAAAGATTCATTTCAGACTTCTGCCTTCTAGAACTACAAGAGAATAAACTTCTGTTTTTTAAACTAGTAAGTTTGTGGTAATTTATTTCAGGAAACAAAGACAGGGCCGTAGAAAATTAATGTATTTTCAGACACATATGGGATAATTGGATTTAGTTCTACCTAGTCATGTAGGTAAATAGGAACAGGCTAACAAACTCTAAGAACATTGACCTTGTGCTTGGACTCCTCGCCATCTTCTACTTCATCTCACGTGGGACAGTGTCTATGTGTGGAATAAGATTCAAAGAAGTAGTAAATGTGTACTCTGTCAGCAGTATCAATAAGTAAAGTTTCTCTTCCCAAAATTTAATTTCTAGGAGTTATAAACTGTACATAGGCCAGGTCAACTAGTAAATAATGCACAATAAAATTCAACCTTAAATTTCAGAGTAGCTTTTTCTGTGTTCCACTTGACATGTGGTCTTGCACATTATCAAAACAAGAACTAGAGTTGAGGCCCACGTGGACCCAAACATGAGACAGAGGACCAGCTTCCATCTGCTAATCATTTGTTGAAGGGTGGAAAAAGGGGAGGAAGTCCCCCCTTAGAAGACCATTAGAACGTCTCTTGGAAAAACAGAAAATGTCTTCTAAATATAGAGACCTTTGCTTGATTCCAGCATTCCTGGCCCCTGAGCCAGCCTCCTTAAGTTCTTTATGGAACAAAGTGGATACATAGACATAAACATAATATATATCTTCCTTTGCAAGTTATAAATACAAACAAGCTTGGCAACAGCTATTGTGTGAGTCAGAAGAGAAAGAAATGGTCACTTTCTGGGCAATCTTAAGTTACCATCTCTAGGAAGACTATAAATAAAAAAGAACTACAAAAGAGGTAATTTAGACCAGTGTTTCCCAAACTACCTGTGGTGAAAGAAGAATTTCTTTTTTTTTAATTTAGTTTCCAACCCATCAAGGTCCAATATTCTGGTAAATACAATCAAAACGAACTACTGAAAAATGAAATGGAAAGAAAAGACATACAAAATGCAAGCCCTTTTTTTTTTTTAATTAGAGTCAACAAACATAAAATTACTCTTTTAGAATGCTATTAAAGTTTCTGAAGGCTTGCTCTTAATCTCTGTGGTTTATATAGTATAAATAAAATCTGCATGAGAATCACCTGGGCACTTGAAGGGCACACTCCAGGGGCTTCACTCCAGCACCACAAATTTGGATTCTCTGAAGGTGAAACCTAGAAATTTACATTTTATTAGGTAAACCACCTAAATTTTAGACACACTAAAAATTGAGAACTAGTTCTTTAGCTAAAAAATAATACATTGTAGCACAAAGTTATTCTCTTCCCTCCAAATAAAATGCAATTAAACAAATTCTCTTTTTTTTTCTTTTTATATCTTTTAGAGATTTATAACTATAGATTAGTATCTGATGTTTTTATACCTCATCTTTCAGTTAAAGTAGCTGGCAGTATTTTGAAAGTAAACATTTTTGTTTTTTGTCGTATTTATTACAGAAATTGTTTGGCAGAGGAAAGGTGGGATAAACATCAAGGGAAGAGGTGTAAAGACTGATTTTAAGAAAATGACACTTTTCCTAGAATAGCTAGAAATCATTTGGGATTCATTCAGTTCTAGCTTAGTGGGAAAACTGATCAAATGAACCTATAGACTGAGTTATCAGCACCAAGCAGCTGCAGTGACTGGTTCTGAGAATTCAGTTTGACAGGATCATAAGTCACAGTATAAGTTCTCCCTACCTTTCTGAAATCCCTTGATTTAAGTGGGTGTATCTTTATGTTGACATCCAAAACTCAATTCATTTGACTCTATTGTGAAATATTTTGTTATTGTTGCTGTTGTTTACTCCTTCCTTGCTTCAAACCAAAAGGATTACATAAGCACCAAGATGGCATGATTTTCAGGGAAGAAGCAAGACCAAAAGAGAGAATAATTAAAGCATCCATTTTTTGAATGACTATTGTGTGTCAAGTATTTTATATACATTATTTCATGTAAGCTGAAATCTCACAGCAAGAAAGTGACAGAATCCAAAGCCCATGGTTGTTCCATTGCATCACAGCACTACCTAACCGAGATGGGTTTACAAGCCCATCACACAAGCATGCCTTTTCATCAACAGTGCTTGTTCATGTAGAGGCTTGTAAGTATATTGTTTACTACCTATACTCCATCCAGAATCATACTGCCTTCATATAAAAGCGCTTAGGCACAATTTCATAATGATTATGTTACCAGGCATATCAACATAGCAGGCAGGCTCCTCCACAGCCTTTTGGTTTGGATTTGTTCACAGGATCAGCCAACCATCTGTCTCCGGCATCAGAGAGCCCAATAAACCTAGCTGGCATTCAGTACTTAACCTGATTTTACAATGACAATTCTCCTATGGTTCCTACTCATTGAAAAAGTCCTGGGAGAAAGAAGTTTCTCTAAGTCTATGAGGTTGAGTCTTTCAATTTTATCAGTCCAATCCTCTCTCTAGTTCATGAGGCCAGATAAATCCTGAAATGCAGGAGGTCGGTAGGACTACCCTAAAATCAAAGAGTACTGCAGTGGGGCCATGAGGAGATCACCTAACTCTTCCTAAGGAAATTCCATGAAATGCTGCAGGAAATGGAGTGAGTTCCTTGATTATGATTTGCATTGATAAGGTAGTTCTCAGTTATGCAAAACCCAGACTGCTCTTTAAACTCTGCTCTGCCTTAGAGTCTTGCACTGGCTGCCCCACAAAGATATGCATGCTTCTTGTTGCTCAGAGCGCTAGGCAAGAGAAATGGAATGGATCTGCACAATTCCCCTTAGACAAGAGCTTGGCAACAAACATCTCATCGGCCAGAGGTAATCGTCAACATCTTATTACCAAAGATCTCCTTCTTTGTTTTCCCTGATGGATCCCTAAAGTCTACCAAACTGCATTTGAGAAAATAACTTTCCAATTCTTTATTAATAAGGTATGACAGCAAAGCAGAGTTTCTGAACAGAACGAAATAAGTATACTGACTCAATTTAACCAAAAGGCAAAGATCGGTTGCTAAAGATTGACTTCATGCAGGAAAATAAACAATTTCTACAGGGTTCCTTGAATAATGGTGTGGATATCCCACTCCACATCTACCTCCCCCATCATCGTTTATTACCTGCCTCAGAGATTCAAGGGAAACATTGTTCTAGACAATGAATTGTTGTGTTTCCCATCATGGCTCCCTTTTTCTGGACCAATAGAAAGCTCATTTTATATTCAGATGCTATGAACCCTTTGCCGTCGAGTTGATCCCAACTCATAGTGACTCTATAGGACAGGGTAGAGCTGCCTCATAGGGTTTCCAAGGAGCAGCTGGTGGATTTGAACTGTCATCCTTTTGGTTAGCAGCCAAACTCAAACACTGCACCACTAGGGCAAGTTTTCCTTAATTATGAGGTTTTATGTTGTTGTTTTTATTGTTTTCCAGTGAGTTTTAGAAGGTTTTTTTAATCCTTTAAAAAAGTAATACACTAAATGCAATGTGCTATCCTGGCTTGGATCCTGGAACAGATTAAGAACATTAGTTGAAAAACTAGTGAAATCCAAATACAGTCTATAGTTTCATTACTAGGAATGTACAAATGTTGATATCTTAGTCTTAACAAATGAACCATGGTTATGTAATATGTTAACATTAGGAGAAACTGGGTGAAGGGTATGTGGGAACTCTCTTTACTATTTTTGCAACTTTTCTGTAAATCTAAAGTTATTTCAAACTAAAAAGGTTACTTTATAAAAATACATATTTGCTGTAGAAAATTTAAAAAATACAGATAAGCAAAAATATGAAGAGTAATAACTCAAAGATGACTCACCAAAATTTTGGTACTTCCAGATTTTTTTCTATGAAACATGTTGTTTTGCATAATAGCATGTGATGAGTATGTCTACTTGTAAAATATTAATTTAGAACATTTATCCTTGCAACATTCAATCATGTTGCCTGAGTGTATCCTACAAAATGCCTGAATAGTGTTGCATTGCTTGGATCTGTCATAAATTATTGGCACATCTAAGAATTGTAGAATTCTATATTGTTATAGGGTTTATTATTATTATTTTAAATGCTATGAAAAATATATCAGGCCCCAAATTTTTGCTCACAACAGTAATTATTATCTCAATAAAAATTTCTATAGAAGTACTATATTGTTTTGGTTAAAGAGTATGCACATTTTGAAAAGAAGTATGTGAGAATGCTTATTTTGCTACATCCTTTCCCAGATCAAGTATCATTATTTTCTTATGAGATCATTTAAAAATATTTTCTAATGTTCTATGCTCTTAAATTTCATGAAAATATACAAAGGTTATACATATGCTAGTATACTTATTAACTGTATGTTTTTCTTCCTCTGAAACTTCTAGCTTACTCTTTTCATGTTGTGCTCCTGGGATATTTATAATTTTGCATATTGATTTATGTAACCATATCTATCTATATCTATATAACCCATGATAGTCCTTTGTCTAACACATATGTGAGAAATATTTCCCACAGGGTCTTATTTTCAGTTTTATTTTATTTAAGGTTGGTTTTCAAATGTATAAGTTGTTTTTACCAAAGCAAATTTATTTTTTTATTTATGTTTTCTTCCTTTGTTATCATGCTTAAAAAATCCTTACCCACACCAAACGTATTTGCACATATATGCATAGGAACAATTTTTTTTTAATTTTCTCTGGTTGTATATTGTGGGAAGATTGCTTTTACATATTTTTCTTAATTCTTCCATCTGGAACTTATCCAAATGTATAAGGGATAGGTGCATACCATAGACTAAGGGACAATCTAGCACTAATTTGAACATTATTAATCTAAAATATTAAATTCTTACATACACTCATATTAGTGCCCAAACTTTCTATTGCTTTCCCATTGATATATCTGTTGAAATAACTACTGTAGGTTGACAGAAAGTTTTTAATGCCTACAAGAACTACTTCAGTTCATTCTTCTTTATCAAAATGTTAAGTGGCTATTTTTATATTTTTAAGCTTCTAGATGAATATTAGAAGCATTTTATCATATTTCAACAAAATCTTATGGAATTTTATGATAATTGAATGAAATGAATGCATTAATAAGGACACAATACCTTTACAAATTGAATCTTCCTGTCTGAGATGATGATATGAATTTCCACTCCATTTTTCATAACTTTATTAATGGCCTCAGTAAAATTAAGTGTTTTTTTAATATAATTCTTACCCAGTTTTTTAAAAGCTTTTCTTATTGGTGTGAATATTCATTATATTCACCACACTTTCTACTCCTGTATTCACACAGGCCACCCTCAGCACAACAGCAAGAGTGCTCCTTTGTAAAGAAAAATAAAATCATGTTACATGGCACAGCCATTCTCAACCTTTGCTGCACATTAGAATCACTGGGCACATTTAAAAATCATGATGCTTTAGCCTCACCCAAAACTGATTAAATAAGAATCTCTGGAAATGTAAGAAAAGGGCATCAGCATTTTAAAAATTATACCAAAGGATAGCTAATCTCTGCTTAAGAGTAAAAGCCAAAGTTTTTATAATGGGGTGGGGGTACTTCAAAAACTTTGGAGTCCTTGGGTCATGCAAATGGTTAAGCACTCAACTACTAACTGAAAGGCTGACTGTTTGAACCCACCCAGAGGCACCTTGGAAGAAAGGACTGGTGATCTGCTTCTAAAAGGTCACAGTTTTCTGTTTAGATGAAACTGCCTGGAAAAGAGTAGAAAGTATAAACAGAAGAGGGCTTAGAAATTACCTTTAAAGAATTCCAATATTATTGGTGGGATAGAGGAGTCTACCCCCCATGTGTCTATCAGTTAGTCATACTGTGGGGGCTTTCATGTTGCTGTGATGCTGGAAGCTATGCCACCACTATTCAAATACCGACAGGTCACCCATGGAGGACAGGTTTCAGCTGAGCTTCCGAACTAAGGCAGACTAAGAAGAAGGATCTGGCAAACTACTTCTGAAAAAAATTAGCCAATGAAAGACTTATAAATAGCAGCAGAACATTGTCTGATATAGTGCCAGAAGATGAGCCCCTCAGGTTGAAAGGCACTGAAAGACAACTGGGGAAGAGCTGCCTCCTCAAAGAAGAATCAAACTTAATGATGTGGATGGAGTCAAACTTCTGGGACCTTCATTTGCACAACTCAGAATGAGAAGAAACAGCTGCAAACATCCATTAATAATAGGAACAGGAATGTACAAAGTACTAATTCAGGAAAATTGGAAATTGTCAAAAATGAAATGGAAGACATAAACATTGATATCAATATCAGCATTTCTCAAGCTGAAAGAACTGAAGAAAAAATTCAAGCCTTGAGTTGCAATACTGAAAGATTCTACAGGGAAAATACTAAACGATGCAGAAAGCATCAAAAGAAAATGGAAGGCAACTGTGCTGAAGATAGCGCTCTAGGCAGAAGCACCACGCCGTCCCTCCATAGCAAAGATCCGAAAAACTAAGCCTAACAGAGAATCAACAATCCTGAAACCCTAGAACACCAAATGAAGAGATAAAGAACTCAGCCAAACACCAAACGGAGTGAGAATACTAAAAGAGAATGGAGAGCGAGGAGAGACTCATGCAGAGATTCCTTACCAGCTAACACAGCGCAGATCCACCATCTTGGATTCCTATCGGAGACCAGCAAATGGGAGGGCAGCCTTGCAGAGCATCCGGTGGGAGACAGAACGACCGGTAAACTGCGGTGCGTGCTTTCCCAACCCCCACCCCTCTCCGCCTTGGCTGGGGCTCCCCTGCTTTCCGTGGCCAGGGTCCCTGGGCTGGGGGGCACCAGTGCTTGGATTCCGCGCGCCCGGGCTGGCGGCTTTCTGAGAGCCATTTGCTGGCTGCTGGCAAAACTTTTTCTGCCGCCTCCCCCTCCTTTTGCCTGGGAGCCTGGTTCCGAGTTCCGTCTTTGCTCTCTTCTGTGGGGCTGTGGGGCTGCGTTCGGGCGTATGGCTGCTTCCGGGTCTGGGCTGCCGCGCTGGTGAGATCCCGGGGCCTTTGTTCGTTTGCCCCACTGCTTTCCGTGGCCGGGGTCCCTGGGCTGGGCGCCGGTGCTTGGATTCCGCACGCCCGGGCTGGCGGCTTTTTGAGACCCGTTTGCTGGCCATTGGCGGGGCTTTTTCTGCCGCCTCCCCCTCTTTTTGCCTGGGTGCCTGGTTCCGAGTGCCGTCTTTGCTCTCTCCTGCGGGGCTGTGGGACTGCGTTCAGGCGTGTGGCTGCTTCCAGGTCTGGGCTGCCGCGCTGGTGGGATCCCAGGGCCTTTGTTCGTTCGCCCCCTGCTTTCCGTGGCCAGGGTCCCTGGGCTGGGGGGGCGCCAGTGCTTGGATTCCACGTGCCTGGGCTGGCGGCTTTCTGGGAGCCATTTGCTGGCAGCTGGCGAACCTTTTTCTGCCGCCTCCCACTCCTTTTGCCGGGGTGCCTGGTTCCGGGTGCCATCTTTGCTCTCTCCTGCGGGGCTGTGGGACTGCGTTCGGGCGTGTGGCTGCTTCCAGGTCTGGGCTGCTGCGCTGGTGAGATCCCGGGGCCTTTGTTCGTTTGCCCCTCTGCTTCCCGTGGCCATGGTCTCTTAACCCCGAGACTGCCGGCTTCTTGGAATTCGCGCCCCTGAGTGGGGGCTCTCTGAGTCCCATTTGTTGGCACTGACTGCTGGTGTTGCTTTTTTTTTTAATTTTATTTTTCTTCTTTTTTTGATTAGTTTTGTCATCTTTTCACTCTTTTTCCCTTTTGTCTTTCTTTATTGCTTAATTTCTCATCTCTCTATCTCTTCCTTCTCTTTCTGATCCCTGAATACGAGGCGATGTATGCCTCTGTACCTTCTGGCCAGGCTGTGCTGTGAAAACTGAGACCGACTCCCCCAGACCTCATAGCTGCATCGGTGGGATCCCTGGGAACTTTGCAGTTCTTTAACTTTTCTGATTTTTATTTGTTCGTTCTTTCCTTTTCTTTCTCTTCCCCCTTCTGGTTTCCTCCATCCCATAGTCTCTCATCTGTACATTCCAACGACAAGCTCCCCTAGCATTCTTTTATGTTTGTATGCTTTTTGCTCCTCCTCCTCTCTCCTCTCTCCCATATCCAGCTTAGCTTCACACATAACCATCTTCCCGCTGCACCCTAGCTACCTGCACCGTGCACTAGACATCACACCACCAAGCTGTGCAGGCACGCCCTATTGGAACCTGCCCAGCACTGACTACCGACCGTCCTGGTGGCTGCGGTGAGTGCCACAAGCAACCCGTCCCGGTGGCTCCTCCTCAGCTAGATCTGCCCAGCTGTACCACAAGGACGAAAAAAAAAAATCTACAATCAATAAATGAGAGAAATATCTACAGAATTCCCCGAAAACAGCAAACAATATCAAAACATTTACAAAAACAGACAAGATGGCTCCAATAGGCGTCCAAATTAAAACACCAGATAACTCTCCTATGGAAGAAAATGCACTAGAACTACCTGATAGGGAACTCAAATCATTAATACTCTGAATTTTCCAAGAACTGAGGCAAAAAGCTGACAAACATGAGGAAAAAATAGACAAATTTATGGAAAATACAGACAAAAAATTGGAAGAATTCAGGAAGATGATGCAGGAACAAAATGCCAAAATAAATTCACAACTCGAAATTATACAAAAACAACAATTAGAAATCCAAAAGATAAGGTTGAGAATTTAGAGGCTTAATACGTTGTGGGGTTGTTAACCAATGTCAAAAAAAACAATATGTGTACTACTATTTCATGAGAAACTATTTGCTCTGTAAGCTTTCACCTGAAGTACAATAAAATATATATATATAAAAAAAAAAAAAGAAATCCAAAAGATAAACAACAAGATTTCAGAAATGGACGGTGTCATAGAAGGGCTGAGAAGTAGATTTGAAACCATGGAAGACAGGATGAGTGGAACTGAAGACAAACACTTGGATACAACTTTGTTTCAGGAAAACTCAGAAAAAAGAACAAAGAAAAATGAAGAGACCCTGAGAGTTATGTGGGACACAATTACAAGCAAAAACTTACGAGTGATTGGCATACCAGAACAGGGGGAGAAAACAGAAAACACAGAGAGGATCGTTGACGAACTGCTGACAGAAAACTTTCCCAATATCATGAAAAATGAAAAGCTGGCCATCCAAGAAGCTCAACGAACCCCATATAGAAGAGACACCAAAAGAAATTCACCAAGGCATATCATATTCACACTTGCCAAAACCAAAGACAAACAAAGAATCCTGAGAGCAGCTTGTGAAAAACAAGAAGTCACATACAGAGGAGAAACAATAAGACTAAGCTCAGATTATTCGGCAGAAACCATGCAGGCAAGAAGGCAATGGGATGACAAATATAAAATCTTGAAAGAAAAAAATTGTCAGCCAAGAATAATATATCCTGCAAAACTCTCATTCAAATTTGATGGTGAAATTAGGTCATTTCCAGATAAACAGAAACTAAAGGAATATGCAAAAGTCATACCAAACTTACAAGAATTATTAAAGGGAGTTCTTCGATCTGAGAACAAACAGCTTCAGCCCTCAGGCAGGACCTAGGACCTAGGACGCAGGTTCACATGAACCAGATACCATCCTAGGAACTGAACTACAGAGGACTTTCCAAAAACAAAAGAAATACAACAGGGAATCAGAGAAATCAATCAAAGGATGACAACAACATCAAAACAATGAAAGAGGGAACAAACGGCATAGGTATAGAACCTTCTAAAGGAGAGGAAGGCAAGGCGATACCAAGTAAGGGTAGACAGCTTCAAAATTATAAAGATAAGGGTAAAATTCATGGTAACCACAAAGAAAGTTAACAAACCAACTCATAAAAATAAAGACGAAAAACATAAAGTCTCAACAAAAACAAAACCTACAAAAACAAAAGAAATGAACACAAAATCCACAAACAAAAGTAACTCAGCACAAGAGAGTAAGAAGAACAAAGAAAACTTCAGCATCACAAAAAACAGCACTACAAAATGACAGCAACATACTTCCATCTATCAATAACTACACTGAATGTAAATGGACTCAATGCACCCATAAAGAGACGGAGAGTGGCAGAATGGATAAGAAAACAGGATCCATCAATTTGCTGTCTACAAGAGACACACCTTAGAAACAAAGACGTGAATTGATTAAAAATCAAAGGTTGGAAAAAAATGTATCAAGCTAACAACTATCAAAAACGAGCAGGAGTGGCAATTCTAATCTCAGATAAAATAGACTTTAAAACAAAATCTACCATAAAAGACAAAGAAGGACACTATATAATGATTAAGAGGATGATCCATCATGAAGACATAACCATAATAAATATCTATGCACCCAATGACAGGGCTCCAAAATACATAAAAAAAACTCTAACAGCACTGAAAAGAGAAATTGACAGTTCCACAATAATAGTAGGAGACTTCAACACACCACTCTCAGTAAAGGACAGAACAGCTAAAAAGAAACTCAGCAAAGATACAGAAGACCTAAAGGACACAATAAGCCAACTGGACCTCATAGACATATACAGAACAATCCATCCAACCGCTGCAAAGTACACATTCTTTTCCAATGCACATGGAACGTTCTCCAGAATAGACCACATCTTAGGCCACAGAGCAATCCTCAACAAGATCCAAAATGCTGAGATAATTCACAGTATCTTCTCTGACTACAATGCCATCCAGGTAGAAATTAACACTAGAAAGAGCAAGGGAAAAAAATCAAACACATGGAAACTGAATAATAATCTGCTTACACATCAATGGGTAATAGAAGAAATCAGAGATGGAATTAAAAAATTCCTAGAATCAAATGAAAATGAAAACACATCATACCAAAACCTTTGGGACACAGCAAAGGCAGTCCTCAGAGGACAATTTATAGCCATAGATGCACATATTAAAAAAGAAGAAAGGGACAAAATCAAAACATTAACTACAGAACTCAAACAAATAGAAAGAGAACAACAAAAAAAGCCTACAACCACTGGAAGAAAGGAAATAGTAAAGATCAGAGTAGAAATAAATGAAATAGAGAACAGAAAAACAATAGAAAGAATTAACAAAACCAAAAGTTGGTTCTTTGAAAGAATCAACAAAATCGACAAACCACTGGCCAGACTGACAAAAGAAAAACAGCAGAGGGCACAAATAACCCAATTAAGAAATGAAATGGGGGACATTACAACAGACCCAACCGAAATAAAAAGGATTATAACAGAATATTATGAAAAACTATATTCCAACAAATTTGAAAACCTAGAGGAAATGGATAAATTTCTAGAAACATACGGCCTACCCAAACTACAACAAAGTGATATTGAAAATCTGAACAGACCCACAACAAGAGAAGAGATTGAAAAGGTAATAAAAAAAACTCCCAACCAAAAAAAGCCCCGGCCCAGATGGCTTCACAGGAGAATTCTACAAAACATTTACAGAAGAGCTTGTACCAGTTCTACTCAAGCTATTTCAGAGCATAGAAGAGGAAGCAACACTTCCAAATTCATTCTATGAAGCCAGCATAACGCTGATACCAAAACCAGGCAAAGACATCACAAAAAAAGAAAATTACAGACCAATATCTCTCATGAATATAGATGCAAAAATTCTGAACAAAATTCTAGCCAATAGAATTCAGTATCATATCAAAAAAATAATACACCACAACAAAGTAGGATTCATACCAGCTATGCAAGGATGGTTTAACATTAGAAAATCCATCAATGTAATCCACCACATAAATAAAAGGAAAGAAAAAAATCACATGATCATCTCAAATGACGCAGAAAAGGCATTTGACAAAGTCCAACACCCATTCCTGATAAAAGGTCTCAATAAAATAGGTATAGAAGGGAAATTTCTCAACATAATAAAGGGCATCTATGCAAAACCGACGGCCAACATCATTCTTAATGGAGAGAGGCTGAAAACACTCCCCTTGAAAACAGAAACAAGACAAGGATGCCCTTTACCACAACTCCTATTTAACATTGTGCTGAAAGTTCTAGCTAGAGCAATAAGGCAAGAGAAAGAAATAAAGGGCATCCAAATTGGTAATGAAGAAGTTAAACTCTCCCTGTTTGCAGATGATATGATACTATACATAGAAACCCTAAAGACTCCACGAGAAATCTACTGGAACTAATAGAAAGATTCAGCAGAGTAGCAGGATACAAGATAAACATTCAAAAATCAGTTGGATTCCTATACACCAGTAAAGAGAACGATGAAAAGGAGATCAGGAAATCAATACCATTTTCTGTAGCCCCTAAAAAGATAAAATACTTAGGAATAAATCTGACCAGGGATGTAAAAGACCTATACAAAGAAAACTACAAAACACTGCTGCATGAAACCCAAAGGGATCTACATAAACGGAAAAACATACCATGCTCATGGATAGGCAGACTTATCATTGTGAAAATGGCAATTCTACCTAAAGCAATCTACAAATACAATGCAATCCCGATCCAAATACCAACAACATTCTTCAAAGAGATGGAAAAACTAATTATTAACTTTATATGGAAAGGGAAGAAACCCCGAATAAGTAAAGCACTACTGAAGAAGAAGAATAAAGTTGGAGGACTCACACTACCTGACTTGAGAAGCTACTATACAGCTACAGTACTCAAAACAGCCTGGTACTGGTACAACAACAGAGACATTGACCAATGGAACAGAATTGAGAACCCAGATGTAAATCCATCCACCTACGGTCACCTGATCTTTGACAAGGGCCCAAAATCCATCAAATGGGGAAAAGACAGTCTTTTTAACAAATGGTGCTGGCAAAACTGGATATCCATTTGTAGAAAAATGAAACAGGACCCATACCTCACACCATATACAAAAACTACTTCAAAATGGATCAAAGACCTGAATATAAAGCCTCAAACTATAAAATTCATAGAAGAAAAAATAGGACCAACACTTCAGGCCTTAATACATGGCATTAACAGGATACAAACCATAACCATCAACACACAAAACCCAACAGATATACTAGATAACTGGGATCTTCTAAAAATCAAACATCTATGCTCTTCAAAAGACTTCACCAAAAGAGTCAAAAGAGAACCTACAGACTGGGAAAAAATTTTTGGACAGTACAAGTCAGACAAAGGTCTAATCTCCATAATCTACAAGAAAATCCAACAGCTCTACAACAAAAAGAAAAACAATCCTATCAAAAAATGGGCAAAGGAAATGAACAGACACTTCACCAAAGAAGACATTCAAATGGCCAACAGACACATGAGGAAATGCTCGCGATCAGTAGCCATTAGAGAAATGCAAATTAAAACCACAATGAGATACCATCTCACCCCGGCATTACTGGCACGAATCAAAAATACTAGAAATAACAAATGTTGGATGGGCTGCGGGGAGATGGGAACTCTTATACACTGCTGGTGGGAATGCAAAATGATACAACCATTTTGGAAAATGATATGGCGTTTCCTCAGAAAGCTAGAAATAGACATACCATTTGATCCAGCAATCCCACTCCTAGGAATATATCCTAGAGAAATAAGAGTCGTCACTCGAATAGACATATGCACACCTATGTTCATGGCAGCATTGTTCACAATAGCAAAACGATAGAAACAACCTCGATGTCCATCAACAGATGAATGGATACACAAACTATGGTACATACACACAATGGAGTACTATGCAATGAGAAAGAACAACAATGAATCTGTGAACCATCTCATAACATGGATGAAACTGGAGGACATTATGCTGTGTGAAATAAGTCAATCACAAAAGGACAAATATTGTATGAGACCTCTATTGTAAAAACCCATGAAAAAATTCACATGCAAAATGTAACAATCCTTGTTGGTTACCAGGGATGGGAGGGGAGGGGGGGGGAAATACTAAATAGGTAATAGATAAGTGGTAACTTGGGTGAGAGGTGAGATAGTACACAGTACAAGGGAAACTAACACAACCTGCACAAGGAAAGGTCATGGAGGCCTTATAGACACATCCAAACCCCCCGAGGGACTGAGCTGTTGGACGGAGGGCTCTGGGGACCATGGTCTCGAGGAACATCTAGCTCAATTGGCATGACACTACTTATAAAGATAATGCCCTACATTCTACCTTGGTGAGTAGTGTCTGGGGTCTTAAAAGCCTATGAGCGGCCATCTGAGATACTCCACTGATCTCATCCCTTCAGGAGCAAGGGAGAATGAAGAGAACAGGATACAACGAAAAGATTAGTCCAAAGGACTAATTGTCCACAGCTACCAAGGCCTCCTCCGGACTGAGTCTAGTACAGCTAGATGGTGCCCGGCTACCACCACTGACTGCTCTGACCAGGATCACAACAGAGGGTTCTTGACAGAGCTGGAGAAGGATGTAGAGCATAATTTTAACTCCCCCCCCCCAAAAAAAAGACCAGATTTACTGGCCTAAAGAATACTAGAGAAACCTTAAGAGTGTGGCCCCCAGACACCCTTTCAGCTCAGAGGTGAAGTTACCTTCGAGGTTCGATGTTAAGCCTGGGAGTGGACAGCCCAGTAAAACTAAATGGTTCTAACAAGGTACAGGAGTCCGGTGACAAGGGCCAGAAGGCAGAGGGGGAGTAGGAAACTGATGATAAGGAACACAAATTGAATAAGGACACTGTCGATGTATTGTGAGATTGTTGACCACTGCTATAGGGCAACATTTGTAATAACTATTAAATGGGAGGCTGTTTTGTCTTGTAAGCCTTCATCTTGGGCGAGAATGGCAGCACAACTGGAAGAGCATAGTCAATATCACTTAAATGTGTAAGTAAAAAGTTTTGAAATGGTGTTAAAATAAAATAAAATTAAAAAAAAAAACAAAAAACAAATGAGACTAAAGAGGTACAGTAGTCCAGTGACAAGGGCCAGAAGACAGAAGGGGACAAGGAAGTCCCCTGGTGATAGGGAACACAGGTGGAGTAAGGATATTCTTGATGTGCTGTCAGATTGTTAACTATTGTCATAGGGCAACATGTGTTGTAACTGTTAAATGAAAAACTATTTTGTTCTGTAAGCCTTCATCTTAAGTGAGAATAACAGCACAGTTGGAAGAGCGTAGTCAAAATCACTGAACTGTGAATGTAGAAATTTTTGAAATGGTGTATCTTTGGCTATCTGTATTTTCATCAAAAAAAAAAAAAAAGGTTGAGAATTTAGAGGCTTAATATGTTGTGGGGTTGTTAACCAATGTCATAGAACAACATGTGTACTACTATTTCATGAGAAACTATTTGCTCTGTAAGCTTTCACCTGAAGTACAATAAAATATAAAAAAAAAAAAAGAAGAAGAAGATGGAAGGAGAGCACAGAGTCACTATACTAAAAAGAATTGGTCGACATTCAACCATTTCAGGACATAGCATAAGATCAAGAACTGATGGTACTGAAGGAAGAGGTCCAAGCTGTACTGAAGGCATTGGCAAAAAACAAGCCTCCAGAAACTGACACAATAACAATTGAGATGTTTCAACAAATGTATGCAGTGCTGAAAATACTCACTTGTCCATGCTAAGAAATTTGGAAGACAACTACTTGGTCAAACAACTGAAAGAGATCCATATTTGTGCCCTTTTCAAAGAAAGGTGACCCAATAGAATGAGGAAATTATTGAACAATATCATTAATACAACACTCAAGTAAAATTTTGCTGAAGATCATTCAAAAGCGGTTGCAATAGTACATCTACAGGGAACTGCCAGAAGTTCAAGCTGGATTCAGAAGAGGACATAGAATAAGGGATATCATTGTTGATGTTAGATGGATCATGGCTAAAAGCAGAGAATACCAGAAAGATGTTTACCTGTGTTTCATTGACTATACAAAGGCATTCAACTGTGTGGATCATAACAAATTATGGATAACATTGTGAAGAATGGAAATTCCAAAACACTTAATTGTGTTCATGAGGAACCTGTACTTAGACCAGGAGGCACTCATTTGAACAGAACAAGGGGATACTGCGTGGTTTAAAGTCAGAATAGGTGCACATCAGGGTTGTATCCTTTCACCATACCTATTCAATCTGTATGCTGGGCAAATAATCAGAGAAGAGAAGATAGACTACATGAAGAAGAATGGGGCATCAGGATGGCAGAAAGATTCATTAACAGCCTGCCATAAGCGGATGACACAACCTTGCTTGCTGAAAGTGAAGAAAACTTGAAACACTGATGAAGATCAAAGACCACAGCCTTCAGCATGGATCACACCTCAACATAAAGAAATCAAAAATCCTCATAACTAGAGCAGTGAACAACATCATGACAAGTGGAGAAAAGATTGAAGTTGTCAAGGATTTCATTTTACTTGGATCCACAAACAATGGTCATAGAAGCAGCAGTCAAGAACTCAAATGATGCATTGCATTGAGCAAATCTGCTGCAAAAGATCTCTTTAAAGTGTTAAAAAGCAAAAATGTTACTTTAAGGACTAAGGTGTTCCTGATCCAAGCCATGGTGTTTCCAATTGCCTCGAATGCATTTGAAAGATGGACAATGAATAAAGAAGACCAAAGAAGAATTGATGCCTTTGAATTATGGTGTTGGTTCAGAATATTGAATATACCACAGACTGCCAAAAGAACGAACAAATGTGTCTTGGATGAAGTGCAGCCAGAATGCTCCTTAGAAGCAAGGATGGCAAGACTTTTTCTCACATACTTTGAACATGTTATCAGGAGGGATCAGTCCCTGGAGAAGGACATCATTCTTGGTAAAGTAGAGGGTCAGAGAAACAGAGGAAGACCCTCAACAAGATGGATTGACACAGTGGCTGCAGCAAAGGACTCAAGTATAATGATTGTGAGGACTGGGCAAGACCAGGCAATGTTTCTTTCTGTTTTACATAGGGTCACTGTGATTTGAAACTGGCTGGAAGACACCTAACAAAACACAACAAGAGAAACCTACAAGGAAAACGGAGGAGAGGGTACAGAGTATTGTAAGAAATTCAGAAGGGTTTGGGGTCTCCAAATAGCCAAGAGAACAGAGTATGCCAAGAAAGAAAATAGTCAAGAGGGTTAAATGCACTGAGGAGCAAGTAAGATGTGTTAAGTAGTCTCCTGAGCCTATTCATTAGTAGGGATGGTGGCATAGTGTTAAGTGCTAGGGCTGCTAATCAAAAGGTCAGTGGTTCGAATCCACCAGCTGCTCCTTGGAAACCCTATGGGGCAGTTCTACTCTGTCCTATAGCGTCGCTGTGAGTCGGAATTGACTCAATGACAACAGGTTTTATTTTGTTTTGTTTAAGCGCTTGGCTGCTAACAAAAAGGTCAGCAAGGTCTGTGGTTTGAACCCACCAGCAGCTCTGCAGGAGAAAAGACCTGGAGATCTGCTCCCGTAAAGATTACTGTTCCTCCTAGGAATATATCTTAGAGAAATAAGAGTCGTCACTTGAATAGACATATGCACACCTATGTTCATGGCAGCATTGTTCACAATAGCAAAGCAATGGAAACAACCTAGATGCCGATCAACAGATGAATGGATAAACAAACTATGGTACATACACACAGTGGAGTACTATGCAATGAGAAAGAACAACGATGAATCTGTGAAGCATCTCATAACATGGATGAAACTGGAGGACATTATGCTGAGTGAAATAAGTCAATCACAAAAGAACAAATATTGTATGAGATCTCTATTGTAAAAACCCATGAAAAAGTTCACACACAAAAAGTAACAATCTTTGTTGGTTACCAAGGATGGGAGGGGTGGAGGGGAAATACTAAATAGGCAATAGATAAGTGAAGGGTGAGACAGTACACAATACAGGAGAAACTAGCACAACTTGTACTAGGAAAGGTCATGGAAACCCCACAGACACATCCAAACTCCCTAAGGGACTGAATTGCTGGGCGGAGGGCTCTGAGGATCATGGTCTCGGGGAACATCTAGCTCATTTAGCATGACACAGCTTATAAAGACAATGCTGTACATTCTACCTTGGTGAGTAGTGTCTGGAGTCTTAAAAGCCTGTGAGCCGCCATCTAAGACACTCCGCTGGTCTCATCCCTCCGGGAGCAAGGGAGAATGAAGAGAACAGGATACAAGGAAAAGATTAGTCCAAAGGACTAATTGTCCACAGCTACCAAGGCCTCCACCAGACTGAGTCCAGTTAGCTAGATGGTGCCCAGCTACCATCACTGACTGCTCTGACCAGGATCACAACAGAGGGTTCTGGACAGAGCTGGAGAAGGAAGTAGAGCATAATTCTAACTCACAAAAAAAAAAAGACCAGATTTACTGGCCTAAAGGAGACTGGAGAAACCCTGAGAGTATGGCCTCCAGACACCCTTTTAGCTCAGTGGTGAAGTTACCTCCGAGGTTCACTGTTCAGCCTGGGAGTGGACAGCCCCGTGAAACCAAATGAGACTAATGAGGTACAGGAGTTCAGTGACAAGGTCCAGAAAGCAGAAGGGGACAAGGAAGCTGGTGATAGGGAACCCAAGGTTGAGTAAGGATATTGTTGATGTGTTGTGAGATTGTTAACCATTGTCATAGGGCAACATTTGTAGTAACTGTTAAATGAGAAACTATTTTGTTCTGTAAGCCTTCATCTTAAGTGAGAATAACAGCACAATTCGAAGAGCATAGTCAATGTCACTGAACTGTACAGGTAGAAATTTTTGAAATGGTGTATCTTTGGCTATGTGTATTTTCACCAAAAAAAAAAAGAGGTTGAGAAGTTAGAGGGTTGATACGTTGTGTGGTTGTTAACCAATGTTATAAAACAACGTGTACTTCTGTTTCATGAGAAACTATTTGTTCTGTAAGCCTTCACCTGAAGTACAATAAGAAAAAATAAAAAAATAAAAAAAATTAAGGACACACACACACAAAAAAAGATTACTGTCCCTATAGGGGCAGTTCAACTCTGTCTTGCAGGGTAGCTGTAAGTCAAAATTGACTCAATGGTATACAACAACAATAAGAAGTGAGAAAGGAGAGACACTGTCATGAAGAGACTTTGGACACATCATCAGGAAAGACCAGTTGCTAGAAAAGGACAGTATGTTTGATAAAGAGTCAGCAGAAAAAGAGGGAAACCCTCCATGAGATGGATTGACACAATAGCTGCAACCATGAGCTCAAACATACCAACGATTGTGAGGATGGTGCAAGACTGGGCAATAATTCATTCATAAGGTCGCCATGAGTCAGAGCCAACTCAACTGCAACTAACAACAATAACAAAATAAGCACTGATTTCCAGTCCTTGGATCAGGATGAGAAGAGCCAGACCTTGAGTTAGGACAAAAAGGAATAGGGATTTTAGCTCCCCATCTCCAGAAAGCACTGCTCCCTGGTATCCCAATTCACCTCACTTTCAGAGGCACACACCCAAGGCAGGGATCCTAAGAGGGTGATCAGCGTTTGTTAGTTGCTGCTCATTACCAAACACCACTGGGGAGGTGAGTGGATCCCAGGCCCTTTCCACCTCTTACCCTCAGTAATCTGTGTACCAGTTAATCTTGGCACTTACTATGCAAAATTGGCTATGTATTCATTAGGGAAGTTCTTCTGTATATGTCTTCATCAGTGTAGCCTCTGCTGAAATATATATTATCTGTATTATAGTGGTTTTATAAAATAAACAGATCAAACAGCATGGACATTGTGTCTTCCTTAATGTTTGGGATAAAATATAATAAAAACGTCAGGACTCAATACCTTTCTGAAACACTTTCAAATTCTTCTGTAAATTCCATCTCCTTTCCTTGTCTACTCGTGTAATGATTGGATCTCCTTTCAAATCTACAGCCGGGGGTAGGTTGATTGGCAAAACTGCCAGGCCAAACCTCAGCATCTAGCCAGCTTAAACAATGTGCGCTTCTGCTTCTTGATAAGCATATACATCATTAGATTTAAAAAAAAAAAAAATGGAACTGAGATTCCGCACAACCCCAGTCTTTTCCCAGATCCCTCTCTCTCTGACCTTTCTTCTCTAAGACTATCATTTAACATTTGTCTTTATCTAATATTTATTGGCTACAATATTGAGAGTGATAAAAAGAAAACACTGAGAATTACTGAGGGTTCAACACTCTGCGAAGTCATCGAGGCATTGTCTATTTCACAGCATCTTCTTAGTATACGGTGCTAAAATGTATGTATTGAATGCCTGTTATGTTTTAAACAACAGTGTTAAGAAAACTGAGAATAAACAGGGGGCAGTAAAGTTTTTTCCTACTGAATTATGCATTTTAGATAAAATGACCAAAGATCGTATCTGCGGTTTATAATCATAAGCAAAAATACCTGCAGTTGCTACCTAACCTTGAGCACAGAGAATGCAATTAACTGTTAGTTGAGTCGAATTGGGAAAGTTAAAAATACCAACAGGTTAACCTAACTCTGAGAGCTGCACGTTTCAGTAGCTTGACTGAGAGATCATGTTCTCATAAACCACACATTTGGGGGTTGTGAGCAGCAAAGCTGCAGATATAGGTTTTGTGTACGTTTAACCAGAGCGATTCTCCCAGGAAGCTCATACCAGGAGAGAATTTAAGAATATGGTCTCATCTCTCAGAGTTCACACAGTCCACATTGGCCCCAGCCCTCTCCCTTGTATCAACAAGCCAGACATTTTCTTTCTCCACAAAAAGATCTGTAAACATTGAATCATCTGTATGGATAACTTTTCTTACATGTTGTTTTATTTTTTTAACCAGGAAAGAAGTAAAATCACAGTTTAAATCAGTAGCAGCAGCCCAGAATTAATGAATAACTAAAGAAGAAAAAATTAGGGTATGAGAAAGCTTTCAGTGACAAATCACCCCACACAGAGCAGAGACGAAAGGAAAAGGATGTTATGAAGAATCACAAACACAGAGGAGAGGACTATTTTTAAAAGTATATTATGAAACACCTTATAATTCACTTAAATTGCCTCTAATTTTAGATAAGAAGTCATTATGAGATCCATGGCATTTCGGTTAGGAAATTATGTGGAAATTAAGTCTAATGAATCTGGACATGTTCCATCCTTAATTTGGAAAATGGCTAAAAATATGGACACGTTCACGCACCCTTGATCATCTGATTGCCATTGCAATAGAACATCATATCCAGATAAATAAAAGCAATTAATTTTTCTTCCACTGGGTTTTTGGAAGATAGATGTACATAATATGTACTGCAGGGACCTGTAGCACAGAGAAGAAACTGAAAGTAGTAAAGAAAGTGTTTCCACTTACTGTCAATGAAAGACATCAGTATCTGATTTGTAACAATATGCTTAGACAAAATATTAATCAGCCCGTGTCCATTCCACAAGACTTTCTTAAAAATCTTCAACAACTCTTGATTTTTTCTTTTTTTTTTTTGATAGGACATAAATATAGTAGGCAGCTTTCAGGAGCTAGGATTAACCGTCTAATAGACAGGCGCAGGCAAACTTTTTTTTAAAGGACCAGATAGTGAATATTTTAGGCTTTACTGGCCATAGAGTCTTTTTTGCAACTACTCACCACTGACATTCTAGCTGGAAAGACGACGTAGATAATGTGTAAATGAATGAGCACGACTATGTTTCAATGAACTTTATTCCAATTTCATATAATCATTTCGTGTCATAAAGCATTATTCTTCTTTTGTTTTGTTTGTTTGAGCATTCAAAAATGTAACAACTATTCTTTGTTCATGTACCATACAAAAATACACGGCAGGCATGATTTGGCTGAAGGACTATAGTAGAGTACTCAAAATTTATCACATTAACAACTGCCGGCCCACTTAGCCAAATGCAATCTTTCCTTACACTTTTTCAGTAGAAGGCAAAAAGGAAAAAAAAAAAAAGTAAAGAAAAAGACAGAGGAAAAGAGAAATGGAAAAGGAAGAAAAGGAATGGAAAAAAGAAAGGAAAGGAAAAATCCCAGAGGGTAAGAAAGTTACTTAAATTTCTCCTCAGCCAGGAAACCTAAGGTGTCATGAAGAACTTGTGCTGGTTTTGGTCTATAGTTGTATATCTTTTGATATTCTAGCAGATGAATCTAATCAACTTATTTTCCTTTCTTTGTATCAAAATATTGCACTTATATTGCTATTCTAGGGATCCTCAGGATTAAATATCTAACCCAAATAAAACACTTACTGTCCACTGAAAGCTACTGGCCTCCTGTAAAGTAAGGTGAGCTAACTGGCATAGGTCTACACCTTGGTTCAGGTGAGTGTTAGCTAGGTTATCTTGAGTAAGGTAATTCATCTCTAGATAGTCTTCTCATCTTTAAAATGAGAATAGCAATCGTCAAAACTACCTATTTGGTCAAACAGAGGTGGGCCTGCAGAATCTCTGTCCTGCTAATGCCCTAACTTATATTGTAACAAATATCAAATGAAAACATTAAATAAGCAACACTCTTAAAATAGAAGCGTTACATAATAAATTAGGACTACCATTATTATCAGAGCCCTGGTGGTGCAGTGGTCAAGAGCTATGGCTGCTAACCAAAAGGTCAGCAGTTCAAATCCACCAGCTGCTTCTTGGAAACCCTATATGGCAGTTCTGGGTACCATAATTTTCCTGTTAAAGTTAGACACTAAAATTTGATATTCAACAAGCAAATGTATGATAGAAGTAGAATTATTGTAACCAGAAAGTTAGAGTATTGAATACTGTCCAAGTTGACTGCTGTTAGGCTAGATGGTAAGCAGGTGAAACTCGTATTTCTTGAAGAAGTGCTAACATTATTAATGATACTCCCAGAGATGAGGAAGTAAATTACATGGAGACATATTGGTGGGTCATTTCTAATGAGACATGCAGAGGAGGGAAGAAATATCAATGCCTGCCAATTGCTTTGGATTTTTATCAAAATTGGCAAGGAATCTTTATTTGAAAAGAAAAAAATAACATCAAGTAAATTTGTGGATATAAAGATAGAGAATAAGAGCAAAGACAATCTTATTCATTTTCCTGGAAGCTTAATAACTAATTTGGCTCCTGATTTGTATTACAAGAAAAGTGCTAGTTAAACACAAGGTAGCTCATGTCTGTGAGTCATAGGAAGTTCTGTAGTAAAGGGAAATTATATCACATAATTTTATGATCTGCTGGACAGTGCTTCCATTTAATAAACACACAGATGTATATTTTGCCACATAGAGAAAAGTTTTGAAGTGCTCCCTTCATAGCTTTGATTAGTTTTTAAATTTTAGTTCTGCTGCTCTATTTCTCTTTTATTCCTACAGCAAATTTAACTTTTATAGGAATAAAAAAAAAACTCTATGGAAAAGCCACTTTACTTGGTTACTCAAAATTTGTAGCCATTTTCCAGAGCTAGAATTCAAGCCAAAGAAGCAAATCAATTGAGGTATAAAGATTTTTACCAACTTGGAAAACATCTTGGATGTAAGTACTTCAGTTCAAAGAAAGGTAGTAGCTAAGCATTTCATACGGGAAGGAAAAAAGGTATCTTTTTACTAAAATTATAAAACCAGCTAAAACTTATATTAAAAATGTATGCTACTTATTGACTCTAATTCTTCAGGATAGATAATATATTCCTAAGAGAATAAAACATTTATTTTTCTCACCATTATTTTATAACATCAAAAACAATAAAAATGGGAGTAATTAAACCTATATGACCAAGACTTCTAGGTTCATTTATGACATGTAAGAACTAGAAAGTTGTCACTCCCATCCTTACAACAGGTAAAAGCTGAACAAACTGATAATTAACGACTTTTCTTGAACCCGTAAGACAGCTGAGGTTGCAGGACAAACCACTACCCCAAATCTAGAGAGGCAGGTGACTCCAAACCATCACAGCCAAGATCTGCTTACAATGAGCTGAAGCCACTAGTGTCATACACTGGTAGGAATACTTATGTATTAATGTTGATGAATAACTACAGACTGAATATGTCCTTTTATGAAAGAGAGAAACTCCTGGGACCTCAGTCTTGGAGGATACCATGTTTTCCTGGGCTTTATCTCTAGGAAATCCACAAAGTTCTCATGGTGAAGGTCCAAGAAAGATGACTGTGGCAGGAGTCAGGGAAGAGTAATCATTGTTCAATTCACCTAGGGCTTCTCCATAATAAATTCCTACTCTCTGGAGGAAAAGATTACCAGAGCCACATCCTACCTGGAGAAAGTTCATTTCTCTGAGTCAAGTCTCCACTAGGCACCATCTACAACCTAAAAAAGGGTCAGGAGATCTAAGAAACACTTGTGAAGGGCCAAGAAGATAGGGTCATTGAAAGTCTGACATTTAATTATAAGATTATAGAATGCTTAACTTATACAATACTAACATATCTCTAGTGTAACAGTGGATTAGAGGTGAAAAAGCGGCAAGACACAGACTCTATCTATAAAGGCATTCTTAAGGAAGCCTAAAGAAAACAGGGGAGACAAAAACAAAGACACTAGAGGTATTTGTAACCACTGGCACCTAGAGCTACACTAAACATTAAAGATAATCAAATTCCTACTCAGATTATCATGAAGTCCTACTTACTTCAGTTCCTGTTACATGATACATTATGCCTAGCTTTCAATGGAATATTAGAAAGCATACAAGGAGGCAAGAAAAAGCATAGTCTAAAGAAACAACATAAGCATCAGATCCAGGTTATGATATGATGCAGATTTTGGATTTATCAGACAGGGAATTTAAAATAAGTATAATTAATATATTACTGATTATAATTGATAAAACAGGCAACATTCAAGAACAGATGGGTAATATAGCAGAGAGATGGAAACTCTAGGGAAGAATCAAAAGAAATGCTAAATATCAAAAATACTGTAACAGAAATGAAGAATACCTTTGGCTGGCTCAGAAGTAGACTGGACGTGGGAAGAGAAAAAATCAGTGAGCTTAAAGATAGATCAACAGAAACTTCCTAAAATGAAATGTAAAGAAAAAAAAAATGTGAAAAAATTAGCCACAGATCATAGTATTCAAGAACTGCGGAACAATTTCAAAAGGTATAACATACATGTAATTGGAATAAGAGAAGAAGAAAAAGGGATTGAAGCAGAAGAAATATTTAAGTAATAATTTTCCAAAATTAATGAGAGACAATTATATATCTAGGAAGATCAGAGAAAACAAAGCAGAATGGTACAAAAGTATCTACATCTAGGCATATCATATTTACCAAAACAAATAAACAAAGAAACCTGTTGCCATCAAGTCGATTTCGACTCATAGCAACCCTATAGGACAGAGTAGAACTGCCCCATAGGGTTTTCAAGAAGTGGCTGGATTCAAACTTCTGGCCTTTTGGTTAGCAACCGTAGCTCTTAACCACTGCACCACCAGGACTCCATATCATATTTAAACCCTAGAAAAGCAAAGACAAAGAAAGCATCTTGAAAGAAGCCAGAGGGAAAAAAATCACCTTACCTATAGAGAACAAGAAAAAGAATCACAGCAGAATTCTTGTTAAATGCCATGCAAGCAGGAAGAGTCAAGTAAAATATTTAAAGTGTTGAAGAATAATAATAAGAAAAAAACCCACTTAGAATTCTTTATCTAGTGAGATTTTCCTTTAAAGGTAAAGGAGAAATAGAGTTTCTCAGAGTAAAACAAAACAACACTCAGGGAATTCATTATCAAAAATCTACCCTGCAGGAAATATTTAAAAGTTCTTTATAGAGAAAGAAAATGATATAAGTCAGAAACTAACATATATACATAAAAAAGGTATAGAATTGGAAAAGGAATAAATAGAGGTAAAATAAAATCTTTCATTTTTATTATTGTTAATTGATTCAGAAGATAACTGTTTAAAGTAATAATAGTAAAGCTATTCTGAGTGATGATAGTATGTGGATAAGTGAAATGATGACAGCATTGTCACAGGGACACAAGAAAGGAAATGAAAATATTCTGTTACAAACAACCTGCAATACAAGTGAAGCAGTATAGTTATATTTGAAGTGGACTTGGATTAGTTAAAAATTTTTATTGCAAACTCTAAAGTAACCATGAATAAATTTAAAAGATATTTAAATAATATGCTAAGAGATGAGATGAAATAGAATAATGTAAAATGCTAAATTAAAAGCAAAGGAGGCATAAAAAAGAGAAAAAGGAAAATATAACAAATGCAATGAACAGAAACAGTTACAAACATGGTAAATGCTAATCTAACATTGCCAATAATCACTTTAAATGTGAGTGCCTTAAATACATGAATTGAAAGAGAGTGTCAGGGTAAATAAAAGACAGAGAACTCAAAGAATATCTAAATAAATGGAGAGATATTCCATATGCTCACAGATTAGAAAACTCAATATTGTTAAGATGTAAGTTCTTCTTATCTTGATCTACAGATTCAATGAAATCCCAATCAAAATCCTAGCAAGCTATATTTTAGATACCAACAAACTGATTCTAAAGTTAACATGGAAAGGTAAAATGTGTAGAATAACGAACACAATACTTAAGAAGAAGAACAAAGTTGGAGAACTCACACTACCCAATTTCAAGTTACTACAAAGCTATAACAATCAAGACAATGCGATATTGGCAAAAGGTTAGACACACAGATGAATGCAACAGAAGTAGATCTATTCAAATTTAGTCAACTCATCCTTGACAAAGGCACTAGGGCAGTTCAATAGAGAAAGCATGGTCATTTAACGAAGGCTACTGGAACAAGCGGACCCTCATATGACAAAAACAATTAAAAATAAAAAAGACAAAGACCTTATATCTTCCACTAAAATTAACTCAAGTGAATCATACACCTTAATGTAAAATTCAAAAACATTAGTATTTATATTAGTTTGAATTAGTTTGAACTAGAAGAAAATCTAAGTGACATTGAGTTTACTGATGTTTTTACAAGCAACACAAAAAACACAAACCATTAAAGAAAACATTGATAAGTTTGACTTTATTAAAATTAAAATCATCTTCTCTGTGAAATACACTGTTAAGAAAATGAAAAGACAAACCACAGAATAGAAGAAAATATTTTCAAAACACATATCTAATAAGCACTTTTACCCCAAAAATGCAAAGAACTCTGAAACTCAACAATAAGAAAATAAACAACTCAATTAAAAAAAAGGTGGGGGGGGGGCAAAAGATCTGAACAGAAACCTCACCAAAGAATATATACAGATGGAAAATAAGTTTATGGAAAGATACTCAACATCATTTCTCATTAGGGAAATCATACCAATTAGAATGCTTACATTTAAAAAATTATAAAAATGCCAATTGCTGGTGAGGCTGTAGAGTAACAGAAAGTCTCATTCATTGCTGATAGGAATGTAAAATGGCACAGCCACTTTGAAAGACTGTCTGGCCATTTCTTATAAAGTGAAACATAAATTTACCACACAATCCAGCATTCACAATCATAGACATTTACCCAACTGATTAAAAAATTATGCCTACTCAAAAACCTCCGCATTTATGTTTATAACAACTTTATTCACAGACACTCCAAACTAGATGCAGCTAATATGTCCTTCATAGGTGAAAGAATAAATAAACTGTAGTACATTCATACACTGAAGTAGCATTCAGTAATACAAAGGAATGAGTTATGAAGCTATGCAAAATCATGGATGAATCATAAACAAAATTTTCTACATGAAAAATCAGTCTAAAGAGGTTGTATGATTCCATTTATATGACATGCTGGAAAATGGAAAGCTATAGAGATGGTAAAAATATCAGGGTTTACTAAAGGTTTGTGGGAAGAGAGGACTGAGTAGATAAAAGTGCAGGGGATTTTTTCTTAGGACAGGCAAAATATTCCACATCATACTGTAACTGTATACAAGGCACTATCCATTTCTCAAAACCAACTGAATAACTTTACATCACAAACAGTAAACTTTAATGTATACAAATTAAAAATAATAATAACTCATGATGTCAAAGAATCCTAGGATTAAATGCAAACTCTAACAGAAGAATCTAATTGTCTTACAATTGAGTGAAATAACCTCACTGAAGGGAACAGGGAAAAAAGGGTACTGATCTTAATAACAGAAAATGAATTGAGACTGTAAGATTAAACGAAAGCATCCGTCTGGTTGAAAAAGTTGATATCAACAATGCAATCTAATTGATAAAGATGTTTCCTATGGATATATGGATTAACGATTGGCTAGAATGATCCATGTGCTAATGGATTAGAGCTGGAGAGATCAATATGAACTCTTGTTTAGCTTAATACTGATACAGATAGTTACATATAGAAATATTTACACATATGTGTCACACCATAATTTAATGATCCATGGTTAAGTATTCAGTCTTTACCAGGGTCCAGCAGTAAACAAAAGGCTATTTCTCAAACAAAATAAATAAAATAAAAGATATTGGTAGAGTATGGCATAGCTTTGCTGCAAATCCTAAAGATCTCCTTCACCGTAATTTCCTACAGGCTCCTGCCCAAGGCCCCCTACAGCATGCCTATCTGCCTCAGACACTTCAAGCACCATCAGATCTGCTAAATCACACAGCCTGACTAATAGTTCAGCTTGCATGAGAGCATGGACATGTTGCAGAGCTTTTTCTTATTCTGGGCCCTACTCAATATTCTGATAAATAAAAAAATTCTTCTGAGTTTAGGCTAAAGGGCAAAACTAGATTTTAAAAAACTCAGTAGATTGTGGAATACCTTGTGAAGCCATTAGAAAAGCAGCCAGCCAGGTTTTTCCTTGCCAGTGAGACACTCACATTGCTTTGTATGATGACTTTGAGAGTTTTGCTTTCATTATTTTCTTTTTTTTTTTTTTTTTTGAGTTTGCTTTCAAGTACGAAATCTCTGAGCATTTCTTAATATTCAGCATAATAATGAAGTGAGTAGTCAGGTCTATAATGCCCTCATAATCCTGGTAATGTGGTCGATCCAGTAAACATTTGTTGAATTAAAGCATGAACAAAAATGAGCTAATAAACATTTATGGGACAAATGTTCATATTGCATACATGGCTAGATGATATAGATTAAAAGTATAAATGATAAATAGTTTATATAAACTCTGATAGCCTTATGTATCCAAAGAAATAACTTGATTTTTCTTTAAATACTAATTTGTATTCTGTTCTGTTACACAGAATGGATGTGAATAATACATGTATATGTATATATACACAACTTATTTTTTTGTTGTTGATAATGTACACAGCAAAACATACACCAATTCAACAGTTTCTACATGTACAATTCAAGGACATTGATTAATGGTCATGTATTTTTTTAAATAAAATTTATTTATAGAACAATTTTAGATTTACAGAAAGGTTGTGACGATAATACAGAGAATTCAGTTACACCGCATATACAGTTCCCCTTATTTTCAAGAGCTTATATTAGAATAGTTTTAAATTTACAGAAAAGTTGTGAATACAGAGAATTTTGAAGTCCCTAAGTTTGTGCTTGGCTACTAACCAAAGGGTCGAACCACCCAGCAGCACCATGTAAGAAAGGCCTGGTAATCTGTTTCTGTAAAGATTACAGCCAAGAAAACCTATTGAGCAGTTCTACTTTGCAGTACACAGGGTCACCATGATTCACAATTGACTCGATGGCAATGGGTTTGTTTTGGTTTTATATTTGTATGGTACATTTGTCACAATTAATGAAGCAATATTGATATGTTAACTAAAGTCTATACTTATTCCAGATTTTCTTAGCTTTTAGTCTGATGCTTTTCTGTTCCAGGATCTCATCTAGGATACCAAGTTACATATAGCTGTCGTGTCTTCTTAGACTCTTCTTGGCTGTGACAGTTACCAAGATCTTCCTTGTTTTTGTGACCCTGACAGTCAGGTATTTTATAGAATGCCTCTTAACTGGAATTTTTCTTATGTTTTTCTAATGATTAGATTGAGATTATGAGTTTTTTGGGAGGAAGACCAGAGAGGCAAAGTGCCATTTTCATCACCTCATGGACATTGAGTTACAATATGACTTGAGCAGCCCATCATAAATCAGGTGCTGTCTGACTGACAAAGACAAGAGTTAGATCTCCACAGTAGCACTCCATAAGCAAATGAAAGTGGTATAAAAGAGGAAATTTGAGCAGATCCTGAAGGCATAAGGAGAGATGGCCAGAGATATCTGATTCATGGACAGCGACTAGTGTTTTAACTGGACCATAAGGAAATTGGAAGGAATAAAATTGGAAAATTAGCCATAAGGAGTTCTTGGGAAGAGGTATTTGTAGCAAACATCCTAAACGGGCACAGTGTGAAGACATTTTTATCCCCTATAAATGCTCACCAAGGACTGCCCTAAGTAGGAGGAGCTTTATAATCATATGGATAAAATTATCTTTTTTATGGACAGCAATCAACCTCTTTTTGACTAAATGGCCGGGTCCTGTCCAGAGGTGAGATGAGAGGGCAAAAAGAAACGGAAGCTGGTTGAATGGACATAGGAAATTCAGGGTGGAAAGGAGGAGTGTGCCGTCACATTTTAGGGAAAGCAGCTAGGGTCCCATAGCAATGGGTGTATAATTTTTTGTATGAGAAACTGACTTGAACTGTAAACTTTCACTTAGAGTACAATTTAAAAAAAAAAAAAATCAACCTCTTTTCCCAACCACTACTGTCCTTTCCTTGCACAGTGGGTTGATTCAGAAAAAGAAAAAAAAAAAAAAAGACTCTGGCAGCAAGATGGAAATTATGGAGGTGCTTAGGATGTGAACTTCCACTTACCAAGGCGGATCTAGTGATAGTGCTGAAACTGCCAACAACAGAAGCTAACAATGAGCCCCCAATCTGGCATTCTCAGCAAGGGTAGCAGGTTGATTACATTGAGGCACTTCCACTATAGAAGGGAGGCAGTTTGTTAGCACTGGAAAATAGACACTTACTCTGAATATGGACTTGCCTCTCTGCCTGCAGTGCTTCTGTCAATACTACCATCCATGAACTTATAAAATGCCTTATTCACTGTCATAGACAGCCTTGCTTCTGACCAAAGAAATGATTTTATAGTAAATGAAGTATGGAATATGCTTATGTTAATGGAATTCACTGGCCTTACCATGATTCCATCACCTTTAAACATGACAGAATGTTAGGATGATCTTTTGAAGACTCAGTCATGGTGCCAGCTGGGGTAATGTCAAAAGGATGTGATATACGCTCTAGATCAGTGGCCAGTATGTGGTGCTATTTCTTCCATTGTCAAGATTTCATGGATCTGGGAATCTAGTGGAGGAAATGAGACTGGCTCTTCTAATTATTAAATCTAAAGATCCATGACCAAAATACTTGATCCCCATCCTGATCATATTACCAAAGAAGGAATGTTTCCACCAGGAGACACAACAGTAGTTGTATTAAACAGAAAGTTAAAATTGTCAGCTGCCCACTGTGAACTCCTGATTCCAGTGAGACAACAGACAAAGAAGGAGCTTACTGTACCAGTTGGGCTGATTGATTTGGACTCAAGGGAAAACTGAGTTGCTACAACACAATGGAGATACTGTCCATAATGTAGGAGACTCCCAAGAGGGAAATGATAGCACTCACATACGCTATGATAAAGTCAATGGAAAGCTACAACAGTCTAATGGAGACAGGACTGCTGACACTGGCGCTTCAACAATAAAGGTTAGGGTCACCCCACCAGGTAAGGAATTGAGTTGATTGCAGGGGCAGACAGAATATGAAATGGGTAGTGGAAAAAGAAGTTTACAAATATTTTCTTCTTATTTTGACATGAATATATTTGTGTATATATTAACCAATCCTTTTTTTTTTTACTCTGCTGTTTCCCTACCATTTAACATAAGATGTGTTAGTAGTTAATCTATTTCTCAGTAAGAAAGTTATAGGGTGCCAAAGGGGGAGCCAAACTTGGCTAGAGAAGGAATAAATATCACACAAAGATGGATTTAAAAAAATTTATATCTTCTTTTGGGGGTGGAGTTAGTGTGTTTTCGGTTGTACTTGGGATAGTTGCAACATTTTAGGTGAAAGCATAATTTTGTTATTACCTTTATTTTAAAGTCATTGTTATTGTGTGCTGTCCAGTGGATTCCATCATGGCAACCTTATATGACAGAGTACAGCTGCCCCACAAGATTTCCTAGGCTGTGATCTTTATGCAAGCAGATCGCAAGGTCTCTTTCTCAAAGTGGCTGGTGAGGTTGAACCACCAACCTTTCAGTTAGCAGCCGAGTGCTTAACCAGCGCACCACCAGAGTTCCTTATATTTCAAAGTTAAATATGGTTGAAAGAAGTATGTATGGCTACCACGCTGACAAGTGGTGGACTGTGGTGGCTTTGTGCTGTGTCAACTTAGCTAAATTAAAGCTATATTTTCCAGAAGTTTTTCTTTATATGGCTCTGGGTGGGATTTGACCAATAGACACATGTATTTACAAAATTTGGAGAGTGGAAGTAGAGCTACAGCCACTCTGTTATTGCCTGAAATTCAGTGTTAGACGAGGCACTGCTATAGCTCATATACATTGTCACTGGTCTGCTGGATCACTCTATTGGGATGGGGCAGCACCTGAACTCACAGCAACTCCTGATCCTTCCAGATATTCTCCTTCTATTTCTCTGAGTCCTGATGCAAGAGCATGCACAACTCCATGGCAAAGGATGACCATGGGTCACCTATGGGATGAGTTCAATACAATCAGACAGACATGGGTTTCAGTTTGTGTTTATGGGTTCAGGTTGTCTTAAAAAAAAACTAACTCGTTGCTGTCGAGTAGATTCCAACTCATAGTGACCCAATAGGAGAGAGTAGAACTGCCCCACAGGGTTTCCAAAGAGCAGCTGGTGGTTTCCAATTGCCAACCTTTTGGTTAGCAGCCAAAGGCTTAACCATTTTTCCACCAGGGATCCAATTGTCTTTAGGGGTTTTAATTCATCCTTGCAGGTTCTAGTTTTTCCTTGCTCTTATCCATGTCCAGTTCTTGTTTCTATCTCTCAGTATGACTGACCCATAATGGCTTCAGGTTCAACACCAGACTCAGAGACATCAACATTGCATATATTCCTCCACCAGCTACCACAATTGCATAAGGTATAAGCCCTATAATAAATTCTTTATTCTTATTCTCTCATAATGTTTGTACTTCTTTAAATAAATCTAAACTAATACATTGTCTTACTCTTCAGTACGGAAGAAGACAATGATCAAATACCAAAAAAAGAAAAAATCATATGTATAGTATGAACATGGGTTTAACTGTTATAAAATGACATGTTCATCCTCCCCTTTTCATAGCCTAGAAATAAAATTGTAATTACCCTTTTTTCTTAACATCACTCTTTTAAAAACCACATTGCATGCTGGGATATTCCAGCTAGGAGGAAAGAGCAAGCTGGGACTAGTTTTGGGTAAAATCAGGACACATTTACTAGGAAGGAAGGATTGTCCCCATCCAGGAGAAGATCATCAATCCAAATCAACCAAACATAAATCTTATCTGGAATAAGAATCTATTTGGCTCATTGAAGAGATTGGTCCAAGATTAGGCAACAAAGGCTGCTGGTTGTCAGGCAACACCAGGCAGATGCTTTAATTATAGATTAAGGAGATCCATCTGGTCTAGACATGAAGAAGAATCATAACCTTTTGTGCCTATTGATTGCAGGACTTCAATAATGGTGTCTTAGTCATCTAGTGCTGCTACAACAGAAATACCACAAGTAGATGGCTTTAACAAAGAGAAATTTATTTCCTCACAGTAAAGTAGGCTAAAAGTCCAAATCCAGGGGGTTAGCTCCAGGAGAAGGCTTTCTCTCTCTGTCGACCTTCTCATCAATCTTCCTCCGGAGTAGGAGCTTCTCCAAGCAGGAACCCCAAGTCCAAAGGACGTGCTCTGCTCCCGGTACTGCTGTCTTGGTGGTATGAGGTCCCCAACTCTCTGCTTGCTTCCCGTTCCTTTTATCTCTTGAGAGACAAAAGGTGGTGCAGGCCATACCCCAGAGAAACTCCCGTTACATTGGATCAGGGATGTTACCTGGGTAAGGGTGTTACAATCTCACCCTAATCCTCTTTAACATAAAATTACAATCACAAAATAGAGGACAACCACACAATACTGGGAATCACGGCCCAGCCAAACTGATAATACACATTTTGGGGGGACATAATTCAACCCATGACAAATGGTCATAACTTAATCTTTGTATCTGGAGCCTAGCCCTGTGCCTAAAATGTAATAAGTACTTAGTCATGTCATGAATGGGAAAAAAAAAAAGTGAATGATCTCCACCAAACAAGCTAGGGTAAGCAGGAATTAACAATGTTAAAGGTTACTGACATAAATACCTGCTATTGAGTATGATGACTACAAGTGTGTTTCTTAAATTTTATATATATATATACACACACACACATACATTATATATATATACATATATATATAGAGAGAGATCTCTCTCTTTACATATATATATATATATATATATATATATATATATATCTTAAGGAGCTCTGGGGTGCAGTGGTTTAGCACTTGGTTGCCAACCCACCAGCTGCTCTGTGGAAGAAAGATATGGCAGTCTGCTCCCCAAAGATTACAGCCTTGGAAACCCTATGGGGCAGATCTACTCTGTCCTATAGGGTTTCTATGAGTCCGAATTGATTCGACAGCAATGGGTTATATAACTTATAAATATGAAACCTTATGTATAAGAAAATAGTGGATATCAGTAAGGTGTCTTCTAGCTCTAGATAACTATAACTTAGTAGGTAGGTGGGTAGGTAGGTAGGTAGATAGATAGATACAATAGATAGACACCCTAGATTATAGTTTAACCCTGAGCACCTGTAGGATACACAAAAGTTAAGTTTTATGTTTCACAGAAAATCGTTAGCAGCAAAATGTAATACAAGCAAAAATAGAAAACAGAAAGGGAGTAAAGATAATAAAGATGGGGGAAATTAGATGATAGGTAAGACCTTATTTTATTTTTTTAATTTTGACATGGGCACAAAGAGTAAACTTCTGGCTGCCTCACATCCTCATTTGTAGGCTCAGTCCTGCCTAATTTATAGCCTAACTCCAACTGGAAAGAGACTATATTAGCAGCAGCCACTGGAAATAGTCTCATTCTCATAAAATGGCATCTGATGGCCTAGAGGAGTTCTGTTCATATCGGTGCACTCTTCCTTCTCCTCTACCCAGCCTCTACACACACACAACTATACTGTATTATCTTTGCCTTTCCCTAATCGTCACTGTACTAGTCCAATCTATATGATTGGATATTGTGTTTCAGCTTCCATGAGTCTGCCTTACCCAGTCTTCATACCCTTGCAAGCCTCCCTGAGGGGCTGCCTTGCTCTCCACACCTTCACTTACTGGTCATCTGACTTCAGGTGTCCTCTATTTCCTGGACTTCAATGCTAGTCCCAATCTGCAGGATTAAGTCTTCTCAAATATGGATGCCTCTAAATACTATGTAGCATTTACCTGCCCACTTAGCATTGGATTTCCTGATTGACCATTTGGTGCCAGCACCACAGTTAGGCCTAACCTTCCTGGTCTGTTTCTTTCCCTGGTCTGATTGTACTATCCCCAGCATGCATTCCATCTGAAAATGACATAAGGAATGACACACACCAGATATATTTAGGAAGATTATTAAAGAAGAGATATTAGGATAGATGAATGATAAATATAATTCCCCATAGAAATTCATGTGTTTTTTTTTTTTTTTTTTTGGCTGGATAGACTCTACTTTTCAATGAGATTTTTAATTCAGATGTTGATGCCCTATACCCTACAACTACCAGTGTAGAAGAAACCTGTGCTTGTACTTTTACCCCCAAATTTATGCTGTACCAATGCTCCAAAGATACCTGCAAGCATAAGCATCTTGATGTTTTTCTCCATGAGAACATATTCTCAAATATCCTAATATCTTCCTATGAATTTTGTTGCAATACTAATGCAATTGGCTTTCTATTTACTGTGCCTCAGAAAGAGGCAGACTAAGTTAATCTAATGTGCCCAAAAGAAGAAAAGGAAGTAAAAAGAGTAGTAAAAAACGATCATAGTAGTTCATAACCTTCCAAAAGGGAAAAAAAAAAAAAAAAAAACCCCTGCTAGACACATACACAAAAAAGCTGATACCAATTCTGAAATTATTTGCTTTCTTACTAAACTAAGTCAACATCTGCCTGCTTTAAATGACTACTAATTAAAGAAGGAAGAATCCATCTCATAAAAAAATGTATTTCCTCATTTGCTCTTCATGACACAATAGTGCTAAAAATGACAATCTTTTCTCCAGGGCTAAGAATAATTGGAACTATTTTTTCCAACTCTCCAAAAAATAGAATATTAAAAATTTAGAATACAAATGCTTTACTTCCAAAACATATTTAGATCAGAGTCAAGGAAAAGAAAATGAGTGTTTTAATTCATGTTATCAAAAAAGGAAGAAGAAAATTGGTGGTTCAAGGAAGAAAATGGCATCAGGTCCTTTTCTGTTAGCAAACTGCACAAATGGGAAATCAGTGGAAATAAGAATATCTTGGCACATACCATGATAAAGATTTCTAGCATTATAGTCAATGTATTCACTAGAAAATCACTACAAACCCATTACTGTCGAGTCGATTCTGACTCATGGAGACCCCGTGTATGTCAGAGTAGAACTGCTAATTACTCTGTTGGTCTCCTCAGTATTTCACATATGCCTCTGACATTAGAGATAATAAATGCAGTTACTTATTTACACATCTACATTCCAACTGGAAACTAAGATTCATAAAGGTTGAAGACATGTCATAATCATCCCTACGTGGTAGAACAATGTCTACCACATAGCAGGTATTCAGTAAAAGTTGGCTGTCTAATAATACGTAAGCACAGGGGATTTAAACTTGTTCAGAATTGCTGGTTGCATTTTCTAGTTTAAGTGAGGACCTCTTCGTCCTCTTCCCTTTCTAGCCCTGGTGTCAGAGTGATTAAGAGCCGTGGTTGCTAACCAAAAGTTCAGTAGTTCAAATCTACCAACCACTCCTTGGAAACCCTATGGAGCAGTTCTACTCTGTCTTATTGTCTGATCTGACAATGAGTTGGAATCAACTTGATGGCAATGGATTTTCAAAATCATCAAAGAAATACAAATATGAAGGCTAACAGCATCAGAACTGTGAACTACAGAAGTGTACAATCCAAATTTGCAAATATCAAGGAAGTTCTATTAGATACAGTACAAATGGAACCAGACGAAACCAAGATCTGCCACAACCTATTTCTGTCTTCCAGTTAAGGACATCTTGATACGTAACTCTTCAGATTTTCTAATTGTCCTCATCCCTGTGTGGAACTCCACACTACAATATCAATATGTTTTCTTATCTCCCTCTTAGATTTCTACCTATTGCCACTCTTATCTTAATTTTGAAATTATATTATGAGGTCTATGCTGTTCCAAAACCCTCTCAGTCTCCCTTTACTCATCCCAAAGTTGAAATTTGGCAAGGAAAAACTCCTATAGAAAATCAAGCATAATATAACAGGAATCTTCAGTTAATAAAAATCCATTAATATAAAAAGGAAATGATAGGTATTAAGAGTAGTACTGGGAGAATATGCTTTAATATGAGCTAGGGAAAGGAAATGAGAGGTGAAAACAAGGCAGACAAATTTACAAGTTTAACATTTAAAAGTGTTCCTATAAGTTCAGAGGAAATAATGTTGAAAGATTCCAAAATTTTAACAAATAATGATTTCCAGTGTTCCAAATGCCTTTATGTATATCACTGATAACTCATAAGTAAAATGTACATAAAGGGACTAAAATGAGTAACTCCTATTTTTTAAGGTTAAAATTCATTCCCATGGAGACCTGGAAGAAGGAGAATGCAGATGTCACTAAGACATTAGAAGTAGAAAGTACTTAAGAAGTGACTTCTGCTCCAAGCCATGATGGAGTAAAAGGGACCAGATTTATACACTTGCCTTAAACAACAGAACAACCAGACAATATATAGGAAACAGCACTTTTTAGACATTGGTCGACAGGCAATGATAACAGTGATAATCTAAGAGACAAAAACCTAGCAAAAAGAGCCCTAGGACTGCCACAGCTTATTGCCTGGACAGAAATTGCAGAATAAATAGAATGAGTCTAAGCAAGATATGGAAGTCTTCCTGAGCTGAAGTGGAAGAAGTCAGAGTTCAAAGAGGCCAAGCAGTCTCATATTCATGAGACAGATTACTGGAAGGGAGAGAGTGAGCATCACAGATCAACTTAGGGATTTCCTTGAAATATTAGCTGAGTACTGACCTGCACATGCATGTAAGAAACCTACTGAGGCTATTGAAAGACACACTGGAAAGGAGTAGGAAGAACAATCTCTAGAGCTCATGTCCCAATAGCCAGAATAGAAGGATGTCCTAATACATAGTATTAAGTAGAGAAGAAGTCAGCAAATCTGACCTACTACTTGTTTTTTGTAAATACACTACTTGTTTTTCTAAATAAAGGCTTATTTTAACACAGCCACACTCAACTGTTTACCAATTATCTATGGATGCTTCTGTGCTACAATGGCAGAATTAAACTGTTGCAATAAAAAGCATAGCTCACACGAACCACAGCCTTTTCTAGCTTAAGACCAGAAGAACTAGATGATGCCCAGCTACATTATTGACCTTTCACACCAGGGACACAATAGAAGGTCATGGATAGGATGGGAGAAAAATGTGGACCAAAACTCAAATTACTAAAAAAGTCCAGACCTACTGGACGGATAGAGACTAGAGAAACCCCTGAGACTATTGCCTTAAGATACCCTTTGAACATGGCATTGAAGTCACTCATGAAGGACTATTATTTGACTTATTATTTCAGCCAAATAATAGAATGGTTTATAAAATAAAAAATATCACCCATGAGTAATGTCCACCCTTAAACAATTAACTATATGAGACCAAATGGTCAACATTTACACAAAAGCAAAGTTGAGAAGACAAAGAGAGGAAGGGAAGCTAGATCAATGGAAACATAAAAAACCATAATGGAAATAATGAGAATGTGACACATTGTAAAAATTGTAACCAATAGCACCACAAAAATTATATAAAAATTGTTAAAAAGGAACCTGATTTGCTGTGTGGCATGACTCAAAATGAGAAGAAATAGCTGCAAACATCCATTAATAATAGGAACGTGGAATGTACAAACTATGAATCTAGGAAAACTGGAAGTCATTAAAAATGAAATGGAACACATAAAAATTGATATCTTAGGCATTAGTGAGCTGAAATGGACTGGTATCTTAGGCTAGGTTCTCTAGAGAAGCAAAACCAGTAAAGTATATAAGTGTATATAAAAACTATTTTGAAAAAGGAAACCCTGGTGGTGTAGTGGTTAAGAGCTACAGCTGCTAACCAAAAGGTTGGGAGTTCGAATCCACCAGGCTCTCCTTGGAAACCCTATGAGACAGTTCTACTCTGTCCTATAGGGTTGCTGTGAGAGAAAGATTTAGGCTCACACGGTTGTAGAGGCTGGAACAATGCAAGTCTGTGGGTCAAGATAGAGGCTTCTCCCGACTCATGTAGCTGCAGGGGCTGCCGAACACAAAGTCAGCAAGTAAGAGAGCAGAGCTCTTGCTCACAGGCTGCAAAGAATGATGAATTCCAAGATCAGCAGGCAAGAGCACAGGCAAACTGGTAGCTCAAGTTCCAAGAACTGGAAGTCAGACAAACAGGAGCCAGCTGCAGGATTCGGAATGATGAAAAGCCCACAAGCCTTGCCAGAACCTCCATTTATATTCAATGCAGGCCACACGCCCGAGGAAACTCCCTCTCAACTGATTGGCTACCCACAGCAAATCTCATCATGAAGGTGACCACATATATTAAATCTCATCATGGAAGGGATCACAACATCATATGACTGCCAACCCACTGAAAATCATGGCCCGGCCAAGTTGACATCAACCTTAACCATCACAACTGGTACTGGCCCTTTTGAATTGGATAATCATATGGTATACTATTCTGGAATGACAAACTGAAGAAGAATGGCGCTGCATTCATTATCAAAAGGAATATTTCAAGGTCTATCCTGAAGTACAATGCTGTCAGTGATAGGATAATATCCATACGCCTCCAAGAAAGACCAATTAACCCAACTATTATTCAAATTTACCCACCAATCACTAATGTCAAAGATGAGGAAATTGAAGATTTTTACAAACTCCTGCAGCTTGAAATTTATTAAACATGCAATCAAGATACATTGATAATTACTGGCAACTGGAATGTGAAAGTTGGAAACAAAGAAGAAGCAGCAGTAGTTGGGAAATATGGCCTTGACAATAGAAACAATGCCAGAGATTGCATGACAGAATTTTGCAAGACCAATGACTTCTTCATTGCAAATACCTTTTCTCAACAACATAAACGGTGACCATATAAGTGTACCTCACCAGATGGAATAAACCGGAATCAAAATGACTATGTCTGTGGGAAAAAAAAACAACAATGGAAAAGCTCAATATCATCAGTCTGAACAATGCCAGGGGCCGAATACAGAACAGACCATCAACTGTTCATATGCAAGCTCAAGTTGAAGCTGAAGAAAATTAGAACAAGTCCATGAGAGCCAAAGTATAACCCTGAGTACAGTCCACCTGAATTTAGAGACCATCCCAAGAATAGAATTGACTCATTACAATAAGACTGAAGACCAGATGATTTGTGCAATGACATCAAGGTCTTCAGATATAAAGAAAGAAAGAGATCATTAAAAAGTCAAGAAAGAAAGAAAAGACCAAAATATGTCAGAAGAGACTCTGAAGCTTGCTCTTGAATGTGGAGTAGCTAAAACGAAAGGAAGAAATTATGAAGTAAAAGAGCTGAACAGAAGAATTCAAAGCGTGGCTCAAGAAGACAAAGTAAAATATTATAGTAAAATGTGCAAAGACCTAGAGTTAGAAAACCAAAAGAGATTAACACACTAGGCATTTCTCAAGCTAAGAGGATTTGATCCTCAAGCTGCAATATTGAAGGATTCTACAGGGAAAATATTAAACAACACAGAAAGCATCAAAAGAAGATGGAAGGAATACATCGAGTCACTCTATCAAAAAGAATTGGTTTATGTTCAAACATTTCAGGAGGTAGCATATGATCAAGAACCAATGGTACTGAAGGAAGAAGTCCAAGCTACACTGAAGGCATTGGCGAAAAACGAGACTCCAGGAATTGACCGAATACCAATTGAAATGTTTCAACAAATGGATGCAGCACTGGAAATGCTCACTCGTCTATGCCAAGAAATTTAGAAGACAGCTACCGGCTACGGTGAGCCAACAAAATGCGAAAATTATCAAACAATGTCATTAATATCACACACAAGTAAAATTTTGCTGAAGATCATGCAAAAGAGATTGCAGCAGTACATCAACAGGGAACCGCCAGAAATTCAAGCCAGATTCACAAGAGGGTATGGAATGAGAGATATCATTGCTGATGTCAGATGGATCTTGCCGGAAAGCAGAGAATACCAGAAAGATGTTTACCTGTGTTTTATTGAGTACACAAAGGCATTTGACTGGGTGGATCACGACAAATTATGGATAACACTGTGAAGAATGGGAACTCCAGAACACTTAATTGTGCTCATGTGGATCCTGTACATAGACCTAGAGGCAGTCGTTGGAACACAGTAAGGGAATACTGAATGGTTTAAAATCAGGAAAGGTGTGTGTCAGGGTTGAATCCTTCACCATTATTATTCAGTCTGTATGCTGAGCAAATAATCCGAGAAGCTGGACTATATGAATAAGAACATGGTTTCAAAATTGGAGGAAGACTCATTAACAGCCTACGATATACAGATAACACAACCCTGCTTGAAGAAAGTGAAGAGGACTTGAAGCACTTACTGATGAAGATCAAAGACTACAGCCTTCTGTATGAATTACACCTTACCATAAAGAAAACAAAAATCCTCACAACTGGACCAATAAGCAACATCACAGTAAATGGAGAAAAGATTGAAGTTGTCAAGGATTTCATTTTACTTGGATCCACAATCAACGCTCATGGAAGCAGCAGTCAAGAAATCAAATGACACATTTCATTGGGAAAGCCTGCTGCAAAAGACCTCTTAAAGTATTAAAAAGCAAAGATGTCGTTTTAGGAACTAAGGTAAGCCTGACCCAAGCCATGGTGTTTTTAATCTCCTTATATGCATGCGAAAGCTAGGTAATGAGTAAAGAAGACCAAAGAGGAATTGAAGCCTTTGAATTATGGTGTTTGCGAAGAATATTGAATATACCGTGGACTGCCAAAAGAATGAACAAATCTGTCTTGGAAGAACTGCAGCCAGAATGTTCCTTAGAAGTGAGGATGGCAAGCTTTCGTCTCACATACTTTAGACATACTATCAGGAGGGACCGGTCCCTGAAGAAGGACATCATGTTTGGTAAAGTAGAGGGTCAGCAAAAAAGAGGAAGATCCTCAATGAAATGAATTTACACAGTGGCTGTAACAATGGGCTTAAGCATAGCAAGGATTGTGAGGATGGAGCATGACCAGGCAATGTTTCGTTCTTTTGTACATAGTGTCGCTATGAGTCAGAACTACCTCAACAGCAACTAACAACAACAACAACAACAATTTGCTGTGTAAATGTTCATCTAAAGCACAATAAAATGTTATTTAAAAAGTGTACAAAGTGTAAACATAGGCCCACAAAGTGTAAAATATTTACTATCTGGTCCTTTAGAGAAAAAAAAATTACCTACCCTTAGAGTCCTCAGAAATGTATTGACTCAGTAGTTGACCAAATTAGCCCTAATCTAAAAGCGGCTTTGGACTCACATAAAAAAACTTAGCAATTACAAATTAAAAAACAAATTTCTAAGTAACTTACCTATCACCCAGAATATAGGCCAAAAGTATTTAAAGATATGAAAGAAAATTTAGCACCCAGGAACATTCACATTGCCTGCCATAAGATTAAACATTATCAGTCATTAAAAAAAGCAGAAAAATGTGACTCATAACAAGAAGGAAAGTTAACCAAAAGAAGCAGAACCAGAAATTACACAGATGATAGAATTAGTAGAGAAAGATGTTAAAACAGTTATTATAAATACAATTCAATATGTTCAAGAAGGTGAATAAAAGCATGAGCATAATAAAAAATAAATAAAGGGAAAATTAGGAATACTCAATTTGAGCTTCTAAATGAAAAATGTAATGTCTGACATAAAAAGCATGCTGAATGGCAGATTAGACACTGCAGAAAAAAAGATTAATGAACTTACAGACACGGCAAGAGAAGCTATCAAAACTTAAATACAGAGAAAAAATACCAAAAAAATAAACAGAGCAACAGTGAGATATATCAAACAGTCTATAACATGTAATTGGTGTGCTAGAAGAAAAGGAGTATGAAGTGAGACAGAAAAAATATTTGAAAAAACAATTACTGAAAATTTTCAAAATTTGATGAAAACTATAATCCCACAGTTCCAAGAAATTCAGCAAAACCCAAAGCAGAAATATGATGGTAACCACATGAATATACACCATAACCCAACTGCTGCAAACCAATGATAGAGATAAAATCTTAAAAGCAGCCATAGAGAAAAGACACATAAAACACAAACACAAAGGTAAGAATGACATCACACTTCTATCCAGAAATGACACAAACCAGAATACAGTGGAACAACATTTTTTAAGTACTAGGTTGTCTCAGTTATCTAGTGCTGCTATAACAGAAGTACTACAAATGGATGGCTTAAACAAAGAGAAATTTATTCTCTCATAGTCTAGTAAGGTAGAAGTCCAAATTCAGGGCATTAGCTCCAGGGGAAGGTTTTCTCTCTTTGTTGGCTCTGGAGGAAAGTCCCTGTCACCAATCCTTCTCTGGTCTAGAAGCTCCTCTACACAGGAACTTTGGGTCCAAAGGATGCACTCTGCTCCTGGTGCTGCTTTCTTGGTGGTATGAGGTCCCCACTCTCTGCTCACTTCCCTTTACTTTTATCTCTTGTAAGATAAAACTTGATGCAGGCCACACCTCAGGGAAACTCCCTTTACATTGGATCAGGGATGTGACCTGAGTATGGGTAATATATCCCACTCTAATCCTTTTTAACAAAATCTAATCTTGCCTCATTAACCACAGGTAGAGATTAGGATTTACAACACATAGGAAAATTACATCACTCACATAGTAGAGGACAACCACTCAATACTGGGAATCAGGGCCTAACCAAGCTGACATATATTTTTGAGGGACACAATTCAATCCATGACGTAGTGGAAAAAAAGAAAAAGAAACTGTCAGCCTAGAATTCTATACCCAGCAAAAATATCTTTTAAAATTAAAGTGAATTATAGTTTTACAAGCATACAAAAGCTGAGAGAATCCATTAACAGCAGATAAATGCTACAAGAAAGTCATTCACAAAGGAAAAAACAATTACAACAACTGGAAGTTTAGACCCATTCAGAGGAATGGAGAGCAACAGAAATGGTAAATATGCAGGTACATTTATTTTTAGAACATCATTAAAGTGTAATCAGCTGCTTAAAGCAAAAATAGTAACAATGTATTTTGGTGCTTAAAACATATGTTGAAATAAAATATGTAACATAAAAACAATGGCCCAAAAGCCAGGAAATAGAGATGAAAGTCTATTACTATGAGCTTCAAATAATATTCTTATGCTTGGAGAAGAATACTATTATTAAAAGGTAAACTGTTATAAGTTAAGGAATATATATATATATATGTACACAGAGGGTAGTCCTGGTGATGCAGTGGTTAAGAGCTCAGGCTGCTAACCAAAAGGTCAGTAGTTCAAATCCACCAGTCGCTCCTTGGAAACCCTATGGGGCAGTTCTCCTCTGTCCTATAGGGTCACTATGAGTTTCAATCAGCTTGACGGCAACGGGTTTCAGATATAGATATATATATATCATATTTGAATATCAAATACATATATATATGATATTCATATATATATAGGAAGCCTTGTGTCACAGTAGTTAAGAGCTCAGCTGCTAACCAAAAGGTCAGTAGTTCAAATCTACCAGCAGCTCCTTGAAAACCCTATGGTTTTTAATCCTTTCAACTTTTCTAATAGAAGCTTTTAATAATGCTTATATTAGATATTTAAAAGATTAAAAACAATGACCTAAGTTTACAAAGAAGAAATTTTGAAAAGAACAACAAATTAGCTTAAAACAAGCAGAAGAAAGTAATCAATCAAGATTAAACCAAAATCATTAAAATTGCAAGATAAAAACAGTAGAGAAAATACACAAAATCAAAAGCTGGTTATTTGAAAAGAATAATAAAAATTGATACATTTCGAGTCAGACTGACCAAGAAAAAAAGAGAGACAGAGAAAGAAGACACAAATTAATAATATCAGAATTTTTTTTAATTGCATGACTACTTATCATACAGAAATTTAAAAAATAATAAGGTAATACTACGAACAACTCTATGGCTATAGATTCTACATCTTAGTTGAAACAGAGCAATTCCTTAAGAAAAATCTACCAAAAATCACTCAGGAATGAATAAATAGCCTAAACAGTCTTATATAAGACATTGAATGTGCAGCTAAAAATATTCTACAAAAGAAAATTATAAAGTCAAATGTTTTCACTAGAAAATTCTGCAAAACTATAAAAAAAAGATATCATACAAATTTTATACAGTTTTTCTTTGAAAATAGAAGAGGGAACACTTCCCAATGCATTTTGTGATGCCAGCATTACCCTAATACAAAAACAAGACAAAGACATTATAAGAAAAGTACAAACCAATAGCCCCATAAAATATATGCAAAAATCCTCAACAAAATATTAGCAAACTGATCCAAAATTAAGCAAAGAGAATAACACATCACAACCAAGTGAGGTATATACCAGGAGTTCAAGGCTAATTCAACGTTTGAAAATCAATCCATGTAATTCACCTCACAGAAAAAGGAAACTCTTCTATTCCAACTAATGGAAACACCATGTTACAGAGTAGAACTGTGCTTCATAAGGTTTTCTTAGCTGAAATCATTACAGAAGCAGTTCACAAGGCCTTTCTTCCACAGAGCCACAGAGTGGGTTCAAATTGCCAACCTTTAGGTTAGTAGTCAAGCACAAACTTTTTGTACTATCCAGGGGCCCTGTAATTCACAATATTAATGGATAAAATTTAAAAACACATATGTCATTTCAACAGATTCAGAAAAAAGCATTCAACAAATTTAACATCTAAACAAGATAAAAATTATCAGCTAATTAGAAATAAAATGACATTTTCTCAAACAGATAAGGTGATCTTTGAAAAACCTACAACTAATGTCTTACTTACAGTGAAAAATTGTATGCCTTCCTCCTAAGATCAGGAACAAGACAAGTATACCTGCTTTCATCATTTCAATTTATCACTGTATTTTAGATCCTAACCAGTGTAAAAAGGCAAGAAAAGTCAATAAAAGGCATAAAATTTAGAAAGAAAAAAAATTAAAGTGTCTTTATTAGTGGATGGCATAATTGTGTATGTCAAAATGCATTTAAAAAATCCATTAAAAAAGCAACATTTCAGGGCATAAAGTCAATACACAAAAATCAATTGTATTTCTATATTCTTGTAACAAACTAATCATAATTGAAATTTCAAAGTTAATACAATTAAAAACCAATTAATAGCATTAAAATATGAACTATTACTTCTGGTAACATGGCTCTCTAGGCAGAAGCACCATGCCATCCCTTCACAGCAAAGGTCTGAAAAACTAAGCCAAACAGAGAAAACAGCAATCCTGAAACCCTAAAACATCAAATGAAGAGATAAAGAACTCAGCCAAGCACCAAACGGAGTGAGAAACTGACAGAGAATGGAGAGTGAGGTGAGGTTCATGCAGAGGTCCCCATCAGCTAACGTACCATGGATTCACCTTCTTGGACTCTTATCAGAGACCAACAAATAGGGGGTATGAAAAAGCAGCTTCGCAGAGCTTCCCGCAAGAGATCAAACAATTGGTAATTTGCAATATATGCTTTCCCAACCCCCATCTTTCTTCATCCCCACTCAGCCTCCCCTGCTTCCTGCAGTCACAGTCTCTTGTCTGGGAAACACCAGCTGCTTGGATTCCACCTGCCCACACTGGCCAACTCCCTGAGTGCCATTTGTTGACTGCCGGTGTTGCTTTTTTCTGCTTCTTTTGATTTCTTCCTTACCTCCCACCACCTCCCGCTCTCAAATACCTAGCTCTGTGCGCCATCCTTGCTTCTTCCTGAGGGGCTGTGGAGCTCTGTTCGAGTGTGGAACTGCTTCCCGGTCCGTGCTTCCATGCTGGTGGGAACCCAGGGCTTTTCTTGTTTGTTTGTTTTGAATTCTTTGTTTGTTTTCTTTTTCTTTTCTTGAGCTGGGAGCCCGTTCTGGCTTGGCAGTGCTACGCTGCTTGGGACCTACCCACTCAGCTTGTGCAGATGCGCAAAGGGATCCCTGAGAGCATTTCTTTTTTTGCGGTTTTTTTCCTTCTGTTTTTTGGGGGGCTTTTCTTGTTGTTATTTTTTTAAATTTGTTTTGTTTTCTTTTCCCTCTTTTTCCCTTTTTGTCTTTCTTCATTACTCAGTTTCTCATCTCTCTATACCTTCCTTCTCTTCCTCTCCCCTGAATACCTGGCGCTGAGAACCTCTATACCTTCTAGACAGGCTGTACTTCAACACCTGGGAACAACTTTCCTAGACCTCATAGCCACACTGGTGGGATCCCTGGGAGCTTTGCTGTTCTTTTTTCTTTCTAATTTTTATTTATTCATTCTTTTCTTTTTTTTTTTCCTTCTTCTTCCCAGGTTTCTATTTCTCCATTTCAAAGACTCTCATCACTCCAATCCAAAGGCAAGCTCCCCTAGCACTCTTTTTTATTTGTTTGTATGTTTTGGCTGTTCCTCTCTCCACTCTCTCATGTCCATCTTAGCTCCACACATCACAATCTCCCCCCTCCATCCTATCTACCTGAAACATGCACTTAACATCACACCACCAAGCAGCACAGACACGGCCTACCAGAACCTGCCCAGAACTGATTACCAACCTGCCCTGGTGGCTGTAGTAAGTGCCACAAACAACCCATCCCAGCAAATCCTCCTCAGCTAGACCTGCGCAGCTGTACCATATCTGAGTGTCTGATCCTTCCAACTGGAGAAGGAGGCGAAAAGAATTATGCCCACAGATGAGCAAACAACAAAGAACACACAGCCCACCTGCTCAGACATAGCCAAATAAAAAAAAAGAATGAAACAAACAAATCTACAATCAATAAATGAGAAAAATAACTACTGAATGCCCCAAAACCAGCAGACAATATCAAAAGATTTAGAAAAACACGACAGGATAGTTCCAGTAGGCATCCAAAATAAAACACTGGATGACTTTCCAGTAGAAGAAAAGGCACTAGAACTACATGATAGGGAATTCAAATCTCTAATACTCATAATTATCCAAGAGTTGAAGCAAAAAGCAGACAAAACTGAGGAAAAAATAGACAAATTCATGGAAAAGAGAGAAAAATTCATGGAAAATATAGACAAAAAAATTGAGGAATTCAGGAAAATAATGCATGAACAAAATGCCAAAATAAATTCACAACTAGAAATTATACAAAAACAAAAATTAGAAATCCAAGAGATAAACAACAAGATTTCAGAAATGCACAGTGTCATAGAAGGGCTGAGGAGCAGATTTTAAACAGTGGAAGACAGGATCAGAGGAATTGAAGACAAACACTTGGACACAATTCAGTTTGAGGAAAACTGATAAAAAGAACAAAAAAAAATGAAGAGACCCCAAGAATTATGTGGGATAGAATCAAAACCAAAATTTTTCAAGTGATTGGAGTTCCAAAACAGGGGAAGAAAACAGAAAACACAGAGAGCATCATTGAAGAACTGCTGACATAAAATATCCCCAATATCATGAAAGATGAAAAGCTGGCCATCTAAGAAGCTCAACAAACCCCATATAAGATAGACCTCAAAAGAAAATCACCAAGGCATATCATAATTACACTTGCCAAAACCAAAGACAAACAAAGAATCCTGAGAGCAACTTGTGAAAAACAAAAAGTCACATACAGAGGAGAAACAATAAGACTAAGCTCAGATTATTCGGCAGAAACCATGCAGGCAAGAAGACAATAGTATGACATATATAAAACCTTGAAAGAAAAATATTGCCAGCCAAGAATAATATATCCTGCAAAAATCTCGTTCAAATATGATGGTGAAATTAGGTCATTTCCAGATAAACAGAAATTAAGAGAATATATAAAAACCAAACCACTTACAAAAATTATTAAAGGGAGTCCTTCAATCTGAGAACAAACAACGTCAACTCACAGGCTGAATCTAGGACGAAGGATTGTACCAGCCAGATACCAACCCAGGAAATGAACTCTGAAGGACTATCCAAAACCAAAAGAAATACAACAAGGAATCAGAGCAGTTAATCTATAAATGACAACAACGTCAGGACAATAAAAGAGGGAATAAACGGTGTATGTATATATAGAACCTTCTAATGGAGAGGAAGACAAGGTGATACCAAGGAATAATAGACTGATTCAATCTTAGAAAGATAAGGACAAATTTCGTGGTAACCACAAAGAGAGCTAACAAACATACTCATAAAAATAAAGAGGAAAAACATAAAGTCTCAGTAAAAACAAAACCTATAAAAACAAAATAAATGAAAAAAAATCCACAAACAAAAGGAATTCAGCACAGGAGAGTAAGAAGAACAAACAAAATGTCAGCACCACACAAAGAAAAAAAAGCACTACAAAATGACAGCAATAAATTCACATCTATCAATAATTACACTGAATGTATATGGAATCAATGCACCCATAAAGAGACAGAGAGTGACAGAATGGATAAGAAAACAGGATCCATCAATATGCTGTCTACAAGAGACACACCTTAGAAACAAAGACATGAATTTATTAAAAATCAAAGGTTGGAAAAAATATATATATCAAGCTAACAACTACCAAAAAAGAGCAGGAGTGGCAATACTAATCTCAGATAAAATAGACTTTAAGACAAAATCCACTACAAAAGACAAAGAACACTATATAATGATTAAGGGGAAAATCCATCATGAAGACATAACCATAATAAACATCTATGCACCCAATGGCAGGGCTCCAAAATACATAAACTCTGACAACGCTGAAAGGAGACATTGACAGTTCCACAATAATAGTAGGAGACTTCAACACACCACTCTTGGTAAAGGACAGAACAACTAAAAAGAAACTCAGCAAACATACAGGAGACCTGAAGGGCACAATCAGCCAACTTGACCTCATAGACATATATAGAACAGTCCATCCAACCGCTGAAAAGTACACATTCTTTTCTAAAGCACATAGAACATTCTCCAGAATAGACCACGTTTTGGGCCACAGAGCAATCCTCAACAAGATCCAAAATGCTGAGATAATTCAAAGTATCTTTTCTGACTGCAATGCCATGAAGGTAGAAATTAACAACAGAAAGAGCAAGGAAAAAAAAATCATTTACATAGAAACTGAATAACATCCTGCTTACACATCACTGGATAAAGGAAGAAATCAGAGATGGAATAAAAAAATTCCTAGAATCAAACGAGAATGAAAACACTTCATACCAAAACCTTTAGGACACAGCAAAGGCAGTCCTCAGAGGACAATTTATAGAAATAGATGCACACATCAAAAAAGAAGAAAGAAACAAAATCAAAACATTACCTACACAACTCAAACAAATACAGAACAGCAAAAAAAAAAAAAAAACCCCACAGCCACCAGAATAAAGGAAATATCAAAAATCTAAGCAGACATAAATGAAATGGAGAATAGAAAAATAATAGAAAGAATCAACAAAACCAAAAGTTGGTTCTTTGAAAGAATCAACAAAATTGACAAACCACTAGCCAGACTGACAAAGGAAAAACAGGAAAGGACACAAATAACCCAAATAAGAAATGAAATGGGCAACATTACAACAGACCCAACTGAAATAAAAAGGATCGTTACAGAATATTATGAAAAAATATACTCCAACAAATTTGAAAACCTAGAGGAAATGGATAAATTTCTAGAAACACACCACCTACCCAAACTACAACAAACTGATGTTGAAAATCTGAACAGACCCATAACAAGAGAAGAGATTGAAAAGGTAATAAAAAAAACTCCCAATAAAAAAAAGCCCTGGCCCAGATGGCTTCACTGGAGAATTCTACCAAACATTCAGAGAAGAGCGTGTACTAGTACTACTCAAGCTATTTCAGAGCATAGAAAAGGAAGCAACACTTCCAAATTCATTCTATGAAGCCAGCATAACTCAAAACCAGGCAAAGATGCTAAAAAAAAGAAAAATACAGACCAATATCTCTCATGAATTTAGATGCAAAAATTCTGAACAAAATTCTAGCCAATAGAATTCAGCATCATATCAAAAAATTAATATATGACGACCAAGTAGGATTCATACAAGTTATGCAAGGATGGTTCATCATTAGAAAATCAATCAAAGTAATCCATCACATAAATAAAAGGAAAGAAAAGAATCACATGATCATCTCAATTGATGCAGAAAAGGCATTTGACAAAGTCCAACTCCCATTCCTGATAAAAACTCTCAATAAAATAGGTATAGAAGGGAAATTTCTCAACATAATAAAGGGCATCTATGCAAAACCAATGGCCAACATCATTCTTAATGAAGAGAGGCTGAAAACATTCCCCTTGAAAACAGGAACAAGACAAGGATGCCCTTTATCACCACTCCTATTTAACATTGTGCTGGAATTTGTAGCTAGAGCAATAAGGCAAGAAAAAGAAATAAAGGGCATCGAAATTGGTAATGAAGAAGTTAAACTGTCCCTGTTTGCAGATGATATGATACTATACATAGAAAACCCTAAAGACTCCAAGAGAAATCTACTGGAACTAATAGAAAGATTCAGCAGAGTGGCAGGATACAAGATAAACATACAAAAATCAGTTGGATTCCTATACACCAATAAAGAAACGATGAAGAGGAAATCAGGAAAACAATACCATTTATAATAGCCCCTAAAAAAAATAAAATAGGAAAAAATCTAACCAGAGATGTAAAAGACCTATACAAAGAAAACTACAAAACACTACTGCATGAAACCCAAAGGGATCTACATAAATGGAAAAACATACCATGCTCATGGACAGGTAGACTCAACATTGTGAAAATGACAATCCTACCCAAAGCAATTTACAAATACAACGCAATCCTGAACGAAATACCAACAACATTCTTCAAAGAGATGGAAAAACTAATCATTAACTTTATATGGAAAGGGAAGAAGCCCCGAATAAGTAAAGCACTACAGAAGAAGAAGAATAAAGTTGGAGGACTCACACTACCTGACTTCAGAACCTATTATACAGCTACAGTAGTCATAACAGCCCAGTACTGGTACAATGACAGATACACTGACCAATGGAACAGAATTGAGAACCCAGATGTAAATCCACCTACCTATGGTCACCTGATCTTCGACAAGGGCCCAAAGTCCATCAAATGGGAAAAAGACAGCCTTTTTGACAAACGGTGCTGGCAAAACTTGATATCCATCTGCAAAAAATGAAAAAGGACCCATACCTCATGCCATATACAAAAACTAATTCAAAATGGATCAAAGACCTAAATATAAAACCAAAAACTATAAAATTCTTAGAATAAAAAATAGGACCAATGCTACAGGCCCTAATACATGGCATTAACAGGACATAAACAATAACCAACAACACACAAACCCCAGAAGATAAGCTAGATAACTGGGATCTTCTAAAAATCAAACACCTATGCTCTTCAAAAGACTTCACCAAAAGAATAAAAAGAGAACCTACAGACTAGGAAAAAGATGTTGGACAGTAAAAGTCAGACAAAGGTCTAATCTCCATAATCTACAAGAAAATCCAACACCTCTACAACAAAAAGACAAATAATCCTATTAAAAAAATGGGTAAAGGAAATGAACAGACACTTCATCAAAGAAGACATTCAAGCGGCCAACAGACACATGAGGAAATGCTCGCGATCACTAGCCATTAGATAAATGCAAATTAAAACCACAATGTGATACCATCTCACCCTGGCATTACTGGCATGAATCAAAAACACTGGAAATAACAAATGTTGGAGGGGCTGCGGTGAGATCGGAACTCTTATGCACTGTTGGTGGGAATGAAGAATGATACAACCATTTTGGAAAATTATACGGCGCTTCCTGAGAAAGCTAGAAATAGAAATATTATACAATACAGCAATCCCACTCCTAGGAATATATCCTAGAGAAATAAGAGTCATCACTCAACTAGACATATGCACACCCATGTTCATAGCAGCATTGTTCACAATAGCAAAAAGATGGAAACAACCTAGATGCCCATCAACAGATGAATGGATAAACAAACTATGGTACATGCACACAATGGAGTACTATGCAACGATAAAGAACAACGATGAATCTGTGAAGCATTTCATAACATGGATGAAACTGGAGGACAGTATGCTGAGTAAAATAAGTCAGTCACAAAAGGACAAATATTGTATGAGACCTATATTGTAAAAACCCATGAAAAAGTTTACACACAAAAAGTTACAATCTTTGTTGGTTACCAGGGATTGGGGAGGGGGGATAGTGAATAGTCAATAGATAAGTGGTATTTTTGGTGAAGGCTGAGACAGTACACAGTACGGGGGAAACCAGCATAATGTGTACAAGGAACGGTCATGGAAGTTCCATAGACACATCCAAACCCCCTGACGCAGTGAATTACCGGGCGGAGGGCTGTGGGGACCATGGTCTCGGGGAACATCCAGCTCAATTGGCATAACACAGTTTATAAAGACAATGTTCTTCTACATTCTACCTTGGTGAGTAGCATCTGTGGTCTTGGAGGCCTGTGAGCAGCCATCTAAGATTCTCCACTGGTCTCACCCCTTTGGGAGCAAGAGAGAATGAAGAGAACAAGACACAATGAAAAGATTAGTCCAAAGGACTAATGGACCACAGCTACCAAGGCCTCCACCAGACTGAGTCCAGTACATATGGATGGTACCCAGCTACCACCACTGACTGCTCTGACCGGGATCACAACAGAGGGTTCTGGACAGAGCTGGAGAAGGATGTAGAACAAAATTCTAACACATACAAAGAAGACCAGATTTACTGGCTTAAAAGAGACTGGAGAAACCCGAGAGTATAGCCCCCAGACACCCTTTTAGCTCAGTGGCAAAATCACTTCCAAGGTTCACCGTTCAGCTGGGGATTGGACAGCCGCATAAAACAAAACGGGGATAATGAGGTTCAGCAGTCCAGGGACAAGGACTAGAAGGCACAAGGGGACACGAAAGCTGGTGAGAGGGAACCCAAGGTTGAGTAAGAATAGTGTTGACGTGTAGAGGGGTTGTTAACCATTGTCATAGGGCAACATGTGTACTGTTTAATGAGAAACAAAATAGTTCTGCAAAACTTCATCTAAAATGAGAATAGAAGCAAAACTGGAAGAGCGTAGTCAATGTCACTGAACTGTGCATGTAGAAATTTTTGAAATGGTGTATCTTTGACTATGAATATTTTCACCAAAAATAAAAAAGGTCAAGAAGGGAGAGGGTTGACATGTCGTGGGATTGTTAACCAACGTCATAAAACAATATGTGTACTACTGTCTAATGAGAAACTATTTCTTCTGTAAACCTTCACCTGATGTACAATAAAAAAAAAAAGAATATGAACTCTTTATGAGTAAATTTGATAAAATATCTTCAATTGTTTTACAATGAAAACAGAATACATTGCTGAAAGAAAGTTAAAAATATATAGAGAGATACATACATTAATAGATCAGAAAACTTCATAATTAAGATGTTGATTCTCTACAATCTGAGTTATAGATTGTTGTTGCTGTTGTTAGGTGCCACTGAGTGGGTTCTGACTCATAGCAATTCTATCTATAACAGAATGAAACATTGCCATCATGAGCGCCATTTTCACAATCATCGTTATGCTTGAGCCCATTGTTGCATCTACTTTGTCAATCCATCTCGTTGAGAGTCCTCCTCCTTTTTGCTGACTTTCTACTTTACCAAAGATGATGTCCTTCTCCAAGGAACTAGTCCATCCTGATAACATGTCCAAAGTATGTGAGATGAAGTGTCACCCTCCTTGCTTCTAAGGAGCATTCTGGCTGTACTTCTTCCAAGTTAGATTCGTTCATTCTTTGGGCAGTCCATAGTATATTCAATATTTTTCGCCAACACCATAATTCAAAGACATCAATTCTTCTTTAGTCTTCCTTGTTCATTGTCCAGATTTTGCATGCAAATAAGGCAACTGAAAATATCCTAGCTTGAGTCAGATCCACCTTAGTCCTCATAGTGACAGCTTGCTTTTTAACACTTTAAAGAGGTCTTTTGCAGCAGATTTGCCCAGTGCAATGCGTCCTTTGATTTCTTGAGTCCTGCTTCCATGGGCATTTATTATGGATCCATGCAAAATGAAATCCTTGACAACTTCAGTATTTTTTTAATTGATGTTGCTTATTGGTCCAGTTGTGAGGATTTTTATTTTCTTTATGTTGGGGTGTAATCCATACTGAAGGCTGTGATCTTTGATCTTCATCAGCAGATGCTTCAAGTCCTCTTCACTTTTAGCAAGCAAAGTTGTGTCATCTGCATATTGCAGGTTGTTGATGAGACTTCCTCTAATCCTGATGCCACTTTCTTCTTCATATAGTCCAGCTTCTCTGATTATTTGCTCAGCATAAAGATTGAGTAAGTATGGTGAAAGGATACAACCCTGACACACACCTTTTCTGACTTTAGACCCTGCAGTATCCCCATGTTCTGTTCAAATCATTGCCCCTTTGTCTATGTACAGATTCCTCATGAGCACAATTAAGTGTTCTGGAATTCCCATTCTTCACAATGTTATCCATAATTTGTTATGATCCACACAGTCGAATGCCTTTGCATAATCAATAAAACACAGGTAAACATCTTTTTGATATTCTCTGCTTTCAGCAAAGATCCATCTGACATCAGCAATGATATTCCTTGTTCCACATCCTCTTCTGAATCTGGCTTGAACTTCTGGCAGTTCCCTGTTGATGTATTGCTGAAACCAATTTTGAATGATCTTCAATAAAATTTTGCTTGTGTGTCATATTAATGATATTGTTCAATAATTTCCACATTTTGTTTGCTTACCTTTCTTTGGAATGTTCACTGTCCTAGTTATCTAGTGCTGCTGTAATAGAAATACTACAAGTGGATGGCTTTAACAAACAGACGTTTATTTTCTTAGTCTAATAGGCTAGAAGTCTGAATTCAGGGCACCAGCTCCAGGGGACAGCTTTCTCTCTGTGTTGGTGCTGGAGTAAGGTCCTTGTCATCAATCTTCCCCTCGTCTAAGAGCTTCTTAGTGTAGGAATGACAGGTCCAAAGACGTGCTCTGCTCTCTGCAGTGCTTTCTTGATGGTATGAGGTCCCCCCTGTCTCTCTGCTTCTCTCTTTCATATCTCAAAAGCGATTGATTCACGATACCTAATCTTGTAAACTGAGTCCTGCATTATTAACATAACTGCCTCTAATCCTGCCTCACTAACATCGTAGCAGTAGGATTTACAACACATAGAAAAATCATATCAGATGACAAAATGGTGGATAATCACACAATACTGGGAATCATGGCCTAGCTCAGTTGACACACATTTTTGGGAGACACAGTTCAATCCATAACAGGCACAAATATGGATCTCTTCTGGTCAGTTGACCAGGAAGCTGTCTTCCAAATCTCTTGATAAAGACAAATGAACACTTCCAGTGTTGTATCCATTTGTTGAAACATCTCAATTGGTATTTCATCAGTTTCTGAAGCCTTATTTTTCACCAATGCCTTTAGTGAAGCTTGGACTTCTTCCTTCAGTACCAATGATTCTTGATTATATGCTATGTCCTGCAATGAGACTCATGGGGGATCTATAGATTAAACACATCTAAATCAAAACCAAAAAAGATTTTTTTTAAAGAAATTGACAGGATGATTCTAAAATTTATGTGAAAATTAAAAAGTCCTAGAACAGTCGAACAATTTTGAAAAAGAAAATCAGAATTGGAGGATTTTTGGAGGATTTATACTACCTGATTTCAAAACTTACTATGAAACTACAGTAATCTAGAGAGTGTAGTATTGGTGTGAATATGGAAGTATAGAACAATGGAATGGGATAGAATTTCTAAAAGTAGACTCATCCATATATTGCCATTTCATTTTCAACTAAGGTGCTGTTTTAGTTATCTAGTGCTGTTATAGCAGAAATACAACAAGTGGATGAATTTAACAAACAAATTTATTCTTTCACAGTTTAGAAGGCCATAAATCCAAATTCAGTGAGCAGCTCCTGGGGAAGATTTTCTTTCTCTTTTGGCTCTAGGGGAAGGTCCTTGTAATCAATCTTCCCCTGGTCTAGGAGCTTCTCAGCACGGGGACTCTAAGTCCAAAGGACATGCTCTGCTCCCGGTTGTTTTTTCTTGGTGGTAGGAGGTCCCTCTCCTCTCTGCTCACTTCTCTTTTATATCTCAGAAGACACTGAATCGAGATACACACTAATCCTGTAGATTGAGCCTTTCCTTATTAACATAACTGCCTCTAATCCTGCCTCATTAACGTCATAAAAATAAACCAAAACTGAACCCATTGCCATGGAGTCGATTCTGACTCATAACGATCGATCATATAGGACAGAGTAGAACTGCCCTATAGGATTTCCAATGAGCAGCTGGTAGATTCAACTGCAGACCTTTTTGGTTAGCAACTGTAGCTCTTAACCACTGCACCACCAGAGCTCCATTAGCATCATAGAGGTTAGGATTTACAACACAAAGGATAATCACATCAGATCACAAAATGGAGGACAACCATATAATACTGGGAATCATAGTCTAGCCAAGTTGACACACATTTTGGGGGGGCACAATTCAGCCTATAACAGGTGCAAATACATTTCAATGGGGAAAGAATAAATCTTTCCAAAAAATAGTGCTGAAACAATTGTGTATCCATATACACAGTAATGGATCTGAATCCTTACCTTATACCATATGCACTAATTAAATTGAAATGAATCTTAGACCTAAATGTCAGGGCTAATGTTATAAAATTTCTATAAGAAAACACTGGAGAAAATCTTTGTGAATTTATGTTAGGAAAAAGCACTGAAGTCTGAGCTATTACAAAAAGAAAAAGATGATGAATTGGACTCTATTAAAATGTAAACTTCTTCTCTTCAATACACATTAAAAAAAAAAGGGAAAGCCACAGACTGGAAGAAAATATTGGCAAAATGAGCTCATATGCAGAATATATAAAGAAATCTTACAACTATAAAAAGACAAAATATTTGAATAGATACTTCACTGAAGATGATTTACTGCTGGCAGATAAGCACGTAAAAAGATGTTCAACATCATTAGTCACCATGGAAATAGAAATTAAAATTACCTTGAAATACCATTAAACACCCACCAGAATTGCTAAAATGGAAAAAACTGATTATACTCAGTGTTTGTGAGGATGTGAAACAAGTAGAACTCCCATATACCTCTGGCAATAATGTAAAACAGTACAACTTTTCTGTAAAATAGTCTGGTGGAATCTTATCAAATTAAGCATGACTACCCTATGACTCAGCATTTCCACTTCTATGGGTTTACTCTAGGATTATCAAAGTCTATTTCCACACAGGCTTATTTGTACATGCATGTTTATAGGAACCTTATTTGTAATAGCCAAAAGCTAGAAACAATGCAAATGCCTGTCAACAAGTGAACTAATAAACTGTGGTATAATCATACAGTGGAATACTACTCAGTAATTTTTTTTTTAAAAAAAGACCTAACTATTGGCATATTCAGTAACGTAAGAGATTCTCAAAATAAATACTCTATTGAAAGAAGCTGGACTCTGCTATAAAAGTGTATATAATTTGTTGTTTCATTTATGTAAAATTCAAATGAATACATAATAACAGAAAGCATTTCAGTGGTTGCTTAAAGATAGAGGTGGTAGAAGAGTTGGACTACAAAGAAGCACTAGGAAACTTTAGTGGCTCATGGAAATGTTTATTATTTTCACTGTGATGATGGTTTCTGGTGTGTATGCATATTTTCAAATTTATCAAATTGTATAACTTCAACATGTGCAGTTTATTGACATCGATTATAGCTCAGTTAAGTTGTGTTAAAAAAGAAAGCACATGAGGGAAACATAATGAATAAAGCCTTTTTGTTTTGTTTTGTTTTTTTAAGTTTTAAATTTACTGACGGAGAATTAAGGTAAACAGAGAATGTGGCAGAGAGAATATGGCAGAGCTTTGGTTCTGCAGCAGGTCATTACCTCCTAGTTCTTCAGGGTGTTAACTTAATTGGAAGCAGTATTCTTGAAGCTGCTTCAGTAGCTCCATCCTATCAAAAAAGAATCTACCTTGTTCTATATTTGTCCAATAAAACTAAGAAAGAAGATGATTTTTCTTCTAAAGTTCCTATCAACTTTTCCACAGACCCTTGACCATCCTAACCTGAACCATTACCTCTGACAGAGATCCAAGGTACCATGGAATAAAGTTCCACACTAAAACCCTCATTCTTGAGGATAATTTACTTAAGTACCAAAATAATTGATTGTAAAACATCTGAACTCTAAATTGTCACTGATATGCTGCTGCAGGAAGTCTAAGTTCTGCCATACAGATAAGTCCCATGGACTTGACTCCAACTGTATACATTGCTACTACAGAGACAGTTGCTAATAATTATTATAGCTTTTTGAAAATCAGTAAAATATATACAGATAGAGAAATAGAAAAATGTGTAAGTCATGAACATAGAACCACAGCTTCCTAGACTGGAGATTATTTGAAGGCAAAAGAGAGTTAGTTCCTTAAACTCTATTTGAGAAGTAGTTAGAAATGTATCACCTAAATGCTAATACAATTTACAAGTCTTGTCAGAACAGAAACCACATTAAATATTTCAATACAGAGGTTTTCATTGTTTCCATGAGTTTTAGAGGGTTGAACGAGCAAAAAGAAACTTAGAAAAATAACTTCAGGAATCATCTATCACTCCTAGGGCTGAGGGAACAAAAGAGAAGGGATTATGACTACTGGAATTAGAGGCTCAGAACCTAGGGGCCCTCTGAGATGTGCTCAGACATCTGAGGACTTGGAGGAGGGCAGCCTAGCTGCTGATGGTACTTCTGAAGAGTTTCATTAAGGCTGGTTCTGAGCATTCCAAAAGATGGTGAAGGCTGGAGCCCATGACTGCTACTGGGGAGATCCGCTGCTGCTAAGGCTACATTACTAAGAACAGCAAGAATATAGAAAGATAACTCCTTCCTCCCTTGTCCTGCTTATAATCTTCCTCTAGTGCCTCTATTGGCAGAAACTAACAAGAAGTTAGCTGAAAAAGAAATTAGGGAAATGGAGTTTGCAGAGACACAACACCAACTTCAAGAGAACAAATTAGAAAGGAGAGAATTTGGAACTGAGAGAGAATAGTAAATAATAATTACAGAAACATCAAGTATTGATAGGTAACTATTAAATGAGAAGCGTTCATAATATGAGTCTTGCACTAAAATTTGAAGCTATTTTAAAATTGATTAGCAGTATGGGATCGTAGAATAGGCATAGAAGCACTTTATTGTTTGCATCTGCTTTGCCTGGTCTTGTTTATCTATAATAGTCATTTTCAAACTATGGTCTCTGGGACACTGGTAGACTATAAGGAACAAGTAGATGGGTTGCAAACTAATATAAAAATACAAGTTCTTTCTTGTGACTTTATAGAAAATGATTTACAATTCTATGCCCTTTTATTTCTATGGAAAACCAAGGACCACTTCAGTAATCTATTAAGTAAATTATTAAGGATGACTAAACATGAAATTCATAAAACAGAATCCAAGTGTTACGAGAGTTTACTAAAAAATCTAAATCCATATTCTGTCAAGTCTGGATGACACAAAAATCTCCAACAGGGTATGTGCCCATGTAGTTACTTGAAACTCCTGCTTAAAGAGTCCACATCGTTGCTATCATTCTTTCTTCATTTTGCAAGTGGGAATAGGAGATAGGTAGGAGATGGTGGTATGGGATCTTTAAGAAGAAAGTTTGAAACTCACTGGTTATGAGTCCTAAAGACTTTCAAACAAGCCCCCTTTCAGGCTAAGGAGTATTTTAGAAACTTCAGCCTCAGCGGCAAGCAGATTAATAATTAGTTGTGCTGCTAATATAGTGGACAGTTTCCATTGCCAGTAGAAGCTTTCTTCTCTCTGCCATGTTGGTTCAATCCATCTGTTTATATTTCTGCTTTAGAGTGTCTACCTGACTTAAAATTCTCTGCTGAACCTGGAGACCTAGCCTCATTATCAACTGCATTGAATAGTGTCCAGACCCCCTACCAAGCTCTCTTATTAGTGCCTTTCTCCAGAATGCTAGCACCTGCTTCCTAAATCTTTAGATGCTCCCTGATGCTGTTCCAAACATTCTAAAATAGTGCCCAATGATGCCACCTACCCAATTTAAAACATTACCAATACCAGAAACTTCTTGTTGTACCTCTCATGTTAGATTATACCATTATAGATGTCTTTCCAAGCACACATTAAATTATTGCATATATTTGTCATGATTCTTTGGAGACACTATATTGGTCAATGGCCAATAACCTTTGGGGACCAGTCCTAAACCCTTGTACATTTCTCTATCCTTTTCCTACCTAATCACTTTTTTCTTTCCGTCCCCACTGGTTCTAGTATGGCTTGAGGCTGAACTTATCTAGATACGGAAAACTCTTTTACCCTTTCCAGCTATTCACCAACTGCCTTCTGACCTGATTAGAGTTTTACAAGTATGATTTTGGTGGGGAAAATATTTCCTGACTATAAAGTAGTCATTTAGCTTCCTTCAAAATGTCTATCTCAGAGGAGTGTGGATAGAAATGCTTTAAACATAGAGGTTTCAGAGTTTAAAACTGTATAACTAAGTATTACAGTTTTGCAATCCTTCTGAAAAATCTAGCCCATGCTATGGCCCTTTTTATTACCACACAGTTCTAGCTCATTATCTGAATCTTGGAGGAACAATTTTCCTAAGCAGGAGTAAAAATGCAGTCCAGGGGCGAAGACATGTTAGTGTACTAATTGAGTTCCTTGTGGCTAACTATAAAACACCCAAAATTACTGCCTGGAGGTGACGAACCTCATATAGATCTTGAGAACAGAGCCGCCAGTGCTCCAAATTTTCTCTTAAGTTTTGCCCTCTTTATTTGGGTAACTTTACACATTGCAGTATAGTTTATTGCTTTTTCCCTTGAAAAGACACAGAGGTGCATATTGTAATCTAGGGATTTTCATCCCATCAACTCAATGTTAAGCATCCTGTCAAAAATTATTCTCTGGGCAAAAAAAATACCGTCTGAGATCAGCAACAGGGAGAAGCAATCTACCTAGAAAAATAAATATTTTGACAGCCGTGACATTCAGTCCCCTGATAATATGATGTGACTATTAAGAAGCATGCAAAAGAATGGAAAAGTCTCAAGATTACTATAATCTCTGTACTCTCCAAATTTAAGAATTCTGCTGTGCAAGTTTTGACATACCTGTGAGAGATTAGTTCACATGGATATTGGCTACAGAGTAACCAATAACTTTGTTCACTGCACAGTTTTATTCTAAGGACATCCCAGCCTCATCTCTCCATACTCAATTTTCAGGGTGGATGGAGAATATAAGGGAGAGCTCTGAATTCTTGAACTAATCCCCAGCCTAAATTAATCTTAAATATCATGACTCAGATGACCCCATCACTGAGTTCAAACACTAGCTTTTATTAAATCACACTTTCAAGGAGACTGGCACTCTCCCAGGGCAACACATGTAAAGTGGTTGATCCTGGGGCTAAGGCTAGCACAGCGACAGCTCACAGAGCAAAAATGTTCCCTGGGATGGTGTTAAGGGAAAACTATTTCCAGGCTTCACCGACCACAAGGTAACAGCTGCATTGGATTTTCACTTTACTTTTTTTTTTTTTTTTTTTTTAAGAATGCTGGCTACTTAAGAAATCTCAAAAAGATAGTGAAAGTGCTCATATCTAAAATGATCACAGCATAAAGGAAACTGCTATTTCACCATATTTTTTCATGTTACTTTAACCTAGCACTTGCAGGTTGAAATAAAGAATTACCTGCAAAATTGTTTTGACAGCATCACCTATAGTTGTTCTGAAGATCAAGTGAAGTAAAACATTAAATATGTAAATTGTCTCTACCACTGTTTGGCATATTGTTGTTAGGTGCCGTCAAGTCGGTTTCGACTCATAGCGACCCCATGTACAAGAGAATAAAACACTGCCTGGTTCTGAGCCATTCTCACAGTTATTACTATGTTTCAGCCCATTGCTACAGCTGTTGTGTCAGTCCATCTAGCTGAGGATCTTCTGCTTTTTTGCTGACCCTCTACTTTATCAAGCATGATGCCCTGCACCAGGGACTGGTCCCTCCTTGTTATTCATAAGGTTTTCACTGGTCAATTTTTTTTTTAGAAATAGATTGCCAGATACTTCTTCCTAGTCTTAGTCTGGAAGCTCTGCTGAAACCTGTTCACCATGGATGACCCTGCTGATATTTAAATTCCAGTGGCACTGATGGACCAGGAGAAAGGCCGGGTGCAGAACTCAAATTCGAGTAAGAAGACAAGACTTAATGGTCTGACTGAGACTGGAAGAACCCCAGAAAGCATGGCCCCTGGATTCTCTATGAGCCCAGAACTAAAACAATTTCTGAGGCCAACTCTTCAGACAGGGATTGCACTGGACTGTGGGACATAAAGTGATACTCATGAGGAGTGTCCCTCTTAGCTCAAGTAGATACAAGAGACTAAAGGGGCAGCTTCTGTCCAGAGGTGAGATGGGAAGGCAGAGAGGGTTAGGAGCTGGTTGAATGGATGTGGGAAATCAGGGGTGGAAAGGAGGAGTCTGCTGTCACAGTATAGGCAGAGCAATTAGGGTCTCATAACAATGTATGTGTAAAATTTGTATAAGAGACTAACTTGAAATGTAAACTTTCACTCAATGCCAGCCTGGTGTTTGAGGCCCAACTTCCCATGGACTGACACCCTCTCTGACTACCAATTTTACATCATCTTTATACAAGTGGTGATGCTTCACCCAAGCCCAAGACTGAAAAGGACCACTTTTCTTAATACACTTATTCAGCCACATTGAACTGAGGTCCATTTCTGATAACCCAGGTCTGAGACCAAAGAGAAAAAACAGCTGGATTTGGGACTAGGTATGAGTGGTGTTGTAGAGAATAGATGGTTAAGACACTAAGGGGCTCATGGAGGAGAGGAATTTGACAGGTGAGAGACTTCTTTTCTAGAGAGAAAGGTAACACTCTGGGTGGATTTGAGGTGGAAAACAAAGCAACCTAAACCTGTTGATGAGGAGCACATGGGGTAGAGTAATACTACCAACTGCCCACCCACAGTAGACTCTGTGCGGATGCCAAAGACAAGCTGATCCAGAAAAAAAGGAGAATAGTTTGGGTTACCTTTCTGGATTCTATGCAGAGGTTGATGAAGCTGATGAAAACAAGCCCCACTTGCACAGCCCTTCCCAAAACTTGGCTTGTTCTCTTCCATGGACATGAAGAGGAAGCAATCGCCATATGTTCTTACTACAGGAGACATGGGGTCACCCTTTGTGTCCTGGCAGTGATCCTGGAAACCAGTACTATCTTCATATTCTCTCTGCTTCCACCAACCAGCTGCCCCTGGAGGATTCCAACAAGTGACAAAAAAGAAATTTCTGATGGAGTTCTGTTTCCTGCTAGCTAATCACTAAATTGCAGTTTCACACCACCTTGACCCACAGAATAGATTATGTTGGTGGCAGGTGGGAGGGAAAGGGTTTAGACACTGAGGCTTTGCCAATGTGGACCAGCTTTTGGGTCAGGAAATGCCAGGAATCATGCCCAGGGATATAAAAAGACTGATGTCCTCACAGTGCTTGCCTCTGGGCAAGAAGTATCATCTGGGCAAGGACTTGTAAAGGTAAAGGAAGTTGCAGAGGTAGTTTTGCCAATAATGAGTTGTAAAGCTGAAATAAACTTTTAATTATAAAAAAACAAATTCTGATCAACCACCATATATTTTTAAAATTTTTTTTCTATTTTTTTAGAAAATGATGGTGTTTATAGATACAACTATAGAGGCACAATGTTAAGTACAATAGTGCTGAAGAAAAAATTCTATAGACTCTGTAGGAATTAACAAATTTTAAATTAGTGTCATTTTTGAGTTCTTTCAATCTTTCTTACTAATTGTCCCCAAATTTCTACTCAAAATTTGGAATGAAAGAGAGAGAGAGGGAGAGTTAGAGAAAGAGAGAGAAAGGGAAGAAATATAATTGGAAAATATTTAGGGTTAATAATCTAAGTCGTAGTTCCCCTGGTAGTTATCTGAACTACAGGAAGATTTTTAACCTCTCTGAGCTTCAATTTTAATAACTACAAAATGAGATAACAATAATTTCACATACAGCTTGTACCCAAATATGGCTATTCTCATTCTCTAGTACAGTCAATGTGAGATATTAAGCAAAAGTGTTTTGCCCCTTTTACCAACTCACATGAACTCTGTACAAGGTTACCTATGTCTATAAGGTAGTCTAGACATGGAATTTTCAACTGAGACACTGTCCCCCTTCAACAAAAATCTGAGCTTTGTTAGTAAGGATGAAGGGAGAATTGATATTAGGTAAGGATCTAGTAGCCTCTGCCTCATATACAGACTAAGGGAAGTAAAAGATAACCCAGTTTTGTTATTGTATTGGAGTGGACAGGACAATGCTCATGAAGCAACTCCTTTTTGCTGTAATTTTTTTGTCCATTAAACTCTATTAAAACAAATTTACATAAACAAATAAGGAGGTGACACAATATAGTGGAGAAAAGAACTTGTCCAGGTACCTGGATATCTGTCAATTACCAGATGTGTTACCTTGGACAAATCAATTAACATCTGATCTATGGTTTTCTTATCTGTAAAATGTGAGCAGAACCATCAACCACACCAATTTTACAAAGTTATTATTAAATGAGATTGAGTATGTGAAAGTGCTTCATAAACTATGATATTTGATAGACATGTCAAAGAATGCCATGAGTATAGGGATATATTGGTGTTAGAATTACAGAAAGAGCAGAGGTTGTGGAGCTGAGCTTAGACCAAACTGAAGAAATCCATATTATATAGTGTTTAAGAGCAATTTTGGGGATCACAGAGACCTTAGTTTTAATTTCAGCTTTGCTACTTATTAGCTGAATAACCTCGAACAGGCTACTGTCTCTAATCTGCCATTTATTCATCAGTTAAGTTACATAAAATAATAGAGTATATCTCATATTGCTGTTTAAATGAAGTGAAATAGATAAAACAGAGCTTGTCATATTGCAACTGCTTAGTAAATGAGAGCTATTGTGATGATGATGGTAATGATGATGATGAAAATGATGATTAGGATGTTTTAGGGGGTACATAAGTGAGGATTCACGTAAATAAAGAGGAGAGCACACTTCCCATCCTCCAATGTCCAGAGAATTAACAGTTCTCAAGGGTGCAATATTAGTATTTAGCACCATGGACAGCGGCACACAAGATTTGACACCTGCCTCCCCCCACTAAAAATCTTGGTTATTCTAAACTGTGAAAGGAATAATATACCAGATAACTTGTTAACATGTTTAATAATTATCATCTGCTTTTGTAATTGTAAAATAACATGCATACCTTTGCTGCTACTCTAGGATTTATTCCATATGTGGTGCATATGTGTGTGTGTGTGTGTGTGTATATACAAATATATATGTGTGTGTGTATATACATGTGTGTATATATGTGTGTGTGTGTGTGTGTGTGTATACACATATTCATTCAATAAATATTTTTAGAGCAACTTCCACAAACCAGGCAGTGTGCTGGGGATACATGAGTAAAAAGGCAGAAACTTTTTCTGCTCCCACAAATTTTGTAGTCTAACTTGAAAGACACACAATTAAACAACTAATTACAATGAAATATAACGAGCATCAGAACAGAAAAAATGCAGGGTTCTATGAAGATATATAAGGGGCCCTGGTGGCACAGTGGTTAAGCACTTGGTGGCTAACTGAAAGGTAGGTGGTTCAAACCCACCAGTGGGTCCACAGAGAAAAGACCTGGCAATCTGCTCCAGTAAAGATTACAGCCTATGAAATCCTTTTTGTCTTTCATTTTCGATCACTGAGAGTAGGAGATTCTACTATCTCTTTTTCACTTGCCTGTATCATTCACGGCTCTATTCAAATGTCTTCTCTTCCCAAATGTTTCCTTGATTCTCTAAAGTAGTATTACTCTCTTTCAACAGAACTTTTACAAAATTTATTTAAAATATTTTATCCTCCTTACTAAATATTTGAGTTACATATGTCTATGCCATCTATATGTTAATTTCAAATATAAGCTACTTGATGGTAAAGCATACACTTTATTAATTTTAGTATCTTCCACAGACCTAATCCCTGTTCTTAGACTATGATAGAAGCACAGTTAATTAGGTAATGAATGGATGAATGATAGCTTTACCACTCAAAGAAGAGGCAGTGTCTTCGTTTCAAAGCTATAAATGGCATTGTAATTTATAGTTTCACTTTCTCAGGACCTTTTAACTGAGTATCTGTATTATGGAATGTCACAAAATGCTTGAATTTATGTCTATTTTTAGAATATTTATGAGTTTATAAGATAATAAAGGAAGAATAAGCCTCAAAGTCTGGATTATTAGGAGAATCCAACGAGAAAATTGAAGCACTTTTAAAAGTACTAAGTGCTGTATAAACATAAAATTCAGAAAAAATTTTGAAAGTATTTCACCATAATTTCTTACACTAAATATTGACTATGTGGTAATGGTACCTATAAATAGAATTATGCAACAAGTCTTTTCCAAATAAATCATGTGTATGTCTTTCTGTTGTTACAATACAAATTGGTTTGGCTTGTGAATCTACCAATTACTTCTCACTTATGTGATTTTTGGCAGTTATTAAAATACTCTCTAAGTTTCTGGTTTCTCATAATGAGGATGATAAATCAACTACCTCACAGTGTTGTTGTAAGAACTAAATAAGATATTGAATATTACATTGTTTTTGTAAATAGCAGGATTTCTTACAATTCTGTTTTTTACATCTATTGATCTGTTGAAGACCACAATATAATCTATAGTAAATATCCTTTATGAAAAGTAGAAAATACCTTTCCCTAATGTATATATACTATAAAACAAATTTTTCATATTCTGACTTTGCTTGTTAAAAACTAGTGCTAGCAGACTTGGAAGAGCCCTGGTGGCACAGTGGTTAAGTGCACAACTGCTAACCAAAAAGGTCATTGGTTCGAAGCCACCAGCAACTCTGTGGAAGAAAGATGTGACAATCTGCTTCTATAAAAATTACAGCCTTGGAAACCCTATGAGGCAGTTCTACTCGGTCCTATGGGGTCACTATGAGTTGGAGTCAACTGGATGGTACACATCAATAGCTAGCAGGCTTGGAATAGCTTTCAAGGGATGGGACAAATATGAGATGTATAGTAGCCTCGAGTACTTCATGACAAGAAAGGTAGAAAGTATAGTTACACTCAGGACACCAAAGAAATATCTTATCATATTAGGATTCAGTCTAACCATAAGGTTAAACTTTAAACCAATATTACATTCTAGTCAGAGTTGTTTTGCATATTCCAACTTGTGCATAACATTCTGAGGCAACTACATGGATTTTAGAGAGCCAAATAGGCAAATTAAATGTGATATACTTATTTTTAACCTCCAACTTTAGCCTCTTCATCATGTTAGATACTTCAGAAACAATAATAAAATGTGATCCTTACTCTTAAGAATCTCTTAATTCTAAAATATATAATCCAACATACTAAGTGTAAAAATAAAAGTCTGCATGAAGTTCTATGAGAGTACAAAGGAAGGAAGACCAGCTCTTCAAAATATGATGAAGCATTTGTTATGTCTTGAAGAATAAATAGAAGTTTTCTAAGCAATGGGCAAAAGGGCAGATGGAAGAGGATTCCAGGTCAAGTAAATAACATGTGATAGCAAATCTCAATATATTTGAGGAAATGGAATCCTTCCTTGCTATCTCTCAAACAGGAGTGAGAAGTTACCAGGTGATGATCATTGCATAGAAAGATGTAATTCTCTTTCATTCTTCATTTTATTTGATTCTGTTCTTCAATTTTCCCACCATCCTCATAAGGAAGAATGATTCACTACAACAGAATTGATGCTGACATGTCTGTTTTGCTTTAACAAGTAAATTACTACAACCACTTATTAGGTAGCTACATTACATGTAAACAACATATACAACAAGATGTCAACAGAGTGCTTTTCCAGCATGTTAATTTTGGCTGCTGTCCCAAACCTGAAACTAAAGAATGATAAGTACTCAAAATTCTAAAGAGAGATGCCTGGTCCAAAAAACAGGCTTAACAAAAGTTGGGCCATCTCTAGGGCTTAACCAACCAGGGATGCTTGATGATTGGTGAGGAGACCTGGAGAGTATGCGTTTATTTAGAGGAAGCATTTTGAGATGCTATATGTTCCCTCTCCCACCCTCCCCATCAAAATGGGTTTCAGAAGTCTTGATTGATGTCCTCTCTGAATTTTGGGGGATATAGGGCCTGGTGCTTGACTTATGCCCCCCAGAAAACCATCTAAGACAAGAAGCTGCTTAGAGCACTCTGAAGTGACAGAGATGGGGTACACTAAGAATACCTTGCACTTTGAGAATTTCTAGAGTTTCAAAGGTAAGGATACATATGTATTTCCCTAGAAAAAGGGGAAAGAAGCCAGATCTGAGTCAACTTGAAAGACCCTGTTCAAAAAGTAGGCCTGGAGTAGCAAGACATCACCTCAAATGTTGTGTGGAATGGATAGAAGTTGGCTGAGGAGATTCTTAAGTATCCAGCCATCACCCCAACAGAGAAGAGCAGGTGAGAGACTTCTGGCAACTGGATTCTATGAGAAACACACACACACACACACACACACACACACACATATACACAAAGAGTCCAAAGGAGAAATTATCTTCATTTTTCTCTACCACATCAGAAAAGCAACAATACCAGGTAAAAACTGTATTAGCAAGTATGGACTTTTCTGTCCTTTGCTCTCTTCCCTTCCCTAGGCTCCACGTTGAAAGAGAAGAGGCAGCATAGTGAGGGGGGAGAGGAGGACAAGAAGAGCAACATGAGACAATATTAAGGAAGTTCACCATAACGTCTCCCTTCATTGTTTTCCCAACCTAAGGGAACCCTATGAACCCTAAGCTGGGCACAGGAGAAAGCTCAGAATTAAATGCGAAACTAATTGTCTTAGTTTCTGTGGAGTAATGGATCACTTTTGTATGGCCTTTCTATCCATAGACCTGTAACTCCCACCCAAGTCATTGGGCGGGACTGTGTGATAGGGTAATTGTGGCCCACCAAAAGGATTGGTCAGTTTTGACATCTTGCTGGGCTTGAAACAAGACACCTCAGAGGCGAGAAAGAAAGGATCCCACCACCAAGGAAGAACAGCCAGGAGCCAGCACATCATTTGTACCCATGATCCCTGTGCTGAGAAACTCCTGCAACCAGGAGACAGAGAGAGAGCTGTAATATTGAAGGAAGCGAAAAGCAGCAGCAGAGACCTGGCAGCAGGAGACAGCTTCCCAGCCCAGGGAGAGAGAAAGCTGAGTGTCTTTGGGCAGAGGCTAAGTGTCAGGGAGAGGCGTGCCTTCGAGCATGAGTGTGAAGAGTCTGTCCTGATAGAAAAACTGAATTGTAACTGTTACTTCCCTAACAAACCCCATAACCATAAGTATGGTCTGTGAGTTCTGTGTGACCACTGCAATAAATTATCGAACCCAACAGACAAGTAGCGAGTGCTGTGGGAGGGACGTGGTGTGAGAAATGGTAAAGATGGCGGAGAGAGGAGACATGTCTGACCACAGCCTCATAGGAATCAGCCTTGGGCTGTTGATCTTGATTCTCCTTCCACCTTGTGAAGTTAGAGGAAGTCAGACCCTGTCTCCATGCCATTTTCACAGTTTCCTAGGGCAGCCATAACAAAATACCAAAAAGCAGGTGTTTTAAAGAACATAAATTCATTGTCACACAATTCCGGAGGATAGAAGTTCAAATTAGGGTATCAGCCCTGTCGATTCCTTCTGAGGGTGATAGGAACCCTTCCATAGCTCTCCTAGCTTCTAGAAGCTGCCAACAATCCTTAAAGTTCCTTTGCTGCTTGTAGATGTATCTTCACATGCAACTTCTCCCTGTGTGACACTGACTCCTTCTATGTTCTCCCCGTTTATAAGACACCACTCAGAAGGGATTAGGACCTACCCTACTCTGGCATGACTTTGTTAATTTAACTGATAAAATCTGCAAAGAAAAACCCTACCTCCCCAAGTAAGGTCACTCTCACAAGCAGAGGTTAGGACTTCACCATAGTTTTTAGGGGTACACAATTCAATCTGTAACACTAATGTTTTGAAATTAAAATGTACTGGACTTTTTTTTTTCTTGGTGCCCACATAGCATAAAGAAAGATTCAAATAGCTACATGTGGTGTTTTGAGATTCATTCCAACTGTAGGCTGAGTGACCTGCAGGTTGGACAGACTGCCAAAGGCCAAGAGCTTCAGCATTTCCTTAGTGTCAGGATCTACTTCCATGATCTCCTGATCCAGGGCTCAGACTTCAGGAACATAATTTTCTCTCCTTTCTCTCTCCTCCTTCTCCTCCTGTAGCTTGAAAGAGATACCTTTCATGAGGCCTCTCTGAATCTGCTTCATCGGATGGGTAACATAGCTTGCTCTCTTGTTGCCAAGTTTCTTGCTGGAAATAATAGCAATCTCCTTGCACTCGTGCTTGTTGGTGTGGAAGTCACTGCCCAGGTGTGTGTAGTGCTTCCCAGTGATGACCCAGGCCACCTTCTTCACAGTTTTGGTATGATCTCAGCCCATGTCAGCGGGTCCCTGGTAAAAGAGCTGGACTTTTTTCTTTTTTAATTGTGCTTTAGGTGAAAGTTTACAGAGCAAATTAGTTTATCATTAAACAGTTAATACACAAATTGTTTTCTGACATTGGTTGCCAGCCCCACGATGTGTCAAAACTCCCCCCTTCTCCACCTAGAGTTTCCTATTCCCATTTGTCCAGTTTTCCTGTCCCTCTTGACTTCTCATCTTTGCTTTTGGGCTGGTGCACCTATTAGCATCGTATACATGATTGAACTACAAAGCACGTTCTTCATGTGTGTTATTGTTGGCCTTGTAGACCTGTCCAATCTTTGGCTGAAGGGTTAACCTCAGGAGTGACTTTAGTACTGAGTTAAAAGGGTGTCCATGGGACATACTTTCAGGGTTTCTCTAGTCTCTGTCAGACCGGCGAGCCTGGTTTTTTGGTTTGTGTGTGTGTGTGTGTGTGTGTGTGTGTGAATTTGAATTTTATTTTACATTTTTTTTCCCACTCTGTCAGGGACCCTCTACTGTGATCTCTGCTGGAGCAGTCATGGTGGTAACTGGGCACCATCTAGTTGGTCTGGGCTCAGTCTGGTGGAGGTCGTGGTAGTTGTGGTCCATTAGTCCTTTGGACTAATCTTTCCCTTATGTCTTTAGTTTTCTTCATTATCCATTGCTCCAGCTGGGATGGGACCAGTAGATGTATCTTAGATGGCCACTTGCAGGCTTTTTATACCCCAGATGATACAAACCACAGTCAGATGTAGAACAATTTCTTTATAGACTATGTTATGCCAATTGAGCTAGATGTCCCCCAAGACCATGGTCTCCAGCCCTCAGCCCAGTAGCACGGTCCTCAGGGTGTTTGGATGTGCCCGTGAAGCTTCTATGACTTTGCCCTGGTCAAGTTGTGCTGACTTTCCCAGTATACTGTCATACCTAGCACCGAAGTTACCACTTATCTACTATCTAGTTAGTGTTTTCACTCCTTACCCCTCTCCTCTCTTGTAAAGATATTTCTTTCTGTGTGGAAACAATTTCATGTGTTTTTCTAACAGTGGTCTCATACAATATTTGTCCTTTTGTGATTGACTTATTTCATTCAGTGTAATGCCTTCCAGATTCATCCATATTGTGAGATATTTCACAGGTTCATCATTGTTTTTAACCTTGCATAGTATTCTATTGTGTGTATGTACCATAGTTCGTTTATCCATTAAGCTGTTGATGTTGTTTTTATCTTTTTGCTGTTGTGAATAATGTTGCAGTGAACATGGATGTGCATATGTCTATTCGTGTAACAGCTCTTGTTTCTCTAGGATATATACCTAGGAGTGGGATTGCTGTATCATATGTATTTCTATTTCTAGCTTTTTAAGGAGGCGGCATATCATTTTCCACAATGGTTGTACCATTTTGCACTCCCACAAGCAGTGAATAAGAGTACCAATCTCTCCCAAAACCTCTCCAACATTGGTAATTTTCTTTTCTTTTTTTTATTTGTGCATTTGTTTTTGTGTATTGTCTGAGGTATGGATCCTGTTCCATTTTTTGACAGATGGATATTCAGATTTGCCCGCACCATTTGTTAAAAAGACTGTCTTTTCCCCATTTAATGGACTTTGGGCTTTTGTCAAAGATCAGGTGGCCAGATGTAGATGGATTTACATCTGGGTTCTCAATTCTGTTCCATTGGTCAATGTATCTGTCACTGTACTGGTACCAGTTGTTTTGACTACTGTAGCTGTATAGTAGGTTCTGAGGTCAGGTAGTGCAAGGCCTCTGACTTTGTTCTTCTTCTTCAACAATGCTTTACTTATCCAGGGCCTCTTAACTTTCCATATAAAGTTAATGATTAGTTTTTCCATCTCGTTAAAGGATGTTGTTGGTATTTGGATTGGGATTGCATTGTATTTGTAGTTTGCTTTGGGTAAAATTGACATTTTCACAATGTTGACTCTACCCATCCATGAGTATTTATGTATGTCTCTTTTGTTTTCTTGCAGAAGTGTTTTGCAGTTTTCTTTGACTAGGTCTTTTATGTCCCTGGTTAGATTTATTCCTAAGTATTTTATTTTTTAGGGGATATTACACATGGTATTGCTTTCTTGCTTTCCTTTTTGTAGTTCTCTTTATTGGCATATAGGAATCCAACTGATTTTCCAGCCAACTGGAAGAGATGCATATTTGTGTCCATTACAAAGAAAGGTGATCTAACAGAATGCAGAAATTATCGAACAATGTCATTAATATCACATGCAAGTAAAATTTTGCTGAAGATAATTCAAAAATGGTCACAGCAATACATTGACAGAGAACTGCCAAAAATTCGAACAAGATTCTGAAGAGGCAGTGGAATGAGGGATATCATTGCTAACATCAAATGGATCTTGGCAGAAAGCAGAGAATACCAGAAAGACAATTACCTGGGTTTTATTGACTATGGAAAGGCATTCAACTGTGTGGATCATAACAAACTACGGATAAAATTGCAAAGAACGGGAATTGCAGAACACTTAATTGTGCTCATGTGAAACTTGTACATAGACCAAAAGGCAGTCCTTTGAACAAAGCAATGGGATACTGCATGGTTTAAAATCAAGAAAGTTGTGTGTCAGGGTTGCCTCCTTTCACCGTACTTATTCAGTCTGTATATTGAGAAAATAATCTGAGAAACTGGACAATATGAAGAAGATTGTGGCATCAGGATTGCTGAAAGCAAAGAGGACTTGATGCACTTACTGATGAAGATCAAAGACTACAGCCTTCAGTATGGATTATGCCTCACCATAAAGAAAACAAAAATCCTCACAACTTGACCAATAAGCAACATTATGATAAATGGAGAAAAGATTAACGTTGTCAAGGATTTTCATTTTACTTGGATCCACAATCAACACCCATGGAAGTAGTAGTTGGGAAATCAAATGGCATACTTCACTGGGCAAATCTAGTGCAAAAGATGTCTGTAAAGTGTTAAAAAGCAAAGACATGACTTTGAGGACTAAGGTGCACATGACCCAAGTCACAATATTTTCAATCACCTCATATGCATGTGAAAGATGGACAATGAATGAGGAAGACCAAAGAAGAATTGATGGCTTTTAATTATGAAGTTGGTGAAGAACAATGAATATACCAAGGACTGCCAGAAGAATGAACAAGTCTGTTTAAAAAGGATTAGAGCCAGAATGCTCCTTGGAAGTGAGGATGGCAAGACTTCATCTCATGTACTTTGGACATGTTATCAGGAGCCACCAGGCCTTGGAGGACATCATCTCTTTCCACAGATGTAGTCGATTTGATTTCTGTGTATTCCATTCGGTGAGGTCCACGTGTATAGTCACCATTTATGTTGTTGAAAAAAGGTATTTACAATGAAGAAACGTGGCCTGCTCTGAATATAAGCGCAAGTTCTGGCATTTTCCTGCTCTGGATCCTGCAGCTGACTCTTGTTCGTCTGACCTCCAGTTCATGGGACTTGAGCTAGCAGCTTACCTGTCGACCTTGGGATTGGTCAATTTTCACAGCCTGTGAGAAAGAGCCCTGCTCGCTGACCTACTAATCTTGAGTTTGCCAGCCCCTGTGGCTACATGAATCAGAAGAAGCCTCTATCCTGATCCACGGACTTGGGACATGCCAGCCTCTGCAATCACGTGAGTGGTTTCCTTGATATAAATCTCTCTTTACGTATATTTATAAGCTTACTGGTTTGGCTTCTCTAGAGAATCCAGCCTAAAATATTTGGAACTGAGAGTGGTTCTAGGGAAACAAAATTGTAAGGATGAATTTTCTAAATTGGTTCTCAAGTCTGGTTAGTCTTAAAGATGTTGATGACTCTGCTTCCAGCAGTAACGAGGGCATTGCTAATCCATGGTGTGAGGTGGCAATACAAGTATGCAAAATATCGCTACCAATAGATCAGGTACTGATGAAAGGCGAAACTCTGGGTGAACACGTGTGATACCTTTCTACACTTTTGTCATAATGAGAAGTAAAAGGAAGTTAATTGGTTGGTCCTACTTTCGATAGATAAACTAGTGAAAGAAAGAAATGTGCTAAGGGTTTCAGAGACAAAGCTCAAGAGCCACATAAATGACCTCAAAGTTTCCCCTCGTGCTTTGAAGGAAAGCCTTAGTTCTTGTAGTAACATAGCTGATATTGCTTAAAACCAAACCCAGAGTTTTATTGTAACAGTGGCTCAATTACAATGCCAGCTCAATTAACAACCTTAAGAGATGTCAGAAGTTAAAGTGAGGGCATTGATTTGGAAGAAATGGGATCCTGAAACTTGGTATGGGGACATATGGGTAGGTAATCAGGAAGTTGGAGACACTGAGCTCCTAAATTCCGTTGAATCACTCCTGCCAACAGAACCACTCCCATCTTAAGAGATTACTCCATGTTTGTCTGGTACACCACCCAGCCCAGAAAAACCATTAGCCCCTCCACTCCCATCTAATGAGATTAACCCTAGCCCAGCTGCCTCTAAAAACCTTTGCCTGAGTCATTGCCTGGAGCATCGCCTGAGGCAGATGCTTTACAAGACAATGCTGAATGTTCTCAAAACAATTTGACACTACCAGTTCTGGCTTCTAGACCTATAACTATACTTAAGTCCTAGTGAGCCTCAAAAGGTGAAGTACAAAGTGTGACCCAAAAGGAGGTATGCTACACTCCAAAAGGACTGCTTGACTTTTCTAATATGTACAAACAGAAACCTAGGGAATATGTGTGGAGATGGCTATTAAGGATGTGGGATAATGGTTCAAGGAACATAAAGATGAATCAGTCTGAGTTTCTTGATATGGATTCACTAAGCACAGATTCTTCATTCAGCATTTCAGCTCAAAGAGTTAGGAAAGGATCTAATAGTGCATTTGGTTGAGTTGCTGAAGCATGGATTACATGGTGGCTTACACTAAATCTAGCTGAAGTACCAGACCTGCCTTTGTATACTGTAGAAGAAGGTATCTAAAGGCTTAGGGAAACTGGCATGCTAGAGTGGATTTATCAAGTTAGACCCACAGACCCACACATGGAATGCCCAGAGGACACACCTTTTAACACAACTGTGAGGAACAAATTTGTGAAGGAAACTCCAGCATCACTGAAGACTGCTGTGATTGCTATTTTATGTAAATCAGATTTGACAGTGGGAACTGCCCTAACTGAATTAAGACACCTAACTACAATGGGGTTGATTGGATCCCCCGGTAGTAGGGGCCAAGTGGCTGCACTCAATCCACAAAGACAAGGTGGGCGTGGTTACAGTAATGTACAGCAGAGTCAAAGCAATAATCAGAATAGTCTGACTCGCATGGACTTATGACGTTGGTTACTTAGTCATGGTGTCTCTAGGAGTGAAATAGATAGAAAATCTATTCAATATTTATTTGATCTGTACAAACGGATTCATTCTAGCTTAGGTGAACAGCAGTCTAACTTGAATTGACAGAATAGAGAGTCATGGTCTCTCAATCAATTCCCAGACTTGAGCATGTTTAAAGACCCAAAACCACTGAATGAAGGGGAAGCAGGTCCCCTTGAGGAAGGACTCCTATACACTGCCAAAAATTTATACTGTTAATCTCTCTCCCAGCTTTCCCCAAAGGGATCTATGGCCTTTTAGGAGAGTGACTGTTCATTGAGGAAAAGGAAATAATCAGAATTTTCAGGGATTACTGGATACTGGCTCTGAACTGATACTAATTCCAGAAGATGCAAAACATCACTGTGGCCCACCAGTGAGAGTGGGGCCATATGGAGGTCAGGTTATTAATGGAGCCTTGACTCATGCCCATTTCACAATAGGTCCAGTGGGTACCTGCAGTGATTTCCCCAGTTCAGAAATGCACAATTGGAATAGACATGCTCACCAACTTGCAGAACCCCCATACTGGATCACTAACAAATGGAGTAAGGGCTGTTATGGTAGGAAAAGTCAAGTAGAAGCTATTAGAACTGCCCCTACCTAGGAAAATAGTAAATCAAAAGTAATGCCACATTCCTGGAGGGACTGCAGAGATTAATGCCACCATTAAGAACTTGAAGCATGCAGGGGTGGTGATTCCCACCACATCCCCATTCAACTCACTTATTTACCCTATGCAAAAAACAGATGGATCTTAGATAATTACAGTAGATTATCAAAAGCTTAACCAGGTGGTGACGCCAATTGCAGCTGCTGTTCCAGATGTAGTCTCATTGCTTGAGCAAATTAATACATCTTCTGGTAGCTGGTATGTAGCTATTTATCTGGATAATGCCTTTTTCTCCATACCTATCTTGAAGGACCACCAGAAATAGTTTGTCTTCAGCTGGAAAGGCCAACAATACACCTTCACTTGCCTACCTCACAGCTACATCAACTCTCCAGCCCTAAGTCATAATTTAGTCCACAGGGACCTTGATCAGCTTTCCCGTCCATTAGAGGTCACATTGGTCCATTACATTGATGACATTATGCTGACTGGACCTAGTAAAGATGAAGTGTTAATGACCCTGGACTTACTGTTAAAATATTTCTGAGCTAGAGGGTGGGAAATTAATCGCACAAAAATTCAGGCACTTTCCATCTCACTGAAATTTCTAGGGGTCCAGTGGTGTGGGGCATGTCAAGATATTCCTTCAAAAGTGAAGGATAAGTTATTGCATCTGGCTCCTCCCACAACTAAAAGGAGGCACAAAGCCTAGTGGGCTTCTTTGTATTTTGGAGGCAACATATTCCTCATTTGGGTGTGTTACTTTGGCCTATTTATCAAGTGACTTGAAAAGCTGCTAGTTTTGAGTGGGGACCAGAACAAGAGAAGGCTCTGCAACAGGTTCAGGCTGCCGTGCAAGCCACTCCACCAGTTGGGCCATTTGATCCAACTGATCCAATGGTGCCTGAAGTGTCAGTGGCACAGAGAGATGCTGTTTGGAGTCTTTGGCAGGCCCCTATTGGTGAATCACAGAGCATACCCTTAGGATTTTGTAGCAAAGCCCTGCCACCCTCTGCAGATAACTACTCTCCTTTTGAGAAACAGCTTTTGGCTTGTTACTGGGCCTTAGGAGAGTCTGAATGCTTGACCATGGAACACCAAGTCACCATGCTGCCTAAACTGCCCATCCTGAACTTGATGTTGTCTTACCCACAAAGTCATAAACTTGTATGTGCAGAGCAGAACTCTATCATTAAATGGAAGTGCTATATAAGAGATCAGGCCCAAGCAGGACCTGAAGGCACAAGTAAGTTGCATGAGGAAGGGGCCCAAATGCCTATGGTCTCCACTCCTGCCACATTACCTTCCATCTCCCAGTCTGCACCTATGGCCTCATGAGGAGTTCCTTATAATCAGTTGACTGAAGAAGAGAAAATTCATGCTTGGTTTACAGATGATTCCCTGGGATATACAAGCACCACTCAAAAGTGGACAGTGGCATCCCTACAGCCCCTTTCTGGTACCTCCCTGAAGGACAGTGGTAAAGGGAAATCCTCCCTATTGGCAGAACTTTGAGCAATTCACCTGGTTGTTCACTTTGCTGGGAAGGAGAAATGGCCAGATGTACGATTATATACTGCTTTATGGGCTGTGGCCAATGGTTTGGCTGGCTGGTCAGGGACTTGGACGAACACGATTGGAAAACTGGAGACAAGGATTTATGGTGAAGAGGTATGTGGATATACATCTATGAATGGGCCAAAGAAGTGCAGATATTTGTGTCTCATGTGAATGCTCACCAAAGGGTGACCTCAGCAGAGGATGATTTTAACAATCAAGTGGATACGATGACACGTTCTGTGGAAACCAGTCATCCTCTTTCATCAGCTACTCCTGCCGTTGCTCAATGGGCTCATGAACAAAGTGGCCATGGTGGCAGGGATGGAGGTTATGCATGGGCCCAGCAGCATGGACTTCCACTCACCAAGTCCGACTTGGCCACAGCCTCTGCTGAGTGTCTGATCTGCCAGCAGCAGAGACCAACATTGAGTCCCCGATATGGCACCATCCTTCGAGGTGATCAGCTAGCAACCTGGTGGCAAGTTGATTACATTGGACCACTTCCATCATGGAAAGGGCAGCGTTTTGTCCTCACTGGAACAGACACTTACTCTGGATATGGATTTGCCTTCCCTACACAATGCTTCTGCCAAAACTACCATCCATGGACTTACAGAATGCTTTATCCACCATCATGGTATCCCACACAGCATTGCTTCAGATCAAGGGACTCACTTCACAGCAAATGAAGTGCGGCAGTGGGCCATGCTCATGGAATTCACTGGTCTTACCATGTTCCCAATCATCCTGAAGCAGCTGGATTGAGAGAATGATGGGATGGCCTTCTAAAGACACAATTACAGTGCCAGCTAGGTGGCAATACCTTGCAGGGTTGGGTAAATGTTCTCTAGGAGGCTGTATATGCTCTAAACCAGTGTCCAATATATGGTGCTGTTTCTCTCATAGCCAGGATTCATGAGTCCAGGAATCAAGGGGTGGAAATGTGAGTGACACCACTCACTATTACCCTTAGTGACCCACTTGCAAGATTTTTGCTTCCTGTCCTGGCAACTTTATGCTCTGCAGGTCTAGAGGTCTTAGTTCCAAAGGGTGGAATACTCCCACCTGGAGACACATCAATGATTCCATTGAACTGGAAGCTAAGAATGACACCTGGCCACTTTGCGCTCCTTATGTCTCTGGATCAACAAAGAAGGGAGTTACCATACCAGCTGATGTGATTTAACCTGATTACCAAAAGAAAATTCAATTTATATTACATAATGGAGGTAAAAAAGAGTATGTCTGTAACACAGGAGTTCCCTAAGGGTGTCCCTTAGTACTATCGCCTCAGTCATCTAGTGTTGCTCTAACATAAGTACCATAAGTGGATGGCTTTACAAAGAGAAATTTATTCTCTCACAGTCCAGTAGGCTACAATTCCAAATTCAGGGCATCAGCTCCAGCGGCACGCTTTCCATCAGCTCTGGAGGAAAGTCCATGTCATCAGTCTTCCTTTGGTCTGGGAGCTTCTCTGCGCAGGAACCTCAAGTCCAAAGGACGCGCTCTGCTCCCAGCACTGCTTTCTTGGTGGTATGAAGTTCCCATGTGTCTCTGCTCGCTTCTCTCTTTTATATCTCGAAAGAGATTGCATTAAGACACTGATCTTGTCAACCTCATCAGTATAACCTCATCACAGTGATAGAATTTACAACACATGAGGAGATCACATATAATTTCATCATGGTGGTAGAGTTTACAACACATAGGGAAATCACATCAGATAACACAATCATACAATACTGGGAATCATGACCTAGCCAAGTTGCTACACACATTTTTTGGGGGACATAATTCAATCCATGACAACTACCATGCCCTGTGATTAAAGTCAATGGAAAACTACAGCAACCCAATTCTGACATGACTACTAATGGCCCAGACCCTTCAGGAATGAAGGTTTAGGTCACACTACCAGGCAAAGAACCATAAGCAACTGAGGTGCTTGCTGAGGGCAAAAGGAATACAGAATGGGTGGTGGAAGAAGGTAGACCTAAATACCAGTTACAGCCATGTGACCAGTTGCAGAAATGAGGACTGTAATTGTTATGAGTATTTCTGCTTTGTATGTGTGCATCAAATATTTTTGTTTACTTATAAAATATAAGATGTAAACAAGGCTAGTGCATTTTTGGTTGTATGTGTGTCCATTGCATCATGTTAAGTTCAAGTATAACTATATAATTGTCTTTTTATTCAGAAATTATGTATAGTTTAAGGAGATGTATACAGATGTCAAGTTGACAGGGGTGGACTGTGATGGTTAAGATTATTTGTCAACTTGGCTGGGTGATGATTTGTTTTCCTCAAGCTGCCCTCAGTATTCTTTCTTTGTCTTTAATTTTGGGGAGTCTTACTTTGTCTTGGTGATTTTCTTTTGGGGTCTATCCTACATGGGGTTCATTGAGCTTCTTGGATGGTCAGCTTTTCATCTTTCATGATGGCAGGAAAATTTTCTTTCAGCAAATCTTCAATGATCCTTTCTGTTTTTTCCGTTTTCTCACCCATTCTGGAACTCCAATCACATGCAAATTTTTGTTCTTGATTTTATCCCACATAGTTCTTAGGTTTTCTCTATTTTTCTTCATTCTTTTCTGTGATTTTTTTCCTCAAATATAGTGGCATCCATGGATTTGTCTTCAATTTCACTGATTCTGTCTTCTATTGTTTCAATGCTCCTAAAATCTTTTATGGTGTTGTCCATTTGTGAAATTTTGTTGTTTATCTTTTGGATAGCTGTTTTTGTATGATTTCTAATTGTTTACTTATTTTCACATTTTATTCTTGTATTATTTTCCTGAATTCTTCTATAGCTTTGTCTGTGTTTTCCTTGATTTTGGCTATGTTTTGGTTGGTTTTGTTTGTGTTTTCCAAGATTTCATCTACATTTTCCTTGATCTCTTTCCTAATATCTTTGAGGGCCCTGAATATTAGACTTTTGAATTCCCTATCACGTAGTTCCAGTGCCTTTTCTTCTGTTGGAAGGTCAACTGGTGCTTTATTCTTGTTGCTTACTGGAGACATCTTGTCTTATTTTTTTTATATGTTTTGATATTGTCTGCTGTCTTCAAGACATTCAGATATTATTTTCTTTATTTATTGATTGTAGGTTTGTTTCATCCTGCTTTCTTGCTTTGTTTTGTTACATCTGGGTGAGTCAGCCCAGCTTGCTTTGTTGCTTGCTCATCTGTGGGCATGATCGTTCTCACTACCTTGTCCAGGTGTGCAGGGCCAGTTGCTAGGCTATAGTACAGTAAGGCATTTCCAGCAGGGGGGGAAGGAGTGTAGATGGGTCTTTTGTCTGCAGTGAGAACCAGGCCTGGGGCTGGCACAGGGCCGCAGCAGATGATGGGTTGCTTCTGGGACCAGCAGAGAGGGTAGGGTTCTAGTCAGGTCCCCCTGGGGCTGCAGCAAGTGGCAGGAGGGCCCCAGGGCCAAAGAGAGGGGCCTGAGGTCCAGGTCTGGCACTGGTGAGGAAGGGTCTGGGTCCAAGCTGTTTGCCCTCGGGGTCGCAGTCAGCATAGTGGAAGACAGAGGTAGGAGGGGGCAAAGGCAGGGGAAGAGGCAGCTATATGGGGGAGGACAATAGGGAGGGTCGGTACTGTGGTTCCTGGCAGTCAGGGTTGCCAGGATGGGGTGGTTATAACCACCATTCATCAGGGGTGTGGAAGTTGTAGGAGTGTGCTCTTGTGTTCACAAAGTGAGAGAGTCTTGGCCGTTCCTTGTGTTGCAGCCAGCAAACATGGTATTACTTAATCCTGGGTATGTCTGCATCATACTTCTATCTCCTATTGGGAAGTCCGTGGAGGTGCCTTTCTGTGTGGGGGGTTGTTGGCTTTATTCCAAGATGGCCACACTGAGTCTTGACATCTGGTGGAGAACATCCACTCTGTATCTCTATCCCTTCCCTGTTTTCTATCAGTTTCTTCTTCTCAGTAACTTTCACTCTAACACTTTATCCCTTCATTTAAGGTTCAGGGTTCCAGGACTGATGTATGTGTCTGTTTTACTTGGTTTTTTGAGTCTTTGTTGCAGCAAGATGACTTAGTGTGTCTGACTAGTCTGCTATCTTGATTCTGCCTCCTGTACTGGACTTTTTAATACCTGAAAAATGAGATTATTAGTTGCCTAAGAGTGGTCAGAAAACTCTTGGTTACCTGCTGGAGATTTCATTCAGAGAAAAGGAAGGACTTAACTGAGTAACTTTAAAGGAACAATGGAAAGAATAAAATATTAACTTGCTTTTTGCTCTTCCCACCATTAAAAAAAAATGCCATTGCGTTGAATTCCAACGCATGGTGACCCCATGTATGTCAACGTAGAACTGTGCTCCGTAGGGTTTTCAGTGGCTTATTTCTCAGAAGTAATCACCAGGTCTTTCTTCTGAGACACCTCTCGATGGACTTGAACCTCCAACCTTTTGGTTAGTAGCAGAGTGTATTACCACTTGCACCCCTCCAGAACTTTGCTCACACTATATCACACCATGCCGAGTCCACAATGTTCAATAAACCAGCTACACATAAAGTAGCTCATGTAACTGTCATCATAAATTATGTATTATCATTCTTATATTATAGATAATAAAACCAAGTTTAACATAGGCAAAGTAAATTGTCCAAAATTAGCACCAGTAAGTATGAATTTAAACACAGATTTGCCTAACTCCAAATCTAGCACTTAATGTCTAAAACTATTTTGCCTTCTCATTATATACGTTATAAAATTAAGTTCCCAATACCATCAAACAGATCTTTCCATGAAGATTCTTAATATTTTACTTAAAACTCATATCCAGAAGAGGAAATGACTAATATGTAAGAAGAGAGGACTAGGAATAACAAAGCTGCAAGTAAAACCAATTTTATTATTGAATCAACAGTACTTACAAAGCTCCTACTTGTTCTTTAACATACAGCTCAAATGTACTGATCTAACAAATATTTATTGAGTTCCTACTGTTTGCCAGTCACTATGTTTGGAAATAAAAACAAAACCAATTGCCATCAAGTTGACTCTGACTCATGGAGACCCCATGTGTGTCAAAGTACAACTGTGATCTGTAGGGTTTTCAGTCGCTGATTTTCCAGAAGTAGATCACCAGGCCTTTCATCCTAGGTGCCTCTGGATGGACTCGAACCTTCAGCCTTTTAGTCAGCAGCCAAGTGTGTTAACTGTTTGCACCAACCAGAGACTCCTATGTTTGGCAATAAAGAAACAAAAATGAATATGCTTTCCACTCTCATAAGGATATAGAAACCATGAATGTTACAAACAACCAATAACAGCCCAGTCGATTATGTTTTATAATGTAAATGTGCATGCACATAGGAAAGTCGTGGCCCTGATTTGATGGTCAGTGAAAGCTTCCTGGAGGAAGCGACATGTAGGTTGACACCTGAAGGATGAACGGGCAAAGCAAAGCAAAGAGGATGTGGCAGTGCTTTCCCAGGGGAAGCAAGGCATGTGTGAGTGCCTGGATGCAGAAGCAGATATGATAGCTTCAAAGAACTGAAAGAAGTTGATAAATGCAGAGTCATAGCGGACAAGAGGAAGGTCGTGAATGATGAAGCTGGAAAGGGAAGAAAGACCTGATACGCCATGTTAAAAGGAGTTGGCTTTATTCTAAAAGAAGTGTGAAAAAAGGAGGTTGTAGCAAACAACTCATGGATTTACACAAATTCCTGAAATATATAAACAAGTCAACTTCTGAAAAACTTCTCCCTCTGAACTTAATCTAACCCACAACTCTGATCCAAAAAATGAGAGAAATGCAATGAGCCAAAATGAATTATCAGTTGCAGAAAAGCTGTTCCCTAGTCTACACCTTACACTGGCACGAGCATAGGGAAAGGTTTGGTATGACTGAAAGGACTGTACTATAACTGATGCTTTCACTGAGGCATCCAGGTACATACAGATCCCCTACAGCCCAAAATCCCAACCACCAGAAAATCTTGTTAAAATGTTTCAAATTATTGCAATTAAATTTGAGGTTACTTTCCATTTAGAAATACAGAAATAGCTTATTTTGATCAGGGTGATTATAATGAAAGTTTACTGATTATTCTGAATTGCTACAAAGTTGTTGATTTTTTCTTTTTTGGGGGGGGGTTAGTTTTGCTTTGTTTTTATGTAGAAACAGAAAAATGCTGAACAGAGACAAATGTCCACAATCCTCAACTTTCATCATCAGTCTAAAGTTAAAGCATCTAGTCTCTCTGTTCTTAATCCTGAACTCCTCCTCTTTACTTGCTTCTTGTAGCTACTTTTCTAAAAGAAGGAAAAGGGATGGACAAAGAAAACTAACATTTATTATGCACATAATAAGAAAAACAATTTTAAAAACTGTCATTTATTGAGCTCTTACTTTGAGATAGATATGTTATTGTTCTTGTGTGTCATCCAGTATATTCTGACTTGTAACGACTCTTTAGGACAGAGTAGAATGGTCCCATAGGATTTTCTAGGCTGTAATCTTTACGGGAGCAGACTCCTAGGTCTTGACACCCACAGAGCCATTGGTGAGTTTGAACCACTGACCTTTTGGTTAGCAGCCAAATGCTTAAAAATTGGGCCACTAGGGCTCCTTGAGAGAGGTATAGTGCTGGGTATTTGGAACACCCGTTACCATTAGCCGTTGCTATCGAGTCGATTCCGACTCATAGTGACCCTATAGGACAGAGTAGAACTGCCCCATAGGGTTTCCAAGGAGAGACTGGTGGATTTGAACTACCAGTCTTTTGGTTATTAGCCATAACTCTTAACTACTGTGCCACCAGGGCTCTGCATTTGGAGTGTATCATCCCATTTAATACCCTCAACAATCTTATGACATAGTAATATTATCTGCATTTTACAGATGAAGAACTATGTAGGCTCAGAAAGATTTACTACAAGGTCTTCCTGACCTCCAGGCATTACACTTTCTTGGTTACTCTAGTGTAGTTGGAAATAGTCTTACAGTCCTGCACAGTTTTTAGCAATGGCCAATCATGGAAAGTTGGAAAGGAATAAAATAAGGGTACTCTTGTTCAAGGCATGGAATGTGTTAACTTCAGAGAATATCTATTATATTTCAGAAAAATATGCAAAACTGTAGTCTTATTCTTTATCCATATCCTTAATTTTGATAAAGGAGAAAATAAAACTTTTCTTCCAATTCATATATCCATTTTCATGAAAAGCAGACATTTCCTCAAGTAATATTAAACATTGGGCAGGCAATCAAAATATATTGCCAAATTCCGTTCTTAATTTGGTAGTGCAGAGCTATTTCTAATTTTTTCTAACAGCAAGTTTGCTACACTGACAGTTGCTCAGCAAATTTGCATTATAATATGTTCTCCAACCTTAAGAACTTATGCAATAACAAAATTTGAAATTTCAAAGCTATATCCATATGCAATATTACACTTAAAGGGGAGATACAAACACAGAATTACTATAAAATGGGACACGTTGTAAACAGTTCATAACAACTGCATTTCTTGTGAAATCATTTAAATATAATGTATAAAATACTCTTAGAGCAGAAAAGTTTTTGCAACATACCTGCCAATTTGCAAATAAAAATGAAGATAGACGTAGTAATGAAATCCACCGCTTTTGGATTCTAATCTCTTACTAACATTGATAGAGCTATTTTGCTAATCTCCAAGATTTTAAAGTAAATAAAAAATATGAAATTCATCAAATAATTCACAATATTTAGTTATTTTCCCAGCTTAGAATTTGGGGTGTTTACCTTTCAAAAACTTTTATTCAGGTTATCCTTCTCTACTCCATAACCATAGCTGAATTTATATTCCAGCAAAGTAAAGACAAATTTTAGACCAATTCCAAAAATGAGTCATATAATCTCTGGCAGAACACTGTCCAAAAAAAAAAACTATTAGACAATCCTAAAACCCTTTTTCAGGATGAGCTAAACATAAGAAAAAATACTGTATTTTTAACTAAGGGACCACTCTGAAAAATTAGAACTAATGTTTCTTTTATTAGATAGTTCCTTCAAAAATAAAATACTAAAATTATAAGCAGAGAAAGGTAATGATTTAAATAAAAAATTATGAGATCAAAGTTGTTTTTGAAATCTAACAAAAAATATGAACACTTAATTTTGAAAGCATAATAAGGGTAATTAAAAGCTAATTAACTATTGCAGAAATTGTACTCATGAATTAAAATAAATACTTGAGTGATTCTCTTAGAAATAATGGGAAATATATAAAGATAAAAATTATATGAGTCACATAAGAAAGACGAGCCCAACATCCCCTTCTTCAGTCCCTGCTAAGTCACAGGTGCATTTTCTCATAATAAAAGTGGCAATGGTTCAGCTCCCACATATAAATAAATAGCTTAGAATTCATCTCTCTTAACAACAAAAAAAATGTTAGACAAAATGAAAATCAATGACCATTTTCAAATCCATTAAGGATCTGAGGTTGCAGGTCAAACCACCATTCAAAAATCTGGAAAGACAGGCACACACAGAGTCACATCTGAGATCTGTTTACCAGCAGCAGAAGATGTGGAGCCATAAACTAATAGGAACACTTAAACGGTAATTTTGACAAATTGCTGGAGACTGAGTGTGGACAAGCATGAGAGTGAGAAACTACCTACCGGGGAATGCATTATTAGAGGAGCTCCTACACTTCCATGAAATTTATTTCCAGGAACCCCACCAAAAAGAACCCCTTGTGGCTCTCTCTGATTGGGATGAAGGGAAAATAACCATTGTGAAACACACTCATACCCTTCTCTATAACAAAGTCTTACTCTCCAGAAAAGATTTTGCCAGAACCTTATCCAAACTGCAGAAAAGTTATTCCCCCTGCTCCAGCACCCTCTAGCCTTCCTGTCTCACAACAGGAGAAAAAGACAGAGTCAACAGTGATCATGGCTTCAAGGAAATAGATTGGGAATACTGAAGCTAGGGAATAGAGTAGGAGGCAAGGGGGGAAAAAGCTGTATCACTGGAGAAACACTGTTGAAGGTCATTAGTATTGCAAGATTTAATCAGAATATTATAAAATGTTTCCCCTTCCCCACATCTTACCATCACACCAAAATGGCTCCAGTGTAATAATAATGGGTTACAGCTGACAGAGCAGCAAGACATAAATTCTGTCTAAGTACGCAGGGAAGACCAAAGTCAAGAGGGGAGACAAAAACCAGGACATTAGAAGAATTTGAAACCTCTGGCTTCTATAGTTACAGAAAATAGTACACACAATCCAACTCTTAGCTAGATTAACCTAAATTCTCATTCTAGGGACCTACTTACCTCAACTTCCATTAGCCAATATGATATGTTTGGCTCTCAAAAACACCAAAAACAGTACAAGGCAGCCAAAAGGCAAGAAAAAACACAGATCAAAGAGACAAAGCAAGCATAAGAATCAGACTCAGGAAGGCTGAGCAAGATGGCAGAGTGAATGAAGGCTCCCATTTACTCCCTCAGCAACTAACCCACTGAACAATGAGTAAAAACAAGCAAAGACTGAGATCACAGAACTCTGGACAGCAGCTGAGGTGTTGGAGAGTCAGTGTGAGACAAGAAACAGGGGAGAAGAGAAGCAGGGATGGCACAGAAGCTGGGAGAACCTACTCACTAATATCAGGAGCGCTAGTTCATCACAGCCATTTTGGGATAAAAGTAGGTAACACCCCAAACGGGGAACACAGAAAAGGAGCTAATCTAAGGAAACTGTAGCCCATTTTTTTTAAGGTAGTGCAAATTAGCCATGGGAGTTTGTGAGCTGTGCAATTGGGAGAAAGTGAAGGGAGACTGTGGTGCTGCTACAGAGTGCTGTTGCATCTCACTGAGGCCTGCGACAGATGGGCACTAGGACTGGGAGGAACAGCAAGGGAAGCAGTGTGAGGGGAATACTTCAAACTGACAGGGTGACACAGAGGGAAACGGCCCACAGCAGGACACTGAGGGTGAGCCTGTGCAGGAGCACCCAAAAGGGGAATAGAGAGCCCCCCACCTTTGCCACAGGAAAGTTGAGCCCCACTGCTGACATCAGCATCTGCAACCAGCTAATCCTCCCCTATGCATACATTTTGAGTTCCAGAGGTCCAGTATCCAGAACTTCTGAATCAACACTGAAAAAAAAATCTAAGGATGAGAGTGCCCTATAGTGGCTCTCAGGAGAAGACATCAAGATTCTGACTCACAGTGACCCTGTAGAACTGAGTGGAGCTGCCCTGTGGGGTCCCCAAGGCTGTGAGTCTATGTGGAGGCAGCCTGCCACATCTTTGTCCCACAGAGCGGCTGGTAGGTGTGAGCCCCAGCATTTCAGTTGGCTGCCTAGCGCTTGGCCCCCAAGGCACCTAGGAGTCCAATCAGAAAAATTTTCCACAAAAAATCAGAATACAAAATTTAAAGTAATAAAACTAAGATAACAAAATGGTCTAAGTTCAACAAAAAATAGTAAAACTCACAAAAATCACAAGAGCAGAGGGATCAGTCAAAAGCAAAACGTGAAGAAGAGGAAGTTTCTCCTATGGAGGCCAGTATAGTGCAAAGAATTGATAATTTTCAGACTATGGTGTTAAATATGTTTAAAGAAAGCAAAAAAAAAAAAAAAAAAAAGAACACACAGAAACAACTAGCAGAGATCAGGAAACAAATGAAGGTATAAAATGAAAGACTCAACACGAAAATGAAAACATAAAAAAAAAAAAAAAACAGAGAACTACTAGAACTGAAGAATAAAACAACTGAATTAGAAAAAGCTAGAGAAACACTTAACAATAGAGTCTAATAAACAGGAGATAGAATAAATGAACTAGAAGAGAAAATAACTGAACTTACCAAATCTCAAGAGACATAAGAGAAAAGAACAAAGAAAATCAAACAAACCCAAACAAAAATATGGATTCAATTAAGAAATTTAACATTAGAATTATTGGAATCCCAGAGCAACACGCCAAAAATGAAGGCATAGAAATGATTTTCCAAAAGACAATCAGAGAGAATTTCCCATATTTGAACAGAGAACAAAGCCTGCAAACACAGGAAGTTACATGAACCGCCATTAAAATAGACAGAAAAAGATCAGCTAATAAAATTCTTGAAAACCAAAGACAAGGAGAGAATTCTGAAAGCGGCAAGAGAAAAATGCAGTATAACATACCAAGGGGCTTTCATAAGAATCAGTGCAGACTTCTCCCCAGAAACTATAGAGGGCAGAAGACAATGAAGTGACATATATGAAATACTGAAAGAAAACAATTGCCAACCAAGAATTCTTTTTTTTTAGCATTTATTTTTTTAATTGTACTTTAGATGAAGGCTTACAGAACAAACTAGTTTCTTTTTAAACAGTACACATATTGTTTTGTGACATTGGTTACCAACCCCATGACATGTCAACACTCTCCCTTCTGGACCTTGGGTTCCCTATTACCAGCTTTTCTTTCCCCTCCTGCCTTCTAGTCCTTGCCCCTGGGATGTTGTGCCCCTTTAGTCTCATTTTGTTTTACAGGCCTGTCTAATCTTAGGCTGAAGGGTGAAGCTTGGGAGTGACTTCATTACTGAGCTAAAAGGGTGTCCAGGAGCCATACTCTTGGGGTTTCTTCAGTCTCCATCAGGCCAGTAACTCTGGTCTTTTTTTTTTTTTTTTTTTTTTTTGTGAGTTAGAATTTTGTTCTACATTTTTCTCCAGCTCTGTCTGGGACCCTCTGTTGTGATCCTTGTCAGAGCAGTCAGTGGTGGTAGCCAGGCACCATCTAGTTGTACTGGACTCAGTCTAGTGAAGGCTGTAGTAGTTGTGGTCCATTAGTCCTTTGGACTAATCTTTCCCTTGTGTCTTTAGTTTTCTTCATTTTCCCTTGCTCCTGAAGGGGTGAGATCTGTGGAGTATCTTAGATGGTTGCTCACAGGCTTTTAAGATCCCAGATGCTACTCACCAAGGTAGAATGTAGAACATATTCTCTATAAATTAGGTTATACCAATTGAGCTAGATGTTCTTAGAAACCATGGTCCTCATAGCCCTCAGCCCAGTAATTCGGTCCCTCAGGGAGTTTGGATGAGTCTATGGAGCTTCCATGACCTTCCCTTGTACATGTTGTGTTGGCTTCCCCAGTATTGTGTACTGTACAGCCAACCAAAAATTCTTTACCCAGCAAAGCTGTCATTCAAAAATGAGGGGAAATTAAGACATTCCAAAACAAACAGGAACTATGGGATTTTGCCACAACCAGGAGTCCTGGTGGTGCAGTGGTTAAGTTTGGCTGCCAACAAAAAGGTCAGCAGTATGAATCCACCAGCCGCTCCTTGGAAACCTTACTGGACTATTATACTCTGTCCTGTAGGGTCACTATGAGACGGAATCAATGTGACAGCAATGGGTTTTTAGACAAGCACTGCAAGTATTACTCAAGGGAATACTCCAAATGGAAAGGCAAGAGCATTAAATAAATACTAGTATCTATACATGAGGAAAAAACAAAAAATGTGAGAGTATATGATATGATATTTTCAGGGAATAAACTCAATAATTAAACCCTGCAAACAATACAACATCAAGTATGTAAAAAATAATTACAGTAGACAATAGATAAGTGGTAACTTCGGTGAAGGGTAAGACAGTACACAATACTGGGGAAGCCAGCACAACTTGAACAAGGAAAGGTCATGGAAGTTCCATAGACACATCCAAACTCCCTGAGGGACTGCACTGCTGGGCAGAGGGCTGTGGGGATCATGGTCTCGGGGAACATCTAGCTCAGTTGGCATAACACAGTTTATAAAGACAATGTTCTACATTCTACCTTGGTGAGTAGCATCTGGGGTCTTAAACGCCTGTGAGCAGCCATCTAAGATACTCCAGTAGTCTCACCCCTTCAGGAGTAAGGGAGAATGAAGAAAACAGGCTGCAAGGAAAAGATTAGTCCAAAGGACTAACGGACCACAGCTACCAAGGCCTCTACAAGACTGGGTCCAGTACAGCTAGATGGTGCCTGGCTACCACCACTGACTGCTCTGACTGGGATCACAACAGAAGGTTCTGGACAGAGCTGGAGAAGGATGTAGAACAAAACTCTAACACACACACACACAAAAAGACCAGATTTAAAGGCCTGACAGAGCCTGGAGGAATCCTGAGAGTATGGTCCCCGGATGCCCTTTTAGCTCAGCGGTGAAGTCACTCCTGAGGTTCACCGCTCAGCTGGGGATTGGACAGCCCCATAAAACAAAACAGGACTAATGAAGCACAGCAGTCCAGGGACAAGGATTAGAAGGCAGAAGGGGACAGGAAAGCCGGTGATAGGGAACCCAAGGTTTAGTAAGGATAGTGTTGACGTGTTGTGAGGTTGTTAACCATTGTCACAGGGCAACATGTGTACTAACTGTTTAATAAGAAACTATCTTGTTCTGTAAACCTTCATCTAAAGTGAGAATAGCAGCACAACTGGAAGAATGTAATCGATGTCACTGAATTGTACATGTAGAAATTTCCGAAATGGTGTATCTTTGGCTATGTATATTTTCATCAAAAAAAAAAAAGTCCTCCAAGGTCAAAAGGGGGACAGAAGGCAGAAGGGGACCGGAAAGCTGGTGATAGGGAACCCAAGGTTGAGTAAAGAGAGTGTTGACATGTCATGGGGTTGGTAACCAATGTCACAAAACAATATTTGTACTGTTTAAAAAGAAACTAGTTTGTTCTGTAAGCCTTCACCTAAAGTACAATAAAAAAAAATTCAATAAAAAAATTAAAAAATAATTACAAAGTAAACTTATTGAATATAGGTTGTAAACTGATGTTAATGGAGACACATCGACAGAAATGGAGGAGGGAAGAACATATAAGAAATAAATTTATTATGCTAAGATAATATGTTAACTGTTGTTTATATGTTAAATTTCACAATTGCAGGTTGTGTAATGTAGCATATGTGGTAACTACTAACAAATAACCAAGAAGGAGCAAAAGAAGAAAGTTAGCAAACAGTCCCATTACAAGAAAGTAGCCAAATACAAACAAAAATAGAAATATCAGATCGTAGTGACCCTGTAAGACAGAGTAGAACTGCCCCAATAGGATTTCCAAAGCTATAAATCTTCACAGAAGCAGACTGCCACATCTTTCTCCCATGGAGCGGCTGGTGGGTTCCAACTGCCGATCTTTAGATTAGCAGCTAAGTGCTTAACTGTTGTGACTCCAGGGCTCCTGATATATACCCTAGAGACCTAAAAATAATGACACAAGCAGACACTTATGTTCATTGCTGCTTTATTCACAATAGAAAGTAAATGGAAACAACTGAATTGCCCATCAATGGAATGGATAAGCAAATTGTGGTACATACTTACAATGGAATACTACACAACCATAAAGAACAATGATGAGTCTGTCAAACATATTATAACATGGATGGACCTGGAGGGCATAATGCTAAGTAAAATAAGTCAAGCATATAAGGACAAATATTGTATAATCCCTCTTTTATAAGAAGATAAGAATAAATAAAGATAAAGATAAAGAGACCATTGGAGGTTAGTAAGGAGAGGAGAGGGAATGGGGAAAGTATGCTTTATACTGTAGAGACTAGTTATTTTTCTTGATGGGAAAAGTGTCACTGAATGTCAATGTAGTGATCACAGCACAACCAAAGTAAAAATGAGTGTTTGACTACATATAGGTGAGTATAGGCAAATTGGTATACAGATAGGTACAGGTGTGTACATAGGTGAGAACAGATAGAAGTATCTACACCCATTGCCATCAAGTTAAGCAGCTGGTGGATTTGAACTGCTGGTCTTTTGGTTAGCAGTCAAGCTCTTAACCACCACGCCACGAGTGCCCCATGAGGCATCTATAGGTGCGTGTAAATACAAATATGTGGGTGCAGGCACATATATTCACTGAAGACACAGATATGGATACTCCTCAAACATAACCAACACCATCCAACATTGGTTTTCTGTGTTTGAAGGCTTAGGACTATAGTCTCACAGGACAACTCAGTCAATTGGCATACCATGGTTCACAAAAAGCATGGTCTGAATTCTATTGAAGTGAGTAGTGTCTGGAGTCTTAAAAGCTTGTGAGCAACCATCTAAAACACAACTACAAGTCTCTACTCACCAGGAGAAAAACAGTGAAAAGGTAACCAAAAGCAAAGAGAAGAAAAAGTCTACATGGACCACAACCTCATCTACCCTGAGACCAGAACTAGATGGTGCCCAGCTACCACCACTGACCATTCTGATCAGGGTCACAATAGTTGGTCCTGGATAGAGTGGGAGAAAGATATGGAATAGAACTCAAATTCTTATTAAAAAAAAAAAAAGCCAGACATATGGGAACAGCAGAGAACATAGGACTCCCTGAGAGTATCACACTGAGACACTCTTTAAACCTGAGTCTATCCCCTGAGATCACCTTTCAGTGAAATAGCAGAGTGGCACACAAAATAAAGATTACCCATAAGATCAGTGTCATATTTAAAAACCATCAGTATGAGACCAAAAGCTCAACAGTTACTAAAAACCAAAGACAAGAAGATAAGGGGGCAGGGAAACTAGAGTACTGGAAAGGGAATAAACTGAACACAATTAATGAGGATTTTTGACCGATTGTCATAAATGGAACTAATGTCACTGACCAATTTGTGTGGAAATTGTCAAATGGGAACCTAACTTTTACCAAAAACTCAATAAGATATTATTTTTAAAAAAGAAGCAGGTACAAATATAACACACATGTTGAAATTATCACACAGGGAATTTAAAATAACTATAAGTTCTTGTCTACAGTATTAATAATGTATAATGTAAAAAATAAAAATAAGAAGCCCTGGTGATGCAGTGGTTAAAGCAATTTAATGCTAACTGAAAAGTCGGCGGTTCCAACCATGGGGCGGCTCAGCCGGAGAAAGATGTGGCAGTTTGCTTCCGTAAAGATTTACAGCCTTGGAAATCCTATGGAGTCGCTATGAGTCGGAATCAACTCGATGGCAGTGGGTATGGTTTTTGGTTTAAAGTAAAAATATTAACAATGCATTGGATAATTGTAGCATATGAATAAGTGAAATGTAATGAGAGGAAAAAATGTAAGTACACTGGTATAAGATACTTGCACTTCAGAAACAAGTGTTTCTGAAGGTAGACTTAGATGTGTTAAAAAAAAGAAAAGAAAAATATATAAAACCAGACCAAACCTGTTGCCACCAAGTCGATTCAGACTCATAGCAACCCTACAGGACAGAGTAGAATTGCCCATAGGGTTTCCAAGGAGCGCCTGGTAGATTTCGTGAACTGCTGACCTTTTGGTTAGCAGCGGTAGCTTTTAACCACTACACTACCAGAGTTTCCATGCGTATATATATACGTATATATATATATATATATGTTGTTGTTAGGTGCAATCCAGTTGTTCCAACTCATAGCAACCTTATTGTACATAGAACCAAGCACTGCCCTGTCCTGTGCCATCCTCACAATCGTTGTTATGCTTGAGCCCGTCATTGCAGCCACTGTGTCAATCCATCTCCTTGAGGGTCTTCCTCTTTTTACTGACCTTCTATTTTACCAAGCATGATGTCCTTCTCCAAGGACTGTCCAAAGTCCATGAGACAAAGTCTCGCCATCCTCCTTTCTAAGGAGCATACTGGCTATACTTCTTCCAACGATGATTTGTGCATTCTTCCAGCAGTCGGTGGTATTTTCTTCACTAACACCATAATTCAGAAGCATCAATTCTTCTTTGGTCTTCCTTATTCATTGTCCAGCTTTCACGTGCATATGAGGTGATTAAAAATACCATGGCTTGGGTCAGGCGCACCTTAGTCCTCAAGGAGGTGTCATTGCTTTCCAACACTTTAAAAGGTCTTTTGCAGTAGATTTGCCCTAGCATTTCTACTCCTAGGTAACTACTCCCAAGAGTAATGAAAACATATGCCCACACAAGGACTTATACATAAATATCCCTAGCAGCTTTATTTAAAATAGCCATAACTTCTAAACAACCCACACACAACCACTTTGGGAAATAGTTTGGGAGCTTATTATATAGATAATATATACTTTTCACATAACCTAACATTTCTACTCCTAGGTAACTACCCAAGAGTAATGAAAACATAAGTCCACACAAAGACTTATACATGAATATCTGTAGCAGCTTTATTTAAAATAGCCCAAATGTCTGTGGATTGATGAAAGACAAATTTTGATACATCCACACAACAGAATTTTCCTAAGCAATAAAATATAATCAAGGCAAACACAAAAGAATTATAATCTAGGATTCCATTTACTGGGATTATTAACCTGATCAGTATTGATAGAAAGTGGGTTATACGTTGCCCGAGAAAGGGATGTGGGAGAGATTTTTCTGGAAACAAGCACAAGGGATCATTTTAGCATGAAGAAAATGTTCTATATCAAGACAGTGGTGATGACTACGTAAATGTATTCATTCAACGAAACTCATCAAATTGTATATTTTCCCTTTATAATATGTGTATACATCAATAAAGTTGATTAAAGAAAACCAATCAGCAAACAAAAAAGGCACAAAGCTAATGAAGTTTAATAAACAAGTACTGCCTAAATATCAGGGAAAGGTAAGTCTTATGATATATAACCATCTTCAAGATGTAGGAAAAGATAGGAAAATTCAATTAATTATATGAGATTATAGCAATCGGAGATCCTAAATTGGAAGGATTATACAAGGAAAAAAAACATTAAAGACCAAGGACAATGGATCACAAACAGTTTCCTGTCAATGACTGTGTTTTCTTTGTACTGTATTTTGTAAATACATTGATATCATTACTTGTTTTTTGTTTTGTTTTAATTTGAATTTACTATTGTCATAGGATCGCTGTGAGTCAGAATCAACTCGATGGCAACAGGTTTGGTTTGGGTTTTTATTGTCATAGGCTGGGTTCTCTAGAGATGCATATACATACATATGTACATACATACATACATGCATGCATATATATACATATATATATACACACACCTACATATAAAGAGAGAGAGATTTATCTCAAGGAAATGGCTCATGCAGTTGTAGAAGCTGGCAAGTCCCAAGGATGTGGGTCAGGCATCAGGCTGGAGACTTCTTCTGACTCATGTAGCTGTGGAGACTGACAAATCCAAGACTGGCAGGTAGGACAGCAGGCTGCTGGTTCACAGGCTGTGGAAGCTGATGAATCCCAAGATCAGCAGGCAACATGGCAGGCCGCTAGCTCAAGTCCCAAGAAGCTGAGGTCACATGATGATGAATCAGATGCAGGATCCAGAGCAAGCGAGCAAGATTTGCTGGAAAGTCCATATATATATTAGCTGTAGAACACAGCCTTGAGGAAACTCCCCTTACAACTGATAGGCTGATCACATCAGAACACATCATGGAGGATGACTACATCATTACATAGCTGTCAAATTACATCATTACATAACTTCCAAACTACTTCATTATGTAAGAGCCAAACCACTCAGAATCATGGCCCAGCCAAGTTGACCTACAACCTTAACTTTCACAGTTCATTCCTCATCAGCTTCATATATGTACATATCTCCTTAAACCATACATAAAAACAATTGCAAAGTCATACTTGTGCCTAACTTGATATAACTAACAAGTGAACAACAAGCCCCATTTACATCGTATATTTTATAAGTGAAGAAAACAAAAATATTTGATGCACATGGTCATAACCAGTATTTAGAACTACCTTCTTTCACCACCTATTCCATATTCCCTTTACCCTCAGCAAGCATCTCAGCTTGTCGTGGTTCTTTCCTTGGTGGGGGGACTCAAACCTTCACTCCTGAACGGTCTGGTCCATTGGCAGTCATGTCAGAATTGGGTTGCTGTAGTTTTCCATTGACTTTATTCACAGGGCATGGTTGTACTAAGAGACTCCCTAAGGGATCTCCTGTATTCCAGACATAATCTTATTTAGCTCCATTAGGCAACACCAATCCAATTTCCCCTTGGTAGTCAGGATCAGTCATACTGTTCAATATGGTAACTCCCTTCTTTCCCTGTTGATCCGGAGGCATGAGGAGCCCAAAGTGGCTGAGTGGCATTCTTAACTTCCAGTTCAATGGAATCTGTGTTGGGGTTCCAGGTGGGAGCATTCCTTCCTTTGGAACAATGACTTATAGATCCGCAAAGCATAGGGTTGCAGAGATAGGATGCAAAAATTTTGCAAGTGGGTCACTAGGGGTAAGATTGAGCGGTGCCACTCCCATTTCCACACCTGGAACCGTGAATCCTAGCTATGGAAGAAACAGCACCATATATTGAACACTGGTTTAGAGCATATAGAGTTTCCCGGAGAACACTGCCCCAACCCTGCAAGGTATTGCCACCTAGCTGGCAATGTAATTGTGTCTTTAGGAGGCCATTCCATCATTTTATCAAGCCAGCTGCTTCAGGATGATGGGGAACACGGTAAGACCAGTGAATTCCATGATTATGGGCTCATTGCCACACTTAATTTGCTGTGAAGTGAGGCCTTTGATTCCAGGCAATGCTGTATGGGATACCATGATGGTGGATAAGGCATTCTGTGAGTCCATGGATGGTAGTTTTGGCAGAAGTATTCCATACAGGGAAGGCACATCCATATCCAGACTAAGTGTCTATTCTAGTAAGAAAGGAATGTTGCCATTTCCTGCCACAAGGTTGCTGACAGATCACCTCAAGGAATGGTGCTATACTGGGGACTCTGTTGGTCTCTGCTACTGGCAGATTAGGCACTCAGCACTGGCTCTGGCCAATTTGGCCTTGGTGAGTGGAAATCATGTTGCTAAGCCCATGTATAACCTCTGTCCTTTTCACCATGACAAATGTATTCATGAGTCCATTGGGCAATAACCACTTGATTATTAAAATCCCCTTCTGCCGAGGTCACCCGTTGGTGAGCATTCATGTGAGACACAATATCTTCACTTCTTTGGCCCATTCAGAGAGGTCTATCCACACACCTCTTTCCCATACCCCCTTGTCTCTAATTTTCAATTCATGTTCCTTCCAAGTCCCTAACCATCTGACCAAACCATTGGCCATTGCCCATGAATCAGTATACAATCGCATTTTTGGCCATTTCTCCTTCCAAGCAAAGTGAACAACCAGGTGCACTGCTCAAAATTCTGTCCATTGGGAGAATTTCCCTTCACCACTGTCCTTCAGGGAGGTTCCAGAAAGTGGCTATATTGCTGCGGCTGTCCACTTTTGAGCGGTAAATGCATATCGTGCAGAACCATCTGTAAACCAGGCATGAATTTTCTCTTCTTCAGTCAACCAGTCATAAGGAACTCCTCATGAAGTGATAGGTAAAGACTGGGAGAGGGCAGGTAATGTTACAGGAGTGGAGACCATGGGCATTTGGGCTACTTCTTCATGCAACTTAACTTGTGACTTCAGGTCCTTCTCAGGCCTGATCTCATATACGCCACTTCTTTTTAATGATGGAGTGCTACTGTGCATGTTCAACTTTATGACTCTGTGGATTAGATAACATCCAGTTCATGATGGACAGCTCAGGCCACATGGTGACTTGGTGGCCCATGTTAAGCATTCTGTGTCTACTAAGGCCCAGTAACAAACCAAAAGCTTTTTCTCAAAAGGAGAGCAGTTATCTGCAGAGGATGGCAAGGCTTTGCTCCAAAATCTTAAGGATCTGCTTTGTGATTTACCAGTTAGAGCATGCCAAAGACTCCATACAGCATCTCTATCTGCCACTGATATTTCAAGCACAATTGGATCAGCTGGATCATATGATACAAGTGGCAAAGTGGCTTACACGGCAGCCTGAACCTCCTGTAGAACCTTCTCTTGTTATGGGCCCTACTTAAAACTAGAAGCTTTCGAGTCACTTGATAAATAGGCCGTAGGAGCACACTCCAATGAGGGATATGTTGCTTTCAAAATCCAAAGAGGCCCAACAGACATTGTGCCTCCTTTTTAGTTAGAGAAGGAATCAGATGCAGTAACTCATCCTCATCTCGACATGCCCCACACCATTGGACTCCTAGAAATTTCACAGAAGTGGAAGTCACTTGAATTTTTGTGGAATTAATTTCCCACCCTCCAGCACACAAATGTTTTACCAATTAGTTCAGAGTCATTGACACTTCTTCCTTACAAGGTCCAGTCGGCATAATGTCATCAATGTAATGGACCAGTGTGACGTCTTGTGAAAGCAAAAGGTAATCGATGCCGCTGCAGACTAAATTAGCACACAGGACTAGAGAGTTGGTATACCACTGAGGTAAGACAGTGAAGATGTATTGCTGGCCTTGCTAGAAGAAGGCACCTGCTTCTGGTGTTCCTTTGAAACTAGAATCAAGAAAAAGGCATTGGCTATATCAATAGCTGTATATCAGGTACCAGGAGATGTATTAGTTCGCTCAAGAAATAAAATAACATCTGTAACAGCAGCTGCAATTGGAGTCACCACCTGGTTAAGTTTACAATAATCCACAGTCATTCTCCAAGACCTATCTGTGTTTTGCATAGGCCAAATAGGCGAGTTGAATGGGGATGTGGTGGGAATCACCACCTCTGCATCCTTCAAGTTCTTGTTGGTGGCAGTAAAGTCTGCAATCCCTCCACGAATGAAGTATTGCTTTTGATTTATGATTTTCCTAGGTAGGAGCATTCTAATGGCTTCCACTTGGCTTTTCCTACCATAATAGCCCTTGTTCCACTTGTCAGAAATCCAATGTGGGGGTTTTGCCAGTTGCTGAGAGTATCTATTCCAATTATGCATTCTGAAACTTGGGAAATAACTGCAGGAAGTATTTGGGGACCCACTGGACCCACTGTGAGACAAACCCGAGCTAAGACTCCATGAATAACCTGACCTCCCTATTCCCCCATTCTGACAAGTGGGCCACAGTGATGTTTTTAGTCCCCTGGAATTAGTGCCATTTCAGAGACAGTACCAAGTGTGATGGTTAAGATTGTATGTCCACTTGGCTAGGCCATTATTCTCAGTGTTTTAGCAGTTGTATAATGTTGTGATCACCCCCATGATGGAATCTGCTGAGTGGTATTTGTGGAGGCGGGGCCTGTGGCAGCTCACTGCCCTCTCAGTTTCATCTCTCTGCCTTCCACCAGTTTCTTTCTGCCCCCTTGCTTTGCCAAGGTTTTTGGCTTGTTCCAGACTCAGCAGCTGCCTCTTGTCCCACCTCTGGTTTGTGGGACTTGAGCTAGCAGCTTACCTGATCTTGGAATTCGTCAAACTTCTCAGCCTGTGAACAAGAGTCCAGTTCCCCAACCTGCTGACCTTGGGCTTGCCAGCCCCTGCAGCTACATGAATCAGGAGAAACCTTGCAGTCTTGTCTGCTGATCTTGGAATTCATTGACCTTCACAGCCTGTGAGAGGGAGCCCCTCTCCGACCTGCCAATCTTGGGTTCACCAGCTTCTGCAGCTACGTGAACTGGGAGAGTCCTCTACCTTGATCTGTGTTTTAGCCTCTACAACTGCGTGAGTTATTTCCTTGATAGAAATCTCTCTCTATATATATTTATACACTTTACTTGTTTTGCTTCTCTAGAGAACCCAGCCTAAGACATCCAGTAATCCCTGAAATTTTTTATTATTTCCTTTTCCACAATAAACAGTCACTCATATAAAAGGCTATAGGTCCCCTAGGGGAAGGCTGGGAGAAAGATTCAGTTTAAATTTTTGGCAGTGTAGTGGGATCCTTCCTCAATGGAATATGGCCTCCCCTTCATTCAAGGGGTTGTGGGCCTGTAAACTGGCTCAAGTCTGGAAACTGATTGAGGGGCCATTACTCTCTATTCTGGCTCTTCAAGTTAGACTGTAATTGACTTGACCTAGAATTCTTCCACTTGCACAGATCAGGTAAATATTTAGTATATTTCCCATATATTTCATTCCTAGGGACACCATGACTAAGTAGCCAATGCCATAAGTCCATATGACTCAGACTACTCTGATTACTGCTTTGACTTTGCTGTCCATTATGGTAAACACTCCCACCTTGTCTTTACTGATTGAGTGCTGCCACTTGGCCCCTACCACCGTGGGGTCCAATCAGTCTCATTTTAGTCAGGAATCTTAATTAAGTTAGGGCAGTTCCCACCGTCAAATTTGACTTACATAAAATAGCAATCACAGCATTCTTCAAGGATGCTGGAGCTCCCTTCACAAATTTGTTCCTCACTTATGTGGTAAAAGGTGTGTGCTCCGTGTACTCCATGTGCAGATCTCTGGTTTAACCTGATAAATCTACTCTAACACATCAATTTCTCTAAGCTTTTGGATATCTTCCTCTAGAGTATACCAAAGCATGTCTGGTACTTCAGCTTGATTCAGTGTAGGCCACCACATACTCCATGGTTCAGTGAACCAATGAAATAAACTAATAGAACCTTTCTTAACCTCTTGAGCTAAAACATTGAATGAAGAATCTCTGTTTAGTGGGTGCATATAAATAAACTCAGACTGATCTAACTTTATGTTCCTTGCACCATTATCCTACACCCTTAATAGCCATTCTAACACATATTCCCAAAATTTGTTTGTACATATTAGAAAAATCAAGCAGTTCTTTTGGAGTGTAATATACTCCTCCTGGGTCACACTTTGCAATTCACCTTTTGGGGCTTTCTGGGACTTAAGTTTAGTTATAGGTCTACAGGCAAAAATGGGTGGTGGGGGTAGGTCCTAGGAACATTCAGCATTGTTTTGTAAGGCACCTACTCCAGGCGATGCCACAGGCAATGGCTCAGACATTGCCCCAGGCTACATCTCAGACAAATGCTCTTCAGACACTGTTGGGTTAATCACATCAGATGCGAGTAGAAGGGATAACAAGTTTACTGAGGAGGGTGGCTTAGCAGGTAAATATGGATTAATCTCTTCAGAAGGGAGTAAGAGGGTTGCTTCTGTTGGCAGGAGTGATTCAATGGAATTTGGGGGCTCAGTGTGCCCAGCTTCCTGATTATTAAACCATATGTCCCCATTCCAAGTTTGAGGATCCCATTTCTTCCAAATCAGTGCATAATTTCACACACCATTTGAGGTTGGGAATTCAACTGACAATGTGATTCAGCCACTCTTATGATAAGACTCTGGGTTTGGTTTTAGGCAGTATCAGCTCTGTTACTACAAGAAATAAGGCTTTCTTTCAGGGCACAAATGGCAACTCTGAGGCCTTTTATGTGGCACTTGAGCTGTGACTCTGAAGCCCTGAGTTCATATCTTTCTTTCACAACTTTGTCTAGCAAAAGTAGGACCAACCAACCAGCTTCCCTAAAGTTCCCATTCTGATAAAATTGTATCAAACATGCAACCACCCAGAGCCTCACTTCTCACCAATGCTTGATATATTTGTTGTGATAATTTGTGTATTAATAATGGCACCTCACACAAAGGATTAGCATGGATTAACTCTTTCTACTGGAGGCAGAATTATCAATCATTAACACTAGTCAGACTTGAGAAACAATTTAAAAAACTCATCCTTACAATTTTGTTTCTCTAGAACCACTTTGGCTACCAATGTCTTAGGCTGGGCTCTCTACAGAAGTAAAACTAGTGACGTGTATATATATATAGAGAGAGAGAGAAAGAGAGACAGGGAGAGAGACAGATTTATCTGAAAGAAATAGCTCAGACAATTGTAGAGGCTGGCAAGTCCCAAGTCTGTGGGTGAGGCATCAGGCTGGAGGCTTCTCCTGACTTACCTAGATGCAGGGGCTGACAAACCCAAAATTGACAAGACAGAGGGCAGGCCACTGGCTCACAGGATGCAGAGGCTGATAAATTCAAGATTAGCAAGTAAGACAGCAGGCTGCTAGCTCACAGGCTGGGTAGGCCAACAAATCCCAAGATCGGCAGGTAATATGGCAGAACACTGGCTCAAGTCTCAAGAATTGGAGGCCACATGATGATGAGCCAGATTCAGAATACAGAGCAAGTGAGTGAGCTTTGCCTGTATGTCCATATATATATTGGAAGCAGACCACACCCCTGAGGAAACTCCCCTTACAACTCATTGGCTGATGACATCAGATTACATCATGGAGGATGACTACATCATTACTTAACTGCCAAATTATATCATTACATAACTGCCAAACTACTGAGAATCATGGCCCGATCAAGTCGACACACAACTTTAACCATCACAACTGTAAACTTCAAATTTTTTGAAAAATTTACATAAAATGTTGGATTTCTAACTTCTCATAAAAAATTGTATGATGTAATGATTTGAACCCATATGGCAATGATGAATGGACACAAATAAATGGTTTTCCCTTTAGGTGGATTAGGAGTCCCTACTGTGAAGTTGTTCATTTGTTTATAATAACTCTCTGGACACTAAAGGCATTAAGATTGTGACCGGTAATACATAGATAAACCAAATCTCATATATATGCAGATAAAATACTACCCAATAGAAACCAAAGCAAAAAGCAGACAAAAATGAGGAAAAAATAGACAAATTCATGGAAAAAGCAGACAAATTCAAAGAAAATACAGAAAAAAAAAATTGGAAGAATTCAGGAAAACAATGCAGGAGCAAAATGCCAAAATAAATTCACAACTAGAAATTATACAAAGACAACAATTAGAAATCCAAAAGATAAACAACAAGATTTCAGAAATGGACAGTGTCATAGAGGGCTTAGGAGCAGATCTGAAACGATGGAAGACAGGATCAGTGGAATTGAAGAAAAATATTTGGATACAACTCTGTTTGAGGAAAAATCAGAAAAAAGAACAAAGAAAAATGAAGAGACCCTGACAGTTATGTGCGATACAAGCAAAATCAAAAATTTTCAAGTGACTGGAGTTCCAGAACAGGGGGAGAAAACAGAAAACACAGAGAGGATCATTGAAGAACTGCTGACAGAAAACTTCCCCAATACCATGAAAGATGAAAAGCTGGCCATCCAAGAAGCTCAACAAACCCCATATAGGAGAGACCCGAAAGAAAATCACCAAGGCATATCATAACCACACTCGTCAAAACCAAAGACAAACAAAAAATCCTGAGACCAGCTCATGAAAAACAAGAAGTCACATACAGAGGAGAAACAATAAGACTAAGCTCAGATTATTCGGCAGAAACCATGCAGGCAAGAAGGCAACGGGATGACATATATAAAATCATGAAAGAAAAAAATTGCCAGCCAAGAATAATATATCCTGCATAACTCTCATTCAAATATGATGGTAAAATTAGATCATTTCCAGATAAACAGAAATTAAGATAATATGTAAAAGCCAAACCAAACTTACAAGATTTATTAAAGGCAGTTCTTCGATTTGAGAATGCACAACTTCAGCTCACAGGTGGAATCTAGAATGCGGGATCATACCAGCCAGACACCAATCTAGGAAATGAACTCTCAAGGTTCTATCCAAAATGAAAAGAAATACAACAGGGAATCAGAGCAGTTAATCAGTAAATGACAACAATACCAAAACAATAAAAGAGGGAATAAACAGCATACGTATAGAGTCTTCTAATGGAGAGGAAGGCAAGGTGATACCAAGTAATGGTAGACTGCTTCAAACTTAGAAAGATAAGGGTAAAATTCATGGTAACCAGAAAAAAAGTTAACAAACATACACATAAAAATAAAGAGGAAAAACATAAAGTCTCAGCAAAAACAAAACCTACAAAAACAAAAGAAATAAAAAAATATCCACAGACAAAAGTAACTCAGCACAGGAGAGTAAGAAGAACAAAGAAAACTTCAGCACCACAAAAAAAAAGCACTACAAAATGACAGCAACAAACTCACATCTATCAATAATTACACTGAATGTAAACAGACTCATTGCACCCATAAACAGATGGAGAGTGACAGAATGGATAATAAAACAGGGTCTCTCTATATGCTGTCTACAAGAGACACACCTTAGAAACAAAGATGTGAATTTATTAAAAGTCATAGTTTGGAAAAAAAAATATCTAACTTACAACTACCAAAAAAGAGCAGGAGTGGCAATACTAATCTCAGATAAAATAGACTTTAAAATAAAATCCACTATAAAAGACAAAGAAGGACACTATATAATGATTAAGGGGACGATCCGTCATGAAGACATAACCATAATAAACATCTACACACCCAATGACAGGGCTCCCAAATACATAAAACAAACTCTAACAGCACTGAAAAGAGAAATCGACAGTTCCACAATAATAGTAGGAGACGTCAACACACCACTCTCGGTAAAGGAGAGAACATCTAGAAAAAATCTCAGCAAAGATACAGAAGACCTCAAGAGCACAATCAGCCAACTTGACCTCACAGACATATATAGAACACTCCATTCAACAGCTACAAAGTACACATTCTTTTCCAATGCACATGGAACGTTCTCCAGAATAGACCACTTCTTAGGCCACAGAGCAATCCTCAACCACATCCAAAATGCTGAGATAATTCGAAGTATCTTCTCTGACCACAATGCCATCAAGGTAGAAGTTAACAACAGAAAGAGCAAGGTAAAAAGTCAATTACATGGAAACTGAACAATACCCTGCTTACACATCACTGGGGAATAGAAGAAATCAGAGATGGAATCAGAAAATTCCTAGCATCAAATGAGAATGAAAACACATCATACCAACACCTTTGGGACACAGCAAAGGCAGTTCTCAGTGGACAATTTATAGCAATAGATGCACACATCAAAAAAGAAGGAAGGGACAAAATCAAAACATTAACTACAGAACTCAAACAAATAGAAAGAGAAAAGCAAAAAAAGCCCACATCCACTGGAAGAAAGGAAATAATAAAGATCAGAGCAGAAATAAATGAAATAGAGAACAGAAAAACAACAGAAAGTATCAACAAAACCAAAAGTTGGTTCTTTGAAAGAATCAACAAAATCGACAAACCACTGGCCAGACTGACAACAGAAAAACAGAAGAGGATGCAAATAACCCAAATAAGAAATGAAATGGGGGACATTACAATAGACCCAACTGAAATAAAAAGGATCATAACAGAATATTATGAAAAACTATACTCCAATAAATTTGAAAACCTAGAGGAAATGGATAAATTTCTAGAAACACACTACCTACCCAAACTACTACAAAGTGATGTTGAAAATCTGAACAGACCCATAACAAGAGAAGAGACTGAAAAGGTAATAAAAAAAAACTCCCAACAAAAAAAGTTCTGGCCCTGATGGCTTCACTGGAGAATTCTACCAAACGTTCAGAGAAGAGCTTGTACCAGTACTACTCAAGCTATTTCAGAGCATAGAAAAGGAAGCAACACTTCCAAATTCATTCTATGAAGCCAGCATAATGCTGATAGCAAAACCAGGCAAAGATCCCACAAAAAAAGATAATTACAGACCAATATCTCTCATGAATATAGATGCAAAAATTCTTAACAAAATTCTATCCAATAGAATTCAGCATCATATCAAAGAAATAATACACCACGACGAAGTAAGATTCATACCAGGTATGCAAGGATGGTTGAACATTAGAAAATCAATCAACGTAATCCACCACATAAATAAAAGGAAAGAAAAGAATCACATGATCATCTCAATTGATGCAGAAAAGGCATTCAACAAAGTCCAACACCCATTCCTGATAAAAACTCTCAATAAAATAGGTATAGAAGGGAAATTTCTCAACATAATTAAGGGCCTCTATGCAAAACCAATGGCCAATGTCATTCTTAAAGGAAAGAGGCTGAAAACATCCCCCTTGAAAACAGGAACAAGACAAGGATGCCCTTTATCACCACTCCTATTTAACATTGTGCTAGAAGTTCTAGCTAGAGCAATAAGGCAAGAAAAAGAAATAAAGGGCATCCAAATTGGTAATGAAGAAGTTAAACTGTCCCTGTTTGCAGATGATATGATACTATACATAGAAAACCCTAAAGACTCCATGAGAAATCTAGTGGAACTAATAGAAAGATTCAGCAGAGTAGCAGGATACAAGATAAACATACAAAAATTAGTTAGATTCCTATACACCAATAAAGAGAACAATGAAAAGGAAATCAGGAAAACAATACAATTTATAATAGCCCCTAAAAAAATAAAATACTTAGGAATAAATCTAACCAGGGATGCAAAAGACCTATACAAAGAAAACTACAAAACACTACTGCAAGAAACCCTAAGGGATTTACATAAATGGAAAAACATACCATGCTCATGGACAGGCAGACTCAACATTGTGAAAATGACAATTCTACCTAAAGCAATTTACAAATACAACGCAATCCCGAATGAAATACCAAAAATATTCTTCAAAGAGATGGAAAAACTAATCATTCACTTTATATGGAAAGGGAAGAAGCTCCGAATAAGTAAAGCACTACTGAAGAAGAAGAATAAAGCTGGAGGACTCACACTACCTGACTTCAGAACCTACTATACAGCTACAGTAGTGAAAACAGCCTGGTACTGGTACAACGACAGATACATTGACCAATAGAACAGAATTGAGAACCCAGATGTAAATCCATCCACCTACGGTCACCTGATCTTCGACAAGGGCCCAAAGTCCATCAGATGGGGAAAAGACAGTCTTTTTAACAAATGGTGCTGGCAAAACTGGATATCCATCTGCAAAAAATTGAAACAGGACCCATACCTCATGCCATATGCAAAACTAATCCAAAATGGATCAAAGCCCTAAATATAAAGCCAAAAACTATAAAGTTCATAGAAGAAAAAATAGGACCAACGCTACAGGCCTTAATACATGGCATTAACAGGATACAAACCATAACCATCAACACACAAACCCCAGAAGATAAGCTAGATAACTGGGATCTTCTAAAAATCAAACACCTATGTTCTTCAAAAGACTTCACCAAAAGAGTAAAAAGAGAATCTACAGACTGGGAAAAATTTTTTGGACAGTACAAGTCAGACAAAGTTCTAATCTGCATAATCTACAAGAAAATCCAACACCTCTACAACAAAAAGACAAATAATCCTATTAAAAATTGGGCAAAGGAAATGAACAGACACTTCACCAAAGAAGAGATTCAAAAGGCCAACAGACACATGAGGAAATGCTCGCGATCACTAGCCATTAGAGAAATGCAAATTAAAACCACAACGAGATACCATCTTACCCCGGCATTACTGGCACGAATCAAAAACACTGGAAATAACAAATTGTGGAGGGGCTGCGGGGAGATTGGTACTCTTATGCACTGCTGGTGGGAATGCAAAATGATACAACCATTTTGGAAAATGATATGGCGCTTTCTTAGAAAGCTAGAAATAGAAATACCATACGATCCAGCAATCCCTCTTCTAGGAATATGTCCTAGAGAAATAAGAGTCGTCACTCGAATAGACACATGCACACCTATGTTCATGGTACCATTGTTCACAGTACCAAAAAGATGGAAACAACCTAGATGCCCATCAACAGATGAATTAATAAACAAACTATGGTACATACACACAATGGAGTAGTATACAACGAGAAAGAACAATGATGAATCTGTGAAGCATCTCATAACATGGATGAAACTGGAGGACATTATGCTGAGTGAAAAAAGTCAACCACAAAAGAACAAATACTGTATGAGACCTCTATTGTAAAAACCCATGAAAAAGTTTACACACAAAAAGTAACAATCTTTCTTGGTTACCAGGGATGGGGGGATGGGGGGGGATACTAAATAGGCAATAGATAAGTGGTATCTTGGGTGAACGATGAGACAGTACAAAATACTGGGGAAACCAGCACAACTTGTACAAGGAAAGGTCATGGAAGCTGCATAGACACATCCAAACTCCCCGAGGGACTGAATTGCTGGATGGAGGGCTGTGGGGACCATGGTCTCGGGGAACATCTAGCTCAGTTGGCATAACACAGTTTATAAAGACAATGTTCTACATTTTACCTTGGTGAGTAGTGTCTGGGGTCTTAAAAACCTGTGAGCAGCCATCTAAGATACTCCACTGCTCTCACCCCTTCGGGAGCAATGGACAATGAAGAGAAGAGGATACAAGGAAAAGATTAGTCTGAAGGACTAATGGACCACAGCTACCAAGGCTTTCACCGGACTGAGTCCAGTACAGCTAGATGGTGCCCGGCTACCACCACTGACTGCTCTGACCGGGATCACAACAGAGGGTTCTGGACAGAGCTGGAGAAGGATGCAGAACAAAATTCTAACCCACACGAAAAAGACCAGATTTACTGGCCTAAAGGAGACTGGAGAAACCCCGAGAGTATGGGCCCCGGACACCCTTTTAGCTCAGTGGTGAAGTCACCTCCGAGGTTCACACTTCAGCTGGGGAGTGGACAGCCCCATAAAACCAAATGGGACTAATGAGGCACAGCAGTCCAGGGACAAGGGCTAGAAGGCAGAAGGGGACAGGAAAGCTGGTGTTAGGGAACCCAAGGTTGAGTAAGGACCGTGTTGATGTGTTGTGAGGTTGTTAACCATTGTCATAGGGCAACATGTGTACCAACTGTTTAATGAGAAACTACTTTGATCTGTAAAGTTTCATCTAAAGTGAGAATAGCAGCACAATTGGAAGAGCGTAGTCTGTGTAGAACTGTGCATGTAGAAATTTTTGAAATGGTGTATCTTTGGCTATGTGTATTTTCACACCCACCTCCCCAAAAAAAACAGATTGCGAAGGGAGAGAGTTGACATGTCGTGGGTTGGTTAACTAATGTCTTAAAACAATATGTGTAGTACTGTTTAATGAGAAACTATTTGTTCTGTAAGCCTTCACCTGAAGTATAATAAAAAATAAAATAAAATAAAAATGATAATTGCTAAGAATGATGAAACAGAAAAAGTGATAAGAGCTAGGGGTTCCTGATGAATCAAGCCCCGCCACCAGCCCCCGATTGCCTAACACCAAACTTTCTGGGCTATAACAGAGCAAGGCAATGTTTATCTAAGACAGTGTTTTGTCAGGTTTTCTCTCATCACTTGAAGACCTTTCTAAACAATGCACTAAGCCAGGTAAACCCAGAAGGTAAGAATCAGGTAGCGATGGATTTCACAACAGAAGAATTTAAAGTTTCTGAACAATGTAAGGCACCATTAAAAAGTTAAAAGACAAGAGAGCATCTACTAAAAAATACGCTACTCAAGCAACAAAAGATTAAGAACTATAATATATATAAGCAATAAAAAGCAAACAAATAGCTAATAGAAAAAGGATATGAATGGACAAATTCACAGTAGAAATACAACCAAGGTATATTTGTCTGTTTTGTTCACTCCTGTATTCCTAGTGTTAACACAGTACTGGTAACTAATAATGGTTTGAAACATAAGAAATAAGTGGAAATATTTGAAAATATTGTCAACATTATTGATAAGTAGAGGGAAAAAAGGACATTTTAAAAATAGTGTAATATTTTCTCCTCTCAGATTAACTTTCCTTCACAATATACCAAAATTAATGTGAGATATATCATAAACATAAAGTTGAAAACATAAAAGAAACGTTCTAGAAGAAAACATGGTAAATATCTTTAAGAACTTGGGATAGGCAACGATTTCTTAAACAGGGCAAAGAAAGTACTAATCATGAAAGAAAAATTGATAAATTGGGATTCATTAAAATTAAAAACATCTATTTATCAAAAGGCATCATTAATAGAGAAAAATAGATAAGCCATAGATTGGAAGCAAATATTTACAATATATATTTTAACAAAGTACTTATATCCAGTACATAGAAGAACTACCACAAATCAATAAGGGAAAGACAAAGTATCTAATTTTAAAACATGCAGAAGACTTGAACCAGCACAAAAAGAAAATTTCTAACAGGCCAGTAAGCTCATAAAAAGATGCTCAAAATCAGTACTCATCAGGGACACGTCAGCTAAAACCACATGGAGATAACTCTACAGACACACCCAGAAAGCCTAAATTTAAGAAAGACTGACAACACCATACATGGATGAGAAAGTAGAGCAAATAGAATTTTCTTACAGTGTTGGCAGGAATACTGGTTCAAACTTTGGAAAATTGTTTGGTAGCATCTATAAAAGCTAACCTACCCCGTGACTCAGGAATTCCACTCACTCAGGAATTCCACAAGAGAAATTAGTGTCTACCAAAAAACATGTACAAAATGTTCATACAAGTTTTATTCATAATAGCCAAAAACCTGAAATAACTGAAATAGCTATCAATGACACAGGATCTGACTATGATGTATTCAAGCTATACAGTATAAGATATTATATATAACAATAATAAAGAACAAACTACTGATTCAAGCAACCACAAAAATGTATGCCATGTGATACTTTTAGAATTAGAATAAATATTCTTTGAAAGAATAGACTGCACATATTGCTCCAGAAGACAATTTATATTATAGAAAGAACAGAGTGCTTGTGGTCTAAAGATCTATACTCTAGAAGTAGTTCTTATTATCCAAATGACTTTGTCTCGATCTCTGTATCTGCACAATGAGATCATAAATCCTACACTGACATTGTGCAAATCAAAAGGGATAATGGATGTGACAGCGTTTTGTATACTGTAAAACCTTATTAACATACATATTTTGTTGTTGCTCATATTTTTCTGAAGTTCATCACTAACAAATCAAGCAGAACTGTAAAAAAGATTCTCATTTTAATCAAGAAATATTATCTTGATTTTTCTTTAAATGAGTTTTAACAGGTAATTTCAAATTCTTGTATTTAAATGTTACAAAGCAAAAAAATTATAAACCCCACAGAAAGTTGTATATTGTTGTGGACATAAATTCCATTCTTATCTCATGTATTAAAGGGTGAGCTATTTGAGAAAAGGAACTTTATTTTATTAGTGTTAGATTCCCACGCAGTACCTAGCACATTGCCTGGAACTTAGTCAGGCCTTAGTAATTGTTTGGTGAATAAAAGAATGAAAACAATGAACGAACCATTTCAACCTGCCTTTGATTTTGTTAGTTTACATGTTCTCAGCTATTTAACTCCACCTTCCTTTTTTTTTTTAAGTTATTCTTTATTCCACCTTTCTTTTTCTTTCAAGTCGCTCCTGCTCTTTCCATTTTTACAATTAGCTTAAATCAGTTTACACAATTTACAGTGTTTGTCTTTTTTATTTTTGTTAAGGCAATTTAGTAGTATCACTAAGAACTCAAGAACTTCTCTCAAAATATCTCCAAGAGAATACTGGATTAAAAATTTAACATCACTTTAAAAGAAAACCAACTTATCCTTTTGTCATAAAATTATACTTTATGTAATGAAGTCAAACACTATCTTGTGAACAATGAAGTCTGACGACTTGCTTCAAGTCCCACAGCAGGTATTAGATAGGGGTTACTGCTCTGGAAGGTTGAATTCCTCAAAATGCACACTTGAGATTTACTTCAAAACCCTAGGCTTGCATATCTCTTAAACACTTATTTTAACAAAAGCACTTACTACAGATAATCTGGCTTTCTTCCAAGTAACCATGTTGGATTCTGGGTTCCAACAAAACACGGTTTATATCTTCAGTTCCTCTACTTCTGTACGGCTCAACTTTTTTTGTTATTTAAAAAATAATCTCCTTATTTTAAAATTCCTGTGGCTCTATTGTACGTGTTTATTTTGATAAAACACCTCTTGAGATGAAAACCTTTGTGGATTCTACTGATGTAAACAAGGAGGTAGATATTTTTAAAGCCAGATTTCTAGGTGTGATGGTGGTATTCAGATAAATTGGAGCTTAGACTTTTGTAAATACCTATTCATAAATTTATTTAAAATGCCCCAGAAACAAGAAACACAAGTTGACTTAGTTGTTAAATGAGAGACTTACATTACATGATCTCTAAGCAGCAATGTAGCTTCAATAATGTAGAATTCTAGACGGCATTGCTCTGAACTGAAGATTTATTTTATTCTTAGAAAGGAGACGGTGGAAAGGAAGGAAACATTTATTGATGCAAGCAGATCTTTTACAAGCCAGGGCAATGGAAAGGCCAAAGATTGTCCATGTTAGATGTTGTGCCAATTCACTGTATATAAAAAATTTAACTTTTCATTGGTGTAAAAAAGAATACGTTATAATAGAAAAAAAATGCCTTTGAAGTTATATTCCTTACTTTCTACTATAAAGTTAAAAATATTTTTCTGTGATTTCAAAATTTAGTAGATTCATTCACTGAAGTAACTCAAGACTCATTGTACTATAAATGAGTAACAGAAAATAAGTGCAAAGCAACATTCTCTAAGGACATAAGAAGTATTTTTTAAGAGAGTCATGCATTTTTAAAAAAAGACAGTATATCACATGCTTTTCAAAATGACTACATCTATAGTTACTAATAGTAAGCATCAATATAGAATTTATCCAGTGATGCTTTTGAGTACTGTAAATCTGCTCTAACGATTATGCATATTACAGATGGATGTGATTAAACTTAAAAAACTGCTGTGATGGTTAAGATTGTGTGTCACCTTCGCTGGGCCATGATTCTCTGTGTTTTAATGTAATCACTCCCATGATTGAATATACTGTGAGCAGCCAATCAGATGAAAGGGAGTCTCCTTGGGGGTGTGGCCCACATCTGTATATAAGCAGATGTTCTGGCTTTTTGCTCTCGCTGGATCCTGTGGCTGCTTCCTGTCATCTCATCTCCCGTTCTTGGGACTTGAGCTGTCAGCTTATCTGCCAAACCTGGGATTCGTCGATCTGCACAGCCTGTGAGTGGGAGCCCTGCTCTCTGACCTTCTGATCTTGGGCTTGCCAGCTTCTGCAGCTGTATGACTTGGGAGAGGCCTCTACCCTGATCTGTGGACTCTACAATCGTGTGAGCTCTTTCCTTGATATAATCTCTCTCTGTATATATATTTATACACTTTACTGGTTTTGCTTCTCTAGAGAACCCAGCCTAAGACATTTGGTACTGAGAGTGGGGTTTGGTATGAGGTTCCTGCACAGAGAAGCTCCCAGACCAAAGGAAGATTGATGACACAGACCTTCTTCCAGAGCCAACAGAGAAAGCGTTCCCCTGGAGCTGATGCCCTGAATTTGGACTTGTAGCCTACTGGACTGTGAAAGAATAAATTTTCCTTTGTAAAGCCATCCACTTGTGGTATTTCTGTTGGAGCAGCACTAGATGACTGCGACAACTGCTATAAACTTCCTAAGATTAATGGAAAATTGACAGCCACTTTGTTTTCCTGCTTGTGCCCAAGGCAAAATTAAATTCACAAGAGAGTCTAGGATCCCTTTAAATTCTTGTTATTTTCTAGGAAGAACACTAATGCTTGATTTTTTTTTTTTTTCTTCCCGCTAGAGCCTTTGATGTGTTCCCAGCGATAAAGGTTTTGACGTTCTCAGGCTACCCTTCCCCCAAGCATTTGACTTGTTTATGCCTTTCTTTCCCTGCTATTTCACTGTGTGTTTAGCCCTCCTGGAGCAGCAGTTTCCTTAGCAACAGGCTTGCCCTTTTAGAGGCTCAAACTATGACAGCAGCCTAAGAGCATGCGCTCTCCGGCCTAAGTGCTGCATCACTGCTCTGACTCCCCACTGAATACTCAAAGGTCAAAAGGTAAAGTCCATGTTGTTTCACTCTTCAGATAAAAGGATGAAGCCCATAAGAGTTTGAGAAAGCACCTTTTAACTGGAATATCTCCTGTAAAAGTGACAATCCAAAATTTATATGAAGAAGAACTGTTTTCTCCAAAGACAAGGAAGGAGAAGTGGAAGCAGAGACAACAAAGGGTAGAATCTGGAGGGCTGACTACGTGGGAAAAAGCAAAGTTGAAACTCAGGATGAGCTTGTGGGAAAACAACGTAATCTGCTTTCCCCTTTAATTAGAGTCTTAGAATCTCAGGATTGGAAGGGACGTTAGGGAATCCTCTTAGCCAGAGCAAAACCTGCTGCAAGAATAGGCTCTACAATTTAGGGCTCTGTTACTTAGGCTCTGAAACTTTTTATTGAAATTTTTCCTTTTAAATATTAATTTTAGACACTTTAACACTATGATAAAAGAAACACAATGAGTCATTTACTGATTTTTTAAATTGTAGTAAAAATATACATAGCAAAACAGACACTATCTCAACAATTTTACTGTATTTTATTAATACTATTAAAAACCTGGAGATCATTTCAAACTGATCCAAAAACCAAACCCTTTGCCGTCCAGTCGATTCCGACTCATAGTGACACTGTTAAGACAGAGTAGAACTGCCCCATAGGGTTTCCAAGGAGCAGCTGGTAGATTCCAACTGCTGACCTTTTGGTTAGCAGCCAAATGCTTGACCACTGCACCACCAGGGCCCCATTTCATTCATTTAATCATCAAATATTTATTAAGTGCCTACTATGTTCCAGGCATGTCCCATAGTCACCTTGGATTTAGCATGTCCAAAACTGAACTCATACCTCCTCCCCCAAACAGATTCTTTATCCTGGGATTGCCACCCCAGTAAACTGTACCATTATTCATTCATTTTCCCAATGCTGAAAACTGAAGTCATCCTGGACTCTTCCCTCTCCTTAATTGCCAATGTGTCACCAAGTCCTATGGATTCTACGTCATTAAACTCTCTTGAATCTTTCCTGTTCATTTGGTAATGCTGCAACCCTAGTTTAGATGACTTTCATATCCCCCATGGATTACTGAAAGCACCGATTACTGGTCTTCCTGCCTCCCTTCTTCCCCCTCCCTCTCCAGCTGACAGCCGGATGAGTCATAAAAAGGAAATCTGATTGGGCTATCCCCTGCAGTTATTACACGTTAGTGGTTCCTCATTGCCCTCAAAATAAATATTTTAATTTCACTTACAAGACTTCATGTTCACCCTTTCAGCCTCATCATCCTCTGCCTTAAAGCCATAATCACTACTTGTAATTCTCTTAATGTCCCCTTGGCTTTCTTTCTGGGACCTTTGTGCATGCTATTTCTTGAGCTTGGAACATTCATTTTTCCACCCATCATTACTGCTTCCTTCTGATTTCCAGTGGGCTTATTCTGAGACTTATTCTCTGATCTACCAAGACTAGATAAAATGCTTCCCATGTGTATTAAATAACAACCTCTAATTACCATCATCACATTGTTAATGGACTCTTTCTCCCAACAGACTAGAAATTACTTGGAGGCAGGAATTATGTATATATACCTTGTTCACTGTGAATCCCTAGCTCCTAAACTGATATTTTTAGCAAAGAATAATCTTGTATAAATATTTGTTGATTTCATGAGTTAATACACTCTAGATATTTAATTAAAGTTATTAAATTGACTTAAGTGATACTGAATCCATGGATTATTCCCATATGCGTTTCTTAGCATTAAATTCTTTAAAACAAACCAGTTACCATCAAGTTGATTCCCACTCATGGAGACCACGTGAGCAAAGTAGACCTGTGCGCCATAGGGTTTTCACAGCTATGAACTTTCAGAAGCAGACTGCCAGTCCTTTCTTCTAAGGTGCTTGTGGGTAGGTTCAAATGGCCAACCCTTTTGGTCAGTAGTCAACTGCTTAACCATTTGCACCACCCAGGGATTCCCCTTTAAACAAAGGGAAAGCCTAGACAAATTTTTGCTTACTTAGATTTGCAAAGCAATGTCTCACTCTGAGCTTTTACACCATGCTTTATGGTGAAACTGAGGTCCTAACAAACTTAGTTACTGCTTGTATTAGTTTCTAGGGACACAGTAACAAATTACCACAGACTAGATCGTTCAAGGTGCCCTGGAGGTGCAGTGGTTAAGAGCTCAGCTGCTAAACAAAAAGGTCGGCAGTTTGAATTCACCAGCCACTCCTTGGAAACCCTATGAGGCAGTTCTACTCTGTCCTATAGGGTCACTATGAGCTGGAATCAACTCAACAGCAACAGGTTTGTTTTTGCTTTTGTTTTTTTCAGATGGTTCAAAACAACAGAAATTTATTCTCTTACTGTTCCAGAGGCTAAAAATCCAAAATCAGAGTGTCAGTAGAGTCAGTTTCTTCTGAGACTCTAAAGGAGAAACTATTCCGTTCCTCTCTCTTTTAGCTTCTGGTGGTTACAAACAATCCTTTATTTTCCTTGGCTTGTAGCTGCATCACTCCAATCTCTGCCTCTGTCTTCACATGGCCTTCTTCCTTGGGTGGGTGTCTCTATGTCTTCACATCCTTTCTTCTTATAGAGACACAGTCATTGGATTTACATGCCACTCTAATTCAATATATATTTTTTTAAATATCAAAGAGAACATTTCAAGATCTATCATGAAGTACAATGCTGTCTGTGATCAGATAATATCCATACGACTACAAGGAATATCAGTTAATACAACTATTATTCAAATTTATGTACCAACCACTAAGGCCAAAGATGAAGCAATTGAAGGTTTTTACCAATTTTTGCAGTCTGAAATTTATCAAACATGTAATCAGAATGCATAGCTAATTAGTGGTGATTGGAATGGAAAAGCTCTAAACAAAGAAGAAGTATCAGTATTTGGAAAATATGACCTTGCTGATAGAAACAATGCTGGAGATCACAAGATAGAATTTTTCAAGACCAACAACTTTTTCATTGCAAATACCTTTCTCAACAACATAAACAGCGACTATGCACTTGGACCACACCAGATGGAATACACAGGAATCAGATAGACTACATCTGTGGAAAGACACGATGGAAAAGCTCAGTCAGACCAAGACCGGGGGGGTGAGGCCAACATGGCGGAGTAGTCAGACGGCTTCCCTCTTACAACAAAGACCTGAAAAAACAAGTGAATTGATTGTATGTGAATATCTAGGAGCCCTGAACAAGGCAAAGTTGAGAATTGGACTGAGTGACGGGGGTGGGGGGGGGGGGAGAGACAGACAGTTCAGAAGCAGTGAGGAGTTGTCTGACCTGACCAGGTGGAAGCCACAGCCCTTCAGCCCAGATCAGCTCAGGGTGCACAGTGAGGCCGGCAAATAGCTGTGCTCACTCGCTTGGGAGGCACTTTCCACATCGAGAGAGATATGGCAGCAGAGAGTCTATTTGGACACTCTGAACCAGTGAATAACAGCACTCAAGTGGCTAAAGATAAGTACTTGCATGTGGTCTACCATGGGGATTTAAAAAAAAAAAAAAAACCCATTTGGGAAAAAACTCTCTCCCATTTACCTCCTCCCTCCCCACTCTGCACCAGGTCCCAGCAGGCTTCAGCAATCTGTGAGTCCCCTGGGCAGGAAGTAGATACCCTAAGGCACCCTTAAGCATTCTCCTGGCCTTGGAAAGCGAACAAATTAACAAACAGGGAAAAAATAAGCTACCGGCTCCCCTATGCCAGGACCTCAGGGTTGGCACAGCTCCTTTGCCTAGGCACAGGCATAAGGGGTCCACCGACTTTGAGTGCCTTCCGCCTCTGCGTAGACATGTGTGGGCCCATGTCAACAGAGTAAGCACTCACTACCAGAGTACAACAGGGTAAATACCTGAAGTCTAACTTCAACTGTTTCAGCTGTGAAGTGGCAGGTTCGAGATGTTTGACACTGCCCCACCCTTTAAGCGGGAGACTTACCTGTCTGCATCAGGGGTTGGAGGACTGGTGGCTCCACCCATGCCACCTAGCCACCTGATACAGGGGTTGAAGAATAAGTGATAACCCACAGTCCTTACAGCCAACAGATTAGGGTGCTCATAGTCCAGCTGCAAAACTCACCTACCTACTCGCTCTAGGGAACAGGAACATGCTTTCTTTTCAGATATTCAGGGGCAGCCGTCAGCCCCCTGCATTGCTCAGCACGCGACCCCCTACTGCAGCCATATACCTGTGACTACACTAATCACCCATGCCTCTCTAAGACTGTAGGTGAGAGCCTGAACCACAAACTTGATGACCGACTGCCTGGACACCAGAGCTGAATCCAAACAGGAAAATTTAACAGACTCCTGGGCACACATACTTAGTAACAGGCCTAACTACCTGGTTACAGGACGTTAGAGCTCAAAGGCACCAATAATCAAACTAGCGCACACGAGCAGCCTATTTGGGCATAGCAAAATTAAACAAAACAGGAAGCTAGCATACAATAAACGAATATAAAATAAAATTATAATAAATTATTGATGGCTCAGAGACAACAGTCAATATCAAATCACAAAAAGAGGCAGACCATGATGGCTTCAGCAAGCTCCCAAAATAAAGAATAAATTTTCTGGAAGAAGAGAATTTCTTGGAGTTACCAAAGGCAGAATACAAAAGATTAATATACAGAACTCTTCAGGGAATTAGGAATGAAATTTTTCAAAACACAGAGAAATCCAAAGAACATACAGACAAAGTAGTAGCGGAACTTAAAAAGGTTATTGAAGAGCATAATGAGGAGACTTCTGGCAAAATGGCGCTCTAGGCAGAAGCACACGCCGTCCCTCCACAGAAAAGATCTGAAAAACTAAGCTGAACAGAGAAAACAACAATCCTGAAACCCTAAAACATCAAATGAAGAGATAAAGAACTCAGCTAAGCAAATGGAGTGAGAAAACTGACAGAGAATGGAGAGCGCAGAGAGATTCATGCAGAGGTCCCCTATCAGCTAATGCAGTGTGTATCCACCATCTTGGACTCCTATCAGAGACCAGCAAACAGGGGGTACAAGAAAGCAGCTTCACGGAGCTTCCAGCAGGAGACAAAACAACCAGTAATTTGCAATATATGTTTTCCCACCCCCCACCCTTCTTCACCCCCACTCAACCTCCTCTGCTTCCCACGGCCACAATTTCTTGTCCGGAAGCACCAGCTGCTTGGATTCCACCCACCCGAATGGGCCGGCTCTCTGAGTGCCACTTGTTGGCTGCTGGTGTTGCTTTTTTCTGCTTCTTTTGGTTTCTTCCTTACCTCTCACCACCTCCCCCTACTTTCGCTCAAATACCTAGCTCTGTGCACCATCTTTGCTCCTTCCTGAGGGGCTGCGGAGCTCTGGTAATTTGTGATATACGCTTTCCCACCCCCTACCTTTCTTCACCCACACTCGGCCTCCTCTGCTTCCCGTGGACACAGTCTCTTGTCCAGGAAACACCGGCTGCTTGGATTCCACCAGCTCTCACTAGCTGGCTCCCTAAGTGCCATTTGTTGGCTGCTAGTATTGCTCTTTTTCTGCTTCTTCTGATTTCTTCCTTAACTCTCACCACGTCCCCTCCTTTTGCTAAAATACCTGCTTCCGAACGCCATCTTTGTGTCCTCCTGAGGGGCTGTGGATCTCCGTTCAACCGTGGAACTGCTTCCTGGTCTGGGCTGCTGCGCTGGTGGGATCCCGGGGATTTGTTCATTTGTTTGTTTTGAATTGTTTGTTTGCTTTCTTTTCCTTTTCTTGAGTTGGGATCCCGTTCTTGGCATGTGGTGCTGCGTGGCTTGGAACTACCTCCTCGGCTTGCACAGACATTCAGAGGGATACCTGAGGGCATTTCTTTTTTCGTTTTTTTTTTCCCCGTTTTTTGGGGGGCATTTCTTGTTCTTATTTTTTTTAATTGGTTTTGTTTTATTTTCCCTCTTTGCCTTTCTTCATTACTCAGTTTCTCATCTCTCTATATCTTCCTTCTCTTTCTGTTCCCTGAATACCTGGTTGTATACCTCTACGCCTTCTAGCCAGGCTGTACTGCAACACCTGAGAACAACTTCCCCAGACCTCATAGCCGCACCGGTGGGATACCTGGGAACTTTCCTGTTCTTTTCCCTTTGATTTTTATTAATTCATTCTTTTTTTTTTCTTCGTCTTCCCCTTTTTGTTTTTCTCCATGTCATAGTCGCTCATCTCTCCACTCCAACAGCAAGATCCCCTAGCATTCCTTTTGTTTCTTTGTATGTTTTTGGCTCCTGTTCCTCTCTCCTCTCTCCCATATCCATCTTAGCTCCACACATAACAATCTCCCTGCTACATCCTGCCTACCTGTACTGTGCGCTTAACATCACACCACCAAGCAGCACAGGCACGGCCTACTGGAAACTGCCCTGCACTGATTACTGACCCACCTTGGTGGCTGTAGTAAGTGCCACAAACAACCCTTCCCAGTAACTCATCATCAGCTAGACCTGCCCTGCCGTACAATATCTGAGTGACTGACCCTGCCAGTTGGAGAAGGAGGTGAAAAGTATTATGCCCACAGACGAGCAAACAAGAAAGAACACACAGCCCACCTGCTCAGACATAGCCAAATTTTTTAAAAAAGGACAAAACAAACAAATCTACAATCAATAAATGAGAAAAATAACTACTGAATGCCCTGAAGACAGCAGACAATATCAAAACATTTGCAAAAACAGGACAGGATGTTTCAACTAGGCACCCAAAATAAAACACCAGATGACTTTGCAGTGGAAGAAAAGGCACTAGAACTACCTGACAGGGAATTCAAATCTCTTAATACTCAGAATTCTCCAAGAGCTGAAGCAAAAAGCAGACAAAAATGGGGAAAAAAATACACAAATTCATGGAAAACACAGACAAAAAACTGTAATAATTCAGGAAAATAATGCAGGAGCAAAATGCCAAAATAAATTCACAAATATAAATTATACAAAAACAACAATCAGAAATCCAAAAGATAAAGAACAAGATTTCAGAAATGGACGGTGTCATAAAAGGGCTGAGGAGCAGATGAGAAATGGTGGAAGACAGGATCAGTGGAATTGAAGACAAGCACTTGGATATAACACTGACTGAGGAAAAATCAGAAAACAGAACAAAGAAAAATGAAGAGACCCTGAGAGTTATGTGCAATACAAGCGAAAGCAAAAACTTGTGAGTGACTGGAGTTCCAGAACAGGGGGAGAAAACAGAAAACACAGAAAGGATCATTGAAGAACTGCTGACAGAAAACTACCCCAATAGAGTGAAAAATGAAAAACTGGCCATCCAAGAAGCTCAACAAACCCCATATAGGATAGACCCTAAGAGAAAATCACCAAGGCATATCATAATCACATTCGCCAAAACCAAAGACAAACAAAGAATCCTGAGAGCAGCTTGTGAAAAGCAAGAAGTCACATACAGAGGAGAAACAATAAGACTAAGCTCAGATTATTCGGCAGAAACCATGCAGGCAAGAAGGCAATGGGATGACAGATATAAAATCATGAAAGAAAAAAAAATTGCCAGCCAAGAATAATATATCCTGCAAAACTCTCTTTCAAAAATGATGGTAAAATTAGGTAATTTCCAGATAAACAGAAATTAAGAGAATATGTAAAAGTCAAACCAAACTTACATGAATTATTAAAGGGAGTTCTTCAATCTCAGAACAAACAAATTCAGCTCACAGGCAGAATCTAGGATGCAGGATCATACCAGCCAGATACCAATCTAGGAAATGAACTCTCGAGGACTATCCAAAACCAAAAGAAATACAACAGGGAATCAGAGCAGTTAATCAGTAAATGACAACAACATCAAAACAATAAAAGAGGGAATAAATGGCATAGGTATAGAACCTTCAAATGGAGAGGAAGGCAAGGCGATACCAAGTAAGGGTAGATTGCTTCAAACTTAGAAAGATAAGGGTAAAATTCATGGTAACCACAAAGAAAGTTAACAAACATACTCATACAAATAAAGAGGAAAAACTTAAAGTCTCAGCAAAAACAAAAGAAATGAAAAAAAATCCACAAACAAAAGTAACTCAGCACAGGAGAGTAAGAAGAACAAAGAAAGCGTCAGCACCACAATAAAAACCACCACAAAATGACAGCAACAAACTCACATGTATCCATAATTACACTGAATGTAAATGGACTCAATGCACCCATAAAGAGACGGAGAGGGACAGAATGGATAAGAAGACAGGATCATCAATATGCTGTCTACAAGAGACACATCATAGAAACAAAGACGTGAATTTATTAAAAGTCAAAGGTCAGAAAAAAATATATCAAGCTAACAACTACCAAAAAAGAGCAGGAGTGGCAATACCAATCTCAGATAAATAGACTTTAAAATAAAATCCACCATAAAAAACAAAGAAAGACACTATATAATGATTAAGGGGATGACCCATCATGAAGACATAACCATCATAAACATCTACACACCCAATGACAGGGCTCCAAAATACATAAACTCTAACAACACTTAAAGGAGTAATTGACAGTTCCACAATAATAGTAGGAGACTTCAACACACCACTCTCGGTAAAGGACAGAACAACTAAGAAGAAAATCAGCAAAGATACAGAAGACATAAGGGGCACAATCAGCCAACCTGACCTCATAGACATATACAGAACACTCCATGCAACAGCTGCAAAGTACACATTCTTTTCCAAAGCACATGGAATGTTCTCCAGAATAGACCACATCTTAGACCAAAGAGCAATCCTCAACAAGATCCAAAACTTTGAGATAATTCAAAGTATCTTCTCTGACCACAATGCCATCAAGGTAGAAATTAACAACAGAAAGAGCAAGGAAAAAAAATCAATTCCATGGAAACTGAATAATACCCTGCTTACACATCACTGGGTAATAGAAGAAATCAGAGATGGAATCAGAAAATTCCTAGCATCAAATGAGAATGAAAACACATCATATCAAAACCTTTGGGACACAGCAAAGGCAGTCTTCAAGGGACAATTTATAGCAATAGATGCACACATCAAAAAAGAAGAAAGGGACAAAATCAAAACATTAACCACACAACTCAAACAAATAGAAAGAGAACAGCAAAAAAAGCTCACAGCCACTGGAAGAAAGGAAATAGTAAGGATCAGAGCAGAAATAAATGAAATAGAAAACAGAAAAATAACCGAAAGAATCAACAAAACCAAAAGTTGGTCCTTTGAAAGAATCAACAAAATCGACAAACCACTGGCCAGACCGACAAAAGAAAAACAGGAGAGGACACAAATAACCCAAATAAGAAATGAAATGGGGGACATTACAACAGACCCAACTGAAATAAAAAGGATTATGACAGAATATTATGAAAAACTATACTCCAACAAATTTGAGAACCTAGAGGAAATGGATAAATTTCTAGAAACACACTACCTACCCAAACTACAACAAAGTGTTGTTGAAAATCTGAACAGACCCATAACAAGAGAAGAGATTGAAAAGGTAATAAAAAAAACTCCCAACCAAAAAAAGCCCTGGCCCAGATGGCTTCACTGGAGAATTCTACAAAACATTCACAGAAGAGCTTGTACCAGTACTACTCAAGCTATTTCAGAGCATAGAAAAGGAAGCTACACTTCCAAATTCATTCTATGAAGCCAGCATAATACTGATACTAAAACCGGGCAAAGGTGTCACAAAAAAGAAAATTACAGACCAATATCTCTCATGAATATAGATGCAAAAATTCCTAACAAAATTCTAGCCAATAGAATTCAGCATTATATCAAAGAAATAATACACCACGACCAAGTAGGATTCATACCAGTTATGCAAGGATGGTTCAACATTAGAAAATCAATTGACATAATCCACCACATAAATAAAAGGAAAGAAAAGAACCACATGATCTTCTCAATTGATGCAGAGAAGGCATTCGACAAAGTCCAACACCCATTCCTGATAAAAACTCTCAATAAAATAGGTATAGAAGGGAAATTTCTCAACATTATAAAGGGTATCTATGCAAAACCAAAGGCCAACATCATTTTTAATGGAGAGAGGCTGAAAACATTCCCCTTGAAAACAGGAACAAGACAAGGATGCCCTTTACCACCACTCCTATTTAACATTATGCTGGAAGTTCTAGCTAGAGCAGTAAGGCAAGAAAGAGAAATAAAGAGCAACCGTATCAGTAATGAAGAAGTTAAACTGTCCCTGTTTTAGGATGATATGATACTGTACATAGAAAACCCTAAAGACTCCACAAGAAATCTACTGGAACTAATAGAAAGATTCAGCAGAGTAGCAGGATACAAGATAAACATACAAAAATTAGTTGGAGTCCTATACACCAATAAAGAGAACGATGAAAAGGAAATCAGGAAAACAATACCATTTATCATAAATCCTAAAAAGATAAAATACTTAGGAATAAATCTAACTAGGGATGTAAAAGACCTATACAAAGAAAACTACAAAACACTACTGCAAGAAACCGAAAGGGATCTACATAAATGGAAGAACATACCATGCTCATGGATAGTGTCTTAGGCTGGGTTCTCTAGAGAAGCAAAACCAGTAAAGTATATAAACATATATACAGAGAGATTATATCAAGGAAACTGCTCACGTGATTGTACAGGCTAGAACATCCCAAGTCCATGGTGCAGGGTAGAGGCCTTTCCCAAGTCACACAGCTGCAGAAGCTGGCAAGCCCAAGATTGGAAGGTTGGAGAGCAGGGCTCCCACTCACAGGCTGTGCAGATCAACGAATCCCAGGTTCGGCAGATAACCTGACAGCTCAAGCCCCAAGAACGGGAAATGAGACAACAGGAAGCACCCGCAGGATCCAGGGAGAGCAAAAAGCCAGAACGCCTGCTTATATACAGATGAAGGCCACACCCCCAAGGAGACTCCCTTTCATCTGATTGGCTGCTCACAATATATTCAATCATGGGAGTGATTACATTAAAACACGGAGAATCAAGGCCCAGCTAAGTTGACACAAAATCTTAACCATCACAGATAGGTAGACTCAAAACTGTGATAATGAGAATTCTACCCAAAGAAATTTACAAATACAATGCAATCCCGATCCAACTACCAACAACATTCTTCAAAGAGATGGAAAAACTAATCATTCACTTTATATGGAAAGAGAAGAAGCCCCGAATAAGTAAAGCACAACTGAAGAAGAAGAATAAAGCTGGAGGACTCACACTATCTGACTTCAGAACCTACTATACAGCTACAGTAGTCAAAACAGCCTGGTACTGGTACAACAACAGATACATTGACCAATGGAACAGAATTGAGAACCCAGATGTAAATCCATCCACCTAAAGTCACCTGGTCTTCGACGAGGGCCCAAAGTCTATCAAATGGGGAAAAGACAGTCTTTTTAACAAATGGTGCTGGCAAAACTGGATAGCCATCTGCAAAAAAATGAAACAGGACCCATACCTCACACCATATACAAAAACTACTTCAAAATGGATCAAAGACCTGAATATAAAGCCTAAAATCATAAAGTTCATAGAAGAAAACATAGAACCAACACTACAGGCCTTAATACACGGCATTAACAGGATACAAACCATAACCATCAATGCACAAACCCCAAAAGACAAGCTAGATAACTGGGATTTTCTAAAAATCAAACACCTATACTCTTCAAAAGACTTCACCAAAAGAGTAAAAAGGGAACATACCAACTCAGAAAATATTTTTGGACAGTACAAGTCAGACAAAGTTCTAATCTGCATAATCTGCAAGAAAATCCAACACCTCTACAACAAAAAGACAAATAATCCTATTAAAAATGGGCAAAGGAAATGAACAGACACTTCACTAAAGAAGACATTCAAATGGCTAACAGACACATGAGGAAATGGTGAAGATCACTAGCCATTAGAGAAATGCAAATTAAAACCACAATGAGATACCATCTCACCCCGGCATTACTGGCACGAATCAATAACACCGGAAATAACAAATGTTGGAGGGCCTGCGGGGAGATCAGAATTCTCATGCACTGCTGGTAGGAAAGCAAAATGATACAACCATTTTGGAAAATGAGATGGCACTTCTTCAGAAAGCTAGAAATAGACATACCATTCAATCCAGCAATCCCACTCCTAGGAATATATCCTAGAGAAATAAGAGTCATCACTCAAATAGACATATGCACACCTATGTTCATGGCAGCATTGTTCACAATACCAAAACAATGGAAACAACCTAGACGCCCATCAACAGATGAATGGATAAACAATCTATGGTATATACACACAGTGGAGTACTGTGTGACGAGAAAGAACAGTGATGAATCTGTGAAGCATCTCGTAACATGGATGAAACTGGAAGACATTATGCTGAGTGAAATAAGTCAATCACAAAAGGACAAATATTGTATGAGACCTCTATTGTAAAAACGCACGAAAAAGTTCACACGCAAAATGAAACAATCTTTGTTGGTTACCGGGGATGGGAGGGGTGGGGGGGAAATACTAAATAGTCAATAGATAAGTGGTATCTTGGGTGAAGGCTGAGACAGTACACAATACAGGGGAAACCAGCACAACTTGTACAAGGAAATGTCATGGAAGCTCCATAGACACATCCAAACTTCCCAAGGGACTGAATTGCAGGGTGGAGGGCTGTGGGGACCATGGTCTCAGGGAACATCTACCTCAATTGGCATAATACAGTTTATAAAGAAAATGTTCTACATTCTACCTTGGTGAGTAGTGTCTGGGGTCTTAAAAGCCTGTGAGCGGCCATCTAAGATACTCCACTGGTCTCATCCCTTTGGGAGAAAGGGAGAATGAAGAGAACAGGATAGATACATTAGTCTGCAGAACTAATGTACCACAGTTACCAAGAACTTCACCAGACTGTGTCCAGTACAGCTAGATGGTGCCCGGCTACCACCACTGACTGCTCTGACCAGGATCACAACAGAGGATTCTGGACAGAGCTGGAGAAGGATGTAGAAGAAAATTATAACTCACAAAAAAAGACCAGATTTACTGGCCTAAAGGAGACTGGAGAAACCCCGAGAGTATGGCCCCCGGACACTCTTTTAGCTCAGTGGTGAAGTTATTCCCGAGGCTCACCATTCAGCCTGGGAGTGGACAGCCCCATAAAACCAAATGGGACTAATGAGGCACAGCAGTCCAGGGACAAGGGCCAGAAGGCAGAAGGGGACAGGAAAGCTGGTGATAGGGAACCCAAGGTTGAGTAAGGATAGTGTTGATGTGTTGTGAGGTTGTTAACCATTGTCACAGGGCAACATGTGTACTAACGGTTAAATGAGAAACTATTTTTTTCTGTAAAGTTTCATCTAAAGTGAGAATAGCAGCACAATTGGAAGAGCGTAGTCAATGTCACTGAACTGTGCATGTAGAAATTTTTGAAATGGTGTATCCTTGTCTATGTATATTTTCAGCAAAAAGAAGAATGGTCAATAAGGGAGAGGGTTGACATGTTGTGGGGTTGTTAACCAATGTCATAAAACAATATGTGTACTACTGTTTCATGAGAAACTATTTGTTCTGTAAGCCTTCACCTGAAGTACAAAAAAAAAAAAAAACCTGCATACTGACAATTTAATAGGCTGCAAGAATCTATAGAGAGACAGTGATCAGAAATCCAGAACATTAACTGTAAAATTTCAGAATTAGACAACTCAGTAGAAAGTCATAGGAGCAGAATTGAGGCAGTAGAAGTCAGAATCAGTGACATTGAAGATAAAGCACTTGACACCAACTTATTTGAGGAAAAATCAGATAAAAGAATTTTCAAAAATGAAGAAACTCTAAGAGTTATGTGGGACTCTATCAAGAGAAAGAACCTATGAGTGATTGGGGTACTAGAACAGGGGCGGATAACAGAAAATACAGAGAGAATTGTTGAAGATTTGTTGACAGACAACTTCTCTGATATGAAAAATGAGAAGATATCTATCCAAGATGCTCATCAAACCCCACATAGATCCCAAAAAAAAGCCACCAAGACATATTATAATCAAACTTGACAAAACCAAAGATAAAGAGAGAATTTTAAGAGCAGCTAGGGATAAAAGAAAAGTCATTTACAAAGAAGTGTCAATAAGAATAAGCTCAGACTACTCAGCAGAAATCATGCACACCAGAAGGCAATGGGATGACATATGTAAAGTCTTGAAGGAAAAAAATTGCCAGCCAAGAATTATATATCCAGCAAAACAGTCTCTCAAATATGATGGTGAAATTAGGGCATTTCCAGATAAACACAAGTTTAGGGAATTTGCAAAAACCAAATCAAAATTAAAGAAATACTAAAGGGAGTCCTCTGGTTAGAAAATCAATAACATCAGATAACAACACAAGACTAGAGCACAGGACAGAGCAACCAGATATCAACTCAGATAGGGAAGTAACAAAAATACATCAAAGCTAAGACATTGAAAATAGGGAAACAGATACCAATATGTAAAAGATGACAACATTAAAACAAAAAAGAGGAACTTAAAAAATGTAGACATAGATTTTTCATATGGAGAGGAAGTCAAGGCGATATAAAGAAATAACAGACTGGTATAAACTTAGAAAAATAGGGGTAAATATTAAGGTAACCACAAAGGAAACCAACAATCCTACAAGTCAAAACAAAAAACTAGAAAAATATAAAGACTCAGCGAAACCAACAGCAATGAAAGAGATGAAAAGAAAACACATAAAGAAAAATGACTCAGCACAGAAAAATAAGGGGAACAAAGAAACTGTGAACAACACACAAAAAGACATCAAAATGACAGCACTAAACTCATACCTATCAATAATTATACTGACTGTAAATGGATTAAATGCACCAATAAAGATACATAGAGTGGCAGATATGATTAAAAAACATGATCTGTCTATATGCTGCCTACAAGAGACACATCTTAGACTTAAAGACACAAAAAAACTAAAATTCAAAGGATGGAAAAAAATATATCAAGCAAACAACACTCAAAGAAGAGCAGGAGTGGCAATATTGATCTCTGACAAAATAGACTTTCAAGTAAAATCCACCACAAAGGATAAGGAAGGACACTATATAATGATTAAAGGGTCAATACACCAGGAGGACACAACTATAATACATATTTATGCACCCAATGACAGGGCTCCAAAATACATAAAGCAAACTCTAACAGCACTGAAAAGACAGACAGACAGCTCCACAATAGTAGTAGGAGATTTCAACACGCCACTTTCGGTGAAGAACGGAACATCCAGAAAGAAGCTCAAAGAAGACATGGAAGAGCTAAATGTTACAATCAACCAACTTGATCTTGTAGACATATACTGAACACTCCACCCAACATCAGCCAAGTATATGTTCTTTTCCAACACACATGGAACATTCTCCAGAATAGACCACATATTAAGCCATAAAGCAAGCCTTATCAAAATCCAAAGCTTCAAAATGTTACAGAACATCTTTTCTGACCATAAAGCCATAAAAGTAGAAATCAATAACAGAAAAAGCAAGGAAAAAAATCAAACACATGGAAACTGAACACCTTGCTGAAAAACTACTGGGTTATAGAAGAAATTAAGGAAGGAACAAGGAAATTCATAGAATCAGACGAGAATGAAAACACATCCTACCAGAACCTTTGGGACACAGCAAAAGCAGTGCTCAGAGGTCAGTTTATAGCAATAAATGCACAAATCCAAAAAGAAGAAAGGGCCATAATCGAAACATTAACCCTACAGCTGGAACAATTACAAAGAGAGCATCAAAAAAGAAGCCCTCAGGTGCCAGAAGAAAGGAAATAATAAGAATTAGAGCAGAATTAAATGAAATAGAAAATAGAAAAACAATTGCGTTAACAAGACCAAAAATTGGTTCTTTGAAAAGATCAACAAAATTGATAAATCATTGGCCAAACTGACAAGAGAAAAGTGGAGAGGAAGCAGATAACCTGTATAAGAAATGAGATGGGTGATACCACAACAGACCCAACTGAAATTAAAAGAATCATAACAGAATGCTATGCAAAATGTACTGTAACAAATTTGAACACCTACAGGAAATGGACAAATTTCTAGAAATTCACTACCTACCTAAACTAACACAAACAGAGGTAGAACAAATAAATAAACCCATAACAAAAGAAGAGATTAAAGAGGTAATTAAAAAACTCCCAATTAAAAAAAAAAAAAAAAAAGCCCTGGCCTGGATGGCTTCACTGGAGAATTCTACCAAACTTTCATAGAAGAGTCAACACCACTACTACTAAAGGTATTTCAGAGCATAGAAAAGGATGGAATACTCCCAAACTCATTCTATGAAGCCAGCATAAACCTGATACTAAAACCAGGTAAAGACACCACAGGAAAAGAAAGTTACAGACCAATATCCCTCATGAACATTGACACTAAAATCTTCAACAAAATTCTAGCGAATAGAATTCAGCAACATATCAAAAAAATAACTCATCATGATCAAGTGGGATTTATACCAGGTATGCAGGGATGGTTCAACATTAGAAAAACAGTCAATGTAATCCTTCACAGAAATAAAACAAAAGACAAGAACCACATGATCTTATCAATCAATGCAGAAAAGGCATTTGACAAATTCAACACTCATTCATGATTTAAAAAAAAAAAAAAAAAAAAAAAAAACTCTTAACAAAATAGGAATAGAAGGGAAATTCCTCAATATAATTAACGGTATTTATACAAAGGCAACAGCCAACATCCTCCTAAATGGAGAGATTTGAAAGCATTCCTCTTGAGAATGGGAACCAGACAAGGATTCCCTTTATCACCACTCTTATTCAACATTGTGCTGGAGGTCCTAGCCAGAGCAATTAGGCTACAAAAAGAAACAAAGGGCATCCAAATTGATAGGGAAGAAATCAAAGAATCTCTATTTGCAGATGATATGATCTTATACACAGAAAACCCCAAAGAATCCACAAGAAAACTACTGGAACTAATAGAAGATTTCAGCAAAGTTTCAGGATACAAGGTAAACATACAAAAATCAGTGGGATTCCTTTACACCAACAAAGAGAACCTCAAAGAGGAAATCATCAAATCAATGCCATTTACAATAGCCCCAAGAGGATAAAATTCTTATGAATAAATCTAACCAGAGATGTAAAAGACCTATACAATTAAAACTACAAGACACTACTGCAAGAAACCAAGAGACATGCATAAGTGGAAAAACATACCTTGCTCATGGATAGGTAGACTCAATATCGTGAAAATGTCAATTCCACCCTAAGTGATCTAAAGATACAATGCAATCCTGATCAAAATTCCACTGGCATTTTTTAATGAGGTAGAGAAACAAATCACCAACTTCATCTGGAAAGGGAAGAGGCCCTGAATAAATAAAGCATTACTACAGAAGAAGAACAAAGTGGGAGGCCTCACACTACCTGATTTTAGAACCTGTTATAGCGCCACAGTAGTCAAAACAGCCTGGTACTTGTACAACAACAGAAAGATAGACCAATGGAACAGAATTGAGAATCCAGACATACATTCATCCAGCTATGAGCAACTGATATTTGACAAAGGCTCAGAGTCCGTTAACTGGGGAAAAGACAGTCTCTTTAACAAATAGTGCTGCCATAACTGGATATCCATATGCAAAAATCTGAAATAAGACCCATACCTCACACCATGCACAAAAACTAACTCAAAATTGATCAAAGACCTAAATATAAAATCAAAAACTATAAAGATCATGGAAGAAAAATAGGGACAATGCTAGGAGCCCTAATACATGGCATAAACACAATACGAATCATAAGTAACAATGCACAAGCACCAGAAGAGAGACTAGATAAATGGGAGCTCCTAAAAATCAAACACTTATGCTCATCAAAAGACTTCACCAAAAGAGTCAAAAGACAACCTACAGACTGGGAAAGAATTTTTGGCTATGACAAATCCGATCAGAATCTAACCTCTAAATCCACAAGATACTGCAAAACCTCAACAACAAAAAGACAAATAACCCAGTTAAAAAATTGGCAAAAGATATGAACAGGCACTTCGCCAAAGAAGATATTCAGGTGGCTAACAGACACATGAAGACATGCGCACCATCATTAGCCATTAGAGAAATGCAGATCAAAACTACAGTGAGATTTCATCTCACCCCAACAAGACTAGCAGTAATACAAAAAACACAAAGTAATAAATGCTGGAGAGATTGTGGAGAGACTGGAACACTTACACACTGCTGGTGGGAATGTAAAATGGTACAACCACTTTGGAAATCGATTTGGTGCTTCCTTAAAAAGCTAGAAATAGAAGTACCATACGATCCAGCAATCCCACTCCTTGGAATATATCCTAGAGAAATAAGAGCCTTCACACGAACAAATATATGCATGCCTATGTTCATTGCAGCACTGTTCACAATAGCAAAAAGATAGAAACGACCTAGGAGCCCATCAACGGATGAATGGATAAACAAATTATGGTATATCCAAACAATGGAATACTATGCAATGATAAAGAACAATGATGAAGCCATGAAACTTCTTATAACATGGAGTAAGCTGGAAGTCATTATACTGAGTGAATTCAGTCAGTGACAGAAGGACAAATATTGTATAAGATCACTATTATAAGAACTCAAGAAAAGTTTTAAACACAGAAGAAAACATTCTTTGATGGTTACGAGGATGGGGAGTGAGGGTGAGGGTTATTCACTAACTAGATAGTAGATAAGAATTATCTTAGGTAAAGGGAAGGACAGCACACACTACAGGGGAAGTCAGCACAACTGGACTAAACCAAAGCTAAGAAATTTCCTGAATACAACCAAACACTTTGAGGGACAGAGTAGCAGGGGTAGGGGTCTGGGGACCATGCTTTCAGGAGACATCTAGGTCAATTGGCATAACAAAGCTCATTAAGAAAATGTTCTACATCCTCCTTTGGTGAGTAGCGTCTGGGGTCTTAAAAGCTTGCAAGATGCATCAATTGGTCCCAACCCACCTGGAGTAAAGGAGAATGAAGAACACCAAAGACACAAGGAAAGTAGTAGCCCAAGAGACAGAAAGGGCCACATAAACCAGAGACTTCATCAGCCTGAGACCAGAAGAACTAGATGGTGCCTGGCTACCACCAATGACAGCCCTGACAGGGAACACAACAGAGAGTTCCTGATGGAGCAGGAAAAAGGTAGGGTGCACAACTCAAATTCTAGTAAAAAGACCAGACTTAATGGTCTGACTGAGACTGGAGGAATCCCAGAAAGCTTGGCCCCTTGATTCTCTGTCAGCCCAGAACTAAAACAATTTCCAAGGCCAACTCTTCAGACAAAGATTGGACTGGACTGTGGGACGTAAAATGATACTCATGAAGAGTATGCTTCTTAGCTCAAGTATATACATGAGACTAAACAGGCAGCTTCTGTCCACAGGTGAGATGAGAAGGCAGAGAGTGTTAGGAGCTGGTTGAATGGGCACGGGGAATCAAGGGTGGAAATGAGGAGTGTGCTGTCACGCTATGGGAAGAGCAATTAGAGTCACATAACAGTGTATGTATAAATTTTTGTATGGGAAAAAATAAAAAATATATAAAAAAAGAACAGGACCAGGGGCTGATTGTGGAAGAGACCATTAATTGCTCATATGCAAGTTCAAGTTGAAGCTGAAGAAAATTAGAACAAGTCCACGGAAGCTAAAGTACAAGCTTGAGTATATCCCACCTGAATTTAGAGACCATCTCAAGAACAGATCTGATGCACTGAACACTAATGACCAAAGACCAGATGAGTTGTGGAATGACATCAAGGACATTATGCATGAAGAGAGCAAGAAGTCAATAAAAAGACAGGAAAGAAAGAAAAGACCAGAATAGATGCCAGAAGAGAATCTGAAACTTGCTCTTGAACATCAAATAGCTGAAGCAAATAGAAGAAATGATGAAGTAAAAGAGCTGAACAGAAGATTTCAAAGGGCGGCTCGAGAAGACAAATAAAAGTATTATAATGACATATACAAAGACCTGGAGTTAGAAAACCAAAAGGGAAGAACAAACTTGTTATTTCTCAAGCTGAAAGAACTGAAGAAAAAATTCAGGCCTAATGTTGGAATATTGAAGGATTCTAGGGGGAAAATATTAAATGATGAAGGAAGCATCAAAAGAAGTTGGGAGGAATACAGAGAGTCATTGTACCATTTTAGGAGGCAGCATATGATCAAGAACTGATGGTACTGAAGGAAGAAGTCCAAGACGCACTGATGGCATTGGTGAAAAACAAGGCTCTAGAAATTGATGGAATACCAATTGAGATGTTTCAACAAACGGATGCAGAACTGCACGTGCTCATTCCTCTAGGCCACGATACTTTGAAGACAGTTACCTGGCCAACCAACTGGAAGAGATCCATATTTATGCCTATTCCAAAGAAAGGTGATCCAACAGAATGCGGTAATTATTGAACAATATCATTAATATCACATGCAAGTAAAATTTTATGGAAGATCATTCAAAAGCAATTGCAGCAGTACATTGATAGGGAATTACCAGAAATTCAAGCTAGGTTCAGAAGAGAACATGGAATGAGGGATATAATCACTAATGTCAGATGGATCATGACTGAAAATAGAGAATACCAGAAAAATGTTTACTTGTGTTTTATTGACTCTGCAAAGGCATTCGACTGTGTGAATCATAACAAATTACGGAAAATATTGTGGAGAATGGGAATTCCAGAATACTTAATTGTGCTCCTGAGGAACCTGTACACAGATCAAGAGGCAGTCGTTCCAACAAAACAAGGATACTACATGGTTTAAAGTCAGGAAAGGTGTCTGTCAGGGTTGTATCCTTTCACCATACTTATTCAATCTGTATGCTTAGAAAATAATCTGAGAAGCTGGACTACATAAAGAAGAGCACATCATTAGGCATCTCAGGAATGGAGGAAGTCTCATTAACAGACTTCAATATACAGATGACACAACCTTGCTTGCTGAAAAGTGATTAAGACTTGAAGTACTTACTGATGAAGATCAAAGACCACAGCCCTCAGTATGGATGAAACTGCAACATTAAAAGAAAAAAATAAAATCTCACAACTGAGCCAATAAGCAGCATCATGATAAATGGAGAAAGGACTGAAGTTTTCAATGGTTACATTTTACTTGAATCCACAATCAACACCCATGAAAACAGCAGTCGAGAAATCAAAGGATGCATTGCATTGGGCAAATCTGCTGCAAAAGAACTCTTTAAAGCTTAAAAAGCAAAGATGTCACTTTAAGGACTAAGGTGCGCCTGACCCAAACCATGGTGTTTTCAATTGCCTCATATGCAAGTGAAAGCTGGGCAATGAATAAGGAAGGAGACAGAAGAATTGATGCCTTTAGTTATGATGTTGGCAAAGAATGTTGAATATACCATGGACTGCCAAAAGAATGAACAAATCTGTCTTGGGAGAAGTACAGCCAGAATGCTCCTTAGAAGCAAGGATGACAAAACTTCATCTCACATACTCGAATATATTATCAGGAGGGACCAGTCCCTGGAGAAGGACATCTTGCTCGGCGAAGTAGAGGGTCCATGAAAAAGAGGAAGACCCTTAATGAGATGGATTGACACAGTGGCTGCAACAATGGGCACAAGCATAACAACGATCATGAGGATGGTACAGGACTGGTCAGTGTTTCATTCTTTTGTATATAGGGTCACTATGAGTTGGAACTGACTCGATGGCATCTGTCTTACTTATCTAGTGCTGCTCTAACAGAAATACCGCAAGTGGATGGCTTTAACAAAAAGAAGTTTATTCTCTCACAGTCCAGTAAGCCACAAGTCCAAATTCAGGGTGTCAGCTCCAGGAGAAGGTTTCTCTCTCTGTCGGCTCTGGAGGAAGGTCCTTATGATCAGTCTTCCCTTGGTCTGGGAGCTTCTCTGAGCAGGAATCTCAGGTTCAAATGATGCACTCTGCTCCCAGAACTGCTTTCTTGGTGGTGTGAGGTTCCCATGTGTCTCTGTTCGCTTCTGTCTTTTATATCTCAGAAGAGATTGGCTTAAGACACTATCCTATCCTGTAGACCTCATCAGTATAACTTCATCATAGTGATAGAGTTTACAACACATAAGGAAATCACCTATAACCTCATCATAGTGACAGAGTTTACAACACGTAAGGAAATCTCATCAGATTTACAAAATGGTACAATACTGGGAATCATGACCCAGCCAAGTTGACAGATATTTTTGGGGGACACAATTCAATCCATGACAGCACCTAACAAGAACAGCATCTAATCCAGTATGATCTCATCCTTACTTGATTACATCTGCAAAGACCTATTTCCAAATAAGGTCATATCCACAGGTATCGGGGATAAGGATTTCAAAATGTCTTTTTCGTAGATACAGTTTAACCCACAATAGTCCACTTTCTGGCCCTCAAAAATGCATGTCCTTCCCACATGCAAAATACGTTCACCTCACCCAAATATCCCCAAAAGTCTTGACCCATTCTAGCATTAGCACTAAGGGTGAAACTTTGTGTATGGCCCATTCTGGGACAAAATTTCTCCATCTGTAGACTTGTATAAACTAAAAAGCAACTTTTCTGCTTCCAAAATACAGTGGAGGGCTCCAGGCCATACCTAACCTAACAGGTTATGCTAATGAGGTGACTCTTGGTAGGAACTGCCAAGCCTGAAAGACCCACACATGATATCAACCTTGGGATATTGACCAACCTGAGGGGAGAGGGGCCGAAGTTTGAATTACATAATGAGACTCCATGGGCTTCCTAGGTGGTGATACATATCAACCCATATGGGAACCCTCTCAGACCTCACTCTATGTGTCTCTTCATTTGTATCATTCTTGCTATATTAAAACTGTGATCCTAGGTATAGCACTTTCCATGAGTTCTGTAAAACGTTCTAGCAAAGTATTGAACCCAAGGGAGTAGAGGCAGCCAGCAGGTCAGAAATGAGGGGGGCTAGAAATGCCTGAGCTTACGCTGATATCCTGAGTGGGTAGAGGGAAACCTAGAATTTGTGGCCAGCAGGTCAGAAGTGTTTTCATTTGGCATCTGAGGTCTTGTGCAAACATGGCGGTCTGGAGAACTATGCTCTACAACTTGTGAGGTCTAACCTAGCTCCACTGGGTGGTTAGAGTTAGAGGAGGAACTCTGCATGTGCAGCTGTTGTTAGAATCAAAGTGGAACAGAGGGAACAGAATTGATCACTGATAATGGATTTTCTTGATTCTTACTGTTTTGTATCAGAGAAATTATATTTCCCTTACAATGGGACAGGCATTGGATAGACATTTCCATTCCAAAAGGGAGAAGTTAGAAGGAATAAAAGGGATGCATGTCCCAAATAAGTTCAAAACCTAGCAGGACAAATTGCATTAGGTTTCAAGGCCTGAGAATAATCCTCCATTGCTCAACTTTCTGCCCTCTTGGCTAACAGAGGCCCTGTCAGCCTTGACCTCTAAGCCCATGGAGCCCCCTACAGCAGCCTCTGAGCTACCCTTAGAGTCATTCTTACCTTTTCTTGAAGGATAATACATTTTCACAGCTAAGTAGCTCTACTGAACCATTTCTTGTTCTGTAGAATCCCAAAAGTCTGAGACAATTCCTGTATTTCATCCTAGCTCTGTCCCGTTCAGTCCAAGCTGGCAGTGTTCTTGCTCATGTAATATTTTCAAAAACCCTATCAGTCTTCCATGGATGTCAAGGGAATCCATGCCATTAAACATGAAAGTTCTCCACAGATCCTTCCTGGATTACCCTACCTCTATTTCTGCTTATGCTGAGATGGTTGACTAGATCCAGAAGTCACATGCCTAACTTCTTCAGCAAATGGTTATCCAGCCACACCCTTGGCCCCTTCTTCAGAGTATGCCTTGGCATCTTTTGCAATCTGGATAGGCTAAGAATTTTCCAAATCATTAAATTCTGGTTCCTTTTTACTTAGCAGTTCCTTCTTTATCTCTTTCCTTTCACATTTTACTGTAAGTAGCAAGGAAAACCTAAGCCATGCCTTCAACACTTCACTTGAAAAATCTCCTCAGCTAAATATCCAGACTCATCACTTACAAGTTCTACTTTCCACACAGCACTAGAACACAATTAGCAAAGCTTTCTGCCACTTTTGTAACAAAGATCACCTTTCCTGCAATGCCCAATAACGTGCTCTTCATCCCCTTCTGACACATCACCAGAAGCACCTTTAACATTCATATTTCTACCAACAGTATCTTCAAGGAAATGTAGGCTTTTTCTATCAAGTACCTCAAAATTCTTCCAACCTCTAGCCATTTTCCAATTCCTAAACCACTTCCACATTTCTAGCTAGGTATCTGTTACAGCAGTACTCCATTTCCTGGTACCAAAACTGTACTAGTTTCCTAAGGTTGTCATAACAAATTACCACAAATTGTGTGGCTTAATACCACAGAAAACTTATTCTCTCACACTTCTGGAGGCTGTAAGTTCAAAATTAAGGTTTTTGAAGGGCCATGCTTCCTCTGAAGGCTATAGAAAATAATCCTTTGTCTCTTCCTAGATTCTAGTGGTTGCTGGCAATCCTTGGCATTTTTTGGCTACATTGCTCCAATATCTGCCTCTGTCTTCATATGCCTCTATGTCTTCACATCTTTCTTTCATTATAAAGACACCAGTCATTGGATTTATGGCCCACCATAATCCAGTATGACCTCATCTTTACTTAGTTACATCCACAAAGATCTACTTTCAAATACGACCACGTTCATGGGTACTGGAGGTTAGGACTTCAAAATACCATTTTGGGGCACACAGTACCACCCACAACACTGTTATTATTTGTGTCTTCCAAATTTATTTAATTTGGGGGCAATTTAAAGATCAATCATTACAGCAACTAAGAATAACCTAAGCCGAGTTGGGCTGTTTTTTTAAAAGAAACAAAAAGAATAGGTCTTTTTAGGTCCCTAAAGGGAACGCTTAAATATTTAGATGACATATTATATAGAACTAAATATATTTCCCTTTCTTGGTTAAATTATGTACTCAACTACATGGCTTCTATATTCTGAAAAGAAAACAATCTAATCAATATGCAGAAACTATAATTAGATAGGTAAATGTTTTTAATTAAATTCAAGAAAATACTTACCACCTGGGTGTCTTAATCCCTGTTGAAAGGACTAAGTACAATGTCATCAACTACTTTTCAGAAGATAATAGAATCCATTAACAAAATGTTTTTCTATTGACCCTCAATAAATGCCAAGCATGCAAAATTGCACTTTAATGTAAACCTTAGAGAATTTGGATTATATATATGTATATAACTCAAAAGTCAAATAAGAATAGAATGATAGTAAGTAATGCAAACTCACCCTTTGGGAGAAAAAATATGGTTAGCTCTCTGTCTTACTCAGTATAACAAAATACATTGTAGATGTATAAAAGATTAAAATATAACATAAATAAAGCAAGCAAGCAAGCCAGCCTTGGAAAGTATAAGTGAATGTATTCTCTTGGTATTTTCTAGATTTGACTAGGTAAAAATAATGCAAATTTGATTACATGTTTGTTTGTTTGTTTTTAATTCTAGACATAAAAAAAAAAAAAAAGGTTCCCAGACAGAGCAGGAGAAAAATGTAGAACAAAATTCAAATTCACAAAAAAAGACCAGACTTACTGGTCTAACAGAGACTGGAGGAACCCCCAACACTATGGCTCCTGGACACTCTGCTAACTCAGAACTGAAACTACTCCTGAAGTTCACTTTCAGACAATGATTAAACCCAAAAACCAAACCTGTTGCTGTCGGATCGATTCTGACTCATAGCAACCCCGCAGGACAGAGTAGAACCGCCCCATAGGGTTTCCAAGGAGTAGCTGGTGGATTTGAACTGGCGACCTTTTGGTTAGAAGCCGAGCTCTTTACCACTGCTCCACCAGGGTTCCAGACAAAGATTAGACATGCCTATAAAGCAAACAATAACACACCTAAGGAACATGCCTCTTAGTTCAATCAAATATATGAGACCAAATGGCAACTCCTGCCCAAAAGCAAGATAAAAAGGCAGGAAGTCACAAGAACTGGACAAATGGACACCGGGAACCCAGGGTGGAAAGGGGGAGAGTGCTGTCACATTGTCGATATTGCAACCAATGTCACAAAACAATATGCACATAATTTTTTGAATGAGAAACTAACCTGAGCTATAAACTTTCACCTAAAGCACAATAAAATGTAAAAAAAAAAAAAAAAAAGAAAGAAAAAAAATGTGAAAATGTCTTTTGTCCATTTTTATTTTATTTTACTTTTTTTTGTCTTTTTGTTGTTAAGGTATAGGAATTTTTTATGTATTCTGGATATTAAACCCTTATCAGATAAATGGCTCTGCCAAATTTTTTCCTATTGTGTAGGTTACCTCTTCATTTTGTTGTTAAAGTTCTTTGATAAACAAGTTTCTAATTTTGATCAATCTTATCTTTTGTTACTCTTGCTTTTAGTGTCATATCTAAGAATCCATTGTTTTAAGTCCCAAATAATTAGCCCTATGTTTTCTTCTTAAAGAGTTTTGTGGTTTTAGTACTTAGATTTAGAGCCTTGATCCATTTTGAGTAGATTTTTCTATATTGTGTAAGTATGGATCTAGCTTTATTTATTTATTTTTACGTGTGGAAATTCAGTTGTCCCAGTACCATTTATTAAAGAGAATATTCTTCCCTATTGAATGGGCTTAGCACCCTTGTTGAAAATCAATTGACTACAGATGTGTTGTTTTATTTCTGGCCTCTCAATTCTATTCTATTCCATTGGTTAATATGTCTATTAGTATACCAGCAGCAGATAGCTTTGAGTACTGTAACTTTATAGTATGCTTTGAGATTGGTAAGTGTGAGGCCGCCTACTTTGTTCTTCTTTTTCAAGATTGTTTTGGCTATTCAGGGTCCCTTGCAGTTCTATATAAATCTGAGTGTTGACGTTTCCATTTCTGCAAAGAAGACTGTTAGAATTTTGATAGAAATTGTGTGGAATCTACTGATTGATTCGAGTGGTATTGACACTTTAAGAATATTGAGTCTCTCAATCCATGAACATAAAATATGCTTCCTTTAGGTCTTCTTTAATTTCTTTCCATGATGTTTTATAGTTTTCAGTGCACAAGACTTTCACTTCCTTGGCTAAATTTGTTCCTAAGTATTTTATTATTTAGATGGTATTATAAATGGAATTGTTTCTTTAATCACCATTTCAAAATGTTCATTGTTGATGTACAGAAACCCAACTGATTTTTGTATGTAAATCTTGTGTCCTGCTACTTTGATAAATTTACTAACTCTAGTAACTTCTTGTGGAGTCTTTGGAGTTTTCTATATATAGGATCATGTTATCAGTGAAAAGGAATAGTTTTACTTCTTCCTTCATAATTTGGATACCTTTGGCAACAATTTTTTTTTAAAAATTGAAAAACAACAAATATTGGTGAGGATATGGAGAAACTGGAACACTCATCTATTGCTAGTGGTACTGTAAAATGGTACAGCGGCTATGAAAACATTTTGGAGATTTCTCAAAAAGTTAAACATAGAATTACCATATGATCTAAAAATTCCACTCTTAGGTATATATCCAAAATAATTGAAATCAAGAACACAAATTCATGGGCACCAAGGTTAATTGTAACACTATTCACGATAGTCAAAAGATGGAAACAACCTAAATGTCCATGAACAGATGAATTGATAAATAAAATATGGTACATACATACAATGAAGTATTACTCTGCCATAAAGAGAAATGAAATCCTGATACATACAACAACATGGATGCACCTTGAAAACATAAAAAATAAGTCAGTCACAAAAGGACAAATATTGTCTGATCCCACTTACATAAAATATCTAAAAATAGTCAAATTCATATAGACTAAAGTATATTAGAGGTTACCATGGGTGGGGTGCGGGGAGAGGGAGTCATTGTTTTGGGAGCGCTGAGCTTTTGTTAAGGAGGCTGGAAAAATTTGGAAAAGGATAGTGAAATGCTTTGCACAACATGATGAAAATAATTAATGCTGTTGAATTGTACATATAAAAAAAGTTGAAACTGCAAAAATTTTCTCTTATATACACTCACCACAAAAAAAATAAATATTTTTTAAATGTGAGAAAGGAGTAAGTCAAGAACATCTTGAGAAAAATATTTGCAACATATATAGTGAGTGTCATGGATTGAATTATGTCCCTCCAAAAATGTGTGTATCAATTTGACTGGGCCATGATTCCCAGTATTGTGTGGTTGTCCTCCATTTTGTGGTTTTAATTTTATGTTAAAGAGGATTAAGGTGGGACTGTATAACACCCTTACTAAGGTCACATCCCTGATCCAATGTAAAGAGAGTTTCCTTAGGGTGTGGCATGTACCACCTTTTATCTTACAAGAGATAACAGGAAAGGAAGGCGAGCAGAGAATGGAGGACCTTGTACCACCAAGAAAGCAGTGCCAGAAGCAGAGCGCATCCTTTGTATCCGAGGTTCCTGTGCAAAGATGCTCCTAGTCCAGGGGAAGATTGATGACAACAAGGACCTTCCTCCAGAGCTGACAGAGAGAGATAAGCCTTCCCCTGGAGCTGATGCCCTGAATTTGGGCTTGTAGCCTAATACACTGTGAGAAAATAAATTTCTCTTTGTTAAAGCCATCCACTTGTGGTATTTCTGTTACAGCAGCACTAGATGACTAAGACAGTGAGCAAAAGATTAATATCAGTATATCATCATGTAAAGAATTCTAGCACATCAATGAGGAAACTTTGAAAACCAGAAATTACAAATAGGCAAACCATAGACAGATTTTCTACTTATGTCTTTAATCCACTCTAATAAGACTTTTGTTCTCAAATCAGCTCTGAAACAAGGTAATTATTCATGGCTTTAAATTCTACCATTGTCCAATAGGGAAACTAGAAGCCACTATAGGTATTTCAAACAGTGGGAATTTAATACAGGAAACTGGTTTCACAGTGATGATAGAGCTGTAAAGCCAAATGAGGGATGGTGAAGCAACACAGTCATTTAGCCAAATCCAGAGAGCATGACCAACCCTAGAACCAGAGGGACATAGGAACAACACAGTAATATGAAAACCCAAAAGCTCGGGCTGCTGGGGAAGCTGGCACCACACACTGCCTGGTAGCTCAGACCACAAAGACAGAAAGGACCATTCTCTCCCTCATGCTGCAGTTATTTCAAATCCTGAGACATGTTATGCTCTATTTTCTCTGCGATATTCTGGCTAACCCCTACACAATCTTCAGGAGTCTGCCCAAAGTTCACTCTCTCTAGGACACCTTCCTTGATTTTCTAGCCTAAATAAGATTTCTCTATATACTCTGTTTTAATCTTATAATACTCACTCCACGTTAGTATAATTATTATCAAATTATCTATCTTCCCAGACAAATTGCAAGCTCCATTAAGAACAGAAACTTAGTATCATTTATCTTGTTCCCTGCTGTACAGTGAGTGCATAAAACAATCTGGTACACAGCATGAGGATCAATAAATAACAGTTGATCAAATGAATTGCAATAATAGATATTTGGTTGATGAAATAATGTTACATCCTCAACTTTCCTTTGATATCTCTTTCCTCCCAGTTCTAAAGGATCAGTTAAAACTGACTCCACCACCTCCTACCACCCACCATTGAGGGAGTGGGTATATTTTTCAGATGTGTCCAATCAATTCCATGCCTCTGACTGAGGAATTGTCAGATGACCCAAACTGGTCAAATGAACTGAATCTCACTAATTTCTCTAGAGATAATACTTAAGAAACATTGTTCTTCTGCTAGGATTGCTAAACTGAAGGATGGAAGCCTGGAACTTCTAGTAATCATTTTGCTACCAAGAGGGTACAGCCTGTCCCAAATAGGAAACAGAGCTTTGGTATGGAGCAAGAAAGATAAGGGACTGCATTGCGAGCATAACATCCTTTGAGATTCTGAATCCATTTATGCCTAAAGCCAAATATAAATCTGACTTTTTTAGTGATGTAGTCAACAAATTATCCTTCTCTGGCTTCAAGCTATTTGTTTTCTGTTGCTTGTAACTGAAGATATCTCACTAATTCCTTTATCAGGAACCACTAACACCTCTGGCCCTTATTCCTCCACTCCTATTTACCCCTAGGCTTTGCCTCATTTTCCCTAAGACTTAGGTGCTATAACTAGAGAACTTATTTCTTCAATATTTGTTGGGCATCCACAGGAACTGTAATAGACTCTGGTGATGTTCATGGACCAAGACATATAAAAAACCAAACTCACTGCTGTTGAGTCAATCCCGACTCAAAGCGACCCTGTAGGACAGAGTTAGAAATGCCCCATAGGGTTTCCAAAGCTATAAATCTTTACAGAAGACTACCACATCTTTCTCCTACAGAGCAGCTGGTGGGTTCGAACTGCTGACTTCAATGTTAGCAGCCAAGTGCTTTAACCACTGTACCACCAGGACTCCTTTTGAGACATATAGACCCTAGCATACCAGATATTACTGACTGGCTTAATGATTCGCCAACTTGTAGGGCATAAGCAGTAGCTGGACAACTAGCTAAAAATGCTATTTTCTTTTCTATATTCCAAGAGATTCTGATATGGTATGACCGTGTGGGTCACAACAAATTATGGATACCATTATGAAGAATGGAAATTCCAGAATGCTTAATTGCACTCATATGGAACCTGAACATAGACCAAGAAGCAGTCGTTTGAACAAGGGGATACTGCATGGTTTAAAATGAGAAAGAGTGTGCATCAGGGTTATATTCTTTCACCATACTTATTCAATCTGTATGATGAGGAAATAATCTGAGAAGTTGGACTATATAAAGAAGAATTCGGCATCAGAATTGGAGGAGAACTAATTAGCAATCTGCAATATGCAGATGCCTCTGCTTGCTGAAAGCGAAGAGGAATTGAAGCACTTGCTGATGAAGATCAAAGACGACAGCTTTTAGTATGGATTACACCTCAACGTAAAGAAAACAAAAATCCTCACGAATGGACCAATAAGCAACATCAGGATAAATGGAGAACAGATTAAGTTGTCAAGGATTTCATTTTACTTAGATCCACAATCAACACCCATGGAAGCAGCAGTCAAGAAATCAAATGATGTATTGCACTGGGCAAATCTGCTGCAAAAGTCCTCTTTAAAGTGTTAAAAAGCAAGATGCCATTTTAAAGACTAAGGTGCACCTGAACTGAGCTATAATGTTTTCAATTGCCTCATAAGCATGGGAAAGCTGGACAAGGAATAAAGAAGACTGAAGAAGAATTGATAGCTTTGAATTATGGTGTTGGTGAAGAATACTGAATATACCATGGACTGCCAGAAAAACAAATCAGTCTTGGAAGAAGTATAGCCAGAATGCTCCTTAGAAACAAGGATGACAAGACTTCATCTCACATACTCGGGACATGTTATTAGGAGGGACCCGTTCCTGGAGAAAGACATCATGCTTGGTAAAGTAGAGTCAGTTAAAAAGAGGAAGACCCTCAACAAGATGGACTAACACAACGAGATAGATTGACACAGTGGCTGCAACAATTTGCTCAAGCATAACAACAATTGTGAGTATGGTGCAGGACGGGGCGGTGTTTCATTCTGTGTACATAGATAGGATTGCTATGAATGGAACCGGTTCAACCGCACCTAACAAATTTTGGGGATGAGGTTCAAGAATCCTTTTTTTTTTTTGTTTCTTTTTACAAAAATATCTAATTATCTTGATGCAGACTGTCTGCAGACTATACCCAATGCAACATCAGAGGGAAAAACAGATACTAAAATAATAATTACAAAGGAAAGAGTTTATGGGAGCATATTACAGGAGGGAGGCTTAAGTTAGTCTAGAGATTCACAGGACCGAGCAACGTTTTGTTTTGTTATACATGAGGTCATCACAAGTCAGTGCCGACTCTATGGCACCTAATAACAACTCCTGCACCCATTTCACTATTCTCCACTTTCTCTGTGATTACAATGGAAGAAATGTCCTGCTCCACCTGAAGGCAATTTCTTCCACCTGAGCTCTGAATCCCAGCCTCTCTTCTGTTCTCAAAGACTCAGCCTCTTCATTAATCCTCTCTATATACTGTTTCTGCATTTTCTCCCACTCTATGTGTCATTCCCATCTGGATGCAAACATACTAAAATATCTGTGCTCAAGATATAAACAAAAAACCTTTAATCCTCATATCTCTTACCAATGGCTGCTCAATTTCTCTGGTATTAACAGAAAAACTTGTGGAGAGTTGTCTCTACCAACTATCTCCACTTCTTCACCTTTCATTCACCCTTCACCCTACTTCAGCCTGAGTTGTGTTGTCCTGTTTCTTCTACTAGGATTTTCACCAGCAACCTAATTTTCCCAAACGCAATAGACACTGGTCTGTTCTCATCTTACTTGCCTTTTCATCAGCATTTGACCCAGTTGACTCTGCCCTCATCTTGAAACATTTTGTAGTGGATGTCCATTGATTTTGTTTCCCTAAGATCTACTTTCCCTTCTGTTAACAACATCTTGGTATTCTACCACTCTCCTTCTCCTGGTCATACCATTTCAGATAAGGATAATGCCTACTCCATGCCTGGACAATCAAATAACAGTACAGAGTGCTTATTACATACAAGATACTATTCTAAACACTTCACAAATATTTACTCAATACAGCAATCCTATATGATAGGTACTGTTGTTTGACACATTTTATTTATGGGGAAACTGAACCACAGAAGAGTTGACTTTCCCAAGTTCACATAGCTAATAAATGGTGGAGATGAGGTGAATCTTATGCCCTTAATCTGTGTGCTCTCCTGTTTCTCACACTCCCTGACCACAATCATTGATCCAGGAATGGGCATGTGGCAAAATCCAGGCCAATAAAAGTTCTCCCAAGGACTTTTGCTCAAAATATTAGGAAAGAATCTCTCTTGCTGTTGGAATTTGCAAACAAGAAGAATGTATTATGATCACGTGGAAAGAGCCCGCCTAGGAATAAAGGGAAAAGAAGAAAACAGCCGAAAGATAACAAATGACATCATTTGAGTACTTGGATCTAGCCATGTCTGAAGCCGGATACTCTTTGATTTTTTAATTACACAGTTCAATTAATTCCATCTTTTGCTTAAGCCAGCTGAAGTTTTTGTTTGTTTTGTTTTTGAGTAATCATTTGCTTCCAAAATTTTACTGACTAATACAGTGTTCATAACAGTATACTCTCTTGTTTTTCTTTTTACTTCATAAACCCTTTTTTCTCAGTCTCCTTTGCTGGTTCCTCCTTCTCCACTTGATCATTAAATGCTGATAGTCCTTGGGTCTTAGTGCACAAGACTCTCCTCTTTTTTATCTCTATTTTCTTCCTAGGTGAGCTAATCCAGCCCTACAATTTTAAAAATTGATTATTCTCAAATTCATATGTCAGATTCAATTCTCTCTTGAGTTCTAGACTCAAACCACCCAACTGCTTACTTAACAATGCCAGTTGAATGTCTAATAGGCATCATAAATAAACTCGTAATTTTTGCCCACCCCAAACTAGTCCTACCCCAGTCTTCCCCATCTAAGTAAATGGCACCACCATCTGCCTGGTTGTTCAAAGCGGACATATAAGCCATCCCTATGAGCTCAATTTATTTCACTCTCTTATCAAATCATGTCCCATGGGTTCTATTTCTAGATTTTTTTTTTCAAATAGCTTACACATCCATTTATTTCCATCCTCATTACCACCAGTCTAGTACACTTTTGTCCCTATCTAATTCATTCAGCCCACAGGAGCTAGAGCAATCTTTTAAAAATATATATCAGACCTTGTCATCTCCTTGCTTAAAATTCCTCAGTGGGTCTCCATTGTTTTTGGAATAACTTTGAAATCCTGTTTCTCTGTTCTTTAAGGCCCCACTACATCTAGACTTTCTTACTTATTTCATTCTATATATGTTTTCCCCTCACTCTCAATACTCAGCCACACTGGTAGATTTTTCTATCTCAAACACATCAGTCCTTTTCTACCTCTAGGCCTTTCCACATGTAGTTCTGCCAGTAATGCACCTCTTCTAGCTCTTCTTGTAACACGATCATTATCATTCTCCAGATCCCTGCTCAATGGTTATCTTCTAGCGGCTGTGGCAGACGTGATAGTTCCCAGCACATATACCTCACCTTCAGCGTTTCAGACATCCAGGCCTGACTTCCAACTGCTAGCGCCTGCATTTTGTTGGCTGAGGGTTTTTCTCTGGCCACTGATCTCACTCTGCCCCCTGTGAAGCAAGCTAGAAAAGTCAATGAATGAATGCCCTCCATCTCCAGCAACCCTCAACTAATCACTGATGACAGTTGTTTTATAATACCTCAGCTCCCACGTTTCTCAGGTGGAATAACTCAGAGGCCTATGTTCATTTCTTAGAGTTCTCCAGGGAGATTAAGCTGCAGTTGCCCAAGTAGTAACATGGTTTTTTTTTTTTTTTTTTTTCCCGTTGCTATCAAGTCACCAACTCATGGCAATCCCATGTGTGTCAAAGTAGAACTGTGCTCCGTAGGGATTTCAATGGCTGATTCTTTGGAAGTAGATCACAGGCCTTGCTTCCAAGGCACCTCTGGGTGGACTGGAACCTCCACCCTTTCTGTTATCAGTAGAGTCCATTAGCTGTTTCTACCACCCAGGGACTCCAGTATGGTTGATAAATCACCTTACTGGCTTTTTCTCTTTCTTGTCTCACTTACACACTCCCCTTTCAATGTTTCCTGGGATTATCTCTCAAATAAACCACTTGCTTTCAAATTCTTATCTCAGAGTCTATTTCTAGAGGAACCCAAACTAAGACATAGGTCTCTCTTGGCCACTGTCTCTACAAAGGCCACCTCCTTACTCAAATTTACTATCTTATTTGCCCATAAAGCTTATTATAATCTCTAAGGACTTATTTCGTTAATGTTTATTTGTTTTCTATCTGCTTTCCTTTTTTCTATCTCTATAACTATTCCGTTTCCCTTACCTAGCCCAGTGCCTGGCAGATAATAGATATTCAATAAATATCTGTTAAATAAATATTAAAAAATTGAACCAGTCTTCCTTTTCTCTGCCATGCTATAATTATGTATATTTTTATAAGTAACTATAGTTTTATTAAAAGACAGGCTATAGTCTCTGAATGAGGATTTTTATGTTACTTCCAGCTAAATAAGGCAATGAGAACACTGAAATATTCTGAAATGTTCTGGTAGAACTAAAGGAACAAGTTACAGGAGACGTAAACTAGTTTTTCTAAATCTAAGTCTAGAGAGATTTTTACTGCACTTCACTTTTACTACTTATGGAGGGTATAGGCCCAGGTTTTCTTTTCAAGTATTAAGATGGGTCTGCAACAAAATATTCACAGCTCTTGCCTGCCTGACTTCCCTGGGTCAAATGCTATGTGATTGTTAATGGTTGTCCAAGGTCAAAGGTGCAACTCTGCCCAAAAAACAAAGCATTCATTATGTAAGAATAATTGGCCTTGATGAAAATTAAACCCTGGACCATGGCCTTGTTAATAACATCCTCCAAATGATCTATGCTGAGCTACAGTAAATGAGCGTGCTACAACCAGAATCTGCAAACCTTACCTTTTTATTTTCTCCTTCTACTTTGCTTAAACATTCTTTTTTTTTTTTTCTTGAAAGTCTTTCACAGAATATTTTGCCCCTCTTATCGTTGTAAACTTTATTTCCTTTCACAGTCAAGTTTGTATATTCATTGTCTCCAATAATTCCAATCCATTACAATCAGGCTATTTTTCTTATTTCTCATTTCTGAAATGGCTCCTCAAAAATTTGTTCATTAATCTCCAAATCAAATTATCTTTCCAAATTAAATTACCTGCCTACTCCTCTTTTCCTGATTTTTTTTTCTATTACACTGCCAAAGCCGAAACACGGTAGACGCTCAGTGAGTGCCTGTAGACTAACTACAGTAGTGCTCCCACCTCTAAGTGCTCCTTGTCTGTGTCCCAGTCCTTAAATAGAAACATTTCTTAATGTCCTGTCCTTGGTCTTCAAAGCTCACGGTGTGAACAAGGGGCCCCCACATGCAGTTTGGTTATTAAAAAAAACCCAAACACGTTGCCTTTGAATCCATTCCGACTCATAGTGCCCCTACAGGACAGAGTACAGCTGTCCCATAAGTTTCCCAAGGAATGGCTAGTAGAATCAAACTGCTGACCTTTTGGTTAGCAGCTGAGGTTTTAACCACTGTGCAACCAGGAGGAATGATAGAAGATGTAGATGGAATGGCTGATGAGCTAATAAGAAGCCTGAAATACTACTGTGGTCTTGATTGTACAAGCAAGAGGAGCCTCTGATGGTTCTCCATGTAATAGTATTCAATAGAATGCTGTACAAATAACCCTTTGATGGTTCTCCATGTATATAGTATTCTATAGGTGAGTCAATTCTGACTCATAGCAACCCTATACAACAGAGTAGAACTGCCCCATAGGGTTTCCAAGGAGCGGCTGGTGGATTTGAACTGCTGGCCTTTTGGTTAGCAGCCCAGCTCTTAACCACTGTGCCATCAAGGCTCCAGAAATCACTCAATGTTTTGAAACTCTACATGTGATAGTTATCTCAGTCAGGTAAGGTTTTTGCCTGGTGAAGTTCTAAGTAGGGTTAAGTGTATACATTTTAGAGTTACATTTAGTTTTTGTCTTAACTTTGTCACTTATTACATGTGAGACATTGGACAAGTCATTTAATTTCACAAAGGCTCAGAATATATTTGAAACGAGTCGACTGTAGGAATTGGGATTTGAGATAATTTTTATAGTTTTATTAAGATATAATTATTATACAATAAAATTCACCTGTTTAAAGTTCAATGGTTTTTCTTTTATTTAGAGTTTTGCAACCATAACAGTGGCCTAATTTTTGAACATTTTCAACAGCTCAAAAAGAGACCTGGTACACATTATTAGTCATATCTCATTTCTGTCCCTCCAACACCACTGCAGCCCCAGTCAACCATAAATCTACTTCATGTCTCTACAGACTTAATTACTCTAGATATTTCACAATAATGAAATCATACAATCTGTGATCTTTTGTTACTGGCTTCTTTCACTTAGCAAAATGTTTTCAAGATTTGTCCATTTTGTAGCATTTATTAGTACTTAGTGTTTTTTTTTTAATTGCTAAGTAATATTCCACTGTATAGATATAACAATTTTGCCTGTCCATTCATCAACTTATAAATATATATACTGTTTCCACTTTTGGCAATTATGAGTAAGTCTGCTATGAAAATTCATGTACAGTTTTTTGTGGACATATATTTTCATTTCTTTTGGTTATGAACCTGCAAGTGGAATTGCTGGATCATACGGTAATTCTAGATTTAACATTTTGAAGAACTGCCAAATTGTTTTCCAAAGTGGCTGCACCATTTTACATTCCCACCAACACTGCATCAGTGTTCCATTTTCTCCACATTTTGCCAACACATTATTGTTCATCTTTTCTATCCTGTGGGTTTAAAATGGTATCTAATTGTGCTTTGATCTGCATTTCCCTAAGAAGGATGTTGAGCGTTTTTTAAAATGTGTTCATTAGCCATTTTATTTTATTTATTTTATTGTTTTTGTTTTTGTTTTTTCCCCCTCTGAACCAACTCATGTTGTTGTTGTGTGCCACGGAGTTCATTCTGACTTAATGGCGACCATATGTGACCGAGTAGAACTGCCCCCATAAGGTTTCTTAGGCTTAATCTTTACAGGAGTAGATCATAGGGTCTTTTCTCCTGAAGAGCCACTGTTGGATTCAAACTGTCAACCTTTTGGTTAGCAGCTGAGCACTTAACCATTGTGCCACCAGGGCTTCTTTCATTGGCCATTTTCATATTGTCTTTGGAGAACTGTCTATTCAAATCCTTTGCACATTTTTAAATTGTGTTAGTTGTTTTTATTTTTTGTGTTGTAACAATTAATTATGTATTCTGGATGCAAATCCCCTTTCCCATATGTGATTTGCAAGTATTTTCTCTTATTCTGAGCATTGTTTGTTTCACTTTCTTGATGGTGTCATTGAAGCACAAATGCATTAATTGTGATGAAATCCATTTTATCATTTTATCTTTAATTTTTCTTTTGTTGCTTATGCTTTTGGCATAATACCTAAGAAACCATTGCCTAACTCAAGGTCATAAAGATTTATGCCTATGTTTCTTTCTAGGACTTTTATAGTTTTCCAAATCTTTTAACAATATTTTATTGTGTTTTAGGTGAAAGGTTACACAGCAAGTACCGTTCCCCTTTAACAATTTTTATACAAATTGTTTCATGACATTGGTTGCAACTTTTACAATGTGTCAGCATTCTCATGACTTCCATTCTGTTGGTTCTGTTCCACTGATCTAGCTTCCCTTCCCCTCCTGGCCTTCCCATCTTTGCTTTTGGGTAAATATTGACCTTTTGGTCTCATATAGTTAATTCTTTAAGGGAGCACATTACTTACAGGTGACATTGTTTATCTAGTAAGCCAATTTATTATTTGGCTGAAAGGTGACCTGCAGAAATAGTTTTAATTCCAGGTTCAAAGCGTGTCTTAGGGTGATAGTCTCAGGGGTTCCTCTAGTCTCTACTGGTCCAGTAGGTCTGGCCTTTTTAGGAATTTTAGTTTTATTCTACATTTTTATCCCATGCTAGCCAGGACCTCCTATTGTGTCCCTGGTCAGAATGGTCACTAGTGGTAGCCTGGCACCAGCTACTTCTGGTCTCAGGTTAGAAGAGGCTGTGGTTTGTGTGGGCGATTAGTCACATGGACTAGTTTCCTCTTAGAGCCTTTGATTTCCTTCATTCTCTTTTGCTCCATAGGAGTAGAGACCAGTAGTTCTATCTTACATGGCCACTTGTAAGCTTTTAAGACTCTAAACACTACTCACTAGGACGTAGAACATTATCTTTGTGAACTATGTTATGCCAATTGACTAAGTTCTCCCCCAAGACTATGGTCCTAAGCCTTTTTACCTAGTAAAACAATCCCATGAGTCGTTTGGCTATATCTAGGAAGCCTCCATAACTCTGCCTCCTATGTGATTTGTTATATATATGGATATATATGTAATACGCTCAAATATGTGCACACATATGCCTACAGATAACACCTATACATGCACATGCATCTACTCTTATATGCCTTCCTATACACATATATACATCCATATCAACCTACATAACCACACACATATTTTTTGGTTGTTTTATTGTTGTTACAAAATTGTATATGTTATAGCATTTACTGAAATTGTTCCTTTCTCTCATGTACTTCTTAGTGTCTTTATTTACCTTGGTTAAGTTGTGCTGACTTCACTCATATTTGGGATTGCCTTTCTCATCACCAAAAGTAACAAGCGTTTACAATTTAGAAAGTGTTTCCCCCTCCCTCTTACTCCTATCACTGATAGCCATCAAAGAACTTTGTTTTCTGTGTGTATATCTATTCTTGACTTTTTATAATAGTGGGACCATACATTATTTGTCCTTTTGTGATTGACTTTCTTCATTCAGCATAATGTCCTCCAGATTCACCCATTTATAAGATGTTTCACGGACTACTCATTCTTCATAATTGCGTAGTATTTCACTGTAAGTATGTACCACAATTTGTTTATCCATTCATCAGTTGATGGACACTTAGGTTATTTCCATCTTTTTCCTATCGTGAAAAAATGCTGCAATGAACATAAATGTTCATATATCTATTCCTATCACTGCTCTTGTATCTCTATGATGTATACCTAGGAGTGGGATTGCTGAATCATAAGCATTTCTATTTCTAGCTTTTTTGAGGAGGTGCCATACTGTTTTCCATAGTAGTTGTACCATTTTACAATCCCATCAGCAATGTATAAGAGTTCCAATCCCCTCACAACACCACCAGCATTTGTTGTTTTCTGTTTTTGATCATTAGTATTTTTGCAGGGGTGAGATAATATCTCATTGTACTTTTATATCTCTCTGATGGAGCCCTGATTGCTCAGTGGTTAAGAGCTTTCCTGCTAACCAGAATAGTTGGCAATTCGAATCCACCAGCCTCTCCTTGGAAACCCTACGGGGCAGTTCTACTCAGTCCTATAGGCTCACTATGAGTTGGAATTGACTTGATGGCAATGGGTTTGGTTCTTTGTTTTTAATGGCTAATGATCATGAGTATCTTTTTTTTTAGTGATTAGATTTTTTTTTTTTCCTTCATCAATGTATTTTTATTTTTTTTAATTGTACTTTAGGTGAAGGTTTACAGAACAAATAGTTTCTCATTAAGCAGTCAGTACACATATTGTTTTATGACATTGGTTAACAACCCCATGACATGTCAACCCTCTCCCTTCTTGACCTTTTTTTTTTTTTTTGTGGTGAAAATATACATAGCCAAACATACACGATTTCAAAAATTTCTACATGCACAGTTCAGTGACATCGATTACGTTCTTCCAGTTGTGCTGCTATTCTCACTTTAGATGAAGGTTTACAGAACAAAATAGTTTCTCATTAAACAGTTAGTACACATGTTGCCCTATGACAATGGTTAGCAATCCCACTACATGTCAACACTATCCTTACTCAAGATCATGAGTATCTTTTCATGTATTTATTGGCCACATGAATTTCTTCATTGGTGAAGTATCTGTTCATGTCCTTTGCCCATTTTTAAAATTTTTTTTAAATTGTACTTTAGGTTAAGGTTTACAGAACAAGTAGTTTCTCATTACACAGTCAGTACACATACTGTTTTATGACACTGGTTAACAAACCAACAACATGTCAACACTCTCTCTTCTCGACCTTGGAGGAACTTTTTTCTTTTTTGGTGAAAATATACACAGCCAATGATACACCATTTCAAAAATTTCTACATGTACAATTCAGTGACATCAATTACGTTCTTCCACTTGTGCTGTTATTCTCACTATCCTTTTCCAAATTATTCCATCATCATTATCTTCAACTCACTGCCCCCTAGGCTTCCCATCAAACTTTTTGAGTTGCTGTTGTCAATTTGATCTCACATAGATAATTCTTTTTCTTTTTGTGCTTTAGATGAAAGTTTACAGAAATAGTTTCTCATTGAACAATTAGTACACATATTGCCCTATGACAATGGTTAACAACCCCACGACATGTCAACACTGTCCTTTCTCAACCTTGGGCTCCCTATCACTAACTTTCCTGTCCCCTCTTGCCTTCCAGTCCTTATCCCTGGATTGCTGTGCCTCCTTAGTCCCATTTTGTTTTATGGGGATGTCCAATCCCTGGCTAAATGGTGAACCTCGGGAGTGACTTCACCACTCAGCTAAAAGGGTGTCTGGGGGCCATACTCTCAGGGTTTCTCCAGTCTCTGTCTGGCCAGTAAATCTGGTCTTTTTGTGTGTCTTAGAATTTTGTTCTACATCCTTCTCCAGCTCTGTCCAGGACCCTCTGTTGTGATCCCGGTCAGAGCAGTAAGTGGTGGTAGCCGGGCAACATCCAGCTGTACTGGACTCAGTCTGGTGGAGGCCTTGGTAGCCATGGTCCATTAGTCCTTTGGATTTATCTTTTCCTTTTATCCTGTTCTCTTCATTCTCCCTTGCTCCCAAAGGGATGAGACCAGTGGAGTGTCTTAGATGGTTGCTCACAGGCTTTTAAGACCCCAGACGCTACTCACCAATGTAGAATGCAGAACATTGTCTTTATAAACTGTGTTATGCCAACTGAGTTAGATGTTCCCCGAGAGAATGGTCCCCACAGCCCTCCACCCAGCAATTCAGCCCCTCAGGGAGTTTGGATGTGTCTATGGAGCTTCCATGACCTTTCCTTGAACAAGTTGTGCTGGCATCCCCAGTATTGTGTACTGTCTTACCTTTCACCAAAGTTACCACTTATCTATTGTCTATTTAGTTCCCCCCCCACCCCTCCCATCCCTCATAACCAACTGTCATGGATTGCGTTGTGTCCCCCCAAAATATCTGTCAACTTGGCTGGCTTATGATTTACCATTTTGTAAATCTGATGCGATTTCCTTATGTGTTGAAAACTCTATCACTATGATGAGGTTTACAAGATTAGTATCTGAATCCAATCTCTTTTGAGATATAAAAGAGAAAAGCGAGCAGAGACACATAGGAACCTCACACCACCAAGAAAGCAGTGCTGGGAGCAGAGCTCGTTCTTTGGACCCGAGGTTCCTGTGCAGAGATGCTCCCAGACCAAATAAAGACTGATGCATTAAAGGACCTTTCTCCAGAGCCGACAGAGGGAGAAAGCCTTCTCCTGGAGCTGATGCCCTGAATTTGGACTTGTATCCTACTGGAATGTGAGGGAATAAATTTCTCTTTGTTAAAACCATCCACTCATAGTATTCCTGTTAGAGCAGCATTAGATGACTAAGACACCAACAAAGATTGTTTCTTTTTCTGTGTAAACTTTTACATGAGTTTTTACAGTAGAGGTCTCATATAATATTTGTCCTTTTGTGATTGACTTATTTCACTCAGCATAATGTCCTCCAGTTTCATCCATGTTATGAGATGCTTCACAGAGTCATCATTGTTCTTTATTGTTGCATAATACTCCATTGTGTGTATGTACCATAGTTTGTTTATCCATTCATCTGTTGATGGGCATATAGGTTGTTTCCATCTTTTTTTGCTATTGTGAACAATGCTGCAATGAACATGGATGTGCACATGTTTATTCGTGTGACAGCTCTTATTTCTCTAGGATATTTTCCTAGGAGTGGGATTGCTGGATTGTATGATATTTCTATTTCTAGCTTTCTAAGGAAGCGCCATATCATTTTCCAAAATGGTTGTATCATTACCCATTCCCACCAGCAGTGCATAAGAGTTCCAATCTCCCCACAGCCTCTCTAACATTTGTTATTTGCAGTGTTTTTGATTTGTGCCAGTAATGCTGGGATGAGATGGTATCTCATTGTGGTTTTAATTGGCATTTCTCTAATGGCTAGTGATTGCAAGCATTTCCTCATGTATCTGTTGGCCGTTTGAATGACTTCTTTGGTGAAGTATCTGTTCATTTCCTTTGCCCATTTTTTAATAGGATTATTTGTCTTTTTGTTGTAGAGGTGTTGGATTTTCTTGTAGACTATGGAGATTAGACCTTTATCTGACTTGTACTGTCCAAAAATTTTTTCCGAGTTGGTATGTTCTCTTTTTACTCTTTTGGTGAAGTCTTTTGAAGAGCATAGGTGTTTGATTTTTAGAAGATCCCGGTTATGTAGCTTATCTTCTGGAGTTTGTGTGTTGTTGGTTATGGTCTGTATCCTGTTAATGCTGTGTATTAGGGCCTCTAGAGTTGATCCTATTTTTTCTTCTATGAACTTTATAGTTTTTGGTTTTATATTTAGGTCTTTGAGCCCTTGTTGAAGATCAGGTGACCATAGGTGGATGGATTTACATCTGGGTTCTCAATTCTGTTCCATTGGTCAATGTATCTTTTGTTGTACCAGTACCAGGCTGTTTTGACTACTGTAGCTGTATAGTAGGTTCTGAAGTCAGATAGTGTGAGTCCTCCAACTTTATTCTTCTTCTTCAGTAGTGCTTTACTTATTTGTGGCTTCTTCCCTTTCATATAAAGTTAATGATTAGTTTTTCCATCTCTTTGAAGAATGTTGTTGGTACTTGGATCGGGATTGCATTGTATTTGTAAATTGCTTTGGGTAGAATTCTCATTTTCACAATGTTGAGTCTACCTATCTGTGATGGTTAAGATTGTGTGTCAACTTGGCTAGGCCATGATTCTCCGTGTTTTAATGTAATCACTACCATGACTGAATATATTGTGAGTAGCCAATCAGATGAAAGGGAGTCTCCTTGGGGGGTGTGGCCCGCATCTGTATATAAGCAAACATTCTGGCTTTTTGCTCTCACTGGATCCTGTGGCTGCTTCCTGTCATCTCATCTCCCGTTCTCAGGACTTGAGCTGTCAGCTTATCTGCCAAACCTGGGATTCGTCAATCTGCACAGCCTGTGAGTGGGAGCCCTGCTCTCCGATCTTCCGATCTTGGGCTTGCCAGCTTCTGCAGCTGTGTGACTTGGGAGAGGCCTCTACCCTGATCTGTGGACTCTACAATCGTGTGAGCTCTTTCCTTGATATAATCTCTCTCTGTATATATATTTATACACTTTACTGGTTTTGCTTCTCTAGAGAACCCAGCCTAAGACACTATCCACGAGCAAGGTATGTTTTTCCATTTATGTAGATCCCTTTGGGTTTCTTGCAGTAGTGTTTTGTAGTTTTCTTTGTATAGGTCTTTTGCATCCCTGGTTAGATTTATTCCTAAGTATTTTATTTTTTTAGGGGCTATTATAAATGGTATTGTTTTCTTGATTTCCTTTTCATTGTTCTCTTTATTGGTGTATAGGAATCCAACAGATTTTTGTATGCTTAGCTTGTATCCTGCTACTCTGCTGAATCTTTCTACTAGTTCCAGTAGTTTTCTCATGGAGTCTTTAGGGTTTTCTATGTACAGTATCATATCATCCACAACCAGGGACAGTTTAACATTGGCCCATTTTTTGATTGCATTATTTGTCTTTTTGTTGTTGAGTTGTTGAAGTTTTTTACATACTTAAGAGATTTGACCCTTATCAGATGTGATGTTGCCAAAGATTTTTCCCAGTCCATAGGTTCTCTTTTTACTCTCTTGGTAAAGTCTTTTGATGAGCATAAGTATTTAATTTTTAGGAGGTCCCAGTTATCTAATTTATCTTCTGCTGTTTGTGAATTTTTAGTGTTGTTTGATAGCCTGTTTATGCCAAAAATTAGGCCCCTTAGTTTTGACCCTATGTTATCTTCCAGGAACTTTATAGTTTTAGCTTTAACATGTAGCTCTTTGATCCATTTTGAGTTAGTTTTTGTGCATGGTGTGAGATATGGATCCTGATTCATTTTTCTGCATATGGATATTCAGTTTTCCCAGCACAATTTGTTAATTAAAGAGTATGTTTCTTCCCCATTGAATGGACTTTGACCTTTTGTCAAAATCACCTGCCCATAGATGGATGGATTCAGTACAGTGTTCTCAATTCTATTCCATTGGTCTATGTGTCTGTCATTGAACCAGGATGTTTTGATTATCATGGCTGTATAGTAAATTTTGAGATTGGAAAGCATGAGGCCTCCTCATTTGTCCCTCTATTTCAATATTACTTTAGCTATTGGAGGCCTCCTTCCTTTCCATATGAAGTTGAGATTAGTTTTTCCACTTCATTAAAGAATGTTGTTGGGATTTGGATTGGGATTGCATTATACTTTTTGGTATATTATAGCTTTTGGTAGTATTGACATTTTCACAATGTTAAGTCTTTCAATCTGTGAGCTTGGAATATTTTTCCATTTATGTAGATCTCTTTTAGTTTCTTGCAGTACTGTTTTATAGTTTTCCTGTATAAATCTTTTACATCCCTGGTTAGGTTTATTCTTAGCTAGTTTATCCTTTTGGGGACTATTGTAAATGGTATCGTTTTCTTGATTTCCTTTTCAGAGTCCTCTTTGTTACTGTAGAGGAACCCAACTAGTTTTTCTGTGTTGATCTTGAACCCTGCCACTGTACTGAATCAGTCTGTTAGTTCTAGTAACTTTCTTGTGAAGTGTCTGGGATTTTCTATGCAAAGGATCATGTCATCTGCAAATAAAGATAGTTTTACTTCTTCCTTTCGAATCTGGATACCCTTTATTTCCCTTTCTTATTGCTATAGCTAGGACTTCCAGTACAATATTGAATAAAAGTGGTGATAAAGGGCATCCTTGTCTCTTTCCCATTCCCAAGGGAAATGCTCTCAATCTTTCTCAGTTGAGAATAATGTTCGTTGTTGGTTTTGCATATATGCCTTTAATTATATTGAGGAATGGGTGATATATTGTTGAATTAGTTGGCTAGAGTTTTGTTGATAATTTTTGTATCCATATTCATGAGGGATATTGGTCTGTAATTTTCTTTTTTGGGGGGTGTCTTTGCCTGGCTTTGGTATCAGGGTTCTGCTGGTGACACAGAATGAAATAGGGAGTATTCCTTCCTTTTCTATGTTCCAGAATAGTTTGAACAGAATTTATGTCGACTCTTCTCTGAATGTTGAGTAGAATTCTCCAGTGAAGTTGTCTGGGCCAGGGCTTTTTGTTGTTGTTTTTGGTTTTGGTAGGAGTTTTTTTTAATGATATCTTCAATGTTTTGTTTTCTTATGCATGTGTTCAAATTTTCTCTCTCTATTTATGTTAGTTTAAGTTGGTAGTGTATTTCTAGAAATTTGTTTGTTTCTTCTAGGTTTTCAAATTTGCTGGAGTACAATTTTTCATAATTTTCTCTTATGATTCTTTATATCTTAGTTGGTTCTTTTCTAATGTCAACCATCTCATTTGTTATTTTGGTTATTTGCATCTTCTCATTTTTTTTCCTTTGTCAATTTGGCCAGTGGTTTGTCAATTTTATTGATCATCTCAATGAACCAACTTCTAGTCTTGTTGTTTTTTTTTTTTTTAATTTTCTATTTCATTTATTTCTATTCTGATCTTTATTTCCTTTCTTCTGGTGACTGTGGACTTCTTTCAATGCTCCTTTTCTATTTCTTCAAGTTTTAAGGTTAAGCTATTGATTTTGGACCTTTCTTTTTTTGATGTGTGTGTTCACTGTTATAAGTTCTCCTCTCAGCACTGTTTTTGCTGTGTCCCAAAGGTTTTGGTATGTATGTTTTCATTCTCATTTGACTCTAAGAATTTTTTAATTTAATTTTTAATTTATTCTATTACCCAATAGCTTTTAAGTAAGGTGTTATTCAGTTTCCATGTACTTAATTTTTTCATTGTTCTTTCTGTTATTGATTTCTCGTTTTATAGCATCATGATCAGAGAAGATGCTTCGTATTGTGTCAAAGTTTTTAAACTTATTGTGGCTTTCTTTATAGCCTAAAATATGGTCTATCCTGGAGAATGATCCATGTGCATTGAAGAAGAATGTATGCTTTGCTGCTGTTGGGTGGCATGTTCTGTATATCTCTATGAGGTCGAGTTGGTTAATTGTATTATTTACATTTTCTGTATCTTTTTTGAGTTCCTTTCTAGTTGTTCTGTTCCTCATCAAAAGTGGTGTGTTAAAGTCTCCTACTATTATTGTAGAATTGTCTATTTCTCTTTTCAATTCTGTTAGAGTTTGTTTTATGTATTTTGGAACTCTTGCTGGGTGCATATTTATTATGATTATGTCCTGTTGGTGGATTGACCCTTTAATCATTATATAATGCCCTTCTTTGTCTCTTATGATGGATTTTGACTTACAGTCTATTTTATCAGAGATTATTATTGCCACTCCTGCAGTAATAATCTTTTGGTTACTGTTCCCTTGATATATTTTTTTTCTATCTATTGATTTTTAACCTATTTATGTCTTTGTGTCTAACGTGTGTCTCTTGTAGGCAATACATCGATAAGTCATGTTTTTTTGTTTTTTTATTCATTCTACCACTCTGTGTCTCTTGACTGGTGCATTTAAACCACTTACAGTGTGATTATCAATAGTTATGAATTTACTGCTGCCATTTTGTTATGCTTTTTTGTGGTGTTAACAATTTCTTGTTCTGCTTTTCTGTGCTGAGTTCTATTTGTTTAAGAATTTTCTTTTTGTATCCTTTGTTGTTGATTTTGTGTTTACTGAGTCTTTTATTTTCTTCTTTATTTTGGTGAGTAGATTTATTAATTTTCTTTGTGGTTACTCTGAAATTTACCTTTATCTTCCTAAGTTTAAAACAGTCCATTATGTCTTGATATCACCTTAACTTCCTCTCCTTATGGAAGTTCTATAACTACATCATTTGTTCCCCCTTTTTGGTTTGAAGTTGTCATTTTCAGATTGACATCTCTGGTTCCCTGTTTTCAGTTTTGCAGCTTTATTTTACTTTTGAGAATTCTTTATCTGAGTTGGTATCTGGATGCTGCTGCCATGTGTCTTAATCTCGGATTGTTGCCTGATGTCATTGGTTCTCGTTCTGAAGGACTCCCTTTAATACTTATTGTAAGGTTGGTCTGTTTTTTCCAAATTCCCTTAATTTCTGTTTTTCTAGGAAATGTCCTAATTTCACTACAGTATTTGAAAGACAATTTTGCTTGATATATGATTCTTGGTTGGCAATTATTTTCTTTTGGGATTTTATACATATCATCCCATTACCTTCTTGCCTGTGTGGTTTCTGCCAAGAAGAAATCAGTGCTTAGTCTTTTTGGTGCCCCTTTGTAGGTGATATTTTGTTTTTCATGAGCTGCTCTCAGAATTCTTTCTTTGTCTTTGGTTTTGGAAAGTTTGATTATGTCATGTCTTGGTGACTCTCTTTTGGGGTTTTTCCTGTATGGGGATCGGTGAGCTTCTTGGATGGAAAGCTTCTCATCTTTCATGATATTAGGGAAGTTTTCTGCCAATAAATCTTCAAAAATTCTCTCTGTACTTTTTTCTCCTCTTCTGGAATGCCTATTATGCATAAAGTATTCCTCTTGATAGTGTCCCACATAACTCTTAGGCTTTCTTCATTTATCTTCTTTCTTTTTTCTGTTCCTCAGATAAATTAGTATCAAGGGATTTGTCCTCTATTTTGCTGATTCTTTCTGACATTGATTCAATTCCACTTCCATGCCCTTCCATTGAGTTATCTATTTCTGATATTTTATTGTTAATCTTCGGATTTCTACTTGTTTTTTGTATGGCTTCTAATTGTCTATTTATTTTTTCATTTTGTTCTTAAATGTTTTCCTGAATTCTTCTAGGATTTTTCTGTGTTTCCCTTGATCTCTTTTACGATACTACATATAAATATTTTTGAATTCCTTATCAGGTAGTTCTATTATTATTTCTTCCTCAGGAAGGTTTTCTTTTTTCTTCCCCTTTATTTTTTTCACTTATTTAAGCCATCTTATCCTGTTTCTTCATATGATTTGTTATTGCCTGTTTTCTCTGAGGCATTAAGGTATTAGTTTTTTTTATTTATATATTTCTTTACTGATTGTATGTATGTTTGTTTTCTGCTGATTTTTTTGTTTTGTTTTGATGTATCTGGAGCTTTGTTTCTTCTCTTTCTCTTTAGAATGTCTTTCTTCCTTTATAGTATTTTAATTGTTCTTGTTTTATGATTCTGAACTGTGTGTGACTTTGGTGGTGTCTGTTGGCTGGGCATGATTTCCTCTCATTGATGGCTATGGTGGGTCACACCCACATGTGATTCCCCTATGGTTAGGCTCATATGTATTCCCTTACCAGATTGAGTGGAGGTGAGAGAGCAGATTCTTTCCCTGATGTTGAGTGACAAGCTTTGGGTTGTCAGGGTCCCTCCACAGCCATTGTGGGACTGTGCGGTCTTTCAGGGTTGGTGCTAGCAGTTAGTGCATTCTCTGGAGGTCAGGGAAGAATGTCTCCATATCTGCTGTCAGGGAGTGCTACCCAAATGAACATGGTAGACCTGCTGTGCATGCAAAACTTGTCATCTCAGTAGGTGGTGGGGTATCAAGGAGTTTCAGTGCAAGTGCAGATGGCCTGCAGGAACTGTTTGGGTGTTGGATGTGTGACATTGCAGTTGGGAAAACGCTGGATGAGGGCAATAGGAGCTCCTGCTCATCATTTAGTGGAGGTGCAGATGGCACCTGTCAGGACATGACTGACGTTGTTGATGAGGTGATGTGTCTACCTGGCTGGTCACTGGGGCATGGGTGCAAGGAGCATTCTCACTGGTCTGTGGGTTGGGCACTGTGATGGTTGGGATTGTGTGTCAACTTGGCTGGGCCGTGATTCTCAGTGTTTTAATGTAATCACTCCCATGACTGAATATACTGTGAGTAGCCAATCAGATGAATGGGAGTCTCCTTGGGGGTGTGGCCCACAACTGAATATAAGCAGACGTTCTGGCTTTTTGTGCTGGCTGGATCCTGTGGCTGCCTCCTGTCATTTCATCTTCGGTTCTTGGGACATGAGCTGTCAGCTTATCTGCCGAACCTGTGATTGGTTGATCTGCAAGCCTGTGACCAGGAGCCCTGCTCTCCAACTTGCCGATCTTGGGCTTGCCAGCGGCTGCGTGACTTGGAAGAGGCCTCTACCCTGATACACAGACTTGGGATGTTCTAGTCTCTACAATCGCATGAGCTGTTTCCTTGATATAAATCTTGCTATATATATATTTATAAACTTACTGGTTTTGCTTCTCTAGAGAAGCCAGCCTAAGACATTTGGTACCTGGAGTGGTTCTAGAGAAACAAAATTGTAAGGATGAGTTTTCTAAATTGGATCTCAAGTCTGGTTAGTCTTAAAGATGTTGATGACTCTGCTTCCAGCAGTAAAGAGGTCACTGCTAGTCCATGGAACGAGGTGGCGATACAAATACACAAAATATCACCACCGGTAGATCAGGTATTGGTGAAAGGTGAGGCTCAGGGTGAACACATGTGTGATATCTTTCTACAGCTTTGTCAGAATGAGAAGTGTAAGGAAGCTGGTTGGTTTGTCCTACTTTTGCTAGACAAACTGATGAAGGAAAGAGATGTGCTCAGGGCTTCAGAGTCAAGGTTCAAGTGCCGCATACATGACCTCAAGGCTTCCACTTGTGCTTTGAAAGAAAGCCTTATTTCTTGTAGTGACAGAGCCAAAATTGCTGAAAACCAAACCCAGAGTCTTATTGTAAGAGTGGCTGAATTACAATGCTAGCTCAATTGTGAACCTAGAGAGGTGTCTGAAGTGAAGGTAAGGGTATTGATTGGGAAGAGATGGGATCCTGAAACTTGGGATGGGGACATATGGGCAGATAATCAGGAAGCTGGGGACACTGAGCCTGTAAATTCCATTGATTCACTCCTGCCAGCAGAACCAGTCCCATCTGAAGAGAACCGCATGTTTGTCTGCTAAACCACCCTGCCCAGAAAAACCATTACCCCCTCCACTCCCGTCTAAGGAGACTAGCCCTAGCCCAGCTGTCTCTAAAGAAGCCCTTGCCTGAGTCATTGCCTTGAGCATCGCCTGAGGCAGATGCTTTACAAGATAATGCTGAATGTTCTCAAAACAATTCCACACTACCGATTCTGCTTCAAGACCTATAACTAAGCTTAAGTCCCAGAGAGCCCCAAAAGGTGAAGTACAAATTGTGACCAAGAGGAGGTATGGTACACTCCAAAAGAACTACTTGACTTTTCTAATATGTACAAACAGAAACCTGGGGAATATGTGTGGGAATGGCTATTAAGGGTGTGGGATAATGGTGCAAGGAACATAAAGATGGATCAGTCTGAGTTTATTGATATGGATTCACTAAGCACATATCCTTCATTCAGCGTTTTAGCTCAAAGAGTTAGGAAAGGATCTAATAGTTTATTTGGTTGAGTTGCTGAAGCATGGAACACATGGTGGCTTAGACTAAATCTAGTTGAAGTACCAGACCTGCCTTTGTATACTGTAGAAGAAGGTATCCAAAGGCTTAAGGAAATTGGCATGCTAGAGTGGATTTATCAAGTTAGAACCACAGACCCACACATGGAGTGTCCAGAGGACACACCTTTTTCCACAACTGTGAGGAACAAATTTGTGAAGGGAGCTCCATTATCCTTGAAGACTGCTGTGATTGCTATTTTATGTAAGTCAGATTTGACAGTGGGAACGGCCCTAACTGAATTAAGACACCTAACTACAATGGGGCTGACTGGACCCCGTAGTAGCAGGGGCCAAGTGGCTGCATTCAATCAATAAAGACAAGGTGGGCATCGTTACAGTAATGGACAAAGGAGTCAAAGCAGTAATCAGAATAGTCTGATGCGTATGGACTTATGGTGTTGGCTACTTAGTCATAGTGTCCCTAGGAGTGAAATAGATAGGAAATCTACTAAATATTTACTTGATCTATACAAACGGATGAATTCTAGGTCAGGTGAACAGCAGTCTAACTCGAATCGACGGAATAGAGAGTCACGATCCCCAATCAATTTCCAGATTTGAGTGAGTTTAAAGACCCACAACCCCTTGAATGAAGAGGAGGCCGGGTCCCCTTGAGTAAGGACTCCAATACACTGCCAAAGATTTTTACCTTTAATCTTTCTCCCACTTCCCCCAAAGGGATCTAGAGCCTTTTACAAGAGTGACTGTTCATTGGGAAAAAGGAAATAGACTTCTCAGGGATCACTGGATACTGGCTCTGAACTAACACTGATTCCAGTAGTCCCAAAACGTCACTGTGGCCCTCCAGAGTGGGGGCATATGGACGTCAGGTTATTAATGGAGTCTTTGCTCATGTCTGTCTCACAGTAGGTCCAGTGGGTCCCCAAACCCATCCTGTAGTTCCAGAATGCATAATTGGAATACATATACTCAGCAACTGGCAGAACCCCCACATTGGATCCCTGACAAATAGAGTAAAGGCTATTATGGCAGGAAAAGCCAAGTGGAAGCCATTAGAACTGCCCCTACCTAGGAAAATAGTAAGCCAAAAGCAATACTGCATTCCTGGAGGGATTGCAGAGATTACTGCCACCATTGAAGGATGCAGGAGTGGTGATTCCCACCACATCCCCATTCAACTCGCCTATCTGGCCTGTGCAAAAAACAGATGGATCTTGGAGAATGACAGTAGATTATCAAAAACTTAACCAGGTGGTGACTGCAATTGCAGCTGCTGTTCCAGATGTAGTTTCACTGCTTGAACAAATTAATACATCTCCTGGTACCTGGTATGCAGCTATTGATCTAGCTAATGCCTTTTTCTCCATACCTGTTTCAAAGGACCACCAGAAGCAGTTTGCCTTCAGCTGGCAAGGCCAACAATACACCTTCAGTGTCCTACCTCAGGCTATACCAACTTTCCAGCCCTATGTCATAATTTAGTCCACAAGGATCTTGATCAACTTTCCCTTCCACAAGATGTCACACTGGTCCATTACATTGATGACATTATGCTGATTGGACCTAGTAAGAAAGAAGTGTCAATGACTCTGGACCTATTGGTAAAAAATTTGCATGCTAGAGGGTGGGAGATTAATCCCACAAAAATTCAGGCACCTTCCACTTCAGTGAAATTTCTAGGGGTCCAGTAGTGTGGGGCATGTCGAGACATTCCTTCTAAAGTGAAGGGTAAGTTATTGCATCTTGCTGCTCCCACAACTAAAAAGGAGGCACAACCCCTAATGGGCCTCTTTGGATTTTGGAGACAACATATTCCTCATTTGGGTGTGCTACTCCAGCCTATTTATCAAGTGACTCAAAAAGCTGCTAGTTTTGAGTGGGGGCCAGAACAAGAGAAGGCTCTGCAATAGGTTCAGGCTGCTGTGCAAGCCGCTCTGCGACTTGGACCATATGATCCAGATGATATAATGGTGTTTGAAGTGTCAGTGGCAGATAGAGATGCTGTTTGGAGTCTTTGGCAGGACCTTATTGGTGAATCACAGCGCAGACCCTTCGGATTTTGGAGCAAAGCTCTGCCATCCTCTGCAGATAATTACTCTCCTTTTGAGAAACAACTTTTGGCTTGTTACTGGGCCTTAGTAGAGACTGAACACTTAACCATGGGACACCAAGTCACCATGAGGCTTGAGCTGCCCATCATGAACTGGGTGTTGTCTGACCCACAGAACCATAAAGTTGGACATGCACAGCAGCACTCTATCATTAAGTGAAAGTGGTATATTCGAGATTGGGCCCAAGCAGTACCCAAAGGCACAAGTAAGATGCATGAGGAAGTGGCTCAAATGCCCAGGTCTCCACTCTTGTCACGTTACCTTCCATCTCCCAGTCTGCACCTATGGCCTCATGGGGCGTTCCTTCTGATCAGTTGACTGAGGAAGAGAAAACTCGTGCCTGGTTTACAGATGGTTCTGCACGATATGCAGGCGCCACTCGAAAGTGGACTGTTGCAGCACTACAGCCCCTTTCTGGGACCTCCCTGAAGGACAGTGGTAAAGGGAAATCCTTTCAATAGGCAGAACTTCAAGCAGTGCACCTGGTTGTTCACTTTGCTTAAAAGGAGAAATAGCCAGATATGTGATTATATACATATGGGCTGTGGCCAATGGTTTGGCTGGATGGTCAGGGATTTGGAAGGAACATGACTGGAAAATTGGAGACAAGGATTTATGAGGAAAAGGTATGTGGAAAGACCTCTCCGAATGGGCCAAAGAAGTGCAGATATTTGTGTCTCATGTGAATGTTCATCAAAGGGTGACCTCAGCAGAGGATGATTTTAACAATCAAGTGGATACGATGACACGTTCTGTGGAAACCAGTCATCCTCTTTCATCAGCTACTCCTGCCGTTGCTCAATGGGCTCATGAACAAAGTGGCCATGGTGGCAGGGATGGAGGTTATGCATGGGCCCAGCAGCATGGACTTCCACTCACCAAGTCCGACTTGGCCACAGCCTCTGCTGAGTGTCTGATCTGCCAGCAGCAGAGACCAACATTGAGTCCCCGATATGGCACCATCCTTCGAGGTGATCAGCCAGCAACCTGGTGGCAAGTTGATTACATTGGACCACTTCCATCATGGAAAGGGCAGCATTTTGTCCTTACTGGAACAGACACTTACTCTAGATATGGATTTGCCTTCCCTACACAATGCTTCTGCCGTAACTACCATCTGTGGACTTACAGAATGCCTTATCCACCATCATGGTATCCCACACAGCATTGCTTCAGATCAAGGGACTCACTTCATAGCAAATGAAGTGCGGCAGTGGGCCATGCTCATGGAATTCACTGGTCTTACCATGTTCCCAATCATCCTGAAGCAGCTGGCTTGATAGAATGATGGGATGGCCTTCTAAAGACACAATTACAGTGCCAGCTAGGTGGCAATACCTTGCAGGGTTGGGGCAATGTTCTCCAGGAGGCTGTATATGCTTTAAACCAGCATCCAATATATGGTGCAGTTTCTCCCATAGCCAGGATCCACGGGTCTAGGAATCAAGGGGTGGAAATAGGAGTGGCACCACTCACTATTACCCCTAGTGATCCACTTGCAAAATTTTTGCTTCCTGTCCCGACCTTATGCTCTGCAGGCCTAGAGGTCTTAGTTCCAAAGGGAGAAATGCTCCCACCTGGAGCCACATCACTGATTCCATTGAACTAAAAGTTAAGAATGCCACCTGGCCACTTTAGGTTCCTTAAGCCTCTTTATCAACAGGCATAGAAGGGAGTTACCATACTGGCTAGTGTGATTGATTCCGATTACCAAGAGGAAATCGGATTGATATTACATAATGGAGGTAAAAAAGAGTATGTCTGGAATGCAGCAGATTCCTTAGGGTGTCTCTTAGTACTACCATGCCCGGTGATTAAAGTCAATGGAAAACTACAGCAACCTAATTCTGACATGACTACTAATGACCCAGACCCTTCAGGAAAGAAGGTTTGGGTCACCCCACCAGGCAAAAAACCACGACCAGCCAAGGCTCTTGCTGAGGGCAAAGGGAATATGGAATGGGTGCTGGAAGAAGGTAGTTCTAAATACCAGTTACGGCCATGTGACAAGTTGCAGAAACAGGAACTGTAATTGTTACAAGTATTTCTGCTTTGTATGTGCGCGTCAAATATTTTTGTTTCCTTCACTTATAAAATATAAGCCGTAAACGGGGCTAGTGCGTGTTCGACTGTACACGTGTTAGTTGTATCATGTTAGTGCAAGTATGACTTTCTAATTGTCTTTATTCAGAGATTACGTATGGTTTAAGGAGATGTGTACATGTGTCAATTTGACAAGGGGTGGACTGTGATGGTTGGGATTGTGTGTCAACTTGGCTGAGCCATGATTCTCAGTGTTTTAATGTAATCACTCCCATGACTGAATATACAGTGAGTATCCAGTCAGAGGAAAGGAAATCTCCTTGAGGGTGTGGCCCACATCTGAATATAAGCAGATGTTCTGGCTCTTTGCTCTTGCTGGATCCTGCGGCTGCCTCCTGTCGTTTCATCTCCGGTTCTTGGGACATGAGCTGTCAGTTTACCTGCTGAACCTGGGATTCATCAATCTGCACAGCCTGTGAGCGGGAGCTCTGCTCTCCAACCTGCCGATCTTGGGCTTGTCAGCTTCTGTGGCTGTGTCACTTGGGAGTGGCCTCTACCCTGATCCATGGTCTTGGGACTTTCTAGTCTCTACAATCGTGTGAGCTGTTTCCTTGATATAAATCTCTCTCTATATATATTTATACATTTTACTGGTTTTGCTTCTCTAGAGAACCTAAGACAGGCACTGTGTGTGTGCACTGCCGATTGCTGGGTGGTCTGGGGGAGGGTGCACAAGTCACCTTTCACCAGGTGGGTGGCATGGGAACTTGTACCACCAGTCACCAGGTGGGCAGGGCAATGGGGGCAAGAAAGGGGGCATCACCCTTCCAGTTACTGGTCTGGTGGTAGTAGCACATGCTGCTGATTGCCAGGTGGGTAACGTGGCGCGGGTATACTGAACCAGGCACAGGCTTCCGATTGCAGGTCTGATGGCACAGGAGCATGCGCCACAGGTCGTCATATAAGTGGGGTGGCAAAGGGAATGGGTGAAGTGGGCGCAAGCCTCCAGTTGCAGGTCTGATGACACAGAAGTGAGTGCCACAGATCACCAGGCAATGGGGAAGGGGAGCACACCACTGGTCACCTGAAGAGTGGAGGGGGAAGAGGAGGGGAGGGTGTTCCCACAGTCTCTGGCACAGGCACCAGGGCATTCCCCACAGAGTGCAGCTGGCAATCAGGACCAGGCCTCAGCCAAATGTGAGGACGGGGCTAACCAGAGTCTGGTCTGGTGGGGGATCTCTAGCCACCACTCCAAGGATCATCCACTCCACCAGTGCCACCCACTCAAATGTTCAGGGACTGTTGCTAGTGAGTAGCTGTGTCCCTATTTTCTGGCTTCCTCCCTGCACTATGGTCTCCTGGATCCCTAGGGCTCTTGCTCACCTTCTTGCACTTTCCCCCCTTAGGCCAGTTCATGTTCTGCTTACCTTACTTTGCTCCAGGTTTGTCTACACAGTATCTCTGGTTTCTACTCGGGATTCAGTGAAGTTGCCTTCCTGTGCTTCTCACCTAGGATGCTGCTTGCTTTGTCTCAAGATGGTCATTCTGCACTGGGCCAGCTGGTAGGGCACCTACAGTCTGTAAGTCTCCTCGTTCACTGTTTTCATTCAGTTTTTCCTTCCTGCTGTGTTCAATCATCCTTCCATTTGTCATCTGTATCTGTTTCACTTGGTTTCTCAGTTCTTTGCTGGAAGGGGATGGCATGATGTGTGTGACTAAGCTACCATCTTGGGCCATATTTTTCAGACTTTTCCTTTTATTTCCTTAATTCTGCTTGCTTTGCATTACTTTGCTCTTGTTTTTCTAGTGGATGGTTAGGCTATTTGAGATATTTATTTTTTTTAAATATAGTCATTTACAGCTATAAATTTCTCTGTAATCACTGCTTTAACTACACCTCATTTTAGTATTTTGTGGTTTTGTTTTCATCTGTCTTGAAGTAATTTCTAATATTCTTTGTGATTTCTTTTTTGATCCATTGGTTATTTAGAAAAGTGTGATTTAATTCCCACATATTTGTAAATTTCCCAAACTTTCTTCTTATTAATTTCTAATTTAAATTTATCATGGTCACAGAACATACTTTGTATGATTTGAAAACTTTTAAATATATTTGGGCTTGTCATATGGACTAGTATATGGTCTATCCTGGAGAGTGTTCCATGTGCACTTGAGAGTAATGTGTATTCTGCTGCTGTAGGGTGGAGTGTTCTATAGCTATCTGTCAGATCTAGTTGGTTTATAATGCTATTCAAGTCTTATTTCCATGTTAATCTTCTGCCTAGTTGCTCTATTCATTACTGAAAGCAGAGTTGAAGTTTCAAAATGTTATTGTTAAGTTTTGTATGTCTCCCTTCAATTTTATCAGTTTTGCTTCATGTGTTTGCTTCCTGAGTCTCTTGTTAGGTTCATATTCTAATAATCGTTACATCTTCCTGATAGACTGGCAATATTATCATTATAAAATGTCCTTGTCTCTAGTAACGAATTTTTGTCTTAAAGTTTATTTTGTCTTATATTAGTATATCCACTCGAGTTTTCTTTTGGTTAGTGTTTGCGTGATTTATTTAGTTCATTATTTAACATACAACCTATTTGTGTCTTTGAATCTACAGTGTTTCTTGTAGACAGCACATAGTTGGATCTTTTGTTTTTAATCCATTCTGCCAATTCCTGCCCTGTGATTGATATGTTTAATCTATTCACATTTATTGTTGTTACTGATAAAGTAATATTTATGTCTCCCATTTTGCTATTTGTTTTCTTGTATGTATTGTGTTTTGTGTTGTTGTTGTCCCTTTTTTCTTCTTCTATTCCTCAATTTGTGTCTTTTGTACTAAATAGACATTTTCTAATGTACCAAAATGCTTGTACATTTTCCATCACTTGTCTGTCAGTTTGTCATACTGTGGTGGCTTGCATGTTGCTGTGATACTGGAAGCTATGCCACTGGTATTTCAAATACCAGCAGTGTCACTCATGGCAACAGGCCTCAGCAGAGTGTCCGGATTAAGACAGACTAGGAGGAAGGACCTGGCAATCTACTTCTGAAGAGAATTGGCCAGTGAAAACCTAATGGAGAGCATTGAAACAGTTCTGGAAGATGAACCCTAAGGTTGAAAGGCACTCAAAACACAACTAGAGAAGAGCCAGTTGCTAAAAGTAGAGTCCACCTTAATGACATGGATAAAGTTTTTGGGACCTTCATTTGCTGATGGGGCATGACTAAAAATAAGAAGAAACAGCTGCAAACATCCATTAATAATTGGAACATGAAATATACGAAGTATGAATCAAGGAAAATTAGAAGTCATCAAAAATGAAATGGATGCTTGAAGATTGATATCCTAGGCATTAGTGAGCTGAAACAGACTGGTATCGGCCACTTTGAATCAGAAAATTGTATGTTTTACTCTTCTGGGAATGACAAAATGAAAAGGAACAGCATTGCGATCACTGGCAAAAAGAATATTTCAAGATCTATCCTGAAGTACAATGCTGTCAGTGGTAGCTTAATATCCATACACCTACACCAGTTAATATGACTATTATTCAAATATACGCACCAATTGCCAATGCAAAAAATGAAGGAATCGAGGATTTTTACTAACTTCTGCAATCTGAAATTGATCAAACATGCAATCAAGATGCATTGATAATTACTGGTGATTAGAATGCAAAAGTTGGAAACAAGAAAGAAGTATCAGTAGTTGGAAAATAAGGCCTTGGTGATAGAAATAATGTAGGAGATCACATTAAAGAATTTTTCAAGACCAATGATTTATTCATTAGAAATATCTTTTTTCAATAACATAAATGATGACTATACACATGGATCTTGCTGGATGGAATACAGAGGAATCAAATTGAGTACACTTGTGTGAAGAGAAGATGGAGAAGCTTGATATCATCTGTCAGAACAAGGCCAGGGGCTGACTGAAGAACAGACCATTTATTACTCCTATGTAAATTCAAGACAGTATGAAGACAGTATGGATTACACCTCCACATAAAAGAAAACAAATATCCTCACAACTGGACCAATAAGCACCATCATGATAAATGGAGAAAAGATTGAAGATGTCGAGAATTTCATTTTACTTGGATCCACAGTCAACGCCCATGGAAGTAGCAGTCAAGAAATCAAAAGACATATTGCACTGGGCAAATCTGCTGCAAAAGACCTCTTTGAAGTATTAAAAAGAAAAGATGTCACTTTGAGGACTAAGGTGTGCCTGATAGAAGCCATGATATTTTCCATCACCACACAATGAATAAGGAGACCAAAGAAGAACTGATGCATTTAAATTATAGTGTTGGTGAAGAATATTGAATATAACATGGACTTCCAGAAGAATGAACAAATCTGTCTTGGAAAAAGTACAGCCAGAATGCTCCTTAGAAGCGAAGATGGCGAGACTTTGTCTCATGTACTTAGGACATGTTATCGGGAGGAACCAGTACCTGGAGAAGGACATCATGTTCGCTAAAGCAGAGGGTCAATGAAAAAGAGAAAGACCTTCAATGAGATGGACTGACACAGTGGCTGCAACAATGGGCTCAAACATAGCAACGATTGTGAGGATGGTACAGGACTAGGCAGTGTTTTGTTCTGTTATACACAGGGTTGCTATGAGTCAGAACCAACTCGATGGCACCTAACAACAATAATGTACCATTTTAATTCCCTTGTCATTTATTTTACTATATACTTCTTTTTAGTAATTTTATTAGTGGTTTCCTTACTAAATAAAATTAACATTTTAACTTAAAATAATCAGATCAAATTGATTCCAACTTAATTTGACTGGTATACAAAAACTTTGCTGTTATATAGCTTCATTTTCTTCCTCCTCTTTTGTGCTTCTATTGTCATAAAAATTACATCTTTATACATTGATAAGCTTATTACACACACTTTTATAATTATTACTTTATTCATTTGTCTTTTAAAATAGGTAAAAGTTATAAACAAAAATACATTCATACTGTCTTTCATAACACCTATTAGTTACCTTTACTGGTGCTCTTTATATCTTCATATGGATTTTCATTACGCTTTAGAGTCCCTTCATTTCAGTATGACTCTCTTTAGTATTTTTTGTAGGGCAGGTCTCAAAACACCAACCAGTTGCTGTAAATTCATATCTGACTCATGGCAACCCCATATGTTTTAGAGTAGAACTGTACTCCATAGAGTTTTCAGAGCTGTAAACTTTGTAAACAAATTGCCAGACCTTTCTTCTGAGGCACTTCTGGATGCATTTGAACTACCAACTTTTGTTGTTGAGTGTTATCATGGATTGAATTTTGTCCTCCAAAAATATGTGTCAACTTGGCTAGACCATGACTGCTAGTATTGGGTGGTTGCCCTCCATTTTCTGATCTGATTATACTCCACCTTGTGATGTGTTGTAAATCCAAGCCTCTACGCCTGTGATTATGGTCCTTTTTGGGAGTCTGTTGTCCATTATGTTAATAAGGCAGGTTTAGGTCATGTTAATGAGGATTAAGTTATGTTTGTTACGTTAATGAGGTAGGATCAGGGTGGGATGTATCTTAAGTCACTGCTCTTCACTGCCCTATAAGAGATAACAGCAGAGACAAGCAAGCAAAGAGAGAGGGACCTTATTACCACCAAGAAAGAAGAGCCGGGAATGGAGCACGTCCTATGTACTTGGGGTCCCTGTGCTGAGAAGCTCCTAGACCAGTGGAAGACTGATGACAAGGACCTTTCCTTAGAGCCAACACAGAAAGAATGCTGCCCCTAGAGCTGGCACCCTGAATTCAGACTTCTAGCTTCCTAAACTGTGAGAGAATAAATTTGTTTGTTAAAGCCATCCACTTGTGGTATTTCTGTTACAAAAACAGTAGCTAACTAAGACAAGTGCTTAACCATTTGCAACTTCAAGGAATTCCTAGGGCAGGTCTACTAGTGACAAATTCTGTTTTTATTTGTCTGAAAATGTTTTATTTTTCATTTTTAAAGGAGAGCTTATCTGGATATAGAATTCTTAATGAAACTCTTTCTTTCTACATTTTGAAGATGTTACCTCACAGTTTTCTAGCCTCCATGATTTCTGATAAGAAAATTGCTGTTAATCTCATTGAGGAGCCCTTGTACCCGATAAGTCATTTTTCTCTTGCTGTTTTCATTATTTTCTGTTTGTCTTTCACTTCCATCAACTTGACTGTGATACACCTATGTGTGGGTGTTTAAGTTTATTCTACTTAATTTTGCCTACTTGAATGAATAGTTTATCAAATTTGTGAATTTTTAAAATAATTTTATTTTTGTTGTTGAAAATATACACAGCAGAACATACACCAATTCAACAATTTTTACATGTACAATTCAGTGACATTGATTACATTCTTAAAATTGTGCAACCACCTTTGTCAAATTATTCCTTCCCCATTAACATAAATTCACTCTCTCGTAACTTTCTAACCTTTTGAGTTGCTGCTGTCACAAATTTGGGAAATTTTTTATTGTTATGTATTCAAATTTTTTCTTTTTTCTTTTCCTGTTTGTGTTCTGGGACTACGATTGTGTGCATGTTAATACTGTCCCACAAGTCTTAGAGGCTCTTCTTATTTTCTTCATTCATTTTTCTTTTGGCTCCTCAAACTAGATAATCTCTATTGATCTATCTTCAAGTTCACTGCCTCTTTCTTCTGCCAGCTAAAAGATCATTGATTCTACAGCAAATTCTTCATTTCAGTTATTGTACTTTTCAACTCTCAAATTTCTTTTTGGTTCGTTTTTATAACAATGATCTCTTTTATGATATCTATTTGGTGAGACATTGTTGTCATAATTTCCTTTAATTCTTCAGACATTGGTTTCTATAGTTCTATGAGCATATTTTAAATAGCTGATTTAAAGTCTTATGTCTTGTGATAACAACACCTGGGCTTTTTCAGGAACATTTTCTATTGATTGCTTTTATTCCAATGTATGTGGCATACTTTTATGTTTCTTTATATGACTTGTAATTTTTTGTTGAAAACTGGACTTTTAAAATAATATATTGGAACAACTCTGGTATCATATTCTTTCAAACCCCCACCCCTGCCACAGCTTGTTATTGTTGCTGGTTATTTGTTCTGCTCTTGTTTTTCTTGTTACTGTTAATTTGTTCAGCCACTTCCCTAGATTATTCCACAGATTTTGCATCCCTTTCAGTGTGTGAGTTCTGAGTTCTCTGCTAACTTTTCCTAAAAAGTTCCCGTGTTTATTTTTAAGACTGGCTTCCTGAGACTCAAACTTGAGTCAGTATAATTTAATGGTCAGCAACGACTGGTCATAATTCCTTAAATGATTTGCCACTAAATATTTCACCCTTTGCCCCTGAATCTGTGTGAGAAGGAAAGCCTTCAAATTTCAGGCAGTTTTCAAGGCAATCTAGCTTTTATTTCCTGCTTTCACAGGGCCCCAGGTCAGCCAGGGATGAGTGAATGCTGCCTTCTCCTTTCCCAGATCTTTCTTCAATGTTTGAGCAGCTTTGTGCATGAGGACCCTTTTAGATCCCCAAGAACATGTCAGATTTTTTTTAAAGTTCCCTATAGTTGTTTAGTTCTCCAGGATTTTCTTTTAAATTACCAGCCAGGCTCTCGTTTGGCCAACTGAAATTACAGCTTTTGGCAGCTGAGGTGTTGCCAGCAGCTTGCTATTGTTTCTGTAATGCCCTGGGGTAGGCTTCCACCTACACACACACACACACACACACACACACACACACACACACACACACACACACACACACACGTGAGTACATTAAGCTGATCTGAGTCAAATTAAATAACCACCACACTCTGAGAATAGAGATTTCCTAGTGTGCTTTAATTTTAGGCAAAATATTGACTGTGATCTGGGGATGGAGTTTTTAACAAAGCCCTAAAAGTAGCATATGCCCCTGTTTACTGTAATGCTGCTGATTTTTGGATAGCACATCACTGATCTGGGAGGAGGAATGGCAATAATTCCACATTAAAATATCACAAATTCCACAGCTTTATCAAAGCTTCATTAGTTTCTCTTGGTTAGACAATTTTCAGTTCCTTCTCTGGTTCTGGTTTCTTGCCAGTACTTAAATGGTTGATTTTAATTGTTTTGCTCACATTTTTGTTGTTTTAGAGGGACAGTAAGTTCATCAAGGTTTTACCTTTGCCATTCTGGAAGTCTACTCTTTAGTTTTATTTTTCTGTCAACTGTTAGAAATTTATGACTTGTTATTATATTGTTTGACCAACTACAACAGACACTATATTTGGACTATTTCTTTCACCCAAAGTGCAGGCCTGGTACATTATCAGAGGCCACTGCAGAGATGAGTATAGAAATGTCCAAGAATTGTACTGATTATGTACCTGTCTTCATATGTACGTAAATGTGTAAATATATACATAGGTAGATAAGTAGGTAGATGTACTTTCCTTCCCTTGTTCTAAAGATGGTTTAAAAGATTGATACGCAGTTTTGCCACGAGAACATTAGGTGGCAAAATTGGCTGGAATATCTGACAGCTGATAGCAAATTTAGGCCAAGACATTAAATGATTCTTTGAAGACAGAAGACTCATAAGAATGATCATAAAAAAAGTCACTTTTGTCTCCCACTGTCTCTTTAAAGGTATTCAGTGATGCTAGCATTTCCTCTGCCTATAGAAAAAAATTCAGTTAGCCCTGCCCCCCATACATTTCAAGACACATTAAGGTAATACAAAGTTATTTTGATTGTTCATTTGAGATACAAATACGCTCTCAATTTAGCAATTAATAGTATTCAACCTAACCATCTACTTTGCTCAAAAGTAAGACTTATCTCCATCTCCTTCCGGAGCTATGACTTACTGAAGACTGTACATTCGGATTTAGGAAGGGGATTGCAGATAACCTCTCTTTCTCCCTCATTTTCATCCCTCATACCCCAACTGCTATTTCTTATCCCTCCCTTTGAGGTTGAAAAGGGGAAGAGTAAAGAAACGAAGGGAACAAAAATGTTGTTACTTGACTCCACCATCATAAACTGCCTTCTGGCCAGCAGACAGTTAGATATGAGTCTTTCTCCTATGATGTGGCCATGTGTTTGTTTGTTTGTTTTTGAGTTATCACTCATTCCATTGCTGACAGTCAATCACCAGTTGTCCCCAGGGCCTTTTGCTAAAGATCTCAGCCGTGAAGGAAAATGAGGCCACTCTTGCACTTCTAAAGCACCCATCTCCAATGCCCCCATTCACCTAAACTTGCAGGCATCTCCCTTTCAACTTCATACTACTACTCAGAATTTCTTTCTTTCTTTGTATCCATACATGTGTCTTTGTATCCTTTTAAATCTCTGCAACTATTAATTTATTCTAGGTTAGAAACAAAAGCCCCTGCCTTCCAGCCTACCCTTTGTAAACACTTATTTCAGTGTTATTTAGGGCCTTTGGAAGAATCAAGAACTTCAGAGAGCCTTAACATCTTGAGCAGAGAAGCTGAAGTGCAGCCAAGTTAAAGACACATTTGCCCAAAAGATTAAAACTGCCCAGGAAAGAAGTAGTAAGGAGAGGGCTTAGGTTTCTTGTAATTAATCAGGAGAGACTAGTACCCAGAACTAATCAACTTTCTGAATAAGAGTTAAAATTAGACCAAGAGACATAAGAAAGTTCATCTGAAAGCTGATGAAGTTGGTGGGGTAGAAACTGCAATTTCTGGAGTGAGGACTGATTTTGTATAGGCAAGAGGTGTAGTATTTATTCTGGGTGGTATGTGTCCAGCCCAAACTCAGCAGTTTGTTACTATTAGAGAGGGAGAGACAGATCGAGAAAGTGCTATTATGGATAATCAACTAATGTTAGTGCCTTACATTGTTATTTAGCTATCCAAGTATCATTCCTTGACCCCTGAATAAGATCATAAATCTCTTACAGTCATGAATTATGTCACATGCTCTTTATAACCTTGTACTATCTTTACTCTCAACCACATTTGAGTAAATATTAAAAGTCAGTTGCTGTAATGAAAACTAATGGTAGCTAACATGTATTAGACACTTACTAGGTATTGCCCAAGCATACATTTATAAACTTTACATACATTATCACACGCAATTACCTTATGTGAAAGGCAAAGCAAACCCATGGGGTGGATAATATCTCCATTTAATATATGAGAAAGATGAATCTCAGGGAGGTTAGGCAACTTATACAGGGCACATAGCTAGTGGGTGAGAGAACCTTGTTTTAACTCAGATAGTTCAATTCCAGAATCCTCACACCTCCATCATTTGTCATTTTGTCTCCCTTGTGTCCTGAATCTGACACTAATTTTTCATGCAGCCTTGGACGAATGTCTCTTTTGCATCCTCAATTTTCCTGTCTATAAGAAGAAGGGGATAAAATGGAATCACCAGGTCCCATACTCCTACTTTTTCATTGGATAGTCTAATGAAGACACCTCTGACATCATCCTCTCTATGAAACTCAGTCCCTTCAAACTGTTACACCCTAACTGGCTTGAACAAGAAAAAAAGCAACAATCTCTAACATGCATAAATTGTTTCTACATCCATTACCTCACTTCATCTTTTTAACATTTCTGGGCAATTACTGAATATCCAGGAATAAAGCCTCAAAAAAGGGACCAAAAAAAAAAAAAAAACTCACTTGCATTCTGACTCAAAAATTTGAACATTTTACTGTTTCCTTGACCTTGAGATAGCTGAATTCAGTAAATGAACTTATCTGACTTAGCAAACCTAATAGTGGGACCATAATAATAATAGAAGAAAAAAAGAAAAGAAAAATGTGCAGGACACAATTATCTGCTAATTCCAAAAAAGAACATTCCTCCCTATCACTTTCTGCAGGACAAATTTGCTTCATAGTTATATTTGCTCTGCCTTTCCCCTGACCTTCACGCTGTTCTACCCCTTCCCCTAGTTCTCTAAGTCTCTCCTTTCTTGATAGTAAGCAGGTTTGTATTAGTCTTAAAAACACAAATCCTATGGTACTAGTTTAAATTTGACACTAAAACCCTTGTTTGTGAACGATCTGAAGAGGACCAATGGAGGCCTTGTCAATAAATAATAAAAGCCTGGCACATGCTGGTTTGATTTTTATGTGAGGTATCTGGAATATAAGTGTGACATAAAAATTTCTCAAGTGTGGCAATGCAGGCTTATTCCTCTAGAAAGCATAATTTAATCTCTCAAATTATCACTTGACAGCAGGTTATAAATCAACCATGAGGAAACAGAAGAGTAGCTTGGATCTATTGCCATCTTCAAAGTCAGCATTTTAGCCTAGAAATGACATGCAGCATATAATCAGCTCTATTCACCATCATTAGTGGATCCATTAATGGAATTTTTGCTTTTGTTTAGTAACTTGCATCCATCTCAGCAGTTTCTGGCATGGGTACTCATAACAAGTTGATATAAAACAAGGTCAATAAACACAGCTGGTGGAGGTTTAGGGATTACAAGTACAATGCCATGGGTCTACATGGGCCAAAGAGTTTATTCAGCCTCCAAAATCTAGATCATATCTTAAACAGCAATGCCTGTGTACTTGTAGCATGGAAGGGCAGGTTAAGGCAACTCATAATCTATGATGAGCAAGCAGTATTTAGTTTATATAATATGATAAGCAAGACAGTTTGAGAATATAGTCAACCCTCAGTGATTCATTAATATTAGAGGGTATGGATGGTGTAGCTTATAAAATAATCAGTACAATTTGGTATTCTATTTCATCATTTGAAAAATGGACAGAGCAAATTCATCTAATGTGTTCATGCTTACACAGCTAGTCAGTGTTGGGAGTTCAGAACCCGATCTTCTGAATCCCATGAGATACTCTTACATTTTTATTATTTTCCAATTTGTCAGAAATTCCAAAATTTGGTAGAAGGAGAAAAAAAATAGAGATGGTTCAAAAGAGAGAAAGAAGATATAGACTCAGAATTCCCAAAAAAGTTATATCCTGAGAACAATGCTAGATGAGAACAAAAGTTTGGCTGGAGTGATCTATGCAGATAGATAAAGCACATCCATTAATTGTTTTAATTATATATTTAGCTATTATTATTTAACATTAGTCACGTACTTACATTATTGCAGAATTCAACAAATAAGTTCATTAATTTCTTAAAATTGTGTGAGTCAATATGCCTTACACATGCCATTCTTGTTTATTTTCTCCAAAGCAACTTAAGTGTGAATATGGAATCATATCACAAAAGTTCATATAAATCAGCTCTTGAACCTCTTCAATCGTGCCTCTTCAAACAACCTCCATTGCAAAAGCAGATAAAGCAGACTTGAAGTAGCTAGTTGTCTACAGCACTTCATGAAATACTTTGAGATCACAAGAAGACATTATCATCACAGTTCTCTTCTAGATATTTCTATACTCATGAGTATAATAAAGACTAGAATAATTAGATTGCATCCTATAGCAATGAATGCATGAGAAATTCAGCATAGTGAAAATTTAAAAATTCTTGCCCTGTTGTTGTTATGTTGTTAGATGCCCGCGAGTCAATTTTAACTCATAGAGGCTCTATGTACAACAGAACAAAACACTGACTGATCCTGAACCATCCTCACAATCATTGCTATGTTTTAGCCCATTGTTGCAGCCACTGTGTCAATCCATCTCGTCAAGATCTTCCTCTTTTTCGCTGACCCTCTACCTTACCAAGCATGATGTCCTTCTCCAGGGACTGGTCCCTCCTGATAACATGTCCAAAGTACGTGAGACAAAGTCTCACCATCCTCACTTCCAAGGAGCACTCTGCCGAGACAGACTTGCTCATTCCTCTGGCAGTCCATGGTATATTCAATATTCATGCCAAGAATGACAAATTGAAGAGGAATGGCATTGCATTCATCATCAAAAAGAACACTTCAAGATCTATCCTGAAGTACAACACTGTCAGTGATAGGATAATAACCATACGACTACAAGGAAGACCAGTTAATATGACTATTATTCAAATATACACACCACTCACTAATGCCAAAGATGAGAAAATTGAAGATTTTTACCAACTTCTACAGTCTGAAATTGATCAAACATGCAATCAAGATGCATTGATAATCACTGGTGATTGGAATGTGAAAGCTGGAAGAAACAAAGAAGAAGGACTGGTAGTTTGAAAATACGGCCTTGGTGATAGAAATGATGTCAGAGATCGCATGATAGAATTTTGTAAGAGCAATGGCTTATTCATTGCTAATACCTTTTTTCAACAACATAAATGGTGACTATACACGTGGACTTCACCTGATGGAAAACACGGGAATCATATCGACTACATCTGCATAAAGAGATGACAGAAAAGCTCAATATCATCAGTCAAAACAAGGCCAGGGGCTGACTGAGGAAGACTATCAATTACTCTTATGCAAGTTCAAGTTGAAGCTGAAGAAAATTAAAACAAGTTAGCAAGAGCCAAAATTTAACCTTGAGTATATTCCACCTGAATTTGGAGACCATCTCAAGAATAGATTTGACGCACTGAACACTAATAACCGGAGACAAGATGAGTTGTGGGATGACATCAAGGACATCATACATGAAGAAAGCAAAAGGTCATTAAAAAGACAGGAAAGAAATAAAAGATCAAAATGGATGTCGGAAGAGACTCTGAAACTTGCTCTTGAATGTAGAATAGCTAAAGGGAATGGAAGAAACGATGATGTAAAAGAGCTGAACAGAAGATTTCAAAAGGCAGCTAGAGAAGACAAAGTAAAGTATTACAATAAAATGTGCAAAGACTTGGAGTTAGAAAACCAAAAGGAAAGAACTCGCTCCTCAGTCTCAAACTGAAAGGACTGAAAAAAAAATTCAAGCCTCGAGCTGCAATCTTGAAGGATTCTATGGGCAAAATATTGAACAACACAGGAATCATCAAAAAAAGATGGAAAGAACACACAGATTCACTGTACCAAAAAAAATTTGTTGACATTCAACCATTTCAGGAGGTAGCATACGGTTAGGAACTGATGGTACTGAAGAAGTCCGAGCTGCACTGAAGTAATTGGTGAAAAACAAGGCTCCAGGAATTAATGGAATACCAACTGAAATGTTTCAACAAACATGCAGCACAGGAGGTGCTCACTCGTATATGCCAAGAAATTTGGAAGACAGCTACCTGACCTAATGACTGGAAGAGATTAATATTTGTGCCCATTACAAAGAAAGGTGATCCAACACAATGTGGAAATCATTGAACAATATTCATGACCTAATGATTATAAAATATTTTTCCCATCTCTTTCAGCTCATTGAGCCTCTCTCTCACTTACTGATTGGTTTTGCACTATGTGACAAGTACTGATATGGAAAAACCAGGAGGAATAAAGATAAAAAACTGACCACATCTCAAAGTCTGGTAGCTTATAAACATCAATAAATCACACACGTGGTATTATTATTATCTCACATAAGGATTAAAGCTCAGCTTTGGGATTTATTAACTCAATAGTTCAAAAACTATTTATTAACTCAATAGTTCAAGAACCTATCTTTCATCATTGTATACTCAATGTGTTTTGTGTTTTTTTGTTCGTTTGTTTGTTCCCATCCTTAGGCTTGTTTACCATTACAAGATGACTGCTGCATTTCCATACATCACCAAAAACCAAACCCGGTGTCATCAAGTTGTTTTTGACTCATAGCAACCCTATAGGACAGAGTAGAACTGCCCCATAAGATTTCCAAGGCTGTAAATCTTTATGGAAACAGGCTGCCACATCTTTCTCCCACAGAGCATTATGGTGGGTTCACACCATCACCCTTTCAGTTAGAAGCCAAGCACTTAACTACTTCATCACCAGGGCTCCTTCCATACATCACAGAAATCACAAAAATGTTGGCTGAGTGGTAAAAGAAAAGACAAATAGTTATTCTGTTGGGAATATTTACCAGTGAGAAAAGGCTTTCCAAGAATTCTTCAATAAACCTCCCCTTATGTCTCCTTAGCCAAAACTGCACTAAATGTCAATGCTTAAACCCTTCACTGTCAAGGGCAAAACATAACCTATGATTGGCTAATACTCATCAATCTCCACCTCCTCCTTGCTGGAACAAAACCACGCTTGTACCCTGCCTGTGAGGGATAAGAGGAGCAATCAACAATGTTAATTTGATGGAGGCAGAATAAACATTCCAAACACAAGACAAGATAAAAATCTGAGTGGTTTGGAACCATGGAAAATGAATTTGATTTTGCGCATGCAGGAGGAGCTAGGTGAATAATTAAAGCCAACAGCTGCAGCAGTTTTTCTTTTCTTTTTTTTTTTTTTTTAATGTTTTATGAGGAACACAAATATGGCATAGCCTGAGAGCATATTATTGGCTATTTATTGGGGTGGAAATGTTTCTGTCTGACAATGTTTAAAATATGTTAGCAACCTATACCATCATGCACTATCATACTCCCTTCCAAAAAAAAAAAAAAGATTCAAGCTAGGTATGTTATATACCACCACACCTAAGAGTATTAAGCTACCGTAGTTCTAAAATTTTATTATTATGAGCTGACCTCATATTGAAATGGCATTAAACAGCAAATAAAACCCATTTGTTTAATAAAATGAATGTTCACTGATGTGATCACTAACTGCCAGAGGGGCTCTGAACCATGAGTAGAACATTTAACTTGGAGTGAAAAAGAAATAAAAATAACAAGAAAGTAAATAAAAACAGTAAAAATACTAAGACAGAAAGACATTTGTGAACATGTGTAAGTTTATAGGCATTGACAACATGGGCATCCAGTGTAGTCTTTGGAAAATGAACTGTTGTTAAACAGAGAGAGTTTGAGAGGCTGTTTGTGATGGTTGAAAGAACTTTAAGCTTTGGAGCCAGACAGATTACTAACTTTGGGCAGTTCCATGGTAGAATTTTCACCTTCCATGCAGGAGACCTGGGTGTGATTCCCAACTGATGCACCTTATGTGCAACCACCATTCATCTATCAGTGGAGGCTTGTGTGTTGCTATGATGCTGAACAGATTTCAGCAAAGATTACAGACTAAGATGGACTAGGAAGAAAGAAACTGGTGATCTACTTCTGAAAATCAGCCAGTGAAAACCCTGTGGATCACAACAGTCCAATCTGCAACCAACCATGAGAATGGCACAGGGCTGGTCGGCATTTCATTCTGTTATGCATAGGGTCACATAACATGCATGGAGGTGACTCGACAGCAGCTAACAACAACCTCGGGCAAGTCACCTAGTCTTTATGATACTCAGTGTACTCATATAGCATGAGGAAAATAATGCAGGATTTTTGGAAGATTAGAAACAATATAGAAACAATGTCTAGCATAGCGCTGATCCAATAGTGATAGCAGTAATGGATATGAAAGTACAGTTGCTAATGGTAGTGGTTGTGTGACAGCAGTGCAAGTGAGAGTCATAAGTGGCATGTTAGCCATCATACAGAAAGTTTGTTTATATTTTATTGACTATATAGAAATAATATATTGCGGTTTGAAGAATGGTCCCCATGTATCAATGAGAAGTATCATTTTGATAAAACGGTCCCAGTGAGAAGTGTCATGAAATAATGAAAGAAGAGTGGAATACCTGCTCAGCCACTCAGATGATTCCATCAAAGAGGTGATAGACCTCCATATTCTGTTCCAGTCAACATCTATGGAAAGTGGTCATTAAAATGTTAATTAAAATTTAAAAAGCAGCACAAGTTGTGACATGAGAGATGAATTAGCTATATAGTTAAAAATGAGATAAATCTGCCAGTAATATGTAGAGAGACTGAGAGAAGAGAGAAACTAAGAAACACTTGTTCTTCCTTTTTAAGTAAATTTTTTCTAAATACGAAAAGTGATATTCTCTACTAGATTCGTTATTACTTTCTCCATCCTTTATTAAATTCTCTTCCTTCCAGCTCCTGCTTTCCCCACTAGAGTAATTCATTAAGAAACACAGTTATTAGACATGAGATTTTTGAAAGTAGAGCTGTTTTTGGAAACTGTGCAACAAGCCACTGTTATCTGAAAGAGACGGAATAGCATTATTATTAAAAAGGAGATAAACAAACCAACTCATAAAAATAAAGACGAAAAACATAAAGTCTCAACACAAACAAAACCTACAAAAACAAAAGAAATGAACACAAAATCCACAAACAAAAGGAACTCAGCACAAGAGAGTAAGAAGAACAAAGAAAACTTCAGCATCACAAAAAAAAGCACTACAAAATGACAGCAACAAACTCACATCTATCAATAATTACACTGAACGTAAATGGACTCAATGCACCCATAAAGCGACGGAGAGTGGCAGAATGGATAAGAAAACAGGATCCATCTATTTGCTGTCTACAAGAGACACATCTTAGAAACAAAGATGTGAATTTATTAAAAATCAAAGGTTGGAAAAAAATATATCAAGCTAACAACTATCAAAAAAGAGCAGGAGTGGCAATTCTAATCTCAGATAAAATAGACTTTAAAACAAAATCTACCATAAAAGACAAAGAAGGACACTATATAATGATTAAGGGGATGATCCATCATGAAGACATAACCATAATAAATATCTATGCACCCAATGACAGGGCTCCAAAATGCATAAAAAAAACTCTAACAGCACTGAAAAGAGAAATTGACAGTTCCACAATAATAGTAGGAGACTTCAACACACCACTCTCAGTAAAGGACAGAACAACTAAAAAGAAACTCAGCAAAGATACAGAAGACCTAAAGGACACAATCAGCCAACTGGACCTCATAGACATATATAGAACAATCCATCCAACCGCTGCAAAGTACACATTCTTTTCCAATGCACATGGAACGTTCTCCAGAATAGACCACATCTTAGGCCACAGAGCAATCCTCAACAAAATCCAAAATACTGAGATAATTCACAGTATCTTCTCTGACCACAATGCCATCAAGGTAGAAATTAACACTAGAAAGAGCAAGGAAAAAAAATCAAACACATGGAAACTGAATAATAATCTGCTTACACATCAATGGGTAATAGAAGAAATCAGAGATGGAATTAAAAAATTCCTAGAATCAAATGAAAATGAAAACACATCATACCAAAACCTTTGGGACACAGCAAAGGCAGTCCTCAGAGGACAATTTATAGCAATAGATGCACATATCAAAAAAGAAGAAAGGGACAAAATCAAAACATTAACTACAGAACTCAAACAAATAGAAAGAGAACAACAAAAAAAGCCTACAACCACCGGAAGAAAGGAAATAGTAAAGATCAGAGAAGAAATCAATGAAATAGAGAACAGAAAAACAATAGAAAGAATCAACAAAACCAAAAGTTGGTTCTTTGAAAGAATCAACAAAATCGACAAACCACTGGCCAGACTGACAAAAGAAAAACAGCAGAGGGCACAAATAACCCAAATAAGAAATGAAATGGGGGACATTACAACAGACCCAACTGAAATAAAAAGGATTATAACAGAATATTATGAAAAACTATATTCCAACAAATTTGAAAACCTAGAGGAAATGGATAAATTTCTAGAAACATACGGCCTACCCAAACTACAACAAAGTGATATTGAAAATCTGAACAGACCCATAACAAGAGAAGAGATTGAAAAGGTAATAAAAAAACTCCCAACCAAAAAAAGCCCTGGCCCAGATGGCTTCACTGGAGAATTCTACAAAACATTTACAGAAGAGCTCGTACCAGTTCTACTCAAGTTATTTCAGAGCATAGAAGAGGAAGCAACACTTCCAAATTCATTCTATGAAGCCAGCATAACGCTGATACCAAAACCAGGCAAAGACATCACAAAAAAAGAAAATTACAGACCAATATCTCTCATGAATATAGATGCAAAAATTCTGAACAAAATTCTAGCCAATAGAATTCAGTATCATATCAAAAAAATAATACACCACGACCAAGTAGGATTCATACCAGGTATGCAAGGATGGTTTAACATTAGAAAATCCATCAACGTAATCCACCACATAAATAAAAGGAAAGAAAAAAATCACATGATTATCTCAATTGATGCAGAAAAGGCATTTGACAAAGTCCAACACCCATTCCTGATAAAAGCTCTCAATAAAATAGGTATAGAAGGGAAATTTCTCAACATAATAAAGGGCATCTATGCAAAACCAACAGCCAACATCATTCTTAATGGAGAAAGGCTGAAAACATTCCCCCTGAAAACAGGAACAAGACAAGGATGCCCTTTATCACCACTCCTATTTAACATTGTGCTGGAAGTTCTAGCTAGAGCAGTAAGGCAAGAGAAAGAAATAAAGGGCATCCAAATTGGTAATGAAGAAGTTAAACTCTCCCTGTTTGCAGATGATATGATACTATACATAGAAAACCCTAAAGACTCCACGAGAAATTTACTGGATCTAATAGAAAGATTCAGCAGAGTAGCAGGATACAAGATAAACATTCAAAAATCAGTTGGATTCCTATACACCAGTAAAGAGAACGATGAAAAGGAGATCAGGAAATCAATACCATTTTCAATAGCCCCTAAAAAGATAAAATACTTAGGAATAAATCTGACCAGGAATATAAAAGACCTATACAAAGAAAACTACAAAACACTGCTGCATGAAACCCAAAGGGATCTACATAAATGGAAAAACATACCATGCTCATGGATAGGCAGACTCAACATTGTGAAAATGGCAATTCTACCTAAAGCAATCTACAAATACAATGCAATTCCAATACAAATACCAACAACATTCTTCAAAGAGATGGAAAAACTAATTATTAACTTTATATGGAAAGGGAAGAAACCCCGAATAAGTAAAGCACTACTGAAGAAGAAGAATAAAGTTGGAGGACTCACACTACCTGACTTGAGAACCTACTATACAGCTACAGTACTCAAAACAGCCTGGTACTGGTACAACAACAGAGACATTGACCAATGGAACAGAATTGAGAACTCAGATGTAAATCCATCCACCTACGGTCACCTGATTTTTGACAAGGGCCCAAAATACATCAAATGGGGAAAAGACAGTCTTTTTAACAAATGGTGCTGGCAAAACTGGATATCCATTTGTAGAAAAATGAAACAGGACCCATACCTCACACCATATACAAAAACTACTTCAAAATGGATCAAAGACCTGAATATAAAGCCTCAAACTATAAAATTCATAGAAGAAAAAATAGGACCAACACTTCAGACCTTAATACATGGCATTAACAGGATACAAACCATAAACATCAACACAAAAAACCCAACAGATAAACTAGATAATTGGGATCTTCTAAAAATCAAACATCTATGCTCTTCAAAAGATTTCACCAAAAGAGTTAAAAGAGAACCTACAGACTGGGAAAAAATTTTTGGACAGTACAAGTCAGATAAAGGTCTAATCTCCATAATCTACAAGAAAATCCAACACCTCTACAACAAAAAGACAACCAATCCTATCAAAAAATGGGCAAAGGAAATGAACAGACACTTCACCAAGGAAGACATTCAAATGGCCAACAGACACATGAGGAAATGCTCGCGATCACTAGCCATTAGAGAAATGCAAATTAAAACCACAATGAGATACCATCTCACCCCGGCATTACTGGCACGAATCAAAAACACTGGAAATAACAAATGTTGGAGGGGCTGCGGGGAGACGGGAACTCTTATACACTGCTGGTGGGAATGCAAAATGATACAGCCATTTTGGAAAATGATATGGCGTTTCCTCAGAAAGCTAGAAATAGACGTACCATTCGATCCAGCAATCCCACTCCTAGGAATATATCCTAGAGAAATAAGAGTCATCACTCGAATAGACATATGCACACCTATGTTCATGGCAGCATTATTCACAATAGCAAAACGATGGAAACAACCTCGATGTCCATCAACAGACGAATGGATACACAAACTATGGTACATACACACAATGGAGTACTATGCAACGAGAAAGAACAATGAATCGGTGAACCATCTCATAACATGGATGAAACTGGAGGACATCATGCTGAGTGAAATAAGTCAATCACAAAAGGACAAATATTGTATGAGACCTCTATTGTAAAAACCCATGAAAAAATTCACATGCAAAATGTAACAATCCTTGTTGGTTACCAGGGATGGGAGGGGGGGGGGAATACTAAATAGGTAATAGATAAGTGGTAACTTGGGTGAGAGGTGAGATAGTACACAGTACAGGGGAAACTAACACAACCTGCACAAGGAAAGGTCATGGAGGCCCTATAGACACATCCAAACCCCCCAAGGGACTGAGTTGTTAGACGGAGGGCTCTGGGGACCATGATCTCGGGGAACATCTAGCTCAATTGGCATGACACTACTTATAAAGATAATGCTCTACATTCTACCTTGGTGAGTAGTGTCTGGGGTCTTAAAAGCCTATGAGCGGCCATCTAAGATACTCCACTGATCTCATCCCTTCGGGAACAAGGGAGAACAAAGAGAACAGGATACAAGGAAAAGATTAGTCCGAAGGACTAATGGTCCACAGCTACCAAGGCCTCCACGGGACTGAGCCCAGTACAGCTGGATGGTGCCCGGCTACCACCAATGACTCCTCTGACCAGGATCACAACAGAGGGTTCTGGGCAGAGCTGGAGTAGGATGTAGAGCATAATTTTAACTCCCAAAAAAAAAAAAAAGAAGACCAGATATACTGGCCTAAAGAATACTAGAGAAACCTCGAGAGTGTGGCCCCCAGACACCCTTTCAGCTCAGAGGTGAAGTTACCTTCAAGGTTCGATGTTAAGCCTGGGAATGGACACCCCAGTAAAACTAAATGGGACTAACGATGTACAGGAGTCCGGTGACAAGGGCCAGAAGGCAGAGGGAGAGTAGGAAACTGATGATAAGGAACACAAATTGAATAAGGACACTGTCGATGTATTGTGAGATTGTTGACCACTGCTATAGGGCAACATTTGTAGTAACTATTAAATGGGAGGCTGTTTTGTCCTGTAAGCCTTCATCTTGGGTGAGAATGGCAGCACAATTGGAAGAGCATAGTCAATATCACTTAAATGTGTAAGTAAAAAGTTTTGAAATGGTGTTTAAATAAAATAAAATAATAAAAAAAACAAAAAAAAACAAATGAGACTAAAGAGGTACAGTAGTCCAGGGACAAGGGCCAGAAGACAGAAGGGGACAAGGAAGTCCCCTGATGATAGGGAACACAAGGTGGAGTAAGGATATTCTTGATGTGCTGTGAGATTGTTAACCATTGTCATAGGGCAACATGTGTAGTAACTGTTAAATGAAAAACTATTTTGTTCTGTAAGCCTTCATCTTAAGTGAGAATAACAGCACAGTTGGAAGAGCGTAGTCAATGTCACTGAACTGTGAATGTAGAAATTTTTGAAACGGTGTATCTTTGGCCATCTGTAATTTTCATCAAAAAAAAAGGTTGAGAATTTAGAGGCTTAATACGTTGTGGGGTTGTTAACCAATGTCAAAAAACAACATGTGTACTACTATTTCATGAGAAACTATTTGCTCTGTAAGCTTTCACCTGAAGTACAATAAAATATATATATATAATAAAAAAAAAAAAAGGAGATAAAGACATAGAAATAAAATTTGTAAAATAATGATATTGCTCTGCAAGAAATATTGTGCTTATTACAAGGGAGGGGAGGGGTAGAGATGGAAAATCACTAAATAGACAACAGATAAGTGGTAACTTTGGTGAAGGTTAAGATAGTACACAATACTGGGGAAACCAGCACAACTTGTCCAAGGCAAGGTCATGGAAGCTCCATAGACACATCCAAACTTCCTGAGGGAGCGAATTACTGGGCTAAGGGTTGTGGGGACCAAACATGGTCTCAGGGAACATCTAGGTCAATTGGCATAACATGCTTTATAAAGAAAACGTTCTACATTCTACTTTGGTGAGTAGCATCTGGGGACTTAAAAGCTTGTGAACAGCCATCTGAGATACTCTATGGATCTCACCTAGTCAGGAGCAAGGGAGAATGAAAACAAACAAGAACATAAGGGAAAGATTAGTCCAAAAGACTAATGGACCACAATTACCACAGCCTCCACCAGACTGAGTCCAGCACAACTAGATGGTGCCCGGCTACTACCACTGACTGCTCTGACAGGGATCACAATAGAGGGTCCCAGACAGAGCTGGAGAAAAATGTAGAACAAAATTCTAATTCACAAAAAAAGACCAGACTTACTGGTCTGGGAGAGACTGGAGAAACCCCGAGAGTATGGCCCCCAGACACCCTTTTAGCACAGTAATGAAGTTACTCCTGAGATTCATCCTTCAGCCAAAGATTAGACAAGCCCATAAAACAAAACACAGCTAAAGGGGCACACCAGCTCATGAGCAAGGACTAGAAAGCAGGAGGGGACAGGAAAGCTGGTAATAGGGAACCCAAGGTCAAGAAGGGAGAGTGTTGCCATGTCACAGGGTTGGTAACCAATGTCACAAAACAATATGTGTACTAATAGTTTAATGAGAAGCTAGTTTGCTCTGCAAACCTTCATTTAAAGCACAGTAATACAAAAATAAATAAATAAATATTGTGCTTAATTTTACAAAATTATTATGACAGTTTCTTCCATCTCATAATCTACCATTTTCAGCTTGAACTCTTCACTCCAGACAAGCACATTTTCACCTGACCACTCAGCTATATTCCAGAATTCACCAGCTTGTTCATAGTTGTTCAATTAATGACATCTTTCTTGGGCTAAGCCTTTCTTTTGAGTTCCATCCCCCTGATGAAGCCATTCCTGACCACCTCAAGCCATGCTGATCTCCCCTCAATTCATTTTGTACTTATTTGTTCTGGACATTAGGCTTTTATTCAATATATTCCCTTGCCCTGTTATATTAATTTCCATATAAATATGTTCAATGTTTCCAACTAAGCCCCTTGGAGACTGGGTCTATGTCCTAGCATCCTGGTGCCAAGAGCAGAGTGCTTTCCAAATGGTATAGTGGAAATGGAAATGATCCTGAACCATGCAATAAATCTTGATTTAAACTTTATGCAAGTTGAAGGACAGACTGAAGGAAATTGAAATATATGCTATAAGGGTCTTAAATTACACATGAAATGGCAGATGACTGTGATAAGTTAAAGATTCATATTGTAAACCCTAGAAAAATAGCTTTAAAAAAGGTATCATTAAAAAGATAATAGTGGAGATAAAATGGAATCATAAAATACTGAAGTAATCCAAAAGAATACAAGGAAAGAGGAAAGCAGAACAAGGAAAAGATGGAACAAATAGAAAACAACTAAGATGTTAGATATAAACAAAACCACATCAATAACTGTATTAATATAAATGTGATAAACAAATTAAAAGACAATGATTTTTCAGACAGAATTAAAAAGTAACCAACTATATATGGTCTATAAGAAGCTAACTTTACGTATTAAAACACAGATTAGAAGTTAAAGAAAAAAGAAAAGAATGTTAATACGAAACAAAAAAAAAAGTTGGAGTTGCTATACTAATATTAGAAAAAAAATAACCCTTCAAACCAGGGATATTACTAGGATAAAGAAGGAAATTTGAAAATAATAAAGGGATCAATTCATCAAAAGAACATAAGAATCCTAATTGTGCAAAAACGTTTCTGGGTAGAGAAAACAATTTGCACTCAGCTACTAATCAAAAGGATAGTGGCTCAAATCCAACCAGAGGTGCTGTGAAAGAAAGAACTGGTGATCTAATTCCATAATATTAAAATATATATATATATATATATTTGCCATAGCATCAATTCCGACTCATAGCAACTCTACAGAACAGAGTAGAACTACCCATTGGGTCTCCTTCCAAAGCTGTAATGTTTACAACCACCATTCATCTGTCAGTTTGTCCTAGTGTGGTGACTTGTGTGTTGCTGTGATACTGGAAGCTATGTCACTGGTTTTTTAAATACTGGCAGGGCCACCCATGGTGGACAGGTTTCAGCAGAGCTTCCAGACTAAGACAGACTGGGAAGAAGGACTGACAGTCTACTGCTGAAAAAACTGGCCAGTGAAAACTTTATGAATAGCAGCAGAACACTGTCTGATATAGTGTCAGAAGATGACCCTCCCCCCTCCATGTTGGAAGATTCTCAAAATATGACTAGGGAAGGGCTTCCTCCTCAAAGTAGGGTCTACCTTCATGACATGGATGGACTAAAGCTTTCGGGACCTTTCTTTGCTGATGTGGCACAACTCAAAATGAGAAGAAACAGTTGCAAACATCTATTAATAATCAGAACGTAGAATGTACAAAGTATGAATCTAGGAAAATTGGAAATCATCAAAAATGAAAGATAAAGATCGATATCCTAGGCATTAGTGAGCATAAATGGACTGCTTGGCTATTCTGAATCGGATAATCATATAGTCTACTATGCTGGGAATGACAAATTGAAGAGGAATGTGTCAAATTCATCTACAAAAAGAATATTTCAAGATTCTTCTTGAAGTACAACACTGTCAGTGATAGGAAAATATCCATATGCCTACAAGAAAGATCAGTTAATACGACTATTATTCTAATTTACACACCAATCACTAATATCAAAGATCAGGAAATTGAAGATTTTTACCAAATTCTACAGTCTGAAATTAATCAAACATGCAATCAGGATGCACTGAAGATTGCTGGTGATTGGAATGCGAAAGTTGGAAACAAAGAAGAAGGATCGACAGTTGGAAAATACGGCCTTGGTGATAGAAATGACGCTGCAGATCACATGACAGAATTTTGCAAGATCAATGACTTATTCATTATAAATACCTTTTTCCAACAACATAAACTGTGACTATACACGTGGACCTTGCTGAATGGAATACACTGGGATTAAATACACTACATGTGGAAAGAGATGATGTAGAAGTTCAATATCATCAGGCAGAACAAGACCAGGGGCTGATTGTGGAACAGACCATCAATCCCTCTTATGCAAGTCCAAGTTGAAGCTGAAGAAAATTCAAAGAAGTCCACAAGAGCCAAAGTACAGCCTTGAGTGTCTCCCATTTGAATTTAGAGCCATGTCAAGAGATTTGATGCATCAAACACTAATGACTGAAGATCAGATGAGTTGCGGAATGACATCAAGGACATCACACACGAAGAAAGCAAAAGGTCATGAAAAAGACAGGAATGCAAAAAAAGACCAAAATAGATGTCAGAATAGACTCTGAAACTTGCTCTTGAGTGTAGAGTAGCTAAAATGAAAGGAAAAAATGATGAAGTAAAAGAGCTGAACAGAAGATTTCAAAGGGCAGCTAGAGAAGACAAAGTAAAGTATTAATAATGAAATGTGCAAAGACCAGTTGTTAGAAAACCAAAAGGGAAGAACACACTTGGCATTTCTCAAGCTGAAAGAACTGAAGAAAAAATTCAAGCCTTGAGTTGCAATTTAGAAGATTCTATTGGCAAAATATTGAACAACACAGGAAGCATCAAAAGAAGATGGAAGGAATATACAGAGTCACTGTACCAAAAAGAATTGGTCGACATTCAATCATTTCAGGAGGTAGAATATGATGAAGAACCGATGGTACTGAAGAATTGAGATGTTTCAACAAATGGATGCAGGGCTGGAAGTGCTCACCCATCCATGCCTGGAAGACAGCTACCCGGCCAATCAACTGGAAGAGATCTATATTTGTGCCCATTCCAAAGAAAGCCGATCCAACAGAATGAGGAAATTATAGAACAATATCATTAATATCACACACAAGCAAAATTTTGCTGAAGATAAGTCAAAAATCGTTGCAGCAGTACATAGACAGGGAACTACTAGCAATTCAGGCAGGATTCAGAAGAGGATGTGGAACGAGGGATATCACTGCTTATGTCAGATGGATCTTGGCTGAAAGCAGAGAATACCAGAAAGATGTTCACCTGCATTTTATTGACTATGCAAAGGGATTTGACTATGTAGATCATAAAAAATTATATATAACATTGGGAAGAATGGTAATTTCAGAATACTTAATGTGCTCATGAGGAACTTGCACATAGACCAAGAGGCAGTCATTCGAACAGAACAAGGGGATAGTGCACGGTTTAAACTCAGGAAAGGGGTACATTAGAGTTGTATCCTTTCATCATATTTACTCAATCTGTATGCTGAGCAAATAATCCAAGAAGCTGGAGTATATGAAGAAGAATGCAGGATTGGAGGAAGACTCATTAACAACCTTCAACGTGCAGATGATGAAACCTTGCTTGCTGAAAGTGAAGAGGACTTGAAGCACTTACTGATGAAGATCAACGACTACAGCCTTCAATATGGATTACACCTCAACATAAAGAAAACAAAAAGCCTCACAAGTGGACCAATCAACAACATCATGGTAAATGGAATAAAATTGATGTTGTCAAGGATTTCATTTTACTTGGATCCACAATCAACTCTCATGGACGCAGCCGTCAAGAAATCAAAGGATGCACTGCATTGGGCAAATCTGCTGCAAAAGACCTCTTTAAAGTATTGAAAAGCAAAGCTGTTACTTTGAGGACTAAGGTGTGCCTGACTCAAGCCATGGCATTTTCAATCACCTGGTATGCATGGGAAAGCTGGACAATGAGTAAGGAAAACTGAAGAAAAATTCATGCCTTTGAATTATGGTGTTGGCAAAGAATAGTGACTATACCATTAACTGTCAGAAGAAGGAACAAATCTGTCTTGGAAGAATACAGCCAGAATGCTCCTTAGAAGTAAGATGGCGAGACTTGATCTCATATACTTTGGACATGTTATCAGGAGGGACCAGTCCCTGGAGAAGGACATCATGCTTGGTAAGGTAGAGGATCTGTAAAAAAGAGGAAGACCCTCAAGGAGATGGATTGACACAGTGGCTGCAACAATGGGCTCAAACATAGCAACTATTGTTAGGATGGCATAGTTCTGGGCAGTGTTTCGTTCTTTTGCACATATGGTCGCTATGAGTCTGAACTGACTTGATGGCACCTATCAACAACAACAACAATCTTTATGAAAGCAGACTACCACATCTTTCTCCCGAGGAGAGGCTGGTGAATTGAATTGCTCACCTTCTGGTTAGCAGCTGAGCACTTTAACCAAGGAGCCACCAGGGCTGCTTAGTTTAAAAGTAAGATTAGTTAGATTGAAGGAAACTTACTTTGGGATAGAACTTTCCAGAGAAGCTTGCAGCTCCACTTGATAGGAAATATATATAAATGTTATTAGAAATAATTGAGAACTTGGTGTCCGTGTAGATTAACCCTTGTTAATTGCTGTCAAGTCAGTTCTGACTCATGACAACATCATATATAAGAAAACGAAACATTGCCCAGTCCTATACCATTTTCATAATCATTGGTATGTTTGAGTCCATTGTTCTGGCTATTGTGTAGCACCTTCCAACCTAGCGTGCTCATTTTCCATCACCATATCAGACAATATTCTGTTGTGATCCATAAGGTTTTCATTGGTTAATTTTCAGAAGTAGATCACCAGGGTTTTAATCCTAGTCTGCCCTAGTCTGGAAGTTCTGCTGAAACCCATCCACCATGGGGGACCCTGCTGGTATTTGAAATACTAGTGGCATAGCTTCCAGCATCACAGCAACATGTAAGCCACCGTAGTATGACAGACAGATGGTTGGTGGCCTCCATGTTCACAGATGAGAAAACTGCATTTAAGGAAATTTCCCACATTCAGATAAACCCATCAATCAAAAATATTGGGGGGAAACTGCATCAGTTTTTGCAATCATTTGGATCTATTCAAAACCCTTGCTTATATTTGGTTTTTAATAAAAGTAAGAAAGAATTCCAACTTGGGATTAGTTTCAGTTTGAGATATGAAAAACTGCAAAGAGCACTGCTTTCACCTTTACAATAAAATGAATAAATAAGTGAAACCAACTGCAAATTCCCAACTTTTCTTGAGTCCTTCAGAGAGCTGTAGTTTCAGGGCAACCAACTAACTGGCAAACTAAGGAAAGGCAAGCTTCTGTAAGACAATTGCAAGGAGGGACAAGATGCTAGCATTTACTTAACCGGGGCAGATGCATCCAGATATCTTTAAGAAGAATTCAACTAAAGTTGTCCATGAATTGGTAAAGGCCAACGGTGCGCTAGGGAGAGAATACAGAACTCCTGCAGGTGAAAGATAGAAGGGGATTTGCAGTTATTTCCAGGCTCTTTTTCCACTGTCTAGCAATCCCACTCAAAAGAAATGAAAACTTATGTTTATCCCAAAACCTATATGTAATTATTTTTAGCTGGAAACAACCCAGATGTCCTTCAACTGGTAAATGGATAAACAAACTGTGGTACATCCATACAATGGAATACATTTACCAATAAAAAGGAACAAACTATTAATACACACAACATGAATGAATCTCAAATATATTTTGCTAAGTGAAAGAAGGATGGATAAACCAAGGGACGACATACTGCATTATTCCATTTATATGGCATTATGGAAAAGGCAAAACTATACGAAAGGAAAAGAGATCAATAATGGTTGCCAGGGACTGGAAAGTGGGGAGAGGATTTGACTACATAGAGCAGTATTGGAACTGTTATGTAACTTGATTGACATTTTTTACCAAATACCCATAATAATTCCAAAGAACTTATTTTCTATGGAATCATTTCGGGAAATGCTAGTGTAATAGAAAAAGAATTGGCTTTGGGGGTCCAAAAGACTCGAGTTAAAATCCTTAGCTCTTGCAGAAATATGACCTTGAGTGATTTATGAAACATCTCTGAAACTCAGTTTCCTCATGTATTAAATAAAGGTTGTTGTCAGGATTAACTGAACAATTAATGTAAAATACTTAAAAGAATATTTATTTTATTCCTTTCTTTCCCTTGCTTATTCTGAAAGTTCACTGCTTAGCCTAAGTAAATCCTGGCATTATCGGCACTCCTCTCTCCTTTCAAATAATCAATAATTTGCTGCTTCTGTTGTGGTCTGTAAAGCCAGGTAATGACACTGATTAGATATTCTAAGACATTAGTATCTGTGTTTTGGTTGACCATTTAAGGGTCTCTCCTATGAATAAATTATGCATTCTTTTGCGGAATTTATGTTTTGTGGAAGCCATCTGTGGATTTAGCTATAAGGAGCTTCTGAACAAGAAGCAGGGGAAACAAGCAAGAAATGAAAAATCTTGGATATTAAAAATAACCCCTCAGAAGGCAAAATGACCTCCATTCTTCTCAGTGCTCTCAAGCCCATGCTGAACAAGCTGCCACATTGAGCCTTATTATACAACTGCAATGCAAGATGATTTTTCCCACATGCTTAATAATGATTTGGGAATTTCAAACTGAGAAAGAAATAACTAACAGTAATTTCTCACAGTCTCCTCATCTCTCACATAGAGAGAAGAATTGTTAGGAGGCTATTGCAATAGCCTAGGTGAGAGGTAGTAAGGGGCTAAACTATGAAGAAAGGAGTAATCAAACACAGGGGACACCACTGAGAAGGAATCACTGAGGAGGAATCCTTCATGCTTTTCAACCAAACCAGACTCACTGCCGTCTAGTCGATTCTGACTCACAGCGACACTGGAGTACAGATTAGAGCTGCTCCATAGGGTTTCCAAGGCTGTAATCTTCGTGGAAGCAGAGTGCCACATCTTTCTTCCCCATAGTGGCTGGTGGGTTTGAACTGTCAACCTTTTAGTTAGCAGCCAAGTGCTTACTCACTGTGACCAGGGCTCCTTCTTTGATACTTTACATTTCATTAATCCTGCCCTCACCTTGATCCTGTGCATTCAGTGATGGTGTTACTATTTCATGTGTGACTAGGAGGATAATGGCACCGTGAACAGAAATGGGGAAGTTCGGAGGAAGAGTAGGGTGATGGGCAGAAATGAAGGAGATTGGGTTGGGCAGGTTAAGTTTAAGATATCAGTGGGATGTCCTCGTGGAGATTCTAGAAGACAGAAATAGAGATTTGGTGCTCTGATGAAGGTCTGTGCTTGAGAGATAAATTTGGGAGGAATTCCCATAGAAACATTTCTAGTTGAAGCTGTGAAAATGGGTCAAAGTATCAAAGCAGAGGGAAAAGATAGAGAGTACACATGAGAGAGATAGAGACTTATGTGGAGGAGTCAGGAACAGGAAAAGAAGTTTGCAAAGGATAGAGAGCAGTGGTCAGGGTGGAAGCTAAAAGAAGGGAAGTTTCAAAAAGGCAGTGTTAATCAACAGGGTCAAATATTGTAACGTAAGCAGGAGGTGGAGGCCTCTAGAGGGGGCTGGGTGGGGCTGTGGGGGCTGGTAGGGTGCCGCTTGAGGAGGGCCACCAATGAGCAGTTTCTATTGGGCATCACGTTTTCCAAAGCCAGCTGTGAGAGATCAATCAGCAATTTAACACTAATTGCCCTAGACACTATTTCCAAAGCTAGGCCCCTGCCAGGAGGTGAGGATAAACCAAGAGACGGTTCTCCTTTCTGTGATCCTTTGTAAAACCTAAAGACTAAAGAATGTGCTTTAAAAATTCCTGTCAATGATTCTCTATTATTGTGGTCATTCACTATCCATAGCATAATAAGCAGAGGGTGAAGAAATTCCCAAATTATATCCTGCGTCTCAGGCAGAATAGAAAGTTTAATGTGAAAAATGTTCAGGTTAAATGAAAAAGGAAAATCAGGCCAAAGGACAAGAAATCAAAACTCTATGCTTCTTCAGCCCTCTCAAGTCCTAATGGTGCAGTGGTTAAGAACCACAGCTGCTAACCAAAAGATCAGCAGTTTGAATCCACAACCTGCTCCTTGGAAACCCTATGGGACAGTTCTCCTTTTTCCTATAGGGTCGCTATGAGTTGGAATGTACTCAATGGCAATGGGTTTAGTTATTTTGGTGTTCAGCCCTCTCAAAGAAATTTACACATCATTTCACCTTGAGAGTCTGTTATCACCTCTTGGGTAGATGTAGAATAAAGCCTCAGATATTACTAATTTGATTCAACAAATGTTTGTTGATTACTCACTAAATGCAAGGCTCCAGGCTAGGAACTTAAAGCAACAGTTCTCAAACTTTAGCCTCAGAATCACCAGGCTTCTTAAAACACAGAATTCTGAGGCCCACTCCCAGAGCTTCTGATTCAGTAGTTCTGGGGAAGGGCCCATGAAGTTGCATTCCTAAAAAATTTCCAGGCGATGCTTCTGCTGTAGGACCAGGGACCATACTTTGAGAATGATTGCCCTAATAGTCTTCAGAGAAGAATAAATGAGTTTGGGCTATTTAACTCAGAAAGACAAGTATACAATTCTGTAATGTGTCATTATCATGAGATGTATCATTTCAAACTTGGTGAACTAGACATTATTGAAATCAAAATCATCTTTCTACAATCAGAAGCCACATACTTTTCACCCAAAGAAGCAGGTCTAGGCAAAATAAATTCATATCACCTATAGGTTAAATATTAAAGAAATTCACATAAATCTCCTTATCTAATATTTCCTGTCTAGATCTCCAGAAAATAAACAAACAAAATTTCTACTTTGTTGGGTCATTCTTTTTCTCTCAATCCAATATAACCAATATAACCAGACCTCATTCAAGGAACCTACTTCTCATATTTATACCCAGCCTTTTTTCTAACTTACTTTAGATAGTGAACTCCTTGAGAGCAAAGGCCTTATTTGTTTAACTTTATCTACCAGTACCAGGCACAGAACCTAGCACACAGTATGCGTTCTTTAAACGGGGGAGAGAGAAAGGGATGGATGACAGAAGGAAGGAGGTGAGGGAGGAAGGAAGAAAGGAGGCAGGAAGTGAGAAAGGAGGAAAGAAGGGAGGGAGGGCAAGGAGGGAGGGAAAAGGAAAGGAAAGGAAGAAAGAAATCTAGTTTAATTCCTAAAAATGTTCAACCATTTCAGGAGGTAGCATATGATCAAGAACAGATAAAGATCATTCAAAAATGGCTGCAGCACTACATTGACAGGAAATTGCCAGAAATTCAAGCTGGATTCAGAAGAGGACTTGGAATAAGGGATATCATTGCTGATGTCAGGTGGATCCTGACTGAAAGCAAAGAATACCAGAAAGATGTTTACCTGTGTTTTATTGACTACGCAAAGGCATTTGACTGTGTGGATCATAACAAACTATGATAACATTGCAAAGAACGGGACTTCCAGAACACTTAATTGTGCTCATGAGGAAGCTGTACTTAGACCAAGAGACAGTCGTTCGAGGAGAACAGAGGGATGCTGCATGGTTTTAAGTCAAGAAAGTTGTGCATGAGGGTTGTATACTTTCACTATACTTACTCGATCTCTATGCTGAGCAAATACTCTTAGAAGCTGAGCTATATGAAGAAGAACGTAGCATCAGGATTGGAGGAAGACTCATTAAACAACTTGTGATATGCAGATGACACAATTTTGCTTGCTGAAAGTGAAGAGGACTCGAAGCAGTTACTGATGAAGATCAAAGACCACAGCCTTCAATACGGATTACACCTCAACATAAAGAAAACAAAAATCCAATAAGCAAAAATAGGATAAACGTCAAGGATTTCATTTCACTTGCATCCAAAATCAACACCCATTGAAGCAGCAGTCAAGAAAACAAATGAGAAGAGGTGGGGTCAAGATGATGGAGTAGTCAGACGCTTCCTGTGGTCCCTCTTACAATAAAGACCTGAAAAAAACAAGTGAATCGATTATATATGACAATCTAGGAGCCCTGAACATCAAAGACAAAGGTGAAGAGTAGGACTTAGCAGCAGAGGGAGGGAGAGACAGTTCAGAAGCAGCGAGGATTTGCCAGACCTGATCTGGCTTGCACCCTGCAGGCTGGATCGATCAGCGTGCACAGGCTGAGGCAAGCAGTAGCACTCAGGATGCGTTTTCCACACTGGGAGAAACTGAGCAGCAGAGAGTCTGCTCAAGCCTCTGAAACTGGGGAGAAATGGCACTGAATTGATGAATGTTAAGTACAAGTATCTAATCTACCACGAGGGATCAAAAAACCACTCCCTACTCTGGGAAGAACCTCTCTCCCATTTACCTTCCCCTTCCCCACTCTGCTCCTGTCCCAGTCTGGCTTCAGTGATTACTGTACTCCCTGGGCCAGAAGTAGGACCCGTTGTATGCCTCGAGCCATTCTCCTGGCTTTGAAGAGGGAACAAATTAACTAACAGGAAAAAAATAATCTGCTAGCTCCCCTAAGCTGTGACTTCAGGGCAGGCACAACTCCTCTGCCTAAGCATGGGCGTAAGGGGTCCATGGACTTTGAATACCTTTCAACCCTTCCTAAACCTGTGAGGGCCCATTTCAGAAGCGTAGGCCCTCATTAGCACAGTACAACAGGGTATATACCTGAAGCCTATTTTCAACTGCAACAGCTAAGAGGGAGTGGTAGATTCGTGACATTTGACAACCCCCTGCCCATTAAGCAGGCTCCTCACCTACCCACATCAGGAGCCTGAGGACTGGTGGCTCCACCCACTCCATCTAGCCACATGCAACTGGGGTGTGAGAATAAGTGGTGCCTCCCAGTCCTTACAGCCAACAGCACTGGGTGCTCAAAGTCTGGCTGCAAAACTCATCCACCTAGGAGCTCTAGAGAACAGGGACATGCCTCCCACCTAGGCACTCAGAGGGAGGAGTCAGCCCCCTACCTTGTTCAGCACATAACCCCTTACTGCAGCCAGATACCTGTGTCCACTCCAACCACCCCTATGTAGCCCTGCCTATCTAGGACTGGAGGTGACAGCTTGCACCACACACTCAGTGACCAATGACCTGGACACCTGAGCTGAATCTATACAAGAAAAGTAAACAGACTTCTGGGCTCACATACCTAGTAACAGCTCTAACCAGCTGGTGACAGGACATGAGAGTTTCAAAGATACCAAAAATTAAAGTAGCTCACACGACCAGTCTATTTGGGCATATCAAAACAAAACAAGAACCTAGGACACAGTAAGCAAACATAAACTAAATAAATATAATAACTTACTGATGACTCAGAGACAACAGTCAATATCAAATCACATAAAGAAGCGGACCATGATGGCTTCAGCAAACCGCAAAAACAAAGAACGAAGAAACCTCCCGGAGGAAGAGAACTTCTAGGAATTACCGGAGGTAGAATCCAAAATTTTTTAATTAGAATTCAAAAGATTAATACACAGAGCTCTTCAAGAGACTAGGAAGGAGAACATGCAGAATCCAGACCACATCAAGGAACACACACAAAGCAACAGAAGAATTTAAGAAGGTTATACAAAAGCATAATGACAAATTTAACAGGCTGCAAGAATCCATAGACAGACAATAAACAAAAATCCAACAGATTAACAATAAAATTTCAGAATTAGACAACTCAATAGAAAGTCATAGGAGAAGAACTGAGGCAATGGAAGTTAGAATTAGTGTGACTGAAGATAAAGCACATGACATCAATCTCCTTGAGGAAATATCAGATAAAAGAATTCTAAAAAATGAAGAAACACTAAAAATTATATGGGACTCTATCAAGAAGAATAACCTACGAGTGACTGGGGTACCAGAACGGGGGGGATAACAGAAAATACAGAGAGAATTGCTGAAGATTTGTTGGCAGAAAACTTCCCTGATATGAAAGATGAGAAGGTATCCATTCAAAAAGCTCATTGAACCACACACAGAGTAGATCCCAAAAGAAAATCACCAAGACATATTATAATCAAACTTGCCAAAACCAAAGATAAAGAGAGAATTTTAAGAGCAGCTAGGGATAAACAAAAAGTCATCTGCAAAGGAGAGTCAATAAGACTAAACTCAGACTACTCAGCAGAAACCATGCAGGCAAGAAGGCAATGGGATGACATATATAAAGCCTTGAAGGAAAAAAATTGCCAGCCAAGAATTATATCTCCAGAAAAACTGTCTCTCAAATATGATGGTGAAATTAGGCCATTTCCAGATAAACAAAAGTTTAGGGAATTTGTAAAAACCCACCCAAAAATACAAGAAATACTAAAGGGAGTCCTCTGGTTACAAAATGAATAACATCAGATAACACCCAAGACTAGAACACAGGACAGAGCAACCAGATATCAACCCAGATAGGGAAGTCACAAAAATAAATCAATGCTAAAACACTGAACATAGGGAAACAGAGACCTCAATATGTAAAAGATGACATTAAAACAAAAAAGAGGGACTAAATAATATAATTATAGAACTTTCATATGGAAAGGAAATAAAGGCTATACAAGAAATAAAAGATTGGTTTAAACTTAGAAAAATAGAGATAAATATTAAGGTAACCACAAAGGAAACTAACAATCCTACACATCAAAATAATAATTAAAAAAAAAAAATAAAGACTCAGCAAATACAAAATAAACAACAGTGTAAAAGATGAAAAGAAAATACATAAATAACAACAACTCAGGACAGAAAATTAAGTGGAAATAAGAAACCGACAACAACACACACACAAAACTAATCAAAATGACACCACTAAACTCATATCTATCAATAATTACACTGAATGCAAACAGACTAAATGCACCAATAAAGAGACAGAGAGTGGCAGAACGCATTAAAAAAAAAAAAAAGATCCATCTATATGCTGCCTACAAGAGACACACCTTAGACTTTAAGACAAAAACAAACTAAAACTCAAAGGATGGGAAAAACATATCAAGCAAACAACAATCAAAAAACAGCAGGAGTGGCAATATTAATCTCTGACAAAATAGACTTTAAAGTAAAATCCTCCACAAAGGATAAGGAAGGATACTATATAATAATTAAAGGGTCAATACACGTGGAGGACATAGCCATAATAAATATTTACGCACCCAACGACAGGGCTCCAAAATACATAACCTCTAACAGCATTGAAAAGAGAGATAGACAGCTCCAAAATAGCAGTAGTAGACTTCAACACACCACTTTCAGTGAAAGAAAGAACATCCAGAAGGAAGCTCAATAATGGCAAGGAAGATTTAAATGCCAAAATCAACCAACTGGATCTCATAGACATACACAGAACACTCCAACCAACAGCAGACAAGTATACTTTCTTTTCCAATGCACGTGAAACATTCTCCAGAATAGACCACATATTAGGCCACAAAGCAAGCCTTAACAGAATCTAAAACACTGAAATATTACAAAACATTCTGACCATAAAGCCATAAAAGTAGAAATCAATAACAGAAAAAACAAGGGAAAACAAAATCAAACACATGGAAACTGAACAACACCTTGCTCAAAAACTACTGGGCTACACAAGAAATTAAGGATGGAATAAAGAAATTTACAGAATCAAATGAGAATGAGAACACATCCTACCAGAACCTTTGGGACACAGCAAAAGCAGGGCTCAGAGGTCAATTTATAGCAATAAATGCACACAGCCAAAAAGAAGGGCCAAAACCAAAACATTAACCCTACAACTTGAACACATAAAAACAGAGCAGCAAAAGAAGCCCGCAGCCACCAGAAGAAAGGAAATAAAAAAAATTAGAGCACAAATAAATGAAATAGAGAATAAAAAAAAAAAATTGAAAGAGTTAACAAGACCAAAAGCTGGTTCTTTGAAAAGAGCAACAAAATCAATAAACCACTGGCCAAACTGACAAAAGAAAAACAGGAGAGGAAGCAAATAACCTGAAAAAGAAATGAGATGGGCGATATCACAACAGACCCAAATGAAACTAAAAGAATCATAACAGAATGCTATGAAAAATTGTACTCTAACAAATCTGAAACCCTAGAGGAAATGGACAAATTTCTAGAAACACACTACCTATCTAAACTAACACAAATCAAAGGTAGAACAACGAAGCAAATCTATAACAAAAGAAGAGATTGTAAAGGTAATTAAAAAACTCCCAACAAAAAAAAGCCCTGGCTCTGACTGTTTCACTGGAGAATTCTACCGAACTTGCAGAGAAAAGTTAACACCACTACTACTAAAGCTACTCTAGAGCATAGAAAAGGATGGAATACTACCAAACTCAGTCTGTGAAGCCAGCTATATAGGGTTAAATGCTAGGCCTATCACCTCATCCCTGTGGCTATGGAGAAGCTAGCTGTTTCTACTATAAAGTATCACCTCTACCTGCTACTTCATTTGCAAGCAGAGTTACTATATATAATGCAGGCTGTGAATGCACAACTAAGGAAGGTGTGAGGAGAAATTTACATAAAGCATGGTATCAGTACTGCCCTCTGTAGCCGTGTAATTTTGAAACTGGTCACAATCATGGTATCAATGAGGAGAGAAACCTCTAGTAGTTTAGGTTTGAAGCTCACAAGCCTGTAAAATGATGTTCAGTATCATATGTCTGAGAAAGTACCAGACAGCAAATCTACCCCTTAATAAATAAGTTCAATTATCATGCAAATAATGCTGGGGAGCTATATCTGCTATTTCAACATATATGTGATGATCCTATTTTCCCTTTTTTTCCAATATGTCAATTCTAAGTAAATGCAGAAAGAGTATAAACACAGGTTTGAGATGCTTCAAAGAATCACTTCTTTTGGATTCTAAACCATTACCAAAAACCTGTTATCTGTACTTCATTAGTAAAAGAACATGTTATGATCTCTTTGGGTGGGGTAGGGATAAAGAGTGAAGCATAATGTGGGAGTAAACTGGATCGCATTTCAGAGGAATCTTCCTCCGGGCTTGATGTCAAAGTCAGCCAATCTGAGATTTAAAACCGCAAGCAAAGCACACAGCAATTAAAATTCAAAAGGAAAGCAAATGAAAAATACTTTCAACAGAAAATTTCAGACTCCCAAAAGATATTACAAACTGAAATCAGAGTATTAAAGCCCCCTCAGCTGGATAAGAATTTAGAACATGACAGTTATTTCAAACACCATTCAAGTGCCACCACATTTATGTATTTTTTAATTATTAACATTACCTAAATACACCTTGTGTATTTCTCCCTCTACATCTTTGTGTGAACCCTACCTTTCACCTGAAGTATCTTACCTACCATCCAGGTCCTACGCCACTTCCAGAACCAAGTGCAAACTTCAATGTCAACACTTAAGCCTTTCCTGATCTCCCCAGCCCATAATTTTTGTTCTCATCTGTGTCCCACTGTGTCATGTATTTTGGTACTCAGACATATCCAATAAAGTAGTAGATCTTATTTCTTAAATTAGGTTCTAAGCTTCTTGAGAGCAAAGACCTTGCTTTGGACTTCATGTATCCAGCAGAACTTCGCAGAGTGCTGAAACATAGTAGGCACTCAGTAAATGTTCAAACCAAAAACCAAACCCATTGCTGTCAAGTCAATTCAGACTCATAGCGACCCTATAGGACAGATTAGAACTGCCCCATATAGTTTCCAAGGAGCACCTGGTGGATTCGAACTGCTGACCGTTTGGTTAGCAGCTGTGGCAGTTAACCACTACACCACCAGGGTTTCCTCCATAGATATTCATCAATTCTTTTTCTCTGCAATACTAGAGAAAAGAACTATTTCCTTCTTTGCATCAGGGTAAAGTGTTCATTTAATGAAGAGCATGATGGATGACCACAGATTCAAAACCTTGGATAGAGTAGTTCTTGACTAAAGAGGAATATAAAAATCCTATAACTGCATTTTTGCACAAATTTACATTATTCTGGAGCCCTGGTGGCACACTGGTTAAGCATTCTGCTGCTAACCAAAAGGTCAGCAGTTCGAATCCACCAGCTGCTCCTTGTAAACCCTATGGGGCAGTTCTACTCTGTCCTATAGTGTCACTATGAGTCAGAATCAACTTGACAGCAATGGGTTTGGTTTTGGTTACATTATTTTTAGACTCTAGCATGCTATTATGATATAAAAAGTGCCTAAAACACAGCTTTAGTCCTACATGCTACAGAAGTAACACTTGAACTCTTGATCATGACACCCTTCTTGTTTTCCATGACATTATACTCTCCTAGCTTTTCTCCCACCCTTCCAGTTACTCCTCTTCTACTTTAGTTAGGGATTCATTTTCTTCTACTTGATCTTGAAATGTAGGAGCTCTTGATTGTATGCCATGTTCTCCCAGAACCTCTAGGCTCTGCCTCTAGTTTTGTTCCCAGATTCTCTTCTTAATCCACACTCTTTTAGAACATCTTATTATCTAAGCCCATGGCCTCAAATACCACAACAGTTCTAAAATTTACATCTCCACCCCAAATATCTCTTCTGAGCTCAAGAATTATATATCCAACTGCCTTCTCTGTTTGAATGTCTCACAAGCACCTCAAATTCAACTTTCCCTAAATTGCACTCAAGATCAGCTCTCCTTAGTTGTGTAACTCAGAAAATGGTGTCACCATCCACACCATATTGCAAGCCAGGAACCCTATGGTTATTCTTGAGTCTCTCTATCACTCAACCCCACCCCCATACCAATCTATTGTCATATCCCCTTTTCCATATTTGATCTATTGTCACTCAAATATATGCACCCCTCCATCTCCTCTGCCACCATTCCAGTCCAATCTATTATAATCTGTTACTTGAGTTACTTACTCACTGGTCTGTTGCAGTCAATCTTCCCACATTTCCAATTCATTCTCCATGCAGCAGCCAATATAATCTTTTAAAAACACAAATATAACTCCTCGATTGAAAACTTTTCATTGGTTTTTCACCAAACTTAGAATAATGTCTGCAGTAGATGCCATCATGTGTCACTCAGATCCTCCCCTTCAGGAGTAAGGCATGTATTCTCTTTGCTGCTGGGAATGTAGCAGCTGACAGCTCTCAGCTGAGTCCCTCTCAAAATTTTGCCCTCAGATGAAGAAAGCCACCTCAACCAAGGTCACACTCCCTTCCTGCAAGTAGACCTCATTCAATCACTAGTCAACTGGTTGATGAGGGAGTATGAAGACCCAGCCTCTTTTCCTAAACTTGGGACTACTCTGAAGAGCCCATCCTACCTCCTGTAGAATGTGCTGATGCATTTCTTGAAACTGAATCATAGTTCAACTTACCTGTCTTCCCAGTTCTCTCCCTGGGACACTCAGTGCCCTCCACAGCTCACCTCTAGTCCCCAATTTCTTCATTACAATCTCTTCATCTTCTGGCCTATTTAATTCTTAACTCTTTATTTAAATCTGAGCTCAGCACAAGAAAGTCTTCCTTGGCTCCTCAAACTAATCCAGCCACTGCCATCGAGTCAATTCCAACTCATAGCAATCCTATAGGACAGAGTAGAACTGCCTTTACGGAAGCAGACTACCACAACTTTCTCCATGGAGCAGCTGGTAGGTTCAAACTGCCTACCTTCTGGTTAGTGGCCATAGCCTGTCCACTGCACCACCAGGACTCCAGTAAATAAATAAAGGGAGATAAAGTACTCACCAAAGTCATATTAATACATCTACACAGGAAGGATATAATTATAACTTAACCGAACTCTGGTTCTCCTGATAATTAAAGAACCCATCTCTCCCAGCCTTCCAATGATAAAAAATTTCACAGATTACATGAGAAATTACACTTCTATGAAGACTCAGAGTAGAGAATGTTCCAGGTGAAGAACAACGATCGATTCAGAAAACCAGGGATAGAGATGCCTCAATGTGTTAGGGTGATGTGAAAGGAAGCAATGCAGGCATATAGAATCCACTTTCTGTTTCTATAATATTGTGTGTGGTCAGCTTAAGTGTGGCTCCTCTACCTATTCCTGGAGGGTAGACACAGAAGACAATAATAAAGCAGTTACCTCTAGCAAGTCTGATCTTAAAATTATTGTGGTCACCAAATATGTCAGGTTTTCAGACTATTCTAAAATACAGTCTTATATATTGGGGTTGGAGCAAGTGTTGATCTACATAGACAAAGTTTTCAGCAGTGTCTTCACACAGCACATCTCTAAGAGACACCATTCACACTGCATTCTATGTTAATGGTACCCCTTAGAGTTGTGCACTGTGGCAGCCCTGCTGGTATAACTTGATTGATTAATTCCAATGTAAGTTATCATGATTATATCTTTGGGATCTCAGGATGAGTAAGCAAATAGATGACAAGCAGTAACCATTACATTCACCTGCCCTGGAGTCAAGTTTCACAGTGAATGACCTTAAGGAGAAGAGCTGTAGTCAGGAGCCAGTATAGGTAGATGACCAAGAGGGAATTCTGAGTCAACCAAGAATCACTTTGAGACACTATCTTCAAAGCAAGTATAAAATCAGTATTCAGGAAGGAAAAATAATTACTAGTGAGATTTTGAATGTAACTATGAGGTCAGTACCAAGGGATGAGATGGAGAGAAATATATGGAACCAGAAGCTGAAAGTCAAGGACAGAAACCAGCAATGAGCTATAGCTATTTCCAGAATAAACCTCAGTCAGAGGAAGCCTTCAGGTATCAGTTAGGGGTGAAAGAGGCAATTTTGCTAGTATTGTGCATAGAAGCTAGTGGATATGAGAAATGTAAGGGCTCAGGGAAGTCCCTGAATGGTGCAAATGGTTAATGCACTCAGCTGCTAACCAAAAGTTTAGAGGTTTGAGCCCACCTAGAAGCATGTCAGAAGAAAGGCCTGGTGATGTACTTCCAAAATATCAGTCACTGAAAACCCTACGGAACACAGTTCTACTCTGACACACATGGGGTCACTATGAGTTGGACGCAACTCAATGACTACTAGTTTTAAGGGCTCAGAAAAGTTGCTTTTGAAGAGTTGCTGCAGAGTACTCCTGGATCTGCCCTTTCAGCCCTTTCTAGTGTTGTGCCTTCTCTATGTTAGAGAACAATGTGGGCAGCCGACAAAAGCAAATGTATTACATCTATGACATTCATTCATTGAAACAGATTTTCTGGCTCATTCACAACCAAAAATCACCTCCTTTTTGGCAGGAAAGTTGAGTACAGGGATTTTTTTTTTTTTATCCCAAATAATCTGAGTAATGGCCTCAACTATTCTCTCCCTTTTGGGCCAAAGGCTGACTGAATGTAAACAAGGCTTCTGTGACTAATCCAAACAGATTCTCCACCACCCCCACTCGTCCTGGCACAAACACTTAACTGTGATGGAGCCTAAACCTCCTAACAGGGGGTTTATGCATGGCCTCCGGGAACAAGAAAATGACCCACAGCCATTTCAGAAGACTGTAAGTGAGCACATAAAAAAACCAAACCAAACCCTTTGCCGTCGAGTCAATTCTGACTCGTAGCGACCCTACAGGACAGACTAGAACTGCCCATAGAGTTTCCAAGCAGCAGCTGGTGGATTCAAACTGCCAACCTTTTGGTTAGCAGCCAAGCTCTTAACCACTGCACCACCAGGGCTCCAAGTAAGCACACAGTAGTCCCAAGATAAACAACACCCTTTTAAGGCATTCATCTTTAAAGTTGTGCCCGAGTACAACCTTGAAAATGTAGAGAGAAATTCGTTTGTTGAGTACACATACAACTTGATGAGCAAATTCCCACTGCATTTATTTCAAACTTAATAAAATAAAGCTGTACTGTGATAAGAATGACGAAGACAATTAAATAATTGTCTAGGGGTTGAGAGGAGAGAAGATGAGATAGGAAGATAGGAAAAAATGAAAGATGGTCTACCTCCTTCAAAGGCCAGAGTCCTATAAACACTCTCATGGAATGTTCTCTATGCTGCTTACATCTTTAGCAGAATGCCAGGCTGAGCTGACTCTCCCAACTATCCAACTCAAAAGCCTGAATCTGAAAGCCAAGCTTCCCCCTCAGTAACTATACCACAAGGATGGGAACGATACCAGCAGCAGCAAGTTCCTGACTCCTTGCCAACTGCTTTATTACTTATTAACTTACTTTATATAGCCTTCAGCATGGCAAGAGAAGCTTCCTTTAATTATAAACAGGAATGAAGAAGCCACAAGGGGAAATCAGAGCCAGAGAACTGCGGCTGTGGTGATTACTCCCCAGCTCTTATCAAAGCTGACACAAGGTTTGGGCTGTGCAGATATTATGCTGGGAGCTGCAGACCGTGAGTGGGAAGGAACCTGGAAGGCACCACTCAGTGCTGGGTAATTCTGCTGGAATGAATTCTCAACCAGGAGGATTTTTTTTTTTTCCTTCTTCTTCTTCTTTCCTCTTCTTACACTTCAGGGAAGTTGAATGTCAAAATTGCCAGAGACAAAACATACAGACAAGGTGTAGCCTTTATGTGCAGACAGTCAACGTGGCAGAGTGGGGTGGGGCTACAAGGTGGTGAGTAGGGTAGAGACAAGGTATCATGCAGAGGCACTGCACTAAAACGCAGCCTCAGTCAAGCCTTTGCATCAGGGCCAGTCTTATGAGCAGACAGAGTCAGCAGTAGCTTACTGGGTGAGCTCAAGAATGCCAGGGAGACCCTGCCCCTGCCCAAACATATCTCCCCTTTCAGGTCCCATGGTGTCCAAGAAGTCATCATTTGAGGATCAGGTCAAGTACTATCCTCTGCCTAAAATTACTAACACCTTCTCATGAGTGTGTTTGGCCCAGATTTCACCAGCAAAAGCACTTGGGAGAGACAAGTGGAAAGAGAACGAAAAGAATCTTGAGATAAAGATATTGGGAGTACTGAAAAGAAACCACCGATCTGCCTGACTTCCCAGGCACCCGAAATTTCCAGAATGCAGCATCTAGGGAATCTTTTTATTTTTGTCCTAGAATGTAATTCTGTTTGGGAAAAAGTACACATACCATGCCTTCAGCTAGACTCCCAGGAGGAGATATATTTTAGGGGCAGGAAACAGAGCAGACTAGAATCAGCAAATACAGCGAGAATGTTGAGAATGTTTTCAATGGGCATCTGCAAAAAGAAATTCACTTCTCCTGTCTTCAGGAAACGCTGGCACACACAAAAATACCACCAAGACCTAAAAAACCCCTCACCACTTAAAACTGAGATAGTATGATAGTAGAAAAAGCTCTCTACTAAGAATCAAGAGGCCCAATTTCATACTCACCTCAGCCACCAACTCTTGTTTGACCTAAGGTCAAAGATTCAACTTTCTGTGCCTCCTGGAGACCCTGAGTGGTGAAAATGGGTAACATGCTTGGTGCTAATGAAAAGGTCAGAGATTCAAGTCCACCCAGAGACTCCTAGAAAGAAAGACCTAGCAATCTACTTCCAAAAATTCAGCCACTGAAAACCCTACAGAGCACAGTTCTACTATGATACACTTGGGGTGGCCGTGAGTTGGAGTCGACTTGATGGTAACTAGTTAACTGGTGTTTTGTTCCAGCTTTGTTTCTGTAAAATGCATCTGATGCCTATCAGCCTGCCCCAGGTGGTCACTGCCACAGTGAAAGGATAGATGGTGTGGCGAATGTTGTATGTATTAGACAGTTGGTGTAAGCTTACGTCATCCTGGAGCACAAGAAACAGAGCCTAAGGTACAGTTGTAGAGAAGAGATGATCTGTAAATATTTGACAGTGAAAAATCTGGGGAAGCAGGACAACAATTTAGGAGAGAACAAGTTCGTGGAGTTGTATTGAAAGAAAATCGCAGGGTTGGGGAATGACTTTCATGATCTCTGGCAGAAAGCAGGGTGAAAGCTGAAACAGATAAGCATATGTGGAAGAAGTGAAAAGGCAGGATGATGTATGAAGGAAAAAGGAGAAAGAAATAAAATAAGAGAAAATAAAATTTCCATTTTTTTATATATAAGGTAAAATGTAATTGTAAAACATTTATGGTTGCTTGACAGAGGAAAATAACTACAGATTTGCATAGCTTGTAAGTGTATTTATAATAGGAAACACCTGTGATATAAATACATTGGCACACTTTGAAAAAATAATGTGTTATACACAGGTATTATTAGCACATCTGATTCCCCCCACCGCCTTATCCAAGACATCTATTCCACATTTTTTCCCCCTTTGGCCCTTTCTATTTGGGCTTTTTTCCCATTTTCCAACATATTCTTAAATTCCCTCTCTCAAAAATCACACCCCTCACTGAAAAAGAAAAAAAAGGCTTATTTTAGTGTTTTTCTTTTTTCTACCATCATCCCATTTTAACTCTCCTCTAGTTGCCAAAAAACTTGATGCACATGGTCCTCACTTGCTGTCTTCATTTCTGAACAATCCTACTTCCTTCCCTCACTTCTTAATTCCTAGCAATCTGCTTTCTACTGAAATGTATTATACTTTGAGGTTTGATAGCCTCCTTCCAACCACACCCAAACCCTTTTCTCAACCTTCATCCTTTTCGTTTCTCTGCCTCATTTTGAAAACCCTCATCTTTGCCCAGACTTGTCCTCACATTCTCCCTCTTCTCCTTTGCTGTGTCTTCTCCTAACCCAGCCCGCAGAGTCTCAACATTCTCTGTGCAGAGCTGTGCCTACAGTATATAAAAAACCAAGGCACCGATAAGAGCCCTGCAGTCTTTTTTGTTGTTGTTGTCCAGGCAAAACATTTAAGGGCATGGATCATGGCCAGTGTCCAGGGAAGCCCCTATATTGCTGTTGTTTTCCTTAGTTTTACTAGGATAGATGCAGAGAATATTAACCCAGAAGCTAGCACTTACTCTGAGTATTCTGATCAGCCCTGGTTATTTTCTACTCAATTTTGTCTCCAAATATGGTGTGGCACTGTAGATAGTGAAGAGTCCCTGGGTGGTGAGAATGGTTAATGCACTTGGCTGCTAACCAAAAGGTTGGAGGTTCAAGTCCACCCAAAGGCACCTCTTAAGAAAGGCTTGGCAAACTACTTTCAAAAAATTAGCCACTGAAAACCCAATAGAGCACAGTTCTACTCTGATACATATGGGGTCGCCATGAGTCTGAATTGACTTGACCACAGGTGGTTGTAAATAGTACGGCAGACAGCTAGGAGGGAGGCATAGGACTGAGATTTGTTTATTGCCTTATCCTCTTTTCCCTGATATTTTCCCTGATGAAGAACAAGCCTAAGTTCTAGTCACCATCATGTATATCAAATGTACAATAGATCTCTGAAAGCATACAAAACAAACAAAAAACCTTTTACACTGAATGCCTCTGGGGAAGAGATTTGGGTGGCTGGGGGTAACAGATTTACTTTTTACTGAAGCTTTTGTACTTTTGACACGTGTGCTGTGTGTATTATATATTCAAAAATTATTTTTTTAAATAGAAAATGCATGAAATACTATGCTAGACACCACTAGTCTAAAGAAATAAAGGCATGGTCCCTGCACTGAAGCAGCTTACAATATCATTAAGGAGATAGGACATTATTTTAAAAATAAATAATAATAGATTATACTGGCTCCTCCACTAAATTGATGACTAATATCAGCCAAGTTATTTAACTACTCTTGACTTCGTTTTTGTTTTACATGAGCAATGTGAAGACTGAATGAAATAACCACGTATCTTATTTCATTCATCCATTTATCTATTCAACAAATTTTACTGAATACTCTATTAGTTGGTTTTTGCTGCCTACCAAACCACTCCAAAACTTAGTGGCTTAAAACAAAAACTATATATTTAGTTTATGATTTGGCAAGAAGGCAACTTGGGTTAGGCTCAGCTGGGTGGTTCTTCTGTCAGTCTCAGTTGAGCTCACAGTCAGCTGTCCATCATTTAAGGTGGCCCTGTTCCTGGGGGCTGACTGGCTGTCAGCTAGGGCAACAGAAGCAAGTGGGCCACATGTCTTTTATGTGGCCAGCTAGCCTGGGCTTATTCACATGACAGTTTGTGACTGCAAGAGCAGCAGCAAAGCAAGTCTCAATGAAAAAGCACTTTTGAAGTATCTGCTTGCATTACATTAGCTAATATGACACTGTCAAAAAAATTTAAAAAGACCAACCCAAATTCAAGGAGTGGAGAAAGAGACTCCAAACTTGATGAGACGAGCTATAAAGTCACATTGCAAAGGCGTGTGGAAATGGGAGAAAAATAAGTGGTCATTTTGCAATCTACCATTAGCATCTTTTTTGTGCCAAATCCTTACCTTCACTGGGCTTGCATTTTATCATTTCTGTCACTGAGTTTCTACTGCTAGCAAATGATAATTGCAGAAATCTGGGGTAAGATTCACTATGAGGCACTTCTCAGAAGTGACATGATTTTTATTGTTGATAAGTGCCATCAAGTCAGTTCTGACTCATAGCGACCCTATGCACCACAGAAGGAAACACTGCCTGGTCCTGTGCTATGCTCACAATCTTTGTTATGCTTGAGCCCGTTTGCAGCCACTGTGTCCATCCATCTCATTGAGAATCTTCCTCCTTCTTGCTGACCCTTTACTTTACCAAGCATGATGTCCTTCTCCAGGGACTGATCCCTCCTGATAACATGTCCTAAGTATGTAAGACATAGCCTCACCATTCTTGCTTCTAAGGAGCATTCTGGTTGTACTTCTTCCAAAACAGATTTGTTTGTTCTTTTGGCAGTCCATGGTATATTCAATATTCTTCATCAACACCACAATTCAAAGACATCAGTTCTTCGGTCTTCTTTATTCATTGTCCAGCTTTAGCATGCATATGATGCAATTGAAAATACCATGGTTTGGGTCAGGCACACCTTAGTCTTCAAGGGACATCTTTGCTTTTCAATATTTTAAAGAAATCTTTTGCAGCAGATTTGCCCAATGCATTGTGTGTTGGTTTCTTGACTGCTGCTTCCATGGATGTTGATTGTAGATCCAAGTAAAATGAAATTCTTGACAACTTCAATCTTTTCTCCGTTTATCATGATGTTGCTTATTGGTCCAGTTGTGAGGACTTTTGTTTTCTTTATGTTGAGGTGTAAACCATACTGAAGGCTGTGGTCTTTGATCTTCATCAGTAAGTGTTTCAAGTCGTTTTCACTTTCAGCAAGTGAGGTTGTGTCATCTGCATAATGCAGGTTGTTAATGAGTCTTCCTCCAATCCTGATGCCCCTTTCTTCTTCATATAGTCCAGCTTTTCAGATTATTTACTCAGCATACAGATTGAATAGGTATGGTGTAAGGATGCAACCCCGACACATACCTTTCCTGACCTTAAACCACGCAGTAACCCCTTGTTAAAAGTCTACTTGCAGACTCAAGTGACAGAATTACTGTGTTTGGTCTCCTTAAGAATTGAGGGAAGAGGTGATTGACTTCCCTTATTGGTGTTTATACGTTGTGGGGCAATAAGCTATTGTCTTCCTGACCAATGAGAATAACAAAAATTGATCAATTAACAATGAGGTCTAAACACATACATTGTTCCAATCACTGTGTCAGACATTGCAGGGATGAAATGAGGGAAAATATCATTCCTTCCATTCAGGAGCTTGGCATACAGTTAGAAAAAATAACACATTCAAAGAATGATTAGATGCTGAGTCCACAGTATAAAGTTTCTCCAGGTGTTCCAGCTGTTCTTACACTATCTACTGCCCATTTCCTGCTGTGTCAAGTGTCCCATAGTAAATTATTTTGTGGAGAGGAAATGTTACTCAGCCTGACATCACTATGCTCAATCACACCCTCTCACAAACATGCTTGCAACCTCACATCCTTCACACCCTGTCATCACCCACAAAACACCCCTTTCTTTAACCTCCACATCAGCCTATAAATTCTCATCCTAATTTTTCTATTTAGATAAGAAACCCCCCCATTCCAAAAAAAAAAAAAAAAAAAAACACCTGTTGCTGTTGAATCAATTCTGGCTCATGCTGACCCCATGTGTTATAGAGTAAAACTGTCCCATAGGGTTTTCTTGGCTGTAATCTTTAGGGAAGCAGATCACCAGGCCTTTCTCCCATGACACTGCTGGGTGGGTCTGAACCCCCAACCTTTTGGTTAGTAGTGGATTTGCAAACACACAAACCCAGAATGAGGGAAAAATGTCACTTAATAAACAAAGAAACAAAAAAAAAAAAAAAAGCAGAAAATATGCAGTAGCAAATGTTTCTACTTTTCTTCCTCCACAATATCAAGTCCATATCGATAATGTCCCAAAGGGAAGAAGAACCTTGAGAAGGAAGGTTTCCTTGTGGAGAGAGTACTTTACTGGGGGAGTGGGTTGAGTCCTAAAGATAGGGTAGATGTTTTCTCATTGTATAATTCCAGGCATGACCACTCTTACCAGGTTCTCTTATCTTCCAATATTACATCTCCCCCATCTTTTCCAATGTGGTAAGTATGTAAAACCATTCTACAAAATTTAAATTACTGTATGAGTAGGTGAACAACTATATCTAAACCAAGGCTGATACTCAAAATATTTATTGATTAATGCAGCATTGGCAAGAACTAATCAAAATGGACACCTAGTCACTTGGAATAAAAACCAACCAGTACTACTGGTACTTACCAGCCGAATAACAGCCCTGCCTCAGGATAGCTACTTATGACATGGTAGAGAAAGTGGTACTACCAGCAAAATGGGTACATGGAGAAAGTCTAGTGTCGGGTCTGCCCCAGTTAAAAAAAAAAGTGCTTGCTATGCCATAATAGATTCCTAATGTTAATATAACATTTAAATCATTTTTTAAAAACTTAGAATTTAAAATCTAAAGAAAGCATAACCATAATAAAAAATTAATAAAATGATTTTTAATATGAATAAAAATATTATTTTGATGATCACATTTCAAAAACCATTTAAGCATTGTTTACTTGGTAGAAGTGTAATGACTGTCTAGAAGACTTCTGCATACATTCACCCATAACTGGCTGAATATCAAATGGTTATCAACTGCTATATAAGTTCCTTGGCTTTGCTGATGCCAACTAAACTTTTGTTTTCTTCAGTCTAGTGATAAGAGAAATTTTAGAAAAGATACTAACACATAATCAAGATATCACCATTTTGCATGTTACAATAAATCAGATGTGTGGCACTCTAAACCAGTGGATGTCAGAGTAACTAATATATGAGAATGGTTCTTGTACAACATAGAAAAAGTCTAAATTTAGGCCCCATAAATGCCTAAAAGCCCCACTGCTAGGGCTGATGCATATCTAGGCATGTCTGGCACACTGATGTGTTAAGACTTGCCAAGTGTCTATTTGAATGAAGGATGAAGAAACCTCCCAGGGAAGAATTCATTCCAAGGGAAGAGAAGGTCAAACAGATAAGCATGGCCAATGGGGTCATGGAAGGGACAATTCTAAGTTTGGCATGGTGTTTGTCCATAGAATCGGGGTCCTGTGGATGTGTTGGGGGTAGGTGGCTATGGGAGGTAGAATTTGAAGTTTCCAACTGTGAAATTTGGGCTGCACTGCCTCTACCTCCCCTGCCCACAGCCATACTACCTGCCTCTGGTACCTCAAGTATCCAGTACTTCAACAGCTCTTCAGAAGGCAGCAGCGTGGCACCTAGTGGATGCAACTGTACTCAGGAGAAGCCCCACGAGTGCCCAGCAGATGGCAGTGGTGCTCGGCCAAGGTAGCAGAGTCTGTAAATGGAGTACACACCAGCAGAAAAGAGTTCAATGCCCAAAAGACACCACATGCTAGCTGACTGGACACATTTGTGAATACGTACGGGATTCTTTTAAGAACTCTGGAGCCTGGGTTGGAGATGGGGTGTAGGGAAGGGAAATCCATAGAGTTTGGAATACACAGCTGATCATGGAAAATGTTGGAGGGCCCCCAAGGCTTTGGGCTCAAACCTGAAAGCTTGTCTCTTCTCCATCTTTTCCCATTTTCTAGGTATTCTCATCTAGTCCTTTGATTTTAAAGTCTGTCTGTATACCAATGACTTCAATTTTGCACCTCCATCCCAAATCGTTCTTCTGCAATCCAGACTCATATATCCAACTACCAGACATCTCCATTTGCATATTAACAAGACATCTCAAACTTAGAATGTTCAAAACTGAACTAATCTTTTCGCCTTGAAAAACATCTTCAGCCTCTAGCCTCCCCTATCTCAGTTGATGTGAGCTTCACCCTTCTCATTGCTAAAGCCAAAAATCTTGCAATCATTCTTAAATCCTTTCTTTCCCTCACATTATCCATCCAACTCATCATCAAATACGAAAAGACAGTAACTTCTTACAGTCTTCACAGTTTCTACTTTGGTCCAAGCCACCAGCATTTCTAGCTTGGACCACTTCAATAGTTTCCTAGTTTCCTTTCTTCTATGTTTGCCTCCCTTCAGTCAAATCTCAACCCAGATATCAGAATGATCTTTTTTAAAATCTAAGTTAAACCAACAATTGCACCCAATTTCGCTCAGAGCTAAAGTCAAAGTCTTTGTAATGATTTACAAGGCTCTACATGATCGGGCCCCTGTCATGTCTCTGGCCCCTCCTCTTATTCCTCTCCCTTTGCTCACTCTGCCCCAGCCACAGTGGCCTCCTTGCTACTCCACAGATAAGCCAGGCACACTCTAGCTTTAGGATCTTTGCACTGACTGTCTCCTTTGCCTGTAATGCTCTTCCCCGAAGATACACACCTCCTTCAAACATTTGCTCAAATGGCACCTTCTCAATGAGACTTACCCTGACCAACTGCAAAACTCCCAATCAGTTTTCTCAATCTCCTTTACTCTATTATTTTTCCAGTATTAATTAACATACTTTATCATACAAAGTAATATGCTTATTTAATATGTCATTGTTGATTATCTGTATCTCCCCCACTAAAATTAATCTCTACATGGACAAGGATTTTATCAGTTAACTGATTTTCCTAATGTTTAGAAAAATATCTAGCAGACAGTAGGCATTCAATAAATATTCTTTACATGAATGAATGAATAAAACCTCATTTTTACCCACAGACTGGTATAGTTTGGAAAACATCATATTACAAATCTGTTTGAATCAATATTGAGTTTATGCTCTGACTAGAAACTAGGCTAGAAATTTTCATATTCATTATCTCACTTAATCCTTATAGGAACCTGGATAATAAAAATAGCTAACATTTATTGGGTGCTTAATTTGTGTCAGCACTACTCTAAGTACTTTACATGTACGTATTTATTTATATCTCACAACCCCACGAAATACTATTATTATTCCCATACGACAAATGAGGGAACTGAGACAGAGAAATAAAGTAAACTGCCCAAAGTTATACAGCTCGTAAGTGACACAAATAGGACTGGAATTCAGGCACTCTAACATCAGAGTTCATATTCTAAACCATTCAACTAGTTGAAGCTGAGATATTAAGTGTATTGAAATATTAAGTTTCAAGCAACTCAGCCATCAGGGCAGTGGATCAGAACTTAAACTCTTATCTTTCAAGTGCCGGGGGAAAAAAAGTCAATAATTTGGTTTCTATTTAAAACATAAAATTGGAAAACTTGTTAAATAAACTCTACATGAACGTGTGTAAGAATGTGTGTGTTAACATTCCCTCAAGTAGAATTAATGCAAGTGGGATCCCTCCTATCAAAATCCTACCACTGCATTAGGATTCAGCATACCTCTACTCTCACCTGCAGTCTATCCTAACAAGCCTAGCCTGCAGGGACCTTTTCTGGCCCTGAAACCCTATAGCACTTGCAGTAGATATAGTATCCCTAGCACTGAGTTATATTTTGTTCTGGATTGTGCACTCATCTTTTCACATGTGTTAATCTTGTTGCACCAGCTGAATAATGAGGCAGGGGTCCTTGCTTGAGTCAAAAGTGCAATTCAGATGTCTAAGCAGTCTAGCCTGTGTGATGATGACTAATATGTGAGGCCACATAAATTATTTGTATACAAGGTTTTTACTTGAGATTTTGAGCATGTGTGTGTGTGTGTGTGAGTGAGCGTGTGCACACACAAGTCTGCACATGCACATGCACACTCATGCATGCGTCCTCAGATGGCAAAGGGAAAGACCAGGAACAAGGGAAAGCCAGGCGTCTGTCTTCAGATATTAATCGCCTGATCAGCCTGTGGATTCAGGTCTGAGCCAATAGAGAGAAACTACTAGCAGAGCTGAGGGTTTTTTTTTTTCCTTCTTGAGCAAGTCTCCTTCAATATTTTTTTTTGCTTGAGCAAGTGAGTTAAGCTATTCTGCCTTAACGCCTATGTGATAAAGAGCAATAGTGAGCGGGTGAGCCCGGCATGCTGCCTGCTTTTCAGAGTGACTCAGCCTTGCAGTGGCTTATGGAGGACTACGGTTGCTGAGAGCAGATATGGACCACAACAAAAAAATTCCAGACCCTCTTCAATGGTAGATGGGCTACAATATTTACTAGCAGTTTATGTTGAAATTGTTACATATTTGGGCAGCACCCCCAAGCCCAATAATTTGTACCAGCTTTTCCCTACCTCTGCTGCTTTGGCACTTCTCAGGTTGCTAACTTGAGGAACAGAGTAAGGGCATTCCTATCAGGTATCAGCACTGCCAGGAAAGCACTGACAGCAGAGATTGTGACATCAAGCCCAGCAGGCCAACGGACGTTGGCCCCGAGTGGAGGAAAATGAGATTGTTCATAAAACATACTTTAAAGGGAAATGCTTTACTGAGGGGCATCAAGGGTAGCAGAAAATTTTATGGAGGTTTAAGTTCCTGCTATATTCAAGGAGTTCACTTGTCCCAGAGAAATTTAAATCATTGCTTTTACTGTGACCTCACTTGTATCCACAGACCAGTGAGGCCTGATGAGCCTGAAGCTCTAATGTAAACTCTATAGATGAAGGTCCATGGCATTCACTGAGCTGAAACTTCCCAGAACATTAGTGGATTCTGGTTAGCAACTTGATTTTTCAAAAACAGAAATAAGTAACAAGGGTCCCTTTTGAATCAGGGATATAGTGATACAAAGTAAGGTTCAGATCCAATTTCTAGCAAAGTCATATAGCCTTGCTGAACTTTATTTTCCTTACAATAAAAAATAGTAATTTCTAGCTTTATCTCTTTGAGAGTTTTTAGGGTACTCAACTTAGATCTTGTATGTGAAGATGCTTTAAAAACTATAATGCCCCAGCAATTCCAATCCTGGGTACACACCCAAAAGAAGTGAAGGCAGGAACTAAACAGAAACCTGTACACTAATGTTCACTGCAGCACTTTTCACAATAGCCTAAAGGTGAAAACAATCTAAATGTTCGTCAGTAAATGAATGAGTAAACAAATGTGGTACATACACACAATAGAATACTACTCAACTGTAAAGAGAAATGAACTTCCGAGGCATGCCACTATGTGAATGAACCTTGAAAACATCACGCTGAAGGGTTCCGGCAAAATGGCGCTCTAGGCAGAAGCACCACACCATCCCTCCAAAGCAAAAATCCAAAAAACTAAGCCGAACAGAGAATACAACAATCCTGAAACCCTAAAACATCAAATGAAGAGATAAAGAACTCAGCCAAGCACCAAATGGAGTGAGAAAACTGACAGAGAATGGAGAGCGAGGAGAGATTCATGCAGAGGTCCCCTACCAGCTAACGCAGTGTGGATCCGCCATCTTGGACTCTTATCGGAGACCAGCAAACAGGGGGTATGAGAAAGCAGCCTCACAGAGCTTCCAGCAGGAGATAAAACAACCAGTAATTGGCGATATACGCTTTCCCAACCCCCACCCTTCTTCGCCCTGACTCGGCCTCCTCTGCTTCCCGTGGCCACAGTCTCTTGACCGGGAAACAGCGGCTACTTGGATTCCACACACCCGAACGGGTGGCTCTCTGAGTGCCATTTGATGGCTGCTGGTGTTGCTTTTTCTCCCGCTTCTTTTCATTTCCTCCTTGCCTCTCCCCACCTCACCCTCCTTTCGCTCAAGTACCTCGCTCCGTGCGCCATCTTTTGCTTCTTCCTGAGGGGCTGCAGAGCTCCGGTAATTTGTGATACATGCTTTCCCACTCTCTACCCTTCTTCACCCACACTCGGCCCCCTCTGCTTCCCACGGACAAAGTCCAGAAACACCAGCCCACACTAGCTGGCTCTCAGAGTGCCATTTGTTGGCTGGTAGTGTTGCTTTTTTTTTTTTTTTTCCTGCTTCTTTTGATTTCTTACTTGCCGCTCGACACCTCCCCCTCCCTTTGCTCAAGTACCTGGCTCCGTGTGCCATCTTTGCTTCTTCCTGAGGGGCTTCGGAGCTCCGTTCGAGTGTGGAGCTGCTACCTGGTTTGGGCTGTCACGCTGGAGGGATACCGGGGCTTTTGTTCCTTTGTTTGTTTTGAATTGTTTGTTTGTTTTCCTTTCCTCTTCTTGAGTTGGGAGCCCTTTCTGGCCAGGCTGAGCTGCGCAGCAGGAAGACTCCCCTTCGGCTTCCACAAACATGCAGAGGGATCCCTGAGGGCTTTTTTTTTTAGGTTGCTTTTTTTTTTTTTTCCCCTGTTTCTGTGGGAGCCTTTCTTTTTTTTATTTTTTTAATTTGTTTTGTTTTCTTTTTCCTCTTTTTCCCTTTTTGTCTTTCTTCATTGCTCAGTTTCTCATCTCTCTATATCTTCCTTCTCTTTCTGTTCCCTGAATACCTAGCGTTGTATACCTCTATGCCTTCTAGCCAGGCTGTACTGCAACACCTGACAGCGACTTCCCCAGACCTCATACCTGCACCGGTGTGATCCCTGGGAATTTTGCGGTTCTTTAACCTTTCTGATTCTTATTTATTCATTCTTTTCTTTTCTTCCTCCTCCCCTTTCTGTTTTTCTCCATTTCATAGTCTCTCATCTCTCCACTCCAACAGCAAGCTCCCCTAGCATTCTTTTTCGTTTGTTTGTATGTTTTTGGCTCATGATCCTCTCTCCTCTCTCCCATATCCATCTTAGCTCCACACATAACAATCTCCCCACTGCATCCTGACTACCTTCACCATGACCTTGACATCATACCACCAAGCAGCACAGGCACGGCCTACTGGAACCTGCCCTGCACTGATTACTGACCCACACTGGTGGCTGTAGTAAGTGTCACAAACAACCCGTCCCGGTAACTCCTCTTCAGCTAGACCTGCCCTGCCGTACCATATCTGAGTGACTGACCCTGTGAGTTGAAGAAGGAGGCAAAAAGTACTGTGCCCACAGATGAGCAAAAACAAAGAACACACAGTCTGCCTGCTCAGACATAGTCAAATTTAAAAAAAAAAAAAAAAAAACAAATCTACAATCAATAAATGAGAAAAATAACTACTAAATGTCCCGAAGACAGCAGACAATAACAAAACATTTACAAAAACAGGACAGAATGGTTCCAGTAGGCGTCCAAAATAAAACACCTCCTCTGGAAGAAAATGCACTAGAACTACCTGATAGGCAATTCAAATCTCTAATACTCAGAATTCTCCAAGAACAGAGGCAAAAAGCTGACAAACATGAGTAAATATTAGACAAATTCATAGAAAATACGGACAAAAAATTGGAAGAATTCAGGAAAATAATTCAGGAACAAAATGCTAAAATAAATTCACAACTAGAAATTATACAAAGACAACAATTAGAAATCCAAAAGATAAACAACAAGATTTCAGAAATGGATGATGTCATAGAAGGGCTGAGAAGCAGATTTGCAACGGTGGAAGACAGGATCAGTGGAATTGAAGACAAACACTTGGATACAACTCTGTTTGAGGAAAACACAGAAAAAAGAACAAAGAAAAATGAAGAGACCCTGAGAGTTATGTGGGACACAATTAAAAGCAAAAATTTATGAGAGATTGGAATTCCAGAACAGGGGAGAAAACAGAAAACACAGAGAGGATCATTGAGGAACTGCTGACAGAAAACTTCCCCAATATCATGAAAGATGAAAAGCTGGCCATCCAAGCAGCTCAACGAACCCCATATAAAAGAGACCCCAAAAGAAAATCACCAAGGCATATCATATTCACACTCGACAAAACCAAAGATAAACACAGAATCTTGAGAGCAACTCGTGAAAAACAAGAAGACACATACAGAGGAGAAACAATAAGACTAAGTTCAGATTATTCGGCAGAAACCATGCAGGAAAGAAGGCAATGGGATGACATATATAAAATGTTGAAAGAAAAAAATTGCCAGCCAAGAATAATAAATCCTGCAAAACTCTTGTTCAAATTTGATGGTGAAATTAGGTCATGTCCATATAAACAGAAATTAAGGGAATATGTAAAAGTCAAACCAAACTTACAAGAATTATTAAAGCGAGTTCTTTGATCTGAGGACAAACAGCTTCAGCTCACAGGAAGACCCTAGGACACAGGATCGTACCAGCCAGATACCAATCTAGCAAATGAACTCTCAAGGACTACCCAAAACCAAAAGAAATACAACAGGGAAGCAGAGCAATTAATCAGTAAATGACAACAACATCAAAACAATAAAAGAGGGAATAAACAGCATAGGTATAGAAACTTCCAATGAAGAGGAAGGCCAGGCGATATCAAGTAAGGGTAGACTGCTTCAAACTTAGAGAGATAAGGGTAAAATTTATGGAAACCACAAAGAAAGTTAACAAACATACTCATAAAAAAAAAGAGGAAAAACATAAAGTCTCAGCAAAAACAAAACCTACAAAAACAAAAGAAATGGAAAAAAAAAACCACAATCAAAAGTAACTCAGCACAAGAGAGTAAGAAAAATAAAGAAAACGTCAGCACCACAAAAAAAAAAAAAAAACTCAACAAAATGACAGCAACAAACCCATATCTATCAATAATAACACTGAATGTAAATGGACTTAATGCACCCATAAAAAGACGGACAGTGACAGAATGGATAAGAAAACAGGATCCATCAATATGCTGTCTACAGGAGACACACCTTAGAAACAAAGATGTGAATTTATTAAAAGTCAAAGGTTGGAAAAAAATATATCAAGCTAACAACTACCAAAAAAGAGCAGGATTGGCAATTCTAATCTCAGATAAAATAGATTTTAAAACAAAATCTACCATAAAAGACAAAGAAGGACACTATATAATGATTAAGGGGATGATCCATCATGAAGATATACATAATAAACATCTACACACCCAATGACAGGGCTCCAAAATACATAAAACAAACACTAACAACACTGAAAAGAGAAATTGACAGTTCCACAATAATAGTAGGAGACTTCAACACACCACTCTCAGTAAAGGACAGAACAACTAAGAAGAAACTCAGCAAAGATACAGAAGACCTAAAGGGCACAATCAGACAACTTGACCTCATAGACATATATACAACACTCCACCCAACTGCTGCAAAGTACACATTCTTTTCCAATGCACATGGGACATTCTCTAGAATAGACCACATCTTAGGCCACAGAGCAATCCTCAAAAAGATCCAAAACGCTGAGATACTTCAAATTAACTTCTCTGACCACAATGACATCAAGGTAGAAATTAACAATAGAAACAGCAAGGAAAAAAAATCAACTACATGGAAACTGAATAAAACCCTGCTTACACATCACTGGGTAATAGAAGAAATCAGAGATGGAATCAAAAAATTCCTAGAATCAAATGAGAATCAAAACACATCATACCAAAACCTTTGGGACACAGCAAAGGCAGTCCTCAGAGGACAATTTATAGCAATAGCTGCACATATCAAAAAAGAAGAGAGGGGCAAAATCAAAACATTAACTACAGAACTCAAACAAATAGACAGAGAACAGCAAGAAAAGCCCACAGCCACTGGAAGAAAGGAAATAATAAAGATCCGAGAAGAAATAAATGAAATAGAGAACAGAAAAACAATAGAAAGAATCAACAAAACCAAAAGTTGGTTCTTTGAAAGAATCAACAAAATCGACAAACCACTGGCCAGACTGACAAAAGAAAAACAGGAGAGGACACAAATAACCCAAATAAGAAATGAAATGGGGGACATTACAACAGACCCAACTGAAATAAAAAGGATTATAACAGAATATTATGAAAAACTATACTCCAACAAATTTGAAAACCTAGAGGAAATGGATAAATTTCTAGAAACACACAGCCCACCCAAACTACAACAAAGTGATGTTGAAAATGTGAACAGACCCATAACAAGAGAAGAGACTGAAAAGGTAATAAAAAAACTCCCAACCAAAAAAAGCCCTGGCCCAGATGTCTTCACTGGAGAATTCTACAAAACATTTACAGAAGAGCTTGTACCAGTACTACTCAAGCTATTTCAGAGCATAGAAGAGGAAGCAAAACTTCCAAATTCATTCTATGAAGCCAGCATAACGCTGATACCAAAACCAGGAAAAGATGTCAAAAAAAAAAGAAAATTATAGACCAATATCTCTCATGAATATAGATGCAAAAATTCTGAACAAAATTCTAGCCAATAGAATTCAGCATCATATTAAAAAAATAATACACCACGACCAAGTAGGATTCATACCAGGTATGCAAGGATGGTTCAACATTAGAAAATCAATCAATGTAATCCACCACATAAATAAAAGGAAAGAAAAAAATCACATGATCCTCTCAATTGACGCAGAAAAGGCATTTGACAAAGTCCAACACCCATTCCTGATAAAAACTCTCTATAAAATAGGTATAAAAGGGAAATTTCTCAACATAATAAAGAGCATCTATGCGAAACCAACAGCCAACATCATTCTTAATGGAGAGAGGCTGAAAACATTCCCCTTGAAAACAGGAACAAGACAAGGATGCCCTTTATCACCAATCCTATTTAACATTGTGCAGAAGTTCTAGCTAGAGTACTAAGGGGAGAAAAAGAAATAAAGGGCATCGAAATTGGTAATGAAGAAGTTAAACTGTCCCTGTTTTCAGATGATATGAAACTATACACAGAAAACCCTAAAGACTCCACGAGAAATCTACTGGAACTAATAGAAAGATACAGCAGAGTAGCAGGATACAAGATAAACATTCAAAAATCAGTTGGATTCCTATACACCAATAAGGAGAACGATGAAAAGGAAATCAGGAGAACAATACCATTTTCAATACCCCCTAAAAAGATAAAATACTTAGGAATAAATCTGACCCGGGATGTAAAAGACCTATACAAAAAAAACTACAAAACACTACTGCAAGAAACCCAAAGGGATGTACATAAATGGAAGAACATACCATGCTCATGGACAGGCAGACTCAACATTGTGAAAATGACAATTCTACCCAAAGCAATTTACAAATACAACACAATCCTGAACGAAATACCAACAACATTCTTTGAAGAGATGGAAAAACTAATCATTCACTTTATATGGAAAGGGAAGAAGCCCTGAATAAGTAAAGCACTACTGAAGAAGAAGAATAAAGCTGGAGGACTCACACTACCTGACTTCAGAACCTACTATACAGCTACAGTAGTCAGAAAAGCCTGGTACTGGTACAACGACAGATACATTGACCAATGGAACAGAATTGAGAACCCAGATGTAAATTCATCCACCTACGGTCACCTGATCTTCGACAAGGGCCCAAAGTCCATTAAATGGGGAGAAGACAGTCTTTTTAACAAATGGTGCTGGCAAATCTGGATATTCGTCTGCAAAAAATGAAACAGGACCACTACCTCACACCGTATACAAAAACTACTTCAAAATGAATCAAAGACCTGAATATAAAGCCTAAAACTATAAAGTTTATAGAAGAAAAAATAGGACCAACACTTCAGGCCTTAATACATGGCATTAACAGGATAGAAACCATAACCATCAACAGACAAAACCCAATAGATAAGCTAGATAACTGGGATCTTCTAAAAATCAAACACCTATGCTCTTCAAAAGACTTCACCAAAAGAGTAAAAAGAGAACCTACAGACTCGGAAAAAATGTTCGGACATTACAAGTCAGATGAAGGTCTAATCCCCATAATCTACAAGAAAATCCAACACCTCTACAACAAAAAGACAAATAATCCTATTAAAAAATGGGCAAAGGAAATGAACAGACACTTCACCAAAGAAGTCATTCAAGCGGCCAACAGATACATGAGGAAATGCTTGCAATCACTAGCCATTAGAGAAATGCCAGTTAAAACCACAATGAGATGCCATCTCATCCCAGCATTACTGGCACGAATCAAAAACACTGCAAATAACAAACGTTAGAGAGGCTACGGGGAGATTGGAACTCTTACGCACTGCTGGTGGGAATGCAAAATGATACAACCATTTTGGAAAATGATAGGGTGCTTCCTCAGAAAGCTAGAAATAGACATACCATTTGATCCAGCAATCCCACTCCTAGGAATATATCCTAGAGAACTAAGAGTCCTCACTCGAATAGACATATGCACACCTATGTTCATGGCAGCATTGTTCACAATAGCAAAATGATGGAAACAACCTACATGCCCATCAACAGATGAATGGATAAACAAGCTATGGTACATACACACAATGGAGTACTATGCAACGAGAAAGAACAACAATGAATCTGTGAAGCATCTCATAACATGGATGAAACTGGAGGACATTATGCTGAGTGAAATAAGTCAATCACAAAAGGACAAATATTGTATGAGACCTCTACTGTAAAAACCCATGAAAAAGTTCACACACAAACAGTAACAATCTTTGTTGGTTACCAGGGATGGGAGGGGTGGTGAGGGAAATAGTAAATAGACAATAGATAAGTGGTATCTTGGGTGAAGGGTGAGATGATATACAATACAGGAGAAACTAGCACAACCTGTACAAGGAAAGGTCATGGAAGCCCCATAGACACATCCAAACTCCCTGAGGGACTGAATTGCTGGGCGGAGGGCTCTGGGGACCATGGTCTCGGGGAACATCTAGCTCAACTGGCATGACACAGCTTATAAAGACAATGCTCTACATTCTACCTTGGTGAGTAGTGTCTGGGGTCTTAAAAGCTTGTGAGCGGCCATCTAAGATACTCCACTCGTCTCATCCCTTTGGGAGCAAGGGAGAATGAAGAGAACAGGATACAAGGAAAATATTAGTCCCAAGGACTAATTGTCCACAGCTACCAAGGCCTCCACCAGACTGAGTCCAGTACAGCTAGATGGTGCCTGGCTACCACCACTGACTGCTCTGACCAGGACCACAACAGAGGGTTCTGGACAGAGCTGGAGAAGGATGTAGAGCATAATTCTAACCACAAAAAAAAAAGACCAGATTTACTGGCCTAAAGGAGACTGGAGAAACCCCGAGAGTATGGCCCCCAGACAGCCTTTTAGCTCAGTGGTGAAGTTATCTCCAAGGTTCACTGTTCAGCCTGGGAGTGGACAGCCCCATAAAACCAAATGAGACTAATGAAGTACAGGTGTCCAGTGACAATGGCCAGAAAGCAGAAGGGGACAAGGAAGCTGGTGATAGGGAACCCAAGGTTGAGTAAGGATATTGTTGAAGTGTTGTGAGATTGTTAACCATTGTCATAGGGCAACATGTGTAGTAACTGTTAAATGAAAAACTATTTTGTTCTGTAAGCCTTCATCTTAAGTGAGAATAATAGCACAATTCAAAGAGCGTAGTCAATGTCACTGAACTGTGCATGTAGAAATTTTTGAAATGGTGTATCTTTGGCTATGTGTATTTTCACCAAAAAAAAGAGGTTGAGAAGTTAGAGGGTTGATATGTTGTGGGGTTGTTAACCAATGTCATAAAACAACATGTGTACTTCTGTTTCATGAGAAACTATTTGTTCTGTAAGCTTTCACCTGAAGTACAATTCAGAAAAAAAGAAGTGAAAAAAAATAAATAAAATGGCAAAGCATCAGTAAAAAAAGAAAACATCATGCTGATCTCAATAAGTCAGTCACAAAAGGACAAATATTGTACGATCTCACTTATATGAAATAATCAAATACATAGCAACCGAAGATTATTAGTGGTTACCAGGGGTGGGAGGGAGGCAGGAAGGATGGGGGAGCTTTTGCTTAGGCAGCATTGAGTTTATGTTAATGGTGGTGGAATAACTTGGAAAGAGGATAGGGAGAATAGGTGCACAACTACAAGAATGTGGTCAGTGGTAGTGAATTGTCTGTGTAGAAGTTGCTGAGGTAGCGTATGTTTTGTTATGTATATTTCCACCATAATTTAAAAAAAACTATAATGTCCTGTAAATTTAAAGTATTATTATTTATGTATCTACACACATAACCTACCTTGGAGATTAAGACAATAAATGCAATAAACTAACTTATTATTATGTTTGTCTCATTAGCTAAGTATCTGTAACCAAACATAGTTGATTAATGATCTAATTCACCTTGCACTACTGAAATTAAAAATGCAGCAGAGGAAGTAAGATTTTGGCTTCATTGAGTATTGAAATCCTTTAACATTCTTCAAATACCGCACATCGTGATCTCTCTCAGCATCAAAAACTATGGGAAAAAAAAATCACAATTTGAAGGTTATTTTATTACTTATAAAATAAAAGCTATCCCCTGTGGGTTATCTTGTTTATCTTCCTCAGTGTTTTAATATCAGATAATGCTTTGTATTATTCAAATATTTGCTTGTTACTTGGCCTCTTATTGTCTTAACATTTGTCACTCTCTTGATGGTTAAAGCTAAAATACTTTATTCATTTCCTTCCTTCCCTGACACTGATGTCTTTCATGAGAAGCAGCATTTGCTTTTATTTATATTACTAATATCACATTTTCCAACTTGGGGAGAGTAACTGTGAGCCTCTCACACTGGTTCTGGTACAACATAAATAACAGACTAATACTCCATGCCCATCATTTTTCTGACCAGGCCATTCAATTTGTGGCTGTAGATTTCATAAAGTGGACTCATACAGTATGTACTCTTGGATCTGATTTCTTTCACTTAAAATAATGTTTCTGAGATTTATCCACATCTTTGTAAGTTTCTGTAGTTTGTTCTTCTTTTATTGCTGAGTAGAATTCCTTTGTATAAATACACCACAATTTGTTTATCCATCTCCTGATGGTCATTTGGGTTGTTTCCATTTAGAGAGTATTATGCTTAAGGTAGATTTATACATTCTTGTAAAAGTCTTTTTGTGGGCATATGTTTTTACTTCTCTTGGGTAAATACCTAGGAGTAGAATTGTTGAATCACAGGGTAGTTTATGTCTAACTTTATAAGAAACTGCCAAACAGTTCTCCAAAGAGCAATGTATGGAAAAATTTTCACTCCTAATATTTTCATTCCTACCAGCAAAGTATGAAAAATTTCCATTTGTGCCACATCCTCACCAACATTTGGTATTGTAGGTCTTTTTTGTTTTAGCCAATCTGGTGGATATGGATGGCATCTCATTATAGTTTTCATTTCCCAGATGACTAAATAAAAAATTTGAAAACTTTTTTAGGTGCCTGTTTCTCTTTGTATATGTCCTTCCATGATGTGTATGGTCAAGTCTTTTGCCCATTGTTATCTGCCTTTTTATTGTTTTGCTTTACAGAAGTTCTGTATATATTCAGACTACAAGTCCTTTGTCAGATATATACACTGTAAATATATTTTCCTTGTCTGTTGTTTGTTCTTTTTTTTTTAATGGTGAACGTGATATGCAGATATATATATTTTTTTAATTTTAATGAAGCACAAATTATTCTTTTATGATTTGAGCTAAAATATCTTTATTTTACAGTCTTCTGTGTTTTCTTCCAGAAGCTCCAGGTATTATATTTTGGTCTACGATCCATCTCTACTCAACTTTTGTGACTGGAGTAAGATAGCTGTCAAGATTTCATTTATAAATATATGTATATATATATATATCATATATGAATAGCCAATTGTTCCAGCATCAATTATTGAAAAGAATATGCTTCCTCCATTGGACTGCCTTAGCATCTTTGTCAAAGTTCAATTGATTGCATACATAGGGATCTACTTTTGGACTCTTTATTCTGTCTTGATTACTATAGGTTTAAAATAAGTCTTGAAATGAGGTAATATAACTCCTCGAATGTTTCTCTTCTTTTTCAAGATTGTTTTGGGTATTCTAACTCCTTTGTTATTTAAATTAAGTGCAAAAATGTAAAATAACTTTTAGAATCAGTTTATCTATTTTTTTAAAAAAGCCTGCTATAAAAAGATGGAAACAACTTAAGTACCCAACAACAGATGAATGGAAATACAAACTATGGTACATACACACAGTGGAATACTACTGAACAACAAAGAACAATGATGAATCTGTGAAACGTCTCAAGGTGGATGAATCTGGAGGGCATTATGCTGAGTGAAATAAGTCAATCACAAAAGGACAAATACTGTATGAGACCACTATTATAAGAACTCATGAGAGCTTCCGGCAACATGGTGCTCTAGGCAGAAGCACCACGCCATCCCTCCACAGCAAAGATCCAAAAAACTAAGCCAAACAGAGAAAACAGCAATCCTGAAACCCTAAAACATCAAATGAAGAGATAAAGAACTCAGCCAAGCACCAAATGGAGTGAGAAAACTGACAGAGAATGGAGAGCAAGGAGAGGTTCATGCAGAGGTGGGGATCAGCTAATGCAGCACAGATTCGCCATCTTGGACTCTTATCAAGAGACCAGCAAATAGAGGATATGAGAAAGCAGCTTCACAGAGCTTCCAGCAGGAGACAGAACAAACAGTAATTGGCAATATATGCTTTCCCACCTCCCAACTTTCTTCACCCTGGCTCGACCTCCTCTGCTTCCCACAGCCACAGTCTCTTGGCTGGGAAGGGCCTGCTGCTTGGATTCCAACCGGCCGCACTTGCTGACTCCCTGAGTGCCATTTGTTGGCTGCTGGTGTTGCTTTTTTCTGCTTCTTTTGATTTCTTCCTCACCTCTCTCCACCTCCCCCCCATTTTGCTTAAATACCTGGCTCTGTGCACCATCTTTGCTTCTTCCTAAGTGGCTGCGGAGCTCCTTAGGAACTGCTTCAAGTGTGCAACGGCTTCCCAGTCTGTGCTGCCATGCTGGTGGGATACAAGGGCTTTTGTTTGTTTGTTTGTTTTATTTTCCTTTTCTGGAGTTAGGAGCCTGTTCTGGCTGGGCAGTGCTAAATGGCTTGGGACCTACCCCTCAGCTTGCACAGATGTGCAGAGGGATTCCTGAGCGCATTTCTTTCTTCGTTGTTTTTATTTTTCTGTTTTTTGGGGGGGCTTTTCTTGTTCTTTTTTTAAAACTTGTTTTGTTTTCTTTTCCCTCTTTTTCCCTTTTTGTCTTTCTTCATTACTAAGTTTCTTGTCTCTCTATACCTTCCTTCTGTTCCTGCCCCCGAATACCTGGCACTGAATACCTCTAAGCCTTCTACCAGGCTGTACTGCAACACCTGGGAACAAATTCCCCAGACCTTGTAGACGCACCAGTGGGATCCGTGGGAGCTTTGCTGCTCTTTTTTCTTTCTAATTTTTATTTATTCATTCTTTTCTTTTCTTCTTCTTCTTCCCCTTTTTGTTTTTCTCATTTCATACTCTCTCATCGCTTTACTCCAATGGCAAGCTCCCCTAGCACTCTTTTTTGTTTGTTTGTACATTTTTGGCTCCTGTTCCTCTCTCTTCTCTCCCATACCCATCTTAGCTCCACACATCACAATCTTGCCCCTCCATCCTGCCTACCTGCACTGTGTGCTTAACATCACACAAACAAGCAGCACAGGCACGGCCTACCAGAACCTGTCCTGCACTGATTACCGACCTCCTCTGGTGGCTGTAGTAAGTGCCACAAACAACCCATCCCAGCAACTCCGCTTCAGCTAGACTTGCGCTGCTGTACCATATCTGAGCAACTGATTCTGCCAATTGGAAAAGGAGGTGAAAAGTATTGTGCCCACAGGCGAGAAAACAACAAAGATCACACAGCCCACCTGCTCAGACACAGCCAAATTAAAAAAAAAAAAAGACAAAACAAACAAATCTACAATCAATAAACAAGAAAAATAACTACTGAGTGCCCCGAACATAGCAGACAATATCAAAACATTTACAAAAACAGGACAGGATGGTTACAGTAGGCATCCAAAATAAAACACCAGATGACTTTCCAGTGGAAGAAAAGGCACTAGAACTACCTTATAGGGAATTTAAATCTCTAATACTCAGAATTATCCAAGAGTTGAATCAAAAAAGCAGACAAAAATAAGGAAAAAATAGACAATTTCATGGGAAAGGCAGAAAAATTCATGGAAAATACAGATCAAAAAGCGGAAGAATTCAGGAAAATAATGCAGGAACAAAATACAAAAATAAATTCACAACTAGAAATTATACAGAAACAACAATTAGAAATCCAAAAGATAAACAACAAAATTTCAGAAATGGACGGTGTCACAGAAGGGCTGAGGACCACATTTGAAACGATGGAAGACAGGATCAGCGGAACTGAAGACAAACACTTGGATACAACTCTGCTTGAGGAAAACTCAGAAAAAATAATGAAGAAAAATTAAGAGACCTGGGAATTGTGTGGGATACAATCAAAAGCAAAACTCTGCAAGCGATCAGAGTTCCAGAACAATGGGAGAAAACAGAAGACACAGAGAGGATCATCGAAGAATTGCCAACAGAAAACTTCCCCAGTACCATGAAAGATGAAAAGCTGACCATCCAAGAAGCTCAACGAATTCCATATAGGATAGATCCCAAAATAAAATCACCAAGGCATATCATAATCACACTCGCCAAAACCAAAGATAAACAAAGAGTCCTGAGAGCATCTCATGAAAAACAAGAAGCCACATACAGAGGAGAAACAATAAGACTAAGCTCAGATTATTCGGCAGAAACCATGCAGGCAAGAAGGCAATGGGATGACATATATAAAATCTTGAAAGAAAAAATTGCCCACCAAGAATAATATATCCTGCAAAACTCTCGTTCAAATATGATGGTGAAATTAGGTCTTTTCCAGATAAACAGAAATTAAGGGAATATTTAAAAAACAAACCAAACTTACAAGAATTATTAAAGGGAGCCCTTCGATCTGAGAAAAAATAACTTCAGCTCACAGGCTGAATCTAGGATGCAGGTTCGTACCAGCCAGATGCCAATCTAGGAAATGAACTCACAAGCAATATCCAAAATGGAAAGAAATACAACAAGGAATCAGAGCAGTTAATGTGTAAATGACAACATCAGACCAATAAAAGAGGGAATAAATGGTGTAGGTATAGAACCTTCTAATGGAAAGGAAGGCAAGGCAATACCAAGTAATAATAGACTGCTTCAAATTTAGAAGAGATATGGGGAAATTTCACAGTAACCACAAAGAAAGTTAACAAACATACTCATAAAAGTAAAGAGGAAAAACATAAAGGCTCAGTGAAAACAACCTACAGAAACAAAAGAAATGGAAAAAAAATCCACAAACAAAACTAATTCAGCACAGGAGAGTAAGAAGCACAAAGAAAACGTCAGCACCACAAAAATAGCACTACAAAATGACAGCAATAAACTCACATCTATTAATAATTACACTGAATATAAATGCAATCAATGCACCCATAAAGAGATGGAAAGTGACAGAATGTATAAGAAAACAGGATCCATCAATATCCTGTCTATAAGAGACACACCTTAGAAACAAAGATGTGAATTTATTAAAAATCAAAGGTTGGAAAAAAATATATCAATCTAGCAATTACCAAAAAAGAGCAGGAGTGGCAATACTAATCTCAGATAAAATAGAGTTTAAAACAAAACCCACCATAAAAGACAAAGAAGGACACTATATAATGATTAAGGGGATGATCCATCATGAAGACATAACCATCATAAACATCTCCACACACAATGACAGGGCTCCAAAATACATAAAACAAACACTAACAACACTGAAAAGAGAAATTGACAGTTCCACAATAATAGTAGGAGACTTCAACACACTACTCAGTAAAGACAGAACAACTAAAAACAAACTCATCAAAGATACAGAAGACCTAAAGGGCACAATCAGCCAACTTGACCTCATAGACATATATACAACACTCCACCCAACTGCTGCAAAGTACACATTCTTTTCCAATACACATGGGACGTTCTCTAGAACAGACTACATCTTAGACCACAGAGCAATCCTCAACAAGATCCAAAATGCTGAGATAATTCAAATTATCTTCTCTGACCACAATGCCATCAAGGTACAAATTAACAATAGAAACAGCAAGGAAAAAAAATGAACTACATGGAAACTGAATAACACCCTGCCTACACATCACTGGGTAATAAAAGAAATCAGAGATGGAATCAAAAAATTCCTAGAATCAAATGAGAATCAAAACACATCATACCAAAACCTTTGGGACACAGCAAAGGCAGTCCTCAGAGGACAATTTATAGCAATAGCTGCACATATCAAAAAAGAAGAGAGGGGCAAAATCAAAACATTAACTACAGAACTCAAACAAATAGACAGAGAACAGCAAAAAAAGCCCACAGCCACTGGAAGAAAGGAAATAATAAAGATCAGAGCAGAAATAAATGAAATAGAGAACAGAAAAACAATAGAAAGAATCAACAAAACCAAAAGTTGGTTCTTTGAAAGAATCAACAAAATCAACAAACCACTGGCCAGACTGACAAAAGAAAAACAGGAGAGGACACAAATAACCAAAATAAGAAATGAAATGGGGGACATTACAACAGACCCAACTGAAATAAAAAGGATCATAACAGAATATTATGAAAAACTATGCTCTAACAAATTTGAAAACCTAGAGGAAATGGATAAATTTCTAGAAACACACTACCTACCCAAACTACAACAAAGTGATGTTGAAAATCTGAACAGACACATAAGAAGAGAAGAGATTGAAAAGGTAATAAAAAAACTCCCAACAATAAAAAAGCCCTGGCCCAGATGGCTTCACTGGAGAATTCTGCAAAACATTCACAGAAGAGCTTGTACCAGTACTACTCAAGCTATTTCAAAGCATAGAAAAGGAAGCAACACTTCCGAATTCATTCTATTAATCCATCATAACACTGATACCAAAACCAGGCAAAGACGCCACAGAAAAAGAAATTACACACCAATATCCCTCATGAATATAGATGCAAAAATTCTAGCCAATATGATTCAGCATCATATCAAAAAAATAATACAACACGACCAAGTAGATTCATACGAGGTATTCAAGGATGGTTCAACATTAGAAAATCAATCAACTAATCCACCACATAAATAAAAGGAAAGAAAAGAATCACATGATCATCTCAATTGATGCAGAAAAGGCATTCAACAAAGTCCAACACCCATTCCTGATAAAAACTCTCAATAAAATAGGTATAGAAGGAAAATTTCTCAACATAATAAAGGGCATCTATGCAAAACCAACAGCCAACATCATTCTTAATGGATAGAGGCTGAAAACATTCCCCTTGAGAACAGGAACAAGACAAGGATGCTCTTTACCACCACTCCTATTTAACATTGTGCTGGAAGTCCTAGCTAGAGCAATAAGGCAAGAAAAAGAATTAAAGGGCATCCAAATTGGTAATGAAGAAGTTAAACTGTCCCTGTTTTAGGATAATATGATACTATACATAGAAAACCCTAAAGACTCCACGAGAAATCTACTGGAACTAATAGAAAGATTCAGCAGAGCAGAAGGATACAAGATAAACATACAAATATCAGTTGGATTCCAATACACCAATAAGAAGAACAATGAAAAGGAAATCAGGAAAACAATACCAATTATAATAGCACCTAAAAAAAGAAAATACTTAGGAATAAATCTAACCAGGGATGTAAAAGACCTATACAAAGAAACTACAAAACACTACTGCAAGAAACCCAAAGGGATCTACATAAATGGAAAAACATACCATGCTCATGGATAGGTAGACTCAACTCTGTGAAAATGACAATTCTACCCAAAGCAATTTACAAATACAATGCAATCTCAGTCCAAATGCCAACAACATTCTTCAAAGAGATGGAAAAACTAATCATTCACTTTATATGGAAAGGGAAGAAGCCCTGAATAAGTAAAGCACTATTGAAGAAGAATAAAGTTGGAGGGCTCACACTATCTGACCTCAGAACCTACTATACAGCTACAGTAGTCAAAACAGCCTGGTGCTGGTACAACGACAGATACGTTGACCAATGGAACAGAATTGAGAACCCAGATGTAAATTCATCCACCTACGGTCACCTGATCTTCGACAAGGGCCCAAAGTCCATTAAATGGGGAAAAGACAGTCTTTTTAACAAATGGTGCTGGCAAATCTGGATATTCATCTGCAAAAAAATGAAACAGGACCACTACCTCACACTGTATACAAAAACTACTTCAAAATGGATCAAAGACCTAAATATAAAGCCAAAAACTATAAAGTTCATAGAATTAAAAATAGGACCAACGCTACAGGCCCTAATACACAGCATTAACAGGATACAAACCATAACCATCAACACACAAACCCCAGAAAATAAGCTAGATAAATGGGATCTTCTAAAAATCAAACACCTATATTCTTCAAAAGACTTCACCAAACGAGTAAAAAGAGAACCTACAGACTGGGAAAAAAAATTTGGACATTACAAGTCAGACAAAGTTTAATCTCCATAATCTACAAGAAAATCCAACACCTCTACAACAAAAAGACAAGTAATCCTATTAAAAAATGGGCCAAGGAAATGAACAGACACTTCATCAAAGAAGACATTCAAGCAGTCAACAGACACATGAGGAAATGCTCGCCATCACTAGCCATTAGAGAAATGCAAATTAAAACCACAATGAGATACCATCTATCATGGTTTGAATTATGTCCCCCAAAATATGTCTGTATCAATTTGGCTAGGCCATGATTCCTGGTACTGTGTGATTTTCCTGTATGTTGTAAACCTGCCTCTATGATGTTAATGAGGGAGGATGGGTGGCAGTTGTGTTAGTAAGGCAAGACCTGATCTACAAGACTGGATTGTGTCCTGAGGCAATCTCTTTAGATATAAAAGACAGAAGTGAGCAGAGAGACAGGGGGACCTCATACCATCAAGAAAGCAGTGCCGGGAGCAGAGTGCATCCTTTGGACTGGGGTCCCTGTGCAGAGAAGCTCCTAGTTTGGGGGAAGGCTGATGAAAAGGCCGAGAGAGAGAAAGCCTTCCCCTGGAGCTGACACCCTGAATTTGGACTTTTAGCCTACTTTACCGTAAGGAAATAAACTTCTCTTCATTAAAACCATCCACTTGTGGTATCTCTGTTACAGCAGCACTAGATGACTAAGAATTTGGTACCTAGAGTGTGGTGCTGCTCTAACAGATACCTAAAATGTGGAATCGGTTTTAAAACTGTGAATGGATAGACGTGCGGCAGTGACAGAGGACCAGCAGCAGCAGAGAACCTACAGCAGTAGAGAAGCGGCAACAGCAGAGAACCAACAGCAACAGAACCAGGAGACCGGTGAAAGACGGCGCTGGAGCCGACCCACGGAGCGAGGGAGCTGAGTGCCTGTGCACAGAACGCTTCCTGGCAGAGTGCTGTGCCTCCGGGCACTTACCGGTGGAGCTACCAAGCTTTGGAACACTTGCCCCAGCAGGGCAGATGTGGGCATGAGGCCTGAGAGCCAAGAGGCCATAGGAAGCAGAAGCTGAAGAGACAAGGGACACAAGAAGCTGCGCTGCCACAGTCTCAAAAGGTATGGCCATGACCTCAGGGGTTTCAAAGGGTGGAGCCATGGCTTCTGGTGTTTCTAAGGGTGGAGTCGTCACTCTGATGGACTGGGAGAATGGTGCACCTAAAGCCAAAGGAGCAGAGTTGCTGTCCCAGTAGGCCTGGAAGGTGGAGCTGAAGCCCAAGGCCGAGGGGCCTCCACTCAAAATCCAGAGACTGTGGCCAATACCTAGAGTCTGGAGGGCAGGGCTATTGTGTAAATTGTCTCAGAGTACAGAAGATTATTTTCAAAGCCTTGAGGGATAATGTAATGTGTTCTGCTCACTTGCTTGGTGCCTGTTATCACTTCTTTTCCTCTAGTTTCTCCCATTTGTAATGGAAATGTCTAGCTTATGCCTGTTCTGCCATTGTACCTTTGGAAGCAGATAACTGATATTCTAGATTTCACAGATGAAGAGGAATTTTTGGATTTTGGACTTGGAGTTAAGACTTTTGCTATGATATGATGGGGTGAATATGTTTTTCATGTTGCAAGGATGTGATTTTTTGGGGGCCGAAGGGTGGAATGTCATGGTTTGAATTACGTCCCCCAAAAAATGTCTGTATCAATTTGGCTAGGCCACGATTCCTGGTACTGTGTGATTTTCCTGTATGTTGTAAACCCGCCTCTATGATGTTAATGAGGGAGGATGGGTGGCAGTTGTGTTAGTAAGGCAGGACCTGATCTACAAGACTGGACTGTGTCCTGAGGCAATCTCTTGAGATACAAAAGAGAGAAGTGAGCAAAGAGACAGGGGGACCTCATACCATCAAGAAAGCAGTTCCGGGAGCAGAGCATGTCCTTTGGACTCGGGTCCCTGTGTGAAGAAGCTCCTAGTCAAGGTAACATTGATGAGAAGGCCAAGAGAGAGAAAGCCTTCCCCTGCAGCTGACACCATGAATTTGGATTTTTAGCCTACTTTACTGTAAGGAAATAAACTTCTCTTTATTAAAACCATCCACTTGTGGTATTTCTGTTATAGCAGTACTAGATGACTAAGACACCATCTATCCCCTGCATTACTGGCACGAATCAAAAACACTGGAAATAACAAATGTTGGAGGGGCTGCAGTGAGATCGGACCTCTTATGCACTGCTGGTGGGAATGCAAAATGATACAACCATTTTGGAAAATGATAGGGTGCTTCCTCAGAAAGCTAGAAATAGACATACCATTTGATCCAGCAATCCCACTCCTAGGAATATATCCTAGAGAAGTAAGAGTCCTCACTCGAATAGACATATGCACACCTATGTTCATGGCAGCATTGTTCACAATAGCAAAAAGATGGAAACAACCTAGATGCCCATCAACAGATGAATGGATAAACAAACTATGGTACACACACAATGGAGTACTATGCAATGAGAAAGAACAATGATGAATCTGTGAAGCATCTCATAACATGGATGAAACTGGAGGACATTATGCTGAGTGAAATAAGTCAATCACAAAAGGACAAATATTGTATGAGACCTCTATTGTAAAAACCCATGAAAAAGTTCACACACAAAAAGTAACAATCTTTTTTGGTTACCAGGGATGGGAGGGGTGGGGGGGAAATACTAAATAGGCAATAGATAAGTGGTATCTTGGGTGAAGGGTGAGACTACACAATACTGGGGAAACCAGCACAACTTGTAAAGGAAAGGTCATGAAAGCTCCACAGACACATCCAAACTCCCTGAGGGACTGAATTGCTGGCTGGAGGGCTGTGGGGACCATGGTCTCGGGGAACATCTAGCTCAATTGGCATAATACTGTTTATAAAGACAATCTTCTACATTCTACATTGGTGAGTAGTGTCTGGGGTCTTAAAAGCCTGTGAGCAGCCATCTAAGATACTCCACTGGTCTCATCCCTTCGGGAGCAAGGGAGTGTGAAGAGAACAGGATACAAGGGAAAGATTAGTCCGAAGGACTAATGGACCACAGCTTCCAAGGCCTCCATCAGACTGAGTCGAGTACAGCTAGATGGTGCCCGGCTACCACCTCTGACTGCTCTGACCAGGATCACAACAGAGGGTTCTGGACAGAGCTGGAGAAGGATGTAGAACATAATTCTAACACACATAAAAAAGACCAGATTTACTGGCCTAAAGGAGACTCTAGAAACCCCCAGAGTATGGCCCCCCTTTTGGCTCAGTGGTGAAGTCACTTCCAAGGTTCACCGTTCATCCGGGGAGTGGACAGCCCCATAAAACCAAATGGGACTAATGAGGCACAGCAGTCCAGGGACAAGGGCTGGAAGGCAGAAGGGGACAGGAAAACTGGTGATAGGAAAACCAAGGTTGAATAAGGATAGTGTTGATGTGTTGTGAGGTTGTTAACCATTGTCATAGAGCAACATGTGTACTAACTGTTTAATGAGAAACTTTTTTGATCTATAAACCTTCATCTAATGTGAGAATAGCAGCACAATCAGAAGAGTGTATTCAATGTCACTAAACTGTGCAAGCTGAAATTTTGGAAATGGTGTATCTTTGCCTATGTATATTTTCACCAAAAAAAAAAAAAGGTCGAGAAGGGAGAGGGTTGACATGTCGTGGGGTTGTTAACCAATGTCATAAAACAATATGAGTACTACTGTTTAATCAGAAACTATTTGTTCTGTAAACCTTCACCTGAAGTACAATAAAAAAAAAAAAAAAAGAAAGACTATATGGGTGCACCAGCCCCAGGGAAGGGACTAGAAGTCAGGAGGGGACAGGAAAGCTGGTAACAGGGAACCCAAGATCAAGAAGGGGAGAGTGTTAACAAGTCATGGAGTTGGCTATCAATGCCACAAAACCATATGTGTATTAACTGTGTAATGAGAAACTAATTTGCTCTGTAAACCTTCATCTAAAAGTACAATAAAAAAAAAAGTACTGTCAAGGGTGCTAATTTAGTATAAACAACAACAAAAAAAGCCTGTTATAATTTTGATAAGGATTGCATTGAATCTATGTATCAATTTAAAAAGAATGGATATCTTAACAAAATTGAGGCTTCCAACCTATAAACATGATATATCTTTATTTAGGTCATCTTTAACTTCTCTAGGCAATGTTTTATGGTTTTCAAAGTAGAGGTAAAACACATTTTATTAAATTTATTCTTATACGTTTGATGTTTTTGATGCTATTGTAAATGGAATAGAATTTTAAATTTCTTTCTCCAATTATGCATTGCTATCCCAAAACCAAACCTGTTACCATTCAATCAATTTTGACTCATAGCAACCCCATAGGACAGACTGGAACTGCCCCATAGGGTTTCCAAGGAGCAGCTGGTGGGTTCAAACTGTGAATCTTTTGGTTAGGAGCCACGCTCTTAACCACTGTGCCACCAGGGCTCTATGTACTGCTAGTATATAAAAATAAAAGTGAGTTTTGAATATTCACTTTGTATCCTATGACCTTTCTACAGCATCTTTTAGTTCCAGCAGTTTGTAAATTCCTTTGAATTTCCACATACACAATCCCCTACAAATAGAGACAGCTTTATATCTTCTTTTCCAATCTTTGTGTGTTTTCTTGCTTTTTCTGGCCTTACATCACTGGCTAGGACTTCAAGTACAATGTTTGATAGAAGTGGTGAGACCAAACAGTCTTGCCTTATTCCCAATCTTAGGTGAAAGAAGTTTAGGTTTCACCATTAAGTATGATGTTAAGTGCATGTTTTATGTAAATGCCTTTTATCAGTTTAAGGGAGTTTCCTTCTATTGCAAGTTTGCTGAGACTTTTTATTATGAAGCAATGTAGAATTTTTTTTAATGGTTTTTCTGAATCTATTAAGATAATTGAATAGCAAAGATGTCACCTTGAAGACTAAGGTGCGCCTGACCCAAGCCATGGTGTTTTCAACCGCCTCATATGCATACGAAAGCTGGACGATGAAAAAGGAAGACCGAAGAAGAATTTATGCCTCTGAGTTATGATACTGTCAAAGAATATTGAATATACCATGGACTGCTAAAAGAATGAACATATCTGTCTTGGAAGAAGTACAACCAGAATGCTCCTTAGAAACAAGGATAGCGAGACCACATCTCACATACTTTGGACATGTTATCAGGAGGGATCAGTCCCTGGAGAAAGACATCATACCTGGTAAAGTAGAGGACCAGTGAAAAAGAGGAAGACCCTCTATGAGATGTATTGACATGGTGGCTGCAACAATGAGCTCAAGCATAACAACGACTGTGAGGATGGTGCAGGACCCGGCAGTGTTTCGTTCTGTTGCACAGAGTCACTATGAGTTGGAACTGACTCAACGGCACCTAACAATACAACACGACAACATTAACACAATTGTATTTCTGACTTCCAGCAACATGGCACTCTAGGCAGAAGCACCACGCCATCCCTCCACAGCAAAGATCTGAAAAACTAAGCCAAGCAGAGAAAACAGCAATCCTAAAATCCTAAACATCAAATGAAGAGATAAAGAACTCAGCCAAGAACAAAATGGAATAAAAAACTGACAGAGAACAGAGAGCGAGGAGACATACATGGAGAGGTCCCCATCAGCTAATGCAGCGCAGATCTGCCATCTTGGACTCCTATCACAGACCAGCAAATAGGGGGTATGAGAAAGCAGCTTCACAGAGCTTCCAGCAGGAGACAGAACAACTGGTAAACAGCAATACACTCTTTCTCACCCCCCACCCTTCTTCACCCCAACTCGGCCTCCTCTGCTTCCCGCAGCCACAGTCTCCTGGCTGGGAAGCACCGGCTGCTTGGATTCCACCCGCCCGCACTTGCTGACCCCCTCAGTGCCATTTGTTGGCTGCTGATGTTGCTTTTTTCTGCTTCTTCTGATTTCTTCCTTACCTCTCACCATCTCCCCCTCCTTTTGCTCAAATACCTGGCTCCGTGTGCCATCTTTGCTTATTCCTGAGAGGCTGTGGAGCTCCGTTCAAGTGTGGAACTGCTTCCTGGTCCATGCTGCCACACTGGTGGGATCCCAGGGCTTTTGTTTGTTTGTTTTCAATTGTTTATTTTTCTTTTCTCAATTTGGGAGCCTGTTCTGGCTGGGCAGTGCTGTGCAGCTTGGGACCTGCCCCTTCAGCTTGTGCAGACATGCAGAGGGATCCCTAAGAGAATTTCTTTTTTCATGGTCAGAATGCCCCAAAGACAACAGACAATATCAAAACATTTACAAAAACAGGACAGGATGGTTCCAGTAGGCGTCCAAAATAAAACACCAGATGACTTTCCAGTGGAAGAAAAGGCACTAGAACTACCTGATAGGGAATTCAAATCTCTAATACTCAGAATTATCCAAGAGTTGAATCAAAAAGCAGACAAAAATGAGGAAAAAATAGACAATTTCATGGGAAAAGCAGACAAATTCATGGAAAATACAGGCCCAAAAATGGAAGAATTCAGGAAAATAATGCAGGAACAAAATGCCAAAATAAATTCACAACTAGAAATTATACAGAAACAACAATTAGAAATCCAAAAGATAAACAACAAAATTTCAGAAATGGACAGTGTCATAGAAGGGCTGAGGAGCAGATGTGAAACGGTGGAAGACAGGATCAGCGGAATTGAAGACAAACACTTGGATACAACTCTGCTTGAGGAAAACTCAGAAAAAGAATGAAGAAAAATGAAGAGACCCTGGGAATTATGTGGGATACAATCAAAAGCAAAAATCTGCAAGCGATCAGAGTTCCAGAACAGTGGGAGAAAACGGAAGACACAGAGAGGATCATCGAAGAATTGCCAACAGAAAACTTCCCCAGTACCATGAAAGATGAAAAGCTGACCATCCAAGAAGCTCAACGAATTCCATATAGGATAGACCCCAAAATAAAATCACCAAGGCATATCATAATCACACTCACCAAAACCAAAGATAAACAAAGAGTCCTGAGAGCATCTCATGAAAAACAAGAAGCCACATACAGAGGAGAAACAATAAGACTAAGCTCAGATTATTTGGCAGAAACCATGCAGGCAAGAAGGCAATGGGATGACATATATAAAACCTTGAAAGAAAAAAATTGCCCACCAAGAATAATATATCCTCCAAAACTCTTGTCCAAATATGATGGTGAAATTAGGTCTTTTCCAGTAAACAGAAATTAAGGGACTATGTAAAAACCAAACCAAACTTACGAGACTTATTAAAGGAAGTCCTTCGATCTGAGAACAAACAATATCAGACCACAGGCTGAATATAGGACACAGGATTGTACTAGCCAGATACCAACCTAGGAAATGAACTCTTAAGGACTATGCAAAACCAAAAGAATTACGAAATGGAACCAGAGAGGTTAATCTGTAAATGACAACAGCATCAGAACAATAAAAGAGGGAGTACATGGTGTAGATACAGAACCTGCTAATGGAGAGGAAGTCAAGCAATACCAAGTAATAACAGACTGGTTCAAATCTAGGAAGATAAAGGTAAATTTCATGGTAACCACAAAGAAAGTTAACAAACCTACTCAACAAAATAAAGAAGAAAAACATAACGTCTCAGTAAAAAAAAAAAAAAAACCTACAAAAACAAAAGAAATGAAAAAAAATCCACAAACAAGAGGAACTCAGCACAGGAGAGTAAGAGGAACAAAACTGGAAGACATTCTGCTGAGTGAAATAAGTCAATCACAAAAGGACAAATATTGTATATGACCTCTACTGTATAATTCATGTAAAAGTTTACACATAAAAAGAAACAATCTTTGTTGGTTACGAGGGATGGGAGGAGTGGGGGTAACTACACAGATAAGTGGTAACTTTGGTGAAGGGTAAGACAGTACACATTACTAGGGAAGCCAGCACAACTTGTAAAAGGAAAGGTCATGGAAGCCCCACAGACACTTCCAAACTCCCTGAGGGACTGAATTGCTGGGAGGAGGGCTGTGGGGACCATGGTCTCGGGGAATATGTAGCTTAATTGGCATAACACAGTTTATAAAGACAATGTTCTACATTCTGTCTTGGTGAGTAGGGTCAGGGGTATTAAAAGCCTGTGAGCAGCCACTTAAGGTACTCCACTGGTCTCATCCCTTCAGGAGCAAGGGAGAATGAAGAGAACAAGACACAAGGAAAAGATTAGTCCGAAGGACTAATGGACCACAACTACTATGGCCTCCACCAGACTGAGTCCAGTACAGCTAGATGGTGCCCGGCTACCACCACTGACTGCTCTGACTGGGATCACAACAGAAGGTCCTGACAGAGCTGGAAAAGGATGTAGAACAGAATTCTAATTCACAAAAAAAGACCAGATTTACTGGCCTGACAGACTGGAGAAACCCCAAGAGTATGGCTCCTGGACGCCATTTTAGCTCAGTGATGAAGCCCTTCCTGATGTTCACTGTTCAACCGGGGATTGGACAGCCTCACAAAACAAAACAGGACTAATGAGACACAGCAGTCCAGGGACAAGTACTAGAAGGCAGGAGGGGACAGGGAATCTGGTGATAGGGAACCCAAAGTTGAGAAGGGACAGTGTTGACATGTCATGGGGTTGTTAACCATTGTCATAGGGCAATATGTGTACTAACTGTTTAACGAGAAACTATTTGTTCTGCAAACCTTCATCTAAGGTACAAAAAAAAAAAAAAAAGGATTATCTATATGAGATCAAATTGACAACAGCAACTCAAAAGTTTTGATGGGAAGCCTAGATGACAGTGATTTGAAGATAATGGTGATGGAATAATTTGGAAAAAGATAGTGAGAATAGCAGCACAACTGGAAGAATGTAATCGATGTCACTGAATTGTACATGTAGAAACTTTCAGAATGGTGTAACTTTGGCTATGTATATTTTCACCAAAAAAAAAAGATCCTCAAGGTCAAGAAGGGAGATTGTTGACATGTCGTGGGGTTGTTAACCAATGTCCTAAAACAATATGTGTATTGACTGTTTAATGAGAAACTATTTGTTCTGTAAACCTTCATCTAAAATACAATAAAAAAAATTAAAAATAAAAAAGATAATTGTATTTCTTCTTCATTTATCTATTAATGTCATATATTGTACTCCTGGGTTAAAACCACTTGCTCATAATGTAATATTCTTTTTATATATTCCTGATTTGATTTGCTAACGCTGTCAATTCATGAACATAGAATTGTTGCATCTATGTTCATGAGAGATATTTGCAATTTATTTGCTTGTAATATGTTTAACAGGTTTTGTTATCAGGGTAATGCTGGCCTCATAAAATGATTTAGGAGTATTTCTTCCTCCCCTATTTTTTGAAGAAGTTGGTATAGTATTTAAAAATTTGGTAGAATTTCCTTTTCAGTAACTTTTATCAGCCTCAGTTTTCTCATCTATAAAATGAGGATATTATTTCTCTTCTTTTGTCATATACTGAAAATACATTTGATATTGAAAGTACGTGAAGTTTTTAAAATTATAGGTAGTAGAGACATCCATCAGCAACACTGACAACAAATGGTAGGTATGGGCTTTTACACTGCTTCTGCCTGAACTAGCTTTTCTGCAATACACAATGGCTTTCCTGAGTAAATGAGATTCAATAGATTTGTAGAGAAAAGAATCCCAACATGGATTCTATTCAAGTCTGATGCTAATTTAGGGTTCAAATATTTAGTAAATTTGTGTATATCTTTAGATATTTTCTGATTATAAAAGTAACTGGTGTTTATTGCAAAAAAAAATAGAAAAAACAAAGAATTTTAAAAGAAAATAGTGATCAACCACAATCCTATCACCTAGACAAAATCAGTGTTAGCTTTGTATCTTACAGTCTTTTTTTAAATACATATTATATAGAGTTAGATAAATATATAGAGATAAATGTAAGATATATGCTGTTATTGTTGGTTGTCATCGAGCCAGTTCCAACTCATAGCAACCCCATGTGTGCAGAGTAGAAATGTTCCATAGAGTTTTCAAGGCTGTGGCCTTTCAGAAGCAGATTGCCAGGTCTGTGTTTCAAGGTACCTCTGGGTGGGTTCGAACCACCAATCTTTCAGCTAGTATTCAAGCACTTAACTGCTTGTGCCATGCAGAGACTCCATACAGACATATAGATAGAGATATTTTAATACGATCTTAGCATGCATACGGTTTCACATTGTTACTTGAAATGAGTTTCTGACTTAAGGTTCAGGACACTCTGTCCAAGCCTGTGCCCCTCTCAGGGACTGTAGCTCCTTGGAGAAGACATGCTTAAAATTGATCTTGAGAGTCTGTCTGGCTTAGCACCCATCCTCCAGAGAGGTCTGCAGTCATGGAGTCCCTCACAAGCCCACCCAGCACTGTGTAAACTGGTAAACTGACAGGGACCTTCTGAACGGTGAATTCAGTACTTATAAAACATTGCAGTAAACTTAGATAACAGTATGCGTGAGCCTCTCTCTCCTGGCCAATTATTGGGTTCTCTGTGTGAACAAATCATTCTCAGAAGCACCTGGCATGGAGGTGCTCGTTGTTCATGCCATAATTACCTGTCTGTGAAGATCAGCTTGGAGTTGTGTGAGTACTTCTAATCCCATCATTGAAACTCAGTGTGAATCCAAGTCTGTGCACTGAGGAATTGCATTTTAAGACAAAATGACTACAGTGTAAACCAGGAAGATGAATTTCTCTGGACAAATCTATGCAAGATTATTATTTTATCTGTTCCCTTTGGTTAATATTTTCACAAACCTTCAAGTTCCATGTGTCCAATTTTCTTCACCCTCAATCTGAAGTCTTTTTTATTTTTTGCAAAGAAACATTAGCTTTTTAATCTTGAAGTATTCCCCTCTCCAAATAGAAAAAAGAAGAATACTACCAGTCTTGAATAGAGCACAGATCCCAAGAAGGATGAAGTAATGAGAGATCCTCTCCAGGCAATGTGTAAGATAGGGGCTGTGTTAACAAAGGAAGGGGAGGGGAAAAAAGGAAACGAAGAAATTGATTCCAAGTGAATTCGGCAAAAGAAAGCCTGTGATTCAGCAAAAGAAAGCCATGAACAATTATGTTTAGCTCACAGACACGCATGTAACTGCAGCTGGGAAGACTGCTCTCTAATCTCAACCTTCTCAGCCAGCCAGAAGCAAGAACATTACTCATACCCTATTCTTTCTTTCTTTTTAGGAAATCCAGCTCCAAGGGAAGAGCTCATGCTGCCTAAAGGGAAGATACCTATGAAGAAAAATGAGAACAATTACGCTCTAAATCTGTACAAGAAACTATAACAGCTGAGACTCTAAAACGAAAATGGAGATAATGCTAATGATTATATTTTATAACCTCAACATGCCTTGCATCTGGAAAAGTTCCAAAGCCTTCAGCAGATTGTCATATTGATAGAAGGGGCCCCTGCTGAGATGCAGCTGTTTCTGGAGAAGAGGCGGCAACTGGAGAACAGCTGCATATCAATCCCTAGCAACACGCAGGGCAGGAAGTCCAGAGAAACTCCCTGTGAGGGCATCCCTTCAACCTGGAGCCTCCCTCCCTTGTTCCAAATATTCAGAAAGGCTGAAGCATCACATTTGCCAACTAACTGAAATGTAATAAAAGCTTAACTCTGTATAAACTTTGGGGGAGGAGACAGTCTGGACAGTCAAGTTTTCTAGTTAGCTTAAGGTTTTTGTCACATTTAAGCACCAACTTTTCTTTCCTTCTCTCTCTCCCTCTCTCTCCTTCCTGCTCCTCAATTCCTAATTGTTCATTATTCAAAGTGCCAAAACAAATGACCCATGTAAGTCTAGAACAGAATCCAGTCCAGATAAGCTCCAAGATATAAGCTGTGCTTAACACTGAAGTGTGCATTTTCAATCCGATGGCATGGCCCTTGCCATCAAGATTCTTAACATCTTATTATAACATTATAGTAACACTTTGTGGAGTTCCTGGGTGGTGCAAGCATGTTAACACGGGAGGGGGGATAGAGAAGGAAAAAAAGAAGGGAGAAATTGATTCCAAGTGAATTCCAAGTGTAGTTAACACACTCGGTTAGCCTGCTCAGCTGCTAACCAAAAGGTTGGAGGTTTGAGTCAACCCAGAGGTGCTTGGAAGAAAGGCCCAGCAATCTACTTTAAAAAAATTAGCCATTGAAAATTCTATGGCAAATGGGCACATCAGCCCAGGGGCAAGGACGAGAAGGCAGGAGGGGACAGGAAAGCTGGTAACGGGGAACCCAAAGTCAAGAAAGGGAGAGTATTGACATGTCATGGGGTTGGCAACCAGTGTTACAAAACAATGTGTGTATTAATTGTTTAATGAGAAACTAATTTGCTTTCTTAACATTCATCTAAAGTACAACAAAAAAAAAAGAAAATTCTATGGCAAACAGTTATACTCTGACATACTTGGGGTTGCCATGAGTTGGAGTCGACTTGATGGCAACTGGTATAATACTTTGTAATAATCACAGTTCCAATCGCATAGAATAAACATCCTTCTGCACAGGCAAAGGAAGACACAGAGCAGGGGTCATGTCATGGTTTGAATTATGTCCCCCAAAAAAATGTGTGTATCAATTGGCTAGGCCATGATTCCTGGTACTGTGTGATTTTCCTGTATGTTGTAAACCTGCCTCTATGACGTTAATGAGGGAGGATGGGTGTCAGTTTTGTTAGTAAGGCAGGACCTGATCTACAAGACTGGATTGTGTCCTGAGGCAATCTCTTGAGATATAAAAGACAGAAGTAAGCAGTGAGACAGGGGGACATCATACCATCAAGAAAGCAGTGCCAGGAACAGAGCGCATCCTTTGGACAGGGGTCCCTGCGCAGAGAAGCTCCTAGTCCAGGGGAATACCAAAGAGAAGAAGGCCGACAGACAGAAAAAGCCTTCCCCTGGAGCTGACACCTGAATTGGGACTTTTAGCCTACTTTGACTGTAAGGAAATAAATTCCTCTTCGTTAAAACCATCCACTTGTGGTATTTCTGTTATGGCAGCACTAGAAAACTAAGACAGAATTTGGTACCGAGAGAGTGGGGTGGTGCTCTAACAGATACATAAAATGTGGAAGTGGTTTTAAAACTGTGAATGGATAGATGTGCGGCAATGACAGAGGACCAGCAGCAGCAGATAACCTATAGCAGCAGGGAAGCATCAGAGGCAGAGAACCAACAGCAGCAGAACCAGAAGACCAGTAAGAGATGGCGCTGGAGCTGACCCACGGAGCGAGAGAGCTGAGTGCCTGCGTGCAGGAGGCTTCCTGGCGGATTGGGGTGTCTCCGGGCACTTATACCGGTGGAGCTACAGAGCTTTGGAACACTTGCCCCAGCAGGGCAGATGCAGGCATGAGGCCCGAGGGCCAAGAGGCCACAGGAAACAGAAGCAGAAGCTGAAGAGACAAGGGACATAAGAAGCCGAGATGCCTCAGTCTCAAAAGGTATGGCCATGACCTCAGGGGTTTCAAAGGGTGGAGCCATGGCTTCTGGTGTTTCTAAGGGTGGAGTCGTCACTCTGATGGACTGGGAGAATGGTGCACCTAAAGCCAAAGGAGCAGAGTTGCTGTCCCAGTAGGCCTGGAAGGTGGAGCTGAAGCCCAAGGCCGAGGGGCCTCCACTCAAAATCCAGAGACTGTGGCCAATACCTAGAGTCTGGAGGGCAGGGCTATTGTGTAAATTGTCTCAGAGTACAGAAGATTATTTTCAAAGCCTTGAGGGATAATGTAATGTGTTCTGCTCACTTGCTTGGTGCCTGTTATCACTTCTTTTCCTCTAGTTTCTCCCATTTGTAATGGAAATGTCTAGCTTATGCCTGTTCTGCCATTGTGCCTTTGGAAGCAGATAACTGGTATTCTAGATTTCACAGATGAAGAGGAATTTTTGGATTTTGGACTTGGAGTTAAGACTTTTGCTATGATATGATGGGGTGAATATGTTTTTCATGTTGCAAGGATGTGATTTTTTGGGGGCCGAAGAGTGGAATGTCATGGTTTGAATTATGTCCCCCAAGAAATGTCTATCAATTTGGCTAGGCCATGATTCCTGGCACTGTGTGATTTTCCTGTATGTTGTAAGCCTGCCTCTATGATGTTAATGAGGGAGGATGGGTGGCAGTTGTGTAGTAAGGCAGGACCTGATCTACAAGACTGGATTGTGTCCTGAGGCAGTCTCTTGAGATACAAAAGACAGAAGTGAGCAGTGAGACAGGGGACCTCATACCATCGAGAAAGCAGTGCCGGGAGCAGAGCGTGTCCTTTGGACCAGGGTCCCTGCACCGAGAAGCTCCTAGTCCAGGGGAACACTGGTGAGAAGCCCAACAGAGAGACAAAGACTTCCCCTGGAACTGATGCCCTGAATTTGGACTTCTGGCCTACCCTGACTGTGAGGAAATAAACTTGTCTTCTTTAAAACCTTCCACTTGTGGTGTATCTGTTATGGCAGCACTAGATGACTAAGACAGGTCATAAACATAAATGTCCATGGGGCCAGCTGAGACAAGCCACGGTGCCACAGTAGGGAGTGGTACAGACTGCAGTGAACTCAAGAGCATGAGCTCACGTGAAAGGATTTAAAATTGGAATATTATAAAATATTTATTACGTAAAACAAATAAGTCTTCAGGCAAGACAGGCCCATAGAACTCCAGTCTGTAACCCTGCATAATTATTTAAATGGTGTGCTGTTTTATTTTCAAATGAGAGGTCAAAGGATTCAAAATTATATGGCCTTCATAAAAAAATAAGCCAACTTAAGGTCCTGATGAATAAAACATAATGAGGTTAATTTTAAATCCCTTTTATGCTGTCTTCGGAAGAATTTTCCATTGTCCTTGTACAATAATGTAAGTTATCATACTGGGGATTTTTTGCTTATCTATAAATAGCTCCTTCACCCAAAACCTAGCCTACTTTTATTTAAACCTGTCTCTGATTATTAAAATGCCATTTCTGAGAAGTCCAAACTGCCACAGCAATATTGCTGTCAATGAGTCTGAGATGCATATGTTGGACAAATGTTGCAAAAGGGAGGATTTCTATGTTCAGCCTTACTCTGATTCAGCAGAAGAAGGAAAAACAAGAATGAAAACTGGCACCAGCTAGAAATAAATCTTGACAGCTAGTACTAAGAGTTATTACCAAAATCAGGAGTCATAAAAGTTCATGCTGTTCTTCAGAGGGTCCCTAGGACTCACTGGCCAAGAGATAAACCAAACCATATTGCAAAGATCTACACTGACAAACTACGTACAGTTAAAGTTACCTGCTTCTGTGAATTCTATTATCCCTTGTCTGATAAACCTAAGAAAGAGGAAGATTTAGTCTTAAGTGTGGAATATTATTTCCAATTCAGAGTGAAGTTATCACTAGCATGGAGAAGAGAAAAGAGAACTGGGAAGATTTAGTATTTTTGGTTGCATTGACAAGACCCATGCCAGTGCACATTGTGAGACTTGGTCACAGCCCTCCAAGCACCCCACTGTTGGCCACATCTCCCTGAGCCACACTTGACTACACAAGACACCAGCAGACCAAGCTAAAATCTACCCGACAGCCTAGCCTAACACTGAGGAGTGGGTGTGACTAATAATAAATACGGATTTGCAAAAACCTGAATTGAATTGTACACGTAGGTCATCCTTGAGAAACAAGGCATCTCACCATCCAGACTCTGTCAGAAACTGCCAAAGCACTTAAGACCAGTCCTCTAATCATGTCTTGGGGGTCTGCTTGCCAGTAGCCTCAGATAGAGAGCCTCTTTATGGAGCCTACCAAAAACAAAAAATAAAATAAAATGCAGAACACACAATCTAGAATGAAGTTAGCTCCTTCCAGGGAGACTGGGGTCTCTGTATCCACTAGAGACAAGGAATTCCTTGTCAGTGCAGGTAATCCAGGTCTCAGCTGGCTCATTCAGACATATCTTTCAATTTCTTCTTTCATAGTCTGGCAGTTGAGTTGAGAGCCAGGCTCTGGAGTTACATGGTCTGAGTTCACACCCTGGTCTGCCCTAAACTACCTGTAGTAGCTCAACTTCTTTTTATCTCAGTGGGTTCATCTGTACAAAGAGGATATAATACTAGTACCTCCTCAGAGAGCTGTTGTGAGGATAAAACAAGATAAAGAATGTGAAACACTTAGAAAAGGGCCTGACATATATAGTACATGCTCAATAAAGAGTAGCTATTCTTATTATCATCATCTTTCAGGGGATGGCTAGGATTTACTCTTTTGGACAGATTGTGACTTGCTATACCATCACATCTCACAGCCCTATGCACTGCCATCCTTGATTACAGTCCCACAGACATTCATCCTCTCTAGAGTTTCATCCTTATATGGCCAAGTACTCCTGAGCCCCCCACCCCTTCCAGACCATTCTGCTGTTCATGCCTTCTAGCATCCCTCTTCCATAAGATAGTTTTTCTCCTAACACTATCTCTGCCATCATCTTGGATAATTTAAACATCTATAAGAAGGCTGACATATCCAAACATCAGATCAAAGGTTAAAAACTTGAATGTCTACAAAGGCAAGGCAGAGCGTACAAATGAATAAAACAAGCTGATCTAACGGAGTAAATGAGATAGTTACTAGCAACAGCTTTGGCATTAACTGAGAGTGGTGAAGCGGGTAGGAAACTGAAGAATGAATGCCCTTCAAGGAAGCCAGCCCCAACTCAGGGGATATGCACATGACAATGCAAATTTCTAGAGAACCTAGAAATCCAGGATTTTTAAATATTGGCAATCATTTCACTAAAAAAATATTAAAAAGGCAGAATTCAGGCCAAATAAAATAAGTCTGTGGGTCAGATTCTGTACATGAGCAACGAGGTCAGAAACAATACCTCAGATCCCAGTTCCATAGGCAGCATCTCTTTTTCCTTACTTCCATATTATGCCCCTGCTGTTCTGTCTACCTCTCTTCTAACCCTACGTTCTTCAGGTTAATTCTTACACATGCTTCAGATCCCATCTTAAACTTCACCCCCTGTCTCCCTAATTCCCATTACCAGGGCTTGCCTTATAGTATTATAAACTCTTACTTTAATTTCCTGTTTAGGTATCTGAATTTTCCTCTAGGTTGTAAGTGCCATAAAGACAGGCATCTTGTTTGTCTTATTCATGATCATATCCCCCTTACTTAGCAGAGGGCCTAGCTCAATGTAGTTGCTCCCTGTAGATGTAAAATTAATCAAAGATTAATTCACCAATCCCTGGTTTACACTCTAATCTCAATCCTTAGTTCCATACGCACATTTCCTAATGTGTTATCTTCACCTAGACTCCAGCAGCTAAAATTTACCACATCTGTGGTGATTCTGCCTTCAAAAGGTGGAGTTTAATTCCACTTCCCTTGAGTGTGGGCAGGATTTAGTTACTGGATTCTAATAGAATGCAGCAGAAGAGATGGTATGTCACTCTCAATAACATATATATTAAGACGATGGCTTTCTTTTGGGTTCACTTTCTTTCTGTGTCTCTCTCTGCCTCTATCTATCTACCTATTTATCTATCTTTATTTCTGCCTCTCTCTTTCTCTCTCTCTTTGGTATCGCTCACTCTGTAGGGAACAATGCTGTGAGCAGCCCTATGGAGAAGTTTATGTATTGAGGAGCTGCAACCCCTGCCTACAACTGTGTGAGCGAGCTTGGAAGACGATCGTCCAGATCCAACCAAATCTTTAGATGACAGCAGCCTCATCCAAATGACATTTACATGACAAAAAAAAAAAAACCAAATCCATCGCCATCAAGTCAATTCCGACTCATACTGACCCTACAGGACAGAGTAGAACTGCCCCATAAGGTTTCCAAGGAGCACCTGGTGGATTTGAACTGCTGACCTTTTGGTTAGCAGCCGCAGCTCTTAACTACTATGCAACCAGGAAAATTCATGAGACTCCCTACACCAGAATCACCCAGTTAAGCCACTCCTTAATTCCTGACCCTGAGAAACTGTGTGATATTTTTTTAAGGCACTGAGTTTGGGGATAATTTGTTACACAGCAATACATAGCTAATAAACATCCCCAAACCAAATTCATTATCATCCTCCCTCACCTCTCTCCCTTCTCCCATCCCCATTATCCTCTTATGAAGTTCCCTGGTTCTATTAATATCTCAATCCTTTCAAGTCACCGAGGCTTACAAACTCAGGGTCCTCTTTGAATCTCCTCCCCTTCTCCCTTGCACTCCACATCTAATTAGTTGTCATGTCCTGTCCATAATACTTCTGGAATATACTTTGTCCATTCTCCACAATTCATTCCCACTGTCATTTTCCTGTTTTAGGCCTCCTTACTCCTACACTGGACATCCTAACTGATCTCCCTCAGTTCATTATTTTTCTCTCTGATCCATCAGCCAAACTTCTAGACTCTTGTTTTAAGAATTTTCCATTATCAATGGAATTGAAGGTACAAATGTTATAGAATGATACAGTCTGACCTGATTTCTCTTTCTATCCTTACTCCTCACTACAATTTTTCATATGTATTTAAAGCTGATGCAACAAATAATTCTAGGAATAGTGTTATGGCTCTGTGGTACATGTTCCAGTTATCTATTGCAATTTAAAAAAACTAATCCCAAAACCTAGTAACTTAATAATTTTTATTTGATCATGATTTTATGGGCTAGAAATTTAGGAAAGGTATAGTTGGATGGTTTGTCTTTGTTTGGTATCCACTTCCAAAATAGCTTCTTTACTTACATGTCTGCCACTTTGGTGTTCCTTGGCCTTTCTCTCTCTCTGCATGACATCTCATCTTCCCAGGCTGCTCCACGTGGCTTGGGCTTTTGACAGCATGATTGTCTCAAAAGAATCACACATCTTAAATGGTGGCTGCTTTTCAACATGAAGTTTTCCAAACGCAAAACTTCCAAGAGACTCAGGCAGAAGTTTCAAGGTTTCTGATGGCTTAGTCTTAGAAGTCATGTAGCCTTATGTCTGTCACATTCCATTGGTCAAGAATGAGTTTTAGGGCCAACCTGGATTCAATTATGGGGAAGCATAGTTTCTTTTTTTTCAGGGTGGGGGGGTGGTAATCATCTCTGAAGACAGGTTACTACAGTACTCTTTATACCTGGGTGAATCCTTAAGTTGAAGACATTGGGAAGGGGTTTCCAGAAAGAAAGACAGTTACTAACAGTCAACAAAAAATGTACTGCCACTTCTTGTTTTAATTATATGACAGGAAAAAAATCACAAGAAATGGAATTAGGTTTTAAGAGAACAAATTGGGAACAGAAATACAGCAAGTTCATCCAAGGTACCCACAGAATCCACCACCCACACCACTTCTTCTTAGCTGTTGTTAGTTGCCATTGAGTTGGCTCCAACTCATAGCTAGCTAAGGCATAACAGAATGAAATATTACCCAGTCCTGTGCCATCTTCATGATCATGGCTGTTTGAGTCCACCTTTTCAGCCACTGTGTCAATCCATCTCACTGAGGACCTCCCTTTCCTTCACTGACCCTCCACTTTACCAACTATGATGTCTTCTTCTAGCAAGTGGTCTTTCCTGATGATGTGTCCAAAGTAAATGGGCCAAAGTATCTCCATCCTCTTTTCTAAGGAGAACTCTGGTTGTACTGATTTGTTTGTTCTTCCAGCAGTCCACAGTATATTCAGTATTCTTCATCAATACCACAATTTGAATGTATCAATTCTTCTTCTGTCTTCCTTTTTCACCGGCCAGTTTTAACATGCATATAAGGTAATTGAAAAGATGATGGCTTGGGTCAGGCAAACCTTAGTCATCAAAGTGACATCTTTGCTTTTTAAACACCACTGCTACTAACTAAAATTTCACTTTGGATATTAACTCCTGTGATGGTTCAGACTGTGTGTCAACCTGGCTGGGCCATGATTCTCAAGTGTTTACATGTGATCATCCCCATGATGGAATCTCCTGTGAGTAGCCAATCAGTTGAAAAGGAGTTTCCTTAGGCATGTGGCCTGCATCCAAATATACGTAGACGTTCTGGCTTTTGACCACTCTGGATCCTGCAGCTGCCTCCTGTTTGTCTGACCTCCAGTTCTTGGGACTGGAGCTAGAGGCTTACCTGCCGATCTTGGGTTCACCATCCCCTGGAGCTATGTGACTCAGGAGAAGCCTTGCAGTCTTGCCTGTTGATCTTAGGATTTGTTGATTTTCACAGCCTGGGAACAAGAGCCCTGCTGTCCGACCTGCTGATCTTGAGTTCACCAGCCCCTGCGGCTATATGAATCGGAAGCCTCTATCCTGATCCACGGACTTGGGATGTTCCAGTCTCTACAATTGCATGAGCCATTTCCTTGATATAAATCTCTCTTTATATATATATATTTATATACTTTACTGGTTTTGCTTCTCTAGAGAACCCAGCCTAAGACAACTCCCCAAGCCCAATTCATTTATACCCGATAGAAATAGATCAAATTATTCCTACATATTGTTAATTCAAACCCAAACCAAAAAATCCATTGTCTTTGAGTTGATTCCAACTGATGGTAACCCTATAGGACAAAGTAGAACTACCCATAGGGTTTCCAAGGCTATAATCTTAACAGAAGCAGACTGCCACATCTTTGAAATGTGGAGTGGTTGGTGGGTTTGAACCACCAACCTTTCGGTTAGCAGCTGAGCACTTAACCACTGAGACACCATGACTCCTCAATCCAAACCCAATTGTTCTATCATATTCAAATGAGTTTCCTCTCATCCATCAGGTCTTCCATGGACATCTCAGCTTACTATGATTCTTTCCTTTCCTGGTACATATACAGTCCATGTCTTATTTTTGCAAAAGGTTGTAAATGGTTTAGCATTGTTTTGTGTTTTAATGAAATCAGAAAAAAAAAGGGGGGGGGGCTGGAATGGCAATGCAAGATCATCTAGGCCAATTCTTTTATTTTCAGATGGGGACATGAAGGTAGCAGGAGGTTGAGTGACTTAAGCAAGATCACACCACTAGCAAAAGGCGGAGCTGATCTTCAAGCTCTTTCTCTAATGCTGTCTACCCCACATGTGCATCAATTTTTTCCTCTCTAGGTAGGGTAAAAAACTCTTGTAGAATAGTAATATGCCTTCTCTTTTTGTCTCTGACACAGTACCTAGCAGAGTTAATAGTAAGAGCTCGATGTGCTCTTTGTGATTTGGGGATTGAGCGATAATTTTTCTTTTAGTCCAGCTATAAAATTGGTTAAAGAGGATAATGCCAGAGTTAAATCAGACTGCTAGCATTTTCTCAGACAGCTACAGGAGAATAAAGATCCCTGATCACTGAATAAAATACAATCTAAACAACAAAAGAGCTTGTGAGCAGACCTACACATAAGATGAAAGGTCTATGGCAGGTTAAGGGAGAGTGCAGCCTCCCTGTGGAGTCCTTAGAGGTAGTGGTGAGTCACCAAAACACAGCTGTGCCCCACAGACTAGGAGTTCAGAGATGAAGATCCCAAAACACATTACACAAACACACGTGGGGTCTCCCTCAGAAGTATGTGGGGGACAGTTGGAATAGGATGGAGATCTAGTCTGCCACATCAATTCCATGGATGCTTCCTTAATTACAATTTGAGTTACAAAAGGTTTAACTTATGTTCTAGATGTGGCTTCACAACCATGATTAACTTATCCATCTTTAACTGTTAATAGTAAAAATGTCTATCAACCATGTATTCCATATTAGGACTGTTGGTTAGCTTGTACCCACTGATAGAGCAGGACCAATTGTTTAGTACCAGTCCCTCTTCTGATTGGCCAGTTGCCTGTTGTTACATATTTTGAATATGACCACTCCTTAAGACGATACCATATTATGCCTTGTGTTAAGCTTATTTCTTTTCTGTTCTTATCTTATGAGATTAAAAACTCATTGAAGCACAGCTCCTTCAATAGTGCCCTGAAAATCGAGGAATTCTCAATAAACCTTTGTTTAGTTGAGGCAGTACAGTGTCAATCATAGACAGACTTGGGTTCATACCCATGGTCTGACAAATGTCCTGTGTGATTTTGAGCTACTTATGTAACTAAGCTCTGTCAGTACTAGTTTTCTTCTCTGAAAAATGGGGCAATAATAATAATGAAAAAAAAAAAGAAACAGTTGCTATAGGGTCAATTCTGACTCATGGCGACCTCATCTGTCAGTGTAGAATTGTGCTGCATAGGGTTTTCAATGGCAGATTTTTTGGAAGTAGATCATCCAGTCTTTCTTCCAAGCAGCCTCTGGGTGAACCTGAACCTCCAACCTTCTGGTTAGCAGTCAAGTATATTAATTGTTTTCGCCACCCAGGAACTTCAGAGTAATAATACCTCCCTCGTAAGTTTGTTGTGATGATTAAATGAGAAAAATAATGCAAAACATAGTAAATAAAGCATACCAAAAAACCAAACCCATTGCTGTCAAGTTGATTCTGACTTACAGCGACCCTACAGGACAGAGTAGAACTGACCCACAGGGTATCCAAGGTTGTAATTTTTTTTTTTTTAAATTGTGCTTTAGATGAAGGTTTACAGAGCAAATTAGTTTCTCATTAAACTAACACACATATTATTTTGTGACATTGGTTGCCAACCCCATGACATGTCAACACTCTCCCCTTCTCAAACCTGGGTTCCCCGTTAACCAGCTTTCCTGTTCCCTCCTGCCTTCTCTTCCCTGCCCCTTGGCTGGTGTGCCCATTAAGTGTGATTTTGTTTTATGGGCCTTTCTAATCTTTGGCTGAAGGGTGAATCTCAGGAGTGAATTCAGTACTGAGTTAAAAGTGTGTCCACGGGCCATACTCTTGGGGTTTCTCCAGTCTCTGTCAGACCAGAAAGTCTGGTCATTTTTTGTGAATTCGAATTTTGTTCTACATTTTTCTCCAGTTCTGTCCAGAACCTTCTATTGTGATCCCTATCAAAGCAGTAGGTGGTGGTAGCCGGGCACCATGTAGTTGTGCTGGACTCAGTCTGGTAGAGGCTGTGGTAGTTGTGGTCCATTAGTCCTTTGGACTAATCTTTCCCTTGTGTCTTTGGTTTTCTTTTCGTTTTTTTGAAAGTAAGAAACATAATTTATTTTGGTATACACTATTGGTCATCTGAAATTCACTCAAATTAGTAAATTTCACCAAATGGCAAAGATTTTTTTCTACTCAGGTTATTCAAATATTAATATTCAAATACTTATAGTAAGTAAACTTGTTCATAAAAATTTCACTTATATTATCCCAAATAATATATTTTAACTCTTTTTTAACTGCACTTTAGATGAAGGTTTACAGAACAAATAGTTTCTCATTAAACAGTTAGTACACATATTCTTTTATGACATTGGTTAACAACCCCACAACATGTCAACACTCTCCCTTCTCAATCTTAGGTTCCCTATTACCAGCTTTCCTGCCCCATGCTGTCTTCTAGTCCTTGTCCCCGAGCTGTTGTGCCCCATTAGTCTTGCTTGATTTTATGGGGCTTTCTTATCTTTGGCTGAACAGTGAACCTTGGGAGTGACTTCATTACTGAGCTAAAAGGATGTCTGGGGGCCATACTCTCGGGTTTTCTCCAGTCTCTCTCAGGCCAGTAAGTTTGATCTTTCTTTTTGTGAGTTAGAATTTTGTTCTACATTTTTCTCCAGCTCTGTCTGGGACCCTCTATTGTGATCCCAGTCAGAGCAGTCAGTGGTAGTAGCCAGGCACCATCTAGCTGCACTGGACTCAGTCTGGTGGAAGCATTGGTAGTTGTGGTCCATTAATCCTTTGGACTTATCTTTTCCTTGTATCTTGTTTTCTTCATTCTCCCTTGCTCCCAAAGGAGTGAGACCAGTGGAGTATCTTAGATGGCTGCTCACAAGCTTTGAAGATCCCAGATGCTACTCACCAAGGTAGAATGTAGAACATTTTCTTGATAAACAGTGTTATGCCAATTGAGCTAGATGTTCCCCTAGACCATGGTCCCCAGCCCTCAGCCCAGTAATTCGGTCCCTCAGGGAGTTTGGATGTGTCTATGAAGGTTCCATGACCTTGCAAGGCTATAAATCTTTACAGAAGCATACTGCCACATCTTTCTCAGAGCAACTAGTGGGTTCGAACCTCCAACCTCTTGCTTCGGTTAGCAGCCGAGTGCTTAACCACTGTGCAACCAGGGCTCCAAATAAAGCACAGAACCCTGTAAATAAATAAAGCTATTATTTTGGACATGTATTCTATTCACCATGAGCTAGCTTCTTCCCTTCCCTCCTGAGAAGGTCTTAATCCCATTCTTTAAAGACTGAGCATATTCCTGGCTCTCTGATACCATGGCCCAGAGATGGGAACAATTTACGAATTAAAAAAATCACTTCAGCATTAATCCTTCAACTGGGCAGACTATGAAAGACATACCTCATGGTCCTGACATAAATTCATCACTATCATGTAATGAAGGAAAACCACTCAAGATGTGTTTCCTACTTGAGCCCACATGCTGGCTGTAATCTTTCAAGAGTTCTATTAGTGAGACAAATTCAGCACTTCCTGCCAAGAAGGAGATCAAGGAACTGAGTCAAGGGAAGGACACACTGGATTCTCCATGTCCCATGCTGGCTCCTTCTGGTTCCAGCAGTTCAGAAAGAGAGTCTTGAGAATTCTAACTCTCCTCCTCCTCTTATTTATGAAAGATTTTTTTTTTTTTTTTTTTTTTTCGTTTTTCCCCACTTCACCAGAAAGTCCCTGAGGAAGCTCAAGCAAATTAACTTTGTCCTCAGGCTTTATGGAATTGAAAGCAGAAAGGCTCTTCTAGTTTGTTTAGTTTCTCCAACCCTGCTTTCTCGTTGAAAACAGCTGACTTCTTCGTGGTATGTAGAGCAGGATTCAGCAGTTTCAGGCCACAGGGCTCTTCAGCAATGCCTTCCTTGGTGGCTTCATATCCTCAGCCACTCCAACCCTATAATTTTCCAGATGACTTGAGGTTTTGAAGGCAAATGAAGCAGTAAAACTGCTTCAGCTGCTAAATTCTTCCTAGGTTCATCTGGAAATGACAAAAAGCTGCCATGTACAAAGATTTGAATTTTGCAGACACTTTTCTTTAGTTTTCCATGCAAAGTCATTAGCTGATCCCAGTTTCCTTGGAGATCAAGATCATTTATGCACTGAGTACACACAAGTAGGTATAAAACCCCCTTTTATTGGGCCATAACCTGATAATAATATTTATATAGCATTTTATAATCTACAGAGCTCTTTTGCAGACATTAAACTCATTTGATCATCACAACCAGTCTGTCAGGTAGGACAGGCATAATTATCCTCATTTATAGATGAGGACACTGAGGCTCAAGTCTTGCCCAATATAATACTACTAGTATGAAGCAGAGTTGAGACACAACTCAAATTTTCTGATTTTAAATGTTGTGTCCAGTAGCCCAGACTGAAACTCACATGTCTCTAGATGATTATGATAGTTTCATTTAGAATTCTTAATTTGCTTATATATAGCTCCTTCCATTTTTCCAATGGCCCCAGTTTTGGATAATTAGATACCTAGTGATTTGTCTAAATCGATTTCTTAAAGAAGATACTAAGTATGGTTCTCCTTCAATCTTAGATAGTTCCAGCCCCTTTAGCAAGCCAATAACACACCCAAAAGCCCTGGTGGCATGATGGTTAAGCGCTCGGCTGCTAACCAAAAGGTCAGCAGTTCAAACCTACCAGCTGCTCAGCGGTAGAAAGATGTGGCAGTTCGCTTCAGTAAAGATTAGAGCCTTGGACCTTATGGGGCAGTTCTACTCTGTTACATGTGGTCACTATGAGTCGAAAAGTGACTTGATGGCACAAAACAACAATTAACACACAGGCCATATTCTTTAAGCACCAAAACCAAAAAACCAAACCCGTTGCCACTGAGTCAATTCCAACTCACAGTGACCCTAGAGGACAGAGTAAATTGTCCCATAGAGCTCCAAGGAGCAGTTGGTGGATTGGAACTGTCGACTTCTTAACCACAACACCAAGCACACAGAGGCCCAGACTGTAATTTCACTTGGATGAGAAGGGAAATAGTGCCCTGTCTTGTCAGAAATATGCACAAATGGAGGGCAGCATCCAAAAATGGTTACAGAAAGAGAATTGATATTATCGTTATAAGGACAGAGAATCTGTCTCTCCCAGAGAGATCTGAAAACACAGTGAGATTTTCCTAGTGATTTTAATAATATAAATTTCTCTTCTCTGTCTGGAGATGTATCTCTGAGCCCTTTAAAGCACGAGACCTTTGAGCCCTGAGCAGCTCAGCCAAGTATAAGACAACACCTTCCTGGAGGGAGGGGCCGCTCTCCTCTTCCAACTTCCCCCTACCCAGTCACTGTATAGGGATGTCTGAGGCCGGAGAAGAGGCCACGAACACCCTCAGCTGCTCTGTTTCCTATGAACCCTGGGAAAGTCCAGATATGTTAATAAGCAAATGAACCACAGCCAAAATGTGAGTGAAAAGTGACTCAAGGATATTTTGCCTATTAAATAAATTAGACAGCCTAAGGGAAGTTTCCTCCAATTCAAGACTCCACAGTGATGAAGACTAATTTTGCAGAAAGATATGCTAATGATCATAATAATTTAAAAAACTAAAAGCATAGTTCTCAGTTATGAAGCACTTTCTCATTGCCAAGTACTGCTTTCTATACCTTATCTCTGATTCTCATAGGAACCTTGATAAGTGGATAGAGTGATCATCATTTTACAGATGAGGAAACTGAGGCCCAAGAGTTTAAGTAACTTGCCTTAAGTAGTGTCTCTGGTAAGTGATAGAGCTGCTCAGAATTGTGTCCTTTCACTCAGGCCTAACTTGGGAGTGGGGATGAGTGACTGTGGCTGATCTGGTGATTTTAGGTTGGGCTGGCCTGCTCCTCAGCTGGTAGAGTGCTGTGAGTGCCTGTGCTGTAACGTGGAAGTATGGGCAGTGGCCAGGCCCATTAACAATCCTAGTTCTCCTTCTACACACAGGTGTCACAATCATGTTTGGGGAGCATGAGGGGAGAGAGTGGGGATCAATCAGGCCATTTCTTTGACAAAATTAACCTATTTTTTTCTTTCCACATGATATACCCAGTAGCCCCCATAGACATAGCAAAATGAATAGATTAAAAAGATAAGTTTATTCCTAAATATGTCCCAGGGGGCTACTGGAGGGACATTCAATCCCCTCAATAATGTTCAAGCTTCTTTGGAAACATTTGCTCCCATGTGGATTTGAAACCAAGGTCATAAAAGTTCTGAGTGAATGGAGAGACTGAAATACAATCTGCAACTCACCATCTGGCATCTGCTTAATAATGAAGCTGGGGGGAGAGAAGGGAAGTTGAATTTTAATTTTTTTTCCCAGATAAACCAACCTGATAGAGAATTCCTTAACCTCTGGCATCTATGTCACCAGAGTCTGCAGAATAATGGCCATTCCCTCCTTACCGTACACAGTGGGAGGTGAATGGAAGGACCTTTGTTTCAATCTCACCTCTGATACTGACCAGATGTGAAACACTGAGCAAATCACAAACACTTGCCTCAGCTTCAGTATCAATACAATGAAATATTTACTAGATTTACCTCCTCCAGCACTAAAACTCCAACATGTATAAATACAACAGGAAGCCTATTGAGCTAAAATTCTTGTATGTTCACAGAGCTATTATTTTCTTATTAATCTCTGTCAAGAAGGTGGGGCCAATGAATCACTAGACCATGAATTAGCAGGTCCCATGTGGTTGGCTACTAGAGCATGTTCTAAGGAACAAAGATTTTTTTAGAAAGGGTGTGGGAGATAGCTCAAGTGAAGGAGGACAGCAGGTAAGAATGAAGAAGACAACCACAGTCAAGGGAGGTATCAGTACTGAACTGTTAAAAACAAGTTATAATAACTTGATCAGAAAATACTAAAGTATAAGGCAAAGATGAAAGTAACTGTGAAAATGTTTGCAATGTTGAACTGCCTCCTGTCCATTTCTCCCTTTTAGCAATAGCCAGTAGTTTTCAAATACCAAGAGAAATGCTTCATGTAATTTCTAGTAGGGTCAGGGCAAAACAAAAGAATGGACAACATAATACAGTTTCCAAAAGCAAATGTATTCATTTCCTAAGGCTGCTGTAACAAATGATCATAAACTGAGTGGCTTCAAACAACAAAAATGTGTACTCTCAAAGTTTTGGAGGCCAGAGTCCAAAATCAACGTGTCAGCAAGGGTTGGTTCTTTCTGAAGGCTTGAAAGAGAGGTTCCATGTCTCTCTCCTAGCTTGTTGTGGTTGCCAGTGATCCTTGGCATTCCTTGGCTTGTGGCAGCATAACTTCAATCTCTGCTTTTGACTTCACATGGCCTCCTTCTCTCTGTGTCTCCGTGTATCATCTCCTCTTTTTTAAGGACACTAGTCACTGGAGTTAGGGTCCACCCTAATCCTTGGGTAGTGCAAACAGTTTGCACTCAGCTGCTAATCTAAAGGTTGAGGGTTTGAACCCACCTAGTGGCACCATGGAAGAAAGGCCCGGTGATCTGCTTCCATAAAGATTATAGTCAGGAAAACCCTATGGAGCAGTTCTACTCTGTAACACATGGGGTCACCATGAGTCGGAATCAACTCAAAGGCGGAGAGTTTGTTTTTGTTTTGTGTTTTTTTTTGTTGTTGTTGTTTGTTTGTTTTTGGCTAATTCGATATGACTTCATCTTAATTACATCTGCAAAGATCCTATTTCCAAATAAAGTCACATTCTACAATTCTGGGTGAATATGAATTTTGAGGTGACACTATTCAACCTAGCACAGCAACTTATCAGTGGAACTCTTCTGGTTGAATTTCACTGGGTGGGAGTCATTTGAAGCACCACAGAAAAAATCAAGAGTGGTCCTTTGGGTTCCGACTTGCATTCTGTTCACATTTTATAGCATTCCTTGTTCAATTTTTGTCTTCTCCAATAGGTCACCCTTAATGGCAGGGGCAATTTCTTATTAGTTTCTGTATCCAATGCTAAGCACAGTGCCTGGCATATAGTAGGCACTCAATAAATGTTTTCTGAATTAATGAGTTTTCACAGGAACAAAATCTCTAAGACCTCCATTATTTCATAGAGACTTCCATGTGAGCCTTGGGTCAATGAGTTCTTACTACTTTGATGGCTGTAATTACTCAGACCATCAGAGCAGTTTCCTTTATTTCTTCAAGGAGGAAATGGGGAACATGAATCAACCCATGGGAAACACCACTTGTGGTGGCAGAGACCAAAAATTCACGTGACTCAATTCTGGCAATAAAAGGAGGGTCCTGTACTTTTAAAGTAAATTATTTGTGGACACTTCCTCTTGTCTTCCCAGATATCTATTTTGGGCTTCACACTTTGTTTCAGGAACTCCACCATAGCTTGTTAAATTGTGTGAAACCTAGGTTGTGTGCTTGGTCCTAAAGCTCTCTTCCTTTTCTTGAAGGAGTCTGGGTGGGAGGTAGAGGGAGGAATTGCAGACATATCACTGGGAGGAAAACATACCCTTACTCATGTGGGCTGAGCATTACAAAGGCAGAGTTAAATTCAGGAAATACGGTAACTTGATTCATGCCTGTTTCTTTTGCTACTAGCAAACATATGATTTAGGCTCAAAAAGTTTACCAAAGAAGAATCTATGGTCAGAATATATTCTCTGGTCCTTGTGTAAAATAATAAAAAAAAATAGAGGAAAAATAACTGCAGGTTAATTTACTTACTCACTCCAGGCTCAAGTACTTGAGAGTCAGCTCTACTCTCACTCCTCAGAATGTGGCCCTTGTTAATGAAGCAAAGTAACTCAACTCCAAGTCAATGAAATCAGCCAAACTGGTATTCAGTTACTCCTACCTTTACTTCCCACCCCAGCCCCTTGGCCACACTGTCATTCCCCAACTTCCTTCTACACTAATCAAAATCTGTTCTCTACAGTAGAAGAAGAAGGAGAGCCAGGAACTGAAGAAGGAAACAGACTGCAGGTCTAATTGCCTTCATGAACTACTAGTTCCTTTGCCATGAAACCAGAAGAAATGGTTGGTGCCTGGCTACCATTATTGAATATTTTGATCAAGGACTCAAAAGATGGATCTGATCAAAAGGAGGAAAAATGTGGATTAGAACTTTTCCAAATTCTTATGGAAGCCAGACTTACTGAATCCACTGAGACTGGGGGAACCCCCATAGCTATTGTCCTGAAACAATCTTTAAATGTGAACCAAAACTATCACATGAAGTCATCTTTAAACTAAATAGCAGTTTAGTTCAGTTAATAAAGGAGGTTGGCCTTGAACACTGGGGCCCTTAAAAAATTAACTATATGAGATCAAATTCACAGCAATAACTCTAAAGCACAGATGAGAACTTTAAGGGGCACAGAGGGTAAAAGTTATGGTGGTGAAGCAATATGGGTAGAGATAGTGAGAATATTGGCACAATGTGAAGACTGTAACCAGTGGCATTGATCTATACAGGCAGAATTTGTTGAATAAGCGTATGTTGTGTTGTATATATTTTCACACACACACACACACACACACACATTTTTGTGCTCAAATTCTATGTTCAGGCTAAGTAATAAATGACCAGTAAAGCTTAAAGCAGTGGTTCTTAATCAGTGGTGTGCACAACAATCAGTAAGAGTGTTTGATATTTTAATGTTGTTTTCCAGGCACCACCCCTACATGTTCTAATGCAGCAGATCTGGGGTGGGGTAGCCTGAGAAACTACATCTTTAATAGTTCCCTAAGTAATTCCATGAGGACAGTGGTGGTTTAGTGGCAGAATTCTCACCTTCCATGACGGAGAGCCAGGTTCAACTCCCAGCCGACGTACCTCATGCACGACCACCACTTGTCTGTCAGTGGGGACTGTCACGTTCCTACAACACTGAACATGTTTCAGCCAAGCTTCTACACTAAGGAAGACTAGGAAGAAAAGTCTGGTAATCTACTTCTGAAAATTAGCCTATGAAAACCTTATAGATCACAACAGCCTGATCTGCAACTGATCATGGGGATGGCATAAAACCGGCAACATTTCATTCCTTGTGGAGTCAGAGGCCCACTGGACTGGAGATAACAACAACAGATAATTTAATGGATCCCACCTTAACAGCACTTGGGGAATTAAATCCTCCCCAGGTATTCCCATTACCATGGCTCCTCAGCTCAGGAAAACCCCACATATTTCACACAATAGTAGATGAGAGATACTTTAAAAGAACAGCCACTTATGAAATATTACTGAAACTTCCAATTTTATAGAGCCTTGACCCAGAATTCACCAACTCAGTTTCACCTATCGACAGGCAAAGGGTAATTTTAAAGAATTTTAGAGCATAGAAGTCCTCATAGAAGCAACTCATGCTCATGAAAGGATATACGAACTGTGCACCAAATGCTGGATTGAAACTATTATAAATTATGCCATTTAATTCTCACAAAAACATTGAAATGGCAATCCTATGGAGTAACTGCTATTGTCCATATTTTGGTAGATAAAGAAACTGACTTGCCAAAGACTAGAGAGTTGGAAAGTGGTAGCTTCTAGTTTTATGCCAAGTCTCCAGACTGAAAGTCCCCAATTTGTTTTTTTATATCACATAGCTGCTTCTAATCACCAGCCCAAACACAGCTTAAAGGCAGCGACCTACGTACCAAATCTCTGCAGTGAATTAGAATTCAGATTAGACTGCTAGATCCCAGTAAACTAATCCCTACAAACTGTGGTTTACTTTCCAAAGCTTGACTCCTCAGCATTGCTGCCTTTTACTTTTTTCCCAGTATATGGGGATCTGACCATTCTCATCCTCCCCATATACCCCACTCTCACACACCCCCATACTCCGAACTGTTAAGCAAAGACTACTTGGTTCTAAATGAGATGGCAGAGTCATTTATATCCAACAAGTCCATAAACACTCTTTTACCCATCACTCAAGGAAGATTCTAACAGAATCCTTCAAGGATAGACTTGAGATAATCTCTTCACCAAAAGAGCTGCCCTTGAAGTCACTTTGGTTTCCACGTGTATGAAAGAAAATAACCAGGGAAGAGAAGTGCTCAAAAATGTGATTTTTCCCTGAACCCCACACCTTCCAGAAATAGCCCTGATCTCCAGCAATAAAAGTAAAGATAACATTTTCAAGGTCTGGGATGGGGAAACAAGCAAAAAATAGAATGTCTAATCAATGCAAACATTCTTGGAATCTGAAACATCTGGGAGAGCGAGTATTCAATGTGGGGAACCGGAAAGCGGGGAGGGGGCTAAAGACTTAACATTTTTATCCAGTGCTTATCTGAGGCAGAAGCTGAATAACCTGCTCTCAACTGCCTTGGCAAACCCATGTGGTAACTGTTAATATGTAACTAAATACAGGGATATCTCTCACTTTTAGAAAAACCAAGACTTGATCATCTAACTTTACCAGGTTGACATAAATTAGGGACTGATCATTTATCTGTATCTAGGGCTGCCTGAGCATATATGCCCCACAATTGTTTTAGTGGGTTTAAAAATAAGGTTTTGTTTTGTTTTCTTATATGTTACTTCTTAGGAAACCAACTACTGTGCAAAATTAAGGCCTCTCTGCACACTGGAAATTTAATCCAGAGATAAAGATTTCCCTAACAGCTAATGACAATCTTGTAGGAATATCGGTGCTAACTAAACAGATATCTACAACTTGCCATGTTAGTTATTCTTTCCCTCTCTGTTTTACACAACTATCCCAAGAAACAGTCTTGACGGTGAAGAAAGATATGTGATGAAACCTGTAAGCCATCTTCTGTAAATTGGTGAAGATAATTTTTGTTTTGGCCTGTGTTATTCAACCTGCCATTCAACAAAAATCTGGCCCAAGGCCATCAACGTAGAAAGTAACTCAAACCTAGACCCCAGGAGAGCCATGTTTCTGTGACTTGGTGCAGCAGATACAACCTTCTCCATACTATGATTCATTGTCCTCTTCTCTGCTATATCACTGGACCCTAGCTCAAAGCAGGGGATCAATAAATACACGGTAAATAAATGGATGAAGAATTATTATTATCACTTTCCTTCCACTCCTCTACCTTCCCCATACATTATCTCATTGATCCTCACTTCAGTCCTAGGAAGTAGCTGTTACAATCTCCATTTCACAAATGAGGCTTAGGAGGTGCAAGCAACTTGCCCAAGGTCTCACACTAGTAAGGCACAGACTGAGATTTAAGCCTTGATTTACCAGTTACACTTCTAGTCTCAACATCATGCTACATTTTTTCCATCACACATTCTCATTCTTTGACTTTTGCATACAAAGCCAGTTCCTAAAGCTATTATGTTTGGTTCTTCTATCTGTAAGCCAACAACTCTTCTCGTGAAATAGGTCATCCTTATGGTAAAGAAGGGACAGCAATGACTTACAAGTTGCCATGTTTTGCTGGTGTGTGTTCCTCAATACCTAGCACAAAATGCCATACAGAGTAAGTACAATAAATATTCAATGAACAAATAATAGTATAGTTAATGACATTAAAAAATATATAATAACAGTTGCCATTGAGTCAATTCCAACTCATAATGACCTCATGTGTATCAGAGTAGAATTGTGCTTCATAGAGTTTTCATGGCTGTGACCTTTCCAAAGTATACTGCTAGGCCTTTCTTCCAAGGTGTCTCTGGGTGGAATCAAATCTTTAACCTTTCAGTTAGCAGACAAGTGATTAGTATCCAAGCATATTAACTGTTTGTACCACTCAAGAACAGAGGTACCATTAATATCACCACCCTGGAGGACAGAGGCACAGAGAGGTTAGGTAAATTTTTCAACCCACATCTTGTCACCATCTAGGCAAAAGGTAGTTCTCTCTCTTTATCCTGCGGGCCATCACAGCTGCTGCTCAGAAGGAGCCCTGCCTCCTCTGATTGCTGCTGCCCACTTAGCTAGTCTGTTGCTGCTGCCCCAAATTTTCATCAGCCAATAGATGTACTTGGCCAATATAGGTGCTCCATCTCCATCACAATGCCACTCCTACATTGTCTTTACTGCACTTACATAAAAGGAAGAAGCTGAGAAATGGGAAGGGAAGATACAGTTCTTTCCTTTCACTATAGGCATGTCTTATGTTATAGAATGAATATATGGCCACAAAATGAGCTGGGAAGTATTTCTGTATAAATTAAATATTATTTCCCTATTGTTTCCATTTCTAAAATGTGTTAACACCGTAAATGTTTCATATTAGGTTAAAATGAGAACATTTGGTGTAGAAGGGGCTATAATTATGGTAATTATATGCCATATTAAGTGTATATTTGAATTACCATTAGCATAGGTTCCAGCACCACAGCAACACACAAGCCATCAAAATATGACAAACTGACAGACAAGTGGTGAAGCTTACAGACTAAGAAAGACTAGGAAGAAGGACCTGGCAAGCTACTTTAAAAAAAAAGATTGGCCAGTGAAAACCTTATGAATAGCAGCGGAACACTGTCTGATACAGTGCTGGAAGATGAGCCACTCAGGTTGGAAGGCATGCACAACACTACTGAGGAAGAGCTGCCTACTCAAAGTAAAGTCCACCTTCATGACTTGGATGGAGGGAAGTTTTCAGATCCTTCATTTGCTGATATAGCATGACTCAAGAGGAGAAGAAACAGCTGCAAACATCCCTTATTAATCAGAACTTGGAATGTACAAAGTATTAACTGAAGAAAATTGGAAGTCATCAAAAATGAAATGGAACTTATAAAGATTGACATCCTAGGCATTACTGGGCTGAAATGGACTGGTATTGGCCATTTTTAATCATACAATCAAATGGTCTACTATGCCAGGAATGAAAAATTGAAGAGGAATGGCATCGCATTTATCATCAAAAAGAGCATTTCCAGATATATCCTGAAGTATAACACTGTCAGTGATAGGATAATATCCATACACCTACAAGGAAGACTAGTTAATATGACTATTATTCAAACTTATGCACCAACCACTAATGCCAAAGATGAAGAAACTGAAGATTTTTTACCAACATCTGCAGCCTGAAATTGATCAAACATGCAATCAAGATGCATTGATACTTACTGGTGATGGGAATTTGAAAGTTGGAAACGAAGAAGGATCAGCAGCTGGAAAATATAGAACTGGTGATAAAAACAATGCTGGAGATTGCTATATAGCATTTTGCAAGATCAGCAACTTCTTCATTGCAAATACCTTTTTTCAACAACGTAAATGGCAATTATACACATGTTCCTCGCTAGATGGCATACTCAGGAATCAAATCTACGACATCTGTGGAAAGAGACGATGGAGAAGCTCAATATCATCAGTCAGAACAAGACCAGGGGTTGACTGTGGAACAAACATTCAATTGCTCATATGCAAGTTCAAGTTGAAGCTGAAGAAAATTAAAACAAGTCCACGAGAACCAAAGCACGACCTTGCGCAAATTCCACCTGAATTTAGAGACCATCTCAACAATAGATTTGACGCATTGAACACTAACGACCAAACAGCAGACAAGTTGTGGAATGACATTAAGGACATCATATATGAAGAAAGCAAAACATCATTAAAAAGACAGGAAAGAAAGAAAAGACCAAAATGTATGTCAGTAGAGACTCTGAAACTTTATCTTGAAAACAGAGTAGCTAAAGTGAAAGGAAGACAGGATCACATAAAAGAGATGAACAGAAGATTTCAACGGGTAGCTCAGGAAGACAAAGTAAAGCATAATAATGAAATGTGCAAATACCTGGAGTTAGAAAAACAAAAGTGAAGAACACACTTAATGTTTCTCAAACTGAAAGAACTGAAGAAAAAATTCAAGCCTCGAGTTGCAGTGTTGAAGGATTCTATGGGAAAAATATTGAACAGCACAGAAATCATCAAAAGAAGATGGAAGAAATATACAGACTCACTGTACCAAAAAGAATTGGTCATTGTTCAACCATTTCAAGAGGTAGCATATGATAAAGAATCAATGGTACTTAAGGAAGAAGTCCAAGCTGCACTGAAGGCACTGGTGAAAAACAAGGCTCCACGAATTGACAGAATACCAATTAAGATGTTTCAACAAACAGATACAACACTAGAATTGCTCACTCATCTATGCTAAGAAATTTGGAAGACAGCTACTTGGACAACCAACTGGAAGAGATCTATATTTGTGCCCATTCCAAAGAAAGATGGTCACAGAATGTGGAAATTACCAAACAATATCATTAATACCACACACAAGTAAAATTTTGCTAAAGATCATTCAAAAGTGGTTGCAGCAGTACATCTACAGAGAACTGCCATAAATTCAAGCCAGATTCAGAAGAGGATGTGGAATGAGGACTATCATTGATGATGTCAAATGGATCTTGGCTGAAAACAGAAAATACCAGAAAGATGCTTACCTGTGTTTTACTGACCATACAAAGGCATTCAACTGTGAGGATCATAACAAATATGGATAACAGTGTGAAGAATGGGAACTGCAGAATACTTAATTGTGCTCATGAGGAACCTGTACGTAGACCAAGAGGTATTGGTAGAACAGAAAAAGGGGGTACTGTGTGGTTAAAATCAGAAAAGGTGTGCATCAGAGTCATATCCTTTCACTACACTTATTCAATGTGTATGCTGAGCAAATAATCCGAGAAGCTGGACTATTTGAAGAACACAACATTAAGACTGGTGGAAGACTCAGTAACAATCTGCGATATGCAGATGACGCAACCTTGCTTGCTAAAAGTGAAGAGGACTTGAAGTACTTACTGATGAAGATGAAAGACTACAGTCTTTAGTATGAATTATAGCTCAACATAAAGAAAACAAAATCCTCACAACCAGACCTAAAAGAAACATCGTGATAAACGAAGAAAATATTGAAGTTGTCAAAGATTTCATTTTACTTGGATTCACAATCAATGCCCATGGAAGCAGCAGTCAAGAAATCAAATGATGTATTGCGTTCTGCCAATCTGCTACAAAAGACCTCTTGAAAGTGTTAAGAAGCAATGACGTGTTACTTTGAGGACTAAGGTGTGCCTGACCCAAGCCATGATATTTTTAATCTCATTATATGCATGCAAAAGCTGGACAATGAATAAGTAAGACCAAAGAAGAACTGATGCCTTTGAATTATGGTGTTGGCGAAGAATATTTAATATACTGTGGACTGCCAGAAGAACAAATAAATCTGTCTTGGAAGAAATACAGCCAGAATGCTCCTTAGAAGTAAAGATGGCGAGCCTTTGACTCACATACTTTGGACATGTTATCAGGAGGGACTAGTCCCTGGAGAAGGACATCATGCTTGGTAAAGCAGAGGGTCAGCAAAAAAGAGGACGACACTCAGTGAGATGAATTGATACAGTGGCTGCAACAATGGGCTCAAAAATAGCAACGGTTGTGAGGATGGCGCAGGCCCGGGCAGTGTTTTGTTCTGTTGTACGCAGGGTCGCTATGAGGTGGAAGTGACTCAATGGCACCTAACAACAAGTGTATATTATAGCAGTAGAGCTATGATGGCTAAACCTACAGCATTAATTCCTGTTCAGCAGTTCATCTTTCCTTTACAACATTCCCAGTCACTTAGAATATTTCTTGACTTGACATCTGCAATTCATTGGCTTTCCCAGTTCCTAGTAATTGTTCCTACTGTGGGAGATTCACTGATTCTATACTTCAAATTCCCAAAATTTTGTTTCCTTCTTTGTCTAGATATTTATAATATTTCATAGAGTCTCAGAGAGGATCATTTGGTTCACATTATGTTTAAGCTTTAATGTTATGCAAAATGAAGAATTTACTACTCTATCAATACAATACATCTGATATTTATTTGGAATGAAGATACCATAGTAATGTTCCTATTTATTTATTTTTTATTTATCTACATTAAAATTTTCTCTATCCTTAAAGGTGTCACTCTTTACTTAAAGGTGACAAAACATCTAGATTATTTTTCTCACACTGATAGTTCAGTTAAGTCACTACCAAAGCCTTGTAGCTCCCAAGAAATCAACTCACATTCAAATGTACAAATAAATAGGCCCCAATGTATTGCTAAATCCCCAGGCTGAAAAATCATTTTATTTAGCACTATTAAAGGCTAAAATATTATACGAGGTAACAACATGACCACCATGGTTTAGGCTGATCTTCCACAAATAGAAAGTAGGCAGCTAAGATTAAAGTGGACCAATAAGGATGTCACCACTCCCCTAATTCTGAATAATTCTTGTGACTTTAACTACTTGAGCACTATGCTAAACGTTTTATTTATCTTATTGTAACATCACAGCAAGTCTACAATGCCAGTACTAATTATTTGGATGATAGGGTGGCTATTGGTCATATTTTAAAATATAGAAATAATCTGTTTGGTTTTAGATATATAGCATTGAATTTTCTACCAAGATCTACAGATAGACATATTCTAATAGAAATACGAGCCTAACCATTATATATGCAACAAGGATAAATCTCCCAGACATTTGTGTTGAGTGAAAGAAGCCACATTAAAAAAGGATACAAACTGTATGTTCCATATATATGAAGTTCAATGGCAAGCAAAACTGATCTATAGTGAAAAAGTTAAAAAAAAAAAAAAAAACGGTTACCTCTGGGCATGGTACTGACTGTGAAGGGGCATGAGGGGATCTTCTAGGGTGCTAGACATGTTTTGTATCTTGAATTGGATAGAAAATATGCACGAGTATCAGTATGTGGAAATTTATCAAGCTGTACACTTAAGATGAATGCCCTTGATGCACTTTACTATATGTTTGCTACCTCAGTGAAAAAAAAAGAAAAAGATATTTAAGTCCAGGGTTCAAGAGTAAGTCTGGAGATACAGATTTGGGAGTCCTTGCTATAAGGCTAGATGAGATTTCTCAGGAAAAGCAGGGGAAATGGTTGTAGAACTCACCTCCATTCCAGTGTTTCTTGGAGTTGTGCAGTTCACAACCTTCACAGGGAAGTACAGCAGCCCTTAGGAAGAAGATGTGGAATGAGGAAAGCATTCCCTGAGGAAGTGAGAACAATAGTTTAAGGCTAGAATCCAAGGAAATATCAGCACTTAAAGGACAGGCCAGAAAAAAAAAAATCACTGAAAGAGGTATATCCTTCCTCAGAAGTTCAGTTCATTGCCTACCAAGAACGCTGGTACATAAGAGGGACTAAATAAATATTAATGAATGAATAAATACAAGAATGGATGAATGAAATAAATCCTTATGGCTTTCACATCTGAGACAATGCGGCAAGATTTTTATAACAATTAAGAGAAAGCAGTTTTGAAGATGAGAAAGGAGGAAAATGAGTTGAGGGCCTGCTTTGGAGATGGCAGGCCAGGAGGGGAAGAAAGAAGGGAGCAAGGGGTATGGGTAGGTTACCCAACCTACTAGATGACAGGATGCTCATAAAAGGCAACAGATCTTGGAAAGAGAAAGTAGGCGTGTGCTAAAGATAAATCTCTCTTTCTTCACATTTTTGTTTTCCTGAAGACCAACTCTATTTGACAAAAGGAAGGAAGGAAGGAAGAAAGGGGAATGGGAAGCAGAGGAAAGGGAAGGGAGAAGAAGGAAAGGGGAAAGGGGAGAGGGGAAAAGGCAAAGAGGAAAGGAAAGCAGAAAGGGAAAGAAAGAAAAAAGCAAATTAAGCCATATTGCTGTTTCTGACTCATCTTCTACCCGAAGTGACTTCAGCTTAAAAAGATTTCAATTAGGCAGTAAGTGTGCAATTTGGCAGAAATGGGTTCTGGCTTCTTAGACTATATGAATAAGCGAGGCCCTTGGAGCAGAAGTCTGGAGGTTTTTTTTTTTTTTTTTTTAATGGATCACCTGGTGGGGCCTCACTGCTGCCATGACATCTTTCCCCAGGCAGAAGAGCTGCTAACTGTAGAAAGTGACATCCGTCCAGGCATGTAATCAGTGCAGCCTGGGGATGGGCGTGATGAAATGTTCCTGCAAATGACGTTTGGCTCTCACTAGTCGCCTTTCATCTGGAGGATCTTGTAGCACTTTACAGGAGATAGTTAATGAGGCTTCCTAAGGCTTCGGGCACGAACATGCATCACAGATGCACTTACGTCTGTGACAATCTAAGAAGAAATGCTCACAGACTAACTACTCCACATTTTTATTTATCATCGCCTTTCACAAGGGATCTTGAAGCAATTTCCCAACATAAGTAGAGGAGTTAATTGCTTTTTTCCTGGGAGATCTATGACCAATCTGGGGATAAGAGGGTCTAGTCATAAATTACTTCTTCCTGTGCTTAGGTTGCTGCTTTGGAACAGGGGTCCATAAGAGCTGAGGAACCAGGAAAAGGAGGATGACTAAGCAAAAAGCAAAGCAGTATAGGGATGGGCAGTCACAGAATGTTGGAGTTGGACAGGCCTTTAGAAATCACCTACAGATGCACTGTCCAATAGCAGCCACCAGACTCACTGGGGCACTGAGCCTTTAACATGGGCTAGTCGGAATGAAATGCGCCATTAAGGGTAAACTGCATACTGGATTTTGAGTGTTACTACAAAAAAGAATGTGAAATATTCCATTAATAATTTTTACATTCATACTTAGGCATGTTATAATCATGCTCACAAAAATTAAAGATAGAGAATCCTGAAAGCAGCAAGAGAAAAGCAAATAGTCACATACAAAAAAATCCCTAATAAGATTCATTAAGTCGATTCTAACTCACTGTGACTCAATGTGGGTCAGAGTAGAACTGTGCTCCACAGGGTTTTAAATAGCTGATTTTTCAGAAATAGGTTACAGCTCTTCTTCTGAGGTGCCTCTGTGTGGACTCAAACCTCCAATCTTTTGGTTAGCAGCCAAGCACATTAACCATTTGCACCACCCAGGGACTCAGTAAGATTAAATGCCAATTTTTCCTCAGAAATCTTGGACTTCAAAGGCAATGAAATGACATATTTAAAGTGCTGGGGTAAAAAAAGAACTGTCAACAAGAACACTCCACCAGCAAAAATGACCTTCTAGAATGAGGGTGAAATTAGGATATTCCTGGATAAACAAAAGCTGACAGAGTTCATATCTATCAGATTGGCCCTATAAGAAATGCTAAAGGGAGTCCTTCAGGTGGGAAAGAAAGGACACTAGACAGTAACTCAAAGCTGTACATATAAAGAAAGATCTCCTTTAAAGATAATTGTGTAGGTAAGTGTAAGGACAGGTTTTAAGGTATTCTTGCTTGATAATTCTAATTGTTATGTCTTTCATGTTTTATAATGACAAAAGCATAAAAAATAAGTATAAATATATGTTTCAGGACACATGATGTATAAAGATGTAACTGGCAATAACAACAACATAAAAAGGGAGGAAAAGTATAGGTATAGAGTTTTTGTATATTACTGGAGTTAAGTTGGTATCAGTTTAAGTCAGGTCATTATAAATGTAAGATGTTAAATGTAATCATCATGGTAACCACAAAGAAAATATTTAAAAAGTCCACACAAAAGGAAAGGAGAAAATAATCGAAATGGTTCACTACAAAAAAATCAACAAAATATAAAAGTTAATGATATTAGCAGGACAAAGAAGGCATAAGAAACAGCAACAACAACAAAAACCACAAATAACAAAATGCCAGAAGTTAGTCATTCCTTAGAGGTAATTACCATGCATGAATGTAAAGGGACTAAATGCTCCAATCAAAAGGCTGAGAGTGGCAGAACAGATTTAAAGGAAAAAAAAAAATCAACTATATGCTATCTACAAGGAACACATCTTAGGCACCAGGACACAAAGAGGTTGAAAGTGAAAGAATGGAAAAAATATCCTATGCAAATAGTATCCAAAAGAGAACTGGTGTGGTGATTTTAATATCAGAAAAAATAGTCTTTGCATCAAAATCTTTTACAGAGACAAAGAAGGATATTATGTAATGATAAAAGAATCAATTCATAGAAAAAGATATAACAATTATAAATATATATGCACCTAACATCAGAGACCCAAATTATATAAAGCAAACACTGACAGAATTCAAAGGAGAAATACACAGCTCTACAACAATAGTTGGAGACTTTAATACACCACTTTCAATAAAGGATAGAACATCTAGAAAGAATATCAATACGAAAATAGAGAGACTGAACACTATAACTAACTAGACCTAACAGAATGTCATAGTTATCTAGTGCTGCTAGTGAAAGGCTTTAAAAAAAAAAAAATTTATTTTCCCACAGTTTAGGAGGCTAGAAGTCCAAATTAAGAGTTCTGGCTTTAGGAAGGCTTTCTCTCTCTTCGGCTCTGGAGGAAGGTCCTTGTCTCTTCTGAGCTTCTGCTCCTGGGCAATCTTCATGTGGCTTGGCATCTCTCTTCCTCCATCTCTGCTGCTTTTGCTTGCTTGTTTAATCTCTTATATCTCAAAAGAGATTGATTTAAGATACACCTTATTGGCATAGTGATTAAGAGTTTGGCTGCTAACCAAAAGGTCAGCAGTTCGAAACCTCAAGTGCTCCCTGGAAACACTATGGTGCAGTTCTACTCTGTCCTATAGGGTCACTATGAGTCAGAATTGACTTGAAGACAACAGGGTTTTGGTTTGGTGTACTAATCCTGTCTCCTTTACATAACAAAGACAACCCATTCCCAAATAAGATTATACCCACAGGCATAGAGGTTAGGATTTACAACACATATTTTGGGGGGACATAAGTCAATCCATAATATTCCACCCATTGGTCCCAAAAAATTCATGTCCTTGTCACATGCAAAATACATTCACCACATCACATCATCCGAAAAGTCTTAAGTCAAATCCAAATACAAAATCTCATCTTATGAATCATCTAAATCAAATATGAGTGAGACTTTAGGTGTATTCCATCCTCAGGAAAAATTCCTTTTCCTCTGTGAACTTCTGAAATCTAGAATACAAGTTATCTGTTTCCAAAGTACAATGATGGAACAGGCACAAGGCAGACATTTCCATTACAGATGGGAGAAACTGAAGGGAAAGAAGGGATAATAGTCACCAAGCAAACCCATAACCCAGCAGAACCAATCACATTAGCTCTCAAGGCCTGAAAATAATCCTCTGTTCTCTGAGATCATCTGGGCAACAGCCATGCCCTCTGGATTCTGGATGGAGGCTCCTCAGTCCTGGGCTTCAGCTCTGCCTTCCACGTTCTCTGGGGTTGCAAATCTGCTCCCTCAGCTTTAGGTGGCCCCATTCTCCTAGTCCATCTGAGTGGCAACCTCACCCCCCTCGGCCCAGTAGGCCCCATTCTTCTGCCCCTTGGCCATGACAGCCCCACTCCCTTAGCTTTGGGTGGCAGCCTCATCCCCCTGGAACACCTTAACAGCAGCCCCACACTCTGTAACCAAGTTGGCAAAGATCCAACTCTTTGAAACCTAGAAGGCTGCAGCCCCATCCTTTGAGATCCAGGAGACTGTGGCCTGACCCTTTGTAACCAAGAAGGCCCTGTTTCCCATGCTCCTTCCAACAGTTCTGCTGATCTCTGAGCTGCTCCAGGAATGGTCCTTTTCTTTTCTTGGAGGACAACAGATGTAGCTCCATTGGCCTGCTTCCTGACTGTAGAATTCCAAAAGGCAGACAGTGTTCTTTTCTTTTGTTCTTTCTCTGTTGCCCCTAGTCTAAGCTGAATGGTTTTCTGCTATAGTAGTTGGTTACATTCATCAGTCATAGCTTAATCTTTTTAACAAAATATTATGTATACATACACACAACAATAAAGAACAATGGGATACTGTTCTTTATTGTTGAATGCATGTATACACACAAAAGAATCTATGCAATAAGAATAAAAGAATACTACAACAATAAAGAACAATGATGAGTCAGTGAAACATTTCACAACATGGATGAATCTCGAGGGCATTATGCTGAGTGAAATAATAACAAAAGGACAAATACTGTATGAGACCACTATTATAAAAACTCAGGAAAAGGTTTACACACAGAAAGAAACAATCTTTGATGGTTATGAGGAAGGGAGGGGAGGGGAGGGAAAATCACTAACTAGATACCAGACAAGTGGTAACTTTGATGAAGGGAAAGACAATACGCAATTTAGGGGAAGTCACCACAATTTGACCAAGGCAAAGGAAGACACTTAGAGGAACACAAGAATAAAAAATAAAAAGAGACAGCCACAGTAAATACTATAGCACATACAACCCCACAACAATAGCACAAACAAATAATAACCTACAAGCAGATACATAGGCAGATGCATATGCCAAATAGGGGAATGGGGGCAGGTAGGAGTATACCCACATACATATACAGATTAGGCTATAGATATCTTTGCATACATATTTGTATATATATTCATATATATAACAGAGCACAGCAGGGGCACAATCATAGAAGCTTCCTAGACACATCCAAACACCTTGAAGGACCTAGTTACTGGGGCTGAGGGCTGGGAACCATGTTCTCAGGAACATCTAGGTCAATTGGCATACATAGTTCATAAAGAACATGTTCTACATCCTACTTTGATGAGTATCGTCTGGAATCTTAAAAGCTTGCAAGTGGCTATCTAAGATACATCTATTGGTCACATTCCATCCAGAACAAAGGATAATGAACAAAAGATACAAGGAAAATATAAGTACAAACGACTAATGAGCCACATGAACCACAGCCTCCACTAACCTGAGCCCAGAAGAACCAGATGATGCCCAGCTACCACCACTGACCACTCTGACAGGGATCACAACAGAGGGTTCCGGACAGAGCAGGAGAAAAACGTAGAACAAAATTCAAATTCACAAAAAAAGACCACACTTAACTGGTCTGACAGAGATCGGTGGAACCGCCAAGAATATGGCCCCCAGACACTCTTCTAACTCAGAACTGAAGCCACTCCTGAAATTCGTCTTTCAGCCAAAGAATAGACAGGTCTATAAAGCAAACAATAACACACGTGAGAAATATGCTTCTTAGATCAATCAAGTATATGAGATCAAATGGGCAACACCTGTCCACAAGCAAAGACAAGGTGGCAAGAAGGGATAGGAAAACCAGACGAATGGAAAAGGGGAACCTGGGTGGAAAGGGGGAGAGTGCTGCCACATTGTGGGGATTGCAACCAATGTCACGAAACAATTTGTGCATAAATTTTTGAATGAGAAACTAATTTGCTCTGTAAACTTTCACCTAAAGCACAATTAAAAAAAAAAAAAAAAAGATTGTGTAGCCACATCCTTGGCGAGCATTCTAGGACACGTGTCTTTAGTTTGTACAACAGAATTTTCCAAATCTTTTAAGCTCTGTTTTCATCCTGCAGTTTATTTTTAAGTCCATCTCCTTCCTCTCACATTTAATTGAAAGTGACAAGGAGAAACCATGCGTCTCCCTTAAGATCTTGCTTAGAAATCTCATCAGCCTGATATTCAAGCTCACCAAGTGAAAATGAAAGCACAAAATAGCAAAACTTATACAATATAGTGAAGGCAGTGGGCAGAAAGAAAGTACTAGTGATAAACACCTATGTTAAAAAAGATCTAAAGTCAATATCCCAACAACTTGAGGAAGTAGGAAAAAAATAAAAAAGAGAGAGCACAAATCAAGACCAAAGCTACCAGAAGGAGAGAAATAACAAAGATCAAAGCAGAGGTAAATGAAAACAGAAAAACAATAGAAAGAATTAATGAAATTAGAAGTTTGTTATTGTTTTAAGATTAATAAAATTGACAAACCTCTAGCTAGACTGACAAAGAAAAAAATAGAAGATGTAATTATCTAAAGTCAGAAATGAAAGTGTACACATTACAACAGCCCTACAGAAATAAAAAGGATCATCAGAGAATACTACATAGGCCAACAAATTAGACAGCCTAGATGGAATGTACATATTCCTTGTCGTTGTTAGATGCCATTGAGTTGGTTCCCACTCATAGTGACCTTATTGATAACAGAACGAGACACTGCTCAGTCCTGTGCCATCCTCACAATTGTTGCTATGTTTGACCCCATTGTTGCAGCCACTCTTTCTCGCTGACCCTCTGCCTTACCAAGCATGATGTCCTTCTCCAGGGACTGGTCCCTCCTGATAACATGTCCAAAGTACGCAAGACTAAGTCTCACGCCATCCTTGCTTCCAAGGAATATGCCTGTTGTACTTCTTCCAAGACAGAATTGTTTGTTCTTCCGGTAGTCCATGGCATATTCAGTATTCTTCACCAACACCATAATTCAAAGGCATGAATTCTTCTGTCGTCCTTATTCATTGTCCAGCTTTCACATGCATATGAGGAGATTGAAAATGCCATGGCTTGGATCAGGCACACCTTACTCCTCAAAGTGACATCTTTACTTTTCAACACTTTAAAGAGGTCTTTTGCAGCAGATTTGCCAATGCAATATATGTCATTTTATTTCTTGACTACTACTTCCATGGGCATTGATTGTGGATCCAAGTAATATGAAATCCTTGACAACTTCAAAATTTTCTCCATTTATCATGGTATTGCTTATTAGTACAGTTGTGGGGATTTTTATTTTCTTTATGTTGAAGTGTAATCCATAGTGAAGGCTGTAGTCTTTGATCTTCATCAGTAAGTGCTTCAAGTCCTCTTGACTTTCAGCAGGCAAGGTTTGTGTTATCTGCATATTGCAGGTTATTAATGAGTCTTCCACCAATCCTGATGCACTGTTCTTCTTCATATAGTCCAGCTTCTAGGATTATTTGCTTACTATACAGATTGAATAAATATGATGAAAGGATACAACCCTGATATGCACTTTTTTTTATTTTAAACCACACAGTATCCACTGGTTCTGTTCAACTGACTGCCTCTTAGTCTATGTACAGGTTCCGCATAAACACGATTAAGTGTTCTGGAATCCCCGTTCTTTGCAATGTTACTCATAATTTGTTATGATCCACACAGTCAATAAAACACGGGTAAACATCCTTCTGGTATTCTCTGCTTTCAGCCAAGATCCATCTGATGTTACCAATGATATCCCTCATTCCATGTCTTCTTCTAAATCCGGCTTGAATTTCTGGCAGTTCCTTGTTGATTTACTGCTACAACTGTTTTTGAATGATCTTCAGCAAAATCCTAGAAACACATAAACTTCCCACATTGGTTCAAGAAGAAACAGATCTCGACAGACCCATAACAAGAGAAGAGATTGAACAAGTAATGGAAAACCTCCCCCAAAAGAAAAACCCTGGACCAGGTGGCTTCCCTAAGGAATTCTACCAAACATTTATAGAAGTTACCCCAACTCTTCTGAAATTTCTCCAAAAATTAGAAGAGGATGGAACACTTCCTAACTTATTCTATGAGGCTAGAATTACTTTGATAACAAAGCCAGACAAAGATGCCACAAAAGAAAACTACAGACCAATATCCCTTACGAATACACATGTCAAAATCTTCAACAAAATACTAGCAAACTGAATCCAAAAGTATGTTAAAAGATTTATACACCACGATCAAATGGGATTTATTCCAGGAATGCAAGGGTGGTTCAACATTAGAAATCAACCAAAGTAATATGCCACATTAACAGAACAGAGGAAAAGTACCACATGGTCATCTCAATCGACGCAGAGAAGGCATTTAACAAAATTCAATGAGCTTTCAGGATAAAAACACTCAACAAAGTAAGAATAGAAGTGAAATTTCTCAATCTGATAAAGGGCACTTATGAAAAACCCACAACTAACATCATACTCATTGAAGAAAAACTGAGAGTTTTCCCCTTAAGATGAGGAACAAGACAAGGATGACTGCTTTCACCACTGCTATTCAATATTGTACTGGAAGTCCTAGCCAGAGTGATTAAGCAAGAAAAATAAATAAAAGGTATCCAAATCAGAAAGGAAGAGGTAAAACTATCACTTTTCACTGACAACATGATCCTATATATAGAAAACCTCAAAGAATTCACAAGAAAGCCACTACAGCTAATAAACAGATTCAGCAAAGTGGCAGGATACAAAATCAATATGCAAAAATCAGTTGGAATGAGCATTCTGAAAAGAAAATTAAGGAAATAATTCCATTAACAACAGCATCTAAAAGAATAAATTTGTTGTTGTTGTTAGTTGCTGTCAAGTCAATTCCAATTCATGGCAACCCCACCCGTGAACATTTAGAAGCAGATCACCAGGCCTGTCTTCTGAGGCACCTATATGTGGGTTTGAACTGCCAACCTTTTGGCTAGTAGCCTAGAACTTAATCATTTGTACCACTCAGGGACTCAAAAGAATAAATTACCTAGGAATAAATTTAGCCAAGGAAGTCAAAGACTTGTACACCAAAAGCGATACATCGTCACTGAAAGAAACAAAAGTAGGCCTAAATAAATGGAAGGACATTTCACGTCTATGGATTGGAAGACTTCATATTGTTAAGATGTAATTACTATTCAAAGTAATCTATAGATTGAATGCAATCATCATCAAAATTCCAACAGCCTTCTTTGCAGAAATGGAAAAGCCAATCCTCAAATTTATATGGAACTTACAAGGAGCCCTGAATAGCCAAAGCAATCTTGAAAAAGAACAAAATAGGAGGACTCACACTTACCAATCCAAAATATACTACAAAGCTAAAGTAAGCAAAACAATCTGGTACTGGAATCATGATAGACATATACAGCAATAAAATAGAATTGAGAGTCCAGAAATAAACCTATACGTCTAGCGTCAATTGTTTTTTGACAATGGTGCTAAGTTCATTCAATGGAGAAAGAATTTTATTGTTAATAAATGGTTCTGGGGCAAACAACTGGATTTTCACATGCAAAAAAATAATGCTAAGACTACACTTCACACCATATATAAAAACTAACTCAAAATGGAGCAAGGACCTAAACATAAGAACTAAAACCATAAAACTATTAGAAGACATGGAAGCTCCATAGACACACCCAAACTCCCTAAGAGACTGAATTGCTGGGTGGAGGGCTGTGGGGACCATGCTCTCGTGGAATATCTAGCTCAATTGGCATAACAGTTTTTAAAGACAATGTTCTGCATTCTACCTTGGTGAGTAGCATCTGGGGTCTTAAAAGCCTGTGAGCAGCCATCTAAGATACTCCACTGGTTTTACCCCTTCAGGAGCAAGGGAGAATGAAGAGAATAGGATACAAGGAAAAGATTAGTCCAAAGGACTAATGGACCACTGCTACCAAGGCCTCCACCAGACTGAGTCCAGTACAGCTAGATGGTGCCCAGCTACTACCACTGACTGCTCTGACTAGGATCACAACAGAAGGTCCTGGACAGAGCTGGAGAAGGATGAAGAACAAAATTGTAACACAAAAAAAAAGACCAGATTTACTGGCCTGACAGAGACTGGAGAAACCCCGAGAGTATGGTCCCTGGACACCCTTTTAGCTCAGTGGTGAAGTCACTGCTGAGGTTTACCATTCACCCAGGGATTGGACAGCCCCATAAAACAAAATGGGACTAATAAAAAAAAAAAAAGAGAGAGAGAGAGAAACTATTAGAACAAAACATAAGGGTAATGCTTCTGGACCTAGTTTTACAATGGATTCTTAGATATGGCACCAAAAGCATGAGCAATCAAAGACCAAATAAATAAATGGACCTTCATAAAAATTAAAAACTTTTGTGCGTCAAAGGACTATATTAACAAAGTGAAGAGATAACCTACAGAGTGGGAGAAAATATTTAGAAATCATATATCAGGTCAGGGTTTAATACCCAGAATATATAAGAACTCCTACAATTTAACAACAAAAAGACAAGTAACTCAGTTTTTAAAAACAGGCCAAACAAAAAACGCATTGTGGTAGAGTCGATTCTGACTCATAGCAACCCTATAGGACAGAGTAGAACTGCCCCATAGGGTTTCCAAGGCTGTAATCTTTATGGAAGTAGATTGCCACATTTTTCTCCTATGGAGTAGCTAGTGTGTTCAAACCACTGACCTTTCAATTAGTAGCTGAAGCACTTAACCACTGCACCAAAAATGGGCAAAGGACTTATATAGACATTTCACCAAATAAGATATACAAATGGCCACCAAGCACATGAAATAATGTTCAACATCTTTGGTCACTAGAGAAATGCAAATCAAAACTACAAGATACCAATTCATCCCCACTAAAACCAAAACAAAACCCACTGGCATCAAACTGATTCTGAATCATCGCGACCCTATAGTGGCTATAATCACAAAGACAGAAAACAAGTGTTGATGAGAATGTGGAGAAACTGGAACGTTCATCCATTGTTGATGGGATTGTAACATAGTGCAGCCACTGTGGAAAATAGTTTGGCAGTTCCCTAAAAAAGTTAAATATAGAATTACCACACCACATGGCCCAGAAATTCCACTCGTAGTTATATACCCAAAAGAATTGAAAGTAGAAACACAAACAGAAAAATATACACAATATTTATTGCAGTGCTATTCACAATAACCAAAAGGTGGAAGCAGCTAAATGTCCACTGTTATGGATTGAATTGTGTCCCCAAAAAATATGTGTTATAAATTCTAACCTCTATGTCTATGTCGCTATGAGTCGGAATCCACTTGACAACAATGTTTTTTTTTTTTTTGAATGCCTGTGGTTATAATCCAGTTTGGGAATGAGTTTTCTGTTATGTTAATGAAGCAGAATTAATGCAGGGTGTGTCATGAGTCAGTCTCTTACAAGAGATAAAAGGAGGCGATTAGGCAAGCAGAGTCAGGGGAAGACAGATAGATGCCAAGTCATAGGAAGATCACCCAGGAGCAGAAGCTCAGAAGAGACAAGGACCTTCCTCCAGAGCCAACAGAAAGAAAGCCTTTCCCTAAAGCTAGTGTCCTGAATTCGGACTTCTAGCCTCCTAAACTGTGAGAAAATAAATTTCTGTTTCTTAAAGCCTCTCACTTTTGGTATTTCTGTTTTAGCAGTACTCAATAACTAAGACATCCATCAACAGATGAATGGATAAACAAAATACAATAGAATATTACTCAGTCATAAACAGAAATGAAGTTCTTATACATGCTACAACACAGGTGAATCCTGAAAATGATATGCTGAGTGAAATAAGTCAATCACAAAAAGACAGCTATTGTATGATCACAAAAGGACAAATACTGTATGATCCCACTTACATGAAATTTTTAAAATAGGCAAATTCATAAAGATCAAAATTTACTAGTGGTTGCCAGAGGCAGGAAGGAGAGGAAAAGGAGGAGTTATTGCTTAAGGGGCACTGGAATTCTCCAAAGGGTGATGGAAAAACTTGGAAATGGATAGTGGTGATGGTTATACAACATGATGAACATAATTAATTGTACATATAAAAAATGTTCAAGTGGCAAATATTTTGTTATATATGTTTACCATGATAATTTTTTTTAAAGCTGATGTGTTTCCTTAAGACTTTTTATTCACCCTTATAGTATTATAGGAGCCGTGGTGACACAGTGGTTAAGAGTTATAGCTGCTAACCAAAAGGCCAGCAGTTCAAATCCACCAGCTGCTCCTTGGAAACCCTATGGGGCAGTTCTACTTTGTCCTATAGGGTTGCTATGAGTTGGAATCGACTCAACAGCAATGGGTTTAATGGGATAGTATTAAAAGTATTTTCCTAAAACCTGTCGTATGTCATCCATCTTCTATTGCCACTTTTGCATTTCTTTTCTTGAAATTAACTTTTGTTTAAAAATAATGAAGTACTAGAACTCATTTTCCAAATACTGAATGTCTCTTTCAATACTCTTGTACTTTTGTGCTCTTTCTCTTCTTCCCTTTTTCTAATAAATTTGTGAAGTGCACAGGTTGCCATGTGTAAGTCAGTGAATGTCTGTGCAAAAGAAAGAAAAAGTAAAGTCTACAGCTTCCTAACACTTAAACATCAGAATTTCAGAGAAGTGATGATATGAATTGCCCGTATATTGGCATGGCTTTCAGAACCTAAGGACTCTGTTGAGATTAATAGGTTAATTTTCTGGACATGTGTCAAGTTTGATCTGCAAAAAAGGGTCTATATGCCTTCTCAATTTATACAATCCCAAAAAATATACCGTCACTCGAATGGTCTAGGATTACTCCAAATGAAAGTGGCCATGACCATGACTTCAGGTACTGGGGGGTAGGGAGGAGCTCAATGAAGGAGCAAGGAGGATTTTCTCCTAAAGATAGGTGGGACTATTGGAATAAAGAAATAAGGGAAGAGAGTGGGAAAAAAGAGCACATACTCTAGATTTTGCAGGGCATTTTAGAGCTCTATCTGTAAGACCACAGAGTTGAACATAGTCTGCCATTAAGAAACCTGGGAGATCAGGCTGCTCATTATAGGCCCCTCTCATCCTAGTGAAAATGCAAGGTAAAGCTTGATGTTATGAAATTAGAACCTATTTTTGATCCAGGTATTCCCTTTCCTGAGCCCCGAGAAGCACTGAATGAAAAAATTAACCAACAGACTCATATTTGTGAACCAAAGCCATATTGTTGACTTTTTGTTTGTTTGTTCATTAGTTCCTTGTTTGTTTGTTTTGGGGGGCGGGGAGGGTTGTGGAGAGAGGTGTTGAAGAATTTACCTTTTCTGCCAAACAAGAAGACATAGTCCTGGATATCTAAGAGAGACTAGAGCAGGGCCACCTGTGACAATAACAGAAAATCCCTGGCCTAATATCAGAAGAAGGCACAGCAACAGAGCAGAGAAGACAAAGGGAGTGGCTGAGATGGAGGCTGGCAGGAAAGATATATGACGGATAAAAGTCAAGGATGGGAAAGCCCCAGGTTGAGAGTGCTGGAGAAACTGCCAGCATGGTGAGTACTTCTATTATAGCTGATGGGATTCTCTAACACATGATAATATTAACTGGCCAAACAAATAGCACTGATTATAAAGCAAAATATATTTTAAATCCAAATGCAGTGAAACAAGCATGATTCTAAAATGAACAACTTGTTTAAGAGAGCTTGATAATACTGGTCCGTTTCGTATCAGTACAGAAGGAAGGATAGCTGACTAAATTCAGAATCTGAAAAGGGGACTGAAAGTAGAGTGGAAAGATACCTTTAAATTACCAAAGAGGAAAACAAAGAACAAATTGTAATGCAAAAAGCAGTGTGAGAAAATCCTGCACATGTCAAAGTGAGTGTGGTACCCAGGCTTTTCCTTCTAAAATTGGCAATAACACAAGAATGTCTCCTCTTCTATTCAACATTGTATTGGAAGTCCTTGTTAATGCAATAACACAAGAAAAGGAAATAAAAGGTATATAGATTATGAAGAAATTAAACTATCTTTGCAGATTTCTGTGCAGAAAATCTCAAAGAATTTACAAAAAGATGTATATATATACATATATATATGTATATGTATATATATACATATACATTTACAAAAAAAATGTATATATATATATATATATATATATATCCTGGAACTAATAAGCAATTATAGCAAAGTTGCAGAGTAAAAAGTTACTATGTGAAAGTTGACTGCATTCCCACACACCAACAATGAAAAATTGGAATTTGAAATAAAAACACATAAGACTGTTTATATTAGCACCAATAAATAAATAAACAAAATACTTACGTACAAATCTAACAAAGTATTCACACAGTCTATATGAGGAAAATTATGAATCTCTGATGAAAGAAATTAAAGAAGATCTAAATAAATGTAGACATATTCCAAGTTCATGGATAGGAAAACTTAATATTATTAAGATGTCAATTCTTCCTAACAATCTATAAATCAAACATAACCCCAATCAAAATCCCAGCAAGTTAGTTTGTGGATATGGACAAATTAATTCTAAACTTTACATGAAAAATCCAAAGACCCAAAGTAGCCAAAATAATGCTGACGAATCTAACCACATATAAAAAGGGTCATCCAATATAACTAAGTAAGATTTATCCCAGGAATACAAGGCTGGTTTCACAATCAAAAATCCAACAATGTAATACACCATATTAACAGAAACCAAAAATACCAAGCCTGTTGCCATCAAGTCAATTTTTGACTCATAGCAACCCTATAGGACAGAGTAGAACTGTGGATTCAAACTGCCAATCTCCTGGTTAGCAGCCTATCTCTTAACCACTCTACCACTAGGCCTCCATATTAAGAGAACAAAGAACAAAAACCACATGATCATCTCAAGATGCAGAAAAAAACACCAGACAAAATCCATGTCTTTCATGATAAAAAATAAATACATAAAAATAAAAACAAGCAAGGAATAAAAGAGAACTCCTCAACCTGAAAAAGAGCATCTATGAAACACTCATAACTAATGTAACAATTAATGGTGAAAGACTGAATATTCAGTTTCCTCCCTAATATCAGGAACAAAACAAGAATGCCTGCTCACCACTTCTATTCAGCATTGTAGTAGAGGATTTGGATAGGACAATTAGGCAAGAAAAAGAAATAGAAGAAATCCAGGCTGGAAAAGAAGAAGTAAAACTATTTCTATTCACATGATCTTGTATACCGTAAATCCTAAGGAATCCACTTAAAAACTATTTGAACTAATAAACAAGTTCAGCAAGGTTACAGGATACAAGATCAGCATAAAAAAAATTGACTGTATTTCTGTACACTAACAATGAATAATCCAAAAAATGAAATTAAGAAAACATTTCTGTATACAATAGAATGAAAAAATACATAATTATGAATAAATTTAACAAAAAAAGTGAAAGACCTGCACATTAAAACTTACAAAACCATGCTGAAAGAAATTAAAGTGGATCTAAATAATGTTAAGATATTGGATGTTCATGAATCAGAAGACTTAATATGTTAAGATGGCAATACTCCTCAGATCGATCTGCAGATGCAAGGCAATTTCTTTCAAAATCCCAGCAGGCTTCTAGGCAGAATTAACAAGCTGATCCTAACAATTATATGAAAATACAAGCGATCCAGAATAGCCAAAACAATTTTGAAAAAGAACAAAGCTGGGGGACTCCCACTTCCAGATTTCAAAACTTACCAGAAAGCTACCATAATCAAGACAATGTGGTAGTGACATAAAGATATATAAATAAATAAAATAAAGTTGAGAGTGAAGAAATAGAGCTTTACATTTATGGTCAACTGATTTTCAACAAGGGTGTGAAGACTGTTTAACAGGGAAACAACAGACTTTTCAACAAATTGTGCTAAGACAATTGGATATCCACAGACAAAAGAATGAAATTAAACCCCTACCTAACACCATATGCAAAAATTAACTCAAAATGTATTACAGACCTAAATGTTAAAAATAAAAACTTAGAGTCTTATAAAAAATCATAGGAGTAAACCTTCATCATCTTGGCTTAGGCAATGATTTCTTAGACTAAGACACCAAAAGCACAAGTAACAAAAGAAAGAAAAAAGTAAACTTCATCAAAATTAAAAACATTTATGCTGCAAATGGAAACATCAAGAAAGTAAGAAGACCACCTACAGAATGAGAGAAAACATTTGTAAATCATATATATGAAAAGGGACTTATATCCAGAATATATAAAGAGCTTTTACAACTCAATAATAAAAAGACAAATAAATCAATTTAAAAATGGGCAAAGGATCTGAATAGACATATACTAAAGAAGACATATAGATGACCAATAATCATATGAAAGATAGTCAACATCATTAATTAGGGAAATGCAAATTAAAACCACGAGATATCACTTCACATACACTAAGCTGGTTATTATCAAAAAGACAGACCATAATGAGTGTTGAGGATGTGGAGAAATTAAAACCCTCATACACTGCTGGTGACAATGTGAAATGGTACAGCCATTTTGGAAAATTGGTATTTCTTCAAAATGTGAAACATAGAGTCACCGTATGATCTAGCGATTCCAACCCTTGGTATATACTCAAGAAAAATTAAAACATACCTCCACACTAAGAACTTGTATATCAATGTTCATAGCGGCATTATTTATAGTCTTCAAAAATTACAAGCAACCGAAATGTCTATCAACTGATGAATGGATAAAATGCAGTATATTCTAAAGTAGGAAGCTATTCAGCCATAAGAAGAAATAAAATATTAATATATGCAACAATATTGGTGAACTTGAAAACATTATGCTACGTGAAAAATGTCAGTCGCAAAAGACCACTATTGTGTAATCTCTTTCATATGAAATGTCCAGAATAGGCAAATCTATAGAACCTGAAAGTAAACTAGTGATTTTCAAGGTTTGGGGAAGATGGAGGTGAATGAGGAGTGACTGCTAGTAAGTACGAGTTTCCTTTTTGGAATGATGAAAATGTTCTAAAATTAGATTGTAGTGATAGTTGCATAACTAAAAAGTATTGTATTGAATTGAATTGAATTGTCTTCCCTTAATGTGAGCTTTCTTTCCTCTGCCAATTGCCTCATTTATGTGTAATTTTATGGGATGTGGATTATATCTCAAGTAAACTTTTTTTTTTAAAGCAATATTGAGGCATTTAAGATTTTCAAACAGGAAAGTGAAAAGATTAAATCTGAGTTTTATAAAAATTGTTTCTGGAAGCCATATCTAGAACGAAAGTTCAAGGAGGCTGTAGACAAAATGGCCAAAAGGCAATAATCCTGGTTGGCTGTCACAGGGGTCTCAACTAGACCAGGGGCACTGAGATGAGAAAGAAGGGGGCAGACATGAACAACTTTGCCTGGTTAGATACAGTCTCCCACCAGAAAACAACTCTAAGGGCAGGGTTACAAGACTGACATCAGAGGCCGGCTAGACGGACAACTGGTGTGGTGTGGAAAATTCTGAGAAGTTCTGAGGAATCTTGAAGACCTGGCCAACGTTAATATCTGAAAACTCCATATTGCTTTGTGATATATTATGTCTAAAGCTTTGAATAAAATAAAACCTTAGCTTCTGTATTACTTAGAAGGAGCAGCCTATTAAATCATTACCGTTCAGTGATATATTCAACACAGATGATTTCTGAAGGGTTTGTTGGTCACTTGGCAGACTCTGAGGGCTGTGACAGTCTTGCACATTCTGTTGAGGGGGAAGTTGGAATGAGACGCCAAAAATGGAAGTGGGTAGGCAGTTCAGAGGAGAAAATAGGAAAAGGCATGGAAACCCTGTTTCCTGGGTCTGGCTGGCACTGTACCGTATTGGGGTGTAAGTACAACCATGATTTAACAATGAGAGCGCTTTCATCTATTTTTTTTCTTATTGTTTCTTGTTTAGAGCTTGGTTTTCTAATACATTTCACTGCTGCAGCAGGAATCAAGTACAACTAAGTTGAATAAAATGGTATCCAGGTAAGGTAATGTTCACTCTGTGTTGCGTGTGTGTGCATGTGCACACAACTCTCTTTCCCTCCCCTCGTCTCTCTCACACACACACACTCATACACACAGACACACACACACACACAACTGCTCAAAGAAAAATTAAGAGAAGCACATTTTGTCTCTGGGGCATTAGTCTTCCCTTGCTGTGCCTTCTCACCTCTTTCCAAGAGGTCAGCCCCCTCTTACAATCTACTTTTTAACCCTTTTGTTAATTTTTTATTTGATACCACGCATTTTCATTAATGGAAGCATACTGAATCATTGAGTGTGTCTGAATTTTTGGTAGGTAGTATGGATTTTTTTTTCTTGCCCCCTCCCACAAGGCTAACCTAAGTGTTTAGTGGTACATATGAAGTACTACTAATTATACCCCAGAGTCCTCACTGGGGTCTGTTGGTACATATGTGTAACAAATAAAAAATTTCAAAATTTCTATTTTTCCTACCAAAAATTCAAACTCCTCATACAATACCCTGTAAAAACACTAATTGGCAGCACATGCCTGTTCTTTTCGTTTCAAACAGTCATAAAGGCCCCTGCCTTGTGGTAGCATACACTGTCAGTGGTGCAATACTTCCCAATAAACCTTCAGAGGCAGAAAAAGTACTTAGTTCCTAGAGGTACCCGAGAACACAAAAGGTTAAAAAAAAAAAAAAAAAGTGGATTCTAATCATTTATAGAGTGAATTCAGCCTAGAGCAGCGAAAAAGAGCACAGGATTTAACATTTGAAGATCTCCATGTGATCTAGTAGCTCTACCATTTACCAAAGTGTGTCACCTTGGGGAACTCTCTCACTGTCACTAACCTTCAGTATCCTCATGTATAAAATGAATGTAACAACATCACCTGCTCACACGGTTGTTATGAAATTCAAATGAAATAATATACATGAAAGTACATGCAAAGTTTGAGAAAAAGGAGGCATTATTATTAATTCACCCTAGGGTATTAACACTTTCACACCTTTACTGTTTTGTGGTTTGGAAGTTCAGCCTTGAGCCAGGAGGTGGAAGAATATTTGGGGTGAGGACAGGAGGCTCTCAGACCCTGCAATCATAGGTATGCAAGTGCCTACCTTCTGCCTACGTATATAAGACCTCTCCACAAACACACAGAGACACATACACACATAAGTTTTTAATCCATAAAGCTACTCTAAACTTTCTATTCAGGACTTAAGTATATATTTCCATATCATTTCTGCTGAACTCAGAGATGGAAAACTCCTGGAAAGAAAGCCCTCCCATCAGCTGTCCAATTTCGGGTTTGATAAGCTGGATAAACCACAAAGACGTTGTTTCATTTGTTTTGCACCATCTGGTGGACTGTGCCTGGAGGTACAGGGTCTGCTCTGTTATTGCCAAGGAGCTGCAGAACCTGCCAGTCATTGCCCCAGGGCAGAAGGGGAGGAGGTAATAAGGCCTGGGGTGGCTGGCAAGCTGTTCAGCATCAAGGAAAAAGAGAGGCTTTATGGTGAGCAACAAATGATACCAATTCTTCTTTCTTGAAAAGCATGTAATAACCTCGAAGTAACTGAGTTGTCCCCTCCTTCCCCGGCATCCCACAACTTATGCAAGTTCTCCACAGATGTTAGTACTTACCCTGATTCCTCAGGAGACGACATCAGAGTGTAAACTTCTTGAGGGTAGAAACTATGTCCTAATCATCTTTGCACTTCCATCTTCTCTTTCCACTGCCACACACACACACACCCCAAACTGGACTGAGGACAGGGCTCAGTAAACGCATTTGGTTAAACTGAATTGAGCAGGCAAGGACTCAAGCCTTAAAAGACAGTTAGATTTTAGACAAGGCCCTCTAACTGCCTAAGGCTGTACAAGCTTGGATAGTGTGCATTGGTCCTCCTTCCTCCTGTTCTACCCCCAACAAAATAAGGATGCTAACACTGACCAATGACATAATGAGGTCATACATGTACATCTTAGTAAAAGGTGTTATTAAGAAATCAACCAATAGGTCAGCAAACATTTACTGAGTACATCCTCTATGCTGAGCCTTGTGTGAGATGCTGAGAGTGAATTAGTAGGACGAGAAGGGGAAGCAGAGAAATAAGATCATCATGGTTCATGCCTTCGAAGAGCTCATAGGTCTAACCAGGAGGCAAGATGTATTCACAGTATGTAACAGCAAGCCAATAATTGCACATAAGAAATGAGCAACTCTACTGTAACAGCCGTACCAAGCAGATGAGAGACTTGGGTGGTCAATTAAGAATTCATGGAGGAGGTGCTCAGGTCTGCAGTCACTTCTATAATTTAACTGAGAAATTCTGCTGAGTATAGCAACTTTCAGGGTGGCCTGAGTCTTCTTAGGGGGTCTTGTTAATGCTGCCCTTCACAGTTTCCCCAACATGACTGCCATTCTCTGTACTGGGTTGAATAGTGTCTCCCAAAATTCATGTCCACCCAGAACCTCAGAATGTGACCTTGTTTGGAAATAGGGACTTTGCTACTGTAATTAAGTTAATATGAGGATTGGACTAGGATGAACCCCAAATCCAATGACTAGTATCCTTATAAGATGAGGAAGGGACACAGAGAGAAAACCTGTGAAGACGGAGGTAGAGACTGGAGTGATGCAGCTCTAAGCCAAGAGATGCCAAGGATTGCCAGGAGGCACCAAAGCTGGAAACGGCAAGAAAGGATTCCTCCCTAGAGCTTTCAGAGAGCAGGGCCCTGCTACCCACCCCGATTGCCGTCGCGTGGGTTCCGACTCATAGCAACCCTACAGGACAGGGCAGAACTGCCCCATAGGGTTTCCAAGGAGCACCTGGTGGATTCGAACTGCTGACCTTTTGGTTAGCAGCCATAGCTCTTAATCACTACGCCATCAGGGTTTCCATGGCCCTGCTAAGACCTTTATTTTGAACTTCCAGCCTCCAGAGTTGTGAGAGAATGAATTTCTATTGTTTTAATCCACCAAGTTTGTGGTAATTTGAAGAAAGTAATACATCTTCTCATCTCTATCTTTTTAAATTCTATTCATTTCTCCAGCCCTGCCTCCCACATTCTAGAAGTCTTTTCTAATCAATCCAGGCTCACTGATCTTCTCTACTTCTCTAAAATCTGTATCACATGACAAAGCACATGGTCACTATATTTTCTGAACTCGGAAGTGGAGTTCATATATAAATGTCTCATCTCCTTAACTAGACTGTTAGCTCAGTTTGGCAAGACTGCAGCCCCAGAGCACCTTGAACAGTGCTACACACATAAGACAGACTCATAATACATCTACCTGTGGCCTCCTGCAGAGAAAAACAGCGGCCCTTCTCCTGGATGAGGGTTCCCCGAGCAGTTGCAACCAAGCTCCTGGGCAGTGACTTGGGAAGTCAGTCAATGAGCTGGGAGCCCTCCCAGCTTCTCTGATGCATCAACAGCCCCTGCCTCCAGGTCATAAGGCTGACCATTCCTCATTAAGACACCTCCCCTCCTACACCAAGCTGTGAGGTTTTTGGGACTTCTTTTTCTCTTCAAGGCAAGCCCTAGTATTCACTTTAATTGGTTTTCACCTGAATACCAAGAGAGGAGAGAAGGGACAATCATAATGTGGGTTGCCTCAAGTCCCTAAGGACTTTTCAAGAGACCCAAGAGCTTCAAATACATGCAAAAACAAAACACTGGTCCTGCTGGAATGTTAAAACAAAAAAAGTAGCCTAAATAAAGTTAAATATGTTTAGGAAATACTGAGTTAAAGGAATTTAAACAGAATTTTGTTTTTTATTTTTTTTGTTTCATTTTCCTACAGAAATGTTTAGAGCCCTTAAAGAGCATTGTGTGTCTCTGATAAGGGGCTGGGGTACATCACTCCAAATGTATTATAACCACAAAATGGCTTTTCCAAGATTACTTCCCCCAGAACAATTTAGGATAAGGATCCCCATTCAATCCTTGTGAAAATTCCCCCACAAAGTCAAAACTGTTTTTCTCAAGCATTCTGTTTCTTTAAAAATGATATAGATATGTTGTTGTTGTTAGGTGCTGACTCACAGCGACCCTGTAGGGCAGAGTAGAACTGCCCTATAGGGTTTCCAAGGAGCAGCTGGTGGATTTGAACTATTGACCTTTTGGTTAGCAGCCGCGCTCTTAACCACTACACTACCAGGGCTCCAATATAGATATATACATATAAAATAAAAGTTTCTGACTACCAAAGTAAGCCATTCATGGCAGAAAAACTGAAGAATAAAGAAAATTTAAAATCATGAAAAATTCCCCACTCAGTGGTAACCAGTGTTAACATTTTGGTGAATACCCTTCCAGTCCCCCATTTTCTACTGAAAAAGAATTAATCCTAAAGAATTTCTTCTACTATGAGGGACCACCGTGGCCTTTACAGATAAAATCCTGCCTTTTTGTCCCACCAGTCACAGCTGTATGCTCTTCCTCCACTTCTATTAAACCATGCTTAGCAAAGATCATTTGTTCCCTGAATAGCTGCCAGCATGCTCTAGTCCTCACCAAAATCAACACGCTTCAGAAACAAAAGCAAATATAAAATTTGAACAGGTGCTTCAAACATGGAGAAATTACCAAAGAGCTGGAGAAGACATGCAAGGCCCATCATCAGAGTTGTCACATTTCACCAGGCACATCCAAGTTATCCAAATTGTATTTAACAGAGCTCATGCACAGAAACCAAAACACCTCCAGTGTGAAAAGACCAAGAGGATAGAAAAGGGGGATTCTGAATTTTGTTTCCCTGTGGGCAAAATAAAGAAATTGGACAACACAATATCAAAAGTCATTTTCAATGTGAATATTCTGTACAATTAGCATTGCTAAATTATTAGGCCAAAAATATTCTCTTGGAAAATGCTCAAGAGAAATTAGAGCAAGTGTAAAGAAGGCCATCTACCATCTCTCTCAAAGAGACTGAATTCTCTCTCCTTCCCACCCGCTCATATATTTTACCTTCATGAAATCATATTATCAAGGAAAGTATTTAGAGGAACAACGAAGTTGCAAAAGGACAACACATACACAGGCTGCGGAGTTTGCGGGAAGGGAAAACATAGCTGCCTCCACTTTGCTTGGAGCAAGCTCTGCTTGACCTCCAGCCCATGCGCTTTTCACTAGACTGGGCTGCCTCCCGATTAGTATTTTGAACTGATTACCCAGTAACTTTTAGGCCAGCTATGAATAAAAATATTAAATGAGATCACATGTACAGTGCTTAAAAAATGAGGGAGATGAGTGCTTTAAAAAGCTGGCTGTTATCATCTTAAGTATATAAGTTTTCAACAAAGTACAAGATTCCAAGCCCCAGAAATCAAACAAAAGAGATAATGCAGAAATATTTTTTGGCTTTAGTAACATGATAACAAAGGACGCCATTCTCTCTTTCTTAGGTACAAGGTAGGGCCTCCCTGCAAAGTCCCACATGGGATGCCACTGCATCAACAATACTATCTAGCACTGGGGCTAGTTCTCAGAACACCAAAATCAGGTGAAAATAGATTAAAGTTTTTAGGAACTAGACATACATACTGAACTTTAGTGACTATATAAAATATTCTTAAGGTCAAAGTCACAAAAGACATCCCACAGGCAGCAGCCATGGCCAGAAAATGATATAATAGCAGTAGTTCTATTCAATTCTTACACTTAAAATATCCATCCTCAGGACCAGCCCATTGTCCTTGGAAATGTCTCTTAAATCATTCCTTTATTATTTTCCATTCTCAGGGTCAACATATTTACTCAGCCTGGATTGCTGCAATCCTTATGGCCTTACTTGGCCTTCCCATATTCAGTCTTCCTCAAGCTGACCAATAAAAACCCAAACCAATACAGTTGCCATCAAGCGGATTCCAACTCATGGAAACTCCGTGTGTTGTACAGTAGAACTGCGCTCCATAGGGTTTTCAAGGCTGTTACCTTCCAGAAGAAGATCACCAGACCTTTCTTCCAAAGTTCCTCTGGGTAGGTTAAAACCACCAATATTTCGATTAGTAGTCTAGCGCATAACCTTCTGTGCCACCTAAGAACTTCATCAAGCTTGACTAGTGCCATCAAATTAACTGTCTTAACTCACCACCTTGATCTTTGATCATCTCACTCCCCAACTCAAAATCCTTCACAATTTCCCACTGAGCATAAAATGGAATCCAAACCCTTCCGCCTAACACATGCTACTCTCCATTGGTTGGATCCAACCAAAAGCCAGAGGTCAAGGCAGCCCACTGATGCAGCCTATTCCAACCAGACTTTTGTGGCACACAATAGGCTGGAAAAGGATAGGGAATGGCTCTGAAGGTGTAAATGGAAAATAACCAGCACAGCCACTGAAGTAGCTTTAAAAAAAAAAAAAAAGTTCCCTCTTTAAATGTAGGAAAATATACCAAAAAAAATACCTGAAAAAATTTAGGGTTAATATTTGTACAGTCCTGGGGGTAAGCCTTTCTAAAAACCACCAAAAAAAAAAAAAAAATGCAGAGCTTGGATTGGAACCTAGCCAGTATGTTTCCAGAGCCCATGTTTCATATACTTGAATATATAAATAAATGCAAATTAAAATTAAAAAGTCTTTATGAGTTTAAAAAAAATCAATAAATATACTGTAGAAATCCAAAAACCTTGTTCAATCTCAATAATAAACAAGAAATTTAAATATGTGACACTATTTTATTCCATCAAATTGGAAAAACTTTAAAATAATTTATCACTTACTGTTCTTCCTGGTATGATTCAATGGACAGAAGTATACATTGGTACAACTTTCTTTGAGGCAATTTGGCAATAAATATTAAAACCCTGAATTTTTTTTATAACTTTAGACTTTCTGATCCTAAAAAATAAATTATGAATGTCTTCCAAAGACTCAGCAACAAAGATGTTTGGGGCAGAAGTGTTTAAAATAACAAAATTTTAGCTATAAATTAAACTTCCCTAAGAAAGGAAATACTTAAATAAATAATGATGTACTTATATGACAAAATACTATATAACCATTAAACATATATTCCAGAAGATTATTACGAATGGAAAGATATTCAGACGTAATGCTGAGAAAAAGTAATTCACAATATAAAGTGAACAGTATAATTCTGTGTCTTTAAAATATACATTTAGAAGGCCTAAAAACCACTGTCATCTAGTCAATTCCTACTGATAGTGACCCTAGAGGACAGGGCAGAACTGCCCCATAGGGTTTCCAAGGAGCAGCTGGTGGATTCGAACTGCTGACCTTTTGGTTAGCAGCCAAGCTCTTAACCACTGCACCACCAGGGCTCCAGAAGGCCTAAAGAATAATATAAAATGTTATCAGTGGATATCTTTGTGTGACAGGATTCAAGTGATTTTCATGCATTTATGCTTTGCTTATCAGTACTTTTCAAATTTTCTGCATGAAATACTTTTGTAATAAGAAAAGCACAATAAAAACATCATACATTAATAGAAAATCACTTCTTTTATATGCAGAGTGATCTTGTACATGACCTAGACCAGCTATATGATGCCACCCAGGCTGTGTGCTGCACAATTGCAGTGGATACCATTTTTTTGTAAGTTTGAACTTATTTTCAAATAAAAAGTAAAGTAACAATTATCACCAAAAGCTATTATAATTCAAAGACAATTTTCCCAAGTGCGAGAAAGGGACAGCAAGAGCTATAAGTGACTTCTTCACATCAAAAACAGCAACAAGAAGCCAAGGACACTGATCTCATTCTCCGTCCCAGGCTGCAGCCTTTAGACTGTGCTGCTTTGTACCAAAATTTCCAGTACCTACAAAACCCTGTGTGAAACCAAACCACAGAAAGAAAGAACACTTGTCTGGCAGCTAAAGGCAATCTGCCAATTTATTTCCATCCTTCATCTAATTCTCAGTTGGCCAGCTAAGTGAAATAGGTAATCAGAGACAGGGAAGAAGGCCGCTGATAAGAATGACAGATAAGTAAATGAAACATTCATAAGAGTCAGCGCTCTATGTCTCATACTCATTTTATGTGACACTCACTAAGTGTGGCTGTTTAAAGAATCACTGTTGCGTGGGGGGACAAAAGAAAAATGGGGCAAAAATAAATGATACAGGATGTAGATAAACAGATAATAAAACTTTGAATATGATATAAGAATATGCCTAAAGGAGGGGCTGCGTCTTGGCTAGACCTGAGCCCACCAGTATCTCCAGAAGAGAACACTGTCCTTTTGCTCTTTGGAAGTATCTCCTTGGTGAAGCAGAGACCACTGACAGTGTGTAGAATGCCAGCATAGTGTTCCTAGTGTGACTTACAGACTAATCAATTTATACATGCTTTACCTCAGCATTTAGTCCAGTATTTCATATGTAGTAGGCACTTGATATACATACGTTAAACTGACTCCTCTCCAACATGTGAGAAAAGATCACTTGGGGCTAAGAAAATTATTTCCCCCTTTTGGTGTTCAAGTGATATGTGCTCAGCAGAGGCCAATCTCTCACAATTGACTGAACAGCAGAGAGAAGTCCGCCCCACCCCCTCTCCCAGGCCTTATCACCCCCAAAATTCTTCCCTGCTAGCTGTGGAAAGAACCCCCCACACAGAAGTAATCACCTGAGTACTTCTGATGACTTGAGGTAAGTTACTTAACCTCTGTAAGCTTCAGTTTCCTTGTTTGTAAAAGGGTGGGAGGAGTTTTATAAGTGAAGTTATATAATAGAATCTAGCACATTATCTGACACCAAGTACATGCCAGTGAATGTAGTTTCAATGCTTTTCTCCTCCTTTAAAATCTCTCCCTTCCACCATCAGCAATAAGACAAATATCTTGAGTTCACGCTGAGTTAAAAACCACCAATATTTAATCCTTTCTTGAAAACTGCTTCTAAGAGAAAAGATGAGAACTGGATGCCAGCAAGAGATGGAAGATGAAGAGGAGGAACTATGGAAGAGCTGAAATGGAGTAGAAAGGAAGACAGTTGCGTTGAAAACAAAATCAACAATATCATCTAGCACTGGGGCTAGTTCTCAGAACACCAAAATCAGATGAAAATAGATTAAAGTTTTTAGGAACTAGACATACATACTGAACTCCAGTGACTATACAAAATATTCTTAAGGTCAAAGTCACAAAAGACATTACAGGACAGGTGTTGGGAGCCCTGGTCCTTGCCCCAGATCTGCCCTCTGCCCTATAGGAGAAAAATGCACACTTGTTAAGAGCATGAACATGGACATAAGACACAGAATTCTAATTCTCATCATGCAGTGGAAGATGCACAAATTTAGCCAAGATGTCTAATCCCTCCAAGCTTCATTTCCACCATTAATAAGATGGGGAGAATAATGAATTATTAATGAATTACTGAATAAATAATTAACAAATGTAGAACATTTAGCATAGTGTCTGGCAGTTTAAGGAGCCTTGGTGGTACAGTGGTTAAGTGCTCAGCCGCAAACCGACAGTTCAGCAGTTTGAACCTACCAGCTGCTCCATGGGAGAAAGATGTGGCAGTATGTCTCCATAAAGCCTTGGAAACCCTGCGGGGCAGTTCTACCCTGTCCTATAGGATCACTGTGAGTCAGAATCTACTGGACGGCAATGGGTTTGGATTTTTTGGTTTTCTGGCATTTTAGGTTCTCAAAAAAAATGGAAAATTCTATTAATTATCTCTGTCACCTTAAGGAAGTTACTTCTTCTCTGGACATCAATTTTCTCATCTATAAAACAGAGAGGAGAGAATTAAAAGATCATCTCTAGGGTCCTTCCACAGCTAAATGTGTCCCATTCTCATGCAGAGCCCTGCCTTCCTTGTGTTAGCTCTATCTAGGAGTCTGGCAGTTTGAATTCAGGAACATGGCCCATAGGCCTTAGCCCTGGGGTCTGGCAGCTGCTTCCACAATGCAAAAGCAATAGGACAATGCAGCAAAAGAGTAAAAGATTCCATCCAGGCCAATCTGAAGGAAAGATTTTGTCAAGATCATTTTGAAAACGAAACGTGACTTCCTCTTTTTTGTTTAAGGTCAAGAAAAGAGAAGGATACTAAGCAGAGCTTAGTCTCTGGAGGCTTCTGCAGGATCACATGTCTCTTCAGAAATGCCATTTTAACTGATGTAAATGTGAGGGAGTTCGAACCCCAGGGATTAAATTTCTGCTGAAGTACACATGTTTTTGGGGGAAAAAAAAGAGCTCCTGACCCAGGGAATGCAAAGCTTTCTGGAAAACTGCTCTAAGCCTGATACTGAGGGTATCAGATGCCACCAGCCTTTCAGGGCTCCCATCATGTTGAAGGCTGGCAAGAGATCACACCTGGCCATGCTGGACTCTGGGCCAGGGGAGTTGGGGAGACACCTGTCTTAGCTTGTCTCACAAATACACACACACACACATTCCTCTGCCTGGGAACTTTTTCCCCCACAAAGACATGTTTTATGACTACACTTGTATTCAATTTTTATGACAAAATTATCCTACATTCATCTGAGAGGAAGTGGGATCTAAATAGCCCGAGAGACTAGACACCTGAGCTCTGCCCGCCTAGTCCATCACAGCCATAGCACGGCTCTGCCTTATAACCTCTTATATACACTGCTAGGAGCTAGGTTTCTCCCTCTGCAAAGTGAGTCAGAGTGTGTGCCCCTGCCAGCCCTCCTTTTGTGAGGGAGTTAGCTATAGTGTGTTGCAAACATTATTGACTCCCAAAGGTCTGGAAGCAAGTCCTGAGTGTTATCTCGACTCTCTGCGCCTCAGTGTTTTCAGCTATAAAAAGAGTGCAACACATCTTACTGTGGTTGTGAAAATTAAATGAGATATAAGTTTTTTTTTTTAATGAAAAATAAAGGACTACGTACATTTGTTATTAATACTCCTCACCAGTAATTATTAAGTTATAATCAAATATCTACTGGGTTAAGGTAATGGGAGGATGTGTGTGAGTGTGCGTGTGAGTGTGTGTCTGTGTAAGAAAACACTCTGCACAGAACGGGAGATACGAACAAGTGCAATTCAGAGCCACCATCCTCAAAGAACTCACAACTCATGTGGGGAAAAAGGGGTAAGCACCGAAAAAGATAAAGACACAACACTAGGCAGCAAGGTGAGAAGATGACCCAGAGAAACACAGGGCTCAGCACCATGGATAGTAAGTACTACAAAGAAAGAGAAAATTGTCAACTGAGATGGTCAGGAAGGCTTCCAAGAGGATATGAGGGCCATCAAGGTTCTTAAAGCAAGACAAGAAGGCAGGAAGTATTTGGCAGACAGCACACAACTGGTCAAGGATTTGCTCACACCCTGTTGTCCCAAATGAGTATGTAAAGGAGAGTCAAAAGGAGATCCCTGGGAGTGCTTACACTGAATCCCTCTCACTACAGTATGACAAGCACTCAGTAAACATCCTATCACCCGATGAATATCTTTTCCAATTGAAGTAGGGTTGTGTCATGTTGTTGCATGATGGCTTTTGGTACCAACTGGGCAATACAGATGGCCAGAAAGAAATAAACTCTTGTGGTACCCTGCCTGAGGGAGAAGGATGCTTATAAAACCTTAACAACTGGTAGCGGCAGGAACCTCTGAACATCAGAGTGAGGGTGAGAGAAGAAAAGAGGATTGGTTGGAAATGAGTGTAAGGAAGGCACCCAGATGCCTTCCTCTAGCCTGCACAGCCAAAATTTTACCATCTCTTTACCCTGGCAGAAGATCGGAGATTTGACATCTGAACAGGTTAAATAAAGAAGCTCTGGAAACAGGCATACCAGGCATAGCTATAGGAGTGAGGCATAGCATAGAACACTGGGGCATTAGGTATAAATAATGAATAGTGGGCACCACATTTCCAATTTACTCTAGTTAATGCTTAGAAAAATGGCAACCAGGTTTATAATTCTTAGGCTAAAAAACTAAAGAGCTCCTCTCTGAGGAAACTGACAGGCCCAAGGATAAAAACAAACCTACAGATATTGATGTTTTGTCACCAACAAATTATCCAGATTCCTGCCTGAGCATTGTATACCAAAAAGCCCTGCCAACACACAGCTATTTCATTCAGTCTTTGAGTTCATTCTTCAATACAGATGGCCAAGAGGTATATGATATTTGAAGAAAACTGTTAACATAAAAGACAAACAAAAAAAGACAATAAAACAGCCTATAGATTAGGAGAAAATTTGTGGAAAACATATCCATAAGGGTCTAATATCAAGAATATTATACATGAAGAAAGATGGAGAAACAAATCACCAACTTCATATGGAAAGGGAAGAGGCCCCAGATAAGTAAAGCATTACTCAAGAAGAAGTAGAACAAAGTGGGAGGCCTCACACTACCTGATTTTAGAACCGCCATGGTAGTCAAAACAGCCTGGTACTGGTACAACAAAAGATACATAGACCAATGGGACAAAATTGAAAATCCAGACATAAATTCATCCACCTATGAGCAACTGATATTTGAAAAAGGCCCAAAGTCTGTTAACTGGGGAAAAGACAGTCTCTTTAACAAATGGTGCTGGAATAACTGGATATCCATCTGCAAAAAACTGAAACAAGACCCATACCCCACACCATGCACAAAAACTAACTCAAAATGGATCAAAGACCTAAATATAAAATGGAAAATGATAAAGCTCATGGAAGAAAAATAGGGACAATGCTAGGAGCCCTAATACATGGCATAAACAGAATGCGAACCATAAGTTACAATGTACAAGTATCAAAAGAGAGACTAGATAACTGGGAACTCCTAAAAATCTAGCACTTATGCTCATCAAAAGACTTCACCAAAAGAGTCAAAAGACAACCTACAGACTGGGAAAAAATTTTTGGCTATCACAAATCCGATCAGCGTCTAATCTCTAAAATCTCCAAGATACTGCAAAACCTCAACAACAAAAAGACAAACAACCCAATTAAAAAATGGGCAAAGGATATGAACAGACACTTCGCCAAATAAGACATTCAGGCAACTAACAGACACATGAAGAAGTGCTCACGATCATTAGCAATTAGAGAAATGCAGATCAAAACTACAATGAGATATCATCTCACTTCAACAAGGCCAGTATTAATCCAAAAAACACAAAATAATAAATGCTGGAGAGGTTGTGGAGAGACTGGAACACTTACAAACTGTCGGTGGGGATGTAAAATGGTACAACCACTTTGGAAATCAATTTGGTGCATCCTTAAAAAGCTAGAAATAGAAGTACCATATGATCCAGCAATCCCACTCCTTGGAATATATCCTAGAAAAATAAGAGCCTGTCACACGAATAGATATATGCACACCCATGTTCATCGCAGCACTGTTCACAATAGCAAAAAGATGGAAACAACCTAGGTGCCCATCCAGGGAAGAATGGATAAACAAGTTATGGTATATCCATACAGTGGAATACTATGCAACAATAAAGAACAACCATGAAGTCGTGAAACATCTTATAACATGGAGGAATCTAGAGGACATTATGCTGAGTGATTTTAGTCAGTCACAGAAGAACAAATATTGTATAAGACCACTATTATAAGAACTCAAGAAAAGATTTAAACACAGAACATTCTTTGCTGGTTACAAGGGTGGAGAAGGAGGGTGAGGGTTATTCACTAACTAGATACTAGACAAGAATTATCTTAGGTGAAGGGAAGGACAGCACACACCACCTCGTAAATCAGCACAACTGGCCTAAACCAAAGCTAAGAAGTTTCCTGAATACAATCAAACACTTTGAGGGACAGAGTAGCAGGGGTAGGGGCCTGGGGACCATGCTTTCAGGGGATATCTAGGTCAATTGGCATAACAAAGTTTATTAAGAAAATGTTCTTCATCCTACTTGGTGAGTGGCGTTTGGGGTCTTAAAAGCTTGCAAGCAGCCATCTAAGATGCATCAGTTGGTCCCAACCATCTGCAGTAAAGGAGAATGAATAACACCAAAGACACAAGGAAAGTATTTGCCCAAGGCACAGAAAGGGCCACATAAGCCAGAAACTTCATCAGCCTGAGACCAGAAGAACTAGATGGTGCCTGGCTACCACCAATGACCATCCTGACAGGTAACACAACAGAGTCCCTGAAGGAGCATGAGAAAGATGGGGTGCAAAACTCAAATTCTAGTAAAAAGACCAGACTTAATGGTCTGACTGAGACTGGGGGAACCCCGAAAAGCATGGCCCCCAGATTCTCTATCAGCCCAGAACTAAAACAATTTCCAAGGCCAACTCTTCAGACAAAGATTGGACTGGACTGTGGGACATAAAATGATACTCATGAAGAGTGTGGTTCTTAGCTCAAGTAGGTACATGAGACTAAACAGGCAACTTCTGTCCAGAGGTGAGATGAGAAGGCAAAGAGTGTTAGGAGCTGGTTGAACAGACATGGGAAATCAGGGGTGGGAAGGAAAAGTGTGCTGTCACAGTATAAGGAGAGCAATTAGGGTCACGTAACAATGTATGTATAAATTTTTGTATAAGAGACTAACTTGAAATGTAAACTTTCACGTAAACTGCAACAATAAACAAACAAACAAAAAAAGAACATTATACATGAAGAGAGTAAAAGGTCATTAAAAAAACAAGGAAGAAAAGACCAAAATGGATGTCAGAAGAGACTTTGAAACTTGATCTTGAGTGCAGAGTAGTTAAAACAGACAGAAGAAATGATAAAGTAAAAGAGCTGAACAGAAGATTTCAAAGGGCCACTCAAGATGACAAGGTAAAGTATTATAATAAAATGTGCAAAGACTTGGAGTTAGAAAACAAAAACAAAAGAACACAATCAACATTTCTCAAGCTGAAATAATTGAAGGGAAAATTCACACCTCAAGTTTCAGTACTGAAGTATTCTACTGGGAAAAAACTGAATGACGCAGAAAACATTAAAAGAAGCCGAAAGGAATAAACAGACCCACTGTACCAAAAAGAACTGGTCGATATTCAACCATTTCAAGAGACAGCATATGATCAAGAACCACTGATACTGATGGAAGAAGTTTAAGCTGTGCTGAAGGTGTTAGCAAAAAACTAGGCTCCAGGAATTGATGGAATACCAATCGAGATGCTTCAACAAGCTGATGCAAATCTAGAAGCACTTACTCATCTATGTCAAGAAATTTGTAAGACAGCTATCTGGCCAGCCCTGGAAAAGATCCATATTTGTGCCCATTCCAAAGAAAGACCATCAAACAGAATGCATAAATATCTAACAGTATCATTAATATCACATGCTAGCACAATTTTACTGAAGATAATTCAAAAATGGCTACAGCTAACTTCAAGAAACTAAAGCCGGCCCCAGATAAGTAAACCACTCTTGAAGAAGAAGAATAAAGTAGGAGGACTCACACTACCTGACCTCAGAACCTACTGTACAGCTACGGTAGTCAAAACAGCCTGGTACTGGTACAACAACAGACACAGTGATCAATGGAATAGAATCGAGAACTCAGATGTAAATCCATCCACTTATGGTCACCTGATCTTTGACAAAGGTCCAAAGTCCATTAAAGACAGTCTTTTTAACAAATGGTACTGGCAAAACTGGACGGTCATCTGTAAAAAAAGGAAACAGGACCCATACCTCACACCATACACAAAAACTAATTCCAAATGGATCAAAGACCTAAATATAAAACCAAAAACTATAAAAATCATGGAAATAAAAATAGGTCAATACTAGGGGCCCAAATATATGGCATAACCAGGACACAAATCGTAATCAACAACACACAAACACCAGAAGACAACCTAGATAAATAGGATCTTCCAAAAATTAAACACTTATGCTCATCAAAAGACTTCAACAAAAGAGTTAAAAGAGAACCTTCAGACTGGGAAAAAAATTTTTGGCTATGACATACTCGACAAAGCTCTAATCTCTAAAATCTATAGGAAAATCTAACACCTCTACAATAAAATACAAATAATCTAACTAAAAAATGGGCAAAGAATATGAACAGACACTTCACCAAAGAAGACACTCAGGTGGCTAACAGACATATGAGGAAATGCTCGCGATCACTAGCTATTAGAGAAATGCAAATCAAAACTACAGTGAGATACCATCTCACCCCAACAAGGCTGGCACAAATCAAAAAAACAGAAAATAACAAATGTTGGAGATGCCGTGAGCAGTTGTGAACTCTTATGCTGGCAGGGATGTAGAATGGTACAACCATTTTGGAAAATGATATGGCACTTCCTTAAAAAGCTAGAAATAGAAATACCATACGATCCAGCAATCTCACTCCTAGGAATATATCCTGGAGAAATAAGAGCTATCACACAAATAGACATATGCACACTCATGTTCATTGCAGCACTATTCACAATAGCAAAAAGATGGAAACAACCTAAGTTCCCATCAACAGATGAATGGATAAACAAACTATGGTACATACACACAATGGAATACTACACAATGATAAAGAACAAAGATGAATCTGAGAAACATCTCACAACATGGATGAATCTGGAGGGCAGTATGCTGAGTGAAATAAGTCAATCACAAAGGGGCAAATAGTGTATGAGTCCACTTCTATAAAAACTCATGAAAAGGTTTACACACAGAAAGAAACAATCTTTGATGGTTACTAGGGAGGGGAAGGGTGGGAAGGGAAAAACACTAACTAGACAAGAGGTAAATGGTAACTTTGATGAAGGGTAAGACAATAATGGGGAAGCATTACAACTTGACCAAGACAAGGTCATGGAAGCTTCATAGACACATCCAAACTTCCTGAGGGACCAAATCACAGGGCTTTGGGCTAGGGACCATGGTCTCCGGGAACATCTACTTCAACTGGCATAACATAGTTTATAAAGAAAATGTTCTACATCCGACTGTGGTGAGTAGTGACTGGGGTCTTAAAAGCTTGTGAGTGGCCATCTAACATACTCCACTGGTCCCACCCTGTCTGGAGCAAGAATGAAGAAAACAAAAGACACAAGAGAAAGATTAGTCCAAAGCACTAATGGCCCACAACTACCACAGCCTCCACCAGACCGAGTCTAGCACAATTGGATGGTGCCTGGCTACCACCATTGACTGCTCTGACAGGTATCACAATAGAGGGCCCCAGAAAGAGCTGGAGAAAAACACAGAACAAAATTCAAACTCACAAAAAAAAAAGAACCAGACTTACTGGCCTTACAGAGACTGGAGAAACCCGAGAGTATGGGCCCCGGACACCCTTTTAACTCAGTACTGAAGCCAGTCCTGAGATTCACCCTTTAGCCAAATATTAGACAGACCCATAAAACAAAACAAGACTAAAGGGGCACACCAGGTCAGGGGCAAGGATGAGAAGGCAGGAGGGGACAGGAAAGCTGGTAACAGGGAACCCAAGGTCAAGAAGGGGAGACTGTTGGCAACCAATGTCACAAAACAATATGTGTGTTAATTGTTCAATGAGAAACTAATTTGCTCTTTAAACCTTCATCTAAAGTAAAATAAAAAAAAAGAAAAAGAAATTAAATCCAGATTCAGAAGAGGACGTGAAACAAGGGATATCATTGCTGATATCAGACAGATCTTGGCTAAAAGCAAGGAATACCAAAAAGATATTTACCTGTGTTTTATTGACTACCCAAAGGCATTCAACTATTTGGAACATAACAAATTATGGATAACACTGCAAAGAACAGGAATTCCAAAACACTTAATTGTGCTCATGTGGAACCTGAACTTGTACATGGATCAATAGGCAGTCATTCAAACAGACAAGGGAGTACTGCATGGTTTAAAATTGGAAAAGGTGTGCAATAGGGTTGCATTCTTTCACCTTACTTAATCTATCTATATGATAAACAAATAATCCAAGAGGCTGGGCTATGTGAAGAAGAACACGGCATCAGGATTGGAGGAAGACTTGTTAACAACCTGAAATATGCAGATGACAAAACTTTACTTTCCAAAAGTGAAGATGACTTGAAGCACTTACTAATGAAAGCAAAGACTACAGCTTTCAGTATGGGTTACACCTCAACACAAAGAAAATGAAAATCCAGACAATTGGACCAATAAATACCATCATGATAAATGGTGAAGAAACTGAAGTTGTCAATGATTTCATTCTACTTGGATCAAAAATCAATGCCTATGGAGACAGCAGTCAAGAAATCAAACAATATATTGCATTGAGTAAATTTGTTGCAAAAGCCCTCTTTAAGGTGTTAAAAAGCAAATACGTCACTTTGATGTCTAAGGTACTCCTGACCCAAGCCATGGTATTTTCGATCACCTCATATTCCTGTGAAAGCTATATGACGAAAAAGGAAGACAAACGAAGAATTGATGCATTCAAATTGTGGAACCAAGGGTCCATCAACCAAGAATTGAAAAACAAAATGTGGTATATACACACAATGGTATACAACTCAGCTGCAGAGAGAAATTAAGTTTTAATGCATGCTACTACATGGATGAACCTTGAAAACATCATGATGAATACAGTAATTCAGTTGCAAAAGGACAAAATTTGTATGATCTTACTTATATGAAACAAGAAAACACATAGAAACCAAAGATCATTAGCAGTTACCAGGGATGGGAGGGAGAGGAAAAAGGTTAGTTTTTGCTTAGGGAGCACTGAGTTTATGTTAACGATGGTAGAATGATTTGGGAAAGGACAGGGAGAATGATTGTACAACTTGAAGAATGTAATCAATGTCAATGAAATATGCGGATACGAACTGTTGAGATGTTGTATGTTTTGTTATGCATATTTACATTAAATCAAAATTTAAAGGGGGGCATTAAAAAAAAGTAAAGCCAAAAAATACAAATGTTGGTGTTGTTAGGTGCCGTCGAGTCGGTTCCGACTCATAGCAACCCTATGTACCAAAGAACGAAACACTGCCCGGTCCTGCACCATGCTCACAATCATTATTATGCTTGAGCCCGTTGTTGCAGCCACTGGGTCAATCCATCTTGTTGAGAGTCTTCCTCTTTTTTGCTGACCCTCTACTTTACCAAGCATGATGTCTTTCTCCAGGGACTGAACCCTCCTGACACATGTCCAAAGTATGTAAGACATAGTCTCAGCATCTTTGCTTCTAAGGAGCATTCTGGTTGTACTTCTTCCAAGACAGATTTGTTAGTTCTTTTGGCAGTCCATGGTATATTCAATATTTCTCGCCAACACCACAATTCAAAGGCCTCAATTCTTCTTTGGTCTTCCTTATTCATTGTCCAGCTTCTGCATGTACATGATACAGTTAAAAATACCATGGCTTGGGTCAGGCACACCTTAGTCTTCAAGGTAATATCTTTGCTTTTCAACACTTTAAAGAGGTCTTTTGCAGCAGATTTGCCCAAGGCAATGTGTCTTTTGATCTCTTGACTGCTGCTTCCATGGGTGTTGATTGTGGATACAAGTAAAATGAAATCCTTGACAACTTCAATATTTTCTCCATTTATCATGATGTTGCTTATTGGTACAGTTGTGAGGATTCTTGTTTTCTTTATGTTGAGGTGTAATCTATACTGAAGACTGTGGTCTTTGATCTTCATCAGTAAGTGCTTCAAGTCCTCCTCACTTTCAGCGAGCAAGGTTGTGTCATCTGCATCTGCACTGGTTGTTAATAAGTCTTCCTCTAATCCTGATGCCCCTTTCTTCTTCATATAGTCCAGCTTCTTGGATTATTTGCTCAGCCTACAGATTGAATAGGTATGGTGAAAGGATGCAACCCTGACGCACACCTTTCCTGACTTTAAACCATGCAGTATCCCCTTGTTCTGTCCAAACAACTGCTCTTGATCTATGTACAGGTTCCTCACGAGCACAATTGTTCTGGATTCCCATTCTTCACAATGTTATCCATAATTTGTTATGATCCACACAGTCGAATGCCTTAGCATAGTCAGTAAAACACAGGTAAACTTCTTTCTGGTAGTCTCTGCTTTCAGCCAGGATCCATCTGACATCAGCAATGATATCCCTGTTTCTCCATCCTCTTCTGAATACAGCCTGAATTTCTGGCAGTTCCCTGTTGACATACTGCTGCAGCCACTTTTGAATGATCTTCAGCAAAATTTTACTTGTGTGTGATATTAATGATATTGTTCGATAATTTCCGCATTCAATTGGATCACCTTTCTTGTGAATAGGCATAAATATGGATCCCTTCTAGTCGGTTGGCCAGGTAGCTGTCTTCCAAATTTCTTGGCATAGATGAGTGAGCACTTCCAGCACTACATCCGTTTGTTGAAACTTCTCAATTGATATTCCATCAATTCCTGGAGCCTTGTCTTTCACCAATGATTTCAGCGCAGCTTGGACTTCTTCCTTCATTACCATCGGATCCTGATCATATGCTACCTCCTGAAATGGTTGAACATTGACCAATTCTTTTTGGTGTAATGACTCTGTGTATTCCTTCCATCTTCTTTTGATGCCTCCTGTGCTGCCAGATGGAATACACAGGAATCAAATAGACTACATCTGTGCAAAGAGATGATGGAAAAGCTCGATATCATCAGTCAGAACAAGGCCAGGGGCTGACTGCAGAACAGACCATCAATTACTCATATGCAAGTTCAAGTTGAAACTGAAGAAAATTAGAACAAGTCCACGAGAGCCAAAGTACGACCTTGAGTATATCCCATCTGAATTTAGAGACCATCTCAAGAATAGATTTGATGTGTTGAACACTATGACCGAAGACCAGAGGAGTTGTGGAATGACATCAAGGACATCATACATGAAGAAAGCAAGAGGTCATTAAAAAGACAGGAAAGAAAGAAAAGACCAAATGGATGTCAGAAGAGACTCTGAAACTTGCTCTTGAACGTCAAGTAGCTAAAGCAAAAGGAAGAAATGAAGTAAAAGAAATGAACAGAAGATTTGCAAGGGTGGCTCAAGAAGACGAAGTGAAGTATTATAATGACATGTGCAAAGAGCTGGAGACAGAAAACCAAAAAGGAAGAACACGCTCAGCATTTCTCAAGCTGAAAGAACTGAAGAAAAAATTCAAGCCTCGAGTTGCAATAGTGAAGGATTCCATGGGGAAAAATACAAATACAAACATTAAAATGTGGTAAATAAAACAATGTCTCTTAATTCAGGGGGAAAAAGACAATAAATACAACAGAAGGAAAATTTTAAAAACATGTGTAATAACATCAGAGATAAAAGAAAGGATAAAACAAGATTAAGATTTATGAAACAAGAACAGGTTCTTTTTAAGAAAGAAAATTCCTGGAAATTTTAAATATGCAAGTAGAAATAAAAACGATTAATTAAAAGAATTAGAGGAGAAAGTTGAGAAAAGCTCACAGTAAGTATAATAAGAAGAAAAAGAGATACAAAATAGAAAGCAAAGAGGTAAGAAAATTAAATGATGAATCCAAGGGGCAAAAGACATTTATAGTAGGAATCCTAGAAAGAGAAACAAAGAAAATAGTGTGGATAAAATTACCAAAGTCATGCAAGAAATTTTTCTCATCTTGAGATAAGGAGAAAATCTTGGATTTCCCAGGCTTGCCCTAAATGCATTCACATTTATCCTTATAAAAGCGAGGCAGAGGGAGACTAGACAGACACAGAAGGAAGGCAATTGTGAAGAAAGAGGCAGAGATTGGAGTGATAAGACCACAAACCAAGCAATATCAAGGAATGTCTGTAGCCACCAGAAGCAGGAAGAGGCAAGGAACAGATTTTCCCCTAGAGTCTCCAGAGGGAGTGCAGCCTTGCCAACACCTGGATTTTGGCTCAGTAATTTCAAACTTCTGACCTCTAGAACTGTGAAGGAATAAATTTATATTGTTTTAAGCCACCGAGTTTGTGATAATTTGTTACAGCAGCCACAGGAAACTACTCATAGGAGAGGGTAAAAGAGAGATAAATTCATATCTCCCACGGTAGGAAGTTAATAAATTTTGTCTAAATAGAAAAATCAAAAAAGCGTACTATATTCAGTAAATTAAATACCAGGAGGTAACCATCATAAGAAAGAGTTACTAGAATTGATCAGGAGACCAGAAATCAGGGCTAGAGAGAGATATTGTTTGTCAGAAGATCATATAGTACTCTCTGACTTTATAAACTATATGAAATTAAAATGAGATTAACTATAGTATTCTTTTAAAACTTAAGGGGAAAAAAATTGATTAATTCCTGCATTTGTCAAGAGTATTTCCTAGACTCTTCTTTCTGGGCCTTAAAAGAAAATGTGTTCAATCTGTTATTGTTAGGTGCCTTCGAGCAGGCTCCAACTCATAGCTAACGAAACACTGCCCAGTCCTGCACCATCTTCACAACCGGTTGTTATATTTTAGCGCATTGTTGCAGCCACTGTGTCAATTCATCTCATTGATGGTCTTTCTCTTTTTTGCTGACCCTCTACCTTACCAAACATGATGTCCTTCTCAAGGGACTGGTTCCCAATAACATGTCCAGCGTACTTGTGACAAAGTCTCGTTTCCCTTGCTTCTAAGGAGCATTCTGGCTGCACTTCTTCCAAAACAGCCAAGTTCCAGTTCTTCTGGAAGTCCATGGTGTATTCAATATTCTTTGCCAGCACCAAAATTAGAAGATGTCAATTATTCTTTGGTCTTCCTTATTCATTTGTCCAGGTTTCTCATGCATATGAGGCTACTGAAAATACCATGGCTTGGGTAAGGTGCACCTTAATCCTCAAAGTGACATCTTTGCTTTTTAACACTTTAAAGAGGTCTTTTGCAGCAGATTTACCCAAGGCAATATGTTGTTTGATTTCTTGACTGCTGCTTCCATGGACATTGATTGTGGATCCAATTAAAATGAAATCCTTGACAACTTTAATCTTTTCTCCATTTATCATGATGTTACTTATTGGTCCAGCTACAAGGACTTTTGTTTTCTTTTCATTGAGGTATAATCCATACTGAAGGCTTGGTCTTTGATCTTCATCAGTAAGTGCTTCAAGTCCTCTTCGCTTTCAGCAAGCAAGGCTGTGTCATTTGCATATCACAGGTTGTTACCCAGTCTTCTTCCAGTCCTGATGCTGCATTCTTCTTCATATAGTCCAGCATCTCAGATTATTTGTTCAGCATACAGACTGAATAAGTATGGTGGAAGAATACAACCCTGATGCACGCCTTTCCTGATTTTAAATCATGCAGTATTACCTTGTTCTGTTTGAATGACTGTCTCTTGGTCTATAGGTACAGGTTCCACATGAGCACAATTAAGTGTTCTGGAATTCTCATTCTTTGCAATGTTATCCATAATTCGTTATGATCCACACAGTCAAATGCCTTTGCATAATCAATAAAACACAGGTAAACATCTTTCTGATATTCTCTGCTTTCAGCCAAGATCCATTTGGCATCAGCAATGATATCCCTCGTTCTATGTCCTCTTTTGAATACAGCTTGAATTTATGGCAATTCCCTGTCGATGTACTGCTGCAATCACTTTTGAATGATTTTAGTTGTATGTGATATAAATGATATTATTCAATAATTTCTGCATTCAGTTCAATCACCTTTCTTTGGAATGGGCACAAATATGGATCTCCTCCAGTCAGCTGGCCAGGTAGCTGTCTTCCAAATTTCTTGGCATAGGTAAGTGAGCACCTCCGTTTCTGCATCCTTTTGTTGAAACATATCAATTACCCTTCCGTCAATTCCTGGAGCCTTGTTCTTCACCAATGCCGTCAGTGAAGCCCGGGCTACTTCCCTTCATTACCATTGGTTCTTGATCATATGTTACCTCCTGAAAGGGTTGAATATCAACCAATTTATTTTGGTACCTTGACTCTGTGTATTCCTTCCATCTTCTTTTGATGCTTCCTGTGTCATTCAATATTTTCCCAGTAGAATCCTTCAATATTGCAACTTGAAGCTTGAATTTTTTTTCTTCACTTCTTTTAGCTTGATAAATGCCGAACGTGTTCTTTCCTTTTGGTTTCTAACTCCAGGATTTTGCATATTTCATTATAATACTTTACTTTGTCTTCTCGAGCTGCCCTTTGAAATTTTCTGTTCAGCTGTTTTACTTCATCATTTATTCCATTCGCTTTTGCTACTTTACATTCAAGAGCAGGTTTCAGAGTCTCTTCTGACATCCATTTTGGTTTTTTCTTTCTTCCTTGTCTTTTTAATGACCTCTTGCTTTCTTCATGTATGATAACCTTGATGTCATTCCGAAGTTTGTCTGGTCTTCGTTAATTAGTGTTCAATGTGTCAAATCTATTCTTGAGATGGTCCCTAAGTATAGGTGGGATATACTCAAAGTCGTATTTTGACTCTGGTGGACTTGCTCTAAATTTTCTTCAACTTCAATTAGAACTGGCACATTAGCAATTTGTGATCTGTTCCACAGTCGGCCCCTGGCCTTGTTCTGACTGATGATATAGAGCTTCTCCATCATTTCTTTCCACAGATTTAGTCTATTTGATTCCTGTGTATTCCATCTTCCAAGGTCCATGTGTACAACAGTCTCTGTTTATGTTGGTGAAAAAAGGTATTTGCAATGAAGAAGTCATTGGTCTTGCAAAATTCTATCATGCAATCTCCAGCATCATTTCTATCATCGATGCCAAATTCTGAACTACTGGTCCTTCTTCTTTGTTTCCAACTTTCTCATTCCAGTCACCAGTAATTATCAATGCATCTTGCTTGCATATTTGAGCAATTTCAGACTGCAGAAGTTGGTAAATTTGAATAATAGTCATATTAACTGGTCTTCCTTGTAGGTTTATGGATATTGTCCTATCACTGACAGTGTCGTACTTCGGGACAGATCTTGAAATATTCTTTTTGACTATAAATGTGATGCCCTTCCTCTTCAGTTTGTCATTCCTGGCATAGTAGACCATATGATTGTTCAATTCAAAATGGCCAATATCAGTCCATTTCAGCTCACTAATGCCTAGATTATCAATCTTTATGTGTTTCATTTTTGATGAATTCCCATTTTCCTAGATTCATACTTCATACATTCCATGTTCTGATTATTAATGGATGTTTACTGCTGTTTCTTCTCATTTTTAGTAGTGTCACATCAGCAAATGAACATCCCAAAAACTTTACTGCATCCATGTCATTAAGGTCGGCTCTGCTTTAAAGAAGCAGCTCTGCCCCCGTCATATTTTGAGTGCCTTCTAACCTGAAGGTCTCATCTTCTGACACTATATAAGACAATGTTCCACTGCTATTCATAAGATTTTCATTGGCCAATTTTTCAGAAGTAGACTGCCAGATCCTTCTTCCTTGTGTGTCTTAGCCTAGAAGCTCTGCTGAAACCTGTCCACCATGGGTGACCCTACTAGTATTTGAAATACTGGTGGCATAGCTTCCAGCATCACAGCAACACGCAAGCCACCACAGTATGACAAACTGACAAATGAGTAGTGGGTGTTCAATGCAGTGATTGTTTAAATCAGGATTATTAGCTACACTCTGATTAGAAATTACAGGGGCAGAGATGAGGACCACTTAATCCACCAACATTTATTAAAATCTACTGTGTCCAAAATATAATGTGAAGCACTGGGGGTGTGAGTGAAGGGGAAACTGGAGCTTATAAACATGAATAAGACATGAACGCTGCTCTCACCAAGCTTAGACATCTGATAGAGAGGAAGGGGATAAAAAGAATGAAAATAAGGGGGTAGAAGAGATAGACCAGTTACAGTTGAGTGCATTCTGACTCATGGCAACCCCATGTGTGTCAGAGTAGAACTGTGTGCTCCATAGGTTATCAGTGGCTGATATTTTAGAAATAGATCACCAGGGCTTTCTTCTAAAGGCACCTCTGGAGGGACTCAAACTCCCAAACTTTAGGTTAGCAACTGAGCACGTTAATCACTTGTATGACCCAGGGACTCATGGATAAGATAGCTGAGCCATTTATTACAGTCCCTGAGACGTGCATCTGGTCCAATAGGTAACATCATGATAAATGGAGAAAATACTGAAGTTGTCAAAGATTTCATTTTACTTAGATCCACAATCAATGCCCATGGAAGCAGCAGTCAAGAAATCAAATGACGGAGGAGCCCAGCAAGATGGCGCTCTAGGCAGAAGCACCATGCCGTCCCTCCACAGCAAAGATCTGAAAAACTAAGCCAAACAGAGAATCAACAATCCTGAAGCCCTGGAACATCAAATGAAGAGATAAAGAACTCAGCCAAACACCAGACAGAGTGAGAATACTGAAAGAGAACGGAGAGCGAGGAGAGACTCATGCAGAGATCCCCTACCAGCTAACGCAGCTCGGATCCACCATCTTGGACTCCTATCGGAGACCAGAAAACGGGGGAATGGGAGAGCAGCCTCGCAGAGTGTCCAGTGGGAGACAGATCGGCCGGTAATTTGCGGTGTGCGCTTTCCCACCCCCCACCCCTCTCCGCCTCGGCTGGGGCTCCCCTGCTTCCCGTGGCCAAGGTCCCTGGGCTGGGGGGCACCGGTGCTTGGATTCCACGCACCAAGGCCGGCGGCTCTCTGGGTGCCGTTTGTTGGCTGCTGGTGTGGCTTTTTCTGCTTCTTCCGGTTTCTTGCTTGCCTCTCGCTGCCTCCCCCTCATTTTGCTTGGGTGCGTGGCTCCGAGCGCCATTTTTGCTCTTTCCTGCAGGGCTGTGGGGCTGCGTTCGGGCGTGCGGCTGCTTCCAGGTCTGGGCTGCCGTGCTGGTGAGATCCCAGGACCTTTGTTCGTTCGCCTCTCTGCTTCCCGTGGCCATGGTTTCTTGACCCGGGACTGCTGGCTGCTTGGATTCCGCGCACCTGTGCAGGAGGTTCTCTGGCTGCCGTTTGTTGGCTGCTGGTGTTGCTTTTTTTGCTTCTTTTGGTTTCTCGCTTGCCTCTCGCTGCCTCCCCCTCCTTTTGCTCGGGCGCCTGGTTCTGAGCGTCATCTTTGCCCTTTCCTGCGGGACTGTGGGGCTGCGTTCGGGTGTGTGGCTGCTTCCGGGTCGGGCCTGCTGCGCTGGTGAGATCCTGGGGCTTTTGTTCATTTGCTCCTCTGCTTCCTGTGGCCGCAGTCTCTTCACCGGGGTCCGCCGGCCGCTTGGATTCCGTGCGCCCGGGCGGGCGGCTCTCTGGATGCCGTTTGTTGGCTGCTGGTGCTGCCTTTTCTTTTTTTTTTTTTCCTCCTGCTTCTTTTGGTTTCTTGCTTGCCTCTTGCCGCCTCCCCCTCCTTTCACTCGGGTGCCTGGCTCCTTGCACCCTCTTAGCTCCTTTCTGAGGGTCCCCAGAGCGCAGGTAATTTGTGGTATACGCTTTCCACTCTCCACCCTTCTTCACTCATACTCGGCCTCCTCTGTTTCCCACGGACACAGTCTCTTGTCCAGAAACACCAGCCCGCACTGGCTGGCTCTCTGAGTGCCATTCATTGACTGCTGGTGTTGCTTTTTTTTTTAATTTTTTTTTTTCTTTTTTGATTAGTTTTGTTTTCTTTTCCCTCTTTTTCCCTCTTGTCTTTCTTCATTGCTCAATTTCTCGTCTCTCTATCTCTTCCTTCTCTTTCTGATCCCTGAATACCAAGCGTTGTATGCCTCTGCATCTTCTGGCCAGGCTGTGCTGTGAAACCTTTGACCGACTTCCCCAGACCTCATAGCTGCATCGGTGGGATCCCTGGGAACTTTGCAGTTCTTTAACTTTTCTGATTTTTATTTGTTCATTCTTTCCTTTTCTTTCTCTTCCCCCTTCTGTTTTTCTCCATCCCATAGTCTCTCATCTGTCCATTCCAACGGCAAGCTCCCCTAGCATTCTTTTATGTTTGTATGTTTTTCGCGCCTCCTCCTCTCTCCCATATCCAGCTTAGCTTCACACATAACCATCTCCCCGCTGCATCCTGCCTACCTGCACCATGCACTTGACATCACACCACCAAGCTGTGCAGGCACGCCCTATTGGAACCTGCCCAGCACTGACTACCGACCGTCCTGGTGGCTGCGGTGAGTGCCACAAACAACCCATCCCAGTGGCTCCTCTTCAGCTAGACCTGCCCAGCTGTACCACAAGGACGAAACAAAAAAATCTACAATCAATAAACGAGAGAAATATCTATTGAATGCCCCCAAAACAGCAAACAATATCAAAACATTTACAAAACCAAGACAAGATGGCTCCAATAGGCGTCCAAACTAAAACACCAGATAACTCTCGTGGAAGAAAATGCACTAGAAGTACCTGATAGGGAACTCAAATCACTAATACTCGGAATTTTCCAAGAACTGAGGCAAAAAGCTGACAAACATGAGGAAAAAATAGACAAATTTATGGAAAATACAGACAAAAAATTGGAAGAATTCAGGATGATGCTGCAGGAACAAAATGCCAAAATAAATTCACAGCTAGAAATTATACAAAAACAACAATTAGAAATCCAAAAGATAAACAACAAGATTTCAGAAACGGACGGTGTCATAGAAGGGCTGAGAAGTAGATTTGAAACCGTGGAAGACAGGATCAGTGGAACTGAAGACAAACACTTGGATAAAACTCTGTTTCAGGAAAACTCAGAAAAAAGAACAAAGAAAAATGAAGAGACCCTGAGAGTTATGTGGGACACAATTAAAAGCAAAAACTTACGAGTCATTGGCATCCCAGAACAGAGGGAGAAAACAGAAAACACAGAGAGCATCATTGAGGAACTGCTGACAGAAAACTTTCCCAATATCATGAAAGATGAAAAGATGGCCATCCAAGAAGCTCAAAGAACCCCATATAGAAGAGACCCCAAAAGAAAATCACCAAGACATATATTCACACTCGCCAAAACTAAAGACAAACGAAGAATCCTGAGAGCAGCTCATGAAAAACAAGAAGTCACATACAGAGGAGAAACAATAAGACTAAGCTCAGATTATTCGGCAGAAACCATGCAGGCAAGAAGGCACTGGGATGCCATATATAAAATCTTGAAAGAAAAAAATTGTCAGCCAAGAATAATATATCCTTCAAAACTCTCGTTCAAATTTGATGGTGAAATTAGGTCATTTCCAGATAAACAGAAACTAAGGGAATATGCAAAAGTCAAACCAAACTTACAAGAATTATAAAAGGGAGTTCTTCGATCTGAGGACAAACAGCTTCAGCCCTCAGGCAGGACCTAGGACTCAGGTTCATACGAACCAGATACCATTCTAGGAAATGAACTATCGAGGACTATCCAAACCCAAAAGAAATACAACAGGGAATCAGAGCAATCAATCAAAGGATGACAACAACATCAAAACAATGAAACAGGGAACAAACAGCATAGGTATAGAAACTTCTAACAGAGAGGAAGGCAAGGCGATACCAAGTAACGGTAGACTGCTTCAAACTTATAAAGATAAGGGTAAAATTCATGGTAACCACAAAGAAAGTTAACAAACCAACTCATAAAAATAAAGACGGAAAACATAAAGTCTCAGCAAAAACAAAACCTACAAAAACAAAAGAAATGAACACAAAATCCACAAACAAAAGTAACTGAGCACAAGAGAGTAAGAAGAACAAAGAAAACTTCAGCACCACAAAAAAAAGCACTACAAAATGACAGCAACAAACTTCCATCTATCAATAATTACACTGAATTTAAATGGAATCAATGCACCCATAAAGAGACGGAGAGTGGCAGAATGGATAAGAAAACAGGATCCATCAATATGCTGTCTACAAGAGACACACCTTAGAAACAAAGATGTGAATTTATTAAAAATCAAAGGTTGGAAAAAAATATATCAAGCTAACAACTACCAAAAAAGAGCAGGAGTGGCAATTCTAATCTCAGATAAAATAGACTTTAAAACAAAATCTACCATAAAAGACAAAGAAGGACACTATATAATGATTAAAGGAACAATCCATCATGAAGACATAACCATAATAAACATCTACGCACCCAATGACAGGGCTCAAAATACACAAAAAAAACTCTAACAGCACTGAAAAGAGAAATTGACAGTTCCACAATAATAGTAGGAGACTTCAACACACCACTCTCAGTAAAGGACAGAACAACTAAGAAGAAACTCAGCATAGATACAGAAGACCTAAAGGACACAATCAGCCAACTGGACCTCATAGACGTATATAGAACAATCCATCCAACCGCTGCAAAGTACACATTCTTTTCCAATGCACATGGAACGTTCTCCAGAATAGACCACATCTTAGGCCACAGAGCAATCCTCAACAAGATCCAAAACGTTGAGGTAATTCACAGTATCTTCTCTGACTACAATGCCATCAAGGTAGAAATTAACACTAGAAAGAGGAAGGGAAAAAATTCAACTACATGGAAACTGAATAATACTCTGCTTACACATCAATGGGGAATAGAAGAAATCATAGATGGAATTAAAAAATTCCTAGAATCAAATGAGAATGAAAACACATCATACCAAAACCTTTGGGACACAGCAAAGGCAGTCCTCAGAGGACAATTTATAGCAATAGATGCACTTATCAAAGAAGAAGAAAGGGACAAAATCAAAATATTAACTACAGAACTCAAACAAATAGAAAGAGAACAGCAAAAAAAGCCTACAACCACGGGAAGAAAGGAGATAGTAAAGATCAGGGCAGAAATAAATGAAACAGAGAACAGAAAAACAATAGTAAGAATCAACAAAACCAAAAGTTGGCTCTTTGAAAAAATCGACAAACCACTGGCCAGACTGACAAAAGAAAAACACCAGAGGGCACAAATAACCTAAATAAGAAATGAAATGGGGGACATTACAACAGACCCAACCGAAATAAAAAGGATTATAACAGAATATTATGAAAAACTATATTCCAACAAATTTGAAAACCTAGAGGAAATGGGTAAATTTCTAGAAACACATGGCCTACCCAAACTACAACAAAGTGATATTGAAAATCTGAACAGACCCGTAACAGGAGAAGAGATTGAAAAGGTAATAAAAAAAACTCCCAACCAAAAAAAGCCCTGGCCCAGATGGCTTCACTGGAGAATTCTACAAAACATTTACAGAAGAGCTTGTACCAGTTCTACTCAAGCTATTTCAGAGCATAGAAGAGGAAGCAACACTTCCAAATTCATTCTATGAAGCCAGCATAACACTGATACCAAAACCAGGAAAAGACATCACAAAAAAAGAAAATTACAGACCAATATCTCTCATGAATATAGATGCAAAAATTCTGAACAAAATTCTAGCCAATAGAATTCAGTATCATATCAAAACAATAATACACCACAACCAAGTAGGATTCATACCAGCTATGCAAGGATGGTTTAACATTAGAAAATCCATCAACGTAATCCACCACATAAATAAAAGGAAAGAAAAAAATCACATGATCATCTCAATTGACGCAGAAAAGGCATTTGACAAAGTCCAATACCCATTCCTGATAAAAGCTCTCAATAAAATAGGTATAGAAAGGAAATTTCTCAACATAATAAAGGGCATCTATGCAAAACCAACGGCCAACAACATTCTTAATGGAGAGAGGCTGAAAACATTCCCCTTGAAAACAGGAACAAGACAAGGATGCCCTTTATCACCACTCCTATTTAACATTGTGCTGGAAGTTCTAGCTAGAGCAATAAGGCAAGAGAAAGAAATAAAGGGCATCCAAATTGGTAATGAAGAAGTTAAACTCTCCCTGTTTGCAGATGATATGATACTATACATAGAAAACCCTAAAGACTCCACAAGAAATCTACTGGAACTAATAGAAAGATTCAGCAGAGTAGCAGGATATAAGATAAACATTAAAAATCAGTTGGATTCCTATACACCAGTAAAGAGAACGATGAAAAGGAGATCAGGAAATCAATACCTTTTTCAATAGCCCCTAAAAAGATAAAATACTTAGGAATAAATCTGACCAGGGATGTAAAAGACCTATACAAAGAAAACTACAAAACACTGCTGCATGAAACCCAAAGGGATCTACATAAATGGAAACACATACCATGCTCATGGATAGGCAGACTCAACATTGTGAAAATGGCAATTCTACCTAAAGCAATTTACAAATACAATGCAATCCCGATCCAAATACCAGCAACATTCTTCAAAGAGATGGAAAAACTAATTATTAACTTTATATGGAAAGGGAAGAAGCCCCGAATAAGTAAAGCACTACTGAAGAAGAAGAATAAAGTTGGAGGACTCACACTACCTGACTTGAGAACCTACTATACAGCTACAGTAGTCAAAACAGCCTGGTACTGGTACAACAACAGAGACATTGACCAATGGAACAGAATTGAGAACCCAGATGTAAATCCATCCACCTACGGTCACCTGATTTTTGACAAAGGCCCAAAGTCCATCAAATGGGGAAAAGACAGTCTTTTTAACAAATGGTGCTGGCAAAACCGGATATCCACTTGCAGAAAAATGAAACAGGACCCATACCTCACACCATATACAAAAACTACTTCAAAATGGATCAAAGACCTGAATATAAAGCCTAAAACTATAAAGTTCATAGAAGAAAAAATAGGACCAACACTTCAGGCCTTAATACATGGCATTAACAGGATACAAACCATAACCATCAACACACAAAACCCAACAGATAAACTAGATAACTGGGATCTTCTAAAAATCAAACACCTATGCTCTTCAAAAGATTTCACCAAAAGAGTCAAAAGAGAACCTACAGACTGGGAAAAAATTTTTGGACAGTACAAGTCAGACAAAGGTCTAATCTCCACAATCTACAAGAAAATCCAACACCTCTACAACAAAAAGACAAACAATCCTATCAAAAAATGGGCAAAGGAAATTAACAGACACTTCACCAAAGAAGACATTCAAATCGCCAACAGACACATGAGGAAATGCTCGCGATCACTAGCCATTAGAGAAACGCAAATTAAAACCACAGTGAGATACCATCTCACCCCGGCATTACTGGCACGAATCAAAAATACTGGAAATAACAAATGTTGGAGGGGTTGCGGGGAGATGGGAACTCTTATACACTGCTGGTGGAAATGCAAAATGATACAACCATTTTGGAAAATGATATGGCGTTTCCTCAGAAAGCTAGAAATAGACATACCATTCGATCCAGCAATCCCACTCCTAGGAATATATCCTAGAGAAATAAGAGTCGTCACTCGAATAGACATATGCACACCTATGTTCATGGCAGCATTGTTCACAATAGCAAAATGATGGAAAGAACATAGGTGCCCATCAACAGATGAATGGATACACAAACTATGGTACATACACACAATGGAGTACTATGCAACGAGAAAGAACAACAATGAATCTGTGAAGCATCTCATAAAATGGATGAAACTGGAGGACATTATGCTGAGTGAAATAAGTCAATCACAAAAGGACAAATATTGTATGAGACCTCTATTGTAAAAACCCATGAAAAAATTCACATACAAAATGTAACAATCCTTGTTGGTTACCAGGGATGGGAGGGGAGGGGGGGGAAGTACTAAATAGGCAATAGATAAGTGGTATCTTGGGTGAGAGGTGAGACAGTACACAGTACAAGGGAAACTAACACAACCTGCACAAGGAAAGGTCATGGAGGCCCCATGGACACATCCAAACTCCCCGAGGGACTGAGTTGTTGGACGGAGGGCTTTGGGGACCATGGTCTCGGGGAACATCCAGCTCAATTGGCATGACACTACTTACAAAGATAATGCTCTACATTCTACCTTGGTGAGTAGTGTCTGGGGTCTTAAAAGCCTGTGAGTGGCCATCTAAGATACTACACTGGTCTCATCCATTCGGGAGCAAGGGAGAATGAAGAGAACAGGATACAATGAAAAGATTAGTCCAAAGGACTGATTGTCCACAGCTACCAAGACCTCCACCGGACTGAGTCCAGTACAGCTAGATCATGCCCGGCTACCACCGCTGACTGCTCTGACCAGGATCACAACAGAGGGTTCTGGACAGAGCTGGAGAAGGATTAGAGCATAATTCTAACTCACAAAAAAAAAGAAAAAAAAAAATAAGACCAGATTTACTGGCCTAAAGGAGACTGGAGAAACCTCAGGAATATGGCTCCCAGACACCCTTTCAGCTCAGAGGTGAAGTTACCTTCGAGGTTCACTGTTCAGCCTGGGAGTGGACAGCCCAGTAAAACTAAATGAGACTAACGAGGTACAGGAGTCCAGTGACAAGGGCCAGAAGGCAGAGGGGGAGTAGGAAGCTGATGATAGGGAACACAAAGTTGAGTAAGGATACTGTTGATGTGTTGTGAGATTGTTAACCATTGTTATAGGGCAACATTTGTAGTAACTGTTAAATGGGAGGCTATTTTGTCCTGTAAGCCTTCATCTTGGGTGAGAATGGCAGAACAATTGGAAGAGCATAGTCAATGTCACTTAAATGTGTACATAAAAAGTTTTGAAATGGTGTATCTTTGGCTATGTGTATTTTCACCAAAAAAAAAAAAAAAAAGGCTGAGAATTCAGAGGGTTAAAATGTTGTGGGGTTGTTAACCAAAGTCATAAAACAGCATGTGTACTACTGTTACATGAGAAACCGTTTGTTCTGTAAGCCTTCACCTGAAGTACAATAAAATATTAAAAAAAAAAAAAAGAAAGAAATCAAATGACATATTACATTGGGCAGATCTGCTGCAAAAGCCGTCTTTAAAGTGTTGAAAAGCAAAGATGTCACTTCAAGGATTAAAGTGTGCCTGACTCAAGCCACAGTATTTTCAATTGCCTCATACGCATGCGAAAGCTGGACAACGAATAAGGAAGAACAAAGAAGAACTGATGCCACTGAATTATGGTATTGGTGAAGAATAATGAATATATCATGGACTTCCAGAGGAAAGAACAAATCTCTTTTGAAAGAAGTACAGCCAGAATGCTCCTTAGAACCTAGGACAGTGAGACCATTTCACGTACTTTGGACATGTTACCAGGGACCAGTCCCTGGAGAAGGACATCATGCTTGGTAAGGTGGAGAGTCAGCGAAAAAGAGGAAGACCCTCAACAAGATGGACTGACACAGTGGCGGCAACAATGGGCTCAAATAAAGCGATGATTGTCAGGATGACGCAGGACCAGGCAGTGTTTCATTTTGCTGCACACGGGGTGACAGTACCTAACAACAAGATGTGCAAGGCTCATACAAGCATTATCACCTGAACTCCTCACAATAACCCTAGAAGACAGGTATTAATTTTAGAGTAGGGACATTGAGTCTTAGTGAGATGAAGTAACTTTCCCCAAGGTCACATTGCCAAGTCTGTCTGCCTCCAAAGCCTGTGCTCCTCTCTCTACTACCTACACAGTGCCCAATATGATAGAAGGCCACACAGAGATTACGTGCTAAGGAATGTAAAGGAGGGGAGGGATTCTTTATGCCTGAAGCGAATTTTTAAAAAAAGCTTCATGGAGATTGTGGCTCTGGAGTTTAATGACTATTGAGAACATATGGGTAAAATTCAGAACCAACAATACCACTAATGGTTTCTTTGCATTTTTACTACTTAGTATCACCCACCATCACCAGCTGCCCTTGAGTGGATTCTGACTCATGGCCAATCTACATGTGTCAGAGTAGAACTGTGCTCTGTAGGGTTTTCAATGGTTGATTTTTTGGAACTGTATTGTCAGGGCTTTCTTGCAAGACACCTCTGGGTGGACTTGAACTTCCAGCCTTTTAGTTAGCAGCTGACTGCATTAATCTTTTGCACCATACAGTGACTATAGAAGCCTCTGAAATACTAAAGACCCACCTGCCAGGTGAACATTATTTTCATAATCCTCATTTTACAAAGAAAAAATGAAAGCTTTGAGGAATCAAGTAATTCATCTATGTGGCAAAAACAGTTCTTGAACTCAGCTACCAAATCCTCTGCTCCTTCCATCTCACAAAGTATCTAATAAACAGTTGCTGAAATGAAATAAATTGAAAATAAATTTGCAGTCAACGACTGGTCTATGGCTAGGAGAGAAGGAGCCCCGGGCAATGCTGATAGCAGAAGGAAATGAGCTCAAAAGTAAAATAAGGTCCCCTGAGAATTCAAAGAGTAAAATGATAAAAGTAGGCTATATTGCCATTGCCTCTCACTTGCCCAAACTCACATGAAATCTGGAGCTACAAACTAACAAAAAAGCATTTCAGGGCAAGCAAAGCTCAGCTGGGAGCTGGACAGTCTGGCTATAAGCATTGAACCAAAACCGAAAGAGAACAGAAAAAGTCTCTGTCAAGCAATCTACCCATTTAAATCTGATCTGCCAAACCAGGGCTCCTTCTCTCCCATTCCAATTAACAGTTATCCTCCCAGAAACCGACATGCTGAATCACCCTCCAATGCCACAGCTGATGGCTCATAAAGCTTTGTGCTCATCTAACCCTTTGATAGCCTGGGGCTGTATTAGTGTCACAGTAGCAAATTCTCTCCCAAATTGGAACTTTATTATTTTACTGTACAAAAGTCAGCAGGGTTCTTGAAGGAACTGCAACCCGTCTGTTAACCCTTTCCCATCTCACTTTTCATGCATTCCATCAGAAAATACAACTTCATGTCAAAGAAGTGCCTGTTGATCAACCTCCCAGAAGTCTCAGGGACCAATGTGAGTACATAGTCAGTAGAAGGTCAGTTGCCCAGCTGGTATGACGTAAGGTGCAGCCAAATCCCTCTGAGAAGACAACTTTGATGTTTAAAATCCAAACTCTACCACTTGCTGGCCTGATTATCTTGCAGAAGTCCCTTCATCTCTCTGAGTTTACCCCTGTAGTCAAATCACAACTCCTTCCTCTTTCTCCACCCCAGGAGTTAATACATAAGGAAAGCATGTATATGGGCACTTTGCTTATCACAGAGGAGACACTCAACAGATAGCCGTTTCCTTCCTTCCTGGGTTCACTTTCCTTTTTAGATTAAAAACCAAACAAAAACAAAAAACAAACAAACCCTTTCCCATCGAGTCAATTCTAACTCATGGCAATCTCACATATTACAGAGTAAAACTATATTCCATGGGGTTTTCTTGACTGTAACCTTTATGCAAGCAGATCATCAGGCCTTTCTTCAACAGCACCACTGGGTGGGTTCAAACAGTCCATCGTTAGGTTGGTAGTTGAGCGCAAACCATTTGCACCATCCAGGGACCTCCTTTTCAAAAGAAATTGCCGTTTCAGTTTATTTCTCGTGTAAATTTTTCCTGGATAGGGAGAAGACAAACCTGTTAACTCTTATGTATAAATGAACCATTACGTCTGCTTCTCTCCTTGTTCAGAATATAATACATTTTGCTGGACTTAGATGAACTTGAAAATACCTGACAAATTAAACGGTTTCGATAATGCTCAAATATTGACAGCACCTAAAAACAACATTGGAACCAATGGAGAAGAGATGTAGAAAAAGATAGGGCAACTCAGACAAAGGATTTGAGAAGGGATACCGCCAAACTTGATCATCTCCATAATTTTGCTTGAATACAGCTAGCTGCAAAAACACTACAGTAAGTAGTTAAAAGTCAGCTAATTCAATGGAGAAACTTACTGACTTCTTTTATTAAAAAATGAATAATTATTTGGGGCAGTGTAAATGTAGCCTGCACATAGCATGAAGCAACAAGAAAACACAAAATCCTCAGGCTACTTCATCCGAAAGGGATTTTGTGATGATGCAATATGGGAAAAACCAGAGTCATGACTTCTGCAAAGTGTGTGGGTGTGGGGGAAAGGCGAGAGAGAAAGAGATCTTTACCATTTCTTACTCAACCTAGAAGATGTTTTCTTCCTACAAAAATGAAGAACAAGAAAATTATCTTGCTGAGATGCCACAGAATGCAAAGCAATACTGAGAGAAGTGTCACCTGGGTCAACAGCAGCAGCAGCAGGTATCTGACAGAGCCTAGAGAAGAATGAATGTCTCTAAGCCCGGCATTGCACAGAGCAGTACAGTTGCCTTACAGCAACTGCAGTGTCTAGAGTTACTGTTAGCATTACTTCTATTAAGAGCTAATATTTATTGAGATCACGCTGAATGTTAAACATATAGCTATCTTTTTTAATCCTCACCCCGTCCTATAAGTTTGATACTATTCTCATGTTCGTTTCAGAAAGGAGGAGACTGAGATATAAAGGTTAAGAAGCAAGCCCAAGGGAATGGAGCTGGTACTCCAGCATACTCAAAATTCAAACCCAGGTTGCCTGACTTCAAAGCCTCAATTTAAACTTAAAGTCTGAAATTTAAACAATTGAATAAAAACCCAAATTTAAAGCAACACACATCCCCAGACAGGCTTGCATGGGACCAGAATATAACGGGCTCTACAAAAAGAAAAGCAAATGTTGCAGAACCAAATAAAGCAAAAAGAGGATACAGAACCAAGACAGAGAAATGTTTCTTTGCCAAACTTCACGAGGGCTTTCTTCATCCTCATGCCAGAGGATTGGCATTAATAATAGAACCACATTACATTACCTGTGGTTGTATCTACATAGCTGTAATGTAAATTTAACTGTATATTTAATGTAGGTTCTATCAATCTCAATAAACCCTTTTATAATGTGATCATAAAGCCACAAGTAAAATTAATAAAAATAAAATCAGTAAAATTAATAAAAATATTAATAAGGGATTAATAATAATTAATAATGCAAAAATTCATTGGAGCCATCACAGAGAACTTATGTGAAAAACATAGCTGAAACCGCAAGTTTAATAACAGAGAAGGATATAAACAAAGGCTATAAACAGAAAAGAAGATATGCAAAGGAGGCAAGGTTCACAAGAGGTCCCAGCACAGTGCCTCAATGTCTAAAAGGAAACCCACTTAGGTCTAAAGGGGACTCACTTACCCTTCCTGAAAACCAGTGTTCATTCTCATCCATCAGGAAACTTTCAGACAGGAAACTCAATGATGTCACTTAGTAGACGCGGCTATTGGTTACTTCTCTTAGCTCTTGGCCAGGATTGGGTCTTTAAACTCTTCTCCCACTGTCTGGATTTGCACATTGTTTCCACTTCTTCAGGTACCATCACAGCCACTGCCTTCATCACTGTCACACGTTTACTGGGTCTGGTAGGGTCGTAGGGCAAGACCCTCTGTCCAAAGGGCCCACTCCTCACTGGCTCTCATCAATCAATAAGCCCCATCTGAGGCTTCGTGTTCTAGGGTTTTTATAAGCTAGCCCATGTCTTCCTGCTAATTACCAGGCAGGCTCCCTAACCAATCTGAGAAAAGATCAGACTGTTGTGGGGCCACCCAGCCAATCCCCTAAAGGTCAACTATAGGTTGGGCTGTAAATCGACCAATCACTTGAAAGATTGCCTAGAGAATTTTGGGAGAATTACAAATCCAGGGTCAGAAAAGGTCATATAAAGAAACTCATCGTACCACAGCAACTCTTCACAGAAATACATTCAGTAAATAACTCATACTTGTTACTCTCAGGAAACTATTTTTCTGCCCAAACAAAACACTAGGTTTTGGGTCCCAAATCTCGTCTTGGGTCATGTTCACAATCAGCTGTGCTTGGAGGGGGTGAGGGTGCATAGGAAAAAATATGATGGCTGTCTCTCAGGCATGAGGAGGCGGCAGCATTCTTTAGAATGAGGTGTTGATGGGAAGGTACTATAAAATACGTCTAAGAAACACCATTAAGTCCCCATCACCTAGCACAGGGCTGAGGGAGAGAAATAGAAGTCCATATCACCATAACCATCACCAACACCCCATAGATCCCTTCTTGTACACCTTATTATCCACCCAAATGCATATAAATTCTTAAAAAATATATACACAAACATACTCTTGAACTCTTATTATTCAGCAATTCTGGGTTATTTTTCTCTGCCTAATGTTTCACCCATAATACTCTCCCTTACAGTTCTATGAGTCGGAATCAACTCTATGGCAACAGGCTCTTTTGGTTTACAGTTCCCAAGACAGCAAATCTACATTAAACTATTTCAGCATTAAAATTACTTTATTGGAGTCTTAAAGAATCCAGTATTTCTTACCCTATCAAGGCTCTTTCCTAAGATCATGGACAATCAGAAGAAAGGAATAGAAATTCAGTAAACGTTAACCTTGGAAAGCTCAGCCAAGGATGAATATACTTAGACACCTTCTGTATAGCCTACTTACTTATTGCAAATGCAACTCTACCTCAAATATACACCATAAAGAGAATAAAATAATTTATTCATTTATTCATTCTGTGTATTACAAAAAGCAATTTAGAAGGCTGGGTTCTCTAGAGAAGCAAAACCAGTGAAGCATACATAAATATATAGAGAGAGCTTTATGTAGAGGCTAGCAAGTCCCAAGTCTGTGGGTAAGGCGTCAGGCTGGAGGTTTCTACTGATTCACATAGATGCAGGGACTGACGAACCCAACATCAGCAGGTCAGACGGAAGGCCTCTGATTCACAGGTTCAGAGGCCAGTGAATCCCCAGATTGGCAGGAAAGCTACTAGCTCAAGTTCCAAGAACCAAAGGTCAGATGATGACAAGCAGGATGCAGGATTCAGAAGGAGAGCCTTGCTGGAACATCCATTCATATACTGGAGGCAGGCCACACCCCCAAGGAAACTCCCTTTCAACTGACTGGCTGCTCATAGCAGATCTTATCATGGAGTTGATTACATCATTATATAACTGACAAACTACATCACTACATAACTGACAAACTACATCGTTACTGCCAAACCACTGAGAATCATGGCCCAGCCAAGTTCACACAAAACCTTAACCATCACAGATGCCAAGTAGAAAATTAACTGTATAAATATATACAAAAAGACATCTTTTTAGAACTGCATCCTATAGAATACTAATTTGGAGAAATGTCCTACATGGAGCACAACCATTGAAGGTTGACAGTGAATATTAATATATTAAAAGCTGTGATACATCACATAAAATGGAAACTTCTTCATTTTGTTTAGCCCAGTGATTCTCAAACTTACTTGACCACAGAACACAATTCGTTTATTTGTTTATTGCATGGTCTCTCTTATCTCCAGGAAGAGCTTTCTTCCCAACAATCTTTGGGAAACTCTGATAAAATGACCAGTTTCGCAGCCATTGAAATATTGATTGTGAAGACTATGTAGCAGCATAGAATAATGCTAAGAAAGCAGGATACAGATTGTACTTACACTGTAACAACAATTATATGAAAAATATACATGGAAGAAAGGAAGAAAATACATGAAAATTGTGAGCTAAATTAGCTTTTTCTCTATTTTTCAATTTTTTAAATATATTACAACAAAAATAGTTCTATATCTTTAAAATATTTTTAAACGATTTACTTTCTGTGGTGTGATATACACTGTGGTAGTTGCTGGAGATTTTGTGGCTCTGCACTTAAAAAGTGCCATCTAGTTTAAAGATGCAACACACACATATATACAACAAACCTATCTTCATGGCCTGGGGGAAGGAAAATGTAATCCTTCTGCTGCTCATCAGCCAGCGCAGACCTGGACAGAGAAGGGTGGTTCTCTTTCTTTCATTCTGATTTGGGTGATAGGTCCGTCACTTACCTTGTCCCTGAAATAAGTCCAGCTCATGGCGGGGGTAGAAAACAGCAGAATAGATGGAGAGTTTTTACTATCAAATTCTCTAATCTTCTACTGGGGGGAGAAAAAAACCCTGGAGATACATATGCTTTCTTCTTATTTTCTCAATCTCAAACATAAATTAGGAATTACAGATACAAGGAATTATATGATTTTTCAGGGTACCCCCCCATTACAAAAACTTGTTGCCCAAGGAATAAAACAAAATCTGAAGAATTAAATGTAAAACATAATGCAAAGTTCATCCTTCGTTCTGTTCCCAGTGTCCCCCTAGAACAAATCTTGAAAGGCTTAAAAATCACATCTAGTTTTAGGGTCAACATTGATTTGCATATGATAAAGACAAATATGCAAAATTCAGCTAACATTATGAGTCCAGTCAAATGAAATAGTGAAAGTGTACATCTTTAGCACCCCAACATCTGGAGAGACTGGTAAATTCAGAGACTCACAGCCGAGATATGCTTACCTAGAGTAGAAGCTGCTGGAGTCATAAACTGGTAGGAATGCTTAAATGATAATTTTGATGCATTGCTGGAAGCAGAGTGTGTACTTGTTCTTCAGAGTGAGAAATTCCTTGGAGCCTGTTTTAGGGCTAACCTACATTTTCATGGGTTTTACCTCCAAGAACCCCACCAGGTTCTCATGATGAAAAGCCAAGAAAGGTCCCCTTCTGGCTTTGGCACAGGGTGAGGAAGAGTAAACATTATGAAATAAACCCAGAACACTCTCCATAACAAAAACCTACTCTCCAGGAGAAAAGACTTTATCAGAGCCTTATCCTACCTAGAGAAATGACATTTCTCAACTCCAACCGCCTCTAGTTTTCCTGTCTCATGTAAGTGGGGGAAAAAAGCAAAGAAACACTTGTGAATGTCACAGTCCTGATACACAGGCCCACCGAAGGACTAAGGTTGAAACAGAAGATTGTATCATTCTTCTCACCCCAAGTCCCTTCCCACCACACCAACAAGGACTCCAGTATAGTAAGAGTGGATTATAGCTGAAAGAGGAGGAGCCCTGGTGGCACAGTGGTTAAGTGCTTGTGTGCTAACCGAAAGGTCGGGGGTTCAAACCTATCAGCTGTTCTGTGGAAGAAAGGTGTGGCAGTCTGCTTTCGTAAAGATCTACAATCTTAGAGACCTTATGGGGCAGTTCTACTCTGCCTTATAGGGTCACTATGAGTCAGAAGGGACTCGACAACAGTGGGTTTTTTGGTTTGGGTTATAGCTAAAAGAGCTATAAGATGGAGACTATCTGAGAAGGAGTTCTTAGGGAAACCCAAAGACAACAGAGGAGACAGAAACAAGAACACTGGGGAATTTAAACTCTTTGGCAACTACAGCTACAGCAAATATTAAACAAGCCCAACTCCTAGCCAGATTAACATAAAACTTCACACACCCTATATACCTCAGTTCCTGTTACCCAATTTTCAACATAAAATTAGAAGGGATGCTAAAGAGAAGAAATTACAGTCTGAAAAGACAAACCAAGCATCAGAACCAAATTCGGATACGACATTGATTTTGGAATAATTACATAGGAAATGTAAAATAGCTATGATTAATATGTTAGAAGCTCTAATGAAAAAGTAGAAAACATTCAAGAACAGATGAGTAATTGTCATAGATTGAATTGTGTTCCCCAAAAATATGTGCTCTTGGTTGCTTTTGCCTCAGAGAAACTGACACCAATAAGTTACAGAGCCATCCTTGAGAAGTCGTTGTGCAGGAATTTTCCTGTCTACTTAGATGTTGTATAAAGTTCTTCAGGAAGAAGGAAAATAATATAGGTCAGAAATTCAAATCTATATAATAAAGGAAGAGCACTGGAGCACGAATAAATCAAGAATCCCATCCCCAATTGGATAATGTTTCAATCCCACAAAACCTGTATCTCTATACCACATCAGTGACAAACATTAAACTTAGTTGGGGTGACTCCCTGTAAGTATTTAAAATTTTATTCCTTATTTTAGGTGGTCCTGCTGGAGGTTTTATTGTCTCTCTTCTTTAAGAAATTATATTGGAGATAGTATAAAGTATAAAGTAATATATTCCCAAAGGGAAGCTAGAGAATTATCTGATAAAGAAAAATGGATAAATAAGAGATTGTGGATCTTATTAGACTGAATGGTAACTATTAGATAAACCAATCACATGTGAAGTTATTTAACACCTACCTGCTCATGGATAAAAGCAGAAATCTATAGGGAAAAAAATAACAAAAATCCAGAGAGGTCTTTCTAAGGTCACATAGCTAATAAATAGCAAAACTGGAATTCAAATTCAGATCTGTCTAACTCCTCATTGCCATGAATCACAAATAAACTATGAGGATCATTAATAGGGGAACTTTTTGTAATGTGCAAGAACTAGATACCAGGATGATACTTCTGTAACCTTAAATAATTTCTACAGTTTCCCAAAAGTCCTAATTCATACCCAGAAGTTCCAAAGAAAAAAGAAAACAGGACAATTTGTGACAGTTGTGTGAAGGTGGTGGTTGTTAAATTACAACAGAGAGTCCACTTGCCAACACTTTTCTAGAAAAGAGGAAGGTGGAGTAGGACTTTTTCACTGGAATAAATTTCCTTACTCCCTTGGATGGCTTATTTGTCTGCTTTAGGCCTCAGAAAACAGACCCAGCTACCATCCCCCTGGGTACCCTCATGCTGATTAATTACAACAGCTGGATCACACCAGCTGGAAAATGTTCCTCCCTCCTCAGGGCTGGCCTAGCACTTATGTCTGTACCACTCATCTAATATTTAACACACACTGTATTGGATTGGTGATGATATTTTTAAGCGCATTATGCTTGTTTTCTATCAAAATGCTAAGTTATTTGAGGTCAACGACCTATGCATGTTGTCTTCTATAGCAGCCAGCAGTATGCAGGATGCTTGGCAGATGTTCCATCAAACGTTGGTTAAGTGATTGTCTACTGATGGAAGGAAAGGGGTAAATTTGGTCTAGAGTTAGGAATTTGAAGGCATATTAATGAGCTATTATGAGGTGATGAGGCTCAGATTACTAGAAGCAGAAATAAAGCATGGTCATTTGGGGTACTCTCTGCTCTGAAAAAGGTCATTCATTCCTCTATTCAACAAATATCTCTGTGCTAGGCACAGCACTAAGCAGTGGATTCATATTTGGAAGGATGTGTCTATTAAAAACAGAGTAGAATTAATCATTCTTTCTGATAGGATTCCATCTTATTTTGTTCATGTTCACATAGCATTATCATATTGTTCTATCTAGGTTTCTATGCGGTTGTGTACCTAGACTGTGAACTCTTCCCAGTGGCAGAAACGCTTCATCCTTGACCTGTATATTTCTCTTCAGTGTATATGTGGTTATAATTTATACATTTTATTTCTAAAATATATGACACATTTAAATTTTTCCAGTTTTATTTCACAAATGATTAGTGAACAGTCTCCCATCTGATAGAAGCCATGCCTTCAGCGCACTCTAAGATTTCTAATCATTAAACAAGGGTGCATACAACACCTGTCCAAGAAAATCCTACAAGGTACAGTATCTCAATGCCTACATTCTATCTGACAAATTTTCTTTATTTGATTTTGGCCCTGAATTGTTAACTCATCTAGTATCTAACCCCTGGCCATTCCTTTATCTTTGCAAATTGAAGTACAGTGGTTGTCTCGAGGAAAAGCACTTGTGTGATAGTTTGAACTATGAACTAAACTATCTGCTTTTTCCATGGAGCACCATTTTTACTCGAATGAATGATTATTTAGATTTGTGTATTTGGCAAATATTTTTTTGAAAATGAAAGAAGTGACAAACAACCCTCAGTATTGGTTGTCAATGGTAATATTCAAGCTTTCAAGCAAAAATGAGATTATTGGAAAACTTGTGTCCACTACTATAAGCTTAAAATCTTTCTAATAGAGAATTTTCTGATGATATCAGTGATTATATTAATGAATATGATTTGTTTGTTTGTTTAATGAAACTGGTCAACACTGGAAAGGTTTGTATGACTCAGTAAGCAAATACTTTCCAAATAACCAATACAGGAGAGTGACAAAATCATGCAGGCATAAAAGATACATTCAAAGCACAAGATAGACCATTAGATTTCATTATACAGAACACAAAAAGTTCATTGATATGGGTTCACACTCTACACTGCAAGTAACCTTTAAGGAACTACCACTTGCTAAGCTTTGGTGAAGAATCAAAGAATATCGACAGTTATCTGAAAAGTCTATTAAATAATTCTTTTTCTAACTACATATCTGTGTGAATCTTCAACCAAATATACTTCAGTCAAAACAATATCTTGCAACAGACTGAATACAAGAGCAGATGTCAGAACACTGCTGTGTTCTGTTAACCTAGAAATGAAAGAGATTTCCAAAAATGAGAAAAAAAAATGCTACTCTTCTTATCACATATTTTATTTTGGAAAATACTGTCATTTTTTATTAAAATATGTCATTTAAGTTATCGTGCAATGTGTATATTATCATTACTATTAAATAAATGAATAAATATTTTAAAATTTTCTCTAGTTTAGTTTCTACTTTAATAAATATCAATACATACGACTCACATAAACAAACACACTTAGAGTTCCCCAATAATTTTTAAGAACTAAAAGTATCCTGAGACCAAAAAGTTTGAGAACCACTACTCTTATCTATCAAGAGTCAAAAGTGTCTTTTAAGCTGACTGTATCCTGGCTTTGTGTCTTGCTATCCAAAAAGAGAAAGAAGACAGAGAAAGAGATAAGAAAGTGCTTTTTACACTCTCCCCAGATTCTCAAAAGTGTCCTCCTTCAGTTGCCCTTGATTTTTTACCCCTTCACTTCTCCCCCACAGAACTACCATGCCCCGCCTCCCAGTTCTCCACCTCTAATCCTGTGGTAACGGAAAGAGATAATGGAGAGGGATGGAATGAAGGTAACTTTTATTGCCTCTGCTCCCATTGTTGAACATTATTCTATTTCCTTCCAATGTTTTGACTTCTGCAAGGATTCTTTATTGCTGACACCAGTGTAGAGAAGCGGCATGATTTACTAGAAAGGGCTGACGAACCTAGGGTCAAATCCTGGCTCCACCCCTGCCGCCTATGTGACTTTGGGTAAGCTGTTTAATGTAATGGAGACTCAGTAGCTCTTCTGTAGGATACAGAGTGGATTCAATTAACAAAGAATGAACATTAGTCAGCACCTAGGAGACACTGAACATATCTTAGTTTCCCCCACTACTTTATATCCTTGAATCCCACTTCCAAATCTCAGGGTAATGAGGAAGTCAGAGAACTGGAGGAACGGTGGTGTATGGTCTAAAGAACAACCCTCCCACCACCACCACCAACCTGCCACCATCTTTCCACTATCTCCAACCTCTGTACGAGGGAGCCTGGAAAACTATAAGGTCTTTCTCTATACCCGATCCCTGATAATCACCAAGAGATGCTGCTTTTCGGAGGAAGAAGATGCTAAAGGAGATACCACAGGGGATGTTCAGCCTGAATATTCATGCTATAGGCAAAAGCACCTCTGGCTTTCATCCTGATAAAGTATATTGTTATTACAAGAACCCTTCATCCTGAGACTCAGTGTTAAACTGGTTCCCTATTGAATAAGATGTGACATTTTTAAGATGGATATATGGTGGCCTTGACAGATATCTAAATGCTTTGCTGAAGGACATGGATTCTAGACATAGGATACCAGGAGATATCTGTACTAACAACATGCTGTCTTTGTTGCTAAAAGTTCTCCGAGTGTCCAACACCCTGGTGGGGAGATGACTCAATTGCTTGGGCAGGGCAGAATGAACTAGAACTAGAGCTGTGCTGGAGACAGGATTCCAAAGCCAAGCCCATGAAGCTATAGCAATAAATGGTCTTCCGGGGGAGTCTTCTCCAAAGCCTTATGTTTATGATTTCTTCTCCCAGAGCCCTCCGGGTAAAAGGGCCACGCTTCCATTTGGCATTCTCTAGCCTAATAAAGCAACCCCTTCCTAATGCGGTCATCCTGACCCTGTCCTTCTCTCCAAGGCATTAGCAAACTCTCCCTTGTGGAGACCACTCTTGCCTGGCTCCTCTGACTAAATGGTGCTCAGAGCCTGGAAAACAGCATTTTTTAATTTTATTGCCTCATTGATGACTTCTATTCTTGGTGAGCACAAGTAAAATTTGAGACACCTCATACAGTTGGGGCATAGTGGAATTAGCAAAAGATTGCTTTTGTAACATTGTAGTTATAAATTTTAAAATTTACTTAGCCTATCCACGTTTTTGTATCCCAAAACGCGTTTTCCAGTATTAACAGAATCTGACTAGCTTGACTCTTTCTAACAGAATCTGAGCTGTCATTAAAGGTGTTCCTAGTGGGAATTTCAGTCAATTGTTAATGTATAACCAAACAGAAATTTTCAGGCCCTTTGGAAGATAAGCATTATTTAAAAAAGAAACATCATGAGCATCACTCCCCCCGGCAACCATCATGCTAGAAGGCACAGTATATCAGATACCCTAATTGAGAGGGTGTGTAAACAAACCTTTCTCTCATTTAGTCTCCCTAACAAGAGAGTCCTGAATTTGGGAAGTAATAGAAGGCTATGTCATAGTTAAATGTCAACCCATGATTCTGAATGAGGAACCATTGCAGGTACAAGGAGCTTGAGACTCTAATTTGGACCATAACTGGAAACACTCTAAACACCACAGGACAGCAGAGCATTCAGATCACATGTGGCTTCCAACCTGGTGCTAAAAGACACTTTCATAAAAAAGATACAGATATGAGTCCTCCACTCCCTTAGAAATTATTGTGGGTTGAATCATGTCCCTCCAAAAATATGAGTTGGAATCTTAAACCCTACACCTGTGGAGGTAATCCATTCAGGAAGAAGGTTTTCTTTGTTATGTTAATGAGGCCATAGCAGTGTATGGTTGTGTCCTAAACCTAATCACTTCTGAGTTGTAAGGAGCAGCACAGACTCAGAGACAAGATGGGGGAGAAGAGGGACCGATGCTACATGAAGATTGCTGAGGATCCCAGGGATGCCTAGGCTACAGAAGCTGAGGCAAGGATCTTTCCCCAAAGAGAATTTTCCCCTATAGCTAGTGTCCTGAATTAGGACTTCTAGCCTCCTAAACTGTGAGAAAATAAATTATTACTCTTTAAGGCCATTCACTTGTAGTATTTCTCTTACAGCAGCACTAAGAAATTCAGACAGAAACCTTCAAGGGAAGTCTGGAAGGATAGATGGCAAACTGGGAACAGTGAGTATCTCTGGAAAGCGGGATTATGATAGGGAAGGAGGAGAGAGGCAACTTGTATTTGGCATGTTATAACTGAAGTGTTCAAGAGGTTATGGCATATTTTGCCTTTCGTAAAAGAAAAACAGGAAAATAACAATATGTGTGCATGTGTATGTATATATATATACATACACACTCATATAGGGAGCCCTGGTGGTGCAGTGGTTAAGAGCTTTGCTGTTAACCAAAAGGTCGGCAGTTTGAATCTACCAACTGCTCCTTGGAAACCCTATGGGGCAGTTCTACTCTGTCTTATAGGGTCGCTGTAAGTCAGAATCGATTTGATGGCAAGTTTAGTATATATACGTATATATATACACACGTATACATACATATACACACACACATATACACACACACAAATATATATATATATATATACTAAACATATATATATATACACACCAGGTAGGATAAACCAGAAACTAACAAAAATGGTTAACTACAGAAGATGACGGGAATGGGGTAGAGGGGATGGGGAAGAAATAAGATTTCTCTGAGTATATCTTTTTATATATTTTTACTTTTGAAGCATATTAAGGGTTTATGTATTCAAAAATAAAAAATAGAGCATTTAAAAATCAAACCCTAGAATTGCATATAAATAGAAACAAACGAGCCTAACTACGTATCAAATTAATAACACATTCACCCAGAGAAAAAATAATTAATTCAAGTAATTTCAAATAATGGGATACAGTCTAAGAACAAGAAGAATCAAAAGGAAATTGTGAAATTTACAAGTAGGTTTGCTGTTCTTAGTGTTCTAATTTTGAAACTATTTTGTTGGTGGTGTAATATCAAGTAAATGTATAAATAAATTAATGTTGTAGGGAACCAGGATTTTCACTGTGAGGAAAAGGAGATAAAAAGATAGAATGAGAGAATCTGGGAAAAAATTTTGTGGTGTTCTATTTTAATCAGATGTTTAAGTATGAAGGGTGTGTGCATATGTATATGTGTGTGTATTTCTAAATACCATTCCCTACTAATAGGAACTGGTATTCTTTGAGAAACGCTGATTCTAGATTTGGAGCACAGAAAGAACTAGATGAGCCTGGCACATCTGTGTCAGAAAGCAAGCAAGTGTTCACAGACTGATGCAGATAAGTCAAAAAGACAGAGGAGTTTTCTTGAAAGGGCTAATCTGGGACAATTTGGACATGATAAAGAATAACAAGGGTAATAAATTACAACACTGAGTAAATGGGTAATACCAATGCTTCAAAAATAGAAAGAGAGAGATGGTGGGGGGGGGGGGGAAGAACAAAAGGGAAATCTCTTTCTACAAAGTAATGCCAGCTAGTAAATGTAAAACAACTCATAAAATTAGAAAATCCCCCAGTGTAATAATTAATTCAGGCAAAGATCATTAAAACCAAAACCTAACCAAACTCATTGCCGTCAAGTCGATTCCAACTCACAGTGACCCTATAGGACAGAGCAGAACTGTCCCATAGGGTTTCCAAGGAGCAGCTGGTGAATTTGAACTGCTGCCCTTTGGTTAGCAGCCAAGCGCTTAACCAGCGCGCCACCAGGGCTCCAAAGATCATCCATGTATGCTAAAAACAAAATCTCACAGCATCACCCTGAAGATTATTTATTAATTAGAAGGAGGCGATTTGTCTTTCAGTGGAGCAATCTGGTAATCACAACCTCATCCAAGTAGTCAAGCTTGGCATCAACAATAGTGGAACGGCTGACATTTTGTGTTTCCTTGTGTGATGGCATGATTATATACGATATCACTTGTCTGCTGCTCTTTTCGTAATTGTTTGACCTGAATCTAATCATGAGGAAACTATTGGACTAATCTTAGACCCTTCAAAAGTTTCAATGTCATGAAGAACAGAGAAAGACTTTCACACTGTTCTAGAGTGGCTGAAACTAAAGAGATATATTAGGCAATACAGTACAACAAAAAGTTACAGAAAACATTGTTGGAACAGTTGGGAATATTTAAGTATGAACTGTTTGTTGGGTGATGATATTAACTTATTGTTAATTACCTGAGGTTTGTTAATGGTATAGTGGTGTATGAGGATGCTTTTGCTCCTCGGAGATGCATGCTAAAGTATTCAGGAGAGAAGTGTCATGGTGTTTGCAGCCTGCGTATGAATGGCTTGGAAGAAAGGCAGTGTGTTTACATATAGAAAGTGAGCTGGGGATAGTGTGGTAGGATGATAGCAATTGGAAAATCTAGGTGAAGAGTGCATAGTGTTCTTTACAGTTATTTGTTTGTTCTTAATTTCCTGTGGATTTCAAATTTTTATGAATACAAATTAATTACTTTTTTAAAATGTGGTTTGCCAAACCACCACTCAGGGCTTTTTATGACCTCCCAGAACATTCCCTTCAACAGGCAGAATTCCACTGCCACGACCAGAGCGTGCTGCAGGGGAGGAATCATGGAGGCCACAGTCATCAGCATCCCCCAGCCTCAGGGACAGATTACCCAATAAGTAAGGTAAGCACATGCTTAGGGCGTAACAAAACAAGCAGATAGGCACAAGTAATAATGAGCACCACAGTGGAAGGGAACTGGCAGGACACTAAACGAAACTGATATCAGCTCCAGTGTGTTTGTGAATGTACTGGCCGGAAATAAAGTTTACGCGGGGTCACAAGGGCACCCACGTACAAGGTTGTTTAAGCTACGAGACCCCTATCACTTCAACACCTTCACTGACATCTGTCTCCTACGGTTCCCTCTCGTGTAATTGAACCTCCTTGTCTCGGTGGGTCTCTTGGCAGTATACCACTTCTTTCTAATAAACGAGAGGTGTGGGTGGGCTGCATAGTCTAACTCTTGTTACATTTACCCAATGTGCAACTGAATCCAACATAAGCAGTTATTGAACAAGGACAGATTATATTAATAAATAACAAGTCTCTGATCAATTTTGAGAGAACCATCTTGTATGTCCACATCTGCTGATCCAGCAACTCAGCCAGAAGGGCCAGCAACACTCATTGCCATGATACAAACACAAGGGTATGCTCTTGTGCACGTCCTGGTAAACAACCAATAGGAACTCCAGTTCCAGATAACGTGCAGGTCGACTACTGCGATGAATTCAATCAAGTTACTTTTTAACTGTACAATATTTATGTACAGAGTTATGTCCTAAGTTTTGTAAACAATAATATTTATAACTTTAACTTTAAAATATATTTGGCATACACAAGGACACAATCTGGCATACATTTAATATAATACTAACGTGGGTAATAATTTAATATAATACTAACATATCAGAAGTCCAAAAAATACTGGAAATATTTATATTTATCTAACATGGAAAGTTTTAATTTATGTAGCAAGTGAGTTTCATTTTTTATTTTCTGTTGCATGGGACACAGTGCTTGATACTACTCCATATGTGCTACTAAATGGGGTATTTGGCACATTAAGAGGGCACAAAATTCAATATTTATTTATCATGTAAAATATGTTTCTGTTTTGCAACAATGAGTATGTTTCTAAATTCATCTTCCAAGAAAGTAACAAAGGGCATGGATATACCTGATGAAGAATGCATGAAGGTATCCAATAAATTAAAAACCAAAAACTAAACTCATTGCTGTCAAGAGGATTCTGACTTATAGTGACCCTATAGGACAAAGCAGAACTGCCCCATAGAGTTTCCAGGGAGCAGCTGGTGGATTCAAACTGCTGACCTTTTGGTTAGCAACCAAGCTCTTAACCACTGTGCCACCAGGGCAGGCTTATATCAATGACTTAAATAAAAACTTTTACAAAGAAGTGATACAATTTCATTCTTACATGAGAACTAAGCTTACAGATTCAGGAAAGTCAAATTTTACTCATGTAGGCATGTATGATTCCATAATAGAAAACACAATGCATATTTCCCAATGTTAAAATTGCTTTATGAATATTCTAACTTTAATTATCACAAACTGACTCCACAATCGAATACTCATTTTCATCCTAAAGAGACTCAAAAACTCTCAGCATACAACAATGATTCAAGAAAGACTTGATTCATTATCCTTATTACGTATAGAATTAGATATTTTTTGGCACCTTCAAAGCAATGAAATCATTGACGAATTTGTAAGAGCAATGAATAGAAAGAAATGTTTTTAATTATAATGTGTTAGAGATGAAAGATCTATCTAAAAATAAAATACAGTAATTTGTTGTAATATTTGTTTTCTGATCATTAAATTTTCTTTTATGACAGCTTTTCATTTGTTCATTTATAATTATAGCACTTATTATGAAACTAGCATCAAAACTGAAGTATTGGGGCAGGGCCAAGACGGTGGATTAGTCAGATGCTTCCAGTGGTCCCTCTTACAACAAAGTCCCAAAAAAGCAAGTGAATCAATTATATATGACAATCTAGGAGCCCCTAACATCAAAGGCAAAGTTGAGGAATCGGACTGAGTGGCAGGGGGAGGGAGAGATGGTTCAGAAGCAGCGAGGAGTTGCCAGACCTGACCCGGCCGGAGCCAGTGCCCTGCAGGCTGGATCAGCCCACATGCATGGTGAGGCAAGCAGTGGCATTTGGGAAGCGTTTTCCACGTTGGGAGAGCCAAGCAGCAGAGAGTCTACTCAGGCCTCCAGAGCCAGTGAAAAGTGGCCTTCAATCAGCAAAAGATAAGTGCATGCATCTAACCTACTGTGCAGATCAAAAAACACCCTGTTTGGGAAGAACATCTCTCCCATGTACCTGCTCCCTCCCTGCTCACTGGGTCCCAGGCCAGCTTCAGTGATTGCTGAGTTCTCTGGGCCCTGAGCCATTCTCCCAGCCTGAGCCATTCTACCGGCCTTGAGCCATTCTCTCGGCCTTGGAGAGGGAACAAAATTAACAAACAGGAAAAAATAATCTGCCAGCTCCCTAAGCCAGGAAGTCAGGGAAGGCACAGCTCCTTTGCCTAGGAACAGGCATAAAGGGTCCATGGACTCTGAACACCTTTCACCCCTGCATAGACCTGTGTAGGCTCATTTCAATAGCGTAGGCCCTCACTAGCAAAGTACAACAGGGTATATACTTGAAGCCTAACTTCACTTTATCAGCTATATGGTGGAGTGGCAGGTTCGTGACATTTGATACTGCTCTGCTTATTAAGCAGGGTCCTCACCAACCCACCTGAAGGGCCAGAGGACTGGTGGCTCCATCATGCCACTTAGCCATCTGTGACAGGGGTCCAAGAATAAGTGGTACCTCCCAGTCCTTACAGCCAACAGAATTGAGCGTCCATAGTCCAGCTGCAAAACCCACCCACCTACACACTGTAGGGATCAGGGACACACTTTCCTCCCAGATAATCAGGGGCAGCCATCAGCCCCCTGCATTGCTCAACACCTGACCCCCTACTGTAACCAGACACCACTGCCTACTCCAATCAGCCCTGCCCATCTAGGACTGTAGGTGAGAGTCTGCACCACAGACTTGGTGACTGACTATCTGGACACCTGAGCTGAATCCATACAAGAAAAGTAAATGGGCTCCTGGGCTCACATACCTAGTAACAGATCTAACCACCTGGTGACAAGATGTTAAGAGCTTCAAAGATGCCAATAATCAAACTAGCTCACATGAACACTCTATTTGGGTATATCCAAACAAAACAAAACAAGAAGCTAGAACACAGTAAGCAAACATAAAATAAATAAATATAATAACTTACTGATGGCTCGGAGACAACAGTCAATATCAAATCACATAAAGAAGCAGACCATGATGGCTTCAGTAAGCTCCCAAAACAAAGAATCAAGAAAGTTGCCTGTGGAAGAGAACTTCTTGGAATTACCAGAGGTAGAATACAAAAGATTAATATACAGAACTCTTCAAGAGATCAGGAAGGAGATCATGGAAAAACACAGAACAAGCCAAGGAACACACAGACAAAGCAACAGAGGAACTTAAGAAGATTATAGAAGAGCACAATAACAAATTTAACAGGCTACAAGAATCCACAGAGACATCAAACAGAAATCCAATAAAATTTCTGAATTAGACAACTCAATAGAAAGTCACAGGAACAGAACTGAGGCAATAGAAGTCAGAATTAGTGAGATTGAAGAAAAAGCACTTGATACCAACTTACTTGAGGAAAAATCAGATAAAAGAACTTAAAAAAAAAAAAGAAGAAAACCTAAGAATTATGTGGGACTCTATCAAGAGGAATAACCTATGAGTGACTGGAGTATCAGAACGGGGAGGATAACAGAAAATACAGAGAGAATTGTTGATGATTTGTTGGCAGAAAACTTCCCTGATATCATGAAAGATGAGAAGATATCTATCCAAGATGCTCGGTGAACCCCACAAAAGGTAGATTCTAAAAGAAAGTCACCAAGACAAATTATAAGCAAACTTCCCAAAACCAAAGATAAAGAGAGAATTTAAGAGGGGCTAGGGATAAACAAAAAGTCATCTACAAAGGAGAGTCAATAAAACTAATCTCGGACTACTCAACAGAAACCATGTAGGCAAGAAGGCAACGAGATGACATACACAAAGCCTTGAAGGAAACAAATTACCAGCCAAGATTTATATCTCCAGCAAAACTGTCTTTCAAATATGATGGTAAAATTAGGGTTTTTCCAAATAAACAGAATTTTAGGGAATTTGTAAAAACCAACCCAAAATTACAAAAAATACTAAAGGAGTCCTCTGGTTAGAAAATCAATAACATCAGATAATGACACAAGACTAGAACACAGGACAGAGCAACCAGATTATCAACCCAGATAGGGATGTCACAAAAATAAATCAAAGCTAAAACACTGAAAATAGGGAAACAGAGACATCAATATGTAACAGATAATAACATTAAAACAAAAAAGAGGGATGAAAAAATGCAGTCATAGATCTTTCATGTGGAGAGGGAAGTCAAAGCAATGTAAAGAAACAAAAGATTGGTTTAAACTTAGAAAAATAGGGATAAATATTAAGGTAACCACAAAGGAAACTAACAATCCTACATATCAAAATAAAAAAACAAGAAAAATATAAAGACTCAGCAAATATAAAATCAACAATAATAAAAAAGATGAAAAGAAAACACATGAAGAAAAATGACTCAGCACAGAAAATTAAATGGAACAAAGAAACTGTCAACAACACAAAAAAAGACATCAAAATGACAGCACTAAACGCATACCTATCAATAATTATGCTGAATGTAAATAAACTAAATGCACCAATAAAAAGACAGATAAAAAATGGATTAAAAAACACGATCCATCTATGCTGCCTACAAGAGACACACCTTAGACTTTAAGACACAAACAAACTAAAACTCAAAGGATGGAAAAAAAATATATCAAGCAAACAAAAATCCACCACAAAGGATAAGGAAGGACACTATATAATGATTAAAGTGTCAATACACCAGGGGGACATGACCATAATAAATATTTACACATCCAATGACAAGGCTCCAAAATACATAAAACAAATTCTAACAGCGTTGAAAAGAGAAATACACAGCTCCACAAAAATAGTAGAAGACTTCAATGCACCACTTTTGGTGAAGGACAGAACATCCAGAAAGAAGCTCAGTAAAGACAGGGAAGATTTAAATGCTACAGTCAATCAACTTGGCCACACAGACATAAACAGAACACTCCACCCAACAGCAGACAAGTATACTTTCTTTTCCAAAGCCCATGGAACACTCTCCAGAATAGACCACATATTAGACCATAAAGGAAGCCTTAACAGAATCCAAAACATCAAAATATCACAAAGCATCTTTTCTGACCATAAAGCCATAAAAGTAGAAACCAATAACAGAAAAAGCAAGGAAAAAAAATCAAACACATGGAAACTGAACAACAGCTTGCTCAAAAACTATTGGGTTATAGAAGAAATTAAGGACGGAATAAAGAAATTCACAGAATCAAATGAAAATGAAAACATATCCTACCAGAACCTTTGGGACACAGCAAAAGCACTGCTCAGAGGTCAATTTACAGCAATAAATGCAAACATCCAAAAAGAAGAAAGGGCCAAAATAAAACATTAAACCTACAAATGGAACAAAGAGAAAGAGAGCAGCAAAAGAAGCCCTCAGGCACCAGAAAAAAGTAAATAATAAAAATTAGAGCAGAATTAAATGAAAAAGAAAAACAATTGAAAGAGTTAACAAGATCAAAATCTGGTTCTTCAAAAAGATCAACAGAATCGATAAGCCATTGGCCAAACTGACAAAAGAAAAACAGGAGAGGAAGCAAATAACCAGTGTAAGAAATGAGATGGGTGATATCACAACAGACCCAACTGAAATTAAAAGAATCATAACAGAATACTATGAAAAATTATACTCTAACAAATTTGAAACCCTAGAGGAAATGGACATATTTCTAGAAACACACTATCTACCTAAACTAACACAAACAGAGGTAGAACAACTAAATAAACCTATAAGAAAAGAAGAGATTGAAAAGGTAATCAAAAACTCCCAACAAAAAAAAGCCCTGCCCCTGATGGTTTTCCTGGAGAATTCTACCAACCTTTCAGAGAAGAATTAACACCACTACTACTAAAGGTATTTCAGAGCATAGAAAAGGATGGAATGCTACCAAACTCATTTTATGCAGCCAGCATAACCCTGATACCAAAACCAGGTGAAGACACCACAAAAAAGAAAATTACAGACCAAGATCCTTCATGAACACAGACGAAAAATCCTCAACAAAATTCTAGCCAATAGAATTAAACAACGTATCAAAAAAACAATTCACCATGACCAAATGGGATTCATACCAGGTATGTAGGGATGGTTAAACATTAGAAAAACAATCAATGCAATCCCTCACATAAATAAAACAAAAGACAAGAACCACATGATCTTATCAATTGATGCAGAAAAGGCATCTGACAAAGTCCAACACCTGTTCATGACAAAAACACTCAGCAAAATAGGAATAGAAGGGAAATTCCTCAACATAATAAAGTGCATTTATACAGAGCCAACAGCCAACAACATCCTAAATGGAGAGGTCTGAAAGCATTCCCCTTGAGAAAGCGAACCAGACAAGGATGTTCTTTATTACCACTCTTGTTCAACATTCTGCTGGAGGTCCTAGTCAGAGCAATTGGCTAGAAAAAGACATAAAAGGCATCCAAATTGGTAAGGAAGAAGTAAAAGTATCCCTATCTGCAGATGATGTGATCTTATACACAGAAAATCCCAAAGAATCCACAAGAAAACTACTGGAACTAATAGAATATTTTAGCAAAATATTAGGATACAAGCTAAACATTCAAAAATCAGCTGGATTCCTCTACACCAACAAAGAGAACTTCAAAAAGGAAATCACCAAATCAATACCATTATAAAATAGCCCCCAAAAAGATAAAATACTTAGGAATAAATCTAACCAGAGACATAAAAGACCTATACAAACAAAACTACAAGACAATAATGCAAGAAACCAAAAGAGACCTACATAAGTGGAAAAACATACCTTGCTTATGGATAGGAAGACTCAACATTGTGGAAATGTCTATTCTACCCAAAACGATCTACAGATAGAATACAATCCTGATCCAAATTCCAGTGACATTTTTTACTGAGATGGAGAAACAAATCACCAACTTCACATGGAAAGGGAAGAGGCCCCGGATAAATAAAGCATTACTGAAGAAGAAGAACAAAGTAGGAGGCCTCACATTACCTGATTTTAGAACCTATTATACCACCACAGTAGTCACAACAGCCTGGTACTGGTACAAAAACAGATACACAAATGGAACAGAATTGAGAATCCAGATGTAAATTCATCCACTTATGAGCAACTGATATTTGGAAAAGGCCCAAAGTCCATTAATTGGGGAAAAGACAGTCTCTTTAACAAATGGTGCTGGCGTAACTGGATATACATCTGCAAAAAACTGAAACAAGACCCATACCCCACACCATGCACAAAAACTAACTCAAAATGGATCAAAGACCTAAATATAAAATCAAAAATGGTAAAGCTCATGGAAGAAAATAGGCACAACACTAGCAGCCCTGACACATGGCATAAAAAGAATACGAACTATAAGTAACAATGCACAAGCATCAGAAGAGAGACTAGATAACTGGGAACTCCTAAAAATCTAACACATATGCTCATCAAAAGACTTCACCAGAAGAGTCAAAAGACAACCTACAGTCTGGGAAAAAAATTTCTACTATGACAAATCCGATCAGTGTCTAACCTCTAAAATCTATAAGATACTGCAAAACCTCAACAACAAAAAGACAAATAACCCAATTAAAAAATGGGCAAAGGATATGAACAGGCACTTCACCGAAGAAGACATTCAGGTGGCTACTAGATACATGAGGAAATGCTCACGATCATTAGCCATTAGAGAAATGCAAATCAAAACTACAATGAGATACCATCTCATCCCAACAAGGCTAGCATTAATCCAAAAAAAGCAAAACATAATAAATGTTGGAGAGGTTGTGCAGAGACTGGAACACTTATACACTGCTGATGGGAATATAAAATTGGTTGTACCAATTTTAGAAATCGATTTGATGCTTCCTTAAAAAGCTAGAAATAGAAATACCATATGATCCAGCAATCCTATTCCTTGGAATATATCCTAGAAAAATAAGAGCCATCACACAAATGCACAACCATGTTCATTGCAGGAATGTTCACAATAGCAAAAAGATGGAAACAACCTAGGTGCCTATCAAGAGACAAATGGATAAACAAATTATGGTATATTCTCACAATGGAATACTACGCAACAATAAAGAACAACAAATCTGTGAAACATCTCATAACATGGATGAATCTAGAAGGCATTAGGCTGAGTAAAATTAGTCAGTTGCGAAAGGACAAATTTTGTATGAGACCACTATTATAAGAACTCAAGAAAAGGTTTAAACACAGAAGAAAACATTCTTTGATAGTTATAAGAGTGGGGAGGGCGAGAGATGAGTATTCACTAACTAGATGGTAGATAAGAATTATCTTAGGTGAAGGGAAGCACAATACACAGTACAGGGGAAGTCAGCACAACTGGACTAAACCAAAAGCTGAGAAGTTTCCTGAATACAGCCAAACACTCTGAGGGACAGATTAGCAGGGGTGGGGTCTGGGGACTGTGGTTTCAGGGGGCATCTAGGTCAATTGGCATAACACAATTTATTAAGAAAATGCTCTGCATCCCATTTTGGTGAGTGGCGTCTAGGATCTTAAAAGCTAGCGAGCTGCCATCTAAGATGCATCTATTAGTCCCAACCCACCTGAGCAAAGGAGAATGAAGAACACCAAATACACAAGGAAAATATTAGCCCAAGAGACAGAAAGGGCCACATAAACCAGATTCCATCTGCCCGAGACCAGAAGAACTAGATATTGCCTGTCTACCACCAATGACTGCCCTGACAGGGAACACAACAGAGAGTCCTTGACGGAGCCGGAGAAAAGTAGGGTGCAGAACTCAAATTCCAGTAAAAGACCAGACTTAATGGTCTGACTGAGACTGGAGGCTACCCAGAAAACATGGCCCCCAGACTCTCCATTAGCCCAGAACTGAAACCATTTCCGGAGCCAACTCTTATTAGACTGGACTATGGGACATAAAATGATACTCATGAAGAGAGTGCTTCTCAGCTCAAGTAGATACATGAGACTAAATGGGCAGCTCCTGTCTGGAGGCAAGATGAGAAGGCAAAAAGGGACAGGAGCTGGTTGAATGGACATGGGAAATTCAGGGCGGAAAGGAGGAATGTGCTGTCACATTATAAGGAGATCTGCTAGGGTCACACGGCAATGTGTGTATAAATTTTTGTATGAGAAACTGACTTGAACTGTAAACTTTCACTTAAAGCACAATTTAAAAAAAAATTGAAGTATGAGCCATTTAAAGCAAAATTAGTGAAAGTCAATTTTTCATTGCGGGAGATCAACAAGAATTTTACATTGTTGAAATAACTAAGATCATGGACTCATTTTCTTTGTTGTAGAATATGCGGAATATTCTTTTTCTATAAAATGTGGCATTTAGTAAAAGTCTAAGTACCCTGCATCCACTAAAAATTCTATAATCCAGTTCATCTCATTCTGCTAAAATGGCATACACTTTGCACTCAATCATTAATATTATAGTTGCATTTAAAGAGAAGTTACATCATAAATAGGTAAAACACACATAACTTACACATAGATATATACATATACATACATATATATATATATATATATAAAACTCACATACTCACATATCCTGTTCGAACGCATGAGTAAGGATAGGAAGGGGCACCACAGATTATCAGTGCTTAGGGCCCTCACATACCTTAATCCGGCCCTGCTCAGCCTAACACGTCCCCTGATGCTCTACTGAGGATGGATTCTAGGAGCTTCTTGCAGGAAACTCTAACTTGTGTAAAACATGTGTCCTGGAGTGTACATCTTTGTCAAGATTTCTACTCAGTCATTCACATATACATGGGTGTTTTGCAATAAAACTCCATTAATTAGAGTACACCAGGGTATACTGATCGTTCCAGCCAATTAATGTCAACCCCGACCCACCCCAAAAAAACGTTTGCAACATTTCCTTCCAACTCCTTAGCGTTGATGCAATTCTTTCTGGGATCACTTTCCTGCCTTGGCAAAGTCAAGCTAAATCTGTCCAGGAAAACCAAGGCTCCACAGGCCCTATGATCACTTATATACCAGATTGTTCCAGTACCTGCAGGGGGTGTGGGAATCTTCGCTGACCTCTGTAAATGCTCTGAAAGCTTCTTTTACAATTTAATCGCCTTCATGAATTTAATTTCCTTGCCATTTCTATCTTTTCTGTTAAACAGGATTATAGAGGTTCCAGTTAACCAGGAATTCAGTTAGTTAAAAGTTTCAGGTTGTTTCTTTAATAACAGACTCACGAAGAAGGTTCTAGAATATATTTTGTCAGTTCTCTAGAATTACATGGTCATTTTCTAGAATCAAGTATTTACTAATAAACTTAGAATTTGGATGGTGTTATAAGTTTCTCATGCTTTATGTATGTATGAAGATGATTCAATTAGGTAATGAGAAATATTTTTATCTTCTATTGTTTTAATATTGTTTTGTCAATGCCATAATATTTTTAAAGTGTCCAGAGACTATTATTTCTGAGACTAGGTCCCTTTTCCTCTTCAAACTTTATGTTACACTCTGCAGCAAAACGTCAATCCCCAAACTCAGGAGAGGTCATGGCAGCTGACAGAAAGCAAACAGTACAAGTATTGCTATTTGCAGGCGAAAAATGCATTGCATTGTATTACCATAAAGTCCCTGGGTTGTACGATTGGTTTGTGCTTTGCTACTAACCAAAAGGCTGGCGATTTGAATCTACCCAGTGGTGCTGCAGAAGAAAGACCTGTAAAATTACGACCATTGAAAATCCTATGGAGCACAGTTCTACACTGAACAGGTGGGGTCACCATGAGTCAGAATCAACTGGACTGCAATGGGAAGTATTACCATAACCAACGGTTTCTCAAGTTCACCACTGCTGCTGTTTTGAGTCAGGTAATTCTTTCTTTAGAGAACTAGTCCATGAATTGTAGGATGGTTAGCATCCCTGGTCTCCACCAACTAAATGCCAATAGCACCCTCTCCCCTAAGTCATGACAATCAAAAATGTCTCCATTCATTGCCAAATAATTTCCAGGGGGGAGGGGCGAGGCAAAATCCCCCAGGTTAAGAAACACTGCTGTTGCCCAAATAAGGGACTAAATCAGAAACAACGAAGTAAGATTAAAATTCGTATCATCTCCGGTTCTGACATTAGAGCCTCCGTCGTTGTATAGAGAGCAGTGTGGTATCACCGAATAATGCTGACTTAGACACCAAAGTACTCCCCTCCCCCGCAAAGAAAAAAAAAACAAAAAACCTAAACCCGTTGCCGTTGAGTCAAGTACGAGTCATTAAGACCCTACAGACGCTAGACACTAGAGACGTGGAATCTAATCTTGACTCTAACCTTTCAATGCGATGCTGGGCTTTATAACATCATAAAGTGGGAATCGAGCCAGCCCTGCCTACTCCTGGGGTTGGGGGTTTGTACAAGTAAGACACTATCATGTGAAAATGCTTTATAAACAACGAAGTGTTCTAAGATTCTAAGGGAACTAACATTTATTGAATGACAGCCACGTACCAAGCAATTTAAGATTCATTTAATTCTCACCACCCTCAGATTTTACAGAGCAGGAAACTGAGGCTCATAAGAAGGTATTTGCCAAAGCTTACATCACCGGTAAGTGGTCATGCTCATCTTAAAACCTTAAAACTCAGCCCGCTCTCTCATTCAGTACTCCATGCTTCTTCCCATGAATTATGTATTACTATGATTAGCACTTTAACCACGGCACCACCAGGGCTCCTTAGAGATCTATGGTCTTAACATAGATCTTTACTATAAACTGATGTAAATTCTGCTTCAGTATTTGATATTTCAAATATGTATAATGTGCTTGTCTGCTCATGTATGTATTAGACACAGTAAATACGTAAATACTTCTATTTCAAAAGAATTGAGTCAATCATCTTTTTTTTTTTTTTTTTAAGATTTTACCCAGGACTTTTTTTTTTTTTTTTTTTTTTTTGGTGTGGTAAATATATATGTAACAAAACATCTGCCATTTCAACATTCTTTACATGTACAATTCAGTGACATTAATTATGTTTATCAATATACTTTTGCTCCCTTTTCCCCCCTCCTGTACCCAATCCCCATCCTTGATTCTTTTCCATAGGATTACACAGCCATTTTCTAGGATCAGGTATTTACTAGTAAACTTAGGATTTGGATGGTGTTATAAATTTCTCATATTTTAAGTAGGCATTAAGATGATTTGATTAGATTTACAACACAATATATTAGGGGCCAGCTGCAATACACTCATGACAAAAATATGACTGATCCATAGATCCATAGATAGATACACAGACACATAGATACATAGATATGTATCGACATTATATTGTTTTAAAGATATATATATATATATAAAACCAAACTCATTGCCATTGAGTCGATTCTGACTCATAGCAACCCTACAGGACAGAGTAGAACTGCCCCATAGGGTTTCCAAGGAGTTACTTGTGGATTTGAAACTGCTGACCTTTTGGTTAGCTGCTGAGCTCCTAACCACTGTGCCACCAGCACTCTTTCTCTTTCTCTCTCTCTCTCTATACATACACATATATACACACATTAAAATTAACCACAATTTTTTGGTAAAGATTCTATGATTTTAAACAATTTGAAAACCCTCTAGAATACTCCAGGATCCAGGCCTTCCAGAATTCAAATAGTACCGTACTCAGATGTCTGGTTTGAACTTTGGGTCTTTATTGTTTTAGTGTGTTGACATATAGAGATTAAAACTCACACACACACACACACACACACACACACACACACACACACATACACACCTGACCCCTAGGGCTAACATTCTGCACGCAAGGACAAAAAGCAACCAGGATTAAGTAACAAACTGGGCCCACAACATACGGTGCCTGTGAAACACAAGGGGGGCAGTACTTCCTTTGTTTGCTTGCTTGTTGATTTTTCTCTTTCAGACCTATGCAAGGAAGAAAGGCAAGGAGATACTAAGAGCACAGAGAGTGATGGATTTGCCCTGATTCTCGAGCCGCAGCATTCTCACAAACACCTGTGGGTGTACACCTGTGGGTGTCCAGGCTGAACCAGAGCCTCGTAAGTAGGAAGCCATTACTCCATTAGTCAGAGTGAGCACTGGTTTCTCCTGCCAGCTGTGTGACCTTGACAAGTTACCACTTCTCTGAGCCTCCTGTAAAACGGCAGTAACACCTCTATCTGGTTTCACCTGTGAGCAGATGGTTCTGAAACAATAGAGCAGAGGTTTCCCTAGAATATCACTGATAACTACAACTAGGCCTTCTGAGTGGTCTTGGGCATAGTATGACTGAGAGAACTTAAGAAGACTCTCCTGTCCCCCAAAAATATCTGTACTGAATGCCTGAAAGTCTACTATTAGCTGCCCCTCTTACGACCTTCCATTAAGTGCTATACTCAGGGAAAAGTTACCAACGACATCCTTAACATCTTAGAGTGAATGAGTAGAACTGATTCTTGGAGAGACACTAAGCATCAAAGCACTGATCATTGACAAAAGGGATTGCAAAAAGTAGAGAGAGTAAGGGTGAAGCCCAGTTAGCCTTGAACTAGTTCACTATCTAGGACAGAGGACTGTTTTCACCAGTACAGTCCAGTGCCCCATCAAACTGGTTCCATCTTGAGGATGCAAGATACTGGTGTGGAGGAAGGAAAAAAGAAAAATCTACTGCCCTGAAAACTGGAAGGTTAGCATCCTAGACCCACTGCACTGCTAATCTACGTGAGTGACATTACATCTGGGATAAAGTGCTATCATCTTTAAGATGAATGTGTAGGATTATATTAAAGCTACAGTCCCTTCAAGCTTGAACAGTTTACAGTATTTTTGTCCTGCTCTTCTAACTGCCGTACCCTCAGTACAAGGTAATTGTCCCCTCCCACCTCCCCTTTGGAGACTTGCATGGCATGGTAGCGTGAACAGTAGATTGTTACATCTGTTTACATCACTGTTGATCTCCCTCTACTAATATGTGAGATCCTTGAAAGCACTGACCTTTACTCCTTGGTGCCCCCAGCACATTGCCCAGCAGCAATTACGTCCACAATCAATGATTTGTTGAAAAGGCACTTTAAAGTATAAAGGTCTATGGAAGCATAAGACATTACTTTTATCTTTTTTCACCCTAATAGCCATGGGTTGCCCTTGCCAAGGCCTTTCATAGATAGTCTGGGAAACTCGAGAGCTGAAAATCCAACCCCTGCAAAACCTGTTTTGTTGTTTTCTCTTTTAAAAGAACATATTGCTTTTATTTATTTTTTCTAACCCAAGAATGAAATAAAAGCTCTTTCCCAGCTCCCCAACTAGAATTCAGTGTAGAGGGAACTAAATTAGATTAAAACGTATTAAAATCAAACCACCAAACCAAAGCTACATCAGTGATGGGGCAGGAAAAGGGCGGGGGGGTGGGAGGGGTGGGGAATGAGGGGGGAACATGTATGCTATAGTCAGCTACTCTGTCCCCACCCTTGCCAGGACTACAACCATCCATGTGCTTTCTGGCCCAGAGTTCTCATGAGGCTTTTGTGGCTAAGCCTGTAATACAAACAGCTTTTAGGGAAAGCGGTTTTTCAGGTAAATTGCATCTGCGTTTATATGAAGCCAGGAGCTTTGGGCTGTGGTCCAGGGAAGGCCGAGCTGAAAGCTATCCACCTTCTTTGGTTCACCCATCATCGACCAGCCTCTGCCATGCAGCTGGTTTTAAACAATCCAGGGAATTTGTACAAGGTCATTTCCCAGGCAAAATGAAAACAGCCAGGTGACTGACCAGCAGAGAACAGGAGCCATAATTAACAATAGCAGAGTCTTCAAGCATGAAGGTTTGGACTTAGTTCAGATAATCACCCAAAGGTTGAAAGACATTCTCAAAACCTTGTGGGGTTCTGAATTTAGACTGCCACTTGGCTGAGAACAAGTTTAATGATGCCTCCTTGGATGAAAGCTGTAGTTCTTGTTCCAGTTAGTCCCCAAAGACAGGTGAAAGACAACAAAAAAAGGATAAACTCTAGGAAGTAGGGTTGAATGGATGGGTTGAACAAAGTTTAGATGGATGGACAGACGGACGGACAGATAGATAGATAGATAATAGATAGATCCGGTTGACATCGAGTCAATTCTGACTCATTGCAACCCTATAGGACAGAGTAGAACTGCCCCATAGGGTTTCCAAGGAGCAGCTGGTAGATTCCAACTGCTGACCTCTTGGTTAACAGCCAAGCTCTTAATCACTGTGCCACCAGGGCTCCAAATAGATAGACAGGTAAACAAACAAACAAACAAAAGCAAGTTGCTGTTGAGTCCATTCCAACCCAAGGCAACCTCACGTGTCAGAAATAAAACTCTGCTCTATAGGGTTTTCAGTGGCTGATTTTGGGGAAGTAGATCACCAGGCCTTTCTTCTGAGGTGCTTTTATTTTTAGGTGGACTCCAACTGCCAACCTTTCAATTAACAGCTGAGAGCATTTTTACTACATAGCTACTTCTAGATAGATAGATAACAGACGATAGGTAGGTAGGGAGAGACAGAGAAAGAATAGAGAGAGAGATGTCTTTATTTGTGTGGTAAGCAAGCCATTCTGGGGCATCCCTATTTTAAGACAATGAGCGAACCTAGTTTCTGCATCACAAAGAGAAATTTGGATTGATGGTCACAAACCTCTGTCTTGGTAAGAAAAAATTCATTCCATGGTTAACAGGCACTGCTCATCCCCAGAGGATTGAGTCAAGTCCTATAAATGGCAGTCAGACCAACTGAATGGCTTATGGGGGTCAGTCATAGCTCAAGATTCAGTTGTTAATCATGCCCTTCCTCAGATGCTGATACAGTTACCATAGAGCAGCTTATCCCCAAAAGGAGTAGTGGAAGCTACTCAGCATCTACAGAACATGCCTGGCACTCCAACATTTGCGAGAACACTTACTTGTAAGTGAATTTTGTTTTATTGAAAGGAAGGCTTTAAAATTATAATAGTTTCTCATATTTTATAGTATCTTATAATAAACAAAATACCTGATTAAGTTATCTTTCTTGATCTAGCAACCCTACAGAGCTAGTCGAGAAGGTTTTTGTTGTTTGGTTGCTTGCTTGTCTTTTGAGTTTACCCCGTTAAAAAGACAGAAAACTGAGTCCTAGGGAAAGTAAATACCTTGAGTAGGGTCACACAGCTAGTTAGGGGTGGCTGGGACCAGAACTCAAATCTACCTCAGTTCATTTCTTTATCCATCACACTATCTACATGTCATCAATGCTCAAAGAGTCTAAAGAAGGCTACATTCAGAAATTTCTGGCCAGGAAGTCAGGTATATGCTTATATGCATTTTGTTTGTTTGCTTATTTGTTTTTTGACACGTAATCTTGATCCAGTCATTTCCTTTGCTCTAAATCTTAGGTTTCTCTTCCAGTCACTTCTTCAAATACAACAAACTATTACAATAACACAACATTGCAAGTATGAGACAAGATACATATCCTGCCATCAGATTCAAATTCAAAATCAACTCATGTCTAATGAGTGTTAACTACATACCAAGTTTTCATAGATATCTTTTGCTGTTTGATCCCTGCAACGACCCTGAAATGTAGATATTATTTTCCCCACTCAAAAGATAAGGCAACTGAGATACAAAGTGATTAAGTAGGTTGCTAAAGGCAGCACAGCTACTACATGCCTTGCATTATTAAACACCAAAAACAAACAAACCCATTGTCATTGAGTTGATTCCAACTCATAGCAACCTTAAAGGATAGAGTTGAACTGCCTCATAGGGTTTCCAAGGCTGGTGGATTCAAACTGCCAACCTTTTGGTTAGCAGCCAAGCTCTTAACCACTGTACCACCAGGGCTCCCAAATGAATGTAAATGGTATTAAGTTCTATAGAACGTCAGAGGAAAGTGAAATCATTTCCACTTGGAGTATTTCTGTATGTGCTCAGGACAGGACTGCAAAGGTGGCTCTTAAAAACTTGGAAATAAGTATGATAAGGATTACATGTCTCACCTCCTGCCCTTTGTAGGAGGGTGTGGCATGCCCCAGGCTGCCTTTTTGGTTTTTTTTCTACAAATGAGGTCAAAGTGGCCAGTGACACAGAGCCAGGGATACTAGGCTGTTTTACACTGGACACGGCCAAGGAGGAAGAGACCAGAATGGAAGGAGGCAGGTGAGCATGAGAGGGCAAGTGGGCTGAGTTTTAGGAAGAAGCTTTGGGAAATTTTAAGAGAGTTAAACATGAGTTTACAGACAGCTGCTGGGATTTGTGAGATCAGTGAGAAGAAACGCCTAGTGTCCTCTGAGATGGTACTGCCTGTTGGCGCCTCACTGCCTGGGTTTGAATCCTGACTCTCCCACTTACTCTGTAGGAAATCATGAGTGAGTTGATTAACCTCTCATCCTGGACTTCATAGTTTGTAAGTAAGGAATAATTATAAAAGACTTGTGATGAAAATTAAATAAGACAATCTAATCTGTATAAAGTGCTTGACATTTAAGCACTTAATAGGCATAGGGACTACTACTATAATCCACTTTTGGGAGCTGTCTGAGAGAATTTAGCAATGATTCAAACTACTCTTCAATGTTTTCTGAATTTTGGACTGGTGTTTCCTCAGAATGTGTCATCATGAAGGGGAGCTGCTATTTTAAATAAGAGTCTGAAAAGGGTAAAATTGAATAAAGACATGAAGGAGGTGAGGGAGAAAGCCAGGCCAACAACCTGAGGACAAGAGTACCAAGTAGATGGAACATCAAGTTCAAGGGTCCTAACTCATGCTCAAGTTCAACTCAACCGTCCTTATTCATGTTCAGGAATCCCTGAGTGGTGTAAACAGTTAACATACTCAACTGTTAATCTAAAGGCTGGAGTTTCAAATCCACGCAGAGAAACCTGGGAAGAAAGGCCTGGGGATCTCTTTCTGAAAAATCAGCCATTGAAAACCCTCGAAGCATAGTTCTACTCTGACACACATGGAGTCACCAGGAGTTAGATCAGCTCAACAGCAACTGGTTTTGGTATTCATGTTCAAGAAACAGCAAGAAGCTGATGCTGGTAGAGATCAAGGGAGGAGCAGTAGAAAATATGATAGAATGGAGCAGCGGCACCAAGTGCCAGATCAAATAACACCTTATAATCTTTGGTGAGAACTTCCAATATCATTTTAAGTATAATGGGAAGACAGGAACTAGAGGGTTTCAAGCATGAGGGAGGCACTTATTTTACATTTTAAAGGGCTCACTCTGGCACTTGTGCACATAGTAGATGGCAGGGGGAACAGAATGGAAACAGGAATACCAGGTAGGAGACCACTGCAGTCATTAGGGCAGAGGTGGTGGTGGCTGGGACCAAGGTGTAGCTATGGAAGTGGAGAGTTGCATTCAGATTTGCAGTCATTTTTAAGGGCCAGCCAACAGAATCTGCTGATGGATTGGATATGGAGTGTAGAGGAAAAGAGGAGTAAAGGATGGCTCCAAAGATTTAGGCCTGAGAAAATAGTATTACAATCTTTGTAATTTATGTAATCCTCCCTCTATACTGAACATTCATATTTTTTCCAGAAAAACTGTTATTATAGACAATGCTGTAGAAAACATCCTTGTACGTTTATCTTGGAAACTTAGTAACTTTATGATCATTTGAGCAAAGATTCTATAGAAGAATTCTGATCAAAAGGGGAAAGAATGTGGAACAGAATTTAAAAATATCAATGGAATCCAGACTTTCTGGAGCCATTGAAGTTTGACAAGCCCCTGAAACTATTGCTCTGAGATAGTCTTTAAACCTCAAACCAAAACTACTCCCTGAACTCTTCTTTGAACAAAAAAAAAAAAAAAGTTTATCTGAATACAGAAAGTGTGCCTGCCTTGAGCATTGTGCTCTTTTAAAGAATTATCTATGCAAGATCAAATTAACAACAGCAACTCAAAAGGTTAGATGAGAAATTTAGGGAGCATTGAGTTTAAATCAATGGTGGTTGAACAATTTAGAGAAAGTTGGAGAGAATGGTTGCACAACTTGAAGAGTGTAATCAGTGTTACTGAGTTATACATGTAGAAATTGTTGCAGTGGTGTATGGCTGTGCATATTTTCACCAAATCTGTCTTGGAAAAAGTATAGCCAGAATGCTTCTTAGAAGCGAGGATGACGAGACTTCATCTCACATACTTTGGACATGTTATCAGGAGGGACGAGTCCCTGAAGAAGGACATCATGCTTGGTAAAGTAGAGGGTCAGCAAAAAAGAAGACTCTCGACAAGACGGATTGACACAGTGGCTGCAACAACAGGCTCAAACATAGCAACAGTTGTGCGGATGATGCAGGAGGGAGCAGTGTTGTACATAGGGTTCGCTACGGATCAGAACTGACTCAAGGGCATCTAACAACAGCAACAACAGTGTAGTACAGTATGCATCGTTTTGTATATTATTGACTGGTTGTATCTCTTTTCTATTGTTTGTTTATATCTTCTACCACTTTATTAGGTGATTTTCTCATTAGTCTGTAAAAGCTCTTGCCATATGAAGAATATTAACCCTTTTTAACATATTTGCACATATTTCCTCCCCATTTACCATTTTCCTTTGAACTTTATTTATATCTTGTGCTTTATTCTTGTTATTAGTTGCCATCAAGTTGATTCTGACTAATGGCGACCCATGTACGCACAGTGGAACTGCTCCATAGGATTTTCAAGGCTGTGACCTTTCAGAAGCAAGTTGGCAGACCTGTCTTTCAAGGCTTAACCATTTGCACCACGCAGGGACTCCTACCTTGTGCCTTAATTATTTTTTAAAGCTTTGCATACTGAAATCTATCAATTATTTTCTTTATGATTTTTGAGTTTGCCTTAAAGTTTTGAAAGAAGAACTGAGTAAAACTATCCATATCATTCCGTCTTTTTAGAAATAATTCTGTAAACATATTTTTCTTTCTTTCTTTTTTTTTTTTTTTTATGGCTACTGTCCAGTTCTGGTTTTGTACCTCTTCTTAAGTCAATTTGATAATATGATATTGAAAGGAAAATCATTTATTTATGTACTATTGTCAGAATCACTGGCATAAAGTTATCCATATTATTTATTTTACTCTTCCAATTACCTCTTTCTCTAAGGCGGCATCCTCATTCTTATTTCTAATATTAAGTACTCATATTTTCACTACCTTTGTAATTTATATTTGCCACCATCTGGTCTGTTTTATTATATGAAAAGAAATACCTACTGGATTTATTCATCTATTATATTGTTTTATGTACTATAATTTAATAATATCAGCTTTCAAAAATTTCTTCTTACTTTCCTCAAGTCTTTTTTTTTTTTTTCCTTGCTTCTTGCATTTCTCGATTTAGTTCTCTTCACTTTTAATGTTTACTTCTGAAAGCATTCAGAACAACAAAATTTCCCTTGAGTACAACTTTGGCATACACATAAGTTTTGATATGTAGTATCTCAGTCTTGGTTATTTTCTAAGTAGTCTGCTATCCTAGTTTTGATTTCTCTGTTAACCTGAGAATTATTTAAGGTCCTTTTTAATTTAAAACGTTTACTATTCATTTTAAGGTTTCCTACATATGGTTCAAGAAACTTGTCCTCTGGATAAATCCAGTGAAATGGACGTTAAAAGAAACTAAATATGTGAACAGCTGTGGATAAATCATATTGAAAAAATATATCGATCCACCGATTACAATCCTATATCACTGTGGCATTTGCTGCCAGAGGCACAGCTGCCGTCTTACAGTAAGAACAGGAAAGGCTGCTGAAGTGCTCTTTGAAAGGAATAATTTGAGAAACTCCTCGGAAACCTTCATGTGTTCATTTTTTAAACCTCCACATGAGTTTGGATGGTAATCTCCTCTTCCTGACCAGGCAGGTAAGGAAATTGAGCATGGACTCTATGCTCTTGTGGTCCCTTTTCAGGTTTACAAGATCAGTCATCAGCTTAGGACCACTGATCTCAATGGAGGAGGAGGTAATGCTCAGAGAATAGTTGCCTATGACATAAGCAGGATTAAGATTCCCCAAATGCCTAGTAGCCTGTGATAGCAGCCACCTATATATGTCCAGATAGAGGTTAAAGGGAGAACAGCTGTGGCCCAAGACCCTAAAGTCAAATCTGTGACCGGGCATAGTGGACGTGTTCACAGACTCCTAGACAAGGTGACTCAGAGTGGCCTTCTGGTACCAACAGTTTCCCCCTTGAAATTTTTCCATATCCTTTTTTTTTAAAGAAACAAAAGATCCTGGCAGGATATCATTTTAAATGCATTACTTTGTGCCAGGTTCAATGTGAGCATAATCTAGAGGTCAGTGGGAGGCCTTCTGACTCTTGCATTCTAGACTTCGTTTCCTTTGAATTTCTACCCCCCACACATTTTGCATCAGCCCTCAGTTTCGATGGTCTGGGGAAGTCCAAAGTCTGTTTCCTATCTGTGCTCCTCCCTCATGCTTCTATGAATTTATAGAGGTTTACAGTCCCTAGATATCAACTCCCAGGTCGAACAAGCCTTTCCCTGGTGTGCATAGGAGATCCAGGCATACTAGGCTAACATTTAGGGGTCAGAGTAGAGGTGATATCATAAGGGGCATAGCATTCTGCCATCCTGCTCACCCCTGTCTGCTGAGTCCTTCTCCCCCTGTCCCTATTCTTCCTGCCTCCTGAATTCCCCCTTACCCAGCTCCAGATAATTTCCCGTGTTATGCAAGGCATCTTTCTCCTTTAGAAACTTTGGCACCAACAGACATCCAGGCCCTGGAGGCTAAATTTCTACTCTAAGTGGGTTAACGAAAGGAAAAGAGCTAATACTTGCTGCTAAGGGGGAAACATGTCCTTTGAATTAAAGGAGGAACACCAAGTTCAGGAAGCAGGGATCAAGCAACTATATGTTGAGTTCCTACAAGATGGAAGGTGCTTGCAGGGGTGGAGGAGGACGAGGCATGCCTGCCCTTGAGATGCATGTAATCTATGTGGGCAGCACAAAAAACAAAGGATTAAGGGAGGAAGAGGTCACTTTCAGCTGCAAGCTTCAGATTAGGAAGAAGTTTGATTGTATATATGCCACGAATAAGGAGACCAGGCTCAGGTAAGAGTTCAAAGCCAGGTAGCATTCAGCTAGTATCAATTCAGTAGACATTGCATCACACATGGGTAAGCAGGCAGTATTTTTCTCCTGCAAGAATCATCATCATCCTGAGAAACAAAGTGGGAGTGAGCTTGGAACTGCGTGGATGAGAGACATCCAGAGCTGAAAAACATTGACAAAAGGTCAAAGGAAATAGTAGTTAAGGGTCCAAAAGGAAGCTGACCCAGACTCCCTGGGAAAATAAAAAAGGAGTTAGGAGAAGTGACCTCATAGGTGATTCAATAGCCCTGTGATGTTGGGAGTTCAGGCCATTTTTGTTTTGAGAATCTATTTGGATGAGTGTAACATGGGGAGGTGGGGAGAGGGTGGCTGTGGTTAATCAGATAATGTCCCCCCTCAAACCCACATCTGACAGCAGCAGAGTCAAAGGAGTTCGCCGAACTACAACGGGCCAATGATGTCATATATATTATTTCTATGTATTATTTATATGTTCTCAATATAAAAAAGAAAAATGAGGTTCAGAGTGCTGATGTGATTTGCCCAAGATTACAGAGCTAGCAAGTGACAGAGTTGGATTTCAACAGTGGCGTTACCACTTCCAGAGCCCCAAGGATTTAGTGGGAGACACATATATGAATAACTCAAAATCAAAGCAGACTATGCTAAGTGTGCAACAAAAGAGTAAACAAGACTATAGGGGAAGGAAATGTTAATCTGGCTCAATTCTCTACCTCATTCAAATTTTCCCTGCCTATGTCACAGGCAGTGTTGACAGAGAAGACCTGGCAACCAGTAAGGAAGAAGAGCAAGGTCTGCAGCTCCACTATTGAAAAAAAGAGCAAAGAGGTAGACACCTGAGACATATTCAAGTCAAAGCTGCAGTGACACCTGTCTCCCTCCTGGGATGTTGCTCAAAGAAAAAAAGCATCCTCCAATGGCACCACTCAACAGCAACTAGTTTAATGCATCAAGAATGAGAGGGCACTGGCCTGGGAGTCAGGAAAACTGAGTTTTTGAGTTCTAATTTTTCCATCCACTTGCAGTGTAATCTGGAGCAAGTTATTTAAAGCACCTCAGCTCTCTAGGCCACAGTGTCTTCACCTGGAAATGAGGGAATTAGACTAGATAATTCCCAAGTTCCTTCGTCAACTTTGAGATTCCAAGGGTTTTAGCACCATGCCATAGGCTGTGGGAAGTAATACAAAGAAGGAGGCTGCCCCTGAGCATGTGCCCACAGAGAGGACCTCACATAAGCCTTCTATATTTTTTCCACTTGACCACATCCTACTCTGTAGGGTAGTGCTACTGTCAAGCTGCCCATCAGATAGAACATTCCACCTCACAGGTGGATGCATTTCAGTGGGTCGCCAGTAAACTGCAAAGAAATCCCTGCTTCTAGGATCAGATAGTCTGAAATAGCATAGGTATTAATAGACTGTTAATTTTCGATGCAGCTCCCCTGCAGAACGAAAGGCAAGCAAGAATCCCTTTGAGTGTTCAACTCAAGAGTCCCAAGTTTGGTACTTAAACTTCAGGATCCTCTGAAGCCTGGGTAAATGTATTAAAACTAGATTTTACCCTATTGGACTTAATTATCATTCAGTCAATGATGGCAATAATATTACTAATAATAAGTTCTTGCGTCAGAACTTTTCAGCTTTTCAAATGGCTCGGGCATGCTTTATCTCACTTGAGCTTCATAATAAGCATGCAGCATAAGTAGGGCAAGTATTATTATCTCCATTAATACTAATAATAGGTAACATTTAGGTAGCCCCTTGCATTTACAAAGTGTTTTCATACATACTTTCTCATTGTGCTAGAGGCTGAGTTCCTGGATACAAGGACTGTGTCTTACTCATCTCTGTACTCTGCAATGTTTAGCTCAGGGCAAGGCACATAAAAGTCATTACTCAATGTGTATGTAATTATAAATTAATTTGATCCTCATGAAAACTGCATCAGGTTGGTAGGCAGATAATTTTATCCCTAGTTTCGAGATAGTAAAACTGAGGCTCAGAGCATTTCACTGACATGTCCAAAGTGACACAGGAAAGTCATGGCCAGAAAAACAGTACTGTCTAAATCTCTCCAAAATGTCATGCTCTTCCCTCTATACCAGTGTTTGTCAAACTTTAATATAGTAAATAGATCACCTGGTGATCTCATTAAAATGCAGTTCAGAAAGTCTGGGGCAGAGAAAGAAATTCTAAATTTCTAACCAGCTTCCACATGCTGCTGCTTGTTCAAGGACCACATCTGGGGAGGCAAGAGTCTGAACCACAGCGGAGATAAGGAGGCTGTTAGGGATTGAACTGTGTCCCCCCACCCCCTTAAAATATGTGACAGTTAAAGAGCCCTGGTGTCTCAATGGTCAATTGCTCGGCTGCTAACCAAAAGGTTGGCAATTCGAACCTACCCAGCAGCTCCTCAGGAGAAAGATCTGATGATCTGTGCCCATAAAGATTGCAGCCTGGAAAACCCTATGGGGCAGTTCTACTCAGTCATATGGGGCAGCTACGAGTCGAAATCTACTGGATGATACCTAACAACAACAACAAACATTACCTGTGGCTGTGATCCCATTTGGGAATCGGGTTTCTTTTAATGAGGTCATATCAGTGTAGGGTGTGTCCTAAACCTAATCACTTCTGAGTTAGTAAGAATAGCAAATTAGACAGAGAAGGGGGCACAGAGGGAGGGGCGCGAGCAAAGATAGATGCCAACGAACCAAGGGGCTACAGAAGCAGAAAGCAGCAGAAGCTGAAAGAGCCCCGGAGCTCACAGAGAGCCTTCCCCTAGAACCAGTGCCCTGAATTCAGACTTCTAGCCTCCTGAACTGTGAGAAAATAAATTTCTGTTCTTTAAAGCCACCCACTTGTGGTATTTCTGTTACAGCAGCACTAGGTAACTAAGACAGAGACCAAGGGGAATTAAGTGATTTTCCCAAGGTCACCTCGTGAGTTAAAAGTATAACTAGAATTAGGAGCTATTCCACTGACCCTCATTCTACAGTAGACTTGTTTCTAGACTTTTGCCCTTACGATTGAATAAAATAGCACACAGAGAGTACATACGTTTCCCTTCATAGTCCCATCTCTACTTTTGGGAAAAGCTTCTGAACCTCTCACACTTAAAAATATTGAGTCCTGTTTAGGGAACCCACACCAAAAAGTATACTGGGGCAAAAACTCCAATTTGTAAAATCTGATTGGGTTCTTGTTCCTCGTATGCCACTAGACTGAACTGGCTCCCTTCAAATCCTAGTATTCTATTGATTTTATTCTCATATGCCTCCTTATAGGCACTTTTATCAGACAGGCTCCAGATTCCTTAATGGTCTAGAAAACTCCCTTCTGGGAAACATGGAAGGTGCAGGACTCCGCCCTGGGTCAGCCCATGCTTGAGCAACAGAAATTCTAGTCTGCCAAACTGGAAACACAAGACAGGAATCAGGAACCAGGCACCAGACGGGGCCACACGAGCAGGTAGAATAACCGCCCTGTGAACTTTTCGTCTTTATCAACTCCCACTGGCCTAGCTCCAGATCTCAGAAAGAGCTCACAGCAATGCATCAAGACCAGCACCGGCCACATCCACACACAGTCCAGTTACAGGCACAAAGCATCATAAACCCAGCAAGCCCTGACACCTGACAAGATGAACTTCCTGTTTTATAACATTTCCTCCTTCCTGGAGAAATCTTCCCAATTTGACCAGCTAGCTACAGCCTGTGGGCCTGCTAGTTCTCATTTCCCAACACATATATTCAGGAGGTCTGCAGGTATATTCAGGCTCTAAGAGACTACTTGCAGCTGGCTGGTGGGGCAGAGAGGAGCATGCTAAATACAATCTGACTGTTTTCCTTGTGGGGTCCTTTCTATGGTTTCCAAGGGATCCCACAGAGGGACAGGCTCTGGCCCTTGTATCAACCACATTTTTTCCACTGAATACCACTCTTTTATCCCTAAACTCAGATGTCCCCTCCACCATAGCTCAGGAAAAGGGGGATAATTTCTTAAAAACCAGATCAGTATTTAAAAATGAATAGTAATATGGGCTCAGGAACAGTGGAACAACCTCTGGATGGGAAAGGAACTGCAAGAGCTGGTACAGTCCCAAATCAAGAGACTCTCCTCCGTGGTAAGAGTCTCCAACATGGCCAGTCCCTAAGACTGATGAAAATTTATGCTGATGACTATGCTCCAAAAGCCCTCCCCAGCTATGGCCCACTCTCCAGACATGGTCCATAACAGTCTGCACTGTCATCAGGAAGAGGCCCTGAGAAATAAAAGTGCCAAGTTACCTGTGCCCAACACAGAATAACATGGAGTTCTTAAAAAATATATATATATATCCACTGATGGGCAAAAGGAGAATAGGAAGCTATAGTTGCTCAGGTGGGTTGGGTCATGTCATCAGAAACTGGGGAATATGGTACTCACGAGTAGAAGGAAAGGTGACTCAGGTATTCCTCTTACAAACCTTTTTTTTGGTTCATTCCTGAAACTAGCTTGCAGGATACCAAACCAGGATCACTGTATATGGTCATACAAGTTGTGCACTGCACAATCATGTGTGACATTCAAAAAAGAAAAATACCCATTCTATGCCAGGCATGATGCTAGTTACTGGAAACAAATACAATATAACATATTAATCTGTTCCTTTCACAAAGAGCCAAATTATTTTTCATATGCATGATCTCATTTAATCTCTACAATAGATTTCTGAGTAATATATTGTACTCTCCATTTATAAATAAGGCAATTGAAACTCAGAGGGGTTAAACACTTTGTCTGAGCTTAAGTGAACAGAATGTGGCAGAGTTGGTATAACTAAAACAAGTACCATATTTTTTCACAAATAACGCACCCACACATATAAAGCGCTGCATAACTTTCTTAACAAAATAGCGAGGAGGGGATTGCACAGTTGGCAAAAAAAGTAACGTGCATTATTTGCATAAAAATACATAAACACATACCTTCAATGGGCACTAAATAGATCTTGTCCATAGTGATTTTTAGAATGCCACAGAGGAGTTCTTAGAGTGGTCAAACAAGACTGTCCTGAAATCCCCAACATCCTTTTCTATGACATCTTCTTACCCCAACCCATCAAATATGGAGGATCCTAATACTCTTTCCCAGCGCCCTGGTTGCACAGTGGTTAAGCGTTCAGCTGCTAACCAAAAGGTCGGCAGTTGGAATCCACTAGCCCCTCCTTGGAAATCCTATGGGGCAGTTCTACTCTGTCCTATAGGGTCACTGTGAGTCGGAATCAACTCGACAGCAATGGGCTGGGCAATGCTCTTTCCCACTTCCTTCCTCATCATCCACCAAAGTCTGCTCTCAGATAAAGCTCTGCTGTTAATTGTGGTACCATTTAATGTGAACAACAGTTGATTTATGACCTCTCCCAAAGGTAATTGTACATTAGTCTTTCTAATAGCAAAATGAAGGTTATTGTCCCCCACTAAAGGAAACAATGTTCTTCAGTCAATGACCACAGAATCATCGGGCAGTTGGAAAAGGTATTTAAGAAATCAGAAAGACCTCTCCTCAAACAGTACTACGTAGACTTCCATCCCATGTGCAAGTCAAGAGTCGGAAAAGAGGCATATTCAATAGTTTAAACAGCATTCACTCTTCATATTTTTATTCAATATCTATTACCTATTATGTGACTCATTGGCAACAGGTTTTGTTTGGTTTGGTTTTTATGTGCCAAGGATTGGGGATTCAGAGATGAGTAAGACACAGGTTCTGCCCTCAAGAGCCTTGTGTCCTCCTGGAGGCTGGAACTGAGAGAGAAATACAAAGAAGCAGATAATCACAACTCAACTGCCACAGCAGAACTGTGAGCAGAGTGCTCTGAGGGCCTCGAGGAAGGAGGAGCTAACTAGCAAAGCCTCAGTGAAAAGGCAGCATACAAAACAGGGAAATTTGAGCTGAGGCTTGAGGCATAAGATGGAGTTTCTACTACTGAATTAAAAATTATCCTTAAGGGTGAAATGACATGATGTCCAGGATTTGCTTTAAAATTCTCCAGCAAACAAAACAAGCTGCAAGTGAGAGGATGTGAACAGAAAAATCATGGTGGGGAAAACATTGCACATATTGGAGCTGGGCGAGGGTTACATGAGGATTTATTACACAAGTGTATCTCCAAGTGTGATTTCCATGCCAGCAGCATCAGCAGCACCCGGGAACTCTAAGTTGCAAATTCTCAGTCTGCTGCAAACCTCAGATCTACTAAATAAAAAACTCTGGGGGTGGGGCCCTGCAACGTGTGTTTTACCAAGTCCTTCAGAGGATTCTGATCCGTAACTCCGATTCACGATTCACAGCATTAAACCATCCTCTCGCCTTAGGAGTTAGAATCAACTTGATGGCAACAGGTTTGGTTTTTGTTTGTTTTTCTCTTTATATGTTTAAGCAATTATTTCCATAATAAAGAGTTGCAAAAAACAAAATGGAGTTTCTAGGCAGAAAAGAGGAAGAAGCATGTTTTGGGTAAAGGAAGCTATGTGAACAAAGGCAAGGCGGTTATTAACGGCATGGAATGTTTGTCACTGGAACACAGGGTTTATGGGTGGAGTGGTGACAGCTACAGCAGAAGTTGTTTGAATTTAATTCAAGAACAAAGGGGAATCAAGAGGTTTTTAAGGAGCAGAGCAATACGATCAGCACCTAAAGTGCCTAGTATATAGAAGCCATTCAATTATGTGTTGAATAAATAAATACTAAAGCTGGGTTTTCAAAAATGTAACCAGTGTCTTATATAGGTTGGATGAGCAGGAGGCATGAAACCAGAAGCAGGGAGAAAGGCAGGGTTCGCTTATCAAGGATGAGGTTTCTCAGAGTTTGACACTAGAGGCACGTACTTCAACATGAAAAGGACCTCTTCTGAGATGGCTTCCATGAAAAGTCCTTGAATTGTTTGATGGAGCATCGCCTTTTGATGGAAATGAGGCTCTTCATCCCCTAATACTTTTTTCATCTTTTCTATGTCTAAAATCTTCTACAGACGTATTTCCTTTAAAAACTATGGCTGCACTCATGGACAGAAATCACATAACTGTTTGAGGGACAAACATGACATGTTACAAAGCCATGGCATAGGATTTTTTAAAGCAACCTACTAAACACAGGCGGATAATCTTGAATCTGAGTTCCTTCATGCCCACTCACTATGGTCCATGGCAAGGATGAAGGGTCTTCTCTTGGTTAAAGTTTGGGGGGGGGGGGGGGTCAAAGATTGCAGTAAAGAATTACAACATCTTCCATATTTTTTATATAATGGTTTAATGGAGAGCCTTTTAGGTGCAAGGCCCTGTGAGGCATGCTAAAAGTCTTTAACTCTGAGATACAAATTGGTGAAATATTAAAGCACAGGATAAGCAAACTACCTCAAAAGAGAATTACACCAGGAGCTATCCAAGGCAGTAAGTGGCAATTTACTAACGAGTGACATGGGCAATAAGTGCTAGAAGGTCATTGTCATTGTTCACACTGAAGTCAGTTGAGACAGGACAATTTTCTCCTAAAAGAATGTGGCAGAGTATACAGATTAACATGTAACTATGGATCTAGGAGAGGTCACTTGGTTGAGCAAATGGTTTGCACTCAGCTGCTAACCTCAAGGCTGGCAGCTTCAATCCACTCAGAAGCCCTGCAGGAGAAAGGCCTGGTGATCTGCTTCCATAGAGATTAGTCAAACCATTACTGAATGTTTCGATCAAAGCGTCTATAGAGGAATCCTGATTAAAAGGGGGGAAAATTCAGAACAGAATTTAAAATTTTCAATGGAATCCAGACTTTCTGGAGCCACTGAGGCTGAATGAACCCCTGAAACTATTGCTCTGAGATCATCTTTAAACTGAGAACGGTTATACAACCTGAAGAATATAATTGATGTCACTGAATTGTACATGTATATATTGTTGAAATGGTGTCTCTTTTGCTGCATGTATTTTCACCATAAATAAATAAATAAAAGATTACAGCCAAGAAAACCCTATGGAACAGTTTTACTCTGTAACACATGGGACCGCCATGAGTTGGAATCGACTCAACAGCAACAAATTCGGTTTTTTGGTTTTATAGGTCTAGGAGACCCAAGGTAAGTTGCATAACCCCAGGTGACACTTCTTTCAGCCATCAATTGTCAAGTACTGTATGATGCTTTCATGCTTTCAGCACTCTAGAAGGAGCCTATAGTGAAAATGCATACTTGAAGCAATATTAGAGAAATAGGTCATTGCAATGTGCTGATGACTAGAAATGCAAGTTGTGTTGAGACAGGAAGAGTCAGAAGACATTGCATGGAGGAGACGGAACTTGAGTTGTGCTTTGAATGAGTGGAAGGATTTGAAGAAAAAACAGAAGGATATTCCATGCATGAGAAACAGAATGTGCCAAGATGCAGAAATGGGAATTCTTCTGGCAAATGTAGGTAGAGTTTTAAAAAAAAAAAAAAAAAAAAACCTGTCTGCCTAGAGCAGACGTTTTGTGTTGGAGGGTGATAGTAAGTAGAGCAGACGTTTTGTGTTGGAGGGTGATAGTGAGTATGAGGTCAGATTGTAAAGGATCCTAACTATCAGCCAGAGAAGTCTGTAGACAATGGGGAGCCACTATAGGAGCTTCTCAAATTCAAGTGTGACCTGACTGCTAGACTTGGGGAAGGTAACTGAATTATTATCAAAGAATGGATGCACTGGCACTGGCCTAGGTGGCCTGTGTAGCAATGCAGCTTCTTTATACTTTGGAAAGGAAATCAGGAATCATCTTTATCCCTGTAACGCTGCACCCTCTGCCTGGTGGCTTGACTTTCCAGGAAGTTCTCAGCCTACTTGGGTGGATGTTTTGATCTTAGTTGAAAGAACACTAAAAGCAAACACTGAGTGAACATAAAGTAAAGCCAGATCTTCTGCCTCAACAGAAAAATTTCCCTTGTCTTCCTAAATCCACTTTTCTAGAGGCTTGTACCAGCTACATCTCTTCTCCTGTTTGGCAGAATAATTCTAAGGTTGATCCTGAGAATCCACTTCTTGCAGACTCACTGCTGGTCGGTAGTAAACAACCTGGCAAAATACTTCACGGCAAACTCATACAATTAGAGATATGTATTGTTCTGGTTTGGTTCAAAGATCTCTGAATCAGCTCCCCAGACTTCATTTAGCTTATAATTTACTGAGGTTTGACATGTCTTATGTGGGGGAGAGGGATGCCTTTCATTTAATATTAACCAAGCAGCTTTCCACCATTTCCTCTTTCCCATTGTTTCACTTTAATAAACAATGGATTTAGCAAGTTGTTTAAAGTTGGCTGGGCTCTGATGCATTCTTCTAAGTGTTCTGCTTCACACATGACCTTCTGAAGATTTTATTCAATATCTGTTTAGAAAAATACACACACATACCATACATACAAGACCCAAACAAGCTATTGTATTATTTCTTAGTAATGGTCCTAATGTACATGATGTTTCTTGAAAGGGAAATACTAAGAAAAAAAAATTGTTTTTTGCCAAATTATTCATGCTGAACCAAAAAAAAAAAAAAAAAGATTGAAGCCAGAAACATTAATCCACAGCTAGTAACTCCCTTTCTGCCTGAAGAGGGATCAGTGATTAAAAACAACCCTTAGAACTTCCTGGTCAAAATGGTGCCCCTCTCCACCAAATTCATGCAGAGAAATATGAAAACTTATGACACCAAAAATTAAGGCTTAGTAGATATAATCAATCTCTATTAGTAATTTCCATTAAGGAAAGTTGGATTGAGAAACACAAATCAAACTTCTCCAGGCAAAAACCATGCTTCACTGTTTAAAACAAGTAGGAAAAGATATTTTCCAGGACTAAGTGGGCTGACAGAAGGGAGGCAGAGGTGCACTGCCCTCCAGAAGAGAGCAGAAAGCACTGTAGGCTGGGAAAAGACAAGAGAAGCCCTAGGAAAAGTGCATGCTAGGAGATGCCATACTTCTCGTCATCTGTCAGTTGTGGGTACAAACCTAAAACAAAGTGATCCACAAAGTTCTAAAATAAAAGAACAGGCAAAGCTATGTCAGGTTAAGTGACAGTAAATAAAGCGGGGGATAGTTATATTTATAGCACACAAAATTAGAATTCATAGCCAAAAGCATAAAACATTCCAAAGAAGGTTATGTTATGGTGCTAAAGGGAAGTACACTTTCTTCTCTCTTATTGACTATCTCGTTATTTGACATTTTGCATTTACAACAGTAGTAAAAAATCTACTATCCGACCATGTTGTGCATTAACTATGTACATCTGGCAGTAACAAATGCTGAGGTGTGAGGCAAGAGTAACACTGGCTTTGATGGTTAAGATAATGTCGACTTGGCTGGGCCATGGTTCTCAGTGGTTTGGCAGTTATGTAACGATGTAATTTGGAGTGACATAATGATGTAATTGGGCAGTTATGTAATAATGTAATGTGACAGTCATGTAATGATGTAGTCATCCTCCATTTTGTATTCTGATGTGGTCCTCCATTTTTTCATAACACTGATTTCACATAATGACTTGGTCTTTGGAACCTAACCATGTCGATAAGTGAGGAGAGGGTGTATTCACAATGAATATGTAAATGGGACTGCTATGTTTAGTATTAAATGGAACAGTAAAATATTTTAGCTTCCTGTCTTTACATTAAAAATAAAGCCTACTAGGCCCATTTCTCTAATCACCTAAAAAAGAAATCCAAACTATGAACTAGGGTATTCTGAGAAAGGCCTCAGTCTTTCTGACCATTTGTGGCAGGAAATAGGGACAAAATTGCTATTCTAAGACTGACACAACATTTTCTGTGATTCTTAGTTTGAAAGCTTGGATTTATCTGAGAAAGGACAATTTTTTTCTGGGAGGCATTTCTATGTGAGTCTTCTTAGTCATGCAGATGTACTTGATTTAAAGTACCTATTCTTTAAACACTGACTACCACTGACAGTCCAGGTTCTGGTGAAGTGATCGCAATTCAAATGCTGCAGAATGCGATGGTAAGTACTGTATTGTCTTCAACACTGCAAGGAACAACTCTGTTTCCATGGGGGAGAGAGGGGAGGTGCCTCTGGATTGAGTCTATCGTTCTAGAGCAAGGGTCTCACCTGCTGGTAATTTACGTTAAAAAGTGGGCCAGGTGGGGATTGTGGAAAATGCAAAGCCCAAAGCCATCAAGAAGGGAAGCTAGTATTCAACTCTAGCCTTATCACTGTAATATGACAATGTGGTCGCAATGTTATTAGATCTTCCCATGCTTACATGAAGCCACAATTGTATGGTAAAGATTTTTACCATTATTCACTGATTCTAAGATGTGCATTTTTTCACTTTTTAACATCTTTAAAATTAAGATATGTCTTACAATCAATGGTGTATTGCAATTACAATTGGCAGCTATTTTTTTCTTCCTTTGTTGTTATTGTTGTGTGCCTTCAAATAGATTCTGACTCATAGAGCCCCTACAGGACAGAGTAAAACTGCCCCATAAGGTTTCCAAGGCTGTGATCTTTATGGAAGCAGATTGCCACATCATACATAAAATAATGATGTGTCTTAAAATTAATGAATGGCATCTTAGATATCTCCTGATATCTAGATGTTGGTAACGAATTCCAGACTGCAATACAACAAAAAATTGTACATGCCAAACAAAAATAATTGGACTAGATGATCTACCAGTTTACAACCTTTTATTGAAAGATCTTTTGGTACTCTCCTTATGGAAATGTTTGGAAGACAACGGGCGACCCATAATATAACATATATTAAGCTCTTTTGTGATAAAATTGATATAATTGATAAAAATGATCTGATTTGTCAAAGACTGAGAAACTTGAAAAAAAATAAGGCTAAAATGGTCTAAATTATACTTAATAAGATTTAATATATCAAAATTGTACCATACTTATATAGAATATACCTTCTTTTCTAGTCATTGGGGAATATTTATAATAGCTAATCATACGTTAATGTTTTAAAAAGTCACTAAGTTGTAAAAATAAAAATAGTCTATACTAGGATTAGCAAACTATGACCTGCAGGCAAAATTCAGCTCGCTACTTGCTTTTATAAATGAGTTTTTATTGGAGCATAACCATTTGGAACATAGCTCATTTGTTTACATACTGCCTATGGCTGCTTTTGTGCTACAATAGCAAAGTTGAGTGGTTGTGACAGAGACCTTGCTGATCACAAAGGCATACTATCTGACCCTATACAAAACAATTGTCTACTCCTGACTTAAACCAAAATCTATGACCACAGTATGATTTCTAAACAAGAAAAAAAAAATTATAGCAAGTATTTTAATTCAGGGGAGAAAACCAACTTAAAACTTAGAAAATACAATTTCTTAAAAATACAAACCCCAATTGCAGATTATCTGGGAAAATAACAAGATACAAACACTATAGAACTAAATTTATGTTTGGGGCCAAAGTTGTTCTCAGAGTAAAATTCATATCATTAGAAGTTTATTTTATTAAATAATAAAGCTTTCAAGATGTCAGAGAAAGATTATTTCTGTACTATTTAAAATGTACTAGACAATGGAAAAGAATGGTAAGTTATCTGACTTATTTCAACAAGTTATACTTATCTTCTCTGAATTCTGACAGAGACCACTCAAAAACACAGCTGCAAAACAAAACAATTTCATTTACAAACGTATAAGCAAGAGTATAATAGATAAAGTAGTGATAAATGAACCCACCAACATCAGAAAAAATTTTTTTTTTAATAAAACAGGTTTTATTCCAGGAACTCAAAAATAATAATATTAGAAATTTATTAACATAGTTTAGAATATCAATTAAGAAAACTGGAATCCCTTTATCTTGTGGAGAGAAGTCCACTGGTTTTGACTTGAGTGTCTGAAAGCCCTCACTCTTAGACGAAAGAGAATACCATGAATTTAGATGACATAGTATGGGAAAAAGAAGTAAGGTGATAAACATCTCAGAGAAAACTATAAGGAAGAATATTTAAAATAGTAATAATATAATCTCTGACTCAGTTGGGTTTGCAGGCCAGGCCCTTCATATTCACCTTTCTAATACCATCAGTCACCACTCCCTGCACCTCCCCTCCATCCTCTTTTCCATGTTTTATTTATATTTTTGCATATTTACATAAATATATTTATTTAGTATTTACAACAAATAATGGGTTCACTGGGTAGTACAAACGGTTAACATACTTGACTGCTAACCAAAAGGTTGAAGGTTTGGGTTCACCCAGAGATGTCTTGGAAAAAAGGCCTGGCAATATACTTTCAAAAAATCAGCCATTGAAAGCCCTACGGAGCACAGTTCTACTCTGCCACATATGGGATCGCCATGAGTAGGAATCTACTTTACAGGACCTGGTTTTAACAAATAATAATAAATAATAAATATTATATATTATATTTGTGTATGTGGCATATAAAAATGTATGAAATGAATAAATTGCTTTTAAACTCTTTCTTGAACCTATGCTTTCATCATAGCACTTCTCCAAAACTGATTGTACCTTCTATCCCACTTCATACTTCAACATTCTCATTTGTGCTTAAAAGACAAAATACAAATTTCTTACAGATATTCAAGTCGCCCATGGACCAGCCCAAATTTGACTCTTGTGCCCATCATTACCCAACACAAATCATCCACCTTGGGCACACTGATCCAAACTGCTCCCCAAACACACCTTATTGTTTCCTGACTCTATGTTTGCTCATCACTTTCCCTTGATGGAGCATCTTTTAACATTCATCTCATTGATCCAATTCCTCTCCATCCTTCAAGGACTAGCTGAGGGCCTAATCCTTATACAGCCTTCTTGCTCTCTCCCTTTTCTCAATTAACATAATTGTTATGTTAATTTGTGTTTTTACCACTCATTAGCTATTTAGCTTAAATGCATGCGTGCACACACACATACACACACACAAAGAAATAATTTAAAATCAAGACAGTATGTCTAGTTTCTGTTCTCTTACATTATGATTTTACTCACTCATCCCAAAGCTCTCTCTACTAGACTCCAGGGAGTTCAAATAAGACACGGACTTTCTCCTCAAGGAACTCAGTTTAGTGTAAGAAAAGACATGTAATCAGACAATTACAGTACAATGTGAACAATAAATAAACCTATAAAAAAAAGTCATGGCAGTTCAAAGTGAGATACTAGATGATGGATAGATAGATAGATAAATATATAGATAGAGTCTTCGGAAATAATCTCTGTTTAAAAAGACAGAGAATCTGACACAATAAAATTAAACCCACCATTGATAATAAAAGAAGAAAAAACATAGGGAGGCAAACAAGCCATGATGACGTTGATCTCCAGGTTCATTCTTTAGTTCAAGTCTCCAGAGGTCTACTTCTTTCCTTCCATAGTATCCTTTCTTCCCAGTCTTCTTAAGACAACATCCACTCTGAGGTATTAGGTAAATACCTGCATAATCCCTGCATACATCCCTGACATAAATCTACCAGTTTCTCATGCTTTACACCAACAACACTCTTTTTACTTTGTATTAATCCTTTTAAACCCAAGGCTGCCATTGTAGAAAGTTTTTGCTATTATTGTGGGTATATTTGATAAGTTAATTCAAAAAGTTCAGAACAATGAACTGCATGTAAGGAAGCTCATCAGCAACTTTCATAATGTTGTGCTTAGATCCCCTGAGGTTGGTCACAGAAGGAGAATCCTTACCTGGGGACTCTTCCACTGCCAGTCTTGGAGCACTAGTGTTCAGTGTTTTTAAGGGAGTCTATGATAAGAGAGCTCATGAAAGTCACAACTCAGTTTCCTCAACTGTAAAATGATGGGGTTGGACAGTTCATTTCCAACACAAGCAGTACTGTAAAGATGAAAAAGGAGACAGTGAAACTGAGGCACCACCGCCCTCACCCAAGGACTAGATGGGGAGGAGAGTGAATATGAGGGAATTAAGAATGGCCACGTCAGCCAGGATATAGCAAATCCTTGTCAAAGTAGGGCCATACAAAGGCAAAAAAACGTAAAATAAGGAAAGACTGTCCCCTGTCATCCACTATTCTCTTATTTCTCTTCTTGGTCACCTCAGGAACTACAGCATAAGTGACCCCACCCCTTCAGGATCATGAGTTATTCCTGGTCCTTGAAACTTCTTCCTAGCAGCCACTACATTTTCAGGCCTGAAAACAGAAAAGGGTGACAGTAGCAGTAGTTTGAGAAGGTTGTGTCAGTGATATCATTAGAACTGAAAAAGGAACTTGCCCCTGGAATAATATTTCTAGGGATAAACACCCACAGTACTTACAGTGAGTATCTATAATCTTTTTTTCTGCATAGTTATCTGTGTTGGTACAGAAAGTTGTAGAGAGATACTTCCCACAAAGTTCCTCTAGAGCTCTAGAGGGACTTCCAACAAAGGAGAGGGCTGACAGTCAAGCCTCTTTCCTCACTATTTCCCAAAATACTAGAAGGCAAGCTCTTACTTTCTCTGGGTAAAAAACGAAAGGGTGAGCAGCCCTAAAGGCCCAGACCTGGGGTGGTGGAAATTTAGATAGCACAGCCGCCATGTCTGCTACCAAGCTTGCCAGGAAGTCAAAGGTGAATGCAGAAGATCTAGAGAGCGAATGTGTGCAAATTCCACTAAAAAAAGTGGGAAAGAGAAGGTAAGAGCCATATAGGCTGTTGCCCAGAAACCCAGATGTGCTTATGGAATGGAAGAAATATACCAACTATTTTTGATGCCTGGTGATCACATTGTTGATAGATCATGATCATCATCCTAGGATGCCTGGTGACCTATTCAGATGATTGCAGTTCTAAAGAAGAGTACCGTTGAGAGAAAACTGTTCAGAAAGAAAAACTGAAAGTCTGCTAGGGACAAACCAAATGACAGAAATCTCATAAACTGAAAAGTATGAAGTAAAAAGTATTCACATACTCCAAATTTCTCAAGAATTAAAAAAAGATTTGTATTTTTATTAGCTTTTCAAGGTGGAGGGATTATATTGTGATCAATATCATTTGTTATTGTTTTGTGTTTTTTTTTAATTTTTCAAATGTGATATTACTAGATTAAAAGGGTAATGTGTATTATCTCAGGGAATAGTTAAAAACTGGTTGAAAATGAGAAATAGAAGCTCATATCCTATCCAAAGTTTTTCATACACACAAACAGCAACCAATTAGAAGATACAGTGGAGAAATGATCTGTATTAAAAATAGCACAAGGTTGTACCTAGATATAAATTTAATAAGAAATGTGCTACAGAGGGATGCAAAAGAAAACTTAAGCAAATAAAATGGCAATATACATTCTTAAACAGGATGACATCACAAAGATATAAATTCTTCCTAATTAATTTATAAATTCATTGCATAACAATAGGCTTTTTCAAAAATACAACTTGATTCTAAACTTGATATGGAAAAATAAATAAGCAAGAAGAGCCAGTAAAACTTGTTAAAAGGAAGATTAATAAGGGGAAAATAGCTTGATCATATATTAAGGTTCATCATAAAGTTAGTTAAATAGTGATGAACTAGTATATGAATGGAAGAAATAAAGTAAAAGAGCTGAACAGAAGATTTCAAAGGGCAGTCAGAGAAGACAAGGTAAAGTATTATAACGACATGTGCAAATAACTGAAGTCAGAAAATCAAAAAGGAAGATTACACTTGGCATTTCTCAAGCTGAAAGAACTGAAGAAAAAACTCAAGCCTCAAGTTGCAATAGTGAAGGATTCCATGAGCAAAATACTGAACGACACAGGAATCATCAAAAGAAGATGGAAGGAATACCCAGAGTCACTGTACCAAAAAGAGTTAGCCAACATTCAGTCATTTCAGGAGATAGCATATGATCAAGAACCAATGGTACTGAAGGAAATAGTCCAAACTGCACTGAAGGCAAGGCAGAAAACAAGGCTCCAGGAACTGACACAATACTAACTGAGATGTTTCAACAAACATATGCCGCACTGGAAGTACTCACTCGTCTACGCCAAGAAATTTGGAAGACAGCTACCTGGCCAACCGACTGGAAGAGATCCATTTTTATGCCTATTCCCAAGAAAGGCGATCCAACCTGTCTTAGGCTGGGTTCTCTAGAGAAGCAAAACCAGTAAAGTGTACAAATATATACAGAAAGAGAGATTTATATCAAGGAAACAGCTCACTCGATTGTAGAGGCTAGAACGTCCCAAGTCCGTGGATCAGGGTAGAGGCCTCTCCCAAGTCACGAAGCCGCAGAAGCTGGCAAGCCCAAGATCAGCAGGTCGGAGAGCAGGGCTCCCACTCACAGGCTGTACAGATCGACGAATCCCAGGTTCGGCAGATAGGCTAACAGCTCAAGTCCCAAGAACCAGAGATGAGATGACAGGAGGCAGCTGCAGGATCCAGAGAGAGCAGAAAGCCAGAATGTCTGCTTATATTCAGATGTGGGCCATACCCCCAAGGAGACTCCCTTTCATCTGACTGGCTACTCACAGTATATTCAATCATGGGAGTGATTACATTAAAACACGGAGAATCATGGCCCAGCCAAGCTGACACACAATCTTAACCATCACACAACCGAATGTGGAAATTATCCAACAATATCATTAATATCATTAACATTTTGATGAAAATCATTCAAAAGTTGTTAAAGCAGTACATAGACAGGGAACTGCCAGAAATTCAAGCCAGATTCAGAAGAGTACATGCAATGAGGGAAGTCATTGCTGATGTCAGATGGATCCTGGCTGAAAGCAGAGAACACCAGAAAGATGTTTACCTATGTTTTACTGACTATGCAAAGGCGTTTGACTATGTGGATCCTAACAAATTACAGGTAACATTTCGAAGAAGAAGAATTCCAGAACACTTAAATTGTGCTCATGAGGAACCTGTTCATAGATCAAGAGGCATTTGTTCAAACAGAAAAAGGGGATACTGCATGGTTTCAAGTCAGGAAAGGTAAGCATCAGGGTTGTATCTTTTCAACAAACTTATTCAATCTGTATGCTGAGCAGATAATCCGAGAAGCTGGACTATATGAAGAAGAACATGGCATCAGGATTGGAACCGACTCGACTGCACCTAACAACAACAGTATATGAACAGACAGATCAATGTAACAGACTACAAAGTTCTGATATAAGAAAACTAAATCTAAAAATGTACTCAAATAATAATTAAAATACAGTAAATAGTATAAGAGACTTTTCTACTCAGTGGTTATAAATTAAGGATTTTTTTTAATAAATGAGTTTGGGACTACAAAGCAGTCATTTTGAGGGGAATGAAATTAGGTTCATATTTCCTTGTAAATAAATGTTAGATTGATCAAAAATTAAAGTCTTTAAAAATAAAAACTATAAATAGTACTAAAAAAATTACAGGAGAAAATTTCATTATAATTTCAGAATGGAGACAGTTTTTCTAAATATGACACAAAATTGAGAAAACATAAACAAAGAGACTGACAGAATCTCTGTTTCTAGCCATGGTGGAGTAATTTTGTTGTACACTAGCTTCTCCACCATAAACAACTATAAAACTGGACAAAATTAAGACTGAAATTTCTGGGAAAAGGGAAACTCAGGAGATCAGCAGAGTTCAACAGTCCCATCAAGTTGAAGAGGCAGCCTTCGGAGTTCAGAAAAGTTGAAATGATAGGTTCTATAGAGTAAGGCACAAAGCAGAGGAAGATGTGCTCAGAAGTGGACCCCAAAAATCTGTATTGGGGACTTCCATAAGTCCATGGCTGAGGGTTGAGCCATGCCTGCACAAGACAATTTTCTTCAAGGCTAACTAGATAGTAACTGCTATGCGGTTGAACATTTCAGGATCTATTCTGAAGTACAGCATGGTCAGTGATAGGATAATATCCATATGCCTACAAAGGAAGACCAGTTAATACGACTATTATTCAAATTTATACACCAACCACTAAGGCCAAAGATGAAGAAATTGAAGATTTTTACCAACTTCTGCAGTCTGAAATTGATTGAGCTTGCAACCAGGATGCATTGATAATTACTGGTGATTGGAATGTGAAAGTTGGAAACAAAGAAGAAGTATCAGTAATTGCAAAATATGGCCTTGGTGATAGAAACGATGCTGGAGATCAAATGATAGAATTTTTCAAGACCAACAACTTCTTCATTGCAAATATTTTTTTCACCAACATAAACAGCAACTATATACTTGGACCTCTGTAGATGGAATACACAGAAGTCAAATTGACTACATTTGTGGAAAGAGATGATGGAAAAGCTCAATATCATCAGTGATAACAAGGCCAGGGGCCCACTGCAAAACAGACCATCAGTTGCTCATATGCAAGTTCAAGTTGAAACTGAGGAAAATTAGAACAAGTCCACAAGAGCCAAAGTACGACCTTGAGTATATCCCACCTGAATTTAGAGAACATTTCAAGAATAGATTTGAAACTCCCCGAGGGACTGAGTTGTTGGACGGAGGGCTCTGGGGACCATGGTCTCGGGGAACATCTAGATCAATTGGCATGACACTACTTACAAAGATAATGCTCTACATTCTACCTTGGTGAGTAGTGTCTGGGGTCTTAAAAGCCTGTGAGTGGCCATCTAAGATACTACACTGGTCTCATCCCTTCGGGAGCAAGGGAGAATGAAGAGAACAGGATACAACGAAAAGATTAGTCCAAAGGACTAATTGTCCACAGCTACCAAGACCTCCACTGGACTGAGTCCAGTACAGCTAGATCGTGCCTGGCTACCACCGCTGACTGCTCTGACCAGGATCACAACAGAGGGTTCTGGACAGAGCTGGAGAAGGATGTAGAGCATAATTCTAACTCACAAAAAAAAAAAAAAGACCAGATTTACTGGCCTAATGGAGACTGGAGAAACCTCAGGAGTATGGCTCCCAGACACCCTTTCAGCTCAGAAGTGAAGTTACCTTCGAGGTTCACTGTTCAGCCTGGGAGTGGACAGCCCAGTAAAACTAAATGAGACTAACGAGGTACAGGAGTCCAGTGACAAGGGCCAGAAGGCAGAGGGGGAGTAGGAAGCTGATGATAGGGAACACAAAGTTGAGTAAGGATACTATTGATGTGTTGTGAGATTGTTAACCATTGTTATAGGGCAACATTTGTAGTAACTGTTAAATGGGAGGCTATTTTGTCCTGTAAGCCTTCATCTTGGGTGAGAATGGCAGAACAATTGGAAGAGCATAGTCAATGTCACTTAAATGTGTACATAAAAAGTTTTGAAATGGTGTATCTTTGGCTATGTGTATTTTCACCAAAAAAAAAAAAAAAAAAGCTGAGAATTCAGAGGGTTAAAATGTTGTGGGGTTGTTAACCAAAGTCATAAAACAGCATGTGTACTACTGTTACATGAGAAACTGTTTGTTCTGTAAGCCTTCACCTGAAGTACAATAAAATATTTAAAAAATAAAATAAAATAAAATTTGTTGGTAAGCCCTTTCTCTTTATTTGGTGTGGAATGAAATTCAATTAGAAGCCCAAGGCTTTATACCTTCAAAACAAAAAACAAAAAAACAAAATACACACACACACACAAGTGGTGTTAAAATGGGATTAATCTGATGATTCCTGAATCTAGAATTGGACCTGGGGACCTGATTTTTATGTATTTTGTTGTTGTTTTGTATAGAGGATGAAAATTCCAACTTTTTTTCTTTTTAGATAAGATTTCATTGTGGAAGATTTGCAAGGGAGGAGAAATTGCTACAGTGAAACTTTTTCAGCAATTATGATCTATTGTGTAGATACATATTTAAAGGCCTTTGAACTGTAGGCTGTATAAACTTTAGACAGTCATACCCAGTGGTTAGGGACACAGCTGAAAGTCAGCAATGCCAAATTTCCTTCTCAGCTATATTATTACCAAGTGGAATTGACTTGAAAAAAATGTATCCAAACCCATTGTCTTTTTTTGTTTTAATAAAATAGAGATGCATAAAAAAAAAAAAAAAAAAGAATAGATTTGACACGTTGAACACTAATGACCGAAGACCAGACAAGTTGTGGAATGACATCAAGGACATCATACATGAAGAAAGCAAGACGTCATTAAAAAGACAGGAAAGAAAGAAAAGACCAAAATGGATGTCAGAAGTCACCCTGAAACTTGCTCTTGGTTGGATCACCTTTCTTTGGAATAGGCATAAATACGGAACTCTTCCAGTCAGTTGGCCAGGTAGCTGTCTTCCAAATTTCTTGGCATAGATGAGTGAGCACTTCCAGCGCTGCATCCATTTGTTGAAACATCTCAATTGGTATTGCATCAATTCCTGCAGCCTTGTTTTTCACCAGTGCCTTCAGTACAGCTTGGACCTTTTCCTTCTGTACCATCAGTTCCTGTTCATATGCTACCTCCTGAAATGGTTGAATGTCAAACAATTCTTTTGGTATAGTGACTCTGTATATTCCTTCCATCTTCTTTTGATGCTTCCTGCATCGTTTAATGTTTTCCCCATAGAATCCTTCAATTTTTTGCAACTCGAGGCTTGAGTTATTTTTTCAGTTCTTTCAGCTTGAGAAATGCCAAGCGTGTTCTTCCCTTTTGGTTTTCTAACTCCAGGTCTTTGCACGTGTCATTATAACACTTTGTCTTCTTCAGCTACCCTTTGAAATCTGTTCAGCTCTTTTACTTCATCATTTCTTTCTTTAACTTTAGCTACTTGACATTCAAGAGCAAGTTTCAGAGTCTCTTCTGACATTCATTTTAGTCTTTTCTTTCTTTCCTGTCTTTTTAATGACCTCTTGCTTTCTTCATGTATGATGTCCTTGATTGTCATTCCACAACTCGTCTGGTCTTCAGTCATTAGTGTTCAATGCATCAATCTATTCTAGAGATAGTCTCTAAATTCAGGGGTATCCTGCTACTCTGTTTGAATCTATTAGTTCCCCTGCTACTCTGTTTGAATCTATTAGTTCCAGTAGTTTTCTCATGGATTCCTTTGGGTTCTCTATGTATACTATCATATCATCTGCAAATAGGAATACTTTTACTTCTTCCTTATCAATTTGGATGCCCTTTCTTTCGTTTTCTTGCTTAGTCCTCTAGCTAGGATTTCCAGCACAATGTTAAGTAGGAGTGGTGATAAAAGGCATCCTTGCCTTGTTCCTGTTCTCAGGGGGAATGTTTTCAGCCTCTCTCCATTAAGAGCGATGTTAGCTGTTGGTTTTGTATAGATGCCCCTTATTATGCTGAGGAATTTCCCATTTATTCCTATTTTATTGAGAGTTCTTATCAGGAATGGGTGTTGGACTTTATCAAATGCCTTTTCTGTGTCAATTTAGATTATCATGTGATTCTTTTCTTTTGTTTTATTTATGTGGTGGATTACTTTGATTTTCTAATGTCGAACCATCCTTGCATAATTGGTATGAATCCCACTTGGTCAGAGTGTATTTTTTTAATATAATGTTGAATTCTATTCACTAGAATTTTGTTGAAAATTTTTACCATTTTCTTTTTTTGTGGTGTCTTTGCCTGGTTTTGGTAACAGGGTTATGCTGGCTTCATAGAATGCATTTGGAAGTATCCCTTCCTTTTCTATGTTCTGAAATAGTTTGAGTCGTACTGGTGTGACTTCTTCTCTGAATGTTTGGTAGAATTCTCCAGTGACACCATCTGGGCCAGCACCTTTTTTTGATGGGAGTTTGTTTTATTACCTTTTCAATCGCTTCTCTTGTTAAGAGTCTCTTCAGATTTTCTACCTCAGTTTGTGCTAATTAAGCAGGTTACGTGCTTCTAGAAATTTGTCCATTTCCTCTATGTTTTCAAATTTGTTGGAGTATAGTTTTTCATAGTACTCCGTTATGATCCTTTTTATTTCAGTTGGGTCTGTTCTAACGTCCCCCATTTTATTTCTTATTTGGGTTATTTACTTCCTCTCCTGTTTTTCTTTTGTCAATTTGACCAATGATTTGTTGATTTTGTTGATCTTTTCAGAGAAGCAACTTTTCGTTTTGTTGATTCTTTTTATTGTTTTTCTATTCTCTATTTCATTTATTTCTGCTCTGATCTTTACTATTTCTTTCTTTTGGTGGCTGTGGGCTTCTTTTGCTGTTCTCTTTCTATTTGAATCATAGCACTACATTTTTTATTCTGTCCCTTTCTTCTTTTATGATGTATGCATCTAGTGCTATACATTAACCTCTGAGCACTGCCTTTGCTGTGTCTCATAGGTTTTGGTATGTTGTGTTTTCATTCTCATTTGATTCTAGGTTTTTTTTTTTTTTATTCCATCTTTGATTTCTTCTATTACCTAGTGGCTTTTAAGCAATATGTTATTCAGTTTCCACGTATTTGATTTTTTTTTCCTTGTTCTCCCTGTTATTAATTAATACTTTTACAATGTTGTGATCATAGAAGATGCTTTGTATTATCTCAATGTTTCAGAATTTGTTGAGAGTTGGTTTGTGGCCTAAGATGTGGTCTAGTCTGGAGAATGTTCCATGTGTGTTGGAAAAGAACATATACTTTGCTGCTGTTGGGTGAAGTGTTCTATGAGGTCAAGTTGGTTGTTAGTGGTCGTTAGATCATTGTATCTTTGTTGCGTTTCTTTCTAGATGTTCTGTCTTTTACCAAGTGTGTTACGTTGAAGTCACCTACTATTACTGCGGAACTGTCAATTTCTTTTCAGTGCTGTTAGAGTTTGTTTTATGTATTTTGGAACCCTGTCACTAGGTGCGTAGATATTTATTATGGTCATATCCTCAGGGTGGATTGTCCCTTTAATCATTATACAATGCCCCTCCTTGTCTTTTATGGTGGATTTTGTTTTAAAGTGTATTTTCTCTGAGATTAATATTGCCATTCCTGATCTTTCTTGGTTGCTGTTTACTGGATATATATTTTTTTTTCTATCCTTTGCTTTTCCATGTGTTTATGTCTTTGTTTCTAAGGTGTGTCTCCTGTATACAGCATAATGATCTTTTTATCCATTTTTTATCCATTTGATCACTCTCTGCCTCTTTATGGGTGCATTTAAGATATTTACGTTCAGTGTGATTATTGATAGGTGTGAGTTTATTGCTGTCATTTTGTAATGCTTTCTTTTGTTGTGCTGAACTTTTATTTGTTCCTCTTACTTTCCTGTGCTGAATTCCTTTTGTTTGTGGATTTTTTTTTCATTTCTTTCATTTTTGTAGATTTTGTGTTTACTGAGACTTTGTTTTTCTTCTTTATTTTGATGAGTAGCTTTGTTAACTTTCTTTGTGGCTACCTTGAAATTTTCTCCCTATCTTCCTAAGTTTAAACAAGTCTTTTATTACTTGATATTTCCTTGACTTCCTCTTCATTTTAAAGATCTGTACCTACACCGTTTATTCCCTTTTTTATTGTTCTGACGTTGTTACCATTTACAGACTGATGTCTCTGGAATTCTGTTGTAAACCTTTTCATTTTGTTTTACCTTTGAGAGTTCATTACCTAGATTGGTGTCTGGCTGATGTTGTCCTCTGTCCTACATTCAGGTTGTTGTCTGATTTGTTGTTTCTCTAACCGAAGGACTCCATTTAATAATTTTTGTAAGTCTGGTTTGGTTTTTACATATTCCCTTAATTTATGTTTACCTGGAAATGTCCTGATTTCACCATCATATTTGAGTAAGAGTTTTACAGGATATATTTTTCTTGTTTGGCAATTTTTCTCTTTCAGTATTTTATATATGTTATCTGATTGCCTTCTTGCCTGCATGGTTTCTGCTGGGTAATCAGAGCTTAGTCTGATTGTTTCCCCTTTGAATGTGACTTTTTGCTTTTCTCCACTTTACCGTCAGGATTCTTTGTTTTGGCGAGTGTGATCATGATATGCCTTGGTGACTCTCTTTTGGAGTCTGTCCTATATTGGGTTCATCGAGCTTCTTGGTCAGTTTTTCATCCTTCATGATATTAGGGAAGTTTTCTGTCAGCAAATCTTCAGTGATCCTCTCTGTGTTTTCCGTCTTCTCCCCATTCTGGAACTCTGATCACACCCAAATTTTTCTATTGATTGTATCCCACATCGTTCTTAAGTTTTCTTTTTTTTTTTTTTTCCTTTGCTCTTTTCTCTGATTTTTCCTCAAAGTAATAGCCAAGGATTTGTCTTCAATTTCATTGATCTGGTCTTCCATTGTTTCAAATTTGCTCCTAAAACTTTCTATTGCACTGTCCACTTCTGAAATTTTGTTGTTTATCTTTTGGATTTCTAATTGCTGTTTTTGCATGATTTCTAGTTGTTTACTTATTTTGACATTTTGTTCTTGTACTATTTTCCTGAATTCTTCCTTTGTTTTGTCTGTGTTTTCCCTGATTTTGTTTCCATGATTTTGTCTATTTTTCCTTATTTTTGTCTGCATTTTTCTTCGTCTGTTTCCTAATCTCTTGGAGAGCCTTGAATATTAGACTTTCGAATTCTCCAGCAGGTAGTTCCAGTGCCTTTTCTTTTACCTGTAGATCATCTAATGTTTTATTTTGGTCACCTACTGGAGCCTTCCTGTCCTGTTTTTTTTTTTTTTTTTTTTTAATGTGTTTTGATTTTTGTCTGCTGTCTCTGGGACATTCAAGAATTATTTTCTTCATTTATTGATTATAGGCTTTTGTTTCATCCTGCTTTTTTGTTTTATTTGGTTATGTCTGGGCAGGCGGGCTGGCTGTGTTTTGTTGCTTGCTGGTCTGTCAGCATGACACTTCTCACTACATTGTCCAGGTGGGCAGGGCTGGTCACTCAACTATGGTGCAGTGGGGCAGAGATGCGTCATTTGTGGCACAAACTCTAGCCAGCTGGCAGTGCAGAACAGGGCCCAGGGGCCTGCACTGATGCCGCTCGGGGTGTGGCACTCAGCCTACTGTACAGATAGGCAGGATGGCAGGGAGAGGATGTGATGTGTGGAGCTAAGTGGGTGACAGAAAGAAGAGAGATAAACAGGAGTGAGAAAACAGCACAAAAAAAGTTAAAAAAAGGGAAAAATGAAGAGGGGGAAAAAAGTAAATAAAAACCAGTGCAGTGGAATTGAGTGTGTGGTGGTGAGGCAGACTCCGGGAGGCCATGTACTATTGGCTCTCTAGCCAAGCAGTGCATCACACCCCTTCAAGAATGAGCAGGGATGGCACACAAGACTAGGTGAATGGGAGACAGGAAAGGAAGGAAGGGGGAGAGAGAGAGAAGAAACAACAAAAAGAAAGAAATGGCAGTGAGGGAGGCAGCTAATCATGGCTTCACAGACCCAAGGAGGCTGAGTGCCAGTGGCTCTCTATCCAAGCAGTGCAGCACACCCCTTCAGGAAGGGATGAGGATGGCGCACTGGGCTTGGTGGGTGGGAGACAGGAAAGGAAGGAAGGGAGGGAGAGAAAGAACACACAAACAACAAAAACAAAAAAATGGCGCTCTGGGAGCTGGCCAGTGGGGACAACACGGAACCAGGGAGGCTGTGCCATTGGCCCTCTGGCTGAGCAGTACAGTCCATCATGAAGGGGCAAGGATAGAGCATGGGGCTAGCTAGGTGGGAGAACGAAAAGGAAGGAAGGGAGAGAGAAAAAAGAAACAAAAAAAGCCAGAAAAACAGTAACAAAAAATTTTTTAAAATGCTGCTAGGGGAACCAGCCACTGGGGGCGAGGTGGAACCAGGCAGTGGTGAGCTGGTGTCTCTCTCACTGATTGACCATGGCCCACTGGAAAGCAGTAGAGGCTGCATACAGGGCAGAAGGGTGGGGGTGGGAAAGCGTGTATCCCTGGTTACCTGGTGGTGCTGCAGCTCCTGTTGGGAGCTCCATGAAGCTGCCTTCTCATACTCCCTGTCCGGGGTCCTTGGTAGCTGAGGTCTAAGGTGGCAAATCCATGCCACATTAGCTGGTAAGCATCCTTAACTCTGTGGCTCTCCTCATTCTCTGTTCTCTGTCAGTTCCATATTCCATTTGGTGCTTGACTGAGTTCTTTATCCCTTCATTTGATGCTCAGGGTTCCAGGATGGATGTTTGTCTCTGTTTTCCTTAGTTTTTTGTGTCTTTGCTGTAGAGGGATGGCATGGTGTTTCTGTCCATAGTGTCATATTGGCTTCACCTCCAGCATGATAATATTCTTTAGAAAAAATGTGACTACTAATTAATTCTAGAAATCATTTAAAAAAAACATAAATCCAAATATGTTAAAATATTAGTGGTACTATTAGAAAACTTGAATCACGATGTATAACTTCTAAACCATTAGTGAGGAGTCCCTGGGTTGCACAAATGGGTAAGCACTGGACTACTAACCGAAAGATTGGTTGTTCAAACCCTCCCAGAGCCTCAGAAGTAATGCCTTGCAAACTGCTTCTGAAAGGTCACAGCCTTGAAAACCCTATAGACTGCAGTTCTGCTCTGCACACATGGGGTCGCCATGAGTCAGAATCAACTCAACAGCAATGAACAACAACAAACCATTAGTGAGGGAGAAAACAAACATGTAAAAAATGTCACATTTGGTACAACATAAGGCACAAAAAAGAAACAAAAAACAAGCTTTAGAAATGAATAAATAAGATGCAAGAATAAATAAAGTGTATCAGCAATCACAATACACATGTTTGGAATCCTCCATTATAGGATAAAGTCTCTTTCCTTTCTTTCTGCTCACTTCTCTCTTTTATATGTCAAAAGCGATTGGCTCAAGACACAGTGCAGTCTTGTAGATTGAGTTCTGCCTAATTAACATAACTGCCACCTCTCCCACCTCATTAACACCATAGAGGTAGGATTTAGAACATAAAGGAAAATCGCATCAGATGACAAAATGGTGGACAATCACACAATTCTGGGAATCATGTCCTAGCCAAATTGATACACATATTTTTGGGGGACACAATTCAATCCATGACACTGGATTTTTTAAAAAGTCAAATATATGTTGTTAACAAGAGACATTTAAAAGAAAGCAAAATGGAATGTTTGAAAATGAAGAGATAAAAATGATATATTGTTCAATTGAAACTTAAAAGAACATAAGTGCAGCATACAAAATAGATTTCATAAAGAAAAGCATTAATAGGACATAGAGAAATAGTTCATATTGATAAAATGTGTACTCCACCTAAAAGATCTACATTTACAAGTCTTTGTGTACCCAATAACATAGCTTTAAAATACATGAAGCTTTCTGTAACCTGCCACATTTTACTGGTTATTCTCTTTCTTCACTGGCCACTACTTCTCACTCTCCTTTATTTGATTCTCCTGTTTTTCCTGTCCTCTAGGGAAACCTAGATGACTTCATCCAGTTTCTTGACTTTAAGTATCATTTAATGACTTCCAGTTGCATTTTTCCAGTCTAAACCTCTCTGCTAAACTCTATACTTGTACAGTTAACTGTCTACCCAACATTTCCACTTCAATATCTATTAACATCCAACTTAACATATTCAAAACCAACCTCATTTTATTACCCTTTCTCCAAACCTAAACCTGCTCTTTCCAAGTAATTATTTATTTATAAAGGGGATTCACAATGAAATTACAAATTATTTAGAAATACTGATAAATGAGGGTACCACATAATAAAATCATTGTAATATGGCTAAAATAGCTTTCAGGGAAATATTTATACTTAACACGATATGGAAGAAAAAAATTTTTTGAATAAATTAACTAAGCTTCCAGTCCTAAAAGGCTACAACAATAACAGCAAAATAAACATATAAAAAGTAAAGAGAATTGTTTAAAAGAGAAAACACAAATTAGTAATTTAGAACAAAAACACTAGAAGACTTAATAAAACAAAAAAAAATGATGCTTTGAAAGCACTTAATAAAATGAACACATCTTTAACAAGTCTGATTAACAACAACCAAAAAAACAGAAAGAAGCCATGAATGAATAATATTAAGAACCAATAAATGGTCTTAGCCACAACTACAAAGGAGATTATATAAATCTACAGAGAATACCATGAATAAATTTATACCAGTATAATGAAAATGTACATAAGTGATTTTCTTCTAGGAAAAAACATAAATTGCCAACACAGACTCAGAAAAAGATAGAAAACTGGGATAGGGCACAAAAATGAAAATAAATTAAAAATAGAGGAATGGGTTCACTTTGAAAGACCTTAATAGTAATCTAGGAAACAAATTAAAATGACAATTTTATTTCACAAAATATTTTCAAATTGCTGCTATTCTGTATTAATGAGGATATGGATAAAATCTTCACTCCAGAAGACTATTCAAAGGAGTAGTATAGCCTTTATGGAAAATGCTTTTCCAGCATCTATACAAAATTTTATGAGCTTTGATCTAGTATTTTGCCTCAAGGAACCTATTCTACTGAAAGACTTACATGTGCCCAAAGAGGAATTTACAATGATGTAGAATAATCTGTAATACTAAAAATTTTGAAACAAATTAAATGTCCACTACTAAGAGACTGGTTATATATCTCATATATTAATTCTATAAAATGGTTAAAAATAATGACATTTATCTCTGTGTACCGACAATGAAAGTTTCCAAGACATGTAACTAAAGGAAAAGACAAATTATGGAGCGGTATGTGCAATGTAATCCCAATTGTTAAGACATGCTGTGACTGAAGAGATACTTCTTTAGATGGGTATTTTTTTTTTTTCATTCCCATTTTCTAATAACATATAAGAAAATTTGTAAACTAAGAGAAAATTCAAAGGGCAATTCTCCATACACAATGGCCTAGAAGAAAAGAAAAATACAAAAATAGCCAATAACAGGAATGAGAGAGGTGACATCATTACAGACTCTACAGATATTAAAAGAAATTAAGGGAATAATATGAACAACTTTATGCCAATAAATTAGGCAATTTAGATGAAATGGACAAATTCCTTGGAAGACACAAATTATCAAAGCTGATTCAAGAAGAAATATAATTTGCATAGTCCTATATCTATTGAAGAACACTGAAATTGTAGTTTAAAGCTTTCTACAAAGGAAATTCTAGGTCCAGTGTGACATCACTGGTTATTTCGATCAAACGTTTACAGAAAAAATAAGCCAATTTTACATTAACTCTTCCAGAAAATTTGAGAGAAATTACTTCACAACTCATTCTATGAAGTCAATATTCCCTTATAACAAACCAGAAAATTACATTACAAGAAGAGAAAATGACAGACCAATATCCATAATCAGAATATATGCAAAAATTGTTCACAAGATTTATGAAACTGAATCCTAAAATACATTAAATATAATAATAATACAACGTGACTAGGTAGTTTTTATGCCAGGAATTCAAGGTTGGTTTAACATTCAAAAATCAATCAATATAATTCACCATATCAACACAGTAAAAGGGGGAAAACTATATGATTATTTCAATAGATACAGAAACAACATTTGACATAATCCAACATCCATTCCTGTAAAATACTCTCAGTAAACTAGGAATGGAAAAATCCCTCCTCAGTATGATAAAGGGCATTCATCATATTTAATTGTGAAGACTGAATATTTTACTCTTATAATCAGAAACAATACAAAGATGACTGCTCTCACCACTTCTATTCAACATTGTACTAGAGTGTCTAGTCAGTGTTAAAAGGTAAGGAAAAGAAATAAGTCAACCAGATTGGAAACGAAGAAGTATAACGGTCTTCATTAGCACATGAAATGATTATCTATGTAGAAAATCCTACAGATTTGCAAAAGCATTGCCAGAACTAATAAGTGAGTTCATCAAGGTTAGAGGATACAAGATCAATATAGAAAAAATAATTGTATTTTATATATCATCAATTAATAATAACAATTTAAAATTTTTAAAAGCATATCATTTATAATAGCATCAAAAATGTTAAATATTTTGGAATACATTTGAAAAATTAGTCCAAGAACTTTACACTGAAATCATGGCTAAGATAAATTAAAGAATACCTAAATGTTTAGATATACCACATTTATGATTGAAAGTCTTGATTTTGTTTAAATGTCTATTTTCACCAAATTAATTAATAGATTCAGTGCAATCCAAATCAAAACCCCAGTAGGATTTTTTTTGACAATCTGATTCCAAGATTTATAAGAAAATGCAAAGGACCTAGTATAGTCAAAACAACTTTGAAAAAAAGAACTAAGTTGAAGGACATTATACCTCCTGATATCAAGACTTATTAAAGCTACAGTAATCAAGGTATTGGCATAAATATAGACAAATAGATCAATAAATAGGAACAGAAAGTCCAGCAAAATTTATGTGTGTGTGTGTGTATATATATATATATATATATATATATATATATATAAAGAGAGAAAGAGAAAGAGGGTTGATTTTCAACAAGTGTACTGTCTTAGGCTGGGTTCTCTAGAGAAGCAAAATCAGTGAAGCATCTCTCTCAGAGACAGATATCAAGGAAATGGCTCATACAGTTGTAAAGGTTGTAAGGTCCCAAGTCCATGGGTCAGGCTGGATGTCTCTCCTGACTCACGTAGCTGCAGGGGCGGGAGAACCCAAGATCGGCAGGTCAGACAAGAGGTCTCTGGCTCACAGACTACAGAGGCTGATGAACCCCAAGATCAGCAGGTAAGCTGGAGGCAGCTGGCTCACAGACTGTGGAGGCTGACAAATCCCAAGATTAGCAGGTAAACTGCTAGCTTAAGTCCCCCGAACTGGAGATCAGATGAACAGGAGCCAGTTGCAGGATTCAGAGTGAGCAAAAGCCCTCAAGCCTTGCCAGAAATTCCACCTATACTGGATGCAGGCCACATCTCCAAGGAAACGCTCTTTGAACTGACTGGCTACTCACAGCAGATCCCATCATGGAGGTGATCACATTATAGTAGATCTCATCATGGAGGTGATTATAACATTATATGACTGCCAAACTACATCATAACCGCCAAACCACTGAGAATCATGGCCCAGCCAATCTGACATGCAATCTTAATGATTACAGGTACCAAAGTGATTCAACTGGGAAAAGAAAATCTTTTTTAAAAAATAGTGTCAAAACAATTGAATACTCATATGCAAAAAAAAAAAAAATTAACTTTAACCCTTACCTCACACCATATACAAAATTAACTCAAAATAAATAATAGTCCTAACTGTAAGAGCTAAATCTATAAAACATCTAGAAGAAAACATAGGAGAAAATCTTAGTAACCTGAGTTGTGCAAAGACTTCTTAAAAGCACAAACTGTCTAAAATGTTTTTTAAAAAATGGACTTCATCAAATCTAAAACTTTTGCTCTTTGAAAGATACCATTAAGAAAATTAAAAGGAAAACCAAAGACTGGGATATATATATATATACACATACATATATATATAAATCACAAAAAATCACCACTATGTACCCATTAGAACAGCTAAAAAGATTGACAATAACAAGTATTGGTGAGGATGTGGAGTAACTGGAACTTTCATTCCCTGCTAGTGGCAATGTAAAATGGAACAATCACTTTGTAAAACAGTTTTGCACTTCTGAACATACGATCCAGCCATTCCACTTCTAGGTATTTACCCTAGAGAAAACACTTTTACATGAATATTCTTAACACCTTAGCCCCAAACTGGAAACAGCCCAAATGTCCACCAATACGTGAATGGATAAACAAATTGTAGTGTATCCATTCAATGGGATACTATGCAGCAATGAAAAGGAATGAATTATTGATACACATAACAATATAGATGGATCTCAAAATAACCGTGCTAAATATAAGAGGCCAGACATAAAAGAGTACAAACTGTATTATCACATTTATATAAAATTCTAGAAAATGCAAATGAATATACAATGACAAACAGAAGATCAGGCATTGAGGCCTGGGATGAGGGGGGAGTGTTAGGGAGAGGGGGGAAAAATGAATACAAAATGTCATGAGAGAAAGTTTGTGATTATGGATATGTTCATTATCTTTATATGGTCTTGGTTTCATGGTATACTTTTAAATATGCACAATGTAATTACCTCAATAAACCAAAACCAAACCTACTGCCCTCAAGTCAGTTCCGACTCATAGTGACCCTACAGGACAGAGCAGAACTATCTCATAGGGTTTCCAAGGAGCAGCTGGTGGATTTGAACTGCCGACCTTTTGGTTAGCAGCCATAGCTCTTAACCACTCTGCCAAATTATCTCAGTAAGTCTGTATAAAAATTGTTAAATATCCAATTCCTCATTTCTTACTTATGTTAAAATAGTGGACATTGTTGGTTGCCCTACCTACATCCTACATCCAGGTTTTCTTTCACCATTCCCAACAGAACTCCAGTTTTGTGCCTCAAGAGAAGATGATTCCATCCTTATTTCCTGGAATGAGCCTTATTGGTCCATTAATAATCTCCAACTCTTAGCAGGAAATTACATTTAAGTTATTCTGTGCAAGGCATTTTTCAGGTCACAATTTGATTCAGGAATAAGCACGTACTTTAATTCATTCCAATAATAAGCCAGAGAGAGCGTGCTGAGGGTTTCTGTAAAATAAGTTTCCTTACTCTCAAGGGTGAGCAAACAGAAAAGACAAACTCTCTCTCCTGAATACCAAAAGCAAACCCACTGTCATCAAGTCAGTCCCAACTCAGAGCGATCATATAGGACAGAGTAGAATTGCCCCATAGGGTTTCCAAGGCTGAAATCTTTATAGAAGCAGACTGCCACATCTTTCTCCCACAGAGCAGCTGGTGGGTTTGACCATCAACCTTTTGGTTAGCAGCCGAGTGCTTAACCCCTGCACCACCAGGGCTCCTTTCCTGAACACTAGGAAGTACTAATGTGAAGCCACTCGTTGCCTTAGAAAAGAGTCCAAAAGCCTTAACATGGATTACAAAATCATGCTTGATCTAGTCTTATCCAACCTTTTTTGGTCTCACCTACTATCGTTCTTCCTCTCCCAGATTTTCACCATATTGTACTTCTTTTGGTTTCTCAGACTCATCCTACCGTATCTCAGGATGGCCCTGCATGCTGTTCCCTCCTGTCTAGAAACCTCTCCTCCTTCCTCCACTTGATACACACACACCCATATTCAGGGCTGCATAACTGAGAGGGCATCATATACACAGACTATGTAGACTATGCCTGGTGATCCGTGGAGCAGTGGAACACAGCCACCCTGCCACTATTGCCTAACTACATCTTAATTATTGTTCAGAATTCAGTTTAAACCCCTCCTTCTCTAGAAAACCTTCTCTGACTACCCACATCAGGATCGGTCTGATTGTTTTCTTGAATTTTTGAGTTGTAACACTCAGCAAACTCATCTTGATTATTTGTTCATTGTTAACCTATATTTTCCACTTAGTCAAACTAATGACGTTAAGAGAGAACTGAAAATAATGGTAAACATAAAAATGATGTTGGACTTTCTCCCTCATAACATGTCAAATGCCCTAAGTAATATTTAACAAGCTATACTTTCTCCCTAAAACTGCCAGTGATCTTAGTTTATAAATGATGTAAAAGAAAAAAAACTAAAATAATATGGATAAATCCTTTTCACTTCAATAATTTGACTTTTAATTTGTCATTTCATACAGCTTTATAAAACCTGGAGAGTGTATGTGTATGTATTTGCAACCTTCCCTCCCCCACCCTATCCCCCAAAGAAAGACATGGAAAGACTATAACCATACAAAACTTTACAGATGAAGGACTTCACTAATGGAGAATTACATATTGGGATAGCAGAGAAAATGCCCTCAGATTAAAGAGGTGCTTAGAAAATTAGTCTGTAAACTTTACCAGGTGTGTAACATACTATATACTAAATATGAGTGGGAAAGGCATAAGCTTAGAATTTTTCCAGCCGTTCTGAAGAATGAGGATTTGGGGCCTCTCAAATAAGCATCAGCAACAACTGTAATTCTAAAGGTCCTCTCTTTATGGAGAGAGAAAGCCAAGAAATCATTGTACTCTCCCAGACTCATCAAAGCAGCTATTGTGTTCCACCTCCCCTTTTTCAAGTCAAGAAAATAACCCACAACCAGAGATTGGGTCAATTCCTAGTGAGAGACAAAAGCAATTCCAATGAGACAATGAAGGAAACAGAGGCAACTCACATAGTTTTGTTTTGCTGCAGTGTTTTAGCTAGCCAGTAACAAGTTCATCAGCAATTAATAGAAGGAGCAGTGTAAGGAGATGGCCAATGGGTAGATGAGCCCAGCAGAGAAACTCCAAAGGAAGCCTGGCCTGACACCCTAGCATCATTGGTAGCATCAGGGAGAACTTTCTGAGCTGGAGGAGAAATACTATTCAGAAGTGCCCAGGCTCCTTCCCTCCCTACTTTGCTCCAACAGGTGGTTTGGGAGCGTTTTATTCATTTGAAGGTAGAGTTACTACGAGTCAGAATCAACACGATGGCACACAACAATAACAACAAAGAGAAGTATACACCTTCTACTATACTAGAGTAATACATACAGGACATATACGGGGGGCCGAGGCAGTGGAAAGGAGCTTTGCTGGTACAGTGGTTAAGCGCTCAGCTGCTAACAGAAAGGTCAGCCACTGTGAGAGAGAAAGATGTGATAGTCTGCTTCCAAAAAGATTACAGCCTTGGAAATCCTATGGGCAGCTCTACTCTGTCCTATAGGGTTTCTCTGTGTCGGAATTGACTCGATGGCAATGGGTTTTTTACGGGTGGCAGTGGAATGAAAATGAGCCATTGTCATGTCCTGGATTCATAAATATGATTATTTCTGGATTACGCATACCAGTTTTCTTCTATAAACCATACCAGTGTTTAGACAGACAGACACGATGTTGAATCAAGACTTTGCTTCTTACTGACTGTATTTTCTTGAACCTCACTCTCTTTGGAGGTACAATATGCATAACAATGCCTGTATTAAACTTGTTTGTTATGATTAAATGAGATTGTCAAGCATTTAGAGCCCTGTAGGCATTCAAATAAACGTAGGTCTAATTAGGAGTATGTCTGTAAAGTGGGAAACTTGAGGCAGAAGGGACAAAAGTTGGTCCAGTGCAGAGCCAAGGTAAACTCAGAGGACTTGACTGGGAGCTATTAGGCTTTATATCAGCATTTCCCCAAGTTAATTCCAAGGAACAATAGTTCTGCAGGACATTAATAAATGTTACTTATAAAAAAAAAAGGGGGAGACTTCCGGCAAAATGGTGCTCTAGGCAGAAGCACCACGCCGTCCCTCCACAGCAAAGATCTGAAAAACTAAGTCACAGAGAAAACAGCAATCCTGAAACCCTAAAACATCAAATGAAGAGATAAAGAACTCAGCCCAGCACCAATGCAGTGAGAAAACTGACAGAGGAAGGAGAGCGAGGAGAGATTCATGCAGAGATCCCCTATCAGTTAATGCAGTGTGGAACCACCATCTTGGACTCCTATCAAAGACTAGCAAATAGGGGGTATGAGAAAGCAGCTTCACGGAGCTTCCAGCGGGAGACAGAACAACTGGTAATTTGCGATATACGCTTTCCCATCCCCCACCCTTCTTCACCCCCACTCAGCCTCCTCTGCTTCCCGCAGCCACAGTCTCCTGTCCGGGAAGCACCAGCCATTTGGATTCCACCCACCTGCAATGTCTGGCTCTCTGAGTGCCATTTGTTATTGCTTTTTTCCCACGTCTTTTGATTTCTTCCTTACCTCTCACCACCTCCCCCTCCTTTTGCTCAAATACCTGGCTCCGTGCGCCATATTTGCTTCTTCCTGGGGGTTGCAGAGCTCCATTCAAGTGTGGGGCTGCTTCCCAGTCTGGGCTGCCACGCTGGTGGGATCCTGGGGCTTTTGTTTCTTTCCTTTGAATTGTTTGTGTGTTTTCTTTTCCTTTTCTTGAGTTGGTAGCCCGATCTGGCAGGGTGGTGCTGCGCAGCTTGGAGCCTACTACCTCAGCTTGCACAGACACACAGAGGGATCCCTGAGGGCCTTTCTTTTCTCGTGCGTTATTTTTTTTTTTTTTCTGTTTTTTGGGGGGATTTTCTTGTTTTTTTTTTAATTTTCCTCTTTCTTCATTACTCAGTTTCTCATCTCTTTATACCTTCCTTCTCTTTCTGTTCCCTGAATACATGGCACTGAACACCTCTATGCCTTCTAGCCAGGGTGTAATGCAACACCTGAGAACAACTACCCCAGACCTGAAAGCTGCACCAGTGGGATCCCTAGGAGCTCTGCTGTTATTTTTCCTTTCCAATTTTTATTTATTCATTCTTTTCCTTTTTTTCATCTTCTTCTCCTTTTTGTTTTTCTCCATTTCATAGTCTCTCATCTCTCCACTCCAGCAGCAAGCTCTCCCTAGCACTCTTTCTTGTCTGTATGTTTTTGGCTCCTGTTCCTCTCTCTTCTCTCCCATATCCATCTTAGCTCCACACATAACAAACTCACCCCTGCCTTCCTGCACTGTGCGCTTAACATCACAAAACCAAGCAGCACAGGCACAGCTTACTGGAACCTGCCCTGCACTGATTACTGACCCGCCCTGGTGGCTGTAGTGAGTGCCACAAATAACCTGTCCCAGTAACTCCTCTTCAGCTAGACCTGCCCTGCTGTACCATATCTGAGTGACTGACACTGCCAATTGGAGAAGGAGGTGAAAAGTATCGTGCCCACAGATGAGCAAACAACAAAGAACACACAGCCCGCCTGCTCAGACACAACCAAATAAAAAAAAAGGATGAAACAAATAAATCTACAATCAACAAATGAGAAAAATAACTACTGAATGCCCTGAAGACAGCAGACAATACCAAAACACACAAACAGGACAGGATGGTTCCAGTAGGCGTCCAAAATAAAACACCAGATGACTTTCCAGTGGAAAAAAAGGCACTAGAACTACCTGATGGTGAATTCAAATCTCTAATACTCAGAATTATCCAAGAGTTTAATCAAAAAGCAGAAAAAAATGAGGAAAAAATAGACAAATTCATGGAAAATACAGATCAAAAAGTGGAAGAATTCGGGAAAATAATGTAGGAACAAAATGCCAAAATAAATTCACAACTCGAAATTATACAAAAACAACAATTAGAAATCCAAAAGATAAACAACAAGATTTCAGAAATGGATGGTGCCATAAAAGGGCTGAGGAGCAGATTTCAAACAGTGGAAGACAGGATCAGCAGAATTGAAGACAAACACTTCGATACAACTCTGCTTGAGGAAAAAATCAGAAAAAAGAATGAAGAGAAATGAAGAGACCCTGAAAATTATGTGGGATACAATCAAAAGCAAAAATCTGCAAGTGATCAGAGTTCCAGAACAACGGGAGAAAATGAAAGAAACAGAGAGGATCATTGAAGAATTGCTGACAGGAAACTTCCCCAATATCATGAAAGATGAAAAGCTGGCCATCCAAGAAGCTCAACGAACCCCATATAAAAGAGACCCCAAAAGAAAATCACCAAGGCATATCATAATCACACTCGCCAAAACCAAAGACAGACAAAGAATTCTGAGAGCAGCTCGTGAAAAACAAGAAGTCACATACAGAGGACAAACAATAAGACTAAGCTCAGATTATTCAGCAGAAACCATGCAGGCAAGAAGGCAATGGGATGACATATATAAAACCTTGGAAGAAAAAAATTGCCAGCCAAGAATAATACAGCCTGCAAAACTCTCACTCAAATATGATGGTGAAATTAGGACATTTCCAGATAAACAGAAATTCAGGGAATATGAAAAAACCAAACCAAATTTACAAGAATTATTAAAGGGAGTTCTTTGACCTGAGAACAAACAATTTAAGCTCACAGGCAGAATCTAGGACATAGGATCGTACCAACCAGATACCAATCTAGGAAATGAACTCTCAAGGAATATCCAAAACCAAAAGAAATACAACAGGGAATCAGAGCAGTTAATCTGTAAATGACAACAACATCAGAACAACAAAACAGAGAATAAACGGTGTAGGTATAAACCTTCTAATGGAGAGGAAGGCGAGGTGATACCAAGTAATAACAAACGGCTTCAAACTTAGAAAGATACAGGTAAATTTCACAGTAACCAAAGAGAAAGTTAATAAACAAACTCATAAAAATAAAGAGAAAAAACATAAAGTCTCAGCAAAAACAAAACCTACAAAAACAAAAGAAATGAAAAAAACTCTACTAACAAAAGTAACTCAGCACCGGAGAGTAAGAAGAACAAAGAAACCGTCAGCACCACACAAAAAAAGCACTACAAAATAACAGCAACAAACTCACATCTATCAATAATTACACTGAATGTAAATGCACTCGATGCACCCATAAAGAGACGGACAGTAACAGAATGGATAAGAAAACAGGATCCATCAATATGCTCTCTACAAGAGACACATCTTAGAAACAAATATTTGAATTTATTAAAAGTCACAGGTTGGAAAAAATATATATCAAGCTAACAACTACCAAAAAAGAGCAAGAGTGGCAATACTAATCTCAGATCAAATAGACTTTAAAACAAAATCCACCATAAAAGACAAAGAAGCACACCATATAAAGATGAAGGGGACGATCCATCATGAAGAGATAACCTTCATAAACGTCTACGCACCCAATGACAGGGCTCCAAAATACATAAAACAAACTCCAACAACACTGAAAAGAGAAATGGACAGTTCCACAATAATAGCAGGAGACTTCAACACACCACTCTCAGTAAAGGACAGAACAACTAAAAAGAAACTCAGAAAAGATACAGAAGACCTAAAGGGCACAACTAGACAACCTGACCTCATAGACATATATACAACACTCCATCCAACAGCTGCAAAGTACGCATTCTTTTCCAATGCACATGGAACGTTCTCCAGAATAGACCACATCTTAGGCCACAGAGCAATCATTAACAAGATCCAAAACGCTGAGACAGTACAAAGTATCTTCTCTGTCCACAATGCCATCAAGGTAGAAATTAACATCAGAAAGAGCAAAGAAAAAAGGTCAATTACAAGGAAACTGAATAATACCCTGCTTACACATCAGTGGGTAATAGAAGAAATCAGAGACGGAATCAAAAAATTCCTAGAATCAAATGAGAATCAAAACACATCATACCAAAACCTTTGGGACACAGCAAAGGCAGTCCTCAGAGGACAATTTATAGCAATAGATGCACATATCAAAACAGAAGAGAGGGACAAAATCAAAACATTAACTACAGAACTCAAACAAATAGACAGAGAACAGCAAAAAAAGCCCACAGCCACTGGAAGAAAGGAAATAATAAAGATCAGAGCAGAAATAAATGAAATAGAGAACAGAAAAACAATAGAAAGAATCAACAAAACCAAAAGTTGGTTCTTTGAAAGAATCAACAAAATCGACAAACCACTGGCCAGACTGACAAAAGAAAAACAGTAGAGGACACAAATAACCCAAATAAGAAATGAAATGGGGGACATTACAACAGACCCAACTGAAATAAAAAGGATCATAACAGAATATTATGAAAAACTATGCTCTAACAAATTTGAAAACCTAGAGGAAATGGATAAATTTCTAGAAACACACTACCTACCCAAACTACAACAAAGTGATGTTGAAAATCTGAACAGACACATAAGAAGAGAAGAGACTGAAAAGGTAATTTAAAAAACTCCCAACAAAAAAAAAAGCCCTGGCCCAGATGGCTTCACTGGAGAATTCTGCAAAACATTCACAGAAGAGCTTGTACCAGTACTACTCAAGCTATTTCAAAGCATAGAAAAGGAAGCAACACTTCCAAATTCATTCTATTAATCCAGCATAACGCTGATACCAAAACCAGGCAAAGACGCCACAGAAAAAGAAATTACACACCAATATCCCTCATGAATATAGATGCAAAAATTCTAGCCAATATGATTCAGCATCATATCAAAAAAATAATACAACACGACCAAGTAGGATTCATACCAGGTATGCAAGGATGGTTCAATGTTAGAAAATCAATCAAGGTAATCCACCACACAAATAAAAGGAAATAAAAGAATCACATGATCTTCTCAATTGATGCAGAAAACGCATTCGACAAAGTCCAACACCCGTTCCCGATAAAAACTCTCAATAAAATAGGTATAGAAAGGAAATTTCTCAACATAATAAAGGACATCTATGCAAAACCAACAGCCAGCATCATTCTTAACGGACAGAGGCTGAAACATTTCCCTTGAGAACAGGAACAAGACAAGGATACCCCTTCTCACCACTCCTATTTAACATTGTGCTGGAAGTCCTAGCTAGAGCAGTAAGACAAGAAAAAGAAATAAAGGGCATCCAAACTGGAAATGAAGAATTTAAACTGTCTGTTTGCAGATGATATGATACTATACATAGAAAACCCTAAAGACTCCATGAGAAAGCTACTGGAACTAATAGAAAGATTCAGCAGAGTAGCAGGATACAAGATAAGCATACAAAAATCAGTTGGATTCCTATACACCAATAAGGAAAACAATGAAAAAGAAATCAGAAAAACAATACCATTTATAATAGCTCCTAAAAAAATAAAATACTTAGGAATAAATCTAACCAGGGATGTAGAAGACCTATACAAAGAAAACTACAAAACACTACTGCAAGAAACCCAAAGGGATCTACATAAATGGAAAAACAAACCATGCTCATGGATAGGTAGACTCAACATTGTGAAAATGAGAATTCTACCCAAAGCAATTTACAAATACAACACAATCCCAATCCAAATACCAACAACATTCTTCAAAGAGATGGAAAAACTAATCATTCACTTTATATGGAAAGGGAAGAAGCCCCGAATAAGTAAAGCACTACTGAAGAAGAAGAATAAAGTTGGAGGACTCACACTATCTGACCTCAGAACCTACTATACAGCTACAGTAGTCAAAACAGCCTGGTACTGGTACAGCGACAGATACATTGACCAATGCAACAGAATTGAGAACCCAGATGTAAATCCATCCACCTACGGTCACCTGATCTTCAACAAGGGCCCAAAGTCCATCAAATGGGGAAAAGACAGTCTTTTTAATAAATGATGCTGGCAAAACTAGATATCCAACTGCAAAAAAAGGAAACAGGACCCATACCTCACGCCGTATACTAGCCATTAGAGAAATGCAAATTAAAACCACAATGAGACACCATCTCACCCCGGCATTACTGGCACGAATCAAAAACACCGGAAACAGCAAATGTTGGAGGGGCTGCGGGGAGATCAGAACTCTTATGCACTGCTGGTGGGAATGCAAAATGATACAACCATTTCGGAAAAGGATATGGCGCTTCTTTAGAAAGCTAGAAATAGACATACCATACGATCCAGCAATCCCACTCCTAGGAACATATTCCAGAGAAATAAGAGTCGTCACTTGAATAGACATATGCACACCTATGTTCACGGCAGCATTGTTCACAATAGCAAAAAGATGGAAACAATCTAAATGCCCATCAACCGATGAATGGATAAACAAACTATGGTACATACACACAATGGAGTACTATGCAACAAGAAAGAACAATGATGAATCTGTGAAGCATCTCATAACGTGGATGTAACTGGAGGGCATTATGCTGAATTAAATAAGTCAACCACAAAAGGACAAATATTGTATGAGACCTCTACTCTAAAAACCCATGAAAAAGTTCACACACAAAATGTAAGAATCTTTGTTGGTTATCAGGGATGGGAGGCGTGGGGGGGAAATACTAAATAGGCAATAGATAAGTAGTATCTTGGGTGAAGTGTGAGACAGTACACAATACAGGGGAAACCAGCACAACTTGTACAAGGAAAGGTCATGGAAGCTCCATAGACACACCCAAACCCCCTGAAGGACTGAATTGCTGGGCAGAGGGCTGAAGGGACCATGGTCTCGGTGAACATCTAGCTCAATTGGCATAACACAGTTTATAAAGACAACGTTCTACATTCTACCTTGGTGAGTAGTGTCTGGGGTCTTAAAAGCCTGTGAGCAGCCATCTAAGATACTCCACTGGTCTCATCCCTTTGGGAACAAGGGAGTGTGAAGAGAACAGGATACAAGGGAAAGATTAGTCCGTAGGACTAATGGACCACAGCTACCAAGGCCTCCACCAGACTGAGTCCAGTACAGCTAGATGGTGCCTGGCTACCACCACTGACTTCTCTGACCAGGATCACAACAGATGGTTCTGGACAGAGCTGGAGAAGGATGTAGAACAAAACTCTAACTCACACAAAAAAGACCAGATTTACTGGCCTAAAGGAGACTGGAGAAACCCAGAGAACACGGCTCCCAGACACCCTTTTAGCTCAGTGGTGAGGTCACTTCCGAGGTTCACCCTTCAGCTGGGGAGTGAACAGCCCCATAAAACCAAATGGGACTAATGGGGCACAGCAGTCCAGGGACAAGGACTAGAACGCAGAAGGGGACAGGAAAGCTGGTGATAGGGAACCCAAGGTTGAGTGTTGATGTGTTGTAAGGTTGTTAACCATTGTCACAGGGCAACATGTGTACTAACTCTTTAATGAGAAACTATTTTGTTCTGTAAACCTTCATCTAAAGTGAGAATAGCAGCACAATTGGAAGAGCGTAGTCGATGTCACTGAACTTGGCATGTAGAAATTTTTGAAATGGTGTATCTTTGGCTATCTACATTTTCACTAAAAAAAAAAAAAGGTTGAGAAGGGAGAGGGTTGACATGTCGTGGGGTTGTTAACCAATGTCATAAAACAATATGTGTACTACTCTTTCATGAGAAACTATTTGTTCTGTAAACCTTCACCTGAAGTACAATAAAAAAAAAATAAAACAATAAAAAAAAAACCTTGAAAAAAAAGGGGGGGATGTTCTGAATCAAATATATTTGGGAAACATTAGATTAAAAAATTTAAAAACTTTCTTATGTGGCATTCTGGGCATGTTGATATGTGGGGTTTATGGTGAACCCCTCAAAATGGATTTTAGCATGGGTTCCTTTGTTTTTCCAATGCATTTTATAGGACCTCTGTGAACACCCTTTGGGAAATGTTGATTCAGATTAACAAGTCTCTGGGTCCTGTCTGGTAACTACCTCTTGAAGCAAAGGTCAGAGCCATCTTATTCCTTAGGCGCTATAGGACAGTGCCCAGCACCTATAAGCTTTTCAAGAACTTAAAGATGATTGAGAATTGGAAAAAAAAATTACTAACTCCAAAGTAAAAACTACAAAAATTTAAACATATATTTAAGTAAATGTCTAAAAACAGTAACATTATGCAACTAGTCAATAGCTGCTCAACACATTTATATATAATTATATAAAAATATGCTTATCATGGAATGTGAGTGCATTTTAATATGTTTGCTATGATTAAGTTTCAGGGACTCCAGCAGAACGAGTGTCTAGAGTTTATAAATGCATTGCAGTTTATAAATGCATTGCTTACCTTGATAAGGCCACACCTTTAAACCATGTGTATACATTTCTATGATGTACACACACAGACACATCCTGGAGCTGAAAAACTTCCAACTAAAAAGGAACCAAAATCACGAACCAGGCTACTTTCATGAGAGCAGCAGCTGGATTCCATTACTTAACTTAATGTGTGGCATGGAGGAGGCTCTCCATCCCCACCTTCCACAAGCCCTTGGTGCCCACCGACACAGTAAGGTTTGGATTCTTAACTATGTAGCAAGTGCTTTCCGGCAATAGCCACGGAATCCTGCAGCAAACCGCGGCTCTTTTTCGGTAAATCTACCCCTCCCTGTGAAAAGCCATTCGCAGGGCCTATTTTACAGCTGATGGCTTCGCATTCACTGCCTCTAAAAGGCTCTTGGGGCTTTCAGTGGTTCTTTTTAATTCATGGTAAAAGGCAACATTTTAAGGAGTGAATGGGGGGAGGGGTTTGAGAGGGGCTGAAAGAAAATTTCACCGCTTTTAAAGGTCTTCTAAAGAAATTTCATTTGTTTGAAAGAAGACACGCAAGGATTATGTGGCGGTACAAATTATCAGAGCCTCCCTTACTGTGGGCGTGAGGCAGCTTCTCACGTCCTCCTCAGCATCAGATTGGGCTGGGATAAGGAGCTCGTGTGTGCGAGTAAGAACGGGGGTCTTCGGAAAGATGACTCCATTTTCATGCACTTTTCTCTATGAGCTGGAAAGACATCTGGGCTCATGGAATTAGTCTAAGCTGTTAGTCCATTTCTCTACCTCTTTACAGAAAAAAAAAGAGAGAGAGAGAACCTGGGATGTAAAATTTTAGCCCAAAACATTGACGTTACCTTCAAATCAATTTTTAAAGGTCTGTTATAATATCAAATTAAGAAACACTATTTTCTTACAGCGTTTGATTTTAACAATATGGCTATTTCTCATTGTTTTTTGTATTCCAAAGTCTGTGTGAGTGATTTAACCACCAAATGAAGAAAAGAGTAAACCCCCCCACACTCACCGTGCACGCGCGCACGCGCACGCACACACACACACACACACACACACACACACACACACACACACACACACACAGAGGAAACTGCCCTTCCTCTGTTAATATAACAAGAGAAACAGTAAAGACAATCAATTACAACTATGTGAAGAAGTTATTTTACAAGAAGGAACAATAAAAATGCAATTAAAATTTGCAGTATGGAAAAAATAACATTCCATTGCTCCACGCTTTTTTGGGTTATATTTCCCTGTCTTGGGGGCAACGAATACGCTAATGACATTGCTTGCCCCGAAGGATTTTCCACTTCCTCCAAAGCTGTAACTTCTTCTCTCTCTTCCTATTATGTGGAATGACATGTTCAAAAAAATTCTTGCCTTGAGGCCAAATTGTGTTTCCTTTGCACTTGGATTTCCATTTATTCCACTAAATTTCCTTACAATTAATTTTTAAAAGAGCTGAGAGAGTTCATTTCCCAAACAGCTGACAAGAACGGTGATCCATGAAAGCAAACAAAATGGCACTTGGTGACCATTTTTGCTACCATTATAAAACCTTTACAGTATAAATTCTGACTCTGCATTCCGCCCTTTATTACTCTGATATAGTAATCGGAATATGTTAATACTCCCATGATACCCATCCAGAGCCAGGAACTGGTTTATCTTAATTGCACTTTAGCCTTAAGCATATTAAATGCAACTTGATTATAAAATGCATGTGAATTGCCATAATAAATTTCTTGGCAAGATTTCCAAACATCAAGTAAGGAAATCTATAATCTCCTAGTCTGGCTCTTAGCTGACTTGCCAGGTAACTTTGTATAAAGGCTGTTCCCTCTCCACACCTCCCTTTCTCAGCCAATAAACTAGTAATAATAGATTTGTCTAGCACTCAAGAATGGCTGCAAGACATTTCTTTATTCTTGGACAGCATTTTGCAAATGGAAATCTGCCTTTAGGCTAAATATGTCAGAATGATGCTTCAGCACGTGTTGTTGGGGTGATTTTTTTTTTTATTTCAATTTCACAAACTCAATGGTGTCATCAATCAGTCTTCTTGATAGCTCACAGTTTAGCACTGTACATATGCTGCCTTGTGTTCAGTTCGTGCATCCACGTCCTGCCCCACAAGTTGACTATCTGTACTTTCACAGCATTAACACCATCCCAGGCACAGAGAGTTTAATGAATACACACTGATGGAAATTCACTGGCTGAAAGTGTTAAAACTCTGATCCTCTGACTTGAGGGGTTTGTACCAACTGCAATGGGTTTGCATTAACCACTGGGTACCAGGCCTGCCCAACCCTTGTGCATTCCAAATCAGTCCCTCCATTTAACAGAGTGCAAACCTCTTCTTCACAAAGGTGTTCAGGGGCAGGCCCAAGAAACAGGAAGGGCACTCACACACAGGTTTGCTCCCAAGACTGCCTCCAAAACTCCCCTGGATGATATCCAAACAATAGGATGGGCACAAAAGGTGTCAGAGATAGAGTGAAAACTTATTCAGCCTTGAACTTGGTGCAGAGACAACTGGAAAAGAGAATTCTAGGTAGGAAAATGGGTAAAAGAAGTTACTTTTTCTTCAGTGACAAGAAGCAATGCCCCCTTGTTGTCATTGTTAGATGCTGTCGAGTCAGTTCCAACTCATAGCAACCCTATGTACAACAGAAAAAAACACTGCCCAGTCCTGTGCCATCTTCAAAACTAGTGATACGTTTGAGCCCACTGTTGCAGTCACTGTGTCAATCCATCTGGTTGAGGGTCTTCCTCTTCTTTGATGGCCCTCTACCTTGCCAAGCATGATGTCCTTCTCCAGGGACTGGTCCCTCCTGATACCATGTCCAAAGTACTTGAGACAAGGTGTTACTGTACTCGCTTTGGGACCTCATTCACTGATGTAGCATAACTCAAAATGAGAAGAAACAGCTGCAAATATCTATCAATAACTGGAACATGGAATGTACAAAGTATGAATACAGGAAAATTAGAAGTCGTCAGAAATGAAATGGAATGCAAAAAGATCGATATCCTAGGTATTAGTGAGCTGAAATGGACTGGTATTGGCCATTATGAATCAGACAATTATATGGTCTACTATGCCAGGAATGACAAATTGAAGAGGAATGGCATCACATTCATCGTCAAAAACAACATTTCAAGATCTATCCTAAAGCACCAAGCTGTCAGTGATAGGATACTATCCATATGCCCACAAGCAAGACTACTTAATACAACAATTATTCAAACTTAGCACCAACCACTAAGGTCAAAGGTGAAGAAATTGAAGATCTTCACCAACTTCTGCAGTCTGAAATTGATCAAGCATGCAATCAAGATGCATTGATAATTACTGGTGAATAGAATGAAAAAGTTGGAAACGAAGAAGGAAAAAGTTGAAAAATAAGGTCTTGGTTATAGAAATGAGGGCAGAGATTGTACAATAGACTTTTGCTAGACCAAGGATTTCTTTCATGGCAAATATTTTTTTTGACAAAATATGGTGACTCTACACTTGCACCTTGGAAGGTGGAATACCCAGGAATTATATCGACTACATCTGTGGAAAGAGATGATGGAAAAACTCAACATCATCAGTCAGAACAAAGCCAAGAGTTCGACTACAGAAGAGACCATCAACTGCTCCCATGCAAGTTCAAGTTGAAGCTGAAGAAAATTAGAGCAAGTCCATGAGAGCCAAAATATGACCTTGAGTAGATCCCACCCTAATTTAGAGATCATCTTTAAAGAATAGATTTGATGCACTGAACACTAATGACCAAAGACTAGATGAGTTGTGGAATGGCATCAAGGATATCATTTATGAAGAAAACAAGAGGTCATTAGAAAGACAAGAAAGAAAGAAAAGACCAAAATGGATGTTAGAAGAGACTCTGAAAGTTCCTCTTGAATGTACAGTATCTAAAACGAATGGAAGAAAGGATGAAGTAAAAGAGTGAACAGAAGATTTCAAAGGGCAGCTCAAGAAGATGAACTAAAGTATTATAATGACATGCGCAAAGACCTGGAGTTAGAAAAGCAAAAGGGAAGAACAAACTCAACAGTTCTCAAACTGAAAGAACTGAAGAAAAAATTCAAGCCTCGAGTTGCAACACTGAAGGATTCTACAGGGAAAATATTGAACGACATAGGAAGCAACAAAAGAAGATGGAAGGAATACACACAGTCACCAAAAAGAATTGCTCTACGTTCAACCATTCCAGGAAGTAGCATATGATCAAGAACTGATGGTAGTGAAGGAAAAAGTCCAAGCTGCACTGAAGGCATTGGTGAAAAACAAGGCTCCAGGACCTGACTTAATACCAATTGAGATGTTTCAACAAAGGGATGCAGTGTGCTCACTTGTCTACAGCAAGAAATTTGGAAGACAGCTATCTGGCCAACCTACTGGAAGAGATCCATATTTGTGCCCATCCCAAAGAAAGGTGATCCAACAAAATGTGGAAATTATTGAACAACATCATTAATACCACACACAAGTAAAATTTTTCTGAAGATCATTCAAAAGTGGTTGCAACAGTACATAGACAGGGAACTGCCAGAAATTCAAGCTGGATTCAGAAGAGGACATAGAATGAGGGATATCGTTGCTAATGTCAGATGGATCTTGAATGAAAGCAGAGAATACCGGAAAGATGTTTACCTGTTTTTTTATTGACTATGCAAAGGCATTCGACTGTGTGGGTCATAACGAATTATGGATAATATTGCAAAGAATAGGAATTCCAGAACACTTAATTGTGCTCATGAGGAACCTGTACACAGACCAAGAGGCAGTTGTTTGAGCAGAACAACGGGATACTGTATGGTTTAAAATCAGGAAATGTGTGTGTCAGGTTGTATCCCTTTACCATACTTATTCATTCTGTATGCTGAGCAAATAATATGAGAAACTGGACTGCATGAAGAAGAATGCAACATCTGGACTAGAGTGAGGCTTATTAACAACCTGCTATATGCAGATGACACAACCTTGCTTGCTGCAAGTGAAGACTTGAAGCGCTTACTGATGAGGATCAAAGACTACAGCCTTCATTATGGATTATACCTCAACATAAAGAAAACAAAAATCCTCACAACTGAACCAGTAAGCAACATCATCATAAAAGGAGAAAATACTGAAGTTGTCAAAGATTTCATTTTACTTGGATCCACAATCAATACCCTTGGAAACAGCAGTCAAGAAATCGAATGATGTATTGCTTTGGGCAAATCTGCAAAATACCTCTTTAAAGTGTTGATAAGCAAAGATGTCACTTTGAGGACTGAGATGTGCCTGACCCAAGCCATGGTATTTTCAAAGACCTCATATTCATGCAAAAGCTGGACAATGAAAAAGGAAGACTAAAGAAGATGTGATGTCTTTGAATTATGATATTGACAAAGAATATTGAATATATCATGGACTGCCAGAAGAATGAACGGATCTATCTTGGAAGAAGTACAGCCAGAGTGGTCGGTGGAAAACAGGATGGCAAAACTTCGTCTCATGTCCTTTGGACAGGTTATCAGGATGGACCAGTCCCTGGAGAAAGACATCATGCTTGATAAGGTAGAGGGTCAGTGAAGAAGAGGAAAACCCTCAGTGGGATGGATTGGCAATGGTTGCAACACTGGGCTCAAGCATAACCAGGATTGTGAGGATGGCGCAGGACCAGGCAGTGTTTCCTTCTCTTCTACATAGGGTCGCTATTAATGGGAACCAACTCAATGCACCTAACAAACAAACAAAACAAATGCCTAGGGTATCGATCTTTACGCATTCCGTTTCATTTTTGACAACTTCCGATTTTCCTAGATTCATACTTGGTACATTCCACATTCCAATTATTAATGTATGTTTGCAGCTGTTTCTTCTCATTTTTAGTTGTGCCATATCAGCAAACAAAGATCCCAAAAGCTTTACTCTATCCACATCATTAAGGCCGACTCTACTTGGAAGAAGCAGCTCTTCCCCAACTGTATTTTGAGCGCCTTTTAACCTGAGGGGCTCATCTTCCAGCACTATATCAGACAATATTTCACTCTGTTCATAAGGTGTTCACTGGCCAATTTTATTTCAGAATTAGATTGCCAGGTCCTTCTTCCTAGTCTGTCTTAGCCTGGAATGTCTGCTGAAACCTGTCCACTATGGGTGACCCTGCTGGTATTTGAAATACTGGTGACATAATTTCCAGCATCACAGCAACAAGCAAGCCACCACAGTACAACAAAGTGACAGACAAGTGGTGGAATGCTCACTATTACCTTGAAATAATTTTCTTTCTTTTTTTTTTAAATCAAGGAGCTCAAAGTAGCACTGTGTTATCTGATTTATCCTCTTATCTGCTTTGAACAATTGGATACAGATACTACCCTTCCCTTAACACTGGACAGAACAGTTAGGAAATGTGCCTGCAACCTATTTCTGTATTAGCCAGTAATAGAATGATACACAGAGAAGAACTGCTGTACTTTCACAAAACTTTTAAATACACAGGATATTTCTAGTCTGCCAGCTCACCTGCTAAGTCAGGTGCATATTTGCACCACAAACATATTTTATCACTCTAAAAAGCATCCTGATGGCCTGATAATGGCCAATCTAACATACGCAGGATTCACAACTTTTTTTTTTTTTTAAAGGAAACCTCTCCTCCTTGTTGGTTGACTCGAGTGCCCTCACGTGTCTCAGCAGAGTAATGGCACTTTAGATATTCCAACTGGCTTTTTTTTTTTTTTCAATTTTTTATAATTTATTTTATTATTGTAGTTGTTTTTGAGACTACACAGAAAAACATACACTAATTCAGCAATTTCTGCATGTACAATTCAGTAATATTGATTACATTCTTCGAGTTGTGCAACCATGTTCACCCTCCTTTCCTGAGTTGTCTCTCCCCAATTAACATAAACTCACTGCCCTCTAAGGTTCCTATCTAATCTTTTGAGTTGCTGTTGTCAAACTGATCACATATAGAATTAAAAGAGCATAATGCTCAAGGCAGATATTCTGTACTAATTAAGCTAAACTGTTGTTTGGTTTTAAGAAGATTTCAGGGGATATTTTTGGTTTAAGGTATGAAGATTATCTCAGGGCAATAGTTTGGGAGTTCATCCAGCCTCCATGGTTCTAGAAAGTCTGGATTCCATGAGAATTTAATGACAGGATCCATGACAGACAAATGCTCTTCACCCTTTCTTCAGGAGCCTTACGTGATACTCTGAAGATGCCCAGACTGCCTTAGGACGATGAATTTGTCCTCCCTGATCCAAAGTGACACAGTAACTGTACCTGAAGGAATGAGGAGAAAATGGTAATAGGACTAGAGGCTAATTTCAACTTGCCTATTCCGGTTTAAACATGTTAGGCTATCCTGTCTATTTCTTTATCCCTCTCCTCTGCCTCCAGGGCAGTACTGTAAGCATGCACACCATCTCCACCACCACAGTGGTCACTCAACTGAAGAAAAACCTGAGCTACTTCTATAATGAGCAAAATTCATTGGAGCTCCATGATATTCTTTTCTCTAGGCCTTGGGTTCCTCCTGTGGAAAAGAAAATGGCAGTTCTTTTTTCACAAATAATGGATGAAAAAGCATCTATAGCAATGCCTGGCATACATTATGGTAGACGGGTACCCAGTGACTGTTAGTTGAATCCAAGGCTGCAAACTCTATTCCAACCCACTTGCCATATTATATTTCCAGAAAACAGATATTCTTCCTCATATATAAGATTCATGTTTTAAGAAGTAGGTTGGGAAATCATGGAGCACAGGAAATGGTGAACCATTTCTCTGCACTTCCCACAGCACCTGACCTAGTGCCAGGTAAACACAGTAACCCTCCATAAACCAGTGAGGGGAGGGTGGAGTTTCCCTTTTTACTATATTTTCTCACTGTTTTTTTTTCCTTTGGTAGAGTTTAAAGCAATCAAAGACAAATAAAGAGGCACGGATTCATTCAAGAATTTGGGATCATCCACTGAGAAAAATTGGTATCCTCATGAAAATATTTATTTTCCCTTCATCTTCCTCCTTCCCCTCCTTCTTTTTCATGAGATTGGAAAGGCATGACTCAAAAGTCGAACAGTGCAGTCAGGCCCAAAATTCCCAAAGAAGAACTGTCCAACCTTGGTCACTATGGCAGACCAACCTGGGTAAGTTTTTTACTGTGTTAACAACAACAACAGAAAAGAAAACAATTAACAAAAATCCATGCTCTTGAGGCTCCTCTCACAGAAAAGGAGAAGAGCCATTCACTGCTTAGCACTAAGCTAGTCAAATCCAACAAAGCCCTGGAGATTTTTGGCTTTATCTTCTCACTGAACTCATGCCAGCCTTGCACAGGCACAGCCAGGGCATCATCACCCAGCCTTAGGTGTTGGCAGCTTCTCCCACCCACTTCTTAGCACTTTCCCTGCTCAGGGGTAATGGCAAAGACTACCTCTCTTCCCACCCACTGCACCTGGAGGTACTGCCACCTCACACGGCCAGGCTTGGGAAGGCTCCTCATCTGCCAGAGTTACAGGCAAGTCCTTTTGTTAGGTAACTCTACTACCTTAACAGAATATCAGAAAGGGCCTATCTAACGGAGATGCTAGGTAGTCCTGTCAATGAAAAATCATAACTAATAAATGGGAAGGGGAAAGCCCTGTTATACGGTATCTCCATTATCATTAAATTGGAAGAAAGGGTTTTTTTAAATAAACCCCTTAGATTAATTGAAATTTTCTATTTTATTGAAAATATCTCTCCTATTTATCTCCTTTCCTTTCCTACTGCCCCCTTCCTTGTCCAGGACCTCATCACCACAAACTAACTGCTCTTATAGCCTCCATTCCTTTCTTCCTCCAAACTATCATGAATATCATCAAAAGATCTTCCCAAAACACTAACTTCAACACATTATTCAACAATTCCTACTCAAGAACCTTTAATGACTCCCTGTCACTGGCACTATAAAATTCAAATTCCAGAAGCTAATGTTCAAACTCCTCTATATTGTCTCATACTCCAAAGAGATGTTACAAAGGAATCAGACCTCACTTCCAGATTTCCTAAGACTTATCATTGTTGTATCAAAGTCTAAGACAAGAGCACACTGAGTATGGACATTTGGATATTCTCCCACATGGACACCTGGGAAGAAGCTTTAAATTGGGTATTTCTACTTGGACTTCATCTCTCTCCCTTTAAGTTTGCAAATGTATTGATGTTCACATTGATTATATTCAGTCCAATGTGGCTGACTGTTATTGGATTTCTTCAAATGACATTGTGAGACAGTTTGCACACCTAAAAATGAACCTCCTGCCACGTGACAGTAAATGAGTGAAATAAGGAGGAATAATAAATCAACATCATAAAAAACACAAAACACATCCTGACACTTGTAGGACATCATGTTCTGGTGGAAGCACCAGAAAATTGGCAAACAAATGTGACTTCCAGGAGGCAACTCATACCTGTACAGGGCCAGTAGACCAACCGCAGCAAGATGTAACAAGAGAAACAAATGGCATGGCCTTTAACAATGGAATAATGGCTACAGAGATAGAGAATGCTAAGGAATAGGAATCAAGATCTTCAGGAAGAAAATATGCATCTGTCCTCTTCTTCCCCTTCTGAAAGAGAACACTGAAGTGCTATGTTTTATTGCCATATGTCTACCAGTCCTGCCAAAGGCAATAAAACATCTCTGAGCTTTCCAGAACAAAAACTTTTTAAAACATGAAATATTGTAGTTTTTTCCTAAATTCTTGAAAAGCAGTAACAGTGGCTTACCTCTTTTCCCCACTAATACTTCTTCAAGGATCCTTCCATGAAGACTTCCCCCACATCTCTAGCCAATGCTGATCATTCCCATGTCTTAACTTGCAAGGTCCTGACATCTGGCACCTTAAAGAAGTTTAATGAGTTGGCCATTTTGCCAACTTGACTACAAACTCCTCTAGGACAAGAATCATTATTTTTCCTTTTTCTATATATCTTCCCTTTTACCCTCCCCAACTCACCCTTTCTCATCCAGCCCAGAAGAAGCCATAAACAGATACTCAAGAAATACTAATACCATTTGGTTGATCTAAGATGAAATATATTCATTATCTGATGAAAATCTGAAAATCCCCCCTTTTATTTTTTTTTTACTTTAGCTATTTCCTGTATTCCTTCTGTCCCTTTTTCTAGCAGAGTAAACATTCATGCTTTCTAAACAACCTTTTTTGGATTGTTGAAATGGCAAATGTTTTGTTACCTATACATTTACCACAATAAAAATTTATAAATAAGTAACTTTTTTTGCAAGGGGAGCTATAATTATGCAGCAAACCCACTCCCTGCACACGTACAGAGCTGATTATTGGTTTGGTTTGCAGTTAGTAAAATTGGTGCTCTTGCTTCAACTTTTGTGTGAAGCCTTTAAGATTTAAATGGAAGCCTCTGGCTCTGCTTCTTTGCAAGATCATCCTGCCCCTGTCTGTGTGAATCACCAATGTCCCTTTCTCATTCACCTCCTGAAAATTTTAAAAGACTTTGTTCCTTAACCCCTTCTTCTCACCCTAACCTTTAGCGACCACCTTTACACCCTAAAAAGACCTCTCTTGGCTCTTTAGTCATCTTCACAAGTTAGGGACAAGCCTCAGTGATGCTTACAGCCTGCTTGTAAGAAATATGAGCTTCTATACTAGGCATGATTTCTGATTCCGTTGTAATTTTCCTATTAAGTCTAGAGCTTGTCAGTCTTCTCTCTTACACACTCTTGCCTTTCCCTACACCATCTTCCCAGTCCAGCCTGCCCCTTCCCCCCAAGAAATGAACTGGTTTACCCAGCAGGTTTAGTCTTGCTTTGGCCAGCTTATTGTTTCAACGTGATTATGAAGCTGTTGGGCTTAAATACACAGTTTATTAATTTTCAGGCATTCATGATGTCTCCTTGTTGAGTGTAGTGTGTGTAGGTGTGCATTTGTGTACTTAGGGTAGCTAACACTCCTGGGGTTTGCAATTCTGCCAGTGATAGAAGAAACGGAGTCAAGGTTAATTTGTGTTGCTGAATAATCACATAGTTTTAGAGGTATGAGAAATGCTGGGCTCCAACTTTGGCATTTTATAGTTTGGAAAACAGTGGTATAGCAAGGTAAAAGGATTTGACCAGGGTCAGAGAGTTAATCAATACGAGAACTGGGGCCACAGCTCAGAGCCGCCATACCTCACTCCGGCAGGATCATATATATGCCTCCTCAAGGGCTCATATATGTGAGTGAGAACTCAGTATGCCCACATACAACAAAAATACATCACAGACCTGAGGATACAAAGACGCAGAGAAAATAGGGAGGTACTGTGTATGTAGCTTACAACACAGAGAGCATGGTGTTAAAATTAGAGTAAAGCTGCTGCGATTAGGTTAGAGATGACTGCTCCCCATCCTGCCCATGCCACCCATTTCCCCCAAGTAGCTCATAAAAAATGATGGACGTATTTCAAAGTCCCTTGGAGAGATTTTCATACAATTTTCCTTTCATTTGATCAATACGAACGTTTATCCCTAATTCCATTAAAGTAGCTTTTTCACACGTCTGTGCACACACATTCACACACACTTAAAACATTGCCAGCAGGTACTTTTAATTTGCTGGAAAATATTTCTAAGAAGTCAAAAGCTCCAGCTGAATGAGTGTGCCCTCTTATTGGCTAGTCAGACCAGCTGAGGGACCTGATTGGTCCCTGATCCAGAGGACCGATAAGAACGGCTATAAAATCCCTGGGTGCAGCTCTTGGGCCCCCAGTTTGCAAAAGCCAGAGGTGCAAGAAGCAGCGCCTGCAGCAGCAGCAGCAGTAACAGCAGCAGAAGCGTCAGCAGGAGCAGCAACAGCAGCAGCAAAAACCGTCATCAAATCCTCACCTAAGCCTTCAGTGTATCCAGATCCACATCTTCACTCAAGCCGGGAGAGGGAAAGAGGAAAGGGGGGGGAGAAAGAAAAAAAAAAAAAAAAAACCCAACAACTTAGCGAAAACTTCTCAGAGAATGCTCCAAAACTCCGCAGTGCTTCTGGTGCTGGTGATCAGTGCTTCTGCAACCCATGAGGCGGAGCAGAATGACTCTGTGAGCCCCAGGAAATCCCGGGTGGCAGCTCAGAACTCAGGTAAGCAGCAAACCCAGGACCGGTTTCTCCCCCAAAGAGCTGTCCTCATTTGCCTCTCGCTTTTGCAACTGTGTCTGTGACGGCTGATCTTGATAATAAATGTGCTTCATGCCTGATGGCAATAAACTGCCAGTGTAATCCAATAGCCTTAGGAAGTGGAGCTCCTTTGTTTAATAAATTGCATGCAACTAACGAGGAAGCTGGGCGCTCTGCTGAGGGTATTTCATTGCATAAGCCTAGCCTGATTGCCTGAAATCTGGCACGTACCCTCTTGGGGAGGAGGGGGCGGGGAAAGGCTTGAATGTTGGCATGCTTCAAAGCGCTCTCTATACTTTCCAGAAGCTGATCTTAAGGTGAGACATAGCTTGTCTGATGCTGCCCCTCTTACCCTTAAGACCCTGTAACTTGACATCCCTGCCTCGCTTGGGGACACACAGAAAAGCTCCGTCTGCAGACTGATTTACCGAACCATAGCCCTCAAGTCTGACAAATCCAGGGTGGATCCAGAGAAAACTCTACACATCCCACCCCCACCACTGCTCCTTCTCTCGCTCCCGGCTCCCAGGCTCCATTCAATCCCTGGTGCAGCCCATGGCCAGAGAGCCCCTTCAAAAAGAGTATTTGTGAAATGCAGCAGCTCTCTCTCCCAGGGAAAGGTCTCCCTTAAGTCCTGACTCCTGGAGCAGTTCATTGTGTATGATCTTGGCCTCTAAAGGGAAAGAGCCATTAGGAAGGCTCATTGACACCTTCACCTTTTGACTTCTTTTGCCCCACTCGCTCCTCTTCTATTACTGCCCTCTCTGCCCCAACTGTCACCAAAGATGGGATGGCAGGTGTCAGAATGCTGCAGCTGATGCTCCCCTTGGAAGAGCACAGGTCCCTGCGAGAGGAGGGCATTTGCTTCACTTCCTTTTGTACTTAGTTGCTATAGTGATTCACAATTTGAGCTTGCCTAAAACAATAGCAGCCCTAATGCATATTAAAACTGCTTAAAGCAAAGTTATAATTTGAACCGGTGGAAATATATAATTAGGGAAATGACTTGTAACATCCCAGAGGCTGCGGGTGGTGGGAGGGGGTGGGGAAGACTACTGAACCCTGCTTTTGATCTCAGAGGAGAATCCTATGGTATGAAGGCTGCAGATCATTTCTTGCTGAGCTGCCCGCCAGAACACCCCCCTTCTGTAGGAGAGAAATTACTTTTATGGGAGATCTTATCCAGAATGTAGAAAGCCTCATGCAAGTTCTTTGCGGTTTTCTTCCAGTCTTGCACAAGGGATGCCTCAGCCTTGTTATTCCACACCTGCGTTTCTCTTTAAATAAAAAAGGAGGAGGCTTTTAATATGAGCGATTATACATACCTCTATGCACTGTCCTATGGTGGGGGCTGGGGTGAAACATGAGCTGATCAGATTTTTTTTTGCCAATGTTAAGGTAAGTTAAATGCCCTAAATCAGAAGAGGCTCCACGTGGACTCCTGGCAAATTCTTCTCCACCATTTAGACTAAAATTTCATCCTCCTTACTCTGGAGTGAATTTTTGGAAGCCAGATGGATTCCCCAGCCCTCCCACCTCCGAAACCTGACCACCAGCCATTGCCTTCAGCTTTCCCATGCTTTCAGGCTTCAAGGGACGACCTTTGGTTCTATAGAGTTGCTTAAAGGCCACTGTGCAGTCCATGAACTCCCATCTTACTTGTCTAGCCACCAGAATGGGGAGACTGAGGAAATGTGTCTCAGAGAAATACTCATTCCCTCTCCTTCACGTGCTCTGGTTCTTATAAGCCAAAGGGGCCTGCCTGTCCCCTTTCTTCCCACTCCCATGCCCCATTTGAGTCAGCCCATCTGCTGACCCCATGATGGACTTCTAGGATAAGTTCTTCTAACTCCTTGTCCCTGCATTTTGCCTCTGCACCCACCTGACCCCACCAAATCACCCTCACTATCTGACCTAGATTGGATGGGTTTGTCTCTTCCAGCTGAAGTGGTTCGCTGCCTCAACAGTGCTCTACAGGTTGGCTGTGGGGCTTTTGCATGCCTGGAAAACTCCACCTGTGACACAGATGGGATGTACGACATCTGTAAATCCTTCTTGTACAGCGCTGCTAAGTTTGACACTCAGGTAATAAGACATTGACCCCTGCTCCTGCTTGCTGCTTGTCTTTAACAGTGTGCTAGACTATTGTTGTCATGAACTAGTCTTGTAAGCAACGAGCCCTGCTTCTCAGTCTCCCCACTTCTCAGCGTGTGCACACACACTCACTTTGTGCTGGAAATAAGTTTTGTACAAGACACTTTCCCACCCACCCTAATGCATGATCTGTAACACTCTAATAGAGGCAGTCTTATAAGGGGAGCAGAAAATCTTTTCCTCTTCAAGAGGAAGTAAAAATGTTCTTCCAACAAAGAAGTTCTTCTCACTGTATGATCAGCATACTATCTTACACCTTGAATTGTCAAAGACCCAGTCCCAAGAAGACAAAGCCATATTGTGGCTATTTTTAAGTTGCAGGGTGGTTGAGTAGGGTTCATTTCTCTCTCTCTCTCTCTTTTTTTCTCATCTCATTTCATTTCTGTGTAGCTCAATTTTCACGGTAGTCTGAAAGAGTAGAGGCATTTTTTTAACCCTTGGCCATGGCACAGTTTTCTCACTGCACGGACATGCAGATGCTGTGATACAGTGCCAAGGCAAGCCCCCTTCCGAAACCAAAAAACCGTTGCCATCAGGTCGATTCCGACTCATAGCAACCCTATAGGACAGAATGGAGCTGCCCGATAGGGTTTCCAAGGAGCTGCTGGTGGATTCAAACTGTCAGCCTTTGGTTAGCAGCTGAATGCTTAACCACTGTGCCACTAGGGCTGCTTAGGTTCTCCATATTGTATGCCTTGTTCTCTCTTGTCAGGTCAAGCTAAAGCTTTTCCTCCTATGCCCCTTCCTTGGCAGGGAAAAGCATTTGTCAAAGAGAGCTTAAAGTGCATCGCCAACGGGGTTACCTCCAAGGTCTTCCTCGCCATTCGGAGGTGCTCCACTTTCCAGAGAATGATTGCTGAGGTGCAAGAGGAATGCTACAGCAAGCTGAATGTGTGCGGCATCGCCAAGAGGAACCCCGAAGCCATCACTGAAGTCGTTCAGCTTCCCAATCACTTTTCCAACAGGTACAAAATAAGTCCACATTTTTGCAGTTGAAGGGGTGAGGGAGTCGGCTAGCAGAGCCAGACAGAGAAGGAGGGTAAAATTGCCACAGTCACGCTCTTATTTTAGTTTGCAGTCTTCTCAGATTTTGCAGGAAAAATATGTTTGTGATTGGTTGTGACAGCTTAAGCAGCCTGGATTTTTTTCCCACTGCGATAGGAAAAGTCTCCCCATGCATCTAACAAAAAGGTTCATCTGCAACGTCACCGGGTGCATTTTCATTGTCTGTTTCTTGCCTTAAGCCTGAAGGGAATTGTGAAGTTTCTGGTAACAAGCTTTTGAAACATCAAATTTCACTGAAATCATGACTATGCAGCAGTATAATTGACTATTATAAAAACTCTGGTCAAAATGTCATAATGCAGACTTTTAAATCTGCGTGTATTTTGAGTGAGTCCTTAGCCCAATCAGGTATATCACCGGTTGGTTTAGAAGAAGCCATCTCACTTCCCTGGGATTCAGATTCCCTGTGCAGAAAGTGAAAGACGATTCCATGTTCCCTTCCGCTCTTTATTCCCATCATTCCATTCCTCTATTCCAAGATTTTCTGAAATGGTGTTCTGGTGGCTGCCCAAATCACAGTCCACACATTCACATCTTAGGATTCTAATATGACTAAAAGCCACTGAACTAGTAATATCTGAGCATCATGCCTTTCTGGGCTCCAGGTTTACTCTCTACCAGCCAGGATAATGCATGATGCTCATGATGCACAAGAGGGCTGACATCCTCCCTCATGCACATGGCTGGAAAAATATCTAGCAGAACAGAGCTTTCCTATCTGTGATTAGGTTAAGAGAGATGCTAATGGGGCTGGGGTAAAGGTGTGGCAGAGGCAGGGTGGGCTGGTCAAGTTCAGCTATCCCCAAGCCTACTTTGATGCCCCACAGCCTAAAACTTGACTCCTAGTCCTAAAAGTTTATGATCCTTTGACTCTCCAGTCAATATGCACCTATTCACAAAGACCAGTCCTATACTTGTTACTCTGAGCATCTAAGAGTTATCACTGACTTATCTGATTAATTTCCTCGGCAAGTGCTACCACCCTCCTCTAGATAGGGTCAACAGCCAAGTCCTTCTGAGGCTTACAGGTGACTTAGCCACATACGTAGCTGGAAGACAGCAAAGTAACTCCTTCTTAGGGAAACGTTAAAGTCCCTCACATGAAAATCTTTGTAAAGCTTCTGATTCACTCTTAACTACCCCTAACTGCAGTTCAGTGCTCTTCAGAATTGCATGTTGATTCGTAAAAATCATTTCTTCAGTCCTTGGAAGTGACTCTGTTGTGGAGACCTAACTTATATGCTCAGGGTAGGAAAACCAAATCCACTATTTCTTTCAAATGACCTGTCTGTTTATATTAACCTTGGTTTTAAAGTTATCCTAGGAAGATTCTTACTGCATCTGGGAAAGAAAAAAAAAAAAACAACTGGCAAATCACTGCAGACTCCCTTCATCATAAGGAAAGGAAATAATTCTTTTAGTCAGATAGGAGTTAGGGGCAAAGTATGTGTTTATATGCATTGGGTGGCGGGTGGGAGGGTGGTTAACAAAGCCATTATTCCAAGTTTAGATCTTAAAGAATCTTGTGACAAATAATGATCTATAATATGACAAGTAACTAATTTTGAAGCAATACTGGTCACCCTATTTCAACTGAAGTAGCATCTTCCATTAGGAAAGGAGGGGTCTTAAAGAAGGGATGATACATTCCAGACTGGTGACTCCAATTTATCTGACAAAACACTAGTAAAAGGAGTTTTAATCAGACTATTATTCCTTTTAATAGGTGTCTTATTTTCACTAACTTTATAAAATGGTCACAAAGAAAGTCTTGTTATTTCCCTCTTTCATCTTAGGGGACTCACACTTACTAGGAAAGGTCAGTAAACAACAACCAGAAAGAAAAAAGAAAAAAAAAAAAAAAAGGCCAGCACTTGAAGACCAGAACCTTCCATGAAACTCTTACCTTTCTCCAATTATTTCACTTCAGCTGGCTAATATTATTCCTGTTTAAAACTGTAGAGATTTCCGGTTCCACGCTGGGCTTGACTTGCTCTATTTAGGCTCCTCACTCTCTTGAAACATCCTGCTTTCCCAGCCTCTGTCCCACCATAGACACACGCTAAGCTGGTGCCAACTGGCACAGAATTGTGAAAGGAAGTAGTTACAGGTTCATTCCACCTTCCTGTGACTTATCTAAAGTGAGATTTGGGGCTGGGAGAATCCAAAGCCTGTGACTGGACTAGAAGCCAGAATAAGGAATTTTTCCGTGGGAGAAATGCACCTAGAAGAGGAAGGATAGCTGACTGTCTCCCCTGGCTGAATTTACAAACTACACTGTCAACCTTGATGGAAGCAAAACAATTGATTAGGCAGGGAAGGATGGGGAAGCAATTGGACCAGTCCAGATCCAGGGTGGGAAAACTGACAAAGCTTCCAACTCTCTAGGGCATGGATAGGGAACAGGAAACAGAAGAATAATATTGATCAAGGGAAACAAAGGACTATTTATAAACCCTCACACAGAACGTTCCTAAGCAGTATGTGTGTATTTGGGTAAGCATGGCTGAAACAGTAGCTATGGAAAATATCTGATCTTATTCTTTACCGAGAAAAAAAAAAGAAAGAAATCGGTGGTGGAATTTTCAAAGTGGGAAGAAAGAAACAAGCCTAGAAAACTCCTTCCATGCTGGGTGATCAGAACATAGCCCACCCAGCCTTTGCAGCACATCTTCCAAGCCCCCATAGCCAGAGATGATCAAAGAGGTTATCTAGACTAACTGCCTCATTTTACTAATTAAAGGATGGAGGCCCAGAGAGTGGTAGTAACCTGCTGAAGGTCACACAGCTAGTGAATGATGGCCTTAGGTCTAAAACTCACATGACCTTGAGCCAAGAGATTTGATTTCTACTTAAAAAATGGCAGCCAACAAAAGCTGCAGGGAATATCCACAACCCAAAAATAGAATAACAAGTACAACTGAATATACATGCACCATGGTGATCAACAGTTAAATTCATTTTCATTCTCTCCTAAAAGAGAAAGCATGTCTTACCAATAACTATAGTAACAATAGGATTTGGCACATAAAAGTGCTTAATAATATGTGATAATTGTTAAATCAACCTTTCCTGGAAACATAATTCCTTAAGTAATCCATCTCACTCCGTGACTTATAGGAAAGGTCTTCCTCACTGACCAACACAATCCCAGAGGTAAATACCATATCTCAGTCCTTCATGGAGAGGCACAGAATTAACCAACTGCTCCCTCTGGCAAAATGTGTTCACCTAAAGGCTATAAGACAAGTTGTCCAACCTTGGAGGAACTATTAGTGGAGCCATGGACTTTTTTCTTATTCCCAATTCCTCTCTTAGCCTGCCCTTCTTAAGTTAATAAAGCTCCATGGAGGGAAGCAGGTAAGGGTGGATTTTGGAGGTCACTAAGAACAGTCAGGCTGGCATGGGTCATCACCAAAAAATGCCATAGGATCAGGTGTCATATGTGGACCAGCAGAGAAAGCAGTAGTAAATGTAGGAGCACTAGATAAAGAGAGTAGACCCTTTAACAAAGTGGGGCCAGAGGGAAGCTTCTGGCCTTAAGAGGCAAGGTTATCCACAGAAGCTTAGTTTCCTTAATGGAATTAGACTTTCTCATCCAGACAAGCATTTTCAGTGTTGGTATCTGAGGAAGGACCTCATTTTCCAGCCCACTGGGGGGCTCATATGAAGTGAACAGTCCTTCTAGAAGTAGCAGGGTTAACTTCTAAGTTATAAAGTCCTTATTGGGGTATAAGAGGACTATCAGAAACCTTATCCTCTATGATCTATTCACCTTCTAAAATAGACACAGAGATCCAGAGAACCCAAGTCCTAGCAAAACCCAGGACTAGGGAGATGCCTGGAGAACTATGCGGGTATGTAGTTGTCTGCAGCTGTTGGTATAGTTTTTTCTCAGTTTTTCCACAAACAGTTTTCTCCCCATTTCCCCATATAAGGGAGATCTGCTTTGACTCATGTGCTTTATAATTCCAAAGGTTGGAAAATATTCCTCTGTGCCAGAGAATCCCAAATTTAGCAACAGCTGGATATAATCCTCCCTTGAGGAAGGGGTATAGCCAGGATCTGTCAGGTCCCAGACACAGAACTTCTCTTTCTATCCCCACCTTTGTTCTGCTCACCCACAGAAGGGTGACTGTTTTGCTTCATCACCCACGTTCCACTCGATTTACTGTACATCCTTGAAAGGACTTCTTTTGGGGGTTAAGTTATTCTGGAAAGATGTTTGATCCTGTGCTCTGTAAGGTGAGTTAAAAATAAACAGGTTTCTTTTCACAGAAGATCCTGTGGCCCCAGAGATCCTCAGGCTGCTCTGAGGAAAGGGTCTCTCCGTATAAATACTGCAGGTCACCGTCATCAGAGAGTCTTTTATTAGTGAACACAGAGCTAATGGACTTTGACAACTGCCACCTCAAAATGGAGCAAAAGTATCCCAACCCAAACTGGGAAATACCTGAACTGTCTTCCCAAAGAACAGGACAGACAACTTTTATGCTATAAATATTAGACAGTATAATCCTTTCTGAGCCATGACACCTAGCTGCACTGTTTGGGATGTTTAAAGAAATTGTACTAAAGATGAAGTTAGCTTATATCAAACACAAGGTTTTTTGTAAAATTTACCAGGAAAAAAAAAAGTTGCTGTTGAGTGAGTTCTGACTCATGGATACCACATATGTGCAGAGTAGAATGGCTCCATAGGGTTTTCAAGGCTATGATCTTTCAGAAGCAAATTGCCAGGCTTTTCTTCTAAGGCACCTCTGGGTGGGTTCAAGCCTATAACCTTTCAGTTAGTAGCCAAGTGCTTAACCACTGTGCTACCAGGGCTCCTAGATTTACCATACCTACAAGGAATTGTGACTTACTGGAGAGAATTATATTTTTAAAAATCCATTTCCTCAGTGGCCACAAAATAAACCAAGAAATCTAAAGTGAGGGGGCAATATAACACTATAGCACGGTACCGTGAGGGTACAGAAATAAAGATACAAATTAATTTTTTTTTCCACCTAAATTACCTTCAAGGAGTTTCCAATCTAATTAAGGCAACAAAATCATTACAAGCCATCACATGCTAATCTGTACGATTAGCAGTTCGAGAAAGGAAAAGACCAGCAAAAGCTAGAGCAGTGGGAGAAGCCTTCATGGGGTTACTGAAGAACCCTTAAGGAGCACCAGTATTTCAATTTAATTATCCTTACTGCCTGGTATTTTGACCTTATGACTACACTATACCTTTGGAGGGAGATGGAAAACGTGGTCAGTCAACAACATCCATCAAGGCTGGCTGAGCAGGTGATATGGAAATTAGATTTAGTAGAAAAATGCATGAAGCACAGAAGACAGGAGCCCTCCTTTTAAAACAGAAGTTTAGTCAGAATAAGCACTCATATGCACGTACACCTGCACGTGCACAACCAAGATAAAGGAATATTACAAAAGGCATCAAAATAAGCTCAAATTCATGTGCAATGATTATTAACCCAGATGTTGAGTGTTGGGCTCATCTCATTATATTTAACTAAATCTTGCTTCTACAACTAACCTATCTTAAGACCTTGGACAAGTCACTAGCTCTCCCACCTTAGCTGCTTCTCTGTAAAATAAGAGAGTTGAACTAGTCACTAATTGTTCTCTGTGGACCCATCTGCCTCCATGATTCTATGCTTCTAAAAATTTTAGACGATGCAGTCAGCTTACTAGTCAAAGTATGACCTCAGTCTCCTGAGCTCTAAACATGGAGACATTGCATTGTATTGTAAAACCAGGGAGCATACACACTCAAACTAAGAAGACACTGCATAAGGGTTCGGAACAAAAAGCCACCTTTAGCTGATGAACTATTTCTCTTTTCATGGTCTGGCCATTTGGGACCAGTGTTAGCTGAAGTCTGAGTCTTGCCTCACTCTCACTAAATGATGATAGCACTGCCCTCTTTCCTAATGCAGATACTATAACAGACTTGTCCGAAGCCTATTGGAATGTGATGAAGACACAGTCAGCACAATCAGAGACAGCCTGATGGAGAAAATCGGACCCAACATGGCCAGCCTTTTCCATATCCTGCAGACAGACCACTGTGCCCAACTACACCCACGAGCTGACGTCAACAGGAGGCGTACCAACGAGCCGCAGAAGCTGAAAGTCCTCCTCAGGAACCTCCGAGGTGAGGGGACCTCTCCCTCCCACATAAAACGCACCTCACACGAGAGTGCATAACCAGGGAGAGGTGTTCACAACCTCACCAAACTAGTATCATTTTAGGGGTGTTAATACACCAACTTTAAGTGTACTGTGCCTGGTTTGATTTTTTTAAAGTAGTTCCTATTTTCTATCCCCCTTAAAGAAAATTGCATGAAACTAGGCTTCTATAATCAATAACCCAACATTCTGCAACGGCAGTATTCCCACAAACAGAATATATGTGATCTTCCTGCCTCTCCTCATTAATCACCTTCCTTTACCATGTCTTTCCCCGGTTGCCCTCAAACTACCCTCAAGCTCATAACATTCATGTAATTCCCAAGACATTGTAATTTGAAGATGTGGAGCCCTTTAGAATGGTTGCCCCTAGAGTTAGCTGATAAGAAACAACTTAATTTAAATGCATGTCTTAAAAGCTCATAAAGATGTTAAATGGAATTCGTGTTATGAATCTGTGCTGGCCATGGACGAATATGAATGTCATGTTTGAATTCTTGATCTCTAATGAGCTAGTGTCTTATGGTCTTGATCCTCCAATGTCTAATTTCCTTTCCAACACATTTACCAAATTGCTCAAGCCTGGCTCTCCAACCAGACTTTGAGCCTGTATCTTCTTGCATCTAGTGAAAAACAAAAAGCTAACATCTTTATGTACTGTAACTGCTCAGAGCTTTAAAAGTATCTTTAACAATTGTCTTAAAACCAGAGAATCTTAAGGTCTAACTGTGGAATATAAATAGCTGAAAACTAATGTACTGTACATAAATTACAGAGGACTCTGCTTAAACAAAGCAGTATATAATAACTTTATTGCATATAGATTTAGTTTTGTAACTTAGCTTTATTTTTCTTTTTCTGGGAATGGAATAACTATCTCACTTCCAGATATCCACATAAATGCTCCTTGTGGCCTTTTTTATAACTAAGGGGGTAGAGGTAGTTTTACTCAACATCAAAACTTAAGATGGGCCTGTATGAGATAGGAAAAACCAACAGGTTTATCTGAAGGACCCCAGGTAAGATGTTAATCTCCCAGCCCACCTCAACCCAGAGGCTACTCTTGACTTAGACCTATTCTGAAACATTTCATCACATCCAACTGGGAATTATAGGAATGAAAAAGCATCCCTTTGGGCTTGGACCACTTACAGTGTGATAAGGCCTATACCGTGGGAAGTGGCAGTTCTTAATTTGCCACCTTTTGTGGGCACCCTGTACTCTGAGAAAATGATGATAGGGTGGGAGGCTTCCCATTAAGTCAATCAGGAATGAGTCAATCAGCCTTTGGGTCTTTAGTCTGGGGGACTTGGGGCTGAGGGAGTATAAATAATCCTGGGATGTCCAGCCTTAATAGACTCCTCTTATATTTTTGTCCTGTAGCACTCTGCCTGCCAAAGTAGTCCTGGCAGCTGGGCCATCTCTGTAGGATTGCAAAAACCAGAAAGAGGGAAAAAAGAGCTGGTGGTTTGATCATTTCTGCTGTGATGTTTACAAGATGGCGGCCACCAAAGCCAAATGAGTAACCTATCTATGAACAACAGTAGTTTCTCAGGGTCACTGTCCTTGAACCCAGCAGTCCCTTATGAGCGTCACTACCCACCAAAGGTCAATGTTGAGAGAGGAAGAGGGAGGAGGGGTAGGACTGTAGGGGCCACTCCAAACTTGCTTAGATAGAAACTATTGGTGCTTGACTCTCACTAGGCTAAACTCAAGATTTGACCAAATCTGGTGATAGGGATCCTGGTGGGAGGAGGGAGGGCACATCTCTAGAAAAATGAAAAAGCAATACTACTTTACCACAAAGCCTTTAAAACTAGTAACGTGCTGCTCAAGGACCAAGAGCAATTGCAGCAGACCCAGCAGCAGCAGCAGCAGCACAGACATGGCTGCCTTTGTTCTCACACAGCCTCTAAGCGTGCTGACATCAGATTGTTAAGGGCATTTTTATACTCAGAACTGTCCCACTCCCAGGTCCCCAAATATATGGACACTGCCTTAGCCTCTTGGAAATCAGGTAGACCATATTCTAAGTTGAATCTCCCCCTCCTCAACCCCACCCTCCACTCCCAGGCAAGGCTGACTTCTCTGAACCAGAAAAGCTATTAAAGTTTGTGTGTTGTGTCCCTTTTGCAAACCCACTAATCCAGGACCCCAGTGTGACAATTAGTTCATGAATATTCCTAGCAAAAGTCTCTCTTACTTCAGTTCGGTGGATTATCTTCTTTGCTGTGAGTTCTTCAAATCGTGGTACCCTCCCCCTACTTCTCACAATGATATTTATATATGTATCTATAATACATATATCTACACATATGGAAAGAAGCAGTTCTCACAATGTTGCTAGTTTTTTGCTTCTCTTTTCCCTACCCCTCTCCCTCCAACTCCTGCTTGAACTTCCAAAGCTTCCTCTTGTGTTTTCTGCACAGAGTGATTTGGGGGCTGACCTAGACCAGTTTGCATGATTCTTCTATTGTGATTTGGTTGCACTTTAGACATGTTTGTGCCATTGTATTTTCATTGTGTATTTATAATTTAAATGATATTTAGGTTTTTTGGCTGAGTACTGGAATAAACAGTGAGCATATCTGGTATATGTCATTATTTATTGTTAAATTACATTTTTAAGCTCCATGTGCATATAAAGGTTATGAAACATATCATGGTAATGACAGATGCAAGTTATTTTATTTGCTTATTTTTATAATTAAAGATGCCATAGCATAATATGAAGCCTTTGGTGAATTCCTTCTAAGATAAAAATAATAATAAAGTGTTAAGTTTTATCTGTTTCTTTTCCCCAATGTCTTTCATTGTTATTCTTTAAAAACTTCTTGAATGAGAATTTCTGGGCACAAAGATACGGGCTGGTTAGTTTCTTTGAAGTCATTGCTTTGTATAGTGAATATAGTATAGCAATAGTATAATATAGTAAATATATAAATGGTTATAGTTTAAATCAGCATTTTCCACATTTCCTTAAAACCTTTTAGTGGCTTCCATTACCTTCACAATAAAATTAAACCCAAACTTCTTACAAGCTTGGGAGAACCTTCATGGTCTGGGCGCTGCCTCACGGCTCACTTTTCCTTCTGTTCGGGGAATTCTATGCTCCAGTTACAGGGCTGGTCTGGAAAAGATCGTGCTCTCTCTCCAACTTTTAGGCCCTTATTTGTGCTTTTCCCAGTTTCTGAAAGACTTTTCCCTCCACCCTTTGCTTAGACTGGAAGCATCTTACCAGCAGGGACTTTTGTTCACTAGGGTGTCCCCACCACTGAAAGAGTGCCCAGCTGGCAGGTCATCCTTAATATTTTAAATAAGTGATTTAGAAAGGGTCAGAAGAATGGGGAAAAACAATTAAATCCATGTGACAAGGGAGACAGATAGCTTTGTGGTTCAAGGATCCAGCTCTGGAGTCAGTCTTCTGGGGTTTGCGGTTTGGCTCTGTCAATTTTAACTACGTGATGTCAGTCAGACTAGTTACTCAATCTCACGATACATCAGTTTGTTTCTCTGCAAAATGGGGATAATAATAGCCATCTCATAGGGTTGTTATAAGGAGATAAAATAAGTGAACTACTTACAACATGCTAATACACTTCTGGAAAAAAAAAGAAGTTGCCATCGAATTGATTCCAACTCATGGCAACCCCATGTGTGTCAGAGTAAAACTGTGTTCCATGAGGTTTTCAATGGCTGTGATCTTTGGGAAGTAGACCACTAGCCTTTTCTTTTGAGGCAATTCTGCACGGATTTGAACCTTCAATCTTTCGGCTAGTGGCTAAGCATTTAACTGTTTGCACCACCCCAGGGGCTCAATACACTAAAATGTCCAATAAAATGTTAGCTATTATTTTAAGTAGAGGAAATGAGAGAAAAAAGAGACACCCCATCACAGAAAATGGGGAAAGGACTCACAGCAGAATGACATTTAGCCGGATCTTGAAGGGTTTATGAGTTCAGTCATGGAAAAAGAGGGGCTTCTGTGGTGGAGTTTTCTCAAGGATAGGACTTATATATAAGTTTTTGTTTTTAATTAGTGGATTCCACCCACACACACATTTTGAATTCAAATGGAGACAGTTTTCTCAACATCATTGTTTTCTAGCTGCAAGTTGCATTTTCCAAAGTTTGAATACACACAGAGCAGCTAACAAATAGTACAAAGATTACCACCCCATGGCCAAAAATGTACTGCATGTGCTTTACTGTGACCCAGTAAATAGTATGTTTATTTTATTATTATCCTTCATCCTCGATCTTCATCTGTCAGTATCTATTTATGCAGAGAGTCTGTATACTACACTGTAGTGTAGTATTTCAGAACTTAGACCCAGGATTTCCACGAACTGAGTCCAAATCCTAGTTCCTCGACTGTTTCTGTGGCCTTGGACCAAGTGTCTGATATCCTCACACCTTAGTTTTCTCATCTATGAGATAGTTGTTGTTGTTAGGTGCCATCGAGTCAGTTCCAACTCATAGCGACCCTATGTACAACAGAACAAAACACTGCCTGGCCCTGTGCCATCTTCACAATCGTTGTTATGCTTGAGCCCATTGTTGCAGCCACTGTGTCCATCCATCTCGTCAAGGATCTTTCCCTTTTTCGCTGACCCTCTACTTTACCAAGCATGATGTCCTTCTCCAGGGACTGATCCCTCCTGATAACATGTCCAAAGTATGTGAGAAGTGGTTTCATCATCCTTGCTTCTAAGGAGTATTCTGGTTGCACTTCTTCCAAGACAGATTTGTTTGCTCTTTTGGCATCTATAAGACAGGGATAAATAATAGGTCCAACCTCCTAGAGTAACTGTAAGAATTAGATGAGTTACAGATAAAGCATTTAAAAATGTCTAATACGTAGAAAGTACCCTCAAAATATTATCTAGTGGGCACTCAACAAATATAACTTACCATTTACATTAATTCTTTCACCATCATTTAAATTCTACCCTCACCTCCAATATGAGTCTTGAGGCACCATTTTGGACAAAAGTTGTTTTTCTTGCTCTCTTTCCGCTTGCAGACCACTAAACATTACTGTTTAATAGAGATTTTATGAATTTAAAAGATAAAATAGTTCAACATACAAAAAAATGGCAAACTAAAACATAATGAACACCTGCATCCCATCACCGACCTTAAGAAATAAAACAGCAGATATAATAGTCTCCTGTGTATGCCTCCCTAAACCCATTCACATATTAGTGTTCCCTGACTTTAAATTGCTTGAAAAGTCATGGCTTGAAAGGATAAAATTGCTCAAATTATTGAAATATATTTAAAATGTTTGAAATTTCCATCAGCCTTTCAAAAATGGGGTTACAAAATATCATGGAATGGGATTGCCTGGGGCTGTGTGTCTGGTATAAGGGAAAAAAAAGGTCAAGTCAGCACCTCATGGGGTCTATACAAATGGCCATAAGAACCATCATAATACCTCCTAAATCAATGTTTCTCAGACTTCAATGTGCCTGGAGATCTTGTTAAAATGATTTAGTAGGTTTGGATGGGGCCCAAGAGTCTCCATGTCTAACATGCTCTGCTCCATGGAAGATGCTTTGCGTAGCAAGGTCCAGTGATTGAAACTTATCTGAATCAGTCCCTCAACTCTAGAGACTTTTAGCCACTACAGGGATGTCACTAAAAGACAAATATGATCATTTCACTTCCTACCTTTAGTAGCTCCTCATTGCCTAGAGCACAAAATTCCAGGATTTTGACTTCAGATTTAAGCCCTTCAATATCTGGGCCCTCTTTTCCAGCATGCACCCTAGATTCTGTTAATGCCAACTTTTCATTATTTCTCCAAAGACACTGTGAACTTTCCTGCCTTATTATCTTCACACATAGCACAGATTCCTACTGGTGAATATTCTCCCCAAACTCCTTTTCATTCTCCAAAGCCCATGTCATCCTCTGAAGCCTTCTCCAGCATAGCCAACCAAGCAAACTGCACTGCAGACTGCTTGTGAGGACAGAGTGACTTAGTCATCTCTGTATTCCCAGCACTTAACACAAAGCTGGCATGCACAAAACATTTGTGAGTGGAGGAAGGGAGGAAGGATGAATTCTTTCTACCACCACCAACTAATCTGTGGCTTCCTCTAGTAGGATGCTGGGGCCTTAGCAGCAACACCTGTTGCTGTCGAGTTGATTCTGACTCGTAGCAACCCTATAGGACAGAGTAGAATTGTCCCATAGAGTTTCGAAGGAGCTCCTGGATTTGAGCTGCCAACGTTTTGGTTAGCGGGTGTAGCTCTTAACCACTACGCCACTAGGGTTTCCTTATTAGCAGCAATAGCAGTGAGTATTTGGGAATGGAGGGCATGCTGCCTTGGTGAGGGAAAAACAACAACAACAACTGTCTTAGTCATCTAGTGCTACTGTAACAGAAATACCACAAGTGGATGGCTTTAACAAAGAGAAATTTATTCTCTCATAGTCTAGTAAGCTACAAGTCCAAATTCAGGGCATCAGCTCCAGGGGAACGCTTTCTCCCTTGGCTCTGGAGGAAGGTCCATATCATTAATCTTCCCTTGGTCTGGGAGCTTCTCTGAGCAGGAACCTCAGGTCCAAAGGAAGCGCTCTGCTCCCGGCACTGCTTTCTTGATGGTATGGTTCCCATGTCTCTCTGCTCACTTCTCTCTCTTATATCTCAAAAGAGATTGACTTAAGACACTATCTAATCTTGCAGACCTCATCAATATAACTGCCGCTAATCCATCTTATTACATCATAGTGATAGAGTTTACAACACATAAGGAAATCACATAAGATTACAAAATGATACACAATCATACAATATGGGGAATGATGACCCAGAGAAGTTGACAGATATTTTTGGGGGACACAATTCAATCCGTGACAACAACTAATTCCAGGTGCCATTTTGGGTATTCTTAAAGACTGCCAGTTTGTAACAACATCACATAACTATATTTCCTTCCAGCACTACCCCGATAAAAGTGTAACCTTGCCATTACTTTCTCCTGGTAATCTGAGCAACACACATGTATTAGATAGTTGCTAAGTATGTGTAAGGCATAATACTAGAAATATACACAGAGAATGTATATGACAACCTTTAATCCAAGCTACGTCATGTTTCCTTGTATCTTTAGTTATTTTGTGATGTAACTATTCTTGTAATACTCCTCAGTTCACCAATTCTTCTTTCCTATGTTCAAACTCTACCATAAATTACATTCCCCAAGGCCCTGATTGATTTTTTACCCCAGGGAGAATTTGAAGGCCAGCATGAGATATTGGCCAAGTCCACCCTACCACTCTACTATAAAATCTGAAGAGCAATGTACATAGTTCCATTTTGAAAATAACTAATTGAAGCTCAGTTATTGAATAAGTATCAACTCAGCATGTATGTGCTACTCAGCACTGTACCTGGAGGCAGCTTGCTTTGTGCTAGGCTGAGAACCTGCTAATGCAAACCCTCGACTGCCAATTAAGTTCATCTCTGCTCCCCCTCTGTACTAAGGGATTTGTGGCTTCCAGTTGAGGATAGAATGCTCTGCTCAACTCTAGTACAATTAAGTCACACTGCAGGTGTACTCTGCTCTAGGAAAACCAGACACAGTATGTGGCCCACTAGAGACAACTTGTTTCCAACATTTGGTCAAAGTCCTGGAACCAATTCTCATGACTGCCTGCTCACCTGTCCTGAGGTTTCTTGGAAGCACAATCATTCCAGGCCATGCTCACTCCTTCCACACTGGCCTGAGCTCCTCTCCTTCCCACCCCTGTCCATCAGGAGAGTGCTCAGACAAATTATTTGGAAAATTTACAGCCTGCTAATCTCTTTATGCCTTATATCTTAACCATCCAAAGTCACCACTCAGAATATAAGCTTCTCCAATCATTTAGACTCCCCTCCTCACATTACCATATGGCTTTATGTTCCCCCTCCCTGAGTCAACCTCCCACTGCTCTCCTCTGTCCAAATTCCACCCATTCCAGGGAAAACAAATTTGAATGTATTGTCAACTTCTTTTTTAATATCCCCTCCCATTTCTTGTCTTAACTGCAACCTAGTTCTTCAAAGGATATTGCCCCATGAAATCCTCCCAAATGATTGCTTATTCTTCCAAATCTCAAGGTTGGTAAGTGGGGTCTGTGTGCCTCTGTTTCCCCATTGCTGCTCCACACTATGATTCTGCCACTTTTTATATAAAGCCTCTAACCAACATTTAGGCCACCTGGCTATACCATATTCCTCCTCTCTTTATCACTGTTATCCAGTTCTAAAATATCTTTGAACGGCATTGCCAGGAATAACCTCTCATTTACTGACGATATTGGTACCAGGCTCAAGATTTTTGTTTTCATTCCCAAGTGACGTCAACATTCTGGGAAAAATTCAATATTCATGGGAATTATCCATCTGGTGCTCAAACTCTTAATCCTTCCTTGGTTCCAATAATGATCACACCCACCCCATATCCACACCCTGGAATCAGAAGGTACATGCCAGTATACCTGTACCAGTGTCCACTCTGATTGGTCATTGTCCGTGCCATACCAGATGTTACATATGTTGACTATAACCTTTTTCGGAAACTGATATAATTCTGAAATCTTAAACCTAAAATCTCCCCTTCTGACTTCAACCTCCCTTTCTTGTAGCTCTCTCCCACTCATTTATTTGCCCTAAGCCAGTTCTTTAACCTTACCCAGACCTCCAGTCTCTTGACTCTTCTACTTTCTCCTGATCTTTCAACCACCCTCCTATCATCATCTCCTCCCTGCCCAGCCTTGAATTCATGGTTAATCACTTCAACCATGCTATTATTGCATGGCCCTCAAATAGCTTGCCCCATCAATCTTCTGTCACACTCAGTTGGATAAATCCCAACCCTGGTGTCTGTTTTCTCAACTCCTACAACTGGGTTACTAAAGAAAAAAATAAATCATAAAACCATGCACAAATTTGGTACCACTTGTCAGATTCAGGCTCAACAGGACTTTAGTGCTGCCTGGAAATCTTAGCCATCCCTGTTCAGCTCCCTTTTCCACTCTCCATAGCAACTATTAAAACTTTCTCCAATCCAGTCTAGCTTCCCACCCAACCACCTCCCTTCTAACGCCCAGCAAAAAAAAAAAATCTTACCTCCTACTTCACAGACATAATAGAAACCGTCACATGGCAAACTCCTCAATTGCCTGTCACCATACCCATCCACACCTGTCCTTTGTTATTTTTCCTCTGTCACAAAAGACACAGAATCACTCTTCCTGTCTCAGGCTAGTGAGTCCACCTGTGCCCTAGGATGATTACCCACCCCCTGCAGGACCTCTCGCCTTCAGGTGTTCCTCTCCTATATCATCAACCTCTCCTCTGCTTCCCCTCAGAAACTTTCAGCTACCACCTTATCTCTCTTATCCCTTCACAATCAATCTTCTTTAAGGAGATTTCTGCATTAACTTTCTTCGTTTCCTCACATCCCATTCACTCTTTAACCCTTTAGAATCTGGTATCCACCTCCACTACCCTGAAACATCTCTCAACAAGGACAAAAAGACCCTTGTTGCTAAATTCAAAAGAGGCTTTTTATCCCTGATTTTATTTGATTAATCTGCACCATTTGGTACTGATAAACATTGTATTCTTCTTAAAAGATCATCCATGACAATACATTTTTTTAATCTAAATACTTCATCTCAATCTCTACTTCCTCTTCCCATTCCTTAAATATTGGAGTTCCTCAGATTTCTGTCCTGGCCCCTCTTTTCTTCACATTCTACATATTTTCCCTTGTTACTGTCATCTACTTCCATATTTCAATCACCGTTTATGTTTTAATAACCCCAAAACTATATTTCCATTGAAAACTTATTTGAGCTCCAGATCCACATACCCAACTGGATACTGGCACTTTATCAGGTCACCTCAAACTTAACGTATCAAAACTGAACTCTCTAAATCTCCCTCATCCCTGAAGAGACCTGTTCTTTCTCTATGTTCCTAAACTCAGTGAATGGCATCTCTCTCCACCAGGAATATGGGCACCAGCTTTGACTCCTCTCACCTCACCCCTCCCAGGAAACAATACCCACTGATTCTTCCTCTTAGCAATCTCTTGAATGTGTACACTTATCCACATTCACGTTGCCACTACCTTGATTTAGGCCCCATCCTCAAGAGCCTCTTAAGTTATCGCCCAGATTCCAGAAATATCCTGCCTCCAACTTCCAAGCCGTTCCCTACCTTGGGGCTAGAGGGCTCCTTACACAGAGCAAATCTGCCAATTCCCTACTTGGAAATCATTAATGGCAACTCTAAGACATCAGAAAAAAATCACATTGCTTAGTATGTAATATAAAATGCTATATAATTTGGCCCCTCCTTACTTTTCAGCCTCATCTTTTGTTAACCCACTGTGATGATTAGGATTGTATGTCACCTTGGCTGGACCATTATTCTCAGTGTCTTAGTAGTTGTATAATGTTGTGATCACCCCCATGATGGAATCTGCTGAGTGGTACTGGTGGAGGTGGGGCCTGTGGCAGCTCACCGCCCTCTCAGTTTTGTGTCTCTGCCTTCCACCGGCTACCTTCTGCCTGCTCGCCTTGCCAAGGCTTTTGGCTTGTTCCAGACTCAGCAGCTGCCTCTTATTGTCTCACCTCCAGTTCATGGGATTTGAGCTAGCAGCTTACCTGCTAATCTCGGAATTCGTCGAACTTCTCAGCCTGCGAGCAAGAATCCAGTTCCCCGAACTGCTGACCTTGGGTTCGCCAGCCCCTGCAGCTATGTGAATCAGGAGAAACCTTGCGGTCTTGACTGCTGATCTTGGAATTCACTGACCTTCACAGCCTGTGAGCGGGAGCCCCTCTCTGACCTGCCGACCTTGGGTTCACCAGCTTCTGCAGCTACGTGAACTAGGAGAGGCCTCTACCCTGATCTGTGGACTTGGGACGTTTTAGCCTCTACAATTGTGTGAGCTATTTCCTTGATATAAATCTCTCTATATATATTTATATGCTTTACTGGTTTTGCTTCTCTAGAGAACCCAGCCTAAGACATTTGGTACCGAGGGTAGGGTCAAACCATGACACCCACCCAACAACTACCCTACTTCTCTCTCACTGTGAGCTCTAGCCATGTATGCAATATATGCAATCCCATCCATTTACCTTGCCCCCCTTGACTTTTGTTAATATTATTGCATCTTACTGACATATGAGCTTGTGCGTGCGTGCGCGCACGTGCACACACACACACACACACACACACACACACTTTCATGTATGACTAACTGCTATTCATCCTATATTGTTATCATGTTGTTAGTTGTGGGCAAATCAGCTCTAACTCATGGCAACCCTATGTGTAACAGAAGGAAACCTTGCCCAGTCCTGTGCCTTCCTCAAAATCTTTGGTATGTTTGAGCCCATTGTTGCAGCCACCACGTCAATCTATTTCATACAGGGTTTCCCTTCTTTTTGCCAACCTTCTACCAAACACGATGTCCTTTTCTAGCTAGTTTACCCTTTAGGACTCAGCAAATGCATCCCTTCCTCCAAGAAGCCTACTATGACTACCTAAGACAGGGTTAGTGTCCATTCTACCTGCTCCTTAACCATCTAGCACTTACCTCCCTATTGGGGGAATTAAAATGGACTATGGATTTGTTTTTCTTCCCTTGCTAGACTATATATCCTGTGAGATACAGCTCGTGTCTTTTTCCAAAATTATATGCCTAGTATCTAGCACAGTACCAGGCACATAATATGTACTAAAAAGATCTCCTTAAATTTGATTGAATTAGACTATGGCATAATTAAATTAAAAGGCAGTTGTTCACTTTACAGAAGATTTCGTTCTGGGACAACAGCAAGACACAGTTGAGACACACAAAAAGCTTTTAGCGTCTACGAGCATAAACACACCGAGAGGGAAAGTAGCAAAGGAAATAAAAGCAAGTTACAAAAGTCCAGATAAAATTGGTCATTACAGACAGAAAATGTTCAAGATACATACGTTAAAAAAATGAGATACAGTTTTCACTCATCTAATTGGACAAGATTATTTTTGATAATCATTTCAGTGTTGATCAGTGTTTGAAGAAAACAAAACATTCAAACACTACTGATGTCAATGCAAAACAGATTACCTTCTGGGGATATTTCTATTAATACCTCTACAATGTCTTAAAAATTTACAAAGACTTTGACCCAAAATTCCACTTCTAGAAATATAGTGTAATTAAATATACAACAGTTTACTGTGGAGACATTTATCACAAAAACTTTCCTGTTACCAAACAAATAAAAATAATCTATATGTACAATAGACTGAATAAATAAATGGTAATTAAATAATAATTTAGCCATTAAGATGATATAAAGTATATTTATAGATACAGGAAATAGTTCAAAACTTATAAATGAAAAAAGGACTTAACAAATTATATGTACAATATGATCTCTGTTTTGTAAAAATATATGCATATAAATATATGCATTTATAAAACCTTAGAAGATTATAAAATAAAATGTTGATTGTGATTGTCCCTGTTTCATAGTTATGATGTTTTTTCTTTCTCTTTTTTTTGTACTTACAGTATTTTTATAGTATATTATTTTTATAATAAGACAAAAATAAAATTTTAAAGAAACACAATAAAAAAACCAACCTCCAACAAGTCAGTCGCTTATTATTGCTCGCCTTTCCATGGGAAAAAAAACAAGCCACAATAGGAATCTAAAATACTGACACCATGTTCTCACCACACATAGGTATATATATTTTTAATTGGCCTCTTTAAAGCAACGAACTCCCTTGTTATATTTGATTACCAGCTGCTCATGTATGCATCCAGTGATTTTAATATCTAAGAGATATGTGTCTATTCCAAGAAAACTGCTGAATCACAACTCAAAGTCAAGGCAATTCATACATGTAACACCATAATCCAGCTCCCACTAGGTGCCAGGCTCTGTACTAATCACAGACTAGGACTAATAACCACCTTCACCCCTGCAAAATGATTACAGTTCATAATTCTTTCTCATTTTTTAATGAGGGAAAAGCCCTTCCTACCAGGGTACTAATTTGCTGTTCCTTTCTATAGGATTATGAAAACGTCAGATGGCACATACTTTGACCTGTTTTACCAGATGGAGAAATAGATTCACACCTGATTCCCCCCACCCCCAGCTGTCTTTGGCCCTAAGTCCACAGGCAGCAGTTTGCAAGGCAATTAGCTATGGAGGAGGATCTGCCCGTGCTCAGCACCAGAGCAAAACCAGCCGTCCCACTTTTGATCAAACCCATTCCTCGGTCCTCATTAGCACCTTATTCTAATGAGCTAAAATCACTTGCCTTGTTAGACTTTAGAGGGGAAGTTGCAGCCCTGGAAATACAGATTTACAGGACCCAAAGCCCCTCTGTGACAAACCATCAGAGAAATTCAGCCAAGCATAATCAAATTTTCCAACCCTCAATTCAGGTCATACAGTTTGACAAGTGGTTTATGAAATCAATGAAAAAGGACATTAGGAAACTGCACCTTTTCATAAGATCTGGGCTGTAAGGTCACCACCCCAAAAGGGCTACTCCTATCCCACCCCCAAGAAACATTTGGTCATCCATCTTTTGGAAAACCTACTTTCTAACAATAGGAAACAAAATGGGAATCCCAGGGCTCAGTACAAAGACATGGAATTAGTGACAGTGGCTTGCTCTAAGGCTTCTGCCAGCTGCAGCAAAGCCCACATTCCCAGCTCTGCTTCGCCGTGCCTTTCTGAAAGAGCCCTGCTCCACCAGCACATGGCCCTGGCCTCAGGCTCAGTGGCTGTGGCATTAGTGTGCATAATCCTCAGTCCAACTTCTCTGGAACCCTCTGACCCCTTTCCAAAAGTCCTGCTTGGCTCCAAAGAGGACCTGTTCTGACCATCTCTGCCTCCTAATCTTTCCCCCAACCTACTACCCCTCTCCCAGCTTCTCCTAGAAGAGCAACATATTATATAACTTAACTGGGTTTCTGAATTTTGTCTGAACAACAGCAGACTCAGTATACTCAGATAGTGGAAATGCTCTCCCTGTAAAATAAATTCACGGGGCCATTTAACAGAGTGGCTGCAGCGGCCTGGCAGAAAGCCAGTGTCTCCTACTGCCAAAACCTAGTTTTCCTTTATCTTCCCATTCATGCCACTTTTCCTTTTTTTTTTTTTTTTCCATTTCAGTTTAATGTTCTTGGACTTCTCGAAGCAGGTGACTCCAGCCATGTTAATAAAGCAGGGTGTGATAGCATCTTCCATGATTTCAGATGTCAAACACCAAGGAGCAGAGGGGAAAGTACTTTTAAATGACCACATCCTCTTAATAACATTCCAGGGGAGAGACCGCTTATCTTGATTTTAATTTCTCAGGCCCCTTTCATCTCTTCCTCAGAGAAAGATCACCCATGAAGCACTTATTGGAAAGACATTACTAACATTTAGTAGGAGCTGGCTGTAGGACGGGGCAGATTGAGGGTGAGGATCAGAGGGAAGAAAAGTAGCAACAGTACCTGAGGAGAATTCACTGTATACTTTGTAAGCCCAGGCACAATTCATAAACACAGACTTGAACAAATTCGAAATCTGAAGTAATTTGAACAAAGCCTGGCCTGAAGTTCACCTCTGAGTTTCCGCTGAAGAAAGAGCTAATTAGGCAAATGCCTAGTACAGACAAACTTAGGGAGAGAATGTTTAGCTTACTTAGGAAATTAAATTCTTTTCAAGTCCCCAAGAAGCTCTTCTTTAAAACAATTCATCCTTACCTGTTCTTAAACCTTGTGGCTTTAGATCTCTATAGGCCAACCTGACTACTTTTTTTCCCCCAAGTTGTGGTCAAGTTGACTCAGACACATGGTGACCCCATGTGTGTCAGAGTAGAAATATGTAGAAATATGTGCTCCATATTTTAATGGCTGATTTTTCATAAGTAGATTACCAGATCTTTCTTCTGGAGCACTTCTGGGTAGACTCAAACCTCCAACCTCTCAGTTAGTAGCCAAATGCATTAACCCTTTACACCACCCAGGGACTCTAACCTGATAGTATTTTCCTTTAAATGAAAAAGTCAGACTTCCAGAAACCTCAATACCAGTCAGTGTTCCTCAGAGTGCATGATTCATGAATCATCTGTATCAAAAGCACCTAGTTTCTAGTCAGGTTCTAGCTACCCCCTTCCCCTTAGCTCTCTACTAGCGTAGCCTCTTCTCTAACCCACCTTCTGAATTAGAATCTCTCCTGGGGTTTAGGCATTTGAAGTCTAAAAGAAATTCCAACAAGGCATTTCTGGCAGGCTAGATGGATATAGATGGTCAGGTAGAATTTGACCTACAAAAGACCTGGATCCAGGGACTCAGTTAAAGATAGAATTGAAGGATCCTGAATATTTGGTGTCAGAGACTCAAGGGTTGGTACCTGGCAATGATCAGTAGCACTTCCAGTTACTAAAAAGACGGAGCCTGGTGAGGCTTCTAGATCAAATGTAAGGAAAGAGGTTAGGAATTAAAGACCATGGACAATGGCCGCATCTTATTAGCAGAGAGCAAGTCCAAAGATGGAAATCTTGGAGAAACATCAGAACCCAACTGCAGAGCAGCTGATTCATAAGTATAGAAAAATCCCAAGTTAGCAGTAAGATGGGCATGATGGGATGCTAAGGTCTTCTGAAGAAGGGGCTTGTGACAAAGCACCTCGGCTCTTGAGCTGGAATATGACATGGGCAGATAGAGCAAACCTGTCCTCATAAGCCCACAGCACATCTGATTAACAAGAGCAAATCAAATGAGTACTAATTAAGAATCCAGGCTGCTCCCAATATCAGGATATCCCTGAACTCAGCGTAATACAAGAGTTTCCCTAACACTCCTTGCGTTAAATGCAGCCAGTGGCTGGGATTCACCACCACCACAAGGCAGGAGAATAAGGGACACAGGCAGTTGGGAGAGAGAGGCGCTGACATCATTTTACATACCCAGGCTGAGTTTTAACAAGGACTAGATAGATAACTCATCATTAGCACAGTGCAAGCCCTGGTAATCAAAACACTCGAGCCCAGGGCCTGGGGGAACAAGCACATCTGTGGAGGGAGCATTCCCATTGCTCAGCCTTGAAAAATTGGCTGGGCAAGAGGTTAGAGCAGAAACTGAGACTTTTTTTTCTCTCTCTGGCTCTTTCTCCTGCCCACCTAAGTAACCCTGCATTACAGACAGCATGCCACAACCAGCAGGCAAAGGCATTGCTCAGGGTGGCTGCCCACTTCACTTTGGCCTTTCTCTGTCTGCTGCCACCAAGTCCCTGAAGTAAATGTCCCTTCAGAATACTTCCAAAAAAACTCTTCACAAGAAGAATCATTGCTGTAGCCAGGTTGGCCTCCTCTCTGTCCCCCAAAAAAGCCCACTGCCATTGAGTGTATTTCAACGCATAATGACTCCATGTGACAGAGTAGAACTGTTCCTTAGGGTTTTCTTGGCTGTAATCCTTATGGAAGCAGATTGCCTGAACCTTTCTTCCACTGCACCACTGGGTGATTTTGAACTGCCAACCAGTGTCCCTCACCTAGAGGCAGAAAGGCCACCACCTTTACAACATGATTTCAGGAACACAGGAAATGGCATTACTAGTCCCCAGAATATCCACTACCAGCACCACCTCACCAATACCTGAACTGCCTTTGGTTATGGACTAGAACTGAATAATTTCTATTAAGGATGATAGTTTAAAAGCTATCAACAGAGAAAGAGGAATAGAGGGCTCCTTTCCTAGGAACAGAGGAGTCCCTGGATGGTGCGAATGGTTAACGTGCTAGGCTGCCAACCAGAAGGTTGGAAGTTTGAATCTACCCAGAGGCAGCTTGGAAGAAAGGCCTGGTGATCTACTTCTCAAAAATCAACCATTTACGTTAGTAGTCAAGCAATTATATTAAATCAACATTTATTGAGCACCTACTGGGGGGCACTGCTTTCACATGTACTATTTAATAGTCCCAACAACACTGAGGAGTAAATTGTTTTATCCCTATTTTATAGATAAGGAAGCTAAGCTACAGAGAAGTTAAGAAACCTTCCCAAGGTCTTATGTCTTATAAATACCAGAGCCCACTCACCCTTCGAACCCAGTTCCGTTCAACAACAGAATCATGCTCTTTCTATAACACCAGCCTGCACCGCCTCACTTCTGTTCCTGCTGCCTGAGGCACCCTCCCCAGCTCTCTTCACCCATTGGGATGTTACCCATCCTTCAAGGCCCAGTTCATATCCCACCTCCTGTAGGAAACCTCTGAATCATAGCCTGTACTACCCTCTTCCTTCTTACAGCAAAGAGAGACAAAAGTAAGCTGTCAGCACCAAGACAGATGTTTGAGACCAAAATCAGAGAGAGTACAAGGTTAGACTGCCAAGAAAGTAGAAATAGGCAATCAAAACACAGTTAAAGCAGTCAAAATAGAGCCAGGGCCGGTCCCTAGTCCAATTAGTAGGCAAAGCAACAGAAGACAATCTAGTCCAATTAGTAGGTAAAGCAACAGAAGACAATAAAGCTTTGCATAAAACGTTGAAAAGGAAAAGTCCACGGGTCAATCCAAGGTTTGTGATGGTCAGAGCTAACAGACAAGGCATAGGAGCAGGGGCAGTGACAGTCATTCCAGAGTCAATTTTGAGGCTGCCTTTGAGGACTAGAGCTCTTCTGCCCACAGAAGAGTTGGAGGAGGGGGTTGTGCCCATCCTAAAAGCAAGGCATTCAGAGCTCAAAATCAGACACCATAATTTCAACTAATACCCTTCACCTAGAGGCAGAAAGTCTACCACCTAGACAACATGATTTCAAGAACACAGAAAATGGCACTACTAGTCCTCAAAATAGCCACCACCACCACCACCTCACCGATGCCTGAACTGCCTTTGCTTATGGACTAGCACTGAATGATCTCTGTTAAGGATGATAGTTTAAAAGCTATCAACAGAGAAAGAGGAATAGAGGGCTCCTTTCCTAGGAACAGAGGAGTCCCTGGATGGCGCAAATGGTTAACGTGCTAGACTGCTAACCAAAAGATGAAAGGTTCAAGTCCACCCGGAGGCAGTTTGGAAGAAAGCCCTGGTGATCTACTTCAGCAAAACCATGCATTGAAAACTCTATGGAGCACAGTTCTTCTCTGATACACATGAGGCTGCCATGAGTCAGAGTGAACTCAACAGCTACTAGTGGTGGTTCTAAGAACAGAGTGTGGGAGGAAGAAGATCATGGCTCCAAAAAAGGTTGGAAAACACGGACATCATGGCAGGCAAAGCAGTGTGGAAAGTGGAGTACAGGAAAGTTGGACATTTCAACAACTCCATTTTACCTTCATCAGCACTGATCCAGATTTTTCCCTTTTTTTCTCATCCAATCAAAACCTGTATGGCTGTGGGATAAAAAGTCTGGTTAATGGTTAATATCTGATAGAGGCTCTATGTGTCTGTACTCCTCATACTCATGTGTTACTAGAGAGGACCTGAGATATAGCCCAAGTGGAGGAGAAAAGGCAGGCACACAAACATGGAGCACTTAAGTCAGCTTATAGCAAGCCAGCACTGAGCTTGGAGCCTGGCGATGACAATACTATTGCCGGCTGTCACTGATTTTTCCCTGTGATGTTGGACAAATGCCTAAACCTCTCTGTACTTTCATTAATTCATGAGCAATATGTCTAATCCTTGTCTTATAAGAATGTTGTGAAAATTAATGAGCTTATAAAGAAACTAAACAAAACTGATGTAAAAGTCCTTTGTATCCCCAAGAGATGCTATAAACACCAGGTGATCTAATTTAAAATACAGATGCGTGTTTCCATTTATGTGAGCCAATATAAGAACATTCAACTTCACAATGCAACAGCTATTTGTTATTTAAAAAAAAAAAAGTTCTATGTTGAAAACAGAACATCTTATAAGTGGAAGAAAATTAATGTTGAGGACACACTGTAAGATCTAAATATCAGTAACTTTTATTGAGGGCTTACTAGGTGTTGGTGCCATGCTAAGCATGCATTATTGAATTTAATCCACGTAGTAACCCCTTAAGTCAGTTATTATCAATGCTCATTTCACAGATAAGAAAATAGAAGTTCCAGGATTTTAAGTAACCAGCCAGAGGTTACACATATTATCAGTAGTGGAGATAAGATTTGAACCCCAGAACTGCCAAGTTCCTGACTCATTTCTCTTTCCACTAAGCCACACTGCCTTGCCCAGCAAATATGTAATCCCTATAGAACATTTGAAGTCCCGGGGTGGTGCAAATGGTTAACACAGTCAGCTGCTGACTTAAAGGTTGGAGGTTTGAGTTCATCCAGAGGTGCTTCAGAGGAAAGGCTTGGCAATCTACTTCCAAAAAGTCAGCCATCAAAAACTCTATGGAACACAGCAGTTCTACTCTGACATGGATGGGGTTGCCATGAATTGGAATCAACTTAAGAGCAACTGTTATTTTATAGAACACTCAATGATTTTAGAGTAGTAAACGCTAAAACATGTTAGCAGAGAGGCTGAAGGAAAAAGCTCAGAAATTTAAATGCTCTTTAATGCTAAAGACAATATACAAGATAAAATGTCTGTAAAATTAACACAAGTCAATAGAAAAATAACATGTGATACGTGAAATCCTTATTTACAGTTGCCCTTCCACCCAGTTCATTTTTTAAATCATATTTATTACAGAGGTTTTCAGAAGCACAGAATTTAATAGTCCCCTGAGGAGAAGGGCATCTCCTGCTGGGAGACCAGGCCTCCGGCTCTAACATGCTGCACAACCTTGGGCGAGTCACTTCCCTTCTCTATAAAACTCACTATGATTCCATAAACATTTACTGAGTGCCAATCAAGCACCAGGCACTGGACCAGATGGTTTCTTCCAGCTATAAACTTCTATGGCTCTAGGAAAGCACCTCCAAAGTGTAAAGTACAGAGTAATTTGCTTAGTGTAAATTACAATGTTTAATTCTTTTCAACATCAAACTTATTGCCAAGGAGAAGGGGAAGAACTGCAAGAGACTCTAAACGGTGTGAAATCAGTTCCTCTTCACAAACCGAACAAGTCCTGACTCTGACTTTCGGCTCACTGCAGCCTGACAGCTCAGCCATCTGATGATTAACACAGCATTCTCCGCAGGGAGCAATTGCCTCCGGCCTCAGGGTGGGTTGGTGACCTTGTGCTTCCTCCGGCCCACGTGGTGTCCACCTGTTTCCTTTCTCTCAGCCACACAGTTCTCAAGACACTGCCTAAAGCCCAGAAGCAGAGAAGAACGCGCGACCCAATGCCCTAGTCCCTAAAAGTGGAGCTGAGTTTAGTGAGCCATTCAGGGCAGAACTGGAATCCTCCCTTTCCAGCCTGGAGAGCCAAGCTCTCACTGGGGCTCCTCCAAGCCACCTGCAGACTCCATCTGCATGTCTCAGCCAGGAAGTGTACAATGCACAATGCTGTGGGGAGGAGAGCATATCATTCTCCCCAGAAGGACCTGTAGAGGATGTCAGACAACAAAAATGTGAGCGGCCGTGGAGCCAATACCATCTGTCTAACTTTATCGGAGGCCAGCCTAAAACTTATGGAGAATAGGCAGCTGCCCACAGGTAAAAAGATTTTGGGGACGTGGAGAAGACCACCCCCCACCACCACTCCGTGAAAAAGACTACCTTCTCCCAAAACTTGCTAATCCCGAAAACCCCAAGCCACCACATCTGCTCTTTTTGCTTATGATTTTTGCTTTTGTTTTGTCCAACCCTGCCACACAGGCCCCATAAAGTGGCTAACCAAGGCTGGGGTGCTGTCCTGGGGCAGGAGCTGAATCAGATGAGGTAGTCAGTATATGCAGACCAGGTCCAGGAGTGAGGGCCAAAGCATACTGGGGGTTACCCACCCCGTCCTGTGCCTCAGCACCAGGCCATCCCTCCCACAAACCACGGGGCCCAAAGCTAAAAACTAAAAAGCTTCCGGCACTCCAGCTTCACCCACCATGATTGTCTTAGGGTTTCTTTTCTATCCTTGCCCTTGTTTTTTTTCTGGCTGCTCTGTTTCAATGCCCACCCACTTCCAATCCTTTTATTTTTCCCTTTAATTTCTGGTCTCATCCTTGCTATCTCAGACTGGACAATGGTATTCTGCTTTTATGGTATTAGGGCAGTGCAAACATCACACAAAGGCTTGCAATCAGACAGATAAGGGTTGATAGCTCTGCCATCTATAAGTTGTGTGACTTTGGCCAAGTTATTTTTAACTTTCCAGTCCTCAGTTTCCTCATATGTGATATGAGGTCACTAATACCTGTCACATAGGATTATTGTGAGGAATAAATAAGATAAGCTATCTGAAGTACAGAGACAGGTACCAGTTGTTGTCAAATAGATTCCAACTCAGGATGACCCCATGTATGTCAGAGTAGAACTGTGCTCCATAGAGTTTTCAATGGCTGATTTTTCAGAAGTAGATCACCAGGCCTTTCCTCCAAGGTGCCTCTGGGCAAACTCGAACCTCCAAACTTTTGGTTAACAGCTGAGCACATTAACCATTTGCACCATCCAGAGACTTCCCAGAGACTAGTAGGATCCCAGAAGTGGTCATATTCATCCCCTGGCTCTTCCTAATCCAGGGCATTTTAAGCCAACTCAGTATGGCCCCTGTTAAGTATGCCCTCCCAGAAGCTTCTCAGGCAGGCTCATCCTGACACAGCTGGGGAGGGCAAGGAGAGCAGCCAGGTAGTGCCAAAGAAGAGTAAATGCTATCCTAAGACCCAAAGGAGTACAGACACAGAAAAAGGATGCAAAGCAAGAGGTACCAGGGGAGAAATCATGACTTCAGGTGACAATGATGTGGGAGTATTCGAAGCTTATTTATATATGATGCTGACTACATGGTCTCAGTGGGTCATAAGAGTTAAACTATGTGAAGAGTTAGAAAGAACATGCTTAAAATATTACTGAGTAAGTATGTTATACATCCTCAATTATGTGCACCTCATTCTGAAAAAGTTTCCATTCCTTCCTTGAGAGCAGAATTTTTAATAGAGAAGTAAGCACTGGACCCTGGAGGAGATGAAGGGGCAGGAAGGGCTCAGAAAGTGGAGAGTATAGCCCCAAAGATAAACTGTTAAATTATCAGTTTCCCCTGAGGTAGGCCTTGTTTCTATTCCTCTGGAAAAGAACTGCAAGATTCCTCAGCTCTAGGAAGTAGATGCATCTCTCGTCCCCAGTTCCAAGCACAGGGCCTAAGTGGGTAAATAAATATCATAATGCAGGTTGCTTTCAGACTCTGCCCACCCCATCACTGGTCTTTTAAACCAGGCCAGCATCACAAGCACCAAGCCACATGAAAGCCTGCCACGGGCAGCACTTGTTCTGGGTGATTGCCAGCTTCCTCCACCGCATGGCCCACTTAGACCACCCACCCAAACAAACAAACAAACCAGTTGCCACTGAGTCTATTCCAACTCATGATGACCCCATGTGTCAGACTAGTACTGTGCTCCATACAGAGCAGTACTGTGCTCCATAGGGTTTTCAATGGCTGATTTTTTGGAAGTAGATCACCAGGCCTTTCTTCCAGGCTGCCTCTGAGTAGACTCGAATCACCAATCTTTCAGTTAGCAGCTTAGCACATTAACTATTTGCACAACACAGGGACTCCTATTCTTCCGTGCATTTTCATTTCCTGTCTCCACATCCTCATTCTTAAGAAGCAGCATAGTGCAGTAATTAGAAGTAAAGACACTTGAGCTAGACTGTATTGGTACTAGTTGTCCTAACCTTTCTGTGCCTCAAGTTCTTCATCTGTAAAATGGGAGACGCTAGTTCATACCTCATAAGATTGTGGTAAAGATTAAATAAGTTAGATAAGTTGTACACCTGTCAAAAGCTGAACTGGCAAAATAAATAAATAACTCAGTACCTTTAAAGTGCTTATTTGATAATAAACTTTTAATAAATTATTAATACCTGCTTCCACTTCTCTCCTTGATCTGATGACTCATTTTAGACTCCTTGCTCTTAGTTTCTTCTCCCCAATAGGTTGTTTGGTCTACACGTTACTTCAATGTAAGCATCATTCATAGTTTTAGGTAAGAGATATTACTTCCACCAGCTCCCCATTCCCACCCCAACAAGGCTCCCTGCAGAAGAAAGGAAGCAAAGAATCAACCAATATGATGTCATCGAACACCTGAAGGGTGTCTTCAATGTATCATTTGTGGGAACTTAATTGTTTAGACTGGAGGCAGCAAACACTCACCTAAAAACTATTGCTTGCAGAGCACTTGTCCTCAACCTCACTCAGCTACGGTTTCTTCATCTATAAAATGGAAGTGTTGGAGCAGACCAGTGGTTCTTAACCTTTTCTGCACCAATATGTCCCTTGAAAATCTGGTGAAAACAATGAACTCCTTTTGAGCTTATAGTACAGACCTAAATTAAGAATCCCTGGATTAGATGATTTCTGAAATAAATATTTAGCTCTGAGACTATGTAAAGCATATGCATAAAAAGCAAGTTAACAATATAAGACCATATATGAAATGATTTTCATCTGTTATGCACTGTTATGTCTAAGCCAGTTGTTAAAATCTTGAAATATCTCTATTCTTGGTGGTAAATGCATCTGCTCCAAAGCCCACTCAACCCAGAGTCCCCTGCAGACCTGGCTACTATTACCCCTTCCCCAGGCCCTAAAGACCTCTTTATCATCTAGCAATTAGAGGGAAATATCTGACACAGAAATGAGATCTCTGGGATTCTGTGCTAGCACTATGGCCAAGCACAATTTTGAACAATTACTGCCCAGTGTTTTGAATATCATCCCTACTATATAGTAAATCTTCAAAGAATGGTGCAGACAAAAATGGCCTAGGAGATGAGAGGATGTCAGAAAAGTTTCATAGAGAAGGTGAAATCTGAGTTGGGGCTTGAGATTATATAGGATATGGATGGCATGGAGTGGGGAGTCCATTCCAATACATTCCAGAGACGGATAGACTTAAAAGAGGAAAAACATGAAGAGTGTTCAGTGTGCACTAGGATGACTAACCTGGGTAAGCAAATGGCACACATTAGGAATATACATGGAAAAGTAGGCAGAGACCAGCTTGTGGAGAGTCTTGAAAGCCAAGTGAAGGAGTTTAGACTTTACCCTGTGATGGAGAATCAGCCCTATCTTAAACGGGATAAAGAGCTAGACTCTTATCTAGGGTATTTCGATTGACCTACAACATTATTCTGAAACTTCTCAACCTTACAGAATGAAATGAAAATTTCAGGGAATAAAAGGAAAGCTATTGTGACAGGCAGATTATCATACTGGTACTCAAGAAGCCCTGTGTTTTGTCCTGTCTCTGGTTCATTCAACTTCACAGACTCTCTCATGTCCTTTTTAACTCCAAAGTTATTTTATACTTGAAACTGTCATAGATAGTTTGGGCTCCTGTGCATCACTTTCCCCTAAAATGTTCAGATTTGAAGGTCAGAATATGGAATTTCTTTAATATACAAATGATCCTTGTTTGTTATATTTTTTCCTTAGTATCAGGGTCAACAAAATTTTTCAATTCAAGAAGCCACTCTATTCTATCCTTAGCTCAAAGCAGTTGGTAAATATGCATTTCTACTAGGGAAATCACCAGGTTTGGTTTGGCATAGGGTTTGGGGCACAAATTGGAAAAGCGTAAAAAATTACTAGATGGAGCTGTGCCTTGCATACTGTGGTACATTACTCCCATTGAAATAGCTCAAGATTAGAAAAAGAGACAAAGAGAAATGTAAGGGAGAGATAAAGAGGAAGATAGGAGGAAAGGGAGATGGAGAAGAAGAGAAGGAAAACAAATTAATAAAATCAAAGTGGTGAGTAAATATGTAGTGGCAGTTTATCAGGTAAACAATCTTTAGGAGTCTTATGTTCATGAACCTGGTTTAAGTCAGCACTTACAACCAGTCACCACAAAGACTCCTGCCTTCTGGTATGTGGTCTGTGTCATAGCCCTTCAGGCTGAGAGGTAGGTATGCCAACAGCACAGTCTAGGGCAGAAGGTGACAACCACAAGTCTGTCAGAAATGGCCTGCAGGCCAGTTTGCAGCACCCTCTAGCTGGTTGCTGCCTCTCAGCTCACAGCTTGAGGTCACTGCTTCTTTCAAAACCCCTGCCTGGCTAGAATGTCAGCTCACCAAGTCAACAATAGACTGGGGCCCCAGGGGTTGGGGCTCAGTCAGGATGTCAACAAGAGGAAGAACCGGAGGGTGAGAGCAAGTCAAGTTGAACCTGGAGGATGATGGCAATAAAAGCAGAGAACCTGAAATCTGTCCTCATGGAGCCAGATATGGGAGATAAATCCAAGAGCTAAGAGGCAGTAAGAGAGTGGGAAACAAGAACAGAAGTGAAGTGACCATGACTGAAAGAACTGCCTTCAACAGAGCTGTGATGCCCAAGGCTTATTTTGATTCAGTTCCAGCTATGAACTGGGGAATGGAAAGGGTGGACTGGTTTAAACTCACAGACTTAGATTAACCTCTGCCTCCCTTACTAGGAGAGTTATCACATTCAGAACTACTTGTCCGCATTGCTGAGAATCCATGTCCACACACACCCACACACCCACACACACACCCACACACCCCTACACAAGCATAGAATCTGAACGTTAGCACCTCTATTTTAAAAGATTGTCAACTCCTCATCTAGAGATGACTATGAACTCAAAGTAGGAAAAACAGATTCTAGGTCTTGATTTAATACCAACTCACTTGGGAACTTTAAAGCAGTATCTTTTTCTAGCCCTTGTTCTTTTTCCACTATCAAACTACATGCTAAATGTGAGCTAACCTTCTGGTGGTTTGGAGGATAAAGTAAGAATGGATTGTGAAAGCACTTTGGAAAAGCAAATATGTAACATCAATGTAAGAGATCGTCTTATTAAAACAGCTTTGTGGGCTACTTAGTTTTCAGTTCTTTCTTTCAATGCCAGACTAATCCCAAGAGTCTAAGCCAATGGCAAACACATTTATGATTATAGTCAAAACATGAATTTTGATTCCTAGATCAGCTCACCCTAAGTTGCTTTGAGTTCTTCTCCCAGTTTTGCTGAGTAGTTTTTTCCTGGGGTTGCCAGAAAAAAAAAAAAAAAAATGCACAACACCAACTTAAATTTGAATTTAAGACACATAATAAATATTTTTTTAGTATATGCAGATTCCCTTCATTGTCAAAAAGAACATTTCAAGAGCTATCGTGAAATACAACACTGTCAGTGATAGGAAAATATCCATATACCTAAAAGGAAGACCAGTTAATAGGACTATTATTCAAATTTATGCACCAAACAATAACACCAAAGAAGAAGAAATTGAAGAATTTTACCAACTTTTGCAGTCTGAAATTGATCACATATGTAATCAAGATGCATTGATAATTACTGGTGATTGGAATGCGAAAGTTGGAAACAAAGAAGAAGGATGCATAGTTGGAAAATATAGTCTTGGTGATAGAAACGACACTGGAGATGCATGAGAGAATTTTGCAAGACCAATGACTTATTCATTGCAAATATCTTTTTCAACAACATAAAGAGTGACTATACAGGTGGACCTTGCTGAGTGGAATACACAGGAATCAAATCGACTACATCTGTGGAAAGAGACAACGGAGAAGCTCAATATCATCAGTCAGAACAAGGCCAGGGGCCTACTGCAGAACAGACCATCAATTGCTCTTATGTAAATTTAAGTTGAGCCAAAGAACGACCTTGAATATATTGCACTTGGATTTAGAGACTGTCTCAAGATAGATTTGATGCATTGAACACTAATGACCAACAACCAGACGAGTTGTGGGATGGCATTAAGGACATCATATATGAAGAAAGCGAAAGGTCATTAAAAATATACAAAAGAAAAAAGAGCAAAAATGGATGTCAGAAGAGACTCCGGAACTTGCTCTTGAACGTCAAGTAGCTAAAGCAAATGGAAGAAATGATGAAGTAAAAGAGCTGAACAGAAGATTTCAAAGGGTGACTTAAAAAGACAATGTAAAGTATTATAATGAAAGGTACAAGGACCTGGAGTTAGAAAGCCAAAAAGGGAAGAACACACTCGGCATTTCTCAAGCTGAAAGAACTAAAGAAAAAAATTCCAAGGCTCGTGTTGCAATGTTGAAGGATTCTACAAGGCAAAATATTGAACACAGGAAGCATCAAAAGAAGATGGAAGGAATATACACAGTCACTGTACCAAAAAGACTTGGTTGACATTCAACCATTTCAGGAGGTAGAATATAGTCAAGAACTGATGGTACTGAGGGAAGAAGTCCAAGCTTCACTGAAGGCATTGGTGAAAAGCAAGTCTCCAGGAATTCACTGAATACCAGTTGAGATGTTTCAACAAATAGATGCAACTCTAGAAGTGCTCACTCATCTGTGCCAAGATATTTGAAAGACAGCTACCTACCTGGCCAATGGACTGGAAGAGATCCGTATTTATGCTGATTCCAAAGAAAGGTAAACGGAATGCAGAAGTTATTGAACAATATCATTAATATCATATGCAGGTTAAAAACGCTGAATATAATTCAAAATTAGTTGCAGCAGTGCATCAACAGGGAACTGCCAGAAATTCAAGCTGGATTCAGAAGAGGACATAGAATGAGGGATATCATTGCTAATGTCAGATGAATCTTGGATGAAAGCAGAGAATACCAGAAAGATGTTTACCTGTTTTTTTTATTGACTATGCAAAGGCATTTGACTGTGTGGGTCATAACGAATTATGGATAATATTGCAAAGAATAGGAATTCCAGAACAGTTAATTGTGCTCATGAGGAACCTGTACATAGACCAGGAGGCAGTCATTCGAAAAGAACAAGGAGATACTGCATGGTTTAAAATCAGGAAAGCTGTGCATCAGAGTTGTATCCTTCACCATATTCAATCTGTATGCTGAACAAATAATGCAAGAAACTAAACTATATATGAAGAAGAATGGGGCATCAGGATTGGAGCAAGACTCATTAACAACCTGTGACATGCAGATAACACAACCTTTCTTGCTGAAACTGAAGAGGTCTTGAAGCACTTACTGATGAAGATCAAGACCACAGCCTTCAGTATGGATTACACGTCAACATAAAGAAAACACAAATCCTCACCACTGAACCAATAAGCAACATCATGATAAACGGAGAAAAGATTAAAGTTGTCAAGGATTTCATTTCACTTGGTTCCACAATCAACCCCCATGGAAGCAGCAGTCAAGAAATCAAACAACATATTGCATTAGGCAAATCTGTTGCAAAAGATTTCTTTAGTGTTAAAAAGCAAAGGTGTCACCTTGAGGACTAAGGTGTGCCTGACTCAAGCCATGGTATTTTCAATCGCCTTATACGCATGTGAAAGCTGGATGATGAATAAGGAAGACCGAAGAAGAATCGATTCCCTTGAATTATGGTGTTGGCAAATAATATTGAATATACTATGGACTGCTAGAAGAACGAACAAAGCTGTCTTGGAAGAAGTACAGCCGAAATCTCCATAGAAGCAAGGATGGCAAGACTTCGTCTCACGGACTTTGGACATGTTATCAGGAGGGACCGGTCCTTGGAGAAGGACATCATGCTGGTTAAACTAGACGGTCGGTGAAAAAGAGGAAGACCCTCAACAAGATGGATTGACACGATGTCTGCAACAATGCGCTCAAACATAGCAACGACTGTGAGGATGGCACAGGACAAGGGAATGTTACATTCTGTTGTACATAGGGTTGCTATGAGTCAGAACCGACTCGACAGCCTAACAACAACAAGGTCCCAAATATTGCTTAAGATATACTTATATTTTAAAGTATCCATTGTTTATCTGAAATTGAGATTAAATGTGTGTCTTGTATTTTATTTGCTAAATCTAACAATGCTATTTTATCCACATACTGACTTCTTGGCTCCTCCTTAACCCAAATATTTTCAATATGGTAATGCTCTTGGCCATCCTTACAACAGAAAGGGAGGCTTCAGCTGCCAATTTCATTCATTTTGAAAACATAAAATGTCTTTTTATTTATGTGTTTATTTAAAAGGCGTATCAACTTTTTTCTCATAACTAGCCTCTAAAAGCATAAGCTCAGAGATTGGAAAGTCTAGCTCCCCAACCTCCCTTCGTCTCTCCATGCCATGTTCCAGCTCAGCCTCCCCAGGTAGCAAAACATGAATCTAAAACAAAAAGAGAACATCTTTAGAATCCTCCCCTGTCCCCAACACTAAGCTTTTAACACTGGCTCCATGAGATTAGTGGTTCTCAACCCTGGATACACATTAGAATCACAGGGACGTTAAAAAAGTCAAATGCTCAGATCACATCCCAGATCAATTCAATCACAATTTATGGAGCTGGGACTTAGATATCAGTGTTTTTTTTAAACTCTCCATGAATATTAATATGCATCCAGCATTGAAAATCATTGCCTTAGCCTTCACATCTTGTCTTTAAACCCAGCCCAGGCCCCTTAGGAAGTCTTAGGAAGACATAGGAACCGAATGGTTGGGAAAGGGAGGGAGGCAACAGTTCCCTAGTTCTGGGTCAGCATTTGGTATTTCATCTCCTTTACTTTGGCCACAGCCACCTTTATCACGGAACAAATATATCATCCACAGCTTGTCATCAAATCTCCCCAAAAGTAGCAAATAAATTAAGTTAGGATAAAAATATGAATAACTAACACTTTTAGAATTTATAACATGTTTATCCTCACAACCAGCCATATAAGATACTTATTGCTAGGCCTACTATACAAACAAGGAAACTGTGGCTCAAGAAGTTTAAGTGACTTGACCAAGGTCATGCAGTGTGTAAGTAGTTGAGTTAGAAGGCAAGGTTAGGCTCTTTCTATAATGTGACAATGCACCCCCACATAGAGCTGTACTATGATGTGAATGGTGTGTCTAGAGTAGAACCATATACAATCTATACAACCTGACAGGGCAGCCCTAAGCTGCTTCCCCCCAGATATGAGAGAGTGATAAAAGCACCAATGATCAGAGTTGTGTGAATGGGTACCTGATTTTGAGAAAAAGTCTCTCCCTGAACCAGATAGTAAATTCTCATATGTTTTTTGTGCTACCACTAGGGCTGGCATGACTTTAAAAGATATGAATGGAGCAGGGGAAGTGAGAGCAAGGGTCCAAGACTGGTCCTGACCAACAGCATCCTCTCATAGCCCCTTCGAGCTCAGCATTTCTCGAACTCTCCCTGCCCCAGAACTGTTCCTCCCCCTGTAGCAGCTTGAAACAATTCATTCCAGTATTTTTCATGTGGTAATTCTATTTAAAGCCCTGGGACTTCTTTTATATCCACACCTTCTCCCTCACTCCTTCACTCCCTCATACACAGTAAGTCAAAATGTTCTGACATTTTACATGCTAAATAATTCTCATCTCTCTCCTTTCTCCCTGAATGTCTATCCCTAGACCCACCACCATGGTTTAGGCCCCACCATCTCTTCCCTGGGTTAATGTAATGACCTCCCAACTGGACGCCTTGAAGTCAATCTTTACTACTCAACTTCATCCTCCATGCCACCAGAGTGATCTTTCTAAAATGCTAATGTGACTATATCACTCCACTGCTTAAAACTCCTCAGTAGTTCTCCATTGCTTACAAGACAAAGTCTAAATGCTTCAGCATGACATATGGAGCTTTTCATAAACTGGCTGCCTGTTTCTCCAGCCTCACCCTGCCTTCCTACCTTGCCTATTATGCTTTGGTAAAATCAAACTGCTTGTAGTTCCCACCTTATGTCATCTACAAACTAATATGTCTTTACTCACGGGATACCTTTGACCCAAATTATCCTCTCTCTCACACCCCTTCTTTATTGAATAACATCTGCCCAGATGTCAAGGCTCAGTCCGGTGTCATTTCCTCCAAGAAGGCTTAATTCAATGCCCAGTGTGGACCAAGAGCCACTCTTTCGGGCCCCCATAGCATCTTCCATCATGGCTCTTTCTACATTGTATTAAAAGTGCCATTTTTGCCTGTTCATGTGATCTACTCCTTCCAAGATCACAAATTGCTGGCCCAAAGGCTAAAAGCAACCCAGATGTTTTTTTGTTTGCTTGCAGTGTATCCTTTTTAATGCTGTATTAAGTGCCAACATTTAACAAATAAGAGAAGTGATATTCCACTTCTAGCCAAGATAGAGTAATAGAGACCGATTTACTCTCCTGTCTCAAACAACCCTCCCCCCAAAAAACAAAAGACAAAATGTATGAAACAATAGTTTTCAAAAAACTGGACACCAGGTAATGAAGGTCAGTGATCCCTGAGAGGGGGAACAAATGAGATGAGCCCTGCCATTACCTGGGTGCACGGCTTTGAGATAGTTTTCAAGCCATGGCATGGGGAGGGGAAACCGAGGCAGAGCCCAGTGGACTCCCTGAGTTGAGAAGATAGAACCAAGAGACCAAGGTGGCTAGAATCCACAAAAGAGAATAGTGGCAAAAAGAGAGCTGCACAGAGGGAGAATCCTGGAAATCTGCCGACAGTCCTTATGAGTATTTAGCAGAATGATGATCAGTGCGTGCTTGTGAGAAAACCACCTGAGGTCCAGGAAAGAACCACCCAAAAGGATTAGGGGGAAGAGTATCCAGCATTCACCAAGGGCCAGGAATAGTGCCTGTTTCCAACAGCCAGACTGGAAACCTCATAATTCACAGAGCATTGGGTAGAGTACTCAGAAGGGTCTGGCCTCAGCAGTGAGGAATAATTAGCCCTAGACCAAACATGCTCCAGTCCCACCTAACAACTCTTAAAAGCAAGACACCAAATGGATCGAAATATATCCAAGTATCTTGACTGTGTGACAGAACAAAGGCTAAGAATATTTATAGATATACAAAAAATATCCAGTATCCAACAAGGTAAAATTCACAATATTTAGCATTGAATCAACAATTATCAGGTGTATTAATTTCTTAATGCTGCTGTAAAAAAAGGATCACAAACTGGGTGACTTAAAACAATAGAAATTTATTCTCTCAAAGTCTGGCCATGCTCTTTCCCAAGGCTCTGAGGAAAGATCCTTCCTTGTTTTTCCCAGCTTTTGGTAGCCTCGGGCAGTCCTTAGCTTGTGGCGGCGTAACTCCAGTCTTTGCCTCTGACTCACATGGCTGTCTTCCCTCCATGCCTATCTGTGTCTTCACATGGAGTTCTCCTCTCTGTATGTCTCTTCTCCTCTTCTTATAAGGGCACCAGTCATACTGGATTAGAGGCCACCCTAGCCACTATGATTTCATGATAACCAATTACATCCCCAGAAATGATATTTCTAAGTAACATCCCATTAAGAGGTACCAGAGTTTAGGACTTCAGCATATCTTGTTGGGGAGACATAATTCAACCCATAACACCAAACATGCAAAGAAGCAGGAAAATATGAGACATTATTAAAGGAAACTGAATAAAAAACAATCCAGAATGGGCACAGATGTTAAAATTGGCAAAGGACATTAAAACAAACATAAAAATAACAGTCTTTCCTATGTTCAAAGAGGTAAGTAGAGATATGGAAGCTGCAAAAAAGACACAGATTTAATGTTTAGAGATTAAAACTAAGATGTCAGTATTTAAAATATGCTGTACGAGACTGATGGCAGATCAGACATTGCAGAAGAAAAGATCAGAGAACTTGAAGACGTAGCAATAAAAAGTATATAAAAGTAAACAGAGATTAAAAAAAAGGAAAGAGCATGAGTTGAAAACTTTAAGGAGACTAATGTATGTGTTATTGGAGTCCCTGAAGTAGGGTGAGGGAAAAAAATTTTTGAAAAATTAATGACTAACAAAGCTTGAAAAATTTAAGCAACAAAATAAACTAAGCAGTACTGGATTATAATCCAAATTATGAAATAAATATCCATGTGTCCATACTAATATCAATAAAAATTTGAATAAATAAACCAAGAAGAATGTACAAATCTCCCATGCAGAATTCCAAATAACTTACATAGATACTCCACTTTCAAGGAAGTGAAACATAGCCTCCACTTGTTAATGTAGATTGTGCATAGGGACTTTCTGCCAAGGCATACAGTATTGACAAGAGAAGGGGGGGAAAAAAGAGTAGTTTTACAGTAGAGGGACCATACAGGTGATCAAGATAGTCAACAACAACAAGCCATGTTGATACTCTGCATCATTTACATGATGTGATGGGAATGGTATTTTACTTCTGTATTCTTCCTCCCCGAAAAACCATAACCCTACTCTAATCATAAGAAAAATAACAGACAAATCCCAATTGAAGGACATTCTACAAAATACCTCAACAGTACTCATCAAAAACAAGGACTGTCTGAGAAACTACCACAGCCAAGAGAAGACTAAGGAGACATGATGACTAAATGTAATGTGGTATCCTAGATGGAGTCCTGGGACAGAAAAACGACATTAGGTAAAAACTAAGGAATTCTGAATAAAGTATGGACTTTAGTTAATAATAATGTTACATGTTAATAATAGAGGAGAATGGCTATGGGGTATACGAAAACTCTCTGTACTGTCTTTACAACTTTTCTGTAAATCTTAAATAATTCTACAATAAAATTTATCTTTAAAAAATGTAATGTCAAAATATTTCCAAATTTGCTGAAAACTATAAGCTCAATGAAACACAAGCACAAAAATAAATGAAGAAAGTTGCATCAAAGCCCATAATAATTAAATTGCTCAGAGCAAGTGTAAAAAGAAAATCTTAAAAGCAGCACAGTTAAGACAATAAAAAGACAAGCCACAGAGTAAGAGAAAATATTTGCAAAACACATTTCTGATAAAGGTCTTGTATCCAAAATATGCAAAGAACTCTTAAAACTTAACAATAAAAAAAAAAAACCAATTTAAAATACAGACAAAAGAACAGGCACTTCACCAAAGAAGATATACAGATGGCAAATAAGCATATGAAACGGTGCTCAAAGTCATATGTCATCAGAGAATTGCAAATAAGAAAACAATGACCTCGAGGCGGAGCCAACATGCCTTCCCTCTGTAGCAAAGACCCAAAAAACTAAGTAAAACAGATAGAAACATCAATCCTGGAACTCTAAGCATCAAATGAAGGGATAAAGAACTTGATCAAGCACTGAATGGAATAAGAAACTGACAGGGAACAGAGAATGAGGAGAGCTATGGAGTGGAGGTCCCTTACCAGCTAACACAGCATGGATCTTGGACCTCAGCCACCAAGGACCCCAGACAGGGAGTACACGAAGGCAGCTTCACGGAGCTACCAACAAGAGACAGAGCGTCTGGTAACCAGGGATACACGCTTTCCCGTCCCTCAGCCTTCTTCCCTGTACACAGCCTCCACCACTTTCCAACAGGCCATTGTCACTTGACCAGAGAGACACCAGCTCACTGCCACCTGAATCCACCCCACCCCCAATGGCCGGTTCCCCCAGGCCCGTTTTTTTATTTTTTAGGTTTTTTTGGGGGGAGGGGAGTTTTTTTTGGTTTCTTCTCTCTCCCTTCCTTTCCTTTCTCCCACCTGATAGCCCTGTGCACCATCCCTATTCGTTCTCAAAGAGCTGTGCTGCACCCGCTCACTAGAGAGCCACCAGCATGGCCTTTCCAGTTCTGTGCCACCCCCACCGGAAGGCTCCCTCAGTGCTGTTTTTTGTTTGTTTGTTTCTTCTTTCTCTCTCCCTTTCTTCCTTTCCTTTTTCCCACCCATCTAGCCCTGTGCACCAACCACCCACTTCTTGATAGGCTGTGCTACATCGCTCAGCTAGAGAGCCACTGGCACAAAGCCTCCCCAGGTCTGCACAACCCCCAAAGGTCAGCTTCCTCGGTGACATATTTTTTATTTTCCTTTATCTTTCCCCTTCTTCCTTTTCCTTCTCCATCCCACCTAGGGGCCGCACTGCCTCTGATGCTTCCTGAGGGGTTGTGCTGTACCACCTGGTGAGAGAGACACCAACTTGCCACCACCCCAATTCCATCCACCCCCAAGGGCCAGCTCCTTCAGCACCATATTTATTTATTTATTTTTTGTTTTTGGTTTTTTGTTTGTTTTGTTTCATTTCTTCTCTCTTCCCCTTTTTTCCTTTCCTTTCTCCCTCCCACCCAGCCCCATGTGCCAACCAGGTACCTTCTTGATAGATTGAGTGACAGTGCTTGGCTAGAGAGCCACCAGCACATGGCCTCCCTGGGTTTGCCCTGCCCTCACTAACCCAAACCCATTGTGACACCATTTTATTTACTTGTTTTCCCCTTTATTTTTTACTTTTTTGTGTGTTTTTTTCATTTCTGTTTCTCTCTCTCATTCACTTAGCTGTACACATTAATCCTCTCCCATTACTACTGCCTATCTCCACTGTGCGCTGTGCCCCCAAGACAGGAGACAATATCAAAACATATTTTTAAAAAAAGGACAGGATGGCTCCAGTAAATGATTAAAATAAAACACCAGATGACCTTCCAGTAGAAGAAAAGGCACTGGAACTACTGTCAGGAAATTCAAAAGTCTAATATTCAGGGCTGACCAAGAGATTAGGAAAGAGATGAAGGAAAATACAGATAAAAATAAGGGAAAAATAGACAAAATCATGGAAAATGCAGACAAAATCAGAGAAAACAAAGCAATGGGAAAATTCAGGAAAACAGTACAGGAACAAGAAGTCAAAATAAATAAACAACTAGAAATCATACAAAAACAACATTTAGAAATCCAAAAGAAAAACAATAAATTTTCAGAAATGGAGAGTGCAATAGAAGGTTTTAGGAGCAAATTAGAAACAACAGAAGACAGGATCAGTGAAATTGAACACAAATCTGTGGATACCACTCAGGAAAAATCAGAGAAAAGAACAAAGAAAATAAAGAAAACCTGAGAATGACATGGGATGCAATCAAGAGCAAAAATTTGTGTATGATCATTCCATTGTGTATGAGCATTCCAGAACAGGGAGAAAAACAGAAAACACAGAGAGGATCATTGAAAATTTGCTGACAGAAAACTTCCTTAATATCATAAAAGATGAAAAGCAAACTATCCAAGAAACTCAACAAGCCCCATATAGGATGGACCCCCAAAAAAAGTTATCAAGGCATATCATAAACACACTCACCAAAACCAAACATAAAGAAAGAATCCCAAGAGCAGCTTGAGAAAAACAAAAAGTCACATACAAAGGGGAAACAACAAGACTAAGCTCCAATTACTCAGAAGAAACCATACAGGCAAGAAGGCAATGGGATGACATATATAAAACTTGAAAGAAAAAAAATTGCCAACTAAGAATAACATACCCTGCAAAACTCTCATTCAAATATGATGGTGAAATTAGGACATTTCGAGATAAACAGACATTAAAGGAATATGTAAAAACCAAACCAAACTTACAAGAATTATTAAAGGGATTCCTTCAGTTAGAGAACCAACAACATCAGACAACAACCTGAATCTAGGACACAGGACAGCATCAGCCAGATATCAACCTAGGTAATGAACTTTCAAGGATAAAACAAAACTAAAAGCTTTACAACATAGAACCAGAGACGTCAATCTATAAATGACAACAATGTCAGAACAATAAAAGAGGGAATAAAGAGCATAGGTATAGATCTTTAAAATGGAAAGGAAGTCAAGGTGATATGAAGTAATAAAAGACTGGTTTAAACTTAGGAAGACAGGGGTAAATTTCAAGGTAACTACAAAGAAAGTTAACAAACCTACTCATCAAAATAAAGAAGAAAAAAAAAAAGTCCCAGTAAACATAAAATCTACAAAAAGAAACAAAAAAAATCCACAAACAAAATGAATTGAGCAAAGAGTAAGAGGAACAAAGAAAACGTCAGCATCAGAAAAAAAGCTCTACAAAATGAGAGCAATAAACTCACACCTATCAATAATTACACTGAACATGAATGGCTTAAATGCGCCCATAAAGAGGTAGAGAGTGAAAGAATGGATTAAAAAAAACAGGACTCATCAATATGTTGTCTACAAGAGACACGTCTTAGAAACAAAGACATAAATATATTAAAAATCAAAATATGGAAAAAATATATCAAGCAAAGAGCAACAAAAAAGAGCAGGAGTGTCAATATTAATCTCAGATAAAATAGACTTTAAAACAAAATCCACCATAAAAGACAAGGAAGAACATTATATAATGATTATAGGGACAATCCACCATGAGGTAATAACCATAATAAATATCTATGCAACCAATGACAGAGCTCCAAAATACATAAAACAAACTCTAACAGTACTGAACAAGAAATTGGCAGTTCCAAAAAATAGTAGAAGACTTCAACACAGCACTCTCTGTAAAGGACAGGACTACTAGAAAGAAACTCAACAAAGGTACAGAAGATCTAAAGGCCACTATCAACCAATCTGACCTCATAGACATATATAGAACACTCTACCCAAATGCAGCAAAACATAGTTTCTTTTCCAGTGCACATGGAATGTTCTCCAGAATAGACCGCATCTTAGGCCACAAAGCAACCTTCAACAAAATCCAAAACACTGAGATAATGCAAAGTATCTTCTCTGATCACAAAGCCATCAAAGTAAATATTAATTAATACAAGAAAAGCAACAAAAAAATAAATCAAATACATGGAAACTGAATAACACCTTGCTTAAAAAACACTGGCTAATAGAAGAAATAAAAAATGGAATAAAAAAAATTCTAGAATCAAATAAGAATGAAAGCACATCATACCAAAACCTTTGGGACACAGAAAAGGCAGTGCTCAGATGTCAATTTATACCAATAGATGAACACATTAAAAAAAAAAAAGGAACAAAATCAAAAAGTTAGTTACATAACTCCAACAAATAGAAAGAGAAAAACAACAGAAGGGCACAGCCACCAGAAGAAAGGAAATAGTAAAGAGCAGAGCAGAAATAAAAGAAACTGAGAATAGAAAAACAATAGAAAGAATCAACAAAACCAAAACTTGGTTCTTTGAAAGGATCAACAAACTACTGAACAAACTGACAAAAGAAAACAGGAGGGAATGCAAATAACCCAAATAAGAAACGAAATGGGGGACATTACAACAGACCCAACTGAAATAAAAAGGATCATAACCGAGTACTATGAAAAACAGTACTCCAACAAATTTGAAAACCTAGAGGAAATGTGCATATTTCTAGAAACACACTACCTACCTAAACTAACACAAACTGAGGTAGAAAATCTAAACAGACTGATGGACCACAAGTACTGCAGTCTCCACCAGACTGAGTCCAGCACAACTAGATGGTGCCTGGCTACCATCACTGTCTGCTCTGACAGTAATCACAATAGAGGGTCCTTGACAGAGCTGGTTAAAAATGTAGAACAAAATTCTAGTTTACAAAAAAAAAGGTGGGGGGCAGACTTACCGGTCTGACAGAGCCTGGAAAAACCCCAAGAGTATGGCCCTCAGGCAATCTTTTAGGTCAGTAATGAAGTCACTCCTGAGGTTCACCCTTCAGCTATGGATTAGACAGGCCCATAAAACAAACAATAATACACGTAGCTCAACCTTGTACACGAGGCTAAATGTGTGCACCAGACCAAGGGGAAGAGCAAGAAGGCAAGAAGGGACAGGAAAGCTGGACAAATGGAAATGGGGAAGCCAAGGTCAAGAAGGGGAAAGCACTGACACATACCAGGCTGGCAACCAATGTTACAAAATAATATGAATAATTGTTTAATGAGAAAATAATTTGCTCTGTAAACCTTCATCTAAAGCACAATAAAAAAAAGTTATTATCATTTTGAAAAAAGAAAATCTGAAAGATCCATAAAAAGAGAAGAGATTGAAAAGGTAAAAAAAAACTCCCAACAAAAAAAGTGTCCTGGCCCAGATGGCTTCACTGGAGAATTCTACCAAACATTCAGAGAAGAGCTCACACTAGCACTACTCAAATCATTTCAGAACATATAAAAGGAAAGGATACTTCCAAATACATTCTATGAAGCCAGCATAAACCTGATACCAAAACCAGGCAAAGACACCACAAAAAAAGAAAATCACAGACCAATATCTCTCATGAATATAGATGCAAAAATTCTCAACAAAATTCTAGGCAATAGAATTCAGCATCATATAAAAAAAAAATACACCATGACCAAATAAGATTCATACTAGGTATGCAAGTATGGTTCAACATTAGAAAATCAATCAACACAATCCACCACATAAATAAAACAAAAGAAAAGAATCACATGACCATCTCAATCAACACAGAAAGGGCATTCAATAAGTCCAACATCCATTCCTGATGAAAACTCTAAATAAGTTAGCAATAGAAGAGAATTTCCTCAACATAATAAAGGACATCTATACAAAACCAATAGCCAACATCATTCTCAATGGAGAGAGGCTGAAAACATTCTCCTTGAGAACAGGAACAAAACAAGGATGCCCTTTATCACCACTCCTATTTAACATTGTGCCAGAAGACCTAGGTAGAGAAATAAGGCAAGAAATAGAAATAAGAGGCATCAAAATTGGTAAGGAAGAAGTAAAACTATACTTATTTACAGATGATATGGTACTATACATAGAGAACCCTAAAGACTCCACAAGAAAACTACTGGAACTAATACAAAGATTCAGCAGAGTAGCAGGATACGAGATAAACATGCAAAAATCAGTTAGATTCCTATACACTAATAAAGAGAACTACAAAAAGGAAATCAGGAGAGCAATACCATTTATAATTAAAAAAAAAAAAAAAGTTGCCATCAAGTCTATTCCAACACATAACGACCCAATAGGACAGAGTAGAACTGCCCCCATAGAGTTTCCAAGGAGCAGCTGGTAAATTCAAACTGCCAATCTTCCAGTTAGCAGCCATAGCTCACCATAGCTCCTAACCAATGCGCCACCAGGGCTCCACCATTTATAATAACACCTAAAAAAATAAAAAAACTTAGAAATAAATCTAACCAGGGATGTAAAAGACCTATACAAAGAAAACTACAAAACTTTACTGCAAAAAGCCAAAAAGCATCTACATAAGTGGGAAAACATACCATGCTCATGGATAGGTAGACTCAACATTGGGAAAATATCAATTCCACCCAAAGCAATCTACAAATACAATGCAATCCTGATCCGAATACCAACTTTATTCTTTAACAAGATGAAAAAACTAATCATTAACTTTATATAGAAAGAAAAGAGGCCCCAGATAAGTAAAGCACTATTGAAGGAGAGGGATAAAGTAGGAGGCCTTGCACAACCTAACCTCAGAACCTACTATACAGCTACGGTAGTCAAAACAGCCTGGTACTGGTTCAACTACAGACACATTGACTAATGGAACTGAATCGAGAACCCAGATGTAAATTCATCCACTTACGGACGCCTGATGTTCAACAAAGTCCACTAAACAGGGAACAAACAGTCTTTTTAAAAGCTGGTGCTGGTAAAACTGAATGTGCGTCTGTAAAAAAATGAAACAGGACCCACACATCACCATACACAAAAACTAATTCAAAATGGATCAAAGACCTAAATATAAAACCAAAAACTATATGGACCATAGAAGAAAAAATAGGGTCAATGCTAGAAGCCCTAATATATGGCATAAAAAGCATACGAATGATAACTAACAATACACAAGCACCAAAAGTTAAGCTAGATAACTGGGATCTTCCAAAAAATAAACACTTATGCTCTTCAAAAGACTTCACCAAAAGAGTAAAAAGAGAACCTACAGACTTGGAAAAAATTTCTGGCTATGACATATCCAACAAAGGTCTAATCTCTAAAATCTGTAAGAAAATCCAACACCTCTACAACAAAAAGACAAGCAATCCAATTAAAAAATGGGTGAAGCATATGAACAGATACTTCACCAAAAAAACATTCAGATGGCTAACAGACATATGAGGAAATGCTCGCAATCACTAGCCATTAGAGAAACGCAAATCAAAACAACAATGTGATACCATCTCACCCCTACATTACTGGCACAAACCAAAAAAAACAGAAAATAACAAATGTTGGAGAGGCTTCGGGTAGACTGGAACTCTTATGCTGGTGGAAATGCAAAATGGTACAACCATTTTGGAAAACGAGATGGTGCTTCCTTATAAAGCTAGAAACAGAAATACCATAAGTTCCAGCAATCTCACTCCTAGAAATATATCCTAGAGAAATAAAAGCCGTCACATGAACAGACATATGTTCATTGTAGCATTATTCACAATAGCAAAAAGATAGAAACAACCTAAGTGCCCATCAACAGATGAATGGATAAACAAATTACTACAGTACATACACACAATAGAAATACTATACAACAATAAAGGCCAATGATGAATCTGTGAAACATCTCACAAGATGGATGAATCTGTGAAACATGTCACAACATGGATGAATCTAGGGGGCATTATGCTGAGTAAAATAAGTCAATCACAAAAGGACAAATATTGTATGAGACCACTATTATAAAAACTCATGAAAAGGTTTATACACAGAAAGAAACAATCTTTGATGGCTATGAAGATGTGGGGCAAGGGGAGGGAAAAACACTAACTAGACAATAGATAAGTAGATGAGAAGGGTAAGACAGTACACAGTACTGGGGAAGTCAGCACAACTTGACCAAGACAAGGTCGTGGAAACTTCATAGACACTTCCAAACTCTCTGAGGGACTGAATTACTGGGCTGAGGGTTGGGAACCATGATCTTGAGGGACATCTAGCTCAATTTGCTTAAACATAGTTTATAAAGAAAATGTTCTACATCCTACTCTGGTGAGTAGCGTCAGGGGTCTTAAAAGCTTCTGAGCGGCCATCTAGGATACTCCACTGGTCCATCCTGTCTGGAGCAAAGGAGAATGAAGAAAACCAAAGACCCAAGGGAAAGATTAGCCCAAGGGACTAATGGACCACAACTACTACAGCCTCCACCAGACTGAGTCCTGCACAACTGGATGGTGCCCAGCTACCACCACTGACTACTCTGACAGGGATCACAGTAAAGGGTCCTGGAGGAGCCAGAGAAAAATGTAGAACAAAATTCAAACTCACAAAAAAAGATCATACTTACTGGTCTGGAATACAGTGGAGAAACCCCAAGAGTATGGCCCCTAGACATCCTTTTAACTCAGTACTGAAGTCACTCCTGAGGTTTGCACTTCAGCCAAAGATTAGACAGGCTCATAAAACAAACAATAATACATGTAGCTCAACCTTGTATACGAGAAAGTGGGCACACCAGCCCAGGAGTGAGGACAGGAAGGCAGGAGGAGGCAAGAAAACAGAATGAATGGAAATGGGGAACCCAAGGTCCAGAAGGAGAAAATGTTGACACTTCGAAGGGTTGGCAACCAATGTCACAGAACAATATGTGCGGTAATTAGTTAATGAGAAACTAATTTGCTCTGTATACCTTCACCTAAAGCATAATTTAAAAAAATAAACTATTAGAACAACTAAAATCCAAAACACTGACAACATCAAATGCTGGTGAGGATGTGGAGCAACAGAAACTCTCATTCATTGTTGGTGGGAATGCAAAATGATACAGCTTTAGAAGACTGTGTAGCAGTTTCTTATAAAACTAGCCATAGGCTTACCATAAAATTGAGTAATCATTCGCCTTGGTATTTACCCAAATAAGTAGAAAACATGTGTCCACATAAAAACTTGCACATGACTGTTTATAGCAGGTTTATTCATAATAGCCAAAACTTGAAAGCAATCAAGTTATATTACTCCAACTATATGACCTTCTGGAAAGGGTAAAACTATAGAGAGAGTAGAAAAGACAGTGGTTGTCAGGGACAGATGGCAAGGAGGGTTGACTAGGTGGATCACAGAAAATTTTTAGGATGGTGAAACTATTCTATACGATACTGTAATGGTGAATACATGACATTATATATTTGTCCAAACCCATAGAACTATATAACACAGAGTAAACACTAATGTAAATGATATACTTGAGTTTCTAATAATATATAAATATTGGTTCATCAATTGTAACAAATGTACCACACAAATGCAAGATGTTAATAATAGGGGGAACTTGGAGGTGGGCTGGGGATATATGAGAATTTTCTGTACTTTCTGCTCAATTTTTTCTGTAAACTTACAACTGCTCTAAAAATAAAATCTATTAATTTATAAGTCAATAAATAAATGTAAAAGCAGTGGGGAGAAGAAGCATTACATATAGGAGGAAAAATATAACAGCAAATTTCTCATTAGAACCAATACAAGCCAGAAGACAGCAGTATAACCTCTTTAAAGAATTGAAAGAAAAAATGATCAGCTTAGCATTCTATACCCAGCAAAAATATCTTCCAAAAAACAAAGATTAAATACTTTTACAGACACTCTAAAGTTGAGAAAATTCATCATTAAAAGATCCACACTACAAGATATATTAAAGGAAGTCCTTCAGGCAGAAGGAAAATGAAACCAGATGGAAATATGCATCTGCACAAAGAAATAAAAAGCACCAGAAATAGTAACTGTATGTGTAAATACGTAATATTTTTTCTTATTATTTAAATATCTTTAAAAGTAATAGACTATTTCAACAAAATTTACAACAATGTATTTGCTGGATGGAACATATGCCTAAGTAAAATGTGCAGCAGCATACAGGCCAGAAGCAAAGAAATGAAAATAGAATACTGTAAGGTTTTTATATAATACGTGTTGTTGTTAGGTGCCACTGAGTTGATTTTGACTCATAGTGACTTCATGTGATAGAACTTCGCCATAGGGTATTCTAGGCTGTAATCTTTACAAGGGCATATTACCAGGTCTTTCTCCCAAGAAGCTATTGGGTGGGTTCAAACTGCCAACCTTTCAATTAGCATCCAAGGGCTTAACCATTGCGCCACCAGGTCTCTTTATATACATAATGAGGCATAATATCTCTTGAAGGTGGACCGTGATAAGTTCAAGATGCTTATTATAAACCCTAGAGCAACCACTAAAATAACAAAACAAAGAGTTATAGCTATAAGTCAACAAAGGAGACAAATGTGAATCATAAAAAATACTCAATCCAAAAGAAGGCAGAAAAGGAAGGGGAAGGGAACAAAGAACAGTTGGGAGGAACAGAAAACATATAATAGGATATTGAGATAAACATGTCAATAATCACATTGAACGTAAATGGTCTGAACATCCCAACTGAAAGACAGATTATTTGATTGGATAAAAAAGGAAAAGAAAAAAGACCCAACTGGACGCTGCCTACAAAACATACAATTTAAATATAAAAACACAAGTAGATTAAACTTAAAATAATGGAAAAGATATACCTTGTGAACACTTAAAAATGAAAGAAAAATAAATCTAGGTTACTATATTAATATCAAAGTATATTTCAAAGCAAAGAATATTACTAATGATAAAGGTCATTTCATAATGGTAAAGTGGCCCATTCATCAAGTGAATATAACTATCCAAACATTTATGTATCTATTAACAGAATTTCAAAATGCATGAAACAAAAACTGATAGAATGGCAAGAAGATATAAATTCACAGTTATCATTGTAGATTTCAGCATCCCTCTGTCAATAACTGATAGAACAAACAGACAGTCAGGATATAGAAAACTTGAACAACACAATCAACAAATTTGATCTAACTGACATTTTAGAAAAATCTACTGAATAACAGCATAGTACACGTTCTTATCAAGTGCACAGAAAACATTTTCCAAGACAGACATTCTTCTTGGTCATAAAATAACTTCCAATAAATCCAAAAGGATTCTCTTGAAATACTAGAATATTTAGAAGCACTGGACCTATGTTCATGCATGACAATTAGTGACAGACAAGTAGCACCCACATGTATACTTCAGTTTGCCACATATCCCAACACTCCTTGTTTTTTTCTGTGTAGGCCATTTTCTTTATTTATTATCTGCCTGGTCTCTGTAAATACTTGATTGTTTGAATCCCGCACTGTCTTTTATTTGGCCATTACCATACTGTCTGAAACATTGAAAACATTCAGTTGAAGTTCTTTTTTTCCCCTTCATAAGATGGAAGTACTAACTTTCAAACAAAGTCAAAGATTTTCATTGTAAATCTTCTCAATCAATTAAAAAAGTAACATTCATCTCACTTATGGTTGGTGGGAATGAAAACTGGTACAGCCATTTTGGAAGACAGTTTGGCAGCTTCTCGCAAAACTGAACAGTCTTACCATAGGATCCAGCAATTGTGTTTAAGGTATTTACCCAAATGAGTTGAAAGCTTATACACACACAAAAACCTACTAATGAATGTTTATAGCGGTTTTATTAATAATTGACAAAACCTGGATGCAACTAAGATGTTCTTCAATAGGTGAATGTATAAATAAACTGTTGTCTATCCATACAGTGGAATATTATTTAGTGATAAAAAGAAATTGGCTCTCAAGCCACAAAAAGACATAGATGAATCTCAAATGTATATTGCTAACTGGAAGAAAACAGTCTGAAAAGGCTACAGGCTCTATGATTCCAATTATATGACATTCTGGGAACGGTGAAACTATTTTGTTGTTTTCGTCAGGTGTGATCGAGTTGGTTCAGGTTCATAGCGACCATATGTACAACAGAACGAAACTCTGCCCAGTCGTGGGCCATCCTCACAATCATTGCTGTGTTTGAGCCCATTGTTGCAGCCACTGTGTCTATCTGTCTCTTAGAAGGTCTTCCTCTTTTTCACTGACCCTCTGTTTTACTAAGCATGATGTCCTTCTCCAGGGATGATAACACATCTGAAGTATGTGAGACAAAGTCTCACCATCCTCTTTTCCAAGAAGCACTCTGGCTGTATTTCTTCCAAAACAGACTTATTCATTCTTCTGCCAGTTCATGGTATATTCAATATTCTTCACCAACATCATAATTCAAAGGCATCAATTCTTCTTATGTCTTCCTTATTCATTGTCCAGGTTTTGCATGAATATGAGGCAATTGAAAATACTATGGCTTCGGTGAGGTATGCCTTAGTTCTTGAAGTGACATCTCTGCTTTTTAACACTTCAGAGGGGGCTTTTGTAGCAGATTTGTCCAATGCAATATGTCATTCAATTTCTTGACTGCTGCTCCCATGACTGCTGATTGTGAATCCAAGTAAAATGAAATCCTTGACAACTTCAATCTTTTCTCCATCTATGATGATGTTGCTTATTGGTTTAGTTGTGAGGATTTTTGTTTTCTTTATGTTGAGGTGTAATCCATACTGATAGTCTGTAGTTTTTGATCTTCATCAGTAAGTGCTTCAAGTCCTCTTCACTTTCAGCAAGCAAGGTTGTGTCATCTGTATGTCACAGGTTGTTAATGAGTCTTCCACCTATCCTGATGCCACATTCTTCTTCAAATAGTCCAGCTTCTCAGATCTTTTGCACAGCATACAGATTGAATAAGTATGGTGAAGGGATACAACCCTGATACACACCTTTCTTGATTTCAAACCATGCAGTGTCCCCTTGTTCTGTTTGAATGGCTGCCTCTTGGTCTATGTACAATTTCCTCATGAGCACAATTAAGGGTTCTGGAATTCCCATTCTTCGTAATGTTACTCACAATTTATTATGATCCACCAGTCAAATGCCTTTGCACAGTCAATAAACACAGGTAAACATCTTCCTGGTATTCTCTGCTTTCAACCAAGATCCAGCTGACATCAGCAATGATATCCCTTCTTCCATGTCCTCTTCTGAATCTGACTTGAATTTCTGGCAGTTCCCTGTTGATATACTGCTGTCGTCGCTTTTGAATGCTCTTCAGCAAAATTTTACTTGTGTGTGATATTAATGATATTGTTCGACAATTTCTGTGTTCTATTGGATCATCTTTCTTTGGAATGGGCACAAATATGGGTCTCTTCCAGTTGGTTGGCCAGGTAGCTGTCTTCCAAATTTCTTGACATAGACAAGTGAGCACCTCCAGTGTTGCATCCATTTGTTGAAAGAACTCAATTGCAATTCCTTCAATTCCTGGAGCCTTGTACAGCTTGGACTTCTTCCTTCAGTACCATCAGTTCTACGTCATTTGCTACCTCCTGAAATGGTTGAACGTCGACCAAGTCTTTTTGGTGCAGAGACTCTGTGTATTCTTTCTATCTTCTTTTGATGTTTCTTGGGTCATTCAATATTTTTCCCATAGAATCCTTCAATATTGCAACTCGAGGCTTGAATTTTTCCTCAGTTCTTTCAGCTTGAAAAATGCCTAGCGTGTTCTTCCCGTTTAGTTTTCTTACTCCAGGTCTTTGCACATTTCATTATAAGACTTTACTTCGTCTTCTCAAGCGGCCCTTTGAAATCTCCTGTTCAGCTCTTTTGCTTCATTTCTTCCTTTTGCTTTAGCTACTTGACATTCAAGAGCAAGTTTCAGAGTCTCTTCTGACATCCATTTTGGTCTTTTCTTTCTTTCCTCTCTTGTTAATGATCTTTTGCTTTCTTCATGTATGATGTCCCTGATGCCATCCCACAACTCGTCTGGTCTTCGGTCACTAGTATTCAATGCATCAAACCTATTTTTGAGATGGTCTCTAAATTCAGGTGGGATATACTCAAGGTTGTAGTTTGGTCCTTGTGGACTTGTTCTAATTTTCTTCAGCTTCAACTCAAACTTGCATGTGAGCAATTGATGGTCTGTTCCACGGTCAGCCTTTGGTATTGTTCTGACTGATGATATCAAGCTTTTCCATCATCTCTGTCCACAGATGTATGCCATATTTTCCAACAACTGATCCTTCTTTGTTTCCAACTTTTACATTCCAATCACCAGGAATTATCAATGCATTTTGATTGCATGTGTGATCAATTTTCAGACTGCAGAAGTTGGTAAAAATCTTCAATTTCCTCATTGTTGGCATTACTGATTAGTGTGTAAATTTGAATAATAGTCATATTAACTGGTCTTCCTTGCAGGCGTATAGAAGAGAATAAAAAGATCAGTGGTTGTCAAGGTGTAGGAGGAAGTGGGAAGGGTTGAATAAGTGAAGCACAGGGTATTTTTTAAAGGTGATTAAGCTAGTCTGTATAATACTGTGATGGTGAATACTTGACACTGCATTTTTTAACATCCATAGAACTTGACAGCACAAATGCAGGACATGACAAAACAACCAAACTGTATTACAAGTGTGTGAAAAAATATTACATATATTGTTTTGGGGCAGGGGGAAAGGTGCTGACCAAATCAACTTTTGAGAGGAATGGAGTCTATAAGAGCGAAGGCAAAATAAAGTGTACATAAGCACTGTACTCTAGTTGATAAAAGTGTTTTCCATGGGATATGGATAAAAATTCTGATACCAGTACACATGTATACTAGAAATGAACAATCAAGTAAATGGATGGCAGATGGTAGGAGTCAGGTTCTCACTGCTGGAGTGGGAAGTTGTAGATAATCAAAAAAAAAGGAGCTAGAATGATCCGTATGGCAATGGGTTAGAGATGGAGACATCAACATTAACTCATGTGTAGCCTAATATGGATACAGATGGTTATATATAGAAACATTTGTAGAAATGTATATATAGATAGATAGATATAGATATATTTACTTATCATTAATGATATACAGGTAGTACACACATACATATTTTCTTGCTCGGTCAATTGAGAGGACCTAGAAGCAATGACACCTCATTAGCAATATCTATAATATTGTATATCTATATCTTGGTTTCTTTTTTTTTTAAATTTTTTTATTGTACTTTAAATGAAGGTTTGCAGAACAAATAGTTTCTCATTAAACAGTCAGTATACATATTGTTTTAGGACATTGTCTAACAACCGAACGACATATCAACACTCTCCCTTCTGGACCTTGGAGGGCTTTTTTTTTTTTTTTTGATGAAAATATACATAGCCAAAGATACACCGTTTCAAAAATTTCTACATGTACAATTCTGTGACATCAGTTACATTCTTCCAGTTGTGCTGCCATTCTCACCATCATTTTCCAAATCATTCCATCACCATTATCTTCAACTCACTGTCCCTTAGGCTTCCCATCAAGCCTTTTGAGTTGCTGTTATCAATTTTATCTCACATAGATAATTTTTTTTTTGTAGTTTAGATTAAGGTTTACAGAACAAATAGTTTCTCATTAAAGATTTAGTACATATATTGCCCTATGACAATCATTAACAATGCCACCGCATGTCAACACTGTCCCTTCTCAAACTTGTGTTCCCATCACCAGCTTTCCCGTCCCTCTTGTCTTCTAGTCCTTGTTCGTGGTTTCTAATATATTCTCCAATAAAAAGAGCTGAGGTTCCTTGGAGAAATGGCTGATTCTAGGACTAGGGCTGAAAATACACAAGATGAGCCTGGAGCATCTTGTAGTGCCAGAAAGCAAGGAATTGCTCAAAAAAAACCCACAATGATGGGGGTATGTAAAGGGACACAGATGCCAACTGAAAGAGCATCTAATGGCCAAATTTGCAATAATTTAAGCAATAAAATAAATATGGTTGCACTGGATAATGATCTAAAGTATAAAATAATTATCCATGCGTCCATACTAATATCAATACATGATTGATTAAATAAATAAATAAGGAAGAATAGACAAAGCTGTCATTCAGAATTCCAAATAAATTATGCAGATACTCTGTTCTCAGAAACCTGAGTCATAATTCCTCACTCTTTAAAGTATCAGCTGTGCATAGTATCTTCCAGCCAAGCGTATAGTATTGAAAGGAGCGGGGGGGGGGGGGGGGGAATACTGTGGAGAAACCTGACAAATACTACCTCAGCCAGGTGATCAAGATTAACAACAACAGTGATGAATCGTATTGACAGCAAGTATCCTTAACATGATGCAATGAAAATGTCCCTTTATCTCAATGGTCATCTTCCAGAGAACATGTATTTTTTCAGTTGCCATTGAGTCGATTCTGACTCCAAGTGACCCCTACGTGTGTCAGAGTAGAACTGTGTTCCATAGGGTTTTCACTGACTGATTTTTTGGAAGTAGATCGATAGGTCTTTCTTCTGAGCAGCAGGGTAGACTCAAACCTCCAACCTTTTGGTTAACAGCAGAGCACATTAACCATTTGCACCCTCCAGGGACACCAAGAACATGTAAACCCAGTCTAATCTTGAGAAAAACATCACATAAGTCCCAGCTGAAGTATATTATGAAAGCACCTCACCAGTCAGTACTCCCCAAAACAGTCAAAGCCATCAAAAACAAGGACTGTCTGAGAATCTACCACACCCAAGAGAAGCCTAAGGAGATATGATGACTTAATGTAATGTGGTATCCTGGATGGGGTCCTGGAACAGAAAAGGGACATTAGGTAAAAACTAAGGAAATCTTAATAAAGAATGGACTTTAGTTAATAATAATGTTAATGTTAATAATAGAGGAGACTGCATGTGTGGTATATGAGAACTCTCTGTACTATCTTTGCAACTTTTCTGAAAATCTAAAACCATTCTAAAATTAAAAGTTTATTTAAAAAAAATAACCTTCACAGATATTATTTATGAGAACCTACTAAGTATATTTCACGTCAAGGATCTAATTTAAGTATGAGCAGTAGGCAACTATCTTCTGAAAACTAATTTTGCTAGGGAGCTAAGATATACATGTAAGAAATGAGCAACTATATAATACATAAATACTAATAAACTATCTGATTCCTACTGCAGGTATTCAGAGAAGTGCAGATTTTTGTAGTCTTTGGAGAAGACTGCCTGGAGAAGATAAGTCTTTAGTTGGGCCTTGAAAGAAGATCATAAAGAGATTAGTGTAGACAACGGAGTATTATGCAATGATAAAGAACAGTGATGAATCTGCAAAGCATCTCATACCATGGATGAATCTGGAGGGTATTATGCTGAGTAAACTACATCAATCACAAAAGGACAAATATTGTATGAGACTACTACTGTAAAAACTCATGAAAAGGTTTACACACAAAAAGAATCTTTGATGGTTACAAGGGAGGGGAGGAGTGGGGTGGGGGGAAACACAAAATAGACAATAGGTAAGTGGTAACTTTGGTGAAGGGTAAGACAGTACACAATACTGGAGAAGTCAGCACAACTTGTACAAGGAAAGGTCATGGAAGCCCCATAGACACATCCAAACTCCCTGAAGGACCGAATTTCTGGACATAGGGCTGTGAGGACCATGGTCTCAGGGAACATCTAGCTCAACTGGCATAACACAGTTTATAAAGAAAATGTTCCACATTCTACCTTGGTGAGTAGCGTCTGAGGTCTTAAAAGCCTGTGAGCAGCCATCTAAGATACTCCACTGGTCTCACCACTTCAGGAGCAAGGGAGAATGAAGAAAACAAGATACAAGGGAAGGATTAGTCCAAAGGACTAATGGACCACAATTACCACGGCTTCCACCAGGCTGAGTCCAGAACAACTTGATGGTGCCCGGCTACCACCACCGACTGCTCTGACAGGGATCACAACAGAGGGTCTCAGACAGAGATGGAGAAAAATGTAGAACAAAATTCTAACTCACAAAAAAAGACCAGACTTACTGGCTTTACAGAGACTGGAGAAACCCCAAGAGTATGGTACCCCAACACCCTTTTAGCTCAGTCATGAAGTCACTCCTGAGATTCACCCTTCAGCCATAGATTAGACAGCCCCATAAAACAAAATGAGACTAATGGGGCACAACAGTCCAGGGACAAGGACTAGAAGGCAGGAAGGGACAGGAAAGCTGGTAATAGGGAACCCAAGTTTGAGAAGGGAGAGTGTTGACATGCAGTGGGGTTGTTAACCAGTGTCATAAAACAAAATGTGTACTAACTGTTTAATGAGAAACTATTTGTTCTGTAAATTTCATCTAAAGTACAATCTAAAAATTTTTTTTCAAAAAGAGAGATTAGTGTAGAGAATGTGCCATGAATTTAAATGGAAAAGATTCATCATTAATGATGGAAACCTGCATTACATATAATCCCAAATAATTTAATCAAGTAAAATATCTTTGTTTATGGTAAGAAACAAGACTGAAGCTTCCTTGTTTGTTTTACTCTATTCTCTTTATCTCCATCTTTCTTTACCAAGTACTTCTGAGCTTTCCAAGTTTTTTTAGTTACCCCAATCCTCCAAAATACCAGAGTTATGTAAACTGGAACATGCAGTGTCAAAGTTCAAATCCAGAGCCCCAAGAGCTCACAGAAAAGAAGCTGTGGACAGCACCACTCACCTGTTGAACACTCTCCACAGGGTGGCTCTGCAATTCCCGGTAAAATATCAAAGAGGGGGAAAAAAAAAAAAGGTGGAAATTCACCTTTTCATACCAAAATATGAAAGACATTTTCATAATCATAAGGAAGATAGAGGAAGATTGAGAAAAATTTAAATAGGCCTCACCTGAAAACATGTTGGAAGAGACTTCCAAGCTCCCCCATGACTTAAAAGCTTAGACCTTGAGCCAAGAAACTGGGCAACCATCTTTCCTCCTCCTGGTGGCTGTTCATTGAGGCTATATGAATACTATTTTTCCCCAACATATTCTGCACCCTTCCCCATTACTGGAAGTTATCTCCTAGTTGAGTGCCAAAAAACAAACAAATAAAGGGGGATGGGCCACTAGCATTCTGGAAGGGATTAAAGTAATGTAGAGAAAGACTAAGAAAGAATTCTGTCATCAATGTGTGCTGGGAATTATATTTCATCAGTTCATAGGATCACAAAGTGGAGGTAAGATGGAAAATCATCTAATAGGTTTTCTAGAATGTGGGATCGGCCTAGGATGCACTGCTTATTGACCTATAATCCAACCACGGACTTAAAAAATGCTTATACATTTGTCAAGCTTTTACTGCTAAAATATATGAATTTCAATGCATGTAAATTTTACCTCTAAAACTTTAAAAACTAATAACTGAGTGAGAGATGGGAAGTGAGTGGAGATATAAGTGAAACAACAATGGCATAATGTTCAAAGTTGTAAAAGCTGGATGATAGGTATTATGGATTGAATTGTGTCACCCAAAAATATGTGTTGTAAATTCTAACCCCATACCTGTGGTTATAATCTCATTAGGGAATGGCTTTTCTTTGTTATCTTAATGAGACAGTATTAATGTAAGGTGTGTCCTAAATCAATCTCTATTCACATATAAAACAAGCAAGCAGAAATTGGGGAAGAGAGATGCCAAACCACATGAAGATCTTCCAGGAGCAGAAGCTCAAGAGAGACAAGGGCCTTCCTCCAGAGCTGACAGAGAGAGAAAGCCTTCCCTTAGAGCCTCTACTCTGAATTCAGATTTCTAGTCTTCTACCTGTGATAACCCCCACCTCCTCTGTCAGTTTGTTTTATGTAGGGGCTTGTGGGTTGTTGTGATGCTGGAAGCTATACCACCGGTATTCAAACACCAGCAGGGTCACCCATGGAGGACAAATTTCAGCTAAACTTCCAGACTAAGACAGACTAGGAAGAATGACTGGTGGAATTTAGAGACAATCTCAAGAAAAGATTTGACACGTTGAACACTAATGACGGAAGACAAGAAGAGTTGTGGAATGGCATCAAGGATATCATACCTGAAGAAACCAAGATATCATTAAAAAGACAAGAAAGAAAGAAAAGACCAAAATAGATGTCAGAAAAGACTCTGAAACTTGCTCTTGAAAGTTAAGTAGCTAAAGTAAAAGGAAGAAATGATGAAGTAAAAGAGCTGAACAGGAAAATTTCAAAGGGCCGCTTGAGAAGATAAAGTATTATAATGACATGTGCAAAGACCTGGAGATAGAAAACCAAAAGGGAAGAACACGCTCTGCATTTCTCAAGCTGAAAGAACTGAAGAGAAAAATTCAAGCCTTGAATTGCAATACTGAAAGATTCTACAGGGAAAATATTAAATGAAGCAGGAATCATCAAAAGAAAATGGAAAGAATACACAGTCACAATACCAGAAAGTGTTGGTCAATGTTCAAACATTTCAGGAGGTAGCATATGATCAGGAACTGATGGTACTGAAGGAAGAATACCAACTGAGATGTTTCAACAAATGGATGCATCGCTGGACGTGCTCGCTCATCTATGCCAAGAAATTTGGAAGACAGCTACCTGGCCAATCAACTGAAAGAGATCCATATTTATGCCTATTTCCAAGAAAGGTGATGCAACCGAATCATCGAACAATATCATTAATATCACACACAAGTAAAATTTTGCTGGAGATCATTCAAAAGCGACTACAGCAGTATATCAACAGGGAACTGCCAGAAATTCAAGCCAGATTCAGAAAAGGATGTGGAACCAGAGATATCATTGCTGTTGTCAGATGGATCCTGGCTGAAAGCAGAGAATACCAGAAAGGTGTTTACCTGTGTTTTATTGACTATGCATAACAAATTATGAACAACATTGCGAAGAATGGGAATTCCAGAACACTTAATTGTGCTCATGAGGAACCTGTACATAGACCAGAAGGCAGTCACTCGAAAAGAACAAGGAGATACTGCCGAGTTTAAAGTTAGGAAAGGTGTGTGTCAGGGCTGTATCCTTTCACCATGCCTATTCAGTCTGTATGCTGTGCAAATAATCCAAGAAAATGGACTATATGAAGAAGAACTTGGCAACAGGATTGGAAGAAGACTTCGCTAACAACCTGTGTTATGCAGATGACACAATCTTGCTTGCTGAAAGTGAAGATAACTTGAAGCACTTACAGATGAAGATCAAAGACCACAGCCTTCGGTATGGATTACACCTCAATATAAAGAAAACAAAAATCCTCACTACTGGACTAATAAGCAACATCATGATAAATGGAGAAAAGACTGAAGTTGTCCAGGATTTCATTTTACTTAGATCCGCAATCAACACCCATGGAAGCAGCAGTCAAGAAATCAAAAGATGCATTGTATTGGCCAAATCTGCTGCAAAAGACCTCTTTGAAGTGTTGAAAAGCAAACATGTCACCTTGAAGACTAAGGTGCACCTAACCCAAGCCATGGCATTTCTGTTGCCTCATATGCATGTGAAAACTGAACTGTGAATAAGGAAGACAGAAGAAGAACTGATGTCTTTGAATTGTGGTGTTGGCGAAGAATATTGAATACAGCATGGACTACCAAAAGAATGCACAAATCTTATCTTGGAAGAAGTACAGCTAGAATGCTTATTAGGAGCAAGAATGGTGAGACTACCGCTCACATACTTTGGACATGTTATCAGGAAGGATCAGTCTCTGGAGAAGGATATCATGCTTCGTAAAGTAGAGGGTCATCAGAAAAGAGGAAAACCCTCAACAAGATGGATTGACCCAGTGGCTGCAACAATGGGCTGAAGCATAACAAGGACTGTGAAGATGGCACAGGACTGGGCAGTGTTTTGTTCTGTTGTACATAGGGTGGCTATGAGTCGGAATTGACTTGACAGCACATAACAACAATAATCTGTGAGAAAATAAATTTCTTTTAAAGCCACCCAGTTGTGGTATTTCTGTTATACAGCACCAGATGACTAAAGACAATAGGTACATAGGAGTTCATTATACTGTTCTGTTTACTTTGTGTATGTTTGAAATTTTTCATAATAAAAAATTTAGAAAAGAATAGATCCCATCTTGAAAACATTCATGCAATGAGCCATAAATAGCCTAACATGTCTTTAAAATGGCTATATGAGAAAGTTTCACATATTCTGCTTTCCTCTCAAACATACTATAATCCCCTTGCTAAGTAAGAGTCATCCCTGACTGCTTATGCCCAATCCACAAGCAAACTCTTCCTCAAAAATACGTGCCAAAACTAGCTATGTCTCACCATCTGAACCTCTACCATCCTGGTCTAACCCACCATCAGCTGCCCACTGGATATCAATGATAGTCTCTTAACCGGAATCCTCATTTCTATTTTTTGCTATAATCTAACTCATTCTTCACATATCAGTCAGTAATTTTTTAACATAAATTATTTCCTTCATTAAGTTCTTTCGTGGCTTCCCACTGCACTTATAATAAAATCCAGAGTTTTTACCCTGACTTGCAAAGTGTTAGAGCTCTAACTCCTACTTATACTTCCAGCCTAGTTTACTACCTTTAAGTACCCCTCTTCCCTTGGCCCGCTACTCTCCAGACATAATGCTGCCTTGTTTTCTCAAACATGCCTCAAACACATTATGACTTTCTCACTAGCAGCTTCTTTTACCTAGAATGATCTATGTGCTAATTTTCTTTTTTTTTAATTGGGCTTTAGGTGAAAGTTTACAGCTGAAGTTAATTTCTCATTCAAATATTTGTACACATATTGTTTTGTGACCTTGGCTGTAATCCTTACAATGTGACAGCACACTCTCCCTTTCCACCCTGGATATCCTCTGTCCATTCCTTCATTTGCTGCCCCTTCCTGCCTTCTCATCTTGCTTTTGGACAGAGTTGCCCATTTGGTCTCATACACTTTGTTGAACTAAGAAGCATGTTCCTCAAGTGTGTTATTTTTTGTTTTATTAGTCTGTCTAATCTTTGTTTGAAAAGTGGGCTTCGGGAATGGTTTCAGTTCTGGGGCAGCAGAGTGTCCAGTGGCCAGAGGTTCAGGGGTTCCTCCAGTCTCTGTCAGACAATAAGTCTGGTCTTTTTTCGTGAATTTCGTGAATTTTCTACATTTTTCTTCCACTCTGTCTGGGACTATCTGTAGTGATACCTGTCAGAGTGGTCCTTGGTGGTAGATGGGCACCATCTAGTTCTTCTGGTTTCAGGCTGGTGGAGTCTCTGGTTCATGTGGTCCTTTAGTCTTTTGGGCTAATATTTTCCTTGTGTCTTTGGTTTTCTTCATTCTCCTTTACTCCGGATGGGATGGAATCAATAGATGTATCTTAGATGGCCACTCACAAGTTTTTAAGAACCCAGATGCTACTCACCTAAGTGGGATGTAGAACATTTTCTTTACAAACTATGTTATGCCAATTGACATAGATGTCCCCAAGACTATGGTCCCCAACACCCAGCCCCAGCTGCTCTGTCCCTAGAAGTGTTTGGACATGTCTAAAAGTGTTTGGAAATGTCTATGCTTTTGTTTTGATCCAGTTGTGCTGACTTTCCCTATATTGTGTGTTGTCTTTCCCTTCACTGAAGTTGACACTTATCTAGTATGTAGTGACTTCACCTCCCCACCTCTCCCCACCCTCATAAACATCAACGAATACCTTTTTCTGTGTGTAAATCTTTCCTTGAGTTCTTATAATAGTGGTCTCATACAATATTTGTCCTTTTGTGACTGACTTATTTCACTCAGCATAATGTTCTCTAGATTCATCCATGTTGTGAGATGTTTGGCAGATTCATCATTATTCTTTATCGTTGCGTGGTATTCCATTGTGTGTACATACCATAATTTGTTTATCCATTCATCTGTTGATTGGCATTTTGCTATTGTGAATAGTGCTGCAATGAACATGGGTGTTCATACTTCTATTAGTGTGATGGCTCTCATTTCTCTAGGATATATTCCTAGGAGTGGGATTGCTGGATCATATGGTGTTTCTATTTCTAGCTTTTTAAGGAAGGGCCATATTGTTTTCCAAAGTGGTTGTAAAATTTTACGTTCCCATCAGCTGTGCTTAAGAGTTCCAGTCTCCCCAAAACCTGTCCAATATTTATTATTTTGTGTTTTTTGGATTAGTGCCAGTATGTCGGGGTGAGATGGTATCTCAGTGTAGTTTTGATTTACTTTTTTCTAATGGTTAATGGGAGCCTTGGTGACACAGTGGTTAAGAGCCTGGCTGCTAACTAGAAGGCTGGCAGTTTCAATCCACCAGCCATTCCTTGGAAACGCTATGGGGTAGTTCTACTTTCTACTACATGGTTTCTATGAGTCAGGATCGACTTGACAGCAACAAGTTTGTTTTTGTTTTTTTTTTAACGGTTAATGAGACAAGTCCACGAGAGCCAAAACACCACCTTGAGTATATCCCACCTGAATTTGGGGACCATCTCAAGAATAGATTTGAAAAGTCAAACTCTAATGACAAAAGACTAGATGAGTTGTGGCAGACATCAAGGACATCATACATGAAGAAAGCAAAAGGCCCGCCCTCACTGGCCAGCTCCTTGAGTGCCATTTGTTGGCTGCTGGTGTTGCTTTTTTCTGCCTCTTTAGATTTCTTCCTTACCTCTCACCACCTCTCCCTCCTTTCTCTCAAATACCTGGCTCCATGCACCATCTTTGCTTCTTCCTAAAAGGCTGCAAAACACCCCTCGACTGTGAAACTGCTTCCTGGCCCGTGCCGCCCCGCTCTGATTGGTTCTGTTTTGATTTGTTTGTTTGTTTTCTTTTCCTTTTCTCAGCTTGGGAGCCCCTTCTAGATGGACAGTACCACATGGCTTAGAAGCTAGTCCCTTACTCTGCACAGACTCATAGGGACATCCTTGGGGGCATTTCTTTTTTCTTGTGTGTTGTTGGTTTGTTTTTGTTTTTTTTTAATTTCTTTGTTTAGTTTTCTTCTCTCTCTTATTCCCTTTTTGTCTTTCTTCATGTCCAGTTTCTTGACTTATTCATTTTTTTCTTTTACCTTTTTTCTTTTTTCTTTTTCATTTTTGTTTTCCCCCATCTCAGTCTCTCATCTCTCCACTCCAATAGCAAGCTCCCTTAGCACTCTTTTTTGTTTGTGTGCATGCCTTTGGCTCCTGTTCCTCTCTCCTCTCTCTCATCTTTCCCATACCCATCTTAGTTCCACACATCACTATCTATTCCCTCCTTCCTGCCTACCTGCACCATGTGCTAAACATAACACTCCCAAGCAACACAGGCACGGCCTACTGGAACCTTCCCTGCACTGATTCCCAGTCCACACTGTCAGCCCTGGTATGTGCCACAAAAAACCTATCCCAGCAACTCCCCTTCAGCTGGACCTGCCCTGCTGTACCTCACCTGAGTGACTGACCCTGCCCATTGGAGAAAGAGGTGAAAACTATAGTGCCCACTGACAAGCAAACAATGAAGAATGCACAGCCTGCCTGCTCAGACATAATCAAATAAAACAAAAAAGCAGGATGAAACAAATCTACAATCAATAAACAAGGAAAATAATCACTGAATTCCCTGAATACAGCAGACAATATCAAAACATTTATAAAAACAAGACAGGATGGTTCCAGTAGGCATTCAAAATAAAACACCAGATGACCTTCCAGTAGAAGAAAAGGCACTAGACCTAACTGATAGGGAATTCAAATCACTAATATTCAGAATTATCCAAGAGTTGAAGCAAAAAACAGACAATAATGAGGAAAAAATAGACAAATTCATGGAAAAGGCAGACAAAAAAATGGAAGAATTCAAGAAAATAATACAGGAACAAAATGCTAAAATAAATTCACAACTAGAAATCATATGAAAACAACAATTAGAAATCCAAAAGATAAACAAGATTTCAGAAATGGACAGTGTCATAGAAGGGCTGAGGAGCAGATTTGAAACAATGGAAGATAGGATCAGAGAAATTGAAGACAAACACTTGGATACAGCTCTGTTTGAGGAAAAATCTGAAAAAAGAATGAAGAAAAATGAAGAAACTCTAAGAACTATGTGGGATACAATCAAATGCAAATATCTTTGAGTAATCAGAGTTCCAGAATAGGGGGAGAAAACAGAAAACACAGAGAGGATCATTGAAGAATTGCTGACAGAAAACTTTCCCAATATCATGAAAGATGAAAAGCCGACCATCCAAAAAGCTCAACGAACGCTATATAGGACAGACCTCAAAAGAAAATCACCAAGGCATATCATAATCACACTCGCTAAAACCACAGACAAAGAATCCTGAGAGCAGCTCAAGTAAAACAAGAAGTCACATACAGAGGAGAAACAGTAAGACTAAGCTCAGATTATTTGGCAGAAACCATGCAGGCAAGAAGGCAATGGGATGACATAAATAAAACCTTGAAAGAAAAAAATTGCCAGCCAAGAATAATATATCCTTCAAAACTCTCGTTCAAATATGATGGTGAAATTAGGTCATTTCCAGATAAACAGAAATTAAGAGACTATGTAAAAACCAAGCCGGACTACAAGACTTACTAAAGGAAGTCCTTCAATCTGAGAGCAAACAATATCAGACCACCGGCTGAATATAGGACACAGGATTGTACTAGCCAGATACCAACCTAGGAAATGAACTCTTAAGGACTATGCAAAACCAAAAAAATTCCAAAAGGGAACCAGAGAGGTTAATCTGTAAATGTCAACAGCATCAGAACAATAAAAGAAGGAATAAACGGTGTAGGTATAGAACCTTCTAATGGAGAGGAAGTCAAGTGATACCAAGTAATAATAGACTGGTACAAATCTAGGAAGATAAGGGTAAATTTTAAGGTAACCACAAAGAAAGTTAACAAACCTACTCATCAAAACAAAGAAGAAAAACATAAAGTCTCAGTAAAAACAAAACTTACAAAAACAAAAGAAATGAAAAAAATACACAAAAGGAACTCAGCACAGAAGAGTAAGAGGAACAATGAAAATGGCAGCACCACAAAAAAACCACTACCAAATGCAATCCCACTCCTAGGAATATATCCTAGAGAAATAAGAGCCGTCCCATGAATAGACATATGCACACCCATATTCATTGCAGCACTGTTCACTATAGCAAAAAGATGGAAACAGCCTAGATACCCATCAACAAATGAATGGATAAAGAAACTATGACACATACATGCAATGGAGTATTATACAAAGATAAAGAACAATGACGAATCTGGGAAGTATCTCATAACATGGATGAAACTGGAGGACATTATGCTGAGTGAAATAAGTCAATCACAAAAGGACAAATATTGTATGAGACCTCTACTGTATAACTCATGTAAAAGTTTACACAAAAAAAGAAACTATCTTTGTTGGTTATGAGGGATGGGAGGGATGGGGGGAACTAAACAGATTAGTGGTAACTTCGGTGAAGGGTAAGACAGTACACATTACTGGGGAAACCAGCACAACTTGTACAAGGAAAGGTCATGGAAGCTCCATAGACACTTCCAAACTCCTTGAGGGAGTGAATTGCTGGGTGGAGGGCTGTGGCAACCATGGTCTCAGGTAACATCTAGCTCAACTGGCATAACACAGTTTATAAAGACAATGTTCTACATTCTACCTGGGTGAGTAGCATCTGGGGTCTTAAAAGCCTGTGAGCTGGTCTCACCCATTCAGGAGCAAGGGAGAACAACAAAGAGAACAAGATACAAGGAAGAGATTAGTCCAAAGGACTAATGGACCACAGCTACCATGGCCTCCACCAGACTGAGTCCAGTACAGCTAGATGGTGCCCGGCTACCACCACTGACTGCTCTGACCGGGATCACAATAGATGGTCCTGGACAGAGCTGGAGAAGGATGTAGAACAGAATTCTAACTCAGAAAAAAAAGACCAGATTTACCAGCCTGACAGACAGGAGAAACACCTAGAGTATGGCCCCCGGACACCCTTTTAGCTCAGTTATAAAGCCCCTCTCGAAGTCCACCATTCAGCCAAGGATTGGACAGCCTCACAAAACAAAACAGGACTAATGAGGCACAGCAGTCCAGGGACTAGTACTAGAATGCAGGAGGAGACAGGAAAGCTGGTGATAGGGAACCCAAGGTTGAGAAGGGACAGTGTTGACATGTCGTGGCATTGTTAACCATTGTCATAGGGCAATATGTGTACTAACTGTTAAATGAGAAACTATTTGTTCTGCAAACCTTCATCTAAGGTAAAAAAAAAAAAACAAAGAATTATCTATATGAGATCAAATTGACAACAGCAACTCAAAAGGTTTGATGGGAAGCCTAGGGGACAGTGAGTTGAAGATAATGGTGATAGAATAATTTGGAAAAGGATAGTGAGAACAGCTGCACAGCTGGAAGAATGTAATCAATGTCACTGAATTGTACATGTAGAAATTTTCAAAATGGTGTAACTTCGGCTATGTATATTTTCACCAAAAAAAAAGGTCTTCAAGGTCGAGAAGGGAGAGTGTTGACACGTGGGGTTCTTAACCAATGTCGTAAAACAATATGTTTACTGACTGTTTAATGAGAAGCTATTTGTTCTATAAACCTTCATCTAAGATACCACAAAAAAAAAGTTTAAAAAAGAAAGCAAAAGGTCATTAAAAAGACGTAAAAGAAAAAATGACCAAAATGGATGTCAGAAGAGACTCAAAGTTGCTCTTGAATGTAGAGTAGCTAAAGTGAAAGGAAGGAATGATGAAGTAAAAGAGCTGAACAGATTTCAAAGGGCACCTCGAGAGGACAAAGTAAAATATTACAATGAAATGTGCAAAGACCTGGAGTTAGAAAACCAAAAGGGAAGAACATGCTGGGCATTTCTCAAGCTGAAAGAACTAAAGAAAAAAATCAAGCATAGAGTTGCTATATTGAAGGATTCTATGGGCAAAATATCGAATGACGCACGAAGTACCAAAAGTAGACGGAAAGAATACACAGAGTCACTGTACCAAGAAGAATAGGTCAACGTTCAGCCATTCCAGGAGGTATCATATGATCATGAACCAGTGGTGTTGAAGGAAAAAGTCTGCTGCACTGAAGTCACTGGTGAAAAACAAGGCTCCAGGAATTGAAGGAATATCAATTGAGGTGTTTCAACACATGGATGCAGCACTGGAGGAGCTCACTTGTCTATGCCAAATAATTTGGAAGCAGCTGGCCAACCAACTGGAAGAGATCCATATCTGTGCCCATTCCAAAGAAAAGTGACCCAACAGAATGCAGGAATTATCGACCAATATCATTAATATTACACACAAGTAAAATTTTCTTGAAGATACTTCAAAAGCGGTTGGGGCAGTACATTGACAGGGAACTGCCAGAAATTCAAGCTGGATTCAGAAGAAGTCATGGAATGAAGGATAACATCACTGTTAGATGGATCTTGGTTGAAAGCAGAGAACACCAGACAAAATGTTTACCTGTGTTTTATTGACTACACAAAGGCATTTGACTGTGTGGATCATAACAAATTATGGATAACAATGCAAAGAACGGGAATCCCACCACACTTAATTGTACTGATGTGAAACTTGTACACATGGTTTAAAATAAAGAAAGGTGTGCTTCAGGGTTGCATCCTTTCATCAACCTCTTTCAATCTGTATGCTGAGAAAATAATCCGAGAATCTGGACTATATGAAGAACTAGGTGGCATCAGGATCGGTGGAAGACTCATTAACAACATGTGAATGCAGATGACACAACCTTGCTTGCTGAAAGTGAAGAGGATTAGAAGCACTTACTGATGAAGATCAAAGATCACAGCCTTCAGTATGGATTACACCTCAACATAAAGAAAGCAAAAATCCTCACAACCGGACCAATAAGCAACATCATCACAGACAGAGAAAAGATGGAAGTTGTAAAGGATTTCATTCTACGTGGATCCACAACAACTTCCACAGAAGCAAAAGTCAATAAATCAAACCACACATTGCATTTGGCAAATCTGCTGCAAAAGACCTCTTTAAAGTGTTAAAAAGTGAAGATGTCATTTTGAGGACGAAGGTGTGCCTGATCCCAGCCATGATGTTTTAAATCGCCTCATACACATGTGAAAGCTGGAAAATACATAAGGAAGACCGAAGAAGAATTGAAGCATTTATGGTGTTGGCAAAGAATATTGAATATACTATAGACTGCCAGAAGAATGAACAAGCCTGTACTGGAAGAAGTACAGCCAGAGTGCTCCTTGTAAGGGAGGATGACAAGACTTCGTCTCATGTACTTTGGACATGTTATCAGGAGTGACCAGTCCCTAAAGAAGGACATCATGCTTGGTAAAGTAGAGGGTCAGTGAAAAAGAGGAGGACTCTCTAAGAGATGAATGGACACAGTGGCTGCAGCAATGGGCTCAAACATAACAGTGATTGTGAGGATGGCACAGGACCGGGCGATGTTTCCTTCTGTTGCACTTCGGGTCACTATGAGTCACAACAGACTGGACAGCACCTAACAACAACAATGGCTAATGATTGCAAGCATTTCCTCACGTGTCTGTTAGCTGTCTGATTGTCTTTTTTGGTGAAGTGTCTGTTCATGTCTTTTACCCATTTCTTAATTGGATTATTTGTCTTTTTGTTGTTGAGGTGTTGCAGTATCTTGTACGTTTTAGAGATTAGACCCTTGTTGGATATGTCATCACCAGAATTTTTTTCCAGTCTGTAGATTCTCTTTTTACTCTTTTGGTGAAGTCTTTTTTTTTTTTTTTTTTTTTTTTTGATTTTTTTTTTTTTAATATTTTATTGTACTTCAGGTGAAGGCTTACAGAACAAATAGTTTCTCATGAAACAATAGTACACATTTTGTTTTATGACATTGGTTGACAACCCCACAACATATTAACCCTCTAAAGTCTCAACTTTTTTTTTTTTTTTTTGGTGAAAATACACATAGCCAAAGATACACCGTTTCAAAAATGTCTACATACAAAGTTCAGTGACATTGGCTACGCTCTTCCAATTGTGCTGCTATTCTGACTTAAGATGAAGGCTTACAGAACAAAATAGTTTCTCATTTAACAGTTACTACAAATGTTGCCCTATGTCAATTGTTAACAATTTCACAACACATCAACAATATCCTTACTCAACCTTGGGTTCCCTATCACCAGCTTCCTTGTCCCCTTCTGCCTTCTGGCCCTTTTCACTGGACTCCTATACCTTGTTAGTCTCATTTGGTTTTACAGGGCTGTCCACTCCCAGGTGGAACAGTGAACCTCGGAGGCAACTTGGTGAAGTCTTTTGATTGAAGTAAGTTTTTAATTTTTAGGAGCTCCCAGTTATCTGGAGTCTCTTCCGGTGTTTGTGCATTGTTAGTTATGGTTTGTATCCTATTTATGCCATGTGTTAGGGCCTCTAATGTTATCCCTATTTTTTCTTCCATGATCTTTATCATTTTAGATTTTATATTTAGGTCTTTGATCCTTTTTCAATTAGTTTTTGTGTGTGGTATGAGGTATGGATCTTGTTTCTTTTTTTTTTAAAGGTAGACATCCAGTTATGCCAAAGAGACCGTCTTTTCCCCGTTTAACAGAATTTGGCCCTTTGTCAAATATCAGCTTCTCATAGATGGGCAGATTTATGTCTGGGTTCTCGATTCTGTCCATTGGTCTATGTGTCTGTTGTTGTACCAAGTTGTTTTGACTACCGTGGCTGTATAATAGGTTCTAAAATAGGCTGTATAATAGGTTCTAAAATCAGGTAGTGTGAGGCCTCCCACTTTGTTTTTCTTCTTCAGTAATGATTTACTTATCCAGGACCTCTTCCCTTCCTATATAAGGTTGGTGATTTGTTTCTCCATCTCATTAAAGAGTGCCATTGGAACTGGATCGGGACTGCATTGTATCTATAGGTCACTTTGGGTAAAATTGACATTTTCACAATGTTGAGTCTTCCTATCCCCGAGCATGGTATATTTTTCCACTTATGGAGGTCTCTTGGGTTTTTTTTTGTTTGTTTGGTTGGTTGGTTTTTTTTTTTTTTTTTTTTTTTTTTTTGTATAGGTCTTTCACATCCCTGGTTAGATTTATCCCTAAGTATTTTATTTTTTTAGGGGCTATTATAAATGGTATTGCTTTCCTGGTTTCCTTTTTGTAGCTCTCTTTATTGGTGTACAGGAATCCAACTGATTTTTGTATGTTAATCTTACACACTGCTATGTTGCTGAAATCTTCTGCTAGTTCCAGTAGATTTTTGTGGATTCTTTGGGGGTTTTCTGTGTGTAAGATCATACCATCTGTGTAGGGATAGTTTTATCTCTTCCTTACCAATTTGGATGCTCTTTATTTCTTTTTCATGCTTTATTATTCTAGCTAGGACTTCCAGCACAATGCTGAATAAGAGTGGTGATAAAATGTATCCTTGTCTAGTTCTTGTGCTCAAGGGGAATCCTTACTCTGTCTCCATTTAGAATGATATTGGCTGTTGGCTTTGTATAAACACCCTTCCTCATGCTGAGGAATTTCCCTTCTATTGCTATTTTTATCGGAATTTTTAATCAGAAATGGATGTTGGAGTTATACTTTGTTAAATGCCTTTTCTGCATTGATTGATAAGATCATGTTCCATCTAATTTTCTTATGGCTGCCTCTGTCTCTCTCATGTCTCAGCTTAAATTCCATCCTCTAAGAAATTTCCTGCATGACCACTCAAGAATCAGCTAGCCCATCTCTATCTCAGCATTCAGTTTTAATTATCTAGATATTGTTGTTAGGTGCCATCTAGTTGGTTCCGACTCATAGTGACCCTATGTACAAGAGAAGGAAACATTGCCTGATCCTGCACCACCTCACAATCATTGCTATGTTTGAGTCCATTGTTGCAGCCACTATGTCAAGCCATCTTGTTGAGGGTCTTCCTCTTTTTTTCTGACCCTCTACTTTACCAACCATGATGTCCTTCTCCAGGGACATAATTTGACATATTATCAGGAGGGACCAGTCCCTGGAGAGGGACATCATGTTTGGTAAAGTAGAGGATCAGTGAAGAGAAGAAGACCCTCAACAAGATGGATTGACACAGTGGCTGCAATGATGGGCTCAAACATAGCAACTATTGTAAAGAGGCGCAGGGCCAGACAGTTTTTCATTCTGTTTTACATAGGATCAGTATGAGTTGGAATCTACTCCATGGCACCTAACAACAACAACAGCATAAAAATTATCTACTGTAAGACCAAAAATAAACTTTCAGAAAAATTTATTACATTCTCATCAGAATTCAAGAAGACATGGCTACTATGAAAAGGAAACCAAAAGTCATAAATAAAGGGTAGCTGAAGTAGAAAAAGAAAACCAAAAAACAATGATGAGAAAAGAAAGAAATCCAAAGAAAATAGAACACCAGCAGAATTTCTTCTTCAAAATTCTCAAAAAAAAAAAAAGTGAGCATAAAATAACAGTACAAAATATTTAAAGAAAACCATCACCAAAAGCAGAATTAACACCAAGAGAAACAAACTAAAGAAGAATTTATAATAAGTGTAACTAATATCTTCAGAGGATACATAAAAATAAATCACCTAGAGAACCTAAAAATTAAATATTTTTATTGTTAAAATAAAAAACCTGAACTGAGAGGGTTAAAAAATCACAACTTAGCATCAAATTAGTCCCTGGGAAGATGTTGCTGTTGTTGTCAGGTGCCCTCAAGTTGGTTCCAACTCATAGCAACCCTATGTACAATAGAACGAAACACTGCCCCATCCAGTGCCATCCCTGCAATCATTGTTATGCTTGAGCCCATTGTTACAAACATAGTGTCAACCCATCTCATTGAGGGTCTTCCTCTTTTTCGGTGACCCTCTACTTTACCAAGCATGATGTCCTGCTCCAGGGATTGATCCCTCCTGATAAAACATCCAATGTGTGTGAGATGAAGTCTAGCCATTCTTGCTTCTAATGAGCATTCTGGCTATACTTCTTCCAAGGCAGATTTGCTTGTTCTTCTGGCAGTCCCTGGAATATTCAATATTCTTCCCCAACACCATAATTCAAAGACACCAATTCTTCTTCAATCTCCCTTATTCATTGTCCTGTTTTCACATGCAGATGAGGCCATTAAAAACATCATGGCTTGGGTCAGGCACACTTTAGTCCTTAAAGTGACATCTTTGTTATTTAACACTTTAAAGAGATCTCTTGCAGCAGATTTGCCCAATGCAATGTGAAGTTTGATTTCTTGACTGTTGTTTCTGTGGACGTTGATTGTGGCTCCAAGTAAAATGAAATCCTTGACAACTTCGATCTTTTCTCCATCTATGATGGTGTTGCTTATTGGTCCAGTTGTGAGGATTTTTGCTTTCTTTATGTTGAGGTGTAATCTATACTGAGGCTGTGATCTTTGATCTTCATCAGTAAGTGCTTCAGGTCCTCTTCACTTTCCACAAGCAAGGTTGTGTCATCTGCATATCACAGGTTGTTAATGAGTCTTCCACCTATCCTGATGCCACATTCTTCTCTATAGCCCAGATTCACGGATTATTTGCTCAGCATACAGATTGAATAAGTATGGTGAAAAGATACAACCTGGCACACACTTTTCTTGACTTTAAACCAAGCAGTATCCCCTTGTTCTGTTCAAACAACTGTCTCCTGATCAATATACAAGTTCCGCATGAGTACAATTAAGTGTTGTGGAATTCCCATTCTTCACAATGTTATCCATAATTTGTTATGACCCACATGTCGAATGCCTTTGCATGGTCAATAAAACACAGGTAAACATCTTTCTGGTATTCTCTGCTTTCAGTAAAAGCCCATCTGAAATCAACAATGATAGATATCCCTTGTTCCACGTCCTCTTCTGAATGCAGTTTGAATTTCTGGCAGTTCCCTGTCGATGTACTGCTGCAACTGCTTTTGAAGCATCTTCAGCAAAAATTTAATTGCATGTGATATTAACGATATTATTCGATAATTTCCACATTGTATTGGACCACCTTCCTGTGGCATGGGCACAAATATGGATCTCTTCCAGTCAGTTGGCCAGGTAGCTGTCTTCCAAATTTCTTGGCATGGATGAGTGGGCACTTCCAGTGCTGCATCCATTTGTTGAAACATCTTAATTGGTATTCCTTCAATTCCTGGAGCCTTGTTTTTCACCAGTGCCTTCAGTGCAGCTTGGACTTCTTCCTTCAACACCATTGGTCCTTGATCATATGCTACCTTCTGAAATGGTTGAACATTGATCAATTCTTTTTGCTACAGTAACTGTGCAATCTTTCCATCTTCTTTTGGTGCTTCCTGCATCATTTAATATTTTCCCCGTAGAATACTACAGTATTGAAACTAGAGGCTTGAATTTTCTCTTCAGTTCCTTCAGCTTGAGAAATGCTGAACGTGTTCTTCCCTTTTGGTTTTCTATCTCCAGGTCTTTGCACGTTTCATTATAATACTTCATCTTCTCGAACCACCGTTCGAAGTCTTCTGTTCAGCTCTTTTTCTTAATCATTCCTTCCTTTCACTTTAGCTACTCTATGTTCAAGATCAAGTTCCAGAATCTCTTATGACATATATTTTGGTCTTTTTTTTCTTTCCTGTTTTTTTAACGACCTCTTGCTTTCTTCATCTATGATGTCCTTGATGTCATTCCACAACTCATCTGGTCTTAGGTCATTAATGTTTAATGCGTCAAATCTATTCTTGAGAGGATTTCTAAATTCAGGTGAGATATACTCAAGGTAGTACTTTGGCTCTCGTGGACTTGTTCTAATATTCTTCAACTTCAACTTAAACTTGCATATGAGAAATTGATGTCCTGTTCTGCAGAAGGCCGTTGGCCTTGTTCTGACTGTTGACATGAGCTTTTCCATCGTCTCTTTTGACAAATGTAGTGGATTTGATTCCTGTGTATTCCATCTGGTGAGGTACATGTATATATTCACCACTTATGTTGTTGAAAAAAGGTATTTGCAGTGAAGAAGTCATTGGTCTTGCAAAATTCTATCATGCGATCTCTGGTGTCATTTCTATCACCAAGGCCATATTTTCCAACTACTGATCTTTCTTCTTTGTTTCCAACTTCCACATTCCAATCACTAGTAATGATCAATGAAGAAGGACCTGGCAGTGTACTTCTGAAAAAAATGGCCCACGAAAACCTTATGAATAGCAGTGGAAAGTTGTCTGATATAGTGCCAGAAGATGAGCCCCGTAAGTTGGAAGGCACTCAAAATACAGCTTGAGAAGAGCTGCCTCCTCAAAGTAAAGTTGACGTCAATGACATGGATGGAGTCAAGCTTTCCGAACCTTCATTTGCTGATGAGGCACGACTCAAAATGAGAAGAAACAGCTGCAAACATCCATTAATGATCAGAAAGTGGAAGGCACAAAGTATGAATCAGGAAAATTGGAAATCATCAGAAAAGAAATAGAATGCATAAACATTGACATCCTAGGCATTAGTGAGCTGAAATGGACTGGTATTGGCCATTTTGAACTGGACAATCATACAGTCTACTATGCCAGGAATGACAAATTGAAGAGGAATGGCGTGGCATTCGTTACCAAAAAGACCATTTGAAGTACATTGCTGTCAGTGATAATATCCAAACGCCTACAAAGAAGACCAGTTAGTCTGACTATTATTCAAATTTATGCACCAACCACTAAGGTCAAAGATGAAGAAATTGAAGATTTTTACAACTTCTGCAGTCTAGGAATATAGATCTGAGAAATTCTCCCAAACACAGCATGAATGGACATAGATATAAAAGTATGAGAAAAGGAGGTAAGACAAATGGAAGTATGCATAGAAGGCATACAAGAAAAACACCAGACTCAGAAACATTTTTAATGTTTTATTTTGAAATAATTTTAGACTCCGAAGAAGTTGCAAACATAAAACAGTTATTGTGTACCCTTCACCCAGCTTCTCCCAATTATAACCTCTTACATAATCATAGTCCTTTATCAGAACCAGGAAACTGACACTGTTGCAAGACTATCAATTAAACTATATCCCTTATTCACATTTCACCAGTTTTTATGTTCCTTTGCAGTTTGGTTTATTTGGGTTTGGCTTTCTCTCTTGTTGTTGTTAGCTTCCCTTGGGTCAACCCCCAACTCACGTCAACCCCGTGCACAATGGGGTAAAACACCTCCCAGTCCTGCACTATTACCATGATGGATTGTGAGTTGGGTCATTGTAATCCATAGGATTTTCACTGGCTGATTTTGACAGGTAAATCACCAGGTCTTTCTTCCTAGCCCAGCTGGAAGGATTAGAACTTATTTTCTTCTTAGTCTAGAAGCTCTGCTGAGACTTATTTAGCAGTATAGCAACATGCAAGTCTCCACTAACAGACATGTGGTGACTGTGCATGAGGTACATTAGTTGGGAATCGAACGTGGGTCTCCAGAATGGAAGGTGAGAATTCTCCTTCTGAGCCACCAATGACCACTTTGGTGCATAGTTCTATAAAATTTTATCACATGTATAGATTTACGTAGCCACCACAATCATGATACAGAACTCTTCTATCACTACAAAGAAACTGTCTCATGTTGAATGGTGACATGCCATGAGGTTGTTAACCAATGTCATAAGACAATAAGTGTACTAACTGTTTAGTGAGAAACTATTTGTTATGTAAACCTTCATCTAAAGTACAATAAAAAATAAAAAATAAAAAAAAGAAACGCTTTCATGCTACACCCTTATAGTTAAACCCACCCCCCAAATCTAACCCCTGGCAACCACTGATCTGTTATCCATCACTATAATTTTGCCATTTTGATAAAGTTGAGTTTAATGCAATTAATCAGTTTGCAAACTTTTGAGATTGGGATTTTTACTTAGCACAGTCCGGACCAGTAATTTTTAAGATTATTTCTAAAGAACCTTCAAGGTACTGTTCTTCCAGAGAATTTAAAAAAAAAGACAAAACAATCTCTTAAACCATTCATGAAACTAATAAACCACATCAAACTAGACAAGAATGGTATGAAAAAAGAATTACATCACCCATGAACAAAGATGCAAAAATCCTAAACAAAATAATAGTAAACTGAATTCAGCAATGTGTAAAGATCATCAAGGCCCAGGTGGGTTTATCACAGGAACAAAAGGTTGATTCAACATTAGAAAGATTATTAATGTATTTTTCCATATTAGCTGAATAAAGATAAACCGTATGATCATCCCAATAAATGCAGAAAAAGCATTTGATAAAATTCAACACTCTCCCATGATTAAAATTATTTTTTTTTAATTCTTAAAAAGCTATTAGAAGGGAACTTCCTTAACCTAATAAAAGATACCTACTAAGAACCTACAACAAATATTCATAATCAGAACCCATATTTGGCCAACACACACACAAGTATGGCATCTTGCCCAGAGTCTACTCTTATTGATCAGACATACATTTTAATTAGCTGGTACCATACTTTAGTGCTGTTGAGTATTTTGAATCTCACCCATATTCTTAGTAGTGGAACATTAAAAACTCTCACTTCAAAATCAGAGATAAGCAAGATATGTACTGCAACCACTTTACCCATGATTATACTGGAGATCTACTCTGACACACATGGGATTGCCATGAGTCAGAATCAGTTTGACCACAGCTGGTGGACTGGTTCTACTGAGATCATAGCCAAAGTAGTAAGACAAGTAAAAAGAGAGGAAGGAGTTGGAAAGGAAGAAAAAAGACCATTACTGTACAGAGATATTGATTGTCTACCTAAAGAATGCAAAATAATCTACAGACAAATTTTTAGAAATAATACAGCTTGCAATATAGACAAAATAAAATCAATATATAAAGTCTGTTTCTATTTTCAACAATAGTTACAAAACAAAATGTTTCTAAAGATATCTTTTACCGTAGCAACAAAAAATGTTACTTAGGAATAAATTTAACAAATGATGTGCAAGAACGTTCTGTGGAAATTATAAAGTTTTATTGAATGCATTGGAAGACATTAAATAAATAATGGAAAGATAAAGTTTGTTCCTAGATAAGAAGACTCTGTATTGTAAATCCATCAGTTCTCCCCAAATTAACCTGTAGATTTAATAAAATCCCAATCAAAAGCCTAGTGAGTTTTTTTCAAAGAACTTGTTCACAAGCTGATTTTAAAAATTGAATATAGAACAGCAAAATGTTCAAGAATACTCAAAATAACCTTGAAAAAGAAAGACAAGGTAAAGGGACTTGCTCAACTAGATATTAAGACCATATCATAACAAAAGGTTCTAGCAATTAAGATAGTGTGATATTGGCAAAGGGATACACAAATTACTAATGCCTAGACAGAGCCCAGAAATAGATCCATACATCCATGGAAATTTTATTTATGGCACAAGTAAAGAAGGATGGTTTATTCAATAACTTGTCCTAGGACAATTGCTTACTCATATTGGAAAAAAATGAACTTAAACGACTTCCTCATATCATATACAAAAATCTATTTTGAGATGGATTAAAAACTTAAGTGTGGAAGGCAAAACTTTGAACCTTCCAGGATAAAATGTAGTGTGTTTTTATGATCTCAGAGTAGGGAAGGATTTCTTAAATAAGACTCAAAAAAATTGTCAAAATGGAGAGGGTTTACAAATTCAAAAACATTAAAATTAATATATTAAAAGTAAAGTGAAAAAACAGAAGCCAAAAAACTCGGAGAAGATATTGGAAACTTGTATAACTGACTAAGGATTAATATCCAAAATATATAAAGAATGTTTACTAATTAGAAGAAAAAGACAAATAATCTTATACAAAAATGTGCAAGAAATATTAGCAGGCACTTCAGAGAAGAGGACACATAAAAAGCCAATAAACGTATGAAAAAAATCAATATTAGTCAGTTAAATTAAAATAAAGACTACAGTAAGAGATCTATTTATATCCAAAAAATTGACAAGTTTAAAAATATAACCAATATTGATGCAGACCCTTATAGCCCTCATACTCTGCTGATGAGAATGTAAACTGGAACAACCACTTTGAAAACTGTCTAGCAGTATTTACTAAGGCTAAACATACACACATCCTATTACCCAGCAGTTCCCCTCCTAGGACTATACCCTAGGGAAAGTCTTGTATATACACCAAAACGCATCACAAGTAATATTTATCATAGTGACACTATAGGACAGAATAGAACTTCCCCATAGGGTTTACAAGGAGGTAAATCTTTACAGAAGCAGACTGCCACATCTTTCTCCTTCGGTGCAGCTGGTGGGTTTGAATGGCCAACCTTTGGGTTGGCAGCCAAGGGCTTAACCACTGTGCAACCAGGGCTCCTCCATCAACAGAAGTTCATTATGTTAAATTCATTAAAAGAAATGCTACAGCTATATGCATCAACATGCATGAATCTTACAAGAATAATTCTGAGAGTCAAAAACTCAAAAGATCACATATGGTTTGATACTATTTTTAGAAAGCCACATAGAAGCAATACCAAAAAATATATTATTTAGGGATACATACACATATGATAAAACTATAAAGAAAAACAAGAGAATGATAAACAGATAATAGTATCCATGAACAAGTTAACTTTATGAACGTACAAAAAAAGTTATACTACTGGGAAATGTATCACTGTCATAGAGGTTATCATATGCCCTATGATTTTCCTATATCCCAACAAAAAGTGCTTAGCTAGTTATTTAAAACAAACTTGAATGAAAATACTTATATATTTATACGTTGAGGTGGGAAAATTTTTCCTGAACATAACACTAAAAGCAGAAATCATAAAAGAAACAGTAATAGATTAACTAATTTAAAAATTAACTAAATTAAAAATAACTATCTCTTCATTATTCAAACGTACACACCAAACACTAATGACAAAGATGAAGAATTTGAAGATTTTTACTAACTTCTGCAGTCTGAAACTAATAAAACATGCAATCAAGATGCATTGATAATTACTGGTGATTAGAATGTGAAAGATGGAAACAAAGAAGAAGGATCAGTAGATGGAAAATATAGTGCTGGTGACAGAAATGACACTGGAGATCACATGATAGAATCTTGCAAGACCAACAACCTATTCATTGGATATACCTTTTTTCAACAATATAAATGGCAATCATACAGGTAGACCTGGGGGATGGAATACACAGGAATCAAATCGACTACATCTGTGGAAAGAGACAAGGGAGAAGCTCAATATTGTTAGTCAGAACAAGACCAGGGGCTGACTGCAGAACAGATCATCAATTGTTCCTATGCAAGTTCAAGTTGAAGCTCAGCAAAATTAAAACAAGTCCACGAAAGCCAAAGTACGAACTTGAGTATATCCCATCTGAATTTAGAGACCATCTCAAGAATAGATTTGACACATTGAACACTAATGACCAAAGACCAGACAGGTTGTGGGATGACATCAAGGACATTATATGTGAAGAAAGCAAAAAGTAATTAAAAAGACAGAAAAGAAGATCACAATGGATGTCAGAAGATTCTGAAACTTGCTCTTGAACATGGAGTAGCTAAAGAGAATGGAAGAAATGATGAACAAAAGATTTCAAACAGCAGCTCAGGAAGACAAAGTAAAATATTACAATGAAATGTGCAAAGACCTGGAGTTACAAAACTAAAAGGGAAGAACATGCTTGTCATTTCTCAAGCTGAAAGAACTGAAGAGAAAATTCAAGCCTCGAGTTGCAATATAGAAGGATTCTATGGGGAAAATATTGAAAGACACAGGAAATGCCAAAAGAAGATGGAAAGAACACACAAATTCACTGTAACAAAATGAACTAGTCAACGTTCAACAATTTCAGGAGGTAGCATATGATCAAGAACTGATGGTATTGAAGAAATCCAAGTTTCACTGAAGGCACTGGCAAAAAACAAGCCTTCCAGAATTGACGGGATACCAACTGAGATGTTTCAACAGATGTGATGCTGGAAGATCCCATTTTCCTATGCTAAGAAATTTGGAAGACAGCTACCTGGCCAACCAACTGGAAGAGATCCATATTTGTGCCCATTCCAGAGAAAGGTGATCCAACAGAATGCAGAAATTATCGAACAATATCATTAATATCACACACAAGTACATTTTTGCTGAAGATAATTCAAAAACTGTTGCAACAGTACATTGACAGGGAACTGCCAGAAATTCAAGCCAGATTCAGAAGAGGACGTGGAACGAGGGATATCATTGCTGATGTCAGATGGACCTTCGCTGAAAGCAGAGAATACCAGAAAGATGTTTACCCATGTTTTTTTGACTATACAAAGGCATTCGACTGTGTGGGTCATAACAAATTATGGATAACACTGCGAAAAATGCAAATTCCACAACACTTAATCCTGCTCATGTGGAACCTGTACATAGACCAAGAGGCCGTCATTTGAACAGAACAAAGGGATACTGTGTGGTTGAAAGTCAAGAAAGGTGTGCATCATGGTTGTATCCTTTCACCATACTTATTCAATCTGTATGCTGAGCAAATAATCCAAGAAGCTGGCCTATACGAAGAAGAACCTGGGATAGGGTTGGAGGAAGACTCATTAACAACCTGTGATATGCAGATGACACAACCTTGCTTGCTGAAAGTGAAGAAGACTAGAAGCACTTACTGATGAAGATCAAAAACTATAGCCTTCAGTACGAATTACACCTCAACAAAAAAACAAAAAATCCTCGCAACTACACAAATAAGCAACATCATTATAAATAAAGACTGAAGTTATGGAGGACTTCATTTTACTAGATCCACAATAAACACTCATGGAAGCAGCAGTCAAGAAATGAGACAATACATTGCACTGGGCAAACCTGCTACAAAAGAACTCTTTAAATTGTTAAAAAGCAAAGATGACACTTTGAGGACAAAGGTGGGCCTGACTCAAGCCATGGTGTTTTTCAATTGCTTCATATGCTTGCAAAAGCTGGACAATGAATAAGGAAGACTGAAGAAGAATTGAAGCATTTGAATTATGGTGTTGGCAATGAATATTGAATATACCATGGACTTCCAGAAGAATGAACATATCTGTCTTGGAAGAAATAAAGCCAGAATGCTTCTTAGAAGTGAGAATGATGAGACTTTGTCTCACTTTGGACATTTTATCAGGAGTGACCAGTTCCTGGAGAAACACATCATGCTTGGTAAAGTAGAGGGTAAGCAAAGAAGAGGAAGACCCTCAACAAGATGGAGTGACACGGTTGTTGCAACACTGGGCTCAAACATAGCAATGATTGTGAGGATGGCACAGGAGCGGGCAGTGTTTCATTCTGTTGTACATAGGGTCCCTATGAGTTGGAACCGACTCAATGGAACATAACAAGAACAACAACATCTCTTCATTAATAAGAGAGAAAAGAAAGGAAGAAAAAGACACAAGGTAATTTTAAATGGCAAGCAAAACACTGAAAAAAAATCATTTCCAATAAGTATGAAGGTAAAGCATTAATATCCTCAAAATGCCCTTACTAATTAATTTTAAAAATACATTTCTTCCCTCAATCATATTTTCCTGTCATTTTTAGTTGGGATTCAAAAGTTATTTCCCATTAATTTAGTTAATTATTTCAAGAGCAAGGAATAGTGAAGATAATCATAAAGAAGAACATGGTGAAAGGATGTGCTCAATCTAGAGTAAAGAAAATATCATAAAGTCATCATAATTAACACAGTGTGGTTGTCACAGAAATATACAAATGAATAATGATTAATCAACAAGTATTGACTGCCTACTGTGTAGCATGCATTGCTCTAAGTGCTGGGGATACAGCAGTAAACAAAAACAAACTGCATGCCCTCGTGGAACCCATAAACTAGTGGAGAGATAAGCAAATTAAAAAAAAATATCAAGTGGCATTATGTGCTACAGAGAGTATAAAACACGATACAGGGGAAAGATGGAGTCCCTGGGTAGCACAAATTGTTAAGCTGCTAACCAAAAGGTTGGAGGGTCAAGTACACCCAGAGGAGCCTCAGAAGAAAGGCCTGGTGATCTATTTCCAAAAAATCAGCCATTGAAAATCCTGTGGAGCATGGTTCTACCCTGACAAACATGGGATCACCACGAGTTTGAGTTTCCATGAGTTAGGGTCAACTTTCGACAGGGGAGAGGACAGTTCAGTCTTCGTAATAGACTTCAGCGTGTATGCTGATGTATGATAATAATGGTGGACCATAAAATCTCAGTTGGGTAGTGAGAAAAGTGAGGACAATTGATTGGAGGTGGAGTTGTGCTAAGGAGGAGTGGTTAAAAAGTGGTAGTTTCAATGAATCATAGGTTATGATTTACGTTGAAATTGTTGATAGATGTACTAGAAGACATGAACTGAAAAGACAGGAGGCGGTAGTCAGAAAATAAATTATTTACCATTAAGATTATGGAAGAGGTTCAGTTATGGGCAATGACAGAGTTTAAGATAAAATCTTTATAATAAAACCTTTACGATAAAACCTTTATGTTAGCCAAAGTAAGATGAAGGACAAAATCATTACAGGAGAGAAAATCATGGAACTGAGAGACCAAGGTACTAAAAAGACCATCTATAAAGATCCAGAAATCACCTAGAATAATGACAAAAGCATTATTGGAGTGAGTGACAGTGTACGAGGTGCTAAAATTCACAAAGAATGAGGTGCAACAGTTCTGGGTCTGTTAATGACATCAGCAAGGAGGGGTAGTTGGTTGAATGTCTGATGTCATGAGCTTCAAACTAAGAGTTTTGGGGTGGCTAGAGAGACAAAAGCGTGGACAATGACTATGACTGTGGCTGAAACAGGCTTTTGAGAAATGTCCTTGGAACTGAATTGCCATCAGTAATCATGTTCCCTAAATCCCTAAGCTACAGGTGAACACAGCTGGTTTCTAAGTTGGTGACAGGTGTATATTTGCCCTGACCATCCTCAAAGTTTCTTGATTATACTCTAAACTTCCCTCCTCCTGCCTACTCTCCTACAAATCCTAGCTGTCCTCTTCCCACCACCAAAGCCTGTATAGAAATCTTGGCCAGGTATTAGGCATAAACAGCAAAGTAAGGAACGTTTGCCTTTGGAGTCTCTTATCCACCCTATCCCCTCTGTCACACATTTCTGCCTTCCAAATGCAGAACTGACAAGACTGTAATGTACCCATCTCCCCATAATCCCCCACGTCCTCTCTCTCCTCTCTTTCTCTTCCTCTTGCCCATTCTCTCTTCACTCTCTATCCTTTACCTCCTTCACCATTCTCCTGCTTTTTAATTAAACCATTCATTTCTCTTGTTGACATCTTCTTACCTCCTTGTGACTGTAAATGTCTCTCTCCTAAATGGTACATCTGAGATCATACATTTCAACTGATTTAGTTTTCTAAGAATGGCGACCTGTTATGGATTGAATTGTGTCCCATACCAAATTGGCTAGGCCATAATTCCCACTATTGTGTGGTTGTTCACCATTTTGTGATCTGATATGATTATACTATGTGTTGTAAATCCTAACCTCTATGATGTTAATGAGATAGGATTAGAGAGTCATGTTAATGAGGCAGGACTCAGCATACAGGATTAGGTTTGTATCTTGAGTCAATTCTTTGGTGATACAAAACAGAGAACTGAGCAGAGAGGAGGGGGACCTCATACTACCAAGAAAGAAGAGCCAGGAGAAGAGCACATCCTTTGGACCCAGGGACCCGGGGAACCTGGGCTGAGAAACTCCCACACCCAAGGGAAGATTGATGACAAGGCCCTTCCCATAGAATCGACAGAGAGAGAAAGCCTTCCCCTGAAGCTGGCATCCTGAATTCCAATTTCTAGCCTCCTAGAATGTGAGAAAATAAATTTCTGTTTGTTAAAGCCATCTGCTTGTGGTATTTCTGTTATAGCAGCACTAGATAACTAAGACAGGACCCAAAAAGTGATGTGAATTTTCCAATGTTACACAGCCAATTAACAGTAGGGCTAACACTGGAATTCTTATTATTCCAATGGTTTTCATTTACAGGGTGACTTAAACTGGGTTCTCTAAAGAAACAAAACCCATGAAGGGTCTACATATATGCATATATACACAAATATATATGTATATATATAGAATAGAGAGAGAGAGATTTATCTCAAGGAAATGGCTCCCACAATTGTAGACGTTGGCAAGTCCCAAGTTCTTGGGTCAGGCATCTGGCTGGAGGCTTCTCCTGACTCATGCATGTAGCAGTAGGGGCTGGTGAACCCAATATCAACAGGTCAGACAGCAGGCTGCTGGATCACAGGTTACAAAAGCTGGCAAATCCAATATAGGCAGGTAAAACAGCAGACTGCTGGCTCAAGCACCAATAATAGAAGGTCAGATGATGACAAGGCAGATGCAGAATCCAGAGTGAGCAAGAACCAGTGAGCTTTGCCAAAATGTCTATATATATTGGATGCAGGCCACACCACCAAGGAAACACCCCTTACAACTGATTGGCTGATCACATCAGATCACATCATGGAGGTGATTACATTATACCACAAAATGGAGGATAACTACATCATTACATAATTGCCAAACCACTGAGAATCATGGCCCATCCAAGTCAACATACAACTTTAACCATCACAATTCACCCCTTGTCAACTTGGCATCTGTGCATCTTCTTAAACCATACACAATTTCTAAAAAAGATAATTACAAAGTCATACTTGTGCCTAACATGATACAACTAAAATGTATACAAAAGAAAATGCAGTAGCCCCATTTACATGTTATATAACTGAAGAAAACAAAAATATTTGATGTACACGTACAAGGAAAGAATACTCATAACAATTACAGTCTCATTTCTGCAACTGGAAGCATGGTCATAACTGATATTTAGAACTATCTTCTCCCACCACCCATTTCCATATTCCTTTTGCCTTCGGCAAGTACCTCACATGCTCATGGTTCTTAGTCTGGTGGGGTGACCCAAACCTTCATTCTTGAAGGGTCTGGGCCATTAGTAGTCATGTCAGAATTGGGTTGCTATAGTTTTCCATTGACTTTAATCACAGACAGTAGTATTACGAGACATCCTAAGGGATCTCCTGTATTCCAGACATGCTCTTCTTTATACCTCCATTTTGTAATATTAATCCAGTTTCCCCTGGTAATCAGGATCAGTCACAGAAGCAATACTGTAACTCCCTTCATTACCTATTGATCCACAGGCATGAGGAGCCCAAAGTGGCGGAGTGGCATTCTTAACACCCAGTTCAATGGAATTAATGTTGTACCTCCAGGTGGGAGCATTCCTTCCTTTGGAACTAAGACCTCTAGACACACAGAGTATAGGGTTGTAGGAACAGAAAACAAAATTTTTGTAAGTGTGTCATTAGGGGTAATACTGAGTGATGCCACTCTCATTTCCATCCCTTGATTCTGGGACCCATGAATCCTGGCTATGGGAAAAACAGCACCACATACTGGACTCTGGTTTAGAGCATATAGAGCCTTCTGGAGAACATTTCCCAAGGCTTCAAGGTATTGCCACGTAGCTGATGCTGTAATTGTGTCTTTAGAAAGCCATTCCATCGTTCTGTCAAGCCAGCTGATTCAGGATGATGAAGATCATGGTAAGACCAGTGAATTCTGTGAGCATGGGCCCCTTGCTGCACTTCATTTGCTGTGAAGTGAGTCCCTTGATCCAGGGCAAGGCTGTGTAGGATAACTTGATGGTGGATAAGGTATTCTATAAGTCCATGGATGGTAGTTTTGGCAGAAGCATTGCACGCAGGGAAAGCAAATCCATATCCAGATTAAGTGTCTCTTCCAGTAAGAACAAAATGCCCTTTCCATGATGGAAGCTGTCCAGTGTAATCAATCTGCCACAAGATTGCTGGCTGATCACCTCAAGGAATGGTGCCATATCAAGGACACATTGTTGGTCTCTGCTGCTGGCAGACTGGGCACTCAGCAGTGGCTGTAGCCAAGTTGACCTTGGTAAGTGGAAGTCCATGTTGCTGAGCCCATGCATAACCTCCATCTCTGCCACCACGGTCACTCTGTTCATAAGCCCATTTGGCAATGACAGGAGTTGTTAGAGAAAGAAGACGACTGGTTTTCACAGACTGTATCATCCTATCCATTTGTTAAAATCATCCTCTGTTGAGATCACCCTTTGGTGAGCATTCACATGAGACATGAATATCTTCAATTCTTTGGCCGGTTCAGAAAGGGCTGTCCACATACTTCTTCCCCACAATGCCTTGTCTCCAATTTTCCAATCATGTTCCTGCCAAGTCCCTGACCATCCAGCAAAACCATTGGCCACAGCCCACGAATCAGTATACAATCACACATCTGGCCATTTCTCATTCCAAGCAAAATGAACAACCAGGTGCACTGCTTGAAGTTCTGCCCATTGGGAGAATTTCCCTTCACCACTGTCCTACAAGGAAGTCCCAGAAAGGGGCTGTAGAGCTGCCACTGTCCTCTTTCAAGTGGTGCCTACATAGTGTGCAGAACCATCTGTAAACTGGGCACGAGTTTTCTATTCCTCAGTCAACTGATCATAAGGAATTCCCCATGAGGCCATAGGTGCAGACTGGGAGAGGGCAGGTAATGCGACAGGAATGGTGACCATGGGCATTTGAGCCACTTCCTCACACAATTTACTTGTGCCTTCAGGTCCTCCTTGCACCTGATTTTCTATGTACCGCTTCCTTTTAATGATGGAGTGCTGCTGTGCATGTCCAACTTTATGGCTCTGTGGGTCAGACAACGCTGAGTTCATGATGGGCAGCTCAGGTCCAATGATGACTTGGTGGCCCATGGTCAAGCATTCAGTCTCTACTAAGGCCCAGTAACAAGCCAAAAGTTGTTTCTCAAAAGGAAAGTAGTTATCTGCAAAGGATGGCAGGGCTTTGCTCTAAAATCCTAAGGATCTGCACAGTGATTCGTCAATAGGGACCTGCTAAAGACTCAAAACAGCATCTCTATCTGCCAAAGACACTTCAAGTACCATTGGATCAGCAGTATCACATGGCTTAAGTGGAATAGCAGCTTGCACAGCAGTTTTAACCTGTTGCAGAGCCTTCTCTTGTTCTGGGCCCCACTCAAAACTAGCAGGTTTTTGAGTCACTCAACAAATAGGCCAGATTAGCACACCCAAATGAGGGATATGCTGGCTCCAAAATCCAAAAAGGGAAACAGGTGTTGTGTTTCCTATTTAGTTGTAGAGGGAGCCAGATGTAACAACTCATCCTTCACTTTAGAAGGTGTCTTAGTCATCTAGTGCTGCCATAACAGAAATACCACAAGTGGATGGTTTTAATGAAGAGAAATTTATTTCCTCACAGTCAAAGTAGGCTAAAGGTCCAAATTCAGGGCATCAGCTCCAGGGGAAGTCTTTTTCTCTCTGTCGGCCTTCTTCTCTTCGGTGTTCCCCTGGACTAGGAGCTTCTCGGCGCAGGGACCCCAGTCCAAAGGACGTGCTGTGCTCCCAGCACTGCTTTCTTGATGGTATGAGGTCCCCCTGTCTCACTGCTCACTTCTCTCTTTTATATCTCAAGAGATTGCCTCAAGACACAATCCAGTCTTGTAGATCAGGTCCTGCCTTACTAACACAACTGCCACCCATCCTCCCTCATTAACATCATAGAGGCAGGATTTACAACACATAGAGAAATCACACAGTACCAGGAATCATGGCCCAGCCAAACTGATATACACATTTTTGGGGGGACATAATTCAAACCATGACAGAAGAATATCTTGACATGCCCCACACCACTGGACCTCTAGAAATTTCAATGACGTGGAAGGCACCTCAAGTTTTGTGGAATTAATTTCCCACCTTCTAGCACATGAATGTTTTATCAGTAAGTCCAGAGTCATTGACACTTCTTCAGTTCTTCCTTACTAGGTCTAACCAGCATAATGTCATCAGTGTAATGGACCAATGTGACATCTTGTGGAAGGGAAAGAAATCAAGGTCCCTGTGGGCTAAATTATGACATAGGGCTGGAGAGTTGATATATCTTTGAGGTAAGACAGTGAAGGTGTATTGCTGGCCTTGCCAGCGGAAGGCAAACTGATTCTGGTGTTCCTTCAGAAATATAAACAAGAAAAAGGCATTAGCCAGATCAATAGCTGCACACCAGGTTCCAGGAGATGTATTCATTTGCTCAAGCAATGAAACTACATCTGGAACAGCAGCTGCAATTGGAGTCTGTACCTGGTTAAGTTTACAATAATCCACTGTCATTCTCCAAGATCCATCTGTTTTTCACACAGGCCAAACAGCAGGACTGAATGGGGATATGGTGCTTATCACCACCACTGCATCTTTCAAGTCCTTGAGAGTGGCAATACTCTCCACAGTCCCTCCTGGAATGCTGTATTGCTTTTGGTTTACTATTTTTTAGAGGACGTGGAACCAGGGATATCACTGCTGATGTCAGATGCATCCTGGCTAAAAGCAGAGAATACCAGAAAGATGTCTACTTGAGTTTTATTGAGTATGCAAAGGTATTTGACTGTGTGGATCATAATAAGTTATGGATAACATTGTGAAGATTGGGAATTCCAGAACACTTAAATGTGTTCATGAGGAACCTGTACATAGATCAAGAGGCAGTCATTTGAACAGAACAAGGGGATACTGCATGGTTTAAAGTTAGGAAAGCTGTGCATCAGGGTTGCATCCTTTCACTGTACCTATTCAGTCTGTATGCTGAGCAAATAATCTGAGAAGCTGGACTATGTGAAGAAGAACACATCATCAGGATTGGAGGAAGACTCATTAACAACCTGCGTTATGCAGATGACACAACCTTGCTTGCTGAAAGTGAAGAGGACATGAAGCACTTACTGATAAAGATCAAAGACCACAGCCTTCAGTATGGATTACACCTCAACATAAAGAAAACAAAAATCCTCGCAACTGGACTAATAGTAACTTCATGATAAATGGAGAAAAGATTGAAGTGGTCAAGGATTTCATTTTACTTGGATCCATAATCAATGCCCATGGAAGCAGCAGTCAAGAAATCAAAAGATGATTGCATTGGGAAAATCAGCTGCAAAGGACCTCTTTAAAGTGTTGAAAAGCAAAGATGTCACCTTGAAGACTAAGGTGTGCCTGACCCAAGCCTTAGTGTTTTCAAACGCCTCATATGCACACAAAACCTGGACTATGAATAAGGAAGATAAAGGAAGAACTGTTGTCTTTGAATTGTGGTGTTGGTAAAGAATATTGGATATAATATGGACTGCCAAAAGAACCAACAAATCTGTCTTGGAAGAAGTATACCCAGAATGTTCCTCAGACACAAATATGGCAAGGCTACGTCTCACATACTTTGGACATGTTATCAGAAAGGATCAATCCCTTGAGAAGGACATCATGCTTGCTAAAGTAGAGGGCCAGTGAAAAAGAGGAAGACCCTCAACAAGATGGATTGATGCAGTGGCTGTAACAATGGGCTCAACCATAACAACGACTGTGAGGATGGCACAGGACCGGGCAGTGTTTCATTCTGTTGTACAAATGGTCGCTATGAGTCAGAACTGACTCGATGGCACCTAACAACAACTTTTTCCTAGGTAAGGGACTTTCTAATGGCTTCTGTTTGACCATTCCTACCATAATAACCCTTATTCTATTTGCCAGGATTCAATGTGGGGATTCTGCCGGTTTTTTAGTGTATCTATTCCAATTATGCATTCCAAAACTGAGGAAATCACTACAGGTTAGGTTCAGGGACCCACTGGATACACTGTGAGACAAACCTAAGCTAAGACTTCATTAATCACCCGGTCTCCATATTCCCCAATCTGACTGGTGGGCTACAGTGATGTTCTGGGTTTCCTGGAATTAGCGTCAGTTCACAGCCAGTATTGAGTAATCCCTGAAAAGTCTGATTATTTCCTTTTCCCCAGTGAACAGTCACTACCTTAAAAGGCCATAGATTTCTTTGGGGAAGGCTGGGAGAAAGATTAACAGTATAAATTTTTGGCAACGCAATGGAGTCTTTTCTCATGGGGACCAAGCTTTCCCTTCATTCAAAGGGTTGTAGGTCTGTAAACTGGGTCAAGTCTTGGAATTGACCGAGGGGCCATGACTTTCTATTTTGGTGATTTGAGTGAGAGTGCCATTCACTTGACTTAGAATTCTTCCACTTATAAAGATCAAGTAAATATTTAGTAGATTTCCCAGCTATTTCACTCCTAGAAACATGACTAAGTGGCCAACATCATAAGTCCATACGAGTCAGACTACTCTGATTACTGCTTTGACTCTGCTGTCCATTTCAGTAACCTACCCACTTTACCTCTGTTGATTGAGTGCCACCACTTGGCCCTTACCACTGTGGGGTCCAATCAACTCCACTGTAGTTAGGCGTCTTAATTCAATTAGGGCAGTTCCCACTGTCAAATCCAACTTACATAAAATAGGAATCACAGTAGTCTTCAAGGATGCTGGGGCTCCCTTCACAAATTTGTTCCTCACTGTTATGGAAAAAGATGTGTACTCTGGGCACTCCATATGTGGGTCTGTGGGTCTGTGGGTCTAATCTGATAAATGCACTCTAGCAGGCCAATTTCCCTTAGCCTTTGGATACCTTCTACAGTATATCAAGGCAGGTGTGGCACTTCAACTTGAGTTAGTGTAGGCCACTTTGTAATCTATGCTTCAGCAAACCAATCAAATAAACTATTAGATCCTTTCCTAACCTCTCAAGCTGAACCATTGAATGAAAGATCTGTACTTAGTTGGCCCACATCAATAAACTCAAACTGATCCATCTTTTTGTTCCTTGAACTATATCCCACACCCTTAATAGACATTTTCACACATATCCCCCAGGTTTCTGTTTGTACATGTAAGAAAAGTCAAAAAGTTCTTTTGGAGTATAGCATACCTCCTCCTGGGTCACACTTTGTACTTAACCTTTTGGGGCTCACTGGGGCTTAAGTCTAGTTATATGTCTAGAAGCAAAAAAAAAAAAAAAAAATTGGGTGGTGAGGATGTGTTCTGAGAACGTCCAGCAATGTCTTATATGGAATTGGCCTCAGGAAATGTGCCAGGCAATGACTCAGAAGCTGCCCCAGGAGATATCGCATACAAAGGCTCTTCAGACACAGCTGGATTAATCTCATCAGATAGGGGTGGAGGGAATAATGGTTTTAATGGGGAGGGTGGCTTAGTACAAAAAGATGGACTAATCTCTTCAGATGGGAGTGAGAGGGCTGGTTCTGCTGGCAAGAGTGATTCAATGAAATTTAGGGGCTCAATGTTCACAGCTTCCTGATTGCCTACTCAGATGTCCCATCCCAAGTTTCAGGATCCCATTTCCTCCCAATCAATGCCCTCACTTTTACTTCAGACACTACTTGAGGCTGGGAATTCAATTGGCATTGTAGTTCAGCCACTCTTGTGATAAGACTCTGAGTTTAATTTCAGTAATATCAGCTCTATTACCACGAGAAATAAGGCTTTCTTTTAGGCCACAAGTGGCTTTGAGGTCATTTATGTGGTGCTTGAGCTGTGATGGCCGCTGATACTTTGCAACGTGTTCCGAAACGTTATTATTATTACTACTGTACTGTTATTTTAAAGAAGTTTTTAGTGGATCTGGAAGTGTTTCTTTAATTTTTTTATGCATATAAAAGGTACACTGTATACTAAGACAAACATTTGACTGACATTAGATACAAACTGTACCTTCTGAAGCCCTGAGTTCATCTCTTTCTTTCACCACTTTGTCTAGCAAAAGTAAGGCCAATCAACCAATTTTTTATACTTCTCATTCTGACAAAATTATAGAAAAATATCAAGCAAGCAATCATCCAGAGCCTAGCCTCTCACCAATGCTTGATCTATTGGTGGTGATATTTTGCATATTTCTACTGCCACCTCATGCCATGGACTAGCAGTGTCCTCTTTACTACTGGAAGCAGAGTCACCAACACTTTTAAGACTAACCAGACTTCAGAACCAGTTTAAAAGACTCATCCTTACAATTTTGTTTCTCTAGAACCACTCTCGGTACCAAATGTCTTAGGCTGGGTTCTCTATAGAAGTAAAATCAGTGAAGTGTATATGTGTGTGTGTGTGTGTGTATATATATATATTAGAGAGAGAGATTTATCTCAAGGAAATGACTCACTCAGTTGTAGAGGCTGGCAAGTCCTAAGTCCATTGGTAAGGTGTCAGGCTGGAAGTTTCTCCTGACTTATGCAGCTGCAGGGGCTGACGAAGCAAGATTGCCAGGTCAGAGGGCAGGCTGCTGGCTCATGGACTGCAGAGACTGACGAACCCAAGATCATCAGCAATACAGCAGGCTGCTGGCTCAAGTCACAATAGGAGTTCAGATGATGATGAACCAGATGAAGGATCTGGAGAGAGCAAAAGGCAGGAAACTTTGCCAGAACATCCATATATATTGGCTGCAGGCCACACCCCCAAGGAAATTCCCCTTACAACTGACTGGCTGATCACATCAGATCACATCATGGAGGTGATTACATTATATCACAAAATGTAGGATAACTACATCATTACATAACTATCAAATTACGTCATTACATAACTGTCAAATTACATCATTACATAACTGTCAAATTACATCATTACATAACTGTCAAATTACATCATTATATAACTGCCAAACTACATCATTACATAACTGCCACACCACTGAGAATCATGGCCCAGCCAAGTTGACACACAACCTTAACCATCAAATAGGGTAATTCCCAAACTGTGGGGTACACATGTATTTTATTTTATCTTAAGGGAGGGAGCTTTTGACCAGCTCTTCCAAAAAACAACACTCCCCAGTCCCCTTCAGAGGGATATGAGGGATAGAGATAAATTTGTCCCAGTTCCTTTTTATATTTATTTTAACAAAAACTGCTTCTCGTTAGATCTTGAAAGATTTTGACAGGTGTTGCATTTTCTTATTGCATAAATGTCCTTCTAAAAGAAGAACAAAATGGATTAGAGTTAGTTAACATTAAGCTCTTTAAAACGAGCAAACAGAACAGAGGACATTTCAACTTGGCCCCAAATCAAAGAAACTGATTGACTGATGCTCTTATCTACTTTTTTAAAAGTTTCATTATATAACAAGGGAAAAATACTCTCAGATTTTCCTGGCCCTCACTCTTCCTGCTTCTCTTTGCTTTCTTTATAGTTAAGCAAAGAAGTTCAGAAAACTGGCTCTTAAAAATGACTTTAGAAAAAAGAGCCTAGTTGTGGAGTTGGTAACGCATTTTGCTTCCTGCTTTCTCTGGAGCTTTCCAGATATTAAAACTGAACCTTCATACAAATAGGCACTGTCTTAATTATTCCCCCTTCTTATTGAAAGTAATTATAATAATTCACAATTACCCATAAACCACCTTTTTCTAATAACACCACCATCCTCTCTGTTCCACATGTTCATAATGTAACCTGAGAATAATGTTTTTTTCCAAGGTCTTGCATCAGCTGGAGCCCAATTTTATTCCGTCTTATTCCCCTCTCTTCTCCAGCACACCGTTCCATTCATCCAAGAAAAAAATCTCTCTCTCCCTCTCTCTCTTTCTCATGCATACATACATATATACACTTTTGTACCTTGCTCACTTTCAGCCTAGTTGCTTCCAACACCCTGTGTATACAAATCGCACCCATTCTCCAGGTCTTATATAAGTTTCACCTTTTCTAAAAACACTCTCTAATTTGCAAGGTACTTTACTCACCACCATCAGTTGCAGTCAAGTCTGTTCCAACTCACAGCAACTCCATGTGTGTCAGAGCAGAATTGTACTCCATAGGGTTTTCAATGGCTGATTTTTCTGAAGTAGATCATCAGGGCTTTCTTCTCAGGGTTCCTCTGGGTAGACTAGAATCTCCAACCTTTAGGTTAGCAGCCAAGCACATTAACCATTTGCACCACCCAGGAATCCCAGGCTAGGCACTATTTAAAAAATGAAAGATTAAGTCTGAATGGTCTCTATCCCCAAAGAGCTAGTAATTTTCATTAATCTCTTCTCAAAGATACTAGGGCATTTCATATCACTACAAGCATTTGATCATATAGAGACTGACTTATCTTATTCTCTACCTCAGTAATGGATTATTAGAACATTAACTATACATTGTTGTTGCTGTTAACTGCCATCCAATCAACACTGACTCAGGGCGACCTGACTCTTGGTGACTCTATTCACAACGGAACGAAATTCTGCTCAATCCTACTCTATCTTCATAGGATTTTTATTAGCTGATTTTCAGAAGTAGATAACCTGGCCTTTCTTCCTAGTTTATCTTTGGTCTGGAAGCTCTGCTGAAACCTGTTCAGCATCATAGCAAAACAAAAACCTCCACTGACAGACAGGTGGTGGCTGCACTTGAGGTGCATTGGTCAGGAATCAAACCCAGCTCTCTTGCATGGAAGACAAGAATGCTACCACTGAACCACTAATGCCCCCTAAATTACAAATTATACTTCAGTAATTTTTAACTTCATATTCCAGTTTATAGGAAGGATGAGTGACAAGGGAAGGATGCTGGAAAAACAATCAAGGGCCTAGGTAACAATCTCAAAACCAAAAAATCTAAACCCATTGCCGTCAAGTAGATTTCAACTCATGGCAACACAATGTGTTACAGAGTAGAACTGCTCCATAGAGTTTTCTTGGCTATAATCTTTATGGAAGCAGATTGCCAGGGCTTTCTTCTGTGATCTGCCGGGTAGGTTCGAACCCCCAATCTTTAGGTTAGTAACGGCCTTCAATTCTAGGCCTAAACCTAATAGAAAAAACAAAACGCTAAGTCTCCTCCAATGAAACTGTCTGGGCAGGAGTACAAATGGAGACTTACATACCATATGTTTAAATATTTAAAGTTTATAAATCAAGCTAAGAAACCTAAATAAAATATGCTCTTTCATTATATCTTGAGTATACCCTTGTAACAACGAAATTGACAAGTATTTGTAAAGCCATAGTGTTAATGACTGAAAGTAAGCAAAATATCAATAATCACTGAATATAATTGTTATTTCCTTTGTCTGGGTGTTCTGTTGCTGGCCTGGTTATGTTTAGATAAGTCATAAAGTCATAGATTATTCACAATTATAACATATTTACTCCACAAACTTTATTTTCCTTGCCTTTACCTCGGTAAAATCACTGTTGCTATAATTGAGATTTTCACAGTTTTACATTCTATTGACAGTAATAAGATTAAAAAATAAAATATAATTGTACCAAAGTTTACAAAATTTGAATATATTTTCCACAAAAATAGAAATTAAAGTAAATGTCAAACATAAAAAATTTATTTTCATGTTTCAAAAAGTGATTATTTCTAAAGCATTCTAAATGATCTATTAAAACTAAGAAAAAAAATCAAATCATAATTAAAAATCTCAAAATTTAAACCAATATTATTCAAGTAAAGCTGAGTTTCACTTAAGTTTTTGCAAGGGTATTTACACCGTATTACATATTTTATAAACCTAACCTATTCCCAATTCCATGTCCATCTAATTGCCAATGAATAATTGCATCACATTTCACAATGTTATGTCTAGACTTACACATATACAAATTTAAGTGTATTTTTGTTTAAAATTGCAAAATGTTCCTCAGCTGCTATGAGCAACTGTTGCAAATATTATGCTAATTCATGAATAACTCTGAAACCACAATTTAAACCTGAAGAGAAGCAAGAAATAGATACTGGGTACTATTGAAAAAGCAGATTCATTATGCAAGAATCTATTACATTCATGCTATCTGAGAGAAGAATTTGACAAGTTCTTTCTTTTTTTTTTTTTTTTACATTTACATAAGTGCTATCATCTCAGTGTCCTCTAATGTCGGCAGTTGTGCCACTCACAAACCTTCACAACACTTAAGACCAGTTGCCTTCAGTTTTGAGCATTAGGGCAGGAGAAGGGAAGAAATATTTCCCTAGTGTTAGTTAGGAGAACAAATGTTTAAGTTACATCACATGCCCAGCACTGAGTATCAAATCCCAAGGGACAGAGGCATTCATGTGTTCTTTGACACATTTATGTTTTGTGTATTTGCATGTCTTGTGTAGGACTAAGAGTGATATTATATGATTGGTATTTTTCAAAAAATAAGAAATACTGAGTCTATGAAACAAAAACAAGATACTATAAAAAGGGAAGCATTCAGAATATAAAAAAGTTATTGAAAATTAAAAATAAAAACATTTAATTTAATAAAAATTTTGGGAAATAATCTTGAATAAATTTCCCAGAAAGTAGAACAAAGAAAAGAGTCCTTGGGTGACACAAAGAGTTAAGTGCTCTACTACTAATCATAAGATTGGAGATTTGAACCCACCCAGAGGTACCTTTGAAGAAAGGCCTGGTGATCTGGTTGCAAAGGTCACAGCCTTGAAAACTGTATGCAGTACATTTCTACTCTGCAGCACATGAGGTGGCCATGAGTTAGAATCAACTCTATGGCAGCTGGTGTTTTTGGTTTTTTAGAACCCCCCCAAAAAAAAAGGAGGAGAAGAGAAAAAATAAATTAGTGAGGTAAGTAAAGAAATTAAAATATCAATGCAGGATATACAACAGCCAATTAATAGGAGTTCTAGAAAAAGAAAATAGAGAGAAACAATTTAATAACAATAATAAATTCCAGAACTGAAAACTATGCTTCTAGATTGAAAGGACCTACTGAATAAGCAGTGCAATAAGTGAAAAAAATATTCCATACCGAAGAACAACACTGTGACATTTCTGAATACCAAGGACAAAAATAAGTGCCTAAAATTATGTAAATAGTAAACAAATGTTCAAGTACAAAATACGTACCAATGCCATTAAAGTTCTTGTTAGCTACAATGATAGCTGGAAAACAATGTATCAATACCATCAAAATGATGAGAGAAAATTAATACCAATCTAGTATTCTGTACCCTGCCAAACTATCAGTCAAGTATGTGAGTGAAATAAAGATATTTTGGACATTTAATGTACCCCAAAAATTGTCTTCCCAGCTATCTTTCCCAGGAATCTATCCTCTCTTTCACAATGACGAGTTAAGCAAAAAAGAGGAAGACATACGATCCAGTTATCAGGACTCTAACAAAGGAGACAGGTGAAGGAATCCACAGGATGATAGTGATGAGAAGTCCCAGGATGTCCACTCTGCAGCAAGCTAGAAAGAAACTGCTCTGCCTGGAACAGGTGAGGGAAACACCTGTTGTCAAGTGAAAATGAAAGTGATAGAACACTTGACATATTCAAAGAAGATTTTCTGACATGTTTCAGAGGAAATTCTGGGAGGTTTAGCAATTGGTACAAAAAAAAACTTAGCATATAAAAAGTGGCAGTAGAGGCAGAGCCAACATGGCACTACAGACACAAGCACCATGCCGTCACTTCACAGCAAAGACCCAAAAAACTAAGTAAAACAGAGACAAACATCAGTCCTGGAACCCTAAGCATCAAATGAAGAGATAAAAAACTCAACCAAGCACTGAATGGAATAAGAAACTGACAGAGAACAGACAGCAAGGAGAGATATGGAATGGAGGTCCCCTATGAGCTAATGTGGGTCGGATTTGCCATCTTGGACTCCTCAACTACCAAGATTGGTGGACAGGGATTATGGGAAGGCAGCTTCGTGGAGCTCCCAGTAGGAGACAGAGCACCCGGTAACAAGCGATACACACTTTCCTACCCCTTTCTACTTACCCCTGCTTGTTCTCTGCCAAGGTAGCTTAACCAGGAGAACCTGGCTCCTTGTTGCTTGGATTAGCCCTGGGCACACAGGCAGGCTCCTTTAGTGCCATTTCTTTTTTGTTGCGGTTGTTGCTTTTTTCAGCTTCTTTTGGTTTCTTCTTTCTCTCGCCTCCTTGCCTTCCTTTCTCTCGAACACTTAGCTCCGTGTAACATCTCTGCTGTTTCTTGACAGGCTGTGAAACACCACTCAGCTGGGGAACCATTTCCCCCATCCTCGCCGCCATGCCTATGGGATCACTGGGGTCATTTTTTTCCTTTTTGTTTTTTCCTCTTCATTTCTCAGTTTCTCATCTCTCTCTACTTTCCTTCTTTTCCTGTCTCCTGAATACCTGGCACTGTGTGCCATCTCTGCCCCTTCTAGATGGGCTGTGCAGTGCTACTCAATTGGGGATCTGCTCTGGTGGCTCCCTTTTCTTTTTTTCCTCTGTTTCTTGTCTCTCTCTACATTCCTTTCTCCTGACCACCTAGCCAAGTGTGCCTTTCTCTCTCCTTTTTTTAATCTAGTTTCTTATCTCTCTCTCCATTCCTTGCTTTCCTTTCTGCTTCCCATCTAGCTGCATGTGCTGTATCTGTCCCTTCTTGAAGAGCTGTGCCTCACTGCCTGCCTAGAAAGCCACCAGTACTTGGCTTCCCTGGGTCTGTGCCATTCCAAAGGCAGGCTCCCTCAGCACTTTTCTTTTGGCTCCTGTTCTCTCCCCTATTTCTCTTCTTTCCCACACCCACTTACCTCCACGCATCACAATCTCCACCCTCTCTCCTGCCTATCTGCTCCATGCCCTGAGCATCACACTCCCGAACAGCACAGGCACAGTCTACAAGAACTTGCCCTGCACTGACTCCCGACCCCACCCTATCAACCCCATTATTTGCCACAAATGACCCATCCCAACCCCTCCCCCTCCCCTGAACCTGCCCGACTGCCCTGCTGCACCATAGCTGAGTGACTAGCCCTGTGCATTGGACTAGGTGGTGAGAAGTATCATGCTCACAGACAAGCAAACAACAAGAACACACAGCCTGCCTGCTCAGATATAACCAAATGAAACAAAAAAGCAGGACAAAACAAACAAATCTACAACCAATAAATGAAGAAAATAATTCCTAAATGTCCTGAAGACAGCAGACAATATCAAAACATATTAAAAAAAAAAAAAGAAAAGAAAAAAACAGGACAGGACGGTTCCAGTAGGGGTCCAAAATAAAACACCAGATGACCTTCCAGTAGAAAAGGCACTGGAAGTACCTGATAGGGAATTCAAATCTCTAATATTCAGCCCTATTCAATAGTTGAAGAAAAAAGCAGACAAAAATGAGGGAAAAATACAGAAAATCATGGAAAAGACAGACAAAACAATGAAAGAATTCAGAAAAATAATACAGGAACAAAATGTCAAAATAAATTCACAACTAGAAATCACACAAAAACAGCAATTAGAAATCCAAAAGATAAACAACAAGTTTTCAGAAATGGACAGTGTCATAGAAGGTTTGAGGAGCAGGTTTAAAAGAAGAGAGGATCAGCGAAACTGAAGACAGATACTTGTATACTAGTTTGTTTGAGGAAAAATCAGAGAAAAGAATGAAGAAAAATGAAAAAATCATCAGAATGATGTGGGATAAAATAAAAAACAAAAATTTAGGAGTGATGGGAGTTCCAGGACATCAGGAGAAAACAGAAAACACAGAGAGGATCATTGAAGAAGTGCTGACAGAAAACTTCCCTAATATCATGAAAGATGAAGAGATGACCATCCATTAAGCTCAACAAACCCCATATAGGACACATCTCAAAAGAAAATCACCAAAGCATATCATAATCACACTCGTTAAAACCAGAAACAAAGAAAAAATCCTAAGAGTGACTCAAGAAAAACAAAAAGTCACATAGAGAGGGGAACCAATAAGAGTAAGCTCTGATTACTCGGTAGAAACCATGCAGGAAAGAAGGGAATGGAATGACATATATAAAACCTTGAAAAAAAATTGCCAACCAATAATAATATATTCTGCAAAACTTTCACTCTAATATGATGGTGAAATTAGGACATTTCCAGATAAATAGAAATTAAGGGAATATGTAAAAACAAAACCAACCTTACAAGAATTATTAAAAAGAGTCTTTCCGTTAGAGAACAAACAACATCAGATGACAGCCTGAATCTAGGATGCAGGACCATGTCAGCCAGATAACCAACCTAGGTAGTGAACTCTCAAAGATTAATGAAAACTAAAAGATTTACAACCAAGAACCAGAGAGGTTAATCTGTAAATGACAACTTTGTCAGAACAATAAAAGAAGGAATAAAAGGTGTAGGTGTAGGACTTTCAAATGGAGAGGAAGGCAAGGTGATACCAAGTAATAAAAGACTGGTTCAAACTCAGGAAAATGAGGGTAAATTTCAAGGTAACCACAAAGAAAGTTAACAAACCTACTCATCACAAAGAAGAAAAATATAAAGTCTCAGTAAACACAGGATCTACAAAAAAATAAAATAAATGAAAAAAATCCACAAAAAAAAGTAATTCAGCATAGGAGAGTAAGAGGAACAAAGGAAACATCAGCACCACAAAAAAAAGGACTACAAAATGGTACAATAAACTCACACCTATCAATAATTACACTGAATGTAAATGGCCTAAACGCACCCATAAAGAGACAGAGAGTAATAAAATAGATTAAAAAAAAAAAAAACAGGATCCATCAATATGCTGTCTACAAGAGACACACCTTAGAAACAAGGACTTAAATTTATTAAAAATCAAAGGCTGGAAGAAAATATATCAAGGAAACAGCTACCAAAAAAGAGCAGGAGTGGCAATTCTAATCTCACATAAAATAGGCTTTAAAACAAAATCCATCAAAAAAGACAAAGAAGGGCATTATATAATGATTAAAGGGACAATCCATCAAGAAGACATAACCATAATAAATACATACACACCCTTATGCTCATCAAAAGACTTCACCAAAAGAATAAAAAGAGAACCTACAGACTGGGAAAAAAATTTTGGCTATAACAAAATCGACAAAGGTCTAATCTCTAAAATCAACAAAGGTCTATTCTCTAAAATCTACAAGAACATCCAACCCCTCTACAACAAAAAGAAAAATAATCCAGTTAAAAAATGGACAAAGAATGTGAACAGATATTTCACCACCGAAGACATTCAGTAGCTAACAGACACATGAGGAAATGCTCAAGATCACTAGCCATTAGAGAAATGCAAATCAAAACTACCATGAGATATCATCTTACCCCGGCATTACTGGCACAAATAAGAAAAACAAAACAACAAATGTTGGAGAGGCTGCAGGGAGATTGGAACTCTTATGCACTGCTGACAGGAATGCAAAATGGTACAACCATTTTGGAAAACGATATGGAATAAGTTGATCACAAAAGGACAAATGTTGTATGAGACCACACTATAAAAACTCATGGAAAGGTTTACAAACAAAAAGAAACAATCTTTGATGGTTATGAGACAGGGGAGAGGTGGGGATAGAAAAACACTAACTAGTCAATAGATAAGTGGTATCTTTGGTGAAGGATAAGACAGTACACAATACTGGAGAAACCAGCACAACTTGTCCAAGGCAAGGTCATGGAAGCTCCATAGACGCATTCAAACTCCCTGAGGGATTGAATTACTGGGCTGAGGGCTGTGGAGACCACGGTCTCTGGGAACATCTAGCTCAACTGGCATAATACAGTTTATAAAGAAAATTTTCCACATTCTACTTTGGTGATTAGCATCTGGGGTCTTAAAAGCTTGTGAGCAGCCATCTAAGATACTCCACTGGTCTAACCCCTTCTGGAGCAAGGGAGAATGAAGAAAACCAAAGACTCAAGGGAAATTTTAGTCCAAAGGACTAATGGACCACAACTACCACAGGCTCCACCAGCCTGAGTCCAGCACAAGAATGGTGCCCAGTTACCTCTTCTGACTTCTCTGACAGAGATCACAATAGAGGGTCCCAGACAGAGCTAGAGAAAAACATAGAACAAAATTCTAACTCACAAAAAAAGACCAGACTTACTGGCCTGACAGAGACCGGAGAAACCCCGAGAATATGGCCCCCAGACACCCTTTTAACTCAGTAATGAAATCACTCCTGAGGTTCACTGTTCAGCCAAAGTTTAGACAGGCCCATAAAACAAAATGAGGCTAAATGGGCACACCAGCCTAGGGGAAAGGACTAGAAGGCAGGAGGGGAAAGGAAAGCTGATAATAGAGAACCCAAGGTCGAGAAGGGAACACTCTTGACATGTCATGGGCTTAGTAATCAATGTCACAAAACAATATGTGTACTAATTGTTTAATGAGAAGTTAGTTTCTTCTGTAAATCTTCATCTAAAGCACAATTTTAAAAAATTGGGTAAAAAAATACCAGTAATTAATTCTAATGAAAAAAATTGGAAGTTATTTGAAAAAAGAACGGTGCCCTAGCATACTACATAGTTCAGCTGTGAATATTAGTTTCATAGTAATAATAATGTAAACAGTAAGGAATGATGTAACCAAAAATTTTGAGAAAACCATATTGGAAAAATGGGAGAATAGGAAGGGAAGTGTGGGGGGGGGGGGGAGGCAATATATTATTGAAAAATGATATTGTAGTATAGTAGTAGCATAATCATGGTATGGAGGACAAAAGACACTGGTAAAGGAGTTGAAGGTATTATTTCAAAAATGTGGGAGTTTACAGTAGAGGGAAGTTTGGCAAAGGACTGCTGTTTTTTTCATTATATGCCTAATATTGCTTGTTGACTTTTTAAACTATGTACTTGTTTTACTTTGATAAAATTCAATTAAGAAATAAATTGTGTGGGAGGGAGTGTGTGGGATGAGATTGGAGATAGAGTTTGGTGACAGATTGTGAAGCAATTCTAAAAGAGTGGGAGAGTGAATTGACAAGGGGCTAAGAGGAAGATTGCCTCTCAGCATTAAAATGCCCACTTTAGATACAAGTGAGACTAAACAACGTGATTATGTGTTTTTTCTTCCAACCACATTCAATTGTACAGGTACAGATGCTGAGCAGACAATGAATAAGATACAATCAGGGCTGTGATTTGCCAAGTGAATATAAATTGAGAAAGTGGAAAGGAAATCAAAGATATACACAAAGATTATAATTGACCATGAAATTTAAGATAGGTAAAGAGGGAAATGAGGATATCAAGGAGATGAGCAGGGAACATATGGTAGGATCAATGGATTGGATCTTAATGAAATAGAAAGATTGTTGGCTTGGGGATACTAAAAAGTGAAATAAAAAAATACATGGTGCTTGTCAGAGGCTGAGATTGAGATTATGGAACTGTTGCAATTATTGGTAATAACAAGGTTGAGCATATGCATAACTAGGGAAATGAGTGGCTGAGGATGGGTGGAGGGCAACATAACTGGAGAAGAAGAGCTTGGGAAGTGAAGGAACAGGACTCATACTGTAGAAAGTGAACACAAGTCATAAGCGCAAAAACTGAGGGGTCAGTTTTACCCAATCTACATCAAACCCTGCACACATCTGAGGGATAGATGTAGAGTGTGTTTTATAACTTCTTGTAGATGTTGACAACAATAACTTCTTCAATTCAGAGGTTCCTTGGTGGTTGTTAATTTTCTAAATAATAAGGTACTGGGGTGCTGTCTTTAATTCATTTCAGGTGACATTTATTGAATCTTTCTGAGACCACTCCATCCTATACCCAAAATGGGTCAAGCCCACCCATACATGCCTGATGTGAGTAGATGAAAGTCTAATGACATGCCCTGTCTTCCATACTAATTCAGACTCCACCTGATTCCTTTACTTCTCTTCCTTAATTTTCTAATCCCTTGACTTTATATTTGGATCCTAATCATCATCACAGGCTCCCCTTCTAGGCCACCATCTTGTAATCCTTCAGTGTACGTCATCTAGATATCTTGTTTTTAAACCTCACCACCACCATCCTCTATTTTGGAACATACTCACATTCAAAGAAGGCATTCTCACTGCCTGTCTCAGTTCTTCAGGAACCTGTGCAGGTGGCAAGGCCACTTGGCACATGAGTCACATCCTGTTTCAGGCACTTGTCCCTTCTTCACATTCTTACCAAGCAAGGGAAAAGTGTTGGAAAAAGGGGAGTGGGGGAAGGGAGGCATGTGATTACAATTTCTGGATTTGAATTCTGTGGGAGCACCTTGTCTTCTGGGGATGAAGATGAAAATGAATGATCCAAAACTCTTGCTCCCCAGGATATGTATTCATGCTCCAGGGCTCTGGCCCCAAAGAGAATCCATTGCTTTTCATTAAATGTGTATCAAGCATCTAGCATGTGCCTGGTACTGTGCTAGGAAGTGGTGGGGCTACAAAAGTTAACAGCATACAGGCTAGTCCAATGAGCTTTCCATTAACCCTTTCAATACTTAAAGAGAGATTATAAATTAGTTGTGGTACAATTTCCTTTGCTTTTGGAGTTGAAGGCTTTGTCTACTAACACAAAGGATTGTTTTTTGTTCTGAATCCTGATGTGATCAAAGTAATAAAAAAGTCTAATTCAATCAAAACTTTACAGTCAATTATCTCAAAATCTTGCTACAATTTTACAATTAGCTAAGGAATTTATACAACCTAAAAATAAAAGTTGAGCAAATATTTTAATGTTGCATTTACAATTTTTCTGACAGTTATTTCAAGGATATTTTAAACTGTTTTCTCCCAAATGCTTGGTTTTACCCAATTAATATGCTCTCCTTAAATTTTTCATTAATTTTTAACTTTTTGTATGTCTATATCTTATTTCCCCAGATAGGACAGGAACTGTATCTTACACTTTCCTGCTGTCATTCACAACTCCCAGCAGCATTCTGGATACACAGTACGCCCTTAAAACATGTGTTTATTTTATTTCAGGTCATACACTCCTCAAGAAAAGTATAGAGAAGATTTATTTTCTTAAAAAGCTTGTCATGGATTGAATTGTGTCCCCAAAAAATATCTGTAAACTTGGCTAGGCCATGATTCCCAGTATTGCATGATTGTCCACTGTTGTGTCATCTGATGTGATTTTCCTATGTGTTGTAAATTCTCTCCGTGATGTTAATGAGGTGGAATTAGCAGCAGTTAGGTTAATGAGGCAGGACTCAATCTACAAGATTAGGTTCTGTCTCATCAATCTATTTTGAGATATAAAAGACAGAAGGGAGCAGAGAGACAGGGGGACTTCATACCACCAAGAAAGTAGCGCCAGGAGAAGAGCACGTCTTTGGACCCAGGGTCCCTGCACTGAGAAGCTCCTACTCCAGGGGAAGATTGATTCCAAGAAACTTCCTCCAGAGGGAGAAACATTCCCCAGGAGCTGACACCCTGAATTTGGACTTCTAGCCTACTAGATTGTGAGAGAATAAACTATTTGTTGAAGCCATCCAATTGTGGTATTTCTGTTATAGCAGCACTAGATAACTAAGACAAAGTTTAATATAGTCTCAATGTTATTGCCTCCATTTAAAAAATTAATCTCTAGTAACTGTGCTATAGCTATGCAAGAGCGTATCCTTGCTCTTAGAAAACATACACTAAAGTCTTTGTGTCTAAGAAGGCACAATGTCTCCAATTTACTCTCAAATGTTTCAGAAAAATAACTATATAGATATAAACATGGATATATACAGAGAGAGAAAGAAGTGATAAAGCAAATGAGAAAAAATGTCAGCAGCTGACGAATCTGGTAAAGTGTATGTACAAGCTCCCTGTGTTATTTTTTCAACTTTTCTATAACTTTAAATTATATCAAAATAAGAATTTACTCTCAAAATGTAAATCTCTAGAAAGAGGTATACCCTGTAGTGAAAAGTCTGTTCTGTCGTCAATTTGATCCCATATAGATAGTTCTTAAAAGAGCATGATGCTCAAGGCAGACTTTTTTTTTTTTTTAAACTAGTTACGCTAACCTATTGTTCGGTTTTAAGAAGATTTTCAGGGGATATTTTTGGTTTGAGGTTTAAAGATTATTGCAGGGCAATAGTTTCAGGCATTCATCCAAGCTTCATGGTTCCAGAAAGGCTAGATTCTACGAGAATTTGAAATTCTGTTCTGTATTTTCCCCCTTTTCATCAGGATTTTTCTATAGAATCTTTGATCAAAATGTTCAGTAATGGTAGCCAGGCACCATCCAACTCTGGTCTCATGGCAAATGAGGTAGTTGTTCATGGAGGCAATTAGCCATATATTTCCTTTTTTTTCCCCTCCTATTCCTGACTGTCCTTTTTATCTGTTGCTCTTCTTATCTGTTAATAGAGACCAACTGTTGTGCCTTGGAGGGCCACTTGCCAGCTTTTAAGACCCTAGAAACTATGCAAGGAATGAGGAGGTAGAACAGAAGCACTAAACACATTGTTAGGCCAATTATCTGGGATGTCCCATGAAACCATGACCCTAAAACTTCAAACCAAATAACCAAATCCCATGAGGTGTTTGGTTGTACATAAGGAGTCTCAGCATCTTTTTTTTTTTTTTGTTCTTGTAAGTATGTCTATCACACAACTTTTGCCAATTTAACTTTTTGCAGGTGCACAATTTAATGACAGCACTTACAATAAGCAACTTGAAACATTAGATAGGAACCTTAGGGGGCAGTGAATTTGTTTTAATGGTAGAGGAACAGCTCAGAAAAAGAGAGTAAGAATGGTTGTACAACTCGAAGAATGTAATCAATGTCGCTGAATTGTACATGTAGAAACTGTTGAATTGATGTATGTTTTGATGTATATATTCTCAACAACAAACATCTATTCTGCTATGCACTAGAAAGGGGGGAAGGAAAAAATCTTTTTCAGTGCCGAGTTCCAAATGATAAACGAGGTGGGAAGCTATCAGTTGTTTCAGTAGGGAAAAAGCCCCAATGGCAAATGGGTTTTCACTTTTGCTAGGCTTTCCTTGGCTCTGAGAGAACTCGTCAGTGAGACTTTTAAGAAGCTCTGGGAAAGCCCTAGTGCAATATGTTAGAGCAGTCTCTAGGACTGCTTCTGGAAGCCCTGCCCTGAGACAGGTTCACCCTTGAGACACTGTCCTGTGGTAAAGGAAGTCAGTGGAACAATGAGTTATAATTATAAGGGAGACTAGATGGCTGAGAGTCTAGGGAACAGCTAACATCTCTTTACTTCTGAAAGCAATGCAGGGTTAGCTTCTATTGATAGGCTGGCTCCTAAAACTTCAAACACTGCCCTCTCTCTCCTGTAAATCATCACCAAATGCTATGAGTGTCCCCAATCATATGCACGTATGGAAATACACAAGCTGTATACCCTATACAATGAGCCCTGGTGGCACAGCGGTTAAGTGCTTGGTTGCTAACCAAAATGTTGGCAATTTGAACGCACCCAGTGGCTCCGAAGGAGAAAGAAAGACCTGGTGATCTGCTCCCATAAAGACTAAAAAAAAAAAAAGAAAACTCATTGCCATCTCATAGCAACCCTACGGGACAGAGTAGAACTGCCTCATAGGGCTTCCAAGGCTGAAATCTTTCCAGAAGCATATTGCAACATCTTTCTCTGGTGGAACCGCTGCTGGGTTCCAACCACTGGCCTTTCCGTTAGCAGCTGAGTGATTAACCACTATGCCACCAGGGCTCCTCCATAATGATAATAGCCTAGGAAACCCTATGGGGCAGTTCTGTTCTGTCACATGGGGTCTCTATGAGTTGGAATCAATTGGACGGCACCTAACAACAACAACAATATATTGATGGAAATTTACAACTCAGAGACCAGAATCTGGGCACATTCTGCAAAGGGTCTTGTCTTTCCAGCTCCTTCCTGATGCCACCTGGTTCTACTGAGACTTTCTGCAGTGACTTCTGAAGTTTAAGGTGCAATGACAATGTTCAAGTTTACTGTAGACTGGCAAAGAATTAAGCCAAGAAACTTCAAGAGAACGAACAGATGCTCAGAGAAAGCACGGTTAATGCTGAGGCCTGACTACAATTGAGAACGTCTGAGTCAAAAGTCAAGAAGTCATCCGCATGCCAAGGGCCATTTCCTCCACCTTGCCCCGACCCCACTCTGCTGGAAGTCAATTCTCCACAGTCCATGGTGAGTCAGGCATAAGTACTTTGATTATGGCTCAGCTGATGTCATTCAAGAAAGTAGGGGGGGGTCACACACTGCATCAGAGGAAGAGACATTTGACTGAGACAGGTCCACCCTGCAGCTCTCTGGGGAGCCTGACATTTCCAGGACACGGAAAACAAACTTCCTCTTAACAGGGAATATGCTTTCAGTGTGGGGGGGCGGAAAAAAGGGAAACCCAGAGAGGGTCAACAGGTGCTCACCCTTGGCTGTAAGCCCTCAATCAGGGAAATTTCTGTCCTTTCAGAAAAGGTGAAAACGTCAAAATATCCTCTAGTTCAACGGCAGATCCAAGTCACTGCACGTACACAGAGAAAAGCTCAGTCTTGACTCACCAGAGCCTGCTGTTTCACCTCCTTTTCAACTCTGTTCTTTGTTCTCTGAGGAGTTAACACTTCATTCATTTGACAAGTATCTATGGGGCATTCCTACTCTGTCATATAGGGTCTCTGTGAGTCAATAGTAAACAACAACAACAACAGAGAAGCTACCATATATTTGACACCAGAGCCATCCTTTGTGGTGGGGAGAGGAGACTGACACACAATAGGGCCAATAACACAAGCTATTAGTGTTGTTAGAGCTAACAGTTGAGTTCTTACTATGTTCTGGCACTGTGAAAAGCACTTTACAAGGATTATTGTATGTGAACCTCAACAATCTTACAAGGTGGGTACTGTTACTATCTCCATTTTATAAATGAGGAAACTCAGACACAGAAAGACTAAGAAATTTATCCAAGATCACACAGCAAGTAAGTGGCGGAGCCAACGTTTGAACCCAGTCTAGATCAACACTGTCCAATCAAACTTTATACAATGATAAATATGCTCTACATCTGCAAAGTCTAATATAGTAGCCATTAGCCATGTGGCTACTGGGTAGTGAAATGTGGCTAGTGGAACTGAAAAACTGAATTTTTAATTTTCATTTAATTTTAATTAATTTACATTTAAACATCCACTTGTTGCTAGTGGTTATTATATTGGGCAGTGCAGATCTAGACTGACTCAGAACAAATGTACTTAACCATGTGTTAGATGACAAATGACATTATGTGGGATCCCACCCACATCTTTTTTTTTTTTTTTTTTTTTTTTGGTGCTTTAGGCTTAGAGTGCAAATTAGTTTCTCATTCAAAAATGTATACACAAATTGTTTTGTGACACTGGTTGCAATCCCTGCAATGTGTCAGCACTCTCCCCCTTTCCCTTTACACCCCGGGTTCCCCACGTGTCCCTTCGTCCAGTTTTCCTGTACCTTCCTGCCTTCTTGTCTTTGCTGTTGAGCAGGTGTTGACCATTTGGTCTCATATATTTGATTGAACTAAGAAGCACATTCCTCAGGTGTGTTATTGTTTGTTTTATAGGCCTGTATAATCGTTGGCTGAATGGTGGGCTTCTGGAGTGGCTTCAGTTCTGAGTTAGCAGGGTGTCAGGGGGCCATAGTCTCAGGGGTTCCTCCAGTTTCTGTCAGACCATTGAGTCTGGTCTTTTTTTGTGAATTTGAATCTTGTTCTACATTTTTTTCCCGCTCTGTCCAGGACCCTCTATTGTGATCCCTGTAAAAGCCGTAAGTGGTTGTAGCCAGGCATCATCTAGTTCTTTAGGGCTCAGGCTGGTGGAGGCTGTGATTCTTGTGGTCCATTAGTCCTTTGGACTAATATTTTCCTTGTGTCTTTGGTTTTCTTTATACTCCTTTTATTGGACCGGTTGGGACCAATAGATGTATCTAAGATGGCCGCTCGAAAGCTTGTAAGACTCCAGATGCTACTCACCAAAGTAGGATGTAGAACATTTTCTTTAAGAACTATGTTATGCCGATTGACCTAGATGTCCCCAGAAACCATGGTCCCCAGCCTTCAGCCTCAGATATTCAGTCTCTCAAGGTGTTTGGCTGTGTCTAGGAAGCTTCTATGATTTTGTCTTGGTCAAGCTGTGCTGACTTCCCCTATATTCTATGTTGTCTTTCTCTTCTTCAAAGTTAAGACTTGTCTACTATCTACTTAGAGATTTCCACTTCCATCCCCTCCCTCTTACCTATCAACGATTGTTTTTTTTTTTTCTGTGTGTAAACTTTTTCTTGGGTTTTTATAATAGTGGTCTCATACAATATTTCTCCATTTGTGATTGACTTATTTCACTCAGCATAGTATTGTCCAGATTCATCCATGTTGTGAGATGTTTCACAGATTCATCATTGCTCTTTATGGTTGCATAGTATTCCATTGTGTGTATGTACCATAATTTGTTTATCCATTCATCTGTTGTTGGGTACTTCGGTTGTTTCTATCTTTTTGCTATTGTGAATAATGCTGCAGTGAACGTGGGTGTGCATATGCCTGTTTGTATGATGACTCTTATTTCTCTAGGATATATTCCTAGGAGTGGGATTGCTAAATCTTATGGCATTTCTATATCTAGTTTTTTAAGGAGGTGCCCTATCGTTTTCCAAAATGGTTGTACCATTTTGCATTCCCACCAGCAATGTGTAAGAGTTCCAATCTCCCTGCAACCTCTCCAGCATTTGCTATTTTCTGTTTTATTTTTATTAGTGCCAGTAATTTTGGGGTAGGATGGTATCTTATAGTTTTGATTTGCATTTCTCTAATGGTTAATGATCTTGAGCATTTCCTCATGTATATGTTAGCTGCCTAAATGTCTTCTTTCGTGAAGTGTCTGTTCATATTCTTTGCCAATTTTTTAATTGGATTATTTGTATTTTTGTTATTGAGGTGTCAAAATATTCTATAGAGTTTAGAGATTAGGCCCTTGTCAAATATGTCATAGACAAAATTTTTTCACAGTCTGCATGTTCTCTTTTTACTCTTTCGGTGAAGTCTTTTGATGAGCCTAAATGTTTATTTTTAGGGGCTTCCAGTTATCTAGTTTATCCTCCGGTGTGTGTGCATGGTTACTTATGGTTTGCATTATTTTTTGTGCCATGTATTAGGGCCCTCGTGTTGTCTCTATTTTTATTTCCATTATCTTTATTGTTCTAGTTTTTATATTCAGGAATTTGATCCATTTTGAGTTAGTTTTGTGAACGGTGTGAGTTATGGGTCCTGTTTCATTTCTTTACAGATAGCCATTCAGTTTTGCCAGCATCATTTGTAAAAAAAAAAAAAAAAAAAAGACTGTATTTTCCCCCATTTAATGGATTTTGAGACTTTGTCAAAGATCAGCTAACCGTAGGTGGATGAATTTATGTCTGCGTTCTCGATTCTGTTCCATTGGTCTGTTTGTTTGTCATACTAGTACCAGCCTGTTCTGACTACCTTGGGATTCTGAGATTCAGTAGTGTGAGGTCTCTTACTTTATTCTTTTTCTTCAGTAAGCCTTTGCCTCTCTGGAGTCTCTTTCCTTTCCATATAAAGTTGATGATTTGTTTTTCTACCTCGTTAAAGAATGTCGTTGGTATTTGGATCGGGATTGCCTTATATCTGTAGGTAGCTTTGGAGAGGATTGGCATTTTCACAATGTTGAGTCTGCTTATTGCCGTGGTATATTTTTCAATTTATTCAGGTCTCTTTTGGTTTCTTGCAATAGTGTTTAGTAGTTTTCTTTGTATAGGCCTTTTACAACCCATGTCATTGTTGTTGTTAAGTACCATGAAGTTGGTTCCGACCCATAGTGACCCTAGGTACAACAGAACAAAACACTGTCTGGTCCAGTGCCATCCTCAAAATCATTGCTATGTTTGAGCCATTGTTACAACCACTGTGTCAATCCATCTTGTTGATGATCTTCCTCTTTTTTGCTAACTGTCTACTTTACCAAGTATGATATCCTTCTCCAGGGACTGGTGCCTCCTGATAACATGCCCAAAGTACGTGAGATGAAGTCTCACCATCTTCCCTTCCAAAGAACCCTCTGGCTGTATTTCTTCCAAAATGGACTTGTTTGTTTTTCTAGCAATCCATGATGTAGTCTATATTCGCTTTCTTTCAATATTTTGCTCACAGAATCCTTCAAAATTACAACTAGAGGCTGAATTTTTTCTTCACTTGTTTCAGCTTGAAAAATGCCAGGCGTGTTCTTCCCTTTTGGTTTTCTAAGTCCAGGTATTTGCATATTTCATTATAATATTTTACTTTGTCTTTTCAAGCTGCCTTTTGAAATCTTCTGTTCACTCTTTTACTTTATTCTTTCTTCCATTTGCTTTAGCTACTCTATGTATAAGAGCAAGTTTCAGAGTCTCTTCTGACATCTATTTTGGTCTTTCCTTTCTTTCTTATCTTTTTAATGAACTTTTGCTTCTTCATGTATGATGTCCTTGATGTCATCCCACAACTCATCTGATCTTCAGTCATTAGTATTCAATGCATCAAATCTATTCCTGAGATAGTCTCCAAATTCAGGTGGGATAAACTGAAGGTTGTATTTTGGCTTTTGTGGACTTGTTTTAATTTTCTTCAGCTTCAGCTGGAACTTACATGTGAACAATTGATGGTCTGTTCTGCAGTCGGCCCCTGACCTTGTTCTGACAGATGATATTGAGCTTCTCCATAGTCTCTTTGTAGTAGAGAATCAATCAACAGATGTAGTTGATTTGATTCCTGTCTTTTCCATCCGGTGAGGTCCATGTGTATAATCGCTGTTATGTTGTTGCAAAAAAGGTAATTGCAATGAATTAAGTCGTTGGTCTTGCAAAATTACATCCCTGATTAGATTTATTCCTAAGTATTTTATCTTTTTAGGGGCTATTATAAATTGTATTGTTTTCCTGATTTACTTTTCAAAGTTCTCTTTGTTGGTGTCCAGGAATTCAACTGATTTTTGTCCGTTAATCTTGTATCCTGCTACTCTGCTGCATCTTTCTGTTAGTTCCAGTAGTTTTCTTGTGGAGTCCTTTGGGTTTTCTATGTATAGGATCATATCTGCAAATAGAGATAGTTTTACTTCTTCCTTTCCAATTTGGATGCCCTTTATTTCTTTTGTTACCTTATTGCTCTAGCTGGGACTTACAGCACAATGTTAAATAGGAATGGTAATAAAGAGCATCCTTGTCGTGTTTCTGTTCTCAGGGGGAAAGCTTTCAGCCTCTTTCCATTGACAATGATTTTTCTGTTGGTTTTGTATAGATGCCCTTTATTATGTTGAGGAATTTACCTTTTATTCCTATTTTATTGAAATTTTTTTTTTTTTTAATCAGGAATGAGTGTTGGACTTTATCAAATGCTTTTTCTGCACTGATTCAGATATCATATGATTCTTTTATTTTATTTATGTGGTGGATTATACTGATTGATTTTCTAATGTTGAACCATCCTGGCACAGCTGGTATGAATCCCACGTGGTCGTGGTGTACCATTTCTTTGATATGATGCTGAATTCTACTGTCTAGAATTCTGCTGAGAATTTTTGCAACTGTATTCATGAGAAATATTGGTCTGTAATTTTGTTTTTTTGTGGTGTTTTTGCCTGGTTTTGGTGTCAGGGTTATGCTGGCTTCATAGAATGAATTTGGGAGTATTCCTTCCTTTTCTCTATTCTGAAATAGTTTGAGTAGTAGTGATGCAAACTCTTCTCTGTATGTTTGGTAGAATTTTCCAGTGAAGACATCCCAGCCAGAGATTTTGTTGTTGTTGTTGGGATTTTTTGTTGTTGTTGTTACCTTTTCAATCTCTTCTCTTTTTACGAGTCTATCAGATTTTCTATCTAAGTTTGTGTTAGTTTATGTAGGTAGTGTGTTTGTAGAAATTTGTCCATTTCTGCCAGGCTCTCAAATTTGTTGGAGTAAAATTTTTAAAGGAATTCTGTTATAATCTTTTTATTTCAGTTGGATCTGTTGTAATGTCCTCATTTCATTTCTTATTTGGGTTATTTGCTTCTTCTCCTGCTTTTCTTTTGTCAGTTTGGCCAAAGATTTGTCAGTTTTGTTAATCTTTTCAAAGAACCAACTTTTGGTCTTGTTGATGCTTTCTATTGTTTTTCTATTCTATTTCATTTGTTTCTGCTCTAATCTTTGTTTTCTTTCTTCTGATGCCTGTGGGCTTCTTTTGCTGTTTTCTTTCTATTTGTTTGAGTTATACAACAAATAATTTTGATTTTGGATCATTCTTTTTTATGTGTGTATTTATTGCTATAAATCGACCTCTGAGTACTGCCTTTGCTGTGTCCCAAAGGTTTTGGTATGATGTGTTTTCATTCTCATTTGATTCTAGGAATTTTTTTATTCCCTCTTTGACTTCTTCTATTACCAGTTGTTTTTAAGCAAGGTGTTATTCGGTTTCCAAGTATTTTTTTTCCTTGCTTTCCCTGTTATTGATTTCTACTTTTATGACTTTCTGATCAGAGAGAATGCTTTATATTATTTTGATGTTTTGGATTTTACTGAGGGTTGCTTTGTGGCCTAAAATTTGATCTATTCTGGGGAATGTTCCACATGAACTGAAAAAGAATGTATACTTTGCTGCTGTTGGGTGGAGTGTTCTATATATGAATATGAAGTCAAGTTGTTTGATTGTGGCCTTTAGATCTTCTGTATCTTTGCTGAGTTTCTTTCTAGATATTCTGACCTTTGCCAAAAGTGATGTGTTGAAATCTCCTACTATTGTCGTGGAACTGTCAATTTCTCTTCAGTACTTCTTTTTTTTTTTAATGTGTTTTAGAGCCTTGTCATTGGGTGCGTAGATATTCATTAAGGTTATGTCTTCTTGGTGGATTGTCCATTTATTCATTATATAACATCTGTCTTTGTCTTTTATGGTTGATTTTGCCTTAAAATCTATTTTATCTGAGATTTTCACTCATGCTCTTTTTTGGTTACAGTTTGCTTGATTTTTTTTTTAGCCTTTGATCTTTAATATATTTATTTGTTTGTGTCTAAAGTGTGTCTCTTATAGACAACATATTGCTGGGTCATTTTTTTAAACCATTCTGCCACTCTGTCTCTTGATAGGTACATTTAAGCCATTTAAATTCAGTGTGATTATCAATAGGTATGAGTTTATTGCTGTCATATCACTGTGCTTTTTTTGTGGTGCTGCTGCTGATGTTTTCTTTCTTCCACTTACTTTCCTGTGAGGAGTTCCTTTTGTTTGTAGATTTACTTTTCTTTCATTATTATAGATTTTGTATTTACTGAGTCTTTGTTTTTCTTCTTTTTTATTATGAAGAGCAAGTTTGTTAACTTTTTTTGCGGTTACCTTGAAATTTACCCTTATCTTCCTAACTTTGAACTATTCTTCTATTACTCAGTATTGCTTTGAATTCTTCTCCATTTGAAAGTTCTATACCTACACCATTTATTCCCCCTTTTATTGTTTTGACATTGTTGTCATTTACAGATTGACATCTCTGTTTCCCTGTTTTAAGTCTTTTAGCTTTGTTTTATTATTGAGAGTTCTTTACCTAGATTGGTATCTGGTTGATGCTATCCTATGTCCTAGACCCCAGTTGTTGTCTGATGTTGTTGATTCTCTAGCCAAAGGATTCCCTTTAATATTTCTTGTAAGTTTGATTTAGTTTTCATGAATTCCCTTAATTTCTGTTTATCTGGGAATGTCCTGATTTTGCCATCATATCTGAGAGACAGTTTTGCAGAATATGTTATTCTGGTTAGTAGTTTTTTTTTTTCTTTCAAGATTTTATATATGTCATCCCATTGCCTTCTTGCCTGCACAGTTTCTGTACAGTAATCAAAGCTTAGTCTTATTGTTTCTCTTTTATAAGTGACTTTTTGTTTTTCTTGAGCTACTCTCAGGATTCTTTCTTTGTCTTTGGTTTTGGCAAATGTGATAACGATAAGTCTTGGTGACTTTCTTTTGAGGTTTATCCTATATGGGGTTCATTGAGCTTCTTAGATGGTCAGCTTTTCATTTTTCATGATATTTAGGGAGTTTTCTATCAGAAAATCTTCAACAATCTTCTTGTGTTTTTCATTTTCTCCCCCTATTCTGGAAGTTCTATCATGTGCAAACTTTTGCTATTGATTGTGTCCCACAAAATTCTTAAGTTTTCATTTTTATTCATTCTTTTCTCTTATTTTTTCTCAAAATGGTGTCCGTGAATTTGTCTTCAATCTCACTGATCCTATCTTCCAATGTTTCAAATTTGCTCCTAAAATCTCCTATTGTTGATTTGTGCGTTTCTTAAATTTTGTTGTTTATATTTTGGATTTCTAGTTACTGTTTTTGTATTATTTCTAATTGTTTATTTTGACATTTTTCTCTTATATTGTTTTATTGAATTCTTCTATTGCTTTGTATGTGTTTTCCTTGATGTTGGCTATGTTTTAATTGGTTGTGTCTGTTTTTTCCATGATTTTGTCTATGTTTTCCTTGATCTCTTTCCTAATCTCTTGGAGAGCTCTAAATATTAGTTTTTTGAATTCCATATCAGGAAGTTCCACTGTGTTTTCTTCAATTACAAGGTTATCTGATTCTTTACTTTGGTCACTTGCTGGAGCCATCTTGTCCTGCTTTTTTACATGTTTTGATATTGTCTGCTGTCTCTGAAACATTAAGGCATTATTTTCTTTATTTATTGATTGTACGTTCACTTGTTTCGTCCTGCTTTTTTGTTTTATTTTGATATGTCAGAGCGGGCAGACCAGGTGTGCTTTGCTGCTTGCTCATCTGCAGACACGATCACTCTCCCCACCTTGTCCAAGTGGTCAGGGCAGCAGCAGGCAGGGCAACCTCACTTCACTGTACACTGGTTTGGTGAGGTGGTTGCATGTGGACTGGGCATGCACTGTCTGCCTCCTGATGTTGGTCCAGTAGCATGGGAACATTCACATCCCTGCACCAGATAGGTGGGGGTGTCATACAGGGGGTGGTATGAGCTCATTTCCCAATGTTCAGCAGTTGGCCAAGTGACAGGAGGAAAAGAGTGGTGCAGGCCTGGTGTGGCAGCTGGCCTGAGCACCAAGGATGCTCTACCCATGGCAGCATGGCTGGGATCAGTAGTAAGGGGGATAGGCATACAGGGATAAGTGGGGGAAGAGAAAAGAAAAGAGAGAGAAGGAAAAACAAAAGGTAGCTGGCAGGCGAGGGTGGGGCAGACCTGGGGGCCAGTGGTAAGGGGGGAAGGTACATACAGAGCTAGAGGGGAAGTAGAAAGAAAAAGAAAAAAATAAATGGTGGCACGATGGGAGCCAGAACATGGGAACAGGGTGGACTGGGGCAGAGGCAGGTCGCACGATTCACTGGTGGCACTCTAACCATGGTGGCATGGGAGAAGCTGGTGGGTGTGGGTGGTGCAGACCCAATGCAGAAGTGGACTGATGGCTCTCTAGCTGAAGTGGCACAGCAGGGACCAGCAGAAAGGGAAGGAGGTGGCATATGGGGCTAGGTAGGAGGGAGAAAGAAAAGAAAGAGAAAAGAAAAAAATGATGGCACAGTGGGGGCTGGCAAGTGGAGGTGGGGCATACCTGGGGGCCAGTGGGAAGGGAGGAGAGATGATGTACTGGGTCAGGTGGGAAGGAGAAAGAAAACAAAGAAAAATAAACGGCATGGTGGGAGCCACAGATGGGTGTGGGATGGACCCAGGGCAGTGGCAGGCCGGTGTGCCAGTGGCTCTCTAGCCATGGCAGTGCAGTAGGGTCGAGTGGGAAGTTAGGGGAGGTGGCATACAGGGCTAGACAGGAGGGAGAAAGAAAAAAATAAAATTAAAAAACTGGAGGTATAGTGGGGGCCAGTGAGCAGGGGTGGGGCGGACCCAAGGGCAGGTGGAAAGGAATGGGAGGTGATATATGGGGCTAGGTGGGAGAGAGAAAGAAAAGAAAAAAATGGCGGTGTGGTGGAGCCAGCAGGTTGGGGGTAGGGTAGACCCGGGGCAGTGGTGGGCCAGTGGTTCTCTAGCCACAGCAGTGCAGCAGAGGCAAGTGGGAAGGATGCGAGGTGGCATACAGGGCTAGGTGGGAGGGAGAAAGAAGAGAAAGAAAAAAATGGCACAGCAGGAGCCGGAAGGTAGTGTTGAACCAGTGGCTTTCTAGCCATGATGGTGCATTGGAGGCTGGTGGGAAGGAATGGTGGTAGTGTACAGAGCTAGGTGAGAGGGAGAAATAAAAGGAATAAAGGGGAAAAAATGGTGTGGGGGGAGCCGGTGGGTAGGGGTGGGGGAGATCCAGGGTTGCAGTGGTCAGGTGGCTCTCTGGCCACGGTGGTGCAGTGGGGGCCAGTGAAAAGTGGGGGAGGTGGCAAATGGGGCTCGGTGGGAGGGAAAAAGATGAAGAAGAAAGAGGAAAAAAAGTTGTGTGGCAGGAGGGGACAGGTGAGGGGGGGATTGCTGGAATGGGGGGATTCTTGCTTCTACTCACCAGAAGGGTGAGGGGCTGGAAAGCATGTTTCTTTGGTTACCAGGTGCTCTGTCTCCTGTTGGGAGCTCCATGATGTTACCTTCCCATACACTCTGTCCTGGGTCATTGCTGGCTCTGTTCCAGGATGGTAGTGTTAGTTGGTAGGGGACCTCCACTCATATTTCTCCTCATTCTCTGTTTTCCTTCAGTTTCATCTTCCTTTTGGTGTCTGATCTAGTTCATCTGATGCTTAGGGTTCCAGGATTGACATTTGTATCTATTTCACTTAGTTTTTTGGGTCTTTGCTGCAGAGGGACAGCATGGTGCATCTCTCTAGAGCGCCATGTTGGCTCCACCTCCTCTCACCTTTTTTTAATTGATGGGAAACCAAGTTAAAATAAATATCAATGTTATCCTAAAGGGAAAACAAAGAGAAAAGATCATCATGTACTTGTAGCAGATATGTAAGAAAAGGACATGAGTTACAGTTACCAGGCAGAGAATGCCTGACCGCCCCATGGTTTCTCCCAGGTGGTGAAGTCATGTCTTTTTGGACTGCATGGCCATCTCACTTCTCTATCTCTACCCACCACACTTACACCCATCCAGCTACCAATAGCTTCCCTACAACCCTGACCCCTGGTACTATAGCTTGGTCAGCAGGCTCTGAGAGCATGGGCCCCAGGATTTTCGGCCCTCTTGGCCAAACTCTGAGATGGCTCTGACTGGCACTGTATTCAACACCAAAGACAATGCAAGAGAAAGATTTTCCCCTGCTACCTGCCCTTTAGTAGCTCACACTCTAGAAGGCAAAAACTTACAAGCCTGAGTTCACCAAGGCACAATGCAAGTCAATAGATGAGTCGAATACCATCAATAACCAAAAAACTAGTATATGGTCACATATGTAGGTATATAGGTACATATGTGTCTGAGTAGGTACAGGTGAGTACATATTTGTGTGTAGATGGAAATATTTGTATGTGTATGTACAGATAAGTGTGTGCAAGCATATGTATTCATAGAGGACACAGTTACAGATAGTTCTCAGACATAACCAACCACCTTACAAGAATGATTTTCTAGGTTTGAAGGCTTAAGACCTTAGTCTTATGGGACAATTCAGTCAATCAGCACCATGAAGTTCATGTTCTGCATCCTAGTGAGGTGAGTAGCATCTGGGGTCTTAAAAGCTTGCAAGTAGCCATCTAAGGTATAGCTATTGGTCTCTACTCATCTGAAGTAAAAGAGAAAAAAGGAAACCAAAGTCTCAGAGAAGAAGCTATAGTTTACAGGGCTAATAACCTACACAAGCCACAGCCTCATCTACCTTGAGACCAGAACTACATCGTGCTTGACTACCACTACCGACTGTTCTAATCAGGGCCACAATAGGTGGACCCTGATAGAATGGGAGAAATACACGGAGCAGAACTCAAATTCCTAAAAAATCCAGACTTACGGGACCAGCTGAGGTTAGAGTACTCCCTGAAGCTATTGCCCGGAGAAACTACTTAAAACTTGAACCAAAACTATTCCCTGAGGTCACCTTCTAGTGAAATAACAGATTGGTACACAAAATAAATGATATTGCCTGAGTACAGGGCCCCAGTAAGAAACCATCTATCTGAGACCAAAAACAAAGATGAGAAGATAAAAGGGTGAGGGAAACTCGAGTACTGAAAACAGAACAACCAGAACCCAATGAAAGAGAATGTTGACAAATTGTGAAAAATGTAACTAATGTCACTGAATGATTTGTGTACAAATTGTCAAATGAGAACTAATTTACTGGGTAAAGTTTCACCAAAAACAGAATAAAATATTATTTTAAAAAAATACGTCAGTCAGTGCATGATGTATATCAGGCATCACCACAAAGACTTCAGGGGAAAAAAGAGAACACACTTGTGTTGGATGAACAGTTAGGGACAGTATCATGGATGCAGAGGGACCTCAGATGGGCCTCAGAGGATGGGTGAACTTAGTCTAAGAGGAAGGGAACAGCCATTTGAAGTGGAGAGGAAAGCATAAGCACAGAGACCAAGATGCATGAGCATGGACACAGTGAAAGACTATGAGAAGTCAAGTCTGAAGACAGCAGTGAGTGGGATAAGTTTGAGCAGAGGGGGTGGTGAAATAGGAGAACTTTCTTGGACTACAACTGAAGTACTAACCCTGACCATAACTCTGAATATAAGAATCAGCACAAAGCTGGTTCCTATGTGGTAGAGGTCAAATATACATCCGTTTTCCAACTTTTCCACCATTTCTGACACCAGAAGTTCCCTCCACAGCACTTTCTCTATTGGGTTTGATAATTTATTGCAATGGTCATAGAGAACTCACAGAAACACCATATCTGCATAACAATTTTAATATAACTGAGAAAAATATAAACAGAAATGAAGATAATGCATATGGTGAGGTTTGGGGGGTCCAAGCATGGGGCTCCAACTTTTCAAAGGAGACTTGCTTACATCTCAATGATGATCCATTCACCCTTCCCAAAAACTAATGTTGATTTTCACCCATCAGGAAACTTTTAAACTGGAAATTCAATGACAGCACTTGGTGGGCTTCTCCCAGCGGCTTCTGGCTCCTCCTGGCCAGCTCCAAGATGGTTCTTGCTCAGCAAGTGTCCCCCTGCCTGGAGCAACCCCGCTCTCAGAGTTTTACATCTCTGACAGCAAGGATTCGGCCCTTACATTCTGCTGTCACCTTCTGTGTCCATTCACTGTCTATACCTCTTCTGGGTCACTGCAGCCTGCTGCCTGGTCTGGAAGGGTCTTAGCACAGGGTGCCTCCCCTCCTAGCTCATTACATCAGGTAGCCCCATCAGAGCCTCTGTGTTCTAGGGTTTTTATCAGTTACCAGGAAGCCCCCCCAGCCAATCTGGATGAAGGATAACTACAGGGTGGGGCACACTAACCAATCCTGGTAAAGGTCAACTACTGGGCAGTGAACCACTCCCCCCCCCCCCCCGCCCTGGCCAATCCAGGTAATGGTCCGTACATGGGCGGGGCTTCCCAGCCAATCCCAGTAAAAGTCAGACCAGCAGTTTACCAGGACCAGAAAGTCGTATTGCTTTTTTTAGTAAGGGGATTCCATACTTTGCTGATGGTGGTAAAAGTTTTTAACTAGTTCCTTCTGCCTCAACTTTGTGAGCTCTGTTAATAACATCCTTGCTCTTAAAGAGCCACAAGAGAACCTGAGAGATTATTTAGGCCAGCAGTTTAAATATACAGATTCCAGAGCCCACTCCTAGGGATTTCATGGAACTAGAGTGTGGATCTGGGAGTCAATTTTGTTTTGTTTTATTTTGTTAACCAGTGAATGGCATGATTCTGATGTTTCTAAAGCTCTCTGAGGTATTGAGAACCGCACAGATTTCAATGACTCCCTGTTCCAAGCAAGACCTACTCAACTGTCAGCCATGAAATCACCCCGCTTTCAAAGCTGTCCAATGTCCGTAGGTGGTGCAAATGGTTTGTGCTCAACTACTAACCTAAAGATTGGCAGTTGGAACCTACCCAGCGGTACCATGGAAGAAAAGCCTGACGATCTGCTTCCATAAAGATTACAGCTAAGAAAACCCTACGGAGCAGTTTTACTCTGTAACACATGGGGTCGCCATGAGTGAAAATTGGCTCAACAGCAACATTGGTTATTTTTTGTTTTCAAGGTTGTTCAGGAAAGAATTTCTCAGACTCCCTTGAAAAGCCATTCTAAGAGCTAACATGCTTCCCTAAAAAGGAGAATTTTGGGGATAGGGAGGGACGGCCATCAAAAGCCACAGTAACTTCAAGCAACTACATGGGAATTTGTTATGAAATGTGTCCCCCCAAAATTTGTGTCAACTTGGCTAGGGCATGATTCCCAGTATTGTGTGATTGTCCACCATTTTGTCATCTGATGTGATTTTCCTATGTGTTGTAAATCCTACCTCTATAATGTAATGAGGGAGGATTAGAGGCAGTTATGTTAATGAGGCAGGACTCAATCTACAAGATAAGGTTGCATCTTGAGTCAATCTCTTTTGAGATATAAAAGAGAGAAGGAGCAAGCAGAGAAACAGGAGGACCTCATTACCGCCAAGCAAGAAGACCCAGGAGCATGTATCCTTTAGACTCTGGGCCCCTATGCAGAGAAGCTCCTAGACCAGAGGAAGATTGATGTCAAGGACCTTTCCCCAGAGCCAACAGAGAATGAAAGACTTCCCTTGGAGCTGGCACCCTGAATTCAGACTTCTAGCCTCCTACACTGAGAGGATAAATCTCTGTTTGTTAAAGCCATCCACTTGTGGCATTTCTGTTATAGCAGCACTAGATAACTAAAACAGAATTAAAGATTTATGTGCATTAAATTTAAAATAGTTTCTCCAATTGCTTCATTTTACAGCTGAGGAAACTGAGACTTAGAGAGAAGAAGTGGCATCCAAGTTCCTGCAGCTGAAGGGCCATAAACAGCAGGCTAAAACAAGTACTCACATTCCTAGCTGAATTCCTTCGACTCTGCTCTGTTGTTGTTAGTTGCCATGGAATCGATTCCAACTCATGGTGACCCATATGTGCAGAGTAGAACTGCTCCATAGGGTTCTCAAGGCTGTGACCTTTCAGAAGCGGATCGCCAGGCCTGCCTTTTGAGGTGCCTCTAGGTAGGTTCAAACTGCCAACCTTTTGACTAGTAGTTGAGTGCTTAACCTTTGCACCACCCAGGAACTCCTTGACCCTGTTCTACTGTCCTTCATTACCACCCACCTACCCTCAGGCCAGAAGGATACGTGGTGGCAAAGAAGCGCTCAGCTGCTAACCAAAAGGTTGGTTATTCAAACCCCTTAGCAATTCTGTGAGAGAAAGATGTGACAGTCTGCTTCTGTAAAGATTACAGCCTTGGAAACTTTATGGGGAAGTTTCACCCATTTCACCCTGTCCTACAGGGTGGCTATGAGTTGGGATCAATTCTACCGCAACGGGTTTACCCTCAGGACAGAGAAGATCTCTTCCCTCAGCATTTACTCCAGAGTTCCATCCAAGATAGAAGATGAAGCCTTTCCTTTGGACCCTTTTATACCCTTTTCATTAAATCATTTTCTTTACTGCAGTTCTTTATTAAAAATCAGGCACTTATCTTTTGAAGGCCTTGTCCTTTGTTGTATTATCTCAATATTTTCCAAGGGCTCAAGGAAATCCAGGGGGAGATAAATCTTTGCCAACAAGATAAATGTTAGCTTTTATTAAGGGGGGAAAAATTAAATCCCTCTGTGGGAAGAGAGTAGTACTGAGTCTCGTTTTCACTATGAATTTCCTCCCACTGAACACGAGTCCTTTTCGTTTTAGCTCTCCCAGCCAAGTCAACACATTTCCCTTCCTCTCTTTTTAAACAAAATTTATTCCTGATGGCTTTCCTGAGTAGTGTAAAGAGTTAATACACTCAGCTGCTAACCAAAAGGTTGGCAGTTCAAGTTCACCCAGAGGCACCTCAAAAGAAAGGCCTGACCATCTACTTCCAAGAAAGTAGTCATCGAAAACCTTATGTAGCCCAGTTCTACTCTGACACATATGGGGTTGCCATGACTTGAAATCGATTGGAGAGCAACTGGCTTTTTTTGTTTGTTTGTTTGTTTTTTACTCCTGACGGCACCTTTAACCCACCCAGATTTAGTGTTCCAGTGTGTCAGACGCAGAGCTAGATAAGCTGCAAAGACACCACTCTCTTTTTCCTTTCAGCCACCAGTATCTTATGCATGACCAACATGCTGGGTGCTTCAAGAGGCCAAGTACCTTTACAGGAGGAAAAATATATGCCAGACATCTGCACACGTGATAAGAGGAGAGAAGCCACTCTCCTAGTAGGTGTTATGTCCCTAGTAGTGCCTCCAATTCCTACATGCACACCCAATTTGCACTCACTTTTTTAGACTAGAAAGAACCATGGCAATATATGTTATCTCATGCACTCCTCACAAAAACTCAATGAGAATTCATCTAGCTCAGTCATTATGTAGACGAGAAAAGTGAGGTTTAAGAATTAGAAGTGATCTGTAGCATCGCCATGACTCGAGTTGCTATGACTCGACTTCGATGGCAAGGGGTTTATGTGTGTTGCAGAGCCCTGGTGGCACAGTGGTTAAGAGCTTGGCTGCTAACCAAAAGATCAGCAGTTCAAATCCACCAGATACTCTTTGGAAACCCTATGGGGCAGTTCTTTTCTGCCCTATAGGGTCGCTATGAGTAGGAATCAACTCGACAGCAATGGGTTAGCAGTTATGTGTGGTGCAAGTGGTTAAGCACTGGACTACTAGCCCAAAAATTGGCAGTTAGAACCCATCCAGAGGCTTCTCAGAAGAAAGTTTGGTGATTGATTTCCGAAAGGTCACAACTGTGAAAACCCTATGGAGGGCAGTTGTACTGTAAAACACATGGGGTTGCCATGAGTCAGAGTCAGCTAGAAGGCAACTGGTATTTAGTGGCTGATAAGAAATGGATCACAGGTCTCCAGAGCTCTTTGCTTACTATTATCACTTAGGAGCCTTACTTAAGGTTTTGTTCCTGGCTTTGCAATTGATCTCCTGTGTTCCAGAGGCTCTCCATGCTTCAGTTCCTTTGTCTGGAAAATCAGGATTAAAGTGTCTACTCAGCATACCTCCCAGGGATGCTAGGAAATTGAATAACAATATGAAAATGAAAATGCTCTGAAAAGCAGAAAGTAGTTTTTTTTAATTATTATGATACCCTGCCCATCTCAGACTTATCTTCTAACAACCTACAAAAATTGATAATTTTTTTTAATCTTTTTTTTAAAAAAAAAAAAAAACCTCCCAAGAAGAAACTGATGCAGGAAGACTGATGAACAGCTCATCTAGTAGGAAGGTCTTTTTTTATCTGATGGAAATGACCAGATTGTGAACATTTTGACCACACGATGGTTAACACGACAGAAGATATTGCTAGGGGTGTGTGGAAAGGAATCATCTCATGAGGATCATTAGTCACAACTGGGCTTTTCTTATTTTTTAAAAAAAGTCGCCCACAATATAAGAAGAATGGAAAACTCATTCTTCATTTTTCAAGTTGCTTTTAAGTTTGTGTTAGAACAAGACAGAAACAAAGGAAAGAGTTCTGCCAATCACAATCCCCGCTCCAGAAATTAAGGCCTGGGGCATTTCTTACAGTGTTTTGTTTTTTCTTTCCTTTTCAATGTGCAGAAAATAACTAAAGTCAAAAGTTAGAATTCCAAAGAGTCATTCTGACGGATGTGCAGGGCCAGGGGTAGTGCTAGAGGGTAAAGAGACCAAGGTGTTCCAAGTGGCAGCTAAGGTACTGAATTGTCTCTCCTAAGCCCTACATTCACACCCTTGCCCATCTCTACCCTAGACCAACATCATCAGCCCCACAGTAGTAGAGTTGTTGTTGAGTGCTGTTGAGTCCATTCCAATTCGTAGCAACCCTATAGGACAGAGTAGAACTGCCCCATAGGGTTTCCTAGGCTTTAATCTTTAAGGGAGCAGATCACCAGGTCTTTTCTCCTGAGAAGTGGCTAGTGGGTTTGAACGGCCAACCTTTTGTTAACAGTCAAGTGGTTAACCATTCATGCCGCCAGGACTCCTTAGAAGCAGAGTAGTTCAATAGAGTAGCAGAGATTTTTTTAAAAAAATAAACATTTCTCTAGGCATTTAGCAAAGTCAGGGTACGTGATCCATTTATTTGGAACTAGAGTTTTATGTAGTGTTTTATTATTTTTCGCTTGTAAGATTATTTTTCCCCCTAAGAAGAGTACTCATTAATTTCAACCACAGCCCTTAGGTATTTTGAAATCTTCCTCTTATATTGACTGTCACACAACCTCAGTTCAAAGACCAATCTTTTTCTAAAAGCAAACATTTGTGAGTACTAACATTGAGCTGGTTTCTCTCTGAGACACACTCCAACCCAATCCTGGAGACTCCAGGTACTTGGGTGAAGATGTCAAATACAGAGCTTGAAACTTGGGGCTCCCTGATACATGTTCTTCAAATATGGTACCCAGAGGGTCTTTATTCTCCATGCCTGTCAACTGAGATTTGTCTTACATGGCTATGCATCTATCTGCTGCGTTACTACCATGTAATACATGAAAAATACCTTGAAGATAGGACTCAGATCAGTTTATCCCTAAGTCATATCTGAACCCCAGTATAGTGCCTTTTACACAGTGTATATGTTCAATGATATTAGCTAACATATATCAAATGCTCATTATGCACTAGACATTATGATGATATATGTTATCTCATCTAATCCTCACAAAAAATCAATAAGAGAATTATTATTATTATCCTCATTTCATAGATGAGGAACTGAGGCACAAAAAGGTTAAGTAAATTGCTCAAAATCATACAGCTAATAAGTAGTGGATCTGAGATACAAACCCAAGCATTCAGATTCCCAAGCCTGCATAAAATGTTGATCTCAAAATTATTACACTATACTGCTTCCCAGTCAATGAGAAACATCAGCCCTTGAGTAAAATCTTACATGACCTTAAAAGAGTCAGCTCCTCTGGGACAGCTTTGCAAAGTTGGTTTGCGTATAAATGAGGATAAGTTAGGTTTGACTTCAGTAAAGAACATACCTCCAAAATCTCAGTTACTTAATGCGACAAAAGTTTACTATTTACTTCTTGTTCACTTCTGCTGAGAGTCTATTAGCATCTAGTCATGTAGCCTCAGTCTGCTCCAAGGGAGCCTGGGAAATGTAGGGGAACACATGGAATATTTGGTAAGCAATGACTGTGTCTGCCACTGGGAAGATCCTCCAAGGATTTAGTGGAAAGAGTATTGCTCTTTAGGATGAGGTGCCAGTCCCAGATCATCTATCAGCCCACATGTGCATTGGGCCTTGGGACTGCCTCTTTGAGCTGCAGTTTCCTCATTTCTAAAATGATGTGGTTACACTACTGTCTTTTAAGGCCCACTTCAGCATATTTTATGAATCTACAAATGAATGTCACTTACAAAAGACATGTACCAAGACTACAGATCTCTTAAAAGGCTATGGAAAAATCTCACTATGTGAGGCAAGGCCTTTCCATGGCACAAGTCATGTTCATCGTTTTGCTTGGATGGCAGGCTTGAAAAGGCTGTTTGCCAACCTAATGGAATGGGGTCAATGGTTCATGGCAACTCCCAGGCCCTTGGAGATGTTGGGAGCTTTTTTTTGTTGGTTTTTACACCTCATAAAAAGCAATTTCCTCTTTTCAAAAGGCACATTTTTTTCTGTTTTGAAGGTTGAGTATTTTTTTTGTTTTGTTTATTTCTTGTTTGGCTTTTGTTTTTAAAATTAAAGGACGTTATCATTTTAGACTGAAGATGTGGGTTACAGAAACGATAGGTAGATTAGCCCAGTCATACAGCAAGACAACAGCAGAGCAAGGAGTAAAGCCCACTGCCCCTGGATGGGCTCCATCTCCGGTCAGGAAATCATTCTTGGATGAAATTCTTGCCAAATGGTTCATGATGAATGGGTGTTAATAGGCCCCAAACATGGACTTCATACCCCTTTGAACATAGAAGGAAAGAGGACTCAATCGAGTACATTTTGGCCTAATCCAGCTCATTAAAAAATGTTAGTTGAGACACAACCCTCAGGGGACCACTCCTGTCTGGAACTATCTAGGAGTAGCATAATTTACCTTTTCTGGAAATGGGATTAAGGGCAGGTATAGGAAGTGGAAAGTAATTGCATTGCTTAGCTCCCCCTCCTTAAAAGCTGTTCTTGGGCTCTCTCTAGGATACAACCCTGTGTTCTCACCACTACCCCATCACACTGGCCCCTCAAAAAACATCTGCACACCAATGAGGCAAGCCTGGAAAGGAAAAAAGGAAATCAGCAGCAATCCCACCCCAGTGCCTGGCAACATGAATAACTCCCAGGTGTGTTTAAAGGGTAAGCTGGTTAATCTACTTCCTTCTCTTTTACCCCAAGTACCTGCTTGCCATCCGGTAAGTATAATATCCAAAGGTTCTAGGGACAGCCAAGCTGACTCATTTATACCCTAGGTGTTTTCACAATATCCCAAAAGTTTCACAATAATGGCATCTGAGGGGACTACCCTCATCCTTTCTTTCCCCAAATGCTCCCTTTATATTACAGTAGGGAAAAGGGAATCTTGAACACATGTCCCACTGTTGATGATTTAAAAATTGCTTTTTAAAACATCCAGTGTCTTATTTGATCTTTACAACAAAACTTTGAGGAACAAAGATTATTATTCCCATTGTATTGTTGTTGTCGTTGTTAGCTGTCATTGAGTCAACTCCGATTCCTGGAGATCTTATGTACAACAGAACGAAATGTTGCCCGGTTATGCATCATCCTCACAATCACCAACATGTTCGAGTCCATCTTTATGGCTGTTGTGCCATTACATCTCACCAACGGTCCCCCATACCCTCCTTGAGCCTCTACTTCACCAAATATGATGTCCCCCTCTAGCAATTGATCCTTCTTGATGACATGTCCAAAGCAAGCAAGTCAGACCTGTTGTGATCCATAAGGTTTTTGTTGGCAAATTTTCAGAAAATGATCTCCCAGCCTCTCTTCCTTAGTCTGAAAGCTCTGCTAAAACCTGTCCACCATAGATAACCTACTGGTATTTGAAATACTAGTGGCATAGTTTCCAGCATCACAGCAAAACACAAGCCACCATAGTATGACAAACTGGCAGACTGGTAGTGAATTACAATTTTAAGATAAAGAAAATGCAGCTGATAAAGTTTTAAGTGTTTTTCCAGACTTGCTCAATGCCCACTGGTATTGAGTGTTGTAGCTAGAACTTGAACTTGGATTATCTAGTTCTAAATCCAAGTACCTCTAACATTTGCTTGGCATTCACGTATGTCATTAGCTGGGTTTTACCAATATAACTTTTCCCTGGTGAGATCTAAGTTTTCCCAATAGTTGCATAAATGAGGCCAATATTTCTCATTTCAGAGAGAGGAGTGCCAGGAAATGATTAGGAGAGTAGAGGAAACCGAAGTCAGAACAATCCTGACCCCAGGTCACATCTAGCCCTCAGACCAGAGCACACTCTGGCTGCTCAAAGACTCAGCTTTGGTGGAAGTCCCAGTTAATATCAAATTCACCTCCTGGATGGTCCAGGTTGCTAGGGATAAATTAGACTAGGATGAATTTAGGGTCCTAGTCAGTGGTCAGATGCCCCCAGGCTTCTCACGGTCAACTGTCTCTTTTCTCAGACCTCCATGCTTACTGAAACCCCAAACATCAGATCATAGAATTTCAGTGGTGATAGCTACCTAAGAAGCCCCAGCAGATTGTGGAGCTTAGGGGTCTGTGGGACATTCAGGAACTCCCCTCCTCCATGAACATCTACTCACCTAAATAGGAAATAGTCACAGAGCTAGACTAGAGTGCACCGATGCGCACTTCAGCTGCTCTTACCTGGAAGGAAAGACCTACTTGAGGAGAAATCAGCAATCTGCAGACTGAAAGTTAATCATTCCTTGGACTCTGATTATCTGGTAAACACAAAGAAAGCAACAAAAGCTGGAGTGGAAGAACACAAATACACCTTGTTTTTGCATAAAGTTTTAATGTTCGCAGAGATAGGCACACACTTCATCTCATTTGATCCCACAACCACCTTGGGAGTGTAGGAATAATTATCCCCATTTTAGAAGCAAGGAGATTTGTCTCAGAAAGATAGATTTGCCCCTAGATCCACAGCTCGCTAGTAGTAGAGCTGGAACAAGAGCTTAAGTCTCTTAACTCTCCCTTTAGACCCCCTTTTGTTTTTCATCATTCATCATTCACTATCCACCCAACAAAAAGACACTGCAGTCCATAGAAGAGTTCTTCATTAGTACAAATACTTCTCAGGAGGCTTGGTTTCTCAGGGCAGGCCAGTTGGAGTTTGCTTTACAATTCATTATGGACTGAGGATATTTCGTTCCACTACTGCTATGGAATAATATTTTTCTTTCCATCTCTCTCCTCTCCCCTCTTCAACCTTTTTCTTAAAAAAAGTTTTGAAAGTCAGAACATATTTTATTAATATCTGCTTTTCTATTCCTGACAAAAAAAACTAGTACCTCATTTCCACCCTAATACTAAGAAGAAGGAAGGAAGCATGGGAGAATGAAGGTGGGGTGAGGCTGACTCTCTTTCTTTTGTTTAATCTGCAGAGCTTCACAAACAGGAACAGTCTCCTCTACAGACAAGAAAGTGAGGCCAAAGGCTGAGTCCATGTGCTCCCTCAACAATCCTGACTGCGTACCTGAGATCATGAAAAAGGGTGATTGACCAGATTAGATTTAAGGTGATAGTCTCAAAATGTCAAACTATTATAAGGGTCTACCTTTAATGTGGCAAATCATAAAATATAACCATTTAGAAATGGAGAAAGGCCATAAGTAGTATAGGAATTCTCCCACTTAAGTGCACTGCATCAAAATAACCAGGGGAGCCTGTTAAAAGGCAGACATCAGGGATTCTGATTCAACAGATCTGAAGTATGGCCCAGAAATCTGCATTTTTAACAAGTCCCTAGAACACCATTCTTTTGGAAATACTATACTAGGAGAAGTGTTATGGATTTAATTGCCTGCCCTCAAAAAAGGTATGTTGAAATCCTAACCCCTGATGTCTGTAAATATGACCTTGCTTGGAAATAGGTTCTTTGGAGATATTAGTTAACATGAGGTCATACTGGAGTAGGGTTGGCTCTAATCCAATATAACTTGTGTCTTTATAAAACGAGAAGAGACCACAGATAACGAGACAGAGGGAAGCTGGTCATGTGAAGATGGAGACAGAGAATTGGAGTGATGCATCTGCAAGCCAAGGAACACCAAAGATTGCCTGGAACCACCAGAAGCTAAGAAAAGGGAAAAGAAGGATCTCGCCCTAGAGCTGTCAGAGAGAGCATGACCCTGCCAACACCTTGATTTTGGACTTCTAGCCCCTATATTTGTGAGACAATAAATTTTCTATTGCTTTAAGCCACCCAGTTTGGGCTAGTTTGTTATGGCAGTCCTAGGAAACTAACCTAGAAGGAAAACTAAAAAGATAGGGAGACTTGTTGTTGTTGTTGTTAGGTGCCATCGAGTCAGTTCTGACTCATAGTGATCTTATGTACAGCAGAACAAAACACTGCCCAGTCCTGAGCCATCCTCACAATCATTGCTGTGCTTGAGCCCGTTGATTCAGCAGCTGTGTCAAACCATCTCGTTGAGGGTGTTTCTCTTTTTTGATAACCTTCTACGTTACCAAGCATGATGTCCTTCTCCAGGGACTGATCCCTCCTGATAACATGTCCAAAGTATGTGAGAGGTAGTCTTTCCATCCTTGCTTCTAAGGAGCATCCTGGTTGTACTTCTTTCAAGACAGATTTGTTTGTTCTTTTGGCAGTTCGTGGTATATTCATTATTCTTTGCCAACATCACAGTTCAAAGGTGGCAATTCTTCTTCAGTCTTTCTTATTCATCATCCAGCTTTCGCATGCATTTGAGGTCACTGAAAACACCACTTCTTCAGTCAGACATACCTTAATCTTCAAGGTGACAATCTTTGCTTTTTAACACCTTAAAGAGCTCTTTTGCAGCAGATTTGCCCAATGCAATGCATCCTTTGATTTCTTGACTTCTGTTTTCATGGGTGTTGATTGTGGATCCAAGAAAAATAAAATCCTTGACAGCTTCACTCTTTTCTCCGTTTATCATGATGTTGTTTATTGGTCCCATTGTGAGGATTTCTGTTTTCTTTATATTGAGGTGTAATCCACACTGAGGGCTGTGGTCTTTGATCTTCATCAGTAAGTGCTTCAAGTCCTCTTCACTTTCAGCAAGCAAGGTTGTGTCATCTGCATAATGCAGGTTATTAATGAATCTTCCTCTAATCCTGATTCCCCATTCTTCTTCTTATAGTCCAGCTGCTCAGATTATTTGCTCAGCAAACAGATTGAATAAGTACGGTGAAAGTATACAACCATAACGCACACCATTCATGACTTTAAACCGTGCGGTATCCCTTTGTTCTATCTAAACCACTGCTTCTTGATCTATGTACAGGTTCCTTATGAGCACAATTAAGTGTTTTGGAATTCCTATTCTTTGCAATGTTATCCATAATTTGTTATTATCCACACAGTTGAATGCCTTTGCATAGTCAGTAAAACACAGGGAAACATCTTTCTTGTATTCTCTGCTTTTAGCCAAGATCCATCTGACATCAGCAATGATATCCCTCGTTCCATATCATCTTCTGAATCTGGCTCGAATTTCTGGCAGTTCTCTTTTGATATACTGCTGCAAAAGCTTTTGAATGATCTTCAGCAAAATTTTAGTTGTGCGTGATATTTATGATATTGTTCGATAATTTCCACATTTGGTTGGATCACGTTTCTTGGGAATAGGCAGAAATATAGATCTTTTCCAGCAGTTGGCCAGGTAGCTGTCTTCCAAATTTCTTGGCATAGATAAGTGAGAACTTCCAGCACTGCATCTGTTTGTTGAAACATCTCAGTTGGTATTCCATCAATTCCTGGAGCCTTGCTTTTCGTCAATGCCTTCAGTGCAGCTTGGACCTCTTCCTTCAGTACCATCAGTTCCTGATCGTATGCTATGTCCTGAAATGGTTGAAAGTCCACCAATTCTTTTGGGTATTGTGACTGTGTATTTCTTCCATCTTCTTTTGATGCTTCCTGCGTCGTTTAATGTTTTCCCCACAGAATCCTTCAGTATTGCAACTCGAGGCTTGAATTTTTTCCTCAGTTCTTTCAGCTTGAGAAATGCTGAGCATGTTCTTCTCTTTTGGTTTTCTATCTCCAGGTCTTTGCACATGCCATTATAATACTTTACTTTGTCTTCTCAAGCCTCCCTTTGAAATCTTTTGTTCAATTATTTTACTCCATCATTTCTTCCTTTTGCTTTAGCTACTCTGCTTTCAAGAGCAAGTATCAGAGTCTCTTATGATATCCATTTTTGTCTTTTCTTTCTTTTCTGTCTTTTTAATGACTTATTCTTTTCTTCATGTATGATGTCCTCGACATCATTCCACAACTCGTCTGGTCTTTGGTCATTTGTGTTCAACGCGTTGAGTCTATTCCTGAGATGGTCTCTAAATTCAAGTGGGATATACTCAAGGTCCTACTTTGGCTCTCATGGACTTGTTTTAACTTTCTTCAGATTCAAGTTCAACTTGCATATGAGCAATTGATGGTCTGTTCCACAGTCGGCCCCTGGCCTTGTTCTGACTGATGATATTGAACTTTTCCATCATCTCTTTCCACAGATGTAGTCAGTTTGATTCCTGTGTATTCCGTCTGGTGAAGTCCGTATGTATAGTCACAGTTTATGTTGTTGAAAAAAGATATTCACAATGAAGAAGTCGTTGGTCTTGCAAAATTCTATCATGGAACTTCTGGCATCATTTCTATCACCAAGGTCATATTTTCCAACTACTGAGTCTTCTTCTTTGTTTCTAACTTTTGTATTCCAATCGCCAGTAATTAACAATGCATCCTAATTGCATGTTCGATCAATTTCAGACTGCAGAAGTTGGTAAAAAACTTCAATTTCTTTATCTTTGGCCTTAGTGGTTGGTGTATAAATTTCAATAATAGTCCTATTAGCTGGTGTTCTTTGTAAGTATATGGATATTATCCTATCACTGACAGCGTTGTACTTCAGGATAGATCTTGAAATGATCTTTTTGATTATGAATGCAATGCCATTCCTCTTCAAGTTGTCGTTCTTGACATAGTAGACTGTATGACTGTCCCATTTGAAATGGCCAATACCAGTCCATTTCGGCTCACAAGTGCCTAGGATATTGATCTTTATGCTTTCCATTTCATTTCTGATGATTTCCAATTTTCCCAGATTCATACTTCGTCCATTCCATGTTCTGATTATTAGTGGATATTTGCAGCTGTTTCTTCTCATTTTGAGTTGTTCCACATAAGCAAATGAAGGACCAGAAAGCTTGACTCCATCCATGTCATTAAGATCGACTCTACTTTGAGGAGACAGCTCTTTCCCAGTCATCTTTTGAGTGCCTTCCAACTTGAGGGACTCATCTTCTGGCCCTATATCACACAATGTTCCACTACTATTCATAAGGTTTTCACTGGTTAATTCTTTTCAAAAGTAGACTGCCGGGTCCTTCTTCCTAGTCTGTCTTAGTCTGGAAGCTCAACTGAAACCTGTTCACCATGGGTGACTCTGCTGGTATTTGAATACCAGTGGCATAGCTTCCAGCATCACAATAACAGGCAAGCCCCTACAGTATGACAAACTGACAGACTCATGGGGGAGCCTTAGAGTTCCAGATAGTAAGATAGATTAAAGAATCTAAAGTAATCAGTGAATTTAGGAATCCAAGTTACCTGCAAAGAGATATTAATAAGGTAATTGACATATTCATATATATACAGGGCTAATTTTCAGCTTCAATGTACCTGTACAGCCACTATTTTTTCCAGTTGCCATCAAGTCAGCCCTGACTCATGACGACTCCCGTATGTGTCAGAGTAGAACTCTGCTCCATAAGGTTTTCAATGGCTGATGTTTTGGAAGTAGATCACCAGGCCTTTCTTCCAAGGAACCTCCAACCTTTCAGTTAGCAGCTAAACATATTAACTGTTTGCATCATCTAAGAATTCCTGTACAGCTGTACTGTTTGCTTATATCTAGTATTTGTTCTGATTGGCCGGGGCTTGTGCTGTACCAGTTGTTAAATATTGCAAATGGTCACCACTGCATGTTGTTGTTGTGTGCCATTGAGTCTATTCTGATTCATAGAGACCCTGTAGGACCGATTAGAACTGCCCCACAGGGCTTCCAAGGCTGTAATCTTTACGGGAGCAGATCACTGAGTCTTTTCTGCCATGGAGCAGCTGGTGGGTTCGAACCACCGACCTCTCAGTTAGCAGCCAAGTGCTTAACCACTATGCCACCAGAGTTCCTTCATAGATACATTAAAAACAGCCAAACACCAGCCATAATAAAACTTAACATATATGAAAAAAAAAAGTATTCAAATATGCAGAGTGGAAGAGCTTCTAAACTTTTAGGAAGCTACTTTAATGATCAAAGAAGTTTTTGTTTCTTTTTATCCCTATTTTTTCTGAAATATTTAGTGATTTAATAAAAAAAATTTTAAGCAGCATGTGTGACATAGTTTCTGTATAAAAAGTATGAATAAATGAATTAGGATATTGCTGTTCCCCTCAGTTATCCATGTTTGAAGTAAATGCAGCCACTGTGTCCACACTACTCCTCTCTGTAAGGAATCAAAAATGTCCTTATGACTTGCCCACAACCTAGACCCTCCCTGTGTGATGTGGCTGTCCTGCTGTCTGTGCCCCTTCTGACCCTCCTTTACTTATTCCCTCCCACACTACTCTTCTGCCCCCTCTTTGATCTGGCCCTCTCTTAATCACCACAGTCCAGTCATCTAAACATTATTGAGCTTTGGAGAAATTACACTACAGAAGCCAAATAGATAAATAAACTCTGATCTTAGACCTCAACTAGATCAGGCTTATTAGACCCATAGGGATGTTTGTCTTGGAGAAGAACAACTTCAGATCTGGATTCAGTATTTGGGGAGGCTGCCAGATCCATCCATGGTAAGATCTACACAGGGAAAGGGCAAATGGGGACGGTGCTAACACAAGTATTCAGGTTTAAGAGGACCCCAGAAATAGCATCTCTCTTATTTGCTTGGATTCTGGTCCGACTGAGAAATAAGACAAAAACCTCTCTTTCATGGGAGACTAAATTATCACCTTTATCTACTTACCCATTGCCGCTGAGTTGATTCTGACTTATGGCTACCCGTGTGTTACAAAGTAGAACTGTTCCACAAGGTTTTCTAGGCTATAATCTTTACAGAAGGAGAGCACCAGGCCTTCCTTCTGTGGTGTCACTGGGTGGGCTTAACCGCCAATCTTTAGGTTAGGAGCCAATTACTAATTGTTTGCTACACCCAGGGACCAATTATCACCTTTATTACTGATAAATGTGAGAGTAGAGAATGTACTTATATATGGAGCAAGTGGGTTTCCTAATCCTGAATCACCCAGGGCTGTCTTGATTTTCATACTGATAGTCCCACATCCCAGGAGACCCCTCAGGCCTGGGCCAACCAGGATGATTGGTCACCCTAGCTGAACTAGGGCAGACTGCCCTCAATAGCATAGGGGAAGAACAGACTTCATTTTCTGTGGATAGCTCACTTTCAAGAGAAAGAGAGGATGTTTCTCCTTCTAAACACACCAATCACATTAAGTCACTAGAGGATGAGAGTGTTAAGCTGATGGGTCTCCCATCACATGGAAGGAAACATCAGAAAGTGGGGGAAAATAGATTCCATTCTAACCCTAAATATAATAAAGTTAACCAACTCACATGAACCCTCAGCAATCCAATAGGAATTAGCTGAAAGTCTTGATTATAAACCAATTTGAAAAGAAATGTAATTTTGTGAGGTTCATACAATAATTCAAGCTAAGTTTTAAAAATATTGTTTAATACAAATTTTAATATTTAATAAAATCTACATGATATGATGTTAGATCAAAAAATACGCTTCTTGGTTGTCTTAGGTATCTAATGCTGCTATAACAGAAATATCACAAGTGTATAGCTTTAACAAAGAGAAATTTATTCTCTCACAGTCTAGGAGGCTAGAAGTCCAAATTTAGGGTGCAGCTCCAGGGGAAGGCTTTCTCTCTCTGTTGGCTCTGGGGGAAGATCTTTGTCATCAATCTTCCCCTGGTCTAGGAGCTTCTCAACACAGGAACCTCAGGTCCAAAAGACACACCGTACTCCGCTGTTGTTTTCTTGGTGGTATGAGGTCCTCATGTCTCTTTGCTTGCTTCTTTCTTTTACATCTCAAAAGAGATTGACTTAACATACAACCTAATCTTGTAGATTGAGTCTTGCCCCATTAACATAACTGCCACTAATCGCGCCTCATTAACATTATAGAGGTAGAATTTACAACCCATAGGAAAATCACATCGAATCACAAAATGGTGGACAATCACACGATAGTGGGAATCATGGCCTAGCCAAGTTGATACACATTTTTAGGGGATGCAATTCAATCCACAATACCGGTGGACTGTGGTTGGGTGAAGCCATGTGATCAGCTCTTGCCAATCATTTGTGAGCACGTATCATACGGAGCCTTTGTGGCATAGCGGTGAAGAGTTCGGCTGCTGACCAAAAGATTAGTGGTTCAAATCCACCAGCAACTCCTTGGAAACTCTACGGGGCAGTTCTACTCTGTCCTATAGGGTCCCTATGAGTTAGAATTGACTCAATGCCAACAGGTTTATTGAGGAACACTGGTGGCTCAATGGTTAAGCACTCAGCTGCTAACCAAAAGGTCAGCGGTTGAACCCACCAGCAGCTCCACAAGAGAAAAGACCTGGTGATCTGCTCTCATAAAGATTATAGCCTTGGAAACCCTATGGGGCAGTTCTACCCTGTCCCATAGGGTTGCTATGAGTCTGAATTGACTCGACAGCACACAACAACAACATCATATGTGTCATTTCCTGTCTGAGCATTTAATTTCCAGGGTGAGACCATTCAGAGCACTCTTTACACCCTGCTGTGGTTACCAGAAATGTTTCAGATTGCCATTGCTCTGAAGACAACAATGACATGGGTGCAGAGTTGGTGACAGAACATGAGTGAGAAAAAATTATTTGTAGTTTTACACCATTGAAGTTTGGAGGCTGCTTATTAGCACATTATAACAAAGCATATCCTGACTGATACATGTAATGTGTCATTTCAACTACCTAAAACATGAATAGAAAAAATGATTAGAAGGAAATCTTAATAGTGATTTCCTCTCAAAGGCAAGATTTTGATTTCTGACCCTTTATATTTTTTGTACTTCCAAGTTTGTCGTATTGAGGTTGTTTTAATTTTATAATCAAAAAACAAAAATGATGCCTTTAGACCATGTGCTTTTAAAAAAACAGTGGAATGAGTTAAAAATATTATATCAGTTGCTTATATGCAAACCATGTGTCACGATAGTAGTTTGAACCCAGTTTTAAAATATTCTTATTTAACTTTGCTTTGAAATTCTACATGCTCACACGTATGAGGAAATATTTTCTGAAAAACTTCTTAGTTGAGAGATCTGTAAACTTTTTGGCTGCGAAGGAATGCTAAAGCTGTTTAACTAATTACCTAAGCATAATGTCCAAAATATTTCCAGCAATTTCCAACCTGAAAAGAAATTGAGAAACGCTTAACTTCTCTTTTAAAAAGTCACAAAGAAATCTACATTTCAAAAGATTAAAATGAAATTATGTACATGCTTCTCATCATTAGAGAGAGTCTGTGCACCATTCTGTTACTCTTTCTCTTCTGTGATGCGTGTAAGAAGAGAGAAAGGATGAGAGAAGTTGTTCTGAAAAGCAGAAACTACTTTTTTTTGTGGTTACTCTAGTAGCAAACTCTTCCAGAAGATGGTTACCAGAGCCTCTACAAAGAACTCTAAAAGATCACACAGCTAGTAAGAGGTAAATTGCTGGAGGCTTTCTATCACTAAACTATCCTAAAAGTCGAGGGCAATTTTTGACTCCAAGAGAGAAAGTTAGGTGGAGCTACGGAGTAGAGTTTGTGTAGAGGATTGTAAAAAGTCCATCAGAGAAAAGCTTTGATGAAGAACTGCCAATTCCTGCCCAATGAACATGGTGATTGCAGGTTAAGAGCACAGGCTTTAGACTCACAGAGAACTGGATTCAAGTTGTAGCTCTATAGCTGCCTAGATACACAACTTCATATTCCATAGCTATATCTGAAGCACCACTCCTTCTGTACAGCAGCATCCAAAACTACAACTTTGTTTATTTCTCTTTCTTTCCGTTTGCTTTGCTTGCTTCTTTTTGTTCTTTTGTTTGTATGGTGAAAAACAACACATTTCTCTAAAGATTAAATATGGAAACAACAAAGCGAAAGCAAGATTCCAAAGTACCTGAGTAGGCCTGACAGCAGTTTTTTGCTTGGATGTCTTACGCATTCCTTTTCTAGTCTTATTTGTACTATCCATCTGGATTCACCATGAAGAATGGGCTTGCTAAAAAACTAATGCTGCACACTGTGTTGTTTTTAGGTGCCATCGAGTCAATTTCGACTCATAGCTACCCCATATGAGAAAGTGGAACTGTCCCATAGAGTTTTCTAGGCCATAATCTTTACAGAAAGGAGCCTTAGTGGGACAGTGCATGAACCAATCCAGTAGCTCCATGGGAGAAATACCCGGTGATCTATTTCTGTAAAGATTCAAAAAACCAAACTAAACCCATTGCCTTCGTGTTGATTCTGACTCATAGTGACCCTACAGGGCAGAGTAGAACTGCCCCATAGGGTTTCCAAGGAGCGGTGGGGGATTCGAACTGCTGAGCTCTTAGCCACTATGCCACCAACCCTACAGGGCAGTTCTACTCTGTCATATGGTGTCGCCATGAGTGGAAAATCAACTCAACTGCAGCTAAAAACAACAATTTTTATGGGAGCAGATAGTCAGGTCTTTTCCTGCAGAACCACTGGGTGGTTCGAACCTCTGACTTTTGGGATAGCAGCTGAGCTCTTAAGCACTGCACCATCAGGTCACACCACCAGGGCTCCTTATGCTGCACACTAAAATCAAAAACTAAACCCACTGCTATCCAGTTGATTCCTACTCATAGCGGCCCCATGGGGTTTTCAAGGCTATAAATCTTTACAGGAGCAGACTGCCACATCTTTCTCTGCGGAGTGGCTGGTGGGTTTGAACAGCTGACCTTTGGGTTAACAGCTGAGCGCTTTAACCACTGCACCACCAGGGATCCTTAGCTGCACACTAGCCTTCCTTAAATATCAAACTTTAAAATGATTCAGGCAGAATGAACTAGCTTTGACTGACAATCCAAATTGTATTCATCCATTTATTTCAAGGCACTTCTATTGAGCACTTAGGTTATCTGTGCAGATAACCTGGCCCCAGGGAAGATTTATGAATCTTTGGCTGTCATGATACATAGCCTCCTTTAGCTAGCTTACATAGAATGGACTCAAATAAATAAGAAACATAGTAGATAAAAGCGTAAGTGTCCTGAGACAAGGTGAGGAGAGGAAGAGATATGTACTCCTGGAACATGGAATATCTACTGGGGAATGGGTTGACAATTTATGATGGCCCTGCTTGAGCAGGGAGGCTCACTAGTTAAAGACTCTGAACAGAAGTGGAGGGACAGTGTGTGGCTGGAGACAAACTTACTTACTTCATAATCACACACAGGGCCATAATCATTCAAAAAAATTCTCCTTGCCACCTTCTCTTCCTCTCTCTTACCCAGAACATCATAGTTTCCATGTACCTCAGAGACTTACCACCAATGGTACTATTATCAGTAGTAGTAGTATTTTAATTCAAACACTGTGATGATCTAACAAAGGACTTTTGTTGACTCACCTGTTGTGTTCCAGAAATTATGTCCTTCACAGCCAGTCACAGCCTCTGAGCAGCATATGATAGCACTACCACATACTTATGACATAATTCAGCCAAAAGCAAAGTATCTTAATGCTTTATTTAGCCTGTATGGCCAAATCACCGGTAAATTATGATTCCTGGGGTCATTTTTAAACAGTGAAAAGATCTCTAGGATCCCTAAGCGTCTTAGAGCCCAACTTAAATTCCATTTACTAGTCTAAATCTGTCATTCTACAGGTGAGCAAATTTGCCCAAAGTCACATACTTTAGCTGTTAACAAATCTAGGTTCTTACACTCCTAGTCTGGGGCTCTTTCCCCGCACCACACTGACACAGGAAAGAATGGGCAGGCAAACAAACTATCAAACTGAAGAAACAACCAATTCCAGGCAGATTCACCTACATCTTCTTGCAATCACCAATCAACCTTTGAAGCATTTTTGAACAGCAAAACAATCCTAGAAAAACAGACCTCCAGTGAAGGCTTATCTGGTGTTATGCCTGAAAATTCTGGAAAAACAGACCTAAGGACACCTCAGTTTCAACTGATCTGACCCATGTCGGGGATGACATATCCCAGAGCTCTGCTTTGCTGTTTTTAACCTTAACACTGTGTGCAGGCAAGGGCACCTACAAATGTCCTGACAACTCCCAGTCACCTCTATATTCTCAGCACCCTTGCCCCAGTTTGCAATCTTCCTCAAAAGACCAAAGCTCAGACACCCAGCCAAGGCTCCAGGAAACAGCTGGTCCAGCCCAGAAGACTGTATAACAGCTCATTAACCCTTCCACATCAGTCCAGGGTAATTGGGACTCACCCAAAGTGAGATATGGGTGTAGGGAGGGGGATACTCCATATTTCAGCCTCGTTACTTTCATCCTTTATATAAACTTTCAAAGTACCCGGTCAGACTCCTCAGCATAAAGATCACTTTAGAAAAAAAAAGATGCAAATTATATGTGGAAGTTTCCCGTGTGTGTGAGTGTGTGTGTGTGTGTGTGTGTGTGTGTGTAGGGAGAGGTTATGCTTTCTGTATTTGCAGGTTTCAGGTTTTTTTTGTTTGATAGATGGGTGGGAAGCAAGAAAGGGGAGCAGAGAGGAAATAGGGGAAAGGCCTTGAAGGAGCCCAGAAACATAAACACGAACAGTTTGTGCCTTAAGATAAACAGGAACTAACTTGTATGATGCATGTAAACAGTGACCCAGTCAGGGGTCAGTCTGTATCCATGATTAAATGAGGTGTCAATCTTGGCCTTGCTCTGCATGTTGAAAAGAAATTATGAAATTTGCCACTTTTTTCACCTTACACAAGTCTAACCAGACATGTTCTGAGATCACATGATGAAAACACCCATGATGTCTTAATCAACCATGAGTGAGAAACATAATCTTTGTTCATCTCTTGACCTGAGAGCCAATCATCCACCAGATAGAAAAACGCTGGACCCCCTCATTGTAAGGAAGGTCACATTTGAATGCCATTTTAAATAAACTTCAAGTTGTAACTTTTATACAATTCTTATAGTGAACCCCCCCCAAAAAAAATCACAGTTTACTTTTTAAAAAATCACTTCTTAGCTGTATTAGGAGAGGCATAGAGAATACCTATAAGGGATTTTATTCTTTCATGATGAATCAACTTTTTCCCATTTAAAATGGATTTATCACCAAAGGATAGAAGTCCTATTAAATAGAGATCTGAGAAATTATCCAATAAATGTACCTTTTAAGGGTGCCCTATAACAATTATTTAAAATTTTTAAAAAATCAACATTTTCTGAAAAATTGCCACAAATAAGTGTGCCTCTCATTCTAATAGGCACAAAATTTGACTGAAAAATATGGCTTTCTGAGGGCTTTACTCAGCCTAAGCAGCTTCTTGGAGCTCTAATTTATAAGCTAAGGTGCAGTAGGCACTAATCCTTCCCAAGTCCAAGGTTACAGGCACATACCAAGAGATACATCAGTTAGAGGAAAGGAGGGTGCAAAGGCTCAGACATCAGATTTGATTTCTGGTTTTTGAGCCTGGCATTTAATCCCTAAAACTCCTCAGTGTGACTTCTATGAACCAGGGACCAAAATGTTGAGTTTAGAGTGCCCTCCCTACATTTAGGTCAAACCAAAAACCCATTGCCATCCAGTCAATTCAGACTCATAATGACCCTATAGGGCAGAATAGAACTGCCCCATAGGGTTTCCAAGGCTGTAATCTTTACAGGAGCAGACTGCCACATCTTTCTGTCATGGAGTGGCTGGTAGATTTGAACTGTCAGCCTTTCAGTTAGCATCCAAGCACTTAACCACTTCGCCACCAGGGCTTCTTCTACATTTGGGTAGTTCCCTTGTTATGAGTCTCACCTTCCTGAAGTAGAATCAAAAACACCATATTTACCAGACTGCCTTGCAGCACAGGTACAAGCAAGTGACCAACCAGATCCACCTAAGACTTGGATGCACATGAGGCAGTAGCTGAGCACAAGCAGGTGAATTTAGGGGCACATGTGGTGATGGAGCCGTCTTGTTCTTCTGGGACAGCTATGGTGGAGCTTCTCTATCCAGTCTCAAGTACAAGCAGTGCCATTTGGAGGGTGGTGGTGGCAGTGGTGTTTTTGCTAGAACAATTCCATGGTGTGGCTAGGTGTGGCTCTATAGCTGCAATGTTCCTAGATGTGTTGATCTTGGTTGTGTAGCATTCAGTCTATCTTGTGTTCCCAGAGATTCTGTAAGGATCCCTTTCTGCTTAAACTAGCTAGACTAGGTTTTGTTATTTGTAACTAAAAGCCTTGACTGGCACAGATAACAGCTTACCCAAGGTAGAGCTAGTAGGTACAGAGCACAGGATTCGTGAGTGATGATTATTATCATTTCAGGGGCACACAGAAGGATTCGTGTGTCTCCCGATACTACCCCTCTCCACCTCCTACAGTTGCTTAAGGAATGCCCCCGAAAGAAAGCAAAGCTTTTACTTCCGTTGTCAAGAATAAGGATTAGAATGTACCTATTTCTATTCTCACTCTGTCTCTCAGAGTGCTGTCCTTGATGTTTCCTTTTATATTCATATTGATACTCTTGTACTTTCTCTTAAAATTCTTATGAGGATCTCAAACAATGTAAAAGATGCAAAAGATATATATGAAGATATGGGACTCAGCCTATCCCAACTCTGAAAGAGACACAAAGGAACGCTTCATTTTTCCACTCCCAAACTCTGGCATCCCCTTATATGTGCCGCAGAACCCTCCTTTCCTCCTATGCACCCAAGATGCTCAGACTTCTCCTCACTGCAGAACAAACTCAGGCTCACTTCCATAAAAGGATTTTATCCTCTCTTCTCAACAAACTTATCTTACAGTTAATGCATTTCCTTGGAGTCTGGCACTCTTTTCCAAGGTGACATGTTTTATTTCGTAAACCTCAGTTCCTACTAATATGCCTATGATAGATAATAATTTTCTATTTACCCTAATCCAAGACTATTTGCATTTTAACAGAGTATCATAGCTCTACCCACAGGTCACACAGATCTTGACAAACTGTAGACGTGAAAAATAAATTAACAATAATTCCAAGAGAGTATTATAATGTCAATATTATAGATGAAAAGTGTAAGACTATGAGAATTTTAGATGTGTTACTGGAGGTCAATCCACTCATGAGCAGCAGAGTTGAAGTCCTAATGACTGTCAACTCTATGCTGATTAGTAGCATCCCCTTTCTGTAAATACAGTAGCCAAGGAGCTTCATTATCTTCCCTCCTCCCAAATCAAGGCCTACTATCAAATTATCTTTTCATACAAAAGTGTAAAATACTGATAATATCTGTCCAGGTCATTGCATATAAAAGAGATTGAAGTGATAAGTAATACAATTCTAAGTCCATTTTGAATACCAGGCTGGAGCAAGAGAGAATTTCTCTGAAATCACACCATGTTTTTCCCCTTTCAGTAAAACTCACTTTGCCCGACCACCTCAAGATTATAGAATTTAAAGGAAAGTCGTAAAACTGAGGAGGGCTGTCTCTTTTGTTCACCTCCTGTAGTCCTAGCATCTAACACATTATCAAGCACATACCAGGATTTCAATAAATACTTGCTGGATGAATTAGTGCACATCAATAGTTAACCAGTCTTCGAAATGCTCCCCAGGCCTGGTATGGAATTCCAAAGCTCACCTGCATCTTTTTTTAATAATTTATTTTAATTTTGTTGTTGTTGTGGAGAATATATACACAGCAGAGCATATACTAATTCAACAATTTCTATATGTATAATTCGATGACATTAATTACATTCTTCAAGTTGTGGAACCATTCTCACCCTTCTTTCCCAAGTTGTTCTTCCCACATTAACATAAACTCACTGCCCCCTAAGTTTTCTATCTAATCTTTTGAGTTGCTGTTGTCAATTTGATCCTATATAGATAGATCTTAAAGGAGCACAATGCTCAAAGCAGACATTCTTTACTAGTTAAGCTAAACTACCATTTGGTTTTAACAAAACTTCGGGGGATAGTTTTGATTTAAGGCTTAAGGGTTAAAGATTACCTTAAGACAATAGTTTCACGGGTTCACCCAGCCTTGGTCGCTCCAGAAAGTCTGGATTCTATGAGAATTTGAAATTCTGTTCTGCATTTTCCCCTTTTTGATCATAATTCTTCTATAGAATCTTTGATCAAAATGTTCGGTAATGATAGCTGGGCTCCAGCTTCCCTGCATCTTGACACTGAACCTCCCAGAGAGCAGAGATCTGAGACAGGGAAAAATCCACATAAATCTGTGCTCCAAATTTGATACCACTGACAAAAGAAAAGGTTAGAAAATTTTCATTACATTTTAAGTTTTATTCACACAGTCAATAAGCAAGTATTGAAAGCCTGCTATAAGGCAGGGACTGGGGGAGAGATTAAGAATACTAGGATGAATAAAATATAGCCCCTACTCTCAAGAAGCTCACAATCTAGTCTGAGATACAGCCACATTAACAGATAATTGCATATGTCAAAATTAATTGGAAACCCTCTTCCCTACTTCCAACGAGAAGGCATTTTGAAACTAAGAAAAACCTAATAAAACCTATTGCCAACTGCCCTAGAGTTAGGACATTTGTAATTACCATGGTGGAGTACTGCTTAACACATGAATGGTAGGTTTTATTGTTTGCAAGCAGCTGGGTGAAATCAGGCCAACAGAAGGAATAGAGTTTACTCAAATAAATCTCATTTGTGTTGCTTGCCTTGGCAAGGTGAGCTTGGTTTTAGTTTAAACTGGTGGAGAGATCACACTGAAATTAGAGCACCCACTTTAATCCTTATTTTGAGACCTGGAGTCCATCTCCACTGCAACCAGAGTTAGTAATGAAAAATCAGGAAGCCGCCATCAGCGTCCAGCCAGAGCAAGAAACACTCAAATGTGTAAAGCACAGGGGTGGGGCAGGGAGGAGGGCTACACTTCCTGTGGGGAGAGGTGAATTTCCTCTGAAGGGAATGGGAGGAATAGCTTTGGGAACTTTAAGAGGTGCAAAGGAGGAGAAAATAGGTCAGAGACAGGGAGCGGCTACATGGAACATCCTCTTTTCAAAAACCTCCATTTGTAACACCCTTCCCAGGGATGTACAAGGGAACAAGCAAATTAGATACAGATATAATCTCTTTTCAGTTTGCCTTGTACTGTTCTTTTGACATCTGTACAGGACCCCTCAGTAAAAGCTTCATATTCTTCCACTGTGACACACTGTGTATGGTCTGAAGAAATTGGAAAAACTCCAGGAGGATATCGTAACTGCTCCTCAATCATGTTGCAGAGCCAGGACTGAGGATGCACCCATTTCCTGCCCCTCAAACTACATCTCTCCAAAAGGCAAAGTCACTGTTGATTAACAATAACTAACTGATTAGCAACAGCTGCCTAGAAGCACCCCATGTCCAAGAGGCAATAAAGCTAAATTCACAGTTAATCCTTCATGCATCAATAGTAAGTGTTGCTGTTGTTGTTAGGTGACATCAAGTGGGTTCCGATTCATAGTGGCCCTATGTACAACAGAATGAAATACTGCCCGGTCCGGCTCCATCCTCAAAACCACTGATAATGTTTGAGCCCCTTGTTGCAGCCCCTGTGTCAATCCATCTCGTGTTGATGGTCTTCCTCTTTTTCACTGACCCCTACTTTACCAAGCATGATGTCCTTCTCCAGGATCTGGTCCCTCCTGATAACATGTTCAAAATACATAAGACAAAGTTTCGTCATCCTTGCTTTTAAGTAGCAGTCTGGCTGTACTTCTTCCAAGACAGATGTGTTTGTTCTTCTGGCAGTTCATGGTATATTCAATATTCTTTGCCAACGCCATAATTCAGAGGCATCAGTTCTTCCTTGGTCTTCTTTATTCATTGCCCAGCTTTCACATGCTTATGAGGTGATTGAAAATACCATGGCTTGGGTTGGGCACACTTTACTCCTTAAAGTGGCATCTTTGTTTTTTAACATTTTAAAGAGATCTTTTGCAGCAGATTTACCCTTTGCAATGCGTCATTTGATTTCTTGACTGCTGCTTCCATGGGTGTTGATTGTGGAGCCAAGTAAAATGAAATCCTTGACAACTTCAATATTTTCTCTGTTTATCATGATGTTGCTTATTGATCCAGTTGTGATGATTTTTGTTTTCTTTATGTTGAGGTGTAATCCATACTGAAGGCTGTGGTCTTTGATTTTCATCAGTAAGTTCTTCAAGTCCTCTTTGCTTTCAGCAAGCAAGGTGGTGTCATCTGCATATCACAAGTTATTAATAAATCTTCCTCCAATCCTGATACCACATTCTTCTTCATATAGTCCAGCTTACCAGATTATTTGCTCAACATAAAGATTGAATAAGTATGGTGAAAGGATACAACCCTGACGCACACCTTTCCTGATTTTAAGCCACACAGTATCCTCTTGTTCTGTTTGAATGACTGCCTCTTTGTTTATAAAGGCTAAAAGGGATGAGAAAAAGTATCCCTGTCATACCTGGTTTATATATGATATTATAGTAGACGCAGTGATGAAGATGCAAGTAATAACAATAGTTACTATTTATTGAGCACCTACTATATGTCCAGCACTACATGTACATTATTTCAGACAATCCTTCCAATATCATTATAAATTAGGTATTACTGTCTCCAACCAGCAAATGACAAACCTGAGGCTCAAAATCAAAAGTACTTTGCCCAAGGCCTCAGTAATACTATTTATAACCCAATCTTCTTCCTCTGAAGGCTTTGTTGTATTTATCATATCATATGCTTACATGTATACAGACTTTGGAGGACTCAGAGTAGAAGCAGTCTGAGGGGTCAAAGAAGGTTTCCTGGAGCAGGTTTCACCTGAACTGGATCTTAAAGGATAAATGTGAATTATTCTCAGAAGGGGCAGACAGAGGAAAGCGACCTTCTTCACCAAGGGGACAATCTAAGCAAAAGCATGATGTAAGCAGGAGCCAGGTATGGGCTGAGGGTGCTGAGGTAGCCGGCACTGTTAGAACATAAATGTGAGGCAGGTAGGAAGGAAGGAAGAGCAGATGAGGCAGAAAGATCTAAAGAGACTAGTCTGTGCTGGGCCTTGCATACTGTGTTAAGAAGTTTGAACTTTATCCTGTAGACAATGAGGAGTCATTGGAAGATTTTAAAAGGGGGAGTGACATGGTCAGGTTAGCTTTTTAAACAGATCACCATGGCAGATATGTGAAGGGTGGATTTAACAGGAGCAAGATTAGAGCTGTGATAAGTGAGGAATCCGTTAGAATAGTAAGTTGAAAATTAATAAAGACCTGAATTAGAATGTTCCTAATAGGAATGAGATGAAGGAAAAACTCAAAAAATAATTAAAAGTAAAATTAGCAGGTCTTGATGATTGTTTTGATATGAGAGAGGGAGGTGCATACGGCATTCAAGTCCCCAGAAATAGAGCTGGTTTAAGGTGATAATGAGTCAAGTGTTGAAGATGTTGAACTGAGGTATCTGTGGGACTTCAAGTATATGTGCCGAGGAGGCAAGCTGAATACACAAGCCGGGCACTCCCCGAAGAGACTTAGAAGTTGTTTGCATCTAAGTGCTAACTGAAGTCATGAGTACCAAAGAATCAAGGACATGACCCAAGGGAACCTGTTGTGGATTGGAATATGTTCTTCAAAAAAATATGTTGAAGCCCTAACCTCTGGTACCTGTGAATGTAACCTTATTTGGAAATAAAGTCTTTGCAGCCATAGTCAAGTTAAGATGAGATCATACTGGATTAGGATGGGTCCTAAATTCAATGACTGATGTCATTGTAAGAAGCCCATGTAAAGACACAGGGACACAGAGACACACAGAGAGAAGGCCATGTGACACTGAGCCAGCGATTGGAGTAATACAGCTGTAAGCCCAGGAACACCAAGGATTGCCAAGTGACCACCAAAAGCTAGTAATAGTGAGGCATGGAATAGACTCTCCCTCAGAGCATCCAGAAGGAACCAACTCTGATGACACCTTGATTTTGGATATCCAATCTCCACAACTGTGAGAGAATAAATTTCTGTTGTTTTAAGCTACCCCATTTGTAGTACTATGTTATGGCATCCAAGGAAACAAATACAGAATCCAAACACTCTTAAGGTGGGGGAAAAGACGAGGGGCTCCTGAAAGAGACAGTTAATAAATGGTTAGAGAGGTAAAAGAAAAATCAGAAATTATAGAGTTCTAGAAGCCAAAAGTATAACATTTTTAAGAAGGTGGGAGTGTTCCATAGTGTCAAATTCAGAAGAAAGCTGTAAAAAAATACAGGAAAAAAAAAAAACTCCCTTGAATATGGCAATTAAGGAGACATTAGTACCATCAAAAGAGCAATGTCAGTAGCAGTCTGAATGAGAAGGAAAGTGGCTAAGGGGGGCTAGACTTCAAGGGAGAGTTTGAGGGGCCCTGATGTTTTTAGGATGAGAAAGAATTAGCTATATTTATAGACTAACTTGAAGGAATGATTAAGAGAAAGAAAGATTAAGGATATTAGCCAATACCATAGCATACCAAACAATTGCCATTGAATGGATCAACTCATGCTGATTCCGTGTGTTTCAGAGTAGAACTGCTCCATAGGGTTTTCATGG